>JARCFY010000001.1:130783378-133283378 GCA_029233225.1 Lepidodactylus listeri | reverse complement strand
TATAGGGGCAGAAAAGAAGGGAGTCTTTGGACTGAATCCACTGTATACACAAGAATGCACAAGCATGTGTTTTTATCAGGGGTCCTTTTGTAGAAAAAGAGGTGCAGGAGCTCATTAGCATAACTCATTAGCATAACTCATTAGCATATGCCACGTCCCCTGACATCACTGGAAGTGTGTCAGAAAGGGAATGTCAGTTTCAGCCCCATTATACCCTATGGGCCATTGAAATCAATGACAAAAACTCATAGGGTATATGAGGGGCTGGAAAAAAGGGGGTTTGAGGGAGAGGCTCCAAATTTGCAGGATAGCTGCTGGGACCTCTCCCCCAAATGCCCACCAAATTTCAAAAAGATTGGACCACGGGGTCCAATTCTGTGGGCCCCTAAATAGGTTGCCCCATCCCCTCCATTGTTCTCTATGGTGGGAAAAAATGTTACCTCGCTCCGGCCCCAACGGACCCCTGGTTTTTATCCTAACCCAGACCATACTGCATCTGCAGGCTGCCCTAGTCCTTTCTAAACTGATGGGTGTGTCTGAAGTCACCACTTAACAGCGGAGCCATTGTGCATGGATTCTTAATTCAGATTGTTGGATCAAGGTGCCTACGTTTATATTAATGGCTTTAAGGTATGTTTAAACAATCCGCAGTTATTAAAACAGAGTGTGTACACAGACACCTTTTAAAGTGCTTTATATCCAAGATGACACAAAATTAAAAATGCACTTTTATTGTAATGGTGCTGTTATGTTTTATTTTTGTTTGTAAAGTGGAATCATTTGTAAGGGGATAGTGTTTTTTTTAAAAAAACCCTGTATTTTATATATGTCTCAAACACTGTGATAATGACAGCATATATAGAATAAGCTAAGAGACTGAAAACATCAATGTGCAAGATCACTCAGCTTTGTTTTTACACAATACTCTGCTGTAACTGTGCTGTAACAAAATCCTCCTTCTTGATACTTACTTGAATGAATTTTGTTGACAGTGCCTATGCATTTTAAAGTTATTTTAAATGTAATTCAGGCTTTCTCAATAATTTTTATGAGTTGCTCATTATGTCTTTTTAATGTAAAGAATATGGTTCATTTCTTACACATAAAAACACTGCTATGAATAGGAAGTTTTGTTTCCTCAGTGTTCCATAGTGTTTGCTGTGAGTAGCTGTGAGTTTGTTTTGGTCATGGGCTGGATCTCAAGGGATACTTCATTCCTTCTGTGTACACCTGATTGTACTGGTTCAGCTTGGAAAACAAAGGGTTACAGTGGGGATGACTTCTATTTCCTTCCCACCTACTAGCTGGTAGTCAGGAGTCTGTTTAGTTTAGTACAGTGAAGAAGAATCAGGAATAACAATAGGGGAAACAATCTGTTTTGATTGACTTTACTAAAAAATATGTCTGAGTTCATTTCAGGATTTTGATGTTGATATTGAGAACTGGGCAGGATAAATTCGAGAAACATCATGATGAGGACTTTCCCCTCCAGGCGGGCCTCTACTATATTCAGCATACCTACTCCAAATGATTCGGAATACCTCTCTGGACTGGTAAGAAATTGCAATTCACTTGCACTAGCACAAATATTCTCATTTGGAAATTGCTCACAAATTAGGTAATAGTAAAGAGTCAGTTGAACAAAGTTTGTAGTATTTTTAATTTAAAGAAGATCTGCTGATTTTTTTGTTCTCTTTCCTTTTTGTTGTTTAACAGGGGCTCTCTCTTCCTCATAGCCAACCTTCAAGAGAAGAAATTATTTATCTAAAGCATTCTTTTTCCAAAAAAATTAATGAATGTTTATGGAAAAGATGGTTGTTAGGAATATTATTTGTGATTTCCTTGACTCTCACAGTAGTTCTGTTGGTCATGTATTATACATTATGTAAGTTTCATTCCTTAAACTTGATTTTCAATAAGCATTTGAAGGTTACCTTTCAGACAGATTTCTTTTAAGTTTTCTTTACTGAAAACCCCAAAATTCTAATATTGCACAATGTTCATTAAAAAGGCAGATGGTGTGTCTTTGTTAGAATCTAAGGATAAACTCATGTTCAGATATCAGAACTTAGTTGATAGTCTAGCAACAACAGTCTATGAGCTGATACATTTTCCTATTAAAATTTGCCCTGCTGCTACATTGGGAACGGAGGTGAGATAGTCCCTTCAGAACCTGAAGTGTGCTCATGGTGCTTCTTGTATGCTACATCTATCTCCTAGGAAACAAGCATCACTGTTGAACTGGATTCCACCCCCCCCCCCCCCCCCCGGACACCTTTATTTGGGTCTAAAATGTTGGAAAGCATGTGGTCAAAATCCATAATACTAAGAGATTCATATTTACCGTATGATGGAACTGAGGAAAACATTTTTATACTCCTTAATTTCTACATAATATTATTGTACTTCACCAAGTAGAAAGAGCTCATGAAAGCAGATATTCCCATGTGCCCTAGGTTTTACTTATGAAGGTCCTCTGGGATGTACAGGGAACTACAGTGTGAAAGTGGGAAAGATCCATTTGTGTGAGCTCCTCCCACCCATGGAACCAACAAGAAGATTATTAAGAGTCATCTTCATTTGCATGCACTGAAAATTTATTTCTGTGGGAATAATAAATATGGCCACATGTCACAGTATATTTGTAATGGAAGTCAGATTTGGGGTGAAAGACGTATATTAACTAGGAATGTTTTCTAAAAGGATTTCTAGAAAAGGACGAGTTAGCATGTGAGTTTTTAAGCACCCTTATTTCAGCAGTGATAAATTATCTTTGCTCTGAATATTTCCTAATTTCAGCCCCAGCGTTCTCTTTCATCTATATTGGAGGAAGTGTAGAAATTCCTAACCTGACCTACACAAGTGACCTAACACATCCCAAATCGCACAGGTTTATAGTGCAAGCTGAAGCTGTCCAGAATTATGTAAGTTTTACTAAAAGATATAATGAACCATGAAAGGGTCTAAAATTTTGTTTAATAACTACTTTAACTGGGAAACATTATAGGACTTGAATACTGACGGAAGGTTTTAAAAAATTGTTTGTGTTCTTAGTTTACTGAAGGCAAATACTAAGAGGAGGGGGTGGCTGGGAAATTGAAAGAATCCTTATGAAGATTTCCAGGGTTGGTCCTGTCATTTGGCATAGCCAATGCAGTCCATTTCAGGTAGGAGGAATCCTTGGTGCACCAGTAAAAGACAGCAAATTGTCCGTTGTTATATTTTTACCACTGAATACAAGCAGCAAAATATCTCATTGTGTCCCGAATTAGAAAGTTGTCTCACTCTGTGTGTTGTTAAATAAGAGGCACAATATCGTCTTTGATTCAGAAACTTAGTACTATTTTGCATATGTGTAAATTTTTTGATTATCAGTTTATATATAAAGCAAAAAGATGGTGTTGTTGAGATTAACAATGCTTGCTTTCTTGCACTCCAAAGTTTGTTCCATTTGGAAGATTAATACATGCTAACAGGAGGCTAGGAAATACAAAGCATCTCTCTGTTAGCCTCCATTTCCCAAGTGAATGATTCATGGGTCTCAAAGCTGCTTTGTGCATGGTTGACATGAGTTGTGTATGAGCTGACTGGAAGCCAGAAATGACAGAGATCTTAAGTAGCCTAAATTCATACTGAATTTTTTTTCTTTCAGCATCCTCTGCTTACTGAAGAATCACTGTGATGCTGCCTTGTAAAAATTATCAGACTGAAGTGAAATGTTATATTGAAATTGAATCTTTTTCACCAATTAGAGAATCACTTACTTTGTCAGGTTACTTGAGCTAGACATAAAACCAAACATTATCTTTAATACTGCATAATGTCAGAAAAATGATATGATTACATTCAAACGTAACAAGATTTTTTCTATTCTTTATATTTAGCTTTCTAATTGTTTAACTATCAGTTTGCAGAATTATATGGCTCTTCTGCCTTAGGAACTTATTACTTGAAATCAGTTATTGCTGCCTTTAGGTAAGTAATTTTATAGTATACTTCCTCATTGAATATGAAATGTCAGCTTTTGATGGCTTTTTTAGATTCTCTAGTGGGTTGGATTAACCCTTTAACTTACAAGTGAGTGGTAGGCCACAGCCTCAGAGGTTTATTGGCAGCCTGGAGCAGGGTTAGCCTTAGTGGCATTGGCAGCTCCACAAGACCACTCAGCTTGGACCTCACCAGAGATGATGTGATTGGCACAGGCTCATCTACTGACACTGCCCGCACTGCTGTAAAATGGTGGGAACACCAGAAATAGCAATGGATAAGCCTACCGCAGCTGCCATCATCTTGCGTCAGTCCATTTTAGCAGCCCGTTCTGCCACTGGTCTTCTAAATTAAGATCATGCCACTGAGTCACAACCAACTCATGGCAACCCCATCCATGGGGTTAGATCCAAGTGGGCAGCCGTGTTGGTCTGAAGCAATAGAACAAAGTTAAAGTCCAGTGGCACCTTTAAGAGAGTCTCAGTTTATTACTGTTTACAATTAAGAATGATAACTTTACACATCTGTCTCCTATTGTGACATATTTATTACTATAATGTCCCCCCCCATTAAATCCAAACAAATGTTGACCTGGTGACTGTATGTACTTAGCTTGTTATTGCTGTTTGGCCTTTGCATATGTCAAAACATCTTCATTAAGTTGTATGCTGTACGGTTTAGAGGCATCTGTCTGTATATATGAACTGCTAACTTCCATTTCAATGTATCTAAAGAAGTGTGTGCGCACACAAAATCTCACACCTTGAATAAAACTTGGTTGGTCTTAAAGGTGCCACTGGACTCTAACTTTGTTCCATCCATGGGGTGTTCCAGGTGAGAGACAAGAAGAGGTGGTTTACCATTGCCTTTCTTTGCATAGCAACCCTTGTCTTCCTTGGTGGTCTTCCATCTAAGTACTGACCATTGCTGACCCCTGCTTAATTCCCAAGCCTTGATGAGCTTGGGCTAAGATGGGCTATTTGGGTTACAAATTAGAAGAGAGTAAATCCAGGTACTTTAGGTTTGTTTCTGTGCTGACTATGCTGTAATCCTAAACACACTCTCCATCCACATGAAACTAGTCACTACTATGTCCCACTGAAAGCAATGGGACTTAAATTAATTACAATTATTTTCTTCTACTGGTTTCATGGAACTTAGTCGGAACTAATTTTAGCTGAGTCAGAGAAACATAGCTAAAATATGTTCCAGTAAAAGCATTGGGACATTTCCAAATACTTAGAATTGGGATGGCTTTCTAATTATCTTGGGTTAGCATGGGTTATCAGAAAAGAAAACCTCTTACTTGTTTGGGGGGGAAATCAGACTTACAGAGTGTGCAAATTAATGTTGAAGCTTACAAG
The DNA here is from genome assembly GCA_029233225.1 of Lepidodactylus listeri. Taxonomy (NCBI): domain Eukaryota; kingdom Metazoa; phylum Chordata; class Lepidosauria; order Squamata; family Gekkonidae; genus Lepidodactylus; species Lepidodactylus listeri. The sequence goes on along the minus strand of JARCFY010000001.1, from coordinate 133,278,027 downwards.
TTTTATGCACTGTTTTACACCTGGTGTTTTCAATATACCAGTATACACCTCCTCAACATGTAAAAAACAATTTTACAACATGCTTGAGAAAACAAATTTCAAGAGGGCTCTCTGTCTTGCATCGTTAAAATATCAGGATATATTTAAAGGTTATCTTTACAATGTGATAATTGAATGTGATAATCAGATTCCAATATAATACCAATTCACACATTATGAAGTATACAGGTTTGGACTGGGGTACTCACCTAATGCCCTGGAGGGCCCAGGCTAGCCTGATTACATCAGATCTCAGAAGCTTAATGGAGTCAGTCCTGGTTTGTATTTGGATGGGAAACAACAAAGGAAGTCCAGGATCGCTACACAGAGGCAAACCACCTCTGAACATCTCTGAGTGCCTCTTGCCTACTGGATCACCATGAGTTGGCTGCAAGTTGATGACACTTTCCACCACAACTACCCAACTTATGTCTGATGGGAAGTCAGATGTGAGTTGTGGGTTCTCCTCAGTCCCCACATGTACATGGTCTGATTTGGATCACAACTGCATTGTTGTGATCCCAGTTGGGTACTGCACACGTGAGAACTAAGGAGATTTTGCACTTCATTATATTATACAGGGTGGGGACACCAGACTGAACCTGTGTACTGTATACATCAGCTTGCTTCTCTCTATTTCGAATTTTACTGATGTGTCTAAGCCAGTAGATACAAGCAGTTGCAATCAAAGCCCATTCTATACCTGAGACTTAGTCTGTCATTCTTTCTTCTTCTAGTGAAGGAAAAACTGGCCTTCGAGCATACTACTGGAGCACCTTTTGGGCCCCACAAGATATTGTTCTCACTATTAAAAATGTAATCTCAGTGAAGCAAAAGCAAATCTTTAGTAAAAGGAGACTTCCAAAGCTTAATGGTTCAGCTGAAACCTTTTCTTTCGAAGAAGATTTTGATATCATTACGGTGGAACTTTTTGGTAATGGGGAATCTGGTATTCTTTCAGTGTTTCAGAACTTAATAGGTGAATCTAACCAACTATGCTGACTATTACTCCTTTTAGTTTCAGATTCTATGGACTATGATGTGACATTAAAGTCAGGTAAGAATTAATTTCTTTGTTTCTGTTTTTCTAGAAGTGTACCAAAGAATGCTTTTGCATAACTTTCATTTATTTCATTCATTCCAATTTGCTGCAAGGCTGAATCCAAAGGGTTCAATGCACCAAAAACCTACTCATTATCAAGAGTAATGGAAATGAATGGAATTTTCAAACACCCCTGTGCAACTCACATTCATTTAATCAGTGACCATGTGAGAGGGCTTCTGATGATTTCCCCCTCAAGCACAAGTTCCAGACTAATCACATAGTCTCTATAATAATTTATACACATTCATTTGGTACCTATTAAGTGCAATGAAGAAGAATTTTCATGATTCACTACATCTGACTTAGCAATCATATTTCACCCTACAAATTCCAGGTTGTGGTTGGAAGGCCCAAGATATTGCAAAATATTGGCCTGTTTAATATTGGTCTGTTTAATGGGGAATCCATTTTTTAAAAAACAAAACAAAACCCTCCAATGGTGTACCATCCTAGACAGGTTAAATCCAATCCCATTTACTAAAACTATTAATTTACACATTAAATTGTGTGTGTTGTAGGCCATCAAGTCACTTCCAACATGGTGACTCTAAGGATTAATTACCTCCATAACATCCTATCGTTAACAGCCTTGCTCAGGTCTTGCAAACTAAAGCCCACAACTTTCTTTATCACGTTCTCCTACTGCCTTCAACTATCCCTAGCATTATTGTCCTTTCCAGTGTCTTGTCCTCTCATGATGTGACCAAAGCACAATAGCCTCAGTTTAGTCATTTTGATTTACCATTTACCATTTTGATTTACCATTGATTTACCATTAGTAAAATTATCTTTTAAGGTAATAAGATAATTATCTTGCTTCTCACCTAAAATGTTTAACTTTCACACTCCTGCGTGTGTGTCCAAGTGCAACTTGGTGAGCGAACCCCTGCTGATCAGGTGAAAGGTGGAGAAGACTGAAAATGTTGCACCCTTCTAAGGCCACAGACTTTTTGGTGGGTAGGTTTTACCTGGGCAGGCATCAGTCCCCAATCAACTGCAGCCAATATAATTGGAGAATGATAAGCTGTTGCTGTTTTAAATACTGATCAGTTTTTTTCCTCAGCAATTTTGAGTGCCATTGTGTGAAACTAGGACTATCATAAATTCTTTTTTTCTGTAGTTAATCTTTAGCTAACTGGCTAATAGAAATACATTCTGCAGTATTTCAATATATGAGTTATATTGAAAGTATTCATCCATTTTATTGTACTTTAGAAGACTAGTAAATTGTAACTGCATTGTATGAATAAAGAAACATGGCCTTTGAAAAGAATGCAGTCCATACTACTATTATTGTATGGCTCTGGTTAAGCATTTTAAATAACTGGTAATCTTGGTCCATTATTTATTTCACCTTTCTTTGGTATTCATCTTTAAGAATGTAAGTTAAAATGCAGAGAAATTTTGGTTTTGTGACCGTACAATGTATAGTCAAACAGAGGGGTTACAAACACTACTGGTTTTTTTAATGTATAAAAAAGTGAAGCAATTTGAGGTTAGGTCAGTATTTCCATGCCTTGTCCTGGCAGTCTGATCCCAGAGCCTATCTTATTGATTTATTTGCTGTTTATATCCTACTTTTCCAAAATTCAAGCCAGTGTACACTGGTGAACAGATAAAAAACGTACTGCAATGTGATCCAAGAAATATCAAAAAGTCCAATCTAAGCATCAGAATAACAATAACAACAGAAGTACCCAGTCCCAGCTTCACTGGAAAGCTCTCTACAACAGAATCATCTTACAAGCCCAAGAGAAGGTCATCAATGCTGGTCCTTTACATGCTTCCTTTGGCAGACCATTCATTCCATGAAACAGGAGCCGCAATGGCGAAAGCACAAGCCCTGGCAGAAGTTGTATTAATCTTCCCAAACAGAGAGTATTGTATGCAAGGCCTGGTGAGCAGATCCAAGCTCATATGGCTGTTACCCTTACATAACATGCTGGCAGCTGCTCAGCGGGACAGACAGCGAGGGGGGAAAGCTCCCTTGCCCATCCTAAACAGCTAATAGGTGCTGTGCATAAGCACCTTATACCAGGGCTAGGCATGTACAGCCCGGTTACTTGGTCAGGCTTTAGAATTGCCTTTACTGTAGTAATTTCACAGAAAAAATTTCCAGCCAGCTAGAGATATACCCACAGAAAACATTTTCCACCTGTGTGTGATGTTTAGCTGGATTGGGGGCGACCCACAGATATACCCACAGAAAACATTTTCCACCTGTGTGTGATGTTTAGCTGGATTGGGGGCGACTGTCTGTGCACAACAGTGCCCCATTTCAGAGAAACTTAGTTTATACTTGGATAGTTCAAGACTAAAAGGCACACGCGATGTGACAGCTGGAGACAGTTGCCAACCTTCAGGTGGGGGCTGGAGTTCTGAAATTACGACTGATTGCTAGATGACACAGATTAGTTCTCCTGAAGGAAATGGCCACTTTGGAGAGCCGACTCTATCGCCAACACATCCCTGCAGAGCTCCTCCCCCTCCTCAAACTCTCCCCTCCCCAGGCACTGCTCCCCAACCACATGGAACCTCCCAAGTCACAGTCTTGCAGCCCTAGCTGGAGATCCATGATCAAGTGTCACCCTTTAATGCTAACAGCCACGGGTGGGGGTGGGAGAGTGTTCCAAATCAGATAGGGGGCTCTTCCACATTGTCATTTTTGTCACTCGTTTGTCCCTATTGCTTCACGGTTTTCTTCCCCCAATGTATTTTGCTGTCTCTAGTAGTCCCAGGGGGAGCAAAACACAGGTGGAAGGGTGGGGAACCCAATGCAATAGGGACAAACGAGTGACAAAAATGACAATGCGGAAGAGGCCAGGGTTACAGCATCTGATGAAGAGAGCTGTGTTTCTTGAAAACTCATGCTACAATAAAGTAGTCTTAAAGGTGCTATTGGGCTTTTTAGTATTTTTCAGCTATGTTGAATTATGGTTTGGTCCTTTCTTCTTGTCAGGCTCCGCCTCCTGCCCCTGATCAGCGCCCCCTGTTGCCGTGGTCCCCTTTCGACTGAGGAGGCCCTGGGCAAGGTTGTGCTGGAAATGCGGAGAGATCGGGCCTCAGATATGGCATGGGGAGGGTTAAACGTCACCCAAGCTCCCTCTTGCCTCCAGGGGTCAAGTTCCTTATTAGCAGTTCACTCTCTCTCGCAACCGCTAGACTTGGCTCTCCCTGGCACATCCTCCTCGGCCCATCTATTCTCCTGCTTTTATTCCTGCAGCCCCTTCCCAGAGCTCCCCTCACCTGTACCCACCCCCAATCTCACCCTTGGCCCCGCCCCCGTTTATAACAGAAGACGCCGGGCAGCCCCGCCGGAAGCCTCGTGCCCCTCCCATCTGTGACTCCGCCGCTCCTGGGGTTGCAGTCGTCGGCTCTCCCTCCTCAGGGACGTCGCCGCGCTGCGCCCGGATCTGGGCGTTCCTCCTCCCGCCCCGCCAAGCCCCGATCAGCCCGTGCCGGGACCGAGCCACTCTCCAATGCCGCGGCCGCACCGCGGGCCGCGAGGTGCCGCTCGTGCGCGAGCGGTAACGGGGCTTTTCCCTGTCGGCGCTCCCGCGCCGCGAGCCGGCGCGATGGCTTTGGGCGCGTCCCGGGAGGCAGCGGGGCCAGCTGGATTCGGAACGGCCCCGTCCGCTCCCGATGGTCGCGCTGGCGAGGTAGGTGCTCCTGCTGGCGAGGTAGGTGCTCCTGCTGGGTTTGGGGGTGGCGGGGGTGGCGGCAAGTCCCGCGGGACGGGACACTTCTACTGTTATTTTCCTAATGTACCATTTGAAAAATCCTACAGAGGTCTGAGATAACAGTCATGCATGACTTGCAAGTTCTTATTCACTCCTGTGGGTAGGGTGCCTGATTTGGATTGTGACTGTGACACTAATGGGAAAAGGGCTTCAGCCTCCCCCCACCATTTTCCTGACCTGAAAGGATTTTGTGTACATGTTATGTTTCCCTGAAGAGCCAAAGGCCGAGGACAGACTGGCAAAATGAAGTGCAAGGGAAGTGGGGCAAAAAAAGTGGGCCGAGTTGTCACGGGGCTTTTCGTTTGCACTGCGTAGACTGATGCGGGACCATACTGAGGAGGAGGTGGAACAGAGTGTTCACACTGTGGGGCGGCCCCTGGCGGCACCATGGCGCCACCGCACGGCTTTGGTCTGTTAGCTGAGCTGCGCATAGGCGCATGAGCACATAGGCGCAAGGGCGCAGCAGCCGGATCAGCAGGTTCACATTACCAGCACAGCTTGATGCACAGCTTATTTGAGTCCACACTGTCAGGAAGCGGGATGAATGTGTACCCAGATGGCTTGACACCAGTTTCACCAGGTACCTGTTTGAAGTGCAATGAAAGAGCTTCAGGACTGGGTGAGTGCGGCACGGCAACGCTTGAATTCGCTTAACTGAATTCGCTTGAAAAGCGGACCTATACCGGGCCAAACTGCCAGTCTGTCCTCAGCCAAAGAGTGCAGTCTGTAGGTTGGGGAAACAGTGCAGGGAGGAAAAAAATGTAGTGAGGAACTATCCTCTCCATGTGTTGTTAATAGCACTTTCATTGCACCTTCCAGTTATTTCAGTGAGGTGCAATTAATTTTCTCTGGAACAGTCCAATGTAGGAAAAGCAAGAATGTGAATCCTAAGCAGAGTTACATCCATGTGTTTAGAAGGGTGGAATTCTGTTTAGAATTGGAGTATCTACCTCTTTGTAGTTGCCCTATAGCCTGTCACAGTCCAGCAACTGCAAAACAAACAAAAACCACAATGCTTTTCTACACAGTACACAAGCTCCATTCTCTGTCCTAACTCTTCACCACAGATAAAAAGAAGCTCCTTCTGTACTGGAAAACAGTGTGGTCAGACATGTAGTTAAAAGATTAGGGTATGATCTTGACAGTGGATCTTTTGTGAACAGTTTGTTAGGAGATAGCTGTAATAAATGAGATAATATCTTGAAAGAGCAATTACTTAATGCGACAGACAGGGCTATAGCCTGGCTTTGACCTTTGAAAAAATCAGATATAGATTGCTTAATGCTGACGTGGTTTATTTATTTGAAAAAAGCAGAGAGAGAGAGAGAGAGAGAAAGAGAGGGCGGGAGGGAGGGAGAGGGAGGGCGGGAGGGAGAGAGCTGGGTTAATAGAATGGGAATGGCACTTCACCATAAATAATCATAAATATCCTGTGAGTTCATGTCATTGCAGTAAGAATGAGGCTGGTTAGAGATGGCAGAAATATTAATAATTAGCAGAAGTTTAATTATAAGAAGTACTGTCAGACACCACTTCTAAGCAAATTTACTACAATATAAAATAACCTCAGCAGAGTTACACTCTTCTGAGTCAATTGAAATCAGTGGATTTAGATGGATGTATTTCTGCTTTAAGAATGCACTGTGACAGAACAAGTTCCTAGGAGTAAACCCTATTGAGTAGACCTGAGTAGGATTCTGAGTAGATCTACCTAGGACAGCACTATAAGTCATTGAGCTCAAAGGGACTTGCCTCTGAAGAAGGGTATTAAGGACTTCACTTGATGAAAGATTAATTGTCCCAAACCGTGCATCATTGTTTGTCTGCTTAAAGTAATGTGGTTCACTTGCTTTCTCCATTAGCTGGTTCATTTAGAGCTGCTTTGCATTGAATTAGTCAGTGAAAGGTGCTGGCTGAACACTGAGAAATTCAAGTCCTCAAGTCACAAATCACATGCATAGAGGAGATCCTTTTTCACAGCCTTTATGCCTCTGCCTTGTCCCAAGGGGGAGGGGACTTCATGGGGTGAGAACACAGCACAGAACTGGCTCACAACCAATCCTTGTCTGATGAAATGGACAAGCCTGTCTTTTGTGATGGAGACATCTGTTCCCTGGGATCTGGGCTGATAGGGTCTGAATTAGTTTCTCTTTAAATTTTGTCTCTTTGGTGCTTTGATCTGTCATTGATCCTTTTTTTTTTGTCTACAGTGGCCTTTGACCTTTATGCAAAGCCGGGTAATAACAGGACATTGACGCTGATGAATCCCAAGAAATCTTTCTATCAGTGGAGGCTGCGAGTACCTTCTGACTATGTGGTGAGGCTGGTTGTTGTTACAGCACATGGAGTATCTCCTGGGAGCTGCACTTCTCACAGGCTATCTGCCTATGATTTCCTTCTCCCCCTGCAGAACAAGATCATTACAAGGTAGGAGCATAAAGAAAAGTATATTCTATGGAGCGTAAAGCATGTGGCAAATCCTAACTATTCACTGATCATCAGTGAATTAATTAAAACATTATAGCACTGTGGTAAAAAAAAATCAGATCCATACCCTTTCATCTTCAGTTAAAAGAAGCAATACTGTAAGATTCAAAGGTGATATACTCATAATATGAATTTTGTCTGCTCATAATCTCCATTTGGGTCACAAGCTGATATAGCTCTTCCTCTGTTCCCAATTTTTTAAAAAGATGTATTTAAAATGGACATGTTACTTGCTTTCACATCTATGCAGACTGTGGCAGGGCTACTAGACACAGATCAGCATTGCCTCTACAGTAAAAGCGTTGTTATCTGGAACTTGGCTGTCTGGAAAACTCAGTTAACTGGCATTACCTAGAAGGCCCCCCCCTCCTTCAGTCACCATGTGCCCTTAGCTTCAGATATGCATGGCCAACTCCCACCTCTCCAAGCTTCAGGCATCTAACGTTGTGGGGCTTCTGACAGCTGGCACTGCCAGCTGGTGTCATTCTTGGACAGCTCCTGGCTGCTTGCCCACTCCTCTGCCTGCCAGGTAGGACAATTCTGTGGCTGAGAGGAGAGTGCAAGGATTCCATATGACAGAGGGGCTGTTGCTGTGGTGTTCCAGTGGTGCGGGGTTTGCTTATTGTGGTTTCCTTTGGGTAGAAGGCAATAAGGATCCAGAATATTTGACAACTGACGACATCCATTCCCTATGAACAGTGGATTACAAAGCTTTTACTGTTTAGACAGGTCATATCTGCAGGACTAGTATAATGCAGTTATCACATGTTCGATCACAACGTGTTATTATTTCTAGAATTTGTCAAGTTTCAAATTTGTATGGCATTTCATTTCAGCTCTAATTCAAATATCAGTTGTAACAAATGAACTAAAATAGCTGCAGTTTATGGGAATGGACAGTGAAATAACTCATAAGCAATAATTGGCCTAAATGTGTTTCAGATGGTGTGGAATGTCTGGGGCCTGGACCTCCCCATTTATACGCTTAACTTCATCAAGCAACGTAATGTTAGTCACTTTCTCACTGGATCGAAGAAAAGAGAGCAATGTACTGAAAGCATTTTTCCAAGCTGTTCCTAAAATTGGTATGTAGTCAGACCATTGTTGTGCATTCATGCTGCTGGATTATTTCTGATAATTCATATGTAGGTATGATCTGTATGAAATATTTCTTTGGATTTAAACAGGGATAATGTATGTATCCATGGATTCCATTTCCTATCATCTATAAGGATATTAGAGATTTAATGCAGATATGGTTTGCAATCTAGCCACTGCATAACACAACCACAGATATGACTGTACCATTGTTGTCTATTGAACTTTGGTCCCTCTTTTTCTCTGTCTTTTTCACTTGTGGTTGCCAGCCCACTGCACTCTTGCTTTCCTAAAAAGAACACATCACAGCTATGTCTTTAGTCCCAAGCAGCCCCCTAAATAAATACATTTTAAATTACAAAATTTAGAAGCAGGTTGTTACTTGTGAGGAGGCTTTGTTCTGGGTTCAAGAAATCCCCTTGGTCTGGCCATAGTGCCTTGCTCTTCTCTTCTTGGCTGGTCAAAGAGGAAAACTGGCCACTGTTACTTCCATGGAAGAATACAGGAGCCATGAGTCCTTTCTCTGTTTAACCCTATGCTTTCTTCCTTCTCCCTGTCATAAACCCAATGATGTACACGTGTGTCAGGGTAAGATTTGAAGGGATGTTCCAAAGATTTCAGACCTGAGGTTTTATCAGTTTAGGAACCACTCCTTTAAAAGAAGTATCAAGTTTCTAGAAAATTATTATACCAATGCCTGTTGATCAGCATACATGAAGTGTCAGATAACAATGCTTTTACTGCTCAAGGCAATGCTCATAGAGCATATAAGAAATGTTGCATTTTCTCTTTCATTTCAGCCTCTCAGAAAGTATTACTTATTTCATTGAAAATGTACTGTATTCTGTAGTGGCTTGATTTAGAGTTCCATGTCTACTCTGGTTTGTTCACAGAAAATTTGCGTGTGGGAGGATCCAGTTGACAGTCCCAATCTGTGCATGAAAATAAATATGTATGAAAAATGTGCCTCACCAATGAGTGGCGAATGCATCAGTGAGGTGCATTTGTACAGCACCCTGAGCACTTGAACTGGTCTAAACAATGGCACATACTACCTCTGTTAGGGGGGCTCTGACATGGCTCTTTTACACAGAATTAACATAATGGCCTATATCAAAGCAGCCTATTTACACTGCAGTCTTAACTAGCCTTCTAAGCCCATTGACTGTTGTTGACCAAGGACAGAACTCCGCTTAGGACTGCATTGCAAGAATCATGAAAGGTAACAGAAGGATAATAGTCTTATAACCGTGATTACAGAAGAGGAAAGAGTCACAGGGCATTCTTTGGTCCATGATTTTAAAAAGAACAAAAGAAAAAAGATCATAAAAGATGTTAAGACTATTGCTAGTATTTTTCCCCCTCTTCTTAGTATGTGGTGGCCATTACATCTCTTGGAATGGGACTGTGACTTCTCCTTATTACCCAAGTTACTATCCACCCAATATTGACTGCCACTGGATTATCAGGGTATGTATGCCAAGATGTAGCATAGAACCATAAAAAATAAACAACCTAATGGACGCTACCCCCCCCCCCAGAATAATTGTAGTGTGAGTCAAAACAAAAGTCTTTGTTTTATACACATATGATCATCACCTGTGAGGTGGGAGGAAATGGACCCTGTAGCAGCCCAACATGAACACAATGGGATTCTTGTCAAGGCTCAGATTAGAGGCGGACTGGGATGAAAAAAATTGCCCTGGAAAAAGGGCCAGCCTCCTCACCTGCCCTGGCCCTGCCTCCAATGGAAGGGAGGGAAAGAGAATGCCTGCCCCCCCTGCATCCCAGCCACATCCCAAGGGAGGGAGGGGGCCTGCCAGAATTGCCTCTTATTGGAAGGGCTTGGAAGGGCCAGGAGCATCCTCTGAGTGGGCCAGGTAATGCCTTCCCCCGGCCAACCAGATCTCACTTGGGCTGGGCGCCACTTCCCCCCTGTTCAGCCCTTTGTGCAGGCTGGGCAACATACCATACCGGAGAGATGATGAGATCGCTGTCTCTTGGGTAACCACAAACAATGCTGGCAAGTCTGTGAAATTCATTGGCACACACTCTAGCCCCTTTCCACATTAAATTAAGTGCACACTGCTTTTACATCATCACTGTGCCACTGAATGGTGATGCAGATGGGATTCAAAGTACTGATGGTGAATCTAAACACTTCATATGCATTGGATGCTATTAGTAGTCCTCTCCTTGAAGTCACAATACTTATTTAAACTTGTGTGTGTCTGTGTGTGCGCACATGTGTGCAGACTAAACCACTAAGCTGTGACTTGGAATCATCACTGGTGGCCTGGTGATCCAGTTTCCCAGTCATATATTCTAATATTGAGGATGAATCCTTGGAAGCAGCACAGCTTTGCTTCACAGAAATTTGCTCTGTAAAAATGTGGATTTTCTTTCTTTTTTTAAAAAAATCTTAGGCACCAATTCCTGGATACAGATTGTTATTCAAACTTCTTGTAATACAAATTCAGGAACAATCTCTAGGATCCAATAAATGTGATAAAGATTGGCTGGAAATTGATGGAGTCAGGTGAGCAGTTTTGTCTGCTAACAATAGGATTTTTTTTTCTTTTGGGCGAAGGCCGTCTGCCTCCATGCCGCATTATAAAGCCTTAAGTATGTCAGTGGCTTCCCTTGTAGCACTGCTGGGGAAGGGAAGGGAAGGATGCTGATTTTAAAAGTCAGAAGGTTAGCTTTATATGTTATGCAATTGTCTGTATTGTGAGGAATGCTCTACTGATGTCAAGCAAAGATCAGTCCAGGGAAACATGGAAGGGAATGTCTGTTTGATCTTACAAGATGGAACTGCCCGCTATTACATATCTATAGATGAGATGGGATAATCTCACAACAAACTCTAGAGTTGTGATCCCCAACTTTGTTGAGCCTATGGGTGCCACTACACAATGACTGCAATGGAAGACAGAACAAATCACAAAGTGGCTGATGTGTAGGGCATAGGTGTAGACTATGGGTGGGCTCGAGGGCTCGAGCCACCTCCGAAATTTCCCGAGGGGGGCTCAGCCACCCCCGGCAAAACGGAGCGCCTGCCGCTGCGCCTCACTGCCGCGCCTCCCCGGGCCCTTCCGAGGCCCACAAGCTGCTGCTGCCGGTGCCTCTCTCCCCCCCAGCCTGGCCACTCCTCCGTCCTTCCCTCTCCCTTCCTCTTTTCCGGGCAAAATGCCCGGCGTGGTGGCGTCACCCGGAAGTGACGCCATCATGCTGGGCACATTGCTAGGTGATGCTCTAGCAATCGCCCTGAAACTCTATGGCACCATAGAGCTTCAGGGTGATTGCCAGAGTGTCGCCCTGGCAATGTACCCAACGTGATGGCGTCCCTTCCAAGTGACATCACCACGCTGGGCATTTTGCCCGGAAAAGAGGGAGGGGGAGGGAGGCACTGGCAGCAGCGGCTGGTGGGCCTCAGAAGGGCCCGGGGAGGCACGGTGGTTTCCCGGGGGGGGAGAACATTGCGCTAGCTAAAGAGCCCCCCCCCCCCCCCGAAATTTACAAAAGTCTATGCCCCGGTGTAGGGTTGCTATGCCATGGTTGGCAACCAGTGGGAGACTGGGGGGCAGGGACACTGAGGGGCAACTGTCCCTGGTTTCATTAAGTGACTGCGATTGGCTCTTTCTTACAAACATACACATGCGGGTTGTATGTGCATTCACTGTAACACATGATTGATGAGTTCTGATTAATAAATATAATAAGCAGGCTTCCAGTGTTATAAACAATAAATGTCTGAATGCTAATGCTAGAAGTTAACATCAGGGGAAACCTTGTCTTCCAAGGGAACTGGTTTAGTCACTGGGTGAAACAGGATGCTGGACTAGATAGACAGTAGGTCCTATCCAGCCCTGTTCTTCTTCTCTGCTTATATAACATTTGAATCACAGGTAGGGGTTAAAGTAATAGAACTGGTGATAGTAGTAAGTCGTTGAATTAGATTTATAATGTATGCATCACTAAACATAATATTTTATTAGACCAATTACAATAAAGTATGATATATCTGTAGTTTGTCCCCTGTATCTTGATCAGATACTGTAAACCAGTTTCAGAAGGCAACAGGATTAAGGAATACGGCTATTCAGTTGTAATCAGTTTCCATTCAGATGAACTGGTCACACACAGAGGATTTTATATTGAATTTAGAGCATTCAGCCACACAGATCGTAAGTAGACACAAGTACACTTTCATGTTCATGTGGGAACAGTGTTACAGCTTTGGGGAAATGCTTCAAAGTTCAGTTAAACCATTATTCAAAAGTAATAATTTAATTTCTTGTCTTCTAATAATTGCCTTTTTTTGCTAATTTCTTGCGAAGGCTGAGAATTTGGACAACTTATAAGGTTTTTTTAATGCGATCGTTACTAATGAAAGGTTGGCAAAATCTAGCAGGCACTCCTGACCACTGTCACACTGAGTTTCAGAGAAAAGTCATCTGAAGAAACCAGAGGAACCAGTTGTGATAGTACTGGCAGCAGCAAAGCCGCTCTTACCAAATTTTCTTGCAGATAATATTAGGCAAAAGCTAATGAGGTATTTTGATATGGTTCTATGCTACATTTTTTGGGTGAAGAATGGCTTGGTTCCCTCTAACAGAGATCTGAACTGGAAAAGGGACAGATGGATACTGATTTCCCTAGATTTTTCAAGAGTTTTTTTACCATTAATTATGGCATACTACAGGAATGCCACGGAGAACTGGAAAAGTCTCATTCTTGTGATATTGTAGAACAGCTTCTGTAGTAAGTTGTAGTAAATGGCAAACATCTGGAGGTAAGCCCGTTTTTTAGTTGATCTTCCTCAGAAGTAATTCTTAGTAGATCTTCCTCAAAAATGATCTCCCTCTTATTTACAGCTCAACATTTACATAGGAAGCAAGCTAGTCCATTAGCCTTTCCTTAATTAGGTACAAAGCCTTCTGCTGTAATACTTGCTGGCAAAACCATATACTGGCGATGCATCAGTGACAGGCAGAGGGGAGAAAGGCGTAGAAATAAAACTACAGCTTTCCTGAAAGGTTATGTTTGCAGCTCAGGAGAGATCTTGGACACTCATTTGCCCAAGGATTCCCAAATGTCAGTTGTGGCTCATAGTACTATCTTTGTTTGATTTGCCAGCTATGCTGAAAGAATTTTGCCAATCTTATCTGTGCTTTGGTGAGTGATCTGGATGGCCCAGGCAAGCCCAATCTCATCAGAACTTGGAAGCTTAGCAGGGTCATCCCGGGTTAGTGCTTAGATGGGAGATCATCAAGGAAGTCCAGAGTCGCTACCCAGAGGCTGCGATCACCCACACTAAATAATCCACTTCCAATCTGAAGAGTACTGGACTCGGGAGACCAGGAACGATGAAATCATGAAGCCTTTATTGAGTGATTCAGCATGCCCAGTAGATGGTCAAATCAAGCATGCTTCCAGGGCTCCAGGGCCCTCATTATATGCTGGCCGGAGCCACACCTCCAGCCGCACCCAAAAGACCTGATAGGGGCTTTACATATGAGCATGTTTGTCATAGGTTCCCTGGAGGAGCCTTTGATTGCATTGGCTCTCCAGGGAGAACCTAGGTCCCACATTGGTGGAGGCTTTGAATCCAGATGTCTATTGTTCCTCCAGATTCAAGCTCCTCTCTCTGCCTGACTATGTGCTCTGGCCATGCAGTGGGCGCCATTACCTGGGAGCACATGGCAGGCCGGTTGTTACAGAGAACATACTACATTACACAATCCATTTTCAATGCAATTTTGAATTGGATTTTGCCAGTTCACCCAGTTAAATCCAGTTGGAAAATGCATTGAAAGTGGATTGAAAGTGGATTATTTAGTGTGTATGATCACAGCCAGAGTCAGGCAATGGCAAACCACCTCTGTTTGTCTCTTGCTTTGAAAACTCTATGAGGTCTGCATAAGTCAGCTGTAACTTGGCAGCACTTTCCACCGACATACTCTGTACCACATTGCCCTTAAAGATAATTTGGAAAATGGTTCATTAAATAATTAAAGCTTTAAATCGTCTGTCTCTTGAATAAGTAAAGGATTGTTCATCCTCGTATGAGCAGTGTCTGGACAAACATTTGTCAGGGATATGGTACACTGATCCTGCATTGAGCAGGGGGTTGGATTAGATGGCCTGTATGGCCCCTTCCAACTCTGTGATTCTATGATTCTAGGAGCCTTATCTTTTAGAAAATTTATATGCTGCCTCTGCAGAGTATTAATCAAGATTTAGGATCAGCTGGAGAGGCCTTGCTTCAAGGGGAGGGCAGCTGTCCCCTAGCCCAGTACTCTGAAACCTGTCCTCAAGATTGGGCCAGAACTACTGCAGAACTGTGCCTCCCACTCCTGAAAAGTGATCCAGAAGGATACCATGATCAATCATATTGAAAACCACTGAGAGGTCTAGGAGAATTAACAGGGGCACATTTTTCTGTTCACTTCCCAGTGCATGTCATCCACCAGGGCAACCAGGGTCATTTCCACCCTGTAAGCAGGCCTGAAACCAGACTGGAATAGATCCAAACTCATTCAGAAATCTCTGACTCCTGATATCAGTCTCATGTATTCATTGTATTAGTGAGGACAGAACGTGGATAGACATTGTCTTTCTCCATGATCTTTAGAAGTTGTGTTGGAAATGTAGTGTACCTTTAGCTTGCTGCCATTTATTAATTTATTATCTCACCCCATTGAGTGGTAGCACTCCCAGAGCAAAAAGGATTGAAATAATAGGAAATATGCTGACACACCACACTGTGGCTCCCTGCCCCCATTCACAACATTGCAACAGCATTGCTTGGTTTCTAATCACTCCAGGGGGGCAATTAGGAGAACACTGAGTCCTGAGTCTCTCTCCCATTCACCTTTGTTTCCACTGTGATACCAGTCATACAAGGCCCTGCACAACTGGTTGTAGTGGATAATTCACTGCCCCTTCCCATCATGTGAGTTCAGTTGGGAAGACAGCTGAGGTAGGATTGCCAGCCTCCAGGACAGGCCTGGAAATCTCGTCAAATTACAATTAATCTCCAGCCTATATAGTTCTCCTGGAGAAAATGGTGGCTTTTGAGGGTGGACTCTTCTGCTAATGTCTCTCTCCTCCCCAAACCCCAGGCTCCACCTCCAAATCTCCAGGAGTTTTCCAACTTGGAGTTGGCAACCCTAAGTTGAGTAACAAGGTAGGGCGTTCTCTGTCTGCTAGCCATCTGAAGAACAGTACCAGAGTTGAAACAGCCACAGGGTTTATTCAGTGTTCTCAGGGATGGAGTGAGTAAAGTGAGTTGTTGGCTTTTATGGTCTATGACAACTGCATGAAATATAACACAGGTGCAGTTTTCTCTCTTATCATATTACCATGCGGGATATTACAGCATTAGTTAAATTCCTGTATGCTGTTAGAACAAAAGCATCAACCTCAGAGGGACAAAACTGGATTCTCACTTGTCATTGCTGTTGCAGGTTTCATGGTGGTCCGTGTGACTTGCAGGTGGGAATATCATTGCCCCAAGACATGCCTCTGGGAGCTCGTTGACTGAGAAGGGGCACTAGAGCCAAGATGTTCTTCCATGCTGCATTTCAACCAATGGTAGTTCTTATGGAATCTACTCATAGGGGTTTCTCCAGTGCAGGAGATAATGTGGCCATTAGGATAGTATTCACCCATTCCAGTTATGGAGTCATACAGGATCTGTGTCTCCAGGGAATGTTCTGCTCCATGTGTCTTGACTCTTATCCTGACAGACAGTATTCTACCAACATAAGGGCTCTGTCTCCTGCCAAAGTATAGTCTCATAGTCCTTTTCCCCACCCACCAACTGTCATAGCAATGTGCTTTGCTGACTTAAGTGGGGTTAGGAGCAAACTTATTTCACCCTGGACAGGATTGCTCTGTTATTGCATTTTAAGATGACTGTGATAATCAGAAACCTTTTGTTCTTTTAGCTTGTCCTAGGCAATTTAAATGTTCTGACAGAACATGTGTTCCTTTAAACAGCAAGTGTGATGGGTGGAAAGACTGCACAGATGGAAGTGATGAAGTAGACTGTGGTAAGTTTCTGGACATTAAATAATTTGGTATTTTAAATGTGCAGAAAAGCCCCTTTCAGATTTAGATGTGTGTGTGTGTGGGGGGGGGGGGCAAATTACATGCATTGCCCACCTGGCCTATATTTTTTGCAGTGGAAGGCGGGAACAGAAACATGATCAGTTCCTGCCGAGTATGGCATGTGCGGACATTTGCCTGCATCCCCACCTCCTCATGAATGAACACAAGGGTGGGGGGAGCCAATCTTGGCCCACTGTGGGAGATTGGGCCAATAGGAGGCAAGTGCGTCATCCAGGTTGGACAGCTGCCACTTCTACTCCTTTTTTTTGTAAAGAAATTTTTATTTTTCAAAAAAAAAAACATCGAAAATAATACATTTAACCTTATACAAATCCCTTTTTCCATATTATATAACATTTTGTTCTATTTGTACATTCTATTTTTATCTTGTTTTGGTGGTTTCCCACCACCTCTGAAGCATAACACATTTTCCATTTTATTCAAAATAGTAATACTTATATCTATGTTTCATTTCTGGTAACGGTTATATAACTTTAAAATACTTATACACCAATTCTTATTTTCTATACTCTTATGTATTTCTAAATAAAAACAGCTTCATTGTCTAATTTTAACTAAAACATTCATATAATATATTTCTATTCCTTTATGCTATTATAACCATGTATAAATGTAGTTTTTCATATCCCAATATTTTTCAACATATTCTTTCAAATCTTTCCAGTCTTCCAGAAAGGTCTCTGAGTAGAGATTATTCAATTTTCTAGTCCATTTATCCATTTCAGCCATATATAACAGTTTTTTCAACCATTCCCACACCTCTGGTATTTTTTCATTTTTCCAGTTTTGTGCATACACCATTCTTGCTGTTGTAATCATATACCATATTATTGTCCTTTTCTTTACATTTATCTCTTCTAGTTTAAGTCCTAGCAATAACATTTCAGGCAACTTCTTAAATGTACATTTCAAGATTTTTTCCATTTCTGCATGTATTTTTGACCAATAAATCTTTGCTTTATCACAAGTCCACCACATATGATAAAAAGAACCTTCTTTCTTTTTACACTTCCAACATTTGTTAGACATATTTTGACCAATATTTGCAATTTTTTTTGGTGTCATATACCATCTATACATCATTTTAAAACAATTTTCTTTTAAGTTATAACACGTAGATATACTCATAGCATTTTTCCATAAAAATTCCCAAGATTCCATTTCAATGTCTTTGTTAAAGTTTATCGCCCATTTTACCATTTGTTCTTTTACCATTTCATCAGCATTAAACCATTTTAGCAAGACTTTATACATTTTAGAAATCATTTTTTTCCCACCTTCCTCCCAAACTTGTTCTATTTCATTATTTTTTTCCCTGAAACCGTGTTTTTTATCACTTCTATACAAGTCATATATTTGTCTATATCTTAACCAACCATAATCAAAGTCAATCTGATGCTGCTCCTTCAGTTTGAAATCCTTGCCATGTCTTATTAATAAGTCTCTATACTTCAGCCAATCTTGTCCTTTATATCTTGATGTTGGATGTAAGACTTCTGCGGGTACAATCCACATGGGTATCTCTTCTGAAAAAAAGTTTTTATATCTTGTCCATATCCATTAGTGTTCTTCTCAAATAATGATGTTTAAACATATTGTCCATTTTTGTTTTGCCATAATACAAATATGCATGCCACCCAAATCTACAATCATGACCTTCCAGGGACAATAACATTCTATCTTGTAACATAGTCCATGTCCCTACCCAGGTCAAACATATTGCATCATGGTATAACC
Organism: Lepidodactylus listeri; assembly: GCA_029233225.1. Classification (NCBI taxonomy): domain Eukaryota; kingdom Metazoa; phylum Chordata; class Lepidosauria; order Squamata; family Gekkonidae; genus Lepidodactylus; species Lepidodactylus listeri. The sequence continues at coordinate 133,259,682 of JARCFY010000001.1, read as the reverse complement.
TTAGATTTGGTAGTTGAAACCCTCCTCTTTCTTTGGCATCACACATTATTTTCATCTTAATTCTTGGTTTTTTCCCTCCCCACACAAATTTAGACAGCTCCTTCTGCCAACATTTGAATGTTTTTACATCTTTCACAATTGGAATAGTTTGAAACAAAAACATTAATCGTGGTAACACATTCATCTTGACCACCGCAATTCTACCCAGCAATGACAAATTCAATACATTCCACTTTTTAATATCCTGCATAATTTGCAACCATAATTTTTCATAATTATTTTTATAAAGATCAATATTTTTCATAGTTAGGTTTACACCCAGATATTTTGTCTTTTTCACCACCTCACATTCTGTAAGTTTTTGTAACTCGTTTTGTTTCTTATTTGACATATTTTTGCACATTACTTTCGATTTGTTTTTATTTACATAAAATCCTGCTAAGTCACCAAACTCTTTTACTCTCTGTAACAAATGTGGTAATGTGGATAAGGGGTCTTCCACTATAAACATCACATCATCTGCAAAGGCCCTATATTTGAAAGAAAAACCTTTAGTTGTTAAGCCTTTAATATCTTTGTCTTCCTTCACATTTAACAGTAGAACTTCTAAAATCCAAATAAATAGCAGCGGCGAAAGTGGGCATCCTTGTCCACTCCTCATATGATCACCTCTCTATCTCTCTATCCCTCTCTCTTTGATCAGTTTTCCCAATTACACGAGGAAGCCCAATGCACACACACATGTAGGCTCTATTTCATCCTTCCATCATATATTGAAAGCTGTTCTGATCATACTCCATCCCATCATTAATGCCTGTCCACAAGACAGGGAGGTCCAAAAAAGGCTTAAGGCATTTGTTGGGGGCATATGATATTAAAAGTATTAAACATAAGCTCAGAGTATTAGAACATTAGCTGACCATGTAACCATTCAACCAATCAAAAACTGGCACATATACAGCAGTCATACCTCTAGAGCACACATGATCTCGGGGACATCTGCTGTTGAATGGAGTTTTACAGTCTTGACAGTATAGTCCTTCCCTTAGGTTGTAATCCAGTGGAGTCTAATTGTGGCAATGGGAAGTGTAGGCACCATTCCAAGATGTGCAGAGGGGATGACAGCTGTGACAATGATAGCCAAGAGGAGGACAGTTGCTGTAAGTATGATGTGAATTATTCTTTTTAGACTGATAATGGGAAGGGAATCAATTAGTTGCTTGGCATCTCTGATAGAAAGTGCCACCAAGACACAACCAGCTTATGGTGACCTCATAGAGTAGCCAAGCGAAGAGACAAAGAAAGGTGATTTGCCTTTGCCTTCTTCTGCATAGTGGCCCCAAACATCCCTGAGGCAGCTTATAAAAGAAAGGATAATAAAAACTAAACCTTTAAAATATCAATTAAAATCCAGCATTAATTAATACCCAGCATATTGCCAGGTCACCTAGGAAATGATGTTGTTAAATGCATCCCCCCAAATACATTGTATAAAATTATGTGGCATTTTGCATGACCTATGCGATGGCACCATTAAACAGATTTACCCTTTTCTACTCTGTCATTGTGTCCTTTCAGCATACAAAAGCTGCTCACAGCGTGCATATAAATGCCTAAATGGGAAGTGTCCGATAAAGCTAAACCCAGAATGTGATGGAATAAGGGACTGTGCAGATGGATCTGATGAACTGAACTGTGGTATGTAATTTATGAGAGGAGCAAATGGCAGTGCCTGTGTGTACCTATACCTTTGGCTCCAAAAACCAAAGTCCTCTGAGGTGCACATGAAGCTCCCATAGAAAGGAGCTCTCCACTGACATCTGTGCTGGGAATAGTTTTATAAGTAACAGTGGAATTCAGACAGAGTTACAGCTTTTTAAATCTACTGCTGTCAGTGTGCTTAGAAGGATCTTATTCTGTTTAGGATTGCACTGTAAATATCGTAAGGACTGCAACTTCTGTGATAGAGAATAAATATAATATATTGTTTTCATGTTTATTCTAAATGTTATCTATATGTGTATTATATTTTAATAGCATGTGGAAGGAGTCAGGTAAAGAAAACCAGAATTGTTGGGGGTGAAGATGCCAGGTCTGGAAAGTGGCCTTGGCAAGCAAGCTTGCAGCTTGGACCATATGGCCATATCTGTGGGGCATCGATTATTTCAAATAGGTGGCTGGTATCTGCTGCCCACTGCTTTCTCGACTCTGATTCTATAAGGTAGGCATTATGCAGCACAAGGCATTTATTACTAGTAAGGCAAACTCATATTTTCCATAATTTGCTAATAGACACAACATAAATCTTGTATACAATAGGGACTGTGTTATAAAGCTGGGTCACTGTATTCTTGGTGCTTGGGGGAAACAACAGTGGGAGGGCTTCTAGTGTCCTGGCCCCACTGCTGGACCTCCTGTAAAATTTTTATTGCAAGATAGAATATTTCCAACAAAATACATAATTTTTTTTTCCTTTTTAAATACAGAAATTCAGTATCAACAATAAGAAATACTATATATATTTAACAGTTGATAAACCTGTAACTGTTGTTCATGTTATTTATTTGTCTGTTTAGCCTTTGTTTTGTTTTTGTTTTGGCCTAGTGGTGCTCTGTAATTATGCTATTACCATTATACCTTAAAATATGATTAAGGTAAGTATTTAATTAGTGAGGTCGATAAGATTTAAGTATATTTTGCAGTGTTTAAATGTAATCAGAGGTATTTAAAAACAAAGCCACTTAATATAATTAGGATTGGATGGTATCTCATTGTGTTCTGCCATATATGTGACAAAGGGGAACCATTTGTTGACAAAAGAAGAATGTCTTTTTGTAGATGTAGACGTTTGGTCAACTATGTCTGCTATTTTGTCCATGATGAAGTGATCCCAGCATTTATTTTTCCAATCTGATGTGCTTGGTGCGGTAGGTGCCTTCCAAGAAGCTGCAACAGTGGGAGGGCTTCTAGTGTCCTGTCCCCATTGCTGGACCTCCTGAGGGCACCTGTTGTTTTTGGCCACTGTGTGACAGTGTTGGACTGGATAGGCCATTAGCCTGATCCAACATTGGCTTCTCTTATGTTCTTATGTACTTCCAGTAAATTTGCTGAAGACAAAGCGTAACTTATCTGTTTAGAACCATGCAGCAGAAAACTACTTACACCAGTGACATAGGTGGTTGAAATGGTTTTTTTGGGATGGCTAGCATCAGTGAAATATTGTGTTTATTTATAGTGCAGAGAGACAAGGTTATCATCATAAGGTGGATGTGTCATAGACTGGAGGAGATGTAAGGTACTAACTTGCTACACTCCTAGTTGTCCTTTCCTCCAAAGCTGATACTGAGTGCTGCACCTGATAACAAATTATATTCTTTCCATGCATTTTTTCAGAATCAAGGAATATTCACAGCCTTGAATACATCCAACAATAGTTGGGTGTCAACCATGGTTTTGAAAATGAAGTACAAATTATCAGTTATATAGGCTAAGGCTACAAATAGATGCAGCTACGAACAAGAGCAAACATGGGGGTTTTGTCAATTATTTTGTCAAGTATTCCCAATCTTCCCCTAAATGTTCATTGACATTGCCAATCTCCCTGTGGGGCCTGGAGATCTCCCAGAAATCACCATGTTCCCCTGCCACAACACATCATTTCCCCTACAGAAAATTTCCCAGCTATTACAACTGATCTCCAGATGACCAAGATCAGTTCTTCTGAAGAAAATGGCTTCTTTGGGCAGTGGACTCTATGGCATTATACCCTGCTGAGGTCCCTCCCCAGGCTCTACCCCTCAAATCTACAGGTATTTCCCAACCCAGAGTTGGCAACCTTGTAACTGGCTACAGAACCACTTTCCAGACCCTTGGAACCCAGAAGACATGGCATAGGAGGAGGTGCTTTTCTACCTTAGCTGCCACTGCATAATCCCAAATCAACATATGTCAGGGGTTGAGGGAACCATACCTGTTGCCATGAGGCTGTCCTCCCATATTACCCACTTGGGGCAGCAAAATTACTTCAGGCAGCCCTGCCTTATAGCTAAGCAGAAGGAAATAAACATGGCTCACCTCCCTCTATTTTCCCCTTCCCTTTGCTGCCCCACCAGCTACGGTCGGGACACTCACCTGGAGCTTCTGTCTAGAGCCTGTTGTATTTCTTTCCATAACAGACCAGTTTGGTGTAGTGGTTAGGAGCACAGACTCTAATCTGGGAGAACCGGGTTTGATTCCCCACTTCTCTACATGCAGCTGCTGGTGTGAACTTGGGTCAGTTACAAGTTATTTCAAAGCTGTTCTCTCATGAGCTTACCTCGAGAGAGCTCTCTCAGCCCCACCTACCTCACAGGGTGTCTGTTGTTGAGTGGGGAAGGGAAAAGAGATTGTAAGCCACTCTGAGATTCCTTCGGGTAGTGAAGGGAAGGGTATAAATCCAGTCTTTTCCTCCTCCTTGTAGAAATATAAAATTGACAGTTTGGTGGCTGTTATGGATTCACAGGTGTATCTAGAATAGATGCCCCTTGAAAATCTACACCAGGGATGCGGTCATACACACTAAACAATCCACTTTCAATGCACTTTCCAACTGGATTTTTACTGTGTGAACTGGCAAAATCCAGTTCAAAAGTGGATTGAAAGTAGATTATTTAGTGACCGCAGCCCAGGTGTCTCTCATTGTTTTGAACCTGCAGGCCCTTTGGAATTCTGACACAAGGTGTTGTACAGCCAGTCAGATCTCCAAAGGCCAATCAGAAACCCTGCTAAGCAAAAGCACCACCTGGCCCCACCCACTTTGTAACAATACTTTGTGGGGGGGACCAGGAAAGGTGTTGGTTGGCACCATGGTACCCAGGGGCAATATACCCAGGGACCCCTGATCTATGTAGAGCTTTGTATATTTGTCAGAGGTGTCAAATGCTGTTCCAGAGGAAGCTAGAGACACTGGCTTTCCAGGACAGAGAGACAATTATTACAAAATGACAGTCACATGGGAGTCATTTTCCTATGATGTGATCCCACATACCTGTGCTAACTAGTAGAATACCGAAACTATGCAAGCAGGGCCAACAACATTTGTTTTCCACACCCAGCTACTACCTTTCTTCGTAGTGGATGATGATGGAATTGGAAAGTCCCACATTCATAGCTGCCTGTGCTGATATGGTTCACATGCATATCTCAGCAGCACAATATGGATAAAAGCCCTTTCATTTCCCCAGTGTTCTCTCCTTTGACCATAGAGTCCATACCAAGAAAAATGTGTTTTTCACTTCAAGCACTTTAAGCCTGAACTTTGCATTTGTTTCTGCTGCCATACAGTTAGCATCAACATCTGATCATATATCATGAGGTATGATCAAGATCTCGTGTTGTTTACCACCATACAAAATGGTACTTTTCCTGAGGTTTTTCCTTGCCCTATCTGACATGGGACTTGTAAACTTTAGGTGCAATCCACTGAGAACTGATTCTGCACAATCCCCTTTGGAAGGAATGGGAACTGAGTAATAACCGTACTTGGAGAACTGCACTCTTTGTTTTTCAGGTATTCTATAGCATCTGGCTGGACAGCATATATGGGCATAAGGATCATTAACAAAAACAACAATAATCATATAGCCATGCGATCAGTCAAAAGGATCATTCTCCATCCATATTATGACCAATATATCTCAGACTATGACATTGCCCTGTTGGAAATGGAGGCACCAGTATTCTTCAATGAGCTGGTACAGCCCATATGTTTACCAAGCAGTCCTAGACTATTTATTTATGGAACTGTCTGCTATGTAACTGGCTGGGGAGCCGTAAAAGAAAATAGTATGTTCATTTTTGGATATGTTTATTGCTAAGTGCAAGTGTAATACTAATTTGTAATGCCCCCCCAAACCAGTGCTTTATTGATTAAGATTTGTTTAAAGATTTTACAAGAAATAAGGTCAACAGGTCCTGGCTCAATAAAATATCAGTTTTTCCAGTTCTGAAAATACATATCCCCAGTGACAGAAGGGAGAGCTGTTGGGAGTTTTATTATTCATAGGTCATCAGGAAGGCAATATCTGAAGATATGAAGTAATTTTATGTTTAATGTGTTAAATTTTCCAGCTGCTTTGCAAACATTTTTTTCTTATGGGAAAATATAAGCAAATCAAAGCAATCAAGTCTTCTTAAAGTCTAAGTATTTATTTATTTACTAGAATGATCTCTAAGTGAAGGCAAATCTTGATAGTTTTTGATTTTCAGGCTTGCCCTGTGTGATTTGAAATATCTTATTTGTCTAATCCCATATTTCTATTGATTTAGGTCAGCTTGCAAAAACTCTACAAGAAGCTAAAGTGAAAATAATTAATCAAAGTACTTGTAACAAGCTTTACGATGATCTGATTACTTCTCGGATGCTGTGTGCTGGAAATCTTAATGGTGGTATTGATGCATGTCAGGTAAAGTGGAAAATAAAACTGCAAAAAGCCACAATAAAGTTTTCAAATGCCCATTAAAAAGTTTTGCTTTAACACTTCCTTCAAGGGATTACCACCATTCTTTCCACAGTCCTTACGCTCATGGAAGGATATTACTTCTTTCCCCCTTTGATCCCCGTTATGCAGGGGAGGCACCTTCTGGTTATACCTTTCTTTTGCCACATGGTGGCATGTTTCTTCAATGAGCTGCTAGAGACAATCAAAATCAGGCATCCAGAATGTAGCATGTAAACTTTCCTAAGGCTGAGTGATAAAAGAAAACACAAAAAGGGGAAACCAGACTAACCCTCCTCATCACTGCGTCCCCCATCCCTCACAGCTCTTATCCATGCAGCCCCACGATCCTTATCGTGGCCTTTCAGAAGTCAAAAGGAACTCCTGGAAAAGCTGGTAGGATCCAATCCAGGATGTTTTTCACTGCAGGCATTGAGTTCAACCTGAAACTAGTTTAAGAATGCCTTTGCATCTGATCAAGATAGAACTGTGATTTGTATGAGAGATCCCAGGAAACTTCTAGGTGTCTTTTCACTGCAAAGAAGGAAACTTCTAGGTGTCACCCACATGCAAATTTGTCTCCTTGATTTCAGTTGCACTTAAGTTCCAGTAAAAATATTTATGATTACCATCAACTGATACCTCTCTTTTGGTTTAGTTAGGTTATTGGCTAGGTTTCCTAAGCCTAATCAAGTTGAAAATCATTTTGTTGTTGTTAATATTGCCATTAACTTCAGATTTATGGACTAATGTGAAATAGTAACTGAGTCACATATAAACAGACTTATGCTCCATCTTCTGGTCAGGATGATCTACACGTGGAAATGGTTTTCGCCATGCAGGATATTTCTGAACCAGGCGTTATGTGCATAAATAGTGCTTGTGTGTGTCCCTTTGGTAGACCCTCATATGAAGGACTTGTGGCTTCATGTATTGTTTCCATGGTGGAATAAGATATACAGCACTGTTAGCATTGACAATGTTAGGCACTTGCCTCAGGCACCTTCCTTCTTGACTCATACCGCAGTGCTGCCTAAACTGATAGTATCAACTGATAGTGGGTAGATGCATGGACAACATGATGCCCTTTGATTTGTACAATCATGTATAGAAATGGATTAAGCACCCCAGTTTTGAAAGGAAGATATCATAGTGACACATAATAGTGGGATAAGTATAAATGTAACCAAGCACCAAAATGAAATAAAAAATGAAGTTTCTCTGTTCTAATAGTGGGACTTCTGTCCTTCCCCTTTAGGGTGATTCTGGAGGTCCATTAGCCTGCTTAGGAAAGGGGAACAGATGGTACCTTACAGGCATTGTCAGCTGGGGTGAAGGATGCGCTCGAAGAAACCGTCCTGGAGTTTACACCAAGATCACAGCAGTTTATGACTGGATTCATCAGTACACAAACTAACAGAAGAATTGAGGACAAAACTGAAAGAACACACACATCCTTACAAAAGTCCTTTAATTTTAACAAACAAAACAGGTTTTATAATATTATAAAGAAGATGCTAAGAAGAAACATTGTAGGGGTTTTCTGAGCTGACTTATATGTAAATGAATGTTGCACTGCTAAAGAATGGCATGGATTAGAATCACAAAGATTAATTTAACATCTTGATGGCTTTCATTGGTGGTCCATCTGCAGAAATTGGGGAATGAAGCTGAACTTCTTATACTTGTCTGTCTGAAACTATTTTGAAAATTCTTCTGCTTTACATATTCATTGATCTTGCTTTTGATTATTTGCTATTAAGGCTGAGCAGTTTCCCCCTCTTTTTTGATGTCAGAGGACTGTACAGTTTTATAGGGTAGAGAGATTTTTGAGAGTTCCAAAATTTTCGAAAATAAAGGCTGGAGGGGTGTGCTTGGTGGGAGATGCTGGAAGTTTTAGTGCCATAAATTCTATGTGGTTTACAGTGCAATCCTAAACAAAGTATCATTCTCTAAGTCTATTGAAGTCAGTGAACTTAGAAGGGTGTAATTCTGTTTAGGATTGCACTGTTAGTTTTCTTTTGTTTCAATTTCTTCTGTTTCCCAAGCGAACTTTCCAAAAGTGAACTTTCTTTTTCAAGCCACCCTGCATCATTCACCAGTAGCATGGGATTTGTACAACAAGTTATGTCATAATTATCATTCTTTACATTTAATGAATGGCTTCTTCCCAAATCAGAGCATTCATATTGTCTTATTCATATACAGAAACTTAGCAAAAGAAACTGCAAATATGGATATCCTGCTGGCATTTGAATGCACACTTGTTTTACTCAGGCTATTCAGAAGTTGCTTTTAAACTCCTTTAAAGCCTTTATATAGTATAGCCGCTCTGGTAATCACTCCATAAATTAGAAACATTTGACAAATAAAATGTTATGCATGCAATAGCTGTCATCTGTTATTTACATTTTCTTTTGACATAAACAATAAGAAGTATTGTGGCACTCGTGTTTAGGGATGGGTACGAACTGGCTCACGTACTAAAGTTTGTGATGAATTTTGGGTGGTTCGTGGTTCACAAACTGAAGTTCATGGCAGGTTACCCGGCATGAACTTTCCACAAACTTTCAAGCAGGCTTGTGTTGGTTCATGGTAGGTCGTGAATGGATTCGTTTCCAGACAGACTGTCTCCACTCAATCAAAACATTTACCTAAACTTCAAAGGAACTGGGCAGGGGGGGGGCAGAATTCTTCATCCTTGGAAAAACCAATAGGGGCCCTCCAAAGCTTAACAGGCATTGCTGGCTGCCAATAACAGAGTTCCCATTCTGCTCTATGGGATCAAAGTGCTATGCCTTCAACTCAGCTCTGTACCTTCTCCTATGTTGGATGTTGGCAGGGCACTGGAGCTTGGTAGCCCTAGGAGGTGAGCAGGCAAAAAAGTAGTACATTAAAAAAAAAAATCTTGCTCCAGTGCCTGCAAGACAGCGGGGCAAGTGAGCTACTGGGGGAGCTAATAGTGAGAGTTTGTAGCTCCTATATCTGTTTGGAGAACACTTCTTGGGGGCAGAGTTGCATGGCTCCCAAACAACACAGGACACGTTGCAAAAAATATGGTTGTGTAGATGGTCATCTTTCTAGGCTTAGGCACAGCTTGCTAGATACAGATCCTTAGTTAATGAGTACTAGGAGGCAGGCCCATAGCTACATTGGGGACTTTTGGGGCCTGGCCCCCTGACTTACCACCAAAGCACCCCAACTTCCCACCCAGCCCAGCCCTCCCCAACTTCCATTAAAAAAACTCTCTCTCTCTTTTGCCAGCGGCTCATTGCTGTCAGCAGCAAGCCCTGTGCTGCCTCTCTCACTGGTAGCTCATCTCCACCACCAGTAAGCCCCATGCTTCCCTTTTTTAGCAGCCACTCTCTCTCTCCGCTGGCAAGCCAGCAGCCATCCAGCTTCCTGAAAGACCCCCCAAATGCCCCGCTTTGCAGTCCCCGTCCCTCTCCACTCCCTGTGCAAAGTCTGGCAGCGGCCAGCAGAGGCAGAGCTGAGGGGAGGAGACACCAAGGAAGCCTGGGTGAGGGAGGAAGAGGCAGCAGCAAAGCAGGGGGTGGTCAACTTCTGCTGGCTGCCAGATCTGTCCAGAAGCCCAAGGGGTGGGGTTGAGTTGAGAACATGCCACTTGCCTTCTGCTGCTCTCATGCTAATGTGTCCAGCAGCCTAATAAAGCAGCCGGCCTCTGCCTCCAAGTCCCAGCTGGGCTCCAGCCTGTGACAGCCCCTGGGTCTCTCAGGCTCACCACAGCCAATGCTTCCCACCCAGGGCCTGCAGGCCACCACATGCTTGTGGGCTGTGGCCAGCAAAACTCCAGACAACTTAGTGGTCAGAGGATCCAGCTGCAGTGGGGTCTTCCAGGTCACACGTTAGGTATTCCTCAGCCAGCTGGTCATGCCCCCTGCACCTCTGCCTCCTCCTCCTCCGCCACTGGCCTCCTGGCTGGCTGGCCTTGCTTCAGCATCCTCAGCCATCTCCTGCTGGCCTTCTACTTCAGCGCCCCAGTGCCACCGCTGCCGCGGGTGCTACCCCAAGCCACTGGCTAAGCAGCCTGGCAGGAACCTCATCTTTCTAGGTAATTTAATTAACTTTAATCAACTGCCCCCTTAAAAATTTAAATCCCCTTCCCAAAAAAGAAGACAGTCCTGGCTATGGGCCTGCTGTGAGGTCACTTGATGTTCTCTCAAGTCTCAAGCTGCCTGTTGCAATATAACTAGATACAGAAATATATATATATTATATAAATATTTTTCATTTGTATAACTAGATTGTTATTTCGGCTGATATTATAGTTAAAAAGTATTATATGTTGTGCTATTATTACTTGATTGTTAAAAAATGTTCTTGTGGTATTGTTTTATTATCTTGTGGCCCGATATGGCTGTACTTTACGTTTTTATTTATGTTGTAAAAGTAAAAAGTCAATAAAGAGATAATTAAAAAAAAAAAAAGAAGTCTCAAGCTGCCGAGGTCATTTCTGGCAGCAACAGTTTTACGGTTGGGATTGTGGTCATTAAAGGGGAAGAGGTTGAGTTTTGGAGCTGGGTGACTGGCAAAAATGTTATAGTCTTTGAGGTTAGACCACTGCAATGCACTCTATATGGAGCAAACTCCTGCTGTTTCGGAATGCTGCAGCCTTGGGGACCTGGGAGGATGTGTTCTTACATTTGGGGAACTGAAGATTAGCACTGTTGCTGTTGGTGTGAGAGTCTGCTTGCGCCCTGTGTTCAAATAAACAGATATTATGAACAAACAAAGCCAGATAACTTGTTTATTTTAATCTTCATATGCTGCCTCTCAGTAGTTAGCTCCTCAAAGACACATAACAAGTTTAGAAAGTAACCCAGTTACTTGGTTGCTTCTTGATTAAAAGGGCGGTGCTCTGTCCCTCTCCTGCAGAATTACTTGCAGATATTGATGTCTCCCTACTCTCTTCTCAGAAGAACCCTGTAAAAGATCTCTGGAAGCTTGTAAAAGAACACTCGAATATCCTAAACCTCAGACAAAGCCAAGTACAAAATAGGGATTTGTGTGCTTGTTTTCAGAACAATAGAAGTCACATAGAAACTGATCGAAACACTTAAGTGGTTCTGTGAGAAAGCAGTTCTGACTTCTTTCATATTGGGAATGACTGAACTCTGGACTTCAGTGAGATGTGAAAGAGACTTGCACAATAATTTAGTTAATGATTGATTGTCTTTGGTAGTTTCCTTATCAGCACAACTGTGTTGCTATGATCTTATCAACAGGATTCACAAAGCAGTGAATTAGGTGTAGAGTCAGCTGAGGAATACCCCTTTCATAAAGAGGGGGAAAGACCATTATTAATATACAAGGACATGATCCAGGCATGCATGAAAAGATGGTAGTTCTGAGGTGAATGTCAAGATTCAGACTTACTTTCAGCACTAAGATGAAAGGTAATGTCTTCCTTTCCAAGTATCAATATTACTCATATCCTCATGATTATGAATGTGTGTACTTAAGTTTTATGAAAAAAATGTAAGTAGGGAGTTACTTGATCATGGCTGATGGTACTTTTACATGGAAAGTACCCTCTGTGATTCAGGCGAGGTGTCCACAAACAGCATGTAACACATAGTATTGTGTGAGTGTGTGTGTGTAGGTGGGGAGTATGTATCAAGGTGAATGGACTCCAACTAATCAATACAGCTAATCCTCAATATGGCCAAATGTGTGGATATGGAAATCCAGAGACTGGGACCATGAACAGCCAAGACAGATCTTTCTGTAAACTTGAAACACACCCCAGGTTGTTTTTTTTTTGGGGGGGGGGGTTAACTTCCTTCTCCACAAAATATGAAGAATCTGTAGCTTTAAGAAACAAATGCCCTCAGTGACCACTGGTAGGAAATCAGAATGTTGCCAGCCTTCAAGCCTTGATTTCTGTCAGTAAAAGGCAGGGAGAAGGGGCAAGGTCCTTTCCAGGGCTGTTTCGGAGGAGGAGAAGAAGAATTGGATTTATACCCCACCTTTCACTCCTAGTCTCTGAGTGGCTTACAATGTCCTTTCCTTCCTCTCCCCACAACAGATACCCTTTGTGGTAGGTGGGGCTGAGAGAGCTCTGAGAGAACTGCTCTTGAAAGAACAGCTGTGAGAGAACTGTGACTGACCCAAGGTCACCCAGCTGGCTGCATGTAGAGGAGTGGGGAATCAAACCTGGTTCTTCAAATTAATAAAGTTGGCTGCTCTTAACCACTACATTAAACTGGACTTTCTGGGGTGAGGTCTGGCAGTTAGCACTCAGCAATTCACTATCTTCTGACTTGTATGACTCACTCAGACTTAGCTTCTTGCTACTATTCAAACAGTAGCCACCCCATGAAAGCTAATGTGATGTAATGGTTAGAGTTTCATATTAGTATCTGGAAGACTCAGGTTTGAATTACCACTCCGCCATGAGAGCCCATGGGGTGACCTTGAGCCAATCACACAGTCTCAGCCTATCTTATGGCAAAGGGTTGTTGTGAGGATAAAATGGAGGATGACATAAGCTGCTTTGGGTCCCCATTGTGGAGAAAGGTGGATTATAAAACGATAAAAGGTAGGGACAGATACAAGGTAGGTTCGTTGGTGGGTGGGTGGTAATAAGAGAAGAAAGCAGGAAAAAGTGAAGGGGTTTCCAAGGGGAGGAAAAAGAGGAAATATTGTGGGAAAAGGTGTACAGAAGAAGAAGAAGAAGAAGAAGAAGAAGAAGAAGAGATTGGATTTATACCCCGCCCTTCACTCACTTGGAGTCTCAGAGCGGCTTACAAACTCCTTTCCCTTCCCCTCCCCACAACAGACACCCTGTGAGGTAGGTGGGGCTGAGAGAGCTCTTTCCCAAGCTGTCCTTGAGAGAACAGCTGGTACAGCGCTATGGCTTGCCCAAGGTCATCCAGCCAGGTGCAAGTGGAGGAGTGGGGAATCAAACCCGGTTCTCCCAGATTAGAGTCCGCGCACTTAACCACTACACCAAACTGGCTCTCTACAGGGGAAAAGAAGATGCCCTCTGCAAATGCTTGCAGGTTCTCTGCTGTATAACTGAGTTCTGCCCAGTGGCCAGTACTGCCCAACTAGGCGAGCTTAAATGGACCACAGTTTTCCCAGGTAGAGGCTACCGGGAGAGGGGAAGCTGAAGATAGGGAAGTCAATAAAGGTAGGTTCACTGGTGGGTGGGAAGGAGAGAGGGAAGCTGGAAAAGGAGACAGGCTATGGGGACTTTCAGGAGAGGGAAAAGGGGAATACTGGGGGAAGTGAGAATGAGATGCCCTATGTAAGTTTTTGGGTTTCCGAGCTTGTTATATCTAATTCTGAACATTGCCCTAGATGTGATTGGTAAATCCACAGATCAGGGCCAGGTATTGAAAAGGAAGATTTTTCAACAAATCCAGGGAAATCCCTGTGTTTAAAGAAAAAATAATTCTAAGAACCAAAGTGGGGGAAGTGAGCGAGAGATATATGTTAAAAGAGAGAAAGAGACAGCAACATGATATCGTGAGATTTCAGCTGCCATTGTGGGGCCTGCCTAGCAAATCCAGTTAGGAATTCTACAGTGTGGTGGCAGGAGTAGGATAGGAGGCTGCAGTGGGACAAGGAAGGAAGGAAGGAAGGAAGGAAGGAAGGTCGTGCCAGAATGAGAGAACAGAAAGGGATAAGTGAGGTGAGGAAGAGAAACGATACTGGCAAGAAGGAAAGAGGAGAGGAAAGCAGAGGGGGGAGATGAGAGAGAGTAGCACCAAGGGGGAGGTTATGGAATGGTTGGGGATGGAAAAGATTCTAGGCACCTATTTGGTCACTACTACCTTTCTCCCATTCCGCCCCCCCCCCCCCCCCGGCCCACGCCTCTTGCTGTACTACCCAGCTGATGGGGTTTCTGGGTCTAATGTGCTTTCCCATCCAACCCAGTCTTATCAGCTTACCTGCAGTAGCAGTAGCAGCAGGTCCCCCTCTTGTCCAGGTCTATCATGTTACAACTTCAAGGGCATGCAGAGACAGAGACCAAAATCACACATCTTAAAGTGTGGCAGCCCTTACACTGCTTTTGTTTTGATCATTTGAAAAGCAGAAAGGCAGTTCTGAATGAACTTGTGTTGGTGATTGAAATCAGCCTTTTTGCACGGCCTTCAGTTGCATTTCAACCATCTTGTGTTCTACAATGCACTGGAATCATACACAGAATACTCATACAAGGTTATACATTAGCTATGCATAACCTTGTATGAGTATTCTGTGTATGATTCCTGTATGAAAAATCGATATTGTTGGGTTTAGTCTGAACCTTAAAGGATTGTTTTCTTGGATGTAGTTCCATTAATCATTCATGAAGTCAAATGATAGTCCTCACCTGATGAAGATTGCCAGAAATGAATATATTTACTAGATACTTCGTTGATTCTTGGACCGCTGTTTGCTGCATTAAATTGATATTTTTGCATTATTCTGTTATATGATTTATTGGTTTAGTGTATATTTCAGCTATTAGTTTCTTTTGCCCCCAAAATATAAGGACAGATGGACAACCATTCTAGCCAGGGCTTTTTTTGTAGAAAAAGCCCAGCAGGAACTCATTAGCATAATAGGCCATACCCAACAGCAGAAACTCATTAGCATATAAGGCCACACCCTGACAGTGCAGCTCATTAGCATATTAGGCAGGGGGTTGGGAAAGCACAAGGCAGGCATGGAAGTTTGCCTCTTTCCCCCACTGAGCTTCTCCGCCCCACTTCAGCATTGCCTTTCTAGTCTACCCCCCCTCCAAACCAGACAGCCAGGGACAGGCACTGCTGAAGAGCCCGGGATCTGAAAGATCCCTGGCACTTCAGCATCGCCTTTCTAGTCTCCTCCCCCCCTCCCCAACCAGACAACTGAGGAAAGGCGCTGCTGAAGTGCCTGCGATCTGAAAGATCCCAGGAACTTCAGCATCACCTTTCTAGTCTCCTACCCCCCCTCCAAAAGATTGGGAAGGGAAGCAGGTATGTTTGCCTGGCTGCCCTTGGTCTCCCCAGCCAGTCCACCAAGGCACACAAGGCAGGGAGTGAAATTGACAAGGAAATCCCCAGGGGCTCCCCAGAGGGAAAGACTGCATTTTAGCATGCAGCCTTTCCCTCTTGTGTATAACGTGGGGAGGGCAGCATGCTCTGTAGCCAGACATGCCAGAGGTTTTGGTTGTAGGCATGGCCAACTCAGGGGCCAGCCGGAACTCCATTCCTGTGCGTTCCTGCTCAAAAATAGTCCTGGATTCTTGCTCCCTTCCACTAGTAAAAAATGCAAGCTGTGCTCTTAGGTTTCTCTCCCCACCCCCCACCCCCCTTAGAACTGGAAAGGGGAATCTCTCCAAATGCCATGGGACTCCATCTCTCTGGCTCTTTCCCTCCCTCCCTTTCTCTCTCTCTCTGAAGAAGAAGTATGTAGGCACACAAAAGCTTATACCTGGAATAAAACCATTGTTGGTCTTAAAAAGAACCCCGGGATTAATCACCAAATTTGGATAACTCTGTTAAGATTCTCTTGGTGGCTGTCAGGCAGGGCTGTACTCTGAAATGATTAATTCAGCCATTAATTGAACAATTACTTTTTGTTAAACAAAATATTATTTTTTATCTAGTCTAAATTTCTCCCACTTTAATTTGTAATCCATGTTTCTTATTTGATTCCCTGAATTCTTTGATATACAGTACAATTATCTGCCATGGAAGAAACGAGCTTTCGTTACTTCACAAAGGGTTGGGTTGCCTCAGGTTAAGTTACCTGTTTAGGTCTACAGAGGGCAGGCGCAGTAAGGTAAGCAAACTGGAAAATCCAGCCTTACACAATTTGAGACTGAGACTTTGCGTTTCCCGGTTCTAAATAGACAGGGATCTGCTAAAGTTACGGACTGATTTTCTCTAAAGTCTTTGTCTTATTTTATGAAGATTCCATTGCGTGGCCAAATTTGTGAGAAAAGGTGCCTGGATGGAATTTTTTTTGGCTTTATGTGTTATCAGAAGACACATGACTGGAACTGAAAACACAGAGGAAGTTGGTTTTTCCTGCTTAAATGTCCTGCATTGGAAAGTTCTTTGCTGAGAACTAGAAGCAATGAATGGCTGTATTCCTGAACAAGAAGTGCAAGGCGTTGAATTACATGATCTAGGGGAAGAAAAGGAGGAAGAAAGTAGACCTGATGTAGAATGCCCTCTTAATCCTGGAGTCACAAGAACTTCCCAGGTACGTTACTTTTTCAAAAAGGGTGTGTTAGTATAACAATAATATTTCATTGGAATAATTTTATTGGAATAAAGGATTTTCATTGCAAGTGCTTGGATTTCAAAAATTTTATTGTAAAACCTAGTTGGAGACAGACCCAATATATTCTTCATTCACTTTATATATCAGTGCCACCCTAAGCAGAGTTATACTATTCTAAGCTCATTTACTTCAATGAATTTAGAAGGTGTGACTATGCCTAGGGATGGCACTATTTATCTCACAACCTGTACCAGCTGCTGGTGTAAGCTTATCTTGTATTTGATAACACAGAATGTCATATCAATAAGGAGCTGTACTCACCTTGAACTAACAGGTTCAGTGCTTGGGGAGTGCTATTAGATCCATTTTTACCTCTGAAGGCTCTAATCACTGTGGTACGTCTCAACTTTGTCCAGCTTTGGTTGGTTCACCAGCTCCGGACCTTCCTTGAGCCATCTTTCTGAACAATACAGTTAGTTCAAAATGAAGCTAGTTCAAAAGCTTCAGCTAGTTCAAAATGAAGCAGCAAAAATTAGTGGTGGAAAGTGCTGTCAAGTCACAGCTGACTTATGGCAACCCCTCAAGGGGGTTACAAAGGTTTAGGCGATGCAGTACCCAATCCCTGCTCCTGTATGAAGGTGCCCTTCTGGACCATGATAGAAGGGGAAGAGTACCCAAAGGAGGACCTATAAAGATGACTGTAGTGGTTGGGTGGGTTTATATGGAAGTAGGCATTCTTTAAGGTATGCTGTTTCCAATCTGTATAAGCCTTTAAAAGTCAAGACCAGCATCTTGATTGAGCCCAGTGTAGGTCAAAGGAGACTGGCATGGTATGGTCCCTACTACCCAGTCCAGCCAAAATTTTGGCTGCAGCATTCTGTACCAGTTTACTCAAATGTCTGAGTAAATCATTGGGTCATTGACCAGGAAATGCCCAGAGCATTTGGAAACTACATATACATGATCTAACTAGAGATTATCTGCGCATGTATTCCTAGCTGGATGAGGAATTGTATAGACAAATGTATCCTGCTCCTGAACATCTTGTTCTTCTCTGTGCATGGAATGCTGTTTAAAAAGGCTAAGGCATTTCCACACATGATAAATAATGCAGTTTCAATCCACTTCAGTGATCATTTGCAAGTGGATTTTGCCATTTCACACAATAAAATCCAGTTGCCAAGTGCATTGAAAGTAGATTGAAAGTGTGTTATTTAGTGCGTGAAAGTGCTATAACTCTGCTGCTTTTTCCTTGGCTGCTCAGAAGCAGCAGTGTGTGTGTGTGTGTGTGTCTGTGTGTCTGTGAGGAAGGGGACTGGATTTCAGTCTCATCCAGTCTTCCTTCTCTACCAGGCAGCAGACCAGTGGGATTTTAACTTTTTAAAAAGAGCTCCAATTGCACAGCCTTTATTACTTTACCTGCAGTACATTGGATTGGAACCTTTAGTCAGTAGGTTTAAAACTTCTTGAAGTGGAGCCCACTTGAACACTTGCTGTAGTTTTCTGTTTGAAGAAGTGAGCTGTGACTCACAAAAGCTTATACCTTGCCACAAATTTTGTTAGTCTTTACGGTGCTACTAGACTCTTGCTCTTTTCTACTGCTACAGACAGACTAACGTGGCTACCCATCTTGTAGTTTTATGGATTGATTTACAAAGTAATGCCACACTACTTTCCCTGTCCCCAACAAAAACAAAACAAAACCCAGTTAGCATTGAACAAGTTTCTATTGTATTTTTCATTTTTAGTATTTATAAGTACATGCAGGGCACCTGAGAGGATTTTATGGGGGCAGGAATATCATCCCTATCTGTTGGTACTTCTCCCCACACAATTGCTGTTTACCCTCCTTTCCTCTGCCTCCCATGTATGTTTCTCAGGTCTCCCATTTGCTGCTTTAACTTCATTGCTTCCTTCCTGCCTGCCTCTCACAGTTTCTTCTCTTTTCTTGCTTCCTTACCCACCCTTTACTCAATCCCCCCCCCTTCCCCAGTGGCTGCTTCTCACCCCTTCTTTCTTTATGTCTTTCTGGTCTGTCCCTTTCTTTTTTTCTCCCTTAACCCACCTTAAGTTTCAAAAATGAAATGGTGATGGCCATTTTGAATTACCTAGGCAACCACAGACAACC
This sequence comes from Lepidodactylus listeri, assembly GCA_029233225.1. NCBI lineage: Eukaryota > Metazoa > Chordata > Lepidosauria > Squamata > Gekkonidae > Lepidodactylus > Lepidodactylus listeri. The sequence continues at coordinate 133,240,851 of JARCFY010000001.1, read as the reverse complement.
TCACGCTGAGACTGAACCCAATAAAAACTGGGGGGGGGGGCACTTCAAGGGTGGAGTTCAGACTTCCCACTCTTGATGGGGTGCCATTGATACTGGCACAGTCCGTCAGGAGTTTGGGTATGACCCTGGATGCCTCCCTGAACATGGAGGCCCAGGTCGCACACACTGCCAAGCTGGCATTCTTCCACCTATGCCAAGCTTGGCAACTGGCCCCTTTCCTATTGTGTTCCAACGTAGCCATGGTAATCCATGCAATGGTCACCTCTAGGCTAGACTATTGTAACTCACTCTACACTGGCCTGCTCTTGAGACAGACCCAGAAACTCCAATAGATCCAGAATGCGGTGGCATGAGTCCTGATGGGAATATCAAAGACAGCACATATACGTATAGCTCTGCTGCGCCAGCTACACCGGCTTTGCTGGTGATCCCTGATCCGAAAGAAATCCAGCTGTCCTAAACCAGGGCCAGGGCCTTTTCAGTCCTGGCCCCAATCTGGTGGAACTCTCTGCCAAACACCATCAGAGCCCTGCAGGAATTTATGCAATTCTGTAGGGCCTGTAAGGCAGAGATGTTCTGCCAGGCTTTTGGTGGAGGGCAGCAACAGTTTACATCTTGGCTAGCACCCTCTTCCTCCTCCTCTTTTATTCTCCTTCTCCTCAGACTGTTTTTATTTCCTCCCCCACGCCCATAAAATGATCACAGGCCAGAAATGGGAGAAAACTGTAATTTTTGCCACTTGATAGTTTAAAAATGGATGTAAATACGAATATTATTTGTATTCATTTTATAGTTTTAATGTTTTTATCATGTTGTATATCACCCAGAGCCGTACAATAGTAGGGATTGGGAGATTCATAAATGTAATAAATGCTGATGATGATGTCTCGAGTTGCTTAGGTAATCTGAAGTGGTTGCCAAGATTTCATGAGGTAAACTTGTGAGATCTTAGCATTTTAAAATCTATTTATTTTATCCCCACCTTTTGAAATGCAATTTATTTTGAAAACCTGGGTATTCCTCTGGATTTGTAGAAAAGTCTCTTTTATCCCCACTGTATTGATCTTTACTCTCAGTCCATGTTCAGATTAATAGATGGATGGATGGATTGGTGCATGTATAAATAGATAGCATTATTGAGCAACAAGAAGAATTTCATGGCCATTTCACACACTATGCAAGCCCACATATTCTGTCAAGCCTCCTCAGAGCTTCCTCTCCCAGGCTACTCTGTTCCTCTTCCTTCTCTCCTGGTCTCACAACTAATTTGAAAGATACTTGCAACCCGCTTGACTCACCACAGTCTGAGAATGTGTTTCTGCAACAATCATACAACTCCACATCCCCTTATCCCCTTTTTATAATATGTAGCCTAGTCTTTAGTGCATTGCCAAGGCAATTCAGGTGAATTATGATTACTTTAAAATGTTTATTATTACTGGTCTGAAGAAAAAGTCCACAATATCATGTTGCATATTTAACTATCCACCAAGAAACTGAACTGCAAAGAATTCAGCAGCTGCTTTCCCCTGAACTAAGTAAACTATTGCATCTGTTATCAGGAAAAGAAGTTGTTGATTTAAGAAACTATGTATGTGTTATAGATCCTTTCTGCCTTGGTTTAACAAGGATGTTTACCTAAGGTGGAACAGGTGGGCGGCCACATTGGTCTGAAGCAATAGAACGAAGTTAAGAGTCCAGTGGCACCTTTAGGACCAGCAAAGTTCCTCAGAGTGTACGTGCACACAAAAGCTCATACCTTGAATAAAACTTTGTTTTAAAAGTGCCACTGGGCTCTGTGTTCTGACAGTTAGCTCATGCTGGTAGGAATCTAACATTGTTGCTGTTGTTTGTCAGGATCCAGGCATTTATTTATTTATTTAGGCCTACAGAAAGTTCCAGAACAAATTAGATAGTATAATTTAAATAGTCAAAGCAATTAACAGTTGAATCTTGGGCAGTGTCGCTTCACTGTACTGCCTACAAAACATTCCCAGGCTGTGAGCCATGGGCAAAGAGCCCAGGGCTAAGAGCTCTTTGGCAGCTATTTCTCTCTTTACTTTGACATCATTTTGGAGTTTCTGTTCTTTCTTCTCCTTCCTTCTTCTTCTCAGTGACAGAGCATCTTCTTTACGTGCAGAAACTCCAAAATCTAATCCCTGGTTTCTCCAGTTAAAAGGATCAGGTAGTAGGTGGTGTGAAAGATCTCTACCTGAGACTAGAGGGCCATTGCCAGTCAGAGTAAACAATGCTGACCTTGATGGACCAGTATTTTGGCTCAGTAGAAGATCGCTTCACATGTTCTTCTCTCTTTTTAGGTTTTTCATAAAATCCTGCATTCTTTATATTCACCCTCTTGCTTCCCTGTTTATGCCTTACACTGCCAATTGTATGCTGACAATCTTCAGCTGTATTTTGTTTTGTCCCCATTTACTCCTGTTACATCTATGCTGTCTCTTTTTGGATCTCCCCTTCCTATCTTTGGCTTAATATTTCCAAAACAGAGTTCATGTTTTTCTTCCCTGTTCTTTTGCCTTTTCTCTATTTTCCTCTAACCCTTGATGGTATTAGGGGGAAACTATTTGCTCCCCATATAATAATTCATTACTGTTGCAACTGCTTTGTGGATGTGGCCATTCAGATATCAGAGGCACCCACAGACTATTGCCTGTGATATGAATAGTGAGATTCGCTATGTCACAGTGTTTTATTACTTCCAAGAGAGGCATTAATTCACGCAATCACTCACTCATAGTGTTCTGTTCTACACAGTCACATGACTTACTAATGGATTTTCACTTTTATTCTTTGTATGATTAAAAGACAGCCAACCCACGCGCTTGTTCAGAGATCGTTTTTTGGAAATGCAAACTGTGGATGATTATAACTTCCTCCTTCCTGTGTTTGATCCTTGTTATTGTTATAAGTTTAACATTTTATTCAGGTATGTATCCAAATATGAATCTTGCCAACAAAATTGCAGAGATGTATTAGGGAAGGGAGGACTGGCAATGGTAGAAAGTGCCTTTAAGTCACAGCTGACTTAGGTGACCCTGTAGGATTTTCAAGGCCAGAGACATTCAGAGGTGGTTTCCCATTGCCTGCCTCAGTGTCACAACCCTGGTTTTCCTTGGAGGTCTCCCACGCAAATACTAACCAGGACTGTGCCTGCTTAGCTTCCAAGATCTGCCAAGATCCAGGTCAGGGCAAGGGAAACTGCTCTCCACTATAATCTAAATTCAACTAAGTTAATCATATAAAACATAAACAATATAAAATCAACATCACCAGTGTGGAGTAGCGGTTAGAGTGCCAGACTAGGATCTGAGAGAGCCAGGTTTGAATCCCTGGCCATAAAATCTAGCTGGATTTACTCACTCTCAGCCGAACCTCCCTCATAGGGTAGTTGTGATTAAAAAAAAATGGAGGCGATGAGAGTCTTGTAAGCCACATTGGGTTCTCATTGGGCAGAGTGGTAGGGAATAAACAAAGTACATAACTATGGGGGGGGGGGAATAAGAAAGGCAGCATTAGTTCCAGAAAGCGTGCCTGAACAGGGAGTTGTGTCACCTGGAACAAGGTAATTCAAAGAGAGTAATTCTTTGTAGAACCACTACTTTTACCAAAAGACCTAATCCATTCCCTTACAAAGAGGTGGATATGTTACTTGAACTGTCTCTTTCTCACATTTAATTATTGGTGTAACTGGTCTACTGTTCTGAGCTGAGTAACACTGGAAGAAAGAAAAGATGGTGAATTGGCTTTGGTTTGCAGGGGCAGACTGGTAAATTAAAGTGCCCCAAGAGGTCCCTGTGATGCTACGCCACTTAGGTAGTGGGTGTCAGCTTACCAGTTGCCTTCTCCTGAACTGCCCTCAGCTATGGGAAAAGCTGATTAGAGCTCCTGATGGGCTGTCCTGCTTGCCTACTGAGCGGAAGGTAGGGGTGGAGGAAGGTGGAGGAATAGATGCCATTCTGATGCAATACTGTCACTTTTACAGCACACTCAGAAGTGATGCCATCATGTCAGGGCAACACTCTAGGACTCCCTCAAATTTCTATGCTAAAACTATAGAGTTTTGGGAAGAAGCCTATAGCATTATGCTAACACAACACTGTCCCTTACAGAGGTGCACTGGAAGTCATGTCATGTCATGGTGTCAGAATGACTCCTATCCCCCTCCCCATTTCTCCTCTGACACTCAGTAGGCAACCAGAGTAGCCAGCTGGAGGTCTCCCACCATAGCAGGATACTTGGCAATGATCCCATTCAGCTCAAATCCCCTCATCAGCATCTCCCCCACCCTCTAAACCTTCCACTGCTTGCCAGGGCTGGGCTGGGAATCCTAGCTCAGGTGAGTGCCCCCTGTATTCCTAGCAGGACTTCTGGGGCTTCACTTTGCTTGCTCATAGCTGCCAATAGCCACCCAGAGCAGCAGCCCACAGGAAACTTTCCCTGTTAGTTAAATGGCCCATCTGTCCTTGTCTGTTGGCATGGGGTATTCAGAAATTCTCACCTATGGAAGTTGATCTTTGACCATCTATGAATTTGTTCTTTGGAGTCAGCTAAGAGCAATCAGGTCTATTTTAAGTTCCCCTTGAAACAAGACTTTGCCATATAATACAAGTCAGAAACTTGGGTACTGAGTATGCTTTGCAGTGATGAAGAGCACTTCTGTTGGCAGAAAAGGGGCCTGGTTTTTGCCAGTTATCCTTCCTTATTCTGACCAACCTTGAGAGACATGATTTTAGGGGACACCACAGGCTGCAGAGGGAAAGGGGAGGTCAGGCATTTTACTTCTTTGAATACCACTGGACTCAGGCAAAATAGAATCCTTAGCAGCTTTATAACTGACTGCCCAAACAAAACGTGCCTGGAAGCTAACAGGCAGCCTGAGCAACTGTTGGCTGTTTCCCGGGGGGAGGGGGAGTTGGTAGCAGCATCTTGTATTTAGCTGTAAACCCCAACACATTTTAAAGGGGAATTACATGTAAATGATGTTGCAGTGATGACCCTGTAAGGTTATGGTAATAATGGACACAATGGACATGTAAGAGACAACGTTTGTCATATTGGCTACTTCAGTCTCAAGGAGGAAGGCCTAACTCAGTTGGAAGGGAGAGGCCATCCAAGAGCAAGGGATATAAATCCTTCCCAAGATGCACAACTTGTTTACTGTCATCACTACCATCACATCTGTGAACAATTTTAGTTAGATTTTGTGCAGTCTGTAATTGCCAAAAGTCCAAATCCATTGAGCCTGAATCTGACGAAACAGACAAACAGGCATTGGCTGTCATCTCGGTGGTGGAAAGTGTCATCAAGTTACAGCTAACTTATGGCCAACCCATTGGGTTTTCAAGGCAAGAGACAAAAAGAGGTGGTTTGCCATTGCCTGCCTCTGTATAACAACCTTGGACTTCCTTGGTGGTCTTCCATCCAGGTACTAACCAGGGCTGACTCTGCTTGATTTCTGAGAACTGATTAAACTGGGTTAATCTGGGCCACCCAGGTCAGGGTGGTTTTGTTTTACTGTTCTAAAAAAGATGCACCAGTGGCACAGTGTCATTGATGTGCATTAAGGATGGTATTAAGAATCACTTGGTGCTGAAAAATACACTGAGCCTGTGAAAGTTATCGATAATGAAATAACTTCTTTTAATTTAGAGATTTATGTAGATGAAGATGGATACTGGGATCTCGAATCAATAGTGAATGGCAATCGTCATAATTTCTCTGGAATTTTAAATATTCACTGTGCTAACCCTGATTGGTTGCTGTCAGAATCAGCATATCATTTGCTTTCTGAAAATCTTAATAAAAGGGTAAGTTCATCAGGTGCTTAAAGAACTTTGCCTATGATGTATATATGTATGGTTTTAAAATGTTTAACTAATCTCCCCAATCATAGATTGTATAAAAGGACAAGAGATACAGAAAAAGTACAGTCAGATTCTAACAGGAAGAATTTTTTAATTTTTAAAATGGATTCCAGATGAATTGTATTAGGACCACAGTGCTGGAGGGTCCATTCTGTTTCCTAATTTAAATTTTCTTCAGCAAAGCAAATTGCCACATAAAAATCCATATGGTTCCTGTATGTTTCCCCCCATGGGGCAAATAGCGACTGGGGAAGGGGCTCGTATTATAATGGCACAGAGGAAATAGCTAACCCCATTTCCCCAGCCCTTAGGCCTCAATACGATTTGGAACCTTTCCATTATTTATTATGAAAGGAAAAACAAAATCTAGGGATCTCCTGGATTTGGCTTGAATATATCTACTCTTGTTTAACCCTAATAAATCCTAGTTTGGAAGTGTTATACTTGTAGTCAAGGCTGCACTTGAGCAACCAGTAGATATATATCATTATATTTTTATTGTTTTATGAGGCAAATAGGTGGGTTCAAGAGGCCTGTGTGATACTGTGACACCAGTCCACTAACATTTCTGGGTGTGCTTAAAACAGCTTAGCATGCCCCTGAAAAGAGTCTGTCCATCTACAGACTGGTGGAGGAGCCATGGCACAGAGATTTGGGGAAGTGGAGCCTAGGGATGGTGGAGTTTGATGAGGGGAGGGACTTCAGCAGGGTGTAATGCCACAGAGTCCACTCTCCAAAGCAGCCATTTTCTCCAGGCAAACTGATCTCAGTAGTCTGGAGACCAACTGTAATACTGGAAAATCTCCAGGATCCACCTGGAGGTTGGCAACTCTAAATAGCACCTTAAAGACTAACAAAGACTTCAACATAAAGTTTTTGTAAGTCAGACTTTCGTCATCACTGATTCTGATGAACTTAGCTCCCACTCATGAAAGCTCATGCTGGAATAAACATTACAACATTAGAGCAAATTTTGAGTCCAGTGCCACCTTTAAGACCAACAAAAGTTTATTTAAGGTATGAGCTTTTGTGACTTTTACACATCTATCTCCTATTATGACATATTTTCTACTTCACTGTCCCCCCCAATTAAATTCAACCAAATGGTGACTGTATGAACTTATCTTGTTACTGCTGTTTAGTCTTTGCATATGTTATTAAGTTGTCATCTTCATTAAGTTGTATGCAAACTTGCTGTTCACCTATGTAGAGGCATCTGCCTATATATATGAACCGTTAACTTCCATTTCAATGTATCTGAGGAAGTGTGTGTGCACACAGAAGCTCATACCTTGAATTAACTTTTGTTGGGCTTAAAGGTGCCATTGGACTCAAAATTTGTTCTATTGCTTCAGACCAACATGGCTACCTGGAATAAACTTTTTTAGTCTTTCCACTGGACTTCTCTTTTATCTTGTTCGAATAGATTAATGCAGCTACCTTTCTGGATTTAAAGCAAAAAATATTCTAATATTTTGGTACAGGATATTGGATTGTTTATTCTTGGGTGACCCTATTTATTTCTTCTGTGAAGCAGTTTAAGATTACCTGCAGTCAGCAACAAACCTTTGATGAAACTCTGGTGTATATATGGAAGCCTTTCAGTCTCAGCTGAAGTAGTTTGAACATCCCAACCAAAACAGACAAAACACTGGAACCAATTGCACAGTATTTCAGGTTACTACAGAACCGCTTCTTCGGGTTGGGATGTGCTTAGCTTTAGTTCAATAGGGCAAAACTTCCTCAACAGTAATAATTATGGTATGTACTGGATGACTGCTTTATGTTGTGAAATATGTGGGAATAATTAATGTTTTCCTTCTCTAGCTTACAGATGTATACAGTGATTCACCGGCTCTTGGGCGCTATTTTATTTCCACTAAAGTTATTTCCCTCAGGTAAGAAAGGAAAATTAGCTTCATGCCTTTATTTGTGTAATTTAGAACACTTGGGTCACAAAATGTTAAGAGAACAAGAATGGATTTTGGTAATCATGTCGAGAATGGGAGGAAGGAAGGAAGGAAGGATGGAAGGAAGGAAGGAAGGAAAATGCATCTGTTGCTACTATAATTTTCACTGAAAAGCAGTTGTCATTGAGAGTAATCCTAAGCAGGTCTGCTCAGGAGTTTACACCCAAGAAAGTGTTCTTAAGGTCGCATTGACTGGCACCTATTAACATTTGTGAAGTAACAGAAAGCAACACATTTGCTCAGTTTGTGCCATCATGTCCTGACTCTTTTGAATTAACCTTTTCAAAATTATTGCTGTTAAAGCTGCTTTAGCTGCTTGCACATCTCAGGTGTGGAAGCATGGTGGGATATTTATTGCTTAAAAGTTGCTTGAGTGTGCTAACCATAGGCATCAACTACACGGGGGCTCAGGCAACCCCTGAAATTTTCCAGGGGGAACTGAGCTCCCCTGGGTGAACTGTCTGCTGCCGTGCCCGCCACCACACCCAAGAAGAAGCTGCCGCCACCAGAGCCACTCCCCCCCACACCTCTCTCCATCCACTCCTCCCTCCCTCTCTCTCCCTCCCTCCAGGGCAGACTGTCCAGCGTAATGACATCACCCGGAAGTGATGTCATCATGCTGGGCACGTTGCCAGGGCAACGGTCTGGCAATCACCTCAAAACTCTATGGCACCATAGAGTTTCAGGGCAATTGCCAAAGCGTCGCCCTGGCAACGTGCCCAGCATGATGACATTACTTCCGGGTGATGTCATTACACTGGGCAGTCAGCCCTGGAGGGAGGGAGACAGAGAGAGGGAGGGAGGAGCGGGTGGGGAGAGGTGTGCGGAGGAGTGGCTCTTGCGGCGGCGGCAGACATCATCCTGGCACACATGCACAAGAGAGGAACTACTACCAAAAAGGTACTTCTAACAAATACTACTACTCTCTCTCTCTCTCTCTCTCTTTCCCTCCCCCCTCTGGCCCAGTCCCCCCCCCCCGGGAAATTGGAAAGTCTATGCCCTTGGTGCTAACAGTATTTCTCCTTGTGCACAGCATCTGCAAAACAGCAATACATGAAGTTTTTAAAAAAGTGGTAGAAAATCAACCTTTGTTTATGAAATATCCTTTCCTGGAGAACCATGCATTGATTAAAATATGTTTTAGATGTGATGGGGGTCATTTTTCAAGAGAATATTTAAGAATAAAGAGAATGGTTGTGTCAGATCATTCATCAAATCTTTTTTTTATTGAAAAGGCAACTCCATATGCACATAGATCCCTACCTTTTCAGATCCAGAGAACTATGGGACCATAGAACCTCCACATCCAAAGGTTGTGTACTTCTGAATATGATTTGCTTTAGATAACAGCAAGGAGGACTGCTGTCTTTGAACCATGCATATAGGTCTCCTGATAGCATTTAGTTTCCCACTATGGACCTTTCCATGGTTGAAGAACTCCTTCTTTTAGAGGAAGACTCCTTTGGTGAAAGGAAGACTTCAGACTAATGCAGAGTGGTAGGATTTATGGACCTGCTTGGAAATCCATGTAGAATAACCAGGGCTGGTTCTATAATGAGGCCAACTGAGGCAGCGACCTTGGGAAGAAGATTCTGGGAGGCAAGAGCTTCTTTTCTTGACATCCAGTCTCTGCCACCATCTCCATTGCCTCCTGTCCCCTCCCTCCGTTTCTTTTGCCTCACTCTCCTGTTGCCTCCCATCCAGATGCTGGAGCAAGGAATCCTGATTCCCTGCACCCCCCCCCCCCAAGTTTCTTTCAACACAGCGTGGCAAGCCATGTGTGTCTGTTGCCAAATCAACTCAAATGATGGATGAACTCTCAGGAGAGGAAGGAATTCACAAGAGTTCAGGAAGTCCTACAGGACATGCATGGCTTGCCATGCTGTGTGTTTAAAGAGGCCTGGGATGGCAAGCGAGAAAGGAGGATTAGCTGGTGGAGATGGTGGGAGGCAGCAGCTTTAGGCACCATTATTTGTTGAGCTGGTGCTAAGGTTAACCAGCGGGTTTGCACATATATTTTTGAATGGCTGAATGTCGCACTTCTTCCCCTGTGAAGATTTGTGCAAAGAAACACATTTGTTGTGCTCAGACTTTATATTTTTATGTGTGTATACATCTCTCTCTCTCTCTCTCTCTCTCTCTCTCTCTCACACACACACACACACGTAAATGCATCGTTCATGTTGAAAGGGGTGGGGAATCTCTGTAATTTGGCTGCTGTGCCCAATTCTTCCTTTCAGAGATGAAAACAAAACAGCATTCTTTGAGCTGCAGTTCTCAGTCCCACCTGAATCTGAAACTGAAGAGTTCATGAAGAACAGAATGAGTGAGATGTTTGTGAAGAACGTTTTAAGGCAAAATATTTATGACCAGAAAGAAATATATGGTATAAATGTAACTGGATGTACATATTTGACACTTGATCCATCTTCTGTTTCAGTTTCATGTAAGTGCCACATTCAATGAATACTTAAATTCTGTTTCAAAAGTTAAAGAACTGCCCTCCCCCAAAGTTAAAGTGTAATCACTGAAATATAACAAAGCCCTCTCCGTTAAAAAAAATCATTTCAATATGCAGATTCTTGAAATAGTATGATTCTTTTCTATTCTATAATATAGTAACAGTAATTTCATCCACATTATTCCCATTATTTCACTTGTTCAAATATTGGAGTCTATAAATATAATAATCCTGACGGGAGCCAGAAATTGTCCAGCTGTGTAGATTTCCATTCCTCAGAGCAGGAACCTGCCTTTCTGCCAAATGAAATTAATAAGAAAATTGTCCCAGCAATACAGGACTGAAATAACTTTATTATATCACAAGATATATCAACTTATTCCAATTGAATATTGTATTCTGCACAGTTTTTCTTTCATTTGGTCTTTGGACTGTGCAGTTTCCTTTTTTTTGTATTCACTCACTCTGCGGCATTATGTACAATGAAAACATTATACAGACAATGCACATACACATTTATATATTTGGGGAAGGCATCCGTAGTTAATAGTAAAATCATTAGTTAAATAATTCTAATTAGTTTGACAAAGTTTTATTTTCTTTTTCTCCTCTTTTCCCCACCTTATTTCTAAAGCAATACAGGCTATCAGTGCCGATGGGTGAATTGGACTACATGGCCTAGAAAGAACCTTTAGTTATGGAGCCTGAAAAGTTTCTTTCAGAGAAACAGTTCGACCTGACTGATTGCCAGTATGTGCTCATTCCATTTTCCATAAACCATCAGCTGTAGGAAAATACCACTTCTTGGTAGCCAAATGAGAGGAACTTCAGACTGACTGTGGTATGAATAAGACCATAAGAAGAACCCTGCCGGATCAGACCAATGGCCCATTTAGTCCAACCTCCTGTTTCTTTCAGGGGCCAACTAGCTGGCCCAGTAAGGCTACAAGCAGAGCATGAAGGCAATTGTCCTCACCCTCCAGGTGGTATTTGGTGGCATGATGCCTCTAATTATGGATGCTTTCTTTTCTTTCTTTTTCAAATTTAATTTTTATTAATTTTTCCAAAGCATAACAGAGCATAGTATTCTTGGAGATGCATTTTTTCATAAATTCAGACCAGTTCAGAACAAAAGACAAAACATAACATACACAAACCTTGTTTTAACAATCTTTAAATGTTCCAAGAGGGAAAGTATACTAATACTGTGAGCAGGGGTGTCAAGTTTTAAAATACCCAGGGGGGGCGGGGGCTCATGCGCGCTGGGACCATGTCCCCGCCGCCGCTGCCTCCCCCCCGCCTGGCCACTCCTGCTTCTGTTCCTCCCTCCATCCAGGGGCCAGCTGGGCATTTGGATGGATGGACGGAGGGAGGGAAGGAGGCAGCCAGGTCGGGGGCGGGAGAGAGAGAGAGGTGGCGGTGGCCCTAGGAAGGGCCCGGGGACGCGCGGCGGTGGGTGCTCCGTTTTCCCAGGGGGGCTCATTTTCCCCCGGAAATTTTGGGGGTGGCTCAAGCCCTCGAGCCCCCCCATGGTTGACGACTATGACTGTGAGCAATGTTACCTTACATTTGAGGTTAGACCTCCATGCAGATGAAAGAGATGTTTTTGCAGCTACAAGAAGATTGGAAATCAATTAATGTTTGATTTTTGGGATCTTGGTTGGGCCCCAGAGGTCAAGAAAGATCAATGCTGGATCTAGAGGTATTTTATATCCCATGATTAGATGTATTTGGGTTATTACATCGCACCAGAATCCCTCTATGTGAGTGCACTGCCACCATCAGTGAGCAAATATTCCAATTTCACCACACTGTTTCCAGCACTATGCTTTCCATAGCTAGACTTAATTCTTCTTTGAAATCATCTAAGTTACTAGCTATAATCCTCTGCTTGTTATCAATGAATAACTGAATGATGTGAAGAGGTACTTTCTGTTGCCCATCCTGAACAAAACAAGAAATAAATCTAAATCCCATCATTCCGCCAAGGGCATCACTTTAAGTGCAGAGTGTCATTGTACAGCCATCACACCACAACTAATGCTGGTTATCTGCATCGCTCTGCAAGATATTAAAAGACCTTTGCAACACCTTTATGAGAGGAGGATATTCCACAAGGCAGGAGCCGCAACTTAGAGAGCATTTGTATGGGCAGTTGTTGATTTTGCCCATTTGCAGGCTGGCGCCTGCAAAAGCTCCTGCTGACATGAGAAGAGCTGTTGTTCTGGAGCACAGGGGGAGAGGAGGACCTGCAAATAAGAGGGGACGAGGCCATGAAGAGCTTTGTATGTGATGGCCAATACCTTAAACTGAACCCAGTAACAGATGGGCAGCCAATGGAGAATGTGCAGAATGGGAGTAATATGCATGCACTGTTGTTAGCCGAATTGCTTTAATTTACCTTTAGCAATCAGCAAAATACACGGGTTCTTGCCAACTATACCAGGGTCCCACCCCTCCCGGGAGATCTCAAGGAAAAAGGCACGTGAGGCAGGTTCCAAGTTCAATGTTGTTTACTGGATCATGTAATCAAGCATACAAAAATCGTAATCATACACACACTCTTACAGGACTAATAAAATAAAGAGAGAAAATAGCACTGTTGCATGAGCAGGTTTCGTTGGTGGGGAAAGCACGTTACCTTAGGTGCGTTGTCCGATGTCAAGATGAGTTGGATTTGGGAAGAAAGGTATAAAAGCTATGGGGCCACGAGGCTTGAACCGGCAAGACCACGTGGTTCTCCTGGATCGCGAGTCCAGAGAGAGAAAAAGGGTTTAAAGATGGAGGCAAGGGTTGGGGACAGAAAGCTGGACTGAAGGGTCGATAGGTAAGATAGAGGGCGATGGCTCAAGAGGCCGAGTGACTCTGGGTTTGGACTTTTATTGGGGGTCTTGGGGCGGGCTTTGCAGACCACAACCCACTAACACACCTACTAGGCGGTCCGTCCCTGTTGGACCTTGCTATAGGTTAAAGGTGAACAAAGGGAGGAGGTCCAGGGGTTTGGTCAGTGTTGCAAAAGTATGACTTCACCAGGAAACAGACACTGAGTCTGGGGTCCGATGGCTCACCTGGCCAACCTATTGTTAGTTGATGGTTTTAGCCAAGTATCTGATGGCTGGCACAGTAGGTGCTAAGCAGTCTTGTTAGCATAACTTATTCAGATGTATATTGAGGAGTGGGGGTTAACCAGCGGATGTCTGACAGAAGGAAGCCTCATGGCAAGAGGAATCCTTTGTCCTTGTCTTGGGTGAACTGCTTGGGGTGTCAGCCTCCTGGCTTGGGCTGGAGCTGGCTCCTATGTGGAGAAGAAAGCGCAAGTCCCTTCCACTGCTGGCGACACAGAGTTCAAACTTATGGATAAAAATCCATAAGAGCACAGAAGAGTGCCTTGCTGGCCAACATTTCCCCCCCTCGGAGACCTGAAGGCGTCAGGTGAAGGTCTCCGAATATGAGCGATACGATGATGAAAACTGAGACAGACTGCATGATGGTGACCCTGGAAGAAAGAGCTTGCAAGGGACGGACCCAGAAGATGACAAAAATCTATCGCAATAAAAATGCCAAAGTGTTGCTGGAGCGGACATAAAAACAAGGCTTTGTGCATTAAACCACCAAGGAAGCCTATGTAGAAATATTTAGGTCTCTAAATAGCAGAATCATCCTTAACTGAAATATTAAAAGTAATTCTAAAAATTGCTTACTTTAAATTCATTGTAAAAAGTCTTATAGAAGCATTATAAATTTCTTACAAGGGTATTATCTATACGTAAAGCATTTAATACTTATAGCGGAAGTGCACACATTTGTATCAATAAAAATACTCCACAAGGAATGTACAAGGAAATAAAATGGTTACAAACAATTCTTCGTCCATCTCTCCTGAGCGGCAAGGCTTTTCTGCTGGAACAGGGCAACTGGTGCTGTTTGAACAGGAGAGAGGCGCGCTTTACATTGTATCTAATGGAACACCAGGACTCGTATGTCTTCGGCTCTTCGGCAGCCACTCGGGTCTTAATCAATAGCTCATGAAGCTCTCGGCTATGCCCGTCCCTCCTCGGCACGGACACGAGTCAGTTCGGCCGGGAAGGAGGAGACCGGTTTGCATATTGAGGAGTCGCCCCCCCCTTGCTATCTAAAAGCATCATGGGTATCTACTTAAATTAAGAAAAAAGGATATTAAAATAAAACATAGCTTAGTGAATTTGCAAGCAGGGTGTCTAAAGGCATTCAAGAAATACGGAAAAGGTCAAAATAGGTCAGACATCTGGAATCATCGTATTATGAAAGACACATCATCTTGGGGTCCTGGCTGGAATAATCACAGGCAAGGTATTCACCCTTCGGGGTTGGCGGAGTCTCCGGGCACGCCTCCCGAACCCTGGGGAGCATTTGTGAGATGTGTGCCTGAGAGAAACAGACGCACACACACACAGGCAGGGCATGCAAAAGCTGGGTTCGGGAGTTGCGTCCGGTCGACTCTGACCTTTTATCTGGAGCCGGGTGGCTCCGCGGGGACGCCATTAGCTGCGTACCCGTTTTAGCTTGGAGGGCTCCCTTCGGGGGGCCCTCCCCTAATACTGTACAAAAATAGAACAAACCCTAAACCTGATCCCAGTGGTACCGTCCCATACCCAATGAGGAGCGGACTGGGCAGCTAGTCACTAGGCAGAACCCTCTCAAAGGTCACGTGTTTTTGGACTTGGCTGTATATGTTACGGCTGGAGGTTGTTGCGTATGCAAATGAGAGGATTGTTTGGGCAATCTGGGATATACAAACACTTCGAGAAAAATAAATTTATTAAAATCAAAAACAATCGAATTGGACACCAGTGTTGGAGCGAGGATACGTTTTAGCTTGCAGGCACTTCAGGGAGAGAGCTGGCGAAAATCTCCCTTTAACTTAGAAAGATGTTGAAAAGAGGGGACAGGGGTCTTTGTCCGGGGTTCTGACCTAACCGGGGAGTCCTTCCCAGGCACTCTCCACTGCTTCGTGCAGGGAGAGCTTGCACGCCTGGTGAAAGAGAGCATGGGCCGGATCTAAATTCCGAACCCAACTTCTGCATGTCCTCCAGATCATTTCGGCTTGGAGGGGCTGCATGGCAGAGGGAGACAAAGGATTCGTTTGTCCTACTTCTTCCTCCTGAGCCGTCTCTCGGGCTTCCATGTCCTCCTTGTTCTTGTTGTCCTGCTCACTAATGATTCCTCACGGTTCGTCTGGGCCTCGGCCCTCCCAACACTGGTAAAGAATAGAAAAGCAAGCGCAGAGCAAAAGTGTTTTGGCAAGCAACCGGTTTTGCTTTGCAAACAGAAGACTCGGTTTGCAAACAAACGGTTTATTTCTTGCCCGTAGAGTGCACAAAAACAAAGAGGCGGAGACAAAAACAAAACCGTGCACACTGAAAAAAAAGTTTGTGGACAAGGCGACGTGCTCATAAAAATAAATAAATAAAGGAAGTACATATGAAGAATAAATAAGTTAATGATGATTGACGGATTATGCAGATTGGGCGTCAGTAAGGGCATGCTGGGAGAAAAGATATCATGAGCAAAATATATTTTAGAAACACAAAGGTCGAATAAGAAGCTCACCCTGAGATGGCAGAGTGCTTTGGGGTTGAGGATCGCTTGGGCAGATATTTAGGGAAGTGGTCACACTAACATAGAGAGATGCAGAAATATGTGGCCGGGGAGGCTCTGGCTGGAGCGAGCTAACCTTGGGGCCTTTCCCCAGGCACCCGTCGCTGCCTCGAGTGGCGATCGGATTGCACGCCTGGTGGAGATGGGGCGAGAGAGGTGGAGAATCGGAGTAACTTCCGAACCCAACTTCTGCACGCACCACCGGGAGAAGCCGCCTACTCAGCTTGACATTCGTGCTAGCCACAAATGTAACTACGGAGCTTTTGTCGACGGCATCTTTGAATGCGCCCTCGGCTCTTCTGATCTCCCATGAAGAAATGCTTTCGGTCCTCCCACCCCCTATCTCCCTTTTCTTTCTCTCATTGCTCCCTACGGTTCGTTAGGGCTTCGGCCCGCCCAATACTGGTTAAAGAATAGAAAAAAAGGAAAATTCTTGGGAACAAGCAGAGGCTTGTGATGATCCCAAGATGTGGCTGGTTATGAACCGTAAAAAGGGTGTACTAACATTGGTGGGAGACTTTTGCAAAAGTGAAACCAAAAATAAAGAAGTCCGGGGCACGGATTGGAACGGTCAAAAGATATTCAACGTAATAGCACACGTTTTGAGGGGACTAATTTTAAGATCCACGTGTCTGGGCGTATGCAAAATAGAGCTGCCGCAGAGCACGCTGGTTCTCAATTTCTGAAGACCGAATTTTTGTTTAATAAGTTGTTATTTTGAAAAACTGCCAATGTCGCAATTAAAAATACTTTAGGAGGTTTCAAATTGGGAACCCAAAGGTAAAAGTGATTCAATATTTTTATGTCCTATAATCGAAAAAGTCCTTGCCAGGGGAGAGCTCGCACAAAAAGATCAGGGCTTGCCTTAACCTTTTTGAAAGGATTGCATTTCTCCCGCTGGTTTTCCAGTAGGACCTGCACATTTGCACTTCCTTTCTTGGCCTGCTCCGTCGCGCTGGCCTCCAAACGTGACCATATTGCCACAATGGATCTCAGTCATCCTGAGAAAGCTCCACTGGCTTCTTGGCGACCTGACAATATGGTTTTTTTGGTGCCAGCGATGCTACAGAGGAATCAAAAAGGCAGCAAGATTTAGGTCTTCTGAGTATGTGCAGGAGACTGAACCGCTTTCGGCTGCATTTGTAGTCTCGCTGATGTTCCCTTGGGTTCGGTAGACTGCTGCTAAAGACCAATTTTCCTACCTCATGGGTCTCTTCTTAAGAGACCCACCCAATAACGGTTAAAGAATAGAAACACAAACATAAACACACATAAGGGTCTGGAAATGGAGGAAGACAGATAAACATAGGGAAAAGGGCAACAGTTAAGGTATGTCAGAGGCCGGAAAGGAGGGGCTAGGAATTCGAAACCTTAGATGCAACGTGCATTAAGGCTTGGAAGTCCGTGGCTTTAGATTGAGCTTCCAATTTGTGGATTTGTCTTCTCACCCAACAAGTCAATGTAAGTAGCGCCACTATTAAAATAATTTGGAAGGCCAAAATGACGACTATGGGGTGGAGCATTAAATTTAAATATCCCGTCGTTGTCGGCGACCAACCAAGAAGAGATTCCCACCAGCTATGTTTGCCAGCCTCTTTTATTTCCACAGCCAGTTCCTTAATCCTGGCACCATTATGGGAAACGTTTAAGGCGGCTTTGTCTCCCGCTTTCTTTAGCTGAGCCAGGCGTTCTTGGAGGTCCGGGTGAGAGAGCAATTTCCGTAGGGCTTCCAGTCCTAACCCCAAAGGCACTGGAGCAATAGAGTCATATAATTCTGGGGATAGGGCCATTTCTTGTTGTGTCCAAATGGGGGTTTCAAAATAAAAATCACACCCTCTGATGGAGGTAACATTACAAAAGCATCTGTTTATTCCAGGCAACATTTGTTGGTAGTATAGTGTATTGAGGTGAATGTGTTCGCAGGTAGTTCTGAGACAGACACAAGCTTTGCCTATATATATAATAGTAGATCCGGTCTCACTGACTGCGTCAAATTGACAGTGAGATATGGCGTGTTTCTTGGGAACTAGGCATGGGTGATGTTTTTCTAGGGCTTCGTCATCACAGATGAAGCCTAAGTTTTCCTTATGGGTACATCCGTCTAGATTGATCATATGCCAGCTTGGTGAGCTTACTTTAGCCCATCGGTCACTGTTCCTGGCATATAATACGGTGTCCGAATCAACTTGAATACCCAGCGGAACCACTGGATAGATGTGGAAAATTTCTTTAGCGGTCACTGTGGTTATAATCAATTGCAAGGTCTGGGTTACTGCATCAAAAGAGGCATTTGCCAACGACCACCAGTGTTCGAGAGAGATTTCACCGGCAGTTAGATTTCCTTTAATCAATTCCCTTATTTCTAAAGGTATAACTCCAGCCATAGCTTGTTTGATTATAGTCATGGCAGTGACTACATTAAGAGTTTGTGCTTGAGTGCAAGCAAGAGCCAATGAGATATTGTTTTGTAAAGACTGAATGTCATCAAGGAGATTGGTAAAATCTTTTTCCATGATTTGTTCCCAAGTAACCAGCAGGGGATTGGTGGAGCGTTCCACGTGGGCAAGGGAATCCAATGATTGCGTGAGAGGGAGGCTCATTTGAGAGATGTCGAATGAAACCTTGGAGGCTTTATTCGCTATCACTTCTATGTTTGCAGCATCTATGGCTGCCATGCCCACTCCTACGGGTGCGACCCAATCAGAAAGATCGCGTTTAGTCCTTCTAGAGAGCTCTCCTTTACGCCACATTAGGATCCAATTGTCCCAACCTTGCTGGGTCGTGTGTAAGTAAGAGTCACAGAGGGCATGGCTGAAAGAAGTGCCGAGCCCATTTAAGCTGACATTGACCCTTTTGACTGAAATTTGTGGCTGCATCAAGACTGTTTCTTGATGATTAAATTTTAAAGTGTGTGCCCCCACTACCGGGTAGTCCAATGAGGCCAGTGCGTCTACATTTTGGATAAGTGGGTCCAAATTTAGTGTGTGATTTGCATCACCAATTATTAAAGTATAATTTCCTTCCTGATGAGTGAGCTGTAGAATTGTTGTTCCGATAGCTGTAAGATTTACAGTATCGGTGGCATTGAGGCAGACAGACGTGTTTAAAAGTAGGGTCCAGTCTGGGGGACCTTGCTGCTTTAACGCAGAGCAGTTAAAATGCCAATTGAGTTTGCCCCAT
Organism: Lepidodactylus listeri; assembly: GCA_029233225.1. NCBI lineage: Eukaryota > Metazoa > Chordata > Lepidosauria > Squamata > Gekkonidae > Lepidodactylus > Lepidodactylus listeri. The sequence goes on along the minus strand of JARCFY010000001.1, from coordinate 133,221,721 downwards.
GCCAATGGCTCTAGGTCTATGTCTTCGCCAAATGGGTCCGTGAGCGTTATTGGGACCTCTGTGTCGTTATGGAAGTGTCGGGAGCCAATGGAAATGATTACTTTTAAAGGATCGCCAATGTCCCATACGGCAGCTGATATTACAGCTATGTCTGTGTATAGGGAGATGGGGGTAGGAGCAGTATATTCGATGGTGGAGGTGTTGGTTTTGGCTTGTGACTGTTTACACAGGACCACTTCCATTTCATCCATAGAATATTTCCCGGAGGTGCATAGAGTCACCTTTTCTCCGGTGCGACTGTGGATGCAGTGTGTGAGCTGCTGTGGTGGACATCGATCTATAGGTGTAAGTGTAACTGCTCTGTCATGCCGTCCTGTTACACAGGTAAAAATTCTAAAAGGCATGTTTATTCCCACGCATCTCCATTTGGTCAAGACTACCGTATGGTTGGCTATTTGTGTTGCTGAGGTACAACAAAACAAGGACAATCCAAATAAGAATACAAGTTTTAATGGTCTTACCAATTTGTCTGTTGCTGGGGTGGAAGATCCTGGATGCATTCTGTAATATAATGTTTGAGGGGTGTGTGAGTGAAATTCCTGAACTTCCATACTGTGGTCGACATACCCAAGCAGTCACAGTATGGTTCCCTTTACCTAAGGCTGGGGGTGAGCGTAATGGTTCCCATGCGTACGCTCGGTGTGATTTTTACTGCACGCTCCCGCGGCTTCTCTTAAAAGGGAACACTGTTTATACACCATGGTCTCCCCCCCTTGCTTCCGAAAAGGCAACTAAAGCCGTGAGGAAGCATTTTAAAAGGCAAGGCAGGTCTCTCCAAGGGAGAAAAGAGGCACAAGATCAAAAATGTCTGTGGGTAAGTGAGGTCCGAAGGTAACAGCGGCAATAGGCTGCGAAGTTCCCCCGGGATCCGGAGTGAGGTTAGGAGGCTGTGGAACTGGATTCCCCTTCCACAGCTTGAGCTGAGAGGAATGGAAGAACTTGTACCACGTTTGACCATGTTTCCTGGGAATGGCAAGCTTGTAGACTGCAGGGCTTACGCGATCCACAATGGGGACCGGGCCAGCCCATTTGGCCATGAGAGCATGCTGATTCCTGCTAAACTTCCGGTATAGAACCTGCTGTCCGGGTTCCCAAAGCTGAGGATTGCGCACCCAGCCGAGCTTTTTATCCACTGCCAGTTGGCTTTGCCCTAACTCGTTAGCCACTTGTAGGTGAATAACCAGTAAGTCTCGGATAAGAGTCTTAACCCAGATATCGTGTGCCACTTGCGTTTCCAGATCACCTGGCATGTCATGTTGGAGCCAGAAGGCTTCAGGCATGCGCATCTTTCTCCCAGTCATGACCATATGAGGGGAGTAGCCATGTCGGGCTGTAGTCCCTCGTATTGCCATGAGGACTATGGGGAGTTTTTCGTCCCAGGTGCGACCTGTGGAAGTGACTATCTTGGCCAGGGCTTCCTTGAGGGTGCGGTTTGTGCGTTCAATTGCCCCTGAAGACTGAGGGTGAGCGGCAACGTGGAACCGCTGCTTAATTCCGAGAGCCTTACAGAGCTCCTGGGTGACCTCACCTAAAAAGTGGGGTCCGCGGTCGGAGTCGATGATCTTAGGGATACCCCAACGGGAAAAAAGGTTATTAAAAAGCAGTTGGGCCGTAGTGGAGGCCGTGTTATTGTGGCAGGGGAATGCTTCGATCCATTTCGAGAATGGATCAATCACAGTTAAGCAATATTTGTTCCCTCTGCGAGTCTTAGGCAGAGGTCCGATAAAATCAATTTGAACCCGAGCCCAGGGTCCTTCCACCCTCTGGTGCTGAATGGGGGCCTTGGGACCTGAAGAGTCCGCGTTAACCATGGCACATGATAGGCAATTATCCACCCATTGTGCCACGTCTTTGCGGATGCTTGGCCACCAGCCCGCGTCCCTGACCCGTTCCATAGTCGGTTCTTTACCCCGGTGTCCTTGCTCATGGATAAATTGAATTAAATCGGCCCGGACTTCGACAGGGACAACCCAGTGTCGGGTCCCTGTGGTGTCAAAAGCCCAAATAACTCCCTCTTCTTCCTTGATGGTGTATCTCCCAGTGGGATCTTTGCCCTTGGAGAGGAGATCCTGAACATCGGCATCATTTGCTTGGAGTTCCCCGAGATCTATAAATACAGGGGGAATGGCAGGACGGTCGTGGAGGGTTTTTGCCTTGCCTCTAGTCACTACTGGGTTTACCGGACAAGCGGGTCGCTCTGAAGAGGAGGTAAAACGTGCCGCTTCCTTGGCTAAGAGATCGGCTTGATCATTCCAATAAGCCACTTCGGTGTCTGCCTTTTGGTGACCTTTTACATGGGAAATTTGTGTCTCTGCTGAGCGTTTATGGAGGAGCCGCACGACTTCTCTCCATAATATTAAATGAGCTACTGGCTTCCCTTCCGCATTGACCCATTGCTGTCTTTCCCAGTGTGGGAGCCAGACGGTGGCGGCCTTGGCCGTCCAGTCCGAGTCCGTGAAGATGGCTACGGGGCAGTCTGAAGGTTCAAACTCAAGAACAGCCTTAAGGGCAGCGACCTCTGCGGCTTGACTAGAGTGGGGACGGACAGCCGCTTGCAGGGTGTAATTGTCGTGGACCCGGACCGCGCCATATCCTGTATGTGGGGTGCCGGCTATATGGAAGGATGAGCCATCGCAGAACCAGCAATTAAACCCTTTTTGCTTGGCTTCGTCTAATGGCACTCCCCATATAGCAGGCCAAGGCAGATGTTCCACGTCTGGAAGTGGGCATTCATGCTCATCCCCAGTGATGAGCAGACCGTATGGGGCAGGTTGCTCCTTTTGTTCTTTCTTATATTCAATCCCCTTATTGACCAGGGCAAGCGTCCACTGGGCAATGCGGGCATTGGATACCTGACCGTCCTGGATCTTCCCTGAGAGGATATACTTAAGGGGAGTGTGTGTTGTCTGCACAATGACTTTGGCTCCCCCGATTATAAACTCCCAATGCGTAAGGCTCCAGACTAGGGCTAGACAGATCTTTTCACACGGGGTGAACTTTATCTCGACGGAAGAAAGATTCCTGGAGGCATAGGCCACAATCCTGGGGGCCCCGGCATGATGCTGGATGAGCGTGGCCCCGATACTTTTCTCCGTGTGGGCTAACTGAATGTAAAAGGGTTTTGTTGGATCTGGATGAGCTAAGGCAGGAGCCGAGGCAAGCGCTTGCTTAAGGCTGGCAAATGCATATTGCTGGTCAGGTCCCCAGACCCATGGAGCGTCCCTCTTAAGGAGAGCATAGAGTGGTCGGGCTTTGTCAGCGAACCCTTCCATGAAATCTCTGGAAAAATTGAAGGTTCCTAGGAGAGCACGGAGGGAAGGCACATCTGTTGGGGCGGGGAGCTTGGCGATTACGGCCATTCTCTGTGAGTCGGGCGTCCTGCCGTCGGGTCCTAGTGCTAGGCCGAGGTATTTTACATTGGTTTGAACCAGCTGTGCTTTGTCGCTACTGGCCTTGAAGCCATCAGCTTTTAGAAGGTGGAGGACTTCTCTAGTGACTTCCATGGTTTCTTCCTCAGTGGGGGCGTGGACCAAGATGTCATCCACATACGACAACACGTGTTCCTTGGAGGAGGGGCCGAGACGATCCCACATACGGACCACATGTGCGTGGCAAATGCTGGGACTAGAATGGAAGCCTTGTGGTGTTCTTTTGAATGCATATTGCTGGCCGCGAAAAGTGAACGCGAATTTATACCAGCACGACTCGTGTAGCTTGATCGAGTGGAACGCATTAGCCAAATCAATCACACTATAGTAGCGAGACCCGGCAGCAATGGCTGCAAGGATTTCGTGGTATTTGGCTACTACAGGTGCTACTGGTGGGGTTACAGCATTCAGAGCTCGGAAGTCCACAGTCATTCTCCAGGTTACACCGTCAGCCTTTAGGACTGGCCATAGAGGGGCATTGCATATAGACTGCATGGGGAGGATTACGTCCCATTGTAAAAGGCCTTCTATGGTTTTGGCTATTCCATTTTCAGCTTCTGCAGGGTATTTATATTGTTTCTGAGGTGGAGGATCTTGGCCTTCTATGAGAACACAGGCATCTTTCACCGTCCCACATTCTGCCTTGTCCTTGATCCAGACTTCCGGAAAATCTCGGATCCAGGGATCACTAGGCTCAATTGGGGCCAGAGGGAGGGGAGCTTTGAGGGCAGCGCATCTATGGATTGCATTGATTTCGCGAGGGCCCTCTGGAATTTGCCAGAGGAAGCCGTTTGCTAGATCAATAGTCAAGCCATGTGCTTGGAAAAAGGGGACCCCTAGGATGCCAGCATCCTCACCTTGATTGTCGCAGGCAGACACGAGGGTAGAAAGAGTTCCTACAGTTAAAGGAACGTCTTTCCAGACCGTGGCTCTGTGTGTGCCTCCAGCAAAACCGGCGAGCATAATGGCCTCCTGAGTGGGTTGGCCGTGGGCAGCTAGATATGGACTTAATACGTTAAGAGCGGCTCCGGTGTCGATGAGAAGGGTAGCAGGTTTACTGTTCCCTGGAGTCCCGACCCCTGCTTTCACGGTCGGTCTCCCCCATGTATCGGGCTTCAAGGGAGCCACAACGCCATTGGGGAGAGCCCGGGACTCCGGGCAGCCCTAGCTGTGCTTTGCGAGTTCCGACAGTTCCTTACTAAGCACTGGGTAGATGGGCTGACCTGGTGCCTGTGCCTTCTCCTCACTCTCAGCCAATGCACGAAGCAGAACACTATTAGGCTGCTTGTGGAATCTTTCCATTTCGTAGCCCCTTTCCCTAAGCTGCATCCATACCTGCCTCCTAAAGGTATCGGACGTCTCCGGAGGCTGATAGCCTGGGTGCGGTTCAGGCGCCGGCGGCTGATACGCCTGCGGCTGGTTTGCTTGGCCTTGCGGCGGCCCGTATTGGCCTTGAGGGGGGCCTTGATAGTTTTGAGGAGGTGGTGCGGAAGGCTGGAGGTGGGCTTGGGCAGGATTGCTGCGGTAGTCTCGATACTCCCTTTTTCCTCTGAAATTTTCTCCTCCTCTCTGATAATTGTTCTGCCAAGGTTTGCCTCTCTCATACCGGTCCTGTCTAGGGTATCGGTCATTTTTGGGCTCATACTTTCCAGACGGTTGGAACTGTGAATGGGGCCCATGGTTGGCGTAAGTTATCGCCTGTATGGGTTCGTCATCATCCCTATCCTTTAATTTCTTGCCTTTATGGGGTTTTAGAGCTCCAGCACCTCGGAGAAGAGAGGCTATTCTTTTGATCTTTTTCTCCAGATCTGTCCAAGTAGTTGACGCACCATCTGCTATGTTTAAAGACAGTTGGGCTTGGGTTTGGAGGCCACTTACAAGTGCTTCCTTAAAATCGTCCTCCTCATAGTCAGGCGAACCAGTAGTAGGTTTTATAGCAACTTGGTCTGCTAGGACAGCTAATAGTTGTTTCCTAGCCATATATGTCTCTGGATCTTCATTGGGGCTCTGTCTTTCCAACACATAGAGAGCAAGTAAAGTAGTGTTGGGATTTAGATATTTCAGGACGTCCTGCATCCACTTCGTCTTTGAAGCTGCAGTTAGGTTGCCACTCGCAATGGCTGCATTGAAAGTTGGAAGCTGGGGAGCTGCTACACACTGACGGGCCACCAATGTGAGGTCTTCTCCGCTAGCGGAGTTGTAAATCATATCTACATTGGCCATCCATTGTACGGAATTCTCCCTAGTAAGAGGGCCCAATTGTTCAGCTACTGCTTTAACCTCATCGGGTTTCCAGAGCCTGGTCTCGGTCACAACCTGGGTAGATGTATCATCGCCTTCTGTGATCACCGTATGTTTCGTGCTAATGGGGTGCATAGGGGCACTGGGTTCAATGGCCGAGATTTCGGAGAGGTTTATCATGCTTCCGGGGTGTACAGTGGAGATCACTGCATTCTGTATTCCCACTTGCTTCTTTAGGGTGGCAATTTCCCTTTGGCAAGCCTCGTGATTAGCTTGCTGTATTTTAATTTGGTTCTGTTCCACTAGGTATTTTGCCGCAGCCTTAGAAGTATTTATCTCTTCTCTCGATTGAGTCAATGCGCTCTCTGTCAGTTCTACCTTACGGTTTAGGCCCTCGATCTTTTTATTAGCATCTTGGACAGCAATAGTAAGACTCTGGTTTGCCAGAATTACATTTAGTTTCTCGGTCCTCAGCCTATGCTCCTCGTCCTCGTGGGCTGCTTTCAGCTGGTTAATCTCTTGTTCTAGCTCATCTTGTTTATTGGCCATAAGTTCCTCATAATTTGTACGTTGGAACGTGAGATCTTGTTCATGCTTACTTTTTATTTCTACTAATTCCTCTTTGGTGGCCTCGAATTTAGATTCTAATCTGTCGAATCTGGCCACCTCTCTATCCACTGCTGCCTTATGTTGAACGTTTAGTTCTTCCAGCCTTTGCTGATATTCTTTGACTATGGTCTCTTGCTTCTGATTACTCTCCTTATTGGTTTCCTCTAATTTTTGGTCCCTGTCTCTTATGAGTTCCTCCTGTCGGTCCACATCTGCTTGTAGGCGTGTAATGACGGCAGCAGCGTCCTGCAAAGCCGTATATAAAGCCCAACTAGCGGCTATGTCCTTGGCAGTAGAACTAGGTTTCTGGGTTGTGCAATAGTCCTGGAAAGCATTCCGGGCTATTTCTAATGGATTGGGGCCCTTGAAAGATCCTTCCTTCCAAGGAGACTTACCCTTTTTCACCAGCCATTTTTCTAGCTTAGGTTCGTCCTCCTTGGTACGAAACATCTTTGTAGGGATTCTCCTGTTCTCACTTACAACAGGGGCAAAGACTGGGAAGTTGTCTCTTCCGCTTCTCTTAGATTGTAAAGCTGCTTTTTGTTAGCACAAGGAGGCTAACGTTACTATTAATTAGCACACTTTCTATGCAGTTTTTAGGGCCGGGGGACTCTCACCCCACGACACTCAGGGATTACTTTTTAACCCAAAAACCTGGCGTTTGAAGCTGAGGAATATCCGTTCCTTCAGACTCCGGGTGCCTCCAACCCAAAGAGACTCCTCTGTCTCCGAGGTTCCTCTACCTCTTAACTTTGGGGTTTCGAGAACGGGGTGGCCAAGCCTCGCTTCTCTGACGGGATTACCTCCTAACCCGTATTATAAGGTTTCTAGGCTTCTCCTAGCCTCTCTGGATTACCTTTAACCACAGACCTGAGCTATGGCGGACTCAGTCTATAGTGAGCTATGGCGGACTCACTGAGCTATGGCGGGCTCAACACAACTACGAGCTATGGCGGACTCGGAAAATAGTGAGCTATGGCGGACTCACTGAGCTATGGCGGGCTCAACACAACTACGAGCTATGGCGGACTCGGAAAATAGTGAGCTATGGCGGACTCACTGAGCTATGGCGGGCTCAACACAACTACGAGCTATGGCGGACTCGGAAAATAGTGAGCTATGGCGGACTCACTGAGCACTGGACTTTCTCTAGCCAGTAGGGTTTCCAGACAATATGCCTCTCAGGGTAACCCCGAACCTAAATTACTTATTTCCACTTCGCTGAGCGAAGTAAGGCAAGGGAAGAGCAAGGATGTATTCAAGGGAAAAGTTCTTTTTTTTTTTTTTGGACTCAGCGTGTGTATGTAGTGTATGTAGTGTTGGTGCAACTGGCCTAGCGCCCTACTCTGGTCTTCTTTGGGGTCCCTTCCCACAAGATAGACGCGCGGACGGTCACACAGTTTGACCTGGGATAAGAGACAGAGAGAGAGGGGGAAGCCACCCACAATAGGTTGCTCGCTAGAGCCAGGCACGCAGACAGAAACCTTTCATACAGCCTCTCCAAGAGTTCCGGAAGTGGTTTTTCCCTTACGTCTGTGGGCTAAAGACACGCCTGTCGACTATGGCGCGAAGTTTAACCCTCAGGGCAATCCCGGACGAGCCCCCAATTCTGTTAGCCGAATTGCTTTAATTTACCTTTAGCAATCAGCAAAATACACGGGTTCTTGCCAACTATACCAGGCTCCCACCCCTCCCGGGAGATCTCAAGGAAAGAGGCATGTGAGGCAGGTTCCAAGTTCAATGTTGTTTACTGGATCATGTAATCAAGCATACAAAAATCGTAATCATACACACACTCTTACAGGACTAATAAAATAAAGAGAGAAAATAGCACTGTTGCATGAGCAGGTTTCGTTGGTGGGGAAAGCACGTTACCTTAGGTGCGTTGTCCGATGTCAAGATGAGTTGGATTTGGGAAGAAAGGTATAAAAGCTATGGGGCCACGAGGCTTGAACCGGCAAGACCACGTGGTTCTCCTGGATCGCGAGTCCAGAGAGAGAAAAAGGGTTTAAAGATGGAGGCAAGGGTTGGGGACAGAAAGCTGGACTGAAGGGTCGATAGGTAAGATAGAGGGCGATGGCTCAAGAGGCCGAGTGACTCTGGGTTTGGACTTTTATTGGGGGTCTTGGGGCGGGCTTTGCAGACCACAACCCACTAACACACCTACTAGGCGGTCCGTCCCTGTTGGACCTTGCTATAGGTTAAAGGTGAACAAAGGGAGGAGGTCCAGGGGTTTGGTCAGTGTTGCAAAAGTATGACTTCACCAGGAAACAGACACTGAGTCTGGGGTCCGATGGCTCACCTGGCCAACCTATTGTTAGTTGATGGTTTTAGCCAAGTATCTGATGGCTGGCACAGTAGGTGCTAAGCAGTCTTGTTAGCATAACTTATTCAGATGTATATTGAGGAGTGGGGGTTAACCAGCGGATGTCTGACAGAAGGAAGCCTCATGGCAAGAGGAATCCTTTGTCCTTGTCTTGGGTGAACTGCTTGGGGTGTCAGCCTCCTGGCTTGGGCTGGAGCTGGCTCCTATGTGGAGAAGAAAGCGCAAGTCCCTTCCACTGCTGGCGACACAGAGTTCAAACTTATGGATAAAAATCCATAAGAGCACAGAAGAGTGCCTTGCTGGCCAACACTGTCTAGTTCCCCCAATAGCCAACCTGCAGCATTCTGGACCAGTTGGAGTTTCTGAGTTGATTTGAGGGGTGACCAAAGTACAATATTCTTTTTGAAAGGGGGGTGAGCTCGAGGGAAGGGAGCTGTGCTTAAAAGCTCCAAATCCAGGAATTTTACAACCATGCTTTCTCTTTGTCTGGAAGTGTAACATATTGTATGCATTATATTATACCTAGATTAAAAGGCGTGAGTCAAGAGAAACCATCCAGGAAGGGTTACCAGCCCCTAGGTCAGGGGGGGGGTTTTTCCCCCATTTTGAGGGCTCCAGTTCACCCCCGGCCAGCTGGTCTGTGGGAGAAACCCTTCCCCCAAGTCTTGCCCCCAAACACAACCACCCATCTGGCCACCCCTCTCCCTCTCTTTCTGCCAGATTTAAAGGGCTTCAGCTCATTGGCAGGGACCATATGGCCCACTGATCAGCTGGAGGGCCCTTTAAATCTCACAGGAGGGAGGAAGAGAGGTGGTCACGGACCACATGGTTGGCTCACAAAAAGACCCTTTAAGGACCCTGGGGAAAATCAACCCCAGGGGTCCGTTGGGGCAGGAGCGAAGTGGAGCGCCGCCCCGCCAGTGAAGAGGCTGGGGGGGGCGGGCACATTACGAAGCCCCACCCCCAGCAGGGCCGCCGCTGGGTTGGACTCCGGGCCTGGGAGACAACTTCAGAGGCTGCCTTCCCCTCCCAGCTACGTCTCCCAGGCCCAATCTCCCCACTCGGAAGAAGCCCCCCTCCCTCCCCCCGCTCAACGTCCCCATGCCGGCGGCAGGCTGCCGGCCCGGGGAAAAACCCTCCCACCTCCCCCCGCTCAATGTCCCGGGAAAAAAACCCCTCCGTCCCCCCACTCATTGTCCCCGAGCCAGCAGCAGGCCAGCGGCCCGGGAAGAAGCCCCCATCCCCCCTCACCATTCCTGGGCCGGGGGGGGCTGAGGGAGGGAGAAGCCGGCCCAAGTGGCGTTAAGCTACTTGGGCCCAAGTAAGGATGGGGGGGAGGGAGGGAAACGCTGGCCCCAGGGGCTGACAGCCACTTGGCCCCAGCGAGGGAGGGAGAAGCGCGTAGTCTTCCTTCCTTCCTTCCTTCCCTCTCTCCCCCCACCTACCTATCTTCCTGTTCCTTCCTTCCTTCCTTCCTTCCTTCCTTCCTTCCTCCCTCCCTCCCTCCCTCCCTCCCTCCCTCCCTCTCTTTCTTTCTTTCTTTCTTTCTTTCTTTCTTTCTTTCTTTCTTTCTTTCTTTCTTTCTTTCTTTCTTTCTTTCCTCTCTCCCCCACCTATTTTCCTGTTCCTTTCTTTCTTTTTTCCTTCCCCCTTCCTCCCTCCTTCCTTTCCCCCTTCTTCCTTTCTTCTTTTCTTTCTTCTTTTCTTTCTTCTCCCTTCCCTCCCTCCCTCCCTCCCTTCCTTCCAGTTCCTTTCCTTCCTTCCTTCCTGAGCGGTGGGTATTGCCTTCTGACACACTTCCTGTGATGTTAGGGGGTGTGGCATATGCAAATAAGTTATGCTAATGAGCTCCTGCACCTCTTTTTTTATGAAAGGACCCCTGATCAATCCCATGCACCACAGCCCCCAACTTGCTCACAAAATGACTCTTTAAATATGGCAGGAGGGGAGGGAAAGGGGTGGCTGAGCGGGTAGTCACACTTGAGGAAGGGGCTTGGGGGTGGGGCTTGAGGCATCCTCACCTTCCCCAGAATGCCCCCCAAATCCCCCCATTGGAACGAGGAGGGAACCTGGCAACCCTACGTCGAGGTCTCAAGAAATTAAAACATAAAACAACCAACAGGAACAACTGTTGGTCTAATATTTCTAGATGAAGCATTTCACATGAGAACAGAAAGTGAAAACCACTTTGACAGGGCTTGTGTGTATTAAGAAAACCGAAACAAGAAAGGCACTATTGTATGCCATAGATTCTGTGCTATAGAAATTAGGAGGGGAAAAAAGAAGCCTTAAGGGAAAATGAGGGAAATAATTGCCCTAAACATGCTGAACCTCAGTTTTACAGATTATGAAAAGTCCCACAGAAAAGAATGGTCATACGTGCCCTGAAAAATACCAGTAGAGTGCATGGGAGAATCTACTGAACTCCTCTAGTAGACCATTCCATATGGTAGAAACAGTAGCAGAGAAGGTATGGGACCCTAAAAATTGCCACATAGGGCACTATTAACAGGGACAGAAAGATCTGAACTGAAAAATGGGTTTCTATGGGGAAATATGATCTTTGGAAGGACCAGGTGCACTTCCTGCTCTCAGCCTTCTTCCCCCAGCAGCCACCTGCCAGCTGATTAGGAGCACTGAACTAGAAGCAGAAAGCATACATGACAGGCTTATTGCTCCAAGCTGTACCATTCCACACATCACATGTCTGATGATGATAGGGAAGGGGAGACTTAGAGCAGAAAGCATGCTGAGAGTCTTTCCACTCCAAACCTCCCCATCAATCACCAGCTAGCTGGCTTGCTTCCTTCGGCTTCTTTCTCTCCGTCCACTACTGCCATATTCTCCTCTCTTTCTGTGCCACTACCTTCAAATTGCCACTCCGTATCACCCTCTTTTCCCTTCATTACTTCTCTTCTCTCATTGCTGCCTCTTCTCCTGTTCTGATAACAGCATTGCCACCTTCAGTAATGTTTATGATGTCATTTGGCAACCTGAAAAATGGCAGCTGGGATCTTGCAAGTTCCTGGTTTCCTCCCTTTAACTTGCAATATGGGGGGCTTTTAAAAAGTTGCTTCACTTAAAAAAACCTTTCAGATTATTCAACAAATCTGGTGATTCTCCCAGATTTCTAGGACTGTCCCCCTCAGGGCTCCACTGGCCAGATTTTTTTGGTCCACATTGTTGAGCCATGTTCAGATTTAGACGTAAAGATGGGAAAGCACATCCCTAAATAATGAAGGGATTCTCTACTAAAGCAACTGGCTAATCTTTAATCCCCCCCCCCCAAAAAAAAGATGACTGTTCCTGGGAAAATGCTGCCAGTGGGAGAAAAGGAAGGAAAGTTGACGATGGAGGGGGTGGCAAATAAAGGCAGGTTGGCTGGTAGGTGGAAAGGAGAGAAGGAATCAGGAAAAAGAGAGACTATGGGGCTGCCAGGGAGGGGAAAGAAGAAATGGTGGGGCAGAGTAAAATGAGATGTTCCCTGTAAGTCCCTGTCAGTCCCCTGCTTGTTAACGGCTAAGCTACAATAACTAATTTGAACCTCTTTTCTTTTTCCTGCTGTAAGTAGCTATATTGGTCTTGTCTCTCCCATGCTCCTTCTGCCAGGTAACCTGAACAAGATCATAGCTTTCCACCAGCTGACAGTACAAGGTCACATTTTCACCAGCTATAGCTGTTTGAACTGACTTGTGAATCACCTAGGCTGCACCTGGGAACAAACAGTTACAAGTTGCTAGATTCTGACAACTTTCTCCAGGATGACTTGTCATAATAAAGCAAGTACTGCCCCCATCATCAGCTACACTAGCACTCTATGGCCTGCCAACTTTACAGATTTCCAGGGGTAAAAGATGCCACAACTCAAGCTTGCCTAGAAATTCTACTCTCTGACATGGAAGACTTTCCCCCTCTAATTATATATGTGTGAAGACTTCCTGTGATTATTCAAAAGTGAGAGATTTGTACTCTGCACCAGCTCAGAGGCACCATGCTTTGTGTGGTGGTAATTAAGCAAAGAAGTTAATCTGGAACCTTTGCCAAAACTGAAGAGCTATAGTAGAACTCGAACACTATGCAAAGTCCATTTGTAAGATCTTAGGTACATGGTATGGATAGGTTTGATTTAGCAGTTAACTAACTTTAAATGACCTGCAAAATTTGAAAAGTTTGCCAAATAGCTGAAGAGCGCTTTGCTTTGATCCAACAAGCTAATTCCAGCTCTTATCTAGCTGATCTTAATTGATCCATATCAAAATGAAGCTGAACATGACCAGGAGATGTAGGAAGCATCTGATGTTTTCTAATGTTTGCTAATGTAGGAAACTGAGGGACCAGTTTTTAAAACTGGAGGAAATCAATCTTTAAAAATGGCAGTAAATTTTGAAACCAAGGTAATAATTTTGACTATGTATATAACATTTAGGTAAGATATAAAGGGTTTTTTCTGATTGTAAAGTTTAGTATGGGACACAGAGCTTGCTCTCTCAAAATCTCTTTAGCATCTTCTTTGCTACTCTCCTTCCCTCTTCCCATTTTATGGTGCCCCTTTTTCTAGTCTGCTTCCTGAATTCTCTTTCTGTTTACCTTCTTTTAAACTGATGACCACACTTTTATAAAAATAGTATCTTTATTTTCCCATGGGGACCTGAAGACTCACTACAACAGTTTGGAAACCACCATGAGAGACTGCTATAGGGTTTTTTCCCCTGAAGTGATGCAGAACATACCTTTCTTTTGGTACTTGATTTCCCATCTTTTCAATTATTCTGTGCCAGTCAGGCTCTTGTTCCTTTCTTCCTCTTTCAGTGTGTTTACAGTAACTGCTATGTCTATCAAGAAGACAGTGAAGTCCAGTCAGCAGGCAGAATTCTCACACGCCAGAGACAGTATAATACCTTTATGTTCTATAGAAGTTTCCGTTTTACATCACTGATGGGGTGTAGCTACTCAGAGATAAATGAAGTCACTTCCTAGAAGGGGGAGAACAAAGCTGGTTGAAAAATATGCAAAACTTGGCTTTCTAATAAAGCAACAAAAAATCCTAGCTGGTGTGGTTTGAACACTTTACAAGGTCATTCGATTGAAACATTCAGTCCTTAAGTTTCATTTGCTAATGTGAATCATGCAACCAATGGTTAAACTTTATGTCTACCACGAGAACAGCACAAGAAAAGTGTATTCAAAACCACAGCAAAAACATACATCGCTGTATTTTTTTCCCATTTGGGAAGCAACATGAAATCTCTCTCCTTATTGTCATTCAGTATCATAAACTGTATAATATCTATAAGTGAACAAAAATACTCTAATAAAACAGACTTCCAGGAATTATATTACATTTAAGGAATTAATACTTTTTTTTTTTTTTTTTTACTATTTTAGCTTAATGGTGATGTTCATCTCAATGCAAACTGAAAGCTCTACCCAGTACGCACTATCTAGTGGTTTGTGAGGCAAGCGGGTTGTCTTTTTATAGCACATACTGTAAACTGAAAACATGTGGTTTCCAAATAGGATATCTTCTGTAGTGACAGATCAGTTTAGAGGCTCTCTTTTGGCTGCCTGACTAGAACATAACTATTTCTTTTGGAATGGGGGTGTCACAGACATGCCAAAATAGTGTTATACACACACACACATTTGACGTCAAGTCACAGCTGACATATGGCAACTCTGTCAGGTTTTCAAGGCAAGAGACATTCAGAGATGATTTGTCATTGCCTGTCTCTGCATAATGACCTGGGACTCTTTCATTCAAGTATATGGTCTCATTCATGTATATATACATATATGCACACATACACACAAAAGAGGGGACTCGCAACCAATGCTCCCTCTAAGCTGTGCAGTCTTGTGAGCAAAAATTCTACTTCGTGAGCTACTGGCATTAAAGTTATGAGGGAGTGATTTCGCTACTGCATAAATTAGTTTGCTCTGGAGCCATCCTTCCTGAGCTAAGATGAAAACATGTGAGCCGGAGGCTAAAAAACTGTGAGCTAGCTCACACTAACTCAGCTTAGAGGGAACACTGCGAGTCACAACAAAATGTTGCACAATGCATTGTGTTTCAGTTTACAAACATACAAAACACCTCTTCTATTCCTGCAATCCAATGCTAGACTTAGCAATAAGGGACAGCTCCCAATTTCAAAAGATTGTCCTGGAATTTCCCACCACAGTTGCCTATCCAGCTTCTCGAACACATACAGTGCCACATGCCAAGCCTCTGCACAGAGAGAGAGAGAGAGAGAGAGAGAGAGAGAGAGAGAGACTATTGACTGCATGTTGTGCTAGGGGGTTTTTCTTTGAAGAGTGGGGATTTAAACCTGGGTCTTACAGATCCTAATTTTATTCTCTAATTAGGGGTGGAAAGTGCTGTCAAGTCACAGACAACTTATGGCAAACCTGTGGGTTTTCAAGGCTAGAGACTAACTGAGCTGGTTTGCCATGACCTTCCTTGTTATGTATTAGGTTAAATATACTACTTGTAAGCATGCGCTTCGATCACAGCTCCATAGATTGCAACGCATCCAACAATATGCAACCAGATTGGTCGCTGTTGCAAACAGACCAATCTGGAAAGACTCTGACTTTCGGTGGGAACAATTCCAATTGGTCCCAAGCATTGATTTATGATTGGATGTTATTGTTCCAGGTGTGATTTTCCTGGATCAAACTGTATATAGTTAGCTCCTTCTGTGTGTTTGTTGTTGTGTTCTGAGCTGAATAAAGAAATTACTTGTTTGCAAAACTGCTTCAATCTCAGTACATAATATTCCTTCACACTGCAACCCTGGAATTCCTTGGTGGTCTCCCATCCAAGTACTAACAAAGGCAGACTCTTTGTAGCTTCTATGATCCAGCAGACTTATACAGTTGTTTAAAGGCAGAGCTATCTGCAGTCATTAGCCTCACTGTTGAAGGAACAGGTGAATCTGCCTCTGAACATAAATGTTTTAAATATATAAATAAATACAACTTGTCAACCATGGCCTGGATTCAGAGCAGAAGGGAAGGGAGGGGGGAGGGAGTGAGGAGGAAGGATCCAGCGGTCAAGGAGGAAGCGGCATCTTCTGGAGGAGCTGGGGGGAGGAGGACACCACTGTGTTGGAAACTATAAGCTCTGAAATCCCATTGGGAGGGGGGTGTTGGGGGGATGTCTTGTGCCCTGTTGCCTGTTTGGGAGCTGTTGCCTCCCAAGAAATGTGTAGATGCACCATGGAGGCTGCTGGACATGCGAGGAAAGGATTTATTCCAGGAGACAGCCGTGGTTTCTTGTTTTCCCCACTGTGCCCAAGTGAACTCGATGGGGCTGCCTGGTGGCTTCTGTGGAGATAAACTCAGGTGGCGGTGCATTGCAGCAGGACACAGGCCCTTTCTACTCACTGTAACTCATTCCGGAGAATCCGAGCAGTGGAGCCTTTAAGGTTAACTTTGTATTTTGTGTCCCTGCCCTCCGCACTATTCTTTTTTCTCCAGTTTATTTTTGTGTATGCATTCTGTATCTATAACCAAAACCCACATATTTTGCTTATTGTGGTTAACCTGTGACCTATGGAGGGGGCATCCAATTGCTACCGATTTGGCCAAGTGCATAAGCATTCCTCCCCCCTCTCCCACTCCAGGCATGCATGACCCATAGAAGGACTCCAACTTGGTGGATAGCTGGCTGGTCTGTCAGGAGGGGTGGTATCCCAAGGGTTTTAATTTTTAAAAAATGGGCTTTCAAGCCTCTTTCATTATTTTCAGTGAGCAATCCTGCAATTCCTTTTAATACATCCCCTTCCAAGTTGTGTGCAGATTGGCTTTGGGGAAGGGGGAAAAGATCCCTCCCTAGGGTCCAATGTGCAAAGGATGGAGGAGTGTGTCAAATGCCCCCCTCTGCAAGCTGGAAGCATCGAACTCCCAAAGGACCTCCCCAGGCTGCCCCTCTACCTATCCTCCAAGTTGTGTGCTAGGTGAAAATTAAATAGAAGTGGAAATAGGGACCGGGGAATGGGCAGAGATGACTAAAGCCGTGTCAAGTAGTCTGCTTATTATTCCCTCTGAATTAGATGCTGAAGAGTAAAAAGGTCCGGGGAGAAACCACTTTCACGTACCCTGGGGCAATGCCATGATGACTGAGAAGTCACCTCTGAATGGCCCTTAAAATGCCAAATCTAGAAAGAGCTGCAATGCAGGAGGAAAGTGAGAGCTGGATGCCATATGGAGGACAATTCTGCTTCTGACATGGCTGTGGACAAACTGTGGGGGAACAAACAGTGCAGAAAAGAGCATTGTGGGATCCTGTGTATATTTAAACAGAGAAGCACCTTGTTTGAGCTTGCTGCATTACACGCTGGGCGCTGCTCTCTCTCTTTCCTCCAGGCTCTGGACCTTCTCTAAGACTCCTATCAACTTGCACTTCTGACAAGTATTGTCTATCTTGTCTTCAGGGAGGAAGACAAACATAGCACACTCCCTGCAGGTGACAGGAAATGGTCCATGAGCATTCATCATCACTTCACAAGTGATTCTTTCACCTAGAAATACCTTGGTGTGTTTATGTACACTGAAACTTAGAGAACTGACCTAAAGGCTACCTGAGCCAAAAGGGGTAACAAATCCCCTCAAAGTAAAACTGCTTGCTCTGCGCATGCATACTTACTGAGCCATGGGAAAAGCAAATAACTGCCCCCACTGCTGTCCATGCCACTGCTGGGACCACTGGGAAAAGCCATTGAAGCTACAAAGTAACCCAGCAATTTGCATCCCAGCCACTGCTCAGCATGCTGTAGCAAGAGCCGTCCATGCCCCTGCTGAGACTGCAGTCTCAGGAACTGATCCTGCCACTGCCAGGACTGCCAGAAAAGAGGAGGATGGTAGGGCCACGCCTTCCAAAGCCACTGCCTGGGCTGTCAGCAAACGAAGAACTAAGCCACAACTGGGGACAGTGGGGGCCTACCGAAGACTGATGCCTGCCTCACAGGGACCCACAGAACCTACCCTTGCTACCCCAAAGGATACAGGATGGGACTCCAGAGTCCTTGAAGCAGGAGCCTTCTTACGGCTGAGGAAGAGAACGAGGGAGGAGGGGGAAGGAATAACACATTGGAAGACAGGATGCAGAAGTGCATTGTCAATGGCCAGCCGTCCCAGAGAGAGAGCAGCGCCCAGCGTGTAATGCAGCAAGCTCAAACAAGGTGCTTCTCTGTTTAAATACACACAGGATCCCACAATGGTCTTTTCTGCACTGTTTGTTCCCCCACAGTTTGTCCACAGCCACGTCAGATTCTGAAAAGCATCCACAGTCATGCCATTCCTGACCTGTCTGGCTGACAACTTCCTTCATCAAATGGTGGAGGAAGCTACAAGGGGCTTGGCCATACTTGACTTAATATTGACCAACAGGCAAGAGAATGTAGATGGGGAGAAGGTGGTGAGAATCCTAGGGGGAAGTGACCATGTCCTGCTAGAACTCCTTTTGCTCTTGGGGGACCAAGGAAGTTCGTAGCCACATGTGTATGTTAGATTTCAGTAGGGCAGATTTTAATAAACTCAGAGGCATGATGAGAATGGAAGGGAACAAGAGAAGGGTGGGCTCTCCTAAAACAAGAGCTGTTACAAGCTCAAGCTGTCGCTATTCCAACAAGAAAGAAACATGGCAGGGGATCCAAGAAGCCAATGTGGATGAACAGAGAACTGCATGATGTGCTAAGGGAGAAAAAGGAAATGTTCAAGAAATGGAGGCAAGGACATAACTTTAAAGAAGAGTATCTGTGGGTTGCTAGGCACTGTAGGCCAGCCATCAGGGAGAACAAAGCTCACAGTGAGCTAAAGCTGGCCAGGGAGGCTCACTACAATAAGAAAATCTTCTTCAGATATGTGTGGAGTAAACACAAGAGAGCCAGTTTGGTGTAGTGGTTAAGTGCACGGACTCTAATCTGGGAGAACCGGGTTTGATTCCCACTCCTCCACTTGCACCTGGCTGGATGACCTTGGGCAAGCCATAGCTTTGTACCAGCTGTTCTCTCAAGGACAATTGTCTCAGAGCTCTTTCAGCCCCACCCACCTCACAGGGTGTCTGTTGTGGGGAGGGGAAGGGAAAGGCGTTTGTAAGCCACTCTGAGACTACAAGTGAAGGGCGGGGTATAAATCTAATCTCTTCTCTTCTTCTTCTTAAAGATAAAAGAGGCGATGGGCCTACTGCTGGGTGAAAGTGGAGAAACTTTGACAGAAGACAGAGAAAACAGAAAGGCTCATATAAGAAAGTATATATAAGTGGACCAAAGGCCCAATTTACACCTCCCCTCTGAAGTAGTTTGACTGCTGTCTTTTCCTACGTTCATTTCACGCTGGTTTCAAATTTCACTCCCTGGGTCTGAAGAGTACTAAGCAACAAGATCTGCTTAAAGCAGTGTAATGCTAGCTTGACCACAGGAGGGCAGTTAACAAATGTAGACTGTGATTTTTAAACTAGAACAAGTATGGTTTGAAACTAGAAACAGGTATAGACGGGGAAGGGGGTTTAAATTGGAATGATTCCAGTGGGAAAGTCAAATGTAGATTTGACCTAAGTGTCATGCATCTGGTTAGTCCTTGACCTGTACAAAAGCACAGTAATGATGCAGAGAAAATTAATGCCACCACAATTTATATCAATAACACCTAATTAAAGAGAAACAGTACATAAGAACTTGATAACAAACATTCTTTCTTTCCTTCTCAGGCACAAGGTCCACAGACAAATTAAAGGACAAGTAAATATCAATACATCACGTACAAGGAAAAATATCTATTACAATAAATGTTTCTTCTTTACTTAAGGCACAAGGCTCACAGAATCTTCAAGAACAAAATATCCAGTAAAGGGAAATACAATAAATATTTCTTTTTTTACTTAAGGTACCAGGCTCACAAAATCTTCAAGAACAAGGAATCCAGTAAAGGGAGATGAAGATGCCAGCTTGTTCTCTTTGTTTCACTAATGCTTCCTCAGCAAACTCCATTCTCAATATGTAAAGCACATAAGTGCTAGGATTAACTTGCAAAACTGGATCAAGTTCTCAAAGTGTTCAGCGGCCGGAATTCATTTCCACAACCTTTCAGTTCCCAAGACAAATGGCCTACTGCTTATTCCTTACTTCAAAAGTCGGTGCTGCCAAGGCGGTATGAGCGGTGGCCTGTTTGTGGAAGAAAGAGCAAGACTAAGAAAGGGGGAGCCGAAGGGAGAAAAAGTGTGCGAGAGGTAGGGGAGAGAAGGGAGGAAGCAAAGGTGTGAGGAATGGGATAACCATTCCGCAAGTTTCTTGCGGAACTCCACTTGTCATTT
Organism: Lepidodactylus listeri; assembly: GCA_029233225.1. Lineage (NCBI taxonomy): Eukaryota > Metazoa > Chordata > Lepidosauria > Squamata > Gekkonidae > Lepidodactylus > Lepidodactylus listeri. The sequence goes on along the minus strand of JARCFY010000001.1, from coordinate 133,201,743 downwards.
CTTTTTTATATATATAATTTTTAATTGCTTTTTTAACTATACTACTTCTACATGCTAACAATCTACGCTAATCTATATTATACAGAGAATACAGTTTGTAATGTTTCAAAGTAAGACTATTATTATATTGAAAAGCAATGTTAAATCTTGGTATCATCTGTTAAATCTATTTTGTTGTCTAGATTAAAATTGAAAGCTAGATAACTGGATTGCATACAGACATAGAAGTATCTGAAATCTAGGTTTAAATCATTATCTGACATAGTGCGTCACAATATTAAAAAACAATTCGACATTATTTTTTCTTCGGTCCTCTTCTTTTCTTCTTTCTTTCTTCCTGAGGCTTATGAGCCGTGGCCCCTTTTTCAGAATCCGACTGTTCTTCAAGTTCTCCACTTTCTGAGCCATTAAATCCATACATAGTCTCCTGTGGTTCCAGTGAGTCATCTGACTCAGTCTCTGCTTTTTTCTTCTTACATTTTTCCAAAAAAAAAATTCGCCTTTTCAATAGAGTCAATTTTGTGTTTCTTGGCTTTGTAGCTGAAGATCAGTCCCTCTGGAATGTCCCAACGATAGGAAATAGACTCCGATTGTAACCATGCCGTCAAGCTCCTGTAGGCTTTTCTTCTTTTTTGAATTTCAAATGGAATATCTTTTAACACTTTGATCTCTTCTTCTTGAATCTTCAGAACTGTTCTATTCGTGGCTTTTAACACCAAATCTCTTGTTGATCTTCTGGAGAACCTTATCACAATTTCACCTGGCAGGTTTTTCTTCTTTACAAATTCTGGATAAGTCCTGTAGACTAAATCCATATCGCTTTGTATTTTCTTGGCTTCCCAACCTGTCACAGGTGCCAATGCGTCGCTTAACAGCTGTTTAATGTTCTCTCCTTTTTGTTCAGGAACATTCTGAAATCTCAAGTAAAAATTTGAGCGATCCATTTAAAGCTTTAGAACGCTGTCTCCTTGCAGAGCTTTATCTTTCTCTATTTTTTGCAATCTAGAGTCATTTTTTTCAATTACTTTTTTGACTTCCAAGAGTTCCTGCTGCAGCTTTTCTGATCTCTTTCCAGACTCAGTCATTTCTTACTGTATAACATCCATTTTAGTATTGAGAGTAGCCAGCTGATCCACTAGAGGTCGCAGCATCGCTGACAAACACTGTATTCAGCTCTGTGATATTGCCCTTTGAACTCGGAACTGAACTTCCAACTTTAGGGGAGGGTTTTCTCCCCGCCATTCTTGCTTACTTTCTCAGTTGTTTACAGTTAGATAAGGAGTCCCGAAGAAAACAATGGCTTTTTGTCACACTAATGCCTTTGCAAAGCTCTCTTCTTTGTCTGCGCGATCCTGCCCTCCAGCACTCAGATTATGCTCCGTAGATGCAACAAAGCTGTGGGAAAGTCTCGCACCATAAGTTACATTGAAGGGGAGGGGGGGGATTTTGTCCCTCCAACCCATCCCTCCACTTGTCATTTCTAATCAAGAAACATATAGTGTGAGACATGATAAGCAGAACTAATTGACACGACAAGAGTCAGTTATGCTGAGCTATTAGCACCTATAGAGATTGAGGAAACCCACGTCTTTGCTTCCGGCTTGTGGAAAGATGATGTTGAATCTCTTCATGAATCCTAATTTAACACTTTTCACTTGGATTCTCTGTTTGAAGTTCTTTTGCAACAGAACAGTAACCTTTAGATCAGTGACGTGAGCAAACAGGTCAGAGCCACCTGGATTTAGCTCAGGAAAAATCCACGGCAGTTCTGTTTCCCAAAATTGAAGCCAGAGAGTGATATTACACAGTTTTGAAGGTCAGAGACGGATTCCTTGTGAAGATGTTTGAATATCACTTCACATGCCTTTTCCCCAACTGAAATTGCCAATCAGCTCCTCAAAAGTAGCAGTTGGCATATTGGAGGAAAAAATGCCGGCACTGGAGCTCTAACTCCTTTCCCTTTTAAGGGAATTTCAGCTTTGGTGGCAGTGGGGATTTCTATTTGAGGAAGGCCTGGAAGGATAGGATTAGTAAACCATATTGAGTGGTACACAAATCTTTAAACAAACACCCATACACCTATTCCCACTGTCCAGTTCCCTGAATCTTCAAATGGGACAGCAGGAGTTGCTTAAGAGTTTTGGTTTCTAATCTTCAGATCTGCTGCATGTTGTCCACTGTGATCCTAACATAGAAATGGCTTCTTTTTGCCTACTAAAGCCCAGTAAACATGAACAAATCAGGGATTTACTTGCACTGAAGAATATGATTATCCAAAGAAAAACCCAGCCCTACTGACCTGTTTGTTATACATCCCTCCTACATAGGTTTTTAGAGGTTTATGGCCCCTATGTACTACCTCCAAAACCTCTTGCGCATATGCACTTGTGTGGTGGGGAATGTTACATTTGGATTTTCTTGTACAGAAACAGTTATAAGAGTTTTGCTGAAAAAACCAAAACATCTTGCAGGAGTTTGAGCTTCAGAAAGCACGCTGCCCTGTCATAAAATCCGAATTACCCTGGGAACTACTGTGATTTCTCTTGGGGAAGTACATATTTTCACTTCTCAGAAATGACAAGGCATACTTATAGTACAACACACGTCGCTCTGTAAAGCCATATGTTATCAAGCCTCGATCAGTAATTGTGAATTGATTGGTAAATTGTATAGCACAGAGCCAAAATGATCTCCACCTCTCTTTTCATCTGTGGCATCTGGACTGTTGTCACAGGTAAGTCTTGCACCAATTAGCTTGTTTTTTTTTTTAAAAATTAACACTATTGACAGAGCCATCATGAATACAGAGGTAGAATTTTCATTTACGTTTGTATAATGATTCCATGGTATAATCTGTCTCTTCTACCTCCCGAGTTTATTGCTTAATGTACGGAGGGAGGTAGGCCAGCAAGAGCAGATCCAGAAGGTGTTCCGGCAGGTGGTAAAAAGATGGTGGTAAAAAGATTGCAGCCACAGTGGCCGCAGGTCCTCAGGCAGAATTCAGTTCTGGTTTGACATTGTGACTGACTGAATTTACTAGCCAGCATTCAAAGTAAATGTAGTCAGTGAGAACAAAGGTCTAAATTTGTGCCAGTGTTCACCAGGGTTTTGCCCCAGCATCCTTTTTTAAATCTCAGTACTCAAAACTGGAAATTATGAAATAAGCGTTGTGCCTCTGAGCTGGTGCAGAGTACATATCTTTCACTTTTGAATAATCACAGGAATTATGTAATTAGAGGGGGAAAGTCTTCCACGTCAGAGAGTAGAATTTCTAGGCAAGCTTGAGTTGTGGCATCTTTTACCCCTGGAAATCTGTAAAGTTGGCAGGCCATAGAGTGCTAGTGTAGCTGATGATGGGGGCAGTGCTTGCTTTATCATGACAAGTCATCCTCCTGAAGAAAGTTGTCAGAATCTAGCAACTTGTAACTGTTTGTTCCCAGGTGCAGCCCAGGTGATTCACAAGTCAGTTCAAACAGCTATAGCTGGAGAAAATGTGACGTTGTACTGTCAGCTGGTGGAAAGCTATGATGTCATTCAGATTACCTGGCAGAAGGAGCATGGGAGAGACAATATAGCTACTTACAGCACAACTCATGGTCCAAAAGTCCTGGACAAGTATCAGAACCATGTGCACATTTCTCAAAGTGGGCTGAGTGTTTCTACCATCACCTTTCGTGCTGTTACAGTCAAGGATGAAGGCTGTTACAACTGCATCTTTAACACGTTTCCCTTGGGACCCATACTAGGCAGGACATGTCTCCAGGTCTATGGTAAGTGACATGAAGATGTCTGGGAAAGTCTGTAATCTTCCCAGAACGCCATCAGGTCCAAGTTCTTTTATGCCAAGAGCTGTGCACAGCAGTGCATTAGGAGTCAGTTCCAGATGGCTAGGCATGTTGGTCTGGGGCAGTAAAGTACAAGAGAAGACCAATGGCAACTCAAAGACTAAGAAACTATATTCCACTTCATCAGATCACTTTGTTGGATTCAGTTAATCTACAAAATAGTGTAGTAGGGCAATATATATATATTAATACAACAGATCTGTATATTAAATAACTGCTCACTCTATGTACTTACTAGTGCAATAAGAAAGAAATATTTTAGATGTTGCAAAATAATGAGAAATATTGTAAAAAAAAACCATGATTAAGTGTTCCCTGCATAATCTACATGCATCCACTAGTTTTTGCCCTCAATTGTATCAAGCAAAGCTCAGTCTTAGAAGATATCCATCTGTAAAAACCTGATATTAAATATGTACCTCTCTTGCTTAACACTGAGGTGTAATCTTGTTTTCCTCAGACTTTAATGAAATGGTGTTGTGCAAAAACATGAATACGTTTGATTTCAAAAAATGATCATTTTAGTACTGCCATTCCTTTCATAAACAGAGTACAGAGAAGAGATTCTTTCCTTCATCTCCCACACTGATGTAAGTTCTCGATGAAAATAAGTTCTCGGTGGAAATAGCGTTATTTCCTTATTTCCTTCACTCCTCACTTTTCTTTCCAATGGGGACCAAAAGTGGCTTACAGAATTTCCCCCCTTCTCCATTTTATTCTGACAACAACTTGTGAGGTAGGATAGGCTGAAAGTGTCTGACTGGCTCAAGGTTACACTCTTCAAGAATCAAAAGGAGGAAGACAGAACAAATAAGTGACAACCAGTGTTCCCTCTAAGCTGAGTTAATGTGAGCTAGCTCAGTTTTTTAGCCTCTGGCTCACACATTTTTCTCTTAGCTCAGGAAGGATGGCTCCGGAGCAAACTAATTTATGCAGTAGCTAAATAATCTGCTCACAACTTTAATGCTAGTAACTCACAAAGTAGAATTTTTGCTCACAGGACTCCACAGCTTAGAGCAGGGGTCCTCAAACTTTTTAAACAGGGGGCCAGTTCACTGTCCCTCAGACTGTTGGAGGGCCGGACTATAGTTTAAAAAAAATACTATGAACAAATTCCTATGCACATATCTTATTTTGAAATAAAAAAACAAAATGGGAACAAATACAATATTTAAAATGAAGAACAAGTAAAGTTAAATCAACAAACTTAACAGTATTTCAATGGGAACTATGGGCCTGCTTTTGGCAAATGAGATGGTCAATGTCCGGTTCCATATTTGTCACTGCTAGTCGTAACGAGTGATGCAAGTGTGCAGCAGTTAGTCTACATCTGGTTGAGGATTTCAGATGTTATTTTGCGGGTAGGGAAGGCGCACGGGGGGAGTGGGGGGAGGTGCACGTGCAAGCAAGGCACCCTTGACGGGGCTGTTTCCGAAGAAACAAAGAACTCGGCATCCTCAAAAACTTTTTAAGGCAGCAAGCCCCCAGCTGCTTCTCCCTGAAACTCCACTACTGCAGGCATCATGATGGGAAAGAGAAACCTCTCTCTCTCTCTCCCCCTCCGATTCCCAGCAGCACAAAAAGCCTTGAAAAAGATCCCCGCCCGGCTCTTGGGACTGGCACAGGTCTCCTAGCCCGCTGAGAGGTCTTTCAGCGGGCTAGGAGACTTGGGGCCAGCCGGAGCGCCTGCCACCCCACACTTACCCTCTTCCAGTCTTCCTTTTGCCTCCTCCTGGCTGACTGGAAGCAGGGGGGCGGGGCTTTGTCATGTGGCCCGGGACGAGTCGGCTGCAATTTTTCTGCTGCTTTGTGTGCTGCTGGGAATTGGAGGGCAGGCAGCGGCACACCCGGCGGGCCAGAAAAATGCCCTCGGCGGGCCGCATGTGGCCCCCGGGCCGTAGTTTGAGGACCCCTGGCTTAGAGGGAGCTAACTCCCTAGATAAACATCAAGTAGCCTTCAACAAACACTATTTATAAACTTTTTAAAAAGCATACACTCCTAAAAGGAAATAGACATATAGATCAGGCACTATACATAAATCTTGTATTTTAAGGTCTACACAGAAAACTACAGGAACACAATTATAATTATACAAGTGGGGGAGAATCCTATATCTCCCCATTGCTGAGCCAGTGAGGCTCCAGGCCCCACCACCCACCACTGATACTGGCAGCCATCTGCCGCCATCACCCCCAGACCAGCAGCAGCTTTGACCCAGAGTGCTTTGACCCAGGGTGGCTGCCAGTGTCTGCCACCACTGCACTCAGGCCCAGAGCAGCTGCCGGCGTCCTCATCTCTCAATGCTGGGCCCACAGCATGTACCAGCCTCTGCTGCTGCAGTGCCTGAGTCCACAGCAGGTGCCGGCATTCTCTGCTGCGGCTGGGCCTGCAGTGGCTGCCAGTGTTCACTGCTGCCAGGCCCAGCGCAGCGGCTGATGTCCTCCTCCTTTGTGGCAGCCAGCTGGAGTGGTTTCTTTAAGTGTGTTGTCTGTGCACACAATTTAAATTGGAGGGATTTAAACCCCCCATCTATTTGTTTTTGTTTTTTTGTTTTAAGATTTTTCTGCAAATTTGGGGAGTTCCCAAGTATGATGAAAAATCTTTTTAGCCTCCATGAGGCCCCAAACCACAGATTTAGATGGGGGTGACCTGTGGCTAATAGTATATAGATGATCTTTGTCATAATTCAGTTAGATTTTTGTAATCACTCATTGGAACCAAAAATATTTCCCCCTTCTAATATCAAGTCCATGAGCTCAAGTGCACAAGATGTCGCACTAATACTTACAAATTATGGGCCAAATTTGTATAATGTGGCATGATGTCAGTGATTAGAATCTAACTGGGTGTTTAAAAAATCTAATGAGCAGCTCCATGTAATTTCTTTGAAGGTCAAGGAAGGGTCACTGGGGAAGGGAGTGGTTAACCCTTTTCTTCCGTGTATCTTCCACTACAATGCAAATCTCAGTAGAAAGAAAAAGGTGTGGATAAATAGTCTTCATGAGGGCTATTTAATTTGTGGAAAGGGCATGGAGAAAAGGGTTAAATACTTCCTCCCCAGTAATGTTTCCCCCTTCAAAGCTGCTACATGCCATAACTTGGAAAAAACCTCAGGAGATCCTAATCACAAATCACTTGCATCATCTTTAGCGTATTACTTAGAGTGTCCTAAAATGTTGTGACTGATTGGGACCTTAGTTTAATCACCATTCATGAGCTGATCCCTCATGAATTAACATGGGACAGAAAACGTTTATACCATGTCAGCCAACAAACCCTTACAATAACTGTAAGTACAGGAGATTTTAATTTGGGCTTCATCTGCCTTTGTAGCTTCTTGGTCAAAATGGTACGGAAGCATGTCTTCATTTCCACAAGCTGTGGAATAGCATAGGGGCATAATGGGGATTTCCAGTTATAGAGAAAGCATTTCTCCAATGCTGAAAGGAATATGGAAGATCACACACAGCTCTGTATGTTCACTGGATTTCTTTGAAATTTTGGACTACTTCATGATAGTTTTGCATCTATCTCAACCTTTTAAAACACAGGTGACTGTATTCAGCTAGATCCTTGCTAGTTTCATAGGGATAATATTTTGACTTGGATCTACATAAATGCTATGATTATTGCTGTTGTTTCCAGAAAGGACTTGTCTCAAGCTATTTTATATTTTCTATCAAGATGTTTAGCCACTTCAAATCACATTCCCCTTCCTCTGAAATACCAGAGGATGTTGATAAGCTTTCTCAGTTCATACTATGATGATAGCTATCAACTGCATTTCAGCTGAGGAAGTTTTTCTTCCTGTACATTTGAAGTTGTGTTTTTTTTATTCTCAGAAATGTTGCAGATAGCTATCTACATATAACTCAGTTAAGAAACCCTATCTTTCTGTTCAAAATAGATACTTAAGATGGCTGGGAATCCAAATACACAGTACTTAATTGTAGCCACCTGCTGATCTGAGAACCATGCCACAGGCCCTCAAGCCCTCATCTCAGACACCCTAGGGATGAAGAAAAGCACTCCCGTTTAAAGGGAAGTAGACTGGAGGAACTGGCAGATTGTGTGTACGTGTACCAGTGGGTCTGATTGTACCAGCTCAGCTGTACCAAAGAAGAGGTGTGTGGTCACACAAGGCTGTGCAGAGGCAGACACCAGTTGGCAATATAGGATGAGACAAGAGAAAGAAGTCTGAGAGGACCATGGAGAAGGGGTGGGGAAGAGAAAGGCAAGCCAATGGGAGGAGATCTTTGAGAAGATGAAGCTCAGAACAACCAGTGGAGGGGACAGATGACCTAGTGAAGCATAGCCCAGTGAACATTCATTAATCTTATTTTTATTGCACTGTTAATTGGCAGTCTCTGCTGTCTCTTAATCAGAGGTTTCTGATCTCTGTAATTCACCTTGAGTCTCAGCAAGAAAGGTAGGCTATACGTTGAGTAAATAAAAATAAAATAATAAAGGTATCATGTACTTGAAGATACAAACAGCTGTCTCTTTGCTTTGCCATCTAGCTGGATACAATTCTAGTCACAGCAAATCTGTTAAAGAGCCAGTCTGTCCTTTACCCCTACATCCCTGTTTCTGGTCAACCTTTTGTGCCTTCTGGAATATTATAGAAGTTATTCATGTTCAACTGCTTCTGTTTTACAGCTTTAAAGCAACCCAAGATTGATGTGAAACGTACTAGTCCAGACAGCACAGGAAAAGAAATGCTAAAAATAAGCTGCTCAGTGACAGGCAGACTGGCTGCAGTGATCACCTGGAAGGTTCCTGAATACCTTCAGATAAAGCCAATCCAATATGTCACTCACCATCCAAACCAAACAGTGACTGTAGTGAGCAATTTTACTCACATGTTCTCCAAAGATCTCTGGAAGAACCCAGTCAGCTGTGTGATTCAATATCCATCTTTAAACATTACACAAGAGTTAACTTTGCCTGAGAATGGGGTAGAAAAAGGTGAGTTTAAATGTGAATGTTTCTTATTTTAATATATAGCTGGTGTGCCAGACATCCTTCAACCTTGGCCAGGTGTCTCCAAACAGACTTCTTCTGAGCTCAGTAAATCTGGGGTCAGTCTCCTTTGACTTGCAATTAGTGCAACTGGTGTTTCTCTAGCCTTTCCTGTGCACCAGCATCCTCTACCATGTCTACATTACCAATAGGGATGGGCATGAACTGGCTCACAAACTAAAGTGTGTGACAAATTTTGGCCAGTTCATGCTTCACAAAGTCAAGTTCATAGCAGGATTACTGGCATGAACTTTCCATGAATTTTCAAGCTGTACATGAAGATTTGTGCTGGTTTGTGAGCAGATACATTCCCAAGACAGACTGTCTCTGCTCAATGAAAATGTTTCCAAAATGTCAAAGCAACAACTTGGAGGCTCTGTAGAGGGGCATCTGGGAAAGGCCCCCAGTGACTTTGGTGTTTCTAGCTTGCGCAGAACCCATTCTATACATTCCTGAATCTCCTGAACCTGCACCTGTCAAAATGATTGCTGGTGGTCATTTTGACATATGCCAGTTCAGGAGGTTCAGAAGTTTATAGAATGGATTCTGTGCAGCTAGATACACCAAACTCACATGGAAGCAGCTTCAGATGCTCTTCTACAGGCCCTCCAAGTTTGTTGTCTCTAGCTTGTACAGGATCCATACTATACACTCCTGAAACTGCCCCTGTCAAATTGACGCCCAGCAATCATTTTGACAGGTGCAGGTTCAGGAGTGTATAGAATGAATTCACCAAGCTTCTTCAGCTGACTTTCCTCTACCTGCCCTCTAAGTTTGGTGAGGGTTGGATTTACAAAGTCTGAGTAATGGCTCCCCAAAGAAGGTGGCTCCAGGAAAGTGCTTTCTGGGGAAATGATAGGCAGCAATTTCCCCAAAAAGCACTTTCCTGAAATCACTTGGACCCCATAAATCTGGTCCTCATCAAATTTTGAGGATAGGTAGTCAGCTGGAAATCCCCTGCAAGTTTGGTGTATCTAGCATGCCAAGGTGCATTCTGGAGCCTTACAATCCTCACAAACCAAACCAGTTCGTGAAGTGGCTAAACATTTGTGACAGTCCGTGGTTTGTGAATGGGGCACATCACGAGCCATGAACTGAACTGCATTTTTCTGGTTTGTGCCCACCCCTGATTACAAATTGCTTCCACACTAGCACACTGTTTCCTAAAAACATCTGCAGTAGAAACAGGCAAAAAACTGAAAATTTATTAGACCCATACACTTAGCATACAAAGTCTACAAATCTATTCTCTAAAACTAATAAAAATAATCTATCTGCATCTGTCTAACAAACTATATTCTTATGCTAATTTTGAAAGGACCTACAGCAAATATAAAATATCTGTATAATCTGTATAATTAATCTATAATTTAATTAATCAATGAATCTGCTAATCCTAAATCTTATTTCTAACTATTAAATAAATGTATACAGTGAGGGGTTGAGTGGTAGCCATTTGAGGAGCATGAAAAGGGACACAGGTCCTGCATATGGAAGGTTGCTTCAGAGCATTAACCAACATCAAATGACCAGTAGGGGGATTATAAAGCAATTATGCCCATTTTTCATTTTGAAGGGACTAATGTGAAAGTGCTTTCTGTTATTTGTGCCTGTTTCAGGATTCCATCAGATGTCAATCACAGGCTTTGCTCTCATCCCTTCTTCCACCACACTTGTTACCAGGCTGCCTGGGGAATATGCTTCACTTTCATTTCCCAGGCAACCTATCCTAAACTGTTTGGGGAATTATTTTTCACTTTCATTTGTCATGCAGCCTAGCATGCTTTCTATATGAATCAAAAGGAATCTAAATATATGGAACTGTAAAATTTGGGTTTGGATGTATTCCGAATATTGAGCACATATTAAACTGCTTTACCCCAAGTTCGACTAGTATTTCAAGGCCAGCAGTTGTCCAGGGTAGATTTCTTCCCTCCTGCCTATCATTGATCCTAGTAACTGAATATGTCAGAGATTGAATATGGGACCTTCAGCATGGAAAACCAATTCTCTGTCACTGAAGCATGGCCTTTCCTGAATTCTAAATGTGGCATTGTTTGGTGTCTATGTCCATATCTGAATTGCATACCCCTAGTGGATGGTCTTTTAGTGCTCACACCATTCCTTCTAGATCGCACATCTATCGTTTTAGTGTTGTGTAGGACTGATACCATCATGTCTCCAAAGTGCAGTGTAATGTTTGTCCCGGTTTCAACTAAAACAGAAAGCAGCAGCAAAGCCTTGATCTTGGGGGAGTTGTGGCAAACTACAAGGTATCTTTGCAGTAGTTGAAGATCAGAAGCTGCTTTCATTGTGGGTAGAATAGAGGCAACTTCATTTGATTATGTGCAATAAAACCCAAGGTCAAGGAGAGTGACAATTTTAACAAAAATCTCAATTTTTTGCATCCATGGTAGTATTGCGAATGTCACAAGATGAGTTGTTTTTGCAGTCAAATGCATATGTTCATAGATAGAGGAACAGCATTTCTAGGAGAAAATTCTAATTTTAAGCACATACCGATACCACCAATAATCACGTCTCTGTGCTACTAAAGCACAGGCACACAAGCACAGATGTCCTAGGTCATGTATCAGTAACACACTGACACACATCTAAGGCATGAAAAAATACATTCCTGCAGACATCCACTATGATCCTGCTGGCACAAAATGTTTTTAGCAATGCCCTCTTCACACACAGGGTTTTCTGCCCCGTTTTCTGCCTGTCTCGTCTCATGTATTTATTTCTCTGCAGCAAAAAGAAAAGTTCCGGGAACTCCCATAATTGTCTGCATATTGGCTGCCATGTTTATTCTGGGGCTACTGGCTTTTTCTGTCTTCAAGTGCTGGAGGAGAGCACTCCCCAGTGATACAAAGCAGGATCTTCTACATGTGGTGAGACTGTTTTTTAAAACTGAAAGAATGGGAAGCCGGGATCAACTGAATAAAAAACTCAGGATTTTAACCCACAAAGCCTGTTTTCAGTGATGGGGTTTGGCTTTATAAGAGGTAAAGGAAGGTTAGGACTGAGGATGCTTCTGACCATTTGCAGAGACTATTTTCCTCACCCACCCATCATGGAACATAGGCCTATTAATGGTTATAAGTCATGATCACTAAAGGCATTCAGAGGCAATATGCCTTCGTACTAGATGTTGGATATAAAGAACAAGTTAGGGGGATGTTTCCTTCATGACCTGCTTATAAACCTTTTTGGAAGTTTCTGGCAAATGGTGACCACAATCTATGAAGAGTGTGCTGGACTAGAGCTTCCAGGTGGGCTCATCATTTAGAACAAAGGTGTCAAACATACAGCCCGTGAGCTGAATCCGGCCTCTGCAGGGCACAGATCCAACCCACAAGCAACTTCCTCCTCCTGCTTCCTTTTCTAGGTCTGCTGCTGCTTGCTTTCCCCCCAGCTTCCTCAGTGGCTATTTGCTTCCTACTTCCTGCCTCTTCTCTCTCCCCCCCCCCCCACAGAGTTTCCTCAGTACCTGCTTCCTGCTTTGTGCTGGAAAGTTACAAAGACAACCCTCCCCTCTCTCTTACACACACACACACACACACACACACACACACACACACACTCTTCCTCTTTTGGGGAAGAAGGGAAGGGGAGGAAAGAGAGAGAGAGAGAGAGAACAAAGTCCTATGGCAGCTTTAAGACCAACAACATTTTGTTCCAGGTATAAGCTTTTGCTTGCAAACACACTTCTTCAGAGGGAGGGATGGAAGGTGGATGTATGGGTGGGTGTATGGATTCTTCTGATAAGCACAATTTACATTGAAGAAATTATTTTGGCTTATTCTGAACTTTACAAAAATGGATTTCTCTGTTCCGATCTGGATGTTATTTTCTTTTAAAAGGGCCCTGATTAGGAATTAGAAACCTTGGATTGGGCCTTATATCTTGGAGAGTGGAGTGATTTCAGATGCCAAATGATAATAGTACGCATTGGTAATGCAACAGGAAACCTAGGTCTCAGTTTAGTCCTGAGGATGCATTGTTTTGAGCTTCATTATCAATTGCAGTTCAGCAGTCTTTCTTTCTGATCTCTCTATGGAATTCCTTTGTAAGAGCACTGCTACCCACAACAGCTGCTGCCCCTCTCCCCTCCTCCCCCTCCCTCCCCTCCTGTGGCATTAAAAGGGCCCTCCAGCTGATCAGTGGGAGCATGTGGTCTGCCAACCAGCTGGAGGGCATTTTAAATCTTGCAGCCACCCCTCCAGCCTGGCACCAGAGTTTCATTCACAGCCCACCTGCTTTTTACCGCCCCCTTCCCATAGGAAAAAGCACCCAAAGTGCCTGCCCTCCCCATTGTCAGCATATCTCTCTGGTCTTTTGTACAGTGCCTCATGTTACATTTTATGGCATGCATGGCTCAGCCCAACAAAGTGACAGTTATGTCTGATCCGGCCCTCGTAACAAATGAGTTTGATACCTCTTATTTAAAATATCCCTCCCATCCTTGCTGATGAATTGTGCTGGTCTCTCCTGTCTTTTGAAGTAAATGGAGGCATGCACACATACCCCAAATGGAGGCAGGAAATGCAAACTAAACAAATTCAGTCCATATAAATTATCCTTCTTGGAAAGGGTGTCCTGGGAAGTAGTGTGTGTTGGGGGGAATTAAAGCCTCTGTAACAAGCAATTTTCATACACATTCAGTATTCTAGCAAGATCTTTTCCTTTACTTGCAGCCTTAAAAGTATTACCTTGCTTTTATCTAGGTTCTTCCAATATGCTCAGGAAATTTAACATGTGGACAGTATTCCTGCACAAGAGATCAAGTCCCATTGAAAGCTCTTCACCAAAAAAACTTACTGGGTGGATGAAGAATCTATTGAATGAAAACTTTTTGTGAGATGAAATGTCACACGAGTTCTAATAGCATAAAATGCACTCAAAACTTTTCCATAAATATTGATACTATGACTAAGTTAAGTTGTATAATATAATTCAGTAATTATTAATTTTGAAATGCACTTTGTTGTTTAGAATAATCAAAACAGGTTTGTTTCTTATGGCTTGTGACCACTAGAATTGCAAAACCTTAAACCATCAAGGCTTGTCGCAGTTGTTGTTGTCCTACTTCAATGGATTACTCAAAAGCATGACTCTTTCTATGACACCCAGCTTTATCTGTTGAAGGGCAGCTGGCCAGATACTGCCCCTGCAAATTTGGCAGAGGGATTGGAGGCTATGGTGGGATGGTTAAAACAGAGCTGGCTAAGATTAAATACTTCTAAAATGGAGGTTCTGTGGTTGGGGCAGGGAGATTCTGGTGTGGGGTGCCAACTCCTGGCTTCTTGATAGTGTGCTCTTGAGACCAGAACCTATCATTAAGAGCCTGGAGGTGATTCTGGGTGCCTCCTTAACAATGGAGGCTCAGATCACCAATGTTGCAAGACTGGCATTCTTCCAACTACACCAGGTCAGATGACTGCTCCCCTACCTACCTCGCCCTGACCTAGCCACTGTAAAACATACAACGGTCACCTAGAGGCTGGATTAATGTAGATTGCTCTATGTGGCCCTACCCTTGAAGCTGACCTGGAAACTCCAACTGGTGCAGAATGCAGTAGTTCAGATCCTCACAGGGATACCACACACAACACGTATTTAACCTGTGTTGTGTGAGCTGCATTGGCTTCTGGTGGAGTACTGGATCAGGTTCAAGGTCTTGGTATTGACCTTTAAGGCCCTTAATGGCCAGGGACCTAAGTACGTTCAGGACAGCCTCACCTGGTATACCCTCAGAAGGATGATATGCACTGTAGATCAAAACCTACTGGTGATCCCCAGCCCAAGAGATATCCAGCTGTCCTCAAACAGGCCAGGGTTTCTCTGCCCTGCCCCCAACCTGATGGAACTCTCTGCCAAATAACATCTGTGCCCTGCGGGACTTATTCTGCAGGGCTTGTAAGGTGTTCTGCCAGGTGTTTGGTTGAGAACAGCGACAGTTCCATCTTGGCACTCCCGTCCCCTGCCCTCCTATGAGACAGCAGTACTAGTGAGGTTTTATTTATTTATTTATTTATTTATTTATTTATTTATTTATTTATATTTCATTTTTATACCCTGCCCTCCCCACAAGCGGGCTCAGGGCGGCTCACAAGGGCACAAAATGCCAATCCAATACATCATAAAACAATAATAAAACTTCCAATAAGTTACAGATAAATTACAATAAAATGCTTCCAATCACTAATCAGATGGCTTCCTGTCAGGTTTGGGGTCCGATCCCCCCGACCATCGGGCCTGGGCTGAGTTCAGGGCCAGCCCACAACACAGATGTTACTCGCGATGGATGATACTATTGGTGGCGGCTCCTAGTCAAAAGCCTGGCGGAAGAGCTCCATCTTGCAGGCCCTGTGGAACTGCATTAAGTCCCGCAGGGCCCTGATCTCCTCCGGGAGCTCATTCCACCAGACTGGAGCCATCACCGAAAAGGCCCTGGCCCTGGTTCCGGCGAGGCTGGCTTTCCTGGGGCCCGGGACACAAAGTCGATGACACAATTCCGAACGAAGTGCCCGCTGGGGTATATGCGGGGAAAGGCGGTCCCTCATGTATGTTGGACCCTGGCCATATAGTGCTTTAAAGGTAAGAACCAGTACCTTGAAGCAAACACGGTATGCTATAGGCAGCCAGTGCAGCACCGCCAGCACAGGCCAGATATGGTCTTGCCTTGTGAGACCCATCAGCAGCCTGGCCACGGCGTTCTGCACCAGCTGCAGCTTCCAGGTTTGCACCAGGGGCAGCCCCATGTAGAGTGCATTACAGTAGTCCAGTCTAGAGGTGACCGTCGCATGGATCACTGTGGCTAGGTCATCGCGGCCAAGGTAGGGAACCTTTTTAAAAAGGTTTTAATACCTTCTTTAGCTCAACTTGTTCTATTGTTTTAATCTGGTTTTAGCTGATATTTTATGACCATGTTGTACACCGCCCTGAACCTCATTTCCAGAGGAGGGCGGTTGAGAACAGGGATGCCAAGTGACTTTCCTTTTTTAGTGGGGGAGAGTTGGTCCCATTCCGGAGGTGACATCATCACACTGGGCACGTTGCCAGCTAACACTCTAGCAATCAACCTGGAAACTCTATGGTAACATAGAGTTTTCAGGCTGATTGCTAGAGCATCGGCTAGCGACATGCCTGGTGCGATGACGTCACCTCCAGGTGATGTTATTGCGCCGGGCACATTGGACCGAATTGGGCACTTTGGGGTGGGGTTCCCCCCAATGGCCTGATCTGGACTGGTGAATTTGGGGCCCTTTCAGCGGGGAAATCCCCCCCCCCCCCCCCGAGAACCTGGCAGTCCTAGTTGAGAAATCAAATTAAATAATAAATAAATAGGGAAGGTTAAAATAGAGGGAGATGGGTAGTTCTGTGATTTAATCCTGCCAGTATTATAAAAATACTAAAGGAAGCCAGGAGGTCCAAGAGCCTGGCCCATGTGAATGGGCTTTAAAAACAAGATTAGGTTTTCATTGCTGAGTATGCCAACAACATTCACAGTTACTGCTTGCTACTTGCTTGTTTTCCTGTTTTTACTTGATTTTATTGATTTTATAACTGTTGTACTGATTGTGTTGTTCCCTACCTTGTTAATGGATGAATAAATAAATAACTTCATTTTACCAGTTAAACTCAGGTAATTAAAAAAAAAACTCTGCAAATCGTTTAGCACTGGGTAGCCTTGGACAAAGAGATTCGTCCAAGGCTACCCAGTGCTAACCAATTTGCAAGGTTTTTTTTTTTAATTACCTAAGTAATTTTGGACAAATCTCTTTTATTTATCATACTGTTTCCTTTGTGTGTGTGTGAGTTTAAAAATCACAAAGCTCTTATATTTCAGTCATTATTTTGAAAATAAAATGAAACATAGCTATATTGTACCCTGAGTTCTTGTAATAATTTGAGAAAGACATTTAACCAAAAATAGACCACAATGTACTATGTAACAGCACTCACATCCCTTCAGATTCTCTTCTCTTTAATTTTCTTCTCTCATTGTAATACATATAGTCATTTTATACACCAGTTCATGCATGTATATAGTTCATGCAAATGAAAGATCCCAGCTGCCTACTTTGTATTGGTTGTTGTTAAAGGTGGGTGTGGTTTCTACAAGTATAAATTGGCTCCTGTTGAGCCGGTGAGTTCAGGCTGTTTCAGAGCTCAATAAAGACGCATGTTACTGGGGAAAGAGCTGCATTGTCTCAATACTTAATAAACACATTAGTTCAAGAAATGGCTCCTTTTTAACAGAATTCATTTTACAGAATTGCCCAGTCTTAGACATATATTGCTACTACATGGACAGCAAAATGAGTAAAGTGAATTTTGTATTTTGATCGCTTGACTTATAAAATCCTTGTTAGATCGCTGCTGCCATCTACTGTTGTAACATATGTAAGAACAAACTGTATACAACATCATTTCAAAACTATTATTACCCAAATTCGTTCCCCATGTCAGGGCAGGCTTGGGGAAAATATCATCCACATGTGTATAAATAGGACATGGATTCTAAGGTTAAAGACCATTTGAGTTCAGTGTATGCAAAGTTCTCATCCTGACACAGTTTATATTGTCAACCCAGAAGTAAGATACAAAACAGAAAAAGGTACAAAATAGATACAAGATTCAAAACAAAAAGGTATGCAAAAGAGGTGGCTGTACAAGTATTTGGAGATGAAATATAGTAGCAATTCATCTGTGACAATGCAATAAAAACCAATTGCATTTGCACAAGCATAATATTTAGTTGTATTACTTGAAGATAATAACCCATTAAAGTTACTTTGGACTCAGGCAGTGTTTCTTCCATGTATCTAGTCCAGGGAAACCAACTTGGAGAGAAATGATAGATGTAAGTGCTACCCAAAAGGGACCAAAAGATGTGAAAGGATGAGTAGGAAAGGTTTTTTTTCCTTCAGAAAAAGAAGGTGGGAGTACTATCAAGGAAGAATATCTAGTAGTTGTCAGGCAGACCAGCCAAGAGCAGAAAAGGGGGAAGCCAAGAGTTGGGTGTGGATGGAAAGATGTGGAGAATCAATTTCAGGAAGGAGAAGGAGAGAAAGAAAAAGAAACCTCAGCCTGTTTTGATGAGGAGGACTAGCGATTTCATTGTCACTGATGACAGAAGAAGGTTTGGGAGCAGAAGCAACTGTGAGAATGGAGGGCTTGCTTAGCCTTTTTTATGCACTTGTATTTAACTGGGCATGATCAGGAAGAGCAATGACATTGGCCACCATGGATACAGAATGAAGATCCACAGTGGTATTCAGCCAAAATTCAGGATCCAGCAGCTCATTAGTGAAATTTGGGTTGCACAGCAATTGGTGGGACTTCAGGATTGAGCCTCTGTTGGTGAACTGGTCAGAATCTGAACAACACAGAAAGCAGATTACAAAGCATAGGGCAATGAAATAGAAGATGGTAATACCTATAATAACTATAATTTCTCTTCTTCAGACTAGCACAGCTACCCATGTAGATAACCAACAGAGACTAACTTCCAAAAGCACAGTCAAACAAAGTCACATTTATCTGCTTCTAAATTGCCCTCAATGGCTTCTGGGAAAGCTTCAGAATGACAACTGGAAAAAGCCCTGTTTTTCATAATTCTTCATCCTAAATGTGGGGTAAAGCAGAGCTGCTCCTGAGGCTGCCTATGTTCAGGGGAAATCTTATGCTCCTGCCTGAAGAGGAGCGGGGGGGGCACACTCCAGAATTAAGACTCTCCCACATCTTAATGCCGCTTCTCCTTACTGTCAAGGCCTGAGAGCTACACTCTGTATATACATGAAGCATGACCGTATCAGGCAGGGACCTAGCCTTCCATATTCTACTGCATGATTTACTTGCAGGCAGAAGCAGCAGAACTTCAGTATCTCAGCCTCCCCTCTCTTGTTCATGGCATCAGCCACCTTGCCTATTAGGCAAAAGGAAAGGCAGAACTGGACATACACACAAACTAAACCACAGTTTAGGGCCTCGGATGATGAGGGGCCTCTAAACCCCGCCCCCCCAACAATTACAAATGACTAAACCACCATTTTTTGCTAATGCTGTGAGGCCTCTGAAGCTAAACCTGGTTTAGGGCTTCAGCATCCCATCCTAATCAAGGGCTGAGCCATCATCCCCACCAGAGTCAGGCAACAGGCAACTTCTGACTTGCTTTAGCAACCTGGCTAGTGTGAGTTTCAAGAAGGGTATTGCAGGAACTGCACTGTATGCAATTGTAAGGCTACATTCTTCTGCAAGGAGCAGGGCTGGTGCCAGGTTTTTTGCACACTAGGTGAGGCTACCTTCTGGTGCCCCCCCCCCCCATGTGCCCACCAATTTTCAAACATAAATGCATTTTAGAAAGACTGAAAACCACAAAATTTGAAATTGCTGGTGCTGGGCCTCACGGCGGGTCTCCTGCACAGTAATGCAGACTGTCAGTTCTGCACCCCTCTGAGGTCTCCGCCCCAGGCAGCCGCCTAGGTTGGCCTAATGGTAGCACCAGCTCTGGCAAGGGGTAATCTTGCGAACTGCACTAGTAGTGACAATTCTAATCATTATTTAGTTTCACTTAATTTTTTTTCTCCATTAGCTGCAACTAAGATATGCAAGTAGTAAGTCGTTTCAGCAATTAACAAATTAAAATATACATCAGTCCAGTATATGATCCAGAACAAGAGGTTTAATGAAATCTGTGCAGCCTTTGGTAACAGCACAAGCTAGAGATGTTACTGGGAATTCAGTGCTGGTGACTGAAAGAAAAAACAGACCAGAGAATCATATCAAGAGTAGTTTGGCAAATCCATCTTCTCCCTCATTCCTTTGCTGTTTGGGGGCCAACCTATACTTGCATGTCTGCTTGCTGATGAAGGTGTGAATTATTGCTATGAAGAAGGACTGGTTTTGCTTTTATATGATAGTTCTGCTGCTTTTGATCTGAGATTGTTTTTTCACACATGCAAATTGTCACTTGGCTAGAAAAGTCAAAAAGTGGAAGGGAGCTGTTTCTAAGGTTATGCTCATTTACATTTTCCACTGTAGAGCAGCAAATGTGAAATGTGCTTTCAGCATAGGCGTCAACTACGGGGGGGCTCGAGGGCTCAAGCCCCCCCCGAAATTTCCCGGGGGGGGCTCAGCCTCCCCCGGCAAAACGAAGCCTCTACCAGGCAGGCTCGCTTGCCTGCCTGCCGGCCCACTGGCCGGCTGCATAGGCGTCATCTACAGGGGCTGGGGAGCTTGAGCTCCCTCCCTCCCCCCCCCCCCGAACCTTTTCAGACAGTGCTGAGCCTCTCCCGGGGCCCAGGGCAAGTTCCAGTTCATTTTGAAAGCGAGGGTTTTTCCCCTCCGCTTTCAGAGACTCCGTTCTTCTGCTAGGTGAGAGAGGGAGGGGGGGGGGAAGGAAGTCACAGGAAGCTTGGAAGCTAAGCTCCACCCCCTCTCGGATCAGCCTACAGGAGCCTGGAGGCTGCACATGAAGATTGATTTCCTTGCTTTCCCGGGCTCACCAAACAAAGTAAGGAAGCCAGTGCTGTCTTTCTTTCTCCTGCAGCCCCAGGAACTCTTGTGCTGCAGGGAGCAAGCTGGAATCCTGGGCTCACTTTCTTCTGTGGGGGTGGGGGTGGGGGTGGGTGGCTGCGCTCTCTGTCCCTCTCTCTCTTTCTGTTACTCCATCCTGGGAGAGCTGAAAGCAAGGAGAGACTGGAAGCAAGGAGAAACTTTCCCTTTCCCTTTTCTTTCTTTCTCTGGGATACGACATGGAGGCTACCCTCCAGAAACTTGATTTTTTTTCCTAGGGGAAAAATCTGTAAGTCTGGAAATGAGCTGTAATTCCAGGGGATCCCCAGATCCCACCTGGAGGGTAGCATCCCTAGCTCTTGTGCTGAAATTGGAAGCTCTGGTTCTGCTGAGTGAGTTGGTGCATGCAAACCACTGGCATTGGTTTGCATTTGCTAAATCACCCTTCGTGGGTGGAGGAAGGGAAGTTGAAGGAAGGGAAGGGTGTCATTCTACCAAAAATGGAAGGTTTGGGTTTCTCTGTGAATTTGAGGACAGGAACTGGCACTAAAGTGAGATGAGAAAAATGTGTGGCTTTCTGAAAAATCTTGTGCTACAGTAATAATTATGCTACAATACAGTCTGTTTATATTAAAGGAACTACTGAGCTTTTTACTATTTTGTATGTTATGGTAGTGATATGAGAGCCAATTGAGCTGTGGGTCCATCTCATGCTACTGACAATAGTTACATATTAGGCCTTGCCCAAATGGTTCTGGGCATTAAAGCGCAGTTGCCCTGTGATTATGGAAAGTGATAGCAAGTCAAAGTCAACTCATGGTAACCCTGTAGGGTTGTCAAGGCAAGAGATATTCAAAGGTGATTTGCCATTGCCTGACTCTGCATCATGTCCCTGGTATTCCTTGGAGTGAATAAATGTCACTGCTGGGAGACAACAGGCTCTCTGAGTATTTATGAGGGAACAGTGTATCTTGCTTGCTGCTTAGTTCATGTAATTAGGCTCTGAAGGACTGTTTTGGAAATGATCTGCTTAAAGACTCTGATGTGGTGGAGATGGTGTTCTATGTTTCTTATAGGTAAAGGTAAAAGTTTCCCTTGCTCGAAACCCAGTCAAATATGACTCTAGAGATGCGGTGCTCATCTCCGTTTCCAAGCCGAAGAGCCAGCGCTGTCCAAAGACATTTCCGTGGTCATATGGTCGGCATGACTAGACGCTGAGGCGCACGGAACGCTGTTACCTTCCCACCGAACTGGTACCTATTTATCTACTTGCAATTTCTTGCTTTTGAACTGCTAGCTTGGCAGGAGCTGGGGCCAGAGATGGGAGCTCACTCCATCATGCAGCACTCAGGTCTCGAACTGCTGAACTACCGGTCTGCAGTTCAGCATCTTAACCACTTGAGCCACTTGCTTCTAAAAGAGATAGGTTTTGAGTTACAGTTTGGTGTAGTGGTTAGGAGCATGGACTAATCTGGGAGAACCGGGTTTGATTCCCCACTCCTTCGCTTGCAGCTGCTGATGTGACCTTGGGTCAGTCCCAAGTTCTTTCAGAGCTGTTCTCTCAAGAGCAGTCCTCAAAAGAGCTCTCTCAGCCCCACCTGCCTAGTCACAGGGTGTCTGTTTTTAAATGGTAAGCCCATCTGCATGAACAAGATGGGGGGGGGGACATGCAGATCAACGTCCTTTTAAAATTTCCTTTTGCTGTGTACAGCCTGGAGAGAACACTGGCAAGAATTGTGCACTCTGTACATGAAGCTCAATAGTCATGGGACAGAAGAAGAAGAAGAAGAAGAGATTGGATTTATACCCCGCCCTTCACTTGGAGTCTCAGCGGCTTACAAACTCCTTTCCCTTCCCCTCCCCACAAGAGACACCCTGTGAGGTAGGTGGGGCTGAGAGAGCTCTTTCCCAAGCTGTCCTTAAGGGAACAGCTGGTACAGAGCTATGGCTTGCCCAAGGTCATCCAGCCAGGTGCAAGTGGAGGAGTGGGGAATCAAACCCGGTTCTCCCAGATTAGAGTCCGCACACTAAACCACTACACCAAACTGGCTCTCTTTTGTGACAAGTCCTTTTGTGGATCAAAAACTGACTAATTAAAAGGAAACAGAGTGAGTATAAATGGGCAATTTTCTCAGTGGAGGGAGGTAAGCAGTGGGGTACTGCAGGGATCAGTACTTGGTCCAATGCTTTTTAACTTGTTTATTAATGATTTGGAGTTGGGAGTAAGTAGTGAAGTGGCTAAATTTGCAGATGACACGAAGTTTTTCAGGGTGCTGAGAACCAGGGAGGATTGTGAGGCACTCCAAAGGGATCTGTCAAGGATGGGTGAGTGGGCATCAACATGGCAAATGGGATTTAATGTGGCCAAGTGCAAAGTGATGCACATTGGAGCCAAAAACCCTAACTATAAATACACATTGCTGGGGTCCAAACTGGCAGAGACTGATTAAGAGAGAGATCTTAGAGTCGAAGTAAATAACTCAATGAAAATGTTGAGACAGTGTGCGACTGCAATGAAAAAGGCCAACACTATGGGGGTTATTAAAAAGGGAACTGAAAACAAATCAGCCAGTATCATAATGCCCCTGTATAAATCGATGGTGCGACCTCATTTGGAGTACTGTGTACAGTTCTGGTCGCCACACCTCAAAAAAGATATTATAGCATTGGAAAACATGCAGAAAAGGGCAACTAAAATGATAAAAGGTTTGGAACACTTTCCCTATGAAGAAAGGTTGAAGCGCATGGGGCTCTTTAGCTTGGAGAAACGACGGCTGAGGGGGTGACATGATCGAGGTTTATAAGATTATACATGGGATAGAGCAGGTAGAGAAAGAAGTCCTGTTCTCCCTTTCTCACAATACAAGAACTTGTGGGCACTCGATGAAACTGCTGAGCAGTCGGGTTAGAACAGATAAAAGGAAGTACTTCTTCACCCAAAGGGTGGTTAACACGTGGAATTCACTGCCACAGGAGGTGGTGGCGGCTACAAGCATGGATGGCTTCAAGAGGGAATGGAGCAGAAGTCCATCAGTGGCTATTAGCCACAAAGTACAGATAGGAACTCTCAGTCTGGGGCAAGTGATGCTCTGTGTTCTTGGTGTTTGATGGGAGGGGCAACAGTGGGAGGGCTTCCTGCCCCCACTGCTGGACCTCCTGAGGGCACCTGGTGTTTTTGGCCACTGTGTGACAGAGTGTTGGACTGGATGGGCCACTGGCCTGATCCAACATTGGCTTCTCTTATGTTTTTATGTTCTTATGTTCATGCTCTTCATTTTGCTGTTACTTAAAATGGTGTGGTATAGTTTCAAAGGGACAATTAACTGGGATGTGTAAAAGGAATGACAGGATTGCCCATTGGAAACAATGGGAGAGGCTTGAAGGCCCATTGGAGATAATGGGAGCCAGGAATGCCAATTGACTTGCATACTGAAATACATTGCAGCACAAAAAAAGTTGCAAAGAAAATATGGAATGGTTTTTCCATTAAGGTCTTTGGGCCCAGATAGGCTACTCTGGGACTCGAATGACAGCTCCCAGAGTGGAATTACGGTCCCTAGGAATAGAATCTGTGCTCTGGGACTAGAATGACAGCCCCCAGAGTGGAATGACAATCCCTAGCAATAGAATCTGTGCTCTGGGATTGGAATGACAGGTCACAAAGTGAAATGACAGCCACTGGGAATAGGTTCAGTGCTCTGGGATTTGCACTCACTCCTAGGATATGAGTTTGAAGTGAGAAGAAGAAGAGATGAAGAAGAAGAGATTGGATTTATACCCCACCCTTCACTTGTAGTCTCAGAGCGATTTATAAACTCCTTTCCCTTCCCCTGCCCTCAACAGACACCCTGTGAGGTAGGTGGGGCTGAGAGAGCTCTGAGACAACTATCCTTGAGAGAACAGCTGGTACACAGCTATGGCTTGCCCAAGGTCATCCAGCAGGTGCAAGTGGAGGAGTGGGGAATCAAACCCAGTTCTCACGGATTAGAGTCCATGCACTTAACCCTTACACCAAACTGGCTCTCAAGATTGCTGCTATTCTGAACTCTGTACATTGCTCAGAAATAGAGTGCGCAGCAACTGTTTGGTATTCTGTCCTGGCTCAGAGATTTCAGCCATACATTTACCAAATGAAGGCATCTGTGATGCCATAAGTTAGTACATTTCAGTACAACGTCACCCTTACAAATAAGACAGAAACAAGACTCCTCTAAATGAATGTCCAGGAAAACTTTTAAAATATTCCCCTACAGGCTTTTCTGTGTTGTCTTCCTTACTGTCAAATTTGTGACCATTACTTTGTCTGATGCACATGGTATGTATATTTGCAGATCTATTCTAAAAGTGAATTTAAATAAAGGACACCGCAGAGACCGCTACCACTATAACCACTGGCCAACTCCCACCTTTTCCTGGGTTTGGCCCAGCCCGGGGGCATTGCTGGGGGTTCCCAGGCTCCCCTAAATTTCTGGAGAGCCCCTCCCTAAATCCCACATGGCTCTACCTCCATAGATAGTGACAATAGCCTATGATGTCACTGGCTCCTCCCTATGATGTCACTGGGCCTCGGTTCTTTTAAGGACCTAGCATAGCGACTCTGGCTCAGCCCCAGCCCCCCCCGGAAAATTGAAAAGTCTACGCCCTTGGTTTCAGGACACAGCATGAAAAACGTCTCTGTGCCTTTTCCTGTTAGTTACATTTAGATATTCCTGCTCTTTCTAAATTTACCAGCAGTGCATCAAAGATTTTCTTGGATTATTATCCTAGTTCCATAAAATTATCGGTTATTCTTTATCTTATAGCATCCCATTACTTTTGCATGCTAGGAGTTGCTTGTAAATTGCAAAGGTACTCAGATTTCCATAATGAACAGAATAACACCTTAACTCCAGTGATGCTGTAGTGTTTGTATTTAAAGTATGTTTCTTGCAAAGACATATCCCTCTCAAAGGCCCCTAAGACTCTTTCTGTGTGTTTCTGTCTGTCTTGCA
Source organism: Lepidodactylus listeri (assembly GCA_029233225.1). Classification (NCBI taxonomy): domain Eukaryota; kingdom Metazoa; phylum Chordata; class Lepidosauria; order Squamata; family Gekkonidae; genus Lepidodactylus; species Lepidodactylus listeri. Next base: position 133,176,355 of record JARCFY010000001.1, on the reverse strand, counting down.
GACACCATCTGACTTTGAATCCTTCCTGGGCAGAGAATCCAGGGCATGCAAACAAATCCATAGTGGAAGCTATTTTAAAAGAATAATGGTACAAAATCACTGTTTCCAATTATGTGCATGTACATTGTGGCTGCTCTTCAGTGTTCACGTGTCATCAATGACACATATATAAAATTGCCCCTCTCTTCCCTCTCTTCTCTGGGAAAATGCAGGAACTGGTAGGCTTGTGCAACAGTACCAGCTGTACTTTCAAGGACAGTTGTTTCAGAGCTCTCTCAGCCCCACCTACCTCACAGGGTGTCTGTTGTGGGGAGGGGAAGGGAAAGGAGTTTGTAAGCTGCTCTGAGACTATACGTGAAGGGCAAGGTATAAATCCAATCTCTTCTCTTCTTCTTCTTCTTCTTTCTATGGAATGCTGAAGTACAAGAATACAGAGAAAGGAAGTGCTTCCTGGAGAGCCCTCGTCCTATCAGCTATTGTGGGAGGAGCACAGTGAAGATTTTTGTTTTTCCAGAGAGCCAGACACTCTGTAGTGTTTTTCCTTCCATCTCATGGGTTTTTCTTGGTCCTTCATTGTTTAGCTGGAAGCAGCAGCTGCTCTCAGACGCACTCTCCTTCCCTCATCGCCATGTGTCCCACGGTAAGAACTGATAATGATATTCTGTCTACTTTGCATCCATCTATCCCTGCACAGTCCTGGTTATGTGGCTCTCTCACTGCTGATGGGAAGCAAGGAAACAGGCCTGAGGGGAAATATGGGCTACGTAACTGAGGGATGTCTTCAAACATGAGGTTTCCATCAGTATTTGCTTAAATCAGTCTACAGTGAATCTGTTCAACTTATCTGTCATGTTCTACGTTCAAGCAGTGCAGGAGAGGCTCAGAGTTCCTTTTTCAGGTCATGTTTCAGGCAGCAGTGCTATGCTGGGGAATAACAGTGCCACTCTGGCGATAGCTTAAAAGGATGTGATTCTGCTTAGGATGACAAAGCAAGTGGCACTGAACTCCATGCATCTTATTTCCAACATCACGGGTAGGATTTGGTTACAGGAATGTTTCCACATGTTGCACTAACAGTGCCTTTCTCTCGCTCTTGGTGTGAAGGCCACGAATATCAGACAGGATGGAAGCAGGAGAGCGGTCTAACTTGGTTTCCCATAAATGTAGAAATATTTTTGAAACATGGATGTGAGACATACATGTCTTTTTAAATTCAGTCATGTGAAAACAGCTATGCCACTTGATTCTGAGGATATTTTCATAAAAGAAAGTCCCATATAGTTATCCCAGACAAATGTGCATAGTATTTCACAAAGGTAATTCTTTTTAATATCGATGGTGTGCGTGCATGTACGTGTTCATTGTTTATGTTGGACTGAAACAGAAAGAGAACCAATAGTAAATCAAACATATATTGTAGATAGCATAGGGATGTTTGGGAAATCGACAAGTGATTTGGATCTAAGCAGCTTCAATATGGCAGCTTGTGGTTTTTAAAACCTCTGGCCCTTATTTATCATCACTTCCAAGCTTTATTTAAATATGCTTCTTCTTAGCATTGTACCATTCTGGCTATGGGGGAGTCACTAAATTAGTCATAGGACGAGACTGCAGAAATATATGCCAGACTGATCAATGCCCTATGTTGCATTCATAGTCTCTAATGTGAACTGAAATTTCCACTAAACTCATTAGAACTGGGAAATGTAGGAATAAATTCTAGCCTTTTATGGCTTTTTAATTAGTATCATTGCTATCTACAGAACTAGTAGTTAAAGTGTATTGTGGGGTAACTAACTGGTATTGTGATGGTTTCAGTGTGCAACTAAAAGGGTACGAGGGATTCTCCAAAGGCGGGTTCAGATAACAATTTTAAGAGGAAGAGGGAAAGAGCTGCTCCCCCCCCCAAAAAAACCCCCACAACATAGTCTAAGTAAAAGCAGAAATTAAAATGAAACTTATTTTTTTTAGATGTCTATGTCCATCTCTGCCCTTGTGTTCTCTTGCCTCAATGGTCTGCCCACCGTATGCATTTTTCCATTTCATTTTTTTTCTTCTCTTAAAATCCCCAAGGACTAAACTACAGAAGGTACAGAATGATGTAAGCTGGGCTCTATCTCAGTTTGTACTATGACCAAGGTTTAGGAGCCATCTCATCAGCTGAAGGTTACTGACATATTCAAAGAAAAAAGGAATTGCTGTGTTAATCTGGTCAAATATAAATCAACTGGAATATAAAGGGATTTTAAAAACTAAAGAGATTTTATTCCAGCATAACCTTTAATGAACAAGAGCCCACATCCTCAGATGCCATGCCCATGAAAGTTTAAACAGGAAATATCACATTAGTCTTTAAGGCGCCAAAATATTTCGCTTTATCTAGAAAGGTTGCCAACTCTGGGCTGGAAACTTTGGGGGTGGAAGGTAGGGTTGGGGGAGTGGAGGGACTCACTGGAGCCCCATAGAGTCCACGCTCCAAGTTGCCATTTTCTCCAGGGGAACTGATCTCTGTACTCTGAAGATCAGCTGTAATTCTGGGCAATTTCCAGGCTACACCTGGAGACTGGTACCCCTATCATCCAGACAACAGCGATTTTCTGTTTTATATTTATAAAAGAGTTGATTCTCTAAGAAATATTTAGCAAGCAAAAAAAATTCTTTAGCAAGATAAAAATATTCTCATTTAGATTGTTCATTTGACTATAATGTGCATGATCTACTCCCTTACATTCTGAAGAAGAGCTGGAAAACATGGAAGAGAGAAGATAATGTTATCTTTATCCTTACGTAATTTGTTAGCCACCTGGGTGGTCCTTAAAGGGCAGAAAGGCAGGCTATACATTTTGTAAAATAAATACATGATCCTAAATGCATTATTCTATTTAAATCAATGAAGCTGATTTTTTTGTGTATGGAATGAATTTCAAAGCTCACACCCATGCATGTCACATTCCATGCATGTCCACTTTCCCTAGGCAGATAAATGGCTCAACAATGGCGGAGGGCTCAGAGAGACCCTAGGAAGGTACAGCTAGAGAGAAAATAACAGACACAATTATTATTTGCTCTGTGCTGGATTAGAACTATTACACAGACAGCAATTCCATTGAAATAAATGGATTGTGCGGCATTATATCCAAACTAATAGTGGTTGATATAAAAATCAAATATGTGATGATTAATCTGTGATGACTCATTCCGATGCACGTTACCATTTTAGGCAAAAGACTCTCACTGTGTCCACCATACACATGAGACTGTACAGTTGCAGACTTCCCAGGTGAGGGCTTCAAGACTGTAGAAAGATATTTTGCTTTAGTGTGCATTCTTCCAAAGAAAGAAAGAAAGAAAGAAAGAAAGAAAGAAAGAAAGAAAGAAAGAAAGAAAGAAAGAAAGAAAGAAAGAAAGAAACTTTTCATTGCCTGTATTCATATTTTTCTATGTGGATCCCAGGAGAGCACTTCTGTTACTGTGGCACTTACAAATGCTCACTGGCTTCATGGCAGACGTTTCCAGCATCTCTGTGCCACCTTCCTTCCGAGATGTATTATACTGTTCTGTTGTTCCTTGTTACTCTAATCCCAGATGCTTCCTTCACTGATTCTGTAGCTGAAATCCCCACTTTTTTCTCATTGTTCTTCTCTGAGAAATCTATTTTAAATTATTATGTTTATTTTCAGACAGGGGCTTTCTGATGCTCAGCCCCAGGGGCTTTCTGGAGCTCAGTGATAGCACTGAGATTCAGCCTAGATTAGTCAGACCAGAAAAAGACTTCCATTGAGTTTATGCCCTGAAAAACAACCATCAGGCCTCACATACTGGGAATTCAAGAGGGGTTAGAGTAGGAGACCAGATGCAATGGAGGACTGGGATCCTGGACCTTTTAACATACTGGCTGAGGACAGACTGGCAAAACGAAGTGCAAGGGAAGGCGGGCAAAAAGACCTGGACCGAGTTGTCATAGGGCTTTCTGTTCGCACTGCGTAGACTGATGCGGGACCATACCGGGGAGGAGGCAGAATGGAGCATTCACACTGTGGGGCGGTCCCTGGTGGGGCTGCTGTGGGGGTGCGCAGCTTTGGTCCATTTTGCCAACCTGCGCATAGGCACATGGGCGCAGCAGCCGGATCAGCAGGTTCACATTACCGGTGCTGCTTGATGTGCAGGTTATTTGCGTCCACACTGCCAGGAAGCGGGATGGACGTGCACCCAAATGGCTTGACACCGGTTTCACCAGGTACCTTTTTAATGCAGGATGAAAGCACTTCAGGACGGGGCATAGGCGTAGACTTTGGGGGCGTGGGCCATCCCTGAAATTTTCCAAGGGGGGCTGATCCCCCCCAGGCACCCAGTGCTAGCTTGCTTTGTGTTCCTCCTTTTCCCCTCTGGCATCGCAACTTCCTCTCCAGCAGGGCTGCTGCAGCTGTGCGCCGAGAAGGGTCGTTCATTGGGACCTGTTTGCTCCCAGGAGGGGGGCAGTATGATCTTGCCCACCAGCCAACAGGCAAAGTTTTTTTGGGGGGGATGTGGCTTCCTCCGAGCTCAGGCACCTCTCTCTAGTGGGTACAGCGGGCTGCTCTCGAGCCAGAGCCTGGTGATGGTGAGAGCCCCCTGCCATCAGGAGAGCCCCCTGGTGCTGCTGTGGCCACCAGCTGGGCCCTCTTCCCTCCCTGGCCACTGGGTGCTCCCATGCAACCCCTTTGCCAGGGCACAGCAGTCTGGTCGAGGGAGAGGGAGCCCTGCAGCACGCTAGGCTGCTGCCGCTCACCCAGTGACCCTCTTTGGGGCCATAGCTCCAGGGATGGGGTGTGTGTGTGTGCACGCTAATCCTGATGGACCGATTGGCAACAAATAGATTGTGTATCCATAATGCACTTCTTTTCTTCTGATCCTAGGTAAAGGAGGGTCTTTGTTCCCAGTGGACTTTCCGTGGCTTGACCATGGCCATCATCTCTATAATGCTTTGCAGGATACAGGGTGAGTCTAATATGATCAACAAATTGTGAGGAAATGTTTAATTAATAAGAATTAGTCTCCACTGGAACACAGCAGTTTGGCATATAGAGCATCAATTGGTTCTCCTTTTGTGAAAGTACCAAACACGCATGAACATAAGAACATAAGAGAAGCTAATGATGGATCGGGCCAATGGCCCATCCAGTCCAACACTCTGTCACACAGTGGCCAAAAACACCAGTCACCATCAGGAGGTCCACCAGTGGGGCCAGGACACTAGAAGCCCTGCCCCTGTTGCCCCCCCAAGCACCAAGAATACAGAGCATCACTTGCCCCAAACTGAGTTCCTATCTATACCTTGTGGCTAATAGCCACTGATGGACCTCTGCTCCATATGTTTATCCAATTCCCTCTTGAAGCAGTCCATGCTTGTAGCTGCCACTACCTCCTGTGGCAGTGAATTCCATGTGTTAATCACCCTTTGGGTGAAGAAGTACTTCCTTTTATCCATTCTAACCCAACTGCTCAGCAATTTCATTGAGGGCCCACGAGTTCTTATACTGTAAGAAAGGGAGAAAAGTACTTCTTTCTCTATCTGCTCTATCCCATGCATAATCTTGTAACCCCTCTATCATGTCACCCCTCAGTTATCGTTTCTCCAAGATAAAGAGTCCCAAGAACTTTCTGAATATACCACCACTATCACTCTCTCAAGAAGTACGCTTTTGATAAAAGCTTTCTTCATTTCATCTATCCTATTCCAGTCCTTTGCGAGAATCATATAAAAAACTGATCAAGTAAGAAAGTGCCTGAGCGAGAAAGCCAGATGTACTGGGAGATGCAGACAATCAGCAGTAGTCTGTGGAATTGGGTCCCACATATTCTGGAAAACAAGAGACCAAAGAGACCAACTGTGGGACCAAGAGACAATGGGTTGAATACAAAGAAGAGGAGAAGAAAAGATTGGATTAATCCCCCCCTCCACTTGGAGTTTCAGAGTGGCTTACAATCTCCTTCCCTTCCTCTCCCCACAACAGACACCCTGTGAGGTAGGTGGGGCTGAGAGAGCTCTTTGAGAACTGCTCTTGAGAGAACAGCTCTGAGAGAACTATGGCTTGCCCAAGGTCAGCCAACAGCTGCATGTGGAGGAGTGGGAAATCTTTTTTCCCAGATTAGAGTTCATGCTCCTAACCACTACACCAAACTATGAATAAATCTCTACTTGTGGAAAGGATCTCTCTCCCACATTTTTCAAGGTTGGTAGAGGCAGTGCTGAGGAAATGGATCTTTTCCTCAGTGTCTTATGCAGTTCCTTGGGGAACCATCACGGGAAGCACAGGAAGCAGTGCAGAAAGTAGTATCGTAAATAAAAAAAAAATCTGTGGAAATTGCAGAGCACTCCCCTTACAAGAACAGAAGTCCCTTCAGTTTGTGTAAGCGGACCTTTGGATTGTATAGCAAAGGAAATCAGGGCTCTGCTGAAGATGGCAGTGATAATTGTGAGAGGCCAGATAAAGGATCCCAAAGTTGGGCAGAACTTGCACAGTGTTCACAGTATAAAAGCAGGAGCAGTTTATGCAGCACAGAGAAATCTAGGCGAGGACAAGCAGTAGAAGCAAGAAAGCGGAAGAAGAGAATGGGAACAACAGACCCTGTCTGGATCAAGCCCAATGCAGTTGGATGGATAGAGGAGGAAGGCGACTTCAAAGCCCATTTCTTCTGTATGGTAGTCTTACTCAGATAGCTAAGACCAGCATCTATGGACTCAGCTACTAGGAGCCTTTTACATGCTCTTTTCAAAGGCTAGGTGCCAGTAACAGGTTGTATTACCAAATGGCAATGGTTCTTTTGCCCTTCAAACAATTAAGAGGAAACAGGCACACAAGTGGGGTGAGACTTGAAGACTTTATTAGCCAGACAGTTGCAGGAAGAAAAGAAAATACAACAATGCTTATGGCCCCTCAGCTGTCAGGAGCCCCCTGGAGAACTGAGAGTGGATGGATCTCATGGAAATAGCTGATATGATATGAATGGCCCCACTGACCTGCAAGTCCCTCTCTGTCTGGCCTTCCAAGTTGTCTAGTGGCCATTCTGCCATGCTGAGGCTCTCTATTGGGGCTATTTCAGATGTATATATTAAATCTGAAATACACTGATTGCATCTGTGGTTTTAATTCTACATTGCTGACCTGGACAGGGATCACACATCACAGGCCCTCCCAAAGTTGGCTGATTAGCTGTGATAACTATGTTATCATCCCTCCACTCCCATAATTTGGAAGGAATGAACAACACACTGGCAAGCTCTAGAACTTAAAGGGAAAGAGAAGAAAGAAAACAAATGTCTGCTCAAAGCATCCGTGACTGAAAAGGAGAATCAGGTACAAAAGGAGAACCATTGTACACCATCGAATTCCTGGAAATAACATTGGTCTTCTGCAGTTCCACTACAAAGGTGAAGTTTGCCTTAAAAAAAAAAGTTAGCATAGATAAAACATTTTAGAAACTGAAGTCCAGCACAAATAGTTCATGTAGGGGTTTGTGGATAAAGATAGACTTTAAAAAACCACCCTCTTTCACATATACTTTTTGTGCCATTGTTGGAAAGCCAAATAGTTTGATCTTGTCCAGACCACCTCACTGGAGAGCTTCCTAACTTCTCCTGCTGGGCTGAGGTGTATCAGTTTTCTTTTGATAAGGATCAGAGAAAAGGGAAGGATCAACTGATGTATAAGCATAAGGCAGGAGGGTAGACAATTGTTCATCACAAATTATTCTGTGCTTCCCCCAGGTACCATTTTGACAGAGAATAAAGAAGTAAAGCTGGGTGGCAACGTGACGTTGAGATGTATTCTAACAGAATCTCTTGTACTAGTTCATGCTTCATGGAAGAAACAAACTAATGGAAGCTCTGTAAATATTGCAGCATTGAGTCAGAACAATACCCATACACATGAGTATATTGCTGAGGAATATGGAAGTCGACTCAGCTTTGCGAGTTCAGCACTCAATGATACTGCCATCACCTTTTGGAATGTTAGCATCTCAGAAAATAGCTGCTATGAATGTATATTTAATATATTTCCCACAGGACCCATCTCAAACAAAACCTGTCTTCTTGTGTACGGTGAGTCTGTGTTAAAATAGTCCCACAAAGGGAAAGTGTATCTGTTATTCCTCTTTATTTATTAATATTTTCTCAGAGTCACTTGTTACTACTGGCTGGTATGAATGCCAGAATCTCTGTGAACCGTCACCCTTCTGGGCAGTCAAGAATTGTTTTGAGGACTGGACAGGTAGCAATACCCATTTGCATTCCTAGGTGCCATGACAACAATGTGCCATTCCAGCCTTGTGCTCTTCTAGGTTAAAAGTTGGATTCATAAACACACACACACACTCACCAGGTGATTCAGAAAAGGACAGTCTGGTTAAAAAAAAGACAAGTGGACACAGTAATTGTCTGAAAGGTAGGAGAAGGTGAGCTGAGTGGTTTCTTTCTTTCTTTAGTTCATTTATAACCTGCTTTTCTCACTGAGACTCAAAACAAGTTACAAAATGTAAACACCAGTTCCATCAGACAGTGTGTAACATTCAATAAATAATGTTGTAGGACCAGGATTAAAGAACTGGCAACAAAGCAGATACACATATGCAAGAAGAAAAACATGTCTAAGGCATGGCATACCATAATGCACAAGTGGGTTACGAAGGTAGAAGACAATACAGTAAAAGGTGCTACATACAATAAACACTGCAATAGATTACAGTCCTATAATCTTATATTACAGTTCTAATCCCTTTATAAAAATCATTTCCCTGAACACTTCTATTTTGTTCATTCTGCAAAATGATAGAAGTGTGGGCATCTTCCTGATCTACTTGAGAAGGCTGTTCCAAAAGGTGGTATCCACCAAGAGAATGTACATGAACTGGCAGCTGCCGAATTTAGCCATTTGCAGGGTGGCATCTTCAGAAGGCTTTCCTCAGATAAGGGAAACTCATGGCAGGAGAGGCGGTCCTGCAAGTATCTGGGTCCAAGGCTATGAAGGGCTTTGTAGTTGGTAACTGGCTGCAACATATAAACACAGGATTTGTGTTCGGGTTCTGGCTGCAACATTTCCCATTTGTTCAGTCCTCAACTGAAAAAAAGAGGCTCTCTATTTACAGTGCTAAATCTTATTCTGAACAAATCTTTCTTATTTATATTTCTCTTAATCTCTACTGAGATCCAGTGGTGTAGTGGTTAATGGACTCAATCTGGAGAATTGGGTTCGATTCCCCATTTCTCCACATGGAGCCTGCTGGATGACCTTGGTCCAGTCACAGTTTTCTCAGATCAGAACTCTCTCAGCCCCACCTACCTTACAAAGTACCTGTTACGGGGAGGGGAAGGGGAATGCAATTGTAAGCCACTTTGAGACTCCTTAAGATAGACAAAAGCGGGGTATAAAAACCAACTCCTCCTCGTCTTCTTCTTCTTTCATTTAGATATTTACGAGTTGTCTAATTGTCTGCCTTGTTTGCTATTAAGCTGTTCTCATGCATCACTCAAGTGAGTTGCTCATAGTGACAGATTTTATTGTTGCTTGTATGTCAGATTTCAATGTGTTTCTACACCATCATGTTACTGATGGATTCCTGAATGCCACATGCACAGCAACTGGTTTCCCACCACCTGAAATCTCTTGGGTTGGACCAGCAGATGAAAAGAATGAAAGGCAGCTAGAAAATTCTAATGGCACAGTGTCGATCATCAGTAACATACTCATAAATACCTCAAGAAGTCATTATGGGCAAGAGCTGATCTGCAGAGTCAGATACAGAAGGCAAGAGATAGAGTACAAAGTGCCCAGGACAGAAAAAGGTCAGTGAACAGAGTTCACATAACAGATAAGGTATTTGTATCTTGTTGACTGCTGGCAAACATTTGTTTCTTGCAAATCTTATTTACAAGCCTATATTTTATTTCCCTATGAATGAAAATTACAATTACTGTGAGAGTAGTGTCAAAATGGGGAAATGGCTGAAAGCAAACCAAGAAAGTATTGTGTTCCACGGATGGCATTTTGGATGCTGAAATATGAATTTATTTTATAGAAAATAATCTTACAGCAAGAATGGATTATTCTAAATAGCCCTGGATATCATCATAATCTAGGTTAGAACAGTACTGTGTCAGAACTGAGGTCCAAGTGGGAAACTCAACAGATATAGACAGTTCAAACAAAGCCCCCATCAATTGTACCAATCACACATTGCAAACATCCCACCTAACTTTCACATGCCTACCCCCCCCCCCCCCCGGAATATATGGTGGGAATATACTGGCTTGATATTAGGAAACCGTTTTTACAGTAATTGGCAGTGAGCTCCGCCTCACTGGCACTCTTTAAGCAGTGGCTGGACGAACACTTGCTAGGGATGCTCTAGGCTGATCATGCATTCAGCAGGGGGTTGGACTAGCTGGCCTGTATGGCCCCTTTCAAATCTATGATTTCTCCTCCACTCCCATGGCTTTCCAAATGCAGTTCCCACTACACACCCTATTCCACACACTTCAACCCTTCCCTTCTGTGCCACTCCCTCTGGTCCCTTATACCCAACCCCCCAGATACACTCTGGCATTCCCATTCCTACACTCTCCCTAACACCCATTTCCATCAATAGCACCCCCCATCACCTTCATACATAATGGCTTTCTCCCTCCTCTCTTCTTCCTTCCCTCCTCCCAAAGGGCTGCTTCTCTAGCATCATAATGCAGAAAGAGTGAGAGAGGTGGGCAGAGAAGAAGAGGGTGGTGGCGAAAGTGGCAAAGGAGGCAGCTCTGCTGGTGAAGTGAAGGGGGAAGCCCAGCATGCATGAGCACTGACAGGAAGGAGGTGATCCCCCACCTCTGATAGGGGGAGGAGTGGGGACAGCAGCCACACATGCATAGCCTGGCCCAACAGGGGGGGACTCTCCAGCCAGCTGACCTGAGGCGGGACTTTTCACTGCTCTTTCTGCTGTCACCACCACCCTCCTCTTCCTTGCTTGCAGCCAGATAACAGACCTGGATGGGGCGGTTCTGGCCCTCAGGGCTGTACGTTTGACACCCCGGCTCTAACCACTACACCAAACTGGTGGTCTGTCTTTGCCAATAACTAGCAGGAGCAGAATCAGTTGCAGTAGCTGTACTATGCCTGTCCTTTTCTGTACTGGGGCCTAAATCAGCCAGTGGGAGGAAGGAAAGTTTGCACCTCCTTCACCCATTAACAAGGTATGTATGATCTTTATGTGGCTTTTCAGGGCCAAATAATTTAAGGAAACTCCAGAATTGTGTATAATTGGGCCCTTAGAGTAAATAAAGAGTTCACAAATTGCACTACTGTGATAATCAGCTTTGCCTCTTTCCTTCCTGTAGGCTACCTTTGGAAGACAGTTCTTGTGTTGATAACTAGTTTGGTCCTAATGTTTGTGGCGATAATATTAGGAGTTGCATTCTGGAAACATTACAGGAAAAAACACAGTGGTGAGTTACAGAAAATCAAAACCAGATCATATATCTGAGATCCATGTGAAGCTGTTGAATGACAGCAGGTATACTGTTAGTCAGCAGATATACAAGGGAATCTGTACACCTAACCTGGATAGCCCAGGCTAGTCCATTCTCATCAGATTTCAGAAGGTAAGCAGGGGTGGCCCTGGGTAGTATTAGAGCGGGAGACCTCCAAGGAATACCAGGGTCACAAAGCAGAGGCAGGCAATGACTAACTACCTCTGTTAGTCTCTTGCCTTGAAAACCTTGTGGGGCCGCCATAACTCAGCTATGACTTGACGGGCAAAAAACACAGAACAAACAAACAAAAACATGAGAAATGGTGGTTAGTTGTCAAACCAAAGGGCAAGTGAGATGAATTTGCATTCTGATATTTATTTAAAATATGCATAAAATATGCATAAGTGGTTTACAAACTCCTTTGCCTTCCCCTCCCCACAACAGGCACCCTGTGAGGTAGGTGGGGCTGAGAGAGCTCTGAGACAACTGTCCTTGAGAGAACAGCTGGTACAGAGCTATGGCTTGCCCAAGGTCATCCAGCAGGTGCAAGTGGAGGTGTGGGGAATCAAACCCGGTTCTCCCAGATTAGAGTCCGCGCACTTAACCACTACACCAAACTGGCTCTCCAGTTAAAGCAACTAATGGAAAATTAAAACAATACAGATGACCAAATAGCAAATAAAAGTAACATACACACACACACCATAACAGTGAATTATATTCAGCCAGGTTTCAAAACCTTAGAAGAAGCAGCTTAGCTGCATCTTTAAGATCTCTGCAGCACTGATGTAAATGTAAATTTTCTTTTTCACACTTTTATTGTGATATCAAAAATAACTTCTGCCAATACTGCAGCTGTCTTTGGCTGCCTTTTCTGCTTCCTTTTCCCTCTTGATAACTTCGCAGGCAGAAAAAGAGAAAACTGCATGCCTCAAATGAATTAGCATTTCCTATTGGCACAGGCTCTTGACCCTTTCACTCTGCCCTTTGTCCCACTCAGCATATAGCTCTGTCCCTTGAGCCAACTGGACTTTACCATTTATCTTACTGGTCCCAAACCTGGATAAGTGGGGTAGGCCCTGTTATGGGCTCCACCTCCAGAGGGGACCCATCTGTGATCGATAGGTCAGGTTCAACCTCTCCCTAAGAGCAGCCAATGAAAGCTGATGGAATGTTGAGAGCAGGAGACTTGAAGACAGCAGTTGGTTAGCAGCAGAGAGGAAAGCTGACAGCTTAAGGGCTGAGATGAAAAGGGTTTTTCTGACTGAAGGGAACTGTATAGAAGAGCTGCTTGGAACAGGCTGAAAACAGTAATTTTGTAACGAACAGGTATAGGACCCCTGTTTAAAAGTTCAATGGAAGTAAAAACTGTTTCTTAGACTTTACTTTCCTCAGTGCTTTGTTCTTATAAATAAAAGCTTTCTTGTTCGATTAACCCTGTGGGCTGTGTATCTAACGTGAAGAAGTGTGCACACACATGATTTAATATCTCAGTCTACATACATATATTCTAGGACTAGGAATAAGGCTGGTTGTGGGAATAAATACAACGGGCTCTAGAAAGAGTCTCTTGGAGAGTGTCAGGAGGAGGTCCTACGTCTGATAGAGGAGGTCCTACGTCTGATAGACAACTTAAAAACAAATAAATCACCGGGCCCAGATGGCATACATCCGAGAGTTCTGAAAGAACTCAAATGTGAACTTGTGGATCTCCTGACAAAAATATGTAATCTTTCCTTAAAATCTGCCTCCATTCCTGAGGATTGGAAGGTAGTGAATGTCACTCCTATCTTTTAAAAGGGTTCCAGAGGAGATCCAGGAAATTACAGGCCAGTCAGTCTGACGTCGATACCGGGTAAGTTGGTGGAAACCGTTATTAAGGAAAAAATTAGTAGGCACACTGCTGAACAAAATCTACTGAGGAAGACTCAGCATGGGTTCTGTAAGGGAAGATCTTGTCTCACTAACCTATTAGTGTTCTTTGAGGGAGTAAACAAACATATGGACAAGGGGGACCCAATAGATGTTGTTTACCTTGACTTCCAGAAAGCTTTTGATAAAGTTCCTCATCAAAGGCTCCTAAGTAAGCTCAATAGTCATAAGATAAAAAGACAAGTCCTTTTGTGGATCAAAAACTGGCTAATTAAAAGGAAACAGAGAGTGAGTATTAATGGGCAATTTTCTCAGTGGAGGGAGGTAAGCAGTGGGGTACCACAGGGATCACTACTCGGTCCGATGCTTTTTAACTTGTTTATTAATGATTTGGAGTTGGGAGTAAGCAGTGAAGTGGCTAAATTTGCAGATGACATGAAGTTGTTCAGGGTGGTGAGAACCAGGAAGGATTGTGAGGCACTCCAAAGGAATTTGTCGAGGATGGGCGAGTGGGCATCAACGTGGCAAATGGGGTTTAATGTGGCCAAGTGCAAAGTGATGCACATTGGAGCCAAAAATCCTAACTATGAATACACGTTGATGGGGTCCGAACTGGTGGAGACTGATCAAGAGAGAGATCTTGGAGTCGTAGTAGATAATTCAATGAAAATGTCGAGACAGTGTGCAACTGCAATGAAAAAGGCCAATGCTATACTGGGGGATATTAGGAAGGGAATAGAAAACAAATCAGCCAGTATCATAATGCCCCTGTATAAATCAATGGTGCGACCGTATTTGGAGTACTGTGTACAGTTCTGGTTGCCACATCTCAGAAAAAATATTATAGCATTGGAAAAAGTGCAGAAAAGGGCAACTAAAATGATAAAAGGGTTGGAACACTTTTCCTATGAAGAAAGGTTGAAGCGCTTGGGGCTCTTTAGCTTGGAGAAATGATGGCTGAGGGGTGCCATGATTGAGGTTTATAAGATTATGCATGGGCTAGAGCAGGTTGAGAAAGACGTCCTTTTCTCCCTTTCTCACAATACAAGAACTCGTGGGCACTTGATGAAATTGCTGAGCAGTCAGGTTAGAACAGATAAAAGGAAGTACTTCTTCACCCAAAGAGTGATTAACATGTGGAATTCACTGCCACAGAAGGTGGTGGCGGCTACAAGCATGGATGGCTTCAAGAGGGAATTAGATAAACATATGGAGCAGAAGTCCATCAGTGGCTATTAGCCACAAAGTATAGATAGGAACTCTCAGTCTGGAGCAAGTGATGCTCTGTAATCTTGGTGTTTGGGGGGGGGGGCAACAGTGGGAGGGCTTCCTGCCCTCACTGCTGGACCTTCTGAGGGCACCTGGTGTTTTTGGCCACTGTGTGACAGAGTGTTGGACTGGATGGGCCATTGGCCTGATCCAACATTGGCTTCTCTTTTGTTCTTATGTTCTTAATGGACTGTGATGTCTCTGACCCAGGCCCAGCCCCCGCCCCCCGGAAATTGGAAAGTCTATGCCCTTGTTTGGCTGGTAAAGACTGGTGGTAGGAGTCCGGGACATAGGGACATGAGGGGGGGGGCATCAGGTTCTGTTATATGACTTGCAGGGAAAACTCTAGGAATCTCCAGAAACTCTAAGGGAAAATCATAAGAGTTCCCAGCAATTAATAGAGTTAATAGGTTTTCTCTGGAAGTGACATAAAGCTTTCACTTGATACAATTTTTAATTTTTTCCCCCTCCTGCCAGCTGCTGGAGTTCTGGTAGACAAAGAGAACTCGAGGTAGAAGCTTCTTCCCCCAGTGGCAAATGGCAAGCCTAGGATGAAGCCAGATGATTGTTTAATATGTTTAAAGGTACCACAGTAGAGGCACCATTTCCTATGGAGTCAAACAGCTGTTGCAGGATTCTGAAGCATTTATAATACCTAGGGTTGCCAGGTCCTTATCTCTCACTGGCGGGGGGAGCAAAGGAGCCTTCCAGGAGGAAGAAGGGGCTCTGCTCCCAAATTATGACATTGTTGCACTTCATGCAGAAGTGATGTTATCACATCAGGGGTGTTGCATGGTGATGCTCTGGTTTAACTCTATTGGTAAAACCATAGAGTTTTGCCCTCTTTTGCTCTCAAACCAGAGCATTGCGCAGGAACACCCCTGACGTGATGATGCCATGTCTGCGTGACGTCATTGCATTGGCAATGTTGTATAGGCTTTGTAGAAAACACACAGAAAGAGTCTTACAGGCCTTAGAGAGGGATGTGTCTTTGCAAGGAGCATACTTTAAATACAAACACTGGAGCACCCCTAGAGTTAAGGTACTATTCACTTCCATGTGACATCATTGCACCAGCAACATCACATGGGGACACCACTGTTTGGGGGTGGTGTTTCCCTCACTAGCCAATTGGCTGGTGGTGGGGAGAAGCCCCCCAAAGCCGGGGATCCCCCCACTCAAACCTGGGGGCTGGCAACACTAATAATACCTAGAAAATTGATGAAAAGTGATGGGAGTGGGCTGAGTTCATGTCACAGGAAACAATACTAATAAATTGTCTTCAGCTCTCTGAAAAAAATTACATGTATCTGAAGCCTAAATTTCCCCATGTTTAAAATATGTTTTGTAATTTGGCAAGACATGCTGGAGGAAGAAAAAGCAGACTGAATGTTTGCTTTCTCCTTCCACTCTCATTTGAAGAAACTTTTTTAATGTAAAGTATTATTCACAATAAGGCTCTATTTGACGGCGGCCTGAAGGGCTGCATAAGAAGGAAGGGACTACTTTGCAGGCTTGGAAGGAGGGAGACTGTTGGCAGAGTTTCCTGCTCATACGGGTACTTGGGATGGGAGGGGCTTCCGCAATTTAGCTGTTGCACCACCTCCCATCGGGGCAGTTGGTTCTAAATCAGCCAGCGAGGAGGATCGTCTCTCTGGTGCGATGGTTTGAGGCCTTGATATCCTGTGGTGGTTTGGTTTTGGGAGTTGGGGAATTTCATTGGTGGCTAGTTTGCATCTGAATTGGTTAGTATGGAGGGTTGTGCTTTGTAGGATCATTTTTCCCTCCTTCCCCCCACAAGGGGTTCCCCACCACCACCAATCACCCCCCCTTTTTTTGCCTTTACTTTCTTCTGGAATAACATCTCCCTCCCCTCATTGCCTATTCTCATATGTGCCGCGGGTCCTGGATCGCTTTGCGGTCGGTAGTTTCGTGAGCAGGCCAGGCGCAGTTGGCCTCCACCGCTGCTGCTGCTGCTGCTGCTATGGGCTATTCTGGTAAGGCCATACAAAGGGTGGGGTGATGGTGCTCAACAGCTTATAAGACCTATGTATGGCCACTGTTGGTTCCCTAAGGGGAATTTCTGTTTAATGTTTTTGTTGTTGTGTTATAGGTTCATTAGTTCCAGCATGGAGGCTCTGAATGCTTATTGCAGGGCACAGCATGGTATTCTGGGCAGCCCAATCCTGCAGTGAGATCCGGAATGGGTGCTCAGCTGGGACTGAGTGACTGCACCACCATTGAGTGGCTTGGACACTGGGGCCTGCATTGGACTGGGCTTATGCCGCTGTTGTTCTGTGAGTGGGATGGTCCCCCCCTGACATCTTGGTCATTCACCTGGGTGGTAATGACCTCAGGATGATTAAGGGGGGCATTGATCCTGCAAGTGCAGGATGACATGCGGGACATTACAGCCAGGTGGCTCAATGTCAGGCTGGTGTGCTCAGCCATTCTTCCCCACCAGGTGTGGAAGTAGGCATGCAAGCCACACACCATTGAGCAGGCTTGCAAGAAAGCCAACCACAAGTTGGGGAATGCCATGATGTGGAGTGTGGGCTTTATGATCCCGCACCCAGGCATTGTTCAGGAGTGCTCCCATCTCTATCAGGATGATGGGGTGCACCTTTCAGAAACTGGGAACAGAATACTGTTGGAGGATTTTAGGCAAGGGCTGAGGCAGATTGTTGGCCGATGTGTGGGGTCAAGGGCCAAAGCAGAGCCTTGACCCTTTTCAGTGGAGGAAGTCTGGCTCGTTTTTTCCTGTTATGGGGAACACCATGTGACAAACCATTCCTTGGGATGGACCTTGGATGGGGACTATGGGTGGCCTGCTAGATGCCCTGGGCTTGGGCCTCTCTTCATGCTTTGTGGCTGAAGGGGGCTCAAAAGTGGGGTGTTGACATGTCTGCTGCCTGGCAAAGGCTGTGTTCTGGTTGGCTTGCACTGAGGGCTATGGTGGTTTACCCTTGTTAAGTCTGGAGAGGGATCAAGGGATCCTCTGCTGGATGAAGTTGCAGCCCTTGCCAGTTACAGTTAACACTGAATTTGGTTAAATAAAGCTGCCCTTAGTTTACACCATCTACCTGTGTCAGTCTCTTTCTTCTGACTTAGTCTGCAATTATCAAACTAAGTGAGCAGCCATGACTTCTCAGAGACAAAAATCAATTTAAAAGGAGGTTTTTGGTGTTAGTCAAAACCACACAGGAATATGTAGAGAAAGAATTCTCTAACTCTCAGTTTTCTGTCTAGACTTATTTTTTTTCCTACTTTTTTCTTACATGTAAACAAGATGACTGATTGGGAAACAAAACTTTTTTTCTGTGAGAAGCAAAAATTAGAATAAGCATTACTCTAAAAGTAGCTGACATTAACCAGAATTCTGGAACAAAACTTCAGAAGCATTTTAAATTCCTAACAGCAAAATTCAAAATTAGTTTTAAAAATTCTAGTTCTTTGAAAATAAACCATCCATTTCTGATTAAATTGGGGGGGGAATTGTTTTTCAAATGAACTTTTTATACTTTTATATGGAAAATTGAATGACCCTAATGCAAACATCTTTTAAAAATGGAGACCAGGAATGAAACTTCCACGTGATCTATTCCTAAACTAGCCTCAATACTGAGCTACACTGCCTAGTTTTCATGCCTTTCTCTCCGACATGATTCTTAAGACCAAATTCTGTTACTAACTTTTTCCAGCTGCACATCCTGCTTGAATTTCCAAGAGAAGCTGAGAGTATTTTTTGCACTTAGAGGAAAGATAAGGGAGTAGTTTCCTGTGCGTTCAGATCTTGGAGTCAGACGCCTTGGACAGAAAAATCAGCTTCCTTTCTTAAATAATAGATGGACACTCATGAACTCTGATATTAATCAACTGCTGCAGAAGTTCAAATATATTTTCAGGGATAGCCTGGTATGCTGAATACCTGATTTTAAAAATCAAAGGAAGAAGTGGTCTTGAAACAATACGAACAAGATTACAAAGGAAAGATACTGCGGGAGGGGGCAGGAATGAGAGTGTGCCACTTTCTTGAACATGTGGTTGAAAGTTGGGTTGGGCAGCTGTGGCCCAACTTCTATCATACACAGTGTGTGTTTTAGCTCTCACCTGTATGTCTTTCTAGTAAAACTGATGCATCTAATAGTATCATCACAACTGTATCCAATGGTAAAGGGTCAGGCATATGCTAATCATGAAAAAAGCAAAACCAAGAGGCCCACAGGCAGTTTACACATAGAGTTTACACATACTCAGGTATGCAAAATAAAAAGATTTTGTAAATTAACTGAATGTGAAAGAGATAACAAAAACAAGAACTGATGAGGGCTGAGCATCTCCCGGAGGCATTGGGCCAATCTGCATTTGCTATGTAAAGCTGTTCCATGCTGCTGTGGTGCCGGCTTCCTATTTGGCTCAGTATAAAGCTCTCCTCTGTCTGCATCAGGACACAAGTTTTTTAGGGAGAGAGCGCAAGAGAGGGGGCAGGAGCAGCCACCCAGAGGCATTGGCAGGGCACTGTGTGGTGCTGCAGAGAGGAAATGGCACCTGGAACCCCCCTGCAGAAAGTAAAGGGGGGGTGACCTGGGGGAGAGAGAGGGAGCAGGAAAGAGGAACGAGCTGGGTAAAAAACACAAAACACCCGGCGGTTGCCAGGCAGGGCATGCTGGAGACTGCCCCAGGAAATAACAAATGGTTCAGGGGTGGGCATGCTTCCAACCCCCCCCCCCCCCCCCCCCCAATATGATCACAGAAAAATGTTCCCTGGCTGCTTTTAAATGCAGATGACTGGATTTTCACCTAACTTATTTCCTTTGTGGCAATTTGCGTATCCCCTTAGAAAAGGGGGGGGGAATTCGGCTCCAGTTGTCCGCTTTATGCGCACAGCAGCTCAAGGGTGGGGAGGAGCAATAGTAGCACCTTAAAAAACACTGTAGTGACCTCAGAGTCACCACTAAATGGCAATAACATGATGCAGACAGCCGATGCGGAGATGAAACACTAGGAGAGTGGATGCGGCATGAAATGCAGACAGAAATTTGTGAGATGATTTGAGATCATTGGCACAATGGTGCAAAATACCAATGCAGATTGGACCACAGAGTGCTGAGAGTCAGTTATCAAAGTGGGGGAGAACAAGGTAATGCACCTATTGAGAATTTATCCTGGAAAGGGAGATGTGATTAGTGGGGTGGATTTGCAAATAAGCTTTTCTTCCCTGCTCCATGATTCTTCGTGGGCCCCAGCATGGACCTCTAATAGAACAGCAGCTTGCTCCCAAACTGATCCTGAAAGCAGCACAACAAAAGGAGAGGGAGGTGAGTTTCCTCACACTGCCTATTTACTGGTTTGCCACCTGCATCCATTCAACCTAAGCAAAATTGCTTCATGGTGAAATGGTGGAAACAGTGGTGACCTGTACAGTCCACGTGCAGCATTCATTTGATTTTTCTTTGTTATGTGCATTTAGTAATTCTTACGTTCCACTCAATGCATCCACAGTTGAATATGATTTAAAGCCCTCATTTATCAAGATACTGTCCCTGATTATATTTTTTAAGTATGTATGTTATCTCTTACAAATAGATGTACATGCAGGATATACATGCACATGTATTTTCATTGTAACATGTAAATAGGGCAGCTATCTCCATAGGAGGGGGTTAGTGAAATTACTGTCTTCCTCCACCAATGTCATTAGTGGTTCTGGGTTTTCTTGGCCAGGGGAGTGGCACTGTAGGCCCATTCTGCTAATGTATGTTTTATTCTGATGGTCCATGGCCATAATATATTACTAACTGATTAATTGTACAGGACAGCCTCTGGGTTGATGTAAGAGCTCGGGGTACTCAATCTGACATAAACAGATTTTCTCTCCCCCATGATTCCTTATAGGACCCTTCTTATCTAACATTAACTTGTTAGCTCAGAATGGATTGTGAAAGCCATTCAATGGGGCCACCTGCCCATTACAGTTGGGCAACTCACACCTCCCCATGCTCCCTTCAGTCATCCTCTGGGGGCCTCGTGCAGGTGTCTAGCCCCAGTTAGCTGTCACTAGGAGAAGGGCCTTCTTAGTTGTGGCCCCTACCCTGTGGAATGCACTCTCTGATGACCCCCATGCCCTGTCTGACTTGTTTCGTTCCCTCAGGGCATGCAAGGCCAAATTGTTTAGATTGACCTTTGGATGGCAGTCCCTATGTTTGGGTTGTTTTTTGTTAGTGGTATAGCATTAGCCACATATTTTAATAGTTTAACATTTTAATGTTAATATTTTATATTTGTTAATTATTTTTATGTTGATTTTACTTTATTTATATGGTTGTAATGTTGTAAGTTGCCATGGGTCCCTTTGGACGAGTGGCAACTAACCCCCCCCCCCCCCCCCCGGCCCAATAAACAAATAAAAAAAATAAGATAGAAGTTCCCCTATGTGGAAAATATTATTCTTTAAGTTATCCAATAAAAATCCTTAACAATTAGCCTGATGAGAACTGAAAATGCTCTAGAAGTGATGGAAAGTTGGTAGAACTTTCACTTAAAGGGAAAAAAAGAGGGAGAAGAAATTAACATATTCAACCCCATGAGTTTATTGAATCCTGGCTAGGGATATTTTTAGGGGAGCCATAGGATTTCCAAATTCCCTCTCCCTACAAACACAGCAGGATCTCTCCTGGACTCCCAGCCTGTTTCTATGCATTAGTATCCCTGTTGTTCATCAACAGGCCCAAATGCTGGTCTTGTCTAAATAAGTAGGACTCCCATTAGCCTGAATTCAGAGGCCTGAGAGAATTGGGGCAGAAAATTGGAGTGAGAGTGGCAAATATTCTTCCAGAGAAAAGATAGGAAGATATATAATGGTTCATTTTATATAGATGAGCAGGAAGGACCAGCAAGGGCTGAAAACACTGGACTGCAAAGACTAGTGGTGGGGAATGTTCATTAGATGAATATCCCCTGCAAAAAAAAGTTACGCAGAAAAAAAAAAGTTATGCAGGTGCTTCCTGAGGCAGTGATATTTCAGTGAAAGCATCAAGCGACATGCTTAATCAAGCATTGATACACAGCAGATGTTAAAGAAGGGCTGATGCTTGATGCTACTTAGAAGACTTGGCTGAGTTGTTACCACAACAATTAGTCATCTTTTTTCTGCCAAACCCTTCATAAATTGTTCTGCTACTTTTGAACATACATAACTGACATTAATAAGCAAAGAATCTGTTATGGAGTACTCTCAAATCTGTAAAATATTGAATGGAAAGCTCCTGTAGGGCATTTTTATACTTGGTCATGAGTACTACCAACCAAAATATAAGAGAAGGGTATCAAATATGAACCAAACCCATGTGTATTGTGTTGAAAGCAATTATTATGACCAATGGGAACTGAGGGGACCCCTTGATTGCTGGGAAGCATTACACATGTGCCTATGCACGCACTTAGGAAATGCTGGCACTGAGGGGTAGGCTAGCCAATGTCATGGCTGTCTACAATGCCTAAAGGGATGTGAACTGAGTCAGAACTGGTCTAGCTCTTGCAATGCTGTCCAGTCTGATGGGCTGTGGCTTTCCAGTGATTCAAGCAGACAGAGGCCCTTGCCATCACCTATTATCTCATTTCTTCACTAGCACTTCTGCATGCAAATGAGCCACAATACCCCATTTAATATTACTTATATGGGAGGGGGAAGCATAAACATATAGGTTCACTGTATGAACCAGTGTGTCATTATTTAAGTCCCCATTCGTGCACACATTAACAAACACCTATGGTATACTTGTTTATAGTGAGCTCCCTTGACGGAATTGATTTTGTGGTTCTTTCCCACCCAGTTGACACACTACTGGGAAGAAGCATGGTGATGGGCTGAGTAAGCTCTACACAGTCAGCCCTGCCCATTTTTGAGGTATTCACATATACAAAAACAGTTGCATGGGAGAGAACCAAAGGGAAATAGTATCCAGGATGGCTTGGTAGCTGTGAAGGAAACTTTAGGCTAAAATTCTAACAACACTTCCCTCAGAGTACAGACCAATAAATAAAATGTGGAAAAATACCAAAAATAAAATAAAAATTAAATAAAATGACTTATTTCTGAGTAGACCTGCTTAGAATTGCTCTCATATTGTATAACAAAGAAATGAATCTCAGAATTAGTGATAATGGAAACTATTCTGGTTCATTCTCAAACTGGTAAACCCCTGGGGAAAAGCCCTTTTAGACACAGGACTTTTCACCCCCAAGCATGTGGTTTTAGGTGAAAGCTACAATACTAAACATACAAGTCTCATGATCCTGGGCATATTTAACTTACAGAAAATAGGGGTTTTTTGTTTTAACTTAGTTTTAGTTCTGAAAAATCAGACTATAAACTGAGTGTGAGATATGGCTTCAGTGAAAGTTTCATGGTTTATTTTTAGTCTATATAGTTTTGCTAAAGACTGTTGTTATCTCCTTTTAGCCCAGCTACCTGATCTTCTTTTTCTTACTGCTGAAATATTTATTCTCTTAATTTCCATAAATGGTGTCTTGAGCCACATGATGTCTGGCTAAGATGCTTGGGCTCCCATGCTCCCGGCAACGCCGATGGGGCACGGGAGACGCTTTGCCGCCCAGAAGGAAGGCGAGGCAAACGGCTGCATTGTGACACCTTGTGTTGCAATGGCAGATGGGGCAGGGCCAGCCTTATAGGCTTGGTCCTGTTCCCGCCCGCGCAAATTTGTCACTTCGTTCTCGGCCCGCCCGCCCGCCCTGTATTCTGTATAGGCATTTGCTGGTCGCTTGTTGGGCCAGGTAGGAATTTTTTGCCTTCATCCAGATTGGCCTGAGGATGGGGGTGTTTTTGCCTACTTTGCACTGAATGCAGTGGATGCTGAACGAGTGATTGCTGTAGGCCATTAATTAGGTTGGTCACTTTGGCAGAGTAGTGGGGGTAATGAGAGCAGAACTGGTAAGCACTTTCAGCCAGTTCCCATTTGGGAAAGGGGGGTCATCATGAACGGCCCCTGGGTTTTAGGGCCTGGGGCTGAGAATGGTGATCACCTCTGGGAACCTCTTAGGTAAGCTCCTCCCTGCAGGTTTTAGGGCTTCAGGAGTAGGCCAGTGCACTGGGCTGCCAGTTGCGGGACAGAGGAGTGCCCCCAGACTGGGGCTGGTGGCTTGCCCATATCTGAGACCGAGAAGGTTAGCTGCTTTGGCACCTGCCTGGCCTGTTCTGCTCCTACCTAGTTCCCTTGCCATTGTTTGAGTTGACAATTAAATAGTTAATAAAGTGGCCCTTGCTTGACTCAAAAACAGTTTGTCTTGTTATTTCTGGCTTGGGGGGCAATCGGCCACTAACAAAAAAATGCTCAATCCGAAGATCAGCTAGAACCAATTAATGTCAGTTCTACTTGCTAGCATAGGAGCCAAATCCAGCATTTTGCATAGGAATTGTATACCAAAAGACACACCAGGGAAAAAAGAAGCACTTAAATATTTCCAAAGAAAGAAAGACAATATACTGAACTGGGGGGCTGTGGGGTATGATCCCTCTTTAGGGAGCTGGTGCTGTTTTTGACGAGCACTGCCTCCTGCCTGCCTGCTGATATCTTTCACAAACAGTTTATTACAAAAACCACATAAGTAACTAAAACTTGCTCAGAATAAGGGAACTGTCTACAAATGTCAGCTTCTTGGCATTTAGGGCTGTGGGGAGAAGAATACAGTAGTTAGGTAACAACTAGTTCCCAGAAATCCTCTTTTGGCTTTCAGAAAACACTGCTTCCTATAGACATTTGAAATCGGATGCTTTCCAAACAGTAGCAGTAAGCAGCACGCCCAGGCAGGATACACTGTTAGCACAAAAGCTCTGACCCCACCTGTCACTACAATGTGATTGTTATTTGTCTTCTTCCTGAAGGGTCTTTGTTGGGTGAGGACAGATTTCATTATTAATAGCTTGAGTCTGTCTTTATTTTTAAGAAAACGAAGATACATCAAGACAGAAATTGTCCATTACAAAGCATTAACAAGTGCGTGTATTGTCTTCAAACCTACTTTCTGCTGCCAGTATTCAATAAAAGAATTTCAGCTTTTTAAACTTAAGATTTATTTAGCACATGTATATTTTGTTTTTCTTCAATGAGGACCCAAAGTGGCTACCTGTACCCACAGAAAAAAAACCAAACAAGAAAGTGAAGGGGGAATTACTGATGGCTAAGCAGATCTTCTCTCTTTGCTGGTTGATCTTATGCCCAACTATAGGCCCCACCCTTAGGCTCGGAGCTAAAGGACGAGCCCTTTGGTTTGTATCACTGGGCACAGCCAGGCATTATATGTCTGTGTGCAGAGAGTGCCCATCACGCTCTTAAACCACCCTCTCAGGTTATGGGTGACACTTTAGGTCAGGATGTCACACTCACCACCCTTCTTGCCTCTTTTAAAATATACAGAGAGCCATGAGCATTTCACACCTCAGGTCCTCTCTTTCACTCACTGAGACATCCACAGACAGGATAGCCCAGCCCCATTTAGTAACAAATCCTCAGTCACACAGAGTTATTGGGGGTGGGGCTCAAACACTGTTCCATTCACACATTGCCACCATTTATTCATACCCTATTTTATATCTCTCTCTCCTTATATATAATTCTGTTTTCGAGTGGCAACATTCCATGCACTCCCAAATCAGTTGGCTGCTTGACCTGCCAATCAGAAGGTATCCCTAGGCACTGGCTGTGTTGCCTGAGTCCTGCCCAGCCACCACTCAAGAGTACTCGCATGCCATTGGCCGGGTGCTGGGTCTGCTCCTCTTCCCCACCCACACCTTCAGCCACTGTTCCCTGTCAGAATTTCTGGCAAACAGCTTTCTCTCTTGATGAAGATGCTTCTACTGCTTGCCTACTGTGTGGGACTAACTGTTCCCTCAGTGGCTGTTGGCAGCTGTAAAGAAATGGCAGTTACCTGTGTTTGTAAGATGGCTGTTGTCTGTGGTTGTTTGTTTAAAATGTTCCCCCAAAAGGGGCCTGCAGGGGTATCACTCACTGGGTTGAATGGAGCTTCCTCATCTGCTGGCCTACAGTTCCCAGCTGCCCCAAGGCCAAAAAGTGTGGGAGAAGAGGGACTGTCCCAAGGGACGGGGCACCATCAATATAGACTCCAGCCCATCCAGGGAGGATTGTGTTTAACCGCTGTTGATTTATGCCCTGTTGGTTCATAGTGTGGGCTTACTCCTACAGTTGTGCCTTATTCATTTAGTGTGTGTGGGTGCTCCATAACTGTGTAAATAGTTAAATAAATGCTTTTATTTGAGCTAATAATTTGTGTTGTGCTCTGACTACATAGTCTCCCCCACTCTGCACAATACCAAAGGGAGGAGGTAGCCCAGGGAAGCAAGGAAAGGCCAGACCCCTGGGTTGCTAACTTTCCAGGGATTCTATCTCCAAATAGGGAGATTCGACCACAGAGGTCTCACTGTCCCTCTAAAAAGGCAGTGACAATTCAGTGAGTGGTGGCAGTGAACTTAAGGAATGAGATACGCCCACAAGACAAGGGTGGGAGATGAACAGCTGAGTTGTAAACTGGAGCCCATTTCACCACAGTAGGCAACCAAGCTAGGTTCAGACAAAGGCAAGAAACCCTTCGCAGGCCTTTGTGAGAAACTAATTTGTGAGGAAAAAGGGTTGTCAGCTCCAGGTAGGGAGATTCCTGGAGATTTTCTGGTAGAGTCTATGAAAGCCAGGGTTTGGGGAGGGGAGATGCCTCAGCTGAAAAGAATGCCATAAAACCCACATTCCAAAGCAGTGATTTTCTCCGGGGGGGGGGGGGGGGATCTGTTGTCTGCAGTTCAGTTGTGATACCTGGTGATCTTCAGGATTCACCTGGAGGTTGGCTACCCTAGGCATAGTAGTCAGTGCTTCAGAGCAGGGTCTGCTAGATCCAGGTTCTTGTTGTAGAAGCTGAGTGAGTGATTTTGGACCAGTCACAGACTTTCAGCCTAACCTCCCTCACAGGGTTATTGTGAAAGTCAAAAGGGGGAGAGGAGAATGATGTCAGCTGCTTTGGTCCCCACTGCAGAGAAAGACTACTTTTCCTCCTGGGAAACCAATGTTGCCAATTTCCAGGTGAGGGCTGGAGATTACTCAGAATTACAACTGCTCTCCAAATGGCAGAGATCAGTTCCCCTGGAGAAAATGGTGGACTCTGTGTCCTTATACCCTGCTGAGATGCCCCCCCCCATGACAGCCAATGTGATGTGGCAGTCAGGGCTTCAGAGCATGGTAGAGGCTGCAGGTGGGGGGGGGAGATAGAAAGCTGAACAATGAGGGGAAAATAAAGGTAGGTTGATGATTGGCTGGGAAGGAGTTGGGGTTGCCAAGTCCAGGTGGGAACTCCCTGGAGATCTGAGGGGTGGAGCCTGGAGAGGGTGAGGTTTGAGGAGGGGTAGGACCTCAGACAGGTACAATGCCATAGACTCCACCCTCCAAACCAGCCATTTCCTCCTGGAGAACCACTGTTGACAATCTCCAGGTGAGGGCTGGTGAGCACTCAGAATTACAACTGATATCCAGGAGGGAGGGCAGAAGTCAGCTGCAGTCAGAGGGGCAGGTAACAGTAGGTTGATGGTTAGCTGTGAAGGAGATGGGGTTGCCAACTCCAGGTTGGGAAATTCCTGAGGATTTGAGGGGTAAAGCCTGGAGAGGGTGGGGTTTGAGGAGGGGTTGGACTTCAGACAGGTACAATGCCATAGACTCCAATCTCCAAACCAGCCATTTTCCTCTATGTAAAAATTGTTGCCAATCTCCAGGTGAGTGCTGGAGTCAAATTTACAACTGCTCTTCAGGTAGCAGAGATCAGTTCCTCTGGAGAAAATGGTGGACTCTGTGTCATTATAGCCTGCTGAGGTCGCCACAGCAAATTGACACTGAGTGCCCAAGGCACTCTCCCAGAGCCTCTTTCTAGAACCCATTGTATTTATTTCCACAACGGACCTTATTCCTAGTGTGTATGTCTATGCACATGTGTATGTACACTTATAAATCGTGTGTGTTTCTTTGCCTTAGACACACAGTCCATGGGATTAAACAAAACAAGAAGTTAATTTTTATTTATGGTATTAACATAATACTGAAGAAAGTAAGGTAGAAGTTACATTGTTCCACTTCCACTGAGCTTTTGAACTGTGGTCCTATTTCCACAACTGATTACAAATTGACAGTTTTCAGCAAACTATAAGCAGTTGTTCTCCACAATTTCACCTGGTCAGACATCTTCCTTTCCCCTCTCAACTCCCCATCTGCCAACTCCCAACTGCTGTTCTTAATTGCTGTTTTTCAACTGTCTCTCCCAACATTCTGTCAGCTTTCATTGGTTGCTCTTAGGGAGAGGTGGAACCTACTCTGTCCACCACAATATAAAAATCAATTAAAAACACATAAACAAACAACACCAGAAGGAGGATCAAAGGCTGTTATAGGGGGTATGTCAGCCAAAACAGAAAAGTCTTCACTTGCCAGCAGAAGACACCAATAGGGGAAGACAGGCATATCCCCCTAAGGAGGGAGTCCCAAAGTTTTGATGCCACAATAGAGAAGGCCCTTTCTTGGGTTACCACTTATCTAGCCTTACATGGCAGAGACAGCCAAACCAGGGTCTCTGAGGATGACCAGAGTGAGCAGGTAGGTTTATATGGGAGAAGGAGGCCCTTAAGAAATGTTGGTCCCAGCTTGCTGGGTGACCTTGGGCCAATCACACATTCTCACAGAGATATTGTAAGGATAAATGGGAGAGGAGAATGATGTAAGCTGCTTTGAGTCCCCAGTGGGATGAAAGGTGAGGTATAAATAAATTAAAATAAGTACTGATATAGGTAGGTATATGTTGCTAGGTGGAATTTGTTGCTAATAGAGTTTGCTATTAGTTTGCTAATAGAGAGTTGGGCTAAAGATGCAAGACCATCTTCTGAAAATGAAGAGGTTATTTTCAAGGGAAGATGGAACATCTTTGGGGAGAAAGATGATTTTTTGCAAATGAAAAAATGGTGATGTTGCATATTTAAAATATATATCTGTTCTCTTCTAGGATCCTAAAAGGAGTCAAATAACAGCTATGATGGTGTTTCATGGAAAAGAGAAATAAGATGGCATCCACATCTTATGTAACAGGCATGCCATGAGTCCAGCGTCAGCTTAAAGAAGCATCTGACTCATTTTGGGATCCATGATAGTCAGTCTTGCCTGTTTTCCCATTTGTCACCTAAAGGATCGAAGACCTGCTGGTTTTTATCTAAATAGTGGCTACTTTCCTACTTTCCTTTCATTCATCTAATTTGATTCTTCATGTCCAGCAACACCATGATACAGACTATTCTTTTCTATAGAACTGTAGAAATCTGGCAGGCCTACTTTGTTCAACCCTGTTAATTCTGTAAATCTGCAGACAGATTTTCCCATGAAAATGCCAGAGGTGTGACACACATGGCCACCTCAAGTGTCAACAGATCACAGATCAGACAAACAGCACAGGCGTTAACAAATTTTCTTTGGCATTAGGATCCAACCCCAGATTTTAAGAGACAAAAGTGTTTTTCATCTTTCAGGGTTTTGTATTTTAGTGAACACGTTTTCTAATAATTAGGATTACAAAAATCTAATCCCAAAATTTCTTTTCAGTTCCATTATTGTTCCATTTAACTGTATATTGGAACCAGTACTGAAAACAATGGGCTAAATAATGAATTCCTCAACCACCACTGAGTAAAGTTAAGTTGACATATAAAGAAGTAATGACAAGAACTGCATGCCCATTTATTTTTATTTTGTTGGATTTCCTACACTAAAAAAATGCTGATGAGAAATGAAAAAAATTAGCTTTGGGTTAGATCCAGCCAACTTTTTCACTTAATTGGGCTAATTCTTCTCCTTATAATATCCTGCCCCATTCCACATGGTTTTGCTCATGCAGGTCCCATGATACCAAACATAGCCCTTTTGGTGGTCAAAATGGACCCCTTCTTCCCCTTTCCACCAGTGGAGAAACCAGCTGGAACCAGTCCTTTATATTCCTTCTCAGAACTGCTGAGAGATGCTACAATAACATCATTGCTAAAAATATTAGGTATCTCAAAGAAAATTTCTAGGCACAGTGGCAATCTGGTGCCTCGAACTTGTTGAGTTCTGGCATAGGATATGAAAGGATTGTGCACTGGTACAGATAGCACGCTGCCATAGTAATCAGGCACTCTGAAGAAAAAGCACAGGCCCAGTTCTGTGGGGGTAGGGCAGATCCACTTGCCCAGGAAAAAAGGGACTTGTTCTGCTGATAGGGAAATGCATGATCGAGGTTTATAAGATTATGCATGGGCTAGAGCAGGTAGAGAAAGACGTCCTTTTCTCCCTTTCTCACAATACAAGAACTCATGGGCACTTGATCAAATTGCTGAGCAGTCAGGTTAGAACAGATAAAAGGAAGTACTTCTTCAAACAAAGAGTGATTAACACATGGAATTCACTGCCACAGGAGGTGGTGGCGGCTACAAGCATGGACGGCTTCAAGAGGGAATTAGATAAACACATGGAGCAGAAGTCCATCAGTGGCTATCAGCCACAAAGTGTAGATAGGAACTCTCAGTTTGGGGCAAGTGATGCTCTATAATCTTGGTGTTTGGGGGGGGGGGTCAACAGTGGGAGGGCTTCCTGCCCCCACTGCTGGACCTTCTGAGGGCACCGGGTGTTTTTGGCCACTGTGTGACAGAGTGTTGGACTGGATGGGCCACTGGCCTGATCCAACATTGGTTTTCTTATGTTCTCCTCTGACCTCCTGTCACTATTACTGAGATGCCACTTGGAGACAACTTAACTGGTACCCTGGCAGCACCAGACCACATAAACATATAGCACATAAACAAACAACGCTAGAAGGAGGATCAAAAGCTGTTACTGGGGGTATGTCAGCCAAAACAAAAAAGTCCTCACTTGCCAGCAAAAGACACCAATCGAGGGAGACAGACATATCTAAAGTTTAAAGGGACTGAAGAAGACAGCACAAAAAACTGGGGGAAGTGCCCCTTGAAGGGACTTCTCCCTTGCCTCTCGCTGGCCATGGATTGCCAACAGAGAATCTGCAGCTGGGACGGTGGGGAGACTTCTCCCTGTCTTGGTCTTGGTAAAGTTTAAAGGGACTGCACTAGACAGTCTGAAACAGCTGAGTGGCGGGGAGCAAGCAAGCTCTTTTCAGGCTTTCTGCAAACCCTTTCTGCAAACCCTATTGAAAGACTGTGGTCCCTTTCAATGGGATTTGCAGGGCCAAATACGTGAGCCATTGTATTGTGGTTCCTTTTGGCTTATTCTGTCAAAATTAGTTCCCCACCAGAAAAACTACATTTTTGCTGGGAAGTTCCTGTAGGTGGCTATGATTTTGGCTTAGTAGATTTTGGCTTGATGGATTTTATGTTCATGGCTGAACCACAAACCATGAACCAAACTACATTTTCCTGGTTCGTGCCCATCCCTACTTGGGAAATAGCTGCCTCATGGATATTATGTAGATTTCATTTTCTGTTGCACACACAACACTTTGTGATTGTGTAAATTTAACATTTATTATATAGAGCCCCTTGCCAAGGAGTTGGGATGATTTCATAATATATGTTGTATAAATATTATCCTGTTGCGTAACATATGAAGTCACCCTCAATTCACTTTTGTAAAGTGAAGAATGTTTTTTAAGTTGTGTCAAAGGATCACCCTGCTTCCCTATATACAAACCTAAAAATTGTCCAGTTGTTTATTATATATGCACCTTTCTGTTTTTAGGAACATTTTATACTCCTATTCCTATTTATTGTGCCTTTATTCCTGTTTGGCTACCTCTTTTAGAAACCATTGCCCTAGTATACAGATATATCTGCTACATTTTGCTTAAAAGAAACCAAATAAAGTTATTTCAAGTCCAAATACATGAGCCATTGTATTGTGGTTCCTTTTGGCTTATTCTATCAAAATTAGTTCCCCATCAGAACAATTACATTTTTGCTGGGAAGTTCCTGTAGGTGGCTATGATTCTGGCTTTATGGATTTTATCTGTTATTGTGAGTTCAACATTGTTTGGAGAAGTAAATATGTATTAAAATAGATATGGGGAGCATGCCTGGAAATCTAGGCTGTACCATTACAGCAGCCCCTGCTGCCATTTTGTGAAAATTTGATTTAATTTGTACATCTTTGAAAGCTGTGTGTTCATTGCTTTTCCACACAATTGTTGATCCCTGAAGTCCATTAGAGGTACCACAGTTCAGGCATGTTCCTTCTCAGCCATGGCCCTTGTTTTTTAGAACAGCCCTCTGTGGAGGTCAGAAGGATTCCTACTGTGACACACGGCCTTTTTTCCAAAGAGGTTTCTAAGGGAAATTAAACAACTGAAATGGCATGTGGCAGAGATGGACTTAGGATCCTTTATGTCTTTTGCATTTAATGTCTTAATATTTTCCCTCTAACCTAGATAGGCCAAGCTGGCCTGATCTTGTCAGATCTCAGAAGCTAAGCAGGGTCAGCCCTGGTTAGTATTTGAATTGTATATTGCCAAGGAGGTCCGAGGTTCCTAGGCAGAGGAAGGCAATGGCAAACTGCCTCTGAACATCGCTTGCCTTGAAAACCCAATCAGGGGTCGCCATTAAGAGCTATTTCTAGCATCAGCACTACTATCCTTCCATTCATTAGATGCAAATACTTGCTGCTACAATCTGTTATAGACTATTTCCTATTTCAGGTACAATAAATGATCAGTTGCAATTTCATCTGCTTATGTACGCGTCCAGCTTCTGAGGCAGACTCTTATATGGTAAATTTTATTTGCAGATGTTGACAAATTAGTTCCTTATCACTGGTTTGATAAAAACAGGAAGCTGAGAAATTTCCTGAACTCATGTTTCTATTTCCACACCTATATTCTTCCTATGCAATAAACATTAAATTTATGAAGGAGGTGGTGGGATGTATAACTGCATAGAAATATTTTGTATTTAGATTTGCAATTTCTGAGGCCTAACAATTTTTTGGTACTTTACCCTATATGAGTGGGATTCAAACTGCGAGAACCTTCTCACATTGATGTATCTGCCAAGGAATCCCTCCTGTGTGTTGCATGCATTTGCATTTATTCATTTATACCCCACTTTTATCTCCATAACTGGGACTCAAAAAAGCAACTTAGAACATCATTCTCCCCTTCTCCATTTTCCCCGCAATGACAACACCAACACCAACACTGTGAGGTTGGTCAAGCTGAGAGTTTGTGACAGGTCCAAAGTCACCTGGCAAGCTTCCATGGTAGAAGTAGGGAATCAAACTCAGGTTGCCGAGGGTCTTCATCTGCTACTCTGCCCACTACACCACACTGGCTTTCAGGATGCACAGGATTACTACACATAACCAGGTGTATGCCCATCTTGGATCATGCCCACTCTCCCCTGTGGCTGTGCATCTTAAGGGAATATTGGTGATGGTAAGCAGGCAGTCTGTTAGGAAAGTTAGTCTGCCTTTATCAGTCTTCTTTTTGACTAACTCTTTCAAGTGTCTGAGAAAGCCTGAACTGGGGATTTCTAGAACCATTTTGAAAATCTCGCTCCATGTATGAGACAATAACATAACCCCCCCCCACACACACACACACAACACCTTTGCCATTGCACATCCTCAGGATATTAGTTCCATCTTTAAATATAACCATCAAAGAATGACACTTTCAACCATCTTACTACAATGCAAATTTGTATTCGCTGTCTCTTGGGAGGCTTCAAAAACTGAAGTATCTTGCTGGTTCATAAACTAGACTGCTGCAGTTGTATGTGGGTTGTAGTAATTAAGCCTCATGTTAAAATTTGTGTTTTACATTCCTTTGTAAATTTGTTAGCACTGAGCATGTCTAGAAATGGTAGTTTTTGTTCCTGTCCGAACTGCTAACCTTGAGGATCTCAGCATCAGACCTGAAATGAGTTCTCAGCTCAAGGACTACACATTCAGACTTGGCTGCTATTTGTACTAGAAACCTGCACTCTTTTCTGTGAACAGGACCTTTTGCTGCATTGAGGAGGCAAGGCTAGAGAAGCCAGTCATGGAGATTCAGCAACCCCCTCTGTACTTTGCATTCAAGGGAGAATTTAATTATTCCCCTCACCTTATGACCTATCAGTAATTATCTTGTGGTGCATTAATATGCAATGGCACATCACTGGGCAACTGCTATCCCATACAATTGCTTCTTAACACCTCTTAGAAAATGGCTGCTGAAAGCCACCATACTGATGTGCAATACTTTTTTAACCAGGACCAGCTACAGTATCACAAAGCAGTGAGAACTGATTTCGATAGAATTCTTCTTCAGCCTGGAAAGGGGAGAAGAGAAAAGGATATTTCAGTTCATGATGGAGAAGCCCCTAGTCTGCAGTGTGTAGAGTCCTCAAAAAGTATATAGGATATGTTGCAGACTAAATTGGATTAGGTGATCAAATTAAATTAGCAGGTCTGAAGACGTATGAAAGCTGCTGGGACAGAGAAGGAGAAGAAACATATCCCCTTGTATTCTGCTGGCTTTTATAGTCTCTTGACAATATAAAATCCAGCACTCAATCAGGTATCTAATCGGCAGTAATAAGAACTCAAAGGGAAAGCAGAGAACAGAAGAAAAATATGCCAGTTATTTTATTTTAAAAGATGGAGAGTAATTTTAGACCTGGAATTTTGTGTGTATGTGTGTGTGTTGTTTTGTGTGCTGAACAACCTTTGAGACAGGTATAGAGTTTTGTGAAATTCGAAACCTTTGTCACTTGCTTTGTAATATTATGGCCAGCCCTAATAAAAAGATATTACACTACTGTTGTTTTGGGGATTTTTCATCCATTATGATGCAGTGGACTTTTGAGCCTCATTTGTGAGGTCAGCAAACCATTTCCCAGTTTTAGAAAATCAAATTGAAACAGTCCAAAAAAGGCTGTTCCTTGTAACAGTATGGTTCATGTCACATTGATGCATTTCACGCAGCTTCCTACCCACTGGTTTTCCTCAAAATCTTACATGGAAAGTTTATGGGAGATTGATGTCTATTTCAACTGCTTTTCCAAAGCTGACATGCAGCCTGCTTCCACACATATTTATTTGAAGCAAGTAGCACTGAGTTCAGTAGCACCTAACCCTGAGTAAGTGTGCATACAATTGTAAGCCTTAGACATGGTTCTTTCTAAATACCAAGTTACATTTCTGGAAACAGTGTGTTAGTATTAAAAGAATTAAACTGTAAATCTACAATGGAGAAATAATTCCCAACCCCCCTCCCCATGGGGTTTTCTGATCTTTGGAATTCTTCTCCCTGAGTTTTGCTGTTTCCATTTTTAGGAAGCTAGCAAGGCGTGGGAAAAGCCCTCCCACTTACAACAGTAGAATGACTGTATCAGTTTTCTGTAAATTAAACTGATGTTCTCTAGTTCATTCCCAGCAGTTGGTGCTATTTCCTAGCTGACTTAGTTCATTTATATGTTTTAATAGTACAGAGTTATTTAAATTAACCTTCCTTGAAAAGAGAAAATATCCCAATCCTTTTTTGGAGACATATGCTATCTGACCTCAGTTTCTATTTATTAGGGTTACCAATCCCCTAGGTGGAGCCTGGAGATGCCCCAGAATTACAAGTTAACTCCAGACTACAGAGATCAGTTCCCCTGGAGAAAATGGCTGCTTGGGAGGCAGCTCATTACATTATACCTTGCTGAGTTCCCCCTCCCCAGACCCTGCTCTCACAAGGCCCTACCCCAAAAACTCCAGGAATTTCCCAACCTGGAGGTGTCCTCTTCCTTTTTGCTCCATGGAAATGTGTGAGCTCATTTAAATGTAGAGTATTACTTCCCACTCACACAAACAAATATATTTAATTTAAAAGGGGGAAACATATAGCATGAACTATTTTAAGATGCACTCCAAAGCCTTATGGTATGGAGGTTACTAGGACTTGGTGGTGACCAATATCTTTGCACAGTGTTCAGAAGGGTGAAGGTATTGCTTCTCGTGAAGGTATTGTTTTCCATCTCCTCCCCCTCCCTCTTAGAGAGCAGTTGTAATTCTGAGTGATCTCCAGCCCCTAGCTGGAGATTGGCAACAATGGTTCCCCAGGAGAAAATGGCTGGTTTGGAGGGTGAAGTTTATGGCATTGTACCTGTCTGAAGTCCCATCCCTCCTCAAACCTCAGCCTCTTCAGGCTCCATCCCCCAAATCTCCAGGAATGTCCCACCTGGAGTTGGCAACCATATCAGGACTGGCCCCAATGAGTTTTTTTCCAAAGGCCAAAATAGGTGTGGAAACGGCCTTTTACTGATAGAACCAAGCTTGGTTGCCTAGCAACAGGCAGTGAGG
This sequence comes from Lepidodactylus listeri, assembly GCA_029233225.1. Classification (NCBI taxonomy): domain Eukaryota; kingdom Metazoa; phylum Chordata; class Lepidosauria; order Squamata; family Gekkonidae; genus Lepidodactylus; species Lepidodactylus listeri. Next base: position 133,140,343 of record JARCFY010000001.1, on the reverse strand, counting down.
GGAAAGTAAGGTTGCCAGCTCTGAGCAGGGAAATACCTGGAGATTTGGGGGGTGGATCCTGTGGAGGGCAGCATTTTTTGTGGGGAGGAAGGACTCAGCAGGGTATAATGCCATAGGGTCTATCCTCCAAAGCAGCCATTTTCTCCAGGGAAACTGATCTCTGTCATCTGGAGATCAATTGTTACAGTGGGAGATCTCCAGGTCTCACCTGGAGATTGGCAACCCTAGGGGGAAGTCAGCCACACAGCAGGGGGTTGAAAAGAATGGTTTGATAGCCACTGGCCCACCTCATTAGCCAGCCAGCCATGGTGGAGCTAAGCAGGAGACAGTGCTGTTATTCTGACTGGAAAGTAGTCAAGCTGGCAGTGGGGGAAGGGGTTACGCTGAAAGTCTGTGACTGGTCTAAAATCATCCAGTCAGCTTTCCACAGCAATAACCCAGGTCTGGCAGACCGTGCTTCGAAGCAGTAATTGCTATGCCTAGGGTAGCCAACCTCCAGGTGGTGCCTGAAGATTGCCAGGTATCAAACTGAACTCCAGACAACAGATATCTCTCTCCCCCTGGAAAAAATAACTGCTTTGGATGGTGGCCTCTAGGGCAATCTATTCAGCTGAGGCCTCTCTCCTCCCCAAACTCGCTTCCTTAGCCTGGCTTCCTTGGACCCAGAATCTCCAGGAATTTCCCAACCTGGAGCTGGCAACCCTAGTCAGGACAGGCCCCAATGAGTTCCTCACAGAGGCCTGGAAAGGGTTTCATTCCTTCGTTTTTTTACTGACAGAACCAAGCTTGGTTGCCTACCCACAGCCCTGAGGGAAATGTTAGTCCCACAGAGGAGCCAAGCAGGAGAAGTGTCTTCGTCAGGAGAGGGAGCATATTCTGACAGGGAGCAGTGGCGGAAGTGGGAGTGGGCGGGGCAGAGGAGTAGACCCAGCACCCAGCCAATGGCACGCAAGTACTCTTGAGTGGCGGCTGACAAGCCAATTGTGTGAGTCCTACAGAGTCAGTCACAACAAGCGTCCTTGAAGAAGGTGATCTTTATTGAGAAAGGTCTGCTATGGTCATCTACACATCCTGTGTCAGTAACGGTTAGAACAATCCCTAGGCAGGGCAATTATACAGAATTCAAAGAGGGTCTCACAGAGGAATGCAACCTATCACATAAATCAGGGAAAAGGCGCCCTTAATACTGGCTCCAAGTTCTCATAGAAAAAGCGGGAAGATACATTGCCAGGCACTAACAGGCTTCAAGGGTCAGAGCCAGGCAGTGAGCGAGAAGCAAGCTGTGAGAAACAAAACATAACATTCCAAGGACCCTATGTCACAGGGCGACTCATGCCACCTCCTGGGCAGGGGATGGCAGCATTAGCTGACACCAATGGCTGATAGAGCACATCACACAGGCAATGGGAGACCTGGAAACCGCCAATACACAAAGAGGATTATTGTATAGCGATTGCCCACTCTCCCTGCCATGCCACTTCTTACCACTAGAGGGGTCCAACAGATATTTCCAGAACTATAAACATTTCCTTCTAAAATTTAAATGCTAAGGTGGCCAGCTCCCTTGGCTAAAATATTTTTGATAATTACTGATTAAGTCAGAGGAGAGGTGACATCGAGGGCTGTTTTACTCCAAGGCTACCATTGTTCCAAACAGACTGATTAAATAATGCAAGATTATACGTAGTCCTGCTTCTGTCCTGCTAAATATCAACTTTTGTCTTTTCTGGGAGGAACACAATCTAAACCCATTTGAAAGCCAACTAGACAGGAAGGGGGGTATATTCAAAGGTCGCACCCATGTGATGTCGCCACTATTTTCCATCACACATTTTCCCCCACCAAAGGGCTTTTAAAAACCCTGTAATTGTTATTGCACTATAGTGCAACAGTAACAATCTGTTGCCACAATCTAATATTTTCTCTGAATCTCCAACTTCTATTAAAAATATCTAGCACTTTGTTGTTAAGGTCTGCAATGAAAACTGCTCTAGATTAAGGGGAGGGGGGAAAGAAAGCTGGACATGCAGAGGAAATAATAAACCATGGAAATTGTTAAGGAATTTTGCTGCTCCACAACAGAAATACATCTTGTACTACAGTGCAAGAGCAATTACTGATTGCTTTTAAAAGCCCTCCAGTGGCATGGTGGTGGGGGATATTGGCTGATGGAGGAAATTTTGCATAAAACTCCCTTGCAGATTAGGCTTGCCAGCCATCAGATGGGTGTGTGGGATCCCCTGTGGCCTGCTGCCAGCCAGCTGGCCATTGAGGGAAACCCACCCCCATAAAGATGCCTCTTGGTGACATCATTGACGCAATAACATCATTGCTGGAAAAGATGTCATCATGCCGTTGCTGTTGGGGGTAACGCTCTACTTTGGGGGCAAAACTCTGTGGTTTGTAACTATGCAAACTATGGTTTGCAACCACAGAGTTTTGCCAAAAAGTAGAGCGTCACCCCAACATTACCAACGCAATGGTGTCACTTCTGGAAGTTATGTCATCACATCAACAACACTCCCGCCCACCACCAAAATGCCCCCCAATCCCCCTGCCAGCAGCAGGTAAGGACCTGGCAACCATACTGCAGATGCTCCTTCACCAGTGAAAATGACTCTGCACATATGACAACAATGTCAGAGAAACAGAGATGCCTCAATAGACCCATGGATCCTTGACTTCCTCACTTCTGCCCCCCCCCCCTGGCTTAACATCATCAGCAGTCCTTGCTGAGTCTGCCTCTAATCTTGATTTCCTGGTTTCTTACCCCCCCCCCCCCCGGTGTTAGACTTCTCCCTTCCCCTTTCAGAGAACACCTTTTTCTCTTGTGCTGGTTTTAAGGTGTGGGGGAGAAGGAGCACAAGAGAATGCACAAAGAAGGGGAGAAAGTGTCACTTTTTAACAAATGGCTCTGGTTTCTTTACCAACTGAACCAAAAGATTAGTGATCAATATATCTTATCGCTGGACTTAAAGGTCTTATTAAAAAAATAAGTGGAACTGATGGGGAACACTCGCAGTAGCAGAACAGAAGCAGGGAGGAAAGTAGGATGGAGCAAATTGCAGAGTGGGAGGAACAATAAACCTCAACGGTGGAGGTTTTGTGGACCAAAAAGGAGGAGTGGAAACAGGGGTAGAGAAATGGGGGCTGTTTGCAAAACCAAAGGAAATATGTCTGTTTCTGAATTACCATCCACTTTGAAGCAAAACAAGTAAGATGTCTGCGGCAAAAGCACTTCTGGAAAAGCTGGGGATACAGTGAATGGAAAGTGAACTGACAACTGAATGGCCAAAAAGAAATGCAGAACCAAAAAGAAAAAGTGAAGGACACGTGAGATGAAAGCAGGAGGAAATGCAGAACAAACTTTAAAAGTCGACTGAGATGTGCAGGGAAAGCAAAGGAAAAGACCGGTGCAGAAAGGGCCACAGACTCAAAAGAGGTTAAAAATGTCATAGAAAGCAACAGTTCTACAAAACAAAATTACACACAAGTTACTCAACAACAGATCTACCTGCCATCAACAAACTAATCCAGAGGATGGGAATAGGGCAAAGCAGGCAATGGCGACAGCTGTACCCTTGGCAGAAACACAGTCTCTCACAGGCAGACAGACAAGCATTCTTGTCTTTCCAATGGGCAGTTTCTCTTTATGTTTCCAGGGGCTGGAGGGGAGAAGCAGAACAGTGGCAACAGTTCTGCCCTTGATGGAAACAGTCTGTTCCCACACAAGCAGGCAGAGATTTCCTCTGATAGAGAGGCCATCAAGTTTTTAAAAGCACCTGATAGTCCACTAGTAAAGTTTATTGTATTTATTTCATTTATTGCCCACCTTTCTCACTGAGACTCTATGAGAACAATAGTCCTCAAACCAAGAAAAGAAAACAGAATCCTTAGCAACCAAGGTGACTTGAGAGGAGCATTTCCAGGAATACATTAATGCTGCTAGAATTTCATGACGGAAATCATTTGGGGCTGCAATGAGTACTTTTAGGATAACAAATATGAACAAAACTCAAGTCACTGATATTGCTACTTTCCAAGTGACTGCATTTTCCAGATTAGATAGCAAACAATGGAAATCAGCATCGCGGGGAAATGACTGTTTTGGGTGAGATATAAGTTGGCCAGATTATTATTTTTTTAAGTGGGGGAACAACCAGTGAACCTACTCATAAGCAGTGTTCCCTCTAAGCTGAGTTACTGTGAGCTAGCTCACAGTTTTTTAGCCTCTGGCTCACACATTTTTGTTTGAGCTCAGGAAGGATGGCTCCAGAGCAAGCTAAGTTATGCAGCAGCCAAATCACTTGCTCACAACTTTAATGCTAGAAGCTCACAAAGTAGAATTTTTGCTCACAAGACTCCACAGTTTAGCGGGAGCATTGCTCATAAGGAATGCAACTTGCTATGATGGGTCAGAGCTACTATTTACTGCATTGTTGTTCTTAAGCTACAGTGAATGCATGTACACAGTATACACTTGATTTTTCATTGTACGTGTGTTGAATAATTCTCATGTTATGTTCAGCACATGTACAGTAGCATGCTCCATTTAAACCCCATATTTATCCAGGTACTGGCCCGATTCATTTTTTAAAGGAACACACACTGGCTGTTCCTTGCAAACAGATGTACATGCAGGATGCACATGCATTCACTGTAACTTGTTTACAGGGCTCCAGCCTGTTCCAGCAGTGGAGACCCATGGACGTCACCAGTAGAACATGACCACCCTTCAAATACTTAAACTCACAGCTTCAAACCACTTAAAAAAAAATTAACTAACAAAATGTATGTCAGCCTGAAAGGAGAAACACGTGTAAAGAGAAGGGCTCTACATTGCACAAAGATGCACTGTATCCTGCAACCCAAGAAACTCCCCATTAATGGGGAGATTTCATTTTCTCTTTGCCCTTTCTTCTAGGAGCTTATGCCAAGTTGCCCTCAAATAGACACAGTTCTCTTTGTTACACTAAAGAATAATGTTAACATGTGATGGAACCTTGGAAACCAGCTTGTACATATTGTATTTCACTCCCCACTTCTCCAAATGGTGAGAAATTCCAGGGCATTGCTTACCGAGGCTGTTTCTACATGGATGTTTTATAGTCAAAGCACCTTTGGGCATCATGTGGGTAGGAAGGGACTGTGGCATGCAGAGGATCCCAGATTCAACCTCCAGCATTTCCAGCTTAAGAGGATCAGATAGGTGATATAAAAGACCTGTGCCTGAGACCCTAGAGAGTGTTGGCAGAGTAATAACACAGCAACGGTGCACAACCTGATTAAAGAGGAGATAATGGTTTATCTTGGAATTAACATATCGGATAGGAAAGAAGAGAGAGAGAGAGAGGTTCCTAAATACATCTCTAGCTGAGAGAGAGGGTAAGACTGAGTGTGGCACTTCTGAGAAAAAGCAGGAAATTGCCAGGAGTAGCAATCTGGAGGCAGACAAGGAATGACATTTAGAAGGAGAGAAGGTGCTGACCTCACTATCTTGTCTAATTGTCTTCTTGCTGCCCCCTGCAGGGTCTTCTTCTCTTCTTCTTTGTACACCAGACATTGCCTTTTCCAACAGAGATCTACTGCCAGTCTGAGTAGACGATACTGATCTTGATGGACCAGTGGTCTAATTCAGCACAATGTAGCTTCATCTGGAACGCCATTAAGCACCCCTCAGCCTCCATAGCTACTATTTCCCCCCTGCCACTGTAGGGCATTTCTTGGGATTTTTTTTAAAAAATTTTTTTCCTAAAAAAGCAAATGTCTAGCTCTTTTCCTTTCAGAGTTACAGTTTTAAAAAAAAAACCAAAAATCATAGGTTTCCCCTTATAACTTTTTAGTAAAATGGCCTAGAGAGTATTATTTTTAAAAATGAATGCTCAAAGCTAGTACTTTATTGCAGTAGGTTGTTATTTCATTATAACATAATATCTATTACTAATTTTAATATATATTTAAAAAGCCCTCCAGTGATGCGGGGGAAATGGCAACTGGTATGTGGGGTAGAGGCCAGGAAAATGCAGAGAAAAAATACAGAGCAATCTTGTGAGAGCAGTCTTAGGCTGGTTACCTTTAGAGAAAAGACACCCCAAGATATTTGTGGTATTTTTCTATATTTTGCTTCAGTTACAATTATAAAAGTAGAGCACAGGTGGCAAAAAAGAAGTCCTTCTGCAGGGCAGCAGATCACCCCACAGTGGATCTCGAGAAAAGATCCTGTCCCTCACTAGGGGCTTCAGCCAACTCACAACAGTGTCCTGCTGCTTCTCGTTCGGGTACTGCTGGTTTTCCTTCACACAGGGAGGCAAATCTCCACCTTCCCTTCAGCTGAAAGGGTCATTAACTCCAAGTTCTAATGGGTACCCAAATAAAGTAGGGTTGCCAACTCCAGGTTGGGAAATACTTGGAGATTTGGGGGTTGACCCTGAGGAGGGAAGGGTTTGGGGAGGGTAAAGACTTCAGTGGGGTATAATGCCATATAGTCCACCTCCCTAAGCAGCCATTTTCTTCTGGTGAACTGATCTCTCTCACTTGGAGATCAGTTGTAATCCCAAGAGATCTCCAGACTCAGCCCAGAGGTTGGCAACCCAAAGCCATTTCCTAATAATCAAGACTCATTCAGGAAACATCCATAATTAAGAAATTACTTTTGTTTTATCATTTCATCTTATTCTGGATGCTAAGCATCCTCCTTGCAAGGTTATTGCACCTAATTTTTATTTTCTACATGAAATAGAAATAATAATAATAATAATAATAATTTTATGTTCTTATATATATTGGAATGTGGATAGTATTTTATAACTGTGGGAAATACATCTCATGACTTACTGGGACCCTGTGAATAAAAAAAGTATATGGCCTTATAAAGTCATACATTTTGAGGGATTTAGCTGATTTCTTAAGCCTCATAAACACTCACTGTGCTTGGTTAAACTTCTTGTGGTCAGTAATCATGGGAATTCTGAGAGGTTATTTGGTTATTTTGGCACAGAAAGAGGGAAATGTTGATATAGCAACGCTCCTTTTATGTCAAATACATGCTTTATCACATATCTAATGTTCAATATGGCTCCCCCATGCAGACCAAAAAATCCTCAAAGGGGGGAGGGAGTTTGAAAACTTAAGAGAACCCACAGGTTTTCAGATAAATGAAAGAGAGGGGGAGTTTGTAATTTTAAAAATCTGTAAACTAAAAGGAGATCTTGTAATATAGCATTACAAGATCTCAGCCACCATTGGGGGTTGCCTAGCAACCCCTGTAAATATTATGGAGGTAGCAATTTGGGTGAGGAAAAGATGTGGCAATGGGAGAGTCTGACAGAAGAAAGGAGAAGGAGTGATGGCAGAACTGAGGGGTCAAAAGAGTGGCAATGATGAATGAGGGGAGAAAAAAGTTGTGACCATGATAGGAGGCTCCTGGAAAGAGAAGAGACAGTGGCAGTGGCAGTGGCAGTGGCGGGTTTTGGGGGGGGGGGGAGAGGAAGGAGGCAGCAGCAATAGGATGATTGAAGAAGTAAAAAAAGTGGTGGCCTGGATTATGATGTACAGATTCCACAGTCCACTCTCATATTGCCTTGACCCATCGCCTCTTTTAGCAAGGCTGATGTATTTATAGAACTGCACCACTGCAGAGGGAAAGGATGAGGGAGAGGGGAGTCCGTCTCCTTTTGCTAGGCAATTGATTGATGTTTTCCTGTGCAGCTGGGAACAGAAGAACTGAAGTGAACAGCACCATGATTGTAGAGATCAAGTGACCACATCCCACACTCAGAATCTTCTAGCATGAAATTATAGCAGAAGCTCAGTTTACTTAGCAAGATGCACAGCAAACCTCAGGCCGTTCAAGAAAGAAAAGTTAGCAGCATGTTTAAAGTAGGAAGTAATGTGCATGCCCTCTAGACCATTTTTTTCCTCCAGAAAGAAGCCCAAGTAGAAAAAGCAGAACTGTGCAGAATTCTGAGGTAGAGTAGGAAGGGAAGGAGCAAAAGTCTAGCTGGGGTAAAGGACAAGACAAGGGAACAAACTGGAGGGCTACTTTCCTGCAGCTGTGCTTCATGAGCTACTTCAGAGCTGTGGGCTGGTGGGCTCTGAAGTAGCCCATCAAGGTCAGCTGCCAGCAATGAATCTTGAGGCTCCTGTATCTCTAATCCACTAACTTCAGCTGGTTCAGAGCAGGCTGCATGGGGCTCCTCGACTCCTGGGGAGTCTTCAGCCACACGGGACTCAGGCTGGTCAAGCTGACCCATGACATCTCTGAGGGCACCCATGCCCTGAGGGACTTGCTTAGTTTCTGCAGGGCTTGCAAGGCCAAATTGTTGAGGTTGGCCTTTTGAGGCTAATGAGATGTTTTGGGCTGGTTTGATGGTGGTATGGTGCGGAGCTATATATCTTAATATTTTATATGTTTTATTCATTCATTCATTCATTCATTCTTTAGTTTTATACCCTGCCCTACCCGCCAGCGGGCTCAGGGCGGCTAACGTGGCACAAAGTGCAACATACAGTACAATAACATTTAAAATCCACTATAAAATCCCAAATTGTTTTAACTGGTTTTGTTGGTTTTTATCTTCTGTGATGTTGTTTAAGCGTTGTAAGTCACCGTGACAATACTGACCTTGATGGACTGATGGTCTGATTCAGTATAAGGCAGCTTCATGTGTTCATGTGTATGTGTGAGACAAGGGGAGTTTCTGCACTAACGGCTCACTGTAGCTTACCCTGGCGAATCCAAGTACTCGAGCCTTTAAGGTTAATTTTGTATTTTTTGTCCCTGCCCTCTGTTCTATTCTTTTTTCTCCAGTTTATTTCTGTGTATGCATTCTGCATACAGCTTAATTGTGGTTAACCTCACTTGTGACCTGTGGAGGGGGTGTCCAATTGCCACCGGCTTGGCCAAGTGCATAAGCAAGGGATGGGGCACACTGCACCCTCCCCTTTCTCTCCTCTCCTCCCCATTTTCCCACCCCTTTGGCTAACTGCCACTGGGCTACTCCAGGCATGCATGACCCATAGAGAATGCCATCTCGGTGGCTGGCTAGCTGGCTGGTCTGTTGGGAGGGGTGGTGTCTCAAGTGTTTTAATTTTTTTTAAAATGGGCTTTCAAATGGCCTCTTCCATTGTTTCCAATGGGCTATCTTGTAATTCCTTTTAATACATCCCCTTCCAAGTTGTGTGCAGATTGGCTTTGGGGGAGGGAAAAGATCCCTCCCTAGGATCCAGTGTGCAAAGGGGGAGTGTGTCAAACCCCTCCCCTGAAAGCTAGAAGCATCAAACTCCCAGAGGACCTCCCTAGGCTGCCCCTATACCTGCCCTCCAAGTTGTGTGCAGATTGGCTTTGGGGAAGGGGGAAAAGATCCCTCCCTAGAGTCCAATGTGCAAAGGATCCCAGCCCTTCCCCGTTGGTGTGTGTGTGTGTGTGTGAACACATATCAAGATCAGTAAACTATCTACATTAGTGATAGAACTAAAAAGGGTTATTAAAAAGTTACAATAGTGGGGTAACCTTGCCTTGCAGCAGGAGAGGAAAAGGTGGAAGAGGGAAGGAGAAAAGTGCAGAGTGGGAAAAGACATGACAAAAGAAAGAAGGGGTGGAAATAGGGGTGGAGATGGGTGGGAAATGGGTAGTGTCACCGAGTCCGATGAAACTTGTCTGCTTAGCATTACCTCTGACTTGGAAGTGGAACAATTTTTAAGTCCCCCGCAAAAGCACTCTTGGATAATGTCAGATTAGAATGGATAAAAGGAAGTACTTTTTTACCCAAAGAGTGATTAACACATGGAATTCACTGCCACAGGAGGTGGTGGCAGCTACAAGCGTGGACAGCTTCAAGAGGGAATTGGATAAACATATGGAGCAGAAGTCCATCAGTGGTTACTATCCACAAGGTCTAGATAGGAACTCTCAGTCTGGGGCAAGTGATGCTCTGTATTCTTGGTGCTTTGGTGGTGGGGGCAACAGTGGGAGGGCTTCTAGTGTCCTGGCCCCATTGGTGGACCAGGACATGGAGGCAGGCACATTGTCAGAACTGTTTGGGGCAGCCTTCAGAGGCAGGTCCTTCAAGTGAGGCCTCTAGGGATCTAGGGGCTCTGGGTCTGGAAGAGGTGCTGGGTATGGAGGGTGTCCACTGGAGCTGAATTTTCCCTGAGCCTCTTGGTCTTTCCCCAGGGTGGTCTCTAGATCATCCTGCTCATCCTCTGAGGATCTGTTCCTGAGGCTCAGTCTGGTCCAGGAGGGGTCACTACGACGGGAGCTGCAAGGAAAGGAGGAACAGGAACAAAAATTGTGGGGACCAGGGTTGTACAAGAGGAGGCAGATGCCATATTAAAGTGGTCTAGTAAAAAGCCCAGCTGAGTGAGCCTTAGGTGACTCAGGCAGTGGTGGCGACAGGTGTGGGCTTGCCAATTGCTTCTTCCTAATGTTGTCAACCTCCAGGTGGGGCCTGGAGGTCTCCCAGAATTACAACTGATCTCCAGACTACAGAGATCACTTCCCCAGGAGAAAATGGCTGCTTTGAAGGGTGGATGCTATGGCAGTATGAAGTCCGTCCCCTCCCCAAATCCTGCCATTCCCATGTTCCTCCCTCAAATCTCCAGGAATTTCCTAACCTTGAGTTGGCAACCCTAGCTCTTCCTGTGCTTCCATTAGCTAGATTCAGGCTGAGCAGCCCATGGTGCTAGAGTTTAACATCATTTGCCCCTGTCTACCAGTGACCCTCCAGGGGGACCCCCCCCCTTGAATTTCCAAGTAACTTAATGGGCCAGTTTGCCCATTATAACAGAAGTGAAAGTACTGAAACCTCTGCAAAGATCTGAGTATGGACATTAACAGTATGGATATTGGAATTTAACAGTATGAATATTAATGAGGGGGAAATTACAGTGGTGGGGCTTAGCATGGATGATTTGACCCTTATTTCAGAGAAGAATGCCTTTGGCAGAGATTAATTGACATAGAAATGCAAGAACTTAGAAGTTTTGCTTCTGGGCACTGTTCTCCCATTTATTGGGGGATTTTGTTTAATGGGCCACTTGTAGAGTTTTTCCAGTTTGATTGATCCCCACATTAGAAGGGTATTAACGCTGGCCCATTTCAACATGCTCCCCTCAGCTGTGCTATATGGGAGATTTTTTAAAATACCATTTTCGGATAGGTTATGTCCCTGTAGGCTAAAGGAGTTGAAGGCATGGACCATGTACTTCTCTCTTGTAGATTTTACCAGGATTTACATGCTTATCACCTCATTCCTATATTGCGATCCTTGGAGGGCAAATCTGAGAAAACTAAGATACTGAACATCCTAGCCTCAAATAGGGCTGATACTATCAAAGCAGTGGCAAACTTCCTTTATAGTGCATATAGGAGGAGAAGTTTTTTCTGTCAGATTGGTTAGTCAATTAACTGTTTTTTCCTCTTTCCTTTTCTGTATTCCTGAGCAGGGCCAGTGCTACTATTAGGACTGTTGACAGTTAATCTCCAGCACTAAGATCAGCCAGACCTGTTTGACAGATATCTGTCAATTGGTAGCTGTGTAGAACTAGTCTAAACTGGTTATGGCTGGCACTTCTGAAGGGTCAGTCATAATGACTCAGCATTGGTCACAATATGTATATAATTGATTGGTCACAATATGTATATAAGAAATTGTACAGTACTGATGTGTGTCCATTCTCTAATGTCATGGTTCTGGCGAAACAGTTTGATCCTGTAAATAAAATCCTGTGTATAGTTCACCACATAACGGTGTTAGTATGGCTGCTGTGAGGAGTTCCAGGAGTGAAGTGCTGGTGAGAACTGGGAAAGCTGGGGTGCTGAAGGTGGCAGGAGTGGCTGCAAGGGGCTGGAGTGGCTGGAGTGGCTGAAGGGGTGCTAAAGATGCGCTGCACAACAAGGACAACCTAGGCGGCTGCCTGAGGCGAAGACCTCAGAGGGGCGCAGAACTGACAGTCTGCATTACTATGCAGGAGACCCGCCGCGAGGCCCAGCACCAGCAATTTCAAATTTTGTGGGTTTCAGTCTTTCTAAAATGCATTTGTGTTCGAAAATTGGTTGGCACGGGGGGGGGGGGGGTGCCAGAAGGTAGCCTTGCCTAGTGTGCAAAAAAACCTGGCACTGTCCCTGTCCCTGAGCTAGGGCTGTTGTTGTTATGTCAATAAAGGTTTGTGATATGTGACTAAAGGGAACCTCCACGTTCAGAGTCAGTAAACCTCTGAGTACCAGTGCCAGGAGGCAACACCAAGGGATGGCCTCAGCCTCTATGCCCTGTTGTTGGACCTCCAGAGGAAATGGTTGATTGCTGTGTGAGTCAGGATGCCAGACTAGATGGACCACTGGTCAGATCCATTGGGACTATTATGTTCTTTTGGCTCCCTGGAGGATAGACAGGATAAAAAGGTACCAGGTAGATATAATGAAAAGGTTAATAAACACTCTGAAGACCCATTGTTTCATTGTGAGTGGAAGGCAAAGGCACATCCTACTGAGTCAGCACTGCCACTTCCTTAGGAAAATCTTCCATCTCAATGCCTTTTATGATACTTGTAGCTTTTGAAAGGCAAGAACCCTGAAAGACAAATTCCAGGGAGAAAACTATGTCCATCTGTCACAGCAAGAGTCTTGGGGCACCTTATGGTAGCATAATCTTTCATGGACTTTTTTTTTTTTTGACAGACAAGATGTTAAATATAATAGCTTGAAGTGTGATTCTATGATGTCTACTCAATCCCACTGAGTTAAAAAAAAAACCAAATAGTGAGTTGTGTATGCAAGAATGTATTCCTCACCTACTCCTTCCACAGAAGCAACAGCAGCTTTGGAAGTACAGGAGGGAGGAGGAGGTTGTTATATCGTTAATGCTAGGCATTAGAATAAGGAAGGAGGCTACATGGTTTTTCAGGAGCTTAGGTTAATAATAAGTCAGGTTCTTTCTTTGATTGGAGCTGCAGTAATAACAACTTTCTTTTTCTCTGTTCTTGCCCATGCTAAATCCAGGGCTGAGGACAGACTGGCAAAATGAAGTGCGAGGGAAGCGGGGCAAAAAGACCCGGGCTGAGTTGTCGCAGGGCTTTCTGTTCGCACTGCGTAGACTGATGCGGGACCATACTGGGGAGGAGGCAGAATGGAGCATTCACATTGTGGGGTGGCCCCTGGCGGTGGTACTGTGGCAGCACACGGCTTTGGTCCATTTTGCCGACCTGTGCATAGGTGCATAGGCACATGGGCGCAGCAGCCGGATCAGTGGGTTCACATTACTGGTGCAGCTTGATGTGCGGCTTATTTGCATCCACACTGCCAGGAAGCGGGATGAACATGCACCAAGACGGCTTGATACCTGTTTCTCCAGGTACCTTTTTGAAGTGTTATGAAAGCGCTTCAGGACCGGGTGAGTGCGGCACGGCAACACGGGGCAGCTGCGGTTATCTGAATGGGCTCTCTTAATCCACTTGAAAAGTGGACCTATCTCAGGCCAAACTGCCAGTCTGTCCTTGGCTCAGGCCAATGAATGAGAGCAATTGAAAACACTGGCTTGGATTAAAATATCAGACTGGTCACAAACACCACAGCTAAGGACCCTCTTCCCTTAGCATCAGTACTTTCACTGCATTTGGAATCCTCCTCACCAGGTGCTTTCAAGTACATTTTTAAAAAAGTTTGATGATCACATCATGGATCTTTTGCATAATGTGTAGTCTGGTTTTTGGTTCAGTCAGTTTATGGAACACAGCATTAGAAAATAAATTTGGTGGATCAGCTCATGTCCAAAATCTTGGAAATGGGCTTTTGAGTTACACAGAACTTTCCTTCAAGAATTTAAAATACTTTAAAATGTATTCAAAGAAAAATGAAATACTGTAGATATTACATTGTTTGGTCTAATGTTACCACCACACTAACGTTTTCTTTATACTAAGTCAGTTCAGGATCTGATTCTTGTGCTTTCTGCTGCAGACATAGGTTATCTTGTGGATCTAGAAAGAAGGGCTGCAGGGAGGGCTTAACTGGTGCCAGGTCTTAGTTCTAGGACCTGTTTTTAATGCCAGGTTAAAGTTCAAAATATATGGAACATAAACAGATAGGAAAGGCCAATAGCACGTGCAAGTACATTCTTTTCATCTTTCCTATTATATGAAGCCGTTTTAACATTCCAAGGGGCAAGATTCCATGGGGCGCCAAAATCAGTAAGCTGGACGGACTGCCTCTCAAAAGGGGGACCCTGGCCATTGGCTGCATTCTCTCCCTGCTTTGCCTCAGTCCTGCCCACAGAACCACCGGCCAGCGTCTTGGCCTCAGTCTGGAGGGAGCCAGCGAAAGGGAAGGACCGACTGGGAGCTGGGTCCACGCTTTTCCTCCACCCACTGCCAGGTGGGTCTAACTGTCCAAACGAAACAAAGAGAATGGGGGGGGAGGGAAGGGAATGCAAGCACTTCTGCCTGACAGAGAGACCAGAGCGCCTTCCTTCTGACAGGCAAAACTGCCCGGGATCCATTCTCTCCCTTCCCTAACTGTCCCCTCAGGGGCCTGCTTCTGTCAGTGAAAACGCAATGGACTATCAGCGTAACCCTTCCCCCGCACACTGCCAAATTGCCAAATTTCCTCTCAGAAGACACTATGAAACAGTCAAAGAGAAGGGGGGGATGGGAAAGGGTGCCCCAGGCTGGGTTCCCTGCAGCCCGCCCACCAAAGCTCTGCCCGCCAAAGTTCACCTCACAATGTGGCTTCACCTCAGGAGAGAGGATGCCATTTGCCTTCCCTTCCCATCGCCTCCAAACAGAGCAAGGGGGAGGGGAGGGAATCCAGGCGCTTCTGCCTGACAGAGAGAACAGAGCACCTTCCCTCTGACAGACAGAACTGCCAGGGATCCATTTTCTTCCCTCTCTCCCTTCCCATCACCTCCAAATGGGGCAAAGAGAAGGGGAGGGGAGGGAACGGCTGGGCCTGGCTGGGGGAGGGGGGAGCAGCAAGAGAGGAAAAAGTGAGAGCCTGCCTCCCCACAATGTGAGCCTACTGCCAAGGAAGACCAACTGCAAAGAAACATAAAATCCTCAAGCCTCCTGCATGATGCAGCATGCTCAAGCCATTAATGTTAGTGTATAAGTGGATCAGGGCAAAAGGCAGAATGGGAAAGGGGGCACTCCATTATATATACAGGTAGTGACCGGGGGGGGAGGACGGCTTCCTCACAGCCCTATCCTCGCACTCCTAACTTTGCTTACTCACATTACACTCTCAACCAATGCTCCCTCTAAGCTGTGGAGTCATGTGAGCAAAAATTCTGCTTTGTGAGCCACTGGCATTTCAGTTGTGAGCAAATGATTTGGCTACTGAATCAAGTAGTTTGCTCTGGAGCCATCCTTTCCAAGCTAAGACAAAACTGTGTGAGCCAGAGCCTAAAAACTATGAGCTACATCACAGTGGGGAATATCACACAGCCATTATGCTCCATTTCAGGAACTCTTCAGTAACAGTTTCTGTCAGGCATTTTACACAGAAACATATTAGTACCGGTTCCCTAACGGAACATTCTGGCCCTTTCACACAGAAACGTGCCTCATTGGGGAAGCGTTCCTGAGCCGGTTTACCTTGAAACCTCCTCCCAAGCGTTCTTCTGTTCTTTGTACCAGTCCTGAAGCGCTATAGGGTGCTGTGTGAAGTGCCCGAACCACTTCCTCTGATGATGAGAGTGTGTGTGTGTGCATGTGTTTGTGTGTGTGTGTGTGTTTGTGTGTATGTGTATGTGTTCTTTGTGTGTTTGTGTGTGTGTTTGTTTGTTTGTGTGTGTTTGTGTTTGTTTGTGTGAACAGAATGCCATAGAGGCCACCCTCCAAATCAGTCATTTTCTCCAAGGGAGGGAGAAGGACCTGTTGTCTGGAGTTCAATTGTGATACTTGGCAATCTTCAGGCTCCACCTGGAGGTTGCCTACCCTAAGCATTTGTGTGTGTGTTTGTGTGTGTGTGTGTTTGTGTCTCTCTGTGTGTGTTTTTGTGTTTTTGTGTTTGTGTGTGTGTTTGTGTCTCTGTGTTTTTGTGTGTGTGTGTTAGTGTGTGTGTGTGTGTGGTGAAGAGGCTTGCAAAAAACCCCGGCAGTCTGAAATGGCAAACCGCTCTGAAGACGGCTCCAAAATGATAGGGGAAGGGCTGTCTGAAACAGCTGTCACTGTACCAGTTTATTACAAGCCAGTAAGCAGGATCTGCTAGACCCATTGTTGCCAATCTCCAGGGGAGGAATGGAGATCACGCTAAATTACAACTGCTCTTCAGATGGCAGTGATCTTCCCCTGGAGAAAATGGTGGACTCTGTGTCATTATACCCGGCTGAGGTTGCCACAGCAAATTGACACTGAGTGCCCAAGCCCGGGGCACTCTCCCAGAGCCTCTTTCTAGAGCCTGTTGTATTTATTTCCACAAGGGGCCTTATTCCTAGTCATTAATAAACAGAAATGAGAGGAGGTTTGGGGAAAGAGGCTCAGTACCATAGAGTGGTCCTTTCAGGTAGATCTGTGCCCTGCCACTCTTTTTCCAAAATATTAAGAACCAGTTCCATGGGCTTGAAAAGAGAACAGTTTGAAATCAGGGGTTTTTTTAAGTCAAAGTCCAAATTCACACATGCTACTTATAGTGTTTTTCAGACCCTGTACTGCTGTTGGTATGCACACATGAAAAGCAGGAAGGCAAACCATCTGTATTTTTGAATGGACTAGTGGTAAAGTTGCCAACTCTGTGTTGGGAAATTCCTGGAGATTTGGAGGTAGCGCCTACGGAGGACAGTTTGGGGAGGGGAGGGACCTCAATAGGAATATGATGCCATAGAATTCACCCTCCAAAGCAGCCATTTTCTCCAAGGGAACTGATCTCTGCAGTCTAGAGATCAGTTGTAATTCCAGAAGATCTCCAGCCCTACCTGGCAGCTGGCAAACCTAATTTATAGTTATACAGGAAAGCCAATTTAAAATCTCATTCCTGTATTAATATGGTCTACCTTCGTCATCTAATCGCAGCTTTGTCTGGTATAGTTTTAAACTGGTGATTTCTCCTAGTGGGAAATTCATCTCTTTCAAGTGGAAATGCCAGCGCTGACTTCTTTTGTCCCTTTGAGTCAACCTTATAGCGTCATACCAAACTAAAACCTTTCCTGTATTTGTTTAAGTTTTAGCTACTGTCTGAGAAAATATGACTGTGGTTTCATAACAATAACATTCAAGGCAGCCCTAGCACAAGGTTGAATGACATATCCTGAGTGCGTAATTAAGCTTCTGTTCCGGTTTCTACCTGATTGTGTTTGGAGTAGCTACACCCATTTTATAAAACACAAATCATGAGGAAGATGTCATGGGACCCCTGACTGATCAGACCTTCCTGAAATGAGTTTTCGGGAGTGTCCATGTAAATCAGAAAAGAGGCTTATTGCTGTTTCCCGGGATCTATATTTTCTGATGTTATTCACAGCTGGGTATAGCATCAAATGAATAACGCTAACATTGCAAAGGGGTAGCAGTGGTGGACCATGATAGTCTGTATGTTTTCCATGCCCCTGTGCAAGTTCAGACAAAGCACCGATTGTGTTGACAAGTGCAGAATTTAGCATTAGGAAGTTTACTTTATGGTGTGTGTGTGTGTGTGCATGCATGCCAGGTATCTGTATTTTATGGCTACAGATTTTGTGAGAAATCCTTGGCAAAATTTCAGAAGCAGAGCAGAGGAGAAATAGGATAGGAACAGTTCCTGGCTGACGGTTCAGTGAGAGAGCAGCTGCTTTGCATATAAACTGTCCCAGGTTGAATTTCTGGTATCTACAGTTAGAAGGATGAGGAAGCTGGTGGTGTGAAAGACATCCTGGAGAGCTGTTGCCATTTAGAATAGACAATAGGCCAGGGGTCTGACTGAGGGGGAGGCCGCTTCATACATACATCTGCAATGTAGTAGCAGTGTTAGGTCAAATTTACATCTGACTTTCCCGCTAGAATCATTCTAGTTTCAAAAAAACCTGTCTATACCTGTTTCTAGTTTCAAACCATACTTGTTCTAGTTTATAAATTATTGTTGACATTTGTTAATTGCCCTCCTGTGGTCAAGCTAGCATTATACTGCTTTAAACAAATGCTGTTGCTTAGTACTCTTCAGACCCCTGGAGTGCAATTTGAAACCAGCGTGAAATGAGCTTGGGAAAAGACAGCAGTCAAACTACTTCAGAGGGGAGGTGTAAATTGGGCCTTAGAAGGCTTTGTGGTAGTCCTTTGAGCTCAGTCATCAACTTTTCCTAACTGGGAACTGAATTGATGATGTTTTCTGCCATCTAGTGGAGGCCAGTAAAAATATTTAATCCATCAGGTAATCAAGCATCATGCAAAATTTTCTCTGGAGGTGCAGATCTGGAGGTGCAGACTGGAGGTGCAAATCTAACAAGGAGCCTTTTGGATCTGCCACAGCTCAATATTTAACCCTCAGAAAAGTCAGAATTTAATGAAGTGCTGTCGCTTGCAGGGCTTGCTTTCTGTTTGTAGATGGAGTTGAAGTGACTTTTAGTTTTGTTTGTTTGATTGGCCACTGTCAACAATTAAAGAATTCTTTTAAGTCATGAAGAATGAAAGTTCTTTAAAGTATCTGACTTATAACAAATGATTCCTTAACTGTCAAGCAGTTCGCCCCATGTCAATTTCAAGAGCACCAAAACAGAGCTGTTCTCATAAATTTGGTTTCTTCCTGCACCTGCAGAAAAGTATGACGATGGAAAATATGAATGAGATCCCTCCCCCCTGCTCAGAATGCTGTAGTAGCCTCATGTCGCCCTGGTACCACTGTGCAGATGTAAGTTGAAGCGGTGAGCGATCACTGGTGATAATAATGAGATCACCTTACCCAGCAAGGTGATGATAGGGATCACCTCTCCAAAGAGAGAGAGTGATGAAAACAGACACACGGAGTCAGAGGTATGATTGAGGCATAAAGTTAGGGCTGTGAGGCCCCTGCTTTTATTGGCTATATTTGCTACATCAGTAGTTAGTTATTTGTTCAGTCAGCAAAAGAACATGCATGCAGTACATGATACATAAACAATGTTGCTACAAGATACAGCTCCCAGGGAAAAGTGTTTCTACTGTGAGAAAGCTGAGCTGGCTTAATCTAATGGTTACATTTCTGTTATGCTCAGAGAGAGATGAGAGAGGCATTCTCTGTGACCTTCAGATGTTGGTGTGCCAAACATTCTATAGGTGTCTTAGCTATCTATAGACATGGTTTGCCAGTGCCTTAAGATAACTACAGAATTCCTACATCTCCCCCTTTTTTGTTTTTTAAGAGCTTGTAAACATAATATATGTGCTGCTTTGTTGGACGGGGAGAAGAACGGGGGCCTGATTGTAAGCATACAGAAATGAGAGATGGGATGCATTGAATAAAACACAAATTAATGCTGTTAAAACTTATGCAGGCATATTGTAAAAAATCATGAAGCCAGCCAGTTGGAATCCATGACCAGAGAAAAGTCCATCAGGCTGGAATAGGGTTTTGTTGAATGCTTTTAGTATAGAAACGGAGACAATTGACTTGCATCTGAATGTTATAAGAATTGTTTGTTAAACTAAAACAATACATAGCAGATATCTTTTCCACACCCTGTCCGATGTTGAAGTAGCAAAGAATTAATAGCAGCTCTGTTATCTAAAATGGCATGGCAAAGTTCTTGTTGTACTTTAAGTAAAGCATTTGCTTGAATGGTTTTTGCCAGTGAGCAAGCGACTTTAGACAGTTGCATATAAGTTCCAACTAACAATCCAGGCAATGAGGCTCGCTGCAAAAGAAACATATTCAGCTTTGCAAAGAAGAGTTACATTGGCATTACAATCTGAAGTTAAAGTGATAGAATGTTGAACTCTGAATGAAGCATTTAAGTTTTATTTTGTAACTATATAAAGCACTAGGTGACTAAGATAGCATTGTGTTTCTGTTATGTTTGCTGGAATATAGTTATAAGTATGACTCCCACAGGAGAAAAACCATCCCAATGATATGTGCCTAAAATTACTGGTGATATTTAAATATTTAGAACAATTCCATAGACTAAGGCCAGGGCTATGACACCTTCTCAGAAGATTATGTTTTGTGCAATTTACCATTCTAGCGCAAGTGTTGTTTGCATGATTGGCTACATTAGGAGTATATATTTGGAATGTATTGTGATGTAAGTGATGACTAGGGGTTCCCCAATTAGCCATGGAATCATACCTTATTTTAGCGTCATTTAGGAATTTGGATAACCCCGTTTCTTTCCCAATATTACCAGGAGCTTTGCAAACGGGTGATAAACAAGTTCCCAGCAACCCATGCATGTATGGTGTGTCTGTGAGGCAAAAATGATCAGTTCCAGTTATGTTAGCTAATTGTACCTAAATGTTATATTGCAGTCTTTCATGAAGAGAAGGTTGTGTAAATGTTGCTTCAGCTGAAGATTATAAAACAATACAGAAAATTGCACTTAATAAAAGAATTGTAACTGAATTAGCATTGAAGCATGAAAAACAACAAGCAAGAAGTTTTCAGGCGTCTTTTCTTGACCAGTTTTCTCAAAAGCTGGTTCAGTCTGTAAAGAAATGTCCAGTATTTTCAAGAGTTTGTTCAGTCTGTAAAACAAGAGCTTTAATCTGTTTCTATGTCACTGGAGGATTTTTTCTCCAGCTCCTCCTCTCTTTCGGTCTTTCTTTGAGTCTGCAAGTTGCAAAGAAAACTCAGGAATCGGATTCTGCAGTCCCTGATGCCAAGCCATCCTTCCAAGGTCAAACACACCGAGCTGGCACCCACACAGGACCTGTAGGAACAGAGAACAGAGAAGGACCTGTAAGAACAGAGGCATAGCCTCGTCCCTAGGTTAGTAAAGGCACCGGCCCTTTCCCAGGCCTGGTGCTGGAAGCACTTCAGTCAGAAAAGAGTTTGAAGTCTGTGTAAGGTTGAAATGATTAATAGTAGACAATACCCAGGCAAGCCATTCTACTTTAGCAGGAAAACCTAGAGGTATTCCTTCTTTTTGTTTTTGTTTATGAAAATGTTCTTTTAGGGTCTGATTTGGTCTTTCAGTAATGGCTTGCCCTTGGGAATTGTATGGAATACCAAAAATGTGTGTAAAGTTCCAGCGTGCAAATGGTGAAATGAAAGCATAATATCTCTGAAGTCATAATAGCACAGAAGTGTCATGTAAATTGTATATTTAGAGTGTGTTGTTCCTGGAAAGAGACAACCCATCTAAATTCTAGAAAACAAAATAAGGAAGTTGTACAAAATAGAAACCTTTACATTTAATCTGTTGTGTACACCTACAACTATAGAATGGCTAAAAATATGTTATACTTGCTCTCCCCTTTTGGGGAGTGACCTACACATACCCAGAATAATAGAAACTTATGTCTGGGGCAGAGTGGATTTGACTACACTGAGGATACTGTTGTACAATTGCTTGGGCTTCATGTAAGGGAATACTAAATTGTTTAACTATGGTTTTGGCATTTTGATGGTGAGAAGCATGACTTTCTGTAGGTGAGCAAACAAGAGCTCTTAAAGCTTCGTCTGCTACTGTGAATGTGAGCAATGAAAATGGTTTGGTGTGTACTTTTAAAAGTTCCTGTAAACTAAAAATAATGCTAGCAAAAATTTCATCTGTTATTCTCATATGAAGCAGCTAGAAAACAAAGGGATCTTTTTCGTGGTCTCTGTGCATCACACCTCTGGGATAATGTGCGCCTGCGCCGATCCCGATCGGTAATTTCAAAGCCAACAGATTTTCGCACCAACTCCCCGATCGCGCGCCGGCTCCACTGCGCATGACCGGGGAGGGGCACGAGGATCCCGCCAGTTCTCTTCTGACCGCCGCGTCGTGAGGATCCTTTCTCTCCTGCTCCGGTCGGTAGTTTACTTTCCTATCTGAAAAAAGCCTTCGGACTGATTTTTCTCCCCTATTTGAACTCGGACTGTTAACTGGACTTGATTTTGGAAATCCCCCCCCCCCTTACTTCACCGCTCGGCCTATGGCCCAGCGGTGGGGGTTCTTTAAGAGGTGCCTGCAGTGCGGCAGTAAAATAGCCCCACCAGACAAGCACTCCTTGTGCCTTCTTTGTCTGGGCGAGTCCCACCGAGTCGACTCCTGCGCGAGTTGTGCAGCTTTCTCGAAGCAAACTCGTAAAAATCGAGCTGCGAGGCTCCGGGTTGCCCTCCTCGAGTCGGCATTGTCCCCGAAGATGTCTTCTTCTGAAATTCCGGCGTCTTCACCGACGGGACCGACGGGACCGACGCCGTCTCCATCCCGGAGCATCGGTACCGACAGACCGGCACCGAAGAGATCACTCCCCTTGCCCGATACTCCTGCTAAAAAGCGCAGAGAGGGCAAGGAGGAGAAGGGCAAGCTGAAGCACAAGAAACCCTCGAGTGCTTCGTCGATGCGTGGCGCGCTCGACTCAGCCCAGTCCGGGCTCGACCAGCTTGACCCAAAAGATCGCGAGCAACCCAGGGGTAGATCGATCTCCCCGATGCCGTGACCGATCACCTTGACGGACTCCGACCTCGACATAGACCTTACACAGGTCCCTCGTGATACCCCCGACGCCAAGGCGAAACCACCGTCGGCACTGAGAGGGGATAAGGATTACCGCTCTCCGGCTCCACCGGTGCCGTGGGACATCCAGCAGTGGAGATACCTCTACGGCTCCTACCCACCTCCGCCCCAGTGGTACCCCACCGAATGGGATCGACAATCCACCTCTTCCAGAGTGTCTCGGTACCGAGAACCTACATCAGTACCGACACCGACACCTACATCGGTACCTCCGAAACGGACGCCCGACATCGATCCTCGTCCGTTGCCGACAACACAAGACCTGTCAAGCCCGACCCCTCTTTCACCATCCGAGCACTCGGCACCGGGGTCCCCGGCATCGTCCGTGTCGGGAGACGAATCACTTCCGCACCCGTCTCCGGACACGCAGGTCACCGAAAACCTCCCAATCTCCCCCTCCAAGGATGTGAAACCCTACGGAGAACTGATTAAGAGGATGGCACATTCACTGGCTTTGGCCACGGCCCAACCGACTCCGACGGCCACAGACTCCATCTTCGACATAGAACAGATGGATATGTCCACACCGGTGGCCCTCCCTCTCATATCGGTCCTGACGACTACGGCCAAAGAATCCTGGCCTCATCCCTCATCTACCCCCATCTCCAGCAAACGCCTAAACCACATGTATAGGATCCAGGAGCCTGGGGCAGAATTTTTGTTTGTCCACCCCAAACCCAATTCGGTGGTCGTGACACCCTCCACCAAGGGTCGTAGTGGTCACTCCTCCCCATTGGACAAAGAAGGACGCAAAATAGATTCCTTTGGCAGACGTATTTATTCAGCGGGCGCATTGAGCCTAAAGATTGCAAATTACACCGCCTGCATGAGCAGATACCAGTACTCGCTCTGGGAGCAGATGACTGCTCTCATCGCCCATCTCCCAGAGGACAAGCTACGCAATGCCAGGAAGATCCAGAAAGAAGGCATGTCTTTGGCCAAGCTTCAACTCTCGGCCTCTAAGCATTCCGCAGAAGTAACCTCCAAGACGCTCACTTCAGCAGTGTCCATCAGACGACATGCCTGGTTGAGATCCACTTCTCTTCCTCAGGACACCAAGACCTTGGTGGAAGATCTTCCGTTTGAAGGAGACGGGCTCTTCAGCTCAACAACGGACACAGTGCTTCACGAGCTTGATAACAGCATGAAGACTTCCCGCAATCTGGGAGTATCTCAGCCTAAGCAACAGAAACAGAGAACATGGCAGAGATCATGGTCCAAGAAACAGCCACAAAGGCCTCCCTCTAAACCCCAATGGCAGAGGTCGCCGCCATCTACCTATCAACATAAACCTTACAATAACAAGCCCCGTTTCCCAACCACTCCGACGTCTAAGGCAAAACTCCCCAAACCGAGCAAGCAGAGCTTTTGACTCCCACCCCCACTCCGACATCTCCACCCGTCTATCACCCTACCTGACAGCATGGCAACACATCACTTCAGACAAATGGGCACTCTCAGTCATCTCCGAGGGTTACAGAATAGAATTCTTCGAGATACCAATGGAACACTACTTCGTGGTCACTCCCCCATCCGACACTCTAACATCCGAGGTCGAGACCCTGCTGAGCAAGGATGCAATAGAACCAGTAGCGACCCAGCATTTCCAACAGGGATTCTATTCCCGCTACTTTACAGTGCCAAAGAGAGACGGGGGCCTTCAACCCATCCTGGATCTTCGGAACCTCAACGCGTTCATAACGTACAAAAAGTTCCGAATGACCACCCTTCAGATCATTCTACCTTTGCTGGAAGCGGGTTCTTGGATGGTGACGCTGGACCTGAAGGATGCATACTTCCATGTGACCATTCATCCTTCTCACAGACCCTTTCTACGCTTTGCGATCGGTCCACGTCACTTCCAGTACAAGGCACTACCATTCGGCCTCTCGACGGCACCCCGTGTCTTCACAAAACTAATGGCAACAGTAGCGGCCCACCTCCGCCTGCAGGGCATCCACCTATACCCCTACCTGGACGACTGGCTTCTGATTGCACCCTCAGCATCAGACCTGCAAGACCACGTCTCCCTAACGCTCCACACCCTGGAGACTCTGGGGTTGACAATAAATACAAAAAAGTCCATGCTCACCCCCTCCAGACGGGTGCAATTCATCAGAGCTCTTCTCGACTCCCTACAGTGCAGGGCATTCCTACCTCCCAGCAGAGCCTCGGACATCGTTTCTCTCCTCAAAAATCTGAGAAGGAACTGGGAGGCGACAGCTCGTCAGATACTGCGACTCCTGGGACTCATGGCGGCAACCACCATGGTCATTCCCTTCGCACGGCTACACATGAGACCCTTGCAGCTGTGGTTCCTTCGTCGGTTCAGGCCAAGCCTACACCTTCTGTCCAAGAGATTCCGCCTCTCGGACTCGGTGGTTCAAGCCCTGGAGTGGTGGCAGGTGCCACAGAATCTCCAGACAGGCGCCCCCTTTCGCCGCCCTCCCTCGTCAGTCACTATTACCACAGACACATCCCTATGGGGCTGGGGAGCCCATCTCGGCGATCTGTGCGTAGGCGACAAGTGGGATCCATCAGTAGCCCCCAATCACATCAACTTTCTGGAGCTACTAGCGGTCCGTTACGCAATCCGGTCCTTCCAACACCTTCTGTCGGGAAAGACGGTGGCTATCCTCACGGACAACACGACCACGATGTACTACATCAACAGGCAGGGTGGTACGGTTTCCCGCAGTCTTTGCCGGTTAGCGATAGAACTCTGGACAGAATGCCAATCGCTGGATATCTATCTGGTGGCGAATCATCTTCCCGGTCAGCTCAATACGCAAGCAGACTTCTTGAGCAGAGGGGGTGCATCCCTACATGATTGGGAGCTCAATCCGTGGTACTTGACCCCAAACTTCAGCCTCTGGGGTCAGCCTTCTGTGGATGTCTTTGCTTCCAGAGACAACAAGAAGTGTCCCCTCTTCTGCTCCAGGGCAGGTACAGACCCGACATCCCTGGGGGACGGCCTTCTCCTCTCCTGGTCGGGATTACACCTTTACCTGTTCCCTCCAATTCCACTGATACTGAGGGTAGTACAGAAGCTACTTGCAGAACAACCACTAGCAATCCTGATCACACTCTGGTGGCCGAGGCAACCTTGGTTCCCCACCCTCCTTCGTCTCTCCGACGGGGTGTACACTCACCTTCCAATGAACCCAGACCTCCTATGGATGTACAAGGGTCTGGTGCTGCATCACGACATACCCAGACTGAAGCTGACAGCTTGGCGAATTCGTCCTCCGAAGTGGACCCTCGCATAGCGAATGTCCTCCTCAATGCCCGTAAACCGTCTACCCGTCGTTCCTACGAGGCAAAATGGAATAAGTTCCTGTCTTTCCTTGCTTCAACAGGACGACCTTCCATTCCATCTACACTGAATGACATCTTTGGGTTCCTCTTGTCTTGTAAGGACAGAGGATTGTGCCACGCATCCCTTCGTGTCTACCTTTCAGCAGTTTCGGTTAACCATCCAACGATAGATGGCTATTCCATTTTCTCTCATCCCACTACGAAGCAATTCCTAAAGGGAATGTGCCGTCTCTTCCCAACAGTTAAAACCCCTGTTCCAGCATGGGACCTGCCTCTAGTGCTGCATAAGCTAATGGGCAGGCCATTTGAGCCTATGGCTTCTTGTAGCCTGCAGCTTCTTTCGTGGAAAGTAGCGTTTCTTGTGGCTCTCACTTCGGTTCGATGGGTGAGTGAGCTGTCGGCTCTTCGATGTGACCCACCATACCTTACCTTTCATCAGGATGCAGTGACCCTGACTCCTGATATTAATTTTTTGCCGAAGATAGTTTCGGACTTCCACATTAAAGCGGACATCACCCTACCGGTGTTTTATCCTGAACCCAAGGATCAGACACAACGTTGCCTGCATTCCCTCGACATTAAGAGGGCCCTGTCATTTTACTTGGATCAGACTAAATCCTTTCGCAAGTCTCCAGCTATCTTTGTCGCTCATTCCCTTCCCAGACAGGGACAGAAGCTGTCGTCTCAGAGACTGTCTAAATGGATTGTTGAGACGATAAAGCTCGCCTACCTCCTGGCCAAGCGGCCATTACCGGCGTCCCTGCGGGCTCACTCTACTCGAGCAGTGGCTGCCTCGACAGCTTTTCTCAAGGGCATCCCCCTGGGAGATATCTGCAATGCTGCTACATGGACGTCTCCTCACACGTTTGTGAGGCACTACGCCTTGGACGTCCGTACCCATCAGTGATCGCCGGTGGGCCGTGCAGTTCTGCAGACAGCTCAGATGTGAGACCTTCAGCACCCACCTCCAGGTATGTGGTGTAATTATTGCTCGCTATTCTCCCAGAGGTGTGATGCACAGAGACCACGAAGAAGATATACAGGTTGCTTACCTGTAATTGGAGATCTTCGAGTGGTCATCTGTGCATTCACACCACCCGCCCTCCTTCCCTTCTGCTTTCGGTCTCCCTTGTACTTTCTTGGAGGCTGCTTGCAGCGGTCAGAAGGAACTGGTGGGATCCTCGTGCCCCTCCCCGGTCATGCGCAGTGGAGCCGGCACGCGAGCGGGGAGTTGGCGCGAAAATCCGTTGGCTTTGAAGTTACCGATCGGGATCGGCGCAGGCGCACATTATCCCAGAGGTGTGAATGCACAGATGACCACTCGAAGATCTCCAATTACAGGTAAGCAACCTGTATACATTCTTGTTGCTTAAAAAAATCTTCACTTAGAATGCCTATGTAGATAAAAAACTGAAACTGTGAAAGGCAGACTGAGAAAGTATCAGTCCCTGCCCTTTGATGGTGAGTAACAAGGTTTGAAACATAGAGGCTGTCTGTGATTATATTGAGAAATTGGAAATAGCTGAAATGCAAGTTTTTATAGCAGCTAAGTTCTTTAAAATGAATTATAGACCAGTCTGTATGACAGAGATTCCTTTTGTAATTAAAATAATAAAATAATCACACAAAACGTTTGAGGTATCAAGAAGTAGAGTACTATGAATAGAAATGTCATTCAGGATAAGAAGACTTAAGCTGCAAAATTATGAACACAGTGAATCATATTTGAGACTCCCTCCTCACAAATGTGTAGTTTTGTTACTAAAGGTCCCTCTGTGTGTGAAGTAAATATTTAATTAGTAGCTGAGTGTGCCACTGAAGTCATAGTTGTGTTATATATGGGTAGTACTGCAGCCTGTTGGCAAAACAGATATGTTGTAAATATATGGAGGGCCAAATGTTTGATGTATCATGCGTTGTTTTGAGCTTCATTATCAGTTGCAGTCTAGCAGTTTTCTCTTTTAAGAGAACTGTTACTCTCTTAGGGCAGCAACTGAATGCCCTGGATTCCTGGAAGGTTAAAAATGTTTTCTCACTGGTTTTTGAATGCTGTGGTTTTCTAATAGTAGTAGAAAGAGTAGTCCAGTAATACCTTTGAAGACTAATAAAATCGTGGTAGGGTAAACTGAGTTTCCCATGTATTTTTAGTTCTTGATGCAATGACTCCTTGTTTTTTTTGGGGGGGGGGCTGCTGTTAATATGTATGGTGACTGCTGCATGAAGTGTGCATGAAGTGGCAGGGGAGATACTATTCCTCCCACAGAATCTGCCTGGGCGATTTATAAATAAGGAAAATATTGTGCCTTTTGAGTATGTGTCCCAGATACAACCATTTAAGAATATGTAGTGTACAAATGGAGACCTGCAAGAAACTTGCAGGATAGTTATCCCATTCCTCACACCTTTGCTTCCTCCCTTCTCCCCTTACCTCTCAAACTTGCAGGATAGTTATCCCATTCCTCACACCTTTGCTTCCTCCCTTCTTCCCTTACCTCTCTCACACTCTTTCTCCCTTCTGCCCCCTTTCTTACTCTCTCGCTCTCCTCCATGTATGCTTACTCTCTCGCTCTCCTCCATGTATGTTACTTCCTCTCTCTTTCTGACCTGTCATAATTCCCTTTGTTTTTCTGCCTCCCCACCTCATCACTCTGCCCCCCCTGCGCGGATTTAGGTATCCTCACACAGGGGGCGCCTTCAGAATTAGATATATAGATTTGCATGAGATCCTTGTTGAGCTAACACAGCATAGAGCTGTTTCTTTCCCAGAAATAATATATAGATTGATAGGTTCTGAAATAACACTGCTAATTGTTCCTATGTGAGAGTTATACGTTCTGCAGGTTTCTTTCCTGCTTGAGAGCAGCAAATAATAGAACAAGTTTGGAAGCAGTTAGCTTATAGTAGGTGTAACCAATTGATGAATTCTAGAAATTGCTGAAATTATATATAAATTGGATTACTAAACTATATTTTTCAATAAACCAGAAATTTTTATAAGAAAATGGCCTCTGAGAGAGTCATGACCAGTGACCAATCAGAGATCATTTTAGTGAAGTAATTCTTTTATTGTTGCTTTTCCAATTAACATCTCATAATTGCAAGAACTGAAACTCATTTCTGCAGTTAATGAGCTCAATTCTCTCAACCTGGTGTAAAAAGCAGCTTTTTGAAACAGGCTGGCAGACTTTGGTTTTGTCTCAATGTGTCCTGCTTCCAATTTTGCTCTTGAACTAAAAAATGTAAAGCTTCTAATTTTTCTTTTGAAAGAGGCTACTGCTCTATATAGACTAAGTGGTCTTCTATTGTAAAAGTAAGGCTTTTATGAGATATTTTCCAGACAATGTCTAATGTTTTTTGACTGATTCTAAACATATTCCTATTTCCCATTTACCTAAAACACTGTACAAATACTATTGTTGTTGTTAAAAAGTTCAATATTTTTAAAGGTACTTTTCTGAAGTTGTTTTACTTAAACCTGTTGTCAAGATAGCGAGGCGCCCTCGTGAGTTCACCAGGAATCAAATCACATACAGACTAAATTTTAAGTTTTAAAATCAAAGTTTTAATTGCAAAAGAGGTTTTAAAATTAAACCTAAAATCCAGTAACACACTGCAGAAGCACAGAAAAAAAACAAATAATTCTACCTTTAAGTTGGCACAGCTCCTAGATGGCTTGAAAATAGATCTAGACCGAGGAAAGTTGTATGACTCTGAGAACTTGCCAGGTTGGAAGCCCTTTCCTCCCTTTTAACTACTAGAAACGCCCCTATTTTGAGAATAACACCCAACAACCTCAGCTGCACTCTGTTGTTAATTAGTGGCTCTGCCTGACCTTGAGCAGACGGCCAGCTGTGTTGAACGGAGGATAACTCAGTTGTTAGACAAGTTAACCCTCTACAGGGACTTTTGCTTCACACCTGTCTTAATGCAATGATTATGATGTATATCTAAAAAATCCCATCCCCACAGACAAATGTCAGTTGGTAAAATGTATTGTGTGGTAGCTCTGTGTAGTTTTTGAGGCTTATTTGCAACCAGATTGTAATGTGCCTTCTGCTTTGGAAGAGTATATGATACTAGGATTAATCGTGCCCAGGAATCTTTGTGCTCTTAATTTTAATGGCATGTTATTCAATAAATGACTTTTTGGTAGTCAGAATCTTTTTCTCCTGGGACAACTATGATTCCCTGTTTGTTTACTAAAGATCTGGGCAATATTAATGTAAGCATGAAAAGAATTTGTTTTCTTGTATGAATTAATCTATCCCTGCACTCCCTGTAGTAGTGCTCTGTTCAAAAGTTACAGTTTGTAATTGAACAATACCTGGGCAAAAGCCAGTTGTTTCCTAAGTTTTTCTTGTGCTTCAGAAATTTCCTACTTGTCACTGAATTGCTTTCTTTAATCTATGAACTGATGGTATGGCTCTGGAGCTTGTTGCTTAATGTTTGTGAATGAGTGAGTGAGCTTTCCCCCTGCCGGGATTCTGCGAAGTGCCCTTATGATGCATTGTGAGACTCCTTGAAACCAATGCAGCCTGTCTGTACTCACTGTCCCATACCATGTTCATTAGAAATTCCTTTTAACATTTTAATGTACAAAATGTGATCTTATCCCAGATTCTCTAAAAGCTTTGTTCAACTCATGAAGATTTAGCATTTTCCTATTCTGCTCCTTCAGGTTTTGGTCCAGACATGACATCTGGGGGTTGAAAAGGGGCTGAAGGGGCTTGTAGACAGGAAGGGGGAGCATTGAGCACAACTGTGGAGGA
This sequence comes from Lepidodactylus listeri, assembly GCA_029233225.1. NCBI lineage: Eukaryota > Metazoa > Chordata > Lepidosauria > Squamata > Gekkonidae > Lepidodactylus > Lepidodactylus listeri. Next base: position 133,109,658 of record JARCFY010000001.1, on the reverse strand, counting down.
TGCCTCAGGACCCTCACCTGGTCCTTTTCTCCAGAGCTGCACTCAAACGCTGCATAAAGCTGAGTTTTTATTTTTTGTCCAGTCTTCCTTTCTCAAGGAACCTTTCTCAGGGTGCCATGGACATTGGCATGCGATTTCTTTGTTAGAAATCCTCTAACTCTCCCTGATCTACCTCTGTACACCCGTGCTGTCTTAGTATTTTGTCCAGCTCCTTTTACATGAACTCTCTGTTGAGCTGACAACTCCCCACCCATACTCACAAATAAAGCGATGAGAGTTGAATCGCGAAGGTGCACCTAGGCTATTCCAGCTGATGAGTATGGGCGAATGACGGCCTGGATCGCTCCGTCTCAGATCATGGACGACGTCCTGTAGATCACGGATCATGTCCTGGATCACGTCGGGGTCACCAGATGAAGTGGTGAGCGATCACTGGTGATAATGATGAGATCACCTTACCCAGCAAGGTGATGATAGGGATCACCTCTCCAAAGAGAGAGAGTGATGAAAACAGACACACGGAGTCAGAGGTATGATTGAGGCATAAAGTTAGGGCTGTGAGGCCCCTGCTTTTATTGGCTATATTTGCTACATCAGTAGTTAGTTATTTGTTCAGTCAGCAAAAGAACATGCATGCAGTACATGATACATAAACAATGTTGCTACAAGATACAGCTCCCAGGGAAAAGTGTTTCTACTGTGAGAAAGCTGAGCTGGCTTAATCTAATGGTTACATTTCTGTTATGCTCAGAGAGAGATGAGAGAGGAATTCTCTGTGACCTTCAGATGTTGGTGTGCCAAACATTCTATAGGTGTCTTAGCTATCTATAGACATGGTTTGCCAGTGCCTTAAGATAACTACAGAATTCCTACAGTAAGTGGCTTCGCATTCATGTCTTAACAGGGACAAAATGGCTGCATCGTGATGAGGTTGTAAGGCTCCTTACCTACTCTTCAATGCAAGAGGGCATTTCCTTTATATTCATTTATTTACATCATGCCCTTCTATAGAACACTGAATTTTGAGCACTGGTTTTAAACCTGCCCCATAAAGTTGTGGAACTCAGAAATGCAGCTGTATAACAAACCTGCTGTGTACCTCCAGTCCAGAACTATAGGGCATTGTCCAGAGGGCTGTGCTTCAAGGTAACATGCCTCTTAAATCTATATCTTAAAACCCAGAAGGTTAGACATTCAACCCTAATGGGGAAACTGCCCTAGAGTGGTTAGGCTAGAGGGAAAAGAAGGCACAAACTCAAGACCATGTGCAATATTCTGGTCCCTTAATTACTTTGTACAAGGGCCAAGATGCTGACATAAAAAGTAACCATGTCAGTCACCTACTTATCTGACTGGGTTGCTTCAAACTTTACTGTTAGCAACACAGGTTACCATATCACAGCAATAACCAGTCTATCACACCGATCAACTTAATCAGATGAATGGCATAGTTATGAACTAGTCCATACGACAAACAGCTCATCATATGTGAATGCTGTTTTTGGGCTGAATGTAAAGTTGCCAACCTCCAGGTGGGGCCTGAAGTTCTTCCAGGGTTACAACTTCTTTCCAGACTAAAGGAAACAGCAACTTTAGAGAGTAGATTCTATGGCATCACAGAAATAGGAGCTATGTAGAGGCTTTTTATAAAACAATCACATGGGTATCATGGTATATAGCTAGGCTGGTCAGAACAGGACACGACAGAGTTAGGAAGACTCATCCACATCCTAGAACCGTTCCTGCCACTACAGAGCTAGCTCTGTCAACTATAATACTCTGTCCAGTACTCTGAATATTCAGTACCCAGGTCTTCCATTTCTGGATTGCTAATGCATGAGCATTCTCACTAATCTTGTAATAAGGATTAAACATGATTTTTTTTGGTCAAATGTTCACTTATCAATCTACCTGACATCCCTCAGTTCCTCACCCACTGCTTAGTATGCATTTTTTAACACTTCAGGCAGCTCCTACTATCAGTAGCCAGCAGCCAGCTGGTAGAAAATAATGGTTTTGAAGCCACTGATCCTGGAAAGCCTATACATGATTTTCTGGGAGAAGACATTTTATCATCATCCTACATTACCCTGTCATTTACCATTATTTCCATTCAAAATTATATCTGATCTCAACTGAGTATTGTTTCACATCCTTTTACCGAGTGCACAACCCACTCTTATCTGTACGCAGCACTCTTTCCTTTGCAGTTAGCCTGTTTCGTGCTAAGACGGTGAGACGCTTCCTGTTTTTCTTACATATCTTGTCTTTCAAATCAAAGACAAGTTGATGAGGTCATTAAGGCAGAATTCTTATTTGTATACTGTTCTTTCAGGGTGTTGGGGTTTTTTTTAACTTCTTAAAGACATCATGTACTGAAAGTGGTTTAAGATGATTCCACACAGCTTGCCTATTTTGACACAACCCCTTTGGTGACCACTAGCAGTAGGCTGAGTACTGCCATCATTTTAATATAGAGCTCTCACTAGGGTTGCCAACCTCTGGGCGGCAGGGGGGGGGGGGAGGCTGGAGTTCTCCCAGAATTATAGCTGATCTCCAGACTACAGAGAGCAGTTCTCCTGGAGGAAATGGCTGCTTTGGAGGGTGGATATGGCATTATACTGTGCGGATGTCCCTCCCTTCCCCAGGCTCCAGCCTCAGATTATCAGGAAATTCCCAGCCCAGAGCTGGTAACCCTAGATCTGACTGACTCCTGTGGCATTACTAGGGCTGCCAAGTCCCCCGGGAGGGCGGGGGAAACACCAATTTTTAATGCTTACCCCCGCTTTTTCAAAATTGGCCACCGGGGGAGGCCATGGCTGCCAGCAGGAACGCAGGGAAACGTCAGAGCCTGCCCTGCCCTCTCCCTGCCAGGCCTGAACTCTTAAAAGGGAAATGTCTGCAGAGAGCCTGCCCTGCAGTAAAAAGCCTCACCAGACATTTCCCCTTTAAGAGTAGAGCAAGCAAGAGAGCCCCACCCAGAGATTAAGGAGGGACTAGGCTCTTTGTTCTGAGGTTGCTGGGGTAAGTGCCTCTGCTAGCTCTTTTCCTTCTCTCTCTCTCTCCCCCTCCCCCTTTCTTTCTTTCTTTTTTCTGTCTGTCTGTCTGTCTCTCTCTCTCTCTCTGTCCCCATCCAGCAGAGGTCTATCAGTGGCTATTATTAGCCACAAGGTCTAAATGGAACACTTTGTCTGGGGCAGTGATGCTCTGCATTCTTGGTGCTTGGGGGGCAACAGTGGGAGGGCTTCTGGAGTTCTGGCCCCGCTGCTGGACCTCCTGAGGGCACCTGGTATTTTTGGCCACTGTGTGACACAGAGTGTTGTACTGGATGGGCTGTTGGCTTCTCTCCTGTTCTTATGATATGAAAATCAAATTTAGCACTTGTGTAGCACTTAGTGCTTCATATTCTGCCGAGATGAGGAAGGATTCAGTAGGGCCGTTGCTCAGTGATAGAGCATCTGCTTGACATGCAGGAGGTATCAGCCTCTTCAGCTAAAAAAAGGATCAGGTCATAGGTGACATTAAAGATCTCAGCCTGAGACCCTGGAGAGCCACCACCAGTCTGAGTAGTCAATACTGACCTTGATGGACCAATGGCCTGATTCAGTATTAGGAAACTTCATGACTTCATGTGTCAGCATGTGGAAGCAACATCACAGGATGTGACATCACAAAATGATGTCACTTCCTTTCTCCTGGCTCCACCCCCAAAGTCTCCTGGCTCCACCCCCAAAGTCCTCAGATATTTCCCAAGTTGGACTTGGTAGCCCTAGGCATTACTCAGATAATATTTTCTGTCACCATAAGGATGGAGAGGGGTATGCTAGAATAGCACAAAATTTTACAACATTTCATGCCTCGGGATGAGTTTTGTTATCCCTCCAATGGCCTATTTCACACACTTTTCTATTACACATTTTGGAGAATCACTTGTATGACCCATAGCCCAATGTATAATTCCTTTGCCCACTAATACAAATGCCCCCCATTGTCCTGTGTGAATCTTACATATAGTAAGTAGTACCACGATGATGCTTGTGGTAATATGAAGAAACTACTACTCCAAAACTACACAAAGCAACACCACATTTTAGCTCTGAGACTATCTTGATAAGGGTTTCTAGATGGTTCTATAGCTGAAGCAGCAAAAATGATTTTTCTTTTTCAAGGAAGAGAGAGATGTTAAAGTCCCCACACTATTTCCTATAGGTATAAACATGGGAGGCGGTTGGTTCAGACATTACCAGATCTAGAAGCTTAGGAGGATGGGTTCATGGAACTTCTAATCCCAGCCTCACCTCAAAGAGTACTCCAGGCCAGAATGTTCCAAGCTATTTTATGATTTATTTTTCAAAGTTTTGCTGATATCAAAGGAGGTGGTGTCAATGTAGACCCTTCAAGATAGGCAGGTCAGTGAAAACTTTGCAAGACTACTGTGTGGCTCGGATTCTTCCTCTGTAAACTCAGCATGTTGAGTGTAGAGGGATGAATTAATTTTACTTGTGGATGTGAATGGTTCAAAATTAAATAGGTTTGAAATGAGAATGTAGTACAAATGTAAATACCTTTAACTTATCACTAAGCATTTGTACTGTGTCTATATTCCATTTCATTGTTGTTAAGGATGTGCACAGAATGCATATGTGATTCTTTTAACTTACATTTTTATTCTATATCATTATCGTTTTTAGTATGTTCATTCCAAATAGTACAACAAAAATAGACTGGAAGCAAGAAGAGCTAAATCCTGCCTCCTTGCCTTTTACCTTTCTATATTCAATTTAAGTATTTTTTTTCGAGGCTAGAAGGCTTCTGCTACTGGAGCTGGCAGGGAGAAAAATGCCTGCATGTCCCAGTTTTGTTTTTAAAAACACATATGCTCTCATACTTCCTTTATATGCAAGTAGGAGGTAGCCCTTTCCCCTTTAAGATCTGCTGGGGGTAGGACAGATTTTCTCAGGGAAAAAAAGCCTAGCTGTTTTTTTATTAAACTAAATACTTTTTATATTTTTTATTTTATTGGATTTGTATCCCACCCTCCCCACATAGCAGGCTCACGGTGGGTTCCATTAGTTTCCACATACAAAAAGTTAAAAACAATTAAAATACATCAAAAAAATACAACTATATTCTTATGTGCTAATCAGTGCCTCAACAGATGAAGTTTTTTCAAATTGGAGTTCCTGGCTGTTAATCATAGATCTGACCTGCTGGAGGGGAGGCCCAATAGAAGAAGGGATGCCTGCCGCCTCAACTGAAAGCCTGACTGAAGAGCTCCATTTTATAGGCCCCTGCAGAACTGTATAAAGTATGGGAGATTATTTCCCCAGGTAGAGACCAGGGCCAAAAAAAGCCCTGGCCATAGTTGAGGCAAGATGGACATCCTTGCCTTTTACCTTTCTATATTCAATTTAGCTAGGCGGGGTATAAATTGAAACAAACAAACAAATAAATAAATAAATAAAATCCCTGGAGCCATGGACAACCAGAAGATGTTGATTGGCAGCGTGCTGAAAGATCTCAGAATTCAGTTATTGGTCCATGTGCTCCTCTTCCCAGCATCATTTCAGGTCAGAAAAATGGAGGAGAGAGATAGGAGCCCTTCCTTCCCACATACTGTGGTGGTCCCAGCCATAATTAAGCCACCTGGCTCAGTTTAAAGGAGTGCTCAGCTGGGAACTGACTACTTCAAAATGGCAGGTGTCCCTGAGGCCACCCATATTGTCTAGCTTGGCACTGCATTTTCCAGTAGAAATTTTAATATTGACATCAAATCTAGTTAACAGCCACTGTAGCATCCTTGATAACAATGTACGGTGCAGCAGTAATTTATCTAATAATCCATAGATTATTTCATAATTTTTTATTTATTTCTTTGCTAATGTGGATAATTACTGTACGACATACAGTTGGTATTCTGCTATCATAGCTCTGTTTTCCCACCATTGTGGCTTGCTTATTTTGTTCCTTTTTGGATTGTCCCGTTAACAGCAAAAAGTGATATCACCACTGAAGATCAGATCAGTGAAATAAATTACCAAAAAAATAGTCCATTTGCTTTTCACCCAACAAGAAAAATACATTCATTCACTGAAACTCTCTCATGGGTTCAGAGTGAGCTGGAACTGTACATTACAATGAAGGATTGTAGTTTCTCAAAATGATACTTTTTTGGAGCTATTTTCATTCTGAATTTCATGGAATCATTCTAGTGATGATGAAGTGAACACAGGGAATACCTTTTAGGATGATAATGAAGCATTCATTGATCTTTGCAGAAAAATAATTTATTGTATTATTATTTATTTCACTTGCACCACATCCTCCTTGGAATTCAAGTTGTCATACATAGAGTTCCCACTGAGCAGACTAAAACCTGTTTAACTTCACTAAGGTTGTTACATTCCATACCTTCAGACCATTTAACAATGTAATAGTAGAATATTTAAATAATCAGCAGTAACATGGTTTGATTTGATCAAGATTTGGTACAGATCAATGGTGCAATGTCATCTGGAGTACTGTGTACAGTTCTGGTTGCCAGACCTCAAAAAGATATTACAGCATTGGAGAAAGTGCAGAAAAGGGCAACTAGAATGATAAAAGGGATGAAGAAAGGTTGAAGTGCTTGGGACTCTTTAGCTTGGAGAAACGACAGCTGAGGGGTGACATGATCGAGGTTTATAAGATTATGCATGGGATAGAGCAGGTAGAGAATGAAGTCCTTTTCTCCCTTTCTCATAATACAAGAACTCGGGGGCACTCCATGAAATTACTGAGCAGTCAGGTTAGAACAGGCAAAAGGAAGTACTTCTTCACCCAAAGAGTGATTAACACGTGGAACTCCCTGCCCCAAGAGGTGGTGGCAGCTACAAGCATGGACAGCTTCAAGAGGGAATTAGATAAACATATGGAGCAGAGGTCCATCAGTGGCTATTAGCTAGAAAGTATAGATAGGAACTCTCAGTCTGGGGCAAGTGATGCTCTGTATTCTTGGTGCTTGATGGCAACAGTGGGAGGGCTTCTAGTGTCCTGCCTCCACTGCTGGACCTTCTGAGGGCACCTGGTGTTTTTGGCCACTGTGTGACAGAGTGTTGGACTGGATGGGCCACTGGCCTGATCCAACATTGGCTTCTCTTATGTTCTTACATTCTTATGTTAAATTGAACATGTGTAGAACCTTGCAATGACAGAACTGCTAAAAATCAATCAACTTGAGATACATCGAAAGGATCAGAGAGTTTAACAAAAGAATGTTAGTGGTGAAAACTGATTAGCTGATATGCATGTAGTAAATAACAATATCTTTCTATGAAAGTTTGTTGGGCTGCAGTGGAACACATTGGCTGTCACTTATAAATGAGGACAGAAATATTGGCCAGATTTAATTCTTCTGCCCAATGGTGGCGTATTCTGTAAGTTCAATTTCTACAGAGGGTTCACATCTTTGAGAATGTTCCCCATGACTCAGAGATGCATAAACAATCATACCCTGATCTTCACCTGGGAAGTGGTGGATACTGGTGACAGACTGATGGCATGCCGGATTTAATGTTGCTCTAAATGCTTTCCAGCAACTGATTTGATCATCACAGATTGTGCTGCCATGTTTGTTCTTCAAGTCAGGTGTAGCAGCACCATGATGTAGCACAGATCCTCCATCTGGGACACCAATGGTATTATCATTGTAGTACTTTACATCTGAATAGCTATTCAACTGAAAAAATAGTGTAATAAATTAATGGGGTTACTTAACTGCTTAGAAGACAGCAACCACAAAAGACAGTTCAAATTTCTTATTAGCCTTGGCCTTCAAAACTTTAGGAAACACAGACACAAGAGACTGTTGTATCCAAATAACCAGGAAAATATCCAAAACATTTGGATAAAAATTGAAGTATTTATACAGATTTACAGTTGCCTTTGAGAGTGAGATAAGGCATGATTCAGACAGTAAACAGTTGTAAAATTATCTGAGTACTAAAACTTAATAAATATTGACTTTGTACCCTTCCCTCTTCCCCTCCCATGCAGCTTGATAATAAACCATCACTACATTCAGGACAAAGCGGAGTTTGTGAAAGTTGAATCAGACTATGGTTTGTTTCGTCCAAATGGGGATTACAAACTAAGGTTTAATCCTACCTGGAAATTTTGGTTTGAAGGAAAGACAACAAAACCAAGTTTGTGGTTCAGATGTAACACAGTTTGCTGCAAAAGTGAAATGTTTAGTTTTTGAGCCATATGAAAGGGAAGGCAGAAAGAAGGCAGAAGCACAAACTATGGTTACATCTGAACCATGGGACAACAATGCATTCAGCAAAGTAAGAGATCTGAGCAAAGTTTAAGACCAGGCTTAAAAAAGAAATATTGAACAAATGTGAAACTCAGCAAACATCTGAATTTTTAAACCTTTTCCCACTGACACTGGATATCAAGGATTAATAATAAAAATAATCTTAAATTTTGTTGATGACTTCTTAGGCAGCGATGTTAAGTATCAAGTGGCCATGTTCAGAACTTTAACTTTCTTGTTCTTTTTAAAACTAAAAATCCAACCACATGCATAAGTGGGGATATTGGGAAAATGTACTAGATACATAAATGGAAGCAGGATTGTAAGTAGGGTTGGACACAAACCACATTTTTGCAGTTCAGTTCATGGTTCATGGTTCATGCTGGTTCACAAACTGAATTGGTTCATATTGGTTTGTGAGTCATTTAAAGTTTAACCCCCTGCTTTCTGCTCCCTGTGGCTTTTTGCGGGGAGCAGAAAGCAGCTGTTTGGTCTAAATGGCCCTGTTTTTCATGAAGAGCCCTGCTTTCTGCTCTTCATGAACCACCACAAACTGCATCAAAATTTGTGGAAATTCATGCCTGTTCTTTAGTTTGCAAACATTGCTTCACAAGCCACGAACTGGAGAAAATTCATGATGAACTTTAGTGCCCATCCCTAATTGTATGTATTATTGGTTTTAAAAATCAACCCTATTCAGCTGAATATGGAGCCTTCTACATGTGCATATGCTTGGGAAAATGTCCTTTATTTGAAACAGCAAGGTCCTTAAGGTGAGGATCACTATCTATGTTTTTTGTAATGCTTTGCATATTGAAGCACCAACAGGTAAGCTATAATAGCCAAAGTTCAGGTAGCAATACACACCAAACAAACAAACCTACCACATTCATTTCACTTTGTGAGACGGATGAAATCTTCTTGTCTTTAACTGGAATGGGAAAAAAATCCTTATATGAATGGAGTGACTGTGTAAACTTTCTTTGTAATTTGTCTAAAATATGAACAATGTTTTGAGGAAAACATCCAAATTTATCAATATTGGGAGGGCTATTTTTGTATTGCATTATATTTGTAATCCTTTTTATGTAATAAGAAACCACATAAAATTCCTTCAAGACATAGGCTAGAAAATTGGGAATAAGGAAGAGCTCAACAAATTTTATTAGCAGATCCGACTGCTTTGATTGTATGGAGGAGAACAGGGCATATTAGCAAGAAAATAATGTTTAACAAGAATATTGAAAGAACTGTAAACAAAAGGAAATTATGTTTGGCAGAAGTCAGACCGGCAAATCGCCCTGCAGGAGAAGGGAGAACTGGAAGCTGAAAAGAACTAGAGACTTTACCTGGGTGCCTCCATATGAAACATAGTGGGCCCAAGCAGCTAACAGCAATGAGACACAGTGCACCCAGTGTTGAGAGGAGATAAATAATCCATGCCTTGTCCTTTTTAGATGCTCCATGACCACCTGTAGTATTCGTGTCATCATCTGCAAATTCAAAAAGGTTACCTTGGTCTATGTAGATCATGCCTTTGAACTTAACACAGTAACAGCAGACTTTAACCAAAAAAAAGTGTTGGCTTGGCTTCCTACCTGTCTACTACTTGTGTTCAGTATTAACTCAGTCTCACCTTTAAGAATAAACAGTGAACTCAGAGAAGTGACAGAGATTTCTGTTATTTGGGATGCAGTATAAAGAAGTTAAGGATCAGTGACAAAAACCATTACTTACCTTCTGCACATCACAGTAAGCTTGGGTTAGGGATATGGGGAGGAGAGCTAGTTGATTCTTTTTTGTTGTTCTTTTGACAGCAATACAAATGTTGATATTATTTTGGTTGGTTGGGATTAAATAATCTGAGTCACTGGTTCTACAGAACTGTTTGTATATAGATTCCATTTAATTTTGTTCATATATAAAATAAAACAAATCCAAGTGGAAGCATATTGAATTTCAGTAAATTTGAAGCATACTGTGCACCCAGAAGAATGTGAGAGGTGTAACAATCCTGCCCCAGCCCCTCTTGGGTTATTGTCTCTCCCCACTCCTGTAACTAGTCAGCAAGCAGGTGAGAGAGATGCAACTCCCACCTGGAGGCTAGGGGAGTTTTGTTTTGTTTTTTTGTCCAAGGGAAACCCAACCTCCCCGGTGGGAAACCCAAGCTGTCCCCCAACTCTCTTAAGAGCTTGGAGAAGGCTTCTACTTTGGTAGCTACCATTAGCTCCTGAATCATACCCTCTCACCAGTTTGATGCCAGGAGGAACATCAAACAGGGCTGTTTGATAACCTGGGTATAACAAGGCTCGTGAGTAGGAATCAGTACAGGCTTTTTATTTTGTAAGCAACACAAAGCTTTATTTCGCTATCAACATCTCTTGAAGGTATACAGGGTAGATAATTAACATGTAGTGTAGGTTCTAAGAAATAAAGAAAACAGAGAAAGATTTCTAACCTAACTTGAAAACTACATTTGTTTCCCTCCTCCCTTCCATCATGGGTGTATGCACAGAGAAAACTGCCCAGCTCTCTCACTCACACAAAGAGAGAACAGCTCCTTTTTATCTTCCCCTCCTCAGGTGCATGGCCAATCTGGGATCTTGAACTGTGATTCTGGGGCCTGCCAGAAAGTAGTGACTAATGTGCCAACACTATTCACATTGGAGGGATTCATTATTTTCACCCCAGGAGGTGAAAACATATTGATCTAGGCAGGGGTCCTTTCGTAGAAAAAGAGGTGCTGGAGCTCATTAGCATAACGTTAGCATACCTCATTAGCATATGCCACGTCCCTTGGCATCACTGGAAGTGTGTCAGAAAGGGAATGTCAGTTTCAGCCCCATTATACCCTATGGGCCATTGAAATCAATGGCAAAAACTCATAGGGTATATGAGGGGCTGGAGGAAAGGGGGTTTGAGGGAGAGCTCCAAACTTGCAGGGTAGCTGCTGGGGCCTCTCCTCGAAATACCCACCAAGTTTCAAGAAGATTGGACCACGGGGTCCAATTCTATGGGCCCCCAAACAGGTTGTCCCATCCCCTCCATTGTTCTCTATGGTGGGAAAAAATGTTAACAATGGAGGGAATGGGGCAACCTGTTTGGGGGCCCGTAGAATTAAACCCCTTGGTCCAATCTTCTTGAAACTTGGTGGGTATTTCGAGAAGAGGCCCCAGCAGCTACCCTGCAAGTTTGGAGCCTTTCCCTCAAACCCCCTCCCCTCCAGTTGCTTTTAAAGTTGCCACCAAAATTAGAGAATCTGATTCGGCCCGTGGCTGCCCTAGTGGCCACTCCTGAGCTGGCGGAGCTTTGCTCCGGCCCCAACGGACCCCTGGATCTAGGACCAATGAGATCTTTCCAGCCTACCTGTCTCCATCTGATTGGTTCATGTCCATAAACATTAGCCTTTCCTAAGATGAAAGTTTCCTCTGTTCTCATCCATGACAAAAAGTACTCAGAGTTAAGCAAAAAGTACAGACAAATGATTTAAAGTAATTTAGTAAGTAATTTTAAACCATACACATTAAAAGTTCATACCAGTTTGTGACAGTAAGCCCATCACAAACGTCTGTCCACGTGCCATGAACAGGGCAAAATGAGTGACAAATTTTGCTTTGTGGTTCTGTTCGAGCCCATCCCTAATAATTATATCTACCTGCAGAGAGATATCTATTTATAGAGAGGTAAACACACACACACACAGATAATTTTCTGGTGCAGGGAAACAGGAGATATGAACTTAGTCAGAAGCTCAGAATAGTTCTAGACAGATGTTGAAAAAAGAACCTGAAACAGACTAAAGGAAAATGCAAATTTGCTTTGTTAGAAATAAAATACCCAAGACAGTGGTACTCATTCTGAAGTTCATGGAAAGTCACATTCACAATGGCCATCAACCAAAAGAGTCACATGACTACTGCATGGCCTGTGTGTAGGGCTGCCAACCTCCAGGTGGTGGCTGGAGATTTCCTGGGATTACAACTGATCTCCAGACAACAGAATTCTCTTCACCTGGAGAAATGGCTGCTTTGGAAGGTGGTCTCTATGGCAATATATCCCACTGAAGTCCCACCCCTCCCCAAACCCTGCTTTCCTCAAGTTACACCCACAAAATCTCCACCATCTTAGAGCTGGCAACTCTATCTGTGTGCCACCCCACCAAACACACCTGTACTATAATGTCAGATATAAATATTAACATTAAACATATAACTATAACCTATAAATTACCAGAGCATGTCTGAGCATGCAGGACTGTTCTTCCACCACTGGTGAACCTGTACATCTTTTGCTTCCCTTGCTGTCTTCAAACTCTCTCCCTGGCACAAGGTTCACCACTCAGGTGAGAGCAAGATGGCCAAAACTACTCTGCCAGGGAGAGAATGAGAAGGCAGAAAAGGAAGTTGAAGGTGTTGAGGTTTCCCGCTGCAAACTCCTGCTCTGAGCTGCCAGCAGTACTGTGAAGCCTCTATTCACAAGAGGCCTGTGCACCCTTTATATCCCTTTCTGCCTTCTTGCTCTCTCTCTGACAGGAGATGCAGCATCTCAAGTGAGAGACTGAGATTTCTGAGGCCTCCAGAGGAGAGAAATCTGACCATTGAGAAAGGAGACTAAAACCACCCCCCCCACACACACATACTGTGGCCAGTTTGCTCTTTTCCTGGTGGTGTGATTTTACTCTTTAGTCTATGTGGCCAATTTGCTGCCTTCCTAGAAGCTGTTCAGATGCTGTGATTAGAGTGCATAGGCTGCAGAGAAAAGATCAGAGGTGCTGCTGGAGAGGATAGGCCCTTTACTTCCATCCCTAGCATGAGGCACACACCTTAGGGAGGCTTGCGGCTTACACCCTCCTCCAGTTCCTTCAGCAGCAGCTGTTTCATGGTAGGAATCACTGCTAAGCACAAGCCTCACAAGGCAATGGCCTTGCCCACTTCCCTGAAACATGGGGAGACTGCCACATTGGGGAACAGTCCTCAGAAGAGCCACTAGTGGCAGGTCAAAAAGCCACATCCGGCTCCTGAGCCACTAAATATCACTGACCTAAGACATATCTTTCCCTGACCTGGATAACCCAGGCTAGCCTGATCTCATCAAATTTTAAAAGCTAAGAAGGGTCGGCCATAGCCAGTATTTGGATGGGAAACCTCCAAGGAATATCAGAGTCATTATACGGATGCAGGCAATGGTAAACCAACCCTGAACATCTCTTGCCTTGGCTGTGACTTGAAGCCACTTTACACCACCACCAAGACATATCTTAAGCAATAAAGGTTTTAAAACAACAACATTGTGATGCAGCTAAAACAGGACTAAACTGGTTACCCTAAATAGCTAATCTACAAAAGTTAATTTACAAGATTACTAAGAATTATCACATCTAGCTAAATTTATTACAAATATGGCAACAGTGACCATGCAGATTCAGGCATCTCCAGTTAAAAGAATCAAGTAGGAGTTGATATGAAAGACCTCTGGCTGATATCCTGGAGAGCTTTCTGCTAGTCAGAATAGTCAGTACTGACACTGATAAACTAATAATAGTCTGATTCAGTATACAGCAGCTTCAGTATCAACTATGAGTGATATACAAAGCAGTAAAAACAAAGGTGTTCTATTTAGGGCACATGTGAAACTAAAAGAAGGAGTTTGTTGAAAAGGTATTAGTCATCATGTCATCCTACAAAGCCTAGGAAAAAGAGAAAAGAGTCAGACCTGTGTATAGCCTCTGCAACTCCATCTTTGTTACAGGCTGGTGCTCAATCTTTAGTTTCCCTGAGTTGTGTGAGGGGATGGCTGTCAGGCCACTCCCAAGAGTATACTCTTCTCTCTCATGCTTGTTAGCATCTCTTATCGTCAAAGCCTAATTTGTTTCCTCTCAACCACTACACACTAGATGCAAGATGGCCTGGTTCAACTTAATATTTGGGATAGCTTGATTAATTATTTCTTGACAGGTAGCCAGCACTTAGGATATAAGATGCTTAGTTTTAGCTATGCATCTTGTCTTGAGGTCTGGCTAAGTTTCACTGTGCATGTGTGCATTCAAGACCCAGCTGATGGGAACTTAGCCTGCTATTTCTTTAAGCTTGATAGCTGCTTATTAAAATCTCCTTGTAAGCAAACCTGGATCTTGCCTATTGTTTCTTTGGGATTTCTGTGAACCTGGAGCTCCTGGTCAGAGTGTCAAACAACTTGCCAGCCAGTTTCATAGGCTGAATGAAGAGGCACTCCACCTGCTGCTATCTGACAACATTTGTGGGAGAATAGAAAGAACAGCCTCTGTAAAAACAGCGTTCAGGTCAACTGAAGGTCTGTGGAGAGGTTTAGTCATCATTCCTCTCCAAAGCCTCCTTGCAGATGTCAAGAAGGGGTGTGGAGGTACCTAAGAGAAGAGAGCCAGAAATGACAGTCAACAGGAACCATTGTTGGAACTGTACATGGTTATTGAGTAGCACTATAAGTCTAGCTGAAAAGCAAGGGTACTAATATAATACACAAGTGGGGACCCACAAGAAATTTGTGGGGAAGGGGCATTCTCCCACCTTTGTTCCCTTCCCTTTCCCCCTACTTCACTGCCTCTCACCCCTTCTCCATCCTGCCATTCCTTCTCTTCTTGTCTCCCCCATATCTGTCACTCTCTCTGTCCCTCTGCCTCATCATTCCTCTTTTCTCTCTCTTTCTATCCCTGCCCCATCACTCTCTCTTTCTGTCCCTACCCCATCATTCTCTCTCTCTTTCTGCTGCCCCACCTCATCAATCTATTTTTCTGCCTCTCCACCCTATCACCATCTCTCTCTCTTTCTTTGCCCCATCTCATCACTCTCTTTCTGCCTCTCCACTCTAGCACTCTCTTTCTCCCCCCTACCCCATTATGCTCTCTGCCCCTGGAACCTCCCCATCTCTGCCACTGCAGGGTCCAATGTGGCTTCTTTCATTTCCCCTCGCCACTCTCAGCAGTTCATCTGATGTGGCTCTGCCAGACCATTCAATGGTAAACATAATTGGGGGGGGGGTGGATTTCAACCCCTCCCCATGCATTTTTTTTTAACATTCTGGATTTTTCTGCAAACCTAGGAGGTTCCCCAATTTTGTAGAAAACATCTGTTTGGGGTAAGTGTGGCTCCAATCTGTAGATTTAGATAACTGCAGATGGGGGCCATACTTGAGAAACAGTATGCAGACACATACTTTCTGAGGATGCTGATGCTGTTGCCAATTTGAACCAAAAGAGAAGGACTTTCAGCTTCACACTGCTACTGCAAATGGTAAGGTTTTGCACAACTTAAAAACAAAACATTATTTTACAAGAACAGATAGATAGAAGAGTTGACGTTCTAGAAGATATTGTTACAAATTCCACTGTTGAGAGGTGAAAAGATCCAGAATCAGCTCTATCTGGGTGGCTACCCTTTGGAAGGAGAACACACTGGAGAGTTACAGCATTTTTGTAATTTTAATTTACAAATATACAATTGGAAGCAAAGAGGCATTTGGCAAGGCAGAAAATTAGCTATCCCACATCAGATCCCCAGAGAAAGAGAGACATCTTTCACTCCAACTTACTTCAAGCTAAATGTCTCTTTCTGATTGTTCCAAATGCAAAACTGCTTTTTCTTTACACAATTATATACAAACACACATGCCCCCTTTCCCTCGCTAGCTCACATGGTCCTTCAGAGGACCATCTCCTAACAATGAGTACCCATCGAGAAAGCAACAGCCAATCATTATGGGCCTTTAATCTGACAGCAATTTTGTGCTGTGAAGAAGCAGGACAGAAATGATGTATGAATCAAACAAATAAATAACAAAGGAAAGGACAACCAGCAAGAACAACACTATCCATGCTTCACAGAACTATGAAGAAGAATTATGGGCACATTTTGGACCCCTTTTTAAAATGACACAATTTTAGTACCCCAAGACCAGGGCTATTTTTGGGCAGGAACGCACAGGAACGGAGTTCTGGCTGGCTTCCAAGTTGGCCACGCCTACAGCCTCCCCCACCCCAGGTTCCCCAGGCACCTTGCAAGCTGTGGGGCGCCTGGGGAAGCAAAGCCGATCCAGGGAGGGAAGGCAGTTTAAACTGCCTCCCCTCCTTGGGTTCCCCAGGTGCCCCACAAGCCGTGGGGCACCTGGGGAAGCCGATCCTGGGAGAGATCTATGTTGTCAGGGGTGTGACCTAATATGCTAATGAGTTTCTGCTGTTGGGTGTGGCCTATTATGCTAATGAGTTCCTGCTGGGCTTTTTCTACAAAAAAAGCCCTGCCCAAGACCTAAGGAAATAAATACTGAATACTATCCACAAAAACTGAGGGATGGAAAAGGAGAATTCAAAAAGAGATCTACTGACCAAAGATGTGTGTGGAAGTGGATGACTTGGTACAATCTCCTATCTGAAGTCCAGCTTTCAGGGAAACCCCCCCCCCCCCCCAAAACCTTTAAAAGAATCCCATGACATCCCCAAAGGACTTTAGTAGAAGCTGCTAATTGGCTTATTTCAATTTAAAGAGAATGTTTTTTTAAAGGAAGTGGGGAGACAGTATAATGACAGGACTAACCAAAGCATTCTGAGAGTTGGCTGACTAAGGGAAACACTTCTGGGGAGCACCAGCATGGAATTAAAAACAGAGCAATAGCCATTTTCAGTTGATATTAATTCTACTTTGTTTTTTTGTACATTGTTAAATGAAATTTGTTTGTTCCATCTCTCAGTTTCCTATTGCATCATATTATACATCTATATCAGCAAGCTACAGAGGCTATTAAAAAACCCCTCAAATGTAGCTTTTGATCAATGTTATTCTTACTTTCAACTTATTAGTACGGGAAATGTAACCGTTTGTGTCACTACTTGGCTATAGTGGAATATGTGGTGTAGCCTCTATGTATGTTTCACTTCCTCCTACAACTATTGAGTTGCTCCAGAGATGGGTGATAATGCTATGGTCTTCATGTCACCAATTACATATCACTTGGCTAGTAAAAAAAATAGGGGAATTGTAATTTAGATGTGCGAGTTAAAATTTCCCCCATAATATACATGGTAGAACAACAACCAAAAAAGCCATAAAGCAACCAAAACAAAATCAAGTGATTCCTGCTCTTGACAGCCAATCAGGGATCTTATGTTTGCACTGCATCATGAGATAAAAAAAAGGAGATGGAAGTCCAGGGAATTCATGTTGTTGACCTGCTCTTGTAAGTGCCCAAAAGAGACCGATGGTTTGAAAAGGAGGCACTTTGCAGCAAAAAATGGGGGTGGTTGGGCAGGGCAAGACCAGCCCCACAATTTTCAAGAACTATGTTTGTGAGACATGTATTTTTCTAGAATGCTGGTGGTAGTAAACTGGCTTGGAAGCAAAGGAGTTTCAGGGGCAAACAGATTTTGCTATGGAGAAAGGGCAGTATGTTAGTGTTACACTTAGCTGCAATATACAGTATACTTTGACCCCAAATTTTGCAATGAGAATGCAATGCTAAGTGTGCAGAATCATGAAAAAATGACAACTAATTCAGTGGGACTTATCCCCCTGAGAATGCATAAGCAGTTACCTAGGAGGAAAGCCACTGAACAAGATTGTGATGTAAGTTGCATTTCCCCATGTACAGACCAGATGCCTTTTGTTGCTATTTATTTCTTGTGAAATGAATTACAGAGTATATTATTCATAGGATTGTACACTGTTAAAATAATACTTGCTATTAAGATTCATTTCGTTTTTTAAGTTAAGACGTACTTATATCACAATTTCACTCTTTCTCTCACAAACATTAAGCTATTCTATTATGGATTTGCTGGAATCAGAAGAGATGCCAGTTGTATGTGATATCCATTAATAAGTTACATTTTTCTTGCTAGATTTTCTGTTTTTACTATACATACCTAGGCATAAAGACCTGTGATTTCCCACCAGTGCAGGCCCACCATGACACCATAATAGGCAAGCCAATGGCAAGAGAAGCAGAACAAGCAGAAAAGCAGAGGGGCACAGGAATTAAGAACTATTAGGAATAGGGTTAAGTCACACAATTGGCACCCTTTCCTGTGTGGCCCAGGCTAGCCCAATCTTGACAGATCTCAAAAGCTAAACAGGGTCAGCCCTGGCTAGTATTTGGACAAGAGACCACCAAGGAATTCCAAAGTTGCTATGCAGAGGCAGGCAGTGGCAAACCGCCTCTGAACATCTCATGCCTTGAAAACCCTACGGAGTCACCACAAGTTGGCTGCAACTTGATGGCACTTTCCACAACCAATGCAAGTGGCATACTGTTGGGCCTTTTGCTTATCAACGGCCATTTCGGTTAACTTAAAAAACCTTTAGTGCTTCAGAAAACAGCAAAGGATCTGAGTGTTTTATGCCAAAGACAAAAACAACTACAAAACACCCCAAGAAGTTGAAGATGATTATGTAGAATTCTTGGACAAAAGAAGAAAACAAAAACAAAAGACCACTGGACAACAAATACCAGTTGACTAGATTCCAATGTATGATATGCATTTTTATATTATTTCTGCTGTGCCTTTCTGTCCCAAGGCAGCTTGTGGACAACTTGAACTTTAGATATTTACAGTCAGTCAGCTGGAAAACATCATCACTACATTGGCTGCATTCAGACTGGCAGTTTGGCCCGATACAGGCACCTTTCACAAATGGATTAAATGGGCCTGTTCACACAGCCACAGCTGTCAGGCGTTCCCCGGGCTTACTCACCATGTCAGAGGATGACTTGGAGCCAGGTTAAAAAGCCACCACCTCCAAAGTGGAGTTTTTGTTTCCTCACGCATTCATCACACGTGGCGGCTGTCTGAACATGGGGGAGCACATGCAGAACAGATTTGGCAGTCTGACCCTGCAGATCCGTTCTGCTGCTAGGGAAGCAGCTTTTTTTTAAAATTGCCCATGTGTGCATGTGCGCACATGCACATATGCACGTGCATGATTTTTGGCCGTTTTTGCAGTGCGCTCCGTGGCTGATGCACTACAGTAATGTGGATGCTTTCCCATGTGATGTCTCTGTGGGCAGTAGGATGTGCTGTGTGCTGATATGTCCCACAACATTTTAAACTGGGTCAATTAGAGGCGGCACTATATCACGGCAAGCTGCCAGTCTGTCCTCAGCCATTGATTACCTGTGAGGCTTACCTTGGACAATGATGTTTATATAATGGCTGTTGTCTTGTTGGGCTCCTGAAATACTCTCACAGCGATATAGTCCACTGTCATTCTTATGAGCAGATGACAAATTCAAAGCAAAAACAGTATCATTAATCCATGTAAATGTGTGCCTTTGTCCATCATGCAAATACGAAGAACCATGATTGTTCGTTTTGTACCACTTGATTTCAGGCTTCTTTTGGCAATATGTCACTGGGCACTCTATGGTGGCTGAACCTCCAGACTTTATGCGGTATTCTGTATTGCGTTTAACATTAACAACAACAGCGCAGTTCTTAGCTTCTGTTCCTGAAAAGGAAAGAATTTCAGTGGCTATGCAGTATTTATTACACGCCATCCATAGCTTTTTCGGTATCTCCTAGTTCCTTCATGTAGGTCATCCATGGCTTGAATGCATTAGCTACGTGAGGGATGATAAAATGCTGATGCTGGTCACTTGTTAACTGGGTTAATCATAGCCAGGCAATGTCTGAAGGCTGTCATTAAAAGTTTGGATGGCCAATATACCATGTTTTTGTTCTTAATGAACATTACACTTGGCGGGCTGAGTCATCAACAAGATGCATGTAAAGTGTATTGATACACAAACCATTACACAAATCAGTACCAATAGTGTCAAACTCACGTGCTATGGTATGTTTTCTTAGAATATTCCCATCCCCAACATACACAACCCAGTACGGCTGCTAAGTTGTAGTAGCAGTCTGTATAGAAGCAATATAGGAACTCGTGAACCAGTCAGTAAGGCTCTGCAACCTATGAAAGTGCATTGTAGACTACTGTTCTCGGTGATCCATGTCACATATAAGAAATAACTTGAATGCTTTTCTAGGTCAGATTTTCTCTCAAGGCAGTCTTGTTTACTATCTATGATACAGAAGTGAAATGCAAATTACAGGAAGCTGTTGTTGAAAAAAATGGAAATGGCTACAAGAGACTTCCAGCCACAAAAGGCAGAACTGAAAACTGGTCTAGTGGTTAGAATGCCACAATAGAACTGGGAGCATCTGGATTCAAATCTACTTTGCTGTAAAACTTACTAGAGTGGATCCCACCCATCTCCTACCTCTCCTGAGGGCTAAGTATGAAGCCTTCCTCCAGCCCAAGAACCCTTCCTACAACTTAAGTGGCTCCTCCAGTGGAGGAAGGCTTCAAGAGGAGTGGTAGGATGGGGTAGGATTCATTTCACCGGGTGACTGTCACCTACCTCATTGGATTGATGTGAAGACAATATAGAAAAGAGAACCATCTACACCACTATGAGTTACCTGAAGGAAAAGTGGTGTAAAAATGAGCAGACAGGATTGGCACCCAGTGTGTGAACAGAGATTTGAGAACAGGTCTACATGGACTTTGTTGATATTTGTGGTGTCTAGGAAAAACAAGTTGCAGCTGGTAGAAGATGATTTCTGATTACATGGGACTGCTCAGGATAAGTTTGATGAACTGTTATGTAAGGGAAACTTTAATTAACAGAGTTTCAGTTTTTAAAAGGTCAAGTTCAAGTTTGCTTTTTTCAGAACCAGTTTACACTGGATTATTCTTTTGGATGAAGCTGCACATGCACCCACACACAACACTGTCACTGAGCAGATTTGTTGGACTTTCTCTCTTCCTATGACAACAGAAGCTTCAAACACAGATTTATGGGGATTTATAGTCTGCCTTTGCCAACCCATATTTGATGAAGGGAGCTTTGATTCTCAAAAGTTCATACCCCCAAAATCTTGTTGGTCTCTTAAGGTCAAACCTAGCTTCTACTGCAGACCAACATGGCTACCCTCTGAAACTTTTTCACTAAGAGTCAAGGCAGAGTTGTGTTCTGGTCAAGGGCACAAGACAGAAACAGAAGTCAGGGGTAGACAAAATTGTTTCATAGGAGAGAGCCTCCCCATTCTGGTTCTTGGAGAGAAATGTGTCCCTTCTTTCAACGCCCCCAGTCTTCTCCCTTCACAAATCACATGTCAGCTAAACCCAAAATACTTTGTCTGTGGACAGGCAAATCAGGTGGAAGGACAACAATGGCTGCAGTGACCACATCTTTAAGTTCCACCAGGGCAGAATCAACAGCTTCTGCTGATGACACAATCCACCTGGTGCACTGGAGAACATACTAACTAGGCTTGCCAACCTCCAGGTGGAGTCTAGGCATCTCCTGGAATCACAACTGACCTGCAGACTACAGAGATCAGTTCCCTGGAAAAAATGGTTGTGCGGGGGGCACTAAATTTATTTATTTACTTATTTGAATTTATATCCCGCCCTCCCCGCCGAAGCAGGCTCAGGGCAGCTTACATTAAAAGTTAAAATACATTAAAACAGAAGATAATACAATAAAACTCATATGAGCAATTCACAGTCACAATTAAAAACACTGATAAAGTGCTGGTGACAGTGGTGTCCTACTAGACCATGATGATGTAACCATAAAGAGCAGCCGCAGTTGATGTCCAGATTATCACAGGCTATGATGTTAATAAAGGGCCACAGTTGTTCTTGGTGGCAGCTCCTAGTCAAAGGCCTGGTGGAAGAGCTCCATTTTACAGGCCCTGTAAAAGATGGCATCCTATCTTCACTGAAGTCTCTCCACAAACCCCATCCTCGCAGACTACACCCTCAGATCCCCAAGAATTTTCCAGCCCTGAGTTGACAACTACTGGTGGACCTCCTGATGGCACCTGGTATTTTCGGCCACTGTGAGACAGAGTGTTGGACTGGGTGGGCCATTGGCCTGATCCAACATTGGCTTCTCTTATGTTCTTATGTTCTAACCCTATAAATAATCCAACCAGCTCTATAGAGTTTTCAAGATGAGATTGAGTTTAGTATTTGCAGGAGGTTGAAGACTCTGAATGGAAGTATCAGAGAGTCCCTTGATTTCACTGATCTCACTCACCTTCTCAAAACACAGAAGTAAACCTTTCTGATGCCAATGCCTTTGTACTTTATCCTGCTGAATATGCATGGAATATGCATATAGAATTAGGGATAGCAGATTCTGTTCTAGGGATAGCAGATTAGAGCATGAATATCTTCAGTGTTTAGGGGAAATGTGTTTGCTGGTGTAACATGCACTTTCACCTTCTAGTATGCAGACCAGGATGCAAAAGTAAAGTGTTAATCACCATTAAGTTACAACAGTCTCCAGTGCCTAAGGGTTACTCCACATATTACAAGAAAGATGAGATCTCACTAATTTAGAACCTCAGATGGTGCGCCTCATTCTCCCCTCCTCCATTTTATTCTCACAATAACCCTGTGAGTTAAGTTAGGCTGAGAGCATGGCAGGCCCAAAGTCACCCAGCAAGATTCGTGGCAGCATGGAGATTTGAACCTAACAGTCTCAGATCTCCAAACATCTACTGAATTTTTCTACGGTGGCCACAGAAGTACGTACCTAAAAACGCATACCCAGTCATGTCCCAATAACTGGGTGGGGTGGCAACATGTTACCAGGACTCAAGCCTTGGTTGCAGGTACATTACCATGCTGTGATCTACTTCTGGCATTTCAGAAATAAAACAGGTTTTTTCTTTCTTTTTCTTGACTAATGAGACAAGATAAGAAAGGGGCCTCCATGTCACAGATTTGAATTGGCCTGACACTTGAGCCCCGCATTCAAGAGCTGTAGTAGCTTCTAGGCATGTTAACTGTGTTTTTAGACATCTTGCTCCTTTGGGTATATGGTGTGGATACACAGGAATTTTCTTTTCTGCGAGTATGTGAAGGCGTACTTGGGAGATAGAAATATACATTTCAGACATCTGATCTAAGATAATGCAATATTCATTAATTTATCCAATTTGGTTTTGAAATCAAAGTCCTTTACTCAAGCAACTGCTACCAAAAGTGTACGTCTTACATTTGAGTAGTTAGACTTTCTTCTTTCCTCTCTGATTGCCCCCAGAGCTGTTATTTACTCCATTAGAGGAAACATACGGGTTACAAAAGACAGCCTATATTTCCTCCAGATGGGCAAAATAGCAATTCAGGGGGTTGGGGTAGGCGTTTGAGGTGTTTGGCCCAGATCTGAATGGGACTTTCTCTAGCTGCTATTTACCAGTAAAAATGACTGGAAGAGCCAATCATGAATAGGCTGTCCTCTAGTTTGTTCTTTAGTCTCATCTATATTTACATCTGCAGTCTTATAAAATGCCTGTAATTTCACCTTTCAGTAGTAATGTGTTTGCAAAGTACATATTTCTACTTATTCTCCTTACTGGGATAAACAAGATTAGGTCTCTAAGCTAATTTCATCATATGGTGGGCCCATCTTGCAAACATACTGTCTGTTCTTCTCTATACTCCTGTCCACACACTTATAATCAGTAATGGAACTTTAACTGCACCACACCAGTTCTCACTGATACTAGTCATCTATCATGGTGCCTCACAATTAGTTCCAAATTACAGATGTATACCTGTAGAGCTAATATTGGAACTGTGTTTGAGCAAATGCACTAGTTCCTACTGATGGACTGTTGCTCAGTATCTTGCCGCAATGCAATTTTTTAAGGGGGGGGGATCTACATGCAAATGTTATTACAATTCTGACTGCAAATATCATATTTTGGGGGAAAAAATCTTACCATATGCTCCTGGCTTGCCCAGCATCAGCATCACAAAAAGAAAGAGTAGTTCAAGGCTACTGGAGCACATGGCCTGCCTGGATAGGTCTTCACTTCATGTTCAAGATGGAAACGATTCTGTTGGAATGGAATGTGGACCATTTAGGCAGTCTCTTAAATGAGGCAGTGAGAGCTCATGAGGTCTGTTGGAAAGGTTTCAGTTCTCTCAAAAGGTTGAAGAGGAAGGGAGACAGAGGAAGGCGTGGAAAGGAGCTCTGACACAAATCAGAGTTGCAGATCAGAGATCTTGCAAGTCGGTGGGAGGGCTGCTGCCACCAGTTTGCTGCTCAGTTTTGAAACCTCTTGCAATCAAAACTGAACAGTTGGTTTCCCCTCGTGTTTTTTCCACCCTGCAAGAGAAACAGCTGAATGAAAAAAAGAAACGAAGGCAGATAAATGTTGGCTTTTTTACAGTGTAAATTATTTGAAAATGTAGAGAGAACTCTTTTTTAAATAAAAATCCTGAAGCAATGCCTTGTATTGATATTGGGCGGCGGGGGGGGGGGGGGGCGCTTTTCATGCACACATATAACCATAGAAAGATAAGCAATAATATGTGTAGATGACAGCTGATGGTGTTACAGTCTCAGATGCCCCAACACTGTTGCTTTTTTGTTTATAAAAAAGTCAAGCACAGAAAAAAAAAATCTGATCTCTAATCCATGACTAAGAAATGGGGAATGTCCCTTGGAATACTACACTCTCTTCCACAAGCCTCTTTTCTCTCGTTTACCAGTTCCCCCGTTCTCTCCAGTCACCTTAACTATGATAAAAAGTTATATCTGTTCCAACCTTAATTCCAGTGAATGTTAAACAGGCATCCTCTTTACCAGAGTCTGGAATCCAGGAATCCTAGTTATAGTAACTTTGGTCTAGATATTATGTTACAGGAATTGCTTTGGGCCAGTGCAGCTAGTCTCTAATTTAAGTAGGGACCCCCAAGAAATAAGTTCCTGGCCACGAGGCTGCTCATGGTTACATTTGCAGTGTAGGCCAGTGGCTGAAAGTTCTTGTGCCAACAGAATTTGCTGTTCAAATAGGGCATTTGAGGGATCACCTTTGGCTGTGTCAGCTGCCCCTCACCCCCCCCCCCCCCCCGGAGATCTCCTGTAAAAGCTCAGTTGTGGATCTCCAAGACTCTTGAAGTAAGGTGGATGACAACTAAGGAGAGGACCTTCTGTGCCATGACACCTTCCAAGGGAAACTTGGCCCTTTGATTTGCTATTTGTTTTCATCTGCTGACTTGGATTTGATTTACATTGGGGTTGCAACATTTTTAAAAGATTTTTAACTGCTGGGTGTTAGGGTTTCATGTGGATTTCTAACTGTACATTGGAATTATTCATTGCTTTAATTTTTATCTGCTAGCCTCCTTGAGAATATTGTGCCAGACAGTAGTGTTTTAAATTAATAAATATAAGGGTTGTTTCCTGTCTCTACCTGTATTTTTCCCCTAGACAGAACCTGCTTCTAATATAAGATATAATCCTGAAACCTTAGGGTTTCAGTTTTTTTGACACTTGTAATGATATCAAGAAACAATAACAAGTTGGATCCTATGGGAAAGTTTGCAAAAAGTGTTGGTGGAACAGATCTCTCCCCCCCCACACACACCCCAGCAGCTCCACAGAATACAAAGTCACGTGGGATACCCTAGTAAATAAAATGTGCTACAATATGGTGGGTTGCTGAGAGGGTGGGATTTGGGCAAAATTCCCTCTTCTCATGGTCCTAATCTTATTATGTGTCCCATCCTGTATTGACTTACACTGTGCAATGTGCCTTAAGTCTCAGTGATAGAGGTGAACTATAAATAGCATAACAAAATAAATAAATGGTGGAGTTCACTCCACTGTTGACAGAAGGGACTCCCCACCCAAATCCCTCAATTTCACCACAGCCCTTCATGCCACAGGCATCTCCTGACCCTCAATAAAGAATTTTTGGGGCCCAAAGGGGACAGTGGGGGAAGAGCAAAGCGGAGTCAATCCAGTCTGCTAGCTCTTTTTACTAGCTTTTACAGGATCCAAGCTTGAACTTTTACAGTTTTGTAGGGTTTGAAGCCATATCTATGTAAGCACAAATAAAGCT
This sequence comes from Lepidodactylus listeri, assembly GCA_029233225.1. Classification (NCBI taxonomy): domain Eukaryota; kingdom Metazoa; phylum Chordata; class Lepidosauria; order Squamata; family Gekkonidae; genus Lepidodactylus; species Lepidodactylus listeri. The sequence continues at coordinate 133,083,463 of JARCFY010000001.1, read as the reverse complement.
GAGCAAATGAGGATTATGGGGGGGAAACAGAATATTTCTGTGTCACTAGAAAAAAAATGTCTCAGATGTTTTGGGGATCTTCTAACTATAACCCAGAGATAGTTGCTTAGAAATAACTGTGTGCCTATTGTTAATACAATTAAAAAGAACTTGACAAGTTTATCAGCAGTAAAGCTTTTGTGGGTATGCCAAGTCCTGGGCATGGAAATATAGAAATGCAAATTTATCTTCAAACTGGGGTTGTATTCTACCAGTCCAGAAAACCAACAGTGACATATTCCACTGATCCCCCCCGCCCTTCATTTTAACTACAACTGTGTCAGCGTCTGCCTATCTGGTATAGACTGGCAAAGGGCTATTGAGACTTCCAAGGACTACTGCCCCTTAACATTTTGCTTCTGCTTTGGTTCAGTTGCAAAGGTATTCATGACTCAATCTTTACATGGTTCTTGCTAGGAAAGAAATGTTTATGGTATTATTATATTCAGGTGGGTAGCCATGTTGGTCTAAATCAGTAGAACAAAATGTAAGTCCAGTGGGACCTTTAAAACCAACAAAGTTTTATTCAAAGTATGAGTTTTCTTCTGCATGCACACTTCTTCATCAATATTAATATTATTACATATTTATAAATTATATCAATATATTATATATTAATAAATTTATGTATAATATTATCTATATTAATATATTATTTTTCTCTTTGCAACCTAAGCATAGACATTTAAAAAACAACTCCTGATTATTGTTATTTCATAATCAGGCAAATAGAATACAAATCAACATGAGAAATCAATTTAGTGGCAATTAACATACATGTGCCTCAACAAGAACTGATTAAGGATTCACAACTGAGTAAACAGTAAGTAATTAAAGTGAGATGCAGCTGTGAAAAGGGGAAAACAAAGCAATAGATAAAAGAGCATCGTTGAATGGATTTACTTCAAAGGAAAGATTGGGTAGAATCTTGTCCACAGGGATAGGCTCCTGTCTCTGAGATCTCAGGAAGACACCTATTGTTGTCAGCCATGCCAGACACACCACAGATACCATTGCAAGGTGTCTTTCCTGTCCACTCAGCCAGGGACCACTGATGGGTGAGTTAGAGGGACAAGCTGAGGGTCCTTTAAGGCAGTGTTTTTCAACCTTTTTTGAGCTAAGGCTCATTTCTTTCATTGAAAAAATCCCGCGGCACACCTGACAATATCTCACGGCACAGTGGTTGAAAAACACTGAAATACAAGATAAATGGGTCATTAGTTGCCTCAGCTCAAGTATTAACTATGACAGTATTACAAATACACGTAATAGCCACTCAACTTGAAATCGTAAGTTACAGATCCAAAGTGTAATGGCTCCTTCCCATAACATTGACCTGAGTTTCAGAAGAAATATAATGTGGATGTATTTTAATACTGCGATTCTGCTAAAGTTTTTCAAATAGAGAGTTTAAACTCTTACTCTTATGTGAACGGCATTCCGCTGACCATAAGTGATTTGAAGAAACACAGTACACCCATTCTTCGCTGAGGAACAGTTACTGATTTGAACCCCACCCTGACAGAAACAGCTAGCTGTTACCATCAAACATATTCATGTTTACTGGAATGTCTTGGTGCAAATCACCCCCCACACACACACACACAACCCAGGAGCCAGGCACTGGAAGAAACCAGCTTACTCTGCTGGAGGAGTGAATGCCCTTGGTACCGAATGTTCCTGTCCTCTGCATTAACATCCACAGGTCTAGCATGACTCTGATTCAGCACACGAGTCCTCCTCATTCATTTAAAACCATATGCCGTGTGCGAGCCTGCCTCTGGCCCCCACGAACTGGATGCCGCTCGAGTCCACCGCCTCGCCCTGCTCATTCTCCAACACGCAGGTGGGCATCACCCGACTGCCGCCGCCGCCACACAGCTTGGAGGCGGCCAACATCAGCGCCAGGGCCAGAGACGGAAAAAGAGCAGCCATGAAGCGGGACCCGCGGAGGCCCACCTCCACCTTCCGGGCTGAGAGGCCACACAGAAGAAGACAGCCCTCACCTGGAAAGGCTCAGCTGCCCCCTCCGAGGCTCGTGGGGGGGGCGGCGCAGACGAGCCAGGGCGTTGGCTCCATCACGGCCAAGCGGAGGCTGCGATGGCAGGGCCTGTGGGGGCCGCCGTGCATCTCCTGAGGAGGACCCCCCTTCTCCTCCTCCTCCTCCTCCCCCCCAGCCACTCACCGCTTTCATGGCCGTGGCCATGTCGTCGTATCTCTCCGCCTGCTCGGCCAGGCAGGCTCGCTGCAGCAGCTGCTCCCGGTCGCTCATGGCTGCTGCCTCCGTCGTGGCGCTGGCAGGTCGGGTGGGTGAACAGACAGAGTCCCTCGGCACTCTCCCTCCCTCCATTGAGTCCTCACAAGGCCAAGGGGAGCTGCGCCTCAACGGCGGCTCCGTCCTACCTCAGGCTGGCCACAGAGCGTGCGAGCGGAATCAGCGAGAGCGCACCACTGTTCTTTCTCGCATGCGCAAACGCGTCCCAGAAGGCACATTTCTTTCATTGAAAAAATCCCGCGGCACACCTGACAATATCTCACAGCACACCAGTGTGCCATGGCACAGTGGTTGAAAAACACTGCTTTAAGGCAGCAGATGCACCTAGCTGGAGGCAAGGCAAATACCATTGCCAGCTCTGCATTGGGAAACACCTGGAGATTTTGGGGGTGGAGTCTGAGGAGGGTGGGGTTTGGGGAGGGGACTTCAATGGGGAATAATGCCATAGTGTCCACCTTCCAAAGCAGCCATTTTCTCTAGGTGAACTGATCTCTGTCACATAGCATTCAGTTGTAATCCCAGGAGATTGCCACCTACCACCTAGAGATTGGCAACCCTAAGGACAAGGCATGGCAACAGAGTCTGAAATCTCATAGGAGAGGCAAGATGATTGATGGAAAAGAAGCTAAACATGAGCAGTGGGAAGACTGGGTGCAAACCACAGTGTGATAGCACGCCTCTTGGCTATTGCAGGATGCCTACGGGAGGACTCCAGTGATGCTAACTGTACCCACTGTAAATAAGAAATACTTTGGCATGGAATGTTAAATGCCTCCTCCCGATTCATGCAAAGCCTACACTTCCTTCCTCTTGGAGGGGAGTATCGCAAACACCTTTCTTCCAGGAGATGGGTTTAATGAATGGTTGCCTTTCGGTTTCTTGGGAGTTCTCACTGAAGCTATGTTTGTTCAGCAATATTCAAAAAGCTAAATGTGAAATCAGCTGCAGTTAGTCATGTGTGAAACAGCTGATGTGTTGCTATTCAAAACATAGTTTTCTGCTAATTTTTCTTACTTTCCAATGTCTGGCTTCACTGAGGTTCTTGTCACCCATTTAGCAACTGCTGGCCATTATTTACATCTTACCATGGGCCAGGACCTTTTGCAACCATTGATTTTTCTACTGTCGGGTTGTGACCACCATTTTAATGTATATGACCATGTCTTAATATTTTTAATTATTTATTGTATTAATGAAATGCTGTTTTTATTGTACTGCTGAAATGTTACCCGCCCTGAGTCCACATGTGGGAAGGGCGGGCTATAAATATGAAGAAATAAAATAAATTTGATTGGAAGTAATATCACCTTACTACCATAACTACAGAGGAAATCGGTAACTTCACTACTCTGTACGTCTATAAATTTATCCTTAAGAATTCCACACCCATTTGCCACTTCAATGACTTTTAAAAAATTCTGTTTGCAAAATCCATCATTAAATTTAATCATGTGTAAAATGCAATTGTTCAGGATGGCATTTTTATAAAGGCAATAGGACTGTAGTAAAGTAGAATTGTTAAGGAGGCTATAATTTATAGCACTGTATTCATTATAACGCTTTTTTACTGCACTGTTTCTTAACTTCTGTAATCCAGCTTTTGCATTTCATGTCACATCTTTTTCAGTTTTACTGCATTTTTGAAGTTTGTAAATTAGTCTTATTACATGTCTTATATTGTTTCTATTGCATTGTTTTAAATTTTGTAATCTGTCTTAAGCATCAGTGAAAAAGAGCAGACTATAAATAAAATCACTCAAGTGATATGCTTCAAATAAGTACATTTTACATGTCTTAAACATAAAGCTGAGCTTAATTTCAAATGACCATTACACTAAGAAGGGATGCAATACACTATTGACACTGATTTTTATTTCTGCACAAAATAGCAGAAACCGGGGAAGACACAAACAGTAATCACTGCTGTCTTTCTACTTAAAAGATTATTACAATATTTGATATTTTCTTGATAATCCAGTACAATTTCTTTTAAAATTTTATTTTTGCAAATTAAGCACAAAATTTTAAAAACATAGACAATGAATACTCAACATGCAAAAGCAAATGAAATATATCCTAGAAGTAAATTCAAAATGTAACAATAAAAGGATAGCAAGGTTATCCATATAATGTATACATAAATGGCTACTGGTAGTATATCAGAACTGTGTTCTTTGTTTCAATCCTGAAAGAAAAGTAAAATCAAGACTCAAAATCATGTTAAATATTTTACTATCCATTTTTTTTCATATGGTGGTTACTGGATTGTGAATTTTGGAACTGTACAAGGACATCCCCTAGCTGGCATAATCCATTTTGTCCATCTATACTAGTGCACTTGGTTGGATCTCAAGTTGTTTGGATCTAAAGTGTTTCAATCAATTATAAAATTTAAACCATAGAAATCCACAAAATTTCTCGTTGAAAAATTCTTCCAATCACACCCAATAAACTGGATAGTTTGAATGACATGTTAACAAATAAATTAGCATAACCAAATAAATGCTCTAAAATTCCTAACATGATATTTCCTCTCCTCTAAAATCTTTGCCTGTGTTGATTTGGAAGCAATTCCTACTGTATTCAACAAAATTTACTCCCAAATAATTCCAGGCTTAGTCTAGTCACAAAGCCCCATCAAGTTTCAAGGGCTAATCAAGATCAATCTGTAAAAGATTAATTTATATTCCCTTGGTTAAATAATTACTTGTTTCAGTGTAAAATTTACATACACAAATGACATGAGAATAATAAATGTGTGACTAGGTTCCCTATATGTTAAAAAAGTTCTGGCTTCCAACTGCAACTGTTTGACTTTCTAGGGTCAACGCAGCAATTTCTTTTTCCATGGGCATCAAGTAGATTTCATCAACTTTACCATGTTTTCCTCCCATGATTTATAGTAATCGCATGGGTCAAAGGTAGATACCTTAAAGCTCTCTTTCCTGTAGTCCTCTTTTTACACTAATGGCATAATATGCCAAATGGCAGCTTTTTAGGAAGATACATGTGGAACGCATGGACCTTACAAGTGTACTGTAGAACATCACTTCCCGCCAGCCCACCCACCTATTGGCATTTCAGCGGTCATATATAAGGCTGCCCTAAGGAATAAAAACAGAAAAGAAATGCAAAGTAATGTTTCCATAAAATATATGCATACCCATTGCACTAGCTTTACCATTGCCTTATACACAGAAGGTAGCTCCTGTTTCCTGTTATTAGGCATCATACAGGTCAAGGAAAACACAAAGTATAGATGTGATGATGACACTGTATTCTATTCAAGCTAAAACACAAGAGATGGTATATTTGCCAAAACAAACAAAAAAGGATTACTATGAAACATTTCACTGTCCTATCCATTCCTAAATCTACCACGGTAGTAGAAAAAAAGACTGAACCATGTTCCTTTTCTAAATAAAACAGATGCAAATCTTAAAAAAAGCAGAAGTATACACTATTAATGAAAGCAGGGCATTTCTAATACTAATTTATTATCATGCGCTGTCTTGATAATAAGTAACAGGATCCCATCTGATCTTAAAACTTTACGTTGTCGTGCTCACATACAAGGCTGGAATGTTGCTGCTACAGTTCTCAAAGAATACCACATTGTTATAAACATTGTACTAGCGTTGTAAAGCACATTCTCAGTGTATGAGAATCCATGTGCAGCAAGTCTTCAGCCTGTGCCAAAGATTACTCTGTGCCAGCAGATTATTTTATTTTAGAAATCATTACAAAGGCTATGATCCTGTGCCCAAGGCTGGGAGGGGGAGCCCCATATTTTTCTTCAAGCTGATTATAAAAAATTATTAGGAAAATTTGGGTTTTTGCAAAAGTAGTTTAGTTTTGGCAAGAACTGCAATAAAAAACTGCAAGGAAGAAAAAAAAAGGAGAGGGCTGGCTCAAGGAAATCACATAAACTCTTCCAATAATCTCCAGAAGCCTGAAACAAATGCTGTGCATTCTTTTTTAATATACATTTATCATCAAAAACATTAAAAAGTGTTTTACAAACAGAGGCTCCAGATTTTACAATACAAAGTACCAGTCCTAGTCCCTAAAAAGAAGGAGGAAAAATAGGGAAAGGAGCAAACATCATTATCTACTCAGACACCATTATCTGCTCAACAGCTTTTTTTTAACTCAAAGGCAAACAAAAACCCCTATTTTTCCTTGTAATTCCAATGAGTTTTCTGCAATTAAAAAAAAAAGTCTTGAACACAATCCAGTCAAAACTAAGCACTTTTAAAGGCCCCATTTATTCCACCCATGCATTAATTTTCCTAGTCAAATCAATGGGAACCTTTGAAAGGTGGAACTTTAGCTGGATCATACCCGTTCTTTTTACACCAACAATATGGTCATAATATTTATAGCTTACGCAGCCAGCAGCAAAACTGCTCTTTTCCCTGGAATACATTATATACTACGGGGAAAAAAGATCTGTTTCATGCTGAAAAAAATAATGATGTAAACTAAGAAATGTTCAAGAAAATTCGGTATTCAGATAGATAACACACATCTAGTTATTTGAGACAGTTATGAGTTGAACTTGGGAAGACAGAGAAATAGGTGTAAGACGATGGCTGTAATCCTAAACACACTTACTGGGGAGTAAATTCCACTGCCCTCAATGGGATTTCTGGGTATGCATAATCAGGCTTACACGAAAAAGCTCTGTAGAATTATTATTTGCAGAACACTGCCATCTACAGGCAATCAACTGCATAACTCTATGTTGGCAAGATCTATTAAATGTGCCCCTTTGTTACTGTGATTTCCCACTTTTCAGCTCAATTGCTTTTAGGAACTGTGGGTATAAATTGGATACTCACTGAAACATGTTCAGCAGGATTCAAGCTAAATGCCCATCCAAATGGTGATGCTGTACTTTACTTTCACATCCCCTTTCCTGTACCTTTCATTAGTGTTTGTAATACTGATAAAAAATTTTGTAATATTTTGTACAAGTGTTTGTACAAGCAGATTACAAGTGTTTGTAATATTGATAATTTTTTCCCCCTGCAGATAAAGAGAATCAAACACAGTCAGTAGAAGATTGATTTTGGATAGCTGTTTGCACTAGGGGAACTGGAGCCAGTGTTGGACAGCAAAGTGGCTGGATTAATGCAGCATCTCTAAATTTATTTACAATGGAGTTATGTTTATACTGAGAATACAGGCCTAATAAATAGACATATATACATACATATTTGGGATTAGAGTAAAAAATTAGACTGCTTTATGAGCATGCCTAATGTGTTCCTTTTCAGTTACCATGTAATGTAGGATGGGACCTGCAATTCAGAATTACACCTTTCTAAACCTATTGCATTGACTTCAGTGGACTCAAGGCTGTAACTCTGCACTGTTACTCAGCAATATGGCACCTTACTACCATTCCAAAGTCCATGAATTTCAACATTATGGATCCAAACTGGGGTTGTTGTTTTTTTACATCATTGCATTCTGTAACAGATTGTCATTTCTACTGTACAAAACCCATGACATAACATTGCATGTGCATGAATATAAAAATAAGCCACACCACTGCTATGAAACTTTAATACTCCACATCCACAACCAAGTAGTCTTCCCTTCAGTGGTCTTCGGATTTAAGAAGTTGATTTGTATACCCATCGGGCAAGTAGGCTTTCCTTAGCTGGTCTGACTTGGGTATGGAGTTCCCATTCTTCACATGGCGAGACAGGAATGCTCGCACAGCTGGATGGTCAGCCTTCTCAAGAGGAATGCTAGCTTCCAGAAACATTTTTACAAAGTCCTGGACAACACCGGGTTTTTCTGTCTGGGCTGTGCTGTTGCACTGCAGAGAGGCAGTCAGAGTCCGTGGTTTCTTCCTGACACTTTGCTCTTCAAACTCCCCTTTGCGCTTGGTGTGAGTTTTGGATTTGAGATGGTCATTGATTGCAGACTTGCGAACATGATTCAGCACCACGTTGCAGAAAGTGCAATACAGTTTCCCTCCATCTTCGTACAGTTCACTGCCAAACTCAGTGACACGATCCTGTGGAGTGACGTACAAAGCAGTCTTGGAACGACTGCGCGAAGGAGGTGGTTTCACATCAAATCGTTCCATTGCTGTCTTCTCTAAACTGGTTTTAGAAAACAAGAAGAAGAGATGCATTAAATGTGTATTCCTCCTGAGTCAACTCAAATATGTAGTTCGACAATCTATTTAGTCCCCACTGCTGTGCTACTGGGTACACTCTAATATATCACTAAGTACAGCTGAATAATATGCTCAAACCAGGGGTCATTTGGGACCGGAACGAGGTGGAGCAGCACTCTGCCAGCCCAGCTGTGGGCACTAGGGCAGCCACAGGCTTCGGACCACTGCTGAATTGCCGCTGAAATTCGGCAGCAGCTTTAAAAGTGGTTGGAGGGGAGGGAGTCTGAGGGAGAGGTTCCAAACTTACAGGGTAGCTGTTGGAGCTTCTCCCCCAAATACCCACCAAGTTTCAAGATGATTGAACCAGGGGGTCAAATTCTACAGGCCCCCAAACCGGTTGCCCTCATTCCCTCCATTGTTCTCTATGGTGGGAAACAAGTAACATTTTCCCCCACCATAGAGAACAATGGAGGGAATGGGGGCAACCTGTTTGGGGGCCCGTAGAATTGGACCCCGTGGTCCAATCTTCTTGAAACTTGGTGGGTATTTCCAGGAGAGGCCCCAGCAGCTACCCTCCAAGTTTGGATCCTCTCCCTCAAACCCCCTCTCCTCCAGCCCCTCATATACCCTATGAGTTTTTGCCATTGACTTCAATGGCCATAGGGTATAATGGGGCTGAAACTGACATTCGGCCGGCCAAATGGACTTGCATTGCCAAAACTGACATGCGGGGGTCATTCGGCAGCCGGAACAGATAAGGCCTAATATGGCCCAATCTGAATTGGGCCAAAAAAAATTTCTTTGCACACCCCTAGTGGGCACAAATGGCAGTGGTGGCAAGCCCCTCCCCCAGCTCCCAGCCGGCCTGTGGAGGAAGTGAAGCAAGAAGGGGTTTGACGTTTAATCCCCTTCTGTTTAGAGTCACGTAGCAGCAGAGGCACGGTCTTTCCATTGTATTCTATGGGGCCCTTCTCGCTTCGCTTCCCCCCCGCCCGCCTTGGCAGGCCAGCTGGGGAAGGGAAGGGGAGGGTTTTGAAGATGCCCCCCTTTTGCTTCCCTTTCTGACACACTTCAGGTGATGTCAGGGGGTGTGGCATATGCTAATGTGTTATGCTAATATGTATGCTAATGAGCTCCTGCACCTCTTTTTCTATGAAATGATCCCTGGCTCAAACATTCCCACACCAAGAAAAATTCAGGTGGGTAGCCATGTTGGTCTGAAGCAGCAGGACAAAGTTTGAGTCCAGTGTTACCTTTAAGACCAACAAAGTTTTATTCAAAGTATAAGCTTTCGTGTGCAAAGCACACTTCCTCAGACAAATTGGATAAAATCTCCTCAAGGTTTGTAAGCCACCCTGAGACTCCAAGTGAAGGGCGGGGTATAAATCCAACCTCTCCTCTTCTCTTCTACTTCCATTTGTCTGAAGAAGTGAGCTTTGCACATGAAAGCTTACACTTTGAATAAAACTTTGTTGGTCTTAAAGGTACTACTGGACGCAAACCAAGACATACTAAGTGATGACAATATTGTTACTAACTGAAGATAAGGTAGTTTTACAGATCCTTTCTAGAATGGTGTTTACTACATATTGGGTCAGACAGTGGCACAAAGCCAACGTGGCAAAAAGAGGCTCTTAGCTCCAACATGTAAATAACAAGCTAAAGTTGCAAAAAGTCAATGTAACTTAACTACACTGGATTGCAATCTTGGTTTCTAGCCTTTGTGATTACAGACACCAGTTGGAGTATAGAAATACAACCAACTCTGGTTTGTGTCTGCTATGGTTAAAATAATTTCCACAGAATTACAGTTAAGAACCTAAAGTAAACCACCAGTCTGGAAGATTCAAATATTGTATTTTAGAGCACTGAATTAACTAGTTTAGGTAACATCTGACTTAAACAACATGAGGTCTTTTGATTTCAGAAGACTTTGAGTCACGCTTGATATGGTGCCAGTCGACCTTTGAGTTTAAATCCAGATGTGCCCAATCAAGTGCGAGTATAGAAATGCACGGTTGGTGTTGAACAGGGGTGGCCAAACTGCAGCTCAGGAGCCGCATGTGGCTCTTTCACACAGTCTAATTTAATGTTAATAAAAAGCAAATTTGCATATTTTTCAATAAAAACATGTGTGTAATATTTTTTCATGTCTTGAGACTCTCAAACATCTGACGTTTATTCTGTGTGGCTGTTACGTTAACCAAGTTTGGCCAGTCCTGGTGTTGAACCTTCCATCCTACTACAGCTCACTTTTCTGCATAATCCCCCAATCCTAGAACTTTTCTCACCGCCAGGAAATTACTTTTCTAGGCAAATAAATACATTCTAATAAAGTGTTACAAGATACTAATTATGATAATTTGCTACTGAAATTACAACAGGTTAAACTATTACCACCTGTGTAGATTTTAATCAAAAAAGCTAACTTGATGTCAAGCCTCAATGTTTTCTCCAATTCCTTACCCACAGGTAGTATAAGCACCCCAACTGAGTAATCCCCCGATTTTGGCACTCACACATCAAAAAAGCCAGAAAATATTTAATGTTACGCAGTCCTGAGTCATCCAGGGAAAAAAAAGGCTGCTTCATTGCCAAGCCTTTTACTGAATGTCAGATGTGTTGTATGGGGAGAATGATATAAAATATGGTTCTTCATAACACTTGATAAAAATAATTTTTAAAAACCAAACAAGTAACAATCAAGACTATATCAAGAAGCCCCACGTGTTTTTGCATGGTAAAGGGTGACCCCTAGTGACAAAGTGCTTAGCATAAAAGGAGACCAGTTCCTGAATGCAGCCTCAGAACGAGTCCAGACCTTACTTGCTGCAACCCATACAGAGCACACCGGATTCACAAGTGTTGCTTTGGTAACAATATAATGTCGTCATATTTACAAGAAAAAGGAACTACGGTGCTATCATCTGTAGAAATGCCTACTCCAGACTCTGCTCTGTGAACTATGTTACTTCATTTTATAATGGGAACATGTGGAGTGCATTAACGAAGGATTCTTTGCTTACGAGAAAAGCCACTTATGAAGGAAACTTTCCCAACATTTATACATTTATGAACTCTCTCATTCAGAAGTGCGGTGGGCAAGATCTTTTCAAGCCTTGTAGTGCTTAGCCCCCCCCCCCCCCCCCAATCAACTGTTCCATCTGGGCATACACATAATGTCCTCTGGGAGCTTCAGTAATACTTTTGCCATCTTGTGGTTATGCTGCTGGGGTTTTTAATTGGATTATTGCTTGACTGTTTGTTAAAATGTTTTATTCTGCTCGGATTTTGTTGGGAACTGTCCTAAGCCCGCTTGAAGGGGAGGGTGGGTTAGAAATATAATAAAATAAACAATAGATATTTGTCGTTTTTGTTGACTGTTCAGCATCTTAGGATTTCACTGAACAGACAGGAAGTAATTGTCATCCAAATGGCAGAAGGGACGAGCTTCACAAACTTGGGCATCTTAATCTGAATAGAGTGGATAAACACAAATGTCAGAAATGTTTCAGGAACCATGCCTTTCCCAAACTTGTAACAGTTTTCCCACGGGACTAAGAAAAGTGTAATTTTGTTTAGGATTGCGCTGCTATAGTCACTGAACTTACCTTCTTTTTCTGTTTTTCAGACTTTTAAAACATGTTTATGTATCTGTCTCTCTTCACCATTCTACTGCTGCATTAGCTTCCTTCATAAGCACAAACCACCTTGTCAAATGGGTGAATCATAAAATGATAAACCTGAAATATTTTCAGCAATGATTTAACTGATGTCTTGTCATTTTTGATCCAGCAACATCTTATCACCAGCTCCTTTTAACTTCCTGATACTCCCCTACCACCTTTCTAGCTTGAACATGAACTTTAGGCAGGGGATCACTACCACCTCCTCCATTCCTATACATAGTGGTGGGAGAAAGATCTCAAATATGAAACAAGAGCTTCATACTAAAAAAAAAGTACTGCAGGTTCCAATTCACATGATTGCCCCCTCCCATGTATACTAAATGCCCCTGTGATATTACAGAAATGTAATGTAAGGAGATGTGGGGCTTCTACTGCTCTACCACACAAAGACAAGCACTACTGCAGATAATATATAAACTTGGCTCAGCTTAAGGCACATTGACTGGCCAATTTCCTTTTCAACCCCATGAAGCAAGAAACTGACCCAATGTGCTGAAAACCAGAGGAAGTCTCACAGGCTGCGGTCACACGGTCCCTTTAAATCCGGGAGCCCTCCAGGATTAAAGGGGCCGCATTTTTTTTACCTTGGGTTGGGATGTTTACACATCCCAACCCCTGCGGCAGCGGGCCGAGGAAGAGGAGGCAGGCGCCGGACGGAGGCAGCAGCGGTGGCGGCGGACTGAGGCGGCAGAAGCAGCAGCAGCAGAAGAAGCGGCGGCCGGCCGGCCTTGAAACATGTGGCGGCAGTGGCTTTTTCAGCCGCGGCCAGGGGAGGCACCCTTTCCCGAGCCCCGCCGGCTGCCTGGTAAGTTTGGGTCCCCCCCCCCCCCCTTTTACACTTGGGCGCTTGAGTGGCCAAGCACCCAAATGTAAAAGGGGGAAAAAATGGTGGGCAGGACCATCTGGACAGCCCTGCTCTCGCAATGATTGCGAGAGAGGGCTGTCCAGATGGCTCAAATGCGGGTTCCTCCCGCGACTCCCGGGAAAACAGTCGATTTTCCCGGGATTGAAAAATGCGCATTTGAGCCCGCTTCGGCGTGGGAAAAGCCCCGGCCTTTTTAGACGGTCCCTTTAAATGCGGGAAGAAACAGCCCTTCCTCCCGCATTAAAGGGCTATGTGACCGCGGCCACAGTTCCATGTGAGTTCTCTCTTAGTAAGAAATAAATGGGGAACAAGATGCAGTCTATACCACCCCATCAATTGTTTCTGTCAGCTGTAAATGTGGATCCCCAAGATAGTTAAATACACACTAGTTACCCTCCAATACATTCCATCAGAATGGCTATAGAAGACAATTATTTGACTGTTTTAGATTGTATGCTTATGGGAAATAATTAGATTACAGTTCAACAAAGGCACAATGAAAGAGGTGAAATAAGAAACATTACTTTGTACTGTACTAGAAAGTAGAACTGGATTAATATATGGGGTGTGATTTTGTAGATGTGACATTTTAAAGTAATAGCTCAGACAGACATGGATGGATGCAGTGAGAGGATGGCAAGCCAGAAATCACAGGGATGGAAGGAAAAACATCTAGTAAGGCAGGCACCCTAGCCATTATTATCCTGAATTCCTGTCCTTATTGAGCCTGTGTTTTTTTTTGTCTGAGGCATTCCTTTTCTTGATTCAGACTCAGTGAATTAATGAAGCAGTTCCTCATGCCTGCCTGAAAATTACACCTCCTTGCATGTTCCGTGGCAGCACTGTGCCTCTAGTGTAAGCCTTTATGCTGCTGGCACCACAAACATGGGTCCAACTTTTATGATGCAGTTTGTGGGGTTGGAACGGCGCTGTGATGGCCCCCTGCTGTATCACACCAGTGGTCCATCTAGTCCAACATACTGTTTCACACAGCAGCCAACCAGTTGCTTTGGAGGGCCAACAAACTGGACATACAAGCCACATACAAGCTTTCCCCTGATGCTGCCTCATAGCACTAGTGAGGTTCATTGCCTCTATATAGTTGTTTTCTTTACTCACAGTCACAACTAGCAATTTGCAGACCTATATGAATCTGCCATAAAATCTGTAAGGGCCTAATTTACAAGAAGAAGAAGAAGAGGAGGAGGAAGAGATTGGATTTATATCCCGCCCTTCATTACCTGAAGGAGTCTCAGAACACCTTACAATCTCCTTTTCCTTCCCCACAACAGACACCCTGTGAGGTAGGTGGGGCTGAGAGAGCTCTTTTGAGGACTGCTCTTGAAAGAACTTGTGACTGACCCAAGGTCACACCAGCAGCTGCATATGGAGGTGCGGGGAATCAAACCCAGCTCTCCAAGATTGGAGTCCATGCTTCTAGCCACTATACCAAACTGGCTCTCAGGAGAGTCCACTCATGTTGGAGTAGCATTTTTTGCTCTGCTGTCTTTGGTCATTCCTGCAGAAATCCACAGACTGTTATGCTTTGCACCTACATTTTCAAAGCAGAGAGGTGATTATAATATATGATAATATGCAGTCTGTGCATGGGAATGTCAGATATGACTAAATCGTGTGTGTGTGTGGGGGGGATGTCATACATCTATAGGGTTCACAACTAGGACCTACATTTTTGTGTCATAAGCAGCAGGAGCTGTGATTTATTCTTTCTGAGCCAAAATGTGAGTTGTGATTTGTTGATAGATTTGGGGTGTTTGGCTGTGAATAATCCACTCTCTTCCTTTGTTTTTATTGGTCAAAACAGTGAAAGGATAGGAGAGAACAACCTTCTAAAAAAAGTCACAAATTTTTAAATGCGTTATCTACCATTACAGGCAGTAGACACTTTTAAACAACACAAAGCACGAAAAGTGGGCAGATGATGCCACCTACACTAAGTGTAAACCTTGGTAGCACTCAAGTTTTCTTGAGAACAGGACAATGTTAATTATGAGTGGCCTTGGGCAAGTCATCATACCCTTTACACTCTTCAAGGGCATCATCATAACCCTATAAAAGGTATTTCAGAACCAAGAAATTCTTCACATCTTGTGAAAAATTTGCATCTTTTTTGTACGAATAAGTTTCATTAGACAATCCCACCTCCCTTCTCCCTCCCAGCAATTTCTTAAAGTACATTCTAAAAGATTAACACTTCTGTTGCTAGGATAGATTCAGCTCCTTTTAATACAACTTTTATTTACAAAATATTAAATCTATACTGTGTGCCTTCATGTAAATAATAACCCTATTATAATCCCTTTCCCCCAACCTTCCAGCCTCCCATGAAAGGCCTTCCAACAATCCTATCTTCCTCCCAGACGCCTTTTCTCCATCACCAGACTTTTCCACATCGCTTTCTCCCCCCCCCCCCGTCCCCTCATTTACCCCACCCCGACCAGTCTCCCCTCCTGTCCCGCCCCTTTCTACAGAGACGATCCCATTCTTCCACCTCCTCCCCACCCAAAGATGGAAAGGGAGGGCGGCTCTCTAGTGACTTCAGACGAGACCTGTCCCCGTTTCCCTCATCTTACAGCTCCAGACAGCGCAGGGCTCCGTCCCCCACAAAGGCCAGGGCTGGACTCCGATCTGCTCCGCTCTCCCCCTCGAGCCTCCGCGACGGCGCGGGGCAGACTCCGTGGAGCCGCCTGACAGCCAGACACACAGAAAGGGGCTTGTTTCCCTCGCTCAGGCTGGGCAAGGAGGGCGGGACTTAGCCCTCTTAGCAACATCGTCACCAACCAAGACACAGATAAGAGTTAGAGACCCAGTAACAGAAGCGAAGAGCGAACGCCGTTCTCTATAGCTTTTTACGCAGAGAGTGACAGCGCTTCTCACCATTCAGTGAGGAGAAAGCGAGGAAGCCCTCTGCATGTTGAAAGCCTCCCACAAGAAGGAGGCGGAGATGTTTACTTTGAAGGATGAAATATGGACCCAATCGCAAAGAGCGGAGGAGGGGCTTGGAGGCCTTGACTGATCGGACCTCCAGCCAAACAGAAAGTGGGACTGAAAGTTTAGCGGCGAATGGAAATAAGCTGGTTCCAATCAAGTGTCGGGGAATCCGAACAGCGCCGAAGTGAAGGAGACGGCGATCAGGGGTTGCGGGTCCGCCAGCTGATTGACAAGCCAGCCTGCCAGTGACAACGTTCAGTGGGGGGTGGTGCCGGAACTGAGGAACTTGGCTGTGGAGGCGGGTTATCCGGTGAGTCGGGCGGTGGGGGGGAGCGAGCTGGAGCTCGGTACGCGCAGGGCGGCCGGAGCAGCATGGCGGAAGACGAGAGCGACCAGGAGTCGGAGAGGCTCGGCGAGGAACTCGAGGCCATTGGTGGGCCGACCCTCCCCCCCGGCCTGTCTCCCGCACTGAGCAGCCAGTATTACTGCTACCGCTTCTGCCAGGTGAGCGGCTGGCCCCGCCCCCTCCTGCTTGACACCTCGCGAGTGGGGTGGGGGAGAGAGGGCTGCCGGCCAGTCTTCTGGGGGGGGGAGGGAGGTGGCGGCGGGTGGGTGTCTCCTGGGGGACGTGGACCAGCAGCCGCGGGTGGGGGAAGGAGAGGCAGAAACCCACGGAAGTGTCACTCCAGCTCCTCCTTGGCTGCGTGGGTCTTTTATTCAGCTTCTTCCCCCTCCCTCGCTGCTGCTTCCTGGGGTGGGGCAGAGACTTCAGGTAAAACTCGCCTACAAAGGGGGGGGGGAATGTTCTCCCTGCGCCGTCCCCCCTCTCATTGCCCTCGTTGGGCTCGCCTCTTTCCTTTAGTTGTTTTCGGGGGGGGGGAGGGGAGGGGAGGGGGTTGGGGTTGGGTATGACCTCGGGGGAAGTTTCTTGCTGGGCCAGGGGCTCTGGCTGCTGGACCGGTGGGGGGACGAGGCTGCGGAGACTTCCCCCCCACACCCTGTTTTCTGGACAGCGCGTTAGCCGTCGGGCACGGGCTCTTGGTGGCGGTGGGAGGCTAAGGCTGGGCTTTCTCTGTGGGGAAGAGAGTTGGGAATGGAGGCAGGCCAGGCCTGCCTGGGGAAACCTCTTCTGAATTGTTCCAGCAAGGCAACGATGGCCTTTTGACTTGCCCCCGGGGTGGGGGGGGGAGAAGAAAGGGGGGGGGGTCCAAGAGGGATAAGCAGGCCGTGGCAACGAATTCGCGTTTGCCCAACGACAAGCTGGCTCTGCGTCTGCTGCTGCTGCTGAAGTTCCCAGCTGAGACGTTGAATTGTCAGAAGCCAACAGGGGAAGTTTGGTTGGAGCGCTGGATCGGAGGGGAGGAAACTTGGCTGGCGAGCCTTGTGCTCTTTAACAAGTGGTGACTTCTTGGTGCTGCCACTTGTGGAAGGAGGCTGGGTGTTACTGAGAAGTAAGTCCCGTTTTCTAAGACTGGCTAAACTGAAAATCTGTGTGAAAGACGGAGGTTGTTTTTTTGTTTGTGCGTGCCTCTTGATGCTTAGCGAAGATAGCCATGCTGCTGACCTACCTTAGATCACTGAAATATAGTATGCAGAGCATTGTAGACATACTAAAGGTACTAAACAATTGTTGTTGCATAGCTTGCCTTGTTATAATTCAATTTGAAATGCCTTACTAGCCTGAAGTCAGTGTTCTGTGCAAAGTTTAGCTTTTCAGTTTTATTTTTTCTGCTTTACAAATTGCATCCTTTTATTTTTCGTATTCCGATGTTCTTTCATACAAAAGACTCCAGAGTAAGGATTTACTTTTATACTGACAATTCATTGTTTTGTTGTTTTGTTCAGTTTCTGATTTGCAGGTTGATTGGTGTATATTAAAATAATGCTCTGATTTTGTAGTTTGTAGGAAGCTTTTGTGGTAAAATAATGGGAGGATATACAGGTTTATTGTGGTGTTCACATTGTTGGTGTGTCTCTTTTCAGTACGTAGTAATAGAAATTTCCAAGTGTGAAAAAGTTATAATAACATTTTAAGACATTTGCAAACATTTTGATTATATTATAGCTGGAGGGTTTTTCCAGTGTTTTAGTCATCCCCCCAGTATACTATCGCACTTAGGGAGTGAAGTGGGATCTAAGACAACTAGAGCGAGTTTGCAAAAACATAGAACGTTTATGAAATTCTATGAGGTGGTGGTGAAGGCTGCAAAAAAGGAATTTTATTCAGCCTCCATCGCATCTGCTAGCTCTCACCCAGCATAATTGTTTAGGGTAATTAGGTCCTTAACTTATCTTATGGAGAGAACCCCTAAATTTAGTAATTTAACCATTAGCTGTGAGGCCTTTGCAGGCTTTTTTGCGGATAACGTTTTGTTGATCTGCCATGGCCTCCCAGCCAGTGTTCATACAGTATGTGAACTGAAGGCCCTTTGGCCGTCTTTGGATTCAGTGTTCAACAGCTTCAGCCGGATCACGTAGGCTGATGTCAACAGGATCTTGGGCACTGTTAGTCTAGCCATGGGCCTCTTAGATCCATGTCCCTTGTGACAGGTGAAAGCTGGTGGCAAGGGAATATGGGGCCCCCTGGTAGACATCATCAACCTGTCCCTGGATTCAGGGGTCTACCTGGAGGGGTTAAAAGTGGTGGTGGTGGTATTTCTCTTGAAGAAGCCATCTTTGGATCCTTTAGATCCTTCTAATTACTGGATCATTTAGATCCTTCTAATTACTCCCCAGTCTTGAATGTATCATTACTGGGAAGGTCATTGAGAGAGTGGTAGTCGAGCAGCTCCAGAATTTCCTGGATGATACATCTGCACTGGACCCATTCCAGTCCATCTTCTGCCCTGGCCATGGGATGGAGATGGCGCTGGTCACCCTCACGGACAGCCTCTGCAGACAGCTGGAATGAGGCGGTTTGGTGCTGCTGTTACTGCTTGATCTTACAGCAGAGTTCAGCATGGTCAATCATGACCTTTTGACCCACTGCCTCACTGATATAGGAATTTGTGGGGTTGTCTTGAAGTGGCTTACCTCATTTCTCCAAGGTCAGGGTAAGCATTAGGAGAGAGGGTGTCAGCTAGATATCCCTTAATATGTGGGGTCCCTCAGGGGACAGTCCTCTTTCTGATGTCATTTAACATCTACATGTGCCCCCTCACCCAGCTGGTGTGGGGTTTCGGGCTAGGGCAGGGGTGTTGAACTCATTTCTTATGAGGGTCGGATTTGACATAAATTGGACTTTGTCGGGCTGGGCCATGTGTGTCATAAAACGTAATGCCAGGTAGCAGAGATATAAACTCTACATGGCCCAGCCCAACAAAGTCCAATTTATGTAAAACCTGGCTCTCATAAGAAATGATTTTGACACCCCTAGGCTAGGGTGTCAACAGTATGTTGATGGCATTCAGCTATATCTCCTGATGGGTGACTGCCTGGATACTGCCCCTCAAAACCTGGCTGGTGGGTGGGAAGCTGTGGTGGGATGACTGAAAAAGAGCTGACTGAGACTGTATCCAACTAAGATGGAGGTTCTGTGGCTGGGTGGATTTAGAGTTTAGGGTGCCAACTCCCTATTTTATGATACTGGCTTAAACTGTCAGGAGGGTGGGTGTGGTTCTGGATGCCTCCTTATCTATGAAGGCCCAGATCACAAATGTTGCCAAGTTGGCATTTTTCTAACTACACTAGGTCAAGCAACCACCCCCCTTCCTGTCTCACCCCAATCTAGTCACAGTAATCCATGCAGCAGTCACCTCCAGATTGGACTACTGCAACTCGCTCTATGCTGGCCTACCTTTGAGACTGACTCAGAAGCTCCAACTGGTCCAGAATGCGGCGGTGCAGGTTTTGAGTGGAATATTTAACCTGGGCTGCGTCAGCTCTAGTATGGCCCCAAAGAGCATTAAGCTCGGCAGAGAACAATCTACTGGTGATCCCCAGTCCAAAAGACATCCGGCTGTCCTCAACCAGAGCTGGGGCCTTTTCTGCCCTGTCTCTTATCTGGTGGAACTCTCTGCTGAATAACATCCATGCCCTGCAGGACCTAATGTAATTGCACAGGGCTTGCAAGAAAGAGATGTTCCTCCAGGCTTTTGATTGAGGACAGTGATGGGTACCATCTTTCTGGCACTCTTTCCCTTCCCTCCTTGTTCCCTGCTTCTTCCCTACCTTCTCTGCAAGGCAATAACATAATTGGACTATTGTGCCATCTGAGATTGTTTTAGTTATTTATCATTATTGTTTTTTATTAATGTTTTATTTTTTGGATGTGCACTGCCTGAGACCTATGTACACAGGGGAGGGCAGTTTATAAATTCAGATAAGAAAGAGAGAGAGAGAGAGAAAGAAGAAGAAGAATTTAAGGCCATTTCATAATATTCTGACTTTCAAATTTTAAAACACAGAAAGTAGTTTTTTGTGATCTAATAAAATTTGCTCATGACAGCATATTTTTCCTGCATATTGCAACAGAGGAATTCAACCACTACAACTGTGTGTGACTGAATTTTAGTTTATTGGGTTTCCAAAGTGCTTCCACCAGTTTTTAAACTGCCAGTACCTGTAACTAGACTGTGAGTTTCACCAAAGTGAAATGATTTAACAGGCTAATAACAGAGCATGCTAACTTCTTCATGAATTGCTTCCCTGTCATTTATGAGGTCCAAGATTCAAATGTCATCCTTTCTTCACTAAAATTGTGTTAGACAGTGCTGTGTATTGGTTGGGGAAAAATCTGCATGCTGAACGTTATAATTGAAGCACACACATATTTGGAAGTATGCTTCATTGAAAACAATCACAATTAAATGTAGGTAGGATCGGAATGAAGAACTGTTTAATCTACCTAATTTATTTCTCTTTTGTGTGTCTCCCTCTGCTCAGTTGTTTGGTTATTCTTCTGCACTCGGCTTGTTTTGCCTTGTAGAATAAGATAATCTATGGACAGTCTACTGTATACAGCAAATTCTTGAATGCTTAGTTTGGACAGTTTTGCACTTGTTCTTTGCAGTTGTATGTATACATTTATGAATATTTTTATAGCTAGTATTATGTAATTTGAAAATGAACTATAGAGATGCAGAATGGAAAAATGCCATGCTAAGTTTCATCAATCTGAGATCTAGGATGACGAGACAGATAATTTTATGTATTTGTTGTTAAGTAGCACTTGTATAAGTCTATATTTAACAGTGAAAAACTGTGTGGTTATGAAAAGTCTGAAAGGGGTGCTTTATGCAGAAAGTTGTTTTTTTTAAAAGCAGTTTCTTAACAGTGGATGTTTTGAACCGGAAGAGGTCAAGGGCATATGAATACACCAGAAAGCATGCTTGAAATAGAACTGAAGAAAGTCATGCTGTGTCCATGGCTATAATTCCTTTCTCCTCTGACCTGTAGTGAGTGTAGGTGCTTTGACTTAATTGGAAAATCGTGTAATCTAGTTTCAGGTTTTACAATTGTAGTTTTTATAGGTTGCTAATATTCACTGACAACACCCTATAGGAGTAGGGCTAAGTTTGCAGACTAGGGAAGTATTACACATCTCCATTAACTTCATATTCCCTGAATTCTGAAGTTACTTTGGGGAAAAGACTGAAACAGAACACCTTCATTTATTAACATCCCATGACATCAACTACTGCTTTTTTGTTGGTGTTGATTGTTTTCCAGTGTTTTGAAAGTAATACTTTTACAGGTATCAGGATATTTAAAACTAGTTCTGGTGCTCAGTTCTTGACATAATTTAGAAGACAAATCAAAGCATTTGAGTGGTAATCTGTAATGAAGAACATCTTCAGTTTGGTAATCACATTTTAGTATTTTGTGGCTCTTAATGTACAAAGTTTTCTTTGGCTTTGTTACAAAAGAAGCATTTACCATTCTTAAACGCTAAATCTTATACAATTTATGTAAGATAGTTTACCACTGTACTTACATTTTTAGCCATTTTCTCTGAAGAAAAAGAATACACAGAAGTTGAAATCTTTTAAAATTCACTAGTTTTCCTGGAAGTAGAATGCTGTAACCTTTCTCTTATAGTGTAATTGGCTGCCAATTTCTGATGGCGTAACATAGATCTTTGTATTTAGCTGTGTCTGCCAGTTCAAAGTCACCACAATGTACTTATTCTTTTTTTTAATCTGGTGTAAAGAGATATATTATAAGAATAACTTAAGTGATGCTTCTGGAAAGGCCTTAATAATATCCGGTCCTCTGTATGCTGAATGGTATGAACTAACATCAAGCTTGCTTGGTCTTCCATGTTAGAGGCGTCATGGACTTCAGCCTTTTGTTAGCAACTAAAGGACTGTGTTTTCAGAGTTCTTTTGAACATTGTCAAAGAAACCAAGTGTGGTGGTAATTACTTTTGAAAAAGCTAGTTCAAGGGGCTCAAGGTGTTCTTAGATGTGTTCTGTTGTCCTAGTAGACACCGCACTTGCAACTCAGGTCAGTTGCATGAGATCACCCAAGTCATGTATGGTAGTCTGCTACCTGGCATCTCAGAGATGTTGCCTGTCCATTCCATATCCTAATTGTGGCATTGCTAGGATGATCGGGGATTTTATACAACCATCTCCATTGATCACATCTCTGACAGCCAGTATTTCCACTTACAAGATTATTATAAACTAATGACTTTTTTTTTTCTGAGGGAATATTTTCTTGCCTGTATTCATTTAAGATAAGAGTTGGGCCAGATGAATGCTGTTCAGCCAAATGTGAGCTTTAAAGAAAAACGAAATGGAGTGTACATAAACAGGCCCTGCGTGAATCTCAAATCTTTACCTACTAGTTTAAATGAAATTAAGGGTGCTTCCAGAAGGTAGTTTTATGTGAGCACTGGGCTTGCTCAGTGGTACCTGTGCATTATTTAGTCACCACACAAAGAATGTAAAAGTCCATGGTTAGTTTCTTCCCTTTAGACTACCCTCCCCTCAAAGCTCCCACCTTGGAACTTTCCAATTCCAGTGGGTGCCAGTGGAAGAAGGGGGGATGAAAAACCATAAATATATGTCAGCAATGAAATACTGTTACACATAGTAAGTGAAACTTTTAACTTTTAAAAGACATCCACACAGTGTTCACTTATAATGTCAGGTGTCTGAAATTAGAAGTACTGGAAAGTTATATGTTTCTGTCCTTCCTCCCCTGCCAAAAATCTACAGACTTCTGAACTAGGGCTATGAAATGTTAAGCATTTAAACAGAGGGTTTGTTTTACCATTCATATGTTGCAGTAAACAGTTACAGGAGCAGGATACAACTCAAATAAATAATTTAAATGTTTTTAAAACTTGGCAAACTGGTAAAAGACTGTCTGCATGCAAAATCAACTGTGCCTACAGAACTTGTTTTCCAGCGGTGATCTGCCCACAAGACTGACACTAGAACATGTTAATGAAATGGCTTTTTGAAAACAAAAATCAGTAGCAGAGCTGATACTATGTAAAATATGTGTATGGCTAGATTGTGAACTTGTAATTGTTTAAATATTTGGTATTGTAACAGTTGTTTTATTAAACAAAACTTTCATTCTTATCTGAACTTTTGTCTGCAACAGAGAGAGCTTACTTTTTGGAGGCTCACTGGCACCTAACTTTATCCACACAAGCTAGTTTTACAAAAAACTTTGGTTGACTGGCGCATTGGTTCCTGGGGTAGGAGGGGAAAAACTCACACACATCCCTCATGAAATGTCTGGTGGAGTGTCTGTTTCTCTTTATACAGCCTGTTTATATGCCCAGCTGGGCTTATTTGAATGGCAGAAAGGTGGTAAGTTTAGATGAAGAAGCAAGTAGACATAAAGGAGTTAATAATGAACAAGTAGCATCTTTCCAGAAGCAAATTATTTATATGCCTGATGTAATCCAGTGGCAACCATCCCTCCTCCCCATGTGGCCCTTCCACTTTGTACAAAAGCTGCTAAAAGGTTGTTTCCCTCATCCAGAGAATGGGTTAGAATGGCATGGCATGTTCAAAAGCCAAGGATCATGAGCTCTGTGGAAGAAAGGTGAGATTAAAGTAGGTAGAAAATATTCGTGAAAATGAACTTTACAGATACTATTTCAAATAACACTGAAAGGCCTGGTGCAGTATTTCTCTCTACATTATTTAATGGATCCAGTACATTCTTCTCCTGTCATCTCCCAGTCTTTGTCATGAAGTATTTGAGGCAGCAGAAACTGAGTGTGTGTGTGTGTGTGGGGGGGGTGTTCTTGTCAAATCAAGGTGCACACAGTTGTACCATGTACAGGATTTCCACCTGCTCCCAATTTCCCCCCTTCAATATTCCTGTTTGCCGCTAAATGGCAGCAGACACCTCTATTCCCTAAGCTCATCCTCCATCTCATATCCTTGGTTGCTGATGGTGAATGGAAACTCTACAAAGATCCATCAGTCTGCACTCAAAGTGAAGGAAATGGTGGAGAGGCTAGTGGGTAGGTAACTTGGTGGGGAGGGGTGAAGCTTATGCACTAAGGGCCAGGCTCTTTGAGAACCAGACCTCCAGAAAAGGCGAGCACAGCAGCACTAAGTTTACACCTGAAATTTCACATTGCAATTATCTTGGAAGTTTAAAAATCTCTACAGTCTCGGAGGAGGGGAGGAATGACACCAGAGAAAATGTATTGGGCAGCAAAAAATACTGTACTTGGAGCAGCCCTAAGGCAGGGGTGGGCAAACTTGCTCAGCGTAAGAGCCACCTAGGGCCTAAGGGATAGCAGCAGGCTACTGTATTTGATAATACTGAGTTTCAGGAGCACTTGGAGAACATCTATGCTGTCTGCATATAAGCCCAGGGATAAGGGCTTCTTTCACAGAGCCCTAGAAACATTCAGAAGGCAGTGGAGGCTCAGAATGATGTCATTGAGAGTGCCTGCCCTTTTCTGAAACCTGGTCAGGTATAATGGCCTGTATGCTACCACTCAGCAAAATTTAAGGAAATTTCTTCCAACTTACATGGTTCTTCTTACAGAGGAAGCTGAAAGAAGGATCGTTAGGCCTCAAACTTGGTTGAGCACAGTGGTAGAATGCAGGCAACTCCCTGACCCCATGGTGACGAGTGACACTTGGGAAGAACTAAAATGCAGTTTTGTTATCTTTATTATTATAATGTTTAATTGTCTTATCTCTGTGATTGAATTTTATGTTGTTGTTACCCACTTGGTCCTGAGTTGCCTAGGACAAGGGTGGGCAATTGTTTTGGCTTGGGGGCCACTTTGTGGGAGTGGAGGTTAGCGGAGGGCCACACCTTTTAAAATGATTGCATTCATTAGTTAACTCTGCATTTCAGAAAAGGTATAAATTGTATCATAAAAATCAATAAATATAAATTAAATAAAGTAGTGGCAGTTTTATTCAATTTATTTATTGTGCTAATTTCATATCATCTATAGCTGCAAG
Source organism: Lepidodactylus listeri (assembly GCA_029233225.1). Taxonomy (NCBI): domain Eukaryota; kingdom Metazoa; phylum Chordata; class Lepidosauria; order Squamata; family Gekkonidae; genus Lepidodactylus; species Lepidodactylus listeri. Next base: position 133,058,103 of record JARCFY010000001.1, on the reverse strand, counting down.
CACATTTAATTTTAGAATCAGTTTAATGAGACAAATGTACCCTATCACACTTTTCTACAATTTTCTCTGCGCTCCGGGCCCAATGGAGGCCTGACTGAAACCACGTGGCCGACTGTCTTGGTGGGCCGCAAAAAACTCTGTGGCGGTCCGCAATTTGCCCACCCCTGGCCTAGGAGAACGGCAGGGATATAGATACTTTAAATAAGTAAATGAAAATGTCTCATTGTGTTAAAGGTTTCTTTGAGGTTCAGGAGTGAATCCCTGCCTTCTTCCAGGTTCTGGAGAAAGGCAGAGACTCTTGCTAAAATAGAATGCATTTGCCAGAGTTGAGCTGGTGGGTCGTGCATTGTACACTCCTGCTTGAAGCTTCGCTTAACCAGCTGTAAAGAAGGAATATGTTAAGGTATTAAATCAGTGTTTTTTGCATTCTTTTTCTTTATTTTCAAAACTAATTTCGCAACACCAAATAGTTTTAAGTTAGTAAAAACAATAAATGTACATATTTAAGTTGACTGCCCATATTATTAATCAGAAACTAGTACTAACTTGCAGAGACAACACAGCTAACAGACACTTTCTGTAGGGGGATGAATTCTCTTCTCTGTGAGAGGTGGACTAGGTGTATGTATAACATTTAAGTTTAAGTTAAGTATAAGTTTTGGTTCTAGTTTCTTCACTACTAAATGTTTACCAGTTTAATTGCTGATTGAAGCAGATTACATAATCAATTTTTCATAGTAGTTGTAGATTTGTGTTTTTAAAAGATACAACCTAGGTTTCAGCACAGTTTTCTAAGGAGCATTTTATTAATGCTGTTGATCATGCTTATGTACTTCCATTAGTTCTGAGTTGGCCCATCACTCATGTGGTGCCCTTCCTCCCCCCCCCCGCCCTCCCCTTTTCCTCTTCATACTGACGCATCGTTTTATTTTATTTTATTCCTATATTCTTCTCATTTCTTTGTGCTGGAAATTGTGGGTGAGATGGGATTTTTGAAAATATTGCATGCACTTGTAAAACAATATTTGCAAGAGTACAGTAGTTGTATCCTTCTACAGATGGATAATGAGACTTCATAGAAATCCAGAGGGTCAGAATGACAAACACCAGTATGGTGTAGTGGACAGAGTGTCAGACTAGGATCTGGATACCCAGATTTTAATTCCCAGTTCTGCCATGGATTCTTGCTGGGTGACTCTGGGCCAGTCACACACTCAAGTCTAACCTATCTTACAGGGTTGTTGTGAGGATAAAATGAAGAAGAGAATGATGCAAGCTGCTACATGAAATAAACAATAATTAATAATAGCACACATTTTTTGTGACTATTGGCAGTGATCTAGAATTTAAGTTGTTATTTGTAAAAGTGGATTACTAATCTGTTAGCTAAATTGGCTGTAGAACTCTTGGGGTTTATTTCATCCAATTGACAAACTTCTTTTGACTATTTTTTTTTTTTACATAGGTTGTTGAAGACTATGCTGGAAGATGGCAGGTTCCTTTACCGCAGCTTCAAGTACTTCAGACAGCACTCTGTTGTTTCACATCTGCATGTGTATCATTCCCAGCTGAATGCGAGCATGTACAGTATGTGTTGAGTAGCCTAGCCTTGTAAGTAAATCTTCTGTCTCTCCATTAGAGTTCTGTAGTAACTTTCTGGGTTATTGGAGAAATTCAAGCTCAAGGACAGTCTTCTGTATTAATGTGCTGCAGACATGATGATTTTGTGACATTTGAGTCAAACTGAATGCAGATTATTTTCAGGACTTCGGACCATAAGAATTAAAACTATTAAAAATGTATTTTATATTAAAATATAAAAGTATTCCATCTCAATACAGAGACATTTTTGACCACCATTCAGCAGGATGGAAGAGAAATGATTTGTTGAAATGCTTGTACTCCACTTGCTCTCTGTATTGTATATTACCCAGAAAGGAGCCCCTTGCTTCCCAAGTGCATGAAAAGGTTATTTCTAGAGCAACAGTCCCATAAGTAGCAATTTGTAACTAACCACATGCTGCTGACATTGATTGATAAAGTTGGGATGAACACAAGTATCATTAGATGCTCTTTCTCATAATCTTCCACTTGTTTGTTTATCTAGCTGAATAATAGATTAGTACAATTAGATTTTTTCCATGATCTTTAGGAAGAGGAAAAAATATTCTGGAAAAGGTTAATTTGTATGTCGGCACAATTACTATTTATGGGAGACTGATACAGTACTAATGAAAACTACTGAAATATATTTTAAATTTTGGTAAGTAACTTTGCACTGATACTGGCTTGGATCCACTGGAGATTCCTTGCACAAGTGGAAGTGTGGGGAAAAACCCCCTCAGCTTTGCTGCTTGCACTAAGTTAACATATCCTGAATCAGTTCTGTGCCTGGGCAAGATGTTGAGCAAGCAATTTCTGGGGTACTGTAAAATAACAAGGAGGAAGCAGAGTAACAAGCCATTTCTCTTCCATCCTATTGGATAGTGGTTGAAAGTGTCTTGTTGTTGAGACTGAAATAATTTTGTATTCTTAATTCCTTCGGTTTCTAAGTCTGCCACCTCTGCCAACTAGGGGTGTGCATTTGGTGTATCCAAGCTGGGGAACCCCACCCCATCCCGAAAAAATACCTTAAGCTGAATACAGATAGAAAATCCATAGCTGCATCAGTAGCTGAGCTTGAGTAAAAGCTGGTATTATTTGGCTTTTGTTTGGGCACGGCTTGGAGAAGGCATTTAAAATGTTCTGAGTTCACTCACTGAGTTGCACTGCTGCCATGGCGGCAGAACTTGGAGAAGGCATTTAAAAGGGTCTCATTAAATTCCTTCTTCAAGTGGCATGACTTGGTGAGTGAACTCAGAAGACTGCTGTCTCCTTAAATGCCTCCCCCCCATTGAATACAATTGAGAATGGGGGCACCTTCTTTGAGAGCCCCATAGAACTGGACCCCCTGGTCCAGTCTTTTTATTTATTTGATTTATACCCTCCCCTCCCCACTAAAGCAGGCTTTTTTGAGGAGAGACACCAGCAGCTATGCTGCAAATTTGGTGCCTCTGCCTAAAAAAACCAGTTTCCCCAGAGCCCCAAATACCCTGGATCGAGTCTGCATTGTATTCTGTGGGGGTACCGATATTGGGATTTGGAAATATTGGGAAATACCAATATTTTGGGGGCCCGAATTTTTTTTTGTGCATACCCCTACTGCCAATTGAAGATAATTTTCATTCAGTTTGATTTGAATGTCACAAAGTCCAGAGCAAACAGAACTTTGAAATGTTGGAAGCACAGTCATGTGACTTTTAAATACATATTGGCCAGCGTAAAGATGTAAAATTGTTAGAAAATTTGAAGCCATGCAAAAATATTTCCCCCCTTTTTTTGTTTGGAAAAAAAAATAGAAATCTGGGGGAAGATGGTCATATATGCAATACTTACTGTTATATCAAACCAAAACTAATTTTAGGGCTTTTTTAGGTAAAATAAAATGCATCATTTATAACTTAGCATATAAAATAGCAATATTTGACATACTTACTGAATTTAGTTACAAATGCCTTAGTTTTGTACAAGCAGAACTGCAGGTGTAGCCAATACTTGATAGAAAACTGGAAGGTGATACATGTGATTGCACCTTAATTTTTGCGATCTGCGTAGAGAGTTCAGTTCTCAGTGAAACTTTTAGAGTTTTTCTCTTAGGCATTGGTGCAGTTTCTGCCCCACTTCCTTCTGTTCTTTTTTTTCCCCTACAGCAAGTTAAGGTAATAAGTTGCTTTTACCCATGCTATGGGGAAATGTCACAGTGGTTTGAGGGAGAGGTGAAAAGGTCAACACCCACAGATCAGGTCAAATGGAAAACAGAAGGTATGCAGCAGCTGAAAATCAATGAAAGGCCTGCATGCTCCCCTCATGAAAATTAGGTATCCTTCTAAGTGCACAAATGCATTTTGGATTTAAGAGCTGTATGTGTCCACAGCAAGCCTATTTTGTCTTTAAAAGCATTTTATTCATTCTAAAAAATATATTTCATATGAGCTTTTTCAGCAAATGTCGAGTTTTTCCATTGGAAAAAATTAAAAAAGGTGTTCAGAAAAATGGGGGGAAATTGAGTTTTCCCCAATTTTTTGTGGCCCTCCCCTGGGCCTTCACATCTTTAGGCCAGTATCTCTAGTCAATGCTTGGTATGTGCTTGGTTTGAAAGAATAACTAGCAGTAGTTCCTTCCTAGCTGATGAGAGCCAACGAAGGAGGAATTTGACTAAGATGGTGCCTGGGATTATAGTCAAGGTATAGTCAAAGTAATAAAAAGCCTCAAATACCTTGCATTCAGATGACCCTGAATATAAGATAGCCCTTTGTAATATTATGCACAAAAATTATCACTGAACATACTGTTAACTTTCATGTGAATGTAAGATGTTCCCTTCTATTTTTTATGGCATACCTGGGGGAAAATGAAGGCCGTTGGTGCCTTCGCCGGTGGTTAGGAATTTGGGAGTGCTCCTGGATCCCTCCTTGTCAATGGAGGCCACTGCTAAATCGGCCTTTTACCATCTGAGGCTGGTGCGGCAGTTGGTTCCCTTCCTGGACCGCGCGGACCTGGCCACAGTGATCCACATAATGGTCCCCTCAAGGCTAGACTATTGTAATGCTCTCTACATGGGGCTGCCCTTGCTGCAAATCCGGAGGTTTCAGCTGGTGCAGAATGCTGCAGCGAGGTTGCTGATGTGTCTCCCTCATCAGGAGCACATACGACCAGCGCTGGAGTCACTGCACTGGCTACCAGTGGCGTACCGAATTCGCTTCAAGATGCTGGTGCTTGCCTTTAAAGCCCTAAATGGCCTGGGTACGACCTACCTAAGGGACCGCCTTTCCCCGTATATACCCCAGAGAGCACTTCGGTCTGGGGCCCAACACCGCCTGGCCGTACCTGGCCCGAGAAAAGCCAGGCTCACTGCCACTAGGGGGAGGGCTTTTTCGGTGGCGGCCCCTCGCTGGTGGAATGAGCTCCCAGAGGAGATCAGGGCCCTGCGGGATCTGATGCAGTTCCGCAGAGCCTGCAAGACGGAGCTCTTCCGCCAGGTGTATGAACAGGGGTCGCCGCATCCGTATACCCCCTTCCACCAGCAACTACCAACGTGCGCCCAGGTATTACCATCTAGTCGCCGACGACCCCGGCGTGCGCCCAACATTAGACTGTACACCATCGATAGTGTGAGCACTTTAATAACTGTATTGTATTGTATCGTTTTAATGATGAAAGTTTTAATGTTTATGGTTTTATTGTGGACTTGATCCACTAAAATGTGTAAGCCGCTCTGAGCCTGCTGTGCGGGGAGAGTGGCCTAGAAATTGAATTAAATAAATAAAATAAATAAATAAATAAAAGACATAGTCTTGTATTAGAGCAAACACTTTATGGGTTTGGTCAGATCTTGATGTGGCTTCTCTAGGTTATTACTGCTCCACATATAAAGTTTCAAGGGAGAGTTACTGAAAGACTTGTCTGCAGCTTCCTGCAAACAATTAGGATGCTTCTGACTTTGTTTCCAGATGTAGTTATAACACTGAGAATGCACTTTTAAATTTTTGATTTAACTTCGTTTAGGGATCAGTGGATATCCGAAGTATTAGTTTCAGTACTTACAATCATGAGGTAGTTGTAGTTGACATCATTGCGGGGCCAGATGGAGGCTTGTAAAACTGTTAGAATGATTTCTCTCATGCCTGGCAGGGAAATTAAGAAAGGAGATGTTGTCATCCTTTTAGGATCTCCTCTAAAAAGATTCCTTTCATCCCATCCCCCTGTAGTATCAATTACACCTGTGGCAGTTGAAGTTGATCACCTTGGAAACCAGAGTTCAGTGACAGCAGTCTGCCTCAAGTCCTGCAGTCTTGGTGCTTACCCATTTGTGTCCACTATGGGGGATTGTATGGAGCTGGACTGACCCAAAATGTATCTAGGCAAGGTGGAGTTAATACTGTATAAAAGTCCTGTGATCTGGGAGAGGGTAGTGAACAAGGCATTAATTTGATATACATACATCATTGCACTTGAAATTTTAGGTTGCAGCAGTGTTCAGGAATGCATTTCAACTCTCCATATGGTAAGAATTTTATACTTAGTAACTTCAAAGACAGAAGGTGCTTCAGAGATAGAAGTTTAATATTCTGTGGAGCTGCACGTAAAGCTGGGAAGTTTCAATCGGTGGGGAATGCGGCTGCCCACATCCTGATTGAGTAGGTCAGTGAAAGTCTATCATGCCAGTGTTCTGGCATAATATGGATGCAGCGACTACACAAAGGAATTGGAGTACATTGGTCTCCCATTTAGGGATTCTGTACTTTCTAAAGGAAAATAAGTTGCAGTCATTTTTGTTTGGTGTCTGACTCCTAGTTACTTTGATTTCTAGGAGTTTTTTTGAGCTGCTGCTGTTCTTTGGAAAGGATGAGTTCTATGAAGATCCTTTAAAAGACATTCTGGGATCAATTCAGGTAATTTCGGTTATTGTGACTGGGAAACAGCATTGAGTATTACCAGGGCTTTTTTTCTGGGGGAATGTGCTGGATCAGAGTTCCAGAACCTCTTCGACAAAATTCTTTTAAAAATACTTAAAATTTCATGACTTTTCAGTGTACAGATTAAAACATTTACCTCTTGAGAGTTCTGGCACCACTTTAAAAAAGAAAAAGAAAAAAGCCCTAATTATTACTATTATTTGTGTGTTGGAAGCCTGTGAGTGATCTTCCTGGTTGGCTAATCTTGGCCTCAGTCTAGCATTATAGTGTAATTTTTCTGAGGTTGGGGCTAAATGAACAGGAGGCTGCTGCTTAGTCCTGAATCTGAGCACAAAGGTGGTGGTAAGAAAGTATTGTCTCTTCTCCTTCCCAGTGCTGTACAGGAGAATTTGGGGTGAGCAGTGGTGAATGTATGCCTCATTGTATGAGTCACCCTCTCTTTCCCACAAGGATTTTTTGTCATTTGCAGCTTAAAGAGTTTTTTGGGGAGGGCTTTTCTTTACATTATAATTCATACATCTCCCAGGACCATTACGGTTGTATCAGATTCATAAGGCACCCTTGCATGAATGGAAGACACTTCTGCTTATGCAAGGAGGGATCTGCCATTTTTGTGGATTTTTTGTTCAATTTACAATCTCCCTAAATTGTAGCTGGCACTGATGCTGACAGTTGTTGTTTTTTTAAAAAAAACAGTACAGGAGACTGTAGAAGACAAGAGTAGCAGAAAGTATCTGTTTTCTAAGTAGAGTTTTGTACACTAATTTTTGGATTCCACTCAGCTTCCAAGTAGTTAGAACTTTCAGTGACCTGACTGGGACATGGGATATGGTTTGGGGGCACTTCCTGTCCAATCTCCGGTTTACTATTGGTCTCTGGGGTATAACTTTGTAAATCTGGTTTCTAGTCACGTAGGCATATTTGATGCTGTGTGTTTATTCACTAGAATAAAGCTTGATCTATTTTGTAAAGCTGTTTAATATTATTTTCTTTATAGGAATGTCAAAACCTCTTAAATAGATATGGAAATGTTAACCTGGAGTTGGTGACACGAATTATCAGAGATGGAGGACCTTGGGAACATCCAGTATTACAAGCTATTCTTAAAGCAAAGCCGGTTTCTCAGGAGTTAGGTATTAATTCTTTGATGTAAATAATGCAAAGAATACCACAGTTGCTAGTCTTATATCCTAACTTCTTATCATTTCTAGGAACTTGACTTACAGGTCCCAGAAGGGTCTGCTTCTGATTTTAGATATAAGACAGCTGGCCACTTTGGTTATAATGTATCTTGCAGTATCACTTCATTGGCTGTGGACTGCTTTCTAGCTAGCTGAGGGATATTGCTGCAGTCTGAATCTGCCAGCTTGAATCTTACTTATATCTGAAGTTCATTGGTGATGAGTGGCTGCATCAGGGGTCATTTCGAGCAGGAGCTCGGGGGAGCGCAGCTCCAGGAGTTAGTGCCAGCCCCCCCGGCGGGGGAATGGCTGCTTGTGTCATGGCTGCAGCAAAATGGCTGCAGCAAAATGACCCCGTTCTCCTGGAAAGGTCCTTGTTCCTCCTGGAAAGGTCCTTGTTCTGAAGGCTTCAGCCACCACGGAAGCTATCCTCCCAGAACAGTGGTATTTCTGAGGCTTGGATTAGTAACTGTCCCCTCTCTGCTAGCTCTTCCTTCCTTCCTTCCTTCCTCTCTCTCTCTCTCCTTCTGACATACTTCCGGTGATATCAGGTGGTTTAGCATATGCAAATAAGTTATGCTAATGAGCTCCTGCACCTCTTTTTCTACGAAATGACCCCTGGGCTGCATCATTGATTAATAATTTCAAATGTGATCTATCAGCCCCAAGGTGGTATCCTGTCACCTGTTTTGTTTTACATATAGACATGGCCCACTCATGGGTGTCATGGTTAAACACAGCAGAACTACACTTGTCTTGCTCCACAAGCCTTTGCAATTTAGTAGTTACTAGGGAGAAATACCTTCAAATAGATCAAATTCAGAACAGTCACATATTTTGAGAAGATAGAGGTGGCATTCGGGGAGATGCAGCTAGTTTAAGGATTCTGTTGCTTCTCAGTTTGGTGTAGTGGTTAGGAGTGTGGACTCTAATCTGGAAGAACCGGGTTTGATTCCCAGCTCCTCCACATGCAGCTGCTGGTGTGGCCTTGGGTCAGTTACAAGTTGTTTCAGAGCTGTTCTCTCATGAGCAGTTCTTGAAAGAGCTTTCTCAGCCACACTTACCTCACAGGTGTGGGGAGGAGAAGGGAAAGGAGATTGTAAGCTGCTCTGAGACTTCTTTGGATAGTGAAGGGTGGGGTATAAATCCAATCTCTTCTCAGTCTCCTGCATGTTAAGGGATTCTTGGTTGAGGTAACTTTCTGTACCAGGCCACAAAATTGTATCCCCAATGCCAGTGGACTTCCAAGAACAGTGTAGGTGGCAAAGTAGGGGTCTGCAAGGGTGAAGGGAAGAAAAAAATTGATGAAAATTTCCTCCTGCCTTTCTCTGTAGAAGTGCCTTCTGCTCACAGAAGACATGATTAGGATCTAAGCCATTAGAATTAGCCAATTGACTGCTTACATACATGAAGGTATTGAATATTCAGTCATTACTGGAGATGTCCCACTTTGCTCAGCTTTGGGGGGGGGAACAACCAAAAAGTATGCCGGTGCATGTCCCCATTGTGTTAACATATCTTCCCCCAGCTTTCAAAATTTTGCTTGCATAAGAGCTCTGAATAAAGTCAGTTGAGAACACAGAAATAACACTGTTTCTCTCTAGAGGACTTTTTATCAGACAGGTACAGTGGTGGTGTTGATGTAGATTTCATGTGCCTGTAGATTTCATGTGCCTACTTCTTTTTAATGTTACTGTTGGGATTTGCGTATTGGCTTCTGGGGCAGCTGGCATACTAGCTTTTGTTTTAAGTGGTCAGCCATGTTGGTCTGAGGCAGTAGAATGAATTTAGACTCCAGTGGCATGTTTAAGACAAACTAAGGTTTATTCAAGGTATGAGCTTTTGTGTGCATGCACACTTTTCCAAAAACTTTGGAATGGAAGGTAAGGTTCAAACTTATAGACAGGAGCTGAACAACAAATGAACATGTAACATGAAGAAGATGTTTTAAGATATGCAAAGACAGAACTAAATAACAAGCTAAAGTTATAAGGTCAACAGTTGTAAAGCAATGAATATGTCAAAATAAGACTGAGACTCTCCATTCACTCCTCTCAGGCATGGAGGTCACTTAACAGCATTTTTTTCTTTTTTGAGGTAGGTGCAGTGTTATATCAGCCAAATGTTCCAATATTCCTTATATTACATACTGTATTCTGCTATACTATTTTGAAAAAAGAAATACAGAGAATGTATAGTTCCTCTTAATTAGAATACATATGTGCTGACTGAATGGGATAAGAATGTAATGCGATAAGAAACCAATATCCCTGTTGAGTTCTGGGGAGGATTTTGTTCCAGGTGTTGTAATAACTTGTAATTCAGCAATTTCCCTTTCCATTCTGTTCCTGAAGTTGCTGAAACTGCTGAATTACAAGTTATTGACCTTATAACCTTAGCTTGTTATTTAGTTTTGTCTTTGCATATCATGTTACATGTTCATTTGCTGTTCAGCCCCTGTCTATAAGTTTGAACCTTACCTTCCATTCCAGTGTATTTGAAAAAGTGTGCATGCACACAAAAGCTCATACCTTGAGTAAACCTTAGTTGATCTTAAAGGTGCCACTGGATTCTAGCTTTCGTTTTGAGAGCATTAGCTTCATTCTACTATCTGTTTACATTTCTTAGAAAAATGGCCTCTATGGATAGATTTTTCCTAATTGCTTAATCTCCATTCAATTTAACAATTACTCTTCATGTTTATGCATAAATTAAATTTAAATCTTAAATCTTTAGTTTAAGATCTGTGTAATCTAATTTATTTCTGTCTTTTTCTTTACCAGTTAACCGTTATTTAAGTTCTGAAAATCCACTCTTCTTTGAATTGCGTACCAGATACCTTATCGCCTGTGAACGCATCCCAGAGGCAATGTCTCTCATCAAATCTTGCACGAATCATCCTGAAATGAGCAAAAACCTATATTTCCATCAAGCATTTTTCATGTGTCTTTCTGTGTCATCACTGGAAGATCAGTTATTCCAAGAGGTACAGTCTTCAGTAAATTTTTGTTTAGTAATGCTGCTTATCCTTTTGTGTTCATAAAGGAAAATTGTACACAACACCAAAATAGACAATTACACAAATGGGTTGAGTTCAAATTCCCTCATCAGAAGTGAATGGCAGTACTGTTCATCCAAAGGGAGCAACTTCTGCTGGTTCCCCCCCCCCCCATAACCTGTGTTGTATCTCATGCCATTCTCTAAACTAGGGTTGCGATCTCCTGTTTGGGAAATTCCTGGAGATTTGGGGAGTGGAGTCTGGGGCAGGGAGGGACCTCAGTGGGGTATAATGTCATAGAGCAGGGGTGAGCAATTGTTTTGGCTCGGGGGCCACTTTGTGGGAGCGGAGGTTAGCGGAGGGCCGCACCTTTTAACATGATTGCATTCATTAGTTAACTTTGCCTTTCAGAAAAGGTATAAATTGTATCATAAAAATCAATAAATATAAATTAAATAAAATAGTGGCAGTTTTATTCAATTTATTTATTGTGCTTATTTCATATCATCTATAGCTGCAAGCATATTTAATTTTAGAATCAGTTTAATGAGACAAATGTACCCTATCACACCACGTGGCCGACTGTCTTGGCGGGCCGCAAAAAACTCTGTGGCGGGCCGCATGTGGCCCTCGGGCCGCTATTTGCCCACCCCTGTCATAGAGTGTAATCTCCAAAGCAGCCATTTTCCCCAAGGGAACTGATCTCTGTAGTCTGGAGAGCAAATGGAATTCTGTGAGGTCTCCAGGCACCATCTGGAGATTGGCAGCCCTACTTTAAATACCCCTGACCTTTGGGAATGGGGGAGGGGCTGCAGCAGGAAGACTGTGGAAGGAAAGCTAGTTCAACAAGTGGAGGTCCGCTTGCAGTTGTTTGCAGTCAACCCAGTATTTTTGGGAATGCTTTCCTGCCTTAAACATTGCTACAGTGGAGCATAGTGGAGATAGCATTTGAAGAGCACTGGGTGCTAATTTTTCTTTAATGCTGCTGTGGAACTAGCAGTGATCCAGGTTGATAATTATTTCAGATGCATCGGAGAAGAAAATTAGGGCCTATACTTACGAAGTTTATGAGACCAGATTGTAAGCAGCTTCTGGCCAACTTCATTTTGTTCTTAAGAAAAACTTTTTAAAAAGAAAATATTTTTGAATATAATAAGCCTTGTAATGTATGAGTTTTCTTCTTTGAAGGGCTGCATGGGTAAAACATTCCTGTTTTACATGTAATTAAAATAAATGTTTAAAATGTAAGAAGAAATATGTAACTTTGCAGACTGGGACAGTATTACTCATCAGAAGTTAATATGGCTGGTGATAATTTATCCATGCCTGTTGCAACAGTGCTGGCTTCGCTTTGCACATTAGGTTCAGCTTTTTCTTGAAGCGCTATAGAAATCTTCAAAATCAGTTTGACCAAAGATCATACAGAGATAGAAAATAAATGTATACATTATAGGCAGTGTTGACTCTATCAGTGTCTCAGTGTCTGACAAAAAGAAGAATGTATACAGTGTTGAGCATATCAGTGTCTGAGGTCTCTAAAGATTTACTCTAAAGGTTACATGCATAACTATATATTGACTTTCTTGGATATCTGTATAACATTGGAAGCCACGATCGTTCCCAGACATGTAGCAATTGAAGTACTTGAGTAACAGTATTTACTACATAACAATAGTTACCTTTAATGTAGGACAGTGCAAAAGAAAGATTTAAAATGAAGCTCAGCCTTGAGTTGTGTTCAACTTGTTAGCTTCTGTCAGCTGTGCTTCTCTATATAAGTAGCAATATTACGAAGTTTAATGTATTTCAGCTTTGTTATGTACTCTGTGTGTGTGGCAAAGTACCCTTGTTTCCTCCCAAGAGTTAATGTGAATACTAATAGGCCAATTCCAGCTTGCAGGTGTCACTAACTGAGCCTTCCTGCCTTACATGGCTTTTATCATCTTCAAGGCCAGAGTCAAGAATGTGACAATTAGCTCTTCTTGGGAAACTGTGGCCCATGGAATGGGAGGGGGGAAGCAGGAGTGATGGCATAACCTTCTAGAGGGTTCCAGCGAGAATGGGTTCTGAGTGGATTTGAACCATCACCTGCCACCAGATGGCTTGAGACTATAATTGGGCTAGGAGCCAGAGAGAGACCATGCTAACTTTGTGATTCTGGTGAACTGAGGCCTGGACTACGATATGCTTTGCTACATAGAGAACATCTAAGCCTCTGTCTTTGAGACTTTAAGATTGTGCCATCCAATGCAATATGTTAGATAGAAAATTGGCTTCCTTGTTTTTCTCTGTTGCATGGCTTTAAGAGTTTGTGTTGCCTAGAAAAAAAATCATTCTTTAAGTATTTAATAAATTTTACATATTCCTACCAGACTTTAATTTCTTGTGCATGCTAGCCCTGGGAACCCACGTCGGTCAGGTTTGGCCTCCTTGACAGTGTCCTTTGGCACACATTTGCTTGGATAAAAATGGCTGTTTCAAAACTGTCAAGCAGTTTGCACACAGTGTTCAAATATTCTTTATTTAGAAACCATCTCATATTTTAAAACCAGTCATTGTAAACTGTTGTTTAATACTTCCCATTCCCCTGAAGACATTTGGCTTTCACATTTAACAAAAGTGTTCCTAATAACATCAGTTTAGCACTGAAATTACTTCTGTTTATATATTAAAATGTTTTACCATACTATTCCATAAAAATATTCAGTGTGGGCTAACAAAATTTAAAAATAATGATATTTGGAGTTGGGCTGAAAAACTTCTCAGAACTTTGCTTATGCATCACCTTTTTCTCAGCTCCCTTTTCCCACTGTATCTCTGTGTGCCCCCTTCCCCAAAAGTTGCTCCTGAAGAGCAGATGCCCTAGGGACATAAGGGAGGGGGAATTGAAAGGCACTCCCCCTTCTTTGTAAACACAAGTTTTTTTCTGCTTTTACAAGAGGGAGTTTGGATCCAGCATCCATTTCTAAGGGAAATGTATTTGCACTTATTTATCTGTCTTTCTCTTTCTCTCCCTGAAAAGCAAATCTTGTTTTATTTGGTAGGACTTACTCCCAGGGGGTGTTTTTCATATTGCAGCCCTGGTTACTTAAGCTTATCTCATTTTGCTTTTACAGCATTTACTAAAAACTGACTGTATGAATGGTGTTGAAATCATCTGCAATATTGCAAAAGAAGGGAAGACTGCCTTAGCCTTGTATCTTTGCGAGTCATTCCTTATTCCACATCTTCAAAAAGGAGATATGTATTGCATCTGGTAAGTGCCTTCTTTCTAGTGAACAGCCTCCTGAGCAGATTGCAGGTTTTTATTACTACAAAGAATTGGTAGAATTGTAATTTTTTTCAGCTGTAATTTTTTTCAGCAGTTAAATAATGCTTTCTGATTTCTATCCTTTGGGTGTATTTTATTTTTCTCTCCTGTCTGTTGATAGTAGGCCAGTGTGTAGGAGCATACTGCAGTGGTACTGACTGCACAATCCATGGCTTTAAAGCAGGGGTCCTCAAACTACGGCTCGTGGGCCACATGTGGCTGCCGAGGGCATTTTTCTGGCCCTCCGGGTGTGCCGCTGCCTGTCCTCCAATTCCCAGCAGCACACAAAGCAGTGGAAAAATTGCAGGCGACTTGTCCCAGGCCACATGACAAAGCCCCACCCCCCTGCTTCCAGTCAACCTGGAGGAGGCAAAAGGAAGACTGGAAGAGGGTAAGTGTGGGGTGGCAGGCACTCCGGCTGGCCCCAAGTCTCCTAGCCGGCTGAGAGGCCTCTCAGCCGGCTAGGAGACCTGCGCCAGTCCCAAGAGCCGGGCGGGGGTCTTTTTCGAGGCTTTTTGTGCTGCTGGGAATCGGAGGGGGAGAGAGAGAGAGAGAGAGAGAGGTTTCTCTTTCCCATCATGATGCCTGCAGTAGTGGAGTTTCAGGGAGAAGCAGCTGGGGGCTTGCTGCCTTAAAAAGTTTGTGAGGATGCCGAGTTCTTTGTTTCTTCGGAGAGGGAAAGAAAACAGCCCTGTCAAGGGTGCCTTTTTAACTTTACTTGTTCTTCATTTTAAATATTGTATTTGTTCCCATTTTGTTTTTTTACTTCAAAATAAGATATGTGCAGTGTGCATAGGAATTTGTTCATAGGTTTTTTTTAAAACTATAGTCCGGCCCCCCAACGGTCTGAGGGACAGTGAACTGGCCCCCTGTTTAAAAAGTTTGAGGACCCCTGCTTTAAAGTATTAGCCAAAACCAGGTCTTGAAAGAAGTTGTAATGCTGAATACTTAAAAAGCATGCTGCTTTTTCTCTGGTTCTATGAAATTCTTCAGTTCAAAGTTTTTAGTTGGCAGAGGTAATTCTCCTTTTACTAGAATTTGGAACTGGATTTGTTCTGTTTAGTATAAGGCTCCAAATCTCTTCAAGCAGTCAGATAATTCCTGGCTTAATGCTTTCTATCTGAATAAAAACCTGTGATTTAATGAACAATTTATAGAATAATAAAACTAACATGCATTAAGAAAGGTACACCCTTATGTATGTGCATGTACAAAAAAAATTTCTATTTTGAGCTTCCGTACCAGGGTGTGTAGTTTGCGCATCTTTAATGTCATGTGTGTGAGGTACTATGCTTGTTACAGCAGTGTCCCATAGGCTAATCATGATCTTATCCAGAGCTGGATGTTCCTACTCCCATAAAATTGCAGGAGCGGAACAAATCTTGGTCACAAGCTGGCATATCTAGT
This sequence comes from Lepidodactylus listeri, assembly GCA_029233225.1. Taxonomy (NCBI): domain Eukaryota; kingdom Metazoa; phylum Chordata; class Lepidosauria; order Squamata; family Gekkonidae; genus Lepidodactylus; species Lepidodactylus listeri. The sequence goes on along the minus strand of JARCFY010000001.1, from coordinate 133,042,692 downwards.
CGAATACAAGACAAAATGAAAAGACTTTGGGAGAGGAGGATGTTCTTCATTTAAATGTCCATTTGAAGCACTCTTTCACCTTGCTAGTAAATCCTAATCTCTACCCACTCAGTTGAAGTTTGGACTGTGCCCCAGTAATGTGAAAATAGGCTAGTGGAATGTACCTCTCTTCAGTTCCAGCTAAACTAGTGCTGGGTATGGAGGGAAATATTTTGGTCTTTGTTTTTTTTCCCCTAAGGTAATTAGTATCCTCACCTTCACATCAGTTTTCTTTCAGGAACTTTATCCTAAGAATGTTCCCAAGAAGCAAACAGCTCATGGCCATCAAACATATGAAACCAGCTCTATTAAGATCCAGCTCCAGAAAAGACCTCAGTTGTTTCAAATATGCTTCTTTTATTGCAGTCTCTAAAGTACATTATAATATTCAGTTAATGTCAACTAATCAAAATACATATGTGCTCTTAAACGATTTTGAACTTTTTTTTTAAGTTACTAAATGTTACTTGCCCTGAGCCATCAGGGATAGAATGGGAGGAATACGATGGGTTATGCTGGTGAATGCAGTTATTCACCACATTCCTCTTTTGACCCCCAAGAAGCTAATGGATGTTTGGGATCCACATGGACAAAAAGTTGTACGATTCTGGGCTGTGTTGGGGTGTTACCCAAATTGGATGCCTCCTAATTAATTGGGGAAATTCATGTAATTGGAGAAAAGCGAGAGGGAGTAACTAGGGGATCTCCACCAATGTTTACAGGGATTGTTCCCTTAGAGAACTCTCAAAATAAACCAGGCTGAAGTACAACCGGAAAGGTGTTTTTATTATAGAAGAAGAAAAGAGAAAAACACACAGAGCGCACAGGGAAGACACAAACTATCTAAGAGGAAAGTAAGGATTAGCAGGAACAGTGATTTGGGAGAGGTGATATTTACCAAGTCCTAGAGGTCAAGGTTCATGGAAGACAATGAGAAATGGCCTGCATTTCCTGGAGAGGAGGAGGAAGCCTGCAAGTGAATGGGAGTGTGATGTTTAGCGCTGAGAGAACACACACACACACACCCCATGGAGCACGGCATATCCAGTCATAGGAAAGGTTAGCCCTGGGGTGGTCTAACGTATGTGTCCCTAAAACAATACCAAGATTGGTTTTCTGTGGGTAAAACAGTGTGTTTGGAGAGGCATAATGGCTTTCCCCTGGATGGACAAAGACCTAGAGAAACTTGTGATGAGTTTGCCTGAGTGGTGATAATGTTCTCCTGATGAGATTGCTAAATGTAAACTAGAAATATGAAAAAGTTCTGATGACCCTTGAGTGCAGGATGGGAGAGGCTGTTGGATATATGAATAGCCCATTAATTAAGGTGAATGAGCAAGGGGAAATAGGGCTGGGAGTGGTCAGGGAAGTCCAGGTGAGGGGAGGTGGCCTCAGGAAATCCATTATTGAGATTGAGTATCTCTTTTAGGGTGGCTAAGAGAACTTTTAGCAAGTCAGCTATCCTGAGTCACCTACCCAAAATATTTTCCCAAGCTTATCTCTGGCTAGTGTCCATTCTGTTTGTTCCGGCTCCATTTTGTTTCCACCTTTCAGGCCAGGCACTCAGTACACACATGGTTTTGTGGGTGATATTAAAGAAGGGTGTCTGGTGTCAAACTGCCCTTCCATGGGAGAAGTCTGGCGAATAACGTGAGGTGAACTGGGTGAAATCACGTCTTTTCCTGCAACACTCCCCTATTTCTAAGACTCCTAGCTAAAGAGGGTAGCAGGCAGTTTTGCCCAATTCTGTCTCCTCACTGCAGCCACCTGCCCCTCAGTGCTTTTTGTCCATGTGGGTCTTCAGGATCAAAAAGGAGCTGATGAGAGACCAGGAATTAAGGGAAGGTCTGGATCCACTAGTATGTTGCTCTGGTGGTTGATAGGATACAACCCAATAAATGACTAAAATTAAGCAGGGTCTGTTTTTTGAGGAGAATGTGGGAGAAATAGGACCAGTTGTGTCTTTCAGCTATAACCATATTTTGTTGGATGTATATACTACTAAGGTTTCAGTAGGCACTGTCAAGAAAACATGCTTCCAATTAAGTTTATCTACTACTTATGCAGAATGCTTTATATCCTTAATAGATACAAAACTCAGAAATTATACAGATTTTTTTTTCTACCTGGATTTGCTGTGCATTCATGTGGAATACTTAGGAATGCCTGACTTAAAAATGGTGTTGAGGTTGCGTTACTAGCATTTACGAGTACAATTACAGTGTGTTTTGAAGTACAGTGTGTCTAAATCATACTAACAGCTTGTGTTCTGTCTATTTATAGGGAGCTGATCTTTATTTGGAGCAAACTACAACTTAAATCTAATCCATCAAAACAAGCATTTGTAGATCAGTGCTACCATCTTCTAAGAATAGCTACAAATATAAGAGTTATTTTCCCTTTCATGAAAGTTATTAAAGATGAAGTAAGTTATGGTGTATTTTTTATATATTAGGCATGTTCTTTGAAGTGTTTACAAGTATTTGTTAAATTATTATCGCAACAGGAGAACAGATACATAACTGTTTAAAGCACCATTTTGTATCAATGTGTTTTCTTAGATTGTAGAAGACTGATAGGATAAAATTAAGCCCACAAATGAAGGGCATGAAATATATGTATAAAATGCAGGCACTGGTGTGTATATTTTATCTATCCAAATCAGTTGTAGTTATGCAGATCTGACACAGGAGTGGTACAGTTCTAATGTTAACTATGGCTAGCAATAACCGTTATTTTGTTATCGTAATCCTGTAAAGTAAAGCTATGGTATTGCTTGGCGAATTAAGCTATGCTACCAGAGCATGTGCATAAAAAGACACTGGTAACACCTTCTTGCAGGTAAAGCCTGAAGAAGCAGGTGAAGTTTCCTTAAGAATTGACTGTGTAGCATGGGAATAAATTTTAATCATAATTAATGCAAACTGGCTTGCAAACCCACTCCAAATGATAGTTTTACATGCTAGTTTATTAACTGTAGCTTAGGTATTCAGTTGTTTATCTTGACCTTAATTAATTAAAAACATTTGTATGCCACCTTGTCACCCAATCAAGTCCACAAGGTAGCAAACATAAAAAATCATTAAAACATTTGAGGAATTAAAACTACATTTAAAATTATGAAATAATTCAATTAAAAGTACGTGAACAAACAACACCAGGAGGGTCGAGTTAGGTGTGATAGCTGCATAGGACTGTAAGATCAGAAGTGTCTTAAAAACATCTTTGAAGTCTGGGTGCATTTACTGCATCCAGATGTCTGGGTGCATTTACTGCATCCAGATAGTTCAGTTGCTAAATTTATTGTGTGTGTTTCCCAAGGTGATAATTGCGTGTTTAAAAATCTTTCCCTAATTAGTACTTGTCCACATTGCCAGAAACATTTGATTTAAAGAAAGCTTAATAGATTACATTAATTGTAACAGAAGGCACCCTCTTAATTATTCATCATTGTTAGCTTGTGTATCCCATCACAGTGGACAACAACCCCCCTGGTGGTGCGTCATCATGGAAGTATAGAGGAGGAGCACATTTTCACATGCTTTCTTAAGTTACTATTGGCGAGGAATTTAGGTCTTGATCCAAAGGTGGTTTTCCATCAGTGTAAAGCACTTCCAACAACTGAACGGGGGCTTTTTGCTGATTTCCCTCCTCCCTCTACATAGGCCCCATTAGGTCCTCTGTTCATGAAGAGTAGCAATTCAGGATACTCAGTGGGTACAGTGGGAAGAGATGGCAGGAAACATCTACTAATGAAGCTCTTCTGGTGGCACTTTGGGTCCAAGTCATTGTCTGTTAGAGGTAAATGGGTTGTGCCCAAGATCTCAGATTTTTAGAGAAAAAGTTGAAGGCTGTGCCATTCATCTACCAGTTAGAAAATTATATAAAGAGTATGCCAGTGCAGAAGTATCTTAGTCGCACTGGGAAGCTGGTTAGCAGAATTGTGAACTTCAAGATTATGTGTGACTTTGATTATTGACAAAGCAGTACATGAGTATATAATGAAGAATTGAAAAAGCCACCCTGTAACTTGCAGACAAAAGTAAACTTAGAACCTGGTTTTTGTTTTATATGTAGAATGTGCAGAATACTGCAATATGCTCTATGTATGGCTGACTTGAAGACATCTCAGAGCTTTTGTTTATACAAAATGCAGTAGCAAGACTCTTATACAGGGTCAGCCACTTGAGATATCTAACTCAGGTGTTCCATCACCTCCACTGGTTACTTTTTGCTTCTAGTCTCAATTCAAAGTATTATGTATATAGCCCTTTATGGCCTAGGATCATCATGCTTATCAAACCACATCTCCCTGTGTACTCCCGTGCACCATGTTGACACCATAGTTACTAAGTCTTAAATACTGCATTTTAAAATCGAGTTCTGTCAAGTTTTACTCTTGATTTTTTCTTTAGAATGAAATGTCTGCATGTTGTAAATGTGAGGCAACTTTTAGAGTAATGGGCTTTTATTCTTCCTCACAGGTTGGCAAGGATGGTTTGCAGATTTGTGTTGAAATATGTGGAAGTGCTCTCCAGCTGGATCTCCGTGATGACCCAAAAGTGAAATGTCTAATATACAAAACTATTGCTCACTTTTTACCAAATGATTTGGAGATTGTCAGAATGTGTGCTCTTTCCATCTTTTTTCTTGAGCGCACCTTCGAGTCCTATTACATCGTTGAACATCTATACAAACATGCAGATGAAGAATACAATGAACAAATCAGTTCTGTTCAGAATCGTGTGCGTTTTGAGTTGCTTCCAGTTTTGAAAAAGGGTTTGTTTTTTGATCCTGAGTTCTGGAATTTCTTGATGATCAAGCAGAACTGTTTGGCATTGCTAAGGGACAAAGCATCAGTTGACTTAAATGAAAGTACACTGGAACATTCTTCTACTAGTACACAGAAGCTGCCACGTAGAGCATTGCGTAGTGGTCATTCTTGTCTAGCAGATGTAAGCAATGGAGAACTAGGCCATGAAGACCTTTCTGGAGCACAGTCCGTATGTCATGGTAATTCCAGAAAGAACCACATAGCTCTTGGATCACCTAAAATTGATCACAATGTACCTAGGCACCTCTGTGTGCTATGCAACAGGGAATTTCTTGGAGGTCATATTGTGAGGCATGCACAGGCTCACCAGAAAAAGGGCAGTTTTTCATGTGTAATGTGCCGCAGAAAATTCAGGCAAAAAGGAGTAATGCTTAAGCACTTAAAGAATCATATCAAGAAGATGACAAGGCATCAACTCACTTTTCCATGTCACGATCAAAAATCTTCTGATGTAAATGAAGTAAACTGCTCTGGAGCAGATGTTTCTCTTGAAAATGGGAACTTGGAGAACTCTCAAGATAACAAAATGGAGGTTATCATTCCAAGTACTGATCAGGAGACACAGAATGCTGAACTCCCATTGGCTGTGACTGAAAATCATGTTAGCAATCAGGATACCATTATTGAAAATGGTAGTTGTGATAGCTGTTCAAATAACACTCCTGAGCCAGAAACTACGGAAGGGTTGCCAGAAAGTGATGGCACCTTGAGTAAAGAGGTCCCCATACTTCATAGAATAAATGGTATAGTATGCCCTCAAAATGACCTGAACATTATGGACCAAGCAGGCAACTTCAAGTGTCCTGCAAATGGCTGCATTAGAGTCTTTAAGAAGATCCAGTTTCTGAATAAGCATGCACGGAAAGCTCATCCCACTGATCTGAAGGTGCAAGAGCATATAATGAACTCAAACAAAGGAAAATGTCGCTTTTGTCAGAGAAAATTTTTAGATTGCCAACATTTTATTGATCATCTAAAGCAACATGTATATCCAAATGTACATTTTTGTTTACATTTTAATTGTAATCAAAGATTTAAACTGTCCACTGAGCTTGCAGAGCATACAAAAAGTCACAGTGAGTTTAAAGCTCAGTGTAATTTTGCAGAGTGCTGTGAGCTTTTTGAGGATCTTTCATTGCTGTTTGAGCATGAAGCTCAACATTATTCACACAAAACAGATCAGTCTGAAGAGGTCAGTGAAAATAATGCTTCAGATACTGTCTTGGAATCCCAGAGCAGCGTCCAAGAAAAAGCAATGAGCAGTAATGAAAAAGAGGCTACAGTAGACTTGCCAGTTCCAACTTGGAAATCAAGGAAAGATTCTACAGAACCAAAGACCTATATCCAGAGCGAGAAAAAGATAAACAGTCTAACACAGAATGGGAATGAACATGCATGTGACGATGCTGCTACAGTTGTGAACTTGATAGACCAAAAGATACCTGCAATAGAGCCAAATTCTGAGGACAGTAAAGATAGTAACCAATTAGTCAATGGGCATAGTGAACTGGAACAGGCGCCTTCAGACAGTGCTTTGGAAAAAGTGACTGACGACACGAGGACAGAAAATGGGTCCGTTCTGCCAGTTTTACACAGCTGTAATGATATTCTACCAAACAGTGTTGCAACAGTCTCTCAGTCACCTTCCAAACCAAATCAGATAACAGAAAACACTTCATATGGCTTAATTGTAACAAAACCTTATGTTAGACCATTGCCTCCAAGTTACCTTGATGAACGGTACATTAGCATGCCAAAACGCAGAAAAACTTTGACGGACAAAGTAGATCTTCATTTAGAACAAGATAAAACCTGTAGCAAGTCAGAGAGGTTACGATGCAGCAAATGCCTGGCCACTTACTGTAACTCGGAAGCACTTCAGCTTCACCTTGCACAAAAGAAGTGTCAGACACTCTTTGGATTCGATTCAGATGATGAAAGTAAGTCTTACCGTGCTGCTGCTGTCTACATAGTTCTAGCCATTGAAAAAGATCCCAAATTTCCCTTTTTGACAGAAAGGTTTTCTTAAAAGTTCCGCATGCGATGGAAGGAAAAATCATTCTGTTCAAAGGATAAGAAATACAGCCAATTTATCTGATCTTCAACATGGTCCCATCTGTGGATACTTAAATTTGGAGATTCAAGCCCTGAACAGACAAGCTAGATCTTCTACAAACCTGGGAAGAGTCCCAGGTTTGCAGAAATATATGAAATCTAACCCCCCCCCACACACACACCTTGGGGAGGGGGGTTAAAACTCATCAAAATAATAGAAGTGGTGCCTCTAGATTTAAGAAATGAATGGCTTTTGTGGCATTGCTAGGCAACCATAACAGTGTTGCAAGTATTCAGGCCTGTTCTGTCAGCAGCAACCACTGGGCAATTAGATACCACTCACGTGACTCACCCAGGCCTGACTGCTTGCTGCTTTTCAACAGCAGCCACATTATGAAAGCCAGTGCAGTGAAGTTGTTACAGTTTCAGACTAGGATCTGGGATCAAATCACCATTCTACTGTGGAAGCTCACTGGATGACCATGGGCTTGTTACACATTCTCAATCTCAGCTTGTGAGGATAAAATGGAGGAAAGCAGAATGATGTAAATTGCTTTGGCTCCCTGTTGTAGAGAAACAGGGTATAAATGAAGTAAATACATATAAGTCAAGATGGGCAGATAAAAGGTAGGTTGGATGGTGGGTGGGTGGGAAGGAGAGAGAGGGATGCAGGGAAAGGTGCGGATATGCAGACTACTAGGAAAAGGGAAAGAAGAAATAGTCTGGGAAGGGGGACACAGGAAAATGAACCTTCCCCCCACTTCAAGTCCTTGAGGGTTCCCCACTGCACACCTGGGCCTAGCCCACTGGCTGCCACCATACACCTGGCCCAGACTGGCAAACATTGCTGTGCAACAGTTTTCCTGAGGAGAGACTGCTGGTGAAAGACAGAAGGGCAGGTAAAGGTAGGCTGGATAGTGAGTAGGAAGAAGGAAGCAGGAGAAAGGATTATGGGCTTTCAGAGAAGGCACAGGAAATAGTGGGGGAGCTAGAAATAAGATGCCACCCTTCAAATTCTTACAAGTCCTCTGCTTGTAACATTCTGATACTCCACATGGTAGAGTTGTTGTTACTGATCATTAGAAATTCAAGGCCATCTACATAAAATTGCACAAGATGTCTTCATGTTTCTGTTCAGTATATATGTAAAGGCTTTTGAGAAAAATGGAGTGTAGATCAGGAGAGTTCTCTTTTGATGTTGCTCCTCAATTATTTCTGTGCCTGGTCATAATTGTGGTCAGTACAGTTAATAGCTAAGCTGATTGAAACTGCACTGATAAAACTGAGGTGGTTCTGGCTGACAGGCCTTATGAGGTAGAGGGAAGTAAATTCTTTTGGTTATTGAATACTGACACTTTGGTATGTCAAGCTTGTGGCCTTAAGATGTGTTTTCAAATCCAGTACTACACCTGTATGTTCAGGTATATGCTGCTGCTGCTGCTGCTGCTAGGAGTATTACATTCATCTTGTGAAAAGATTACAACTCCTTTGGATTTGGTCTCATTACTTTAACTTTGAGAGTGAAGTAATGTGCTCTGTGGCAGGACCTCAGTGCTGTTTGAACTGTGCTAGTCTTTTCCTGGTGGGCAGATGACTGGTAATAGATTACATCAGGTTTCTAAGGCCAGCTTTGTTTTCCTTTAGCACTTGAACTACTTCAGTTCAGAATGCTTTATAATCTATGAAATTTTCAACTGTTTTGAGCTTTTGATGACATTCAAGATAACCCTCTGTTTTGTCATTTTCTGTAGTCTGATAATAGGCTCAGGGAGGAAGGGATGTCTATATCACCATTTGTACACCAAGAACACAGGTGTGTGGAGGCTGTTTTCCAGCTTTAGAGTTCCATTTAGTTGGTCTTATGACAAAGTCCAGTCTAGACAGGTTACTTTCTTTTCTTTACCTTTCACCAAGAGGGCATGAGATTGCTAAATCTTTGTTTGTTTGGTTCTCATAAGAGGTGCATTGCATCCTAACATTGCAAACTTGCCTTTGTATATTTCTGAAATTATGGTAGACTGTATTTGAACAAACATTCTGTTGGAGGGGATAAATATATTTCAGTTTTATTATTTGGCTGTGTTTTGAGCTTTGGTATGTCACTTGACTTGCCATTTAGACTCACTTCAGATGTGTTTGGGAAAGAAACAATTACAAATAAGCTATTGGCCTTAAAATATGGTAGTCAGGCAAGAGCTGAATATTTTTTCAGGCCACATTTCGTATATAAGTAACTAAGTTTAAGAGCAGAATTGAAGTCCAGAAAACTGACTAACATTATTTGTTTTTACAGGTGCCTGATCAAATTTTGTGAGAAGTCTTCTCAGTTTGAGGAGCGCTGTGATGGAACACTACAATATTTTGCATCAGTTTGCTTTTTCCTTCTTGGCCTTAATTATAAAGTCTGAAGTCATTAACAAAAATCATGACCTTGCTCAGTCAAAGCACACTTGAGTCAGAACTAAGTTGTAGTACGATCTGTGCAGAATTCAAGTCCAGAAAAACTGTTATAAAGCCCCAAAGTACCAGTTATCCAGAAGCCACAAGGTAACATCATGGTGCAGCAGCATATCATGTGGCTGTCATGCACAGTGGTGATGTCCTAAGGAGATGCAAGTGGTACATGCTTCTTTCTGGTTGTGCATGTTCAAAGGAAGCCTGTCTGCATTATTGAGTCATCACATTAAACATTGCTGTGTGCATAAAAAATTGGTCAGTTAAAAGGTGATCTGTTTGTAGAGAGTGATTTTTCTTAACATGGACTAGCTTGATGTTTAGATTCCAAACAACTGAATGTAACTAAGGAGCAGATGTGACCAAGATAAAAACTGGTATAAGACATAGTTGGTCTTAAAGGTGCCACTGAACTTGAAATGAGAACAGAAGCGTGTCTAATCCAAGCATAAGTACAATAACTATACTCAGATACACCAAAATTCCTTATCCTAGTATCTTACTCAGGAAACATATAGAAAGAATGCAATCGCAGTGCGATCTATCAAATCCATATAAGTACTATATTGGGTAATAAAAAATGTAGGTTAAGGATTGACAGCACCCATGATGTGAAGCAAGCTCATTTGAGCTGGGATGTACCACTAAATTTTGCATAATGATTATTCTGAAATGGGTATGGCTGGCACCTTTAAAGGTAAGTTCCCTTTATGTGAGTTACAATAGAAGAGGATTCTACAAGGCACAGAGTAAATTGTCTGATGCTAGGGGAGAAAGTAACTGGCAGAACTTTGTACCTATATTGTGTCAAAATAAAAAGACAAGCACTGAATTTTCACTATAAAACATGCTTTTTTCCCTTATGGGTTCTTATAAAATATACACCAGTTCATACAGTTCAATGATAAAAACGAATTCTAAAACAATAATGACTTTAGCTAACTGTATACCTGTAAGAATGACTAGCATTGTGCCTTGAGAGGTGAAGCTTTAACTCCCCTATCCTGATACAGTAAACCGTAAAGGCAAAACATTCCTCCAAAACTGAAGTCAATCTTTTCGTGAGAAGAGACAGATTTATAGAATTTTCATTGTCAATCTATTGAGAACTCTTTTTCTTATCACACAGCCTTTTTCCTCTCCTTGAGTCAGTTCAGAAGTAATGTGAGTCATGGTTTATTTTAACTATGGTTAGTCTGCAGGCTGAATCATTCTTTTATAATGATCAAATCCTGGTTGAATAATTTAGTTAAATCTTGATTTTGGCAAATCTGGTTTCAGCACTGTTGCTATTTCCCTTGCCTTCTCACTAGAGACCTGGCTGGTGACAAGTCTCCCTTGCAAAACCCCACTGATAGAAAAATGTCACTGCAGCACTAGCTTGCTTATTCTTGGCCACTGTCAACAAAAGGCAGGGAAAGTTGTCTTGGGAGTGTTTGACCACTCTCAGAAAGGCATTGGTCTACTAAGTGATGTCCCTGTCTCCTTTCTTGGCAAATAGCCAGGGAAGGTGGAAGGCTTTTTAAAAATTAATCCTTTCTTCTCCAAAGTCCAAGAAAATAATCTCCCGCTGCTTTATTTCACTGCAGCTCCCTACATACAAATTCAACTCCCCACCCAGAGTCCTCTCTCTGCTCCAAAGCATACAAGATACTTGAAGCAGACCACACCCCACAGTCTTACTTGAATTGCCCTGACACATTTCTATCTCCATGCAAACACTGCCTGCCTGCCACATCTCTAGGGTGTTCAGTACTGAGATCCCCAACGCCATGGAAAGCTAGCACACCCACCATCTGTTTTCAATTGCACAAGTAAACACAGGTACAGCGTTAAATACATTTTACTGAACAGAGAAAACAAGTACCAAGCAGGAACAGCCATGAATGCCAATTTAGGTTAGATATGAAAGGGTGTGCTGGTTAACTGCTATGGGAAACATTGGGTAGGGAATTTTTATGTCTATTCAGCCCTCCATCTTCAAAAAAAGTTCATGTTGGCGTAATTTGAATAGGGTGCTTGTGTAAACTATTTCACAGATGGCACTCAGGCAGTTAAAATAACCAAGGCTGCACTGTCTCTCTTCCCCCCCCCCCCCCTTAGGGACTCATGGAAGGTATTTGTCACATTGCTGGGTCTTTTAAGAGAGTAGAGGTGGAGGTAAATGTTGCCAGGCATACTTGGAGCTGAAGCTTGGAGAGAGGCTTGGAGCTTGTAGAGCCAGCTGAAGAACAGCAGTTTCATTTTGCCGCTGCTCTTGCATAATTACTCAGCAGGCAGAGTGGGTGTGGAGCATGTGTGGGAAACAAACCGGGATAAAGTCAAGATAGTGCATCTGCATGTAACTCAAAATCGTAGTCAAGACTAACTGGTTAATAAACCAATTTTAGATCCTAGCTTTGGATCTTGATTTAAGGTGCCCTAACTAACCATAGTGCGGTGGTTTGGATTCAAGCCATTAATTGTATTTAGTTTAATTAAACCATGGTTTTGTGTTATGTCTGTACTGAGACTTTTCAGTTTCTAAAGGATGCAACTGGATCAAAGTTTGAGTGCATTCACTGATAGGGAATCTTTAGTATTAAGAGTATAAAACAATTGTGTGGGTAATTTTTTTTGGGGGGGGTGTCACGGTGTTTTTTGCAATGGATATATGATCATGATCATTTGAATATTAGCTCACTTTCATGATGCATACATGTAAGACTTCTGTTAGAAATAGCTTACATTTGCAAAACATGGAATTGTTTTGTTACGTGAGCTATTCGTATAATTTTGAACTTTAATGTTGGTCCATTCTCATTCTTTTAAAATCAAACTATAAAACTACTTTCATGTTTCATTCATAAAGAATGAGCAAACTACTGTCTTATGTTCTATTTGTAAAAAGTCCATCCCTGATTTAGCTAATAGGGAAGGAATAAAAAGATGATCACAGATATACTTGTAATACATTCAGATTTCTTGAATACATTTAGAGATTGATGCCTGGGGCACCAAAGACTGTTTTAGCTCCCCTACACAATTATCAGGATTGTATGTACTCTGTGTGAAAATCAGAATTAAGCACCCAAGTAAACCAAATTCTTCAATAAGAAAAGTTGCATTTCTGAAACTATCAATTATACAAATTAAGTGCACTTGCATAATGTATCTTATTTATATAGAAAACTTGCACTGCAGATATAGAACAACTTTTCCTGTAAATCTGAACTCCTCCAGTATAAGCAACAGTTCTTAACAAATCATATTTTTACATTTGATTGGAATAATTGCCAATTACCAGGGTTTTTTAAAAAAAATCATGGTTTCATTGAAATCTGCCCTAATACCAGTTCAGTAAACTGTTCTTCCCAGTCATAAGAGGGTTAATAACACAAGTTCTCATAAAAAGTTGGCATGTTTGTTTCACTTGGGTTTTTATCAGTGAAGTTTAAATAGCATTCATATTGTCCATGTCTCCCATACTGTTATATTTCTGTCAACTTTTGAAGTACCAACAGAGTATAAAACATTATTGGGCTTCTCTTTTAAGCACCATTTAAGCAAGTTGCTTTAACACAGACTCTCTATTGCATTTGTTTCAATGTGACGACTGCAGCTGTAGTTGTGACCGCACTGTTTTTTTTAACCAGGTCTAGATTTGGATTTTAGGTTTCTGATTGCATACCACAATACTTCTGCCACTTGTTCAGTCTGAAATTGTCTTTTGATTCCTCTGACCTGCTACCTGTTGGGCTTCAAATTTGTGATCTGCCTGGGCTGTAATTATAAACCCTTACTCAGGAATAAATTCCACTGAAGTTAAAAAATTATTTTCCAAAGCAAGTGTACACAATTGTGAAATAACAGTAGGTGACATGTTGTAAAACTGGAAAAGTGGAAAGAGTTACTATTTCTGATTTGGTTTGATTGGCCTTTTGTATTGAAGAACTTTCCATTTTTAAGATAAAACACCTAAAATGAATTTGGTATTAAGCTATATGTAAGAACACCTCTTATAGTCTAGTCTGTGACATACGATGGTAGCACACAAGTTCTTAGGGTGGGTTATGTTACTGGAAATACTGGTAATTATATTAAAACATGACTTATTTTCTTTGCATAGATAATAGGATTGCTTTGCTGGTGCTCAGGTGCAAATGTTTGGAGTGTCACAGTAACATCTGAAAATGGTTTTCAGGCATTCTCGGTCCTAGGTTTAAGGTTTATTTTGATGTTTTAAGTAATGAAAGTAGCCAGAAACAGAATAAGGTAGGAAGCCAAATATTGGGGCAAATAGGCTGTCTCTTACTCCCCTGGTCAGTGAAAAGATCCACACTATAGGAACATTTGCTGAGTCTGCCCATAGATACAGTAGGTGTCTGCTTTTGGCTGGCTGCTCCTGTTTATGCAGGGATTGAAATGAAATTGTATGGGTCATTTCCAGCTTACCATCTATTATTAGTCCCTCCTAACTTCTGAGTCAGCAGGTATACCAGACCTTATGATAGAACAAGCTGAACACCTGGAATACTGAATCAGACCATAGATCCATCCAGGTCAGTGCTGTCTACTCAGACTGGCAGCAGCTCTCCAGGTCTCAGGCTGAGATCTTTCATGTCACGTCTTGCCTGTTCCTTTCAATTGAAGGTGCTGGGGAATTGAACCTAGGACCTTCTGCATGCCAAGCAGATTCTCTTCCACTGAGCCTTCCCCCAAGTTTTAAGACGAGCAGGATATGTCAGGAAGATTTCTCCTAATGGTCAAGGTTAGGGACTTCATTGGATCAGGAGTAGCCAGTTTTCACATTCATATAAATGACCTGACACCATATGTGAGATGTGAACCCCACCACAACAAAACATTTACTATCCACACATTTAAAATATTTATTTGGTTAAAACTACATGGGTACAATTTAGACCAATTTAATACCAATTTTAATACCAATTGGTATTTAATACCAATACAATTTAATACCAATTTTTAAATTTAGAAGTTAAAGGAGTGGTTCCCTCCAACCTTTTCAGTTTGTTAATGCTGTAACTCAGTGGTGAGTTTGTCTAGCTGCTTCTGTCTCTGGCCAAGAGAGCCTGCAGGTCAGCCGCTGCCATTATGCTGTATTTATTAACCCAGTCTGGGAAATAATGCTATGCCAGGTGCTGGTTTCTTCTCCCCCCCCCCCCCCCCATGAGAAAGTGGTTTATGCATAAAGCCACTGTATTGCTGCTACCAAGCACATGGCTTTCTCTGCAACTTGTGGTTTTGAGCATTAAAAGCTAGAAGCCAGAGGAAGTGCAGTTACCATAGTGTTGCACTGTTTTCCTCAAGAGGAACACTTTTGATGGCAATATGAGGACAGAGTGAACAATTTCTGATAGCCCCAGATGGGGAGATAAATATTAAGTGGCTGACAATATTTTACAGTATTTAAATACGTGGTATAGAAAAATGACACTGATGTTCAGCCTGCCTCCCCAGCTCTGTTCCCAATGATTTAAGCTTTCCAGTTTTTAGGATAACTCTTTGTGCCTCAAATGTGTACTGCACTGCCCCTAATTTTAACACAGTTTTCCAAATCTCTGTAGGATTTGACATCTCTTTTCAAAAGGATATCCACAAGCTTCTGTTACTACATTAATTTGGTTCACAGTAAAGGTCATGTAAAAATGTAATTGAGTGGCTCCTTAGGCAACCTGCCTCTACAACCAGATTTACTGAACAAGTTTAAAATTTATCTGTGGAGAAGGTCACTGGTACTTTGGTTTTTTTCAGCCATATTCACTAAACATTTAGCAATTGTATAGTTTGGATCATGTTTAACAAGAAGATTCAACAGTTCTCCTTTGTTTAACAAGAAGGGGATAGGATGAAACAAAGGGGGTGGTGTTTTTTAATTTATTTTGTACTGTATAACACCTTTATTAAATAAATGCAGTGTGTGCATTTTGGGACTCTTAAGTTTAATTTGTAAACGTTATAGGTTCAGCAAGAAAGGAAATTTGTGCTTCCTTGTTGAATGTTAAATTATTTTATTTTGCATTTTATATGAATACAAATTAAAACTGAGCCATCAAACTGCAATAAATCAACAGTAGTATTTCATTTTAAACTTTTTGTATTGTAAATAGAATTGTTCAATAAAATACTGTGTTGTTAAAATACGATTTTATGGTGTCTGGGCATCTGCCTAGGAAACATTAGTATTCCATTTTTGCACACCATTTTGTATAGCCTTCATGCAGAGCAGTACACTGAATGGGACATAGCTAAAATTTAGTATTCACTCTTTACCAATTTTCGGCTAAAATTAGGTCCCCAACTGGCTCACAGTAACTGGAATTTTAAAAATCACGTGGCATTAAGTACAAAACTTTTATACACACACACACACGCACTGCTGTCACCGTAAAGGGACCCAAAGTTGCTTACAGCAGGAAAACACTATTTACTGGTTTATTTAAATAAACTGCAATTACAACTTGGCTGGCTTACCTGAAGACCCAGACTGCAAACTACGGGCTAAGAGAGTTTTGGTTCATCCCTAAAAGCCCAACTAGCAGCACACAAGCTTTATAAAGTATCTTCAAGAGAAAGGGAAAAGCCAGTTCTCAGCAAGGACGTTTACAGAGCTCGTATGTTCTCCCTCCATTCTTGTGGGCTTTCTTTCCAGTATTTTGTCAGGAGTTGTTCTCAACTGAAAAGGATCTAGATACAATGGGGGAGTGCCCAGCTGCTTCCTGCCTCAGTGATGCCTTATCAATGACAGGTCTTGCATAGCTGGATCTGGGACCAGTTAGGATGAGTGGGTGCCTCCATGATAGTGTCCAGTATGCCAAGAAGCAGTACAACATGGTGATATTGGCGGGCAGTAGAGGGAATCTAGCATGCAATTTTTGTTATGTGGTTGAGCAAAAATGAGACACGATCGATGATTCCCATGACAAGGCTTCATTAGCTCAAAGCAGATCTTGGGAGATTTCTGTGATCTGATGTACTTGGCTCCAGGGCCATTTCTGGATGTATTCTGCTAGCATCAGAAGTTAGTACTTGTTAGATCACTCGCTGACCTCATTCCTATTACTCCATTGATATCTAATTCATATCTTGATTGATAAATCTTCACATTTGAAATTTGCACTTTTGGACTTAGGACATTACATCAGTAAGGAGCTATCACCACATGTCACTTTCTGAAAGCTCCAGTTATTTCCATTAGATACTCAAATAAGTCCGCCACTTGAGGTGGATACACTCAGGCTCCTACAATTGATTTGTCTGTCTAATAAGCCGGGGTCATTTTGAGCAGGAACTTGGGAGAGCACAGCTCTGGGAGTTGGTGCCAGTCCCCCACCCCCACTCCGGGGTGGGGGAATGCCTGCTTGTGTCATGGCTGCAGCAAAATGACCCTGTCCCCTGGAACGGTCCTTGTTCCTCCGACCAGCCTTCTGAAGGCTTCAGCCACCACTGAAGCTATCCTCCCTGAATAGTGGTATTTCTGAGGCTTGGATTAGTAGCTGTCCCCTCTCTGCCAGCTTTCTTTCTTCCTCCCTCCCTCCCTCTTCTTTCTTGCCTTCTGACATACTTCTGGTGATGTCAGGTGGTGTAGCATATGCAAATGTTATGCTAATGAGCAGGGCTCATTTCGTAGCAGGAGCTCCTCTGCATATTCGGCCACACACCCCTGATGTAGCCAATTCTCCAAGAGCTTACAGTAGCCCCTGTAAGAAGAGCTCTGTAAGCTCTTGGAGGATTGGCTACATTAGGGGTGTGTGGCCTAATATGCAAAGGAGCTCCTGCTACGAAATGAGCCCTGCTAATGAGTTATGCTAATGAGCTCCTGCACCTCTTTTTCTACGAAATGACCCCTGCTAATAAGCAAGTGAAACTACATGACTGAATCAGAAAGGTTCCTACTCCAGGACATGGAATATTCTTCTGAAGAATTTAAGTACTCATTGGCAATGTGTAGCTTGCCCCTATTTCTACTATTAGAAAATAACATGAAAATGACAGATATGGGATAAATTCATAACCAAAATGCTATAACATCTTCTGAAAACATGATATGTGTTTAAAACTAAGTAGATGCTCTCTAAAATTAACCAGTGGTAAAAAAACCTAAAATGAATGTCATTTTTGAGGGTATAGCTATACAGAAGGCCTAAGCATTTATTACTATTGATCACAACTGCAGCAGATTTGTTTCCCCTAATGATGCTCTTAGACACATGTAAAAGCTTGTGCCTATGTACTGATCTTTTTATTTGAGTTGTAATGTTAAATGCATGGTCAGAATAATAGGATCTTATAGCCCCTTAATACATTTATTGCAATGTGATTTTGTGAGCCAGGTCCCCTATGACAGATACATTAATTTGGGGGGGGGGGGGTAGGGTTTGGGGGGGGGGGTGATCAGTCCCTGCACCTATGGGTTTACTTATATAATTCTGAGGTTTCTGGCCCCTTCCATCCTGACTGGGACACCCCAATAGACCCAGGAGAGTTTATTTGGCTAACTTCCAACTGACAAGGTTTTAGGACACACTCTATCCTATTTGGGAATTTCACACTACACTTTTAAAAACATTACTGAACCGGCTTGGAATAAACCGGTACAGTGACGGGTGTTTCAGACAGCCTTTCCCTTACCGTCTTGGAGCCATCATCAAAGTGGTTTGCCATTTCAGACTGCCGCTTTCTTTTTACGCCTCTTTGCCACACACACACACACACACACAGCATTTTAAGACTCAGTCTGGATCTTGATCTCTCTTTCTCGCCCCTCCCCCACGTTTTAAGACTCAGCCTGGATCTTGATCTCAATCTCTCACCACCATCCCACCCACATTTTAAGACTCAGCCTGGATCTCTCTCTCACACACATGCACACATGCACACGGCGTTTTAAGACTCAGCCTGAATCTTGATATCTCTCTCTCTCACCCCCCCCCCCCCCGCATTTTAAGACTCAGCCTGGATCTATCTCTCTCACACACACATGCACATGGCGCTTTAAGACTCAGCCTGGATCTTGATCTCTCTCTCTTTCTCACCCCCCCCCCCATTTTAAGACTCAGCCTGGATCTTGATCTCTCTCTCTTTCTCACCCCCCCCCATTTTAAGACTCAGCCTGGATCTTGATCTCAATCTCTCTCTGACCCCCCCAACCCGCATTTTAAGACTCAGCCTGGATCTCTCTCTCTCTCTCTCTCTCACACACACACATGGTGTTTTAAGACTCAGCCTAGATCTCTCACCCCCCCACACACACACACATTTTAAGACTCAGCCTGGCTCTCTCTCTCTCTCTCTCTCTCTCACACACACACACAGAGAGAGAGAGAGCATTTTTAAGACTCAGCCTGGATCTTGATCTCTCTCTCTTTCTCACCCCCCTCCGCATTTTAAGACTCAGCCTGGATCTCTCTCACTCTCTCTCACACACACCCCACACACATTTTAAGACAGCCTGGATCAGCTCTTTAAAAAAAATTCACGGAGATTGCCTGCGTGGGCTAAAAGAGGCACAAAAACACTCATCGGAGGAAGCACTTCGGGGTCATTTCACACAGCACCCCATAGTGCTTCAGGACCGGTACAAGAACTGAAGAACGCTTGGGAGGAGGTTTCAAGGTAAACTGGCTCAGGAACGCTTCCCCAACGGGAGAGGCACGTTTCTGTGTGAAAGGGCCAATATGTTCCATTAGGGAACCGGTACTAATACGATTCTGTGTGAAATGCCTGCAGAATTATTCCAGGCCAAACACTTAGACTCTGCATAGAATTGAACAGAAAGAGTTCCATGTGTTGCATTATGTATTGTTTGGATGAAGCAAATTGTTTTTCTTCTAACAAACTACAGTTGTGAAAAACACTATATTAGAATTAAAAAAAATTTCTTGCATGATCTGAAAATGACAAAATTTATTCCCCTCAAGGACTCAAAGCAATTTTAAATGGTAATTACCTCACTGACATTTTATTTCCATGGTTTGAAAAACGAACCTGGACAACTTGTAATGCTCTCAGTATAAAGTGAGAAGTACAGCCCCCCCCCCTGATTTTTTCTTTGGTATTGATTTGTGTGTGGAAGGAACTTCTTCCATCCATTTACTTGGCTGCTGCAGTGGCAGTTATGAGAAAAACTTTCTCACTCTCTCTTGTTCCAAAGTGGGTTTGGGAGAGTTTGTCCATAAAGGAACATGATTTCTCAAGAATTCAAGAATGTTATGGTGAAGTTCAAATAACCTTGTGACCATTTTTTATCTTTCTGAGCCCCCCTCATCAGTGTCTAACAAAGTTTGGGGTTCACAACCCATCTCTGTGCTGAAATTAAGAGAACTGGGCAGTATCCTAACTTGAGCTGGAGAAAATTTCTCCAGCCTACATAGCCTTCCTCCAACTTATGTGGCTCTTCCCTAAAAGGAAGGCTTCAGACTTTTGTTAGTAGAGTGGTAGGATATCAACCATTAGCTGTCATGTGAGGTATGAAGATCTTAGAGATCTCTTCTTGGCATAACCGGAGCCATTTTAGAAGCACATCTGTGACCCAGGTCAGCCAAAGAGTTCAGTACAAAGTTCAGTACATCTGAGAAAAACCTCAGACTAGCTCACCGGGGGGGGGGGGGGGGGGGGGGGGCGGCAGCAGCGGCGTGCCGATTCTCCAAAAAAGGGATGCAGTGCAACATGTTCTTTGATCTTGTGGTTTACTTTCCTGTTCTTCATGTTCTACAGGTGCCTACTGTGCTTCCTTCAAACTTTGTAACTCACAAGTATAAAGTACTGCACCCACCTCTACAAGGGAGTAATTATTTGTAGCCTTGTTGCTCTCTGATGACCTAATAATAGTAATAAATCTTTAAACTTGTTACCTGGCTGTCCATCTATGTTTGGAACTTCAGTTAGACAACGGACTAATTCTGACTTCCACAACACATGAAAGTGTCATAACTTTTATACATTTTTTTCTAGACAGAGTGCATGGCCTTACTTCTGCTTGACAGCTAGATACTTCTCTGTGTCTGACCAAGTCAGTCTTCATGGGCAGCGGCACTGAGGGCAAGTTGAATCAATCCACCTTTTCGGAAAACTGATTTACATAATCAATTATGATTATTTCTCTACGTATCTGTGTGGAGAGGGGGTGAATAATAAACAGAAAAGAACTTTGTAAAACACAGTAGGAAACACTAGAGGTTACTTCGGATTTGCTGGCATTTCCCTCTATTTAACGTTTATGCTTTATTCTAAGGTTACCAGATGTCCTCTTTTTTTGTGTGTCCGTCCTCTTTTGGGCTCATTTTAAAAAACTGATGAAAATGCCCTCTTTTGGGTTTGGAAGGTTAGGGATATTCCTAGCAAGTAGCAATTATCACAGCTTAAATAGTAGAGGTATTTAAAATGAGATTTGTCATAGTGATCACTTGTTTGAAGTAATAGAACGAAGTTGGAATCCAGTGGCACCTTTAAGACCAGCAAAGTTTTATTCAAGGTATGAGCTTTTGTATGCATGCACACTTCTTCAGATACAATATCTGAAGATACTTGTTTGAAGTAGTCAAATTAATATTAATAATACTAATATTCTTGTTGACAAGTTGATAAAATGTGGTTAGGATCCTATTACTGTTATATGGATCTGTTAACTGTTTGACAGATCGCACCCAGAGTGCTTGTTAATGGTTCCTCATCCTCTTAGAGAGGAATGACAAGTAGAGTGCCTCAAGGATCTGTCCTTAGACCTGTTTTGTTCAACATCTTTAAAATGATTTGGATAAAGGAATAGAGGGAATGCTTACTAAATTTTCAGGTAATACTAAATTGGGAGGGGTAACAAATACCGTAGAAAACAAAGTCGGGATCCAGGATGATCTTGAAAGGCTGAAAAACTGCTAATAAGACTTGTGAGACTTGGCAACCCTAGATGTGGTAGCTAAAAAAGCAAATGGAATTTTGGGCTGTATCAACATGAGTATAGTGTCCAGATCATGTGAAGTGATGGTATCACTTTACTCTGCTCTGGTGACCTCACCTAGAGTATTGTGTTCAGTTTTTGGCATCACAATTTAAGGATAGAGACAATGTCCAGAGGAGGGCAATGAAGATGGTGAGGGGTCTGGAGACCAAGTCCTATGAGGAAAGACTGAAGGTGCTGGGTATGTTTAGCCTGGAGAGGTGATATGATAACCAGGGGTCTGTTGGGGCCAGATCTCTAATCTGATTCAGCTCGCTGCCGAAATTCGGCGGCAACTTTAAAAGCCACTGGAGGGGAGGGGGTTTGAGGGAGAGGCTCCAAACTTGCAGGGTAGCTGCTGGGGCCTCTCCTCAAAATGCCCACCAAGTTTCAAGAAGATTGGACCAGGGGGTCCAATTCTACAGGCCCCCAAACAGGTTGCCCCCATTCCCTCCATTGTTCTCTATGGTAGGAAAAAAGTTAACATTTTTTCCCTCCATAGAGAACAATGGAGGGGATGGGACAATCTGTTTGGGGCCCATAGAATTGGACCCCGTGGTCCAATCTTCTTGAAACTTGGTGGGTATTTCGAGGAGAGGCCCCAGCAGCTACCCTGCAAGTTTGGAGCCTCTCCCTCAAACCCCCTTTCCTCCAGCTTCTCATATACCCTATGAGTTTTTGCCATTGATTTCAATGGCCCATAGGATATAATGGAGCTGAAACTGACATTCCCTTTCTGACACACTTCTGGTAATGTTAGGGGGCGTGGCATATGCTAATGAGTTATGCTAATGAGCTCCTGCACCTCTTTTTCTAGAAAGGACCCCTGATGATAACCAACTTGAAGGGCTGTCATATAGAGGATGGTGTTGGAGTTGTTTGCTGTTGCCCCAGAAGATCAGACCAGAACCAAGGGGTTGAAATTAAATCAAAAGAGCTCTCAGTCAAACATTAGCAAGAACTTCTTGACAGTTAGGGCAGGCTTCCCTGGGAGGTGGTGGACTTTCCTTCTTTGGAGGTTTTCAAACAGAGGCTAGATGGCCATCTGGCAGCAACACTGATCCTGTAAACCTGAGCAGATCATGAGGAGGCAGTCAGGAAGGGTTGCATCAGTGCTTAGTTCTCCTGGCCCTTTCCCACACACCCAGGGAAATGCTGATCACTACTCCGGGCATGGAGCAGGGCTCACTGGGTGTGTGTGTGTGTGGGGGGGGGGGGAGTTATTTGTGAATTTCCTGCATTATACAGGGAGTGGACTAGATGACCCTGGATGTACCCTCTAACTCTACGGTTCTAGTTAGTCGGGAAATATGTCCTCTTTTTGCTTTTCATTTTCAAAATATGATAAACCCCACTTTATTCCAAAATGACAGGTGCCCATAATTACTCACCAACCGGACAAACAAACAAAACCCTGCCTGGAGTTCAAGAACAACTACCGTTTAAACGTAAGCAACGCAGTAGCCCATCTCTATGCACGCTCACTCGGAGTTCAAAAGGCTTCGGTATTTCCAAACGCATTCCTGCCTCCTTGGGAGACTAGGGTTGCCTATCACTTTGGTGAACGAGGGGGCAGGGTAGCCCCACTGAATCTAAACCATTCCTAAATACGGCACTGTTTTTCACCCCACCCCCCCTCTCAATCTGCTGGTCGTCGGTCGCCACGTACCCCCGCCCCCGGGTAAGGCTGGGAAGGGAACGCTCTACTTCTGGAGTAGAACCGCATCCGAGAAAGCTGTCGGAACAATAGAGGCCGTATCTTGTTCCTAGTCGAACCACTTTCGACTGCTCTCCTATCTTCAGCGAATTAGAAAGCTGCCAAATGTGGAAGGCGGGGGGAGCCTAGTCATAGCAGCGCCTAAAACGCTGAAGTGGCGTTGTGTCGCCCTTCCTGCGCCGGTTGCCAGGGTTGCGGCGGAGGCTGTCCCCGCGGTGGGCGTGCGGGCCGCCAGCGCTCTCGGTCTCGCGCTCGAAGAACCGCCATCATCATGGCTTCCGCCGGGGCGGGCATGAGCGAGCGCGAGCAGAAAGGCTGCCAGGAGGTGCTGGAGCTGCTGCACACCGACGACCTGATCGCCTTAACGGACACGGTGACCAACCGCCTCGTGCAGCCGGACAATCGCCAAGGTGGGCGTGCGGGGAGCGAAGGACCCCGGCGGGGGCTGGGCTCTCACCTTCGCGGAGAGGGAAGGGAGGCGCAGCAGCAGCGGCCGCCGTAGCCGTGTTCGGACTCGGGCCTCGTCTCTGTTCCTTCACCCAAATGGATTTGGAACCTCTCCGTTTGCCCCCAATGAGCGGGTGTATACCTGACACGCGGTAGGGTGGGGGATATATATAATTCCAGAGCGGGTAAACGGTGATAGTTGGTTGCAGAAAAGAAAACAAGTCTAATGGCACCGTGTTAAATATTAACAAAAGGAGATGATGGACTCTGGTTCCCAAAGCCTGAGTAAATATTGTTAGTCTTCGGGGTGCCACAAAAATTCAGCTTTATTTCTCTTCTACTGTACTGTACTGTACTGACTGTGCTTCACTTGCTGTTGTTTAAACTGTTATTTAAACAGTTCCCTTCTGACAAAGGGAACTTTGCCTCTTGGAAGCTCATACCCTCTTGTTCTCTGATGTGCTACTGAACTCAGACCTAGCTGTTCTACTAGAGACCAACATAGCTACTCTCTAAAACATTTATAGCATCAGCATCCGCCCTCAATGAAATAAAATCCACTAGAGATGGAAGTGGTTTCATTCTTTTTGTAATGCAATAAAAGTATTTACTTTTGGTTCCTCTTCTCAGCTGAATTCTCTCTGAAGAGAGAAGCTGCAGTTTGCTTTAAGAAAGGGCTTGTTCTTTTGGCACTGAGTGTGGCTGCCGCTGAAAAAGCAAGCAGTTTACCAGCAAGTTCATGCCTCTGTTTTGGATCCCATCTCCTGTGTCTTGTCTTATATTTTTCCAAATATATATTGCTCTTCCTTCTGGTATGCTGTGGCCAACTGACCCCTAAAAAGTTAGTTTTGATGTTTCTAACCTTACTTTGTTTTTAGTTTAATAACTGAGGGATGCTGGGAATCTTCTGACAGAACATTAGGCTTGTGTTCACCCTGTGAATGGTAATGTTTGCCAGTTGTATCTGATATTTGTGTCTAGATATTTGCTTGAATAGGAAACTCTTAGGCCGTGCCAATTTTGGTGAAGGTACTACACCCTTGGTTGCTATAGTACATTCATGGGTTCAGTTAGCAATTGTGATGAAACCTCTTATTGTGCTGTCTAGTTTTTACTCAAGTAATGACTTCATATACAGTTATGTAGGTAATGTTTTCACACAAGTAATGTTCTTACTGTAGGCAGACAGAAGTTGAGGAACTTCCTTGCAGTCTCTGTGTAGCCCCCACATATAGGTTTTTATTCCAGCATAACATAATCACGGGGAATCGATTATAATGTTGCTGAGGAACTGGGTCTTCTGCCCTCTCCCCTAAATAAGAGACATCTGACTCTCTGCACATGATTTTTCTCTCAGTTCTGCTGACCACTGGGGCAGTGGCACATTATGCTTTCTTATTCATGGCTTCATCCATCTGTTGTATTTTTCCACTCCACTAGATTTGGATAGCTAACATAAGCAGTTCTGTTCAAGTCTACTCAAAGGAGCTTACTCACAGGAAAATGTTCATAGGATTGCACTGTTCGGTTGTCAGCTTTTTTAGTGTGAGGCATTTGTCTAGTTCATATTAATACACAAGTACTATATATACTGATAGTATATATAAATAATAGTATCTAAGCAATAGTTGTAATGCACTACAACCTCTATATCAGGGGTGGCCAACCTGTGGCTCGGGAGCCACATGCGGCTCTTTCACATATATTGTGCGGCTCCTGGCAGGGCGGCTGGGGAAGCAAAGGGGAGGCATGCTTTTTCTCTCTTCCTTCCTTCCTTCCTTCCTTCCCTCCTCCCTCCCATCTATTTGCTTTCCTAGTTTCTCTCTCTCTCTTTCTTTCCACTTCTTTAATTCTTTCTTTCCATCTCTCTCAATTTCATTAGCAAACAAGTAATATCATTATCAATAACTGGTTTTCCTCATTTGTTTTTATTTTTGGCAGTCCCATTTAACGTTAATAAAAAGCAAATTTGCATATTTTTAAAAATAAAAACGTGTGTGTGATATTTGTTCCTGTCTTGCGGCTCTCAGACATCTGACGTTTATTCTATGTGGCTCTTACGTTAAGCAAGGTTGGCCACCCCTGCTCTATATGTATACTGACTTGATTTAGAGAATTCTTTTCAAGTAATTTTCACTTTAATTTTAAATGGTAATATGTGGTTTTATTTCACTGTGGTAGTATTTGGTGAGATACTACTTGGTTATGATCATCTGTGATTTCCTGCCAGGAAGCCCTTGAAATCTATAAAATGCGTTTCTCAAGGGTGATCTACCTGTGCCTAAGCATATGTTTCAAATCAAGATGGGAAAATATATACTGCAGTTGGTTACCTAGGGGGCAAATCTTGTTGTTTACCCTGAGACTAAAAATAAAAGCTCTTTTGGGAAAAGAAAACTAAATGATGGTTGAATAATTCTGAATTCAAGCACCAGGTTTTTAAATTATATGTTTCCATTTGTTGATTGTATGGTGTCTTATAAAGACTTTCCTATGCCACAAGCTGAGAATGTGGCTCCTCAGAGACATTTTATCATCTGAGGAGCTTGTTTCAACAAGCTGTTTTCCTGGGGGAATGGTTTCTGACTTGAATCTCTCTTTTTCCAGAAGCCATACGTGCCATCTTACTGTACAGTCAAAGTGCAGAAGAACTCTTGAAGAGAAAGAAGGTCTTTAGAGATACAATCTTCAAGTACTTGGCATCAAAAGGCATTATAGTGCCTCCTTCTTCTGAGAAGCATCAACTTATTAATTATACAAAAAACTACTGGTGTGAACACTTGCAGAATCTTCGCACAGGGTTAAAATGCGAAAAGCCTAATATAAAGGTAAGACCGATTGTTTGTGAGCCCTGCACATCTGGAACATTCTTTTGGAAAACAACTGTTGCTTATTCATTCTTTTAGTGCTGGTTTCAGTGTGTAACTGTTCAGGTTCTGTTTTGGCATGGCAGAGAACTAATTGGGCTTAACAAGTATGTGACATAATGTGTTTTTTGTGCCCCGTTACTGCAGACAAGAAGGTACCTCCCATCTCTGTGTTAACTAACTGGTATTGTTGCCACTGCTCAGGTAATAAAATGATTGGATTAGAAATTAGAATGTTCTGTTGCTGAGGTACCACAGAAATGTGTGATTTAGAGGAACAGCTATGTAGAGGAACTTAATGCAATTTTTCAGGGCTTGTAAGGCAGAGATGCTCCGCCAGGCTTTTGGTTGAGGACAGCAGTGGTTTCCATCATGGCTGGCACCCTCCTCTTTTCTTCCATCTTTTCACTTCAGCCTCCTTTGCGCCCTGCCCACAAGGCAGCAGTACAGTCCGGAGTGAGTCTAAGCCTAAATTAGTGGGGTCATCTGGAGATTATTTAATAATATAGGAATGACTGAATTATTAATCTCAACAATGTTATGCTAATGTTTTTAACTTCTGTTGTACATTGCCCAGAGTCCTGTGCACTCAGGGATTGGGTGATTCATAAATTTAAAGTATAAATAAAAATAAAATAAATCCAGCCATTCTCACAGTTGCTGATAAATAAGCCTGCATCCATCTGGCTGCATGAATCAAGAAGATACTGCTGTTTCTCCCACTGTTAAGAGAAAATTGTGGCGGAGTTTTTGTGTTAAGCTGGTTGTGTGTGTATAAAGAGAGTGTTTCTGTTTAGTGTTTGAATCTTCCAGTTCATGTATGGTAGGAAGTATAGGTCGCCTGGATTCATACATTGCATTACACTGTTGGCTTCTTCACAGATCCAGGCAAGTAAGAGATCCAAAAACTGGGATTAATTGGAATTTGTAGTTACTCTGATTAGTCATTACATCTGAACCCAGGAGTTTTGTTTTAATACTAGTTTGCTCGGCAGTTGCAGAGTTGTTGCTGCAGAGCATTTTTAAAAATCCTGTTATTCTCCTGCTGCAGTCAACTCTTACTGGCTGCAGACAAGCCGTGATTTTTGAGCAGGCTCTGGTTAGTTTCACGCATCTGCCATGCTAACTGTGGTTAGTTCAATAAACGATTGTTTAAGGTAAGCCTGGCTAAGATCTGAATATCACCTTAACTTTGTGAGCTGTTTGCTTCTTTGCCTATAGTAGGAAAGACTCAGTTGCACCTCAGCATTGGATCATTTAACTGCTGCCTTAGCACAGCAGGTGTTTTGATTCTGAAACAAAATCAGTCTTCTGAAGTGTTAGGAGAACCTTTCTCTTAGCTGTTTGTTGCCATTTGAATCACTTGCTCACTAACCTCCACTCATTTCCATGGCAGCTATGGGGTGAGAGATAGAGAGAGGAAGGCTCTGAGAAGAATGTTCAGTCCCCCACTCTGGCCTCTTCTATAGGTTGTTTAAACTCCAACTGTTCAAAATCAAATAAAATGGGGACACAAACTTTGGGATTGATAGCAGATAATTGAAGATAATAAGTAAGTACAATACAAGAAAACATGTTCAAGGCTTTCTACTTTGCGCAATCCACAAGCAACAGAGACGTTTAGAGTACAGAATTTTCTGAAATCTCCCATACAGTACTGCAGAAGGTAATACATTAAAGCGAGCTAACATACAAGCTCTACGATAATGCGGGACAGTTAAACAAGAGAAATATCCTGCTAAGGACCCATGGGGAAAAAACCCCAACCTCAAAGATGAACAACTACCTTTAGCCAGGCTCCTTAAAACTTGCATCTCAACATCTAGGAGTCTTTGTTCAGGACATAGGCTGAACTTTCTGGCAAGGAAAATAAATCATCAACACTAATCCCTTATTGAAGTAATTTTCTTTTTTATATAGTTTAGCCACATGGATGACTGGGACTCAAATAGCATATGAGATAAAAGGCTATTAGAGTTGTTCTTAAAATGAAGGTGAAGAATTCAATTGTTGGGTAGGTGACATATATATATGTATATGTATAGTGAAAACAGGCACTCAAGTAAAGTAAATAAACCCTGAAGGGAGACTTGATTCCCTTTTCTCTGGAACATTTAACTTCAGCGTGTCCAAGGCTGCTGCTTTCCTATTCAGTGCTCCTTTCCACAGAACCTATACACAGCATTTAGGAATGACAGGCCCTTAACAGGATGCTTATGGCCCTGTCCACATGAGCAAGATAAGCCAGCTGGGAAGTGACTCAAATTTGTGCCGGTGCAATTTGCGCTGCTTTTGCAGGATCACACAGGTCCATGGACCTGTGAGGGCGAACCGCTGCTGCGTGATCACACGCAGCTGCAGGCGAGTTGGTTTTTTTTCCCCGGCCATTTTCAGTGCGCTTATCTGCTTCTACAAGGGATCGATGACTTGCCTGACCACCCTTGGGATCATCCGATGATGCACATACCGGGATGGGAGGGGGGAAAAAAACCAAAAAGCCCGCTCCCCAACGCCACTTGTTTGCACTGGCGCGATCACACCAGGAAAGGTCAGTTCTGGGCCGTCGCAAACCATTTGAGACTGCCTTTTCACTGGTAGCTAAATAAGTCGATTCCCCACCGGCTCAAAGTGGTTTGCGACACTTTGACACCGGTTGCAGGATGCTTCCCAGATGTGCTTGTGTGATCATGCCACTTTGAGCCGGCAGGGAATCATCCTTCTTGTGTCGCTAATGGGTGCGTATGATCACACCCAAAGTGTCATACTAAAACAAGCTTTCTTCCCTAAGCTGACTCTCAGACCTTAATTCAAAGCCAAATAAAGGGCTGGCTGTTGGATCTGCATGAGGCCTGGATCACAAGGATTGCTGCAGAGCCCTGGAGGAGACGCAGGACTTTTAAGCATGATTGTCACAACTTCTTCCTACGCAGCCTGGAAGAACACACCGTGGCCAGTATTATTTGTCTCCTCAAACTTTTTATTTATTTATATATTTATTTATTTGATTTGTATCCCACTCTCTACCACTAACGGGCTCAGAGCAGATCACAGCATGTCATAAAATTACAATATAATTTCTTCTGTCTTTTAAAGAATTTTGTGTAAGTAGTCTATTCAGTAGGATGATATGAAAGGGCTGAGGGTAGCCATATATTCTTCTTTTGGAACAAGATCCCCTTAACAGGATAGAACACTTGTGAAAAGAGACCCCCCCCCAAAAAAATACAGTTTCAGTCTGGATTGCAGTGAGGAAGCCTTGCTTAATATTGTTCACAGTGGCCTACTGAAAGATTTGGAAAGCTGAACGTTTCAAGTTTGTTGTGTGGAGTTTCACTTTATTGTCACTTTCTATTCTGGGAGAGTAATTTTAGAGGTTATCCAGTTAACGGTCTGTGTTTTTGAATATTCCAGATATAGCAGTCTGGTGAAGGCTTTTAAAAGATATTCTTTTTGATACCTTACTGGTGTGTCTCTTTTGCAGAAGTGACCCTCAAAATCTTAATAGATATCATGTCAGTAACAAACAGAGCCAGATTTGCATAGGTCAGTGGTGATAGCTGTGGTGCCCAAGTACCAAATGCTTTCCGAATTAGTTATATTATTTAATTTCACTATGATTTAAAATATCTCATAAAGGCAGTATGTATTTCCTTACATCATGATCTATTCAAAAAGAGACAAATTTCAACTGTTAAGATATTTTCTCCAGGGTAGAGCTGACTGATGCACCTTATAACAGTACCAGATGATAAACCATATTGAGACCCTAGTGCCGCATGACGGAGTGAGCTCCTGCCTCTGGTCCCAGCTCCTGCCAACCTAGCAGTTCGAAAGCAAGAAATTGCAAGTAGATAAATAGGTACCACTTCGGTGGGAAGGTAACAGCATTCCGTGCGCCTCGACGTCTAGTCATGCTGGCCACATGATCACGGAGACGTCTTTGGACAGTGCTGGCTCTTTGGCTTGGAAAAGGAGATGAGCACTCCCCCCTAGAGTCGGATTCGACTGGCTTTCAAGCAAGGAAAACCTTTACCTTTACCTTCTAACAACTCAGACTAACAATGATAAAACAACCTGCAGCGTATGACAGAATAACCACTCAAAACCACCAGCAAAAACTTAAGGCAGGGAGAACCTATAAAATCAAACTTTTCTAAACAATAAAACTAACAAAATCCAAGCTATAATTGATTATGTAATTTTGAATAGCCAAAATCTATGACCAATATATAAGCAAATATGGTCAGGATAAAAGTTCAGCTAAAGCCTGGGCAAATAAGTGTCTTGACCTGTCAGCTAAAAGAGTAAGCATTAGGCAGGCTTCTAGGGGACAGCAGTACGTAGAGGTGCCACCATCCTAAAAGCTCTCTGTCACCTACCTCATATATTTGTTGGAAGCGGCTAATCAAGTTAATCTCTTTTGTTCATGCAAAAGGTCCTACTTACATGGAACAGTCAGGAGTACTGCTGTTTGTTAGTCTGAGTTATGGTCACAGATTGCCTCTACAAATTGAGCTAGAGTTTTATTGGGATTATTTTGGGTTATAACTAACAATTCAGGCTATCAAATGGCTCTTGTTGGCATAAAATAGAAAAACAGAGACCTCTTTTTCTGCCAGTAAAGTGACTGTCAGTAAAGTAACTATTACACAGGCATTTACAGAACCCTTCAAATGATACGTGCAACCACACACTGTTTCTAAACAGATGACCCCTCTCTTTGTTTGCTGTACTGTTCAGACTCTGTTGAATTTTCGGGATCTTTTTGACCGTCATTATGCAGTTCTTTATGGAAACACACTTTATGGAATCCAACACACATTTTGTTACTTCTAATATAAAAGGCCTTGCTTTCTTTTGCAGATACCCGAAGAGGAAGGGAAACACGGTGGAGGAAAACAAGGAGGAGACAAACAAGATGGAGGAGACAAACAAGAAGGTAACAAACAAGAAGGCAACAAACAAGAAGGCAACAAACATGAAGACAACAAAGAATGTCACAGCTTGGGAGAAGAATTTTGTCGGTGGTTCTTTGATATTTTGAATTCTCAAAATCCATTGTATGAAAAATCACCTGAAGATTGGGGGCCACAGCACTTCTGGGATGATGTAGTACTAAGGTTTTATTACAACACCTCAGAACAAAATGTCGAAGAATATTCAGGTGCAGAATTGGTGAGCCTTCGTTTACTGTCATTGGTGAAAGAAGAATACCTCTACCTCAATCCCAATTTGAATTCTGGTGGCCTGAAGTGTGCAGTTTCACGGCATGGGTTAGTTGTGGTGGCAGTGGCTGGCACGGTTCACAGAAATACTTGTTGCTTGGGCATCTTTGAGCAAATCTTTGGCCTCATCCGCTGCCCAGTTAGGGAGAACACGTGGAAAATTAAGTCTATGCAACTAAAAATTGTTGGTCAGACTGCCTTGGAACCTGGGACCCCTATAGAAAAACCTTGCATAAAATACGAGCAACAAGAACTCCAGGAGCTTGCCTTGGTGGAACCTCACAGATTCTGAGGAGGCTGAAGGAGGAAAGTCTGTTGGACAAGGAAAATACAGTGCACAAAAATACTTGAGCATCCAAATGAGTTGTTAGCTTCTGTTTCTTGCGTCAGACTTTTTGACTGGATGACAAGCCAAAGTATTATCTTTAATTTGTTGTGGTTTTTTTAAAATATTTTATTGGTTTTCTACTACTACTACTTATGTAAGTCTACTGTTGAGTGAATATCTTGCTGATTGATGCAAGAGATCTATGAAGAATACTGTGTGAGAATCTCTCAAGAGTAGTTCCTCCACTGACAAGCTGGTACTACTGTTGTTTGGAAAACTTTATATCCAGGGCTGGCCTTTAATTTGCACTTGTTAATAGTTTTCTTTGTACTAAAATTAAAATTGTTTATCTTGATAAAGAAAATATTTATCTAGTATATTGAAGGGTTTAATGTAAAAACCTTTTATTTTAAACTTCACAAATCCTAAATCTCAGGGGTGTACATAACAAAATATTTTGTTTAATAGTATATAATGGAAAATGCTATATTGTGGGATTATTAAACTGGAACATTTCTAAAGGGAACTTTAAACAAAATTTCTTTTTAAGTAATTTCATTTTTCTGTTTCTCCAGTTTATAACTGCAGTCCATTATTTAGAAGGGTTTCACTGGTTAGTTTTCATGTGAACTGTTTCAAAACTGTACCTTTCTGCTTTCACAGGTTGGGGCTTTTTTTGTGTTTTCATCTATAACCACTTTTTGGTTGTGTAGCTATTTATATAACAATGTGATCTTTATGAAGGAGTGCAGTACAGTTGTGAAACTTGGAGAACATTAATCTGATTTGGGACAGCTATCACAAAACAATGTTTAAAAGTTAACCCAAGCAATGTTTAAGCCAACACAAATGACAGGCTTCACACTGACATTCTGGAGCTGTATCTGGAATACTGTGAAGCAAGTAGTTTTAGGGTTATATTCTGACTTTTATATTCACAATATATCATTAAGCTTACAGTGTCTTTATGACTTGTAAATAAATGGCAGCATTTGAAAATGATGACAGTGCTGCAAGTTTTTGCAGGTTACTCTTTGATTATTTTCCATGCTTTTCCTGAGAGATGACCAAGATTTCTATGTACCTGCCTTTTGGAGAGAAAAGAGGACCACTTCCATTTCATAAGGACATAAGAGAAGCCATGTCGGATCAGGCCAGTGGCCCATCCAGTGCAACACTGTCACACAGGGGCCAAAACCCAAGTGCTATGAGGAGGTCCACTAGTGGGGCCAGCCATCTCACTGTTGCCCCCCTCAAAAATCAAGAATACAGAGCATCACTGCCCCAGACATATCAAGGTGGGCAGCCATGTTGGTCTCAAACAATAGAACAGAGTTCAGTGGCACACAAAAGCTCACACCTTGAATAAAACTGTGTTGGTCTTAAAGGTGCCACCAGACTAACTTTGTTCTATTACCCCAGACATAGTGTTCCATCTATAAGTTGTGGCTAATAGCCACTGATGGACCTCTGCTCCATATGGTTATCCAGTCCCTTCTTGAAGATGTCTGTGCTTCAAGCTGCCACCTCTTCCTGTGACAGTGAGTTCCATGTATTAATTACTCTGGGTAAAGAAGGGCTTCCTTTTATCTGTTCTAAGCCTACTGCTCATTAATTTCATTGAGTGTCCATGAGTTTTTGTATTACAAGAAAGGGAGAAAAGTACTTCTTTCTCTATCTCGTGCATAATTTTGTAAACCTCTATCATGCCACCCCTCAATCATCATTTCTCCAGGCTAAAGAAACCTAACCTCTTTAAACCTTTCTTCATAGGGAAGGGGTTCCACCCCCTTAATCATGTTAGTTAATTCCCTTAATCATCTTTTCTGCACCTTTTCCAGTGTTATAATATCTTTTATGAGGTGTGGTGACCAGAGCATCAAATTTCAAAACAAAATAAATGCCTGCAACTATCCCACAAATTAAAAGAATAAAGCAGTTGCAATAGTTGATTATACTTAGACAGATTTGTTTCCTTTTATGAAAAAGTTTGGTAGTATCTGTACTTTTTAAGCATTACCATGTTGAAGGCTATATATGTGTGTAAGGAAGATGAAGCAGCTGTGTGAATGGGTACAGGAGATGTCAGGCCTGCTTTTGCAAAAAGGGCGGGGAAAGGACAGTAAAAGGGCTGGTAATGTTGCAAAAAGCCCCCAAACCCAGTGTTTTCCATACTGAACATTTTTAGAGGCTCCACCCATCAAGGCTCCTCCTAGAGGCTTCCAAGGCAAAAGCATTCTTCCTTCCTCAACAAGAGCTGATTGCTCTGACTTCTTGCCTTGCTTGCTTCTGCCTCTCCTCCCCCACCCACTCAAACTAGGAGTCTTCACATGCATCTATGATTGCAGGAGCCAGTGAGTGGCACCTTGGGTTGAGAGGGAAGAAGTATTCTCATAGCTGGGAAGCTTATGGGATTCCCCTTCCCACATCTTCCAGCCAAGTTCCCCTCCCCCGGCTGTCATTTTGCTTCTCATGATTGAGGCTTGGCTGGTAGGCAGTGATATGTATGTGCACCCTGTGTATAATTTGAAGCCAATTTGATGGCATATCCTCTGCTTCAGGTGGGAGGCTGTCCTTTCATTTGCTCTTTCTGTCTACCTGCCCTTTTTGGGAGGGCCCCCAGTTTTTAAAGTATTAGTATGTGTAGATGTAAACCTCAAGATTGTGTGTTTATTAAGAAATACATCTCATAGTATTCAGTATATTTTGGATTGCAACTCTGCTGTCTGGTAGGTCAAATTCATAATCCATTTTTTAAAAAATTCTTAGCCTGTGCATGTGGCCCAATACTTCTGAGAACTGTAGTAGATAGGGAGGCAGGGGTCTCTTTCTTTCCATGCTTGAAATGAAAATCCCCAGCTAATAACAGCTAAAGTGGGGTGGATTTGATGGGAAAGGGAAGAGTTGGGCCCCTAAAACTATACTTCTCCTATTTTTATTTATTCAAGGATTATATTGAAACTCTGCAACTACTACTCTGCTAAAAGTTCTGTAAGATGTCTGCAAAAGAAAGTGCTGTTCCAAAGAAACAAAAAATTACAGATGAGCAGTGTCTTTAATGACAAAAGGACTACTGAGTACTTTTTTTTTGTTTTAAACAAGGATAAAGCAGTTTGCCTGATATGTCTTGAAACTTTCAGTATTAAAGGAGTACAGTGTTAAAAGGCACTTTGAATCCTGTCACAAGAACTACTCTATGTTGAGAGGTGTGAGTGAACAAGATAAAGTCTCTTAAAAATCAGTGGTTTTGTAGCAAAACAGTTTTGCAAAGCATGCTGAGGAGAACCTGTCTACTGTGGGGGCCAGCTATAATGTTGCGCATGTACAGTCACCAGGCGTGATGAAGAACTAGGAGAATGGCATATGTCATTGATTGTCAAGGCAAAAAGTTTTAATTTTTTTCCTTTGATACTAGATGAGAGCAATGACATTATAGACACTACTCAACTACTAATTTTTATCAGGGAGATAGATTCCAACTTCAGAATTACAGAAGAGTTGTGTGCACTACAGAGTTTGAAAGGTCCTACAGTTGCAGAAAACATTCTTGAAGGTATGTAAATCAGTAGAAAATCTTGATCTGAGTTGGGATAAATTGAAAAGCAGCATGACTGATTGTGCCAGAAATATGGTGGGAAGTAAAACTGGTGTAGTTGCAAGAATTCCCATGCAATTTCCCTGCATTATCCATCAGCAAGCCTTGTGTAGTAAGATCCTGCAGTGGGAAAGTGTGATGTGGATTGTTGTATTCAGCATTAATTACATCAGGCATCATGGCCTTACTCATTGTCAGTTTCAAAATTTTCTCTTAGAGATAGTTGCAGAATATGGAGAAGTATTGCACCATGCAGAAGTTGGGTGGCTTAGCAGAGGCAAAGTCCTCAAGTGTCTTTTCAGTCATCATCATGAAGTTGATGTCTTTCTCAAGGAGAACTTTCTGACCTTGGATGGATTTTTGATTTGGTTTTCTTAACTGATACCACAGAGCATTTGAACATATTGAATCTAAGGTTCACAGGGGGAAAGAATGTTTTTTTGACATGTATTGTGAATTGAAAGCTTTTGAAGCAAAACAACATTTTTGTGAAACAAGTTAGGGAAGGTAACTCTTCAAACTTCTCATGCTGCCATTGACTAAAATTTGAGAAAGACAGGAATTTACAATTCAGTATTGAAAGACACATCAAAGCACTGAACCTATTGCAGGTAGAATTCAGGAAAAGACTCACTGATTGCCAAAAGCATGGAATGGAAATAAGACTATTTCAGAATCCATTTGAAGTAGCACCAGGAGATGCAAGTAACATTTCTCAGATGGAACTAATTGATTTGCAAGCCAGTGATCATCTCAGAGACATTTACAAATAAAATAGTCTGTTAGGTTTCTATTCTTGTCTACCTGATACGTTTATCAACCTAAAGAAATTTGCTGCAAGCATGTTCATAGTCTCTGGCACCACATACATCTGTGAACAAACTTTTTCTAAGATGAAAATTGTGACATCTTAAGTGTAGGTCAAGACTTACAGATTAACATTTACATGACATTTTAAGGATCCCTGGTCTAATGGATATGGAATTGGTAAAATATGTGCTTCATTTTTTTGTCTCTCTCTCTCTCTCTATAATAATTCTGTGTTGGTGGTGGCACGTTCCTGAAGATTCCACATGCCACCCCAGCCTTTGGTCCCCTAGCCTGTCACTCAAGCTGTCCCTATCCACTAGCTGCTTTGCCTGAGTCTCGCCTCTCCCCCCCCCCATAGCCAGTCAGAACACAGGTCATTTACATATGTGGCCTGATTGGCCTTTTCCTCTAACATTCTAAACAGTTTGCTGTTGCTGTACTTCAAATGAGTCCTGAGGTAAACTACATATCCCTTAAACGGTCATTGGAGTCAGCCCTGTAGCTAGGAATATTTTTGGGAGGGGGCCTGGGAGGCACCAGCTAATTAAATCAAAGTTAATTAGTGAAACTCCTTAGAAGCCAGCCTTCTTCTAAGGCAGCCCTGCACCCCCACCAGACTCCAGAGCAAGTGAGGGGGGTAATGCCCAGCAGCTGCAGCTTCCTCTCTCCCTCGGGGCACTGCATACCTGCTCAAGTTGTGAAGCTAGGCAGGGAGAAGCAGGCAGTGGGCCGCAGCAGCATCCAGGAGGGAGATTGGGAAGGAAGGGGGGAGAAAGAGATCTGACGGTGGGAGTGAGAAGAGGCAGCAGGACACTCTCCCCAGCCCACTCACTCAGGCTAGCCCAGCAAGCTCACCTGCCCATCCACCACACCACTGAGCAAGCCAGGCACCTCCTGCTGCTGGAACTGCCGCCATCTCTGCTGCTGCTGTTCTGGATGTCACTGACTGGGAGTGGAGCGAGGCCAGTGGGGAAGCAGCCAAGGCACTCAGTTGTCTGGCAGCCAGGTCGGAGGCAGCACGGCACAGGCAGCATGGCACAGGTACTTTGGAGCTAGGAGAGAAGGAGGGGCCTAGAAGAAATGCTAGGGGGCCGGGCCCTGAGGGCCCCATGTTAGCTATGAGCCTGAGTGGAGTTGCCAATCTCCCTGTGGGGCCTGGAGATCTCCCAGAAATCACCATGTTCCCCAGCCACACCACATCATTTTCCCTACAGAAAATTTCCCAGTCATCACAACTGGTCTCCAGATGACCAATATCAGTTCTCCTGGAGACAATGGCTGCTTTGGGCAGTGGACTCTATGGCACTATACCCTGCTGAAGTCAATCTGCACCCCAAACCCAGCCCTCCCCAGGCTCTACCTAGGGTTGCCAAGTCTGGGTTGGGAAATACCTGGAGACTTTGGGGGTGGGGCCAGGAGAGGGTGGGGTTTGGAGAGGGGAGGGGCCTCAGCATGTTACAATGCCATAGAGTCCACCCTGCAAAGCAGCCATTTTCTCCAAGGGAGCTAATCTCTGTCAGCTGGGGATCAGTTGTAAAAGCGGGAGATCCCCAGGCCCCACCTGGAGGCTGGCAACCCTAGCTCTACCCCTCAAATATATATGTATTTCCCAACCCAGACTTGGCAACCCTGTACGTGGCTATGGAACCGCTCTCCAGAACCTTGGAACCCAGAAGACATGGCATAGGAGGAGGTGTTTTCTACCTTAGCTGCCACTGCATAGCCCCAAATCAACATAGCCCCAAGTCAGGGGTGGAGGGAACCATACCTGTTACCATGACCATGAGGCTATCCTCTCATACTACCCACTTGGGACAGCAAAAGGACTTGAGACGGCCTTCCTTATAGCTAAGCAGAAGGAAATAAACATGGCTTGCCTCCCTCTATTTTCCCCTTCCCTCTGCCGCCCCACCAGCCACAGCTGGGACACTCACCTGGAGCTTCCTTCTAGAGCCGTTGTATTTCTTCCCACAATAGGCCTTACTCCTAGTATGTAACTAAAAGCAGAAAGTTCATTGCTGGGTTTTGGTATATGTTGACTGAGGTATCATTTAAAGTATTGCAATATAGCCTTAGTTGCCTTTCATCAGTAATGGGTTTAATATGTACTAACTTGCTTTATGTACATTATCACCCTAGTACAGTTGAAGGACAAGAGGCAGAGGGTATGAAAAACTTCCATGTTCCATCTTCCACTGATACCTGTTTTGCAGTAGAGCCTAATCTTCAGCTTCTTAGTTCTGCCTCCATTGGGGAAAGGGTGCTATTTAAAAATGGAGGTGGAAGCAAGTAAAACACTTTTTTGAATATTATCAGAATCTCTAATGGCTCCTATTTCAGAAGATCTCCTGAGCATGGAAAAGTTGAGCAGCAGCCACTGGAACACCCACTAAGCTTTTCTCAAGAGCACATAAAAATAGTTTCCACAGTTCATAGAACAATGTTCTTCAGACAACATATTATGAAATTAAATACAGTAGCTTGCTCTACAAACTAACATATCATGTTTTAGGCACAGTATTATGCACAAATCACACAATTGTATACAGAAGCAAATATGTAGCACTAAGTTGCTGGGATATCTTTCTTAAAATTTAAAAGCCTTTTTCTTAAAAGCAAGATTGTGAATTGCCTTTACTCCAAGTTAGAACTCTCTGATCATAAGAAGAACCCTGCTGCATCAGACCAGTGGTCCATTTAGTCCAGCACACTCTTTCATACAACAGCCAGCCAGTTACCCTGAAGAGCCAACAGCAGGGCATAGAGGCCAAGTCCTTCTGATGTTGCCTCCTAGCACTGTTATTCAAAATTTTACTCTCTGGATGTGGAAATTCTCTTTAGTCACAATGGCTAGACCAATACTCCATGTATCTGTTGAATCCCTTTTTGAAGCCATCTGTGCCTGTAGCCATCACAAAATAGCTAGAGAAATATGAAGAAAGTGTGCTAGAGTGGCTTGGAAAAGCACAGAAACAAAACCCTCTCAATATAAAGTTTTAAGAAACTGCAAAAAAGCTTATGAAACTAACTAGCCTGATATGTAAGAACAATTTGTGCTTATATTGTTTTACCTCAGTATTCTTAACCCCTGACTTCACCTTGCCTTTCCCCTTGATGTTAAATAAAACCTTCTGTTATTTTTGAATTTTAAGTGTCTCAAGTGCCATTTTCTGTCATTTAAGTTAAAGTGAGACCTTAACCCTTCCCTCAGGTCCTGGGTGAGAAAATAGCCATTACATATTATTGACACAAGGTGGGACTGCTAAAGCTACTTTAAAGAGAAGAAAAACATGTTACCAGGGCTGCTCAGTTAGTGAAGGGACACCAAATAGAAACGGAGGGAAAATCTTGGTTTCTGAGGGAGGGAAGCAGACGGAGTCTGTCATGCTATGTTAATTTTGTCTATTTTAAAATCAGATTCTAAACTTACTTTGTATTTCCATTTTCAAAGACGTCACCTGTGATTGTTTTCTAATGAACTGCATTAAATTTCTTGGAGAGGGAATGGTGCACAGGTTGCAGTCCCACAAAGACAGAATGTAAAGGTGTGGGAGGGACGGGACCCCAAGGATATATTTTGGGTAGGAAGATTTATGATTGAAAAATTCAAAATTATTACTGGCAGATGAAAAGCAATAGGTCAATGCTCTGGAAAGCAATTAAATTTAACTTTTAATGTGTGACTTCTTTGGGCCTGCCTGCATAGTGCTGTTCTGTAGTCCTCCAAGAACAGATAAATGAAGCCTTCTGCATAGTATGCTAAATGAATCAGTTTCACTTTTCAGTTTACAAAGACCCTAATGGCTATTGGGTTTGCTTCTCTTTGACCCTTTTATCCTCAAAGGGACCCAAAGCAACTTACAGATATTTCTAAAATGCAAAACAGCCACTTTAATCAATAAAATTTAAATAAAGAAAATAAACACTACCTGTCCTGATTCACTGACCTGACTAACACAGGCTCCAGGCAACAATCCATATAGCCTTGAGAACTCTTGAGATGGGATGTTAAGAAATTTTTCCTATGAGATACATACAAGGCTATGGCGCTGAAGATGGCTTCTGTTAGAAAATGTTGGATATTTTACACTGTGTGAACGAATCAGAAACTCTGGAGTGTACCTTGCTGAAGGTTCACCCTTTCCTTGCCTTTTACTCTATTGGGCTGCCTCTCCCCTCTTTTTGCTAATGTGACAATTTGTAACAGCCCTGACTTGGATGGCCCAGGCCAGCCTGATTTCCGAAGCAAAGCGTGGTTGATTCTGGTTAGTACTTGAACGGGAGACCACCAAAGAATTCCAGTAGGTTGCTGCACGAACTAATATATCATATTTTAGGCACAGCATTATGCACAAATCTCACATTTGTATACAGAAGCAAATATGTAACACTAAGTTGCTGGAATATATTTCTCAAAAGGGCTGCTATGCAGAGGCAGGTAATGGCAAACCACCTCTGTCCATCTCTTTCCTTGAAAACGTGACGGGGTCACCGTAAGTTGGCTGCAACTTGATGACTCTTTCCTCCAGTACCACTGTTTCCTACAGATACAGGCAGGCAGGTATCTTGTGGCTTAACTATTCTCTCTTGCTAATCATTTATTTACTTAATGCATCAACAGTGCAGTCCTAAACAGAATTACTTCCTTCTAAAGCCCATTGACTTTAATGGACTTTAAAAGGTGTAACTCTGCTTAGAACTATACTGTCAACTTGCTGTGTTGAAAGGAAGAGGAAAGCTAACAACAGGAAATATATATGAGCAGGTGAAAAGCACTAAGCTTCCTGTTGGAAGCCAAAGAGTGCTGTTGTAGCCTCCATCAATAATGCAAGCACCAGCTATTTCCTCTGGCTCGATTACTTCTATCAGATGGAACAGTTGGAGACAATTCACCTGCTGTTGATAAAAATCTTAATGCAGACTTGCTGGGGGGGGGGGGGGGGGTTCTCTTCAAAATCTGCCCCTCTCCCAAGCTGGTCAATAATGTCACACTGTGATTAAAAAAAAAAAAAGCGGAAAAAGGAAAGCAGTATTGTTGTGGAGGTCATGCCGGGAAATGTTATCTGTGACAGCTGTCAGAGAGAAAACTGGCTAGCAACAGTATTTCAACTGACTTGTTAACAAACACATTTCTGAGAGTCGGAATCCCCGTAGGCTTAGGAGCTCAGGATGGAATATAGAGTATTGTACTGGTGAAAGAATAGCTATCCCTTCACCTCACTTGCTCTCTGACTTTGAAGCTTAACAATCACCCTTAGAGTGAGATTGAAAGAACCGCTTTTTAGGAGAACCTCCCTGTTCTTACCTTTACATTGTGTGTCAGTGAGATATATATTTTGTTAGTTAAAAAATGATGACAACCACATAAAATCATTTCAGTAACCTGAAGAAGTTCTGTGAAGGATAGCTTATTTTAGCTGACATAGAGACTCGGGACTAATTCACACATGTAGATCCTTTGCTGATTTATTATCTGAGAACACATAGCCCAATGCATGACTTGTGTCCGCTGAAAGTTGGAGACTGTTGTAGTGAAAATTGTGTTTGTTGTGATGATTATGCAATGGTTTAGTTGAAAGTCATGTGATGACATGGACTGAACATACATGTGTGAAATGGCCCTCAGCATAACAAATTATCACTGTGTTTTTAAATTGTAGTTTAAAATCCTCATTTGTAATTTTGAGATTACATCACTGACAATACTAGACCCTTAATCTGCATGTGATAAACTAAAATAGGAGCATTTTGTAAGAAATAACATTTTCTCACAATAATACACTCCTTTATTTTCACATCCATTTGTTTAAATCCTAAATCCATATATGCTAT
Organism: Lepidodactylus listeri; assembly: GCA_029233225.1. Classification (NCBI taxonomy): domain Eukaryota; kingdom Metazoa; phylum Chordata; class Lepidosauria; order Squamata; family Gekkonidae; genus Lepidodactylus; species Lepidodactylus listeri. Next base: position 133,000,551 of record JARCFY010000001.1, on the reverse strand, counting down.
CTGCTCATCTTCCTTCCTTTCTTGTAATAGTCTTCTCATTACAAACCCTGTTCTTCCTTCTATTTCTGAACAAATTAATATGGCCATTTGTAAGACACAAGTGCTTCTTAATGTTTGTGGGGAAATCATTTTGTGAAAGCACTTTTTTACACATTAAAACCGGAAAACACAGAACTATAAAAAGCATATGATTTTAAGAACACACATGAAGCTACCCAATATTGAATCAGACCATTATTTCATCAAGGTCAGTATTCTTTATCCAGACTGGCAACAGGTCTCTAGGGTTTCAGGCAGAGGTCTTCACTACAGTTTGGTGGTTTTAACTGCAGATGCTGGGGACTGAACGTGGGAAGGACCTTCTGCAAGCAAAGCAGAAGCTTTTCCACTGAGCCACAGCCCCTCCCAATAAATTTCTTAATCTGTGTCATACCAAGGAAACAGAAACACAGCAATAACCTCACCTACCCAATTCCTAATTGAAACTCATACCATAACATGATATCTTTGGTGAGTGAGTCAGACCAAAGACTCATCCTAGTCCAAAATTCTGTCTCCCATAGCAACCAATCAGAAAGCCCCCCAAAAGGGCAAGAAGACAGCATTCCTCTTAATGTGGCTTCACAGCCACTCACATTCAGATTGTATTTAACTATGAATTTATCTGCTGTCTTCTTAAAGTCATATCACATTTATGAATTCCATTGACTACATTAGGCATTGGTTGAAATATTTTCCTGGAGGTTCTTTCACAGTTTGTACTGATGACAATGAAGGTCAGTTTATGGTGATTCTTTCACCTTACACATTTTTGTCTCTATGTGAGCTAAAATAAGCTATCCTTCACTGAAGTTCTTCAGAACAAAGCTTGAGTCCATGAAAGCTTATACCCAGAATTAAACTTTTTTGGTCTTAAAGGTGCCACTGGACTCAAACTTTGTTCTATGGCTTCAGACCAGTATGGCTACCCACTTGAACTTCTTCGAGTTACTGAAATGATGTTATTGCAAAGGAACTTCAGGAACAAACTGGAAAAGGAAATTGCTGAATTATAAATTATTACAACACTCGGAACAACCCCCCCAGGACATAATAGGGATATTGGTTTCTTATTTCACTACATGTGCTAATCTCATTCAGTCCTTACATTTACATTCTCACCAAGAAGGGCTATACATTCTCTTTATTTTAGTATATTTCTTATTTGGAATAGCAGATTGGACTAGTGATTGTAATGTAATGCAATAAATAGTAGAATGTAATGTAATTTGGAATAGTAGATTGGAATGTATTTCTCTGGTCTGGTGACAGAGGAGACATAATACTGCGCAATCAATCACCCCACTTTTTAAAAAAAGGATGCTCTTAGTTATCTCTGTGCTTGAGAGGAGACAGATAAAGTAACAAAAGGGTCTCAGTTAATAACTCTCAGCATTCCACAATTAAGAAGGGTACACTTACACATCAGTCTCCAATTCTGATATATTTATTTGCTTCACTATGTTTTCCCCTGGAATTAACCAAATGGTGACCATATAAACTAAGCTTGTTATTCCCGTTTGGCCCTTGCATCTGTTAAACATCTTCATTATGTTTTATGCTAATTGCTGTTCACCCTCTACCTGTATGTATGTATGGACACGTAACTTCCATTTCATTGTATCTGAAGAAGTGTGTGTGCACATGAAAGCTCATACCTTGAATAAAACTTTGTTAGTCTTAAAGGTGCCACTGGACTTGAATTTTGTTCTGTTGCTTCAGACCAACATGGCTTTCCACCTGAATCTATGTTAGTGACTTGTGAGGGGGCTGAGCAAAGCAAAGAGACAAGCTAACTTTATTTCAAGAGTCTGAGATTCTTGTGTTTAGTGAGCCATTCCAAGTAAAACCCATCAATCTCTCTCCAACAGAAACAGCTTCTCATTTCTGTATCCTTGAGTGTGTGATGCTAAAACCCTTCAAAAGCAGACCTTTGGCTCCCCTTAGCTTTAAATAGTGCCCAACCACGCACTCTTCATAAGTGCTTCTTTTTAATCAAGGCAATACATTTATTTTTGTGTTGTTGAACGAAGGTTTGTGAATTACTACAGAAAAGAAGAGGGAGGAATGGAATAGAAATTGTTCTCTCCCCCCACCCCTGGTTCCATCTGTAAGTGCAACATATTATCCAGCAGGGTTATTTTCATATTTAGCCTTACTGACCACTCACAAACATGCCAAAACCCAGACTGCTTGAACACTGCTACTGGGGGTGTGATGGATAGGGGGGGAATGAGGCAGCACCCTGCTTGCACAATGATGCAATGATGCTATTAGTAATTTGGCCAAAGGGTATTAATCTAGCTGACAAGTTTGAAATGTGGTGTTTCTGCACTGAATAGACAGGTTGCTGTGGCTCGTCAGGTGGATCCTCTCTTCCATGATGCTCCTTTCAGTTGTGTTTTATAGGGATACAGGACATTGTATTAATTTTAGATATATTAATGTTCTAATTGATCTGCCTGTTGAATGTGCTAAGATAAAATTGCACAGTACAACATAGGTTAAGAGTATCTGGCGGAGATGTGGAATGGACTGATCCATTCAGGGAATTTTAATGCTGCCAATGGTTTATACGACATCTACTCTTTCTGGTCTTGAACATCACTGGTCTCAAGTGCCCTCTATATTCACTGCCTTTTTCTTTACACAGATTTATCCTTCTACTGACTCCAATGTATTTGTTCAGACTGCATTTGTTCAGACACAGCTTATCAAGAGCAGTGCTCATTTTTGTTCAAGCAGTTGTGGTCCCTGCTGCTCTTGGCATACATAACCTGAAGGATTTGAAGCTTATCACAACAGAGCTTCTGATGCTCCTTGCCAGCTCTTGGAATATATGTGGAGGCTTACAGGCTGTTTCTGGTGGGCATGAATCTTAGAGGCAAACTGAACCACGATTCTGGAAGCCAAGAAAAGCAAAAGAATGATTCCAGTCTTTTCTATCTGCAGAGTAACCTTGCAAAATTTCTATGGCATTTTCTGAGGTAGCAGTATTTTGGAATGGAGATGAGTTTTTTATACCCAGTTGCTGATGTCGTTTCGTGGTTAAGAGACCAAATGGTTTATCCCAGTTGAAATTTTGCCTTTGCCATAATTCATTTGGTAGCCTGATACAAGCCTCTCTCGAGCCCCCATTTGCAGTATGGGAATGATACTATTGGTCTCCTACCCTGTAAGGCTGTTGCAAGGATTATAGTCAGGTAATGTATGTGAAGTGACATCTAAATGTGAAGTATTGTTATTGTGTTAATTGTACACTGGATTCTGCATTTCAGTGACTCTGCTGGAGTGTCACTCATATCTAAGGATCAGTGGAACCCTTACAATTTGCTACCAAACATTCAACAGCTGCTGTCTTTTGGTAGGTTTTGCAGTAGACCAAACTTTGAGGAATGGGCTCCCCTTGGAGGTCAGGTGCATTTCTACCATTTCTGCTTTTGAAATGCCTGCATCCCAGTCCTTTTTAGTTAATGGTGGCCAGAGTTAGTTTTGTAATGATTTTGTCTGTTTCTGGCATGGATTTGGATATTTTAATCTGGTTTAGGGTTGTTTTTTGATGGAGCCTTGTTTCTGTAAACTCCCCCTGGGCTCCCTCTGGTGGGGACAGGGAGACTAAAATAATTTCCATAAATAAGTATGTGCTGCTTAGGAACCTATGCTTGCATTATGTCCCTAAATCTCAAGTAATTAGTTTAATTAACTGACCTTCCACTTCTGTCCTGGTTATGTGTTTTGAACACATTGTTTGTGGTAGGAAATACTACTCTCATTTCCCCAAATTGTTTCTCCTTTTTCTAAATTTCAAACAACATATTTGTGAACCTTCTCAGAGGAAAGTGCAAGTCATTAATGTCAGTTTTTCTTCATGCAGTTCTCTCCTCCCAGTTCACCAACATTATTTATCACTGGTACACATTTCCAGTATTAATTCATTCATCTAGTTATCTGTATTATTTGTTGAAATGGCTTTGTCCCTTGTAGCACCATTTGTAATAATTATAGGTGTAATATATGTAATGGCAGCCACCTGGCCCCCGCAGAGCACATGGCCCTGAGCTTGGGGCCAGAGAACAATAGTACACTAGGATCCTCATTGTCCCCATACCAGAGGTTTAGGATATTCAAATAGTCCCATGATAGCCTCTGGAGGGAAACTTACCCTATTACCTTCAATTTTATTCAATTATCTTGGAACTTATCCAATTACCTTGAAACTTATTCAATTACCTTGAAACTTATTCAATTATCTTGGAACTTATTCAATTACTGTATCCAGTTGCATTGTTTGGGCGAGGTCAGGGGTGTGGCTTTCCTGTGTATATAAGCAGGCCCTCTGACCTCCGTTTTCATGCCTCATCTGAACCAGCTGAATAAAATGCTTGCTGAAATCATGTCAACTGGCCTCCACTTCCAGTACTTTTCGACACGGTTAGCTTTATAACATTTACCGGGTGCTGCAAGTTTCCAAGGAGATAAATGATGAGAACAATCACGCCCTGATAGCTTCATTGATGCATTGTCTTGAACTTTAGGATCTTCTATAACACATTTGATTTCCCTCCTGCTTTCATCATAACACTTCAGTGCAGAGACAGGCTTCCTGCCTGATGTTATGTTCAAGGCATGGCATGATGCCTGGCATTTACCTGACATCTAGACAACTGTCTGAAGTTTTGTCATTCCAAAGGTGAATTGAGGTCACACTTCTCTGGTAGTTCCTTTAAATTAAAATATAAAAAAGAGTAAACAAGGCCAGTCCGTAGAGTCTCCCAGCCTTCTGCAGACTGGTTGTGGGTCACTTGTACACAGATCATTGTGCCATCATTGACCGGGGAGTCTGCATCTGATGCAGAACTATACATACCACAAAGGCTGAGAGATGGTCACAGAAAGCAGTTGGGAGTCAACCTGGAGAATCAGGACTGTAAAATAAGTTGTCTCCACTCTGTTCTAGGGAGAGCCAATGTTACATTCTACAGTCAGCCAAGTAAGGGCTTTCCCTGAAGAAATCTATACATAATGCCTGTGATGTGAGGCTGGCAGCTTCGAGACGATGTGGATAGCGAGGCCTTGGCATCTCCCTGCCTGTCATGCTGTCTTCAGGTCTTCACATCACCACCGCTTCGCCCTCCACAGGCCTCCAGGTGGGCCTGGGGTCAGCCTGGGAGGGGCCTTCAGGTGGTGGTTCAAGGGTGCTGGGGCAGGGAAGGTCACGGGAGTCCTGTCGTTGGGACACATACATTGTACTGTCTGATTATCTGTCTGATAATCTGGCAGGGCTTTCTCGGTGGTGGCTCCTCTCTGGTGGAATAAGCTCCCAGAAGAGACCAGGGCCCTGCGGGACCTCATGCAGTTCTGCAGGGCCTGCAAGATGGAGCTCTTCCACCAGGTCTTCAATTAGGAGCCGCCCCCTATACAGAACCCTGTTCCCTGAAGTCATCAGAACAGCCTGTGTTGGCTGCAAAAGTTTAGATCTATGGGATGACGGCTAGGATGGAATACTGAAGGTTGGCTGCCATCATTTAATCACTCAATCATCTAATAACTTATTAGTATAATTGATGTTAGCACCTTTTAATGTTGGAATTTTATATGGTTTTAGGATTATTTAAATTGTTTACTGTGTGTTTTATTCTTTTATGTAAGCCGCTCTAAGCCGGCCTTGGCTGGGAGGGCGGCATATAAATTTGATATTAAATAAATAAATAAAATTAATCTGGGAGCAGCTGTATGTTTCAGTCGCAGGCAAGCCTTGCACTTTTACCTATGTTAGCACCCTGAAGAAAGTGGTAGGTATCTAGAACCTGTTTTACATGGAGGATAATATCAGGCCTCATCTGCCCCAGAAGTGCTGTTTGTAGGGTTGCCAGCTCTGGGGTGGGAAATACCTGGAGAAAAAAGGGTCTTTTGCGAGTGGAGCTGCAGCCAGCAACAGCCCCTCTCCCTCCTTGCTAAAAGATTTAAGGGGTCCTCCATCTGGTTGGTGGGCCACATGCTCCCCACTGATCAGCTGAAGCCATTTAAATCTCTGCAGGGAGGGCGGGAGAGGGGTGGCTGTGGGTGGCCCCTCTTGGGGGTGGGGCTTCCCCCAACTGGCCTTCTGGCTGGTGGTGGATTGGAGCCTCCAGAAGCAGGGAAACCCCCTCCCAGACCTGGGGGCTCACAACCCTAGCTACCACTTCTGCTTGTGCAAGACCAGTACTTTCTAAGGTGCCTTTATGAAAATGAAAGTGCTAGTGGCAGTGGAAGCAAGTGTGGCAGTGGAAGACAGCTTCTGCAGCAGGCAACAAGAAGTGAAAGGAGAACAATGTCATAGGATCTAAGCCTTTAAGTTCAGCATTGCTGTGGGTACTTAGGTGGGAAAGATGCTTTGCAAGTGCTCCAAGGTTAGGGTTGCCAACCTACAGCTGGGGCCTGGAAATCTCTTGGAATTACAACGGATTTCCAGATTACAGATATCCAGTTCCCTTGGAGAAAACGGCTGCTTTGGAGGCTAGGCTCTATGTCATTATATCCCACTGAGCTCCCTTTTCTCCCCAGGCCCCACCCTCCTCAGGATCCACCCCCAAATCTGCAAGAATTTTGTTATCCAGAGTTGGCAACCCTAACTAAGGTCATTAATTCACAAGTTTCAAGCATTAATGCTGGTGTCACAAATAGACTCTAGGGCTTTAGCAATGTAATCTTTCCCCTTTGGCATAAATAAATGTAGCTGTGATTCAGCTGGTGAGACACTTTTTGTGTTATCCTAAGGATGTTCAAAATCTAACTGAACTGACTTTGAAAATGCTACTTCAATAACAATTGTAATGTGTGTCAGGCTGCGGTCACATGGCACCGGATTCCCGGATAAAATCCTGCTGGGATTTTATCCGGTTTTTTTTCTTTCGGGTTGGGATGTTCATACATTCCAACCCCAGTGGCGGCAGCGGGGGGAGGCACCCTTCCTGCTCACAGGAGAGCGCTCTACACCCCCTCCCCCACCTCCACCAGCCGCCACCAGCTGCTGCCAAACCTGTCCTGGCTGCCTGGCTCGCCTCACACTCCACTTCACTCCGGGCCCCTAGCCCCACCAGTCACCACCTGGTAATTTTTTTGGTTAGAGAATGCGAGGGGGGGCTAGGCGGCGGCAGCGGCCGGTGGGGTTCAGGGCTGGGAGCGGAGCGTGGGGCAGTTCCCCCCCATTTTTGCACTTGGGTGTTTAAGTGCCCAAGTCCAAAAACGAGGAAAAAAATCAGGGAGGGACGATCTAAACAGCCCTCTCTCACAATCATTGCAAGAGAGGGCTGTCCAGATCGGCTCAATCATGCATTCCTTGTGCTAACACCCAGAAAATACTTGTTTTTCCAGGGGTCCTTAAATGCGGGAGAAAAGCGGAAGGGTTGTGTGAGCGAGCGAGCTTTGTAGCGGGATCCATATGAACAAGAGATTAAAAAGCAAGAGGAAACAGCACTAATTCCTGCGGTAAAGTCTCGTGTGACCACGGCCTCAGTTATTATAAGCTGATTTTAAAAACTAGGGTGTGTGTGATCCACTTCAGCCTATATACTGTAATATAATATCCATCCCAACCTATGATAACCCATTAAAAATACAAGTGTAGTGTACCAATGCAAGAAATGTGGACATCATAGTGTAGAACTCCATACTTGTTCACTATGTGGTTTTCTCATTCCCAGTTTTTCATTCCTCATCTGATTTCATGTCAGTAGGGTTCCAAGTCCATCCACTATGTATAGTTGACACAGAAAAGAACAGCAAACCTGAGTTTACCACACACTTAATGCTGTTTGGCAATTAAATAGTTCAGTGGCAATAAAACAATTGCATCATAATGGCGAAAATTCCATTAAAAGGTAATTAAAATGATATGAAGAGTGATTTGCATTAAAGAGAGACAAATGCAACAGAAAATGTATTCTAGGCATACAAACAATGTATTTGCATCTCATAGGTTTCTTATGCAGTAATCATTTAAATGTTTTTATTTAAATTAGTTGGAATGCTAGCCAATGCTCCCTCTAAGCTGTGGAGTCCTGTGAGCAAAAATTCTACTTTGTGAGCTACTGGCATTAAAGTTGTCAGTGAGTGATTTGGCTACTGCATAAATCAGTTTGCTCTGTAGCCATCCTTCCTGAGCTAAAACAAAAACGTGTGAGCCGGGGGCTAAAAAACAGTGAGCTAGCTCACACTAACTCAGCTTAGAGGGAACACTCTAGCTGTCCTACTGATGTTTCCTCCCCAGCCTCATATTTATGGGTAAAATGCAGATGGCTGTTAAGCAGACAGCAAAAAGGATCAGGTACAGCAGACCTTCCGTTTGATACTTCATCACTCTAATTTTTCAGATCTCCTTTAGATCTATGAAGGCTTCCAGATCAGTCCCTCTGATTTTGTGCACAGTCCAGCCAACGCATTGTTAAAGTCCTGCTAATAAAAACAGGAACAATTGAAGCATGAGTTAGTTACCCCACTGAGATTAATGGGATATGTTTTGATTGGATTATGCCACTTATAAACAGCTGTTAGCCTGGCTGCTATTTTATGTTATAAATATTTGGGGAATATTAGCTCTTAATAATCAGCAGTAGGCATGAAGGAATCTGCACCTTTTTATACAGAGACTGCTGCCTCTTCCAGACAAACCAAGAAATTGACAAGGAGACTGTTATCAGTATAAAAAGGTTTTCTTTTACTTAAAGAATAAAAGGTAGTTTATTCAAGTGTTACAGAAACGTTCACACATTCATACAGTTCTAGAAAGTCAGATAGAAAAAAAGGGACGGTTGCATTATTAGGAAATCATTGACATTTTATATTGACCTGCGTAGAGAGAGTTGGTGTATTCCTGCTGGAGAAATAAGATGAGTTTAGAGGGAATTGGGGGGGGGGGGAGGTTGTGGATTAGGAGCCATGTCAAAGCATGGTGAGAGAGAGAGAGAGAGAGAGAGGAGGCGATGCAAGAAAGAGCAGGCGATGTAAAGAGAAAGATATGGTGCTGGGAACTTTCCTTTATTTGGGCGGTGGGAGAGGTTTCTGGGTGCAGGCTTAGCCAGATGCCTGTCTTGAGACCACCCCTTAGAGAGTCCACCCACTAGCTCTTGTCCAGTGGAAGAGAGGCTAGGAGGAGTGGTCAGCATTTGATTCTACCTAATGGTTAGAGAGATACCTAGGACCGGAAGCTGACATCGTCGTCTAGGAGCATTGTCTTTTAGATGAAGGTAGGACCTTTTGGCAGCCAAAACTGGTTCTTCCAGGAAATGTCCTGCTGTGTTCACATGTCTGTGAGAAAATCCTTTGTTGTACCAAATGGATACTGTGATGGTGTCTTGTGAAGACAAGTCTCTAGTTAAAATGCAAAGATGGCTATTTCCTGTGTAAGTCTTTTTGTGTTGGGAGAAACCTCCTAGCCTGGAGGTAGCAACCTCAGAAAATGGTATTTTAAACCTCTGCTGGAAGCGTTTAGAGTCATTTTCCTTCTAGTTACCCCATCCAAGAGTCCATCCCACACAGTCAGCAAAATAGTTCACTCATTTATTTATTTATTTATTTATTTATTATTTATTTTTTCACATTTATATCCCGCCCTCCCCGCAAGCGGGCTCAGGGCGGCTTACATGGGCCTGTGGCCTAATTATTACAATAACCTATAAAATCAGTTAAAACATTATAATAAACATAATTAAAACATAAATAATCATAAAAAGCTTCCATCATACAGCATCGGATGGCAACCAAATGGCAGGTTTGGGCCCCACCCCCTCGGCCGTGGCCGAGGTCGTGTTGGACCAGGGTACATCATGATGTTTACGATGTCAGATGGTATACCCAATATCATCGGCAGCGGCTCCTATTGATAAGCCTGGCGGAAGAGCTCCGTCTTGCAGGCCCTGCGGAACTGCATCAGGTCCCGCAGGGCCCTGATCTCCTCCGGGAGCTCGTTCCACCAGACAGGAGCCGCCACCGAGAAGGCCCTGGTCCTAGTTTTGGCCAGCCTGGCATCCCTGGGGCCAGGCACACGTAGTCTGTGTTCCGACCCCGACTGTAGTGCTCTCTGGGGTTGATACGGAGAAAGGTGGTCCCTAAGGTATGTTGGACCCTGGCCATATAGGGCTTTATAGGTAAGAACCAGCACTTTGAAGCGAACTCAGTATGCTATAGGCAGCCAGTGCAGCGCCGCCAGCACAGGCCTGATGTGGTCCCGCCTTGCGAGTCCCACCAGCAGCCTGGCCGCGGCATTCTGCACCAGCTGCAGCTTCCGGGTTTGCACCAAAGGCAGCCCCATGTAGAGAGCATTGCAGTAGTCCAACCTCGAGGTGACCGTCGCATGGATCACTGTGGCAAGGTCATCCCGGTCAAGGTAAGGAACCAACTGCCTCGCCAGCCGTAGGTGGTAAAAGGCTGACTTGGCAGTGGCTGCTACCTGGGCCTCCATTGACAATGAAGGCTCCAGGAGCACTCCCAGACTCCTCGCCCTCGGTGCAGGCACCAACGGCGCCCCGTCGAAGCTCGGGAGCGGGACCCCCCACTCCGGACTGCAACGACCCAGGCACAGGACCTCCATCTTCGCCGGGTTCAATTTCAACCTGCTAGACCTGAGCCAGTCAGCCACAGCGTGCAATGCCCGGTCGAGATCGTCTGGGCCGGAGTCCGACCGGCCGCCCAACATCAGATAGAGCTGGGTGTCATCCGCATACTGATGACATCCCAGCCCAAACCTCCGGACAATCTGGGCAAGGGGGCGCATATAGATATTAAACAGCATCGGGGAGAGCACTGCCCCCTGAGGCACACCGCACTCAAGCGGGTGCCTCGAGGATTGCTGCTCCCCTAGCACCACCCTTTGTCCCCGACCCTGGAGAAATGAGACGAGCCACTGTAAGGCCCGCCCTCCTATTCCCACTGTAAGGCCCGCCCTCCTATACTGTTATAGATCCCTATAAAAGTTCAGAAAGCATCGTGCTGGCTTTCACAGCTGATGTACCTTAACCTATTATTGCCTTCTTTTGTTCTTCAAGTTTATATAATTTTCCTGCAGCAACAGCTGACAGGTTGGCTTCCAAATAGTCTACACACACTGAGATGGAACTGCTTATATGGTTCTTCCCTAGCATGCCTCTGTTAGTGGTGGGTGAGTAGGCCATTATTGATTAGATCAGTTTGTTTGACCTTCCAACCTACCTACCATCCCTATGTCTTGGGGGCAGATCACAATCTCTCCTTATATATAATTGAGTAATGGGGTGGCACTTTCTGAACATTCCATATGCTCCTAAATCAGTTGGCTCCATGATGTGTCACTCAGAAGCTGTCCCTATCCACTGGCTACATTGCCTGAATCTCACCTCCAACATTCTAAAGTTTGCTGTTCCTCTCCCCCCCATAGCCAGTCAGAACACAGAGGTTGTTTGCATATGCAGCCTGATTGGCCTTTGCCTCTAACATTCTAAACAGTTTGCTGTTGGGAGTCATTGAATGTGTCCTGAGGTAAAATACATCTCCAAATCTTCCCTTCAATGGTCACTGGAGTTGCCTGTGAGGCCTGGAGATCTCCCAGAAATCACCATGTTCCCCAGCCACAGCACATCATTTCCCCTACAGAAAATTTCCCAGCTATTACAACTGATTTCCAGATGACCAAGATCAGCTCTCCTGGAGACAATGGCTGCTTTGGGCAGTGGACTCTATGGCATTATACCCTGCGGAAGTCCCTCCACACCCCAAACCCTGCCATCCCCAGGCTCTGCTCCTCAAATCTACAGGTATTTCCCAACCCAGAGTTGGCAACCCTTTAACTGGCTATGGAACCACTTTCCAGACCCTTGGAACCCAGAAGACATGGCATAGGAGGAGGTGCTTTTCTACCTTAGCTGCCACTGCATAACCCCAAATCAACATAAGTCAGGGGTGGAGGGAACCATACCTGTTACCATGAGGCTGTCCTCCCATACTACCCACTTGGGGCAGCAAAATGACTTGAGACAGCCCTGCCTTATAGCTAAGCAGAAGGAAATAAACATGGCTTGCCTCCCTCTGTTTTCCCCTTCCCTCTGCCGCCCCACCAGCCATAGCCGGGACATTCACCTGGAGTGTCCTTCTAGAGCCCATTGTATTTCTTCCCACAACGGTCCTTACTCCTAGTTTAGAAATAACACATATGTGGGGTGGGCAAACTATTTACCAACATTCTAAAATCTTAAAAGTATTATACTAGCAGCCATAAGTCAGGTCAAATAAAATCTCACAAGCTTGGGTTCTAGTGAGCACTGAAAAAAAGAGAGTCCTGTAACTGCTGGGCAACTATGGCAAGTTGCTGCTAGCTGAACCTGATGCAAGGATGGAAAATCAGCCATAAATAAAGCAGTAAAAAAATGGGAGATAATAGAAATGCTGGCCCTGAGCTCACAGCACATATCAGGTTCAGCTAGAAATGTGCTAATGTGCTATTCACCCCTGGACAGCACTATTATTTCTCCTCAACCTTTTAATAGGTTATAGTCCAATCCTAAGCAGAGTCACACCCTTTTAACAATGCAGTCCTAAGAATGCTTTCTTGGAAGTAAACCCCACTGAATAGACTTGAGTAGGGTTGCGCTCTAAAGTCCCATGGATGGAGATGGCTGCAAGTCTTCTTAAGATTGTACCATTAGAGTGCTTGCTGGTGGTTCAGGTGATGTAGTGGTTAAGTTGTATAACCAACATAAACTCCAGGTACAGGCCAAATAATACCTCCTATCACCTAGAGAATGGTGTGAAGGCGCATGAGAAGTTCTACCACTCAGTCAGCTGCTTGCTTGAGAGGCTTCCTTGGAAACAATATGTAAGTAGGGTTATTGGTTTCTGACCAGCCCCTGGAATAGCCTCAATAGCTGTTTGTTAGCAGCAGTTAGCTGGTGATAATGCTTAATTTTACTCCATGAAGAGTTTCACCTGATGTGTTCTGCATTTCAAAACACTGGTAAAAGCAGACAGTTAACTTTTTTATACCTGTTCATCTGAGGATGTCCTAGCACATTGCCACTTTTTTCTGATCATGTTCTCTAAGATCTATATAAATATAAACTCATTAGTTAGCAGAAACAAATTAAGTTATTTTTTAAAAATTAAATATATTTTCTTACTATTACCTTTCCTGATAATAATATTACATTCAGAACACAATATAGGAAGCCTGGTTTGAACAGCCTATTTCATGCCCTTAAGACAAAACCCTTGCTTTTTGGGGGAGATATACATTATTTTTTATAGAATTCCCATTGCAGCCACTGTGTGGAGATGTTGCAACATAATCCCTTCTAAGCAATGTGAATTGTAGTGTGGTCACAGACCAGATGAACTGTCATTGTCCAGAGTGTCAATTCCTGTCAATTCTATTGCACTGTATTACAAAAATCTATGCCCACATTTTCCTGTTAAACCAAGATATTTGCGTAAGACTGAATTTCTTGCATGCAATCTATAACAACTTTTGGGGAAAGACTTTGCAGGCGTCCTCTGAATATTCACCTTTGTAAACCAGAATTCTATTAATTTGAAGAAGAATTCAACATCACTGAAACTACATGGCAAATGTTACTGCATTTGTTTATTGTTGACACAACTGTACTATCCAAATGGGCACTCAAGATGCTTGTTGCCTTTCTTTTATCTTTCTGAAAGAAGAGCAAAATAGAAGTCATATTATGTACAGTAATTATAACAATTTGGGAATAGTTGGGAGTACATTTCCAGTTATCTGAATAGTTCTGAGGGCAGCTGAAAAGATGCAGAATTCTGATAAACAGGAGTATTATTTGCCTAGGTCTTGCTGATCCCAGCTCTCATGACTTTGGATAATTGAGGTACAGTCAGTAAGGAATAATAATAATAATATTGAAGAAATCAGATTAGTCATGACAACAACAAAGAAAACAAACTGAACATCAGACTGATAATAACGAGAACAAAAAGGATAGATTAATATGATTGCTATATTGTTCCACATTTCTACAAATACCCAGTTTGCAATTAATTTTTGCTTGCCTGACTTCAGTAAAGGAACAATTGCTTGCCTAACTTAAGTGAGGAAACGAATTTATTATTTTAAATATTAATCTAACATTTCAGATTCTAGGATACCAGTCAAATGACTCTGGTGATTTCTTTTCTGCCACATAATATGCAAGATTGATTATAAAGATGGAGATAAGTTTCATATTTGTATTTATTATGTCATGCAGATACCCCCGTAAGACAACTTTTGGGTCACAGAGAATATCAGACAGTCATTTTATCATTTTCAAAACTGTTTTTCATTTGATAACAAAGCATATAAAAAGTGTGTGTGTGGGGGGGGGGGGAATCTCCCATTAATGCACTGGATTTCCCAAAACATTTTGTTCGAGGTTACAAATAGCTAATTTTTTTTTTAACAGAAATACTTGTACACATGCTGGTTTGACCTCCTGTTCTCCTGTTGTGAGCAGGGTACTGATGTTTTGATGATCAGTTTGACCATTTGTAAACCCATTTGTGTCTGTTTAGCTTAATGCTTCATGGTATTCTTTCCTAACAATTAGGTTTGCCAACCTCTATGTGAGGCCTGGAGAGCCTCTGGAATTACAATGGATGTCCAGACTACAGAGATCAGTTCCTCTAGAGAAAATGGCTGCTTTTGAGGGTGGACTCTATGGCATTATACCCCACTGAGGTTCCTCCCTTAAGCAGTGAGATTTTTAAAAACGTTTAAGTTGTTTTTATTTATTTAGTTGCTTTGTTCTATCCCACCCTTCCTCCAAAGAGTCAGGGAGGTATACGTGGATCTCCCCTCCTCCATTTTGCCCTCATAACAGTCTTCTGAAGTAGGTTAGGCTGAGAGAGTGGCTGGCCCAAAGCCAGTAGCTGTATGTATAATAGCACTAGACAAAAAAATTATTCTTTACTTATGTACTTCATTTATAGACCGCTTTTTTCACTGGGACTCAAAGTGAATTACAGAATATAGGAAATAAATCACTCAGACGGCACAAGATATTCAGTAACAAAGCAGTAGGTCTAGGATTACAGAAACTGTGTTGGTATTGTTTACTATAACTGGTGAGTTGTAGTGGCAATTAAAAAAAAAAGATTATATCTACTTATCACCAAAAGCAATACATTCTTCATAGTACCATATGTCGTCTGTACCTCAAGGCAGAAGTTTGACCATGTCAATTTCCACCTTCCTTGAGGCTACAAGATAGTGTCCAGCCCTGGCTGAGCATGCTTTAAAAAAACAAAAAAAGTTTGGTGGTATTGTAAGCCAGGTGAAAATTAGTATAATGTCTAATCACTTTGTGGTACAAGTGGAAGGAAGGACATAAAACCAAAAGAAAGAATGAGATGAGTCATCTTACAAGAAGCATGATAATGTGAACAAGAAGGCTCCCTTACTACTATCAGCACTTCTTAATCTGCAAACTGTTTTAGAGTCTTTAGACCACTTGGCTATGCAAGAATTCCATATGATAGGTTGCTATAATTCCAATTTAACAGATTGGAAGCTGACATTGAAAACATGATTTGCCATCTTGTAAAGGAATGTATGTGAATATGTTAAGTGCTGTCAAGTCATTTCTGACCTATGAATTAATGACCTCCAAAACACCCTGTCATTAACAGCCTAGCTCAGGTCTTGAAACTGAGGGCCGTGGCTTCCTTTATTGGGTCAATCCATCTCATGTTGGGTATTCCTCTTTTCCTGCTGCTTTCAACTTTCCCTAGCATTACTGTCTTTTCCAGTGACTCTTGTCTTCTCATAATGTGACCAAAGTACAATAGCCTCAGTTTAGTCATTTTAACTTCTAGGGAGAGTTCAGGCTTGATTTGATCCAGAACCCACTTATTTGTCTTTTAAGGGGCCCACCGTATCTGTAAAAATCTCCTCCAACACCATGTTTCAAATGTAAAGGAATGTAGGAGACAGTTTTCTCTCAAGTTTTCGAGAAGGGTGTACTAGAAAGAATTAGTTCAGTTTTTTTGCACAATAGTTAAGTAAAGTATTAGAGAGAGGCAATAATTCCTGGGCAAATGTCCAATAAGAGCTTTGCTATTCTATAATTGTGGGACTCTTACACAACTGCTATTAATTTTCATGAGGCTTTTATAGGAGAATGTCTGATTAGGCAGTTGGTTCCCTTCCTCGAATGCAACCACTTGGCAACAGTGATCCATGCGATGGTCACCTCGAGATTGGACTATAGTAATGCTCTCTACATGGGGCTGCCCTTGTCCCAGATCCGGAAGCTACAGCTAGTGCAAAACATTGCAGTCAGGTTTTTGATGGGCCTCTCTATGCGGGAGCACACTCAGCCTGTGCTGAAAGCACTGCACTGGCTGCATACAGCATACCGAATTTGCTTCAAGGTGCTGGTTCTCCCCTTTAAAGCCCTTTATGGTTAGGGGCCTACATACCTAAGGGACTGCCTTTCCCCTCATGTTCCCCAGAGAGCACTGTGTTCAGGGTCCCAAAACTGACTGGCCCTCCTGGGTCTCAAAGATGCCAGGCTGGCCATAACTAGGGCCAGGGCCTTCTCAGTGGTGGCTTCATACTGGTGGAATGAGCTCCCAGAAGAGATCAGGGCCCTGTGGGACCTTTTAAAGTTCCGCAAGGCCTGCAAGACAGAGCTCTTCCACCAGGTCTTCAATTAAAGAGCTGCATCAAATAACTGAGAAGTGATAGAGCCCTGTTCCTTGGTTTACCATCAACAGCCTGTGTCCGCCACATAAATAAATAGGCCAAGATGAGCTGACCATCAATATAGACCACCTGAACATACCATCATGATTGCTGCTGCCATCTGTAAGCATTGCTATTAGTATTAGACCTGTTACTAGCACTTAACGATAGTTGGATTGTCTTATGATTGTTTTACAATTGTTTTATAATTTGTTATTTATGTGTTTTAATCTTTTATGTAAGCAGCCCTGACCCTTCTTTGGCGGGGAGGGCAGGATATAAATTGAATAAACAAATAAACAAATACCACATGGCACATGTTAAATTAGTATGGGCATGGTGGGGGAGGGAAGGATGTATTTCCTTCCCCAGGTATAATTTCCGCCTCAGGTATAATCAAGGAATCTTCATTCTAGTCTGCATGATAACAACTCAAGGCAGCAAAGCTAAATAGTGTAATGGTTAGTATTGCTATTATTTTATTTGCCATCTTGCCTAAAGAAAACTGAGGGCAGCTTAAACAACTATAAATCAGAAACTCAAAAACTGGTACTCTGTTCCCAAAGATTTTATTTCAGTTATTGTGTGCCACCATTCCAAGGCGCAAATAAAAATATAATAACATAATATAAAGACTTAATGTATTATTCATTTATCATTCATGTAAACACTAGTTTTCTTTCTTCACAGAATTCATGTGCAGCTTACATATAACAATGAACAATTCAGATCAGCAAAACCAGACATTCAAACATCATCAAAAAGTTACACAGAATTAGGGATGGGCATGAACAGGGAAAATACATAAAATCAATTAAAATATTAATTCTAACAAGTTAAAATTTAAATGACTAATTTAAATACCTAACTAGCAGCTCGGCAGTTAGTTACATTTCAGTGCACACTGAGTTCATGCCAGAGAAAGGCAGTGGATCATTCTGTTAGAATAACTCCTGTCACCAATTAATGTAGATAGCACCATGGAGTAACTGAGGCACTTGAAGCAATTAAGGCACTTGAAGCAGGGGAGGCTGATGTTCTTTGATGTCTGGTGCCTCAATCAAAGTCTTGGCAGAACAGCTCCATTTTGCAGGCCCTGCAGAAGTGCAATAAATCCCACAGGGCCCTGATCTCAATTGGGAGCATGTTCCACCAGTCCTGGGGCCAGGGCTGAAAAGGCCCTGGCCCCGGTCAAGGTGAGACAGATGTCTTTTGGGCCAGGGACTATTAAATGGTGCTGGTCAGAAGAGTGCAAGGCTCTTCAGGGCACATATGGGATAGATAGTCCCGCAGATATGCTGGTCCCTGGCCGCACAAGGCCTTAAAAGTTAATACCATAACCTTGAACCTGATTTGGTAATCAACTGGCAACTAGTGCAATTGGTGCAACACCAGCTGAATGCGTGCCCGCATGAAGTGGTAGAATCCCCTCCCCACAAGCTAGAGACATCAAACTCACCGGGGATCTCTGGATGACTCTTCTCTACCTACCCTCCAACTTTGGTAAGGACTGCATTTACAGAGTCCAAGTTATGGCTCTCCGAAAAAGGTGCTCCAATCCTTCAATTTTCCAATGGAGGGGAAAAAACAGAAAAAAAAAAAGGGCAATAGGTGCCCAGAAGAACAGAATCAAAGTCCCAGAGAATCTCTGCAGTAGAAATTGATGGTGGGAGGCATTTTTGCAGGTCCAGCAGAACCAGTGCCACTGGGGCAGTGCAAACCCAGCAGGACTAAGGTAAAGCCAGATAATCTCTGCAGTAGAAACTGATGGTGGGGGGCATTTTTGCAAGCCCAGCAGAACCAGTGCAATGTGCCTAGCAAAACCAGTGACACTGTGGCAGTGCAAAAACAATAACACTATGGTCAAATCAGAGAATCTCTACAGTAGAAACTGAAGGTGGCATGCAGCCTTTTTGCAAGCCAAGCAGAAGCAGTGCAATGTACAGAGTACCCAGCAGTACCAGTACAATAAAAGAGTGCCCAGCAGAATCCAGTGCCATTGTGGCAATGCCAGCTCAACAGGACTAATGTCTAGCACAGAACCACACTCCAAGCAAGGGTTTTTTTTGGCAAGCCCAGCAGAACCAGTGTGCAATGTACTAGTGACCAGAAGAACTGAGTGCCATTGTGGCAATGCCAGTTCAACAGGACTGATGTGAAGTACAGAATCACAATCCATGCAAGGGTTTTTTTTGTAAGCCCACCACAACCAATTCACTGTACAGAATGCCCAGCAGAACCCAGTGCCACTGTAGCAATGCAAGCTTCAAAGGACTGACCTTAAAGCACAGTGTCACAAGAAATCCACGTGGGGGGGGATTTTGCAAGCCCCAGACAACCAATTACAATTTGAAGAATGTTCAGCAGAAGCCAAATAGTAAAAAGCCCAGTAGCACCTTTAAGACTAACAGACTTTATTTTAGTCTTAAAGGTACTACTGGGCTTTTTACTGTTTTGCAGCAACAGACTAACACGGCTACCTCCTCTGGATCAGCAGAAGCCAGTGTCATTAGCACTGCAAGCTTAAAAGGATTGCTCTCAAAGCACAGAGCCACAACAAATCCAAGAAAGGGGGAGGTGATTTTGCAAGCCTGCAAGAAAATGGGAAGGGAACACAAAGGAAGGGGACAAAGGGAGAAAAGCCCTCTTAAAATTGACAAGACTACTTTGAAAGTGACTAGAATGTTTCCAAGGCTGGAAAATTCTGCTCCCCCTGTTACTTTTGCTTGATTGGAGACAGTCTGTATGGAAATTCACAAACTGCCATGAACCTCCACAAATTGCTTGAAAGAAAGTTGTCCTGCCACGAACTTCAGTTCATAAACCATGAACCAGCCAAAATTCTTAACAAACTTTAGTTTGTGAGCCGGTTTGTGCCAATCCCAACACAGAATCACTTTCCTCATCATCTTCCAACAGTGACTTCAAATTAATGTGTCTTGTGGCCCTAACAAAAGGTCATAAGGTGGGAACTAGTTTTGACCATTCAGCCCGAATGGTGTCAAATGGAAATGATTTAAACCACTGTAGAGTTAGCCTGAACACCCCAACCTGAAATCTGAAAACATATCTGTTTAAAATAATAGTACAATTTATGGCATCAAAAGCCACTAAGTAGTCCAGAAGATCAACAGGGAAAACTTTCTGTCAATTTCACATAAAGATCACCCCACAGGGATCCCATCTCAGTCCTATAACTAGACCGGCTCCCCAAATGAAAAGAGTCAAGCAAGGATGTGTCATCCAAAATGACTGTAGTTGCTTTGCTATTACATACTCAATTAACTTCCCTTAAAAAAATTCTAATTTTTTCTGAGTTGTTTTCACACAGTCGTTTTTAAAAAGGAAAGGACAATGTCACACTACCACTTACTATAAATAAAATGAGTTCATAGCAACATGTTTTATAGAAATGGTACAGGCAGTATTTAGCCTACAAATACAAATGCAAACATGGCTTTACTATTGATTTATGAGATAACATAATACATACATTCATCATTTGATAGCCAAAGTCAGACCAGAGTTGTAACAATGGATGCATATTTACTGGGCAGAGTCAGGGTCTAGTTTTAGATGCAAATATAATTGTAGGTAGGGTTATCACCTTCAAGATGTAACCTGGAGTTCTCCCAGAAATACAGCTGATTTCCAGACTACAGATCAGTTCCCCTGGAGGAAATAGCAGCTTCAGGGGGTGGACTTTATGGCATCACATCACCACTGAGCTCTTTCCCCTCCCCAGCTCTGCCCTCCAAAGGCTCTCCAGGAATTTCCCAAGCTAGAGTTAGAAGCCCTAGTTGTAGGTGAATGTAACTAAACCTAGTTCCTTCCCTCTTCTTGCCTCACTCTATGCTGCTCTTTTAAGAATTTTCTTACCAGCCATGATCACTTCTGCTATCAGAACATTGCTTACCTATCTGCTTCCAGGCACAATTCAAAGTTCTGGTTCTTACCTCTGAGGCCCTAGACGACTTTGGGCCAAGGTACCTGAATGATAATCTCCTCCACTAACCGAGAGGGTCAAGCTAACAACAGAAAAATTATAATGGGAAATATAGACATTTATTAGGGTGTACACATAAATAAAACAAAATAAAATGAAAAGAGACAGTCCAAGTATCAGACATTCAAAACTAGGTTCATAAAGAACTAATTGCAGTGCATATCAAGCGGATGGATAAAACCTTTGACCTAAGGACCATACACATTTTGGCCCGTATGGGCCTTCCTCAGTGTTATTCCTTATGATAAACTGACACACATCCAAAAATGCATACATAATTTTGTATATACATAATGTGAATCTATATAAGACTAGGTGTTGCTGTCTGAAATTGTAGGGGGAGGGGAAGGGGGGGAGGGAAAAAAGCCAGATTACTTTTGTGCAAACAATAAATATATGTAACTAGGAATAAGGCCCCTTGTGGAAATAAATACAACGGGCTTTAGAAAGAGGCTCTGGGAGAGTGCCCTGGCCTTGGGCACTCAGTGTCAATTTGCTGTGGCAACCTCAGCAGGGTATAATGACACAGAGTCCACCATTTTCTCCAGGCAAAGATCTCTGCCATCTGAAGAGCAGTTGTAATTCAGCATGATCTCCATTTCTCCTCTAGAGATTGGCAACAATGGTTCCCCATGAGGGAATGGGTGGTTTGAAGGGTGGAGTCGATTGCACTGAACTTGTCTGAAGTCCCACCCCTGCTGAAGCCTCACCCTCTCCAGGGTCTACCCCTCTAATCTCCAGGAATGTCCCCACCTGGAGGTGGCAACCCTACCTCCCAGCCAACCATCAATGTATCATTATCTGCCTCCTGGCTTCAGATTTTCATCTCCTCCCCCCTCCTCCCTAGAGAGCAGTTGTAATTCTGAGTGATCTCCAGCCCCCACCTGGAGATTGGCAACAATGGTTCCCCATGAGGGACTTGCTGGCTTGGAGGGTGGAGTCTGTGGAATTGTACCTGTCTGAGGTCCCACTCCTCCTCAAACCTCACTATCTCCAGGCTCCATCCCTCAAGTCTCCAGGAATTTTCCACCTGGAGTTGGCAACCCTATCTCCTTCCCAGGCACTCATCAACCTCACTCTTCAAGTTTCCATCCCCCCCCCTTGCAGCCTCCATCGTGTCTCAAGCCCTGACTGTTATGTCACATTGGCTGTCATAAAGGGTCCATCTCAGCAGGGTATAAGGAAGTAGAGTCCACCTATTTCTCCAGGGGAACTGATCTCTGCCATCTGGAGAGCATTTGTAATTCTGAGTGATTTCCAGCCCTTGCCTGGAGATTGGCAACCATACTTCCCCTGGAGGAAAAGTAGTCTTTCTCTGCACTGGGGACTGAAGCAGCTGACATCATTCTCCTCTCCCCATTTTTGACTTGCACAACAACCCGGTGAGGTAGGTTAGGCTTAAAGTCTGTGACTGGCCCGAAATCACCCACTCAGCAAGAACCTGGGTCTAGCAGATCCTGCTTTGAAGCACTGACTGCTACGCCTAGGGTAGCCAACCTCCAGGTGGAGCCTGAAGATTGCCAGGTATTACAATTAAACTCCAGACAACAGATCTCTCCCCCCCCGCCCCGAGCAAATGACTGCTTTGGAGGATGGCCTCTATGGCATTCTGTTCAGCTGAGGGGATTTAAGAGAATGATTTGATGGTTGCTGGCCCACCTCATTAGCCAGCCAGCCAGCCATGGTGGAGCTTAGAAAGAGAGAGAGCTGTTTTCTGACTATTCTGACAGAAAAGTCAGTGGGCGGGGGAAGGGGGTTATGGTTTGATGGGTTGCTGGCCCACCTCATTAGCCAGCCAGCCATGGTGGAGCTAAACAGGAGAAAGTGCCTGAGGAATTTCACACAGCCAATATCTTCCGTTTCAGGAACTCTTCAGTAATGGTTTCTGTCAGGCATTTTACACAGAACCATATTTGTACCGGTTCCCTAACGGAACATATTGGCCCTTTCACACAGAAATGTGCCTCTCCCGTTGGGGAAGCTTTCCTGAGCCAGTTTACCTTGAAACCTCCTCCCAAGCGTTCTTCAGTTCTTTGTACCATCCTGAAGCACTACAGGGTGCTGTGTGAAATGCCCCATTTCTGAGTTTATTCTGACAGTTTATTCTGGGCACGCTAGCAGTGTGTGGGGGAGGGGGTTATGCTGATAGTCCATTGTCTTTTCACTGACAGAAGCGGGCCAGTGAGGGGACAGTTAGACCCACCTGGCAGTGGGTGGAGGAGAAGAGTGGACCCAGCACCCAGCTGGTCCTTCCCCTTGGCTGGCTCCCTCCAGACTGAGGCCGAGATGCTGGCCGGTGGCTCTGTGGGCAGGACTGATGCAAAGCAGGGAGAGAATGCAGCCAGTGGCCAGGGACCCCCTTTTGAGTGGAAGTCCATCCAGCCTACTGATTTTGGCGCCCCATGGAATCTTGCCCCTTGGAATCTTGAAATAGCTTTATATAATAGGAAAGATAATAGGTTAGTAATAAATTTATTGAGGAAGGCCCATGAACCTAGTTTTAAATGTCAGATACTTGGACTGTCTCTTTTAATTTTATTTTGTTTTATTTATGTGTACACCCTAATAAATATCTTTATTTCCCATTGTAATTATTCTGTTGTTAGCTTGACCCTCTCGGTTTGCAGCTATTTGTTGGGCTGAGTTCCCCCCCTTTTTTTCCCCTTGGATCATTTCCTCCCCCATACTACTTAATCTGCCAATTAAGATCTGCTTCACAAGCCCTGCTCTCTGTGCCCCCACCTTCAGAGGTGAGCCAGGTGCCACAGTTTCCTCTACGCTGTGCTAGGGGATACTGGTGTACAAACTTTTAACAGGCAGCTCAGGGATTGTGAACTTCTACTCACAAGACATTCTCTCCTCCTTTGGAAACAATAGAGAATGGGGGCACTTTCTTCTGGAGACCATAGAATTGGACTCCCTGGTCCAATCTTTTTAAAACTTGGGGGGGGGGGGGTTGAGGAGAGATACCAACAATTATGCTGCAAATTTGGTGCCTCTACCTAAAAAAACCCAGCCTACCTGAGCCTGAGATACCCCCAGATCGATTCTCCATTATAGCCTATGGGTCCTGTTGGCCACAATTGACCCATAGGCTACAATGAAGCTGGGGGATTTTTTTTTGCATGCCCCTATTATGTAAGCTGCCTTGAGTCACAGGGGAAAGTGAGATATAAATATTTGAATAAATAAGTAGTTTGTGGAGGTTGATAATATTTAAGCAACTTCCTGTTTATTAGGTTAGGCAGGGTTCTGACAGTAATTGTTCTTCCTGTGTTATACTTGACCTGTAATGCTGGTTATCATCTTTCACTTTAAAAAACCCCCAAAGCAGATTGCAAGAGTCCCCCCTCCCCAAGTGCTGGTATGTTTTCCAAGGCTCAGCACAAGGCGATGGTCCAAGTCCAGGTCAACCAATATAGTGGAAAGGGGTCGGGTAGACCTTTTCTCCAGAGGCCAGGTCTACCAGTATAGTAGAAAGGGGTGGGTAGACCTGTTCTCTGGAGGCCAGCTCTACCAATATAGTAGAAAGGGGTGGGTAGACCTGTTCGCTGGACGTCAGGTCTACCAATATTGTGGAAAGGGGAGGGCAGACCTGTTCTCCAGAAGCCAGCTTTACCATAGTGAAAAGGGGTGCGTAGGCCTGTTCTCCAGAGGACAGGTCTACCAATATAGTGGAAAGGGGTGGATGCAATTGGACTGTTTTCTTGTATTTTATAATGTTTAAATAATTCTTAAAATATAGTTTAAATATAATTTAAATGAATTTATTCTGAGATTTTTACAAGGTTATGGAAGTAATCTTCTAGAAAACTAACTTATGTGATGGTCAAATGTATACTTGCTCACAACTTTAATGCTACTAGCTTTTTTCGCTCATGAGATAGAATGTCTGCTCACAACACTATGGAGCTTAGAGAGAACATTGCCAGGTGCAACTAGAGACAGCACATTTTCTCTGGTGGCACCCTGGTTTTGGAACATGTTCCTTCTTGAGGCTCACCTTATGCATACTTTACTTTCTTTTGGGCGCCAGGCTAAAGCACATTTTTTTACTCAGGCTCTTAATTAGGCATTTTATCTTCTCAGATTTTTATGGTCTGCCTCTGTTCTACAGGTAGTTTTTGTGCTGCTTATGTCCAATTGCTTGTTTTTAAAGGCTTGTTTTTTAGATTGTGATTATTTTAATTGTAAATTGTCTTGAACAGGGCTCTGAAGAGGGGGCATAGAACTATCCAAAAAACCAAACAAACTAGGCTGAGAGAAAATTGTTCCAATACACCACAGTGAATTAAGGCAAAGAACAGGCTAGGATTTCACTCCACCCACTCACACAATCCATTTTCTGTTAGAAACAGACCTCTCCATCCCCACGTTTACATGTGAATGGCAAACATGAAATCTTGCTTGTCTCTAGCCCTGTAGCCAGAATTTTTTTCATTGGGGGGCATTTAAAATTCTTAGGGGGCAGTGGCTAATTAAACTAAAGTCTGAAACCCCCCCCCCCCACACCCTTACCCCAGCCTACCCTCACCTTCTCTTTCTCTCAGCTTCTCTCAACAGCTCCCTCCCTCCCTCCCTTGGCCCACCCTTCCTTATTTTTCATTCAAAGTTTCTTGTATCCCATCAGCATTACTCAGAGGAGAAAAGGCTTATTAAAATTAATTCTCCCTCCTCCACCATGCCGCAATGTATCTCACAGAGTACATCACATGCATAAATTTTAACCCTTTACAAGAGACCCAAATAAAGTGGCACCAAAACTACATTTCCAAGCACAGTTCCTCCCTCAACACTAATTTGGAATGATATGATAGACAATTGTGCTTCTGACCCAAGTGACCCGCTCTCCAAAATGGCAGCAGATAAGAGAAGGCATCCCAATTTGACAGGAAAACATAGCATGCTCATTATGTGCAATCTCTGCCTCTTTAGAATTTAGGAAGCATCTCCACTTTGGCAGAGGAAGTTAGAGGGGAAGGTATAGAAATCACCTTTCTCACCATATCTTTCTGCCTTATCAGGCCTACGAAGGTGGCAAGTAGGCACATGGATTTCTCATGTTTGTATTCAAAAGAAATGTAACAGTTGTTAATTCCACATTAGAAAACTGTATATAAACTGCAGACTGCCATTGACCTCTGGAGGGGTTCTCTGGTTCAGATACTTTATTCTCATATATAGCCTGTCCCTCTTCAAAAACTTGGAATTAGTGGTGGTAGATGAATGAATTGGGGACTACAGCCTGGGGGCATGTCTGCCCCACAGGGCATCCAGGTTTTATTCTGCATTATTTTAGTTCACATTGCTTGCATGCATCATACATTTTTTTCATACATTTATTTTGGCTTATATTCCGCCTTCCCCCAAGCAGGCTCAGGGCAGATCACAACAGCAGTACACGTCAGAGAACAAAGCGGTTGCATCCAAACATCTTCTCAGCATATTTACCTTCTCCAGTAAAATCCAAACAAACATCCAGAAGATTTTAATAAGTAATTTAAACAAAAGCAACCCAAGGCTGAATTACAGTTAAAGTTCAAATGGCAAAATAAGCTGCAATATTTTTTTTCCCCAAAGCAGTCATTTCAAAGTAGGGACAGCAAAGGAAAAACGGTTCAGGATAGCATGGCTGGAACACATCTCAAATGGGAAAAGTCTTCCAATCTTCTTTTCCTGAGGACAGTACTCTTTTCTCAGTACTCCCACTCGAGTTTGTGGGTTTGGGGTTCACGCAAGGATTCATGCTCCACTTTGCAGGCGTACTCAGTCTTCCCATCAATAGTGACGTTGGCATAGACAAGCTGATGGAAGGCTCAGTCCCAGTGAAAAGAAAGGTCACTTTTCTGGCTCTCCATTGGCTTGTCATTCTTCAGAAGCTTGATGCTGATTTTGGGAGGATGGAATCCATCAACATAGCACTGAAAGGTGTTCTCCTTGCCGATCTCCGGAGGATAGTGGGTAAACACCTGTACCGTAGGCACTCGACTTTTGGCTTTCACTGCTTGGATCAGGAAAGCAATCGTGGGCACCACTGCACTTTTGCCTTGGCCATGGCTATCGTCCTTTATACAGTTTACTTCATCCTAGCCTTTGTTTTTAATATATATATTCTATTTCCAATTTCTAGGGATTATGGGGATAGAGGCTTGAAATGAATAGGTAGAATTTTGTTATTGTTGTTCTGGACTCTCCAAAGTTAATATTTTAAAACTCTCATAAACATAGTGCAGAGAAAATACTAAACCATGGTTAAGAATAACCATGATTTATTGCTGCTATCCTGCTTAACATCCCAAAGATACAAGGAAAGTTGTGTATCAGGTGACAAGAGAGAGAACTGTTTATCATCAGGCAAGCCAAGAGTCTGTAATGGTATGAATGTGCTTACTTACTTATTTCATTTACAGTCTGCCTTTCTTGCGGAGAATACCTTCAACTTCCTTGAACCATGAGGAAAAGTGGGATGTAAATGTTTTAGATAAATAAACATTTAACTGTGATTTGCTTGATATAGACATAGCATTTTCCTGTAATTTGTAAATCTGTTTCACATGATTCTCAGTTTTGTTTAAAGCTAATCTTAACCATGGTTTGTGTATTGAGACATTAAGGGAAGCAAATCACAAATATCCACCATGTTTGCATTGGACCATAATATGTGAACCATAATAACACAGGTCCCAGCAGCACTACAGGCTTCTTCCATCTGGATAGATTCTCTCTTCATTGCCAATACCTCATGTGTTTGACTCAATACCTCATGTGTTTGACTCATATGACTTCTTTTTTAAAATTCACATACATTTAATTCAGTTTGCAATAACTGCTGCTTTTCATGCTTAGCATCAGCATTTTTGGAGAATTAATTTAAGGATCTTACACTGCACTGGAGCTGTTATATAGCTAGTGTTTATTTTAATGTTCAGACCTTTTATTTCTAAGAGCTTATTCCGACACTTTTTTTAATGCAGCATCCACACTGGCATTCAGGAGCGTTTTGTGTAACCACGTACAGATGAGTCCATTCTAGGTTTTGTACTGGGGTCAATGAAGGCATTGAAAGATATTGTGTATTGGAGGAATGGAACACCCTCTGACAATGGGTTAGGAACTGGTTTGTTTGTTTGTTGTTTAGTTGTCTGATGTATTGTGTGCTTTAAAACACACAGCTGGTGTTTCTCAGAGTTCCCGGTACACTGTAATATAACATAGTCAAATTCCATTTCCACAATCAGATTATAAATCAGATTTGTATTTTCCAAAATTCAAAAATAAATTCTCTAGAACTTATTCTGTTTAAAATTGGCTCTCTTCCATTTTCTGTTCTACACATTTCAGACTAAAAGGCTTTCTTAATAGCGCTTGTGAGAATCTCCTAATTTCAATCGCAATAACATGGAGATGACCCACATATTGTTTAAACTGTCAGCTACCCTGGTCAGATACCCATTTAAAGAGGTCTTAGATCAGCACTTGCAGCTAATAGTGAACAGACAGTACAAAGAGCTTTTGGTACTATCCAGAGAAAACACAGATACATTGAAGTCTTACTTAAAGGTAATTGTGCGCTCAAGGCCCTTTGTCTTGCAGGGGGAGAACGAGGCGTGGAATCCTGTGTTACACTACATAAAACACACCAGAAAAGTGATATCTGCATCCTGATAGCTAATGTTATGAATGATTTTGCTTTAAGGAAACATAGGATTTAGCTATCATGATGCAGCATATTCAGTGAAGACCCAGATGCCATTTATATCTTTGAAAAAGGGGAGACCATACAAGGCAAAGTCATCACAGCACCCTTGATCATATAATGAGGGTAAGATTGAAGTGGGAGACAAGGTTGTTTCTTCGTACCTCCGAAAGGCCTGAAAGCTTCAATTGCGAAATCAATTGAGTGGAGTAGTTACTGTAACAATTAAGTTGACATGATGAAAAGAGGGAACAGAGAGGGTGGGGACCAATCACCCACTCCCACAGAATATCTGCATCTGTGGGTGGCTGTTTGAAGCACTGGCTGCTGCCAATCCAGATCAGGGCAGTCGACTGAAAAGCTCCACAGAGGAACAACTTATTTTAGGAGGCAACCCTCCAATTCTTTATCATATATGATGCTTGGAGCATTATGTTTATTAAGGTTAGTCATGCATAGGCACATCATTCCCCCCCATTCTCACCACTACCAGTAGGCTTTTTGCAGCCCCACCCCCAGTAAGTAGCAGGTGTATTGCTGCAGTGTTTAGGACACTGCACCAATATATCTGCTACAATTTTTTTTGAAGAAAGGGGGGAGGGATGATGGGTGTGAGGCAAAATTAGGAGGACATATCGCCTTGTTTGCCACACCTTCCCCAAACCTAAAGCCAGCTGGGGAATTAAACACAGCAAAACTGGGAAACCCTGGAATGTGGAGAACTGCATAATGATGTCACATGGAAGCCCTACCACCACCCTGGAAGGGAAGACTGAGGAGTAAAATTTCCATATGGAAACAACCTAAGCTAAAGCTTTGGGCCACAGATGATACTCATCCATTTCACAAGAACCAGACCTGGTGCCTAGGATGTATGCTTGGAGATGGCCTATAGCTTATTTGGGGGGAGGGGCAGAGTTGTGCAAAATGTAGTTCCTTCTTTAGAGAACTTATATATCGCTTCATTGAATAAGGAGCTTGGAACCAGTACTGACTTCACCAGCAACTTTGAGTCCCACCCAGTGTCAGGAGCGAAATAGGGCAGGCCACATTGGAGACAGGTGTATCGATATGTTTTTCAGCAGGGCTCATTTCGTAGCAGGAGCTCCTTTGCCTATTAGGCCACCCCCCCTAATGTAGCCAATCCTTCAAGAGCTTACAGTAGCCCCTGTAAGAAGAGCTCTGTAAGCTCTTGGAGGATTGGCTGCATTAGGGGTGTGTGGCCTAATAGGCAAAGGAGCTCCTGCTACGAAATGAACCCTGTTTTTAAGACCCCCTCAGCAGGCAGATCTTCAATATTTGTATATTTTTCTAAGGGTTGGTGGTGGTTGTGAAATCTGTATTTGGAGCTCCATATAGTTGTGATGGCTAATAGATGCTGATGAATCTATCATGCATTGATCGGTCTGTTTCCCACTGGCTAGAACATACATTTAATTTTTTTCTACAGTGTATCCTACATTAATAAAATCGACATGACAACTGCACAAACGGGACTCAAACGCACTTTGCAAGTCACTTGTGCAAACAGCTATACACAGCAAGAGCAATGAATGGGTTAATTTTGTGTGTGCCTGAAATGACCTTAGCAACTATCTTTATCATTTAATATCTTTTCATTTGGATAGCTGAGGAAATAACCTGGCTGTTTGGAAGGAACAGTTCATCTCTTTCCCCCTTTCCAACAGGCTGGTGCTGAATGAGAGTTGCAAAATATACCAAGCCTTGGTGCTAATATGCAAGCAGTTCCTTACCTACCTGAGACGGGGCGGGGGTGGGGGGGAGATACACTTTCCCTCACAAAGGGCTGACATATGGTGCTGATAGCTCACTGATTATGTCAGTGTTTATTAGCTAAGTTAAAAATCACAAGTCTTCTTTAAGGGAAACAGCCCAGGTGGGTGTAATTAATATTTCTCATCCCCACAAAAGAAAATGTAACTTAATTCCTAATGTCTTTACTTTAAAGAGCCATTAAAAAAAAACCCTCACAAATTATGTCATTAGAAACGGAAAGACTAAGAAGAGGCTTGGGATAATGTATTTTTGTTAACTGAGGCTAATTGGAGCCAAATGAGTAAAAACAATGCAGCAAGGGCAAATAGGAAAATCCCAGACCTTTATGGAGCTGAAATAAATTAGGCCAGTCAGCAGTGTATGCAGAATACGGAACGTTCAATTAATACAAATAGGATGGCAGTCATCTGTAAAGCTCCACTGGGGCACAGATGAATTCTGGAGGGGGGCTGCAGATGTCTTTCCAAGTTGTGTAAACACAAATAGCCTGGTAGACTAAATCAGGTCAGATACGAAAGGGACACAGTAGAACCTGGGGGCTTAAGGCATGATGTATCATGGGAGTGGTGATGAGGAAAGGAGGTTGGCATGATTGATCCTCCATGTGTTTCAAGGTCAAGATCTGTTCTTTATCAATAAAAGGAAAGTGCAGTAGGAGGAGGTGCCAGGCAGGGGGAACTCAAGGCCTCTTTTCACATTAGACTAGAGGGAAGCAGCCCCCAGCACATGCACTGATAGCAGCACCCTGGGCCAGATCTCCAGCCAAGCAACCAACCTGTAGGTAGCACTGCTGGGGCCAGTGATACGGGGGAGGGCAACAGGCATGGCTATGGCTGTCGTTTCTTCCCAGACCTGTGCAAACACCAGCTGAATAAATTGCCATAGAGATTTTACTGTTCAGCTGCCTTTTAAATGTTACTCTCACATTGTGATTGCTTAAAACTGTTTTTTTTTAAATTTTGAAATACAGGTTGCTTACCTGTAATTGTAGATCTTCGAGTGGTCATCTGTGCATTCACACCTCTGGGATTAAGTGCGCCTGCGCTGATCCCGATCGGTAAACTTCAAAGCCTAACGGATTTTCGCGCCAGCTCCCCGGTCACATGCACATCCCACTGCGCATGACCCGGGGAGGGGCACGAGGATCCCGCCAGTTCCTTCTGACTGCTGCTAACAGCCCCCAAGAAAGAAACTGAGGGAGACCGAAAGCAGAGGGGAAGGAGGGCGGGTGGTGTGAATGCACAGATGACCACTCGAAGATCTACAATTACAGGTAAGCAACCTGTATATCTTTTTCGTGGTCTCTGTGCATCACACCTCTGGGAGAATAGCGAGCAATAAATACACCACATACCTGGAGGTGGGTGCTGGAGGTCTCACATCCGAGCTGCTTGCAGAACTGCACGGCCCACCACAGTACGTTGATGGACGCGGACATCTAGGGCGTAGTGTTTCACAACGTGTGAGGAGACGCCCACGTTGCAGCATTGCAGATGTCTCCCAGGGGGATGCCCTTGAGGAATGCCGTGGAAGCAGCCACAGCTCTCGTGGAGTGTGCCCGGAGGGATGCCGGCAGTGGCCTCTTGGCCAGGAGGTAGGCAAGCTTTATCGTCTCTACTATCCACTTCGAGAGTCTTTGAGACGATAGTTTCTGTCCCTGCTTGGGCAAGGCATAGGTGATAAAGAGAGCCGGAGACTTGCGAAAAGGTTTTGTCCGGTGCAAGTAAAAGGAAAGAGCTCTCTTGACATCCAGAGTGTGTAAACTACGTTGTGCTGGGTCCTGGGGTTCAGGAAAAAACACAGGTAGCGTGATGTCTGCCCCTACATGGAAGTCCGATACTATCTTGGGTAGGAAGGCGATATCAGGAGCCAGGGTAACTGCTCCGTGGTGAAAAAATGAGATATGGCGGGTCACAGCGAAGCGCTGAAAGCTCACTCACACGCCGAGCAGACGTGATAGCCACCAAAAATGCAACCTTCCACGAAAGGAGTTGGAGGCTGCAGGAGGCCATGGGTTCAAACGGTTTGCCCATTAATTTGGTAAGAACCAGGGGTAGGTCCCATGCCGGAACTGGTGTCCGTACTGGTGGATAGAGGCGACGCATTCCTTTGAGGAATTGTTTTGTAGTCGGGTGAGAGAATACTGAGTATCCTCCGATCTCAGGATGGTTAACTGAGATAGCCGACAGGTAGACTCTTATAGAAGAGTGGCACAGTCCTCTATCCAAACAGGACAACAGAAAACCAAAAATGTCATTAAGGGTGGCAGGAACGGTAGGCCGCCCTGTAGAGGCTAGAAAGGTTAAAAATTTATTCCATTTCGCTGCATAGGAGCGGCGTGTGGACAACTTGCTTGAGTTCAAGAGAACCTGTGCAATGCGTGATTCTATATCTGAGGTTGAAGCATCCACGCTGTTAGCTTCAACGTGGGAACATCGTGATGGAGCACCTGGCCTCCGTGCATCCAGAGAAGGTCTGGGAGCGTCGGGAGGTGGAGATAGATTCCGAGGGAGAGATGAAGAAGTGTGGGAAACCACGGTTGTCTCGGCCACCATGGCGTGATTAGAATCGCCCATGGTCGCTCCGACATCAGTTTGTGAACTACCCTTGGTATCAAGGGGATCGGG
Organism: Lepidodactylus listeri; assembly: GCA_029233225.1. NCBI lineage: Eukaryota > Metazoa > Chordata > Lepidosauria > Squamata > Gekkonidae > Lepidodactylus > Lepidodactylus listeri. The sequence continues at coordinate 132,967,687 of JARCFY010000001.1, read as the reverse complement.
GGGAAGAGGTACAGCTGTCTCCCCATCCACTGGAGAAGGAGGCCGTCTCCGAGGGATGCTGGGTCCGCTCCTGCTCTGGAGCAGAAGAGATGGCACTTCTTGTTCTCCCGAGAGGCGAACACATCCACTGAGGGGTGACCCCATCGATCGAAGATCGGAGACAGGTAGAGAGGGTTCAGTTCCCACTCGTGTAGAGATGCTCCTCCCCTGCTCAGAAAATCTGCTTGGGTGTTGAGCAGTCCTGGGGGGTGATTTGCCACAAGATGAATGCCGATGGATTGGCATTCGTCCCAAAGCTCGATGGCTAAGCGGCAGAGTCCACGGGAGACCGTTCCACCCTGTCGGTTGATGTAATACATGGTGGTTGTGTTGTCTGTAAGAACAGCCACCGTCTTTCCCGACAGGGATTGGCGGAAGGATCTCACTGCATAGAGCACTGCCAGGAGCTCCAGGAAGTTGATATGGTTGTGGGCTACAGCAGGGTCCCACTTGCCGCCCATACCAACACCATCCAGGTGAGCTCCCCAGCCCCATAGGGAGGCATCCGTGGTGATGGTTGCCACAGGTGGCGGGAGTCGGAAAGGAGCACCCGAGTGTAGATTCTGGGGTGACAGCCACCACATCAGGGTTTCCAAGATTTGGTCCGAGAGCCGGAAAATTTTGGAGAAGGGGTGGATGCTGGGACGGAAACGTCTCAGGAACCAAAGTTGTAATGGCCTCATCCGTAGCTTGGCGAACGGAATCACCGCCGTGGTTGCGGCCATCAGGCCTAACAGGCGGAGGATTTGTCTGGCCGTGGTCTCCTTGTCCTTCCGAATAGATTGGAGGAGGGAGACTATGTCCGCTGCCCTGTTGGGGGGCAGAAAGGCCCTGCACTGCAGGGAGTCCAAAATTGCTCCGATGAACTGCACTCGTCTGGTGGGCGTGAGCATGGACTTCTTGAGATTTATTGTTAGTCCTAGCGTGTCTAGGGTACTGAGGGTTATCAAAATTTGGTTTTGTAGAATTGTCGCGGAGGGTGCGACCAACAACCAGTCGTCCAGATACGGATAGAGTTGGACACCTTGAAGCCGAAGATGAGCCGCCACCACTGCCATGAGCTTCGTGAAAACACGAGGAGCCGTAGAAAGGCCAAAGGGAAGGGCCTTGTATTGGAAATGACGCTGACCGACCGCGAAGCACAGGAATGGTCTGTGCGACGGATGGATCGTCACATGGAAGTACGCGTCTTTCAAGTCCAGCGTCACCATCCACACGTTGGCTTCTAGCAGTGGTAGGATGGTCTGGAGGGTGGTCATGCGGAACTTTCTGTAGGTGATAAATGCGTTGAGGTTCCGCAGATCTAAGATGGGACGAAGTCCGCCATCCTTCTTTGGTAACGTAAAGTAGCGGGAGTAAAACCCCTGCTGGAGGTGATGTGTGGGTACCAGCTCTATGGCATCCTTGGACAGGAGGGCTTCGACTTCTGATGACAGGGTGTCGGAGGGAGGGGTGACTACAAAAAAGGATTCCTGTGGTATATGGAAGAATTCTATGCGGTAGCCCTCTGCTACTACAGAGAGGGCCCACTTGTCCGTAGTTATGAGTTGCCATGCGGGTAGGAATGGGGACAGATGGGTGGGAGGACCGGAGCGGATGCGGAAGTCAAAGACCCTGTTTATTGGGTCTGGGGGGTTTGGTTTTGGAGGCAGAAGCTGTTGGGAAACGTGGCTTGTGACTGTAAGGTTTCTGCTGGTATGCAGATGGTGCAGGTCTTTGCCATTGTGGTTCATTGGGAGACCTCTGTGGTTGCTTCTTCGACCAGGATCTCTGCCAAGTCTTCTGCTTCTGTTGTCTCGGTTGAGAGACACCTAAGTTACGTGATGTTTTCATGCTTTTGTCCAGGTCGTGGAGAACTGTATCCGTTGTTGTGCTGAACAGTCCTTCTCCTTCGAAAGGAAGATCTTCGACCAGCGACTTAGTATCCTGTGGGAGCGCCGTCGATCTCAACCAAGCATGTCTCCTGAGGGCAATTGCCGAAGTGAGTGTCTTGGAAGTTACATCTGCAACGTGTTTGGAAGCGTTTAGCTGTTGTTTGTCCAAGACCATGCCCTCCTTCTGGATTTTCCTGGTAAGACGCTGTTTGTCTTCAGGAAGGTGTGCCAGGAGCGGTGTCATCTGTTCCCATAGGGAGTATTGATATCTACTCATACATGCTGTATAGTTCGCCGTTTTGATGCCTAATGCCCCTGCTGAATAAAAACGTCTTCCGAATGAATCCAGTTTTTGTCCCTCTTTATCAAGGGGGGAGGAATGTCCACTACGGCCCTTAGCTGAAGGTGTCACCACAACTGAGTTGGGCTTGGGATGGATAAATAGGAATTCAGCTCCAGGTTCTTGGAGCCTGTACATGTGATCCAATCTCTTGCTAGAGATTGGAGTCGATGAAGGGTGTCCCCAGGATTCTTTAGCGGTGTTCAGAAGCACCGAAATTAGTGGCAAGGCTACTGCCGTGGATGTATCCATCTGTACGATGTCGAAGATGGCATCGGTAGCGGCAGGGGTTGGTTGAAACGTAGCCAGGGCCAAGGAGTGAGCCATTCTTTTGATGAGCTCCCCGTAAGATTTCACATCTTCGGAAGGGGAAATCAGCAGGTTGTCAGAGACATCGGGGGATGGTGACGGATGGGTAGGGGATTCCTCTTTGGAATCGGATGAAGCGGGAGAGTTCGGTATCGACAAGTGGGAGTGTTCGGAAGGCGACATGGGGTTCGACGGGTCTGGTTGATACGGAGGGAGGTCGACATCGGGTGGGGTCTGTGGCGGTATCGGCATCGGTAACGGTTTCGGCATCGGTGACGGAGGGGGTCTCGGAGCTGGTGGATCTCGGCATCGTGAGACTCTGGACGATGTCGACTGATGGTCCCATTCCGCCGGGTACCACTGCGGTGGCGGAGGATAGGAAGAGCCGTATAGGTACTGCCACTGTCGGACGTCCCACGGTACCGAAGAGGGAGGTAGACGCCAGTCTCGCTCATCTCTCGGCGGCGGTGACGGATCGGGCCCGGTTTTGGGGCTACTTCGAGGGACTTGCGTCAGCTCGATGTCGGGATCCGAGTCCATCAGCTGGATGGGTCGCGGCATCGGGGAGATGGAGCTGCCCTGGGATCGCTCGCGCCCTGAAGGGTCAAGCTGTGGAGACCCGCGCTGGGTCATGTCAGACGCGAGGTGCGTCGACTGAGCACTAGACGGCTTCTTGTGCTTTTGCTTGCCCTTTTCCTCCTTGCCCTCTCTGCGTTTCTTCGCAGGAGTGTGCGGCAGCGGGAGGGGTCGTTTCGGTGCCGATTTCTTGGTACCAATGGTGCTCTTCATCGGCGACGATGCCGGGCCTGTCGGGGCCGATGGCGATGCTGCTGAGGCCTCAGTAGCGGACATCTTTGGCGGTAGAGCTGCTTCCAGAAGTGCCACTCTCAGCCTTGCCACTAGATTTTTGCGGGTTTGCTTGGAAAAGGCAGCGCAGCTCGAGCACGAGTCTACTTGGTGTGACTCTCCCAAGCACAGGAGACAAAGCGAGTGCTTGTCTGGAGGCGCTATCTTACTACCGCAGTTAAGACAGCGTTTGAAGAAGCCCCACCGCTGGGCCATAGGCCGAGCGGGGAGTAGATGAGGGAAGTCCAGTAACGAGTCCAGAAAAACAGTCCGAGTCAAAGTAGGAGAAAAAACAGTCCGAAAGGCTTTTTCCAGTGGAAAAATGAAAGTTAGCTACCGACCGAAGCGGAGAGGGGATCCTCATGACGCGGTGGTCAGAAGAGAACTGGCGGGATCCTCGTGCCCCTCCACGGGTCATGCGGAGTGGGACGTGCACGTGACCGGGGAGCTGGCACGAAAATCCGTTAGGCTTTGAAGTTTACCGATCGGGATCGGCGCAGGCGCACTTAATCCCAGAGGTGTGATGCACAGAGACCACGAAGAAGATCTGCTTTTTCTTTTCACTCCTCTATTCTTTGTTAGGTCAATAAAGTTAAACTCCTAAGCATCTGTCCCTCCTTCTTTCTTTCTTTGTTTCCAGAAGGGGTATCACGCCTAGCTGTATTTGGGTATTCAACGAATAAAGATCTCTGGAGCCAGGGCCTGAAACTTACATGTTTTCATGTGTCTCCTCTGACATGAGTCTCCTCTTCTTCAGATTACCAACAGGCAAGGGCATTCAGTATGATATAATTATCAAGAGTGTTGAACTAAGTACTAGGACACCTGGGTATAAACCCCCACACTACCAAGAAGTTCCCTGGGTGACTTGGGGCATCGCTTCTATAACCCAGGTGTTGGAAATAAGGGCAAAACTTAGGGCTTCCTTTCTGAAAGCCCCCTCCCACTCACACACCTTGGCTGAAGCAAAGCAACTACTTATTACAACAAAGAAAATACAGTTCTGCATATAGAGTATTGTACTTTCCACCCCCAAACCCTTTCCCCTTCCCAAACCAAAGGTCCAGTAGGGAGTGGTCCAGAAGTACTGTTCTCTTGTTGGAGTTGGTCCAGTCACAATCCCTCAGCAGCAAGCCTCCAGGGAAAGGAAAGTTCTCAGGGCCTCTCTCCTCACCATCTGAGAGAAGGAATCAGCATCAGTTCAAAGTCAGATATGTCTGGGGGCTCACCTCCTCCAGAAGAAGTGCTGTCCATCAAGGGAGGGCCCACACCACACAAAAGCCTCTTCAGCTGAGGCCTTTCAGCAACCCAGTCCTTGAAGAGACCAACGATTAGGCCTCTCTTTGCTCCTCCCCCTCCTCAGGTTGATTTATCCAGTCACTCACTACACACACTCCTCCCAATATGCGAATTAAATATTTCATTGCTCAACTCAACAGCATATATCCCCAAAGTTCTACACTTCTCTCTCTCTCAACCTAGCTTGCATGACAGGATTGTGAGTCTAAAATGAGGAAGCTCCTTGAAGAGGCACAGGCTAAAAAGATACTTTAGAAACATGTTGTCTTGGCCATGTCTTCATTTTCAGTCCACCTAGCTGAGACTTTTTTTCATAGTAGTCCTACTTTTATACCATTAGTGGTTTTTGAAATAATCCAGATAGCACATGAGTCCAGTGGTGCCTGCTTCCTTTATTTTATTTTAAACATTTTAATGTCACCTTTCCACTGAACTTAAGAACATAAGAGAAGCCAATGTTGGATCAGGCCAATGGCCCATCCAGTCCAATACTCTTGTCAACAGTGGCCAAAAATGCCAGGTGCCATCAGGAGGTCCACCAGTGGGGCCAGAACACTAGAAGCTCTCCCACTGTTGTTTCCCCCCAAGCATCAAGAATACAGAGCAGCACTTGCCCCAGACTGAGAGGTGAATATGATACATCCAGTAAACTGCTGAAATCTTGCTGAGACCAGTGGGACTGAAGGATCGTAACTGCATGCAGTATGGCAGCCAGAATTGTTTACATGTGTTAGAATGAGCTTACATGAAAAGACAGAACACTCAGCAAATTAGACATCTGGGTATATCATACACAGTGGGATATAGGAGGTATATGATCTCCTGTGCAAAAGTGAAATGCACCTGTATAAGATATGTGAGGATGTCTTATGTGGAGAGAATAAAAGACGCAGTTTTAGTTACCAGATTCCTTCTCCACAGATACCACTATGCTGGTGGCTCTGACTAAACCAGTTTGGTGTAGTGGTTAAGTGCACGGACTCTAATCTGGGAGAACCGGGTTCGATTCCCCACTCCTCCACTTGCACCTGTTGGATGACCTTGGGCAAGCCATAGCTCTGTGCCAGCTGTTCTCTCAAGGACCGTTGTCTCAGAGCTCTCTCAGCCCCACCTACCTCACAGGGTGTCTTTTGTGGGGAGGGGAAGGGAAAGGAGTTTATAAGCCACTCTGAGATTCCCTTGGGTAGTGAAGGGCATGGTATAAATCCAATCTCCTCCTCTTCTTTTTCTGAACAGAAAGGTGGTATATAAGTTTTATAAACAGATAAATAAACATGTGACCCAATTCCTCCTGTCTTTTCAACTACACATACCATGGGTGTGTAGTGGTTGAAGACATCCATCTATCTATATTATTAGTCAGCTGTTCCTTCATGGATCTCAGACCAGTGCACATAATTATCCCTTCCTTTTTTATCCTTACACCAACCTGTTTAGGTAGGCTGAGGCTGAGCCAGAGCCTGACTGAAGGACATCCAGTGAAGTTCCAGGGCTGAGTGGGAATTTGAACTCAGGTCTCCCAGATCCTAGTCTAACACCATAACCACTATGTGTCACTAGCTCTCTCTTTCTGTATCTTCCTTAAGCATGTCTGGTGGGGGGAGTTCAGTAGTTTTCTTTTCAAAGCATTTCTGTCACTGTTCTTACTGAATTGATCATCTTAATGGGATATGTTTGGAAAGGATCCAAATTCTAATTTTGGAAATTGAATTGTTTTAGTGATTAAACAGAGTAACCGAGGGCATCACCCTATTAAATAAGATATTTCATGCATGTGATTAATTGTAATCTCAATGTAAATCCTTTTGATTTAGAGATTAATGTTGATTCTTTGCTTTGAGTTTACTGTCCATTTGTTTTGTTAATTAAAATTAAAGAGAGAAGACAGATAGCTGTGGAACCTCTTCAGGAAGTTGATGCTCACTTTGTTAAATAGAACATTCTCCATTACGATCCTCAAAAGTAATGGGCTTGGCATAACTGTATTAACCTTCACAGGGAACAGCATCAATGCAGCGGAGACATCTGCACTCATTTCTTCTGAATGCAAAACTTGTCACATTTCCCATCACTTTAAAAGTACCAATAGGCAGCCTTTGGTCTTTGATATAGTTTTCTTCCTCCCAAAGAAAGTCAACATCTTTGAAAAATATATCACTTTAATAAAGAGGGTCATTTCCCCCTTATAAAGGCTCGTCTATAGTTTATGCATTAAATAGACATCTAAAGCCACAACAGTTTACTTGCAGAATGGTATGCTTTTAAAGAAATATTTTTTATGCATTGGACGTGCATTGTCTTCTATTACAAAATGTTCTTGGGAAACAACTAAAATAATTAGGCGTAGAGGTGTTTTACTGAAGAATACGAAAACTCCTTTGCATGGACAAAACCAAACTTGATTTAGTCCAACAATTTGTTTCCTGCAGCAACAAATCAGGTGCCACTAGATACTCCAAAACAGGGCATGGCAATTTAGTTGTAAATTACCAGCATCTGGAAGATGGAGTTCTAGGACCTCTAAAGAGGCTTTTTCTGGTTATAACAGGCTAGTGGAAAATAGATGTTGATGAACTAGTGTGGTGTAGTGTTTAAGGGCGGTGGACTCTAATCTGGAGAACCGGGTTTGATTCCCCACTCCTCCACATGAAGTCAGCTGGATCAGTCACAGTTCTCTCAGAGCTCTCTCAGCCCCACCTACCTCACTCACAGGGTGTTTGTTGTGGGGAGCAGAAGAGAAGGTGATTGTAAGCTGTTCTGAGACTTCTTTGGGTAGTGAAAAGTGGGGTATAAAACCCAACTCTTCTTCTTCACCTGTAAGGCATGAATTGCCTAAATTGGAGGCCATCTCCACATACTGAAGATGCATAGGTTAATTTTGTTTTGTATGAAATAGTACTGCCTTCTGTTCATTCTGAATCTGCAGCCAGTCCATAGAAAATGTACCTCAAGGTACAAAAATATTAGAAATTATTAATTTTAGATAGTTGGAGGTGCTTTCTTTTAAACTTCAACAAAGTTTGTGTTAGTTATCTAACAGGTTCAAAATATAGTTTTTGATTTTCAAATAATTTGACTTTGGCTAGGGATATCATAGCAATATACCCTAAAGGAAATATGTGTATTTTTAAAAACAATATTGTTAGAGGGTGCTTTTGGTTCTGGGTAACAGACTGTGAAAAATGTCTATTTATTCTCTGCATGCTGTTGTAAAAAGGTGTTTCTGCTCTTTGATCTTTTTAGTCGCTTTTGTATTTTTTACAGCTTATTGATAGAGCTGTGTATACCATGGACAAGACACACTGGAGAAGTACAAATTTTGTAAGCAGATAAAAGGGCTATAAATAAAATCTGTAATACCTGATACGTGCAAAGAGTTTGCTTTGGTCCTAGGAGATAACTAATCAGTAAGTAATTGAATCTTATGAGCCTCTAAAGCATCTTAACCCTCTTTAGGGGCACTTTGGACATTACAAGAAAAACACCTTGAATGCTTTTGTCATCATCTTGTTCAAATGTTTATTTGAAGTTCTAATGATTTTCATATGGACTTGTACATATGGAAAGAAATGTGTTTCATGTTACCACTCATAATTTGTAGCACCTGTAAAATACTTTGTATTGTGCTCACTTTGTGGCCTTCAAAAGACAGACTTTGGAGATGGTTCTGTGACTTTGAAACTGCTTGCTCCCTTATTGTAATCTGACTATATTCCTCTACTAGTACTATCCTAGACAGAGTTCTATCCTTCAAAGCCCATTGATTTCAATAGATGTAATTCTGCTAAGGATGGCATTGCAAGAATTGCACATTCATCTCCAGGATAAGTTGAAAGAGGGAGTGAAGCACAAAATAAAGGTCAGAAGGAAAGCAAAACAGGAGGGAAGGAGAACCAGGCTGGAGACTCATGCAGTAAAGTGAAAAAGTGGGAAGACCCAAAAGAGGTAAGGATATCCAAATAGTTAATCCTTGGAAGGCAGAGAAATAGTTATGAAGTACTTATGAAGAAGTATTTCCCTTTTCTGTCCTGAATCTAGAGTTCTGAACCCTGCCTCAGCAAATGCTGGGAGATTTGGGGGACAGCACCTGAGGAGGGCAGGATGTGATGTCACCTGCAGGTGACTCTTGGCTGCCTCCCCTAGTTGCCATGCTCTTTGCCATAGTAAAAAGTCACATACTGGAGTATCACTATGTTGAGGCCATTTTTTTCTTGCACTCAATTATTTAGTGGTGGGAAATTGGGGCTGAAGATGGGATAATTTCCTGTCCCAGGTGGGTACATGGGAGGCCTACATAAATCTGCTGCTTCAACTTCATTGGGTGCTGATGCATTCTAATATTATGGGGGAAGATAAAAATAGTTGTCACTATCTTATCCATTTTGTCCTCCCTGTGTATAGAAACCTTTATTATTATGTTTCTCTTTATCCATCTTTTCTATAAAGTAAAAAGTGCCAAACTCCTTAGCCCTTCTTATTAGGGAAGGTCCTCCAACCCCCTTAATCATTTTGTTTGCTGTTTTCTGCATTTTGTTTCTAGCACTGCAATCTTCTTTTTGTGATGCAGAAACCCAGAACTGTATATTGTAGCTTCAGCTCAGTTGTACAGTCCAGGATAAGTCATTATGACACTGACAATCTTGTTTTCAGTTCCTTTTACAATAATCCCTAGCATGGAAGTTTCTTTTTTACTATTGCTTCTCACTGAGACATTATGATGAAAGACAGGTTTCAGCCAAGGAATTTCACACGTCAAAAATATTAAGTATTTCTAGCTTCCATAATACTGCACTAATTCAACATACTGGGGGGGGGGGGGTCATGTTTCTTAAATATCCTAAGCTCTCTCTTTCCCGTGTGCAACGTAACAACTCTGTTTGAAACCAAGGGGATTTTCAAAACCTATTTCAGTGCATTTTTTTCCAGAATCACCCCATATAGGATTTCACTGTTTGTGGCATGACATTGGTTGGGTATACTGTTCAACAGTGTGGCAAAACCTCTGGGTACAGCTAAAGAAGCTCTTTGTCTAGTTTAGGAGTATCCCATGCAGAGAGTCATCAGAGGAGAATACACCAGGAAGGTAAATGTTTCAATTGGCAAGAAAATAATATGATTTTTTTTAATGCAGCGCCTACTGACCTGAATTCCACAATCAAACCTTTCAGTAATTTGATAATTAGGTATATGCTGTGCAGAGTTATTCATAGTTATATACACAGCAATGAAAATGGGGGAAATGAACAGATATGAATAATGGAAATGCAAAGCAACATTAAATGCAAAATAAGTGCACAGCATAATTGGCAAGATGACTTTTCATCTAGTATCTCTGTTCTGTGGTGCTAACTCTGCCAGTGAGGAATTTGAGTACAGTGCAGTATTCAGATAATTATAATTCCAGGTAATCCAGATCTGTTAATGAATGCTTTCTGAGTTTAGGGAAGCTCCCAGAGATCAGTAACACGATATTACAAATCTTTCACAATTCATGATTTAGGTTATTTGGAAGAAATTGATACCACATGCTGCACAGAAGGAGCCCCACCCCACAGGGATGAGTGACCTGGAGGTTCCCTCTTGGAGTACTGTAACTTTGAAGTCCTGAACAAGGGGAAATGGCCACCAGACTCCCCCACTTTTTTGGGAGGAGCTGTCTTGGAAGTCTGATATTTACTTTGACTTTGCTTTTTATTTATGTTGATATTTTTCATAAATGAAGAGAAGAAGAGATTGGATTTATACCCTGCTCTTCGCTATCCAAAGGAGTCTCAGAGCGGCTTACAAACTCCTTTCCCTTCCCCTCCCCACAACAGACACATAAACATGAGACTGCATCGCCCCCAATTAAAAAAACACTTTTTGATTTAAATTTGTTTTATCTGACTTGTTATGATGCTCCATAGGACACAGCTAATCACAGACAACTGTAAGAATTTTCCACTAATGCTTATATATTGTGGGCTGAATTATTTCATATTGCACTGTTGTGGCACAATAACTGCCACTGCATTTTCTGTGTGGAAGAGCCCATTGCAAATGATCACTGCAGCCAATGAAAGTGCAATATCCAACAATGTGCAGATGCAGTGCTGGAAGTCATAACTCTTTTGGCATGATGAAAGGATGGAATTTTTAGATGGATGTGTTCATTAAGGATGGCTAGATAATTAATTTGTTTAGAAAATGGAGCCTCTCCAGATCTGCTCAAGGCAACTCACACTAAAATAGATCCAAGCCAAAAACTAAAAACAATTAAAGTAAATTGTAACAATAAAACAGAATAAAATAATCCAGTTAATAATAAAAATAAATCAAAATCTCTATGAAAAGCAAGCCATGGCATAAAAGCACATAAATGGCCTAAATGGCCTAAAGTGACACTAATAAAGCTATCCTCAGGCTAGGAGTATACCAGCAAACAGATAAAACATGGAGCTCCTCATTTAAAAGCCTGGATATATTTTGACTGGCACCAAAAGAAAAGGACAGTAGGCCTCAAAGGCAAGGTGCCCCCTGTTGTAAAAGCCCTGTGACTGGCCACCACTAGCCTTACTTCTGACTGGGGGAGGAGGGACACAGAAAGCAGAGAGGATATCAACTGCTGTTCTCTTGTTGAGGCATATTTCTACCTTGCTACCATTATTATATCTCATCTAAGACAACAGGCCTAGGTGGAAAGAGAATGGCTTGTTTGTTCCTTGTATACTTATAGATGTAGCGGTTTTAAGTATTGAGCAGGAGGCAATGAATTCAAACAAACAGGCTTTTATTCAGTGACATTGTTCAGCTCAAAAAGACAGCTCTATGAGAGCAGCACTTTCATTTATACTGTTCCAATACATAACTTTCAACAATGTAACTATTTACAAGCAATACTATTGGACCCAAGCAGGGCTCAGTGATTGGGTATCTAGATTGGCTTCAGGACCAATGGGAATCTTTACTAATCAGCCAATAGGAATTGGAGCTTTAGGATACCAGAGCCCTTTTCAAGCTATTACTGCTTCATATTCTAAACAAACACAATAAGCGGACATTTTAAGCCACACTAATTTTGGAGAGGAAGCCGTGTTAGTCTGTTATAACAAAAACACCATGGAGATCACTAGTGACTTAAATCATAGAGGAATGCATTCTTGCTTTTCATAATGGACAGAAGCAGAAATTGTCACTCTCAGAAGGCAAGAACATTCCAGACTGGGCACCCTAAAAAGGGCAGGTAAGGTGGTAGTGCTTTCATACTAGGCTCAACTATATCTCTCTTGCTCATTGCTCAGACAGTGTGTTATGAGTGCTTGCTGAAAACTAAAACTGGAATAATAGTGCTCAGTGGAAACCACTTTATGTTTGTACATGTGTGTCTGTGTACATGTGACCTGCAATGGCTGACAAGTAGACAGAGAAACTGTCTGTTACTGTATCTGTCCTCTATGAACAACATAGAAGAACTGAGCATTTGTACATCCTACAAACAATCACAGTAACTTATGAGTTTGTAACAGTAATCCACTTGCAGCCATATCACATAATCCACTGACAGAATTTCACTAACAATGCAAGTAAAGGGAATGGGGAAAACCTCACAGTATTTAAATAGCTACAGTCTGTCTGATAGACTCAACATGGTGTAGTGGTACCTGTTGTGGGGAGAAGATAGGGTTGCCAAGTCCAGGTTCGAAAATACCTGGAGACTTTAGGAGGGGGATCCAGGAGAGGGTGGGGTTTGGGGAGGGGAGGGGCCTCAGCATGGTACAATACCATAGTGTCCACCCTTCAAAGCAGCTATTTTCTCCAGGGGAGCTGATCTCTGTCAGCTGGGGATCAGTTGTAAAAGCGGGAGATCCCCAGGCCCCACCTGGAGACTGGCAACCCTAGGAGAGGAAATGAAAGGTGGTTGTAAACTGCTTTGAGACTCCTTAAGGTACAGAAAAGTGATGTATAAAAATGTATTCTTCTTCTTCACATACTAGGAAAAACAGCAAATCAATCACATTCAACAGTCACACAGTGGGATACTTGGAACACTCCCCAACTGGGCTCTCACCCTGTTTGCCAGAGATCATTGATTGATTGATGCACTGCTTGTCTGTTTGTTGACCCATTCATGGTTATTAGGATGGTTGCTTGACCATATTCCTTCCTAACAGTACAGCGCTATGCAATGGATTGGAGAGGGTGGTGGCGACCCAGTTACAGAGCTTCATGGATGACACCTCCATGCTAGATCCGTTTCAGTCCGGCTTCCGGCCGGGTCATGGGATGGAGACAGCACTGGTCACCCTCACGGATGACCTCCGGAGACATCTGGATCGAGGCGGTACGGCAGCGCTGGTGTTGTTGGATCTGTCAGCTGCGTTCGACATGGTCGACCACCAGTTGCTGATCCACTGCCGAATCGGGGATACAGGGGCTTGCTTTACAATGGCTTGCCTCTTTTCTCCAGGATCGGGGACAGAGGGTTGCGCTCGGGGATCAGACCTCCCAGAGGCACCCACTGGTGTGTGGTGTTCCTCAGGGGGCTGTGCTGTCCCCGATGTTATTTAACATCTACATGCGCTCCCTTGCCCAGGTTGTCCGGAGGCATGGGCTTGGGTGTCATCAATATGCAGATGACACCCAGCTTTATCTGCTGTTGGGTGGCCGGTCTGACTCTACTCCAGATGACCTGGAGCGGGCGCTTCAGGACGTTGCGGACTGGCTTAGACAGAGTCGACTGAAATTGAATCCAACGAAGACGGAGGTCCTGTGCTTGAGTCGGACCGGGTCGGGGTTAGGGTTCCCACTTCCGTCCTTTGGTGGGGCGCCATTGGTGCCAGCGCCGAGGGTCAGGAGTTTGGGAGTGCTCCTGGATGCCTCCTTAACAATGGAGGCCCAGGTAGCAGCCACTGCTAAAACAGCCTTTTACCATCTACGGCTGATTAGGCAGTTGGTCCCCTTCCTCGAACGCGAAGACCTAGCTACAGTGATCCATGCTATGGTCACCTCACGACTCAACCACTGCAACGCTCTCTACATGGGGCTGCCCTTGTCCTGGATTCGGAAGCTGCAGCTGGTGCAGAATGCTGCGGCCAAGCTGCTGATGGGTCTCTCTTCATGGGACCACATCCGGCCTGTGCTGCAGTCACTGCACTGGCTGCCTATAGCATACCGGATCCGGTTCAAGGTGCTGGTGTTGACCTTTAAAGCCCTATATGGTCAGGGGCCTGCCTACTTGAGGGACCGCCTTTCCCCATATATGCCCCAGAGGGCACTGAGGTCAGGCACATAACATCGCCTGACTCTCCCCGGTCTGAAAGATGCTCGGCTAGCCTGTACCAGGGCCAGGGCTTTCTCGGTGGTGGCCCCATACTGGTGGAATGAGCTCCCGGATGACATCAGGGCCCTGCGGGACTTATTACAGTTCTGCAGGGCCTGCAAGACGGAGCTCTTCCGCCAGGCTTTCAATTAGGAGCCGCCACCGGGGGGGAATTTATAGGATAATATTGCCCTGGCCCCCAGTTGAATCTTGTACTGCCATCTGTACACCATGAGAACTCTGATGCAGCCAGTTATGTTCTTGCTTCATAGTGGGTGTATGCGTTAATGTTTGGTTTTTATGTCAGTTTTAATCTGTATAATTTGTAAACCACTCTGTTGGTATTTTATGGTTGTGAGCCGTGTTGAGCCAGCTCGCCGGCAAAGCGGGATAAAAATGAAATAAATAAATAAATAAATAAATAAATAAATAAATGGATGTTTTGCCCATGAGCATTCTCACACAGCCTAATGGAGTTCTACTTCCTGCCCCCTTGCTTCACTACAGCCCCACTCAGCAGACAATTGCTCAAAGAGGCAGTGAAATGTGTCACAAATCATATAAATCAGTCATAAATAAAGGCTATGCAAAACGATATACCACTTAGGGTTTGTCTAAGTGTTTATAGTTTATTTAGAAGATATGTATGCCACCCTTCCAGACCTGCTTGAGGTGGCTCACAACCAAGAAGTCCTTAGCCACACTAGTGTCTGCCAATCTGTTTAGATCTGCAGCATTCCCACACTTGCACAGTTTTGGAAAAAACAAAACTGATGCAAACCTGTCTGGCAGGTTTTGACTCATTCAATGATCAGCTCAAAGTCAAGTGTGGTAAGTTTGATGCAAAATTCATGATATCCCTAGCTGCATAATAGCTATGCAGTTTACAGATACCAGAACTTGCAATTCATGGTCTCTACAAAAATAGTGTCATCACAGACAAAGCAAACAGCACTGCTACTTGTATAGAATCAAGACTGCTCTCCCTGTGCCAGTAGTGGAATAGAAAAGCATATCAGGAAAAATTTCTTCAGTTGCAAGTTATGTTTGACTCTGCTGTTTGAAATTTCCCTGTCAGTTTTATTATCTGTCTTCCCCTTTCTATAAGTCAGAATTCAGTGTCACCTCTCTAAAAGAGACAGCTAACTGCCAGTATAATAAGCATTAACTTTTGGGACTTCCGGCAAGACTTGCGATAATGGCGGATGTGCTCCTCCGCAACTGCGGGGAGCACGATCCGTACCCGGTGGGAAAAAGGGGCTCTGGACTGGTGCCGAGCCCCCAGAGCCCCCAGTGAGGGGGCTCTGCCTGGGGTGGCACGAAGGGGATCTCTCCCTACGGTGGCGATCGAGGGATCGAGATCCCTTTTCATCACCCCCATAGGTTCCCCCGCCGTGGGAGCCATATGGCTGAAAGCGCAAATCCATGAAGCAACAGAGAGTGCGAAGCAATGAGGCTGGAACTGACAGTTACGCATGGAGAAAACGTGAGTCTGAAGTAAGAAAAGCAGAATACAGCGGGAAGACGGCGGGAGGAGTGAAACCCACCCCACCCCCCTCTCCGGGACTGGCGTACTTACCAGACTCTTCACGTGGCGTTACTGCATGAATAAAAGCCCATCCGCCTTGCTAGATGGCAGCATCGCTCACTTGGAGATATAAACTTTAAAAGGACATAAGTGCTGTTGAAAATTTGCTCCTTCCGTTCATCTTATCTATCTATAAACAAAGAGCGCAGCCTCAACAATGGCGGGGAAACCGAAACCTTTCCCCAAACTAGGAAGTACAGCTCCGAGTGCAAAGGTTGATACCGCAGAGATGAGCGCGGTGTTCTCCTCGTTATTGCGACCTCTAGTGGACCAAATGACAGCTCTCAACGTGAAGATGGACAAAATGCAGTTAGAACTAAAAGAGTCGAATAAAACCACAGAGAAGCTGCAGCGAGAACTTCTGGAAGTAAAAACTTCAGTAAAAAACCAAGACTCAAGACTACAAAAGGCAGAGAAGGAAAAGGCCTTCCACCATGATCAGCTTTTGAAATTACAAATGGAAAGATCGAATTTTTTCCTAAGACTTCAGAATGTGCCAGAAAACACAGGAGAAGACCTTAAAAATTTGCTAAGTGAAGCACTTGAACCAGTGACAGGCATGAAAGCAGCGGATATAAAAAGTGATATGGATATGGTTTACAGAACCTATCCAGATTATACTAAAAAGAAAAGCCTGCCTGGTGAAATTATGATAAGGTTCTCCAAAAAATCTACAAGAGACGTGGTGCTTAGGACCACAAACAAAGCAGCTCTGAAGATCCTGGGAGAAGAAGTAAAAGTGATGAAGGATATCCCATTTGAAATAAGGAAAAGAAGGAAAGCCTATGGAAAATTGACATCTTGGCTCCAGTCTGAGTCTATCATCTATCGCTGGAATACTCCAGAAGGACTATGCTTCAGCATCAAAGATAAGAAGTATAAGATTGACTCTGTTCAACAAGTGAAAAAATTTCTGGAAAAAAGCAAAGAAAAGAAAACTGGGAGAGACTCAGATGGTTCACTGGCCTCGCAAGAAAGCATGTATGGATTTGATAGCTCAAAGAGTGAAGAAGAAGTGTCTTACTCGGAAAAAGGAGCAGCAGCTCCAAGAGTAGATGAGACTGTTAAGACAAGAAGAGGACGAAAGAAGAAATAGTGATTAAACTGTTTTATTAAGCATTGCACCTATGTATTATAAATTGTTTAATTAACCGTATTTCTCTAGGTGGGCGTGCCTGCCAAATAGTTTTGATAATTTTTATAGTAGCAGTAACAAAATAATTGAAATTTATCCAAGGTTCTAAATGCTTCATAATTATATTATGTAACATGGTAGTATTAAGCAAATGATAAAGTACTCTCTGTATAAGGTATATGTAGCTTAGATTGTAGCGTATTAGTTGTAGATATAGGAAAAATCAATAAAAATTTATAAAAAAAAATAAGCATTAACTTTTATTAACTAATTAACCTATTAGAGTTTTGTATAATATTATCTTTAGTTAATAAATGCACGCACATCCCTATTACTAAGCAACAACTGAACTGTGACATAAACTTTTGTAAATGACAGTCTAACAGATGCATGAAGAGTTAGCTCCAGCTGGCATATTTGTGTGTTTGGGGATAGATAGGTAGACACACACACACACACACACACACACACACACACACACACAGAGAGAGAGAGAAGTTGGCAAACAGTGCCAGCACGAGAGAATACTGGCACAAAACCAGGGAGTTAGTGTTATCCTTAATAGAGTGATCTGGAGTTAAAAGGCATAACCTTGTGAATATGCCCTAAAATATCTATGCCAGGCAGCAAATGGTTTTGTTTCCTTGAGGAGGGAGTAATTAAGGAGATATTCTGGTATGGTAAGAAAAAGAAAGGGGAAAGTGAGGTTAAAATAAGTAACCCCTGTACAAAACCTCTAGGGATACTAAAGGATATCCCCCCCCGCTATCTATTATTATGATTTCAAATGCTTTAGAACCTTTACTGAAAGGCTAACTTACCTTCCTACAGTATCTGTTGCTGTAATATTATTTTAACATGGTAAGATATGTGACGGAAAAGTTTAAGGTTACAGCTATATAAATGTCATTCTGTGGAAAAAAAGTGATACATGGTAATATGATAATGAAGCACTTGGATTAAAAGCTTCCAGTATTTTATGATCTATGGGAGCTAGCTGGAAGGCCTCTATAAAGTATTTAATGATTAGCTTTTCTTGATAAGGTTTATTGGCTTTACATAGAATTGACTGGGAATGGTGATGAATCAGGCTTTTGTTTGGGTTTATTCTGCTGGTTAATATGTGGATGAATATTGGAAGTTGGGGCAGGTTATACAAATGCAACACCTTTCTCCTACAGGCCATTTCAGACTAATAAAAGTAGCAAACCCAAGTCAATATTGACACATTTTATTTGATTAATGGGAAGTGAATTGTGCCCCACGTCAGCAGTACCTGGCTTGGGTCTTGTGTCTCCCATCAATGGCGAGAGTTCCTTTTATGTGTATTTCCCCTATAGTTTTTATACTCCAAGAAAACAATGCAATAAGGTGCTCAAAAACTTTGTTCAACTAGAACTTGCTCCAGTTCCTTAGAAATCTGAAATTATACCTCCCTTTCTGGTGTCAAATAGTGGCCTCAAGTGCTAGTGGTGAGCTGCACATTGTTTCTTCGTAAGAAAAAATATGATGTAATTGTACCACTAAAAGTGGGGCAGAGTTAAGAAGAGAAGAAGAAGAAGAGATTGGATTTATACCCCGCCCTTCACTTGGGAGTTTCAGAGCGGCTTACAAACTCCTTTCCCCTCCCCTCCCCACAACAGACACCCTGTGAGGTGGGTGGGGCTGAGAGAGCTCTGAGATAATTGTCCTTGAGAGAACAGCTGGTACAGAGCTATGGCTTGCCCAAAGTCATCCAGCCAGGTGCAAGTGGAGGAGTGGGGAATCAAACCCGGTTCTCCCAGATTAGAGTCCGCACACTTAACCACTACACCAAACTGGCTCTTAATGTCCCCCAGGCTTCTTTACCACACTATTATGCCAGAAAAGTGTTAGATCAGTACAAATAATACTGTCACACTGGCTGACTGAACAGAAGCACTGGTGTAGCTCTGCTCTAATAATGGGGCAGAGACAGGGAAAGTTCAGGGTGATGGGTGATAAAGGATGGCAAAGTCAGTCAGCAACCTGTCCTTTTTCTCAAGGACGAAGTTCTCCTCCCACCAATGCAGCAGTATGACAATGCAGAAAACCAAAAGATGAGCAAGCAGATACTTACTAGACAGTAAGCAGCCCCTTAAGAATATAGCCTAAACAGTACATGGCCATAAAAAAGTGTCAGCAACCACTGCAGCATGCCAGCATGAAATACCTATTGCCAGGGGTCCTTTGGGGCCAGAGATCAGGAGTGGGCACTAGGGCAGCCACGGGCTGAATCAGATTCTCTGATCTGATTCGGCCTGCTGCCGAATTTCGGTGGCAACTTTAAAAGTGACTGGAGGGGAGGGGGTTTGAGGGAGAGGCTCCAAACTTGCAGGGTAGCTGCTGGGGCCTCTCCTCGAAATACCCACCAAGTTTCAAGAAGATTGGACCAGGGGGTACAATTCTACAGGCCCCCAAACAGGTTGCCCCCATTCCCTCCATTGTTCTCTATGGTAGGAAAAAAGCAACACCTTTTCCCACCATAGAGAACAATGGAGGGGATGGGACAACCTGTTTGGCGGCCCACAGAATTGGACCCCGTGGTCCAATCTTCTTGAAACTTGGTGGGTATTTCGAGGAGAGGCCCCAGCAGCCACCCTGCAAGTTTGGAGCCTCTCCCTCAAACCCCCTTTCCTCCAGCTCCTCATATACCCTATGAGTTTTTGCCATTGATTTCAATGGCCCATACGGTATAATGGGGCTGAAACTGACATTCCCTTTCTGACACACTTCCGGTGATGTCAGGGGACGTGGCATATACTAATGAGTTATGCTAATGAGTTATGCTAATGAGCTCCTGCACCTCTTTTTCTACGAAAGGACCCCTGCCTATTGCTGAAAAAAAATCAGGAAGGGAAACTGTACCTCAAAGATTGGGCAGTACACATGTTTTGGTCACAGATAGACAGGTTTTCCCAAATGCATAAACTTCCTAGCTGTGTATATCACACTGCAAAGAGGATTACCAATTCATACAGACTTAGCCAGACAACCAAGGGGCATGTTAAAAGAACAGCAAAGACCTATTAATTAATTAGTTAATTAAAACATTTATATCCTGCCTTTCCTCTTGGTTCAAGGTGGGTTACAATAATACTTAAAATATCCCCATCTAAAACCAAAGATAAAATAATAAGCCCCAAATAATAAAACAAACAAGCTAACAATGAATACATTGCTACAGACACAGAGGTACATGATAGGCCCAAGTGATGCTACACACACAAAAACATAATGATGTGTCAAGCAGCAACAAAAGTTTGTAGAAAACGACAAGGACATCTGTTTCACATGATACAAAAATCCATTAAAAGCCATGAAAACCAGGAAAATAAACTGAAGTGCTTTTGTGGCTTACTGATTAGTTTTCCTTAAACTACCCCTACTTTTGGAGTAACTATAAGCAAAGCTGAAATTCCAAGGAATTTCCTGCATAGATACTTCTGTGTTACTACATGTTTGAATACATGTCTCCAAGGATAAAACTGAACTTCCCTTGAGAGAATATCCCATAGTTGAGTAGATTTCAGTGGCAGGAAGTTCTGACCACAGTTTATCCTCCATGTATTTTATATGATCTCTTCTGTGCCTTTGTAAAATATGCTGAAAGCATTAGCAATGTAAAGAAATGCTTAGCTTAGAATATGGAAAAATAAAAGACAAGTTAACCAGAGAAGATTAAATAAATTTGAATTATGATTATTTATCTTACATAGATTTTTGAGCAGTATATTTTAAGCTGACAATGATTCATTAAATAATATATAAATATATATAATTCTTTCCACTGAGAAGCAAAGAGAGTCCTGGATAAGATATGCAACATACACATTAATTTAAAACATATGATCTGACAGACTTACACAGGGCAATTCAAAGTCTGGAACATGTAAAAAAAACCCTCTCTCTATATATCTGTATCTAAATGGGCCTTTTGCCTGGTAAAAATTCAGTTCCCTGATTCTGCTTTTGATAAAAGGGAGACACAGAAGAGAAGGGCTGGTGTGGTCACATGGAGGAAACACAGCTTTGCATGCTGGATGTGCAGTAGGGATGAACACTTAGAGGTACCTGTATCAGATTTTGTCCCCAGAGACAATGGTTGTAATGATATCTCTCTACCGACCATTTTGGGAGGACAGATGGAGACTATGGCCAATTCTTAATCACTTGTTCAGGACTGACAAAAGGAAATACTACTTTACACAAAGAGTGATTAAAATGTGGAATTTGTTGCCAGAGGATGTATTGATGGCCACTAGAACAAACTTAAAAGGGGATTAGATACATTCATGGAGGATCTATCAATTTATAAATGTATCAATATAAATCTATCAGTGGCTACTAGCCTCTGAATCCCAGAGCCAGGAGATAATGTCTGGGGAAGGCCTTGGCCTCTATGCCTTGTTGTTGGCTGTCCAGAGGAACTGGTTGGCCACTGTGTGAGATAGGATGCTGGACTAGATGGACTATTGGTCTGATCCAGCAGGGTTCTTCTTATGTTCTCGTCTCAAAAAGATCTTCCAGCAAAACTAGTTGCTGATGAGAGCTTTATTTTCTCCCCAAGTTGAGTTGTGCTGGGACATGAGGATAGTGATATGTATCCTACCACTCTATTCAACAAAAGTGCCATGTAAGGAGACTTCCTGCCTATGTAAGTGTCTCTTCCACTAGAGGAAGAGCCACCAAAGTTGAAGGAAGGCTTCTTGGAAGGAAGAAGGCATACAGCTTCATGGAGTGGGAAGATACGTGCTAAGTGAAGTGGGAAGATACGTGCTGTTGTCTCTTTATGATGTAACCTTGCTTCCTAACAAAACAAACTACTTATGAAAAAAAAAGTCAAAAAACATCCTTTTTTAGTACAAGAAGGCTTCCACAGAAGATTAGTGGCAGAGAGAGCCAATTCTAAAGTTTTGACAACATCCAAATTTAACAACCCCCACCCCCCACCCCGCGTGCCATGAAGCTCAGCTCACTGCTGCAGACTATAGGGCATTCACCTCTCTCTGTCTAATTTACTTCACAGGGTTGATGTAAGGATAAAATGGAGGAGCAGAGAACATTTACACCACCCTAAGCTCCTTGGAGGAAGAGTGGGATAAAAGTGTAATAGCCTTCTACTCCATCACTCCTATAGTGGAAATTATGTTGCATTGCCCTGCACGGTAAGGACAAGACTGCACCAGAGAAGTGATGGGCAAGCAATGCTGATTCAACATCTGCAGAGAGGACCAGAGAGAAGACTGGAATCTCTGTGTTGTCCTGGGAAGAAGAAGGATGAGAGTGAGCCACTTTGATAGTCTTTTCATCATGTGAGAGGTGGGTTGTGTAGATGTGTTTCTACTCAGAACCAGGTGAGTGATGGGTGGGCTTTTCTTTAGTGAGTATTGGCTGTGGGTGTCTTTGTTCCACTGTCTATTGGGGTATGGAATGTGGTGGTAGATGGTGTCATGATTCATTGTGTGTGGCATAGGGAGAGATATGGTGGTAAGAGAAGAGCTGGCCAGGTAAGGGCAAGGGAGAACAGACTTCTGGGTACTGTTGCCCTTTCTGGTTCTTCTTCCAGCTGGTAATCACAGCAACAACATGCCACGCTATAAAATTCTGCTGCTAAATGCCAGGTCAGCATCCATCCAGGGTAAAATCCTGGTCTGACTTGGCATGTATTATTGAGACTTGGCTGGGGGATGGTGGAGGGGTTAACATCTGTTACTTGTATTCCCAGGGGACTTGGTGATATATCCGCATAGGTCCAGTGGGCAGGGGGATCTGAAGTCTATAAGACTTCTATCCCCCTATGAAAGTGCCCCATCCAGGACACTTCTGGTTTTGAATCTGTGTACCTAATGTTGGGATTGAGACACTGGATTGGGATTCTGTTGGTGTACTGCCCACCCTGCTGCCCAACAGTCTTTCTGCATCAGCTGACAAGAGGTGGTCTTGTGAATAGTACTAAAGACACCTAGGCAGGTTGCCCTGAGGGACTTCAAATCCATGCTGAAGCTGTCTTGTTAGGAGCACCTCAGGCTTTGATGGCCTTCATGACAACCATGGGTCTGTTTCAGGGAATAACTTGTCCTACTTGTTGTGCAGGAGCTGGTATGGGGGGGGAGATGAATGTGATCTGAGTATGAAGGAATTGATGATGATTCCTTTATCATAGACAGATCACTATTTTCTTGGATTTAGACTTACTTGGATACCAAGACTCGGCAGGGGTGGGGGAATGTTTTATAATGATCTGTTCCTGGAGCCAGAAGAATCAAAAGGGTTTTCTGAAGACTTGAGGGGATTTTCTTTTGGATATGGTTTGTAGTCCTGTTGATGCCCTGGTTGACCTCTGGAATCAGGAAATGACCTGGGCGGTTGACACAATTGCTCGAAGGTTAGAACCCAGATAGCCCAGTGATTTACTGAGGGACTGCAGGTGAAGCCAGTAGGATACAGGTTAAAGTTTATTTTAAACCTTATTCCATGGTGGTGATGGCAGCAAAAAAACAAAACAAAACTGTTCCACCACCACTGTGTCTGCACAGCGCAGGCCAATGAAACTGTACCAAGTGGTCAGGGGCCTGTTGGTATCTGGCCTGCAGGAGGTGGTGGACTGCTTGGTGACCAGTGGTGACCAACATTGATTAAATTCAATACTTTTGAAATAAAATGTCTCACAATCCTACTGACATGGACTGTACAGTAGCAGGGACAGTGTTTGATGGTGCCAGGGCTGCCAGGTCCTTACTGGCTGCTGGAGGGGGGCTCCAGGATCAGGGGGTGACACTCTAGTTTTTGGGCAAAACTCTATGGGGTTTTTTGCCTTCAAAACCATAGAGTTTGCCCAAACACTAAAGCATCACCCACCAACATCCTCAACATGATGACATCACTTCCGGGTGATGTCATCTAGTCAGGGACATCACTGCCTTTGAAAAGTGTTCTGAAACTTCAGTTAGTGATGAATGCTGCTGCCAGATTGTTGACTGCCTCCCATTTTGTTTCTAGCACACTTCAAGGTGCTGTGTTGACCTTTAAAGTCCTATATGTCTTGGAACCAGCATACCTGAAGGACTGCCTAATCCCTTATGAACCTGCCAGACCATTATGGTCACCTGGGAAAGGGCCTTCTTGGTTGTGGCAACAAATCTCTGAAATTCTCTCATCAGGGAGCCTTGCCTGTCCCTTTCTGGTGCCATCTTTTGCCACCTAATGAACCTTTTTGTTTCACATGGCATGCCCTTCACATTAATTGCTATTTTTATTCTTTTGTGTGAGTATTTTAGCTTGATTTTAATTGTTTTTATTATGTTTTATCATTTGGTTTTAATGATTTTTATTTTTGTGTGTATATTTTTAATCTATTAGCAGCTTTAGTGTCCCTGATGAGGGTGAAAAGGCAAGGTATAAATTTTGTAAATTAAATAATTATGTATGTCTGTAGTTTCCAACCTTGCTGAATCTGTGGATGCTTTTAGAATTTTGAGAACAGTGTCATCACAAAATGGCTGCTAAGGGGATGGCTAACAAAAAGATGACCGAGAAAATACTGGGAGAAATCACAGCATGTTTGGAGGTTCCAAGCCAAGTATCACCCTGTGATGGAAGTAGGTGTTTCTGATCAGGTATATCCCAAAGATACAACATGGATGCCTCCTGGGTTTTGCTAAAGTAACTCCTGCTCCAGTGAGATGAAGAAAGCCAGGACAGATTTTTTACTTTGGAAAAGAGATACTCTGAGGATGAAAGAAGTGTCCACCAAGAAACACAGCGGGAATCACTAATGTATGTGATACAAATAGACTACATTGGTGCCTGCCTGCGTAAGAGAGAGGGATCTTTGCGAACTGTTGTGATTGCAGCCTGGCCTTTGAGTCTATGCAGTCAGCTCATTAACGACATCTTATTAAAATCTGTTCTGGAATTTTTAAAAAACCCATGCAATCCTGTTGCTTAACAATTTCCCAGTGATTTCCTAGTGATTTCATAGGCTTAATTGTGATTAAATCATGCCTAGAGGCTGCATGTTTGTTTTCAAAATTTGTTTTTCTTGATCCTGATATGAAAGGTTAGCTTTTATTGTCTTTTTTCTCTAGTTTTTTATAGTATGGAAACAGAATTGGCAATATCTCTTCCTCTACAGCAGTCTCATTCATACCATATTCTTGGTTAATAAATAAGTATTAAATGGGTAATTAGAAGATAGACCTTGGAAGCTTTAAATGGGGAAAAAGTCAATTGAATTTATGATAATCTAAATCAGAACGGGATGCAGTAATGTGCTAGTATGCAAATGTGTCAAATGCTCACCCTTTGGCTTGCTTGTCAGAATCTTCAGGTTTTTAAATATCTCACTAGTACAAGATAATAAAAATATTATATTTAATGTGCTCTCAGTGGCAAAGCGAAAAGGTTAGGAACCTTGCCATCTGGTTAATGACCTCACTGGCTTCTAGAAAGTTATTTAACTAACCATTTATTCGTTCTAATTTATTATGCAATTAATGAGAGCTAAAACAGACCAAAGGGATTCATAGTCCTAGAAAAATAGACATAAATTGTGGGCCAGTTTAAAAGAACATGGCTTATCAGGCAATCTTCTCAGGCCTTTTTGGAAACACCATTTAGGAATTGTGCCTGTGATATAACATTCTTTGAACAGCCCCAATGCTGAGACTAGTTCAGGAGCTTCTTGCATCTAAGTAACAAAGAAGTGAAATAGGAAGGTTTACATGGTACTGCTAAGCAATAGTTAAATGTATAGGGCTAAGTTGCTTATTTATTGTACTGGGGCTTGGTAGACTTCTCACAGATTTAATCTATATTGCCTCCAAAATGCTCAGGGTGATATTATCTGAACTGGTCCCTGGGGAGGGGTATTAGTTACAGAAGGGGTTCCAGCAAGGGATAACACTGAGCCCGCCATTGGCGGGGAGGGTGGGATATAAACTTCATGAAATAAATAAATAAATAAATCTTGTAGCCAGTGCAGTCACACACAGTGTATACAAGGGTAGATCTCAGTAATGGTACTTCCCTCCCCCCCCAAAAAAAAGAAAAGCAAGGAAAGAGAGAGAATGTGATCGTAAACGCACAGATAACTTTATTGTATACAAAAGGGAAAAATATAGAGAGCTTACACTATGAACCTGATAACTGACGTTCCCATGCAGTCACACACACACCAGCAAGAGAGGGCACCTTAGTTGAAGGAAAAGGGGGGAAATTGGGAAGATATAGGAAGGGGTATACAACCTTAAATCAGAGGGCTTGAGGTCTGGAGAGATCTGGAGACTGGTGCAGCAGAGGTCTGAGGAGCAGCGCAAGGAGCTAGCAAAGCAGGGAGAAAAGCCTGTGGAATGAAGCAGGGGTTCTCAGGAGGAAAACAGAATTATGACCAGCAGAGATCTGAACTGGAGATCTGAGGAACAGTTTGCTGGGGTTTGGGGTCCTGCTGTTATAGACAGAAGGTCCTGGGTCTTGGTGGGGGTTCAGCCATCCTGATTTTGGATTGGTTCAAGCTAAGAAGTTTGAATCTTACTGGTAGGTTTAAAAGTTAACTGCTGTCATACTTTTGTGGGGAAAATCAGGAAAATTACCTTGATTAGGCTATTGTGAGCCAAATCTGCATGGCCACAGAGACCTGGGAGAGGCAAAAATGACTCATGAGACTAGAGCAGAGGGGAAGTTAATGACTTTGTCCGCCTTGACTAAGTCACTGACCTGTCAGTTAGCACTGCCATAGGTTCCTGCTGACCGGTATTATCAATAACACTGTTGCCTAAGCATCAAATCATATACAAGCATCATATACCAATGCCTAAGGGTCCAATCGCATAGTCTGATGATCAATTAACCTTGCTTTTCTTTTGAGTCTCATATCGACTCCTCTAGGTCCTGGACGGGAGATAGCATTGGCGGAGTAACTCCCACCGCAGGAATGCGTGTCTTGCTCGCTTTGTGCATGTTTGTTGCTCATTAGCTTTTCTTCCCTCTTATCTGTCTTTCGCTTTTCTCTAGCTCACGGCCTTGAGCTGCAAGCCTCCTGCTATGTGTTATATTATTCCCAGGTGCTATGTGTTCCTTTACTTGATTTTTTCCCTGGGAATATCCGCCCCACAAATCCTAATAGTGTCTTTGCCTAGGAACCTATTTTACCACACTTTCCTTGGGAACAGTGGGCCAGTATATTTGGGCACCAATAATCCTCCCAATTGATTGGTGGATGTTGAAGGGACTTATTTCAGATCAAGTATAATTGTAGTTGTATTCCTATGCTTGGGTATTACTAACAGAAGAAGTGTATTTGACCAACAAGATCTTTTCTGCAAATAAAGGACTTTCTGTTTAAGGAGACCTGTTGTGGACTACATCTATTGGCGCAATCTCATTGGGCTGGACATCTCTGGGTGTGTGAGGACATTGGGTGATGCGCTTAGTGCAGAAAAGTCTTTTGTTCTTGAGAAAGATATGCCACAGAGCATATCTAGCAACACCCTTCCTCATCCCTGGGACTCTTCAGTGTCATAGTTGAACCCAGGTGCCTTTCTGAGAGTCCCCAAGTTTCATATCCCCTGGCATGTAAAGGAGGTGCCTATTAAAACAACTAAGTCTGAAAAAAGGAGAGACTTTCTTTCTGAGGGATCTCGGCTGAAGGAGGGGTCCTTACCATGGCTGCAGTCACACACACTAAATAATCCAGTTCACACAGCAAAATCCAGTTGTAAAGTGCACTGAAAGTGGCTTGAAAGTGGATTATTTAGTGTGTGTGACTGCAGCCAATACATGCCCATCTGTGTTACTCCATTTTATTTTCATAATCACCCTGTGAGGCAGATTTGGCTGAGAGACAGACTGACCCAGTGTCACCTATTAAGTTTCATGACACAAAGGGAACTCAGGCTAGTCTCCCCAGCCCAAATATGACACTCTGGCCACACCACCACACTGGCTTTCTAGTATGCAATGCTTTGCTAAAAAAATTAAAACAGCTGCAAGTGTGGGCTACTAATTTGATATGGAAAGTATTATAAGGATTGCCTTGTCTCCCATGCTGATTTTTCCAGACCAAATTAAGACCAAATTTTATATGGGGGAACTGGTGCCTGCCTTCTACTCATACTTCCCCTTCTTCAGAAAAAAATAATATCTAGGGTAAATGAATTTAGGTCCACTTTGCCTTCCCAATCAATTTAGTATGGGAGTGGTTGTGTACTAATAAGCACAACTTTATTTGGTTCATTTTCAGTTTGTTTAAAGTGTTTTAAAAAATCTGTATCCTTATTATCATTAGTAAGTGATAACTCCTTCCACGTGAAGAAATGTTCTGCTGGATCCAAGCCAAGATGATTACACATGTTACATTTAGGTCAGGATTTCAGAAACAGGTTATCATGAAACTGTTCAGAGGTACTGCTGTAGAACACTTGCAAGAAAACTGGGTACTCAAAACAGAATGAAATGTAACAGTTCATATACATCTCTAATAGCATTTGGCCCACTTGCACTCCCAGATGTAGAAACATAACCTCAGAGATTTAAGATGCACTTGCTGACCATTACCTTTATGGTAATGTTAATTAGATAATTTGTCAGAAATAAATAAGATACAGTTAGTGTGGCACTTTAATATTTTACTTCTTACAACAGGAAGATGATTACCTTCAAAATAATAAGGCTGAAATCTCAATAAAGATCTAAATTATACTTGTTGAGTTGTGAAGAAAAGCAAATTCATTTAATCCTTATTTGCATGTGCCAATTAGCTAAGTATTAATCAATCTTCTATATAAATGGAAATGAGGATAGGAAGCCCTCTTTGGTAAGATAATGTTTCTCATTAACACAAGTACAACCTCCTAACACTTTAATGTGGGGAAATAATCTCTTTTTTGTGCACTTAAAAAGCTGAAGCAAACCCACCACAACATCAACCCAAAGTCATTTATGAAAATCTCACTCTCTTTATTTCCTGTTTCTAGCCACCATATTGCTTGGTTCATTTGTGGAATCATAAAAATGACAAGTGTGACAGCCAGAATCATCCTAAAGAATTCATCCTAAAGTTTTTTTATATGGATATTTTAAGAATGTCTCTGTCTTTTTTTGCTTTGCTCTGTAATGATGAGGACTGGCAGTTCAAATTCAGACGCCTTCTCCAAAGTGTTAGGACTTTTGTCCAATAATCAGAAAAATCAGAGTAATGACTCTTGCTTTTCTGGAAAGAAGAGATTGCTTCTTTTAGTTTAAAAGAAGTTTATTACTAAAGGGAAAAGGTAAACGGGATTAGCTACAAATAAACAAAACATGCTTTCTAAGGAGCTGCATTGTGCTCCGTCTTCACACTAAGACATACTGATAGAGAGTGAGTGATTGCAATGGAGGATCTCTCCTTCTTCTTGACCCCTGAAAGGAAACACCTGATATCATTGACCAATTAGCAAGACAGTACACCTTTAGTTTTCCCGGGTCTACAGTCAATTGGCCAGCTGCCAGGTATCACTTCCAGGCTAACATAGGTAAACAAACAAGTTGCATAGTTAACCCTATAATGACTGAATTTCTCAGGCCTTGCATTACATGCTCATTTCTCCAACACCCCTTCTCAAGACCTGAAATGCAAGTCAT
The DNA here is from genome assembly GCA_029233225.1 of Lepidodactylus listeri. Taxonomy (NCBI): domain Eukaryota; kingdom Metazoa; phylum Chordata; class Lepidosauria; order Squamata; family Gekkonidae; genus Lepidodactylus; species Lepidodactylus listeri. The sequence goes on along the minus strand of JARCFY010000001.1, from coordinate 132,938,320 downwards.
TATACATGCATACACAAAACATTATTCAACATTAGCATCAAGCATATTCAACATTTCACGAAGTCTTTCAAACTTGTCTTTGGTCAGTGGCTTAGTCAGAATATCAGCCACCATCTCTTCTGTACGACAATGCTTAATCTCTATCAACCTTTTCTGGTACAAATCTTTAACTAATGCACATTTAATACCAATAGATCTACTTCTAGCAGTCGTGCTCTCTTCCTTACATATAGTTATACAAGCTTGATTATCCTCTAACATAAGTATAGGTACAGGTTCAATTATTCCAAAATCTTTCAACATCTCAAAGATCCATTCAAGTCTGCTGCAGGCACTTGCTGCTGAAATGCACTCAGCTTCTGCTGTGGATTGCGCTACAACAGTCTGTTTTCTACTAGTCCAGTCTATCAGTCCATCTCCATAAAAGAATAGGTATCCACTGGTAGACTTGTAGTTGTTCATCTCTTCTCCCCAACTGGCATCCATGTAGCCGACTAGTCTTGGTTGTTCAGTTGGTGCAATTTTTAGTTTTAAGTCCATTGTTCCTCTTAGGTAACGTGCCATCTTCTTTATTGCACTCCAATCATGATGATTTGGCGAACTTACTTTTCTGCTTAGAAATCCAACTGCCGCTGTAATATCTGGACGCGTTGATTTGCTCAGGTACAAGAGCTTTCCGACAGCCTCTCTGTATCCTCCTATGTCCTTTAGTGGTGTGCCGTCCTTCTCCTTCAGATATCCAGGTTCAAGTGGGATTGTTGAAGCTTTGCAGTTCTTCATGCCAACAGATTCTATAAAGTCCATAATCTTTCTTTTCTGGCATAAAAGAAAAGTTCCATCCTCGAGTCTCTCAATTTGCATTCCGAGGTATTGTTGAACATCTCCTAGCTGTTTGACTTCCACTTCCTTATTCAGTCCATCAGCTATTGCTTTGATGTCTCCTCTGTTTTGACAAGCCACGATCAAGTCGTCAACGTAAACAAGAACATACTGGTATTGTCCATTTCTGATTCTAGTGTACAGACAAGGTTCAGCTTTCCCTTGCTTGAAGCCTTGCTTCTTTAAAAGTTCAGTAAGTTTGTCATACCAGGCCTTTGCTCCTTGCTTTAGGCCATAGAGTCCTTTATTAAGTTTGTAGACGTAGTTTTCTTGACCTTTGACCTAGAAACCTTCAGGTTGTTCCATGTAGATCTCCTCAGATAGTTCTCCATTGAGAAAAGCAGTCTTTACATCAAGATGCTCTACTATCATGTTCCTAGATGCTGCAACACTTAGAAGTGTTCTGAATGTTGCTTGGTCAGTAACTGGAGCAAAAGTTTCAAAATAGTCAGTCCCATATTGCTGTGAGTAGCCTTTAGCTACTAGGCGTGCTTTGTATAGCTCCACAGTTCCATCTTCCTTGTGCTTTATTTTGAAGACCCATTTACATCCAACAGGGTTTCTGCCTTGAGGTAGTTGAGTGAGAGTCCAGGCCTCTTTTTCGCTAATGGATAGCAGCTCTTGTTCCATTGCTTCAAGCCATCTGCCTCTTTCACTCGCAGGTAAGTTGCAAACTTCCTTCCAGTTCTTGGGTTCCTTTGCAGGTTGCACAAGTTCACAAAATCCATACTTCATTGGAGGTTGTCCCTTAGTGCTCCTTTCTGATCGCCTCACACCGGGTGTGGGTTCTGCTGTGGGTTCTGCCGTGGGTTGAGCCGCTTCCTCTGGTGTGGCCCCTGCTTCCCTTTCTGTTTCAGTAGTTTCCTCAGAAGGTGGACCTGCTGCTTCACTTGCCAGTTCCCCAGCCAGTTCCCCAGCAGTCACTACAGGTAGCCAAGCAACGAACTCATCAGGTGCAGTCCCAGGCATCTTTGGATCAGCTGCAGTGGAAACACTAGGCAATACAGTCTCATCAATAAAAACAACATTGCGTTCTTCTACTGTGTGGGTTTGGGGATTGTATATCCTGTACCCTTTCCCACCAACAGGATAGCCTACAATAAGTCCAGTTTCAGATCTGGAATCAAGCTTTCCCCTCTTTTCCTTTGGTATGTGTGCATACCCTTTTGCGCCAAAAGCTTTGATATGTCTTAGACCAGGCTGTCTTCCAAACCAAGCCTGAAAAGGGGAGGTTCCAATAATCTTTGAGGGTAATCTGTTGTGTAAGTACACTGCTGTGTTCAGGGCTTCTGCCCATAAACCATTTGGCAGTCCAGAATGCATTAGCATAGCTTTGCACATCCCCTGCAGTGTTCTATTTAATCTCTCAGAAGCTCCATTTTGCTGGGGTGAATAGGCAATGGATACTTTATGTTGAATTCCTTGCTCTTGTAGAAATTGTTTGAATTCAGCTTTACAATATTCACCACCTCCATCTGTGAGTAAGCTTTGAGGTGCTTTGCCAAATTTATTTTTAACAATAGCCACATAATTTTTAAATCTACGCAGTGTTTCATCCTTACTTCTCAGCATATACACATAAGTGTATTTTGTTTTATTCTCTGTGAAAGTCACAAAATATTTGTTCCCACCTAGGGATGCAGGTAAAGGCCCAACAAGATCACTGTATACAGTTTCCAAAAATTCTTGATTTTGCGCTGGAGTTTTCCCAGAATAACTTGGGGCATCTCCCTTTGCTCTGAGGCATGTCTCACATCTAGTTTCACTCTTTTCACAATGCACAACAGGTATTCCACGTTGCTTTAACAATTGCTCAACAGATTTCAAATTTCTATGTCCCATTTTAATATGCCACGAAAATAAACATTTTTCATGTTTACAAGCATCATCACAAGCATCCTTAGTCTGGCAAATCTGTTCCTTATCATCAACAGTCTCTATTTCCTCATCAGGATCAACATCAAAAGTTTCTGTCTCCTCATCATCACAAGCTACAAAGTAATGAAAGCCATTTTTCTTTTCCACTTTAAATTCAAGCTCTCCATCCTTGGTAGAGACCTTGCTTCCTTGCTCTGGTTTGAGCACTACAATATGGCCAGTATTCATAAGGCTTTTTGTTGAAATTAAGTTCTCAACAGCTTCAGGCACATAAGCTGTATTTCGCAATTCAACTTCAATTAATTGATTATCTGTAGTGGACAATCGCAATTTTACAGTCCCAACGCCTTGTACATTCAATAATTGCCTGTTAGCTTGGTAAATTCTTGGTTTGTTTTCAACATCTATGTTACTAAACCAGGCTTTTTCTCTACACACATGTGTACAAGCGCCAGAATCGATTAAAAATACTTTCTTATCATCTGTGTTAAAATCATCAGTGATCCTAAAAGCATTGCCTTTGCTCTGTGTCTGTGCTGCAAACTTCTTTCCTCTGTGCTGTGTGTGTGAAACGTGACCTCTGCTCCTCCCATAATGGCTTCCCCTTCCACTGGCTGGTTCTTTGTTACTGGAACCATGTGCTCCTGTGGCTCTTTGTTCTTGGGGCTCATTATTAGGTGCATACTTACAAGAGCAGTACTTTGCAAGATGATTTTTCCCACATATAAAACACTCTATTTTCCTTTTAAATCTCTGTCCATGCTTTAGACTCAAAACAGACATCTCATCAGACAAACTTTCTTTCAAATTTCTAGAATCATATTCCTCAGTTAGTGCAGACAAAAGACCTTCTAAAGTCAGATCATCTTTCAGTCTAATCATACTGGTTACAGACTTATAGGAGCTAGGCAGACCCTTAAGAATTGAAGAAATCATATCTGTATCAGAGGGTGCTTCATTCAGGTCTTTAAGCTGTGTGTAAATGCCCATTAATTTGTCCATCTCTTTGGGAAGGCAGTCTCCCTCCTTCATCCTGAAATCAAAAATCTTTCCCTTGAGGGAATAGATTTTACTCTTGCTGTATTTATCAAATTTGTCTTTTAGCTTTTGAAGCATCAATCTGGACGTGGCTAGCCCTCTTAATCCTGGTACCTCTGTGTAGGGGATACTCCCTAAAATCAGGGCTTTAGCAAAACCATCCATCATAAGGAATTGTGTCTTATCAGGGTCAGTTTCTGGAGGATTTTCAGTTGTTAATACTTGAAGGGCATTGTGAGTCTGCAGGCGACTCTTCAAATACTCCTCCCACCACTGATAGTTAGCCTTTGTAAGTCTGAGGTTTGGCATTTCTTGGGATGGGGCATTAAAAGCCATTTTCTTTTTTTTTACTCACGTCCCTTTGGATTTGAGGTAGAAGCACAGGTTCTGGCTCAGTCATCTACTTCTCCAGGAGCTGGCAGGGTTAATCTTTCCCCTCTCTGCAGCAGCAGCAGCTGCGCGAAGTTCAAAAGCTCCTTTGCCTCGCCTTCCTTTGTTCTCCCGGCAGGCAGCGTAGTCTCTCCAGTGCTCCAAGGCTCAGCTCCACTTACAGCAGGCAAAAATTAATCCAGTCAAAAAAGATCCTTTGCTCCTGGCAAACTACAATCCAGCATAGGTTTCCCCCTGATCAGCAAGGAAACAGGGTTGGGCCTTTCTGGCTGCAAGATTGCTCTGAGAGCAGGAAGAAAAAAAAGTGGTCGTTTTAAAAATCCAAGCCTCTAGCTCTTATTCCCTATTTCTCTTTCTCAATCAATCCAGAAAGCTTTTTAGAACAACCATCCTCTGCTACCATTTGTTAGGACTTTTGTCCAATAATCAGAAAAATCAGAGTAATGAATCTTGCTTTTCTGGAAAGAAGAGATTGCTTCTTTTAGTTTAAAAGAAGTTTATTACTAAAGGGAAAAGGTAAACGGGATTAGCTACAAATAAACAAAACATGCTTTCTAAGGAGCTGCATTGTGCTCCGTCTTCACACTAAGACATACTGATAGAGAGTGAGTGATTGCAATGGAGGATCTCTCCTTCTTCTTGACCCCTGAAAGGAAACACCTGATATCATTGACCAATTAGCAAGACAGTACACCTTTAGTTTTCCCGGGTCTACAGTCAATTGGCCAGCTGCCAGGTATCACTTCCAGGCTAACATAGGTAAACAAACAAGTTGCATAGTTAACCCTATAATGACTGAATTTCTCAGGCCTTGCATTACATGCTCATTTCTCCAACACAAAGGACACTTCCACTGATGGAGGAAGGGTAAGCACCCTCACTGGAGACCCTTATGATACATCATCAGAGTGGTGCTTGTGAAAGAGGGAAGAAGAATGATTTTGCCTCCTTCCCCCTCTTCATGGGAGCCAACTCACCTTTGTGGCTGCTTGTCTTTCCAAGGACTGAAAGGAACTGCTGCAGGATTGGAACTTGAAGAAAATGTAAATCTGCCAGCTTCTTCTACTAGTGGATTGCTGGATCCAAGCCAATGGGTTACATCCTACTGTTCATCAGAGCTTAACTTCCTGCAATTCATAGCACCTCCCTCAATTAGAAGAAACTGTTCCTTCCTCTGGAGACAAATGGTAGGATGCAAACCAATAGTACTTATTTCCCCCACTTTTCCCAGGAGGTAAAAATTGCACAACAGTACCGGGTAGCTAGCCTATAATAAAACATGCTAAATGAAAAAAAGAAGAAAAAGAATTAGCCCTTTGTACATGACATTACATGTGCTGAAATGTATGTAGAGTAGGAATGGGCATAAGCACACCAGTTCCACCCCCCCACACACACACACTTATGTGCAATTGTCAGCTCATAAGCATGTAATCTACATGCATAGGAATTATGCATATGCCAACACCCTCCCTTTGATTGGGAACGTTTAAAAAGCAGCATTCCCAATCATGGGGATGGAGTTTATGTGTATGTGCTTCCTTTGCATGTTGACTGGTGTTTAGTTATGCATAAATGGGGGCAGGGCCTGTGCACTCATCCCCTCTCCTCCTCTGAAACCAGCATTCATAATACATATTGAGGGCTCTTGTGTCAGGGGACAGCTTTTTCCACGGGAAGAAAGCATTTCCCATAGTGGACGATATCTGTGGAATCCAGCTTAGGGACAAATAGATTTAATTTAGGCAGATATATTTAGGCCCTAAACCTATGTGTACTTCATTGACAGTAAATCACATTGAACTGAACAATATTAATTAAGTATGCATAGGATTGGGCTGCATATGCAATATTTTCTGGAAAAGCAACCCACAGTGAACTAAGAGATAAAATATTCATTTCATGTTTCGAAAACACTGCAAGGCAACACACATGCCAGAAGAAAGAGTGTAGGCCTAGTTTAGTTGTGATGGTGGACAAGAAGACCTTGTGTCTGAAAATATACTCACTCAGAGTCTCTTTTAAAGTAGACCTTCAGCCACTAAATATACAGCCCAGGGGTAGCTGTGCTGGCAACCAATATTATATGCATAGCAGTTGGGAGAGCTGGTTTCAGTGAGATACCTAGGACATGAAGGTGACCCAGGCTAGCTGAACCTTGTCAGATCTTGGAAGCGATGAAGAGCCAGGCTTGGTTAGTGTTTGGAAGGGAGACCAACAAGGAAGTCTGGGGTTGCTACACTGAGCCAGGCAATGGCAAACCACCTCTGAAATGTCTCTTGCCCTGAAAACCCTACAGGGTTGCCATAAGTCAGCCACAACTTGGTGGTACTTCCCACAACCACCATCAGGAGATGCAGTGCCATATGGGGAAGTTATTCTACTATTCAGAATCACATTTAAATTGGGCTGTACAGTAGTCATGGTACGTATTATAATTTGTTAAAAGTACAATACTTCATGACTTGAATCCCCTGTATGTGTGTTTCAGTTGGTGAATGCTAGGATCAATAGCTGAGCTGAAACTCAAGTGTACTGCAAACTGCCTCAAGTCAAAACCAGATAATTTGAGTACATGTGTAAAGTTTTGGGAATATAGGCTGTTGGGTGGAACAATGAAACTACTCAATTGCATATTGGAAGGAATGCCTGTACCTCAGGACTGAAAAAAACCTCCAGCTTGTTAAGGTGAGGAGCATGAGGCCTAGTCGTTTTTTCTCCAAATACTGAAAGTCCTCAGCTGAAGAAATTTTTGTCTAGTACAGGACCTTCCTTTATTGCAATCACTTATTGTGGAGGAGTTAGCCCCTATACCATCTGTCTTTGAACTGAAGCAGATTTCTTTCAGATGGTGAGGAGGGAGGCCCTGAGAACTTTCCTTTGCATTGGAGACCTGCTTCTGAGAGACTGTAGCTGGGCCAGTTTCAACAAGAAAACAGTACTTCTGGGACATTGACTACTGGATCTTTGGTTTGGGAAGGGAAAGGCATTTGGGGTTGGGGCGTAAGGGAAAGGCATTTGGGAAGGGAAAGGCATTTGGGGTTGTGGGCAAAATTGTATTTTCCCTATTGTAATAAATAGTCACTTTGCTTAAGCCAAGGTGTGTGTGTGTGCAGAGGCCTAAGAAAGGAGGCCCTAAGCCTTGAACTTCCCCTTATTTCCAGTGCTAAAGTTACCGAAGGAGGAGGAGGAGGAGATTGGATTTATACCCCACCCTTCACAAGCCGAAGGAATCTCAGAGTGGCACCCTTCCCCTTCCCACATGAGTTAGGTGGGACTAGAGTTTTTTCAAGTACTGCTCCTGAGAGAACAGCTTTGAAAGAACTTGTAACTGACCCAAGGTCACACTAGCAGCTGCATGTGGAAGAATGGGGAATCAAACCCAGTTCTCCCAAATTAGAGTCAGTGCTCCTAACCACTACACCAAACTGTCTCATCCTGTATCCCATCCATGATTAAGGGCCCATTCACATGTGTCTTTCTAAGGTAATGAGTATCAGTCAGCACTGCCATAGGCGTGGGTATGAACAATGTATTGCTGAGTTACATGTATCAATACTGGCTGTTTTACCCTCAGGTTATGATCTCATAACATTGGTTTGTGTTCCAAGGTTTCTTTCAACCCCTTTAGGTCCTGCCCGGGACATAGCATCGGTATCCCGACTCCCACCTTTGGAATACGAGTCTTGCTTGCCTGCTTCGCTTTGCGCATGCTCATTACTCATTTGCTTTCCTTTCCTTCTTATCTCTAGCCAGCTATTCCTTGGCTATCGACCTTGAACAGGAGAGCCTCCTGTTATGTGTTACATGAATCAAAGGTGTTATGTATTTCTTTTGCTTCGTTTCCTCTGGGAACATTTTCTCCAAAAATCCTCAACAGTATTTTTCCTTGAGAACCTATTTTGCCGCACTGTCCTTGGGAACACTGAGCCAGTGTATTTGGGTACCAATAATTCTCTCTATTGATTGGTAGATGGTAGGCAGGCCTACCTACCTATATCAAGTATAATTGTAATGGCATTGCTAGGCTTGGGCATTACTAACAGGAAAAGTGTTTGACCAACATGATCTTTTCTACAAATAAAGGACTTTCTACTTAAGGAGACCTGTAGTGGACTATATCTCTTGGCCCATTCTCACAATGAGGTCATTTCTGTGGTTTTCTGCTATTTGTTTATCATTTGACATTGCAGCCACCAGTAAACTGTGGAATTTTACCATATAAAAGAGAAGTATTATACTAGAGAGACATTCCAATCCAGCTAGGAAGGGAGGGCAGTTCCTTAGAAACTGCTCACACACCTCTAGAGACACTCAGGCTGCAATCAGACATGCTGTTTGATCTGGTGTTGTTGCTTTTCCCTTCCAAATTTAAAATATACATCCAGACAGCAACATCTGTCTTTTGTTCCCCAGTTGTAGGCACCCAGTTCTCACCTGTCTTCAAACTGGAGCTATTTGGCATTGGGGAAAGTCCAGTCCTTCCTGATGCATGCAGTTTCACCCCACATTTCTGGATGTCTGATCAATCCATCATGCTCTCAAGCTGCTGGGGAAGTCTGAATGTTCCCTTCTCATTTGGGGCTTTTTTTTTTGAGGCAGTAAGCAAGGTGCGTATAACTGCATATTCACTCCCCCCTAGGAGCTTCTCAAAACTGTGTTTTCGTTTTAAAAAACTTCCAAAGAAAAACACCTGTGTACTTTCTTTTGTGCCTTCCAGCCACAGGGTGGGGGAAGGAGTTAATTGAAAAGATGAGTTTTTTCCAGGGGTAGGGTGGGGTGGAGGTAACCTGAGAACAATGTCGATGACTTCAGCTTCACTCCAAGCTTTCAAATAAAAATGCCAACAGTACACAAGATGAGGCTTCTCTATCCTCTCCCCCCACTTTGAAATGTTTGAAATGCTGGATTTATCAAAAGCAGTTTCAAAAACATTTCCTTCACCCTGAACTACATATCTCAGCAGCCTCCTCCAGCAATCCCATTAGCCACCAGCTGCCGCCATTCTGCTAAAAGTTTGAAGTGCTGCTTCCCATAAGCGCTTATGTGCATGCTCAAAAGGCAAATGCTTAAGAAACCTGCCTGACTGCCCCACTCTGTGGCTACTGCATCTGATCAATCAACCATGGGGTGAAAGTGCATTGAAGTGGGTTAAGGGGGGAGGTCTGATCAAAACACTCAGTTACAAAAAACCCTGGATCAATTAGAAGTGGGGACACACTGGATCAAACTGCACGTCTGACTGCAGCCTCAGTTTGAGAGCACTGGCCATGGGGACTTTTCAAGGAAAACTGCAAAATACATTGCACAAGGCACTATAAGGAAATGGTTCTTAAAAGTTTGTTAAATTAATGTTACTCTTGCTATCTTTTAATGTTATAAAGCTAATTAGCATTTCATAGTATTAGACCAGAGTGCTGTAAACACAGGAATAAATCTAAGCTGAACCATAACGATGAATGCTTTAGCTGGGCCCTTTTCCTCTCTGACTATTGAATACTGCAGCAGAAAATGAATGGTGGTTGGAAACTTTAACAAATGGTTTGCCATTTGGTTTTGGCACTGCACCAGCTACGTATAGTCATTCAACATGATTATTAATATTTAAAATATTAAGGGGATATGTTGCACCTTTAATAAATATTTGCTTTACAAGCTCCCTGAGAGACACAATATATTTTATCTCCCCCAGGACTGGCAGGTAAAATTGGCATTTCAGAAGAAGTCTTTAATATATTTGTGACTAATGACCACAGTCTTGGCACCAGATACTAAATCTACTTTATTATGGTCAGTAAAAATGTGTTAAGAGGTAAACCTGAACTAATTGCTTCTATCTGTTGATTCTGTAAGTAACCAAAATGGGGCTTTTAGTGCTTCAGACAATATTATTTTAGCCTTAGATTGCAGGGGAGTAAACTGTCGAAGAGCTAGGTTAATATCATGGTTAATTGTTGGGAATTGTGCAGTTGGGCTGCTCATGAAATTTTCTGCCAGTGAATTGTTCTTTGAATTTGTTCACCAGCATAGTTTTACACATTTAAAGGACACCCTTCATATGCACACCCATCACAAAGATCAATTTGGGTAATAATATATTCAGTTTTTTCCATATCCATGAAGAAAGTCTAGTGTTGTTTTCTTAAGCTTGTGTGAGTGTAAAGTACTGTCAAGTCACAGCTGACTATGGCAATGCCATAGGGTTTTCAAGGTGAGTGAGAAGCAGAGGTGGTTTGCCATTGCCTTCCTTTGCAGTCTTCCTTGGTGGTCTCCCTTCCAGTTATTGACCCTGGTTAGCTTTCAAGATCTGATAACATCAGGCTGTGCTATACCATTCCACATCCCTTTTAGCTTGCCATATAAATAGTCTAGGAGCAACTAAATCCACAGTGAAACCTTCATGAGATCCATGGAGATATACTGGTGGGAATTATGCATTTTCAAAGCTGTTTTTTAAAAGCTTCTGGTGCAAAGGGATGAATCACATAAAGAGAAATAACAGCACCAAGTCTAAGAATACTTTGCTCATGTGTGGTGTTGTACTTTTCCATCCTAAAGCATAAAAGCTTTTCTAAATAACTATGCTTAAATCCTTACACCTGACCACATTATCTTCAAAATACATTTGCTATTCCAAACTGTCATGAAATTGCAAATTTCCTATCAGAAGACTCAGGATGGCATACAAAAAAGAGTTTTTAAGTGGTACCATTTCTTCTGTGCTTCCCCCCGCCCCAGGAAGTGAACCTGAGCACTCACACTTTAAAGTCTGTTGATGTACATTGGTTGGGAAATAGCAGACCTCTTGTTTAGATTAACAGGATAAAATACTACGGTACTTTTGAAGCCATGTGTTCATTTTGCTGAAATGCGTTGAGTTTGTAAGAGGCACTTTACAGAGCAAAAAAGTATTTTAAGTACCTGAAGCAGGAGCCTGATACTTCCTGATCATGCCTCCTGTATGTTGTGCTAAGAAAAATAGCATCTGCCTATGCATACACCATCCACCTCAGATGTGAGTACAAAAAATCTTTATAAAGGATGGATCAGAGAGTAAGAACAAATAAGAATGCATATGTAGAGATACAGGAATTTGGGGGTGGAGTGGGCTATATGGCAGATGGGGTGCATCACAAACTCTGACAACCTGCATGATCCTTGCTTCACCTGCACAACAACCACAAGGAATTATGGCGACACACAGGAGGCACTCTGTTCTCATAGGGAGGAGGAGTGCATCCATATTGCCTCCCTTTTGCTTGCAAATCAGTTACTCACTCATGTTCTTGCTCTTAGATAGACACAGCACAGATGGGGGTGTTCAAAAGAACATCAATTTGTTAGAAAGAAGATACAAGGATGGGAGCAACTGATTTGAGGACCATTTAGCTCATGCAATGAATTATTTTCTCCTCATGGATAGAAACTGGTGCAGAAGGCGGATGGTTTGGAGGAGCTCTGAAAAGTGCATCTGCCACTAGCAGGTCCTTAATCTTAGTGTAAACATCTGAATGTCATATTTTGAAATTGTAGGAGCATCCGTTGTAGATGCACAGGAGGTTTTCCAGTGGGCTTGGAAAAGATTGCCTCTGAGGGTTTGTGGTGCAACTGGACTAAAACTTAGCCAGACACATACTGGTGGAATTTAGTCAAGTCAAACAAATTACCTGAAGTTCCTTGTCATTCTGTGCATAGTTTTGCTTAGCCTGTGTCAGTGCTTGAGCAGCAGAGGCAATAGGTTCTTGTAGGCCCATGGCTTATTAGGAAGAGAGCGTGCAGAAGTTAAACACAACCGCACATTTTGGATAGCCACTCCAATGTTTGAGCAATTCCTAAGAGGACAGCCAAATTGTCAGGCACTGAAGCCAGTGAGGGAGTCAGGCTGTTATTGGTTGCTGCCCTAGTGAGACCCTGTGTAGCTTTGGGTTGCCCCACTGGCTCTCCGGCTAGCCAGCTTTTTGGAGGGAGCTCCCATTTGAGCATTTTTAGATGATTTCGATGCAGCGGATGCCAAGGTGTGTTGGTTGTCTGCTGAGCCTTTTTTTGATGACCCTGCCCTTGAGCTAGCTGAGCCTTTGCCCTTGTTTTGATCTCTTTTGGGAGCCATACTTAACAAGCTGAGGATCTGCCTGAATCAATTTACAGTAAAACAAACTTGTTATAATAATCTTGTTCAATTTATCAAATTATGGAATAACAAGCTAGCAATTCTAACCCAACATTAACCAGATCTGCTTTATATGCATGTATGTGTGTGTAAGTATAATCTTATTTACTATAGTTTTTATTATTTGAATTATCCAATAATACCCCTGGACTTCACCTTCTAGGAACACCACCTAAAAGTAATGCCTACAATATGCTAGGTATTATAAAACTAGACTACACTTGAATGCTCGGGTATGCAGCCTGAGACATAAAAACCAGGACAAAATAAATTACAATTGATCAGCAGCCAGAAAGGCTGTGGACCACATGGCTTGGAACAAGCCCCAGGCAAAATAAATTAAAGCAACAGAGCACCCAAGCAGGCTCACAAACTCACTACTACTCAGGATTTGGGTTTTTTAAAAAATTAAACAGACCACACAATAAAATTCACAATGGCCGAAAGCTACTGTAAAAACCCCAGCTGCCACTTGAGCAGCTTGGGGGTGGGTGGGTTGCTGACTGAAACACAAAGCACCCACACCCCAATGTATGCAGACAATCACCAAAGGAAACCACCGCACCTTACCCTTGTTCCAAAATGAGTATGCCCCCAAATAGCAAGCTACTCACCAAATAGAATCATAGAATCACAGGCCATCTAGACCATACAGGCCATCTAGTCCAACCCGCTGTTCAATGCAGGATAGCCAGGAGCACCCCTGACAAGTGTTAGTTCAGTCGCTGCTTAAAGACTGCCAGTTAGGGGGAGCTCACCACCTCCCTAGGTAGCTGATTCCACTGTTGAACAACTCTTACTTTAAAAAGGGTTTTCCTAATATCCAGGCGGTACTTTCCCGCCCTTAATTTAAAGCCATTTTTGCAAGTCCTATCCTCTGCTGCCAACAAATACTTAAAGAAAGCTATCATGCCCCCCCTCAACTTCCTCTTCTCCAGACTAAACATCCCAAGTCCTTCAGCCTTTCCTCATAGGACTTGGTCTCCAGGCCCCAGATCATCCTTGTTGCTCTTCTCTGCACCTGCTCCATTCTGTCCACATCATTTTTGAAGTGAGGCCTCCAGAACTGCATACAATACTCCAGGTGCAGCCTCACCAATGCAGTGTACAGCAGGACTATGACATCTTGCAGTTTGGATGTTATGCTTCTGTTGATACACCCCATAGGGTTGCCAAGTCCAGGTTGGAAAATACCTGGGGACTTTGGGGGTGGAGCCAGGAGAAGGTGGGGTTTGGGGAGGGGAGGGGCCTCAGCATGGGACAATGCCATAGAGTCCACCCTTCAAAGCAGCCATTTTCTCCAGGGGAGCTGATCTCTGTCAGCTGGAGACCACTTGTAAAAGCGGGAAATCCCCAGGCTGCACCTGGAGACTGGCAACCCTAACACCCCAAGATCGCATTAGCCTTTTTTGTCACTGCATCACACTGGCTGCTCATATTTAACTTACAGTCTACCCATACCCCAACATATTGTTCACACACTGCTACTCAGAAGTGTATCCTCCATCCACTATGTGTGTTCCTCATTTTTGTTACCCAGATGTAGAACTCAGCACTTATCCTTGTTAAATTGCATCTTGTTCACATCTGCCTACTTTTCCAGTGTGTTCAGATCTCATTGAATACTATATCTTCTGGTGTCTTCCATGTACATCTTCTGGTGTGTTCACCGCTCCTCCCAATCTGGTGTCATCTGCAAATTTAATGAGTAGCTCTTCCACACCCTCATTCAGATCATTTATAAAAATATTGAAAAGTACTAGGCCCAGAACTGAGCCTTGTGGCACCCCACTGGACACCTCCCTCCATTCAAATGAAACACCATTGACAACTACTCTTTGAGTGCAGTTCTCCAAGCAATTCCCTATCCACCTAGCTATCCTAGAGACCAGTCCACAGTCTTTTAGTTTACCCATCAGAACATCATGGGGAACCCTGTCAAAAGCTTTACTGACAGCATTCCCTCAATCCCGTAAGCTTGTCACTCAATCAAAGAAGGAAATTAGGTTGGTCTCGTGGGACCTGTTGGGGACAAACCTGTGCTGACTTCCCCAGATCACCAAGTTGTCCTTTAGATGCTCACAGATTGATCTCTTTAAAATCTGCTCCAGTATCTTCCCTGGGACAGAGGTCAGACTGACTGGCCTGTAGTTTCCTGGGTCATCCTCCCTTTTTTTGAAAGCCACCAGACTTTTGATTAGGGACTGGGAGAATTAGGATAACATCGCCCTGGAGCAGTGGGCTGAATCTCTTGCTGCTGTTTTCACCACTGAACTCAGATCACCACCATCAGTATAAGTGGTGTATATGTTGTTTTAACTTGTGATATGTTTATTTTCTGTTTTAAACTGTAAACCATTTTATGGTATTTTATTACTGTAAGCCGCCTGGAGCCAGCTGTCTGGAAAGGCAGGATAAAAATGTGATTAATAAATAATAAATAAATAAATTGGGACATCTGCTCTCATCCAGTCTTGTGGCACATCTCCCATCCTCCAAGAGGTCTGGAAGATGATGGACAAAGGCTCTGCAAGCTCTCTAGAAAGTTCTTTAAGCATTCTTGGGTGCATACCATCTGGCCCAGGGCGTTTGTACTCATTCAGTGCAGCCAGGTGCTTCTCAACTACCTCTCTCTCCATGTCAACCAGCCATCTGAACACTGTGCCTTGCCTACTACCATCTCTAGATGAACCTGTTCTCTTCTTCAGGGGAAAAAAAACTGAAGCAAAATAGGTATTAAGCCTTTCTGCTTTCTCTCTGTCCTCTGTCGCAGTGTTTCCATTTTTACCCAATAATGGGCCCATCATCTCTTTTATCTTGTGTTTGCTCTTCACATATCTGAAAATTTTCTTGCAGCGAGCCTCCCTGGCTTGTTTTAGCTCATTGTGAGCTTTGTTCTCCCTGATGGCTGACCGACAGTGCCTAGAAACCTGCAGATACTCTTCTTTAAAGTTATGTCCTTGCCTTCATTTCTTGAACATTTCCTTTTTCTCCCTTACCACAGCCCCCCCAAATCCAAAGGTTACTGGAAAGCTCCTGGGCTTGTGACTAAATGCCATGCTCCCATCGAACTGCCGCTTGAAGAATCCACAAGCAGAGCTGCAATGAATGTTCTGATCCCTGGAAGAGAGCTGCAAAGCATTTGTTTGATTTAAAGGGGCTAACTGGCTCTGTGCCAATAAGCTGGTGTGGGCAAACACAAGGCCTGTAGAACAGCTGTGGCTGTGAATACCCCTCCAACTGAATACATAGTACTAATTAAATCTACTTGGAGCACGTGGTCCCTGGGAGAGCTTTCACTGTTCTCCAAGCCTCCAGAGAGCCAAAGAAAGAACAGGAGGAGGCAACCAGCGGTAGCAATTTAAATAGCCACGGGGAGAGCTGATGAGGCCCGTGTGTCAATGTTCCTCCCCTGAAGATGCCCTTTACACATAGACTGGCTGCCGCTGATAAGGCTCGTCAGCCATACCACCACTTCCAGGCATGACATCAGGGCCAATTTGCAAGTGGCCATGTTTCAGCCCGAAGAATGCCTTCCTGGCTTGTCTCCAGGCCTGGGCTGCAAATTCAGCCCCTGGTAAGTTGGTTTCATCGACTTCTGCTGAAACAGGCATTCTCCTAAGCCAACTTTGAATGGGTGTGCCTGTATTTCCAGCTGTTATCTTGGATCAAAATACTGGAGGAGAAAAGTATTGCATACAGGAGCAGTTGTGATGGTCTGTTTGAGGTTGTCCAAGGCTTTCTGCTGCTTAAGTCCCCCTTGTGAGAAAGCATCATTTCTTAGCAGGGCATTCGGCAGTACAGTCAGACTTGATTCATTTGGAGTGTTTTGTGCCATGTTTCGTATAGTCCCTAGGAGTCTCTGAAGGTCTTTCTTGTCCTTGGGTGGAGGCATCTGATTGATAAGTTCTACTTTGTCTTTATCAGGCCTGGCACCATCTTTGGTAAAAGGAGAAGAAGAAGAGAGAAGAGATTGGATTTATACCTCGCCCTTCACTACCCAAAGGAGTCTCTGAGCAGTTCACAATCTCCTTTCCCCTCTCCTCCCCACAACAGACACCCTGTGAGGTAGGTGGGGCTGAGAGAGCTCTTTCAAGAACTGCTCTTTCAGGAACAGCTCTGCCAGAACTATGGCTTGCCCAGGGTCAACCAGCAGCTGCAAGTGGAGGAGTGGGGAATCAAACTCAGTTCTCCCAGTTTAGAGTCTGCGACCTTAACTACTACACCAAACTAAAAAAAATGACCAATGTATTTGACACTTTCCACTAAGAAATGAATGTTGTCCTTTTTTTAAAAAAATTGCATCCCTTTGTCATGCTCTGTCATGAACATATTTCAAGATGGCACTGTGTTCTTCCTTGGATGCTGCTGTGATGATTATGTCATCCGCAGTACTGCAGATACCTGTGACCTCACCAAATTTTGAATGGCTCGTAGCCAGGATTTTTTTGCTTTTGAGGGCGTATTGTTTTCTTGTGGGGCAACCATTATGTGTCTGTCCATACACAACTGTACAAGACTGTCATGCTTATACTTATATATAATAATTAGCATACATCAAATAAAAAATAAAGTTTTAAAGCAATGTGTCCTCCACTTCTCTGCTTTCTTCAGCTGTGTCTCCAGCCTCTCCCTGCCCCAAATCGCTGTGTGTGTTTTTGTTTGTTGTGTGTCTGATCTGCATTTGCATGACACAAAGGAGGAGAGGCAATTTTTGCTTTGGTGTTAATATTCCTGGGCTCCTACTGCAGTGCTGTCTTGCTTGGCTGTGAGCAGCAGCCGATCACTCGCTGGGATGCTTCTCTGCTGGTAATATCTTGCTTGCAGATGCTTCTCCTGGTTCCAGCTTGGCAACAGCGTGGGGTGGGAAAGGCAAACAGGTGGAGAGGCAAGGTGGTGGAAGAGCACGCTGGTGCACCTGACCACTCAGAGAGCTGCCAGCCAAGGCCAAGTGGGGCCAGCCCAGGAAAGGGCGCCATGGGAAGGGTCACTGGGGCTAAGTTGGCATCCGCACTGGCCCTCACCCCACCTGAGCACCACCAGGCAATGCCAACCTGGATTCTGTGCAGTTTTGCTGCCCACTGCCACTTGTTGTCTTTGGGAGGCTGCACTCTGCTCTCTCCCTCTTCTGGCCTGTTTGGGTTGAAAGCAAACATGGCTGAGTCACACAGAGGCATGTGGAGGTGGCTGTGACCGGGGAGCTGCAGCTGAGTGGGGCTGGCTGAGTGGGGCTGGCTGCTGGGGATGGGGGTGTGTGGCACAGGGGTGTGGGGCATGGCTTGCAAATAAGGGGGCACAGCCCCTAAATGCCCCACTATGGCTATGGGCCCACACCAAAGCATTTTCAATTCTTTTGTTGAAATACTTCAGTTACTGACTGGATGTCCAAAGGAATTCTTCTAAAATGATACCTGCCCCATTGGCTGTTAAAGGCGCACACTTCTGCTGATTGTTTATCCAGTTTAACTCCAAGTAGCTATCTTTTTCATCAAGGATGCTAATCAACTTCTTCCCTGCTGAACTCTTCCTTAATCCCTTGACAGTGGGGATAAAGAAATGTTGCTTCATTTTGGCTTTATTAAGATGAGGTGGATTAAGGAGAATTTGTAGTGATCTATTTTTGTGTGTGTGTGATCATTAGGCTCCTAACCCAATGAGTGGGTTTAATCAGCTCTGAGATGACACCCTAAGCTTCCAGTTGGACTTCAGTTTTTCCCGTACAGAGTAGGGGGTCTTTCTATACCCATGGACAAAAGGGAGTGTTGAGAATATGGTGAGTACTAGGAAATTGACCCAGCCTTTCAAAAACATCTGCATCTGGCACTGTATGGACTCACTACAGTAAATCTGGAGTGATGCATGTATCTGTTCAAGAGTAGGGATGATCATGAATGAATTAATGAACTAAAGTTCATGAGAGGTCAACCAGCTTGAACTTTCCACAAACTTTCAAGTGGTTTGTGGAGGTTCCTGACAGTTCATAAATGGATACATTTCCAGACAAACTTTCTACTCAATCAAAATGTTTACCAAACCCCAAAGGCAGGGGGAGGTTCCCTGTGCATTTGGTGTGTGTAGCTTGCAGGGGGTCCATTCTATACACTTTTTGAACCTTCACCTGACATTCCCTCCAAAATTTTCCCGGGGACATCTTCTTTGGGGGGCTACAATTCAGACCTCCTAAGTCCAATCTGCACATAACTTGGAGGGCATGTATAGGATCATCAGGGGGAAGCTCCCTGTGAGTTTGATGTCTCTAGCTTTCATAAGGTCCATTCTATACACTCCTGAACCTGCACCTGTTATTTCCCCATAATGAAAGATCATTGTTTCCAATTATGTAGAAGGCCAGTTCAGCTTATTTAGGACCTGCTATTTGTTCCAGAATTTCCCCTTTTTACTTTGATGTGGACACCTCCCAAAGCAACCAGCATAACCTGTGTCTGAATATGGCACATTTGAACTTTCAGGATTTTGGCTACTGTACCTTGGATGGCACCTGCTTCTGTTTCCCTATACAATTTAGAACAGACTGGTAGGCCAGCTACTGCAGCTGTGCTGTACCATGCATTAGAATGATCACTGCCCCTGGAAAGCTAATGATTGGCCACAAAACCCATAAATAGCATGCTCATGTTTTTCTTGCTTTGCATTGTTTTCCTTCAGTCTGCAAAATATTTTCCCTGGTGCATTTATAACAAAATGCTCCAAAGGCTAGCTCAGGCTTAATAAACCTCTGCTGGTGGCAGGTGATTCCCCCACTGCCAGCAGGAACTTCCTGCCACCGCTCAGCTGGCTGGAAGGGAAAAAGGGGTGGAAAACGGGAGTGTCAGCGGCATCCCGACAGGCTGACATCACTTTCCATGCACCTGGAAATGACATCAGTGCATTGCTGGGAGGTGCCAGGGAGGGTCTGGCATTTTGGCAAAACTCTATGGTTAAAACATAGAATTTTGTCCAAATGCCAGACTATCCCTGGTGATGTGCTGACATCACTTCTGGGCACACAGGGATTGATGTCAGTGCATCACTAGTGATGTCAGTGCATTGGTGGCAAGCCCTCCAAGAAGACAAGTCCCCTGCTGTTTGCCAGGGGGACCTGACAACTCTAGGCTGGACACTGCCTGGGATTGTGTGCAATTCAACATTTACTGTATATCTTGGTTGTGCTTGCTGGGGCAGTTGCTTGCAGTAGAAATTTTGCTGGGAGTAGGGGCAGGGAGCTGAGGTAGTTTTGCTTTTGTTGAATTACATGCAATGTTGCTTCCACAGCCATAACTCTAGCCTGGGTACTGATAAGAGTTTTCATTCTGCAAATGTCCATAGCATGTTCAAGGCTGAGTACAGAGTATTCTGAAAGTTTTTCCTTAAGTTTGCAATTAGTTGTATTGAACACAGTCTTGTTTCTTAGCATAAGGTCCTGAGATGGGCTAAACTTGCAGTGCTGGACTTTTTTTTTCTTTTTTTTTAAGCTTACTGACAAAACCATCTATTCCAGCAGCCTCATTATATTGTAATTGCCATAATTGGTATGTTTCAAATGCAAGATTTTTCCTGAGTTCACATTAAGATTTGAAGGCCGTTTAAACCTTTGCTAAAGTTTTATTGTCAGGGTCTGCACACACCTCTTGCATATTATTATAAACCTCAAGGCATTTTTTTCTCCTAAGCAGTGAAGCAAGACTGTAATTGTACCATTTCTCAGGCTCTTCTTCAGCTCTTGTGACTGATCCCATTGTCTTCAGTTCTCTCCTAAATTCCCACACAGGATAAATCTGATGGGGGCTTGAAATGCTCCATTGTTAAATAAAACGTATAACCTGGAATCTTCGTATATACCCCAAGAAGTAAAAGGACCCCTTCTGATGCCATGTGGCGTTTCCTTTTGCTTGCAGATCTGGGAACTCACTTAGGTTCTGCTCTTAGGCTCACACAGAAGATGGGCATGTTTAAAACAACAGCCATTTATTAGCAGGAAGATACAGGTATGGGAGCAACTGGTATCAAGACAAGGGAGCTCATGCAGTCTACACTTAAGTTTTAACTAACAAAACTCGGGCGCAGGAATTCTGTTAACACACACAAATATCAAAGGGGGGAACAGACTGTGCCATCATAATATATACAATAAATACACCACAATCACAATTCTTTCAGCATGTTTGCTGAAATGGTCACCTGGAAAGTCAGGATATGCCATATACTGTACCATGGTCTCATTAAACCAAGTATTCATTTAAAATAATCACAACAAGCTTTTGAACGACTCATACTTTTTTTCAAAAGCTCGTTGGTTTACTCTGCTTTGACACACAAACAGTCAGGTATAAAATATGTAAAGACCAGGTAGTTTACCGTATGATTTTACAAACTGTCCTTTTATTCAATAACATATTTTAGGCCAGTCTCCCTTCCCATTCCTGTGCTTACTGAAGGAGATGAATTGCTGGATGAATTTTGTTTTGATATACACATTCCACTCACCCCCCCCCCCATTATAGTCTGATTAACAAAGAAAGCACCCTTTAGCATCCTCTAGTACTGCTCCTGAGTATGTAAATGCAGTTGACAATGAACTCTATTCATTGATTATTATTAGAAATTTGCATTCATGGATGAGACAACCTAAAGAATAAAATCCACTTTGACCTGTCAAGACTTATTCAGCTTTTCTTTGTAGTATGACTGAATTTGCCTGGCATTTCAGTGTACAGTTTCTGTGCATACTTCAACAGGGTATTTAAATTCCTATTATAAACTCTCAGTCTTGAGAACGATGTGTGGTTTGACAACTCTATATTGTAGAGCAATTACATTGGGATGTCTACAGATTTTTGCAATATGGCTTCAAAAGAGATAGGGAACAGTAAACATATTCCTGCCTAGATACATTTGCTAGTGCTAGGCATTCTCACAGACTGAAACCAGTGCTGCTTAATTATATTAGCTTAGTTTAAAAAAAACATTTTAATGACACCACCTTGCACATGATATGTATTTCTATAGATGTTACTATCTTAGTATCAGTGTTCTTTTAAAAGCTACACAGAAAGTCTTCCATTTTCTCCCAATAATCGAATTTCTAAACAGATCAAAATCTGTCAACAGACTGTTATTGGACGGCCACCCAGCTACCACTCCACAAAATCTGGCTGAGGGTCTGGAGACCATGGTGGGAAGGTTAAAAAAGAGCAGGTTGAGACTGAATCCAGCGAAGACAGAGGTTCTGTGGCTGTGGGTGGAGGTTTGAGATTGGAGTCCAGGCTTCCAGCTCTTGACAGGGCGCTCCTGACACCAGCAGCATCTGTCAAGAGTTTGGGCATGATTTTGGATGCCCCCTTAACTACAGAGGCCCAAGTCATGCACATTGCCAGGCTCGCATTCTTCCAATTTCACCAGGCTCAGCAACTGGTTCCTTTCTTGTTGTACCCTGACCTAGCCATGGTAATTCATGCAACAGTCACTTCCAGGCTTGACTACTGTAACTTGCTCTATGCTGGCCTATCCTTGATGTTAGCTGAATTGCTTTAATTTACGTTTAGCAATTGGCAAAATACCGGGTTCTTGCCAGCTATACCAGGGTCCCACCCCTCCTGGGAGTTCTCAAGGAAAGAGGCACGTGAGGCAGATAGCAATTTAAATGCTGTTTACTGGATAGTGTTGATCAAACACACCAAAAATGTAATCACTCACACGCTCACACAGGCCTAATGAAATACAGGAAGAAAACAGCACATTCACATGAGCAGGCTATTGTTGGTGGGAAAAAGCACAGTACCTTAGATGCGTTGTCCAATCGATGGAAGAATTGGATGGGGAGAAAAATAGAAAGGCTATGGGGACACGAGGCTCGAACCTGCGAGACCACGTGGTTCTCCTGGATCGCGATTCCAGAGAGAGAAAGGGTTAAAGATGGAGGCAAGGGTTGGGTACAGCAAGCTGGACTAGAGGGGTAGTAAAGTAGACAGAGGGCGACGGCTCAAAAGAGCGAAATGCCTCTGCTCAGGCTCTTTTATTAGATGGTCTTGGGGCGGGCTATACAGACCACATCCCATTAACACACCTCTTAGGCGGTCTGTCCCTTCTGGACCCTTGGATAGGTGAAAGGTGGACAAAGGGAGGAGGGCCAGGGGATGGACAATGTTGCAAGACTATGATCTCACCAGGAAGTGGACTGTGGACTGGGGTCCGATGACTCACCTGGCCACATCCATTGTTAGTCAATGACTTTGGCCGACTGGGTGATGGCTGGAACATTAGTTGCTAGGCAACTGCGTTAGCATAACTATGCAGGTATGTTGGAGGGGGCAGGGGTTGACCAGCGTGCTGAAACAGAAAGAAACCTCATGGCTTTGTCTCTGTCTCAGGTGAACTGTCTAGAGTGTCAGCCTCCTGGCATGGGCTGGAGCTGGCTCCTATATTGAAGAAAGCACGTGGCCCTTCCATTATAGGCAACCCAAAGTTCAGGCTTATGAATATCAAAATTCATAAGAGCACTAGCAGTGCCTTGCTGGCCAACATTGAGACTAACCTGGAAGCTCCAGTTGATCCAGAATGTGGCAGTGCATGTCTTAACAGGAACATCATGGATGGCACATATTCAACCTGTGTAATGCCAGCTACACTGGCTTCCAGTGGAGTACTGAGTCAGGTTGAAGGTCTTGGTATTGGTCTTTAAGGCCTTGAGCGATCTGGGACCAATGTATCTGTGGGACCATCTCTTCTGGTATGTCCCTGGGAGAGCTTTACACTCTTCAGATAACAACCTAGTGGTGATCCCTGGCCCCAAAGATGTCTGCCTGTCCTCAACCAGGGCCAGGGCCTTTTCAGTCCTGGCCCTGACCTGGTGGAACTCTCTGCCTAAAACCACCAGGGCTCTACAGGATCTTACAC
The DNA here is from genome assembly GCA_029233225.1 of Lepidodactylus listeri. Lineage (NCBI taxonomy): Eukaryota > Metazoa > Chordata > Lepidosauria > Squamata > Gekkonidae > Lepidodactylus > Lepidodactylus listeri. The sequence continues at coordinate 132,915,075 of JARCFY010000001.1, read as the reverse complement.
AATTCCACAGGGCCTGTAAGGCAGAGATGTTCCACCAGGCTATTGGTTGAGTGCAGCCACGGTTTTCTATTGTGGCGGGCACACTCTCCCTTTCTTCCTCCCCCTAATTTTGATCTTGTGCTTCCTCTTCCCCGCCCAGAAAGTGGCCAGGCAGTCCAGAATTGGGATGTAATTAATAGGGGTGCCATCTTGGATTTCTTTTTAACCTGGTCTTCTTTTAACTTCCTTATTTTAATTTTGTTATGATTGGAATTTTAATGTTTTGTATATTTGTTTTATGGCTCTATATCTTTTTGTTGTATATCACCCAGAGCCCTGCACAAGCAGGGATAGGGTGATTAACAAATCAAATTATTAATAACAATACCAACAACAACAATATAATTACTACTTAATTATTAAAAAAATAATGTTGACTTGGATTCTGTGGATCTTCTGCACTAACAGTGGTGCTTTTCTTTGGCACAAGGAGCCTTCTGCTGATCAAAGAGAAAAGCATCACTGTAAGTTGGACTGACCCACAGGATTCAACCTCTCAGTAATAATGGAGATTCAGTCTTTCTGCTATTTCCCTAAGGTCTTTTGAATTTGGAAATCATGCATCTGGATGTCTTGGAAATCATACTGACAAGTCACAGGCCTGTATTCAACTAGCCACTAGTACAGCATGCATAGTTTTTCCCTGCATTCCACTTTCCTTATCCCTTTAACCCCCAGAAATATGACATCTAGAGTCATGGGACCCACTTTTTTGGGGGAAATCACACAGGTCAGCTGGGCTGCAGTGAGGTGAGAAATAGGAGCAATCACCCCTTTCCTTCCTCTTCCACTTGTGGTGCTTTCTAAAAAAATTTTTTCATAACATTTGTTTGGAGATGATTCTAAACATAAACTGGTAAGAATACTAATACTTACTAACATGAAGCCTGAGCCAGTGTAAGGTTACCATATTACCATATTCAAAACCTGGGACTGCCATGATGGACAACTGAGTTCAAACCTTTACTTGTGTGGAAATCTACTGCCAAAATTCTGTATTCTTTGTTTAGTTTTTCAGAATGCTTACTTCAGAAAAAAAATTACTCCTCCCTTTTTCTGTACTCCCTAAGGGCGTTTATACCAAAGAAAGAAAAAGTGAACTTAACAACTTCCATCTGAATGAATACAACTATAAAAAGAGATTTCAGCTTTAAGCTTGCATAACAAAAGGAGGCTAATTTTTAAAGCTTAGTGTGGCAGCAGGTAGACCCTGAATGCCTGTATGTTCCACATGAATTATGATTAATTTCAGGGCTTTTTTTTTGTAGAAAAAGCCCAGCAGGAACTCATTAGCATTATAGGCCACGCCCAACAGCAGAAACTCATTAGCATATTAGGCCACACCACTGACAGCACAGCTTATTAACATATTAGGCCACACCCCCATGTTACCAGAAAAGTGGTCATCCAGCCACACCCACCTTTTGCTTCTTATTCTGTTTACCTTGTTTGTTGTCAAAACCCAGGGCTTTTTTTTAGCAGGAATTAATTTGCATGTTAGGCCACACACCCCTAATGTAGCCAGTCCTAATGAGTTTTTGCTGTTGGGTGTGGCCTATTATGTTAATGAGTTCCTGCTGGGTATGGCCAACTCAAGAGCCAGCCGGAACTCTGTTCCTGTGCGTTCCTGCCCCAAAATAGCCCTGATTCATTTAATCCTTCATAAAAATATGACCCCCTCTTGGATGCACTCCTTAATGTGTTGAGGGAGGTTGTATGTGTTACTGAAGCTGAGAGCAATACCGTAGGGAATGTAGACTCTGTTAAGAGGCTAAACTCCTACCAGAGTCACTCAAAATGGAATGGTCACAGTTGAGACATCAAATTAAGATGCATCCACCCTCTTCAGGAATCAATGATCACATTAGCAGAAGAGAACAGACAGTTCCAATGGTGATGGGGTGGAGGAATCCTTGAAGGGTAGCTACTGGGCAGCAGCAGTATTGGAAGGTGACACTGGTGGAGGATCTATCATAGCATCTATCAACAGCAGTGACACTTCAGCTAACCCTGGTTAGTACTGTGCAGAAGGCGGCAATGGTAAATAACTTCTCATATCTTGAAAATCCTATGCTGAGACAATCTAAAATGAAAAAATATATAGCGCTGGAAGAAAGGACCCCAAGGTTGGATAGTACTCAATCAGCTACTAGGGAAGAGTGGAGTATAAGTATGAGTATCAATATTCTTAATGATGCAACTGAATTAAAGCTGAAAGGATCTTTAGTTGTTGATGTGAATGGAAGCAAAAGGAAAGTCCAAAGGTGCTTGACACATATCAGAAACATGGAAAGTGAGGAGTATGAATCTAAATTGTAAAATGAGAAATGGAATGTTTAACCATTGTGATGCTGGAAATGTGTGAACTGAAGGTGACTGGATTAAAACATTTTCAGTCAGAAAATTATGAAGGGTTTTACTTTGGAAATGACAAACAGAAGAAACTGAGTTACTCAAATAGTGAGGCGAGATGTATCACAAGCAATCAGGGGCTATAATGCAAAGTCTAACAACATAATATCAATCAGACTTCATGGAAAGCCTACCAACATAACTATCATTCATATCCTTAGGAGTAAGGATGTATGGCTGATAACCAAGATCAAGATAATTCATATTATAGTATTCCTCGTTACAATGTCTGGGTGTGAATGTTGAACAATGAAGAAATTTGACAGGAAGGAAGTTGATTGGAGGAGAGTTTTATGGATACCCTGGACCATCAAAGAGACAAATAAGTGAGCTCTAGATCAAACCAAGCCTGACCTCTCCCTAGAAGCTAAAATGACTAAATTGGGGCTATCATACTTTGGTCATGAGAAGACAAGAGTCACTAGAAAAGACAATATTGCCAGGAAAAGTTGAAGGCAGCAGGAAAAGAGGAAGACCCAACATGAGATGGATTGACTGAATCAAGGAAGCCACACCCCTTCAGTTTGCAAGACCTGAAGACGGGCTGTTAAAGAGAAGACATTTTGGAAGTCATGAACTTATATGGTCATAGTAAGTTAAAAGCAACTTGATGGCAATCAAAGGTCATTTTGAGCTGGAATAACATTCTGGCAGTAACAAGCCCTCAAGCCCTACCCCCAGCAGCCCTCAGTTGGGCTAGGAGGAGCAGGAAGTAGGATAAGTTGGTGGGGATGTAGGGGATGGGGGCTTGTTTCAAGTGGGGTGGGTGGGAGCAGAGGGTGCCCAGGCCGGAGGTGGCTTGGGCACTCCGGTGCAGGGGGGTGGCGGGGACTGCTTTTTGGGTGGGAGAGGGGTGATGCCCTATCTGAGCTATTCCATTAGGTGGGGGGGATGTTTCAATGCCGGAAAGCCATGAGGCACCTGGAGAAGATCAGGCAGGGAACCCAGGTGCGCTTGCATGCCTGCCCTTTGATTCCCCACTCCTGTTTCCCCACACCAGCCAGTTTGGTGTAGTGGTTAAGTGCACGGACTCTAATCTGGGAGAACCGGGTTTGATTCCCCACTCCTCCACTTGCACCTGGCTGGATGACCTTAGGCAAGCCATAGCTCTGTACCAGCTGTTCCCTCAAGGACAGCTTGGGAAAGAGTTCTCTCAGCCCCACCTACTTCACAGGGTGTCTGTTGTGGGGAGGGGAAGGGAAAGGAGTTTGTAAGCCGCTCTGAGACTCCAAGTGAGTGAAGGGCGGGGTATAAATCCAATCTCTTCTTCTTCTTCTTCTCCACTTGCACCTGCTGGATGACCTTGGGCAAGCCATAGCTCTGTACCAGCTGTTCTCTCAAGGACAGTTGTCTCAGAGCTCTCTCAGCTCCACCTACCTCACAGGGTGTCTGTTGTGGGGAGGGGAAGGGAAAGGAGTTTGTAAGCCGCTCTGAGACTCCAAGTGAGTGAAGGACGGGATATAAATCCAATTTCTTCTTCTTCTTCCCCAGCCAGCCCACCATGGCAGGCTGGCTGGGGGAGGGAAGGGCAGGCATGGAAGCATGCCTCCTCCTCCTCCCTTCCCTATCTGAGCTTCTCCGAAACTCAGAGAGGGGAGGGAAAGTGGGGGGGATGTTGGCTGGGGAAGGGATGGGCAGGTTGACTGGACGTGGCGGGTTGGCTGGGGAAGAGAAAGGCAGGCCTCTCTGCTTTTGCAGAGAAATGCGGGGAAGGGGGGGGGTTTAAATGTTGCCTTCTGATACACTTCTGGTGATGTCAGGGGGTGTGGCATATGCAAATAAGTTATGATAATGTTATGCTAATAAGCTCCTGCACCTCTTTTTCTACAAAATGACCCCTGATGGCACCTAACACATACACACTCACACATACACAAATAAAATATGATACAATTTTTAAAAAAAAAAACCCAGCAGTTTTAGTGATATTTAGGACATAGGATTTGTTAATTCAAGGAATATCCTGCTAACACTGAAGCTTTCCAGGGTGCAGTTTGGTCTGTGGGGAGTTTTGTTTCCCTTAGCCATGTGAAATGTCTATGATAAAATTATTTGTCCAGTGAAATATCTATGATAAAATTATCTGTGACACATTTACAAATATTGTGAGCCCAGCTCCTCCCTATAGTATTTTTAAGGGCACCAAAGCACTGTAACATGCTTTAGCAGCTTTGACAAAAATAGAAATTTAATCTTTTTCAGCACAATGAACCAGTGCACTATTTATTGTATTTCCTAAGGAGCAATTTGCATCTCCAACTTCACAGTGTCATTATTTTTCTCTCTGAATGAACCTGAAAGTGTATGCAAGCTACAGAAATAGTTCATATTCATTCTGTTTCTATAGCTTGTGTGAACCAAGAGAGGCAGTCGGCTGATAAGGCTAAGTGCGCTTGAGCCACTGTTTCAAAATGTTTAGGGAACTGGTGGTTTCAGGTATTTCTATCAGTCTCGGTCCTTTCTCTGCAACAAAGCTGAGATGTTCACCATTACGATGTCTCTCCCAGCCAGAGGGGGAAATTTCCCAATTATCCTATGGGTTCTCACATGTCAAATTTGAATATTAGAGGTGGTCATTAAACCCTAATACCTCCTGGACCAATACTTGGGATGTGGTAGATCAACTACCCCCATCATACCACTCCACTCAGCGAAGAATTTATTAAAATATTTACATCCCACCTTTCCTTTTGGCTCAAATTTGAAGCCTTTCTGTAATCTAAGGAGCCCTCCTCCAGTTTAAATATCTGTACTGTTGGAAGAAGAGCCACTGAAGTTAGAGAAGGCTCCTTTGGGTGGAAGAAGACTACTTGGAGGATGATCAGACCCACCCCAACATGGTAGGAGGTTAGCAGCTGTCCTATCAAGGAACTTTAGCAACAAAATGCACAGAAATAGAGAAGCAAATGGCTAGCCCTTAAGGCTCATCACACAGGTCCTTGTCTGTGTGAAATGCACCCCGAGGGAGCTTCAATTGCTCATTGGGCACCTGAATTTTGATTGACAGGTTTCCCTGGGAATGATGGTCTGTGCTTCCCTGGCTTGGGCGACAGCTAGGGCCTCCGCTCCACATCATCACGTGCATTTTACCAGGGGCATGAAGGAGGACCTTAAAGTTGTGTTGTCCTTTTTGTCACAGTTTAATGGGGTTTCCATATGGTAGGACCCATTAGTGCTGGGTATGGATGTGCAGGTTCACTCCAATGCTGCAGGCAGCTCAGGCTTTGAAGGTGACTACAATGGGTGGTGGTGCATGTGACTTTGGCTGTCTCACTGGGTGGGAGTGGACAGTTTGCACAACGTCACATTTCTGGAGCTTTTTCTCATCTTGGTGGCAATTGTCATATGACTTGAGTGATTTAGGAATAAGAAGGTTCAGTTCTGGCACAATAAACAAGCAGTTGTGTGGGTTATTAACAAGTAGATATCATTCTCAGAGCGGGTCATGCATTTGGTGTGCAGATTTGTCCTGGTTTGTTTGTCCGCCAATATAAAACTTCTAATTCAACTCATCGCAGGAGTTGATAACAGCATCACAGATGCCTTATCTTGCCTTCAGGAGGAGAAGTTCCACAGCTTGGCACCAGAAGCAAACCAATATCCAGACTAGTTTCCAGAGAAGGTTTGAGTGCTTGGGAATGCTGCATAATACTGGGATAGAGCCAGGGGCAGGCCCCTAGGACCATATGTGGGCATCTTGCTGCCATTTCCTTCTTCAGTAAGGCTCAGTTTTCCCAATCCATGTGCTACCTTTGCCACCCACAGGACAATTTAGGGTTGGCAGAGGTCATCCCCGAGGGTGCTGGATCCTCGCAGGCCCATCACATTCTTTAGCCAGAATTATTCAACAGTTGCCGAGCTTGGGTTGGTCAGTGTATGAAGCAGCTCTCTGTTTGAAGCAGCTTTCACCTTAGCCTTTTTGGGGCTCTCCATATGGGGGAACTGGTGGCCAACCCCAGGGTAGATGGCTCTGGATGGACCCTCAGGGAACATGATGTGCTAGTCCAGAGGTCAACTGTCTCCCTGATAATTCAAAAGTCTAAGACAGATCAATTGGGCTGTGGGTCTCAGCTGTACTTCGGCGCTATGCAGGGGCCTGGCCCATGCCCAGTATAAGCCGTGTTAGCCTTTTAATGTGTTTCTGTTCCAGTTTCAGCTTGGTGGCAGGAGGCAATGAGGATCTGCAGCTACAGCACCATACATTGGGCAGGAGTTTACGCGGCATCCTCCAGCTGGAGATCAGACCTGGGCCTGCAACACTTCATTCAACTGTCTTGAATCGGTGCAAGAGGGATGTGGTAGGACTCCTTGGTGCCTACCATTATTCATTGGCTGTGGCAAAGTGGACATCCCAGTGCCCTGATCATACAGCTGGGTGAGAATGACCTGGATATGGACACAGGTCTCAGCTTGGCACACTGATTTGTGTGTGCTACACTCTAAGCTGCTGGCTATGACTTTCTTATGGTAAGACTTTTTGGAGAGCCACTCCTGGTGGGATACGTTGGGCCCTGAGAGAGTGGACATCACTAGGAGAAAGGTTACCAACAGGCTGGGCAAGGTCATGGAGGCCCTAGGAGGTCACCGTATTTGGCACCTGGACATTTTGTATCTCCAGGCTATGTTTTATCCAGATGGTGTCCATTTGTCAGAATGGAGGCAAGCTATATGGTTGCATGGCATTCAGCATGGCTTGAGGGTTTGGTTGCAGCTGTGGGAGCTTTGGTGGGAGCCAGTCGGGTTTTGCCTGTCTCTTGTGGGGGTATCAGCGCAGGGCTGGATCCATTTCAGAGGAAAAGTGACCTACATGCCCATTCCTCCCAAAGTTGGGGGATCTCCTTAAGGGATTTTGGGGGTTCAAGGGGCATGTCCAGCTCAGAAGCTCTCAAGTCACCCTCATTATCAACTGACAGGAGAGTCCACACAGTGGCTACCATCAACGTGGATCTCAGATCCTGTCATCTCCTGGTCTATTCCTCCCCCCAGTGAGCAGGCTGGGGGTAGAGAGGGGTTTTTCATCAGCCAACAGGCAGGTTGGCCAATGCCAGGATCCATTTGCCTCATGTTGTGCCAAGGCTCTTTCAGCTGCTGTAACCAATAAAGCTGTGTCCATTTTCATTCCAGAAGGTTGTGGGTTGTTTTTTTTGCCTTAGGTCTTCTCTTCAGTGCTGGGTCTTCCTACTATTTGTATGCCATCTTTCAACCCAAGGTGGATTTCCATCATGCATAATGTGACTTCTCTGTTCCCCCTTCCTCCTACAGCCCAAATGCTGTTCCTGGGGGGCAACACGGGACTGCACAAGGGGGTGTTTGAGGTTTGCCATAGTTGGACATCTCCCTGCACACACACCTCATGCATGGAGTTGATCAGTGGGATCCAGTCTAATCCATTTAAGGTAGGATGTAGTAAAAGGTCTGATTTGAGTACTCTGTACACTCATTTCTTTTGTCCCACTGTCATTTCTGGTCAAACAGGTTTTTGCAGTTTGTTTTTGGAGCACTAGGAAACCCCACAAAGTATGTAAAAAGAGACAATGGTGAGGTAACTGAATATTGTGGGCAATGTTGTCTCCTCTATTATAGTTACCTCTTTCCAAACTTTCTCTCCACCCATGGGAAAACATTTATACTTTTGATCCAAATGGAGTATTATTTGTATTTTCTGGCTTTTCTTAAAATGGGATCCAACAAGAAAAAAACACCCTACAAGGAAAGAACTGAAGTATGACTTTCTAAATGGTAAAAAAGGCAACTTAGAGTTTTGATAGCTGAAAAGAAGGTACCACATTCTGGTATTATATGTAATCAACCAAGTCCCCTCCCCCCTTGAATGCGGTAAATTACATTGGAGTTGATTTGAGTTTTGCATCAAGAAAATATATGTAACCTAAGTAAAAGCAGAAGTAATCTAAACTTCATCTATAACCCAGTTCAAATTAGAATTGACACTGGTTGTCCAATGCTGTTTGGCCATCCGGCATCAAATGTTCCCCTTTCCAGTTAAGAATTGTGCAGAAAGCCTAAGCACTGACATGTCTGTTCCTCACGAACCATTTTATTGTTAAGGAATCTTGCATTGTAACCTTTGTGTTTTGCTAGGCTGACCTCTAGGGCTTTTATAACCTTTCTGTAAACTGACTTGCCAATCACCAGGCTGAATGTAATTACTCTTCAGAGATGAAGTAGATCTTTGAAGGCAAGAAAACAGCCTCAGGTATTTAGGTAACTGCTTGAACTTTTCTAATTGGTACAAACTGTCTGTAATAATTCCAGTTTGCCAAGTTCTGCCACCCAGCAGTTTTGCTATTTTAAGTTAATGCACTTATAGTGATGTTATTCAGTGATATATGATCTCAGCATCTGGGCCCTCAAGATCAGTTAGGTTTTGAGACAGACATCTCTCTAGGCCATTGCTCTTTAAAGTGTATACTAATAAAACAACCCTGTATTGATCCATTTAAAGTTTACATAATGCACTGGCCCACTGAAAATTGGTTTCTTAAATGCTCTGAGAGTGTTATCATTCCTCCCTTACCAGTTTATTTGATAATATGATAAAAAAAACCCTCGGGTTCTGAGATGAAACAGAATATTGCTTTTAACTAAGAGTATATAGCAGTGATATAGCTTGTAATACCAGCAGGCCATGCAATGACATTTTTATGGCCTGGGTTTGCAGAATAGGAGGACCCTCTTTGAAGAGGCATTAGCAATGACTAGGGGAAGAGGGAGCCCACTTTTTTCAGGGGTATTTATAATATTAGTTGATTGCCCAGCTATTTGGTCTATTGTTCAGTCACACAATTGACTCTTTGCGACCACATGGACCACATCACGTCAGGCCCTCCTGTCTTCCACCATCCTCCCGAGTTTGCTTAACTTCATGTTTGTTGCATCGATTACACTGTCTAACCATCTTATCCCTTCTTCTTTTACCTTCAATCTTTCCCAGCATGAGGGTCTTCTCCAGTGAGCCCTCCTTTCTCATTTGGTGGGCAAAGTACTTGAGCTTCAGCTTCAGTATCTGGCCTTCCAGGGAACAGACAGGGTTGATTTCTTTTAGGATTGACTGATTTGATCTCCTTGCAGTCCAAGGGACTCTCAAGAGTCTTCTCCAGCACCATAATTCAAAAGCATCTATTCTTTGGCACTTGGCCTTTCCTATGGTCCAACTCTCACAGCCATACATTACTACTAAGAATATCATCAATTTAACCATATGGACTCTTGTTGGCAGGGTGATGTCTCTGCTTTTTATTATGCTGTCTAGGTTTGCCATCGCTTTCCTTCCAAGGAGCAGGTGTCTTTTAATTTCATGGTGGCATTCACCATCTGCAATGGTCCTGGATTCCGGTTTGTGATTCATCCAGGCTGGCATTTCTCATGAGGTACTCTGCATATAAATTAAATAAACAGGGTGACAATATACATCCTTGTTGTACTCCTTTTCTTATGCTAAACCAATCAGTTGTTTCATGTCTGGTTCTAACTGTCGCTTCTTGACCCTTATCCAGGTTTTTGAGCAGACATGTGAGGTGGTCTGTTACTTCCATCTCTTTAAGGACTTGCCACAGTTTGTCTTTGTAGGACTCTGACAGAAACATGAGTCTTTGTAGGACTGGGGACTCTGACAGAAGAATCCAGTTGAAGTCAATAGTGTGGCATCCAGAAGCCTGTATACAATGGATTTTGTTTGGATGTGAGTGTGTGTGAATGTTTGTGAAGGTATTCAGGAGACAGTAGGTGCTAGGAGGGTTTTCTGTGGGGAGTGTAAGTTCACCATTTCCCTCCTTCTCTGACTGTTTCCATATTTACCGGCCCTTCACAATGACAGTCACTGTCCTCCGTCTTCCTTGCTGCTAGTGGTGGGGCTGTGGTTGTGGGCAAAGTAGTTGCAATGAAAATTAAGACAAGATGTGAGCTGAGGTACCCATCACCCCTTAAACTGTGCTCAGACTTTGTGGAAGGCAACTGGTGCTTGGGTCCTGTTAATCAATCTCATTGTGACCACCACCACTGCCTCTCCTGTTATGCCAATAAAGGGTTGTGGTTGTGGTACACTGCCTCTCTATCATCTTCAAGGCAGCTGAAGAAGTGCCATGGCATAGGGTTTAAGGACAGATAGCCCTTGGTGGTGGTGGGGAGATGCATGTGCACTGAATGCTTGCACATTCTTCTCCCTTGTTGAGCAACTAATGCCCCCTGGGACTGTTTCGGGTTAGGGAAATAGAACAGGGGAGAAGGTAGTAGCCCCTCCTCCCTCAATCCAGATGAATAGGGCCCATGAGATGCTTCTGAAGTGAATTTCCCTATGAACTTGCAGCTGGAATGTTGCTGTAAGTCCCTGTGATGATCACGTGGTAGCTGTAATGTGTAGTTTGGTCCTGAATAATGGCTGGTTGTGATTGACTTCTCCAGATGTTTGGGGAAAATTGTCCGAACTTCTTCACCAACCAATTGTTACCACCATAAAACTGATTCTGATAAATGCCACTTCGGGGGCAATTTAAAGTCTTTTTAAGAGTGACTGTCAATATATTTATATATAGAAATATGGGATGACATTTGACCTACAACCTGATTCCCAACCTATATATTACACACATGATTAATTCCCATACAGGCTGGTGGACTGCGGCCTTCCAGATGCACCAGGATCTTATCATAATAAGTTGTATAGATCTTTCATAAGCTTGCATGACCATGACTGTGCTAAAGCAGCTGTTTTTAGCAGGTATTGCTGTGTGAGAATGGCTCAAGGCTCTGCTTCCATCTTAAAGTATACTCTATTAATTGGACACCAAAATTACATCTTCATTCAGAACTGTGCCCGAAAGTGAATTTCAGATCAGCATGGATCTGACCATGAGCATGAAAAAGGTATAAGCATTTCACACATCATACTTTGGGGGGGGGGGGGGGAGGGACGCTGTCTAGTAAGTGATTTTTACATTGGCAATTCATGCAAAAAAGAAACATTTGGATCTATTTGCTAACTCCTGCACTGTGGACTTACTCCTGAAAGGCTACACTACATGGCCTTGAGGGGAGCCAGTAATATATGTAATTTATTTAGGAGGCTAGGAGTACATTCTCTTCCCAGAAGGGCGATACAGTTGTCACCCCCAGACTCTTGCTAATTAAGTTATAGAGTACAGAATAAAGTTGTTGCTAAAAGCCAAGGTGGTGTTGATGAAAGTAGAGAAACACAGCAAGCTGCCCTGAGCCTGCTTTGGTGGGGAGGGCAGGGTATAAATCAAATCAAATTAATTAATTAAAAAAATTAAAATATCCCTTAATGACTTGGATTCCATGGAGCTGTTCTGTCGGTGCAGAGCAGCTCCTCTGACAGAATGATTTCCCCCCTTCATTTGTGGAGGGTGATTTTGGCCTATTCCCCACTCCTGCTACAGACTTCCAATTTGACCATCCTCATTGCTACTTCAGGCCTCTCAGTCAGAAGAAGAAGAATTCTAGGGAGGACAAAGAAGGGAGCAGCAAGACAAGGGAGGTAGGGAAACTGCCTTCTTCTAACATGACTATGCTTAGGGTTACCAACTCAGAGGTTGGGAAATTCCTAGCGATATGGGGGTGGAGCCTGGGAGGAACCTCAGAGGAATATAATGCCATGAAGTCCATGGTCCAAAACAGCCATTTATTCCAGGAGAATTTACCGCTGTTGTCTGGAGATTAGCTGTAATTCTGGGAGATCACCAGGTCCTGCCTGGAGGTTGGCAGCCTTAACTCTGTTGCTTTGCATTCAAGCCAGTGTCTTTTGTGCATCTTTACTGGGATGGAGCCTCAAAAGTCCCCTTGTTTTTCTTAAATATATTATAAGAATGTGCTCTGTAAAAATGTACTCTGTGACGTGTCAGGTGCATTAGTGGACAACACCAATAACAATAATAATATCTTCTTCCCTGTTCAGATGTGAAGGCAGAGGTAGGATAAAAGATCAACACAATCTAGAACATTGGCATTGATCCTGAAAGAGTGGATTAGCTCATATTTATTTCCTTGAAGATATGTTGATATCATCACAGAATCCCACCCTTATCTATACATCATACTTGCTTTGTATTGACAGAAAAAGCTAATTGAACATGCCTTAGAGTTGTTGGCGGAAGGAGGCAGAACTCCTCCACTATGCACACATGAGCTTCACTATCCTCGATATATGAGGGCTCCTTTAGCAGTCATTAATCTGTGTCTAGATGCTGTCACATCCCCATGATATATCACAGCACATACATAATTAAATATGGAAAGGAGCTGGAGCCAGGAGGACAGCATTTCTACTTCTGAGTGACCAAGAATTCTTAAACATTTTCCTCCCTGCTTAATCTTTTTGATATCTCCCGGCAGATATCAAATGGGGGAGCAAGTGCTAAATTATTGTGTCCAGTTTGTCAAGCAGCTTCTGATGGTATATAGGAGCCAGGAGCTACAGAAACACGTCATTCTCTTTTCCAAGAGTGTGAATACAGTTTATCACTGCATTGTGGTTGAACAGGCCATAGCTTCTGTGCCAAGCCAGGGCATTATGCACTTTCAGAAAGTATGATTCACAGGGTGGCAATTCAGTAATCAAGCACAGTTACTTTCTCAAGCCTGAATAACAAGACAATCCTGTGGTCCTGCTATGGCAAGGCAAACGCAAGGGTAATGTAGTTGCGATCGTAAGCACTCACAGAAGCAGAAGTAACAGAACAACAATAGCTGTGGAACAAAAGCTAATGTGACAGCATTGATAGACATTCCCGCAGCATCCCTGGAAACCACACTACTCTTCTCCAGTCATGATGTCACTTGATGATAGAGCTCCACATTAGGCATGCATAGAAGGCATTGCTATAGATGGGCAAACAACTCCATGACATCATCCAAACCATTACACCCAGCCATTTAAACAGGCAGTCAGAAAAAGACCATAGTATCTTCCTCTGCATATGGAGCTGCAGGTAGTGCTGGAATATGGCAATGTCTTGTGTACAAAGAACAGGAAGAAAGAAAATCCTGCAAGGCGCCACAAGCTGTAGCTAAACAAGACTATAGAGGGAGTACCTTCTTTCCAAAGGGGCTTCTCCTTGTTTCTTTACAGAATGCTGCTCTTGGGGTTTTCTTTTAGAACAGTCCAGGACCCTCTCGCAGCTAGCAATGCAGATAGGTTTATTTCTCTTTCCAATCCAGTTTATTAGTTTCTAAATATAGCTTTCTTTACACTTTAATCAGTTCAGTGTCCTGATTGCTGCATAAGCATCACCAACAGGCAGGGCATCCTCATTCAGAACCTAGAGACTTCCCAGGAAAAGGGTCAAAATCATGCTGTGGGCACCTCACCACAGGAAGACAGTTGCCACAACTTTTCAAACAACATGGTTGATGGGGGTGAGGGGAGAACAAAGATTTTTTCAAGTAGGGGGATGGGGTACCAGATGGCAAGGAAACATATAACAATGACAGCAACCTAGTAAAAATGGATGTATGAAAAACCTGATGGGATAAGGGCAATTCAATGGAAATCAGGAAGCGTGAGTTTGAATTCTGCCCGAGGAGATATATATCTGTCTGCCACAGAAAAAATCTGGCTTTCGTTCACTTATGGAAACAAATCATTCTGATGGGGAAAGGCAGTAGGAATAGAATCCAGCCCTCCTCTGTTAAAAGGCAACATCCTAATCACATAATCATAGGAGCAGACAGAAGAAAAGGCCTATAATGTGGCCTTTGTTATCTCCCTCACACACATTGGTTCTCTTCCATATGGATCCAGCCATATAGCCTAGTAATGAACAGCGTTAAATGAATAATCTTAAATGAGCCATAACTCAGTGGACAAATATAAGTTAGCTTGGAAGAAGCCTTTCGTTTGAACCCTGGCTTTTAGCCTCTTATGGAGGAAATAATTATGTATGTATTTATTTATTTAGATAATATATATGCTGACTCTGTAGAGCCTGCTCAACAAAGCTCATTGAGTAAAAGCAATACAATAAAAACATAAAAACAAAGTTAGGCCAAAAATTATGTCAAAAATTATAGCAAAAATGGAGCATAAGAAGCCAAAAAGCAAACCAGAGGCATAAAGGGTTACCAGCCTCCAGGTGCAGCCTGGAGTTCTCTTGGAATTATAATTCATTTTGAGACTACAGTTCCCTGGAGGACAGGGCAATTTCAGCAGACAGACTCAATGGCATCATGTCCCTTCTGAGTGCTCTCCCCTCCCCAAGCTCTGCTGTTCTCAGGCAGAATTTCTAGGAATTTACCATTCCAGAGTTGGCAACTTTGTAAGATGACATTCATAAAACTGGCTAAAAGAAATTATTCATAGAGTTATAAAAGACTGGGTAAAAATACATATTTTGGCTTGGCACCTAAGGACAGTGAAGAACAAAAAAACCTCTCTGACCTACCCAACCCCCATGACAGCTGTTACTTAGCCAAGCCTCCATAATCCCACCAAGCCCTTCGGGAGAGGGCATTCCATAGGCAAAGTGCTACCAATGACAAAGTCCTGTCTCTAGTCACCAGTCTTTGGAAGCACAGATAGCAGAGCTTGGGGGAAAGGATCTTAACTGGCAGGCCTGACAGTAGGGGAGGAGGCAATCCTTGATGTACCCCCACCCAAGCCATTTAGGGCCTTAACAGTAAGAACCAGAAGCTTAAATTATGTCCAGAAACAGATGGGTAGCCAGAGGAAATCTTTCAGCCCAAGGCTGATACAGTACCTGTATCCAGCCCTCAAGAATACCCAGCCCCCCACTCAGAAGAGACATATATGAGCTACACATAAATGAATAGCATCAGTCAGAAAACTCTCTGGCCTACCCAACCTGCAGGACAGCTGTTATTTAGCCATGCCTCCACAATCCCATTCAATAGAATGATCATAAATGTTTCCTGGTTATTTCCCCAGAACAGCTTGTTATCTATCCCTGTTGCCCTCTATGTATCCAAACCGCTGAATTTATTTATATGTTTATTATTAGTGGAGGAAGAAGAAAAGTGAGTGTGAGGTCCTTTCCAATGGTATATCAGGCTCAAATGCCACTCAGCCTTCTTCCATTAGTCACCACAATACAGGAGAGAAAGGAAGAGGCAGTGAGAAAAAGTGGAATACACATTTTATGTATAAATATATGGATGCTCCATAATATTTAGGAAGGAAAGAAGGGAGTCATGGCCATTGAGCTGCTATGACCATCACCTCATCTTGGCTGAGAGTTTGGTGCCCAGGCAACATACACATGCTTCAGTTTGAAGGGAGTATGAGTATGGGCCCTTTCCAGCATGCTGCACTCCAACAGGAAGACAGCTGTGGTGAGGAATAAGGTGCATGTAATACAGCTGAAACAATCATGGCATTCACTGAATGATTTCTGACAGCATCATAGAGGAATGTGTTTGCCAGCCTCCTTGTTCATGCAAAGCTAAGAGAGAAGAGAGAAGAGATTGGATTTATACCCCACCCTTCACTACCCAAGGGAGTCTCAGAGTGGCTTACAAACTCCTTTCCCTTCCCCTCCCCACAACAGACACCTTGTGAGGTAGGTGGGGATGAGAGAGCTCTGAGACAACTGTCCTTGAGAGGAAAGCTGGTACAGAGCTATGGCTGCCCAAGGTCATCCAGCAGGTGCAAGTGGAGGAGTGGGGAATCAGACCTGGTTCTCCCAGATTAGAGTCTGCGCACGTAACCACTACACCAAATATTTTGATCTCTGCAGAGTCACAGGTGTTGCCATTCAATATCTTTATGGTACTGCCCTTTGGTATTATAGTCTTTCATGAACCCTGAACAGGCAGAAGAAGATGGCTAGAACAAACACCATCCCCATAGAGGAGCGCCTGTCTTCCCATATCTGCTGCAGACCCTTTTCATAATTAGTGGGAGACAGGAGCTGTCTTATAGTAAGTCAAACAACTAGTCTGTCAAGGTCACACTGTCTACTCTGATTGGCATCAACTCTCCCTGGAAGAGGTCTTTCACATCAGCTTCTATCTGATCATCTTAACTGGAGCTGCCAAGGGTTGAACCTGCATGCAAAACAGATACTTCCTCACCAAGGGCCAAACTAGATGACATGGCTTCCCTGGAGATGCCACCACCATTTTACTGCTAGAATTTCTTCACTGTACAAACACCACAGGGCCCCAATCCTGCTCAGAACCATGGCACAGCAGCAGGAAAGATTCCTGTCTCATCCTCATGCTGTTTTCAAGACCCCAAACCCCATGTAGGGCCCTGCAGGATTGGGCCCCCACAACATTAGTAGAGTTATTCATTTACTTCATTTATACCTGGCCCTTTTCTCCAATGGGAATGCAAAGCAGCTTGCATAATCCTTCTGTCCTCCATTTTATCCTCACAACAGATTTGTGAAATAGATTAGGTCTCCCAGCAAGTTTATATGGCTGAGTTGGGGTTCAAACCTGGGTCTCCCAGATCCTAATCTGACAGTCTAACCACTATACCATACTGGCTCAAAATGAAGGGATTCTAAAATGAAGGAATTGTAGCAGTAGTATCCCAGAGGACACCATATCATCTAGTTTGGCCCTGACCCATAACCCCATCCACTGAGCTGCAGCTTGTGGGGAATCCCAATATGGTTCCTGAAAATCCTAAATGAAGACCCTACAAGTCTCTCCTGCTTTGTTATTTTATTGGGGGTTGCCAAGAATTTCACATTTAACATATTTGACAGTTGAATTTACCATATTTGAATGTGACTATCAGATGTGAACCAATCAGCTGGACTGTTTGATTCACACTGAACAATTCAAACACCAGTTAACAGGTTTGCATTGGTTTTTCCAAAACTCAACATGTACCAGAACATCGCCAGTCCAACAAGATCAGCAACCATTAGACAAATTAAACAAACACCAAACAGTATGATTTAAAAAAAACAACAAAAAAAAACCCATCAAGTATGTGTGTGTGTGTGTTTGATTATGGCTGTATTCAAGAAAGTAAGCCAACATGCCCATACAATTCCCTCTAGAAAGGTAAAGTTTTCCCTTGCTCGAAAGCCAGTCAAATCTGACTCTAGGGTGCAGTGCTCATCTCTGTTTCCAAGCCAAAGAGCCAATGCTGTCCAAAGACATTGCTGTGGTCATGTGGCTGGCATGACTAAACACTGAGGCACATGGAACGCTGTTACCTTCCCACCGAAGTGGTACTTACTTATCTACTTGCAATTTTTTGCTTTCATACTGCTAGGTTAGCAGGAGCTGGGACCAGAGATGGGAGCTCACTCCATCATGCAGCACTCGGGTCTTGGACTGCTGAACTACTGACTTTCTGGTCACAGTTCAGCATCTTAACCACTGAGCCACCGCAGTCCCATTGCAATTCCCTTTACTGCACCTTAAAAAAATCAGTAATTATGAGTGTGTGAACTAACATTCTAACAATTAGGAATGGGCATGAACTGGAAACATGCAGTTCGTGTCTGTTCGTGGTTCGGAACCAAACCACGAACTGAATCAAACTGGGAGGTTCATTTATGAACTGAAATGGTTTGTGGTTCATGGACCTGAAAACTCCATTGAAATGGACCGCAGGCCCTTTCAATGGAGTTTGCAGAAAGCCCTAAGAACAGGTTATTGACAGGGGAGCAGCTCACTTCCCACTGTTCCGGTGTTTTGGGCTGTCTTCTGCAGTCCTTTTAAGGGACTGCACAAGGCACCTGGAAATAGCTGAGTGGCGGGGAGCACCTCCAAACTGCTCAGCTGTTTTTGCACCTTTCATGGGGAACAGAAAGCAGGGGTTTAAAGAGACTTGGAGTCCCTTTAAACCTCTGCTTTCTGGTCTATCCACAAATTGCCACAAACTGCTTTAAAAGTTCATGGAAGTTCATGATGTTAGACCCATTATGAACTTCTGTTCACAAACCATGAATGAATTTTGCTTCGTGTTTCAGTTTGGGCCCTTCCCTACTAACAATTTGTTGTCACAATCTCTGTATTCCCTGCTTTTTTTTAAAAAAAGTCTCTAGCCTCTTTCCTTGCAGAATTATAAGGGGAAACCCCTTAGTGTGCACTGTTGTAATGTCAATCACAATTTTTTAAAATGTCCAAAATCCCTTCAAGGGCATGACAGGAAAAATGGAAGCTATGACTGTAGGAAAAACTGATTGTTTTGACTTACACAGTTAAGAAAGAATATAGTGAAGTAACCTGCCATGAATGAATTGTTGAATAGTCAGACTAAACGCTGAAAACCTGGCTCCCTGTTTATGACTGGGGAACAGGACATTAGCCAGACTAGTGTGTGTTTGAGCATTTCTAACTCCTTTATCATGGTATATCTGCCTGACTCCAGCTTTCTGCTTGCTTTCATTTTTTTTCCAGCAAAAGAGCAGAGTGAAGGGTAGCTGTGCCTGGCAGTGTGGCAGAGTGGTTTAGCTCTACCTCTGGGAGAGAATAGAGCACCTGATTGTTAGGCCTGTCTCTCGTAATGAGCAGACCTTGTACCATTTAGTCTGACTGCTGTGAAAGGGCAGGCTGGTGTGGATGGAATCCTCTCTCTCTGTTAGGATCCAGCCTAGTCAATGGCTGAGGACAGACTTGCAATCTTCCTCGAGACAGCAGCAAGACCAAAAGCCATGGGGAAAACTGCCCTGGGGCTGCGTGTTCCCACTGGCCAGTTTCCCATGGGAGCATGCTGGAATGGAGCATTCAGACTGCTGTGGAGTGGCCCTGGGCGGGCCTGCCTCTGCAGCTCGTGGCGGGGCAGTTTCGGCAATATGCGCATGGGCGCCTATGCGTATGGCTGCATGGCCTCAGCAGCACTCTAAAAATTTAAAATTTCTCCACCTCCTGTATTCACAACGCCGCCTCCGCTTGAATCCTGCCTCCTCCCATCCATACAGCCAGGAAGCGAGATCCAAGTGGCAGACGGCCCCTGGACACCACTTTCTGCCAGTGCCCCTCTGAGGCAGAAGGGAAGCGGCTCCCACACGGGTGAGTATGGAAGGGAGCCAGAGGACAGCTGCGGCTGTTTGAATTGGCTCCCTTCCCCCACTTCTGAAGCGGAGCTCTCCTGCCCCACTTTCCTAATCTGTCCTCAGCCATTAAAAGCCTGTTTATACCTATAAGCAGTAAAAAGAGCTCAAATCACATTCTGAAATCATAACTAGCTTGAATTTATGTGCCTCAGCTAGGTTTCTCCAATGTCTCCCTGGAAACTTGTGATGCTGATCTTTTCTTGGAAACAACCTGTAAACAAATGGATCTTTGTTACTTATATACAACTCCTGCCTCAGTGATCTTTGTGTTCTACTTGCTCACCACAAGATTTACCTCATAGCAATGAACACAAAGCCTTTCTACTAGGCTGTAAGTTTGCTTTTTCTTTTCTTTTTTTGCCTTGGGTTTGTTCAGTTCCTGTTGTGTTGGGTGAGTCCTATATCAGCTCAAGTCTTACCCAGGCTTCAGAGGTTGAGGTTTCAAAGAGTCCTGTTCTCCAATTTTGGTTGATGTAACAAAGTCCAATGCATGTGCTTTACAAAAATTAACCAAATAATGCATACAGCCCATTTGATTTGCATTTTTTTTTTTTAAATTTCAAACCCACAGGCTTGTCTATAAGTTACTGGAAATGTTGGGACAACTTACTGGAAAATTACACACCAGTGGGAAGAGTGCAACTTTTTGAATATTTATGAAAGAAGACAAGAAATGAGGATATTTCCTTGAAATTGAGTCCAGACGTATAATGAGGCTGATCTGAATCTTAAGTGGGTATTACAGTGCCAAGCCGGTTGGAGTCTTCTGCTTCTGGTTTTGTCCTGTCTGTGGCAAGTGTTTTGCATCCCACTTAAATATGGATTTTTGGTGGAAGGTATGTCCCTTTATCTTTTATTTGAAGACAGGAGTCTCTGCTGAGAAATAAGCATCTTCTCCTTGATCATATTTTTGTGTTCATTCTTGGAATGTGGAACAATTTGGGAGCTGTACCCTGATTAAAGCATTCCCCTTGATTAATTGTACTTTGGCTTCAGACACTGCTGGTTTCTTCTAAAAGCAAGTACACAATGCCTGGATTACTTGACTGCACATCTGCTCTCGCCAGCGCCTGCAAATATTTATACACATTTTAATGATTCCCTGTCTACTGTAAGACTTGACTGCCTTGCTAATCCTGATAGCATCTTCTTTGGTCTAAGATTTTCCATCCTCGGATTCAGTCATGTAAACAAAGAGACAAACAGCATGTTTGGGGGGAGATTATTATGCTTTTGGCTTATGTTTAAGCCTGAATGGTAATATTATATAGAAATATCTACGTCTGAGGTTGGAATTATATTCTGGTTAAGGGGGAAAATGTGCAAGAAATAAAGGTGGTCAGGCACAATGATAGACACAATCATTGGGTGTTAACAGGCACCATTTGTTTTACTATAAACCCTCTTAGCTAGAAAGTAGTTTTATGACATAGATTCACAGTGGCCACTTTTGACTTGGGAAAGCTTCTCAGCTCATTTTATTTATTTTCATTTAAAGCCTGCCTTTCTCACTAAGACTCAAAGTGGATTACAAACGTGAAAAAAACTATTCAGCAAATCAATTTCAAAATATGATAACATTTGAATGATAACAATATTTGAACCTAATTAGGGTTGCCAGGCTCCCACCAGGGATGGGGGATCCTCAATCTGGAGTCCCTCCCCCGGTGCCAATCAGCTGGCCAGCAAGAGACTTACTGACAGCGGTAGGAAACCTGGCTTGTATCACTGGCAATACAGTGAAATCACTTATAGTGTACACTGGAAGTGATGTTATCACACTGTTGGTTATGTGGGGGACACTGGTATTTGGGAAAAAAACTCTATGGTAAAATGATGTCTACCATAGAGTTTTTGCACAACTCTGTTACCAGAGCATCCTCATGTTGCCTGCAACATGATGGCATCAATTCCAGTGCATGACAGAAATGACACCACTGCATCACCAGCAATGCTGGCCTGGGCCTGATTTTGTTCCCAGTAAGTTCCCCACCCCCACCCCAACCAGGAGCACAAGGTGGCATATATTGTTTTCTTTTCTTTCATTTTATTCCAGCAACAACTCTGAGAGATATGTTAGGGTATGAGAGTGTGATTGGCCCCAAATTCCTAGTGAGCTTTTTGGTTGAGTACAGATTTGAAGTCAGATCTCCTTTGACATAATCAAATGTTCAAATGTTCCCACAACAAGAATGGATTCCAAGAAGAAAGAGCTGCATAGTGATTTCAGTAATGCGCACATGAATCAAAGGCTTCATCTTGAATATTTTCTAGGTAAAATTGTAAAATGCTAACATATTTTAAAATAGGTATGTTGTGGTTATTCTCTTTGTATATACCTCATGATAACTATATTCAGGGCTCGATTTCAGCAGGAACGCGCAGGAACACCGTTCCGGCTGGCCTCCGAGCCTGCCCCGCCCCCTCCCTGCCAGGCCTGCGCTTTTTACTCTTAAAGGGAAAGTTCCTGCAGAGAGCCAGCAGGAATAAGCTCCACTGGGTGCTTTCCCTTTAAGAGCAAAAAAAAGCCAGCAGGAGAAAGCCCCCGCCCAGAGATTAAGCACAGGGGCTAGGCTTTCTGCATTTGGCTTGCAGAGGTCGCGTGGCTTTCCCTGCTCCAGTAAGTTTTCTGTTCTCTTTTCCCTCTCTCTCTCTCTGTGGCCCCCCCACCTTTCTTTCTTTCTTTCTTTCTTTCTTTCTTTCTTTCTTTCTTTCTTTCTTTCTTTCTTTCTTTCTTTCTTTCTTTCTTTCCCTCTCTCTCTCTCTGGCCCCACCTTTCTTTATTCCTTTCTCTTTCTCTCTCTCCCTCCCCCCTTCCTTCCGTTCTTTCTGTTTTTATTTTAAAAAATTGAAAAGGGGGGGGGGGATGTAAAAAAGCAGAGAGCCCAGGAAATGCTGGTTTTGACAATATCTTTAATTTTTGAGAATCTCTTTAGTTTTCTCATGGCATCTTCTGCTTAAGAAAAGTAACTTTGAAGCCTGAGTTCATTGTTGTGTCTTGTTGGGAATGGCTTGCAAATATATGTGCGTTTAAAGTCTGTATTAAAGTGGTTTGGTGCTTACTGCCATGTAAGAGAAAACATCTGAAAAAGTAGCTTCATTGTTGTGTGTGTTGTCAGAACACTTGACTGTTGGGGGGCACTTTGGGGGACATCTGCAGAGAAACAGAGGTGTAACTAAAAATGAGCATAGTCAGCTGCACTTTGGTGATTGCCTGTTTTGTGACATTTAAAAAAGTGGGCAGAGTTTCTGAAGATGATGATTGTCCCTCTTCTCCTGCCAATGGATTGACATCTGCCTTTAATGGGCCAGCAAAGTTGATGTTCTTAAACCTCTTAATAAGAGAGATTTCCGCTTCTGAGGAGTTCCAACGATTGGTGATCTTGTGATGGTAGTGATACTTTTATGTGGTAAAGACCACCTGTTCACAGGATAACTTTACCTGTGGGACAGACTCTGCATGGTAACCACTCCACTGGTACATAATTGCTTGTAAAAAGTATTATAGTGTAATAATTCAGGTGGATAGCCGTGTTGGTCTGAAGCAGCAGAACAAAGTTGGAGTCCAAAGTTTCATCCAAGGTATAAGCTTTTGTGTGCATGCACAGGTCTTCCATCTGAAGAAGTGTGGGTGGCACATGAAATCTTACAGCTTGAATAAAATTTTGTACCTTGAATAAAATAGTCCACAAACTGCTCCTATCCAGTGCATCCACAAACCTAGAAGAAGAGGAGATTGGATTTATACCCCGCCCTTCACCACCCAAGGGAGTCTCAGAGCGTCTTTCAAACTCCTTTCCCTTCCCCTCCCCACAACAGACACCCTGTGAGGTAGGTGGGCCTGAGAGCTCTGAGACAACAGCTGGTACAGAGCTATGGCTTGCCCAAGGTCATCCAGCAGGTGCAAGGGGGGAGTGGGGAATCAAACCCGGTTCTCCCAGAATAGAGTCCACGCACTTAACCACTACACCAAACTGGCTCCTAGCATTGTTCTGCCAGTGAACTAGGGTTGCCAACTCCAAGTTGAGGAAATCCCTGGAGATTTGGGAGTGGAGGGTGCAGTTTAGGGGAAGGAGGGACCTAAGCAAGGCATAATGCCATGGACTCTACTTTCCAAAGCAGCCATTGACCTGATCTCTGTAGTTTGGAGCTCAGTTGTAATTCCAGGAGATCTCCAGACCCCACCTGTAGGTTGGCAACCCTAAAAATCATATTCAGCGTACTAGTTCTGCAGGAAGGCAACTTGATTTCCATGGGAACCTAACCCTTAGGAATTGATTCCAATCCAGTGTGGGAATAATTGTTGGACATAAGATATTGGTTCAGGCAAGGTTTTGTATAGATGGGACAGAAAATAATGTTTTTATTGGTTTTGTCAAACTGTTTTGACAACAAGGTAAACAGAATAAGAAGCAAAAGGTGGATGTGGCTGGATGACCACACTTCTGAGAACACTGGGTGTGTCCTAATATGTTAATGAGCTGTGCGGTCAGGGGTGTGGCCTGATATGCTAATGAGTTCCTGCTGGGCTTTTTGTACAAGAAGAGCCCTGACTATATTCATTATCAAGACCTACATCTCTGTCTTGGCTTTATTCCATTCTAGGATGTGATTATAAGGTTCCCAGTATTTACCAGATCCAGGTTGGTCCATAGTCCTGATACTAATGTAATCCTAGGTTAAAGATTGCCATCCATTTTCCTCAGTACCACAAGGTCTTTGCCATAGCTGTATATCTTCTGTTATTCTACATATGTGGAATTGGGAGTGAAAATGTACTATAAGATATATAACTTTAATGCCCAGAAATCTTGCCTTTCACTTTAAAGGCTATTCTGTTTATTCTATGTGGCTGCAGAAAGGTTTGAAAATATGCAGGCACCATTGAAGGTGCTTTGGTAATGGCATCTCCCATGCCAGGACACTTATTTGAAATGGGCCATAGCTCAGTAGTTTTCCATGCACTGCATGTTCAGACAGTATGGACAATGAGCCTTCTTCTAATATTTATTGATTATTATTATTATTTAGAAATTTTTAATGCTGTCTCTCCAGGAAGCTGCCTGAGGCTGCTTACAAAAAAATTAATAAATAAAAACAAAGTCTTAAAGATATTCATTAAAATCCAGCATTAAAATCCCAGTAAAACATAAATCATAAAAAGACCGCTGAAAGTTTAAAATAACATTTTCTAAACTAAAATAGTATTAAAAGATCAACTTTGTATATCAGAGAATGAATAGATGTTGAGTATATGAGAAATCTTGAACACACATGAAACTGTCTAATCAGTCTATTGTTCTAACAAACTCAGTATTTGCCTGTACTTTGGCTGGCAATGACTCTTCCAGGGTCTCAGGGAGAGGTCTTTTACATCACCTACTATCCAATCATCTTAACTGGAAATGCCAAGGATTTAACCTGGGACCGTCTATATGCAGAGCAGGTACTCTTAATACTGAGCCACAACTCTTCTTCATTGAAACAATTTTAAATGAGAAAAAAAGAAAAGGATATAGAGATAATAGATCAAGGCAGTTGTTCCTAAATAAGAAAAGGTAGCAAAAAGAAATAACTTTAAAAAACACACTCCAAAGCATCCATTTTCTCCAGGGTAACTGATCTCTGTAGTCTGGAGATGAGCTGTAATTCCTGGGGATCTCCAGGCCCCACCTGGAGGCTGGCATCCCTAATTGGGATATGATATAAACAGTCACCTCAATACTCATCTGTGATGAGACAGAGCACAACAGTCCTCCTGTTTCTCCCCATCATCTCCTTGTGGCCTTGTCACCTTCTGAACTGTTCATCAGGATAGGGTAACCGAGAAGGAGGGGGCTCTAATAGCCATGGGCTTTTTCCATACAGGGATTTTTCACAACATGCCCTCAATTTATTTGAGCATTTCCACATGACACTATGCTGTTTACGAGCACTGCTCATGGGTTCCCATGGCTTTCCTTTTAAAACTGAACAAAGATAAACCTTCTTCACGCTAATTTTAAAGGGAAATGGCATATCAGCTGCAGGCAGAGCCCCCTGTGAAAGCCCTGCATGGAGCCAATCTGAAGGGGGGAGAGAGAGCTTAGCACCCCTTTCAAAATAGCAATGATCAACTCTGGCATTCCACCTCCCATTTAGCCCTTTATTTGAGCTTTGAGAAATAACTCAGTGAAGGCCCAGCTGTGAGCCATGGCTCAGCTGTTGGAGGAAGCAGAGTTGCAGGGCTGCAGGGTGGCGGCAGCAAGATTGTCTTCAAGTTGGTGCTTCTGTGGTGACATGTCGAGCAGGAATGTGGTGGGGAGGATGGCACCACATGGGTCTGTGGTGTGTGAATGCCATCCCCAGGGACCTCGGTCCCACTCTTTGCTGCTTACATAGCAGGGGGTGACTGTTCCTGCCTCTGTGTGAAGCAGCCCAATTACATCAGGACTGGGAAGCTTGAACATGTCCTCTGGGTGTTTATACTGAGAATCTGAAAGTGTTCATGCAGCAGTTCCACCATGATGATCCAGTGCTGTTATCCCTACTACCTTTGATTTAAGAAGATGAACCGCTCTCTTCAGTTTCTGGGGGGAAATTAGCTAAATGGTAGGCCTCAGCGAGAGGTGGAGTGATAGCGGGGATTAGGGTTGCCAGCCTCCAGGTGGGGCCTGGGGATCTCCCGCTTTTACAACTGATCCTCAGCTGACAGAGATCAGCTCCCCTGGAGAAAATGGCTGCTTTGAAGGGTGGACTCTATGGCATTGTACCATGCTGAGGCCCTCCCCTCCCCAAACCCCACCTTCTCCTGGCTCCACCCCCAAAGTCCCCAGGTATTTTTCAACCTGGACTTGGCAACACTAGCGGGGATCATCCTATGTATGTCTACGGGAATCGTTCCCTTTAAGAGAACTCTCAATAACCAGACAGTTGCTTAATCAAATGGGTTGTTTTTATTGAACAGAAGAAAATCCTAATAAAATTCACACATACAGAAATAAAACACACATTAAATCATACACACAAGTAATGGAAGAACAGAGGTGAGTGGGGATAATAGGAGGCTGTTGGGGAAATATACTTTACCTTTCCAGGAGATCAGGGGTCTGTGGAGCGAAGACTGGAAAGATGGAAAATGACCCAATGAATTTGGGAGCGACATGTCAGTAGGCACCTGGGGAGACACACAGAGACTGAGCTCTGAGTACTATTTTTATACCCCAAAATGTGTTCAGGGGGCTTACTAATGTGTGCGATCCCTCAGAACAAAGAATTGATGGGATTAATCAGAGCTATGATGGGATTACTCAGGGTAAAACAATATAGCTTTGGAAATGTGGTAACAAGTTCCCAAGACTAGACAAAAGAGGCTGGAGGTTTTTTTCTAGATGCAAAATACACATTGGGCTGGGTTCCTGATTAGTTCTCTGGGGGTTGGAAGACTGATGGATTGCTAATTTAAACTAATCAAAATGGAAACAATACTGCTTGATGAGACACCTGGTCTTGGGGTGCAGGAAAGAAGGAAAAGTCAGGACTTTTCATTATCAAGGAGATGTGAGGAGGAAAGATTAGGTCAGATTGACGGGATTAGTGATTTTGATTGAAAGAAACTACTCTGGGGCAAGGCAAGTTCATTGTCTTGAGTATGCAGATGTCGTGTGTGTGTGGGGGGGTGTCGCAGCTGTCAGAGCAAGATCTCATGTCCTTTCCAGGGCCACATCCTAGGCATAATTATAAGGCCTGCCAGTTCTGGCTTCCATCTTTGTGCCACTTGTGTCAAGTTGCCTGGTATATGGACCTCTGGAGTATCCCTATGGGGTCCATTGCTGGTTGAAATGACCCCTACTGATGGACAGGGGGTCGACATACTTACAGTGCCCATGCATACTACTGAAATGGATGACTGAATCCAAGTGTCTGAATCCTTACATAAATCCTACACATCCATGCCCTGAGGGAGCATCTCTTGACCACCATAGTTAATATTGGCTACTGGTTAATCTGCTCTTTATTGGAGCAAATGTTTTAAACGGAGACTTTATAAGTATCTGACATGCAGCTGTTTTTTTCTGTATTTCTGCAGACTCTAGGTGGTACTGTAGCTTTTGAGGAGCTTTTCCTAAGCACTAAAGGATGGGCAGCCTCGGCAAAGTTTTTCTGAATCATACTCTGAAGGAGGAATTTATTCCAATGTGCTTGTTAGTTCAAGTTGATGGAACAGTGAAAAGAACAAATAAAAGGATTCCATTCTAGTTACCAAAAATCAGAGTATAAATAAAGAAATATCTACAATATAAATATGTTCTACAAAATTCTCCAAAATATTCTTTAATGTCACTCTTCTTTCATTTCATCAGTTCCTTTGCATTTTGCATGGTCCTCTAGTTAAAAAACATTCTTTCCTTAGCCTAACCTCGACACTAAAGTAAACCATACCACAAAGCCCTCCCTCTCACTGTAGCTTAGGCAACCAACCCTGAGCACACTAGCACTGATTAACCATGGTTCTAATCAGCATTTTGCACATGGAAAACTCACCATGTGTCTTGGAAACCTTTGACACCCATCCCTTTCTAATGCAACTGCCTGTTTCTCCCTCTGCTGGTTTCAGAATAAACGCCTTGTCAAAAAAAAAAAAAGAATTAGATTTTGCCAGCATTTTTTTCCTATGGTTAATTGAGGTGATAGATATACTTGACATTTATCTAAACGCAGAATGGAAGATTAAGACATATTTTTCAACATGCATTCTCCATATTAGAGGAGGTCACTTTCCAGGGTCTCTTTAATATGCCTGCGCAATTAATAGCGGTGATAATTCTGCTTCGTATCACAGCGTCTTTAAAGTTCTCTTTCAAGCCGACAGATAAAACTATCTCTTCTGTATATGGGGGTTGAATTAGACTAATCTTTTTCATGTTTGCCCTCAAGGCCTTCCCCTTCTCACAGTCCTGAAAATTAATACTCAGTGAAAAATACAAAGGCCTGTATGCTAACTCAGTAGGTTGAAAGAAGGCAGAGAGGGACTCACACTTCAGACTTCTTTAATTATTTCCACTACATTTCTGAGGGTTTCCCCCTGAGCAACTTCATCTGTGGTTTATGTGAAATGTTCTTTCTTATTGTGTGATGGTTTCAACTGGCACAATGGTATTTTTGTCTGGCTTTTGTTTACACTATTTGTGGTGCAACGGTAATATATCAGATCTGCATGAAATGTACTAGATCATTTATCTTCCATAGAAAATTAATATCCTTATTTCAAAGCTATTAAAAACAATAAAGCAAGATTTGCAGTGCAATCCTGTACAGAGTTAAACCCCTTAATCCCATGGAAGTCAGTGAGTTTAGAGGGGTGTAACTCTGCTTATGAATGCACCCTGGCTATGATTTAGCAACTATTTGGGCCTGTGCATGCAGTTCCTGCTTCTATGGGCACCTGGGTCTTGGAATTTTCAGTATGATTCCTTTTTTTGACATATTCTTCTCTCCCTCATGCACAGGTTTTCCATTTTCCCTCCCCCCCCCTTTGCTGCTGAGCAGCCCCTACATCTATTTTATTCTTATCTGTTTGTTTATGGCTGTCCCATACAGTCACTTTAATATATACTTCTTCTTTTTTTGCTTTATGTATACATCTTGATACTGGCCCAGCCCAGGGATCTGAGGGAAGAGACAAAATCGCCTTCTTATATTCAGTTTCTGAAATGGCACACTAGAGGCTTTTGAAGGATCTAAATAAACAAAATGTTTTATTTAACTTAGAGGAGAAAAGGTCAGGTGGAATCAGGGGTAGGATGTATGAAGTAAACCAATAATACAACTGAAGTAACTTTGTAATCACATTAACTCCAGATAATTTGTTGCCAACAAGTAAGCATTTCTGCTATTCAAAAAGGCCTTTTAAAACTTTGAGGAGAGAGGCTTTCTTTTCAGTTTTGCTTAAACACTCTAGCATAGGTTTCTGAGTTTCAGTGACTCTTAAAGTCTAGAAGGCAGCAACATACAACCAAGTTCTCAAAATCCTTCTGTGTACACAGACTAAGGATTGCTCCTCTTTTAAGAGTTATCTCCCTTTTCACTGGGCAGGAATTACTTCTCTTAACTAGGAGCAATTTTCCTTTTTGGCTTGAATGGGGATCCTCTCTGGTCCTCTTATTGCTTTTGCCTCCTTCCCAGTCCCGCAGTCAGTGCTTAGCTGTCTCTTCTTCAACAGTCATTTCTTAACTGACTCGCCACAGAATTCCATTTGAACAGCCCGTCACTCAAAAGTTCGCACCAGACTCTGTTAGACATTAACCCTTGACAGTCTATCACACATACATAAATCTGGCACTTGAATTTTGCCAGTACTGATATATCAAAATGATATTCTCTATTAAAATTAATACCTAAAATTGCTGGAGCAAGGATGCATCAGGCTTAAACTATATGTAATGGGTGGTAAATGTTGGTTTAAACCTATATTTGCTGAAATATAAAAAGTGAGGGATGGGAGCCTGCTTTTAGGGGTAAAAGAAGCATGTGAGTTATTGTACTGAACCATTCCTCTCTTACACCTTACCTCTCTGAAATTCTCAAGGTCATTTTCTCACTTTAGAACATATGAACATAAGAGAAGCCTTGTTGGATCAGGCCAATGGCCCATTCAGTCCAACACTCTGTGGCACACAGTGGCCAAAACCCAGGTGATCCACCAGTGGATCCACCCTGAAGCCTTTCCACTGCCACCCCCAAGCATCAAGAATACAGAGTATCACTGCCCCAGATACAGTGTTCCATCTATACCTTGTGGCTAATAGCCTCTGATGGACCTCTGCTCCATAGGTTTATCCAGTCCCCCCCTTGAAGATATTTATGCTTGTAGCCACCATCACTTCCTGCGGCAATGAATTCCATGTGTTAAATTACTCTTTGGGTGAATTACTCTTTGGGTGTTAATTACTCTTTGGAATCACTTCTTGTATCAGAGCTTCAGGGAAAAAAGGGAGCTCTGGTAATAGATCAGGAAGTAACCAGTGGAAAGATGAGGGTTAAGTTTGCCAACTTTGGCTTGGGAAATCCCTGGAGAATCTTTTTTGGGGGAATCATGCCTGAAGAGGACAGAAAATGAGGAGGTAGGGTGCTAGGTTGCCTGCCATGGTGGGCAACCTCCCATCTTGAAAGTCCATGCTCTCTGTTGTTCCATGGAGTAAGAGGAACACAAGGGGGAGGCTCTAGGAATTTCCTAAATCTTTATGGTGAAAACCACAGAATGGAAGATTATTCTTAGAACATTGTGACAGCATTTTTTTAAAAAAACTTTTTATTTATAACTTTTCCAAATATACAATATTCAACATTTAAGATTTTACTTATGACTTAACACATAACATACTCAACATGCAGCTGCTCTTTCTTCTAGGGAAACTGATCTCTGTAGTCTGGAGATCAGCTGTAATTCTGGGAAGACTTTAGGTCCCACTTCCTGTACTTGAGTAGCCTTTTAGATTTTAAAAGCAGGCCCTTTCACCTCTTCTGTTTTTGAAACATAGGGCCAAATCCTGGCTAAAGCAAACAGGTTTACAGCCATTACATGTTGTTAGAGCTGCATATAGTTTCCAACAATAGTTGTTTGGCAAGAATAAACAACTAACTAGTATTTAATGCTACAAGTGCTTCCGATTTCCCCAAACTGGGCAGAAAAAAGGAATATTTTAGTTCAATCCACAACTCAGTTAAGCCAAAGGACTTGAATTTAAATCTGATCCATCCCAGTTTCATCTGAAACATGGTTTGGCTGCCTTCTGGGCAACCACAGATCAGATGGACTCTATTCCAAAGTGAAATAATGCCTCCTGACACATAATAGCATCTGTTAGTGTTTTTATACATCTTTGATGCTACAGAAGTCTAAGAAACATCCAGCAGGCTGATTAGTGAAGTGGTTGTTTGTATGCTCCATTGTGGACTTGGTTTGTTGTACATTGTGCAATGAGGTGAGTGAGAACATTGTTTGGATCCACTCAAGTCTGCTTCCAGGAATGGTAACCGGATTGAAACAGCCTCAGTTGCCTTGGTAGATGACCTGTGCTGGGAGATAGTCAGGAGGAGTATGACCCTGTTAATTTTTCTGGACCTTTTGGTGGCTTTTGATACTATTGACCATAGTAGCCTTCTGGCCTGCCTTTTGGGGTTGGGACTGGGATGTATTCAGTGGTGGCTTCAATCGTACCTTGAAGACAGATTTCAGAATGTGATGCGGGGGATTGCTGCTCAGCCTCTTGGCTGGGGGAAGGTCTGACCAGGGAACAGGGATATCTCTAGTTCGGGATATCTCTAGGGATATCTCTAGTTCTGGAGTCCCCTAAAGTAGGTTCATTTGTTGGGTTCATGCCTTGGAAGTGCTCCTGCAAACAGCCAGGTTGGCCCAAAGAAAATGCCGAAAACAAGACCACTCTTTAATAGGAATGGTCTGAGAAAGATTTTGGTAGAATGCTATATGTAGAACATGTTGGATATGGAGATAAAAATCCATGGGTCTTTTCCAGAAAATATCCATGACCAGGAGGAGTCAAAGGCCTAACACTCATAGGTCACCCCCTGGAAAGTCATATCTAATCTAAAGATGTATTTATTTAATTTATACCCTGCCTTTATCCTCAATGGGGACTCAGAGCAGTTTACATTGTTCTCCTCTCATCTCTTTTATCCTCACAACAATCCTGTGAGATAGGTTAAGTTGGAAGCATGTGACAGGCCCAAGATCACCCTGCAAGCTTCCATGATACCTTGGGGATTTGAATCTGAGCATAGGTCTCCCAGATCCTAGTCTGACACTCAGCAACTACACCAGGCTGGCTCTCAATATACTCCCCCTGAACATGGAGGCCTCATTTAACTTTCATAGCTAATGGTTAATGACAAGTGGAGATCCATGATATTAGCGGGGGGATACCTTTATCCCCCTCAAATCACTGCCAGTGGGCTTAGCAGAGCTCCCGACCTCTGATGCTGGGCCTGCCAAGTTTTCTCCCCTACCCCCAACGGATGCTGGTGAGCCCTGCGTGACTCCTGGCTGCTGGCCCCACCAAGGCTTCTCCCCCACCACACTGGTGGGAGCCGTGCAGGTTCCAGCCTCCACTGCTGGGCCTCACTGAGGCTTCTTCCCTCCACTGCAAACAACAGTAATGGCAGTGAGCCCTATTTTGGCTCCTGGCCACCAGGCCCACTAAGCCTTTTTTACCACAGTGATGCCTGTGAGCCTTCCATTGGTTGCGTTCAGACTGGCAGGGGTTCCCGATCTGCCAGCCAGCTACAGGGGTTCTCGATCTGCCAGCCAGCATTTGGCCGGCGGGGGGAACCCCACCCCCAAAGTCGTCCTGCTAGGACGACTTTCCCCAACGTAATGACGTTGCCCAGAAGTGACGTCATCACGTTGGGGGCGTTGCCAGAGCATCGCCCTGGCAATGCCCCCAACGTGGTGACGTCACTTCTGGGTGACGTCACCAGGCGTGCGCGCAAAGCGTGTGCGCCAAGGGAGCTCCCGGGCCAAGGAGGACTCCCCCCCGCCATTAGGTAAGTAGGACTTGGCAACCCTATCCCTGGTGGCAACAAGGCCCATGCAATTTCTGGCTGTCTCTACTGCCAGGTTGCCATGGCTTCCTACCCCTGCTGCTGCCAACCAGCAGAGGAGGTTGGAGTGCTGTCTGCACATGCACAGACAATGCTTCTATTTTAGGTGGGATTTAAACACCCCGAGTGGGTTTTTGAAACCTTTTCAGATTTTTCTGCAAACCAGGGGCGTCCTCCAAGTTTGCAGAACTGTTTACAGTTACTGTGGCCCCAATCCATGGATTTAGATATCCACAGATTGGGCCACAATTGACTATTAGAATATAAAATAGACCTGTCCTCTTAAAAGTACCTAATCCCATTGATTTTTTTTGGGGGGGGGGAGACATATTATCAAGAAAACCAAAAGCTGGGAGGAGGAGTTAGATTTCTCTGTAATCGCAGGAACACATGGTAATGTTAGCTGATCTGGATCACACCACTCTAGGATTTCAGGTGCTGCTAAATCCTTTACATTCTTGTCCATGAGTATAGGCACAGACTAGGTGGAAACAGGCAGCCTTTTCAGGATGGATGCTCACTGAAACAGATTAGAGCAAACATTACTCTATGGATTTAACTGCAGTAATCCTTGAATATGGTTTCCCAAGGTGGTTTTGAAAGTTTTGCTTTCAAAATTTAACAGGAAAACAGAGTGAATCTTTGAAGAACAGCCTTGGTAGCACCTGGGATGGATCGGACATAATTTTATTTATGTGATCTTCAGGATTAGAGGATGCCTTGAAGAGACCTGGATTGAATCTGGGAATTAAAATTGTGACTATGGAAACAGTTACAAATGGTGAGAATTTTTCAGAACAAAAGACAGATATAGGGTGACAGACAGTCTCAGTCACAGCTTTCCTTCACTCTTCAGAACAGTCTGCATTCAGCCAGTGATAGTGGTTATACACTAGTGCTTCATCACTGGCTAAAGTGAATGGACTGGGGCTTTTCTACTATCACATAGGAATGTGGTTTGGATTATTAGTTATAGTCAGTTATGCTAGACATACTGACACAGAGGATGCCAGCCATGTAGATGTGTCCTTCTCATCTTGCACTGGATGTCAGCCCAAGGCATATAGATTCGGATCACTGGAGTTGTACACCCAAACAATTGCTCCTAGAAGAGTGAGCCAATGAATTTCCTACTTATTTGTTAAATACTCTCAGTTGAACTCTCACTGCAGTGCCATCGTTCTTATTTATTATGGCAAGCTGGCAGCTAAAGTAATGAACAGTGCAGAATCCGTATTGAAAAGCTCAATAATTTGATCACAAACAGAAGAATGGCTTTGAATACCTTAATAAGATGAGAAAACAGTGCCTGAATAACTCCCCGATGGGCAGCTATTTCAGAGAAAGTTGGTTATGGAACACAGTTTTGTTTGGTAATGTGTTTAGCCAGGGTAAGTTATTAGAGTAATCCATCTGGTGTGTATTAATGGTTAATTATTAAATATTAGCATCAGCCTCTGATGTACAGCATTATATATCTAAAATATAAAAGTGCTTTTTGTAAAATTAGCTATTGATCAATGGTAATCAAGACATAAATTCAGAGAAGTTAAAGTTACAGAAGATCATTGCTGTTTGGCCTCTCCACAGTACAGAAAACAGCTTCTATTGGTCAGCTTGAAGGAGAAGAGAAAAACAGATCTTGGTCGGGCAGAACAATTCAGAATGCAACAAGGTGATCTGAGAGGCTTAAATCTGTTGGAGAAGAGACAGCAAGTGAGCAAATTTACTACTGTAAATGCTGCTGACACAGGACATCTTTATTCCACTCTCACTCTAGAGAGCGCTGAAATATATACTCACTATTCAGAGCCTACTGAATGTTTCTCTACCCCCTCCGCCAGCTTCTTGTTGTGCTTCTTCTCTGTCTGTAAGCTAGTCTGTGTTATCTGAAGGCATCTCTGCTGCTGGAAAGCCTATAGTTACTTAATGCATTTTTCAAATACTGCTGTTGCAATGAACTTTATGGAAACTTTATGTGGGAATTGATTATTTATCTAATTCCAAGATCGGGGGCCCTAAAACTTCCCAATCTCTGGCATTAGCTAGCATATTTAGAAGTACTTTTATGTAGTGATGCTCACTTAGTGGCTCAGGAGCTACATGTGGGTTTTTGGCATGGAGCTTGTGGATCATCTGAGCACTGTTCCCCAATGTGGCACCTGCCCCATGTTTCAGAAAAGTGAGTAAGGTGCTTGCCAGGTGGGGGTCTGTGATTGGTATGTGGTTCACACCTTGAAAGAACCACTACTAGAGGAACAGATAAACTACAAACCTCCTTGATGTACCCTTAGACTTTGTTTTATAGTCCCCCTTTCTCACTTGGACTCAAGGCAGATTATACAGAGAAAATTAATGCAATCAAAGGTTCCCATTTGTCCATTTATGGTGGAAACCCCCAGGTGATTGTGGCTGTTGTCTGCCAATGCTCCCCTGGTGGGCTCAGTCATCATCCCTGCCCAATGATGCAACTTCTGGCATCACCTAGAAGCAATGGCATCACGCTGGAGATGACAATCTACCACTCTGCTAGAATTTCTAAAAATTTTGGCCAAGTGCTAGAGTGTTGTCACTGGCATGATGCCATCATTTCTGGGTCATGCTGAAAGTTACATTATTGTGGGGGGGATGACAATTCCACCCTCCTCGGTAAGTTCCCGCCCTCCTACATCTCCCTCCAGTTGCCAACCATACTTGGCAGCTACATCCAGTGTCACTGGTAGGCTTAGGTGGCCACTTGCTGACCAATGAGAGCTGCTGGTGGGCCCACTAACAGTGGCGTCTTCTTGCTAGTGAAGGAGGGAGGGGTCACCTACTTCCCAAAGGGGTCACCTTTGTCACCATCCCCTATCCCCAGCTTTCCCCTCGCAGTCTACTGTCTGCCCACAGAATTTGCCCCTGTTTCCTTGGGAGGATTTGGTGAAATTGTGGTGAAATGTACTAAAATGAAGGACAGGATCACCTTGGGGAGAGACTTGAAGGTCTAATGAATATAATAGGAGCCAGGGATGCCAACGGACTTTCATGAGCTCAATTAATATACATTACAGCACAAAAAAAGTTGCAATGAAAATGTGGAATGGATTTTGTATTAAGTTCTCTTGGTCCAGATAGACTGCTTTGAGACTTAAAATGGTCTACAGAGTAGAATGATGGTCCCTGGGAGAAGCATGAGTGTTCTGGGACTGAAATGACAGGACCCAGAGTGGAAAGACAGTCCCTGAGAGCAGCAGAAGTGTTCTGGGCCTCGAATGACAGCCCCCAGAGTAGAATGAAGGCCCTCCTGGAATAGCAGAAGTGTTTTAGGACTGGAATGACAGCCCCAGAGTGAGATGATGGCCCTTAGTGGTAGCAGAAGTATTCTGTGCCTGGAATGACAGCCCCCAGAGTGGAATGATGGTCCCTGGGAGTGTTCTGGAACTGGAATGACAACCCGTGGAGTGGAATGATGGCCCTGGGCACTAGCAAAAGTGTTCCGAGACTGGAATGATGGTCTTCAGGAGTAGCAAAAAAGTTCTGGGCCTTAAATGACACCCGCCAGAGCAGGGCCATAGCCAGTCTTTTGTAATTTGGGGGGGGGCTTTAAATAAGTCAGGGGCACTGACATCACAAAAGAAAAAAAAATAAAAACTAACTTTTGCGGCGTTCACACTCTGCTTGCCTACGCGGGGAAGCAAGCCGCGTTTGGGGAAGGGGTGGTGATGGGGAGTCCTCCAGGTGGCCCAGAGAGTTGGGAGTCCTCTGGGCAGCCCAGAGAGATGGGGGGTCTGGGGACTGCATGGAAATCAGGGGGCCTTGGCAGGAAGTCAGGGGGCCAGGCTCTGAAATGCCCCTCTGTAGCTATGGGCCTGCACCAGAGTAGAAAAACAACCCCTGGGAGTAGCAGAAGTGTTCTGGGACTAGAATATCTAGTCCTAGAGTGGAATGACAGTCCCTGGGAATAAGAGAAGTGTTCTGAGGCTGTAGTGACAGCCACCAAACTGGAAAGACAGTTCCTAGGTGTAGCAGAAGCATTCTCAGACCGGAATGACAGGTCCCAGAGTGGAATGATGGCCCTATGATTGAAATCAGTGTAAGGTATTTCATTCCACTCTGAGGTCACAACCAGACAGCTCTTTAGGTCCAACCCAGGCATAAGTGCCTGGTGGATATAAAGGGAACGTCCAGACAGTGACATCTGAGAAAGGTGGCACTTCCATGATCAGCCCGTTGAGCCCCACCAGGGAGCCATACTTTAAAGATACCAGTGAAAGTCTGGTCTAATGCTTGCTGATGGGCCAATGGTGGACTTTCCCCCATCCGATTGTTCCAGTGCAATATCAGCCCATCAGGATGGTCTGATTCCAGACCATCCTGAAGGGCCACCATTTAAAAAAATTCTTAGCAATATGCACATAAACACATAGACGCACGATGGCCGCAGAGCTCTGCTCAAATGTTCCAAACAATTTCATGTTTCTGAATGGCCCATGAAATGTATGAACTTTGTTAATTGAAATGGTACCTAGAGGAAGGTACCACTGGCAGTGCTTTTACCATTCAAGTCTGCACATACACGAAAAAACAAGTACACGGTGAAGCACATATGTGCATGCGCAAACATATATTTTTTAAAAACCTGACCGTGTGGCTCCTTTAGGTGGACACTGTCTAGACAATCCACTGCAGAGTCCACTCATGGTAAGGCAATTCATGGGCAATTCATGCAACACTGGGTTTAAAAGATCAGGATCAAATTAGAGCCAGTCCAATGGCGAGATTAGCTGCCTGTCTAAATGCAACCTAAGGCTGTGATCAGATAGGCAGTTTGGCCCAATATAGTTGCTTTTCCCTAATGGATTAAATTGGCTGGTTCACACAGCCACATCTGGCAGCCGTTCCTGAGTTGTACTCACCCTGTCATAAGACGAGTTGGTGATGGGGTAAATAGACAGCAGATGAATTCTGGTGCTAATGAATTCCTGTTCATTCATCCCACATTGCTGCATGTCTGAATTTTCCCGGTCCATGCTCAAATCAGTTCAGAAGTATGAATCTGTAGTTCCAGGTTCATCAGGTTTTTAAAATGGCACAGCATATGTGTATGTGCGCATGTGCACACCTGCGCACCCATGAAATGTTCTACAAAAAAAGTTGTTATTTTTTTTTAAAAAAAAGTACAACCAGACTGCACGCTCCGTGGTTGACATTCAGCACTGAACTGAACGATTAACCATGGAAAAAGTGTGTGGTTAGGCTGAGGCAGGGTGGGAGTCTGATTGAAAATCTCCATCACAAAATGCTATGAAGTAGCAGTGTGCCCAAACCGCACCAACCTGCCAGTCTGACCGCAGCCTAAGGTTTGTGATAACAGGTGCAGAGCACTGATTTAAATCACAGGGGATATCATCTTACTTTTGGACCTGTCATTCCAGTTCTAGAACACTTTTGCTATTCTCAGGGGCCGTCATTCCATTCTAAGACTTGGCATGTTCAATGTGTGCTTGTAAAGACCAGGAATTCAAGTACCTCTGCTATACCTTTGATAGTGAAAAGCTGACACAGAGCTGAGAAGGCACAGTGCTACTAGGTTATGCTCCAAGATTTGTACATAAAACATACTGAGATTTTCTGACACGTTGTACTTTTTTAGGATTACCAAAACCTGAGATTACCTACTGAGGTAATTTTAGATAGAAGTTCTATTTTTATATCCTGAGGACATTATTTTTTTGAAAAATCAAAATCTAGCCATGACTTTTAGTCCTAATTAACTGGGCATTTCTCAGTTTCTTCTATTTATTTTTTCCCCATGAACTAGCATGGCCTATGAGATCTAATTTTTACATTCTAAGTGAGAACACAGCACCAGGCAATCATATTCTTTTCCATGTCTAACAAAACACTGTCTAGTAATCACCGGCCTTTGCATTGGTTTATCTTCAGCATATGCTCTTTTGGAATTGAAAGAGATTAGTGAGAACCAACTGATGAGAGTGTTAAGGCATGGACCTTTAAGGTTATGTTCTAAACGTTTCATCACTCAGCTTTAACCTAGGCTCATTGTGTAACCTTGAACTGAGTCACTACAGCTTTTTCTAATCTACCTCTCAGGGTTCTTTTGAGATATTTATTTCTTTACTTCATTTGTACCTGTCTTTCTCTCCCACAAGGATTCAAAGTGGGAAAGGAGGGCCTACAAAAACCTGGAAGTGGCCCTGCTGGCAACCCAAACTTTATGGCAGCCATCAAATCCCTGACTACTGTATAGCTGGTATAAACATAAGCCTGATATAGACATCAGCCCCACACATTCACTGAATAACTGGGGAGAGACAGCAGGTGTGATTGCACTGGCCTTGACCTAGGGCTGCCAAGTCCAACTTGGGAAATATCTGGGGACTTTGGGGGTGGAGCCAGGAGACTTTGGGGGTGGCGCCAGGAGAAAGGAAGTGACATCATTTTGTGATGTTACATCCTGTGATGTTGCTTCCACATGCTGACTCATGAAGTTTCCTAATACTGAATCAGGCCATTGGTCCATCAAGGTCAGTATTGACTACTCAGACTGGTAGTGGCTCTCCAGGGTCTCAGGCTGAGATCTTTAATGTCACCTATTACCTGATCCTTTTTTAGCTGAAGAAGCTGATACCTCCTGCATGTCAAGCAGATGCTCTATCACTGAGCAACAGCCCTACTGAATCCTTCCTCATCTCGGCAGAATATGAAGCACTCAGTGCTACACAAGTGCTAAATATGATTTTCATATCATAAGAACAGGAGAGAAGCCACAGTGGATCGGCCCATCCAGTACAGCCCATCCAGTACAACACTCTGTGTCACAACAGTGGCCAAAAATACCAGGTGCCCTCAGGAGGTCCAGCAGCGGGGCCAGAACTCCAGAAGCCCTCCCACTGTTGCCCCCCAAGCACCAAGAATGCAGAGCATCACTGCCCCAGACAAAGTGTTCCATTTAGACCTTGTGGCTAATAATAGCCACTGATAGACCTCTGCTGGATGGGGACAGAGAGAGAGAGAGACAGACAGACAGAAAAAAGAAAGAGGGAGAGAGAGAAGGAAAAAAAACTGGCAAAGGCACTTACTTCCATTTAGACCTTGTGGCTATAATAGCCACTGATAGACCTCTGCTGGATGGAGACAGAGAGAGAGACGGACAGACAGACAGAAAAAAGAAAGAGGGAGAGAGAATGAAAAGAGCTGGAAGAGAAATTTACCTTGCCAGCCACATGCAAAAGCAGCTCCTTCAGTCCCTCCTTAATCTCTGGGCAGACCTCTCTTGCTGTGGAAGCTCTCTTGCTGACTTCTTAAAGGGGAAATGTCTGGTGAGGCTTTTTACTGCAGGGCAGGCTCTCTGCAGACATTTCCCTTTTAAGGCAGCCATTTTGTCCCCCCGGTGGCCAACTTTGAAAACGCGGGGGGGGGAAGGACTAAAAAGCGGTGTTTCCCCCGCCCTACCAGGGGACTTGGCAGCCCTACCTTGAC
The DNA here is from genome assembly GCA_029233225.1 of Lepidodactylus listeri. Lineage (NCBI taxonomy): Eukaryota > Metazoa > Chordata > Lepidosauria > Squamata > Gekkonidae > Lepidodactylus > Lepidodactylus listeri. Next base: position 132,874,531 of record JARCFY010000001.1, on the reverse strand, counting down.
CCCCCCCCCCCATCTCCTCACATTCATCTAGTCATCTGCAGGGGCAACCACATGGATGAAGCCACCACGTGAACTCTCCCACTCTGTTCAGAAGGCAGCATTGTGGATCATGGGAAGGGAGTGTATGTACAATCACCTCCTCCAGGCAGTCACACCCTGCAGATGACCAGGGGTTCATGCAAAGGCAGGGAACTGGGCCAGTGCACTTGTGCCCACTCTCTCTCCCTGTGCATTCAGTGAATCTATGGGGGTGTTGTCTGTACCAGACTAAAGCATTGGCCCTTTCTGCACAAAGGAGAGAGACCCCAGATAATGAAATAGCTCGCACAAAATGTTATATAGAGTCAGAAAGCCAGTGGTTACAATACAATTATTTGCATGTTACTGATTGGAAGCTTCACCCCCATCCCCAGGAAGTAGAATCACTCTGCACCAAAATTCCATTTGGGACAATCCTGTTCAGGCAGAGATAATAGCAGACAATTTTGGTGTGAAAATGTCCTTGTCATGCCACTCTCTCCTCTTGTTGCCCCTTCTCCCACCACTGTACAAGAAACTGAAATCAGACACTGAGATACCAGAATAACTTTCAAATTGGAAAGCTTCTGACCATTCTTGAATGCTGGAAATAATTCATTTGGATTCATAGCATTTACAATAGAATGGTGGTCTAATTTGGATTTCTTGTACTCTTTTTGAAGAATTACTGCAAGACTAACAGTTTCCCCTGGAGAAGTCTGTTGGCGAAATGTGCAGGGAATTTTTGGAATTTTAAGTAAGTAATAAAATATAGTTTTTACTTTATTTTGCACCATTGTCGTTGGCCTTGTTTTTAATCTCTTAGTGACTGGTGCAACCAGTCCACATCCACATCCCTGCTTTGTCCCTGGTCTTAAAGGAGGAGTCCAATCCCATCCAGTATTGGTTCAACATCATTTCTTTCATCTGGCAAACACCCTACCAACATTATCTCTATCTTGTCTAGAATCAGGTTCAGTTTATTAGTGACTATCCATCCCATGGTGGCTCAGAGGTTAAGACACTGAGTTGCAGACTGGAAGGTCGGTAGCTCGGCAGTTTGAGACCCTAGTGTCGTGTGATGGAGTGGGCTCCCATCTCTGGTCCCAGCTCCTGCCAAACTAGCAGTTTGAAAGCAAGAAATTGCAAGTAGATAAATAGGTACTGCTTTGGTGGGAAGGTAACAGTGTTCCATGTGCCTCAGCATTTAGTCATGCCGGCCACATGATCACAGAGAAAGTCTTTGGACAGTGCTGGCTCTTTGGCTTGGAAACAGAGATGAGCACTGCCCCCTAGAGTCAGATTCAACTGGCTTTCAAGCAAGGGAAACCTTTACCTTTACCTTATCCATCCCATTAATTGCTTTTAAGCACCAGCGTAAACTACGGGGGGGCTCGAGGGCTCGAGCCCCCCCCCAAATTTCCCAGGGGGGACTGAGCCCCCCCGGGAAAACATCGCGCTTGCCGCCGGCGCCTTGCCACCACGCCTCCCGGGCCCTTCCGAGGCTCACCAGCTGGTGCCTCTCCCCCCCCACCTGCCTGGCCATTCCTCCCTCCTTATCTCTCCCTCTTTGTCATGCCTGCTCCTGACCCAGCCCCTGCAGAGCAAGATCAGGCTCCTTTAACAGACCTGGACGTAAGTCCAGAGGAGTTAAGCCAGCAACAGGAGCCACCGGGGACTGGTCAAGCACCTGAGACCCATCAGGCTCCTCCTGGAGAAAACCATAGCCCCGAGTCATCACCTCCACCTGTCAGGCGTCTCCGTGAAAGGAGACACCAGGAATTAAGAGACAGAATGAGTGAGGCACGCATGAGGGCCAGGAGATCTATCAGCCCAGAGTACTAGCAGACGCTGGGCCGTGGCCGGCGGCTGCTAATTGGTTAATGAGCCGGCACACGTTATCAGCAGCCTGTCAACGCCCAACAAATTGTGCTGGCAAAGAACGCTCGTCATCAACGTGACCTAGCCCTGCACCCTTCTGAACTCTGTTCCTGAACCCGGCTGCTGGACTCTCGGACTTCTGACCCTGGACTCAGCATTTTGGACTACGGATTGGTATTTGGACTTTGGCTTGTCTTTCTGTTGTGATCCCTGTTACCTCTGACTCCTGGCTTTCATACTCTCTGGCTCTGACTCCTGGCATTCCTGTTGACGATTCTTCTGCTTAATCCTTCGGCTGACTGATTTATGGTTATGACTCCCGGACTGTTGATAACGCTTGCCTTGTAACCCGAGAACTCTGGTCTGCACGCCTGCCGGCTGCAGCTCTGTCTCAAGCCAGAGGCTCAGTCGTGACACTCTTCCTCTTTTAGGGGTGAGGGAGGGAGTGGCCAGGGCGGAGGAGGAGGGAAAGGCACCAGCAGCACCAGCTGGTGAGCCTCGGAAGGGCTGGGGAGGCGCGGCGGCTGGCGGTAGGTTTTCCTGGGGGGGGGCGGAAACATCGCCCCAGCGAACGTGCACGCTAAAGAGCCCCCACCCCCCCGGACTTCAGAAAAGTCTACGCCCCTGCTTTTAAGCAACCTCACCTTTGGTTTCTAAGAAAATGTGACAGCCTACAAAGAACCAATGGAATAGTATTCCATAGTACAACAAAGTGTAATCAGTCTATCTCATCCCATCCTATAACTCATTGCTCTGAAAGAGAACTCCCTATGTCTAAAGCATCTCTAGAAAATACCTTTCTAATATCATTATTGAAAGCCTCCAAAGAAGAAGATTCTTCAAGTTGTTTAAGTCTTTTGTTCTCTAGACAGCAGTTGCAGAGTATGGGTGTGTTGGCTGGATGTGACAAAAGGTGTTTTGACTCTCAGACTGGAAATCTTGTTGGTCTCTAAGGTGCTGAGGGACTCAGATACAGCTGTTCTGGTAATAAACTTCTAAAATCTATCTCTTTAGAATTTTGAAACCGCTGCTTCTTGTAGTATTCTCAATGGATATAATGAATAATTGTTCCTTCTGTTCAGTCCAAGATCCTCTGAAATTAGTTTTTCAACTGCCAGTCTCTGTCTCTCTTTCTGCCACCCCCTGCCATATCTTATTTTCTTTAGCCTTATACCTGCATCTCCCAACCTGTCCATATAAGACTTAGTTTCTACATACTATAATCTTTGGAGCTTTTCTTCTGAACCCTGTCCAAGGTATTGCTATTATTTAACAACTGTGATTCCCAGAACTGAACAGAGTGCTACTGTGTGTTTATAGATTGCACAGTCATCATTCAGTGTGATCTTTCCGGAATGCATTATTGTTCTATGACTTTTGTGCTCCTCATTGGAAGGAAGACAATGGGCACCTAGCTGCATATTGTTTACTGGCAAGGGCCTTGCTTGCTATGTGGAACAGCTGCTGTTAACTGTGTATTCATAACAGATTTGTATTACTTTTTTTTGTTGTTTTCAGGGCATTTTCACTTTGTCCTTGGTCAGAGCCACTGGAAAAGATTAAGTTCTTTTTGTAGCAATTATAATGCTCATCATTTGCATAACATCTGGAAAGGAAAGCCTTTTCATGTTCCCTTGGAGCTGCTCCTCTTCATCAAACGTCCCATTCTCTTCCTTGTCCCTGATGGTATTCACAACTGTATCAAGAATTTCCTTCCATAGCCAGCTCTTATTAAAACCCCTTTTTCCCCAAATGAAGCATTCATTTCCTTTGAATATCCAGATTTGCATGGTGAATCAATGACCACAGTTGAATGCTGAGTTAGTTATCAGGAAAGATTAATTTCATCTTCTTCTGGACTATAATTATTTTTTTCAGAGGGATGAAAGGCTTTGAGGCTTTTTTTTTTGCACATGTGGCTTAAATCATTTTTTTTTGCTTAAACTGGTCACTAATGCAAGTGTTAAAGCCTACATTGCCCAGAATGTATATTTGGTACAAAGATTATTTTCCTTCACTTTCCATCTTGCTTTAGTAATATGGTATACAGTGTTCAAAGAAGGCTTGGATGTCACATGTAAAAGACACTGCAAGCTATTTTGGGATCATGCTGATTAGAACTGTACATTTTCCTCTTGTGAATCATTCACACATAGAAATATATACTAGCACCTAGAACATCATTTTTTAAATCATTAAATATTACATACATCAAAGGGTCACAACAAATAATCAACGAAATACCAGCAATAGAAATGCGCAGCTGATAACACAACATTAGAAAGATGGAAGTAACATGCCGTTCACCTCACCATTGCCTGACAATCACCATCAGTGCCTGAGATAAGAGGCTGTGCCCAGAGCTTCATATAACTTCTCAAGACAAAGGGAAGAAATAAATTTGATGCAAGTTTTGATCTGGCATACTGAGCCACTTTGCCATGTTTCTGATCACTTTCTTCTTTGTCGTCTACTTTAGTGTTATATTTTTAATGATATAATTCATGTTATTGGTCTGAACATTTGAGCAGTGTGCAAATAACAGGTCTACATGATCGAATACATTTAGCAAGCTTTGCATTCATTATTAGTAGTTTTTTTAAAAAATGCAACTGACATCTAATTATGTCATTATAGTCAGTTAATGATGAGCTGGGTCAATCAATACAATTGATTGCTTCTTTCCACAAAAGAACGGGATCATTAAATTCTCACTAGCTCCAATGTTTCATCAGTAGCAATACATCTACCTTTAAGGTTAGATAAAATAAAACTGTATTATGACATGGGGATACAGAAATGGTTTCCTGTTGTGAAACACTCTTGATCTACCAATGTTTTATCAGATTTATATAATCCTCGCTCATCAACATTTCAGTCAATAATAAGTCACACAATACATAAAAGCAAGCCCAGGTCTACCACAAAGTATCTTCTTAACAGGCAGCTGCCATTCTTCATAAGTAGTCCTATACGTATACACATATACTGTGTACAGTTCTAGTCACCATATCTCAAAAAAGGCATTGCAGAGCAGGAAAAGTACAAAGGAGGGCAACCAAGATGATTAAAGGGTTAGAACACCTTCCCTATGAGGAAAGGCTGAAGAGTCAGGGACTTTTCACTTTAGAAGAGACGACTAAGGGGGGACTTGATAGAGGTTTATAAAATTATGTCTAGGGTAGAGAAAATGTGGCCATCAAAAAAATGTTCTTTGTGAACCCTATTCATTTGTGAATGTTTAGATATCGTTTAAGTGGAAAAACAATGGCAGATGTTCCTTGTAGCTTATGTATCAGTCCAAACCTAAACAGGCAGTTTTGAGATTTCTCACTGTGAGAAAATATGTTCTTCTGCTGTGTTGTGGATGGCACTGGAAATGAAAAGCTGTTCATCTCCCATGGTTATCAGTCTGACTAATGACCTTAGTACTGTCTGATAGGAAAACTTTCTTTTCTGTGTAAAACAATGTTTATTGTACAGTTCATGTAAATTTCCTAATATGACTCCACTAAGATTCAGGACAAATGTATTTATTATTATCAATCTTCACTTCTGTATTGCTGTCTTCTTCCAATGAGCACATGATGGTTTACATTGAGATTCCCATTTTATACTTACAACAACCCAGTGAGAAAATTATATGAAGAGATGGTGACTTGACATCCATAGCCAAACAGTGAACTTTGGTGTTCAGTGGGGTCGTTTGCCCATGTCAAATACTCCACCTACCACACTTGTTCAGGAAACATTTGTTCTATTAGTGGCTACTAGTCATGGTGACTGAGGGGAACCTCCACATTCAGAGGCACTAAACTTCTGAATCCTAGAGCCAGGAGGCAACTTGTTCTTGGCCTTTATACCCTGTTATTGGTAGGAATGGGCATGAACTGGGAAAATGCAGTCTGGTTTGTGTTGTGTGTTGTGAAAGGGACTGCAACCCCTTTATTTATTTATTTTATTAAACTTATGAATCACCCACTCTGCAGGGCAGGCTCTGGGTGATTTACAACAAATGCAGTTGATAAACGGGGGCTGAAGACAGACTGGAAATCTGCCACGGAAGGGCAGTGGGGCCAAAAGCTGTGGGGGAAAACTGGCCCGGGGCTGGCCATTTATACTGGCCAGTTTCCCATGGGAGCATGCTGGGGAGGATGCGGAACAGAGTGTTCAGACTGCTGCAGAGCGGCCCCAGGCAGGCCGGCCGGCCTCCATGGCTCGTGGCGGGGCCGTTTTGGGAATAGGTGCATGGCCGCAGCAGCAGTCTAAAATTTAAAATCTCCCCACCTCCTCTATTGGGGCCACTTGCATATGCACTCATGTGCATCTTGCCACGGCAGCGCATTCACACCGCTGCCTCTGCTTGAATCCCACCTCTTCCCATCCACACAGCTGGGAAGCGGGATCCAAGCGGAGGATGTCTGCTGGTGTCCGTCTGAGGCGGCAGGGAAGCGCTTCAGAGATGGGTGAATATGGAAGGGAAACGGAGGACAGCTGTGGCTGTTTGAACTGCCTCCCTTCCCCCGCTTCTGAAGCGGAGCTCTCCCGGGCCTTTAAACTTTAAAGGGACTGCAGCAGACAGCCTGAAACAGCTGTATTGTGGCTTTTGCAGGGAACAGAAAACAGAGTCCCTTTCAACTTCTGCTTTCTGCTCCATCTATGAACCACCACAAACTGCTCTAAAAGTTCATGGAAATTTGTAAAGCACAAATTCATCATGAATTTTGCTTCATGTTTTGGTTCATGCCCATCCCTAGTTGTTGGACCTCCAGAGCAACTGATTGGTCACTATGTGAGACAGGATGCTGGACTAGATGAACCATTGGTCTGATCCAGCAGGGCTCTTCTTATGTAATTATGTTCTTAAACTCAAGTTTAAGCAAACTTTATTTCAGTTTCCCCTTTATAAATTGAACAGAGCATTTTAAGCATTAGAACTGTAATAAAACTTCCTTTACAATCCAATCTTACGTGAAACCCTTGTCTGCTTGAATTTGGTTTTGCTGAGATAGAGCCTTCTTCCTTCCAATTAGGGCTTTCTTCAGTAACTCATTTGGCAAAATGGGGTGTCAGCTGTGAAGTCATGGCAAGGAACACAAAATGCACCTTGTTAGAGATGTTTAAAGGGTAAGAACATTTTCTCACCAGTTCCCTGTTAGTGTTTGCATACTGTGAAACTGTGACTTCACTACAATAGGAAAGTCATTTTGATTATACTTGACAATGTGATGCAGGAGATCCATGACTGGGATCAGCTCCTCTACCCTAGCTACTTTCCACATAGCTGCTTTGAAGATCAGGAGAGGATTACTGGGAAGAGGGTGTTTACCTTTATGCATTCCCCCCTGAATCACTTCCCCTTCCCTGCTGTGATTAGTTTTGCATGGGAAAGAGGACATGTAAGAGGAAAGAGGACAACACTGGTATTAAGCAACTGTTCAGCTTACAGAGGGAAACTAAAATAAAGTTCACTTTCAAAATTGCTTAATAGTTTGTATTTAGCAGTGCACCTTTTAAATTCTAAGTACATTATACATCTGATGAAAACAATATCTTTATCATATCACAGTGCAAGAATTGTGTCAAAATGAAGTATTAAAAGATACACTGGAAAACTGATGAAAGAGCTCAGATAAAGAGTGTCGGTATTTGATAGGCAGAAAGGAAATAATGCGGAGCTAGTTCCTTCTGCCAACCAAATAACAGAATGCTGATAGCTTCAGGTGAGTCAGAAACTGCCTGCATATTCAGTGGAAAGAGTGTTGATTAACAGAAAACAGATTAATATTTGGATTTTCAGAAATGTGTAAAATGATGCTTAGCTGGCAATGTATGGTGAATGGTACTTGCAAATCTGCTGATTCAAATAATTGCCTGGTAGAGCTCTGAACAAATTATTTTATTTATTTATTTATTTAAAAACCCTTTATTCATACTAGCTACTAAAATATTTTTGCTACTAATTTTGTTTTAGTGGCATAAAGAGGAAACACATTTCCAGCTGTAACTTTCTTGTTGCCCATCCAAAATTAGAAGAAATATCAGAGGTACCTCTCACTAGGAATGTGCATCCCAAAATTCCCAAACTGAAAATATTGGATTATTACCATTATTTCCATAATAATTTTTAAAAATTCAGGATTATTAGGCATTATGAAAAACAACCTGTCACCCAAAAAAATCCGAGTTGTTTTTGTGTTTGGATGTTTACCATTTTCAGCAGAAGCAGGTATCTTATTTTCATTGATTCTTCTGATTTCCCAGGCAATGGCATTTCCCCCTGCCAAACTGATCCTTTAAAGGATCAGGAGTGCTCCCAGCCCATCACCTCTGGTAACAAGACTGAGGAAAGGAATTTTTAAGACCTGCTACTGCTGCTTTGAGTCAGACATTTTCAGAAGAATGAGAGACCCCACCCACCCCACCAGGAGCTCCATAAATAATAGTATTAATAAAGCATCCCCTATAGTGGATGCCCAATGTAAAGACATGTCTGTCTCATAGCAATTAAATATTTGATTCATAACGTACAGTCATACATACAAGTGCTCTATTTTTTAAAAAAAAAAAACCTTTGAACCATTTTCAAAGACTGCAGTGATGGGGGCATTTTTCTGCAAAGGAAGCCTTCCTTACTTTGTAAAACTACACAACTGATCATAATAAAAAAGGGTGGCAAATGCAGAGTTTTCAGCAGAAAGGTGTATAAATAATCAGTTACTGTAAGAATATGTAAAGAAACTGGATGCAGAAAGGATTTTTTTAGACACTAGCAGACAGGGCTCTTCAAGCCGGCTATACTACCCCACCATATAGAACAGTGGAGAGAAGTGCCCTGAGGAGCAGTCAGTAGAATCGAATCCCATTGCTCACTCTGCTTGAAACACATGGGGTCTTTAGATCAGAGAGAGGACTATGTTCAGTGCAAATTTGATGCCATTATATTTAAAAACAACTGCACAAAACTCTCAAATTTATTCCCCATTGAAAATAATGCCCCCAAAGTCCAGACCCCCCCCCCCCCCCCAAACACATTTGAATTCCAAACTGGTACTGCCCTAAAGTTAGGAATAAACAGTAAAGTTGTCCTCCCTAAATCCTGGACCCATTATTAAAATAAAAAATGTCTCAGAGCATATCCCTACCCTTCCCACATGGGTTGCTGCCTGCCAGATTTCAAGCAGATAGGCAAAATGGTACCAATTTTAAGGGCAGTTGAAATTATTATTTTCACAGCTGGTAGGGAAATGGGTTTGGAACCCTAAGATGGGAAGTGTAGGTGGACAACACTCAAGAAAGGCAAAAGTGTCAAAAGACTGAAGAATTGCATAACTTGGGTACTGGACTAGCACTGTTGTTCCATCAATCCCTGCTTTTCTGAGGGTTCCCAAATGCCAGCTCTGTCTGTTCTGCTATACTCTGATGACTTGTATGGAGATTGATTAAAAGCAGAGATTGATTAAACAGTTGGCTAGTCCTGGAGTCAGTCACAGGAGTCTAGGGGGAACTGACTCCATCTTACAAGGCACTTCAGGAAATCGTAGTAGTTGCTGTAGCAGACTGACCCTTCAAAAACTCTAGTTGCTCCACCAACTCAGGTACCAGCTTTGAACTGTGTAAAATCAGTAATGCATGGACTATACCCATTTGCTGCTCATGTTGGTTAGTGAGCAGGCATGCCAGCCCCCCCCCCCCCGGTATGGGCAGGGGTCCCCCGGTTTCAGGAAGTCCTCTCCACCACCCCAATTACCCCCCAACAGGCAAAAAGCTGGAAATAAACATGACTTGCCTATGTGACCTGGAAGTAATGTAGGCATGTTGGTGACATCGAGTGGGGGGGTGGGGGACGACACTCTGGTTTTTGGTCAAAACTCTATGGAGGAAGCTAATTCTACCATAAAGTTTTGCCCAAAAATCAGAGCATGCCCTCCTCCCCCTGATGTGCCCATGTCACTTCTGGGTCACATAGACACATCGTGTGTATTTTCAGCATTCCTCCACACTCCCAGTAAGTTCACCCCCCATTCACCACTGGCAGGTCTGAGGGACCTGGCAACTCTATCAGTCAGTGAGAAAGTAGTTCCTGGGCAACTCTGAAGCAATTGTCCAGGGGCTCAGCTGGACAGTATTTCTCTGTAGTCCAGCTGTTATACAGTTACTGACCTAGACCCATATACACAGACACTGGGCAGGAACAAAATTTCTCAGGGTTCAGGTTGCTCTGAGGGCCAGAAAAAAATCCTTGTCTCTTGTTGTACCCATGTGCTGGTCCCAATCATTTGTTTAAATGTCATTATACAAATTATGTAAAACAAAATTGTTTAGGATGGTATTTCCATAAAAGTAACAGGTCTAAATTATAATAATATGAGTAGATGCGGCTGTAGTGTAGAGCCCGGCTGTGTACAATGGATCATTTGGTATGTTTAGATGGTGGTTGGAGGCATGTAGGTATGTTTGTCAGTCAGTAGGTTTCCAGTATAGGGTGGTGTCTATGTGTCCATTGTGTATTTTTACAGTAGTGTCCAGAAAATGTATTTCTTGCATAGATTGATTCATTATCAGGTTGATGGTGGGGTGAAAGTCATCGAATGCCTGGTGGAATATGTCCAGGGCTTCTTTCCCATATGTCCAGATGATAACAAATCAATGAACTGCAGGTGTAAGAGAGGTGTGAGTGGGTGGAAGTTTAGGAAGAGTTGCTCCAAGTCAGCCATAAAGATGATAGCATATTGTGGGGCCATGCAGGTGCCCCTGGCTGCCCCACTGATCTGTAGGAACAAGCTGTCACCATATTTAAAGTGGTTATGGGTGAGAACAAAATGGCATAGTTTTGTGGCAAAGTCAACTGTGGTGTTGTCAGAAATCATATTCTTTGTGGCTTGTGATCCATCTTTGTGTGGGATGTTGCTATACAGAGATTCCCCATCCATGGTTGCTAAAATAGTATTCTCTGGAAAGTTGTCCAAAGATTGCATTTTCCCCAGAAAGTCTGTGGTGTCACACACACATAGCTAGGAGTATTGATGGCACAGGGTCTTAGAACAGAGTCCATATGTGTATATATGTAGGTGGCCTCCACGCAGTCACTGAGCTGAACTAAGCCGGAAGCTCAATCCTGGGAATTAAGCAGCCTGCATGTTAACAGGGAGTGCTCCCTTCTGTTTTGATGTTTTGGTGGTTTCGTGATCACTTCCACTTTTCTGCAATGCAAACATAAATTTGTATATATGTATATATATAATGAAATGTATATATGTAATTCTGTATAATGATGATGATGATGATGTGTGTGTGTGTGTATAATAATGTATATACATAATGGTCTTAAGAACAGAGTCCATACATGCAATGGATGATGCAACTCCTCCCAAACCAAAGCCAACCCCACATTGTGGATCAGTGTGCATGGGACCCAATTCATGGAATCCCCCTTCTGCCTCTATCTTTTGAGCAGGGGTTATTGTGCAACAATCAGGTCTAGATAAATGCTGTATGTGCTACCCATTATATTTTACATGCAGTGTGTGTGAAAAATGTGCGTCCTCAGAACTCTGCTGCACATATATCATTCCTAGTCAGTGAGTGTAAGACTGTAATAGTACAAATGCATCACTGAATGTGGCTTTGATGTTTGAAATACTTCTAGATCTGTTTCTCCCATATTCATAATAATCCTTTTCCCACGCAGCTAATATATTCTTTAGTATGAGAATTTAGTATTTTCCCTCCTCATGGCTTTAGTGCATGTCAGGCTATGTATAATAAAAGAGTGATTTATGTGGATCTATATCAATCTTTTAAAGGCATCCCTTGCATCACATTCCTTCATTAAAGCAGACACTGTCTCTTTCCTGCCACTCAGAGAAGACAGGTTCTGTTGCAATGTGCACAGAATGGCTACAAAAACACAGGCTTGCCTGCCTTTGCCTCCACTTCTTTCAATTCAAATGCCAGCTGAAGAGCTGTAAGTGGTCTCCGCGCAGTCACTGAGCTGAACTAAGCTGGAAGCTCAATCCTGGGAATTAAGTAGCCTGCATGTTAACAGGGAGTGCTCCCTTCTGTTTTGATGTTTTGGTGGTTTCGTGATCACTTCCACTTTCCTGCAATGCAAACATAAATTTGTCATAACTTGGAGCCTGTGAAGACTAATTGAAACAAATCAGCCATGACCACTCACAGCCAACAATGACCGCTGGGAAGGAGTAATGGTACATCATAATGAGCTGCTGTAACATGGGTGCCCACCTGAATGCCTCTGCCCAGACTGGGATGTGGTAGGTTGCCTAAGTAAGTATTTGCACGCAAACGAGTGATATTTGATCCACCTCGGTGTCAAGTGCTTCCATAACTTTAAATATTAAAGAAGCTGAGGGTCTCCAGTGGATTCCAGTCGGCAGTTTGATTCAGATTTTATTATCAGCAATGGGTCTATAACAAGACTGAACTGTCCTCTCAGATTAGCTCTGCCTCACTACCCTCCGTGCTCCACTTATCCCTCCTCCCCCTGCCATTACTGAAAAGGGAAGAGGCCATCTGCAGGCTTTGACGTGCTCTTTAAGCTTGCATGGCACACGGCTGTTCCCATGACTGTCTGCACGTAATACATGCCATTTCTTTAAGGATGGGACATAATTTTTAAAGGAGAGACTAGACAGACAAAGGAGGACATTTAGAATGACTGGCTTATTTTTTTTCTCCTCCTTTTAAACTTGTGAATGACAAAAGAATTCCACTCTCATGCTCGGTTTTTCTCCTTTCCTGTTTCAGCTTCCCTTCCCTTCTCTCTTCCCTCGCCTTTCCCTTTTTCTTCATTATCACCACCACTAACTTTGTTAATGTGTTCATATTGTACCATCTGTGCACATGGCATTTTACACTGAGCAACAAATAGGTAGGTTTTGCCCTCAAGGAGCTTGCAATTCTAAATCAATAACAGGGAAAATGACCATGTGTGTGGAGAGAGAGAAAAGGGTAGTAATAGTAAATGATGGGATGAATGCTGTTATCAGATATAAACATGTACTTAAAACATGTATAAACACGTACCTACCAAAACATATAGGAATGAGGATTTGGGGGGAGGGATTTGAAGGAGGAAGAAAGATGGTTCTCTGTGTGTGTGTTCAGTGAGGCAATTCTATGCTTAAGAACAGCACAGTGAAAAAGGGGAGTCATGATGCAGACCAAACCTGGGTAGAGTTGGTTGTGCCCATTCCACTAGAATGTGCATTGCACCACCAGAATTTGGTTTGATGTGATCTAATGTATCCCTTCAAATGCTAAATAGGGCTTGAATCAGACAATTTATCTACCTTAGAAATTTGTGACTGAGTTAGAAAAATCATTGTCTTCATTAGACATTATCAGCATGCTAAAGTCTTTACCTACTAACTCACGTCTATCTAAATTACTGTTCCTGATCTGAGCATGGCATCTCACCCGAGCACGGCAGGCTGGTTCTTGACCAATTTCCTGTTTCTTGAAAGTGTAACCCAGGAACAATTTTTAATATGAGAGCCTAAATTAAATACATAATTGTTGGATAACCTAAAAGTGTAGCGGCTTTGGAAAATTTAAAATATGTGTAATTCTAAACCAGAAGTACAATTAATAATCTCAGTACATAAATCAGAAGTACATTTAGTAATACTCATTTATTTTTTGAAATATTTCTCTGAATTAATCAGTTAATTATGCCTATGACTAACATATATCAAGGTTTCTTATAGTCAGCAACTAATTATGAATCATCTGTTATTATGGGCATTACAAAAAATGTTCATAAATATATTGGTAAATAATTAAATGACCATTTATTGTACTGGGTACAGATAAAAGCAGAAGACTGTCCAGATTTTGTAACAATGTAACCTGCCTTTACATCTCCCTTAAGACCATTAGCTGTACCAAGATTCTGCTTCATTAAAGTAGGAGGAGCTCCAAGCCACTGAAGTAATGAAAAAAAATCTTGAAAATGAAGTAGATCAATAAATCCATTTCAGGGACAAAGTTTTCCAATACGTTAATTAATTGTGTGCCAAATGAAAAGGCTAAATTTTCAACTAGCGTCTGGACGTCACAAAATTTCATAGCATTCCTCACAGAAAGTTAAGATGAATAAAAAAACGGAGGTTTCTAATGTGACTGGCTATAGAAAAAAAAATATGGTGTGCCTTCATCTCACTGTGCTATTGGTATTGCAGCAAAATGAACCATACAGTAAACATTAATTAGGCAATTCCCATTACACATAGGCTGGAGTAACAACTTTTGATTTAAGTCAAAGAATGAATATGAGGCATTATTTTCTGGAGTATATATATGAATTGATTTTGTACCACTATTGCCTTGGATTATATGATAAATTTCCTTGGATTTGCTGGGTCTGTGTGGTGATGAAAGTATGCCTAGCATATGCCCTGATCTAGGATGCATGTCTCTGTCAATCTCCATGTGGATGTAGCATTAGAAAGGGAATACATGCATAAAGTCCAGTGTACATAGGTCCACTTTGTATGGACGATGTCTTAGGTAAAACCCAGGAACTGACCTGGGTTCACTTTTAAGGATGGGCACAAACCAAACCACAAAGCAAAATTTGTGGTGAATTTTGCCTAGTTTGTGGTTTGCGAACCAAAATTAATGACAAGTCTACTGTCATGGACTTCCACAAACATTTAAGGCAGTTTGTGAGGTCCATGCCAGTTTATGGCCAAAGCAGAAAGCAGGGATTTAAAGGGACTCAAAATCCCTTTAAACTGCTGTTTTCTGCCGGAGCAGAAAGCCACAAAAACAGCTTGGCAGATGGGAGTGTTCCCTGCATTTGAAGGGACTACACAAGAAAGCCAGAAAACAGAGAGCAATCTGTCCAGGGTCAAGGTTGGGTGCCGCTTCAACAGGGGAAGCCCCCATCAGTCGCCCAGCAATCCCGGAGAGGCTGGGCTCTCCCCCACTCTCCCTGATCACCTGAGGATGCCCTTGACACATGGACCTCCCAGTGGGAACTCACCCAGGACACCAGTAGAGGAGAAGAGGCCAGTGGAGAAGAAGAGGCCAGAGACAGTGAAGGGGTACCCAGCTGAGGTGATTGGTGGCAAGTTGGAGGAGACAGCTGCAGTGAACCATGCAGAAGTAGTAGGGGATGTGACCATAGACCATGGTGGCATTACAGTGGCCAGGCCCACTCCAGGAGCCCAGGGCAAGGGAGATGGTCCTGACAGGAAAGGAGGCTGCTCTAGTCTGGGGGAACCATATGGGCTGGGCATTTCCAATGGCTGGACTGCTTCTTTCTGGGCCTGGCTTTGCCACTGCCACCTCTCCTCCTTCAACAGCCTCTTCTTCTCCACTGGCCTCCTGGGTGGGTTCTCAGGGGCATCCTCAGGTGATGGGGAAGGTGGGTGAGTGCCCGGGCTCTCCTGGATCACCAGGCAATAGATGGGGGATTCCCCTTTTGAAGCAGCACCCAGACCCAACACTGGACAGACTTCTCCCCATTTTTTTGGCTTTCTTGTGCAAGAAAAACCAAAACAGCTGAGTGGCTGGGAATGTTCCTGCCACTCAGCTGTTTTGCTGCTTTCTGAAAATCCTGTTTAAAGGAATTGTGGTCCCTTTAAGCAAGGTTTTCTGGGCCCACGAACCACAAACTGAAATGGTGGATTAGAGAACAAACAGGTTCAGCTCATGGTTTGGTTCATGATTCAGCCATGAACCGCAAACCTAACAGCATTTTTTTGCGGTTTGAGCCCATCCTTAGTAACAGATTTGGGGCATGTATGTGCTATTTGTAGAAGTAGCACTGAATGCATGAACTGCTGGTAGTATCAGAGATGGATGGTTAAGCTCACCAACATGCATAGGCAGCTGATACAGGGAAAAGCAATAGCCACTCTAGCTCATTATCTCTGGTCAAGCAGGTTTTTCATGTATTTAAGACAAAATCCTGAGAAACCTATGGAAGGAGGCAATACTGGGATAGATCTGCATAATTTGCAGTGTTGCTTATAGCATACCATCTTTAGGTCTCTGAAATGAAAACAAAACAAAACACTATTATCTGGCTAGAGCCAGACATCCAGATCAGTCGATATGCTAACATTATAGAGACTATATGGCCAAAAGTCAGTCAAAACTGAGATCCAGAGTGGTACATTGGTTAGAATGTCAGACTGGGAGCTGTGAGACCTAGCTCTGAATCTGCACTCTGCCATGGAAGCTTGTTGGGTGACCTTGGGCTGGCCAGCCATAAACTCTCAGCCTAAGTAAAAAACTTGCAGGGTTGTTATGAGAATTACAATGGAGTAGAGGAAAACAATGTAAGCTACTTGAGTCTTCACTGGGGAGAAAAGGGGGGGAATATTAATGAAGTAAATAAAGAAATAAAATAAATACCACGCCAACTGCACGTGCTGGTTGCACATAAGTAAAAATCCAGCACATAATACAACTGGTCTTTGCCTGCACTACAGCAGTTGCAGATTTTGGTTATGTTTATCTTGAAGAAGAATTCTGAACAATGCTGTGTTGCAGAAAATGAAGTGCTCTGGATTTTTTTAAATCCCCACAATATTATTTAAAAGACATAATTAGGACTTTAGAATTATGTCGTTCACATTTTGACTTGCTTGAACTATTTTTTACATCTGTATTAAAGCTGAGCCCATGCATTACACTCTGGCGAATAACAGTGTAGTCTCCTGCATAGTTCTCCAGGCTAAGCCAATTTCTTTCAGTGGGGTTAGACTGGAGAAACTGTGCATAGGGTTGTACTGCTAACCACTTAAACACACACTGCAGAGATAGAATTTTCAACTTCCTGCAAAGAGCACACTGGAAGAGCTGTTTTGGAAGAATAAAGAGTATAAAATGCAGATGGAGAAAGGTAAAATGGAATACATCAAGCTTTTGTAAATTACCACTAAACAACATTTTTAATGTGCATATTAAAGACACTTTGAAAAATGAATAGTCGTAAGATAGTATGCCGGGAAAGCAATGCATGGGTTGTAATGCAATTTATTGTTCTAAAACATAGTTGCTCCCAAGATGCTCAGCAGACTACATTTTGAGCTATTGATCACACCAACATTTTTGCTACTGTGCAGTTGGAAAGGCTTCAAAGATCATCTGTAAAACTCTAGATCTGGGCTCAAGAAATACATCTTTTTTTTCTGTTAATGAAAATTTTATTCTCCGAGCTTTTATTTTACTCTGATTAAAAATATATGACCCCAAATGATTGCTTTCACACTACAACCTAGGTTTACCTGTTGTGCTTTTTGTTTCATTTTCAAATTAGATAGTATTTCTTGTCGGGTTTATTGTGTGGTCTAATAGCATTTAAGTGTCAGGGTTTTATTTGGAAAAGCTAGGCAGGCAAATAATTTAGAGTGCCATGCCTGCCTTGCTGAACTCTCCCTGGTTTACTGCATTATTAAATATTGCATAAATTATTCAATGTCTTTTATATCAAACAATTTCTTTCCTTTGCAAACAGCACCCGCTCAACAAATAGGTATTAAGTTTAATCTCCCCATGCACACTCTTGCACCCATGGCATAAATGAAATGGCTTATTGGCTCTGTTTCCCACCTCTGCTTTGCACTCCTCAGCAATATTGAGGAAGAACTCTGATCAGTATATACAGATAAATGCTTTGGGGTTTGTTGCTAAAAGACCTCTTCCTAAACTGCCAGCAGCCAGCACTTGATCCAGGGTGATTGTTCCATGAAACTCACAGCCCTTGGAAGCAGGGATCATGTGCTACTTGCTCAGTGGACTCTCATCAGCTCTGACACTGGCAGGAACAAACACGCAGGTAGCAGCTGAAGGAGTAAAGAAAAGCAGAAAGATTGTTAATGTTTCATAATACACACGTGGGAGGGGCCGGGGGGATATTTTATTAAAATGCCTACAAAGTATTTATTACATCTCATCTCTTCAGGCCCCGGCCCTGCTGACACTGGGCCCATGAGGATTCTACTCTTGACAATGGTTTTCTGTATTTACAGATAACTTCTGGGTCAGTCACTAAAATGTTGGTGTTGACGATATAGAAGAGTATTTTAAAAGCTCTTTATGGAATGAAACATTGGTGACATCCCTTGAGGGTTACTTATGTATTTTGTGTTGTGTCATCCATTGTGGTGTTGTACATTTTATGAGTGTGTGTGGATAGGTTTCTTCCTGCTGTTGCTGCTGTTGCTGCTGTTGCTGTTGCTTGAACCTGGTACAAGTTCTGAACAGCATGTGGCTAGTTAAGACACGCTGCTCTGAGCAGTTCAAAGTGGTCTGGGAATTTAGCAATGTATACCACAAGCTCCCGGCCTTCATCTGACCCCTCCCCCACCCCATAGCAACAGCAGAGAGATGAACTAAAACAGCAGGAGCAGAAGAAGCCAGGGATAAATAATGGCCCTTACATGGAAAATGGTAGTTTGGGGGGGGGGGGGTTACTTGATTCTGTTTTTTTGAGTGCATAATAGAAGCAACCATATATTTATAAAATACACAAAATCTGTGAGGGCCACATTGTGTTTGTAGACTTTAGGGCTTTATGTCTTACAATGCTCAGTCTTTATGTACAAAAACAGCCTAAAAAACTGGAATACTGGCAACAAGGAAGGGCTGGCTAATTATAGGGTTTGCATGGTATTCCCCCCCCCCCCAAAAGTGCAGCTTTTAAAATGTATGTATTCTACTTTCCCCGCATCTTTCCACCTGGTGTACAATACTAGGCATCAGATCATTCCTTTAAAACCATCAACTGCAAAATATTGAAACACAACCTGTAAAGCATTAACATTCTATTTTAAAATACCAACAAATAAAGCAGCCACTTAAACAAACAGGGATATTCCCTCAAAGGATTGAACGAGCAGACAAGTCTTGAGCATCTTCCCAAAGGCAAAATGAAAGAATTGACATAAAGCTCATAAGGAAAAAATTCCATAATGAAGTGCTACTGTCAAAAAGGCCCTGTTCTAGCAGAAGTCGATTTTGCATCAAGCAAGGCAAGGATACCAGATGATCGTCATGGAATGGTCACTGACAATTAAAGCAACTCTAAATGTGCTCTTCTGGAAATGTGAAAGACCAAATAATTTAATCTTGGTGGATCAGTAGGGAATAAAAAGATCAGTGATGCTCAAATAAAATTCTCATTAATTGAATTTACCTTTTTTGTTGTTCAGCATCACATATTCTTATACTGATGATTTGTTTGTAATTTAAAACAAGCAGTATTTTGCGTGATTGTACCTTTGTGGCTGTTAGCACACATGATCATACTAGGCAGCTGGTAAGGAGCTGTTCGAGCAAGCTCAGGACAAGGCATCATGACACATAATGGTTGCCTAGTGAACCCAATGCCTTCCTAGTCACAGAAAGCATAGTATCTAAAGAAGTGTGCATGGACGCATAAGCTTATACCCAGAATAAAACTTTGTTCATCTTAAAGGTGCCACTGGCTCAAACTTTGTTCTTTTTCTTTGGAGTTGTTTCTTTGGTCTGCACACAAACCATTGTTACCAAACTGCCAATGCAAGACCATTGACTCTGCAAATGATTATCAATACAATTTAGAATACAATAACAAACTTGTTTTGAGTGTTTGAGTGTTGCTTGAAATTTGTGATTGGATTACAATTTGAGAAATGACTGGTCATTACTAAGAAAAAGTAATGCTTGAATACCTACCAGTTCAGCTCATATTCTAATAATGAGTAGACAGCTGTTTGGCAAGCTGTTTGGAGGCATCCAAGTGAACTCAGATGTGTCCATCTGCATAATGACACTTTCTCATTGAGAACACCACCACTGTACCATCCATCTTTCACTGTCTCTGATTTTTTTAAAAAAAAACCCACACAGTTTAAGAATTTTTAGTGAGACTTACTACTTTGTATGCCTGTGTGGCTTTGATATCTGTCCATGAAACTAGTATTGTTGTGATTCATTCTTATGTTCACTTCTAGAATAGATACCTCTGACTTTGCAGGTACAGAAAATCAAGCAATGTAATTAAATGTGTTGCTAATTTAAAAGATGCATAGAATTGAACAGGCATGGGGGGCACTGCATACAATCCCCCCCATGCTTTACCCAATCCAATCGATTTAATGGCATGAATGACAATGGGCCTGGAGGAAATTTAGATGATTTCATTCTTGAAGTGGGGGTTGCAGCTACCAGCCACAACAACCAAATGGCTACATGCAAAGGTGCTCAGTGCGGTACTTTGTTCACAATGAACTTGGCTAGGAAACATTGAGGCAAACTGATCAAGAGCTCACTTTATGTGTAACTGAGGGAATTTGAACAAGATATGTTCAAACAACAAAAATGAAAAATACAGGAAAATGTGGTAACCAACTTTTTTTTTTGAAAGGAAGAAGAGTGATTCTGTCAAACTGAGAAAAACACATTATATGTTGTTATCTACAGTTATCTCTTTTTCACTTCTGCCCAGAGGGAACAAACCCAGAGGAAAATAAAAGTGGATTATTAATGATATAAATGTTTTCTAGAGTTATATATCTTTCTTTTTTTCTAAGACTGCTTTAGAGAAATGGGAGTTTTTAACAGAGCAATAAAATTTCTCCCTTAAGAGGAAAAGCATATTTTTTTCTAGCCCCTTGCCTTCTGCTTTCTTTCTCCCAGAATACCAGACATGGGCTCAAATTGTATATTTGATATTGGGCAGAATGAATTTCAGTTCAGATACTATATATTGCTCTTTCTGAGGGATTCAACAGATGCTTTGAACTTCCAGACTCCGTACTGATGCACATATAGTTTTAATGAAGCAGCTATTTTGGTATTCCACTCTTGGTGATCATATCACCAGTCTCAGAGACCGATTTCCCACAAGGCGCTGCCTTGGCATCATTCTTCTGGTTTCCCCGATTGCTTGCTTCACTTTCACACTGTTCACCACGGGGCACATTTTGACCTGCGGCTTCGTGCAATTTCCCCCGCGGCTTCAGTGATCCTGTTTTTTGAGGATCACTGAAGCCGTGGAGGAAATTGGAGGAAATCAGGCGGAGCTGCGGGTCAAAATGCACCCTGCGGCAAATAGTGGGAAATTCAAGCAGGCAATCGGGGCAAAGAGAAGAACGATGCCAGGGCAGTGCCTTGTGGGAAATTGGTCAGAGTCTCTTCATGTATTAGATTTTTAGATATTTGCAGACTTTGGCACCACATAGGTACTCTTATCAGGATACCAGGATTGGATGCAGTTTCAACATTTTATGCATAAGACCCAATTACACGTTGTGCTACAACTGCATCATGGGTTATTTTGGAGGCTTCTTTTCCAATGTCCCTCTTTAAATGGAATGCATTAGGGTTGTTCATGCTAAAATAGATCCTGCTCTTCCTGTAGCTTCTGCAGTAAGAGAATTACGGCACATGATGCCACAACAATATCAATTTGACCCATTTTCACATGCAAAATTAACATTATGGGTCAATCCAGATCTAAAAATTGGGCAAAAAAAATCTATTTTATGAAAAGCTTGGACAGATAGGGTTTTTTGTTTGTTTGTTTTTACTTTGAACCAATTAATAGACTATGGCAATGAGTTTTTGTAATTTTCTTTGGTGAGGTCTAGATTCGATTTGTCAACCAAATGGCAGTGTTTACAGTTGCAGTATCTGTTGGTATCTAAATATGGCCCTGCAGCACCATGTGTTTCAAAGTCTTCCCTTTTTCAGGAAACTCTCATTGAATGAATGCAGGAAACAAAACCTACAATATTTGTTTATAAATGTTCAGTGGTAATATGCAGAATCTCAGGAATGAATGGAATAAGGAACTAGATCACCTTATTTTGCCAAAGCAATGGGATACAGCCCTACTAGTTATTTCTATGGATCTCAAGCTGTGACTTATTCAGCAAAAAATTGTGTATATACAAAGGGGGGGCTGCAAAACTCACAGGGGGATTCCATCTCCCCTCCATTTATTTATTTATTTATTTTTGAGATTTATATCCCGCCCTCCCTGCCATTACTGAGCCAGCATGTCCAAGTCTTAGCATTCACATCAAGGCCTTGCCGTGGCAGTGTCTGGGAGCTGCTCTGAGCACCAAGCAGCTCCTAAGGTGCACCACAGTGGTGGCCAGGTCCCGAGCTGCCCTCTGCATCCACTGTGGTGGTGGTCTGTCCCAAAACATTTTTGGTATCCTCCATGAAAGTGGCCATGCACCAAGCATCTCCTAGTGTCCTCTACCACCAAGGCTGGGCCCCAAGTGTCTCCCAGCATGTGCCATAGCAGTGGCTGAGCCCCAACTGGTTTCCTGTATCTGCTGCTGTGGTGGCTGAGCTCTGAGCAGCTCCCAACATCCACCGCCACTACAGGATTCATCTGCAGCTATTGCCAGGCTTCAATGAAGCTTCAAGTCTTCACAGAAGAAAATTTTAAAAGTGAAGTAATTTTTTAATTTTTAAATTTTTAGTTTGGGGAAAATGTAATTATTTCATATTTTTCTGCACATGTGATAAGCAATGCTCCCTCTAAGTTGTGGAGTATTGTGAGCAGTGTTCCCCATAAGCTGAGTTAGTATGAGCTAGCTCACAGTTTTTTAGCCTCCAGCTCACACATATTTGTCTTAGCTCAGGAAGGATAGGTCCAGAGCAAACTATTTTATGCCAGTAGCTCACAAAGTAGAATTTTTGCTCACAAGACTCCACAGCTTAGAGGGAGCATTGATTGTGAGCAAAAACTCTACTTTGTGAGCTACTGCCATTAAAGTTGAGAGTACACAATCTGGCTACTGCATAAATTAGTTTGCTCTGGAGCCATCCTTCCCGAGTTAAGACAAAAATGTGTGAGCCGGAGGCTAAAAAACTGAGCTAGCTCACACTAACTCAGCTTAGAGGAAACACTGGTGGCGAGTCCTTCAAGTCTGCAGAAACAGTGGCCCCAGTCCACTGATCAGTTGTTTTTGTTTTTCATGAAGAGCTCTTCACAAATCATCACAAATCACCATGAACTGCGTTTGTAGCACTTCTTCAGTTCGTGAATATCGCTTCACGAACCACTAACCGCCAAAATTTGTGTCAAACATTTGTTCATTAGCCAGTTCATGCTCACCCCTAGTCTGAACTACCTCCTATCTTCAGACTTAGGTGCCTGGTGAAAATATTTGTGCTTACTCGGGCCTCTAGCAGCATAGTCTCTTATTGCTTTGCTGTTGTTATTATTTCACTTTATGATAACTTTTCTTGTTTTATGATATAAGAGGGTGGGGGCAGCCTCACCCTTTCTATATGATTGCCATCATCAGAATGGGGAGGAAGCTGGTTAGGTTACACCCAAACACTTCTCTCCCCTTTCCAGCCTTTCTGCTTGGGAGGCAAGGGCTGAAACCTTCTCACTGGCTTCCTGCTTTAGCCTTTTAAACCCAACCTGCCACTCTGCACAGGCCCAACATTGCCTGCCATAGGACCTTGGTACTGGCCTCCCATAGGCTCATCACCTGTCTTCCCCCTGGAGCCTGGCCCTTCCTGGGCTTTTGATAATTGCCTTTTCCCACCACTCTCACCTTGCTGCTGCTCCTTAGCTGGGGATTTTAAAAGCTGAGCTGCCAAATCTGCAGACAGGTCCTGGTCCTGCAAGCCATCAGTCTCCCTGGTGATCAAGTTGATTTACAATTAGAGTTGCCAAGTCCGGGTTGGAAAATACCTGGGGACTTTGGGGGTGGAGCCAGGAGAAGGTGGGGTTTGGGGAGGGGAGGGGCCTCAGCATGGTACAGTGCTATAGAGTTCACCCTTCAGAGCAGCCATTTTCTCCAGGGGAGCTGCTGTTTGTCAGCTGGAGATCAGTTGTAAATGCGGGAGATCCCCAGGCCCCACCTGGAGGCTGGCAGACCTATTTACAATGGCTCAGGCATGGCACTGCTGCCCACTTGTGGCTAACACCCCTCTGCTAGGCCTTAAAGGGCCTGCCCTGAATACAAAGTACCCTTCCAAGTACCTGTCTCCCCCTCCCCATACCTGAAGCATCCACAAGTCAGGTTGGGGTAATGTCATTGCCCCCGATAGTTTAGAAAAATGTTGTGAGCCACATGGAGAACACCATGGTTTAGTGGGCAGAGTGAATGAAATAAAGAATAATTTCTTGCCCTTTCTCTCTCTTCTCTTGACTTCTGTGCCCAGGGAGACTCTTCCACTGTAAGAAAGTGTTGTTTCTGTTGGCAGTGTGGAAATGGTGTTGGCCTTACACTCTGGACTTCAAAATGCAGGCAATATTGTTTCACATTATGCAGATCTGTTCTTTTCCCTCAGTTAGAGTTAAATTACTGGGGTTGATCTCCAACCCTCACAAGTTGTTGTCAAGGGACTTACCCATTCCTTGTAATTACTTTTGTTGTTTAAACTAGCAAGTTCAGAAAACAAATAAAGCTTTGTCAATAATATTCAGGCACTTCAGTCAATATTTTTTTGTCAGAAGGAAAGGTTCATTAAGGAAAGAAAACAGTTGAGTTCCTCCATTTTACCCGCTCACAAAATGGAAGCATTGATTTTAACAAAGATGGCAAGACTGCCCTGAAACTTCAATATTTGGCATCTCGAAATAACAGGCTGTTCTCCAATAGAGAAATATCTATCACTGGTTCACTATCAGTTATTTACTTCTAAAAATAAAATATATTTGCCCAGTTTAGCAAGTGGGAATTGTAGCGGAACCCTAAAGCTTTCCGCGGCTGTAAAATGTTCAGGAAACAGTATATTACTGTTTTCCAAGATATTCAAGTTTTCCGAAGTGAATTTTCACCCATCTCACAATTCTCCCTCTCTCTCTCTTTGGTAAGTTTTTAAATATAAAATTATGCAATAAAACTAAATTAAAAAATCATGGCCAAACAATATAATCAAACTTTCATTTGTGATTTGCTATTCTATAGGAATTGAACAGATGAAATAACGAAAAAAATTTAATTTCTTTGTGTGTGCGCGCACATGCATACAAATAATATACTGATCTGTTGACACACACATAGCAGTGGGAAATACAATTTTTTAACAGGAAAACTTGGGTGTAAGGAAACAGAAACTGGCATAAAAATAAAGAATCAAACATTCAATGCACACAAGCAAGAAGTGAAACTAGTATGAGGATTTGGGGATTGAAACAGTAGGAATCAGAAATTTCAAAAAATTCTTAATCTAGGGGTTGAGTTGGTTTCTGGAGATTGATTTCCATGGGACCTAACAATACATAACTGTGGGAAACCTTCCTGTCATATTGCTTGATATTTTCTCTTAGTGAAATGGCAATCAAAGGATATTATTAGTAGTAACCAACAGAATTTATGAAGGTTCCATTTATCACAAGAGTTTCTAACACACTGTGATTATTTGTAAACACTTGTCTGTATCTTTCCTCCTGAAATACATTGACACATAAATGCTGGTGTTGCTTAAAGGTTCCTGATGGTCTGTTCCTAGTGTTAATTGACAGGGAGTATATGAAGCAAAGCACCCTAATTTCACCAAGGGTCATGATGAATAATAGTAGGCCTGCTTCAGCTTGCAGGTGTTTGTAATTGGGCTTTCTCTTAGACACTATCTGTATCTCTTTCAAGGCCAGATTTCAGAATGCAGTAATTGGCTAAGTGAAAAACCTGTGCACAGTTCAGTAACTAGATAGGAGGGGAGGAGCCAGGAGCAAATTGTATAATCTTTTGCAGGGCTCCAGTGAACCAGCACCCTGATTGGATTCTGAAGACCACCTGATGCCAGAGGGCAAGAAACTATAATTGGGCCTTAGATAAGAATGACACAATGCTAACTTTTGATCCCATCGGACGGATGCATAAGCTTCTAGCCTGGACTCTGCAATTTTGAATGGTGCACCAGTTAATGCCAGGTATTAAAATGTTAGAAAGAAAAGTTAGCCTTTGTTTTTTTTTCGCTAATTAATTCCAGAAACAGTGTTGCCTAGTAGTATTCCTAATTTTACTGCTCAGTAAACCTATGCGTGTATTTTAAATGTTGTGGTCGTCTTGAGTGCATGTAACCTCAAGGATCCATGAGTTTGAGCACTGCTTGCTAGTTTGGGACCCAGGCTTGGTTCCTTGACAGAGCGTTAAATGCAAAAAAAAGTTCCATCTAGCTTACTTTTTATAGTGATTCAATACCTGTAACCAAATTGTGCCCAGGATTCTGCAATGGTGCTGAGTGGTCTCCTAGTGTATCCAATTTGCTGAGAGCTGGCTACTCTGCCCTGCCCTGTGGAGAGTAATGTGCCTATCAATAGTATTCTAGAGTCAAAATTTATGTGCAGTGAACACTTGACTGAACTTCATTCTGGACATGGAACGGCCTTTCTGTAAAACACTTGGTACATGCCTAAATAAAGTAATAGTTACTATAAAAAGATACTGTGGCAATAAAGATTTTTACAGACCTGATGGCTTTTGTCTAATGCCAAAATGAATAGCAGATTTATTGTAATGGCTACTTATGTTAGGGAGTCATCATTTCTGTATTTAATTATCTGTTAAATATAGTCATGCTCACTCACATGCCAAAAGATAACATTGTTAGTGTACATATATGTTCTTCTGAATCCAGCACCCCATCTGACTTTTCTTATGATACATACAAAAACATCTTATGACATTTACTTTTCTTATGATGTTTACCAAAACAAAGAATCTTTACGATTTAACCTGGATCAGAACTAAAATTCCTAAAGATTTGAGGGGTGGAGTCTGGGAAGGGAAAGGCTTGGGAAGCGACTTCAGTGGGGTATAATGTCATAGAGTCCACCTTCCAAAGCAGCCATTCTTTCCAGGGGAACTGATTTCTGTTGCTTGGAGATTAGTTGTAATTCCAGAAGTGCTGCTGACCCACTCTCCAATATAGTTCATTGAAGAAATCCAGAGTCAAAGGATGCTGCATTTCAAAAGTTTATGTCTTCTCAGATAATCCGCAGAACATGCAACATTTCCATGCAAGGATAAGTAGTTTAAATCTACCACAATACTCATAATATACACACTGAGCAATGTGACATTTTGAATCTGTGCACATGCTTCTCTGTGATCATTTCGCAGCCAGGGGTTTCAGTTCAGAAGGCTGAGACTGTGTGCTGCCCTCTCTCTTAGCCCTTCGAACCTGACCTAACACTAATCTAAATAACTGACATTAAGGTTATGTCAATGAAGGATGTACACAAGTAACTGAAATTATAGGCCATTTCACCTCATTGATTTTTATATTAGTGATCTTCATTAATTCTGCTGTAGAGTTCTGCCTTAAAAAAATCTATGTCAGAGTGTCATCTTGTCTCCTTGTTGATGCAAACTCACAATACATAGCAGCACGCCTTCCATAAATATGGTATATAAAAGCTTTTATGAGGGCAACTCCTTGAACAGATTTACTCGAGTCAACATGGTAGCATTATTTGTATGATTGGTGGGGCACATAATCAGCAACGGTGATCTTGATGCCCCCCCCTTTAGTGTCTTCTTATCAGCTGATTCTGCAAACTGAAATACAAGAAAATCAAATAAAATGGTGATAGCGAAGCTGCATAGCTTGTCAGTAGCAGAAAATAAGAACAACTTAGGTATATTAAGGGAATGAAAAAGTAAATGAGAATTATTAGATCACTTTTGACATAGGCAGTCAATAGATAGCGATTTCACACAGTGGATATGCAAAACCAACAGTCCATGCTCTAGGGCCACCAACTCAGGTTTGGGAAATTCCTGGAGATTTGAGGGTGGAACTTGGGGAGGGACTTCAGCAGGGTATCATGCCATAGAGTCTACCTTCCAAAGCAGCCATTTTCTCCAGTGGAACTGATATTTGTTGTCTGGAGATCAGGAGATCTCCAGGGCAATGCTCTCTCTAAACAGTGGAGTCTTGTGAGCAAAAGTTCTACTTGGTGAGCTACTGGCATTAAAGTTGTGAGCAAGCGCTTTGGCTACTGCATAAATTAGTTTGCTCTGGAGCAATCTT
Organism: Lepidodactylus listeri; assembly: GCA_029233225.1. Lineage (NCBI taxonomy): Eukaryota > Metazoa > Chordata > Lepidosauria > Squamata > Gekkonidae > Lepidodactylus > Lepidodactylus listeri. The sequence continues at coordinate 132,846,652 of JARCFY010000001.1, read as the reverse complement.
TCCTGAGCTAAGACAAAAGGCATCAAGCCTTAAGAACTTTACAAGCCAGGAGAAAATTTTATTTGCCAGAGACTTCTACTGATTCTTTTTCTTGCTATCTTGTTGCTGGATTTATTGATGGAACAATATTGGATGCTGCTAGTGTAAATAATTGTTTCAAATTTGGGGAATGGGAGTGTCTCTTAATATTTTGGTGCATTGCCTTTACTGATGATTGTTGTGTTATTTTGATTGTTTTTATTGTTATTAACTGGAATTTTCTTAATTGGAAGCCTTCTGGAAAACAAAACTGGGCCATGGAGCATAAATTTATGAAAAAAATGGAAATGCTTTCAGTAAGCGTGCTGTGTCCATGTGTTCTTGGAGGCCCGGGTTTCCTCCTTCAGAGACAATACCAGTTCCTCCCACATATCATTCACTCCATGAAACTGGCTTGAGCCTGCCTGCATTCAGTGTGTATGCGGAACACAGGTAGAAGGGAGTGGGGATGCACCCTCTTAGCTCTTCTACCTCTGCACATTCAGTGGGTGTCTGTGCAAAAGTCAGTGCATGTACAGGTGTGAGCCTTCCCCCCGCCCCTTGGGAGTTCAATTGTGCTGAAGAGCCTGTAGACATTCACATGTATGTATTTGGAATGTATTTGGAACATGTCCATGCAGAGATTACGTTGAACATGCAGAAGTCAGTGACTAGAGCCAGTAGTAATGATCCCATTCTCCCATACCTGCATTTAATTTCAATTGAATGCCTATCTTGGGGTACGGTATAACAACTTCATAATGCCTTCACAGTGTCCAAAGTGCCTCTTAGGATCTAGGCAGGGGACTGGGGAACATCTAAATTGTTCTCTGTGATTCTCCCCCCCCCCCAGTAGAATCAGTTCTAAGCTAAGTTATTGATGTATTGCAGAGGAAATAAATAATAATTGTATATCCAGGCTGCCTTAACTACATGCTGTTCTGGTGATCCTTATGAGCTATTTTTGCTGCTTCTACAACTTATTAGTGAATAACAAGAAAGATGTGCTGTGAACTGGCTTTCTGGGGTATAATATTCAGGTGCTGAAAGTCTGGGCAGATGCAGACCCTTGAGTTCTGCCATCCTCTACTGAAGCCAAGAAGGTCTGGCTTCCCGGTCTGCTTAATAAACCAGCATTCCACCAGAGATGTAAAGAATAGTGATGATAACTATTATGTAATGCATCCTTTCTTTTCTATAAGTCCCTTGGAGCCCTTTTTAGTTGAAAAACAACTACTGGATGTATTACACAAGCAAAAAAATGTAGAAAAGAATACAGACAACAGACCACAACTATTTTTTTAGATGTTCCAACCACATCTACCAGAATCTCCCTAATGGATGTGTGCACTACCTGCCATGCACTCAGTGTTCTCAGTAGGCTCCTGGTATGTGTGGTTGCAATATCTGGAAAAATCATACAAGCAAAATCAAAGAGCTATACACTAGCACCTGAAGCTGCTAAAGCCATGAACTGATAATGGGGGTGAGATTTAGTGAGAGAAACATGCCATTTCCTAAGCCAGGAGGCAATCTCTTTGTGTTAGAAAATCTATGCTCTGTAAATAAAGGTGGAAAGCTCTACTTAGATGTTTGGTCAAGGATACAGAAGCAGGGCTTTTTCCATCTTTGCTTCAAGCTGTTGGACTAAATGACAGAGTAGGCTCTTCCGTTCTCATCTTCCAAGCACTATATAAAGACATTTGGAAGTTGATGGTGTTGGCATTGCCTGCCTTTGGGTTTTCTTGTTGGATTGTCTGGTGCATTCGATTTGAATAGTTTGGATAGTCTCTCACCATCATGCATAGCTTGACTCTCAGTTCATTCCACAAAGTCTTTCTCCAGAGGGTCAGTTCTTCCTGCATGCAATTTACAACCCAATAATGAAAAAAAATCCCATAGTTCTACCTAGGGATGCACTTGGCCATCTCAGCCACAACCAGCCATTCTCTTCCACATCACTGTGGTCACTCCCCATTCTATCTATACAGCTTCAGGCTACTTTTAACACATGATGAGAACATGTTATGTGAACCAGTCTGCTGTGGTTTGTATTTGCCACCCGGGTCCCCCCTGCTTCTCTGCTTGCCCTGAAATGTCTACATGGTGTTGGCTGAGCAAACTCTCCATTTTTCAGACCTTGGCTCAAGAAACTAAGCTTGTAATTAAAGAAATAGTACATGAACAGTTCCTTTTTTCACGGTAACTCTCCTATCAGCCAGTTATCTAGCAAGCTGAGAAAATGTATCTTAAATGAGATCTGCTTTTTTTAAAGAAGTAGGATATGACTTGTGTTTTTAAGGAAGTTGGCTTTCTTGGCTGACACTCTTAACACCTTCAATTGGCATAATGTATGCAGTTACTTCACTTGCTCCTGCGTGTGGAAAGCTGCTGCATATTTTAAAGCCTGAGCATTCAGGGATTATCTGTCATGCTTTTTCTTTTTGTTCTGATCACGCAAGGATAGGCTGTTAGCCCACATCACTGCAATGGGATATCTTTTTTTCCCAGGCCTTTACTACTGTGGTGTGCCTCCTTTGGAACAATTGTCCCACGCAGGAGAATTGTTTCTAGGGTCTGCTTTATAACACTGTTGCAATACTACCCAGGAGGCATTTAAAGGCAGAGCTGCAAAGCGATTCTCTCCTTCAGTCCCTTTTCTATTAGACAACATGAGCCTCAGCGGAAAGTTTACCAGAAGTAGGAATGATGAGCAAAAGTCAGCCTGAAAGCCAGAGATCTTATACAATATAATTTAGAGCTCAAAACAAAGGCACTTTGGTGCAACAGCATTTTGTGTTGGAATTTGCTGAAAATTGAAGGCAGTAGATGAGGGTGTGACATAAGGACATTCCATTGGTCAGAAGGCTGAAAGTGTAATAGTTCATGTTTGATTCTATATATACATGGGTGTTGTGTAGGTGGGTTGGTTGTTGTTGTTGTTTTGTCCACAAAAGCTACAGCAATTAAATTGCATTCAATTGATTTTCAAACTTTACTTACCACGTAATCATGACAATGTTATTTTCTGGAGATTAGTAGAAAGAACAGTGGAATGATCAAACTGATTTTGAGCTTTGCCTGAGGGGAGGGGAAAGTGATTTTCCTTACAAAGGCAGCTTAATTTTTTGTAAGTAGGGTTAGATTTTATTCCATGTCCTGATTGCTTTATGTCCTCTTTTTTAATTCTAAGTAAAGATACATGCATGTTTTTTTGCTTTTCACCAAAAAGTCTACCCATTTTAAATGGGCAGCTCAAACTTCTTTTTTCTCCTCAGATGTTAAGCCTTTAATCCCATTTTGAGTAACAACAGTTGTACTAGATGTTAATAGTAATTACTGGATGTGTGTACTTTGGTTCAGAAGGGGGGGGATCTGAGTTCTAGGGACTGATATCGCACCAGGGTTCTTTGTTGCAAATGATTTGCAGACGAGGTTAATTAGGCCACCTCCCTCTGTGGAATTAGATCCCATACTTGTCACACAAATTCAATCATAAACCTGATTGTCCAGAAATAATGAGCAAATACCCTTCACAAATTATCCTCAATGAAAGTCATTGTGAAATAAATAGCTACTCCACTCAAAAACACCCTGTGAATTCTTGGCTAGCCAATTGGCTGTTTCCATACAAAGGTGTGCATACAGTCCCTGTTCTTTTTCTTCCTATAGCATTATTTATGTTGTGGTGTATACGGTTTTTTTTGTAGTGATAGAACAATTCTGTGAGGAAAACAGCTATTGTGTGAAACTGGGTTTGAACTGAAATATTAAGCTGATGATTTAATATCACTTAGAAGCTACTGTGTCACTGTAAACACATATGGCGCAAAAGTACAACAGCAAGAATACTTAAATTAATGTTGTTATTTTGCTCTGTGATGTCAGGGTTAATGATGATTGCCTTTTCCCTGATTACACAAAATGTGAGTGTCAGGATGTCAGCCCAGTGTCAATTGCAGCAAAGGCTTTGTAACTACATGGAAAACTGGATAAATGAGCCTGTGTTGTGCATCTTGCCCTGTAGATCTTGCTCTCGCATTTGTCTCTCAGATATTGCTTGGGCAGTTACATTATGTCTATACTTAATCACACTCCTGAATGTCCATAATGTGGGGTTGAAGAATTCAAATAAGAAAGAAAGACACTTTATTTTACTATGAAAGAATAACTGGCCTATTTTGATACCCCCTTATTATTGAGTTGTTTTATTTTTGTTTACTATACACAACTACATCTTCAGCAGGTCCAGGATGAATGTGGTGGGCTGGAAGGCCATTGGCCTGGGGTTCAAACTCAAAGAGGACCTCAGATTTAGACACTTGTTATTTTTTAACTCTTGAAAAGTTTTGTAATTCTTTTGTTTTTGTCTGCCATCATTTTGTATTTCTTAAATTATGGTTTCAAAACCTGAAAGTGGCCCTGGCCTCTCTGGACCTATGAATAGGCCTGTGCAGGTCCTCTTTATTTGCCAGTTCACTGGGGGCGTTTTCTCACTAGCTTTCCCCCGCGGTTTACACCGAAGCTAGCACCGGAGCTTCTGGTCAGTTTCCCACCATTTGCTCCCTGCTCACAATTTCCTCCAGAGTATCACTGCACTGCTCCGGAGCTTCCCTGGAGCAAGAAAATTTTGTTCCAGCAGGATTTTCTTGCTCCAGGGAAGCTCCGGAGCAGTGCAGTGATACTCTGGAGGATACGGGGGAAAGCTAGTGAGTGCAGTGATACTCTGCAGTGCAGTGATACAGAAGTCTGTAGTGCAGTGCATTAAAGAAATAATCTATAGACCCCAGCAGTGTTCCCTCTAAGCTGAGTTAGTGTGAGCTAGCTCACAGTTTTTTAGCCTCTGGCTCACACATTTTTGCCTTAGCTCAGGAAGGATGGCTCCAGAGCACACTAATTTATGCAGTAGCCAAATTGCTTGCTCATAACTTTAATGCCAGTAGCTCACAAAGTAGCATTTTTGCTCACAGGACTCCACAGCTTAGAGGGAGCATTGGACCCCAGGCCATTATCTGTAGAGCACTGCTGAAAGGGAGTTAGTAGGAAAATAAGAGTCCAGGAATTCTGGTCACTCTGAGGAATTATGACACTGGATCCACTATATGTGGCTGTAGGAGACAGGTAGCTCAGCCTCTTTGACCCAATACTCCATAGTAGAAACTGCCACCATTAAAAGATGTTAGGAATATTAATTGGCTGCTCTAGGGCTGCAAATATTTTTTTTCCCTTAATGTAGTCTGTGTGAGGATCTTACCTCTCCTTTTTCTTTCATATTTGGTAGTAAAGCACACTTGAGCCACAGGGAAAATAATCCAGAGGAGATCTCAGAATCAAAGAAGAGTTGGGTTTTCTTTTACGCACATAAAAATAAGCGAATGGAGAAAGCTAAGAGATTAAAATGCAGGCTACAGAAAGTAATAAAAACATTGTTTCTTGCTGCCCAAACACTTGCAAGGCTTGAGATGTCTTGCTCTCTCCCAGCAGGCATTGGGCAAAGGAATGGCAAAGGCTTGGCAGTGCCTATGTCAACGGATCCCTCGAAAGTAGGGAGTTTCTCTTGGCCCAGTCAGAAAGTGGGATGCTCATTCAAACTCATAGGCAGTAGTTAGCTTCTGAGTCTTCATTATTCAGAAATGTATGTCTGTTTAAGTCCGTATTACCCTGCTTTTCTCCCTGAACAGTCCCAAAGTGGCTTGCAATCAAATAAACACCATAAAAATAAGCCAGGGCATTTTCTCACTAGCTTTCCCCCGTATCCTCCAGAGTATCACTGTACTTCTGTATTTATACAGAAGTCTGTATCACTGCACTGCAGTGCAGTGATACACTGCACTGTACTTCTGTATTTATACAGAAGTCTGTATAAATAAAGACTTCTGTATTTATAGGTTCCAGCCCTCCACCAGCCTGCCCATTATGCCTGTAGAAAGAATAGGAACTCTTTGACTTGCCTGTCCTCTTCCCTGCTAGTGGCAATAGCACATCTTGCAATATTGGCTCCTATAGGGTGTGTTGGTGTAATGGTTAGGAGCATGGACTCTAATCTGGGAGAACCGGGTTTGATTCCCCACTCCTTCACATGCAGCTGCTGGCATAACCTTGGGTCAGTCACAGTTCTCTCAAAGCTGTTCTGGAAAGAGCAGTTCTTGAAAGAGCTCTCTCAGCCCCACCTGCCTCACGGGGTGTCTGTTGTATGGAGGGGAAAAGAAAGGAGATTGCAAGCCTTTCTGAGACTCCTTCGGGTAGTGAAGGGTGGGGTATAAATCCAATCTCCTCCTCCTCCTCCTTCTGCAATACCCAGGACCTCCTGGCTTCAGTGAAGGACACATTTCTTTCACTCACGGGGTGTCTGTTGTGTGGAGGGAAAAAGAAAGGAGATTACAAGCCTTTCTGAGACTCCTTCGGGTAGTGAAGGGTGGGGTATAAATCCAATCTCCTCCTTCTCCTCCTTCTGCAATACCCAGGACCTCCTGGCTTCAGTGAAGGACACCTTTATTTCACTTACAGAGTGTCATGACTGGGTAGCCTTTGCCCATTCATTTGGCCATGCCCACCACTGTGTTTGTGAGCGGCCTCTCAGAAAAGATTGCACAGCCTTCTTTTGGTGTTGGGGCTGGCACCACCCATTCGGTTAGATCCTTCATTTCCTGTTGTTCCCCTAAATAAAATGGGACAGCTGTAGAGCCATTAGGTGCTTTGTTATCAGTTGTGAGAAACTATGTAGCATTTTTGGCAGCCTTTATTCTGTCTTAAAAACATTAGTAATAGTAAGAGACTGTGAGGTGGTTTTCTGATGGGGCTTGCCTGCCTGCTTCTACTACAGGGCAACTGAGGGAGGACTGAAAAGTCTAGAAGAGACTGGAAGGCAAAAGTGGAGGTGGGGCCTGTCTCAATCAGCAGTGAAATAGCCCAGTTGACTAACTGGCTAGCATCCCCCAATTATGTAAGCTAACCATGCCTAGCCAGGGGTTGCCAGCCAGTACTGGGCTTATATACTTCAGACTGAGCAGCCCCCCCCCCCTTCACTGCTGCCTCCTAATGGCTACTGGTGAGGACAGGTCCCTTCCCTCAGCTGCAACAGCCTCTTTTAAATGACCCCTGGCAGCCAGCTGGTTGTTCCTGCCAGCAAACTCCCTCACTGGTTATTGATGATTAGTGGTTATACTTCACAAGCTGACACATTTGGAATGGAACATAAATGCTATAGCATTTTGTTGAGTTCACAAATAGGAAGTTAACTTTTTTAAAAATACCCAGGCTGCAGATAAATTGGAGAATTCGCAAAACAAAAATGTCCAAAATAGAATTCGAATAAGGATTCACATGAGACCTGAAGTCCAGACAGCTCAAAAGATTTTAAAGTCCAGAGGTTAGAAAACATACTAATGAGATAATAGGGAGAATTCACAAAAGCTTACATGGGTTGGAAATCCATCTTTAAAGAGACCATTCAGCTTCAGCAAGGCATTACTGGTTCTATTCAGGAGTGAAGTGTAGCAATCTGACAGGCTGGTTGTCGGGTTAAATGGAAACCAGCTTGAGATATAATTAAAATAAAAATAACAAAAGCTATCTTGGATAAGGAAATTATGGTCCCCCTGATTGTGATTACTATGCCAAACTATAATGGATCTATTTCTGTCCTTTCAGTGACATAACATGGAGACCAAATGTAGATTTGTGTATAAAGCTAGGTACAAGGTCAATAGCACTGAGATTAAAAGATTCTTTGGAATGAGCACTTTATACAGTGATTAAAACTACTATGATAGTGTTATTTAGTGTTTGTTTATTCCAACATTTTCATTTATCCAGAAATTCAGTCTGGTTCCACATTTCTAAAGGGATCCACATTTCCCATATAAAGGGTAATTAAACAGGACAAAGGATAACAAAAGGTATTTCTGCAGTTGTGAACGTGAGTTTCTTCATATCCCATCCATTAACACCCCTCTAGTATCTGAGATTAATTGATGATATTTTCATCATTTGGACACATGAGAAAGAAGCACTGAAGAAATTTAATCAGGCCTTTAGCAACTTCCACCCCACAATAAACCTGATCATGAACCAAGGCACACAAGAAATACATTTTCTAGACACCTCTGTACAAATACATGATGGAAACATAAACATTACCTTATACCAGAAACCTACTGATTGCTAAACAGCTCCAGTCACCATCCTAAACACACCAAAAAATCCATCATCTATAGCCAAGCCCAATGCTATGGATGCCCCCATTCCAGTCTCTCAGACAGAAATTCTCACCTGCAGGATCTACAGCAGACATTTTTGGAATTACAATACCCACCTGATGTAGTAAGGAAACAGATCAACAAAGCCAGAATGATGCCAAAGGATAACATGCTATAAGAGAGGCCCCAATGGAACAAGAGAATACCACTGGTGGTCACATGCAGCTCTCAGCTCAAACCAGTTCAACACATCATTAACAACCTGAAACCTCTGCTGAACAATGATATTCCTCTCCCACAGGCATTGCGAGGCAAACCTTTTCTTGCCCATAGACAGGCTCCTAACCTTATACAGCTTTTCACCCACAACAATCCTCTTCCTAACATGGACACAAACTGTGGGATGAGGGGCCTGCAACAAACTAAGATGCCAGCTCTCTTCCCATATTCACTCTCAGGACAGAATCACTGGACATAACAGCTCAAACCATACCATCTCAGGGTCATTCACTTGTTCACCTTCCAGTGTTGTATAAGCTATCAAATAGGAATGTGTAGCTAAAAAAAAATCATTATTTTTTGGATCCAGATATCAGGGAGCTGAAAAATATCAGCATTCCCAGTTTCCAGTTTTGTATTCAGATCCAGATTTATTTTTCAGGATTCCAATATTATTCAGCTCCATTAGTCCCCATAGGAAATATTTCCAGATGGCTGAAAGGGCTGTTTTTCAAGGAAATTGCACCATAATTGCAGAAGAGCTGCTGGTGTCTGTCCTTTAACCCACACATTTCAAATGATGGGCCCCAGAACAAGGTGTCTCCAGCCATTCTCCATTTTTTGCTGGGGGGTGTGATTCTGTGCTTTCTCCAGGGCAAAGCATAGCCAAAGACACAAGAGCAAGTGAAGCAACCCCTGGTCAAAAACCTGTGAAAGCAGACAGAACCAACAAGCCCAAAGAACCAATGCAGAACCAGGGAATCCCAGCAAAACCACAAACCTAATACAACAAATGCAAAACCCAAGAATCCAACCCAATTTAAAATCAGAGAATCATCCAAGTCAAACTGAATATGATCACTATGCTAGCCCAACAAATATAAAATCAGAGAATCTGAGCCAAAATACAATCTGTAAACTGGAGGCAATATTGAATCCAAGAATCCACTGCAGAAAGCAAGTCCAACATGAAGCAACTCACACAAAAAATACATTGTAGCAAGAGCAACAAAACCAATTGAAAAGGGCGGAATCAAAGCAAAACCAATCTGGCAAGCCAATACCAGGCCCCAGAAAGACACAGATATACAGGAAAAGTAGAGGAAAAAATAGTCCTGGGACTGTTAAAGACCTGGTTAATGCAGAATATTTCAAGAATTTTTAGGGATCAATTTCCTGGTATCCTAGAAAATCCTGGGTACTGTCTGGAGACCTGAATACATCCAGAAAACACCAAAAAGGTATTTTTGGGATATCTATTCAGACCAGATATATCTGAATGCACATCTCTGATATCAAATATCAGCAGTGCCCTTCCACTCTCTATACTGGACAAACAGGTCAGTCCCTACACAAAGAATAAATGGACATAAATCCAAAATTAAAAAAAAACTACAACACTCAAAAACCAGTGGAGGAACATTTTAATCTTCCAAGTCATTCCATAGCTGACCTAAGAGAGGCAGTCCTTATACAGAGAAGCTTCAGGAGGAGATTGCAGTGTGAAATTGCTGAACAAGGTCATTCTTAAATTCAGAACAATGGACCCCCCAGGGCTGAATACAGACATGGGATTCATATCTCAGTACAGATGGTAATTTTCTGCCCCCTTTGCTCTACTTACAAAGCACACCGTACCTCTGCCTTCTGAGTTCTTTCTTTTCAACATCCCTCTCACCTTCTGACTGGGATATAAGGACTCAGGGATTTCCATACCAACTCATATCTGATAAAGGGAGCTTTGACTCTTGAAAGCTCATACCCTGAACATCTTTTTGGTCTCTAAGGTGTTACTGGATTCAAATTTATCTGTTTTACTGAAGACCAACAATAATCTTCATGATCATGTAAATCTCCTTAATATATGACTTTAAAATGTCCTGAAGATATATTTAAGAAGTCATTATCATTTTTTATGCACAGGGATTTGTACATAGAAGCATTCTGTTGGTGATTCCCAGTGGAGCACTGGGTTGGTATAGTGCAAGCCCAAGTTGACCCCTTCAGTGAAAATAACCCCTGGCTGCCTGGCAGAAGGGGTCGTTAGTGAGAAGCACCTTAAAGCTAGGGGAGTAAGGGCCAAACTGCATGAGATATTGGAGGTCCATCCCTGGAATGTCTGATGTGTATTTTGATCCTATCAAAGCAACTTGGAGGAGGTAGATCAAATATGGTTTGGAGCCATGGCAATAAAGGGAAAGCAGGGAAAAGAACTGTGGGAAGATAGTTGTCAGCTCTGTAAGATATAGGCTAAATTTTGGTGTCCTTCTTGTGGTAGGTACTTAATGCCTGTGCTTGGCTTTGTGTCACAAGGCACAAGGCTCTTTGCTCAAGTTTTGCAATCCATGGCCTTGATGGACTGCCCCAGTTGATCCCAGCCCAGGATGATTCGCACAATTTTTGGGTTTTTTTACTGTTTTATTTTTGGTTTGTATAAGTTATTCATTTATTTCAATTGCATTGGCATTACATGCAAGCTGCTTTGGGTTGCCATTGCAGAGAAACACAGGATAAGAAACATCCCAAATAAAGGGTTATATGATGACTTTTGATCAAGAAAGATGCTGGTGTGACATATTAAACACACCGTTCCCCATTATCATGGCCCAGGTCCATACTGTTATTCCATGGCTGTATTTTGAGGCCAAAGTACACATGAGGAATTCCAGTCTCCAACACTGTGTATAGTTTTCCCTAAGGAATGGAATTGAAGCCAGATCTTTTATCTGGCATGGTATCTATGTGTGCACACACTAGACTTGAAATAAGTGGTACATTTAATCTGGCAGATTGTGATAGCTTCATCACATCATTGCCACATAAAAATAGCTGCGTGGATCAGATAAAAAAAGATCACAGATGTGTTATATTTGGATGCACAGAAAAGAGATTATGCGTGAGAGAAAAGTAGCGATGTTTGGTCTTTGGGACAGAGTGCTGAGAAAGCTGAACCTCAAGGACTTGTACTGTCATGAGACCTATTATTTGGCAATCTGGACTCTTTTGTTTTGTGAGACAAACTCATCTGGTTAAAATATATATTTTTTGGGGGGGGGGGGAATCTGTCAGTCCACTGAAATCCCATATGTGCATGTTTCGAAAGCACTCCCTTCCCTGTGGTTCACATGCTCTCAATATTTTTTTCTGTTTTCTTTTATAATGCACCAAAAAAAATCAAATTCTAAAAACAACAAGCTTTCTTGGGTAAAAGAGAAGGTTTTGTCAGCTGCACTGGTGGTTTGGAAATGTGAAATCTAAGCCTCCCAATTTAAGAGAAGGTGGTAAGCATCCTTACAACATGGGCCACATTCAGAATTCCTGGTATTATAGAAATGCAATGACTTTAGGTTTCCTGTGTCTGGAATGTATGTAACACCTGCTCGCCGTAGACACAAGGAAATGTTTTCAAAATGATGCACTGCTGAATGATAAAGGCCAAGCAACTGAGCAGGGCAGCTCATCTCTAAGTTATTAAATTATCCAGGATCCAGTTAGCAAAATGTCTTACATTGGGGGGTGCAATGTAATCAACAGGTTCCCAAGCATGCATTACGGATTTTCTTTTTCAGTTTGTACAGCTGCCAGATGGTGTGTGGCATATCCCATTTCACCATGTTCCTTGGGTTATTTCCCTTTAAAGATTGTTGAATGCTACAAGCAGCGTGAAATTTTTCACACTTTATGCTCAATTGCAGGTTTGACCCATGTATTAAGGCAGATTAAACTCTGAAAAGAACCAGGCTGTGTGAAAAGTCCCTGTGTGGTGTATGCCCAAGAATGTAAGGTCCCTGGGGCAGGCAGATTATCTTCAGAGGAGCTTGTAAGGTCCATCTATCTCACTGCTATAGCAACACCTCCACAATCTGGTGCACATTTTGTAAATTCTACATGATCTTAAATACACCTCCATTTATTAAAATACTGAATTATGGTCCACGACTCTTCTTCTTGAATTAAAATACTGCCTATCTCCCGACCCATCTTGGGTACAAGGTAGTTCCAAGTGAGCTCCTAAGTATTTGTCCTTGTCAGATAGTCTGTATATTGTACTGGTTTAGATTGCCAATAGCCTCTGCTCTTATTGATGAGAATCAATCCCTTCAGTACTGCTGAGGTATTGTTCATTGACAATCTGCTGGAATTAGAATCAAAACTCTGGGTTTTGTTATAACATTATGTTCCTCATAACTGTACATTCCCACAATGCCATTTCTCATAGGTTTGTTCACTGAGAAGTAACAGCACAGTCCTTAGTCCCAAATGGAAAGCGTTTAGAAAGACAACTATGGCCGTGGTCACACGGCCCTTTAATGTGGGAGGAAGGGACCGTTCAGAACGGCCAGGACAACTCCCGCGCCAAAGCTGGCTCAAATGCAGGTTCTTCCCGCATTTTCCTACCCCAGGAAAATCAAGTGTTTTCCTGGGAGTCGTGTGAGGACCCGCATTTGAGCCATCTGGACAGTCCTCTCTAGCAATCATTGCGAGAGCAGGGCTGTCCAGATGGTCCTGTCCACCATTTCCCCCCCTTTTACACTTGGGTGGTTGGCCACTCAAGCGCCCAAGTGTAAAAGGGGGAAAAAACCCCTCAAACTTGCCAGGTGGCCGGCAGGGCTTGGGGAAGGGTGCCTCTCCCGGCTGCCACTGCCAGCCACTGCCAAATGCCGGAGAACGCCACTGCTGCTTCTTCTGCCTCCGCCGCCACCTCCTTCACCGCCTCCTCCATCCACCGCCGCTGCCCACTGCCTCCACCCACCGCCGCCACAGGGGTTGGGAGGTAAAAAAAATGTGGCTCCTTTAATACGGGAGGGCTCCTGGATTTAAAGGGGCCGTGTGACCACAGCCTAAGTTACAGCAGTGTATCTTAGATTTATGCCAGCATGCCTCCAAGTTATGCCTTAATCCACCAAAGGTCCAGCACTGTCTATCAGACTGGCAGCAGTTCTCTAAGACTAAAGGGTAGGGCCTGATGTCCTGGAATTACATCTGATCTTCAGACTAAGATCTGGACTCCAGTTTCCCTGGAAAAAATGGCTGCTTCAGAGGGTGGCCTCTGTGGCATTATACTTTTCTGAGGTATTCCCTTCCCCAAACCCACTTTTCAGGCTCCACCCTCAAATCTCCAAAAATTTCCCAAACCAGAGTTGGCAACCCTAGGAGCAACCCATCATGTGGTGACCCCTCCCCTAAGGTAGATGGGGTAACCACATACCATGTCAGAGCACCATATGTGGGACCATAGCAGTAATTTCTCCTCCACTGGCAGTCTGGGACACTACTCATTTCTGACCATGTTTCTGCATCAAATTCAGTTTTTGCTAACTGAAGACACTTGTGTCAGTGGAACAGAACATTCCAGCTTTCTTCTCTATTGCCTCAGCCCATTGATCTCCCTGCAATGTTGCTGCTGAAGGAGAAGGGAGCCATAGGACTGGCACAAGGGAAAATTGAGGGCCTGCAATAGGAAAGGGGGAGCTGGAGGAAATTAGACCTGTCCTTCCATTTGCAGAAATTTTAGCCTGAATCCAACCTCTTGTTTAGTTTCTGTGCAGGAAGGATGACATTCCTGGAACATCTGTTAAAACAACTTCATTATATGCTAATTTGCTGTCCACCCTCTGTGTATATGCATGGACTGATAACTTTCCAGTTCAATGTGTCTGAGGAAGTGTGCATGCACATGAAAGCTCACACCTTGAATAAAACTTTGTTGGTCTTAAAGATGCCACTGGCCTCAAACTTTGATCCACTGTTTCAGAACAACACAGCTACCCACCTGAATCTATATTCCTGGAACAAAATAGACCACCTGCCAATCCTATGGCATGACCACCAGCTACAGTGGATCTCGCTACCCTGCTGTAAAGTTGCCCACTCACTCGTTACAGTCCATCACTTGTACCATCTGGAACTGCCCAGCCACCATTTGGCTGGCACAGCTATCCATCTCTTGGATGACTGGGATGGTCATACCCATCCCTGTAGTCTGAGTGCAGTTAACAAATGTACAGGATCCTTACTGGAGTAAGGAAGTTGGCAGCTTCATTCATTTGACTTGTCTGGATTGCTTTACACTGTGTCTGTGTACTTGGGGTTGACAGATGAGGCTTAGTTCCCACCCCTTGCCCCTGCCTAACCTCAGCTGTCTTCAGCATGCATTGGGAGGGGGCTTTGTTACAGACTGATAGGGGACACAGGCATGCTCTTGCAAGGGGAGGGGAAAGAGTCTCCAGTTCTCACAATACACTGAATCACTGGTAGTCTCTAAGAAGCCATACAATCAGTGGGGGGGGGGGGGTGCTTAGAGTGCAATGGCTTTGGGAGCAAACAGGAACAGACATTTGGTGGTGGGTCCCCTTGGATCCTGGAGGAAAGTGCAAATTCCAGCCAAATTGATAGATATGTGAGGCAGCCTATTAGCATGATCATTTGTGTGTGTGTGGGGGGGGGACTTCAGCAATGTGCAACTGGACTGCTTCCTGGATCTCCTCATATGGGAACCAACTGGGGGGAGGCACTGACCATGCTACCCCTGTGTCTTGCCATTGTGACATGCCTGTCGCTGCAGCCTGCTCTGCTGAGCCCGGATGTTGATGTCAGGGCTGCTGGGGAACAGCAAGAGCCTTATATGATTTCTGGTTCATGTGTACCCCATTAGGTGAGTGATGAAGGAGTTGCTCCTGTGTGGGGGAGGTATGGGTTTGAGCCTTGCCTCGTGTTTTGCTGCTGTTTGGCCTGTTGCTGGGCAAAAAGTGGGCTTCATTATTGCATTCCCCTTCTGGGAACCAAACCTATGCCTCCTGTTTGCTACATGGATGCCCTTCCATGGTGAGCTATTGGGGATGAGGGTATGGAATATCCTTTGCTGAAGTTGCAGCTGTGTGTTCCCTTGCTGCTTTCCTAATGTATGAATTGGAGAAAGGGGGCTTGGCTTCAAACAGGAACTTGAACCCACATCTGCAGAGCTCCTTGGAGTATATTTATTCTGGGGCTCCTGCCACTCATGCTACTGGTCTCTTTAGAAACTGTGGGGCTGGCAGTTCTTTTCTCCCTACCTTATAGCACTACTCCACGTGTGGACAGGTACAGTACGGCATCAGGGGATTCATGCCCACATCTGTGGGTGGTGTTTAGCTGCACCTGTGTGTGCCTGTCACATGGGGTATTGGTAGCATTCTGGTCCATGACTAGTGGATGTCACTGGGATTGCTATAGATTTATGGGGTCTGGGACTTGTGGAGGGATGTTTGTCATTTTTTTCTCCTCTGGGGATGGCCATAGATTTCCAGCTCGTGGCATCTGTGTCTCACCAGTGTCCCATTGGCTTAGGTACATTACTGCCATTGGAGTCTTCTGTGACTGTAAATATTATTTGATTCTCAGCAGTGTATTTAGATTTGCAGATTTTAAAACCTGTCAGAAAAGGAAGGCCACCTATCCAGACATCCTTGTTTAAGATTCCAGGGTAACCTGAACAGACTCTGTGGCACATGTGCTGTGTGTACATATATGTCATGGGTCTGCCTGCCAATGTCTCCTTGGATGAGGAAGAGATGGAAGAAGCTGGCCCCAGCCCTCGGATGCTGCAGGAAGACCCACCAGACAAGGTAGAGACTTTGTCAGGTGCAGAGGTGAAGTCTCAGGATGAAGTCAGTGTGCCATACCCTCAACCCTGCAGCCTGGGATACAAAGCTGAAACAGAGGCCCCACAGCAGCCAGCCTCACCCCCAGGGTTGCCAGAACCCTAGGAATTCCGGAGAAAATGGGCCTGGAGGTTGGTGCAGGAGTGGCACCATAGTGCACAGCTGGCAGCCCAGTACTGGTCAACCTCTGCCTGTGAGTTGGAGTCACTACAGAACCAGGGCTGACAGCCCTATAGGCTCCTCAGCCACTGATGACTTGCATCCATCCCTGGATGACTCAGCAGGTTGATGAGTCACACCTGTTCCTGAATGACTCCATAAAAGGTTGAACCAGTGTGGAAGTGACTTGCCCACAACTTTTGTGTGCTTTGTTCCAGATGGTAGTACACTTGACCTTCTGGACATTTTCCTGGTTTGTGGTCATTGGATTTGCCCTTCTGGTTTGATGCTTGGACTTTTGAATATCTGTTCTTTGACCCTGGACTATGTTTGGACTATGCTTTATTGCCTCTCACCCAGGTGCCTGCCTAAATGTGGACAATGCAGGGGGCTGAGACTAGGAAGTCAGTCCATGTGCTGAAACAATGTCTGCGGTGATTTACTCAGGATCCTAGAGACTTAACTGCAGCTTCCTGCAGCTCCAGCCACAGCTTCCTGATTAAAGATACTCTTGCTTCTCTCACCACTGAAATCCCTACAGTAATAATTAAAATAATTTCTTTTAACAATTTTACTCTTTCACTGAAGTGCAGTTGCACTAATAACAATAAATTAAAATAAATGGTAGAGTTCCTGCAAAGAGGAAAGGAGAAATTAAAAGACCAATTGGCCACGAAGAAGGCAAATAGATCCTTTAATTGCTCATTTATCTTTGCAGGAATCCCACCATGTGCTCATTTATTTTATTTTGAGTTTCTTTTGAATTAGCACAGTTTTTAGTTTTGTGAAAGAACACTGTGTTTTAAAAAGTAAAGATTTTCATTTTTCTTAGTGCATGTCTCTCCTCCTCTGCTTCATAGCCAAGAAGTAGGATTGCCAGCTCTGAGTTGGAAAATTCCTGGAGATTTGAGGATGGAACCTGGGGAGGGCAGGATTTGGGGAGGGACTTCAGGGGGGTACAAGGCCATAGAGTCCATTCTCCAAAGCAGCCATTTTTTTTCAAGGGGAACTGGAGCTCAGTTATAAGTCTGAGAGATCTTCAGAACCCACCTGGAGGTTGGCAACTCTAGCAGAAGTAAAGTCTTGAAGCAGATTAGCTCTTCAGTGCAACTCTGCCTCTCTCTTTGCCTCCCAGAAGGGGCTGTTCATCCTACCAGTCTGTTTAGAGAAGAGAGAAAGAGGCACAGCTGAGCCCATCCCATGAGACTGGAGGCTTCTCTGTGCACTCAACTCACTCTCAATTTTCTTGGGAGTTGATCTACAAGAACTGGAATCAGTTTGGGCACAGTTGTCCCACATGTCTGCCCTTGTTGTGCATTTTCACAGTTGTGGAGTCTGTTTATTTTTTTCCCGCATCTGCCTTCAATAATGAAGGTTTTCAAGGAAGAGTGCTGTTATCGTTGGGTTGCAGTTGGTGGAATCCCAGTACCTCCCCTTTAGTGCAATTTTTTTTTAAAGAAATGAAATAATTTGTCTTTGGGGATGGAAGGGGGATTGACTTGATCACAACAGCCCAATAATTTAATAGTGAGTTGGAGGTGGGTGGGGGGGAACAAGACAAAGAAAACTAACAGAAACATTGTGCATGAGGAAAAAGCTGATTCAAAATCAGTTTCCAGGAAAACATTGGGTTTAAAGTGGTCTTAAAAGAACCAGGCACGAAAATGCAGGCAGAAATCCGGGGATAAACTGAAGCAGGGCTTTTGGTGGGGGGGGGGGGGAGAGGGAAATGAAGTTTCCAATCTGTATACTGAAAACTCATGAACTTTTCAACATTTTAAAAAGAATTTTGTCAAAGAGCTTCTGGAACTCCATTCCGGTGCATTCCCCTCGGAGGGAAACCCCTCCCTGAACTGAAGCAATATGGGGCCCTAAGAGAGGGTGGGGCCATCAGCCAATCTTGGGGGGAGGGAGTCGCTCCTTCTGCCACTGCTACGGTTGCCAGGCCTCCTGCTATGTTGCTGTTGTCATGTTGCCCGCTGCCACTTCGAGTGGTGGTAGGAGAAAAATAAAATACTCCCTCCACAATTGCACACTATGTGATGTCACTTTTGGGTTTTCCCCAGAAGTGACATCATGTTTTATTTTATTTATTTATTTTATTAATTAAATTTATACCCCGCCTGCCCCACAAGCAGACTCAGGGCGGCTTACATAATTGGTCTGTGCAAAACCATTAAATACACATAAAATCAGTTTAAAATTACAATCACAATAAAAACATCAAATCAACAAATCAGATCAAAGTGCTAGTGCTGATACAATAATTACACAAGATGATGTACTGGAAATCACCTTACTGCCAAACAGTTTGCCACTCAGTGGTTTCCTGGGCACAGTGGTAGGGGCCAGATGTTAAGGCTACAGGCTGGGCTTGTTGGTAGTGGTAGGGGCAGCTCCTAGTTGAAAGCCTGGTGGAAGAGCTCCGACTTGCAGGGTCCGTGGAACTACAAAAGATCCCACAGGGCCCTGATCTCCTCCAGGGGCTCATTCCACCAGTATGGAGCTGCCACTGAAAAAGCCCTGGCCCTAGTAGAGGCAAGCCTAGTGTCCTTGGGACCCGGAAGGGACAGTTGGTTTTGGGACCCCAACCTCAGTGCTCTCTGGGGTATATATGGGGAAAGGGGGTCCCTCAGGTATGTCAGACCCTGGTCATATAGGGCTTTAAAGATAAGTACCAGCACCTTGAAGCAAATTTGGTCTGCTATTGGCAGCCAGTTCAATGCCTTCATCACAGGCTGGATGTGTTCCCATCTGGGAAGTCCCATCAATAGCCTGGCCGCAACATTCTGCACTAGCTGCAGCTTCCGAATTTGCAACAAGGGCAGCCCCATGTAGAGAGCATTACATTAGTCTAGTCTCAAGGTGACCGTCACATGGATCACTGTGGCTAGGTCGTCAGGGCTGAGGAAGGGTACTAACTGTCTAATCAGCTGAAAGTGGTAAAAGGCCAACTTGATAGTGGCTGCCACCTGGGCCTCCATTGTTAAGGAGGAATCCAGGAGCACCCCCAAATTCCTAACCTCTGATAATGGCACCAATGGCGCCCCGCCGAAGGTCAGGAACAGGGATTCTCCTCTCAGCCTGCTCCAACTCACCCACAGGACCTCTGTCTTTGTCAGATTCAGTTTCAACTGGCTCAGCCTAAACCAACCAGCCACAGCTTGTAATGCCCAGTCCAGATCTTCCGGTCTGGAGTCTGACCAGCCACCCAACGTCATATAGAGCTGGGTGTCATCAGCGTACTGGTGGCCTCCCAGCCCAAACCTCCGGGCAATCTGGGCAAGGGGGCGCATAAAGATGTTAAACAACATCGGGGACAGCACTGCCCCTTGGGACACTCCACCCCCTGCCCCTCTTGTCTCTGCCCCCCAAGGTCCTACTGGTTGCCAAGCATGGCCTGGCAATCCTAGCCACCCCATTTTCAGGGTCCATGCCCAGAGATATGGCTTCTGCAAGGAGGCGTGGTAAGGAGCTACAGTAAAGTGGTAGACAGGAATCGCCATTGCTTGAAGAGAATTCTACTCATGGATTCATGCTCTGGAATGAAGCTGGAATGTTCAAGTTAGATCACAGGCAAAGTTTGAGTCCAGTGGCACCTTTAAGACCAACAAAGTTTAATTCTGGGCACAAGTAGACACTTGTGCACACACACAAAAACTTATACCCAGAATTAAACTTTGTCAGTCTTAAAGGTGCCATTGGACTCAGGGCACTTTCACGCATGCTAAATAATGCAGTTTCAATCCACTTCTGCAACCATTTGCAAGTGGATTTTGCCATTTCACACAGTAAAATCCAGTTGCAAAGTGCATTGAAAGTGTGTTATTTAGTGTGTATGAAAGCACCCTAAAACTTTGTTCTATTGCTTCAAACCACCATGGCTACCCACCTGAATCTTTCAAATTAGACCATGATAATGAGGAATGTTTGGATCCCAAATGCTAACCTACTGTACATTAGAATCTTTGGTGCATTTCTGCTGACTGATGGCTTTCCTGTTCTGGTCACAAACAGCACAGCGCTTGGACTGTTCGTCATTTGCCAGCACAACCATTATTGCACCTTTTGTAAATATGAAAGGGGGAAGGAATCAATAGCACTACTGTAAATTTCAATTAAAATAACTTGGACTGGGGATGGTGCCAAGCATCAATGTTTGTGCAATATATGCACTTAATACAGATGTGCAGTATTTAAAAGGGCACTCAATTATCCTCAAGTACCATTACAGGCTCATTTTGCACAGCTTTAGCACTTAAAGTGGACCTTTGCAACACAACCCAATTCATTCATGCTGGTTTAGGGCTTTATATCTTTTTGTGTTTTTCATTCCATCGGTTACCAAACTACTATTAGCCAAACCTCCTCTCCAGTTCCCAACTTTCAATCAATGCTTATAAAGAAAAGGTTGACCAGTGCTGTGAGAGTGATGGATTTTAAGACGTGCATCTTATCAAACACTGTTTCTAAAGCACTTCTTCCTGTTCTTCCTGTTCAGCAGAAATACTGCATTTGTCTGTAACAGGTTGTAAATGAAATCAGAGGAACCATTCCCTCCCCTTTACACCTTGCGCAAGAGATTATGCTCAGTGCTGTAGCTCAAACCCAGCTTGTGGTATAGTGGCAAATGAACATCTCAGTCTTCATGTTAATGGGAAGGACTTTGTAAGGTTAGTGTGAACAGAAAACTGACAGTGTTGGGGAGCTGCAACTGATGAATGTATTCCTAGCTCACTAAAGCATGTGGGACACTCAGTAGCACTAGATAGTCATGCAAAGTTAACATTATTATTATTATTATTATTATTATTATTATTATTATTATTATTATTATTATTAGTTTCGATTTATATCCCGCCTTGCCAGGAAACCGGCTCTAGGCGGCTAACAACATAATTATAAATACAAAGTTAAAACATAATTATAAATACAAAGTTAAAACACATAAAATTTCATTGAATCACATTAAAAGCTAAGCAATTAATTGCAGATGGTAGCAGATACAAAACCAACATCAAATACCAGTTGCCTATGTTATTTCCCGCCAGGCGACTCCCACCTCAGGTGTTCTAGTGGCGATTTCACCATGCCACCTACTAAGGGCCATTCCCTCCGGTGGCGTCCCCAAAGGCCTGGCGGAAGAGCTCCGCTTTGCAGGCCCTGCGGAACTGCAAAAGATCCCGCAGGGCCCTGATGTTCTCTGGGAGCTCGTTCCACCAGTAGGGGGCTGCCACCGAGAAGGCCCTGCTCCTGGTAGTTGTCAACCTGGCCTCCCTCAGGCCCGGGAGGGTCAGGCGATTTTGAGTGCCTGACCGCAGTGCTCTCAGGGGTATATATGGGGAAAGGTGGTCCCTTAGGTAGGCAGGCCCCAGGCCATATAGGGCTTTAAAAGTTAAGACAAGCACCTTGAACCGGATCTGGTACGCTATAGGCAGCCAGTGCAGTGCCCTCAACACAGGCCGGACGTGGTCCCTCACCGAGAGGCCCATCAGCAGCCTGGCCGCGGCATTCTGCACTAGCTGCAGCCTCCGGAGCTGGGTTAAGGGCAGCCCCATTAGTAGACATTATGAATACTAATAGGAAGACGTTCAACCCAGTATTTCAGAAGTGTCTTAATAGCTATCAGTGGTCTATTTCATATGTTGTGAGCAGGGCTTTTTTTTGTAGAAAAAGCTCAGCAGGAACTAATTAGCATAATAGGCCACACCCAACAGCAGAAACACATTAGCATATTAGGCCACACCCCTGACAGCGCAGCTCCCTCCCAAGATCAGCTTTCCCAGATGCCCCGTGGCTTGCGGGGCACCTGGGGAACCCGAGGGAAGGAAGGCAGTTTCTGGGTCGGCTTCCCCAGGCGCCCTGCAGCTGCGGAGTGCCTGGGGAACCCGAGGAGGGGAGGCAGTTTAAACTGCCTTCCCTCCCTTGATCAGCTTGGCTTCCCCAGGCGCCTCGCACCTTGTGAGGCGCCTGGGGAACCAGGGGGACTATAGGTGTGGACAACTTAGAAGCCAGCCAGAACTCTGTTCCTGTGTGTTCCTGATCAAAAATAGCCCTGGTTGTGAGTTTTCCCCCAGTGAAAGGTGATTTTGCTTTGACTGAAATAGGCATTCTTCATCAAAGGAAGACTCTTCATAAAGTGGCAGAGTGTTTTCAGATACAACCCATTATGTCCGGAGGGGACAGTTTCTTTGTCTTTGTACAAGTCCTTTGTACAAAGGGATCCTACCACGCTTTCATGCTCATGCCTATTTTCCTTCACCTAACAGGCACTCCACATTATTTCTAGGAGACTATTAAACTCCAGGGGCAGGATTTCTGTGAGCCTGGTTGGCCACAGCAGAATTGGGGAGGTGGGGAACTTCTGTCCCATGAATGCTATTTCAGCCACGGTGTTCAGGACACACACCAAATAAGAGAATTCCAGGGAGCAATACTACACTGGTCTGCTTAGAATCAAATCTCATGTTATTCAGTAGCTCTTACTCCCATGAAAGTGCCTTTAAGATTTCAGCCCCAATCCCATTAATCAAGAAGGCTGTATTTGGGGGTCATAAACCTCCAGGGGCTTAAGAAAATGGCTGCATAAAGCATTCCAATGCTTTGGCTGAGGGCCACACTACATGTTACATTTTCCCCATGTATTTTCCCAGATTGGATCACAGATGTGTTCTGGGAGTTCTGTGCTTCTCAGGGGTCTGATTCAGATCAGGACTGCAGAGTATGGAGACAGAAAAGCTTAGATTTCCCCTCCCCTGCAGTTTTCTTGAACTAAAATGGCCCTGGGGAGCTGCTATTTTCCCTACTGAAGAAACTAACACATCTACATGCAGCTCCTCAAGGCCATTTCAAATCAGGAAAACAATGCAGTGGGGAAGGTCTAAGCCCCTTCTCTCCATATGCTATGATCCTGATCCAAACTAGGCCCTCATGCTCTCAGGAAGCATGGAGTTCCTAGAATACATCAGTGATCTGACCCAGAGATGTACATGGGAAAAATGTAAAATACAGTTAGGCCCGGAGTTCCTGGATTCAGGTATCATTTCCCTGAGTACACATATAGATACACATACTACATAGTCTTCTTCTGCTCAGGAAGCCCTGGAGTCTTAGGCAAGGTAGATGGCATGGCCCTTGGGATACTGGGAAACATGAGTAGGGGGGAGGGCACCCTGAGAAAAATATATGGCTACATCATTATTATGTCCACATGACATTTTAAGATACTTCTTCTCTAACCAGGAAGAGATCAGCAGACATTTGGCAAGTGAGAGAAGACAAGAGGCAGCATCTGAGATTTGAGACTTGCTCAAATTGCAGGACATCAGTACAGTCTGTCTGATTCCTTCCTGCATTGCTTGCTTCAAATGGCTATTGGATACCAGCAGGTGATGATGATGTTATCTGTGTATTTGATCTTCTCTCTTACAGGATTCAAGAAATTGAAAGTTCATGGAATTGTCCACATAAACACTGAGAATTTCATCTTGTGGCAATGAGTTTTGTGCCATTTCCTTTTCTAAGGGGACTATCTGGTGCTGCCTAATTTTTCTGTAGGCTCCTTTGCAACTTAAAAAAGAGAAAAAAAATTTAATTAAGAAAACAGTGTGTCAGAATCACATTATCCAGGAGTAATATCAGCCAAGATTGCACTTAGATGTGAGAGATGCCTGAAAGGTAATAGTTGTGTGTTCAAGGAAAGAGTGTTAATTGCAATACCTTGGGATACGAAAATGAATTGAAATGATTCCACATAGTTAACAGTAAACTGTTCAGAGAACTTCTTCAGAAAGGAAATCGAGTCAGTGCAGCATGTACCTTCCAGGCATATAACTTATTAGAGACTGAAGAAAAATGATTAGGTGCTTTATTATAAATGCTTCAGCGGGTTTTATACATTTTCATTCACCTTCATTTCCAGTGCAGTTATCCAGTCCACTTCAACCTGAATACTGTCGGTTGCTTTCTTCTTGTTTCCGGTGTGTGTGTGTGTGTGTCATTTTTATGTATGTTAATTTGTGCTGTATATTATCTTTCTGCTCTCCCTAATATTTCAATTTGTCATATACCAGATTTAGGATTCATGGGACTTTGTGCAAGCAGGTGATGGGTCTGGGGGTCATAGTTCAATGCTCTCCATGTAGAAGGTCCCAGATTTAAACCAGAGCTGTAACAAGGGCAAGGTGCACAAAGCTGAGCGGCACAGGAAAAGTATATCATGACTAAAATAAATGTTGTGTTGTTAGTGCTTGTGTTATTTATGTATTTACCTTTTTTACCAAAATAACTATTATGAAAGTATAGGGGTGCAATTGTATAGTCTTGCCTCGGACACAAAATTTGATAGTTATGGCTCTGATTCAGACCCTGCCAACTCCAGCTAAAAGGGGTTCAGGCAGAAAGGCTGAGCACAGCCAGTCTCTACCTTGAGAACTTGGGAGAGGTCTTTGCCATTCAGAATATGCAGCATTGCACTAAATGGGCCAGTGTCCTGACTCAGTATAAGTTATTATGGTTTTCACCATCGCTAGCCAGGCTTCCGTAAAAGTGGACGCAGTGAACTGGTCGATATGTTGTGACCTACCTAGGTGCCACAGTGAGCTATCTTTTGTGGCACATTCTGTCACTGGTAGTCTAGCAATATCTACAACCACGACTAGCCATTTCCCCAAATGGTCATCATCCTTATTCTCAGCATGTCCTGGGTGAATAATTATCCTGGCTTTGTATATCATAAAAATGCATTGCATAATTTATAAGCAATCTCCTCCAAGTAAAGCACAGAGAGGCCCCAGTCACCCTTGACAAATAGAAAACACAGACGCACAACACCTAAGTATAGCACAGAATCAGCCCACAAGGTACAACAACAAAAAAAACATGCATGTATAAATAGAAAATGGTGAGCGCCAAGAATGATGAAAGACACTGGTAAAGGAAATCCTTTTTGGTGTTCAGTTGCTTCTTTTATTCACTCCTCTGTTGTGAATGTCCTCCTTTTGAACTGCAGTAAATTTTGCTTACACTGGATTTAGACATTGCCTGTGGTAGTAATAAAAGAAACTGGAAAAAATTCTTTAGTCTACCGGCACCAATAAAATAAAATACTAAAGCAATAAAATGTTTTATATTTTGTGGGTGGCTGTGAAGAGCTGCACCAAAATGGCCCAAGTTATATCTGCTGATTTTTTTTTTGATTTATTAAAGTAATGGATCTGCCTGAAGGGACATGCTTTAACTCCACAGTGTAGATTAGAGAAAAATAATTTGGGAGGAAGGAGCAAGCTATATGACATTTTCTTTCTCTCTTATGGAGAAAACGGGGGGCGGGGGGAAGTAAACTGCATCCTTAGGTGAAATCTAGCATTTAAAGTGCAGAAGGAAATAAAAAAATTGTGTAACAATCTGATATGTAATCTTTAGGCAATTCTAAAGAGATTTACATTCTTTGAAATTCACTGAAGTCAATGGGTTTAGAAAGGTGTGAGTCTGTTTAGGATTACACTGCGACGGTCACACCCACTTGCAAACTGTGTCTTGTGCTCTTCTCTGTTGAAATGTTTACACCAAGTGGACACACCTGACACTCTATAGCAAGGTAGGACTACAGTCATTCTTCTTCTGCTATGTTAGTTCAGCTGGCAGAATGAAGACTATGAGTTTCAATGAGATTCCAGTCCAAAATGACTTTGTCATAAACTCCTCTAATCCTTATTTATTACGTGTACCTTTTCTCATATTGTGCAAGCAAAGGATTGTCTTTCCATCTTCAAGCTATACATGCACCCTTGTGTCCCCCAGATGATTATTTATTTTGTTTACTTCACTTATACCCCATCTTTCTCCCCAATGGGGACCCAAAGCTGCTGACCTTGTTCTCCTCTCCTCCATTTTATTCTCATAACAACCCTATGGGGTAAGTTAGGTTGAGAGAAGGAGAGTGTGACTGGCCCCAGTCTGGCCCATATATCTCCTGATCCACACACTGCACTCTAATAGGCTTTTCCACACTGAAATCCTACACACGCACACTGCCCCAATGTCAAGCTTTGCCTCTGATATTCCTGATCTATGGTGTCTATCCTGGCTCTGCTTTCTGACATATGCATATGATGGCATCTTGGACTTCAGACCCGTAACTAATTGGGTCTCTAAGCCTGAAGAAAACATTCCCCCTCATCATAAGAGTTGTTGGTGTCCTTCAAAATCGCAGCAGTGATGGGTTGGGTTTTTGTTTTGTTTTTTGCATTTTTAATAGATTTGTCCTCTAGCATTCAAATCTGTACTTTTATATGGGCAGGACCAGTTGTACTCATCCTTACCATGCAATGATCATCTGGCTGGAACTAGCCCCACTCATATGATGGCCAGACTTTCAAAGGTAACAGCAGTACCATCTATAAACACATAGAAAAGCAATTCCCACACCATTACTATAAAACCTAAAGAGGGAATTTGAAACTTGGAGCTGGCTTTTAGTTGACAAGAGGGCTAAACAAAAACCACATGTGTGACAGAAAAGAACAAGCGTCTAGTAGCACCTTAAAGACTAACAAAAATTTGTGGCAGGGTACAAACTTTTGTGAGTCACTTTTGAGTTTTCCAAAAATGATGTCACATCTTCAACCTAACAGCTCAACAGCCATTTTTGTTTTTCTCCCACTCCTGCTCTGAGCAGTGGCAGGAAATGAGAGCTGGGGGTGGGGAATCCCTTGGCCTTGGTGGGAAGATGGTAGCCATGCTCCTTCTGCTCCACCCAAATACCCAGGAGCTTCCCAACCTGAAGTTTGCAACCCTACTGAGTGCCAACAGTACCACCAACTGAGGTCTAAAAACTAGGCGGGAGCCTGGAGGTCCCACTTAGTTGACAGAAGATCGTCATTTTTTATGTTGTATTGTATGGTTTTATGCTGATTTTGATGGTTTTAATGGACATTTTAATGTATATAGTAAATGCTGTTAGCCACCCTGAGCCTGTCAAATGGCGGGGAGGGCAAGATATAAATATAAATATAAATAAATAATAAATAAATACTTTGGGCCAGTCACACATTTTCAGCCTGTTGTAGTGAGGATAACATGGAGGAGATGAGACGATGGAAGCTGCTTTGGGTCCCCCCCTTGGGGAGAAGTAAA
This sequence comes from Lepidodactylus listeri, assembly GCA_029233225.1. NCBI lineage: Eukaryota > Metazoa > Chordata > Lepidosauria > Squamata > Gekkonidae > Lepidodactylus > Lepidodactylus listeri. The sequence goes on along the minus strand of JARCFY010000001.1, from coordinate 132,819,282 downwards.
TGAAGTAAACAAATATGAGAACCTGAACATGTATGTTCAAAAAACAAAACAAAAACAACCACACACATAGAGCCCAGTTTCTGGGCTGTGCTAGGCTGCAATCTAGTATGCTTTTGTCTACTAGCATGGTAAGACCATGGCGATGTCACCAACCCTCCATGTGCCAGAGGCCTTGGAACATGTGAAATGAGGCTTAATCATGCTGGGCTCTGAACATGCCTGTGTGGATTGTTAAATCCACTCTGGATTGAACAGTCTATCCAAAGTTTGGGCCATGTGGTGTGATATAGAATGGCTTCCCTTCCTTTTAAATTCTGGAGTGGAACCACTGGAATAATTTCACCTGAGTAATTCCAGGGTTACTGTCCAAATCACAATTAGGGAAGTCAACCAACTAAAGAACCTGTAGCTGAGTAATCATCTCCCAACCAATATAGCAATGACATTTAAATATTTGCATAATGTCAAGAAGTTCTGAGATACTGAAAAATGTTGTGGTTTTATAAAGAAAAGCTTGCAGCTCCCATAGGAACAGCCATAAAAGTATCTTGCAGGATCTTGAACATGCAAGTTTGGCTGTCATAGGTAAAGGGAATAACCATAGATGACATTGCTCTCATTAATTGTTCACAGCATTTCAGATTTAAGGTTGAGGATTTAAAAAAAAAACCCTAATCCCCCCAACCCCCATTATAAGGTCAGAGCCGAAGACTTATATGAATATGTTAGCAGGTGTGGGCTGGCCCTTTAGCTTACAGGGAAACTTCCCAGTGGACATTTGATGTAGAAGTACCACTGGTGGCCAGATGTAAACCCAGCCAAGCCTCAACAACTCCATCAGTGTCTCAGAGGCCACTTGTCTTAGTTTACTGGCAAGAATAATCATTATCAGCTCACCTCATTGTGTCTTGTATTGCTGCTAGTTTGAAGGAGGAAGCAACAAATTAGCTAATGCCCATTGCTGGTGCTGCTGAGCTGAGTAGCTGCTGCAGCTCTGGCTTGGAGTGACAGCAAGGGCCACTCATCTTGGCTCATTCCAAGGCCATTTCCTCCTCCCAGTCCACTCCCGCACACCAGACAAAACTGGGAAAGCAAATCCTCTCAGATATTTGAGAGGAAAAATCTACCCACTGTAGTCGGTGCCATGACAGCCTTTGGAGAAAGGTGGATTAGATTTTGTATTAGCATCATCTTTCTTGCTTCAGAGATAATGACATTGCTTCTGAAGTGCTACATACGATTTTGGAATGGCTGCAAGTACATGATGCTGGAAAATAAAACAAATATGCACCCAAGACTGCTGTCGGCTGTAGTTACATCAGTTTCCAATCTTATTTCATGTAAAAATACTATCTTATTATCTAGGACAAGGGAAAATAAACTAAATGAAAAATGACAAATGATTGCCTTCATTACGCTGTGTGTTTAAACTTAAAATTGTGAACAGAGTATAGTATTCAGTAGGTTAGATCTGCAGAACTCCAAAGGAGAGCCCTGGTTTCTCCAAGAACTGTGCAACTGGGAATAATGTCTGTTTGTGATTTCAGTTCCAGATTAAACCAAACTGATTTGTAAACATTTGTGGGTTTATATTAAAATTTGCTGCTTGCATGATGTTCTAATTTTCTCTTTTTTTAAAAAAAATAAAAGACAGCCAGAAATAAATAGAAGAAAGCTGGTGAGTATGTTGAGAATGTTTACTTGTGTTTTCTGTTTCTTAAAGATGGGTTTTTAAAGAGTGATAATTTTGGACCAAGTCAACTATTGAAGCTAACTATTTAGACCCTGCATGAGGCTTTAAACCGGATTTATTCCTTGCCGACTGGAGGCTGTGTAGGGGACAGAAGTGCTGATTAGGAAGAGGAGAGGCATATGAGTCGCTGGAAAAAGCACATTGTGCCAGGTACAAGGGCCTTATCGTTTCACTAACCAGCTTTGCTTTGTGCAGGGCAGGGAGGGAAAAGATGCCCCTCAGTATTTCTGACAGACAATTGTGGAGTCTGCATGACTCTCCTCTCCAAGGTTCTGCTCAGCCTAAAGGAGGGATAGTAGAATGGCAGACTCTGCAGTGCTCTCCTTGCCATGAATTCACACTGCCTGAAAAAGGGGAGGTGAAAGGGCTCACTTTGCACAGGTGATTTGGGCAAACTGCCATCTTGTTCCACTGTTGCTGGTGCTTCCTTATTGGGTTGGTCCTGGGAAAGACTTGGGTACTGCTGATAATGGTGGGTTCCTCAGGAGAAGAACTGGTGTCCTTGAAAATCAATATGTTCCCTGCCTGACTCTGTGCCTCCTTGCCATGATTGGCAGACATGTTCTGTGTCAGCAATTTCTGAATCTGACCCAAGAAGAAAGTGGTGTGTACTGTAGAAGAAGAAGAAGAAGAAGAAGAAGAGATTGGATTTATACTCTGCCCTTCACTCACTTGGAGTCTCAGAGTGGCTTACAAATTCCTTTCCCTTCCCCTCCCCACAACAGACACCCTGTGAGGTAGGTGGGGCTGAGAGAGCTCTGAGACAACTGTCCTTGAGAGAACAGCTGGTACAGAGCTATGGCTTGCCCAAGGTCATCCAGCAGGTGCAAGTGGAGGAGTGGGGAATCAAACCCGGTTCTCCCAGATTAGAGTCTGTGCACTTAACCACTACACCAAACTGGCTCTTCCTCCACCAGGCTTTCTTCCTCTGGGTTAGTTTTAACATTGGGTCATGGGATATCCTTAAGAACATAACATAAGGACATAAGAAGAGCCCTACTGGATCAGACCAATGATTCATCTAGTTCAATATCCTCTCACACACAGTGGCCAACCAGTTCCTCTGGATGGCCAACAACAGGGCATAGAGGATGAGGCCTTCCTCTGATGTTGCCTTCTGTCTCCGGTATTCAGAGGCATAAAGCCTCTGAATAAATATATGTGGAGAACCTCCACATAAACGTGGAGGTTCTCCTCAGTCAGCATGGCTAGCAGCCATTGATAGACTTATCCTCCATGAATCTGTCTAATCCCCTTTTAAAGCTGTTTATTCCTGTTTATTCACTATACCCTCTGGCAGCAAATTCCACATTTTAATTGCCCTCTGGGTAAACTAGTATTTTCTTTTGTCTGTCCTAAACCTAATGCACATCAGTTTCATTGGATGCCCTTGAGTTCTGGTATTTTGCAAGAAAAAAATTCTTTGTCAGCTCTCTCTACCCCAGGCATAATTTCAATAACCTCTATCATGTCCCCTCTTAGTTGCCTCCTTCTAAACTGAAATTTCCCAGACTCTTCAGACTTTCCTTATAGTTAAGGTGCTCCAACCCCTTAATAATCTTGGTTTTCCTCCTCTGTTCTTTCTCCAGCTCTGCAGTGTCCTTTTTGAGATATGGTGACCAGAACTGTACACAATATTCCAAATTAGGCCACACCATAGATCTATACAGGGCATTACGATATTGGCCATTTTATTCTCAATCCCTTTCCTAACAATCCCTAGCACAGAGTTTGCCTTTTCCACTGCTGTAGCACACTGGGTCAACACTTTCATTGATCTATCATCTGCAACCCCAAGATATTTTCCCTTCTCAGTCTCAGCAAGTTTAGACCCCATTAGCCTATACTTGGCTGGAGTTTTTTTTGTCCCAATGTGCATCATCTTACACTTACCAACATTGAACTTCATTTGCCATATTGTCGCACTCACCCAGTTTGCGGAGGTCCTCTTGGAGCACTTCACTGTCAGTCTTGGTTTTCACCATCCTGAATAATTTGGCGTCATCTGCAAACCTGGCCACTACACTACTCACCCCTAGTTCCAGATCATTTATGTATAAATTAAATAGTACTGGTCCCAGTACTGATCCTTGTGGGACCCCACTGCTTACTTCCCTCTATCCTTCCCTTCACATCCTTGTGGAGTGGTGGAGGTGCCCATCTGGACTCTCAGAGGTGATGCCTGGGGTCAGGAGATGTTGCAGATAGGAGGCACTGCTGAAGCTGATAGCAGAGGTGCTCAAGCCATTCCTAGGTATGCCCTCCTACGGCAGACATCATCTGGCCATGGGAAGTCACATACTAGCTTTTAATGGGATGGTAGCCTCATGTGTGTTCAGTACACTGAATTTTTCTGTATAAGAGGTCATGTGTATCACATATGCACTGGTGTTTCACAGAATCACCCACACATTAGACCAGGGGTGTTGTCAAACATGCAGCCTGCAGTCTGGAGACAGCCTCTCCAGGGTTCTTATCTGGCCCACAAACCAATGGTCATTACCTTTATTGTCAGATGACAGAGGCTGTGCATTATGTCCCCGTATACTGTCACAGTGCTAATGAGTAAAGATGGTAGAAGTGGGAAGGTGGGTATCAGGGAGATACTTTAAGGAAATACTGTAATGGTGTTAATGTCTTAAGCATGTTTGTATTTTCAATAAAAATAATCTCGTTAATTGGGTTTGCCTGTGTCCTTTATGAAGTTTACATCTACTGTACCTGGCATTACATGTTATGGCACATGTGGCCAGGCCCGACAAAGTGGCATTTTTGTCGCATCCAGCACTCCTGAAAAATTTATTTATCAAATTTATATCCTGTTACCTCTCCCCCAAATGGGACTCAGGGCAGCTAACAGCATTTAGTTCGACACCACTGTATTAGATTTATGATCAAAGAAAGCTATTCTGTCTGAATACAATGTAACATTTGCATGGGGCTTTTGTTACAATAATGTCTTTCTTCTGCTCTTGGCCTATCCTAGAGACACATTTCGACAATTATTGGTTTTTATGTTTTCAGTTGGAGGCTGCCATTTTTCTTCTTCCCTAAAGACTAAAGGTACAACATGATACATATTCCACTCAGCGTAACCTAGTGTAGTCTCTATGGCTACACAGGTTCTAGACAAGAAGCCTGGAACATCTTTTTTTTAAAACCCTCACTCCTTCATTTTCTCTTTTATCAACCAGCCAGATGTAAACTTGTAAAGTCAAAAGCATACACACTGTTTATTATTTTGGTTGGTCCTAGTAGAAGGTATTACAGAGCTTTTGGATTTGGATTTTTCTTTGGGCCAATGAGGCTGTGGGCAATCTAAGTTAATTTGTCCTTCAAAGCTAAACAATGAGTTGGCCTAATTTGTTTATATGGTTGGTAATCCCAGGAAAAAGTACCAAAATGTTCCTTAGCAATGGCAGATATGATATAGCTCTGCTTCCATCACTGATGGAATGAGGAAGATGATAGCATGGGTATTAGAAAAAAAAAGTGGGAACCTGCAATGAGTTGCAGGGTGAATTTCCCTCTCCCTCACTCCTTCCTCTTTTCCTTCCCAGAAAGCACCATAGCCTCCCCCCCTTTTCTGTCTCTTCTCCTTCCCATCCACCAGCAACCCTACTTTTATCTTTTCCTTCAGTTTTCTGCCCTACCCTACCCCTTGCACCATCTACCCAGGAAAACTATGGCCCAGTTGCACAGTGCCGGTTGCCATGGTGGGTCACTTGTACTGTGAGGAACCTACAAAGACTAGGGATGGATGCTCCTCCATCATCAATTATATTTATTTTTTATTGACTTCATTTATAGCCCCTTTTTTCACAGTGGGGACCAAAAGCACCTTACTTCATTCTCCTCTCCTCCATTTTATCCTCAGAACAACGCTGTGAGTGAAAAGCCCTGGAAAGGGCCCCTCCCTCAGCCTGCTCAGGCCCTGCCCCTCAAAGGAAGAAGGGTGAGAGAAAGAGGCAGTCTGCCTGACCCTAACACTTCCTCCCAAAGGGGGAATGGAAGGAGGGAGGAAGATGTAGAAGGCCTAGCAAATTTGCCAGGTGCCACTTTCCTTGCTTCAGGCAGGTCTTGGGCAGGCCAGGCACTGCTTTCATCATCTTGTACAGGCTGGACACTGCCTCCCTCATCTCAGCTGGGTGCCTCCCTCAGATCGTGTGGAACTAGGCACTGCTTTCTGCCTCACTGGACTCAGCTGGGCATCACCTTCTCAAAATACCAGAGCATCCCTGCACAACATCCCTGGTTTGTTGACATTACTTCTGCATGACATCATCACATTGGAGATGTCACACATTAGGGTTGCCAAGTGACTTACAATTGCCAACGGGGGAGCCCCACTCCCAGTCTGGGGTCTTTGTGCGCACGTGAAGCACACGCATGGCGCGATGATGTCACCCGGAAGTGATGTCATCACGCCGGACACATTGCAGTACCCTGGCACGCCGGGTACCATAGAGTTTTCAGGGCGATTACTAGAGCATCGCCCTGCAACATGCCTGGCATGATGATGTCACTTCCGGGTGATGTCATCGTGCTGGGCATGCTGGCCTGATGTGGCCATTTCGGGGGTGGGGTTCCCTCCGTCGGCCAAATCCAAGCCAGTGGATTGGGGACCTAATTAGCAGGGGAATCCCTGCCCCCTGGGGGAATTGGCAGTCCTATCACACATGGTGACATTGCCATGTCCCCACTCCTGGAAAGCTCACTCCTAACCACCCCCCGCCGGTGAGATAATAGGACCTGGCAACACTATACCCACATTATTTAGTCTTTCCCTCCTCCTGACAACTTCCATATCTTCCTTGTTCCTTCTTTCCTTCCCACTCACTAACCAAGCTTCCATTTATCTGCCCCCTAACTTCAGCTATATTATTTATTTCATTTATACCCCACCTTTCTCCACAATGGGGGCCCAAAGCATCTTACATCATTATTTTCTCCTCCATTTTATTCTCACAGTAACCCTATGTGAACAGATAGGCTGAGAATGTGTAACTAGCCCAATGTCACTCTGTGAGCTTCCACAGCAGCATGGGAATTTGAACCTGGGTCTGCCAAATCCTGTTCAGAAATTCTAAGCACTGTACCACACTGGATTTTGTGGGACAAATTCTGAGTCCAGTGGCACCATTAAGGAACAAAGTTTAATTCCGAGCATAAGCTTTCATGTGCATGCACACTTCTTCAGATACATTGAAATAGTTTTCCTCATATATATAGCCTCATATATATAGCCTTATATATAGGTAGAGAGAGGATGTAGTGGGGTGTTAGTTGCTAGGAAGACCTAGTTAGAGTCCAGGTTCATAAGTAACTGGGCAATAATTATAGCTGATATTGGATTAAAGCAGTTGGAAGGACCTGTGAGTGACAGCAAATTGGCAAGTTAACAAACAGATGTGAGGACTGAGTTTGAGTCCAGTGGCACCTCCAACACCAGCAAAGTTCAATTCTGGGTATAAGTGAGAACTGAGATTCTTAGCATGTTTAGATGCACACTTCTTCAGAGACACTGAAACAGATTTCCTCAAGCGTTACATATAATGGGGGGGGGGGGGGTTAGTTGCAAGAAACTGTCAAGATGCATAAGTACAGCTAAGATTGAAATAATGCAGTTGGTAAGGTCTATGAATAGCAGCAAATTAGCATACAGATAATAAAAGAGTTCACAACAGATGTAAGAACTAAGTTTGAGTCCAGTGGCACCTTTAAGACCACCAAATTTTAATTCTGGGTATAAGTGAGAACTTAACATGTATAGTGAGATAAGAACCCAATATCTGTGTTGAGCTCTGGGGGTTGTCCTGTGTGTTATAATAATTTGTTATTCAGCCGTCTCTCATTCCAGTCTATTTCTGAAATTCCTTTGCAGTAAAACAGCTTCTTTGAGGTCCCCCACTGAGTGCCCTAGGAAATTGAAATGTTCTCCTAAAGGTTTCTCAGTTTTGTGATTATTGAGGGCAGATTGGTATCCATTTATTGTTTGGCATAAGGTTTGATCTGTTTGCCCTATGTAGAGAACTGAAGGATATTGTTGACATTTAGTGTCATATACAATGTTAGAAGACGAGCAAGTGAATAAGCCTGAAATGGTGTGCTTCATATTAGATCCAGTGATTGAGTTGTCTGAGTGTAAAGGTAATTGCATTAGGATATCATATCTAGCAAATACACTTAGCAGATTTAGCACAGATCACAACTTAGGACATTTCTAGGACATTATTGTTGGTTTCCTCTAATTAAACACAAACATACATGGCTCTCTTACTTGGGAAGTGCTGTGGTATCGGAAGATTTAGCCCAACATATTTTGATTGTGGCAGAGATCATGGCTAGCCACAAAGTTATGGAAGGGTTTGAATAAAGCTGGATACTGTGAGAAAAGTTTATCATTATGTTTTCTGTCTGTCCAATAGCATGAGAAAAAGTTTAGCTGGCAATTGTGGTAGAAAAACATTCCGATTACAAAGATCCCGGAGGTGGCTGACATGAAAGATTTCACTGCCTGTGTTGCCTTCTTACTTTTAATAGTTGTGTTGTTAGAACGAAACCCTCATCTGATTCCTCTGGTAGACTTGCAGTCTACAGTAAATACCACAGTTATTTTGGGCAGGATTAAAGTGTAGGCATAAGTAGGGTTTGCCAAAACTTTGGGTCATCTGAGGTTGCTAGAATGTGACAGCATTTAAAAACAATTGCTGGAAACTTTCATTACTCCTCAGGCCTGTTTCTCACATCATACTTTCATAGATGGGAGTTTACAACGTCTGAAGGTGTGAGGGGGTGTTTTCTAATGTATAGGGGCATTTGGGCCTTTTTGGCTGGATATGTACCTCTGGAAAATGATGCAGGGATCCAGATTAATGGATGCAGCAGAGAAAAGATGCTGGCACCATCATTCTCATACTGTAAAATTTATTTATGTTTGTTCATACATCTTCCTTATACGAAATGACCCAAAAAAAGCACTATAGTTTTGGGAACCTTAAGAGAGCGAGGCACATTTGCCATTACTCTAAATGACTCTATTTACCATGTATAAAACTGTCTGGAAATGGTGCTGTAGCAATTTGCCAGCACAGGTGGTGATTGTGTTAGTCAGAGCATAAAACCGAGGTTATGTTCATTTTCTAGACTACATCTGCACAGAACCCTTTTCCTTTGAAACAGAAGTGCCATACTAGTTTTAATGTACCTGCTGTCTCAACATCTCATCAGGGCTGAGGAACCATCATTACTATTTTATTATAATGGGGAATATTTATTTATTTATTTCAATTTACAACCCATCCTCTCCTTTAAACAGGGCTCAGGGTGGGGAACAACATTTCCAAAAATATACACAGTGATTTAAAATTAAAAAATAAGATTAAATTAGGTTTAACAATTCAGCTAACAATTTCAAATAATTTCAGATGGCACCAACAAACACATAATTTAATTTCCTTTACTGATGGGGAAAAGGAAAGAAGGAAGGAGCCAGGCTAGCTTTTTTTTTTTTTTAAATGCTGTCCTCAACCATAAGCCTGGTGGAACATCTCTGTTTTACAAGCCCTGTAGAATTAGGTCCCACGGGGCACGTATGTCATCTGGCAAAGAGCTCTACCAGGTCCATGCCCGGGCCAAGAAAGTCCTAGCTCTGGTTGAGGAAAGCTGGAACCAGCAGGTTCTTCTCCATTGAACATAATGATTTTGGGGGGATATACCAGGAGATGTGGTCCAATACATACTTGGTCCCAGACCGTTTAGGGCCTTAAAGGTTAATATTCAACCTGGAGCCAGTGCATCTGGTGGAGCACCAGTTGAATATGTGCTGTCAGTGGAGTTCCTGTGAGAACTTGCACTGCCACATTCTGGACCAGCTGTAGTTTCCAGGTCAGTCTCAAGGGTAGCCCTGCATACAGTGAATAACAGTATTCTAATCTGGAGGTGACCATTGCACAGATCACTGTGGCTAGGCTAGGACAAGACAGGAAGGGAGTCAATTGCCTGACCTGGCAACATTTGCAATCTGGGTCTCCATTGATAAGGAGGCATCCAGAAGCACATCCAGGCTCCTGAGGGCTTGGAACTGGGGTTAAAGGTACACCATTGACAGCCAGGAGTTGGTATCCTAACCCTGAATCCCACCCACCCAGCCACAGGACCTCTGGCATAGATAGATTCAGTCTCAGCCTGCTCGTTTTCAACCATTCAACCACAGCCTCCAGACCCTTGGCCAAAATAGTTGGGGCAGTATCTGGCTGGCCATCTATCAAAAGATACAGCTGGGTGTCATCTGCGTACTGATGACAACCCAGCCTGAAACTTCATATCAGCTGGGCAAGGGGGCACATATAGATATTAAATAACATTGGAGAGTGAGTTGTCCCTTGGGAGGACTCCACATACCAAAGGGTATTGTGGTGAAACCCTCTCTCCTAGTGAAACTGTTATGTCTGCTGATCACCACCAGGCACCAGTGTCCTTACGCCAGAGCTTGTCCTAGAGAACAATAGGGGCCAAGAATGCTGAGCTACCCGCAGCCAGCCAATAATACCTCTGGTGGGAAATTCAAACCCTCCAATGGGACTGTGGGTGTGTCTTGGGAAGGTGTATATAGTTGGCTTTTGGCTGGTTACTTTTGTCTTGTGTGGTGTACGAGTAAAGTATGAGCTGATCATCACTCTGTCGTCCTGCTTCTTCATGCATCAAACCCAGTACACAATAGAAACCCTCTGTGCCCGACCTTGGAAAAATGAGACAAGTCATTTTAAGGCTGTCCCACATATTCCTATGTTGGCAAGGTGATGGGTCAACAACTCATGGTTGACTGTGCTGAATGCTGCTGTCAGGTCAAGCAATAACAGCAGCACCGACCCACCTTGATCAGCTGCCTATGAAGATCAGCAGTTAAGGCAACCAGCACTGTTTCTGTCCAGAGTAGAAACCAGACTGGAATGGGTCTGGTGCCAATGTGTCTTCCAGGAAGGTCTGGAGCTGCTCAGCCACTGCTCTCTCAATTACCTTACCCAGGAATGAAAGATTCGATACTGGGCAGTAATTGGCTGGATCTGTAGGATCCAAGGATGGTTTCTTTAAGAGCAGTGTTACCACAGCCTCTTTTAGTCTCCCTGCACAGACCCCCAAACTCAGGGACAGATTTATAATGTCCACTAGGGGCCCCATATTCCATTACCACTGGCTTTCACCAGCCATGATGGACAAGGGTCTAAGAGGCAAGTGGTAGGCTTTACAGCACCCAAAATCCTGTCAACATCACCCCGAGAAAGTCGGCTGAAGTTGTCCAACACTGAATCCAGAGACAGGAAAGGCACCTCCAGTTCATGCACTGTATCAATGTTGGCAGGCAGGTCATGGTGGAGTGACCAGATGGTACCCACAAAAAAGCTTGCAAAAGCCTCACAGCTAATGGCCTGTTTACTAACATTTTGGGTTCTCCCTGTGATAGAGGTTAATGACCTAATTACCCTAAATCATTGTGCTGGGTGGGAACTAGTGGATGCAATGGAGGCTGCATAAAATTCTCCTTTGCAGTCTTCACTGCTATTTCATAGGCTTTCATAAATGTCCTATAGGATGTTCTTGCAACTTTGTCACAATTCCGTTGCCAAACTTGCTCTAATTGTCTAAGTTCCCACTTCATCCTCCAGAGCTCCTAGGTGTACAATGGGACTAATTTGGAGTGGGAGCAAAGAGGATGTTGGGGGGCAATTTCATTGATGGCTTCAGAAAGACAGATGTATCAATCTTCTATCAGCAAATTTAATGAGTTGCTGGGGGGCATAGGATCCCACAGAGCATTCTGGTACCCAATTGGGTACATTAGGCTCTACAGGCCTAAATCAGCTCATCACCTTTGCAGAAGAGGTGTGTGGCATCCAGCTGGTCCTTCAGGACAAAATTTGGCGGGGAGGGTGGGATACAAATCTCAATAACAAACAAACAAACAAATAAATAAAATGATCTTACCCTGGCACTCCATCCAAAGCAATCAGATCTATATCTACCCCATGCCAAAGATCAAATCCAGTGTGTGGCCTGTTTGATGAGTGGGACCTGATACAGTCTGGGAGAGTCTCAGTGCTGCCATGGACAACACCAAGTCCAACACCTGAGAGGAGGCAGCAGCATCAGCATGGACATTGAAGTCACCCAGAACTATAAGTCTTGGGTGTTCCAAGGCCCAGCTTCTACCACCTCCAGCAAGCTCAGTAGGCTATCTGCTGGTGTGCTAGGCAGTCAGTACACCAGCCAGATAGCCAAACTCTCCTCAGCATTCCAGACCAGGCCAACACACTCGGTACCAGAGATATTTGGGATGGGGATTGCCCTGAAAGAGAACGACTCTCAGGTGACTATTGCCACCCACTGACCCATTGTCTGGGGCTGATGGAGGGCCAAGAAACCTAGGGGTGAGCTGTTTCAAGGTAATGGTTTCACCCTTCCTTACCCAGGTCTCGGTCACACACGCCAGGTCCACTTTTTGCAAAATAATTCTGCAGTGTCATGTCTTATTAATGGACCAGGCATTGCACAGCATCAGTGTTAGAGAAGGGTTTATTTTCCTAGCCCCACCACCATTGTATCTTGGGATGGGATGAAGGTTGGAAGGAGATGAAGATGTGATTGCAAAAGCAATTGTCTGGCTTTCACCAGGAATATTCACATGATGTCAGCTACAAGCGAGTAAACCCATGGAGAATGTAATATCTAGTTTGGGCCTTACATACTCCCCTCTGCCAACAGACAGCCTAAATTAATCTGAAAGCTTGGTAAACTGATTAAAAGACAGAGGGAAATAATCTGAGCCCTTGATCAAAGCTCACCTGCTTACAATGGGCTAGATCCTATGAATCTCTTCTGGGAGCATAGGGCCTTCTTCTGTCATAAGGTGAATGTGTTCCATCGGAGGGGGGAGGCTCCTTGCTCTGATGGAAAGCTCTGGTAGTAACAAAATAAATTCATGGAATTATATGCATTAAACCAACTGCTTTTGTCCTTTCAGACTTAAGGATATTGAGAGTAGCAGAGAAAGCTTAAATATAGACCACATTTCTCATTTCATAATACTGATCCTGTGTAGCTCTCATTATACAGATTCATCACTCAGACAAACTTGTAGCTAAGGACTATATACTAAATGACTGTTACCAATCTGACAAATAGTTAAATAGTCCTATGTTAAGTGACAAAGCCAAAAGCAAAAATACAGTTGCTTCAAAAAGTGATGGGAGCAGGGGTCCATTGGAGCAAGAGCGCACAGGAGCGCAGCTCTGGGAGTGAGGAGCCCAGGGGGTGGGCACATGACCAAGCCCCACCCCCTCCTCGGTTTCCCCGAGCAGTGCAGAGGCGCAGTGCCCCGGGGAAAGCCCTGCTAAGGTCTTTATTGTTTTTAATGTTTTGTTTTAATATTGATAATTTTATCATTGTTCCTTTTATGACTGTGTGTTGCTTTTCCAGAGACTTGCTCAAGGTGGAATATAAATTTTCTAAGTATACCATTTTTTATCTGGGCACATGGCACATAAGTACTGGAGAAATTTCACCAGCCCTTCAGCAGCTTCCACCCCATCAGTTTGGTGTAGTGGTCAGGAGTTGTACTCTAATCTGGGAGAACTGGGTTTGATTCCCCACTCCTCCACATGCAGCTGCTGGTGTGACCTTGGGCCAGTCACAAGTTCTCTCAGAGCTGTTCTCTCATGAGCAGTTCTCAAAAGACCTCTCTCAGCCCCACCTACCTCACAGGGTGTCTTGTTGTGGGGAGGGGAAGGGAAAGGGATGGGTGGTGCACATGTCCTGGGCATCTCAAATCTACTTGAAACCTGGTGGTTTCAAGGGAGCAGGAAGAGAATGAGGGTGTATTCTTTATGCTTATTTTTTATTGCACAAAGTATTGGATGGGGAAGGGAATGGAGGAAGAGCAGGTCAGTTTCACTCACCTGTGGAGTGGAGCCTGAGGGGTGGGTGTTGCCTTCTGACACACTTTCGGCATGTTAGGGGGTGCAGCATATGCAAACAAGTTATGCAAATGAGTTATGCAAATGAGCTCCTGCACCTCTTTTTCTACGAAATGACCCTTGGATAGGAGTAATCTAGTGCTTAAATTATGAGGGAAAATATAGAGGAATTCAGCCAAATTAATAATGGCAGACTCATGATTCTCCAATAGGAATTTAGGATTTTTAGCTTCCCGGTGGAGCCTGAAGATCTCTTGGAATTAGAACTGGTCTCCGGGATACAGAGATCAGTTCCATTGGAGAACGCTGCTGTTTTGGAGGGCGGGCTCTATGGCATTATACCAGGGGTGGCCAACCTTGCTTAACGTAAGAGCCACATAGAATAAACGTCAGATGTCTGAGAGCCGCAAGACAGGAACAAATATCACACACACGTTTTTATTTTTTAAAATATGCAAATTTGCTTTTTATTAACGTTAAATGGGACTGCCAAAAATAAAAACAAACGAGGAAAACCAGTTATTGATAATGATATTACTTGTTTGCTAATGATATTGAGAGAGATGGAAAGAAAGAATTAAAGAAGCGGAAAGAAAGAGAGAGAGAGAAACTAGGAAAGCAAATAGATGGGAGGGAGGAGGGAAGGAAGGAAGGAAGGAAGGGAGAAAGAGAGAAAAAGCATGCCTCCCCTTTGCTTCCCCAGCCGCCCTGCCAGGAGCCACACAATATATGTGAAAGAGCCGCATGTGGCTCCCGAGCCACAGGTTGGCCACCCCTGCATTATACCATGCTGAGGTCTCCCATCTCCTAACCTCATCCTCCCCAGGCTCCAACCCCAAATATCTAGGAATTTACCAACTTGGAGCTGACAACTCTATCTCCGAGTAACTTTCTATAAACAGGAGTTAAGGAGGCATCACAAACTATAGGAGGGTGCTGTCCCACCAGAACGCTGTAAGTCAAACATCAAGGTTCTTTTTATCCAAGCTTAAAATACACTTTTTGTTGTTATTTTACTGCTAATGTTTCCATTAGCTAGTATTTGACCTTATGAACCATTCCCCTCTTTATTGAAATCACTTTCCCTCTCCTAAAATTTGAAACGGCTGTTCCAGTGTCTAAAGGGAAAATCGTAACATATGCAGAGCATGCATGAGGTGGTTGCTAAAGTTTAAGTAAAATCTTAAAGCCAGAATTTCCAACTAGTGACATGTCCAAAGGCTGTTTAGAATGTTGCTGCCTTGATCTATCTTTTCTATCTATTTTTCCTTTGGGATAGTGGGAAATCAGTTTTGTGATTTAATACTTGCAGTTGCCCACAGTACTGCTTTAGAAAATGTTAGGCAGCCATGTGCCTTTTTGGCCCAAACGGTTTTAACCAAGAATCATCCAGTCATTTTTTTTCCACCCCAAAAGGGGATTTTAGCCAAGGCTTCATGTCAATATATGTAGTGGAATAATAGTCCCATCACAGTGAGAGGAATGAGATCATCACTTTTCAGCTCAGCCAGTCCTGGTTGCATTATGACAATGCACACATGCAAAGTATGGGGAATGAAAATATTCTGTCGAATGAAAGGGCCAGGAGAAGTTTAGCCAAAAGACAACGTGGGAGACATTAAGTGCTACCCCTGGATCTGTTACATAATAGACAGCAGATACTTAAGGGTTTCTTAACTTGGCTGAACTGAAAAGAGAGAAAAACAAAACTGACACTGTGACAGTAACACAGTATAAGTAATATTTCAACAGAGTAATTTTACAAGCAGTTTTAAGGACTGCTGTATATTGAATGGATACATTTAATCTCCACAGAGAATCCTGTGGCTCTAGGCCTTTCCCTGGTCAGGAAATGACAGCATGACTCAGGACTTTGGAATTCCCCCCCCCCCCCCCCCCAGTGCTAATGATATCTTTCTTTCCCAGCCACAAGTATTGTATGCCCCTCTTTGCTTACTACATTTCCACATGCTTTTCTTACATTTCATTCTTTCTTCAGCTCTTAGAAGAAGCAGACATAATAATGATAGTCACTTGTTAATGCAGCATTTTATATAGGTTCTTGGACTTGAGGTGCTTGAAAGATGGGATGTATGTGTGCATTTTAGCATATCATCATAGATGCCATAAGCACTATTCAGTATGTGCAGATTGTTACCAAGTGGACCTGTTTAGTTCAAATTAGACTACCTTCATATAGGCCAGAAGAAAGTCCAGATTTCAGCACCTAGTTTCTGAGTTTCTATGCAACCTCCAAAAAAATTTGCTTGTGTCCAAAGTTCAATAAAAAGGAGAAAAGCATTTTGTCCTCCATCTTGAAGTTTGAGTCTGATCCAGAGCTATTGGAATTTACCATCTGTACTGTGGCAACAAGAGCGCACAAAGACGTGTTCTCAGTGGCTATTCCCCAAATGCTAGGATTCCCATTCCACAGAGTCAGAGACACAGCCAGCAGGGCTGCCACATTTTGAGAATAAGAAAAATCAACAGAAAATCAATAGTTTCCTCATATTTGTATTGTGCTCTAAAACCAAGCTTAAGTATCTATTTATATTTTAGTTCAGTGCTTTGATAACTCCAGAAATATGTAAATTCACTAATTTATTTTAAGATTTCAGTCTTGTGCTTTACAAACAATTTCAGAGCACCATAAATTGACATATTAAAATGTCTAAAAGCATTTAAAATAAGCAGTTTAGTAAAATTAATCAAAACAGTGCATCACCTAGTTAATTAACAAATGGAGGATAAAAAGCCAGCAAAATTAAAGAAATGCCTCAGTTCCAAATGGCCAGCTGAAATTACATTATACCAACAAAGAGGGAGCCAGATGAATTGTTCATTGGAGAATATGAGTGGCTTTTATGAAAGCCCAGGTTTCTTGCAGAGGCCAATGTTGCCTCTGAATAAAATGGAATCTGGAGCAGGACCTCCTCAGCATGTCTTAGATTTTGGTAAAGGTTATGTGGCCCACACAGTCTCAGAGACAACCCAGACAATACCGCCCCCCCAGTCAACATATCAGAGTTACTTTATTAATGAACAGGCTAACTATCACATTCAAATCAGTGTTGCCATATAAAGAAGAAAACATGCAATTTCATTAGGGTTGCCAACTCCAGTTTGGGAAATTCCTGGAGATTTGGGGGTGAAGAGTGGGGGAGTATAGGGTTTGTGGAGGGGAGGGACCTCAGCAGTGTATAATGCCATAGAGTCCATCCTCCAAAGCAGTCATTTTCTTCAGGAGACCTGATATCTCTAGTCTGGAGTTCAGCTGTAATTCCACTAGATCTTCAGACTCCACCTGAGGTTGGCAATTCTAAATTCTGTGTCACAGGCACCTCCTCTCCTCCAGAGACTGGCTGTATTAAAGAAGACTTTCCCTCAGGGTTCAACTAAATAATATGTGGAAGACCCCCAACACAACTCTTGTCACATATATAAACAGGGAAGTAGAGTGATTTGAGGATTGTTCAATAAGTGAACAATTTTGCTGCTAGGAAAGGAACTTTAGCATAAGGTTATTATTGTTAAAATTAATCTCCAGTTTGATTCTTAAAAGACAGTTTTAATATTTGAATGGGATAAGCAGTATGTGACCGAGTGCAGTCATAAGCAGAGTTATACCTATGTAAGTCCATTGAAGTCAATGGGCTAAGAAGGGTGTAACTCTGTTTAGAATTGTGTTGTTATACATACCAGGGCCCCCTAAGAGTTATTATAATTCTGTGAGATGTAATTGTGTTGTGATCTATATATAAAAAGGTTGTGCTTATAATTTTGGGTTGTATATGCATTATAAATCCATCTTGTGAAAGAGGCTGGTTACATGAGCAAGACTGGACAAGACTTCCCCTCAGAAAGCAGCCTGGCAGCCACCTCTAAGTGCCTGGACTGGATTTTTTAAAATCTTGCTGAAGACGCTGCACTGGCTGCCTATAGCGTACCGGATCTGGTTCAAGGTGCTGGTGCTAACCTTTAAAACCCTATATGGTCAGAGGCCTGCCTACGTAAGGGACTGCCTTTCCCCATACATACCCCAGCAAGCACTGAGGTCAGGCACCCAACATCGCTTGACCCTCCCTGGCTCTAGAAAGGCCAGGCTAATGACCACTAGGACCAGGGCCTTCTCAGTGGCGGCTCCTCACTGGTGGAATGAGCTCCGGAGGACATCAGGGCCCTGCAGGACCTCTTGTAGTTCCGCAGGGCCTGTAAAGCAGAGCTCTTCCACCAGGCCTTTGACTAGGAGCCACCACGGGGGGTGGGGGGGAGTAACAGCACCTGGAAAAATGGTGGTGAGATCACCAGCCTGTGAAACTGGCTGGTGGAAGCTTACTGGCCTGTAATCGTTAGGCTGCGGCTCTGATGTCAGTCCTTTGCACTGCCTAGCTAACTATGAGTTCTGTATTACCGCCATCTTTGTGGGTTTAATTGTAAATTTTATATGGATGTATGGATTTTTAACTTATATATGAATGTTGGTTTTAATGTTGTTAGCCGCCTTGAGTCGGTATATCCTACTAGGCAGGATATAAATCTCAACAAATAAATAAATACATAAATTTTTCTTCAAACACTGGGAGGAAATGGGATGGAGACAGTGCTGGTCGCCCTTACAGATGACCTCTGGAGGCATCTGGATTGAGGCGGTACGGCGGTGCTGATGTAGTTGGATCTGTTGGTGGTGTTTGACACGGTCAACCATCAGCTACTGTGCCGCTGCCTCGCTGATATTGGAATCCAGGGGTTAGCTTTACAGTGGCTTTCCTCGGTTCTCCAAGATCGGGGACAGAGGGTGGCGGTAGGGGATCAACTTTCCCAAAGACATCCACTTAATTGCGGTGTTCCACAGGGAGCAGTACTTTCCCCTATATTGTTTAACATCTATATGCGCCCCCTTGCCCAGATTGCCCGGAGGTTTGGGCTAGGGTGTCATCAGTATGCGGATGATACCCAGCTCTATCTGTTGCTGGGTGGTCAGTTGGTCTCCGCCCCGGGTGATCTGGACCTGGCGCTGTCGGCCGAGGCTGGTTGGTTCAGGCAGAGTCGAATGAAATTAAATCCAACGAAGACGGAGATCCTATGCCTGAGTCGGAGTGGATCAGGGTTGGGGATCCCTCTCCCGGCCTTCGAGGGGGTGCCGTTGGTACCAGCGTCGGAGGTTAGGAGTTTGGGAGTGCTCCTGGACTCCTCGTTAACGATGGAGGCCCAGGTAGCGGCCGCTGCGAGGTCAGCCTTTTATCATCTTCCGTTGATCAAGCAGTTGGTCCCCTTCCTTGAATGCAACGAACTGGCGACAGTGATCCATGCTTTGGTCACCTCAAGACTGGACTACTGTAACGCCCTCTACATGGCGCTGCCCTTGTGCCAAATCCGGAAGCTGCAGCTAGTGCAGAATGCTGCAGCATGGCTGCTGTTAGGTCTCCCCATGTGGGAACATATCCAGCCCGCCTTAAAAGCACTGCACTGGCTGCCTATAGCGTACCGGATAAGGTTCAAAGTGCTGGTGCTTACCTATAAAGCCCTATATGGTCTGGGACCTACTTACTTGAAGGACTGCCTCTCTCCATATGTTCGCCAGCGAGCACTTCGGTCCGGATCCCAAAACCGTTTGGTCCTGCCAGGGCCGAAGAAGGCGCGGCTGGCAAGTACAAGGGCCAGGGCTTTTTCAGTGGCAGCCCCATACTGGTGGAACGAGCTCCCGGAGAACATCAGGGCCCTGCAGGATTTGTTACAATTCCGCAGGGCCTGCAAGACGGAGCTCTTCCACCAGGCTTTTAAGTAGGGGCCGCCTGACATAGACATCTTGGCCCTGGCCCAATTCTATCCACCAGCCTATGTGAACGTATACAAGGATCACATCTGAGTGCTGTTCTGATACACCTATGAAGATAATTTGTATGCTGCTGATCTTGTGATATAAGTTTAAATGTTTTAATTGATACTGTATGTATTTATGTGCTGTTAGCCGCCCTGAGCTCGCTATTGGCGGGGAGGGCGGGATATAAGTCTCATGAAATAAATAAATAAATAAATAAATATAAGTTATAGGGTTCTTCCCTGAGCTATCAATCTACAGTGAAGTAGGGTGCTGCCCAACAGCTGCCCCACCCCTGGAATATGTTTTAAGACCATAAGTAAATGATGCCTCATGTGTGTCTGAATATTACCAGAACATTACCAGAATACGCCATGCTTTAAACCCTCCACCCTGGTTATGGTTCATCTTTTCTTCTTCCTTGATTATTTCTGTGATTCTTTCATAAAGAACAATCCTTATTTACCTACAGTGATGCATTCATTTATAGTAACATGAATTTAGATTGATCAAGGTGGACAGCTGTGTTGGTGTGAAGTAAAAGTAATTCCATTTCATTGTCTGACAAAGTGCCCTTTGCAGATGAAAGCTCACACCTTGAATAAAACTTTGTTGGTCTTAAAGGTGCCAGTGGACTCTTTGTTCTGTGAATTTAGATTATGAGATTTAAATGTCATTACAGCAATGACTTGGCATTTAGGTAGCATTCTAATGACAGTATCAACATCCTCGAAGCTAAGTAATAGTAGATCAGATAACATTGTTACAGCAAGGGAAGGTCTCCTAATTAATTGGGGAAATTAGTGTAGAAGGAGGCAAAGCAAGAGTTGGGTAACTGGGATCTCAACTAATATAGACCAGGATTTTCCCTCAGGGAACTCTCAAATGAAATCCCTCTAGATCCAGCATTGATCTTTCTTGAGCTCTGGGGTTCAAGCAAGATTCCAAAAATCAAACGTGAATTACGAACATAAGAGAAGCCAATGTTGGATCAGGCCAATGGCCCATCCAGTCCAACACTCTGTCACACAGTGGCCAAAAACACCAGGTGCCCTCAGCAGGTCCAGCAGTGGGGGCAGGAATCCCTCCCACTGTTGTCCCCCCCCCCCAAACACCAAGATTACAGAGCATCACTTGCCCCAGACTGAGTTCCTATCTATACTTTGTGGCTAATAGCCACTGATGAACTTCTGCTCCATATGTTTATCTAATTCCCTCTTGAAGCCATCCATGCTTGTAGCCACCACCACCTCCTGTGGCAGTGAATTCCACATGTTAATCACTCTTTGAGTGAAGAAGTACTTCCTTTTATCTGTTCTAACCCAACTGCTCAGCAATTTCATGGAGTGTACCCCGAGTTCTTGTATTGTGAGATAGGGAGAAAAGGACTTCTTTCTCTACCTGCTCTATCCCATGCATAATCTTATAAACTGATTTCCAATGTTCTTGTAGCTGCAAAAACGTATATTGCATCTGCATGGAAGTCAAACCTGGCTCCCACATGATCCAGCTGGTTAAATAAAGTCTGGAATCACTTCATTATGGACAAGATTACAGATCACCTGCAACAATCAGGTCTTTTTCCAAAAATCTCCAACCTCGAGGAGAAATGGCTTCCGTTCTTAGAATTCACAGCAAACTATGACCTCCAACCTCATAATCCTGCTTATCTCAAACTGATTCTTCTCTAGTCTACTTTCTATTCTGCATTGACTAGTCATGAACATGTGTGTGATTTTTGAAGCTAAGATTATTCTGATAGCTGATTATACCTCATATATAACTTGTAAGGTAACGATGCTCACAGTATTAGTATCCTTTCCTACTTGAAACATTTATAGATTGTTAAAACAAAGTTTGTGTATGTTGTGTTTTGTCTTTTGTTCAGAACTGGTCTGAATTTATGGAAAAAAATGCTTCTCCAAGAATACTATGCTCTGTTATGCTTTGGAAAAATTAATAAAAATTAAATTAAAAAAAATAAACCAGGCTACATTTTAACAGGAAAGGTGTTTTATTATAAAAAGAATAAAGAACAAAACATGCATACAAAACATGCATACAAAACATAGAAAACACACAAGCTGGCTAAGAGGAAAATGAGGGAGTAGTGGGGAATAGATTCTGGAGAGGCAATATTTACCAGTCCAGAAGAAATAGTCCACAAAGGTCAGCAAAGCAGCCTGCATTTCACAAAGAGAAAGGAGCCCACATGAGAGTTGGATTGTATGTAGGAGCCAAGAGCACACACACTGAGAGCTCTAGAGCTGGGTGCTATTTTTATAGGGAAAATGTAGCCTGGAGTAAGGCTGGTGTGCTTGCCCTAAAAACAATACCTTAATTGGTTTTTCCAGGGGTAAAACAATTTTTTGGGAGAAGCTTAATGGCTCCCCCATGGATGGACTATGATCTTGGAAATCCATGATTGGGTTACCTCACTTAGACTATGGGTGTTGATGACCCTTGAGTACAGAATGGGAGAAGCTATCAGGCTGTGTGAATAGCGCTGCTTAGAGTGAATGGGTGAGGGAAGGTGTGACCAGGTGTGGATGAGGTTAAGTCAAGCTGAGGGGGGTATTTTCAGAAAACCCATTGCCTAAAGTATGCATTTTGTTTTGGGTGGGAGGAGGGTCATTAGCTTGTCACCCTTCCTGCCTCACCTGCTAAAATATGGATCTGGGCTTGTCTCTGGCTGAAATCCATGTTCTGTCTCAGGTTGCTTCCATTTTGTTTTTATTTGTAGGTCAGGCAGTGCAGTGCACATACATTTTGAGGTGATATTAAAGAGGGGTGTTGGTTTTCTTTCTCTCTAAGCACCAAACTGCTTCCCTCTACAGAAGGAAGGTCTGATTGCTAACAACATTAGCAACAGCACCATTCAATTGTTGTACCTAATTACTGACATCTTCCTTATTTTGCTTTGCTGGCATTAAAAAAAACTTGCACCCATGATTACATGTTAATATTTCACATGCCTATAAAACTGCACTGTATGACATATATACTACATGTACAGTGCAATCCTTCCTCGGCAGAGTTACACACCATTCCTAAATCCATTGAAGCCAATGACCTTAAAGGGTCAGTTAATCTGCACTAGTAAGAAGCATTAGGTGTTAATTTGGCTAAGGTACACACTTTTTACAATTTAATCAACACCAAGCACACTATTTCATTGATGAGCAGTAATCCATATTTTAAAGTATACTAGTTTACATGCCTCTGTCTCTCTCCTTTCTGGTCAGTAAAATATGACTTAACTTCACAGCTGAATTTACCTGCATTTAACTTAGTGACCTTTCAGTTCAGATTTGCCAGATCTTAGCTCAACAGTACTTTAAGGTAATGTGAAATGAAAGGAATGATTTCTTCAGATATCAAATATCTACAAAAGAATGGCTTAAAAAGCATATTAATTGCAGTTTGGAGGATATGTGTGTATAGTATATGTAGTGTTATTTTAGTTTAGAAGATATATAAGAAGGGGAGTTAAAACTTCCAAGTGTTTGCCCCCCCCCCCCCATTCCATATTTCTGTCTTACACTTTGTCTGCGCCTTCTGTCACAGGCCAGTGGTCAGGTTAATAGCCTGAAGAAAAAGCTATCTTGTTGGGGTAAACTAAACTTTCATGATGACTTGATCTCACTAGCAATAAGATGTCAGAAAAGGAAACAGGGAGGAAAAAATCCCTTTAATGATCTCTTAAATTCATCCTGTGGAGCAGCTGCTGCCAAAAATGTGTTGCCAGGCTGAATGACAGCAGGTAGTTTCCATGAAAGAGATGGCTCCTTTTCCCCTCATGGTTTGTCCTCATTGTAGCTTCCATTTGGGAATCAGGATTGTTCAGCAGAAAGTGTCTGTATTTCCTGCTGTCAACAGGAATGCCTTTACGTGCTTTAAAAATAAAATAATGCTAAAAAATGCACTGTTTTTAAAGCCTGATTGTCAGATGTTCAGCTCTGAAACAGATCTGTGTCCATATGCACTATTTTGCATTAATTGTACGAAATCAGACCAATATCAGATGTGGTGGGATGTCTGTGAGTAAAGAGACTCAATAGCTGACCCCCTATCAGGAAACATCCTTCAGACAAGAAAGAGGCAAGATGAAAAGTAGAGGGCTTTTTTCTATTTCTTTCCTAAAGGTTTGGGGGTCTTTTGCACTATTTCAGGGAGGAAAGATCCTTACCAAAAATGGCACTGATATTTCTAGATCCAGAAATGTCTAATGAGAGAGAAAAAGAAATAAAGAACGATGGTAAAAGTAGTGAACTAAATGGAGTAGGGATGTGTGGACTAGATGTTAGCTTAACCAATAATGAAGCAAAATTCCTATTTTGTTTATACTATTATTCCAAAAATGAAATAATAAATATTCAATAATATTAACACATATTTTTTTCTGTTATTATTTTAGCGCCTGTCCATTACAGAGTTCAAAGCCAGGGAAGAGAGGAGAGATAATAGAATTGACATGGAAGCTCACAAAAGAGTGGAGGGAAACAAATGTCACTGAAGAGGATGGATTGCATTAATAGGTCAGTCTTTCCTACGTGTTTCACCAGTTATTGCTGTCTCAGTGGGTAAGGAGGAGGAGTTTCTTGACTTTATATAAGCAGCTCCCCATTACTTTAGCCAGCCTGACTGACACATTCCAGTTTGTTCTGTTCAGAAAAGGGTGGGTATCCCTCCCCCCCCCCCAGTCTCTATAATTCTGCCTTTTAAAAAATAATCTTCATGCTATATTAACAGCCTGGTACTGATGAAGCTCCTAAGGCATCGGCACCCATTTTTATGTATTGGAATGAAATCATTTTTAAGTTTCAAGAATAAAGAATTAAAAAAGAGGGCCACTGCCCTCTCCATGCCCTTCTGTTTCAGGAGGTATAAATCAAGTCTCTCTGCCTCTATTCTCTAACTCTCTCTGTCTTTCTTAGAATAGCCACATGCTAGCAGGGCTGCTTGAACACCCACCAGTTCATATTCACTAGTCACAACCATGGATCTGATTTTTTTAATGGACTATTCAATCAGGGCTGATCAGCAAGTTGCGCTACCATATTCCTTCATAACGGTACATAAAAAGAAGAGTCTAACTGGATCAGAACAGTGGTCCATCTAGTCCATCATCCTGTCTCACACAGTGGTCAACCAGTTCTTCTGGAGGTCCAACAACAGGTTGTAGAGAAGGCTTTCCCCTGATGTTGCTTCCTGGCTTTGGGATTCAGAGATTGATTGTCTCTGAATGTGGAGGTTCCTCTTAGTCACCATGGCTAGTAGCTGCTGATAGATCTGTCCTCCATGAATTTGGGGGTCAGGATCCAAAAGTGGGTCATGAAGCCTCTGAAAGTGGGTCACAGGCCAGCCCTCCTTAATGGCTGCTTCTGCCTTCTGAATTATTCTTTCTCTCATCTCCCTCCTTGCCAACTTGTCATATTCTCACCTCCTTCCCTTTGCACCATTTTGTGACAATAGTGGGTGGGAGGAGCTGCCTGGCTCTTGAAATAGTCAGAGGGGAGATATGAACCTCTCATCTTCCTGCATCACAATCCCCAGCAGTACTGAGCCCCTGTGATATTTGAGTCCCTGTGGCAATTTAAGAAGTACTCAAAAATGGAGTGGAACCTTCATGGCAGACCTGGGAATGCAGTATTGTCTACTTTGGAGGACATTAGACAATAATGTGTCATTAAAAATATTCTTTTTTATCAGAACAAAGGCACTGATCTTCATCCACCCTGAAGGTAGTTTAAAGCTGTATAATGCTCAGCATCACACCATTTTGAGCAAACAGCTGTTAGGTAGCAGCCACATTTATGGCAGTTCTTACCCAGTGGTGAAAACTAGGGTTGCTTTCACAGCTTTTACCATCCCAAGCCCCTTGTAGTGTATTGAGGTTGAAAATTAGGTTGTCTGTATATGATTTATCTGCATTAAAGTTTCTGCTTTGTGGAGACAAACATATATGCTGTCATGTGTGATGAACTGTGCTACTTCTGTACAGGGCTCTTCTTGTAGAAAAAGCCCAGCAGGAACTCATTAGCATATTAGGCCACACCCCTGACAGCACAGCTCATTAACATATTAGGACACACCCAGTGTTCCCAGAAGTGTGGTCATCCAGCCACATCCACCTTTTGCTTCTTATTCTGTTTACCTTGTTGTCAAAACAGTTTTGACAAAACCAATAAAAACATTATTTTCTGTCCCATCTATACAAAACCTTGCCTGAACCAATATCT
Source organism: Lepidodactylus listeri (assembly GCA_029233225.1). Classification (NCBI taxonomy): domain Eukaryota; kingdom Metazoa; phylum Chordata; class Lepidosauria; order Squamata; family Gekkonidae; genus Lepidodactylus; species Lepidodactylus listeri. The sequence continues at coordinate 132,793,497 of JARCFY010000001.1, read as the reverse complement.
TATGTCCAACAATTATTCCCACACTGGATTGGAATCAATTCCCAAGGTTTAGGTTCCCATGGAAATCAGGTTGCCTTCCTGCAGAACTAGTACACTGAATATGATTTTTTAGGGTTGCCAACCTACAGGTGGGGTCTGGAGATCTCCTGGAATTACAACTGAGCTCCAAACTACAGAGATCAGGTCAATGGCTGCTTTGGAAAGTAGAGTCCATGGCATTATGCCTTGCTTAGGTCCCTCCTCCCCCTAAACTGCACCCTCCACTCCCAAATCTCCAGGGATTTCCTCAACCTGGAGTTGGCAACCCTAGTTCACTGGCAGAAAAACGCTAGGAGCCAGTTTGGTGTAGTGGTTAAGTGCACAGACTCTATTCTGGGAGAACCGGGTTTGATTCCCCACTCCCCCCTTGCACCTGCTGGATGACCTTGGGCAAGCCATAGCTCTGTACCAGCTGTTGTCTCAGAGCTCTCTCAGCCCCACCTACCTCACAGGGTGTCTGTTGTGGGGAGGGGAAGGGAAAGCAGTTTGAAAGACGCTCTGAGACTCGCTTGGGTAGTGAAGGGTGGGGTATAAATCCAATCTCTTCTTCTTCTAGGTTTGTGGATGCACTGGATGGGAGTAGTTTGTGGACTATTTTATTCAAGGTACAAAATTTTATTCAAGGTATAAGATTTCATGTGCCACCCACACTTCTTCAGATGGAAGACGTGTGCATGCACACAAAAGCTTATACCTTGGATGAAACTTTGGACTCCAACTTTGTTCTGCTGCTTCAGACCAACACGGCTACCCACATGAATTATTACACTATAATACTTTTTACAAGCAATTATGTACCAGTGGAGTGGTTACCATGCAGAGTCTGTCCCACAGGTAAAATTATCCTGTGAACAGGTGGTCTTTACCACATAAAAGTATCACTACCATCACAAGATCACCAATCGTTGGAACTCCTCAGAAGCGGAAATCTCTCTTATTAAGAGGTTTAAGAACATCAACTTTGCTGGCCCATTAAAGGCAGATGTCAATCCATTGGCAGGAGAAGAGGGACAATCATCTTCTTCAGAAACTCTGCCCACTTTTTTAAATTTCACAAAACAGGCAATCTCCAAAGTGCAGCTGACCATGCTCATTTTTAGTTACAACTCTGTTTCTCTGCAGATGTCCCCCAAAGATGTCCCCCATGCAACAGTCAAGTGTTCTGACAACACACACAACAATGAAGCTACTTTTTCAGATGTTTTCTCTTACATGGCAGTAAGCACCAAACCACTTTAATACAGACTTTAAACACACATATATTTGCAAGCCATTCCCAACAAGACACAGCAATGAACTCAGGCTTCAAAGTTACTTTTCTTAAGCAGAAGATGCCATGAGAAAACTAAAGAGATTCTCAAAAATTAAAGATATTGTCAAAACCAGCATTTCCTGGCTCTCTGCTTTTTTACATCCCCCCTCTTTTCAATTTTTTTTAAAATAAAAACAGAAAGAACGGAAGGAAGGAAGGAAGGAAGGGGTAGGTGGGGGGAGAGAGAGAGAAAGGAAGGAAGGAAGGTAGACAGACAGACAGAGGAAGGAAGGAAGGAAGAGGTTGGTGAGGGGAGAGAGAGGAAGGAAGGAAGGAAAAGGAAGGAAGAAGGAAGGAAGGAAGGTAGACAGACAGACAAAGGAAGGAAGGAAGGTAGGTAGGTGGGGGAGAGAGAAAGGAAGGAGGGAGGGAGAGAGAGAAAGAGAAAGGAATAAAGAAAGGTGGGGGGGCAGAGAGAGAAAGACAGAAAGAAAGGTGGGAGGGCAGAGAGAGAAAGACAGAAAGAAAGACAGAAAGAAAGGTGGGGGGGCAGAGAGAGAAAGACAGAAAGAAAGACAGAAAGAAAGGTGGGGGGGGCAGAGAGAGGGAGAGAGAGAGGGAAAAGAGAACAGAGAACTTACTGGAGCAGGGAAAGCCACGCAACGTCGGCAAGCCAAATGCAGAAAGCCTAGCCCCTGTGCTTAATCTTTGGGCGGGGCTTTCTCCTGCTGGCTTTTTTTGCTCTTAAAGGGAAAGCACCCGGTGGAGCCTATTCCTACTGGCTCTCTGCAGGAACTTTCCCTTTAAGTATAAAAAGCTCAGGTCGGGCAGGGAGGGGGCGGGGCAGGCTTGGAGGCCAGCCGGAATGGCGTTCCTGCGCGTTCCTGCTGAAATCGAGCCCTGCTTCTGTAAGCAAAACATGATATTTACAAAAAATGTATACATATTTTCCTATGTAGAATATCCTCTGTAGGAAAATCATCAAGTGTGAAGTAGCTCCTAGAAGAACCAACTTCAGTGCTTAACTAGAGACAAGGCTTTTGTATTTTGGAAACCAAGTCCTGACCCTGGAAACAATATCTTTCATATCAAAATTAGTCAGTATTTTTTCTTCAATACATATGCATGTTGATTGATAAAGAATCAAGTGAAACATGTCCTGATGGTTACTACAGCGAGTTTCTAAGAATCTTAGAGGGGATTAAAGGAGTAATGAAGAGAGTGGTCAGAGGTTGGAATGCAGCTTCTATATGCAAAGCCTGTGTACTTCAGAATGCCACTTGCTTGGGGGCAGCTGTGCCCTTTATGTGATGTTTGTTGGTTTCTCCAAAATAGGTGGTTGGCTACTATAGAAAATGGAATGCTGGACTAGATGGGTTCCAAAGTTCTAGTTCACCATGGGTGCCATTAAAACTTGAGCCAGCCCTGGATGGATCACCGTTCCAAGTAAATTTGGATTTGTGGGCTGCCAATCAAAAAGGTTGGGAACCACCGGTCTAATCCATTTTTTAAAGCTGTCTATGCCTGTGACTGTCACTACATCCTCTAGCAGCATACATTTCAATCATTCATTGAATAAAGGAGTGTTACCTTTTGTCCTTCCTGAATCTGGTATTTTAAAAGAGGGACAAAAAGTTATTCCTGCAGTGCTTTCCACACATGGACATTCTCACATAACCTGATTCAGTTCTGCTCTGCAGTCCCTACTGCTGTGCTGCTCCACTCAGCAGACAATCGTTTAAATAGGCCTATTATGCATGGGTGTTTCTACTTGCTTTCACTGTGCATGTCCATTGGGTTTTCTTTGTCATTCTGCATTGATTTTCCTCCCTTCAGCACTCAGTTCACTTTCTGGTTGCTGTTTCCCCAGGATTTCTGAGAGTGCTTTTGTGCTGATTTTTCTGTTGTTTTACTTCCAAGCTGAAGGTAATTCAAAAGAGTACAGATTCCCTTGGATTCCCCACCGCCACCCCTTTGCCATCCCTCAAAGGTCACTCCCCACCCACATCGAGGTGGTTCCTCTAATGTTATCAGGCAGCCATCTGTGTTCTGTGATCATAATGTTTCAGTGGCATATGCATATAAAATTCAATACTGATTGCACCAGATCACATGGGAATATGTGGGAGGGATTTTACATGCACATATCTATTAGATCATTACACCCTTGTGCAATCTACTGATATTGGAGGCCTGTGGTGGGCTAGGTGGGCAGGGAGCAAAGGCACAAATTTGCTCTCACTCCTGCTGTCCACCAAGCATAGCAGAATAATCTAGATACCAAGTATGGCCCTTTGCAATAGACTGTCATGCCATTGATTCTGACCCAGTATGTTCATATAGTAATCAAAACAAAATGGACTAAATCCTAGGAATCCTAATAGCAGTCTTCCTCTGGCATAAGAAGTCTTGCTTTGTTGCTAAAGGCATGTTCCACCATCCAAGGGTCCTTATTGGAGGAAGGTTCTCTGCCCCAGAGCAAGGTTCGGCCATTAGTGGAACGTGATCAGAAAGTGCTGCATCTCTCTCTCTCCACCCTGCACAATGTACACAATAATTTCAATTTAAGTACATTCAACAACATTTACTGTCTGGATAGACATATAGTTAGGCAGGGCTTTTTTTTGTAGCATAATAGGCCACACCCAACAGCAGAAACACATTAGCATATTAGGCCACACCACTGACAGCACAGCTTATTAGCATATTAGGCCACACCCCTGTGTTACCAGAAGAGTGGTCATCCTGCCACACTCACCTTTTGCTTCTTATTCTGTTTACCTTGTTTGTTGTCAAAACCCAGGGCTTTTTTGGTAGCAGGAATTAATTTGCATGTTAGGCCACATCTCCCTAATGTAGCCAGTCCTAATGAATTCCTGCTGTTGGGTGTGGCCTATTATGCTAATGAGTTCCTGCTGGGTGTGGCCAACTCAGGAGCCAGCCGGAATTCTGTTCCTGTGCGTTCCTGCCCAAAAATAGCCCTGTAGTTAGGGATTTGTGGAAGGGGAAAATAGGAACTGTGGCATTTTGTTTCCCATGTACATTTACATGGTGGAGCACTTCACATAGAAATCCTTCCCACACTGTCAGAGATTTAACTTGCAAAGACCCAGGTAAGGAGGATGAAATAAAATGTGACAGAGCTACTCAAGGCAGTAGCAAACTGCAAATGTAAACTGAAAGTGCCCTTACCATCATCTTCCCAAAGCAAAAACAGAGATGGTGGTTAAGCAGTGACACATTCCAGAAATTTCAGAATGTGGTAACTAGTGAGCTGCAATAATGAAAGTACTAACCCAAAACACTATTTTTTGTTGTCATTAGTATTATAACACATCATCTGATTGCTAAACATTACAACAACTGGTAGTTTCAAGAATACTCTGGAAACTTCAGATAACCTCAGATGCCAGCACTGTATGCATTTCTAATTCACACAGCTGTAAGAGGGACAGCAAGGGAACAGTATCTCAGACTGATAAAATAATCTAAGCTGAGAGCAATCTATATGCTAATAGCAAAGGCGCCCCCTGCGTGTGGATATCTAAATCTGTGCAGGGGGGACCTGGCGGCAGGGAGATTGTTCTGCACACTTGGGAGGCTTCCCAAATGTGCAGAAAAATCTGAAAACTTTAAAAAACTTTTGGGGGGATTTAAATCCCCCCAAAAGTTAAAGAGTGTTCCCTGTGCATGTGCAGGGAATGCTCTTGGAACTCTGAAGCAGCCCGGCGGCTGAGACCCGCTTGGGCTGAGCCGGGGGGGGGATCCACTTACCTTCCGGATCTGTGGCTGCTGCTGCTGGCGGTGGGGGCGGCAGGTAAAGAAGACTTGCTGGGTCTCACCGGGCCTCACCATTGCTGGGGCGGGGGGAGGAGCTCTCCCCTGCCAGCTCTTCCCCCTGCCCCCCAGTGACAGCGAGGCCTGGCAAGGCTTCTCCACCTGCCGCTGCCAGTGGCAGCCACAGGTAAGCCACAGATATGGGTCTCGCCATCACTGGGGGGGGCAGGGGAAGAGCTGGCGGGGGGAGAAGAGCTGGTGGGGAAGAGCTGGTGGGCCCCGCAGTTGGAAGTCATGCAGGCCTCACTGTCACCGGGGGGTGGGGGCGGGAGGAAGAGCTGGCGGAGGGGGTAAGAGCTGGGAGGAAGAGCTCACCGGGACCCCTTCTCCCCCCCCCCCCCCCACAAGTCCCAGCTGGCCTCCGGAGATCAGGTCTACCCAGCCCTTGCCACTGTATTAGTAGACTTGGCCTCCAGAAATCAGGTCTACCCTCTCCTTTCCACTCTATTGGTAGACCTGGCCTCTGGAGAACAGGTCTACCAATATAGCGGCCAGGGCTGGGTAGACCTGTTCTCCGGAGGCCAGGTCTACCAATATAGTGACAAGGGCTGGGTAGACCTGTTTCTGGAGGCCAGGTCTACCAATACAGTTGACTGGGGTGGTTAGACCTGTTGTCTGGAGGAATAATCGGGGGGGGATTGCTGGGGGGAGAGGACTTACCTGGGGCTGCAGCCCCTAGGAATCCTCCCCCCTGTGAATATCACGGGTCCCCACCTCTTGTTTATATATCTAATAGTCAAGTGGCCCCCTCCGTGCGGATATCTAAATCCACACGGGGGGCACTTGGGGGGCAGGGAGATTTTCCTGCACACTTGGGGAACTCCCCCCATGTGCAGAAAAATCTGAAAAGTAAAAAAAAAACCTTTGGGGGGATATTTAAATCCCCCCAAAAGTAAAAAAAGCATTCTCTGCATATGTGCAGGGAATGCCCTTACCTCTCGGATCTGTGGCTGCTGTTGCTGCTGGTGGGGCAGGTGGAAAAGCCTTGACAGGCCTCGCCATCGCTGGGGGGGGGGGGAAGAGCTGGTGGGCCCCGCAGCTCTGCACCGCATGGGCCTTGCCAGGCAACTGGGGGCGAGGGGGAGAAATCGGTGGGCCAGGGGCCTTACCTTTGCTCCTTCTCTCCCACAGGTCCCACAGGTCCCGCCTCTTGTATCCTTTAAACAGAATTATTAGCAGCAGATGTTGATGATAGGTCTGTTTGTATACATTGTTCCACCAATTATTACTGAGTCCCAATGTCTAAGAAAAGAGCTCCCAATTCTATATAAGCAAGCAATGCGGCACCGTTTCTCTGCCCAGGCACATACTTTCTCTGAGAAACTATGGATTTACAGAATCTTCTTTTGCTTGCTTTGATGTTAGCAATTGTTTGCTGTTATTCTGAGATGTGTTGTGAAGAGACAGTGTGATTTACTGTAGTATGTGTATGTGTGAAAGTATTGCTAACTACTTAATGAGGTTTTCCTCCTTATGCCAATTCTTGTGTATTCTTCTGCAGATAGTCATCACTATGTATATCTGTCTGTGATTATCTTTCCATGCTCACAAAGAGTGACTTGTGGGATTGCAAGAATCTGTTTCTACTCTGCTGTGTTACCTTTCCTTGCCTTTCTGAACTATATGGCTAACAGGATAGGGATTCTTTCTCCTATCTGCCCCAAGAGTCTCTCCCTTGGTTGAGGGATTCATTCCCAAATGAAGAGGGAACAAAGGAGTTAAAGCTAGAAATGTGTTTGGCCTTTAATTGCCTGTAGAACAGGGACACTATGCAAGGAAAAATAAAATAATAGAATAAAAATGAACAAAATAAAATGAAAACCATTTCTTTCTGTGCATAGCCTTAATGGGACATAAGTTACAGTGTCTTACTATTTCCCTCCACACCCTCCAAGTCAATGCTTGGCATTCATCTCATAGCTGCCTAGGGAAGATGGCTTGTTCTCCAGAAATGTGCAGGAAGTATGTGGGTGTCTGCGTAGTTGCTGCACTTAGAATTTAGTCCCCCTGGGCTGTGGTCAGACGGGCAGTTTGGCCTGATATAGCTGCTTTTCCTGTATGGATTAAATGGGCTTGATCACACTGACACATCTGGCAGCCATTCCCCAGTCATAACTCACCTTGTTGTAAGAGGAGTTGGATATGGAGTAAATAGCCACCACAGAAACTCCATTGCTTATAGATCCCTGCGCACTCATCCCATATGGCCGGATGTCTGAATGCAGGGGAGCACACACAAAACAGACTGGCAGTCTGAACCCTCCAATCCATTCCAGGCGGGTTTTGTCTTCCCCTGCTCTGCAGTGCACGTAAGTCTAGGCAGTGGCCAATAGGTTAACGGGGTCTAGGAAGGAATTCCTGAAATCTTTGATGGAGGGGCTGCTTTGGTTGTGTGCATATGTGCGTGTGCCAGGGAAACTTAAAAAAAAAGCTGAAACATGCTATATGGATGACATGCTGTAAAACTTTGAATGATCCACAGTGGCCCCCATGCAATATAAAGGTGCCTTAGGGTGTCGTGTCTGACTGCGATTCTCCATTCCTGATTGAAACTGAAGAGATTTGCCCCACCCCCAAACTGCCCCAAGTTTCCTGTCTGATCACAGCCCTCCTTAGTCACTGCAACCCCATAAAGAGCCACCTTTTTAAAAAACCAGTAAGATGTTTTGGAACATACAATATTAGTGTACAGAGGGCATATTGAGGGGAGAGGATCCAGATTACACCTGTTGGCCCTGCTACTCAACTGCATGTGGAGGGATGATTCCAGGTTTTGGCAGGGGTTGGGGCTTTACCTAGAGCATGTAGTGAGCTGAATATTGGGCAGCAGTACCCCATTTTGAAGGACAGGGCACAACAGGAAAAAGTGCTATGTTATCTTATGGTCAGAGACATGATCCAATAGTGTCTGATTCTGTTTAGCAGATATTGGACATGTTAATGTACATTTGCCAGATATAATGACCAGAAAAAAAACCCAAATGAATATCACTGTATATACACTGCAATGTCCCTGGATTGATGAAATATATAAAAGGGGATAGAAAGAAAGACTATTCTCTTTTCTTTCCATTCCCTTTTCTCTCTCCAGAATTTCCAGCAGGTGCCTCTGTTGATACAACATCTGGATTTCAGCTCATTATTTTTTATTGGCCATTTAAATACATTTATTTGTTTGGCATTACTTATAACTGCTGCTTTGTTTAACAAAGGAACTGAGCTTTAACAAGTCTATGTATACAACATTTGTAAATGAAAAGGCCCTGCATTGAAGCTTTTCCCCCTGGTTAGATAGAATGGCATGCATCTTTATGTTGAACAGGAAATCACATGTTCATATTTATTTATCTAGATCTTGGAAGCTTAGGAGAGATTTTATAATATAGCCTGTGATAAATCTGGGACTAATTTTGATCTACTTGTCTTTGGGGGAAAGGGAAGGCACAGCTATCAGAAAGTTTGACTGGTTCTGTTTTGGAACGATGACTTGTTCCCTCCCTTGTGCTTCATTGTAAATGGAAATTATATGCTGCCAAATTCTGTCTATATTAAGCACATTTGGTGCTTATGTTAAATGGGGAGTTATCAGTCTCAACTGTAAGATTTACTGTACTGTGTAATCTTTACTGACGTTACATTTGTGCATTTTGTTACACGCTTTCTGTGAATTCAGTGCTTATGGAAAGTTCTTTCCATAACAGGTATGACAGGCAGAATCAGGACTATTTCCTTTCTCTGTCTGCTGAAACACTCCAAGATAGTTTTAAAGAGATCTTCCTAGGATATGAAAAAAGTCCAGCTTCAAGGCTGTTCATTTATTTTCTTGTTTTTCAGTGGCATTGCTACAAGAAGTTCCATTTGTGGTGATATTTTTTGTTTGTGTGTTTCTTTTGACTCCCAGACACATTGTATAGAAGTCAGTGGTTGAGCAGGCATCAGGGCTTTTATCAGTTCATTCAAAAGTAAACAGTTCCCCAAGATTTGAAATTATTCCTTTCATTTCTGATCTTTAAATATCATTTAATGAACACGGAATGCTATCATTTACATTAGAATTTTCTGAGTTTGCAGTTTAGTTTAGATTAGTTTTATGGCATTAGTTTGGTTATGACATACGACAAAATACTATAGATTCCCCCCCCCCTCAAATCGGTATGGAATATGTGAATGTTAAAGGTATATTAACAAACGGAGAATGTGATTTGGTCCTCTCTGTTGTCCCAGCAACTTGGTACAACTTGAAAACCTAACTTATATGCAGCTCCATCTAAACTAAGCCAATTTAGTCAGCAGCACATCCTGTTTTCCATTTTAAGACAACAGCTGCAGACTTTCAGCTTTGCTACCATGCCTTGCAATGACTTATTTTCTCTGCCCTTCATTTCTGTTTTTCACACTGAACAGCCACCTAATGAAGAGTTGTAGAAAAGTTCAAAACTTGAACACTGTTTGATGGTGCACAGTGTTCTATATTTTGATTCATCCTAACGCAAAGTATTGCATAACTTTTGTTTCCGAAACCAGGTTAGTTGTTGTTGTTTAGGAGCAAGGCCAGTGTTCATGTTCATTTTTCAAAAGCTAGCTGTAATTGACACTGATTGATACTGGAGCAGTAGCGTATATACATCAGGGTACATTGTTCATGGTTAGAAGCTATTATATCAGGAGGCCCGGCATTCCTAGCTGTTGCATAGTCTTTTCTAGCTTTCCCTAATGACAGCTATGAAGGATTTCCCCCCCCTATGACAAGTAGACACCGAGCATTCTCTGATAAATGCAGGAATGCTGAAGGGAACAGTGGCCAGGAAGCAGGGATGGCCTGAGACTTCTGCCGAGTCTAGTCATGGGATGGTTTGGATCACAAACTTTCATGAGAGAAATCATTCAGTGGAATACTAAATTGGAAGAAAGTGGGGCAGACTGTGGTGCAGACTGAGCTTGTGAGAATTGTGCAGAATCTCTGTCTGTCCACTATGGCTGCGGTCACACACACTAAATAATCCACTTTCAACCCACTTTCAGTGCACTTTCTAGCTGGATTTGTACTGTGTGAACTGGCAAAATCCAGTTGGAAAGTGCACTGAAAGTGGATTATTTAGTGTGTGTGACTTGATAAGTATTGGAGTCGGGAGTCCGTGGAACAGTGAAACAGCATGATCTTTATTGCTGGTCCGGATGAAGCATACAACCCAGGGCTCGAAGCCCTCCTTTTATACTGGTCAGGGACAATCCCCTGACCTCACCCAACTGGCCTGATAGGCTATTAGAAGTCTCTTTACATTTCATAGGTTCCCTGGGAGAAACCTAGGTACAGGATTGGTGGCCGGTTTGAATCCACCTGGCCTTTGTTCTACCTGGCTGAAGCTCAGGTAGTTTCTTGGCCATGTGCTCTGGCCATGCTCTGGCCATGTGCTCTGGCCATGCGGTCCCAATGAAGGGAGCACATGGCGACCGCATGGTCAATACATAACACCCCTCCCCCCATAGTCCAGAACCCCTCTGCACACATAGTCTTTGAGATAGTCCGGGCGTCTGCGCTCACGTCCAGAGCGCCGGGGGGTTGTAAGGCGGGGCATGTTGCTTGTGTCGGCAGGTTGCGGTGTGGGTAGTTGTTCTGCTGGCGGGGCCTGTCTGCTCGGGGGTCGTTCAGGTATGGATGGTGCGACTGCTTCGTCCGCAGGCAGGAGCGGCATCTCCGCAGTCTCCGGATCAGGGTCTGGCGCTGCTTCTGGAGTCGTGTCGATGTCACGGTCTGATGGTGCAGGGAGTTCGGGGGCCTGGGTATCATCGTGGTTCTGGGTACGGCATCGAATCTGGTCAATGTGCTGTTTCCAGACTACGCCATCTTCCGTAAGGACCTCATAGGAATAAGGCCCTATGACTCGGACGATCCTCGTGGGGAGCCATGTTGGACCCCGCGCGAAGTTCTTTGCATATACGGGGTCTTCGGGAGCGAATCCTTGGGCAGCTGGCCGGTCTTCCGTTGTCGGGTTCCCCTCGATTGCTCGGTCGGGATGTAGGCAGTCCAGTATGGTTCCCAGTCGTCTTCCCATCAGAAGTTCGGCTGGCCGGCGCCCGGTCCCTGAGTGGGGTGTGTTCCGTTGGCAGAACAGGAACTTGTACAGCTGCTCTTCCCAGTCGCCGTGCTCCATCTTCTTTAACGCATCCTTCGTTGTCCTCACCATGCGCTCGGCCTGGCCGTTGGTTGCAGGGTGAAACGGAGCGGAGCGGATGTGGCGCAGACTGCAGGCTTCCACGAACCGTTGAAACTCACCGGAGGTGAAGGCAGTCCCGTTGTCGGTCACGAGAGTTTCTGGCATTCCATGTGTCGCGAAGATCGGCCAGAGACTTCTTAAGGCAGCGTTGGTGGAGGTCGAAGCTACCGGCACTACCTCAAGCCACTTGCTGTAGCTGTCAACAACGATAAGAAACAACCGGCCCTGGACCGGTCCCGCGAAGTCTAGGTGCAGGCGGGACCAGGGCTCGTTAGTAGATTCCCAGGATCGGACAGGAGCGTGTGGCGGATCTGGCCGTGACTCCTGGCATTTGGCACACTTCTGGACCCGCCCCTCAATGTCTTTGTCCAGGCCTGGCCACCATACGTAACTCCGGGCCAGAGCTTTCATGCGCACAATTCCTGGGTGAGCCTCGTGTAGGGCCTCTAGCACTCAGGGCCGCAGGGGCCCGGGGATCACCACTCGAGATCCCCATAGCAGGCATCCCTTGTGGGCCGATAGTTCGTGCCTGCGTGCTGTGAAAGCGGCGAAATCTGGTCCCGGTTTTTCCAGCCACCCCCTTCCCACCCAGTCCGAGACATGGGAAAGGATGCGGTCCCGCCGCGTGCGACGGGCCACATCCGATACCTGTACGGGGCACTCCGGTAGGTCCTCTAGGAGCGCGACGTGGAAAGCGGGAGCCGGATCAGGGTCGCAGGACGGGAGGGGAAGACGGCTGAGGGCGTCTGCATGACCCATCGCCTTCCCCAGGCGATGTACCAATTCGTAGGAGTAGCCTGACAAAAAAATTGACCACCGCAGGACCCGCGGGGACAGCATGTGAGGGGTCTGCCTGTGGGGGGCAAGGAGACCCAGCAGCGGCTTGTGATCTGTGGCCACGGTGAACGACCGCCCGTACAGATAGTCATGGAATTTCCTGACGCCGGCTACGATCGCTAGAGCCTCTTTGTCGATCTGGGCGTAGTTCCGTTCCGCCGACGACAGGGTCCTGGAGTAGTAGGCAACCGGAACCTCCTTCCCGTTGGGTAGCTGGTGCCCCAAGACCGCCCCAACGCCGTAGGGGGACGTGTCGCAGGCCAGGATGACAGGGAGCCTCTCATCAAAATGCGCCAGGACCGCAGTTGAAACTAACAGGTCCTTGACAGCCCGGAAGGCCGCATCGTGCTTGGGGCCCCAGGCCCAAGCTGCTCCCTTGTCCAGGAGACGATGCAGGGGTTCGGCGACCGCCGCCTTGTGCGGAAGGAAGGCGTGGTAGAAGTTCACAAGTCCCAAGAACGCCTGGAGTTCCGCCTTTGAGGACGGGCAGGGTGCACCTGTAATCACCGCTACCTTCTCCTTTGTAGGGTGAATGCCGTCCGCGGAGACTTGGAACCCCAAGAAGGTCACCAAGGAGACTCCCAGGGTGCACTTGTCTTTTCGAACCTTGAGACCCGCGTCCTGGAACCTTTGCAGCACCATCCAGAGGCGAGCTGCGAATGTGTCGGCGTCTGGGGCGGTGATGAGGACGTCGTCGAAGAACGGCTTCACTCCTGGAACATCTTTTAGGAGAGAATCCATTAGATTTTGAAAGATTCCGGGTGCTACGCTGACCCCAAATTGGAGGCGTTTTACCTTGAACGCTCCCTTGTGAGTCACAATCGTTTGTGCCTCGGCCGTTGCTTTGTCTACGGGAAGCTGCTGATAGGCTTGGGCCAAGTCTAATTTTCCAAATATTTTGGCGCCTGCGAGGGAGGCCAGAACATGGCTGACCACCGGCACTGGGTACTCGTGGTCCTGTAATGCCTTATTAATTGTACATTTGTAATCTGCACAGATGCGGACTTCCCCGTTAGCTTTGAGGGGGGTCACAATGGGAGTCTCCCACTTGGCGTGGGAGACCGGCTCGAGCACCCCTTGTGCCACGAGCTTTTCCAGCTCCACCTCCACTTTGGGCTGGAAGGCGAGCGGTGGCCGTTGGACGGCCACGCGGATGGGCCGGACTGCCGGGTCCAGGTCTAAGGAAACCGGGGGTCCTTTGTAGCAGCCCAATGAGCCGTCAAAAACGGCGGGGAATTCCTCGCAGATGGCCGAAAAGTTGGTGGAGCCCACACGGTGTATTCCTGTCCACTGCACTCCAAGCGGCTTGAACCAGGCGCGACCTAGGAGACTGGTTAGATTGCGCTCCACCACGAGAAGGTCTAGCAGTCCGTTAAAGGCATGGTACTGGACCCGGACCCTGGCTAGCCCCTTAATAGACACAGGGGTTTTCTGGAAGTCCCGGAGGACCAACCTGGCCGGCAGCCGCAGCCAGCGTGCCCCCTTCGGGCAGAGGCAGCGGAACGTAGCTGCGGACACAATTGAATATGCTGACCCTGAGTCCAGTTCCATGGAGCAAGGAACTCCCTCTATTCGGAGAGACACGGAAATCGCGCCCAGAATGGATTGGGGCAAGTTCATTACCGTAGCCGTGGGAACAACACTACCCACTTCTTCGAAGTTCGCTGCTGGGGCACGGTGGCTGTTCCTCCGGCGGCAGGCTCGGGCGAGATGTCCTGCTTTCCCGCAGGCACGGCAGATGGCATCACGGAAGCGGCATGTCCGTCTGTTGTGGGGGTCCCCGCAGCTGGCGCACGTTGGGGCCTGCCTGTTGAGGGAAGCAGAAGAGGGAACAGAGACAGATGCTGGGCGCCGGCCCTTGGACCTGGGGACGCCGGGCTCACCCTTCTTCGAGCGTGGTTGCATCCGGTGGACGTCCTCTTCTTCGCTTGAGTCGGGTTCGGGAGGAGCCGCCTGGTGGACTTTGGTAGCTGCCTTGTCCTTTTGCATTGTCTCGAAGGCTGCTGCCGTTTGGAGCATCTTTTCCAAGGTAGGTTCCGGCATTGCAATGAGGCGCCGGCGGAGCTTGGCTTCCCGGACCCCTCCCATGAAGACGGTCTCCACGTGGTCATCCACGTGGCGGAATTCGCAGCCCATGGCTAGTTGACGGAGTTCAGCCAGGAAAGTGGCGGCTGACTCCCCCGGCTGCTGCTGGCGCTGTATGAACTCCCAGCGCCTGGCCAGTTTTGATGGCTTTGGGGTGAAGTAATCGCCGAGGGTCTTGGTGAGCACGTCGTAAGACACCTCGGTGGGGTCTTGCGGGGCTAGTAGGTTCTGGGCCACCCGCATGACCTCCACCCCTCCGGAACTCAAGAGCCAGGTGCTCTTCAGGTCTGCATCTGTGATTCCGCGGACCTTAAAGGCGCAACCCAGCGTCTTGAGCCAGGACTCCCACGTCTCGGGGCGAGACATATCGAAAGGGGTAATTGGTCCCGGAGCGTTTGCCATATTTACCAGAGCAGGAGCGGCGGCGGCTCTTTGAGCGATGTCCTCGTGTCTTGCGGCGGTGCTGGGGAGTGCTGAGGCTCGGCGCTGGCTAGTGCCGGAGGATTGGGCTCAGAGCGGCTTGCGGTGAGCGCTGGAGCTCGGAGATGCCTGCGGCCGGCGGGACGGAGCTCGCTGTGCTGCTGTGGTCGGCTGAAGAGTCACTCATCGGGATCCCATCCTCGTCGCCACTGATAAGTATTGGAGTCGGGAGTCCGTGGAACAGTGAAACAGCATGATCTTTATTGCTGGTCCGGATGAAGCATACAACCCAGGGCTCGAAGCCCTCCTTTTATGCTGGTCAGGGACAATCCCCTGACCTCACCCAACTGGCCTGATAGGCTATTAGAAGTCTCTTTACATTTCATAGGTTCCCTAGGAGAAACCTAGGTACAGGATTGGTGGCCGGTTTGAATCCACCTGGCCTTTGTTCTACCTGGCTGAAGCTCAGGTAGTTTCTTGGCCATGTGCTCTGGCCATGCTCTGGCCATGTGCTCTGGCCATGCGGTCCCAATGAAGGGAGCACATGGCGACCGCATGGTCAATACATAACAGACTGCACCCTATGTTTGCATTTTTTGAAACAGTGGTTTCCTTTCCTTGTTCCTACATGCCAAATTGCTCTTTTTAAACATATTTTAAAAGCAAAAGTATTTTGCTGTAGTTCTCATGTGACATGTTTCTCATTTCAGAAATCAAAAGGCACATGTTCATCTAACTTCTGTATTTTGTCACTATGGAAAGGGGAACTAGTTAGCTGTCTCTAAGACTAGATAGAACTAGTTTAGTCCTCCATATTTCAGAGGGGGAAATGAGCATAATTTTATGCCTGTTTCATGCTGATAGCATCCACTGCAATTAAATTCATGTGTATATGTATATGAACAAATGCTGTATGTAGACAACAAATCATATTTCTGAGTTTTTATTGCATATTTATTCCTTTCTTCAAATTATATTTTTCAATGAACCATTCATTATCTGTGAACAAGCCCAAAGACACTGTGTTAATTTGGTGTTCCATGGCAGTTCTAATCTTTCCTATTATATAAAGCCGTTTTAAGATTCCAAGGGGCAAGATTCCATGGGGCACCAAAATCAGTTCGCTGGACGGACTGCCCCTCAAAAGGGGGTCCCTGGCCATTGGCTGCATTCTCTCCCTGCTTGGCCTCAGTCCTGCCCACAGAGCCACCGGCCAGCGTCCCGGCCTCAGTCTGGAGGGAGCCAGCCAAGAGGAAGGACCAACTGGGTGCTGGGTCCATTCTTCTCCTCTGCCCACTGCCAGGTGGGTCTAACTGTCCCCTCAGTGGCCTGCTTCTGTCAGTGAAAAGACAATGGACTAACAGCATAAACCCCTCCCCCACACACTGCCAGCGTGCCCAGAATAAACTGTCAGAATAAACTGTCAGAAACAGGGGGCCATTTCACACAGCACCCCGTAGCGCTTCAGAACCGGTACAAGCACTGAAGAATGCTTGGGAGGAGGTTTCAAGGTAAACCGGCTCAGGAATTCTTCCCCAATGGGAGAGGCACGTTCCTGTGTGAAAGGGCCAATATTTTCTGGTAGGGAACCAGTACTAATAAGGTTTTGTGTAAAATGCCTGACAGAAACCGTTACTGAAGAGTTCCTGAAACAGAACATATTGGCTGTGTGAAATTCCTCAGGCCCTCTCTCCTACTTAGCTTCACCACGGCTGGCTGGCTAATGAGGTGAGCCAGCAACCACCAAACCATTCCCTTCAACCCCCTGCAGTGTGATTGACTTTCACCCTAGGGTTGCCAATCTCCAGGTGGGACCTGGAGATCTCCCGCTGTTACAATTGATCTCCAGATGACAGTGATCAGTTCCCCAGGAGAAACTGGCTGCTTTGGAGGGTAGACCTTATGCTGCCCTCCACAGGATTTACCCCCCAAATTTCCATCATAGGGTTGCCAGGTCTGGGTTGGAAAATCCCTGGAGACTTTGGGGATGGATCCAGGAGAGGGTGGGGTTTGGGGAGGAGAGGGGCCTCAGCATGGTACAATGCCATAGAGTGCACCCTCCAAAGCAGCCATTTTCTCCAGGGAAGCTGATCTCTGTCAGCTGGAGATCCATTGTAAAAGCGGGAGATTCCCAGGCCCCACCTGGAGGTTGGGAACCCTATTCCATTATCAGAGTTGACAACTATCCCCTCAGTGCCCGTTGCTAGGCAACCAAGCTTGCTTCTCTGAAAGCCCCTTTCCACATCTATGATGGCCTTTGGGAGAAAACTCATTGTGGCCAGCTGAACAGAATGCCATAGAGGTCAGTCTCCAAAGCAGACATTTTCTCCAAGGGAGGAGGGAAGATCTGTTGTCTGGAGTTCAATTGTAATACCTGGCAATCTTCAGGCTCCACCTGGAGTTAGGCTACCCTAGGTGTAGCAGTCAGTGCTTCAGAGCAGGATCTGCTAGACCCAGGTTCTTGCTGAGTGGGTGATTTCGGGCCAGTCACAGACTTTAAGCTTAACCTACCTCACAGGGTTGTTGCGCAAGTCAAAAAGGGGGAGAGAAGGAGGATGTCAGCTGCTTCGGTCCCCAATACAGAGAAAGACTTTTCCATCAGGGGAAGTATAGTTGCCAATCTCCAGGCGAGGGCTGGAAACCACTCAGAATTACAAGTGCTCGCCAGATGGCAGAAATCAGTTCCCCTGGAGAAAATGGTGAACTCTATGTCCTCATACCCTGCTGAGATGGACCCTTTATGACAGCCAATGACACAGCAGTCAGGGCTTCAGAGCACGGTGGAGGCTGTGGGGGGGGGGGAATGGAAACTTGAAGAGTGAGGTTGATAATTGGCTGGGAAGGAGATAGGGTTGCCAACTCCAGGTGGAAAATTCCTGGAGACATGAGGGGTGGAGCCTGGAGACAGTGAGGTTTGAGGAGGAGTGGGACCTCAGACAGGTACAATTCCATAGACTCCACCCTCCAAGCCAGTGATTCCCTCACAGGGAACCATTGTTGCCAATCTCCAGGTGGGGGCTGGAGATCACAGAATTACAACTGCTCTCTAGGGGGGAGGGGGGAGGAGATAGAAAGCTAAAGCCAGGGGGCAGATAATGATACATTGACAATTGGCTGGGAGGTAGGGTTGCCAACTCCAGGTGGGGACATTCCTGGAGATTTGAGGGGTGGACTCTGGAGAGGGTGAGGTTTCAGCAGGGGTGAGACCTCAGACAGATTCAGTGCCATCAACACCACCCTTCAAACCACCCGTTCCCTCATGGGGAACAATTGCTGCCAATCTCCAGAGGAGGAATGGAGATCACACTAAATTACAACTGCTCTTCAGATGGCAGAGAAAATGGTGGACTCTGTGTCATTATACCCAGCTGAGGTCACCACAGCAAATTGATACTGAGTGCCCAAGGCCAGGGTACTCTCCCAGAGCCTCTTTCTAGAGCCTGTTGTATTTATTTCCACAACGGGCCTTATTCATAGTCAATGATAACTTCACTCTGTGCAAACAGAAATAACAAAAACAGCCAAGTCACATTATACAAAATGGCTGATTCAGATAAGAGGCACAGATGCCTACTATATATAAATATATCAAAATTCCAAGCTGTTTAAAATTTCTCTTTCAAAACCAGTTTTTATAAACTTCTCATAACTGGAGTACAGGGCTTTTTTCTGGGGAACATGCTGGGATGGAATTCTGGAGCCTCTTTGACAAGAGTTTTCAGTATACAGATTGAAAACTTCATTTCCCTCTTGAGAATTCTGGCACCTCTTTTTCAAACAAACAAACAAACAAGCCCTGGGAGTACCAACTGCAGAAGTCTCATGCTGTCCCTACTTCCTGATCACTGTCCCATTCTACAATCCTGCATTTATCAGAGTGTTGTCAATAACCATTTTCTTAATACAAATGTGTGCCACTGGAACCCTATAATATTTAACAACAGACTTGTAATTTACTTGTAGTTTGTGGAGATGATCTAGGCATATGACAAGTGGCTAATCTGGGAGGTGGTTTCAGTGAACCAGTGAGGCTTGCTATTTTATCTTTGATTTTAGCTGGGGATGTTTTAATTATTATTGTAAGTCACCTTGAACCAAGAGGAAAGTCAGGATATATATGTTTTAATACATATATAAATAAGATGCTGCATCATTGGTTGTGAGTGTGGAGTCATCATGGAATCTGGGTTCATCATTGTTCCTAAGGTGCTGCAGGGAAGAACTTAATCAAAGGAGAAACTTCATTCAGGTTATGTCTGTGGGGGGTCTCTCTTGAATTCCTACGTAAAATCAGAGTAGAGTGTGTTTCTTCGTTAACACAACAGCAACAAGTACAATTACTAGAATATTAGATCCTATTTAACTGGGACCTGATATTTCCCCCCCCTTTGATCCATCTTGCTTATTCAGAAGTTGGTAAGGAAGAGGTTCTGCAACATTTACCAAAAAGCAGTTCAACTGAAGACCACGCTTTTCTTCCAGAAGTTTTTATGTATATCCTCACCACCAGCAACATGAGCTTGTAAGGGGATAATTCAGAGGAATTCTGACCCCATTGTCAGCTCACATCTGCTTTTTATATTCAAACACAAAAGAGAAGTCTGGATGCCTGGATGTTACAGGGGTGTTTCAATTCAGAAAGCAGCTGATGGTTTCATCTATATGCTTCTAGAGTACTGAAGTCAACTCTCCATATAATCGCCCACATTTTACTACACAAGAAAAGCCAGTGTAAAAAATGTAATATAAACAAAAGTACTGAGAAGAACAATGGAATCTAATGAGAGGAAAAGACAAGTTCCTTTTCTTTCATATGAATAAAATCTGAAAAAAGCTGGGAGCAAAACCCCAAATAAAATGCCAACACGTCTGCTGACGACATATCACTTACTTAGCTTTGCCTCAGTTGTTGATTGCTGAAAGCTCTTGCAATTCCATGTCATAATATATCAATCTGCTTGCATATAAAATTATACCGTTAAACAGCACAGCCAGTGTACTGTAGTAGTTTGAGCGCTGCTGCACAGTCAGCAGCAGATCTACTCAAAACCCTACTCAGGTGTACTCAATGGGGATTACTTTCCAGAAAGTACTCCCAGGATTGCTGTGTTGGACTAGGATCTGGTAGACTTGCATTCAGAGCTCTGCTTGATCATGAAGTTGGTCAGGGGCAATGGTCCAGCCACTCTTTCCCAGTCTAATATTCACAAAATTGTTGTGAAGGTAACATGACAAAGGAAGAATGGTGAAATCCATCCTGAGATCCTTGGAGGAAAAGCAGCATAACAATGTGATAGAAATTGAGATCTAGGGATGCTGCCCACTAGGCTTGGGAACAGAGAGTTTTTGGACAGGCTTTTTGGTTGTTTGTGAGCAGCTCATGCCTGTTCAATGGATTACTTTTCCAGTGCAATCAAACAGAACAGTACAATGCCGGTGGCAGCATCTTGTGCATGTGCATTTTTGCAAAGCCTCAAGGGAATTACATCTTCCACCACAGACCTGTCATTGTGGCAAGAGTCAGCAAATTATTCATTCCAGTCATAGAGCAGTCAGAAATAAAAACTGAGTGGTTAAAAAAACCCATAAACCTTCCCATTTAATGTTAGCCAGAATTCATATGTTGCTTAAGTCCACAAATGCATACTTTCTCAAAGCCTGTTGGATCACCCACTAGGAAAACTTAGGCAACTGACTGGGGTGCCTGAAGTAGGGAAGGCACCAGGGACACCAAAAGAGTCTTTCCAGTGACAAGCGGCAGCCCAGAACAGTGCTCCAATCCCAGTTCCACTGCCTGGGTGCTTGAAATGATATGTGGAAGTGATGGCTACTGGGGCCGGCTTGTCACTTGCCTTCTCCCACCCCACCCCACAAATGAGGGAGGGAAAGCAGGCAACTGCTACCTCTTCCTCCCCCTCTGCTGAACTCTTCCACAGCCATTTCCTCTGCCCAGACTTTTCCCCTGCCAGCTCCTCTGCCTGTGAACACATGCTGGTGTGCTCATGTATGTTCATTGCCAGTTCCTCTACCTCCGGACTCCACACCTGCCCAGCTCTAGGGGCTGCAGCAGCTCCTTGTCTGCCTGGCTGTCCTAGTCTCAACCTCCTGGTCTCGTCATCTGTCCTGCCTTCTCCTGCCACAACCTCACAAAGGAGGCAAGGTGAGCAGGAGGAAGAGCAGGTAACTACCAGTTCTTGTTCTGCCACCACCAGGTGCTTTCTTCAGTGACTTCCCATCAGCTAGCTTGTCTTCCCCATGGCTATTCACTCCATTGTCTGGCTTGTTTTCTTCTGCCCCATGAAAAAGGGAGAGAGGAAAGAAGCGAGAGCTCTTCTTTTCCATCCTGATTGGCCATGATGTCTTGGGACCTATGCTGGTTTGTGTGTGCCTCAGCCTGTGCCCACCCTCCCCAGCAATGGCAGCTTAACATGGGGCATGCCCAGGTCTCTGCATGCACACCTGAACTGTGATGTATTGTGGCCCACCTGGGTTTGGGTATGTCTGCTCCAGCCAGGGTGGCTCACAATATGCCCATCTCCCTGCATGCCTGCCCCAGTGGCTCTGTATGTGCCTGCCCCAGTTGTGGTGGTTCTAGGTATAGCTGGTTTGGGGTACATTTGGATCAGGGCACAGTGGCTTCACATGCACTGTGGCTGTGCCAGGGGACACTTGGCTAGTAGTTGGGGGTGCTCAGCCTGAGATTGGCCTAGGGTTGCCAAGTCCAGGTTGGAAAATACCTGGGGACTTTGGGGGTGGAGCCAGGAGAAGGTGGGGTTTGGGGAGGGGAGGGGCCTCAGCATGGTGCAATGCCAGAGAGTCCACCCTTCAAAGCAGCCATTTTCTCCAGGGGAGCTGATCTCTGTCAGCTGGAGATCAGTTGTAAAAGCAGGAGATCCCCAGGCCCCCACCTGGAGGCTGGTAACCCTAGATCGGCCTTGGTTGCCAAAAACCCTAGGGCCAGCACTGATTGTCGTTTTCACCCCTACAGTTGTCTTTGGGGTCCAAATCTACTGCATGATCTAATAATAAAGAAACTAAAGTTAGTAATGGAAGTAAAGTTAGTGACCACAGCTACTCTGCAACCAGAAGGTTGTTCAACAGCTGCTCAAGTCTTGTTTTATGATCTATATTTTGATGCTGGACTGGGGCTTTTTAAAATGTTGGATTTAAGTCAATATCTTTTAATATTTAATTTTTATTATTTTTCATTTGTAAGCCATCTTGGACAGGAAAGATGGCATAAAAATGTTATAAATAAATAAGGCTGATGGCTGCAGAGTAAGAAGATCTGAGGTCTGGTTCACATTTGAGCATGGCTGTCAAAAGCAGAATGCTTTCCTGCTGAACAGGATGTCTCGCTGCTTGACATATTGTTCTCAGCACCCTTAGGACTAGGTCCAATTTTTTGCCTCTTCTAAAAGTGATGAATATTCTATTGAAGAAAGAATCTTTTCTTCAGAGGAGGATTCCTAACTTTGTGAAAGGGAATCATTGGATCTAGCACTAAATCCTCTGAAAAAGATAGTTAATTTAGTCTAAACAACTTATTATTGATAAGATTTTTTACACTTCAGTCCTCATTACAATTAAATAGGAAATCTATTTGATCAGGATCCAAAGCGTACATAAGCAGAAAACACTTTGCAGTTATGGAGAATGGGGAGATCTCTGCTCCCCCCCCCCCCCAGTTTTATTCTATGTGCCTTATCACTCATGTTCCAGACTGTCTTTGTTGAGGGCACAAGGGATGGAAAAGTTCCATTGTGTGCACACGACCCCATGCGTAGTGCTTCAGATTTCAGAATATAGCAATACTTGAAAGACACTGACCACATTATAAATACAGGTCCATTTGCTTACTATGTACTTTGCATGGTGTTAAAATTGTGTGTGTGTGTGTGTGTGAGAGAGAGAGAGAGAGAGAGAGAGAGATTGTGTGTACATATGTACATGAGTGCATGTGTGCACACAGTAACCTTTTCAGTGCTGACAGGCAAAAAGCCATATCTTTGTGCATGTGCAGTAGATGAAGCAACTCAGTGGCCTCTGTAAATAATTTAAGGGAAGCATTGCTAAATTGTTACATAGGACATTTGTATGAAAATGGCTGCATTAGATTTTTTTATTACTTTGTGTTGACAATTTGTATATTTAATTATTGTTGTGAGTCACCCCAAGGACAACAGATGTCTGATACGCCCACTGTGGTGTAGTGGTTAGGAGCACAGACTCTAACCTGGGAGCACCGGGTTTGATTCCACACTCCTCCACATGCAGCTGCTGGTGTGACCTTTGGTCAGTCACAAGTTATTTCAGAGATGTTCTATCATGAGCAGTTCTTGAAAGAGCTCTCTCAGACCCACCTACCTCACAGGGTATCCCTTGTGAGGAGGGGAAGGGAAAGGAGATTGTAAGCCGCTCTGAGATTCCTTCGGGTAGTGAAGGGTAGGGTATAAATCCAATCTCCTCCCCTCCTCCCCCCCATCCTCCTCTTCCCCCTCCTTCTCCTCCTCCTCCTCTTCCTCTTCTTCATCATTATCATCATCATCATCTTCTTCTATTTCATTCAGTTGTCGACTTCTTTGATTTTGGCTTCAAATCAGGCAAATGAATTCTAGCTCCTAAACTTTTATAACTACAAGGTGCACAACTCAAGTTTACTCTAGTAGTTTAAAGTATATCCTGATCAAAACAACACACACATGCAGAAAAGGCCCCACAGTAAATTGCAGAGATTTTTTAGTTTAAGATAAGTGGGACTATTGGCCACATACATCTGCAGAAAATAACTCCAGTTTAGTGGTATTAACTAACACCTGATACTACAACCTGAACTGTGGTTATGGCATCACAATCATATGGCTTTGAAAAGATGGACTATTCACTACACACACACACACACACAAATTGAAATTAACTATGCCATAAATGTAAAACACCCTATAAAGTATCAGTCAGTACCAGATCATTGCCTTCGATCAGCTGACACATGCAATAGTTACCCCAAACAGGCAAGCACAGAAATCATAAAAGAAACCATTGAGCGGGTGACAAGCTGGCAGAGCTGTGATTTCTCCCTGAGAATAGGCCCCAAAACTTGAATCTCAGGACAAAACTTACCTGATGGCCCAATTTTGCTTCATCTGTGTGAAAAGAGGGGGGAGACTTGTGTTACCTTAAAGACTCAGTTATATGCAAAGAGTGGATACTAATGCACATTGGATAAGGGCTCAGTATGCTTCAAAAATGTCCTACAGAAACATTAAATAGAAACACAGCTATGAAAGCTGCCCTCTTGCTTTTCTTGCTAGGCATTTATATAGTCAGGCCAGCTGGGGAGGACACTTTAAAAAAAACACACCCAAGAAAGTTCTATTTAGGGCAAGGCTTAAAAATCTTTGCTTTTTCTGAAGGGCCTTATAGTGTGCAATGCTCACTTGTGATGATAATTATTTGGATCTGGAATGCTATGTATAACAATTAAGTAGCCAGGCAGAACAAGGAATGTGCTACAATGAGATAACACACTCCTTGGAAGAATCGTGAGGCATGAGAGGAAATTAGTGCTTCCAACAACTTGGGGAAATATGTTATCTTACCATAGCACATGCATTGGGGGTGCATTATAGGTTTATACAAGTATTAGACACAGTACTCTGACTCATTCGAGAACATTAAACATATGCTTAAAACATGTTCACTGTTGTGTACCAGTAAAAGTAGCAGGCTATGAAATACTGACACATCAATAGCTCACAGCCATGGGAAATTTAATGTTACAGTACATTCTTCAAGAATCCTGATATTTAAAGATGCTTGCTTTGTCTAAAAATAGGTCTTGGTCATGCTATAGCATGCACAATAAGCATTATATCTGTAAGGCTTGTTTTATATTTTATAACCAAGCAAAGATGAAACCAGCCAAATATGTTAACCTTCTGAAAATGTCATTTTCTTTTCTATTACAAATAATTCCTTGAAAAAATTGCTTGAGGCAGAGTTTTGTGTCGCTTGAAAGCTTACACCCTGCATTTTGGCAGGATGGTTTCCCATAGTACTGCTGTCACAATATCATATGCCAACTCTGGGTTGGGAAATTCTTGGAGATTTTTTTGTGGGAGAAGCCTGCAGGAGATGGGGTTTGATAGGAACGTGATGGCATAGAATTCTTTCTCCAAAGCTGCCATTTTTTCCAGAAGGAAAAAAATTCTGGAAGAACTCCAGGTCCCATCCGGAGGTTGGCAACCCTCAGACCAACTGCATTACCAAGCTTTTGGTCTATTTAAACATGGAAAAATAAATATACTTGCTTATAATTCACCTGTTAATTTACATTATAATTTTTTATATTAGTTTTCCATAGAACCACAATTTTAACATTTGAACTTTTTTGGGGGGGGCACTCTTTAGGGTTCAAAGCCTGCATTTATATTTTCAAGTTTTTTCTTGCCATTTTAACATCAGCATTCAGTGAAATAATTTCATAAGCTGGATTTCAAAACATGAAAGAAAGCCACACTTCTCTGTCACATTTTACATTTTGTGTCCATTCAGAAGATGAGGAGGAAGCAGATTTCATAGTTTATTTCTAACCTCTTTAGAAAGCCCAGCGCTGCCTGTTATTTGGCTTTCCTTTTGACTGACAGAAAGCAATTTTACCCCCCCATCAAAAGCTCTGCACTCGATTCGCGAAGGTATTTCATTGGCTGAAGAGGCCATAGCAGACAAAGACCTTTGTAAAGTTTTTTCCCCCCTTCTCACAGCTAACAGCACAGTGAGAGGGAACATCAGACAGCAAAAGAACACCTACCTTTAATCTGAGCAACTTGTGAAAATCAAAGAAAATGGATTAAAACAAGTGCAGTATCTGATTCCCCCAGGAGATCACTTTTTTGTTCCATTTGATATAACCAACGGGATAATCAAAAGAAGGCAAGCACCAGTTCAAAATCTCAGGCACCCCCTTTCTTCCAAGATAGTTTCTGTGATGTTAGTTCAGAGATGATGGTAATAATACTCGGGCTTTCACATAAAACAATCACAACTGCGAGAAAAAACCTGCATTCATTTCTTGGCTAAAGAATCATTTACAGGACCCCATACTGTGCATGTCTGTAAAATAACCGTGCAAAATAAACTACCAGAATGAAAAAAAATGCATTTAATACATACATGAAACCTTGTAAGGAAAAAACTGGACTTGTGTATTTCCCTCAGATAAAATGTCTTGCTTTTTCTGCACCGAGCTACCTGTAAATGGATCTTACAGATCAGTAGGAAGCAAGGGAGGAAACCACTTCACTGTTGAAAAGTAACAGATGAAGGCATTGTGTGTCTTTGCTTGAGAACACCAAGGAATTATACAAGGAGCCAGAGGGGTAGACTTGAAAGTTAAAATTGCCCCAGAAAAAAGACAATATCAGAATGGCCAGTTCAAGCATATTTCATATCAGGTTGAATGGTGGAACCTACACACGGAGATGCACCCGTGTGTGAGGGCAGTGTTTGTGAGTTATAAAATAATAGTTCATTTTATTTCTGAAAGGACAGATACTGTATTTCAAGTGAGCAAATTTTCAGTCATTCTTATACCATTTTTGAATGGTGGAGCAGTATCACCTCCAGACAGCTGAGGCAGGACCATGTCATGATTGAAGAGATTCAAGCGGTAATGTGGGAGGAAGCAGCAGGTGCAGCTTGTTCCTGTCATCACTACCTGTGCCAGATAGACTGCTGCCTGGGATCAGGGCTGTTCAAGTCATGTGGGAGCCTCAAGTGGCTGTTTCTCATGCCACCCTTCAAAGATGCAAGGTACCAGTAGTAGTTAAATGGAAGCTATATTCTTCCCCCGGTCACTACCATTCCTGTGAGGTGAAGGAAACATTCCTGAGGTGCTCAGGTCACCAAGGAATCAGTTGTCATCAAAGTTTGTTTTAACCTCTAGATAAATTATCAACGTTATCCAGTATAACACTGGAGAAATGTCATCCTTGTATTCTTAACCATTTTTTCTTCATTATATACCCATTGTTGGTTACCATGATCTCTCTTAATGCTTTCTCAAAGCAGATACTGAAGATTATTTGCTTAACCTGTGATCACTTGACTTCTGGTGTACCAGGTTTCTTCTGTATGATCACACACTCTGGTACCATCATAAATATACTTTCTGTAATCCTTGTAATCTTTAACGTCAATAAAAACAGCGTATCTTTCCTTAGCAGTATCTGCCACAAACTTGACTTTATAGCATTAACTTGTTATTCAAGTTAGAAGCATTTTATGGTTAGGGTTAAAGGTATCAGAATAATGTGTGAGCTCAACTAAGCTTGCTCTGGTTTTGTCACGCTTTGGGATGACTACACATGGAAAGCTTATATTGAGCTCTGCATTACTGCTATTTTTCATTTTAATGACCCCTGTAAATCTTTAATGATCACCATCACTGTCAGAAGGGCACACAAAGGTGCTCATTGGTCTTGATGCAACCCAACAAAATATCTCACAGATGTCGATTAAAATAATGGGCCCTGGTGATGGGTCATTTATAATTTTATTGGGGTTTTGCCCTCCCCTCTTCCAAAGAGCAGTATAAAAATTCTACTCTTATGAAAAGAATAATTTCCCTGGACATAATAACATAATACAGAAAATGTGATGGGTATTTCATATGGATGGCTTTGAAAATCTAAGTAACGAAAAACTTCAAAAATGCAACCTTTGCTTTAAACTAAGGACAATATTCTGAGATTTCATTGTCCAAATTTTATTTCATCTGTCTAGTTCCTTGTTAAGCAGGAGGTTTTTAATGTTAGAAGAAGGACATTCTTTCTCCATTTAAGCATTGTTTCATCATGAGTGATTCTTCCATCAGAACACAACCTTTTAAAACATAATCTCCCCCACTCAAATTATGGGGTATGTTAGCAGCATGATGAGCTATGAATTAGAAGCACAACTTTATTCTTAATGGGAGCTGCATGTCGATTTCCCTGAGTGCCATGGAGAAAATGCATCTCTATGAGTCAGCACCAATATATTTGTGGAGGCCTTCACCCTGTAAAAATATCATTAGCAGGAGTAATAGCTGTGGTGTGGAGTATTCACTAAAGTAAGCACAAACTTATTCTCAAGTGATCAGACACTTACATAAAAGATGCTCTTGTCTCATTTGCTGATGCCCCTATAAATCACTCTCAAGTGTCCATTTGTGCATGTAAAAATATATGAAGGTTGCCGATATGCTCATATGAAGATTAAGGCCTCTGTTCCATAAAATCCATTAATGAAAATCTCTCCATCCATGTGCATGGATATATTTTTCCTTGGCCTCCTCACACATGTGATTGGGTTTGCAAAGATGCAGTTCAGGAAACAGATCTGTAAGTTAAAGAAAGAAATCATGTATAAGCATGTTTTTATCTTCTTGGGTCCTTGAAGAGGCCACTGACTTTTTATAAATCTTCACTCTGTTAATGAACTTATTTCTCATCACTGAAATAATTTAACAATGCTGAGCTTGTCTTCTATTTATCATGCAACTACCACCAGTTTATAACTGAATATTGACCAGAACCCCATCAACATTCAGTCAAAAGACCAAGTTAGTGACATCCGGGCTTATTAGCATCATCCTTCTTTATATGGCCATAACACACTTATGTAAAAAATTGGGAAATGCTAATAATCTTTAGTGAAGAAGAATTAAATCTTCATTCAGAACCGTAGAACCAGCAATTCCTTCAGATCACTTGTTTGTCTATATGTTTGTTCCAAAATATCTGACTTATTTAACAGAATTCCAGTTATTACTGATGTGGCCAATGCTCTTTGCACATGTAGGTTATTGATAATGAATACAGTAAATGATATAGCATCAAGATGCACCCAGAAGGCCCTTCAATATAAAATGTAATAGAGTCTTTCAAAGCAGTAGGGGCAGGAAAGAATTACGCACACTGTGGTTGTTCTTTAACTCCAGGATATGATCGGTGGTACAGGTACAGCCACCTCCCTGAAGCTCTGAGTCTGGTCAGTGCCTGGATGGGAGACCTCCTGGATATCCTGTGTAAACTGACTCTCGAATACCATGATGGAACAATAGTACCGTCCTAAGATCATTTTCATGGGAGTCAACCCCACTGAACAGACCTGAGTAGGAGTCCGAGTAGATCTGTTTAGGATTGCTTTTAAAAAGTAGGATATAAATGGAATATATAAATGTTAATTTCAAGGCTGGACAGGAGCCTATGTATATTCAAATATATTCAAATGCATAAGGGTTAGTCCTTACAACAGAAATACTAAAGTAAATATCATATACAGGGAACCTTACATGTTTATAGGCCTACATTTATAGAGAGTTTCTATTCCAACCATTAAGTCAAAGTTGAGTTTGGGAGAAGGAACAATGCACACAACACTTCTGTGTCCCTCATATGTTTAAGGAATGTATGAAAACGAGTCACTATGCATGGTACATTGTCAATAAATTCTTCAAAATAAATGTAGGGTGTCATAGATCTATAAGTGGAATTGTACTCAAAGAGAACTTTGCTTCCTCTACCAAACACACTCTACCTTTTCCTGACTTAAATTATAACTACTGATGCTGCTGTGATCTTCACAAATAATGTGTTTGAAAATCTAAGTTAACTTGCATTGACTGTTTTCTCTTAAGTCAAGGTCTATATATACTCACTGATGACTTCTTCACAATTTAAAATTAGCAGTATTATGAGCAGTTTTGTGTCTACACAGACAATGGCATGGTTGCTGGCCTACCAATCACTATTGGTGAGGGCTTACATTTTATTAGGTTATTGGGGTTACATATGCCTGAGGATTAGGGTAGCCAGGTCCTCTCAACCTCCTGGCATAAGCCCCCTAATCCTTGCTGCTGTTCGGTAGGCCAGCAGGAGAAAAAACTTAAGGGGAAATACCATTCTATTGCCACTGTGATGTCATTTCCAGGTTGAACCAGGAAGTGATATCACACAGCTGTACAATTCCATGTAAACTCTATGGTAAAATCATAGAGTTCCTACTGAATCCTAGATTGGTGTGATGTTACTTCTGGATTCAACCCAGACATGATTCAACCTGGAAATGACATCATGCCCCATATCCCCTCTCCCCAGTCTCATGTGGTTGCCAGTCATTGGCTGGCAACCCTACCCCAAATAATCATGGGCAGGTCACAAAACTATTTGGAGTGCTTGATAAAAATCAAATATTATTCCATTGTTTGAGGGTGCTACTTGTGATTTATAATGAAATGGTGATTCAAATAGAGGTGTGATTCGATTCAATACCTTAGCCATAATATAAAGTGATATAATATAAAGTAATATAAAGTAATATAAAGTGATATAATATAAAGCTACAGTTTTAGAACATCATGGAAGGGAGAGGCTATTATTTTGTTATGGGTACAGTACAGCACTTCTGTGCTTAATGATAAACTATTAATTGGTTTCAAAAATTGTCTACAAAATTCACGCAAAATACTTTTGGAAAACAAACACATATCCATACCCAGCTTGGTTTGGTAACAAACTGTTTCTTAACACACTTAATGCTTGCTTCAGAGCATTGTAGCAAATTAGCTGAAACTGAAAGCAGGCTGTATCTGCTGACTCAGTTTTGAAACTGTTGGAACTGCCACTAAAGAACTGTTAATTGCAACAAGATACAACAGCTATAATCATGTACACATAGCACCATCACACACAAAAAATCTTAACAATGGATTCTATATCATTGTGCTCATATAGGCTGTTAAAAGAAAGTGGAACTATTTAATCCAAATGGAATATTTGGGTTGATAGCAAAAATAGTGTATTACTAATAGTCACTCTGACTTTATATGTCAATATGTTGATAAAGATCCTTTTAACATTTGGAACTGTAAACAGCTGGAATGTTCTAGTTCCAAATTATAGCAAAATATAAAACTGTAAAAAACCACATTTTTATTTCTTATTTAAGAAGTTAACCTTTTTTAAAGCAACAAATACCTTTAAAATGTTCAACGCTCAGTAAAATGTTCAGTTTTGAAGGCTGCTCATCCGATTTAGGAAAGATTTTTCTGTTTGAAGATAATATTGAAACTCACTAGTCAGGGATGAGCTGTGTGGTCATGGCAGTAATTTGGATTACATTGATTTTTTTCTCTTATAACCCTAACAATTTCCTACAATGCTATTATTTCAAGCTGCTTTTTAGTGGGCTCTATAGAACCTAGAAGGGGAGATCTGCTTATCCTTCAATCCTTATGAATACTTAAAGATTATTCTTCCTTATCATTGTTTTGCCAGCATCCAGTGAAAAGTTGTTCCAATAATGATAGACTCTCTCTCTCTCTCTCTCTCTCTCTCTCTCTCTCTCTGTGTGTGTGTGAGAGAGAGAGAGAGAGAGAGAGTTAAGCATGTGAATCATCTTTCTTCTTCCATGAAGTAAAGGATGTTGAATGACTGCTGATTTTAGAGATTTGGTGTCCACAACATTTTGTTGTTTTTTAAGTATTCTGTTCTTTGCATTTTTTATTGAAAATAGTATTGAAGAACTGTAAAAGCAAAGCACATGTTAGATTCAGGTAAATAAATGACTAAATAATTAGTCAAGTGTTGTCCCTTGTCCATATTTTTCTTATTTTGGAATTCCAAAAGGAAGGTGATGTCTAGGCTCTTTTTAAAGGACTTCTTTGGATTTTAAGGATTTGTCTTCAGCAGCAGGAACACTGTGACTTTTGAAAGTGGGATGTAATGGGAATGTATCAGACAATATTGTAACCCCTTTCTTTTAATGTGGTTTAATTCTTATTTATAGTGTGGTGACTGGCTAGACAGACTAGGATCTGGGAGACTGTTCTAATCCACACTCTGTCAAGAGGGCTTGCTGGTTAGGCTTGATAATATACGGTGGGGGCTGGAAAGATCCTGAAATTACAACTGATTTCCAAACTATACAAATCATGTCTCTCCCTTGCCCAAAGCCTGTCTTCCCTAGAGTTTACCCCTAAATCTCCAGGTGATACAGTTGCTGTGATAGACAGGTCCAGTTCTGCCTCTCTCCAAGACCGACCAATGGGAGCTAACAGAATACTGGAAGAGCTGACAGATAGGCAGTTGACATTTAAAAGAGTGAGCATGAAGAGAATGGTGTGACAGTATACTTGAGCAAGTGAGGAAGAGAACAGTAGTCTAATACTTGGCTGAGAAAAGTAACTTATGACAAAGAGCCTTGGAAGCATGACAGAGTTAGAGTTCAAAAGTTCAACCGATAAAGAACATTTTATATGTGTTTTCGTGAATCAATCTAATGTTATTTGAAATAGTCAATAAAAGTTAACTTGTTTTTATGGTTAACCCCACTGACTGACTATGTACTCTCTGAGGGAAAGAAACACACACATACACACAAATCTATAAAGTCTCCACCTATATGGTGGCAGTGTGAAAGGGAAGTAAGGTTTGGTTCCCAACCCCAAGATCGCTGTGAAGAATCTAAATGAGGATTGGTTGATATGGGGACTGAGCTGCCTTGTCTGATAGTGGCTGCGGTCACACACACTAAATAATCCACTTTCAATGCACTTTCAGACTGGATTTTTACTGTGTGAACTGGCAAAATCCAGTTTGAAAGTGCACTGAAAGTAGATTGAAAGTGGATTATTTAGTGTGTGTGACCGCAGCCAGTGTCTCTGGGAATGAGAGAGGAGACCTGATGTGTGAAAGGATCAGGGCTCTCTCTGTATTAAAAAGAGACATGTTGGATGGCAGCCTGACCTACTTGTATCCCTGAACCTGTGGTACAGAGGTTGTGGTGTTTGGTAATGTCTGTGAAGTGGTATTACAGAACAGTGGTGCCCAAAGCAGTGGGACTGTAACCCCAAAGTGTAGGTGTTTTTGAGGTTAAATGTTTGGGTAAAATAAAGAACACTGGGAATTGTGTATGTGGGCAAAAGGGAGTTTTGTTTACGGCCAGAGCCCTCCTGAGGTAACCATTTGAAGGGTAAAGCAGGAGGATGTGCTGTGGAGAGGGTCGCAAAGAGTTACAGGAAAAGAGGAAGGAACGATCTAATACAAAAAGGGATATGCCCTCCTGAGGTAAATGTTTAAAATAAAACACCAGAAGCTGTAACAAAGATCCTTACATAGTCAAGAAAAGAAAAGGACAGGCTAGAGGCTAGGTAAAAGGATTAAACTCTCCTCAGAAAAAGAAACAGAAAAAGGGCAAAGCTTAGGGAGCTGCCACCAAAATGCCATCTAAGAAAATTAAGCCTGCTGTGGAAAGAGATGGCGGTACTAGAGACATGAGTAGTGAAAGTGAAGCAGAGAAAGAACCAGGAACCTTAGAAATGTGGACACTTAGGGAGAGAACTGAATTGGCTAAAAACAAAGATAAGCAATTAGGATTAGCTGAACTAGCAAGGGAAGAAAGAAAAGGAAAAACAATGAGAATTAGGCGAACTAGAAAAAGAGGATAGAGAAAAGGAATGAGACCAGAATAGCGGCAGAAATAGAAATGCAAAACTGAGATTGAGAGAAATGGTGTTGCCTGGGGACAGTGGGAGGGAAAGGACCTCAGTGAGGTATAATGCCACAGAGTCCATCCTCTAAAGCAGCCATTTTCTCCAGAGTAACTGATATTTGTAGTCTGGAGATCAGTTGTAATTCTGGGAGATTTCCATGCCTCACCTGGAGGTTGGCAACCTACCTTATACCATGACCTGAATCTAGATTGGGCCTGCTCATGTCTGGTATTAAGACCCCAGAACTTGTAGATATAGGGTTGCAGAACTTGTAATACAGGGCTTAACTGTGCAGGTGAGTAGTTCCACCAGTGGCAGATTTAAACACAGATTTCCCAGGTCTCAGTCTGCCATTATACCAAACTGGCTTTCACAAAATTTATTACCTTACTGACTACACACACACACACACACACACACACACACACACACACACACACACATATACATATATTTCTGGGTATTGCATATAGGTGTGTTAGCCGATTGCTCTGGTTTTAAGATTAGCAATTGGCAAATAACCGGGTTACAGCCAACTATACCAAGGTCCCGCCCCTTACAGGAGTTCCCAGTAAATAGGCACTAAGGCAGAGGTCAGTTTAAATGGTTTTTACTGAATAATATTCTCAGGCACACAAAACAGATACACACACACTAACACACAGTTTCTAAGAAACTTAGATAGAGAAATAGCATTTTCGCATGAGCAGGAGATTCGCTGGTTGGGAAATAGTTTACCTGTCCTGGAGATGGGTTGTCCGTTCCAAAGGAAGAATTGAGGGATTGAAAGGAAAATAGGAAACGTGTTCTGAATCGGCAGAAACACACTTCTCTCTGACTGCGCAGACCAGAGATCAAAAGATGGAGGGAGGGTATTGGGATAGCAAGCTGGACTTGAGAGGGCTAAAAGCAGATAGGGTTCGTGGAAGCTCAAGAGACTGGCCGTATGGTGGGCGACCTCTTTTATTAGGTGGTTTGGGGGCTGGCAGTGCTGGCCACATCCCCCTAACACACTTACCAGGTATTCTGTCCCTACAAACCCTACCATTAGTTAAAGGAGAAAGAGGAGGGGATGCTGGGGAGTGGTCAATATTGCGACACTAGGAGCTAGACAGGAACTGACACCTGGGCAAGCTCGCAATGAGTCACTGGGCCATCCTATTGTCTCTTGATGGCCCTAGCTCGGCCAGTTGATGGGCGGAAGATTAGGTGCCAGGTAACTTCACTTAGCATAATCCCGAAGGTATGTTGGGGGGGATGGGGTTGCCTAGCACGAGTTGACTGGAGAACCTTTGTGCAATGGGATCCTTGTCTCTGTCTTTGTGTGAGCCATGGCGGGTGTATGCTTCTTGAAATAGACTGGAACCTCTTACAGCAGTAAAAGCGGGCATGTAGTCCTTCAAAGCATAACAGCCCAAAGTTCAAACTTATGAACATTATGAGTCCATAAGAGCATGTGATGTGCCTTGCTAGGCAATAGGTGGGGGGGTTAGTTGCCAGGAAGGGCTAGTTAGAGTCAAGATACATAAGTAACTGGGTGATAAGTATAGCTGAGATTGGATTAAATCATTTGGTAAGACCTGTGACCAGCTACTTATGCATCTTGACTCTATCTAGCCCTTTCTGGCAACTAACCCCCTCCCCCACCCTCTCTCAACCTATGCATTAGGCTTGAGGAAAACTGTTTCAATGTATCTGAAGAAGAGTGCTTGCATACAAAAGCTTAAACCCAGAATTAAAGTTTGTTTGTCTTAAAGGTGTCACTGGACTCAAAGGTTGTTCTGTTGACCAACATGGCTACTCACCTGAATCTATGATAATATATATGTTTTCATTGTAACTGCTATAATGTGTCCATATTTTGATTGTCTGGTTGCTACTTAGCAGCCATGATCAGTTGGTATCAGCTTCTACAAAGGTGGTTCCACTAACTGAAGAGGAAGAAAGGGCAATTTCACTTTCTCCCCCGCCTCATCCACTACCCAAGGAACCATTTTTCTGAGGATCATAAGGGGCTGCTGTGGGGAGAGGAATGTGGCAAAACTATATCCACCAGTGATTACTGAACAAATAAGATTGTATGAACAGGTAACAACAACATGTGTGAAAAAGATTTCCAAGGGAGCGATCATTAAACTTTTCACTTCCCTGAAACCTGCTGTTTGACTTGAAAATGCTCATAGGATAAAATTCAGCACAGACCTGTATTTTAGGCTGTTCTCCTTTCCCATTTGGGAAAGTCCCAGTGCACAACTGTTCCCCTGCATCTTTACAGTGTAGTCCAAAGCAAAGTTATGTCAAAGTCCATTGATGTCAGTGGGCTTATAGATGTGTAATTCTGTTTACGATTGTGCTATTAGGTACTCAGTAGCCACCACTGCACAAAAATGTCTGTGCCTTAATTCCTCATCTCTAAGATGGATAAGTTGTCATTGTCTCCAAGGAGGTTTTGTACATTGATCACTTATAAAATGTATGTAGTGCATGTCCAATAATAGGATTAAAAGTGATTTACTGGCATTTAGACAAGAAGTACATTAGGAGATTTCATTCAGTTCTATTTGAGAAGCTGCCATATATTTCCTTATTTATGTCATTCCCCCATAATATGAAGTAAGCAGGTCTTTTATTTCTGTTTTGAGGAAGTCTTCCATGTACCCAGTGCTTGGCACTGTCATTTCCAGCTGGGGTTTTTATAAAGCAGACACTAATTTCTCATGCTCAGATCAACAAAACCTGATTTTTATAATTCAGCAGCAAAGAATTGTTGTGCTGTATTATTCAGAACTAATTAGAACAGATGGTAAAGTGTGGCACTGCAGACCTCATGCAAAGAAGTTATTAATATTCTAAGTTGATTGAATTCTTACAGCTTTAAAATAACTGCATGGAACTGTTAATTCAATGTGATATTTTAATATACTTTATTGATGGCTTTTGCTATTCACAAATAGAAGTATGGCTTAATACAATTAATAGAAAAATCTTACGTTGCTATTTGAAAACTGTCACAAGGTAAGAAAATAATAAAATCCATCAATTCCATATTTAATGTATCTATTGTTCGTAATAAGGAAGTAACATAATGTTTTGCTTGTTTTTGAATGGAAAGCAGGTGTTTTTTTTAATATACTGGAGTCTCAGGGCCAAACTAGATGTGATGGGGTAAAATACCACCACCATTTTAAATCCTGAAACAAGTGATTTAAAAATGTCACAAGGCTACAATTCTGAACAGGCATTCAGCATAATAGGAGGAGGTGCTCTTGTTTTCTCCCTGCACCTTTTCAAATGCCAAAATATCCATGTTCTCCATGGCTAGGCATTCGAAAAGACACTGGAAAGGAAAAAAAAACAAGAGTACATTGTTCCACCAGGCTTATGGCATTTTAAATCATCCACGTTAAGCTTTAAAATAGTGGCATGCATCTTCAGGGATGCTGTCACAGCTTGTTGGTACTCATGGAGTATTCATTTAAAGGAAAATTGTGAGCTAACATTGTTTGGGAAGTAGCCCTGACTTGGATAGTGCAGGAAAGCCTGAAACCGTCAGATCTCAGAAACTAAGCAGAGTCAACCCAGGCAAGTATTTGGATGGGAGACCTC
The DNA here is from genome assembly GCA_029233225.1 of Lepidodactylus listeri. Classification (NCBI taxonomy): domain Eukaryota; kingdom Metazoa; phylum Chordata; class Lepidosauria; order Squamata; family Gekkonidae; genus Lepidodactylus; species Lepidodactylus listeri. The sequence goes on along the minus strand of JARCFY010000001.1, from coordinate 132,756,671 downwards.
CAAAAAATACCAGGGCCAGGAGGCCATCAAGCCACCTCTCTGAACATCCTCCATGTCCCAGTAGGGGTTGCCAGAGGTCGCCATGACTTCCAGGCATGGGCACATGCACACACACACAAATGCACCCCCCATTGTTTGGGAAGTAATGAGGGAAGGATTAATCAGGACATTTAAAGTATTCTCCAGTAATACAATTCTGTTTGCCATGAGAATGGATTGACAAGAAGGGAGAGAGTTTGAAATACATAGGCTTAGTTCAAATATTGAACTGAGAGCCAGCATGGTGTAGTGGTTAGAGCAGGGGTGTCAAACATGTGGCCTGGGGGCCAGATCAGGCCCCCAGAGGGCTTCAATCAGTCCTGCACTGAAACTGGCCATCTCCTGCTTCCAGTTCTGTTGCTGCTGCTGCATCATAGGTTGCTTTGCCAGACTCTCTCAATTGCTCAGCCATTTCGTGTTTCCCCCTGGGTCCTAGACTCAGAACTCTGAGGATGAGATTTCTGTGGTAAATGTCAGTAAATCAAAAGTAGGTTTGCATCTTACAGATACACCTGAACAGCATACTATTAAAAATAAAAACCCAAACAGTCATAGGTTAGCACTGCACATGTTTTATTTCATGTTCTAGAGGAAAATGGTTGGCAAATTAAGGCGTACTGGGGCAGGCAGCTGAAATAGTACAAATAATAAATCTACCTTTTGACCCTGTCTCAGCCAAATTCTCTGCCTTCCTGCCATCACTTTAGGACCAGAGCTGTACTAAACAAGAGCAGCCTTTCTCTGCTGCATAAAGGATGCTGGACTTTGAACCACTTCACAAAATGCCTTATTATATCCAGGTTAGACTACTGTAATTCATTCTGTGTGGGCTCACCTTTGAAAACTGTTTTAAAAGCCTTAGTTGGTCTAAAATGTGGTAGACAGGCTACTGTTTGGGGCTGGATACAGGGATCAGATCACTTCTGAGCTGAAAGGTCTGACTGGCTGCCTACCTGTTTCCAGACACAATTAAAGTGCTGTTTCTTCCCCTTAAAATCATAAATGTCTTGAGGTTAAGAACATAAGAACATAAGAGAAGCCAATGTTGGATCAGGCCAATGGCCCATCCAGTCCAACACTCTGTCACACAGTAGCCAAAAACACCAGGTGCCCTCAGAAGGTCCAGCAGTGGGGGCAGGAAGCCCTCCCACTGTTGCCCCCCCCCCAAAACACCAAGAATACAGAGCATCACTTGCCCCAGACTGAGCATTCCTATCTATACTTTGTGGCTAATAGCCACTGATGGACTTCTGCTCCATGTGTTTATCTAATTCCCTCTTGAAACCGTCCATGCTTGTAGCCGCCACCACCTCCTGTGGCAGTGAATTCCACGTGCTAATCACTCTTTGGGTGAAGAAGTACTTCCTTTTATCTGTTCTAACCCAACTGCTCAGCAATTTCATGGAGTGCCCACGAATTCTTGTATTGTGAGAAAGGGAGAAAAGGACTTCTTTCTCTACCTGCTCTCTCCCATGCATAATCTTATAAACCTCAGCCGTCATTTCTCCAAGCTAAAGAGCCCCAAGTGCTTCATAGGAAAGGTGTTCCAACCCTTTTATCATTTTAGTTGCCCTTTTAGGTTAGGAATATCCTTCTTATAAGACTGGCCTACAGTCATGAGGCAGGTGGCAACCAGTGATAGGGCTTTTTCAGTAGTGGCATTTTGTCTATGGAATTCCCTCTCCTTTGAGGCTTGCCTGGCATCTCCCTTACTCTCTCTCTGCTCCAGGCCAAAACATTTCTTTCTCCCATGGTTTTAACTGAGGGGTTTTATCTTTTGACATTGTCTTTTACAGTCTGATTTTAGTCTGAGAACTTTTTTTATGACATAACATGTTTTTTTTATTTTGGAGCTCGTTGGGAGACAACCCACCTTCAACTTTTCCTTGCCATCAACTGCCATTTTAAACCCTTTGCCATCTTTATTGCTGCCCTCTCACTTTTATTTGTCCTGAGCTTACAGCACAGCCCAGCCGTTGAAAAGAAATATAGCCACTGTCTGTCTGAGTGGTGCTCTTACTTGCCACATGAATGAACGAGTGATTTATTTGGAAGCTGATAGTTGGAACAATGTCTAACATAAAACAAACTACCCATAAATGCAGAGTAGGCACTACCTTAAACATAATAAAATATGTTAAGCAACAGCTAAGGAAGCCTTCAAGGAACTATAATACACAGATGGAAACAGACCTGATTATGATGATGATCTATGTATAGCCATCTAGGAAATTTACAAAAAGATCAAAGAGAAAATGTGTCCTACCTAAGGTTACAATACCTTGCATGACTTATACCCCAATCCCGCACTGGGGTGCCAGGATATTTGCCTGCAATGTCTGTGTCATTCTATGGACTATGACATTTTTTGCTGGAGGAGCTGATAATATACTCTTTGCTAAGCACTGGGCACTGTGTATATGAAGCTGGCTGCGTTATTCTATGATGGGGAAAGTTGATGCCTGAAAAATCAAGCAATAAATTGTTATAGAACTCTGGAGGCTCAAAATCACACTTGCATTGATTCTGATCCAACAAAACACTTAAGCAAAAGCCGGAGTACACACTCTTGAGTACTCCCATTGATTTCAGTGATGCCATTCATGTACTGAAAGTCAAACATGTGTCTTTAAATGCTTTGCTGGCTCACAGACAGCAGACAATGGGGCCAGTCTATCTAGCACTGTGCCAGTGCAAATTCTATTTCTTTCATCAGGCTTTGTGAAGAAGCAGCTATAAGTGGATTGAACTCCAGTTAGATTAGATTACATAATAGCTCTTACAGTTTTGCTATATCAGTTCATCTTTGCAATAAGGCAAGGCTTGGGGGGGGGCAAAACTTCTGACCTTTGACAATCACCTAGATTTGGGTTGCCATCTCTTTGCATGATAATCATGTACTGTTGGAGTCTTTTGGGTGGCTGCATCACTCACTCAGTTACTCTGTCAGATCTCTAAATGGTTTGACTTGTTGCACTCTGAGGGGTGAAGGGGGGCCCCTGAAAAATCGAATGGTTGCCGCTTCACCAGACAGCTACATTCCAGAGGGCTATGCAAGGGCCACTGTGTATGAGTTAGAAAGTGTGCTGAAATATGGAAGTGAAGGAATGACTTTTTTCTCAAAGAAAATGGACTTTCTCCATATGTCACTGTAGTATTTGGAGCTCAGAATCAAATGTGATGGCGGCAAGTCAAAAGAACTCACCCATGGGACTATGGACTCACATGGCTTCTCTTAAACTGGGTTGCTGCCTATGAAAAACCAATTATGCATGTTAGCACATTGAGGAAACAATCAGTCCTTCTGGGGCTTAAAGTCTATGGAGTGCTAACTAAGCAAAATCTACTTACTTTGCATGGGTAGCAGTCTGGTTCAAGTGAGAAACTGTGAGTACAAAATCCATGGGCCTTGCCTCATTGGTATCATGTTTAAATCAGGCCAGAGTCAATCAAAGAGGCTGTGGTAAGATATTTGGGCACCCCAAAAATCAAGGCTCAGGTCATCAGAGTTTAAAACTGTACTGCTATCATTTAAATATGACTGAGCTTCAAAAGTTTAGTATTGCCAGCCTTACAGCTTGCTGAGATTGAAGAAAGGGCTTCTGTTGCAGATGGTTTAAGTATTTCAGGAAAGAAGAAAACTTAAACTTGGCAAGCTGTTCTTTCTCTCTCTCTCTCTCATGACCAAATCACAAACTGTTGGTTGTTCAAAAGGGAAAATTGATATCTTCCATGTGTCAATGTAGCTGATCTTTTTAAAAGAAACAACGAATTGTTTCAGCCTGAAGGACACTAAAGTAAACAAACTCCATACTGTCTTGTTTGAGGGCATGGTGAAACTGATTCCCACGTTCCATTGTAAACTTGTTAATTGGACAAAAATTCAATGTTCCAGTCAGCTCTAGTTTTAAATTATACTTTATTTTCTCCAACCCAGATATCTGTGCTATGCTGGGCAGCTTGCCTCTCATTATGGGAGAACAATGTTTCATATAGCAGAATGTGTTGAGGTTAAGGGGGACAAAGGGCAGTGCTTTATTCTCCTGGCTCATCTACTATATTTTCTTTGCAAAATAGTACCACTCTTTGCTACTTTGCATATGAATATGTGAATAAATGCACAAAGACCCCCCCCCCCATCACATATAATTAGACCACTCTAAATGCACATTTTTGGAGGCAATGGGCAGAAAACTGGGCTGTGAGTTATCTGTGAAATCGAGCAAAATCCTAGTCCTTTTTCTTCACTGAAAGGAAGATGTCCTTCACTACTCTCTACCCTTTACTGTTCACAACAGCCATAAATTAAAAGGAAACATTAATAAAAAAGACTTGTTTTTTTACAACATAAAATAATTATCATGCATTAATGCAGTGTCCATTTTTATCTTCTGTTAATGGTCTTTTTTTTTTCATCACTGGGGATCCTGCAGCTATTATTATATGTACATGTGAACTTTTCTCACAGAACTGTAACCTTTTGTTTGCTTGTAATCTTATTCCAACTGGGAAATCATATAGACTATAACCTTCCTCCCACAAGTAAACAGCTCACTGTGTACCCAAATTTCACTGCCATTTTATTGTCTTTTGTTTCTCTGTTAGGCTGACATTGCAACTAACTCTTTCACCAAGAGGATTGCCATAGTTTTTACATTTTAGTAAGCTGACACATCACAGTTGCCTTCTGTCTTCAAAATGTAAGATACTTTACAGTTTACAATAATAACGACACAGACTTAGATATGGAGACACAACTCTAGTAAAACTGAGATAGCTAAGAGGATGCAGCACTGTGAGGTTAAAGCTGATTTTATTGCCACTGGGGCATCAGGCCTTCCTGACACAAATATGACTTAAACGTATGCTTCCACTCGTTGACCAGGCATTTCGTTTGAATTATTCGTTAGAATGCTGCTCGCCAAACATGAATCCAATTACCAGCTGAAGTCAGGCAACTGAATGGTTATAGAAGAAATAGCCTAATGGATGAGAGGGAGCAAAAATACGGGTATGATTTGTATGGTAATCAAGAAGAGAAGGTCAATTGTAATAGAGGAAGCTGGTTGAGAATATAGGTTGCTTTCCTTTTTGCTTTTGAATTCTATCAAGGGATCTACAGTTTTTTAATTTTTAAAAAACATACTGATAGGATGAGGGCTAGCAGAAAAAGAGGGCCTTTTGATGATTCAGTCAATTAAAGCTACTCTGAAGACAGCCGATTAACAAATGCAAAACTGATGAACTGGGTGAATGTTCAAATATAGGATAACAGAAAGCTTAGAACAGGTCTAATAATATTCATCCCAATGGTACAATAAATGAACATGGAATAGGCTTTTAAATTTGCCTCAGAGACCCTGGGGCATATATGCTTTTGTTAATTGGTGTACTCCGGTATAAATGTGTTCTGTTAATCTAGAAGCAAGAGAAATTACTATCTCACTGAGAACCATTTTATGAATTGTTAAATGGTTAAAAGAAATGCTTGTGCTGAAATTCATTATGGAATGGAGTTCTTCATCACCTTCATCTATAGGCACAATTTAAAATATCAAATTAATAAACAAAACAAAAAATGCTTCAGATTTTTGGGTTATGATACTCATAAAAAGTACTCAGGCATCTCAGGTTACATTTTGAAATCTGATATTTCTTTTTAGTAATCTTGGCTCAGTGTTTACACTGCAGGAAAACATCAGCCTGTACTTTGGTCAGAACCTGTCAGGGCTATTTTTGATGTTCTATTTCTTATTTAGATGTTAAAAAGTGTAGCTGGAATTTGGCCAGAGACACAGATCTTTATAATTACAGAGATGTTTAATAAGATTCAAATCTTTCACAGGTCCCAGAACCTTTCTCTGGATTTTTCCTTTTCATTTTTATATATCTTTCCAACATTCCAAAAATGTTGACTATTTTCTGGCCATTCTTTATGCAGCTTTAAAAAGAATACAGGTAGAGAAACTAAAAAAAATCAAAGTAACCCTTGGGGCATCTTTGTAACATACCAGTATAGTCCCACAGTGTAGACAAGAAAATGGCCTATTGTAATGGCTTTCCGATATCACCACAGGAGAAGGAAACACATGCCATAGGGGTGGATGATGATGTGCAGGTTATATAACTCTTGGTTCATGGGGCAAGGAGCTTTTTCTGGCTCAGGAAAAACAAGAAGCCTATCACTTCCTTCTCCATGGGCTACAAAGAGTCCTCCAGTGACCTCTTCAAGGGCCTTAAACTGGTGAAGTATGCTCAGTCAGCTTTACCTCCAAACCATTGCTGGGGATTTGACTGAGTTTCAGGTCTATTATGCACAGGTGTTTGCCCTCACTTTCTGCATTGATTTTTCAGTTTGGTGTAGTGGTTAAGCGCACAAACTCTAATCTGGGAGAACCAAGTTTGATTCCCCACTCCTCCACTTGCAGCTGCTGGATGACCTTGGACAAGCCATAGTTCTGTCAGAGCTGTTCTCTCAAGGACAATTCTGAAAATAGCTCTCTCAGCCCCACCTACCTCACAGGGTGTCTGTTGTGGGGAGGGGAAGGGAAAGAAGTTTGTAAGCCACTCTAAGACTCTGAGCAAAGGGCGGTGTTTAAATCCAGTCTCCTCCTCCTCCTCTCCTGCTCTTCCTCCTCTCAGTTTGCTTTCTAGTCGTTGTTTCCCAGGTTTTCTGAGAATGCTTTTATACTGGTTTTTCTCTTGCTTTACTTCCAAGTTGACGGTAATTCAAAAGTATATGGATTCCCTCAGATTCCCACCCCTCCCCTTTTGCCACCCCTCAAAGGCCAAGTGGGATTAGTCGAACAATATGAGACTATTGATAGTCTTGGATCGCTGGGGGGAAAATTAATGACAGGAAACACGTTAAAAGTTTTGCTAGAGGTAGTGGTGCCTCTAGCTGCAATTCTTTGGCTACACATGCTTCAGCTCTCTGAGGAGCCTCTTCACAAACTCTGATAGGGTGGAGGGAGGGAGGGAGGGAGGGATGGGGTCAAGACCAGCATTGACTTGTGTGCCACAGAACAAGGCCAGCAGCTACTGTGGCAGCCATGGACAATCCTCAGCTAATGTGTGCTTGTGTGCACCCACATGCAGAATTGGCTAGCAAACACTTTCCCCCAAAATGTGGCATTATCCTCCCCCTCAAGTCTCAGTGACATCACAGCTCCCCACAGTTCTTCTATTCTTTGCACTGCCCCATCAGTCTCCAGGGGCTACTGGATGTGTTTCTCTGCTTTGGGCATGGATCACCCTAGAAATGTCTGCAGTTGAATTGAAGCTAGGATGTAGATCTGGTATTACTGTGCACTCTCTGGGCATTGATGGATTTTAATTTTAAATAACACTTCCCTCTAGTCTCATACTAGTTTTTTTTTTTAAATTAAAAGTATGGGGAAAATGATTGTATAGCTATTTCAAGATGGTACTTGTGTGGCAATGAAGGGGGTTGGTGGCAGATTATTAACCTTAGAAATAAACAAAACGGAGCTCCACAGCTGCTGTCAGTCTGAAAAATGTTTTTTGTTTCCCAATTAATTTTTTTTCTGTTTGACTGTGTTCCTTTGTGTTCTTTTTCATGCAAAGGAGTTAACCACGAGGGTTTTAATGGAAGATGCAGGTTTGCTGTGATGAGCCACCATCATGGTAATGGTTTCATTAAATGCATCAGGTGGCACTTTGGTTGTTGACATTCACACACATGTTACCCACTTTTTTCATTTAGTATGTAGACAGGAATGCATTAATATTGGTTTTCCTGACATTTTCCAGTGGTCAACAGCCATTGGAGTACTAACACTTTTTTCCTTGGTTGGGGAGATTTGTAACTCCTTCCGGATGTTTCGGAGAAGAGGACCTTGATGAGACCAGGAACTCCAATGATCTTGAGTGTGGTATGTTTCACTTCTCCATACCTGTTTTCCCTCCCCCCATTTTTAAATTTATATTTGCCATTTCATCAGTAAAGCACTAAACCAAAACCAACTGCACACATGTAAAGCTGAGTGCTTTAAAATGGTTTTTTATATATATTTTAACAAAACAATACAGATTTGGGCAGCTTGTTTCCATAATGTCCTCCTCCCCAACAATGCCAACGGTAAGAAGTATTTTTGGGGGTTCATCAGTATTTCCATAGGCATGAGTGCACTTTTTTTTTATGTTGGACACTGAAAACAGAGGATTCCCCACCCTCCACCAGTGCAGCAATGCTGAGTTGAAGAAGTTTATTGTTTTACATTTAACAACTAATATGGACTTGCGCACAGCCTTTTCACTAATAACTTTGAACAAACAAAAACATAAAAGGCTTCATACCCCCCACCCCACCAATGCTTATATTCAAGGCTTTTTTTTCTGGGGGAACAAGGCAGAATGGAGTCCCAAAACCTCTTCTTGGAAACAAAATTCTCAAAAAATGTTTAAAAGTTCATGAGGGGTGGGAAGTACTGGAGTTGGGAGGCGAGTTGTAGGATGATCATAGCAAAGACTTTATTAAGTGAATCAGCATGTTCAGGAGATGGTCAGATCAAGCATGCTGCCAGGGCTCCAGGGCCCTGATTATATGCCGGCCGGAGCCCCACCTCTGGCCGCACCCAAAATACCTGATAGGGGCTTAGCATATGCGCATAGTTCTGATAGGGCCTTAGGTCTTAAGTTGTAGTTCATAGGTCCCCCGTGGAAGACCTAGGCTGGCTATTGGTGGTCGTTTTGGATCCGACTGTCTATTGTTCTACCTGGCTGAAGCTCAGGTAGAATCGGGCCATGTGCTCTGACCGCATGGCGGTCGCCATTTCGTGACTAGTACACAACAAGGGGCATCAGGGGAGCATTATGTCACTTGCACACTGCTTGGTTTGCTCCCCCCACCGCTTTCAAAAGACTGCTTTCAAAAGAAGATACAGAACTGTCAAGGTGTGGAAGGATTCTAAGAATTGGCCAGCAAACTCAAGGGACAATATTCTTTATGGGGAAGAAGAAATGCACACATTGGCAAGAAGTATATTAAAACATGGTTGCGTGAAGGCCTTCATTCAGCATTAGACACCAAAAGCAAGACCCAAAAAAGTCGGTAACATGTCTAAAGTCTGGAAAATACTTTAAAGTCAAGGTAAGTCCATAGCACATGAAAATAATATTGTTTCAAAGAACCTCATGTGTTTCTTCTTCATTTCCCTCTTGAGAGTTTTGACATCTCTTGTTCCAGAAAAAAAAGCCTTGCATATATTAAAAAGGAAACATGCAATTAGCATGCACAAATAATGGCTAGAATGGCTTCACTAAGTTGGAAATGAAGCCAAGGGAGGCTCCCCCATTTAACTATGCCAGTTTTGAAACACAAAGTTAGCCAGCACCTCCACAGCTTTCCCTCCTGGCAAATTGGGTGGATGATGGAGATCATAGCCTTCATTTGGCATTGCTCTAATGATGGTGGGTTGTGATGTTTTGTGCCTACTCACAGTTGCATCAGCCAATACATGTCCCTTCTCCTCACAAATATTATGCAGGTTAACACAAGCAGTGAGCACCGCAGTCACATTTTCTGGAAACACTGTGAGGCAAGCAGAAAGGTAGTGTCAATGTGCCTTCAGTTGCCTGAAAATACACTCAAGCACATTTTGTGCCCTGCACAATGCGTAGTCAAAGTTCCTCTTGCGCCTGTTCGTCAGTGTTCCATAGGGCTTCATAAACCATCACTTTATTGGGGTATGCACCATCAGCCATAATTAGGGTTAGGTACAGTCAGCCCTTCGAGATGGAGTGTCGGGTTTCCAAGAACCAATACTTCTGAGTCCATGGCTCTGTAGAGCCAAGAGTTGACAAAAACATATGTGTTGTGGCTTTGTCTGCACCAGCCAACCTCAGTATTAATGAATCTCCCTGTGTGGTCCATAACTCCTTGAAGCAGAATAGATGAGTAATTTTTCCGATTGCCATATATGATGAACCCCTGTATCTCCCCAACTGTTTGGCAGATTTTCCCTGCCAAATCTTCAGTTCCCCTCAGTGACTGAGTTGCCCTAAGTAGTGTGTATCTCTTCTCTATTGGTATCAACTTCGAACTGTCCCACCCTTTGTTTAGATATTGATTTTAGGCTTTAGACCCAATACAGGAACTTGAGGGAAAGACAGGGGCTGTCCTGTTTTGTAAACTCTTGAGAAATGGCACAGGAGGCAAATTAACTTTCAAAAACAGAATAAAGATTTTAAAAAGGCAGGGAATATATGTATAAAAGGAATAGTCAAGGTTTTGAGATTGCTGAGGTAAAAACTTTCTAATGTATATACAGGGGTGCTTTCATAAAAAAAAGAGGCGCAGGAGCTCATTAGCATAACTTATTTGCATATGCCACACCCCCTGACGTCACTGGAAGTGTGTCAGAAGGCAATACCCACCACTCAGGCTCCACCCCAAAAGTCTCCAAGGTATTTCCCAACTCAGAGCTGGCAAGCCTATCTGATGTCAAAGAAAGAGAGAAAGAGAGAAAGAGAGAAAGAGGGAGGGGGGAGGGAGGGAGGGAGGCCCTTCCCACCCAGGAATATTGTCTAAACCTCCCAGACAGGGCTCATTTAGTGTAGTGGTTAAGGACTTTTATCTGGGAGAACCGGCTTTGATTCCCCACTCCTCCACTTGCAGCTGTTGGGTGACCTTGGGTCAGTCACAAGTTCTCTCAGAGCTCTTCTTGAAAGAGCAGTCCTCGAAAGAGCTCTCTCAGCCCCATGTACCTCACAGGGTTTTTGTTGTGGGGAGAGGAAGGGAAAGGAGTTTGTAAGCCGCTCTGAGACTCCAAGGGAAGGGAGGGGTAAAAGTCCAATCTCTTCTTCTTCTCTTTCTGCCCACCGTCGAGGTCCTGTTCCAAACACCTGGTGTTTTTGGCCACTGTGTGACAGAGTGTTGAACTGGATGGGCCATTGGCCTGATCCAACACTGGCTTCTCCTATGTTCTTATGACATTTTAGACCAAGTCACAGGCTAGCCTGATATCATCAGATCTTGGAATGTAAGCAGGGTCAGCCCTGGCTGATAGTTGGATGGGAGACCTCCAAGGAATGCCATGGTCATGATCAATGTTCCCTCTAAGCTGTGGAATTTTGTGAGCAAAAATTCTACTTTGTGAGCAACTGGCATTAAAGTTGTGAGCAAGCAATTTGGCTACTGCATAAATTAGCTTGCTCTGGAACTGTCCTTCCTTGAGCTAAGAGAAAAATGTGTGAACCGGAGGATAAAATACTGTGAGCTAGCTCACACTAATGCAGCTTAGAGGGAACACTGGTCATGATGCATAGGCCGACTACCTCTGAACATCTCTGGCCTTGAAAACCCTACAGGGTCATCATAAGTCAGTTGTGACTTGGCAGCAGCCACAACAAATATTAATACAGACCACAGTCCCCAGATAATTTCTCCAAATGACTTTGTACATCACTCTGTATAGGGCTACCCAATTGCAGAAAGCTGGGAGCCTTCCTGACCTGCTCAGGCTGGCTGCTGCACAAGGTGGGGGGGGGGGTCCAAGGAGAAGGCACCCCTGGAAAGGGGGGGAGTTGCTGATTCTGCCCATGGGGGGCCCCTGCAAGAGTCCCAGCTGCTCAGCTGAGCAAAGCCATCATGGCTAAGCAGAAGGGGAGGAAAGAGCCCGAGTCCAGCAGAGAGACTCACCGGATTCATGGCTGGGGAGGAGCTGTCCTGAGCCACAGCTCGCCTCTTCAGGTACTGTTGAATAGCATGAAAAGCACACAACAGCCACATTTCTCTCTCCCAGCAGGATTGAAAGGCTTATTGCCTCCCCCCCTTGACTTACTTGCGAGTAAACCTGCCTGGGACCCAGCTGCAAGGCTTTCCCCCTCCTCCAGTTGCAGATCGGAACCCTCCCTGGTCTCTTTGGCCACGATGCAAGAGCAAAGGGCCACCCCCCAACCCTGGAAAGAACTCCCCCACCCCTCCTCCTTGCTCGGCCTCTCCAGCTATGCAGCTGGCTCACTTTAACCCTTTCCGTGCTGCAGATTCCCCCTCCCCCCTGGCTGGCAGCACCACCCCATGCAAAGTGACTCGCAAGCAGCCCCATCCAGCTGCATTAGAGGGCGGTGTTGCGGTCTCCGGCTGCCTGGCTGAAGTCCCTGGTGCCTCCTGGGGAGAACGGGGGGAGAGGAGGAGGAGGAGAGAGAGGCTTTTCTGGAGCGTCTGCAGTCAGCCGCCACTCTGCACAGGCTCCCTGATTCCCCCCACCAAAAGCAGCAGGTTGCCTGGTCTGTCTGAGGGCCTGGAGAAGGGGGTGCAGCAGTTGTTTCTGCTCTTCCCGCAGCCATCAGAGGCCAGCCAGCCAGCCAGCAAGTGAGTGGCCTGGGAGAGCGGTCTCTGGCTTGGCTGAGGGCTCAGGCGGCCCCTTAAATAGGCGCTGCAGCAGCAGTGGGTCTAGCAATGGCGGGCCGTGGAGCTCGCTCGATCGCTCACTCATTGGCCTACCAGCTGCCCCATGTTCCACTGCCCTAGGCAGAAGTCTAATCTGCCTAGTGGGTGAGCTGGCCCTGCCAGGAAGAGAAAAAAAACAAAAAGAGCCCCCCCTTGCCCCCGCCGCCACCTCAGCCTGCCCAGAAACGGCGGCCGGGAAGGGAAAAAACAAAAAGAGCCCTCACCCCCACCCCTGCTGCTGCCCCAGCCTGCTCAGAAATGGCAACCAGGAAGGGAAAAAAACAAAAGGCCTCTAGAGGCCTCATCGGAGCCCAGGAGAGGCAGCAGCCACAGCAGGGGGGCGGGGAGACAGCCTGGCCTCTGGAGGCCTCATCCTAGGCCCTCCACGGAGCGCGGGTGACCTTACCTGCCTGCTCCTTGCTCTTCTCCTCACTGACTCAGGGCCGCTGGGAGAAGGGGGCAGGGCTTATGTACCTGCCCCCTGGACTCTTTACTCCCAGAGCGACGCTCCCCCGTGCCCCGGCCCGAATAGAGGCCTATATATATACATATATACAGAATATTCAAGAGAGTGTATTTGTACTTTTATTTCAAGGTTTTCTAGTTCTTTCTTTGAGAGGTACTTTGATTAGTATATTTCAGCACTAACATAGTTCTTATTAATGTTTTATCTGGAGGACAGTGTTTGCTTAAATTCTAGATTTCTTATTTCAGAGTTCTAGGTTTCCCTTTAGATATTACTGCTTTTCACTAACTCCTGAGATGTCTAAGCTTCTCCCCTTTATCACAGACCAGGGTTCTCTTCCCGACCCCTTTCACTGGTAGGAAGTTAGTCTCCTTGTTCCCAAGAAGCAATAACTCAATTTACTATTTGGCTTGTATGGGAGTTCACTCTAACAACCAGACCTTCCGCCAAATCTTTCTCCACTGTCTGTATAAGGCGGTTCTGTAGCTTTCCTGACTGAGAATCTAAATTCTCCCTCAGAGCAGTTTTAATATATTCAAGACAATAGGGTTTCTCTTCTTCTCTCTGTAGAAGTACTTGTGTGACTACTGCCTGTCAGAAATCACTGACTCCCAAATGTCTCTTCCCTCAGAATCCAAACCCTTTGGCTACTGATCCAGATGTTAGATTTCAGGCAAAGACCAAAGGCGAAAGACCTCTTTCCCCTCTAGATCAGCTGTTTTATTTTCTCTCTCAGCTGATGTTGACCAGTAAGTAGAGCAGCCAATCACATAAGCTCTTCTCTCCAGGGAAAATTAACTAATGAACTCCCTGACTCTCTAACACAAGCAACATTTTTAAAAGTCTGCCTTTCTGTGCAATCCATCATACCATACTTGGCAACTCTCCCACCAAGTGAATGAATGGTGAGGTGGGTGCCATCTATGGTGCCAATACAGTGCAGGAAGCCCAGACTATTGAATCCATTTATGATCAGAAAAGCTGATTGGAAACAAATATTTTGAATTTCCTCTCCCTGGGAAAAAAAGGAACCCAGAAAACCAATGAGCTTGCTTCTGTGTTGCACAGGGTCAAAGTATCACTTGTGTGCTGACCTGAGGAGGGCACAGAATTCAAGCATGACATTAGGTAAGTCATAATCAGTGGTATTGTTTGCAAATTACATGCATCACTGAAAGCTTTCTGGAATGCTGATTAGTGGGGTTGTGGAGCATGAACAATTATGGCATGGGGCATTCCAAACAAATGGGTGCTACCACAACCTTTCCCATCTGTCCACAAAGCTTGGCCGGAACATGTGTGTGTGTGTGTGTGTTTGTGTGCCTGTGTTCAGGTGTGTGTTCTGGGAATGTCACCAGTGAAAGCGCTGATATTCCAGATCACAGCATGGTCACCATGTTCAACACTGGGGGTTGCATGCCCTGGGAGTTAACAATACCCAGTGCGAGCTCCCTATGTGTTCCACATTGCAAAGGGCAAAGGTTGAGTCCAGTGCCAATGAAATTTGCCAACAAATATTTTTCTTGGTGGAACCCGTCCTGTGCCTGCACACCTCCCTTGACAGAATGAGGATACATAAACCTCTGTTTGGAAATAGCTTGCTTTGTGACCCTTTGGAATCCTTTAAGAACAACAAGCTGTGATTTCTGATATAAGCAGAAAGATATTGACTTAGCATGTGAGATGAGATCAGTTTAAGTCAAGCAAGTATACATGGGGAGACTGCAGGGTGCTGCAAATTATGCAAATTATGTTTCTCCTATAAGGTCACTCTCATTTCATGCACATATTTAAATAGCGCCATCTTTTAGGGTAGGCTGACTTGCTGCATTGCTGTGTCTGAACTCTGTCAGGCAGCTGTTCACAAGCCACAGTGTTTAGCAAACAATGCTTCTCCCATGAGATTCCTCCCACTTAATGTACATGGCCAAATGGTGATATCTTTCACAGCAGTTGCCTGGTCTTTCATAGTGAACTCTGTGTGGCAAAGCTTCCAATGAGAAAATTGGGGGGGACCATCTTAAGAGTACTGGAGTAGTTCATTCTATTTGCCCTTCCTAATTTGGTGAGTAAACACCTTAAGGATACCTGATACTACTTACACTCAATGTCTTTTATTTCTGAGCAAGAGGCCAACATTTTAGATGCAGGTGGCCAAGATCATCAGTGAGGAGATGCATATGAAATATAAGAAGACAGAGACAGTGTAGGAGGTGCTCTTCTGTCATTTGTGATGCTCCATATTATGTTTCAATGTGAAAGGGAGGACAGTGCTAACCAATGCTCCCTCTAAGCTGTGGAGTCTACTTTGTGAGCTATTAGCATTAAAGTTGTGAGCAAGGCTACTGCATAAATTAGTTTGCTCTGGAGCCATCCTTCCTGAGCTAAGACAAAATGTGTGAGCGAAAGGCTAAAAAACTGTGAGCTAGCTCACACTAACTCAGCTTAGAGGGAACACTGGTGCTAACAGGTGCCATGGAGAGAGTCTTGCAGAGGGCAGAAGGTGTCATGAAGAACTGATGGCAGAAGAGAATCACAGGTTTGACCAGATGGTGGAAGATGGTAGGCTGGAAAGACATGGCTTTTGGGATGTGATGCAAGGGAACATGGACCCCTCTCCCCAACACAGGCCACATTCTTAACTGGAGCCCAGTGTGCTCTACAAGGCAGAGATCTCCACATGCCTCAGATCCCTTGGTGAAATGCTGCTACCCAGGTGCATGAAGGCTCATTTGATGGAAAACAGTGATTGGCCACCCATGACTATGCCATTAACTGTTGCTAGTAATTGTGCACGAGGGGGGAATGATTGGCTCTGGGAAGGATGGTGTATCAAAAGTGGCTACTGCTGACAATGTTTTTTGTTTCTTTCCTTTCATTGTTGTCATCTGCCCACACCCCGATCCCAACCATACAATAAAGCATGTTGTAAGTTAAAATGTGCAGGGGCTGCAAACAAGGGCATCGTTTTGTGCTGGTTACTTTTAGAGGAAGAATGCAATAACAAGTTTTCCAATTTTTGACAGGCAATTTATTGAATACAACAAATACTGCACCACTATCAAAACCAACCCACAAAAGACAGACAAGTAATGTGGGATACAACCAACCAATGACTCAACTATGTACAAACATTTACAAAAATAACACTTCCCCCCAGCACAGGCCACATTCTTTACTGAAGCCCAGTGTGCCCCACAAGGTGGCTCATAGTCCACTCCAGCTGAGTTACCCTTTGCATTAAGTATTGCGCTGTGGATTAAGGAAAGACAAAGCACTGGTCATTTACTTGTGCTGTAAACCTTAGGAACAATTTCAGTTCTACCACAAACCTTAATTCAGTAACATTTATGAACTGTGCAGCCAAGCCAGAGAACATCCCTAACCGTTCCCCAGTGAGACCTAGGTCGTCATGCCCAGCATCCAAGCACCACCTAGTTGCACACAGCAACATCAGGAAAACCTTATTTGGCATTATGCTCGTGACCTATGATTGTATCACACATGTGAGATCACCCATTCTGTTAACTTTGATCAATAATGGGGATAGGCTGGCATGCATTGTCAACATGCACCTTCCAGTGCGCAAGAGCACTCATTCCTTGGACTGTGTGGCAAAGCCAAAACTATAATTTGACCAACTCTTGTGGGACCATAACTGAGCACTCACTGGTCAATGTGAAGGGGGAAATGTGGTTTTTAAATTGCAGGGCAAAGAACAGAATTCATATGTCACTCATGGAGAGGTATCAAGCCTCGAGGGACTGTACTGCCTCCAGCACTCCAACATCCTCCAGGGACACAGATGGCGTGGGCTGGTTGGCAATGTCCTCTGTCTGGATGCCAGCCTCTAGCCATTTGTGCTGCCCACTACATGTGGATAGAAAGCTACTATTTATACTCCAGCTATGGCTTGGCTAATGAAATACAGCAATGTGGGCTCCAGGACAGGAACAGTCACAATGCTGCTGTTAATCTGCCTGGCACAGGGGAAGGTACATGTGCTTCCCTGGAAGGCCTCTTGTCCATCAACCTTATCATGAAATTGCATCTTCTCTTCCCCCTCAGCCACCATTATCTGCTTTCCACTCTCCTCCTACTGCAGCATGGGTGGAGTTGACATTCTTCTGGCAGCGGCAGTGGGTTTGCAAAAGAGTATACAGGAACCATCTATTACCATCACATATGTGTTAATGAGACTAGATTTTCATTCTGGTGTCTACTACAGCCACCACAATGATTGCTCTATTCACAACATCAGTGTCACTTTACAAGGGTGTCCCTCCATAGAGAACTGTGCACCTCTACTTATGGAGAAGCTTTGATCCAATAATCCGCTGAATCGATGGATTGTGATGGGGAAACTGTGCTGCACCTCTCACCTAGTCGAACATAAACACATTTTTGTCTTTCTTGCTTCTCCACCATCCCACAATTCCTTGTAGGGTCTGACTTGTAAAAAGTGGAGCCTTTGACTAATTCTTCTAAATTCTAGTTGTTCAGATTTTTGAAAAAAAATGATTTTTCAAGGCCAGGCTGGCTAGCTACAGCTGGGGCTTGTCAGCAGAAAGAAACAGACACAGACACTATAGTACAGACAGTTAAGCCTGTGCTGAGAAGATTCAAGTTATAAAGGCCCTTCAGAGACCAAGGAACAAATGGAAAAAAATATATTGTTTGGGGTATTATAACAACTAAAAAGTAAGGAATTTCACTTCTTCCAGTACCACTTGGATCATACAGAACTTTAAGAAGCTGAAGAAGAGTTAAAGCAAGCAAAGAAGTCATTACATTAGCAAAGCTAGCAGTTCACTTGAAAAAGCAAAATAAAGAATCTGTAGGCATGAAATGTAGTATGTTAACCAGTGGTGACAGGGTGTGCTCTTGTGCTTTCTTTAAAAAGCAGTTGTCTTCCCTCCAAATAGGGCTTTAGCAGAATCCACATCTTTTGCTTTCCCACAGAACTTGTTCTTGATTCAGTACAACCAGGAAGTGTCAGTGTAGCTATCTGCAGCCATAAATCCATCACTGTGTAACTTGCTGTGCAAAGTGCTCTAACACAAAACACGAGGCAGCCATCTGCTTACCATGTATGATTGCTGCTCTCTGCAAAAAATACAGTTCTGCTCCCAGCACTTAAGAGTGATTAGCTGTAACTTACGATGCTTGCTGCAGTTCACTCACTGGTGGGTAATTACAAGAGAAAGGAACTTTGGGAATGTCTGAAGTCTAGGAGTGACTGGTTGGCAAGGAGTCACATTTGTGACAGCCTTAAAGTCCAGCAAATCTCTTTACACATGTATCTAAAGAGGGGATGAAGGCAGGGCCACAGTGAGGCTTTAGCTGAGCTTGTTGATCTTTTATGGAGACTGTTCCAAGGTCTGCCCTGCAAAGCTTGAAGTGCTGGTTTCCTTTCTCTTTGGCAAAACATTCTTCGATTAAAAGAGGAAAGGCTTTAATTGCCCCTTCTGTCACAAGCCCAACTCAGCAATTTATTTTTCCAGTAGTCGCATCTGTCTTTTATTGGTTCTTTGGCGGGCACCTCTGTTGGCTCCACAATACTATTTTCTGTTCTGTGTCTTTCAGGCTGCTATGGGGATGGGTGTTGGCTAGGTCTGGAATGCATGGCCTCCTTATAGCTATTTTATGCCCTGTTATAAATTTTGAGGCTAAGCTCCCATTCAGGGCTTTGAATAGAATAATATTCAATTCCTTTTTATGTTCAATGGCTCTGCATTTAGGAGTTTCTATAAAATGGCCAGTTTATAAAGGAAAATTAAAATTCTGTCCGAAATGTAGCTCCTGCACTCCCACACTTTAGATCAGTCCTGCTTACTTTGTTTAGTCAGGTTTATACAGACTGCATCGGGAGCCTAGATTTTCAGATAGCTCAGGCACAGATCTCTAAGTGCCCCGTGTATACAGTCATGCCCAGATTTTTGAAAGTGAGAAGTGTTCATTGAGTAAGTCTCAGAGTGCCCTTTATGAGGCTACTTAGAAGGGATTTAATAGAATGTAGTGAATTGACTTGGTGCCAGTATAGTGGAGGAGGCTGTTTCATGAGTAGAAAATGGCATAACAAAAGATCCCACAATGAGAAAGAGAAAATTTGGAGGTCCAGGTTGTAAAACAGAACAGATAGTGTTGTGTGTACTTCAGCCAGGTCCATTTTCAAGAGTTTTTTGGGTGCCCAGGCAGAGAGTTTTCTGGGCCCCTTTCCCTTCTTTGCCCAGCTTGCTTGTGCCCTCCTTCTCTCCTACCCATTCACTTGGCTCCCATATGCCTGTATGACTTTTCCCTGTCTGCTTAGGAGCCCTCCCACTGCCCATGCTCACAGCTGCCTGTACCATCTGCAGCTCTTTTCTGGTGGCACTGGCAGTGAGTGCAGTTGGGAGCATAGGCGGTGGAGCGCTAGCAACTGAGAGAGGATCAGTGGCAATAGGCCCTGTCAGCGGCCCTGGCAACTGCTCCATCTCAGACAACGGCCATGACTTCACCCTTTTAACTGATACTGCCAGAATGATGTCTTATTATTGCCTGTGCTAGGTAGTGCTAGGTAGTCAAGTTAAGATGCCATTGAACAAGACCTGGAAGCTTCCATTTCCAAGATCATTTGGGTACCTTAGAACTTTTCTCTGGAACCACCCAGAGTTCCTGTCATGGAACTCTAGTACTGAATTATACAGACAACCAAAAAAGAAAACCCTTCCCCCATCATTTTTGATGGAATTAGGCTGCCTGGGGAGGCATGAACTGCAAATGCTTTTTAAAGATGTCAGTAGGCATGGGATAGACTCATATCCACTGTCACTTGAAGTTTGGCTCCTAGATAGGAAATATGGCTGAATGTATTTGAATTATAGCTGTTCTGCAAATGACACTGAATAGTCTCAAGTTTTTTAAAAAAAACAACACTACAGGGTCAAAATAATGGTATAAACATAAACGAATAAAATGGTGCAGAATAGTGCAGAACAGGCTGTTTCAAGATATATGAATACCAATGAAGTAGGTGAATAGCCTTTAGTAATGTGTAAGAATAGAGGGACATACATGCATGCCAGTGAACCCAATTCAAAATACTATTTTTGACCTTTAATTCCATCCATGGTTCATGCCTGCCATTTCTCAGGGAGCATCTTTATTTATGATAATCCCAAATTCTTTGTGATACATTTCCAGTGATCCTTAACACACTTATTAAGGAGCAAGTCCAATACATTTCAATGGAATTTACTTTTGACTTATATTTGTTTAAGATTGCACTGTATGATCTATAGGGAAGACCCTTCTCTCCCTTCCAAATTTCTTCAGTAATGCCCTCTTTCAAAATCCTTCATTCAGATGAAGTAACAGCTGTTTGGGAAATTGTTTACCCAGATGACTGGGTTACTATTACTACTATTGTTCCTCTGTATGAGAATGTGAGGACTGAATGAGTTAGCATATGTAATGAGATAAGAAACCAATATCCCTGTTGAGTCCTGGGGAGGTCTTTGTTCCAAGTATTTTAATAACTTGTAATTCAGCAATTTCCCTTTCCATTCTGTTCCTGAAGTTCCTTTGTAATAAAACAGCTACTTTGAGGTAATCCATTTAATGTCCTGGAAGGTTAAAGTATTCTCCTACAGTTTTCTCAGACTTGTGATTCCTGATGTCAGATTTGTGTCCATTTATCCTCTGGCATAGGGTTTGTCCTGTGTAAAGAATGGAAGGGCATTGTTGGCATTTAATGGCATATACAATATTAGAAGATGAGCAAGTGAATAAGCCTGAGATGGTGAAGCTGATGTTGTTAGGTCCAGTGATTGTGTTGTCTGGGTATATGTGGCAGCAAAGTTGGCATCCGGGTTTATTGCAAGCTCTGGTCCCAGTGTCCATGTTCAAATTAGATGTTGCATTATTGTGGGCGAGGAGTTGTTTGAAATTGGGGGTTTGTGCCTCCCATTCCAAGAAACTACTACCTGGATCTATTAAAAAGATTGTCAGTATCGAATGCACTTATTTTCTGGTTTGCTTTTTAAAGTTTTATATGATAAGATTTGATATTTTTGCATGATACCCTGGGGAATGATGTCTTAGAGTGGAATCTCTTTCTGAGGGGGATAAAATAACTGTATAATACAAATTACCTAAAAACAAGGTACTTACTATATAACTGTGTCCTTTAAGAACCTCAAAAACTGACATTTTCATCTCCTTTTATCTTGATATTTTCTTGTTCACCTATCTCTGGATGATTTTATTTTCCTTAGAAAAGAAATCAGAATGTTTGCATTAGCTTATTTGCTTTTAAAGGTCTGTGGAAAATAAGCTCTTGAAAATATCTGCCCTGTTGTGTGAGGAACAGGTGGACCTGGCTTGCGATGGAAACCTGGCTAGAGGACTCTGATGTGGTCACTTTGACACAAGTAAACACTGGCTGGGCATAAAGTCCATCTCCAAAGTTGAACTGGAGGACAGGGTGTGAGATAGCATTTCTTTTCCATGAGACACCTGTTGCAGACAGAGGCTTGCTTTGATTGTATGTACCTTGTGTTGGGCACCAGGAACAGTTTAAGGGATTCTGCTGGTATACTGTCCTCCTAGGTCACCAGCAGGGTCTCTAGTTGAGGTGATGGAGACAGTATTGGACTTGGTGCTACGGATACATGAACCCTAGACATGTGTCAGTGTGAATATGCACCACTTACAATTCAAGCTAAACCCCCACACTAACATTGCCTATGCGAGTTATCCACTTTCCACCGTTTTTCACTCCAAATAATAATAAGTATTCCCTGTCAGTATGAAAGATTAGAAGCCCACTAAAAAGCCAGTTATCCCATGAATCTAAAGACTATGCCAGTTACACCACTCAAGAGGAAGAGTAAGGGCGCGATCATACGCACCCATTTGCGACACAAGAAGGACGATTTCCCGCCAGCTCAAAGTGGCGCGATCACACAAGCACATCTGGGAAGCGTCCTGCAGCCGTTGTCAAAGTGTCGCAAACCACTTTGAGCCAGTGGGGAATCGGCTTATTTAGCTACCAGTGAAAAGGCAGTCTCAAATGGTTTGTGACGGCACAGAACTGACCTTTCCTGGTGTGATCACGCCAGGGCAAACAAGTGGCATTGGGGAGCGGGCTTTTTGGGTTTTTTCCCCCTCCCATCCCGGTATGCGCATCATTGGATGACCCCGAGGGTGGAGAGGCAAGTCATCGATCCCTAATAGAAGCAGATAAGCGCACTGAAAACGGCTGGGAAAAAAAACCCATCTCACCTGCGGCTGCGTGTGATCACGCAGCAGCAGTTCACCCTCACAGGTCCATGGACCTGTGTGATCCCACAAAAGCGGCACAAATTGCGCCGGCACAAATTTGTGTCACTTCCCGTCCGGCTTATCTCGCTCGTGTGGACGGGGCCTTAAGTTGCCAAATAGCAGACTATAGTATAGTTGGCTAATCTGTAAAGATCCAGATGAGGAATACAGGTGTCTAGGCAGCAAAATTATTATGAAGGAGAAGAAGTGACATGTATCATAAGCCAACAGGAACTGAAGCAGCTTGTAAATATTAGTGGTCAGAGCCTATCAAAAGTATATTTTCAGGAAGGATACTGGTTGCAGTAACCTTGGCAGATTCCAGGTGGGAATGCTGGTAATTTCACTGTGAATACATCTGAATGTTGAGCTTACTATGTTCAAATGTGATGATCACATGTGAGCTGATCATTTTGTTACATTCTGTTCATGCCAGGCAGCTGCAAATATATGCTAAACTGGTTTGTATCAGGTTTTCCCCAAACTTCACGTGCACAAAGTCACTGCCGATTCAAACTGATCTGCAGCCATTAACATCACTAAGGACTACTCAGATGAACACCAAAAGGTGAGATTTATTGAAAACAATTTTTATTGATGGCTGATTTGTATGATTTGGGAGTGATCTAATTGTCTATTTAAACAACTGCCTACTGTGCAGAGCAATTCCACAGCATGGATGGGGAAGGTAGAAGAATTCAGTTGGGTTGTTTGAGAAAATGCAAAAAGCCAGTTGTGCTGTATTGTGTGTTTCATAAAGAAATGAAACAACCTGCCAGACAGCCACATAAATCAGATCTCTGTTTGCAACTGGTTGAATAGGAAGCAAGCCAAACCTATGGGTGTTCAAGCATTCCTGGTTCCAGGTGGGAAACGGTGTTTGAGTGATGGTCGTTCTCTCTGATCAGTGAAATAGGACTTTGTCAGGCCATTTAAACTGTGTAAGGTAGGATTGTTGGGACAATTAACCCAAGGCAGGAAATGAAACAGTCTTACCATATCTGGGCACGATTCCTGTAACAGAAATACCAATACGACTGGAGTTCTGCTAGTGGTTAAAAGCACCCTGAGGATCCTTGACTAGTGCATAGGCACTAGCAGAGGCCAGACTTTCCCCAGGAAATTCCTTGTGTTGCCCATACTAGTCAAATTTGTTTGAATAAATTAGGAATGGTCATTTTGTGGCTCTCTGTCTTTAACCTCAGTAAAACCTCTGTACAACTCAAAGAACATATGGTCCCAGCACTAAGGTTTGAGGGTAGGGAAAAGTAAACACAAACAAAATGGAAGTTTTTCATAACAGAGGGAAGGAACCATTCCTGCCATATAATTTGTACATCCAGTTATTATCAGAGCAGTGCGGTGCAGGATCACACAGGGGAGTGGGTTTTTGTTTTTTGTGGGGGGTTTTGCTACTGCAGTAACCTATGAAACTGACACAGGACAAAACATAGAGAAAATCTGGCTTTTGTGATATCAGTTTCAGAAGGCCTGAGAAACTCTATAGACTCTCATTTAAATCTGATGTGAGCCATTGGAAAAGCAATATGTTGTTGTTCCATGTGACTTCTTCATTTCAATGCTCTTATCATGTATGGTGGCTTCTATGCTGCACTTTTATCATTCCAGTGGTGAGTTAGCCTGGGTGGACACATAATGCAGGGTGTATTGCCTTGTACATGTATGGCAGAAAATTTAAATGAAGTGCACTGATAAGTAATTATCCCTGGATCACGCCAAATCTCAGTTGTGCCACAGTCAGTGGCACAATTGTGGTTGGGAGGGATTTATTTGCTCTTCGAGCCACATTCAGCCAGTGAGTTATTCTGTATAACAACTTCCCATATAAACTAATTCAACATCATTCAATGGTAAAGTGTTGTGGAAATATTCCTTCATAGTTATTTATGATAATGACTACCCTCCTTACATTGCTAGGTCAGCACAGATAGCTCATGAGATATTTTCTGCTCACAGCCAATGTATATAGTCACTTCCCCCAGTAAGACCTCATTCTTTTGGTATGTGATTTCCGCAATTGCAATATATATTCTGAATAGAACAAGTCCAGCATACAAATTGTAGACTTATTTGGTACCCCTTGGGAAATTTCAATCATTCATTTGCTGCAATCACCCACAGTAAATAATCCTCTTTCAATCCTTTTTCAGTGCACTTTCCAACTGGATTTTACTGTGTGAACTGGCAACATCCAGCCTGAAAGTGCACTGCAAGTGAATTGAAAGTGGATTATTTAGTGTGGGTGATCACAGCCATTGTGTGTGTCAATTTCCCATGCCTTTACAGACACATATGAAACTATCTATCAAAGTCTATCAAAGCTGTCTTCTCCCTGGATTCATATGGTACAGTTGGCACCACCTTTTCCATCTGTTGTAACCTGCCAACCACTGCATTGTTTACTTCCATTTAAAGCTGCCATAGAGCATGAACTGCTGGTAGAGTCAGGCCCACTAAGAGGGGAGACTGAGGGTACAAAATTAAGGGGCACCAAATCAGCTAAAGGACCAGAGTAATACTGTATTCAGTGAATACATTTCCACTTATTTTACTTTTAATACAGTTCTGCACTGCGGCCCTAGGGGCACACGGAAGGCAGAGCACACTAAACAGCAGTAGCTCTATCTGCTCACAGTGCCTTTCTGCCACCTGTACTACAATGAGTGTAAAGCAACACTTGTGTGTCATGAGATGCTGCTAAGCCCATCAACCAAGCCAGCACTGGAGCAAAGCAAAGTCATCAGGCACAACTGGTAGTTGCTACAGTCATTGCCTGGCTACAGCCTCTCAACAAGGTCATTTCCAGCAGTCTGTTTTCTTCTTCCTTTCCTTCCACCCAGATCTACAGTTTTGTCTGCTCAGTCAGATCTTGCAAAGGGCAGTCCTGTTAGTATGCTGTCCTGTTAGTATCCTAAAATAAAACAACCTTTCCTTCTCTTCTTCTTAATTCATCTCTCCCTTTCTCATACTTTTATCCTCCATTTCACTCTTCCTTTCATGATCTGTCTTCATTTCTGTCTCCCCCATCATCTATTTTTTCCTGTGCTCCCTTTTTATTTCCAAGTCT
The DNA here is from genome assembly GCA_029233225.1 of Lepidodactylus listeri. Lineage (NCBI taxonomy): Eukaryota > Metazoa > Chordata > Lepidosauria > Squamata > Gekkonidae > Lepidodactylus > Lepidodactylus listeri. Next base: position 132,731,363 of record JARCFY010000001.1, on the reverse strand, counting down.
TAGTCTCAACTACTTCTCATCCCTATCCTGCTTGACAACTGAGAACATATCCAATAGTAACATAGCAGCGAACCTTTGTTAATATTATGAACAGAAAAGGGAGTCCAGTTAATATTTCCCCATGATCTATATCAGTAGTAAATGGATACCACCACCCCCAATCCACATCCTTTACATGCATGGTAAAGGGGCTGCAGTGGCTCAAGTGGCCAAGATGCTGAACTGCAGACTGGAAGGTTGATAGTTCAGCAGTTCGAGACCCAAGTGCTGCATAACAGAGTGAGCTCCTGTCTCTGGTCCCAGCTCCTGCCAACCTAGCAGTTCAAAAGCAAGAAATTGCAAGTAGATAAATAGGTACCACTTCCGTGGGAAGGTAACAGTGTTCCGTGTACCTCGGCATCTAGTCATACCAGCCACATGACCACGGAAATGACTTTGGACAGCGCTGGCTCTTCAGCTTGGAAACGGAGATGAGCACTGCATCCCTAGAGTCATATTCGACTTGCTTTCAAGCAAGGGAAACCTTTGCCTTTACCTAATGTAATTTTAACTTGTCTTAGTATTTATAAATGTGAAACAGAAGTTAGAACTTCTTCCTCCTCTTCTTCCCCATTGTTTAATTACATTTGAAATCCTATTCAAGTATTGTGTTGTTGTTGTATTGGTGGGGTATCTAATACTCCTTGTAAACATTAATTTGCTACTGCGCATTAATTATATACTAGTTTAAAAAGTCAGCAAAATCAATCCCAGTTATTCCAGTGTCACCCAGCAACCTTCCATGGCAGGCAGACTGGGGATCTGAGTATTATAGACAATAAAAAGTCTATAATATGTTGTCCATTGCAGAAATAACCTGGTCCACAAAGTTCCAATCCCTTCATTTTTGGCACTGTAACACCTAACATTATCCTTGTGTTTTATTTTCAAACACCTAGCATTATTTACTGATGAGTTATGCCTGCCACAAACACAGACCGTTAGCTCCCATTGCAAATACCATGTGTGGCCCTGCAAGGCACTTATGTGCTCTTATAGACGTAAAGTCTATAAGTGTCAATAATGGACTGGGTTGCTAAATGTGTAAGAGGGACTGAGATGCAATGTGACCAGATCACAATGCCAGCTGTACACACACACCAGCCGACACCTAAGACGATGTGCCAATGGTTCCCAAGGTTGCCAGCTCCCAGAGACATCCTTTAACACTGATACTCACACAGAAACAGCCACTCGCCATTGTGGTTTGAACATGTGCTTCCAGACGCCATCAGAGAAGCACTTCTTCATCACGCAGCCAAACTCCCCCGCCACCTTCTCTGCTATGAGGGCACAAAAGATTCTTTCCCACTTCTGTGAACAATGGACTTGGCCATCCAGAAACCGGTTCTGCAGCCCTGAGAACAATAAGACTCCTCAACTCCACAAAAGAGCTAGCCGATGAGTCATTCCGACCCTCCAGGTATCTCTGTCACAGTTCAGGTAGAGTTTAACATTACCCAACTCCTTAAGCCCCCTCCCTATTGCAGAAGTGACTTTTGGAACGGACCACCAAGGGGTGGTCTCAAGGGAGGTGGCAAGCAAAGGCCTCCCCCAAAGCCCCCTAATAAAAACAGCTACCCAGCCATGTGGTCGCTCTCTCTCTCCTTGCCTGTAGACTAACCCTGCCCTATCTTGCAGACTCTGGCATAGCTAAGCAAGAGCCTTTCCACTGCTGGTTCAGTTCACGATCCCCAGTTCCCTATAAACACCCTTATTTTTTCAGCTCTGATCACATCAACTCTCCAGACAGGTAATTATTGCCCTTGAAATGGATACCAATGATTTACCTGCAAATGCAAATGTCTCTGCTCTATCTATTTTTCCTAGTTTTTGAATAACTGTGTGAGTGATTGTTGTATTGTTAGCCTGAGAAAGATTCTTCAGTAAAGGAATCATTTTATTACTGAAGACAGCCTCCTTGTCTATTTCTGGTGCTTCTGGAAGAGGTGGGACCTCTTTTGTTATGATGTGTTGTTTGGATCATATGGGGGCCTCCTAGATGGAATCCTTGCCTGGGGGCCCATGGTGGCTCTCAGCAGCCCTGTGTAAAATTAGTCTGGTGTGCTGTTGCTTTGGTACTAAGAAAGGAGAAGCTTAAATGGAAGAAAGAAATAGAGCTGGTGGGGACAAAATTGAAGAAATAAAAGTGGAAAACCTAGAGTTTTGTTTGCTAAATGATCTTTCAGGAGGAAAGAGGGGCAAATAAGAAGGAAAATATGATGAGAAAAGAAAAGATAGGGAGTGCAGGAGAGTGGAGGAAAGGACGGAGTGATCCAAAGAAAAATGGAGGGTGCAGAGAGTAGAGAGAGTGTTCTGTGGGAAGCACAGAGAAAAAGAAAGGTGATATATAATGGGTTAAAACACCAAATTAACATTGGAATAAAAGTTCTTTCCCACACTTAACATATCAATGAGGAACTTGAGTTAATAAAAAAATTAAAATACAGCTCTTGAGTTAATACCATTTTTTAAAAAAATGTAATGTAAAAAAATCACCCTAGGAATGATTTCACTTCTGCCAACTCTGAACTTTGAGTAAATTTTAACATAGTAGATTGTCGAAAGCAAAAGAGTAGCACTAAGACTAGTTTGGAACTGTGTAAAACTGAGCTGTGATTCTTTTTCATTCCAACATTGCAGACTGTCATATCACTCTCAGATGACAAGTTGAATATTTATCTTCTAGAGGGGAATTCCACCTGCCAACTAGTGAAGTAATTTATCAATAATGAGGTCAGTCTGAGTGCAGTGAAATGGATGGTGATTCTGTCTTGCTAGACTTCCCTTTTGGAAGACTGAGACGAAAGAAAACAAGAGATGCTATCAAATAGGAATTGAAACTACTCAAAGGCTTGACAAAGAAAGTAGAACAGATTATCATAGCCCAAGATATATATGTGTGTGTGTGTTAAGCGCTAGCAATAGAAAAATGTTGGCAAGCAGTACTTCCAGACATGTATCAGCAATTTGTATTCAGTTGTCTAAATTAATTTTGTTACAGCATGTGGTTGGGAAGCATATCCTAGACACATAGCCATGTCAGTAAGTCCCACTTTCCAATTCAGAACAAATCCACACCAGGGAGTAGGGAAGCCTGAGTCTTTGGGGGGGGGGGGGGGGCGGGACTTCCTTCTACCACTTCTGGTGTTCAAGGGATCTGCCAGCTTGGGTTTCACCTGGTTTAAGGGGATATCTCATACAGCTGGGAATGAAGGGATCCTTTGATAAACTGATGAGGTTCCAAAGCAATGAGACCTGGAATATAATGAAATCAATATTCGCTTTATTAAGGGCAATAATTAATACATTCAAGCAGCCATGATCATATCAGGCCATAGAACAATACAAACATCCTAGACCTGAATACCCATGCTGATGCAAATATGCAAATGTCCACACATACTATGTAACACGTGTTTCTCAAGAAATACAAGAGACCAAAAGGGTAGAACAAGAGGATAAATCAAAGACCTCATTTATTTACTTATTTATTTCATTTAATGGAGAGCCAAAGCAGTTTATAATAGTCCACTTTATCCTTATACCAACCCTGTGAGGTAGGTTTGGCTAAGAATGCTAAGTGAATTATAACTGCTGATTCACTTGGATGCACTTTTTAAGGAAGCAGAACCTTCATTCTTTTGCTCTAGCACACTGCACATGTGCACAGAAGCATATACCTTGAATAAAACTCTGCTGGACTTAAAGGTGCCACTGGACTCAAACTTTGTTCTGCTGCTACAAACCAACACGGTACCCACTTGAACATTTATCATATATTTGAGTTGACAGGACTCTTTTGGCACAAAAAGGTTAGGATATGGTTGAAATCTCACATATGCACATTCTGCTTTCAAGAATGAGGGCAGTTCAGAGTGTGGGGGGGAAATAAATGCCATGAGAGTATAGATGGTTTTGTACACAGAAGTGAGATTGCTGAGTGTTAGCCAGCAAGGCACTTTCTGTGCTCTTATGGAGTTTTATATCCATAAGTCTGAACTCTGTGTTACCAATAGTGGTAGGGTCTTGCGCTTTCTTCTAGAATAGGAGCCAGCTCCAGCCCATGCCAGGAGGATGACACCCTAAGCAGTTCACCCCAAGACAAAGACAAAGGATTCTTCTTGCCATGAGGCTTCCTTCTGTCAGACATCCGCTAGCTAACCCCCACTCCCCACTATACATCTGGATAGTTATGCTAACTAAACTGCCTAGCAACTAATGTGCCAGCCATCAGATACTTGGCTAAAACCATCAACTAACAATAGGTATGGCCAGGTGAGTCATCGGACCCCAGACTCAGCGTCTGTTTCCTGATGAGATCATGCTCTTGTAACACTGACCAACCCCTGGACCTCCTCCCTTTGTTCACCTTTAACCTATAGCAAGGTCCAAGAGGGACGGACCGCCTAGTAGGTGTGTTAGTGGGTTGTGGTCTGCAAAGCCCGCCCCAAGACCCCCAATAAAAGCCCAAACCGAGAGTCACTCGGCCTCTTGAGCCGTCGCCCTCTATCTAACCTATTGTCCCTTCAGTCCAGCTTTCTGTCCCCAACCCTTGCCTCCATCTTTGAACCCCTTTTTCTCTCTCTGGACTCGCAATCCAGGAGAACTACGTGGTCTTGCTGGTTCAAGCCTCGTGGCCCCATAGCTTTTATACCTTTCTCCCCCATCCAACTCATCCTGACATCGGACAACGCATCTAAGGTAATGTGCTTTTCCCACCAACGATACCTGCTCATGCAAAAGTGCTATTTTCTCTCTTTATTTTATTAGGCCTGTAAGAGTGTGTGTGTGATTACGTTTTTGGTATGCTTGATTACATGATCCAGTAAACAACATTGAACTTGGAACCTGCCTCACGTGCCTCTTTCCTTGAGAACTCCCGGGAGGGGTGGGACCCTGGTATAGCTGGCAAGAACCCGTGTATTTTGCTGATTGCTAAACGTAAATTAAAGCAATTCGGCTAACATGAGTGTGTGGCTGAAATACTGCAAACAGATAGCTACCATAAGAATGCATAATACTTGAGAACTGTTTTGTCAAAGACATAATGAATTTCAGCATGGCCACCAGAATATTTGGACCAGGATCTGTAAGGGATGGAGTTGCAATATTAAGTTAAATTCCCCTGTAAATTCAAACGTCACCAGCAAGCCTCATTATTAACTACTCCAAGACCACTTGCAGGGAAAAATCTTCTTTGAGTGCGCTGAGTAGGACAGCAGTGACATGCTGCTGAATTTAAAATAAAGCAGTCTCTTTTACAATTAAATTACTTTTTAAGGATGGCCACAAATTGCCCCAGAGTAGAAAGGTTTTCTGCACCCATTTCCCTTTAATCGCTTATGTGATTTCTTGACAAATTTCAAGGACAAGTTTTGATTTGCTCTTATCTTTAAGTGTGCATTTGTGTGCCGGAAGATTGGGTTGTAGTATTTCCAGCCTTTGATTTGGGCCTGATGGATGATTTCTTTCATCAGGGGTCATGTGCAGTGCTAAATATGAAGTCTGTGTGGTCACTGTTTGTTCAGTTGTTGCATATTAGCTCCTCAGTGGTTAAGACGATCTGAACAAATAAGAGGGCTTACATGACATTATATTACCCTTTATTAGTAGGAAATTGAAGTCTAGAGATTATTATTAAGCCTCAGCCACTGAAGTCTGACAATGCTCTTGTAGAAACCTTTCAGACTGACCTCTGATCAGCTGCATTAGGAGGATTTTACCCTTGTTACTAATTAAATAAACAACTCTGTTAGTATTAAGTCCTCCTCATAGCCATTTCATGACATCAGTTCTTGAATGGACCACAGGATAAAGGGAATCTGGTTCCCTTTTGGAAAGGAATGGTATATTTTGCATATTAAGATTCTGACATGAGGGTCATCTGTTGCTCAGATGCCTTACTGTGATTAAATCACTCTCGTATCCAATGTCAAGAGTGTCTCATTGAAGTTAGGGAAAGGAAAAGCATGATTTCCATTCAATTGAAACTTTTAGAATGGCAGGAAAACAAGTTCAGTGTATTATCCAGAAGGCTTCTGGGCATTTGATCACTTTTTCTTGTGGTGGTAAAATTTGGAGAGATGGGTTTAGTTATCACATGGAACTGTTCTGGTAAATTGTGTGTACAGATTCTCTGCACTGTGCATCTTTGTAGTCTAAATGTTACTGACTAAATTTGGAAATGCCATCCAAATATGCCTTTGATTTGGATTTTTTACATAGTTTATCTCTTAGCTGAAATACATTTTTTTTGCTACCTGAACATGTGCATATGCATTGTCCCAGGAATACTGATCTTTTAAGCAAGTACATTTATATAGTCCACATAAGTATATGGCTAATGTGCATGCCTGTCAGGTATAAAAAAAACCACAGGGAAAAAATAATATAATGACTTTTTAAAACAAATGTATTTTATGCTTAAATTACACATTTTTCTTTCAAAAGAAGTTTATCAGACCTATGTATATACAAGGGAAGGGCCACAGTTGAGTGCTAGAATGCATGTTAGGCATGCGGAAGGTCACAGGCAGGGCCAGTTCAAGGTATTTTACTGCCCCAAGCCATGTTCCTAGGACTCATCTTGGACCTGGCTTGTGGCAATGCAGATGAGAGAACTGCCAGTGAACACAAGCAGTGTCATTGCCTTCTGCCTCCCATCAGCTGGGAGCAGAATGAGACCCGGTAATTCTGCAAATGTCTCAGTGAGGTTGGTTTGAACAATTCCTGACAGCACAGGCCCAGGAGGCAGTGACCAGCATAAGCCATGCCTGACATCCCTTCCCATGCCGCTGGTAACCTGGAGCAAACTGAGGCCCAGCAGCATGTCAGTCCCCTTCCACTTGAGTCAGAAAACTGGCTGCTGTCCTGAAATCAGTCCTTGGCATCTTCAGTTAAACAGATGGATCTCAAGTAGCAACTGCTAGGGAAGATCCCAGAAAGCAGCTGCCAGTGGTAGTAGACAGCACTGGACTACTTAGGACAGTGGTTTGAAAGACAGCTTCATATGTGGTTCAGTTACGGTGTTGTTAATTTGATTCAGAGGAGCTCTGGCTCAGTAGTAGCTCAGATGCTATTGTGAAGGTCCTAGGTCCATCAAAGCTGCTCATACATATAAAGGTCATTAGTCTGGTTTTGTGTGTATATCCACTTTACTATAAATAAGTTTTCTTACTTGATATTTATCAGGTATCGGTATACCTATATGCTCATGTGTGTGCATGGAATTAGGCCAAGATCCCTCTACCTCTATCCCTCTTCTCCATGTAACTCTCAGTTGCAGATAAGGCATTTGCTTACTTTCCACATCAGGATAATATGTGACAGCTGAATTTGCTACAAGGACCATATCTGTTTAGATACAGTTAGTACATTCTCCACATCAAGGAGGCAGAAATATGTATGGCAAAACATGCTATGCACCCTAGTGCCAAACAAGGGTAGTCTTGTGTGGAGTGAATGTGCAATAAGTGTTCCGGCTGGACAGTGTAGCTGTCAAGTACAAATCTGCTCAATTACTCTCTCCCTACCTACCCTTCTCCTATACCTCTCTATTTATTTATAAATATAATGACTATAACACTATGTACTTACATATATGATGCTTTTATGTCTACATCTCAGGCAAATGGTCTTACCCAAGTGACAACTGTCAGCTCTCCATTGAGAACCTTCAGTGTGCAGAATTTTTTTATTGCCATTTTGAACATACAGAGGTTAATCATAATATAGATACATTTTACATAGAGTATATAGCTTTTTTAAAAAACCTACAGTTGGTCTGAGAAACATAAATAGTTGCTGCCATTGAAATTTATTATAACAAGGATAGGTGTAGCAGGTGTAGCAGATCTATGGGGTAGACATTTTTTTGGCACTTTCAGTTGCTACCATATAATCTAGCAGATGATACCAAATTGCTGGGAAAGAATCTTTATGCTTTGCATTGACATTTTGGACATTCTTATATGCTATCTTTTCCATAATGTAGAATTGCCAGATCTTGTCATACCATAGAGTGACTGTAGGAGGTTGATTGTTTTCCCATTTAATGGCCATTGTGGCTCTGGCCACTGCTAACAGGAAGTCTATTAGCATTTTCTTTAAACTTCACAATTCACAATTTTCCCATAAAGATAGTAACAATAATTCTGGTTTATTTGGGATTAGGAATAAGGCCTGTTGTGGAAATAAATACAACGGGCACTAGAAAGAGGCTCTGGGAGAGTGCCAAGGCCTTGGGCACTCAGCATCAATTTGCTGTAGCAACCTCGGCAGGGTATAATGACAGAGAGCCCACCATTTTCTCCAGGGGAACTGATCTCTGCTATCTGAACAGCAGTTGTAATTCTGAGTGATCTCCTACCCTCACCTGGAGATTGGCAACAGTGGTTCCACAAAAGGGAATAGCTGGTTTGGAGGGCAGAGTCTATGGCACTGTACCTGTCAGAGGCCCCACCCCTCCTAAAACCTCACCCTCTTCAGACTCCACCTCTCAGATTTCCAGGAATTCCCCACCTGGAGTTGGCAACCATATCTCCTTCCCAGCCAAGTATCAACCTACCTTTATTTCCCCCTCACTGTTCAGCTTTCTATTTCCCCCTACACCTGCAGCCTCTACCATGCTCTGAAGCCCTGACTGCCACATCACATTGGCTGTCATGGGGTATAAGGACACAGCAGGGTATAAGGACACAGTCCACCATTTTCTCCAGGGGGACTGATCAATGCCATCTGGAGAGCAGCTGTAATTCTGAGTGATCTCCAGCCCTCACCTGGAGATTGGCAACAGTAGTTCCCCCAAGAGGGACTAACAGGTTTGGAGGATATGATGCGTGACCTTCTAATCTGCTGTTTTGTAGTGTTTTCTGAGGAGACTGATCAGACTTGATTTTAGTGTTCTGACCAGCTCCCGCCTCACTCTTACTTGTCTCTTCAGGGTTTGTTTTAAATTGCTTTATACGTAAGTTGAGGACTACTGCTAGATATCTTTGTTATTGTTTGTAAGAGTCAGGCACTCAGGCTTTTGGTTCAAAACACAACAGTACTTTATTTCCAGAACCAAACAGGGGGTGGCAGATGTATATACAGTGGACACTTTGTTTCTGTATAGGCTGGCACATTTGGCTTAGATGATACTTAGGCAGTAGGCTATATTGTTTGCTGTTTCCTTAACTGTACATAAGCTCACTCAACACCTTCCTCAGTACACTCTCCTGTCCTGCTTAGGGGTTAGCCTTTTGGCTTTGGTTTCCTGGCCCTTACGTCCCAACTGGCCACCAACCAGCTGTCCAGACTCTGCCAGTCTTTGCCTCAGCCCTCCCTTAACCTCCTGTCTCAGGTTCCTCAGGAGTGATGTATTTTAGGTTTGTGACTGCTTATGTGTTCTGATTTTACTAGTTTGTTCACTGTCCTGTGAACCAGACTATCCAGCACCCAATTATCCACTTTGATTGGTATTTTTGGCTGCTCATACAGAGCTACAGAGAGACACTCAGAATCCTCACAGAGCTACCAAGAGACTGTTCCCTCACAGACTCTCACTCTCTGCTCTCTCTCCAACTGTCAGACCCAAACTGTCAGTTGTGCCCATTAAATGTCAGTCACTGAGTGTTCTGAGCCAAGTGGCCCCCTCCTCACTCAGTCATGTGACTCAGCAGTGTTCCTTGTTGACAGGCTGCTGGTCCCAGATCTTTAATTCCATCACAAAGGGCATTGAAGCCCTGACTGCCACATCACCCTCTTTTCCATCTTTTCCCACACTTTTTGGCCTTGGGGCAGCTGGGAACTGTGGGCCAGCAGATGAGGAAGCCCTATTCAACCCGGTGCATGATACCCCTCCAGGTCCCTCTCTGGAAATGCAGCTCTATTGAACCTTATGGGGAAATATTTTACCACAGACAGCAGCCATCTTACAAACATAGGTAACTGCCATTTCATTACACCTACCAACAGCCACTGAGGTAACAGCTAGTCCCACACAGGAGGGAAGCAGGAGAAGCGTCCTCGTCAAGAGAGAAAGCCGTCTGCCAGAAATTCTGACAGGGCACAGTGGCTGAAGTAGTGGGCGGGGAAGAGGAGCAGACCCAGCACTCAGCCAATGGCACACGAGTACTCACAGCCAGTGGATAGGGACAGCTTCTGAGTGACACATCAGGGAGCCAACTGATTTTGGAGCGTGTGGAATGTTCAGGAGAGTCCATGGTGAAAACAGAATTATATATAACCGGAGGATAAGGTAACCCGTTATATCATTGATGTGGTTAATTATCAGATTCCAAAACTGGGCTATACATGGACATGACCACCAGCAGTGGATAAAGGATGCTGCTGATCCACAGCCCTTCCAGCACATTGAGCTCATTGAGGCGTATATATAATGTAATTGTTGTGGTGATAAATAGCATCTTGTTAGGATTTTGAACAATTACCATTTGATATTTATGGAGTGCAACTGTAGAGTTGAAGAATTCCAAATAGATTTCCAAAGATGATTTGGTATAGTTCTGTTACAGTCTTGTTCCCAGTTTTTCTGGTAGGGAAATGATTTATCCAAGTCTGCTTGTCTCAGTATGTTATATAGTATGGAAATCAGACCCTTAAATGAAGTTGTCTCAGCTTTTATTAAAGATTCGAAAGGAGATAGTGGTTTCGTCCTTAGTTCTATAAATTTTGGTGTGTCAACTAAGTGCTGTAATTACATATACTGATACAAGGGTAACCTGTAATCTGCTTTGTTATCTAATTCATTTTTTCCATTAGCTTCCCCTTGTTAGAGATATCTAGTAACCTTATTAAATTGACTTCCCTGGATTCTCTAAAGTCATTTAGTTTTAATGTTGGGGGGAACAAGCCCTGACCTATCAATGGAGATAACAAAAAAGGGTTCGAGACTAAATCTGAGCATTTTGCATCCCATATTTTTTTAATGAAGGTAGCAGGTATTCTACTTTTTTAATTTTTGCAGGTCTGTGTTTCTTTCTGGCCCATATTGCTTCTTGCAAAGCTAAAGAGGAAGTATAGTTTTGTTCTATCTGTTTCCAGTTATCAGCAGGAAATGTATCAGCAGGAGAAAGCATTATCACCAGGTGAGCTAGCTGTGCTGCCTCATAATGTCTCTTAAGGTCTGGTAGCTCCATCCCTCCCATTTTCCTGGGTTGTCTTAGAAATTTGAAACTGATTATTGGTTTGCAGAAGCCCCATAGAAATTTATTCAATGTGGACTGCCACTGTCCAAAATATTTGTCAGCAATTATAATTGGGATTGTCCTAAAGGAGAATAGGATTTTAGGGAAGGTGAAGGCTTTCACTAAATTAAGTCTGTCTGCTAGTGACATTGGAAGCTTGTCCCATCTTTGTAAGTCAGACGTGATTTCCTTGGAGATTTTTATATGGTTAACTTTCAGGATGTCTTTTAGATTCAGTGGAATCCAAACTCCCAGCAATCTCCAGGAGTCTGTTATCTATTTATATCCAAAATATTGCTCTGTAAACTTTCTAGTATTTAGTGTAATGTTAATTGGATATAATTCAGTTTTGTTTAAATTATCCTGTAATCCCGAGATGTCTTTGAACTTCTTTAAAACTTCTCCAACCACAGGTAGCATCTCTGTTAGGTTTGTTAAATATAGGGACATATCATCTGCAAAGAGACAGGTTTTATACTCTAGATTATTGATTTCAACTCCTGTTATTGCTTTCTTATTTCTAATTGCTGAAGTGAGAGGCTCCATGGCCAGAGCAAATAGGAGTGGAGAAAGGGGGCAACCTTGTCTTGTTCCTCTCAAATTGAATTCCTCAGATGTAAAACTATTGACTCATAAGTATGCTGTGGGAGTAGCCTACAGTGCTCCAATTGCCATACAGACGTCATCTCCAAAGTCCATTATTGATAGAGTTTCCTTCAAAAACATGGGTTCCAACCTGTCAAAGGCCTTTTCTACATCTAGGGACAATATGTCTACCTCAACGTTATTTTGATTACAGTGAGATATAACATTCAGGGTTTTCCTTATATTGTCCACCAAGTTTCTAGAAGGCATGAACCTGGATTAGTCTGGGTGTACATAAATTGTAATAAATGAGTTCATTCTTTTTGCCAGTAAAGTAGTGAATATTTTCGTGTCTTGGCTGAGTAAGGAAATTGGCCTAAAGGAGCTCAGGTTCGTTAAATCTTTCCCTTGTTTTCGTATTACAATTAGGGATGCTTCTGTCCAGGATTTAGAAAGTTTGCCCTGAGTTAATACATAGTTACAAACTGTTGCTAGGGGACCTGAGAGTATATGTGAACTTTTTATATAATATTCCAATGGGAATCAGTCCCTTCCTGGACTCTTGTTTATTTTTAGTGATTTTATTACTTCCTTTACCTCCTCAGGGGTTATCGGTCTATCCCTAAGATCTTTATGGTTGTCAACTAGTTTAATGTTCCCAAAAGGAGTAGAACTGAGATATTTATTGATTTGGTTGAGGTCTGTGTTCCCTGTTTAATAAAGTGTCCTGTAAAAGGTCACAAATATATCTATAATTTTTTTGTATTTGTTTGCAGATTCCCTTTGCTATCTCTTAATATAGTTATTCTCCTTGAGGATTATTGTTGATTTATTTTCCATGACAATAATTTTAACATACGTGGAGAGGAATGCCAATATTTCTGTTTAGTCAGTAATACTTTTTTTTTGTTTATTTGATGAGTTTCCAAAGAGTCTAGTACTTTCCTCTCAGCTTGTAAAGCTTTATATATATATTTATATATATATATATATATATATATATATATATATATATTACTGTCTGTTCTTTTATGGGCTATCTCTAGCTTTTGTATGTTCAATAAAGTTTTTTCTCTGAGAACATTGCATTGTTTTTTGTAGTGTGATGCAATAGCTATTAATTTGCCTCAGATTGTAGGTTTTTAGCATTCCATATTGTGGTTATAGGTATTTCATCATTGGTATTTTTTAAAGTAATTTTGAAGTTCCTTTCCTATTTCCTGACATGTCAAATCATTTAGCAGTAGAGAGTAGTTTAACTTCCAGTAGGAATTGCAGGTGTCATTATCTGTTATTCTTAGAATGCTGTCCACCTATGCATGGTCCGACCACAGTGGTGTACCAATGCTTGATGTTTTAAATTGATTTTTTAAAAAATATTTTTATTGATTTTCTACAACTACAATCATCTCTAAAATTACTACACTAACTAAAACCCTACACTACCCTAAGGTATGCAGAAATCAAATCTCTATGCTGATATGGAATCCTTACTTCAAATAATTCAAGAAGATATTAAAATACGCAGACTTCAAAATGCTAAATAATACTTATCTCAAAGTGTTAAAGAATACATGAATGACTAAAATTCAAAATGGGATACAGTAAACATAAATGGTTTTTAACATAACACAGTTTATTTTTCCTTGTGTCTTCTCTTTTTCTTCTTTTCTCTCTGGGGTTCTGCCGCTGCAGCTCCCAAATCTGCATCCAACACTTCTTCTTCTGAGCTTTTACTTTCAGATGTGTCTGAGCTTTCCAGTCCATAAATGCTCTCTTGATGTTCTAAGGAATCCTCTGTGGAAGCTTTATCTTTTCCTTCTTTGCAATAAGCAAAAATGTCTTTGCTTTTGCAGCTGAGTCAATCCTTTGCTTCTTGTCTTTGTAGTTAAATACGAAACCTTCCAGGGTAAGCCACCTGTACATGGTGTCCTCTGCTTGCAAAAATGTAGTTAGATTTTTATAGGGATTCCTCTTCTTCCTAATTTCAAATGGAATGCCCTTTAAATCTTTGATGTCTTCTTCTATGATCTTCAGGGCATTTCTGTTTGTGGCCTTGAGCACCACGTCTCAAGTTGATTTTTTTGAGAACCTCACCATAACTTCTCCAGGCAGATTTTTCTTCTTTACAAATTCAGGATAGGTTCTGTAAACCATATCCACATCACTTTGTAGTTGATCCACTTGTAAACCTATCATTGGAGCCAAAACCTCACTCAGGATATTTTTAAGATTCTCACCTTTTTGTTCGGGAATACCCTGGAATCTTAGGAAAAAAGATGACCTTTCCATCTATAGCTTCAATAAATTGTCCTTGTCAGAAATCCTTTCTTTTCCCATCACATCCAGTCTTAAATCAGTCTTCTCTGCTTTGGTTTTAACCTCTGCCAGTGCTTTTGCTGTCTAGTCAGACCTCATGCTTGCATCTGCCACTTGTTTTTGCAAATTGTCCAACTTAGAGTTAACAGCATTCAGTTGGTCCTCCAGGGAGCGCAAAGCTGTTGCCAGTGCTGCAGTCAGGTCTGTACTGGTCTCAGACTTTGTAGCCGGAAGTGTTGCTGGAGCTTTAGGGGAAGGTCTAGGTTTCCCCGCCATCTTTTCTCCCCATCCAGTCATTGTTTTTTGTTTACAGTTACAGAAGTTCCCAGAAGTTAGTTAAAAGTCACTCTTTTCCAGTTTTCTGTTAGTTTAATCCCATTTAAGATCCAGTCATTTTGTAAGCACACAGATTCTCTGTTGTGCTGCTCCTTTAAAAGAGAAGGGAGGATTTAAACTTTAAATCCCCTTCGCTTTAAATTCCCATCAGAGAATCTTCATAGAAGTCAGCAACTTACAGTTTTGCCTTGCATTCCAGGTAAATGATTCTTTTCTTGCTGCTCATATTGACTTCTGCAGCCGTCTGGTGTGCGCTTCAGTGTGCCCGAAGGTGCCGTGATGGCAGAACCTTTGGAGACAAAGGGGAGCCTCGATCCCTGGGTCGGCACCCCAGGAGAGGCTGCCCCTCATGTCTCAGGCAGGAGATCCCCTACAGGGTCTTCTGGGGGTCCAAAACCCATTCGGGACCCCTTCTTACCACCGGGTCTGGGTCGCACCTCCGCCATGAAGGATGCCAAAATCGGAAGTCCTTATGTTTTAAATTGATGTATCAAGGAGGATATTAAAAGAAAATCAATTCTAGTGTAGATTTCATGCCTGCCAGAGTAAAAAGTGTAGTTTTTTTCCTTGGGATGGTGGAGATGCCATATATCATGTAAATCCTATTTCTTTAGTAGGGAAGGTAAATTGAAATTTATGTTTTGCTTGTGCCCCAGTTTTGGCTGTTTCTTGTGTGTTCTATCCATTTTTGAATCTATTATCTGATGGAAGTCACCCCCAATTATAACTTCACCTTCCTTAAAGATTTCTAGATTATTAAAAACTTTCTCTTTAAAGGAGAGTTGATTTTGGTTAGGAACATACATTGTTACTACTGTCACCTTTTTTTCTTCGAGAAGTCCTTTTAAAAAGATAAATCTACCATTAGGATCTATTATTGAGTCTTTTAGGGTAAACCTGACATTTTTTGAAAAGAGTATGACTACTCCCATTGACTTTGACATACTAAGGGCTAAGTATTCCTGTTGAAACCAATGGGATTTAAAGAGCTTGGGGTCAGTCTTAGTTATGTATGTTTCCTGGAGGAATGTTATATCTGGATGTAATTTGGCTAGATTTGTTGACACTCTTTTCATTTTGATTTTGTTGTTTATACCCCTACAATTCAGAGAAATAATTTTTGTATCATTACTCATTGTTATATACCTTTATAACCTCATTGTAACAAGAATGTCTGTTCCACATCAAGCTTACGTCTACTAAGATATTGTCATTGAGCTTGCTTTGTTGGTTATCTAGTGAGATCTGTATAGAATGCCATTCTAATAATCATAGTATGGATAACAGTCTATCATGGAGCCAATCTAATATATCTGTTCCAGGTACCATGGGTGAATCCCTATTAACTAACCCAGTAACTTTTGAACTCATTTATAAGCAAATTATCAAACCAACTCTATATTCAATATTTTGAGCATAAATGTGAGTTGTAAAAGAGAAAATTTTGATAAAACCCAACACCTTCTGCCTCCTCCCCCACCCTACATACTGCCCCCAACAGTGAAGAAGAAACATAAACAACTTCAGCTGTGAGAGTGAAACCCACCTAAACAGTGCAACATGGACAGAGTGCACTCCTGAACCACAGGGGAGACCCATGGCTTATGAAGGAGAACCCTTCTAATTCTAGGGTGCACTGACAGTTGGAAAGGTTGGCTGAGGAGATTCCACCCCCCCCCCCACGTTATGGATATGAATAAATGAATCTTTTTTCTTAGCTTCTAAAAAACATATTAGTAACAAAAGAGTAGTAAAGCACTGGAGACAATAAAGAAGTTATGTTATTATAAAGGAAGCCTAATAAATGTATATAAAAAGAAGGCTTTTTCTATTATTTGTCTAAAGAGCTTCAGAGGTCCCTCTGTGCCTAATTAGATGGAGGCTGGTATTGATATCTTGCTTCCCTTATGTGGAGTGGCAGGTTGGTCAAGCTTCCTCTTAAACAATTTTTTCTGTTGGTCGCTGATAGGCTCCACATTACATTGCTGCAACAGATCGTTCCCTGTAGCAAAATCTTTAACATAATAGACTTTCCCTTGGTGTTTTGCCCACCCGAGGTAAGATATATTCAACTCCCTCAGCTTGGATGTAATCGGCTTCAATTCTCTTCTCAAAGATATGGTTTCAGAGGATAGGTCCTGTAGTACTTGTATTTGTTTGTCTCCAAAGAGTAGATAGCCTTTTTCTCTAGCAGCAGATAGTATTTTCCTCTTGACATAGAGAGAGGAGAATGAGGCTAAAATGTCTCTTGGAGGTCTTATTTTTGGATTTGCTAGAGACCCTGTTCTATAGGCATAGTCAATAAAGAAGGTGGTACCTTCTGCAAATCGCACTGTAGTGGACAACCGTGTAAACAGAAGGACACAAAGATCTGATGAATTTTCTATTTGCTCATCTAGACTGCAAAATTTTAAGTTGGCATGGTGAGAGATGTCATCTACGCTTGTGGTTTTAAGTTTGAGTTTGTTGCGGTCTTTCTGTAACCGCTGTGTTGCGTCTTGCAGGGTGTATCCCATCTGGAGTGCCGTTTCCACTGTTTTAGTGACTTCTTGAAAGGACAGGGTAAGATCTTCCAATTTTGCGGTTAGAGGTTCAATTATTCTTTTTATTTTAATAGACATGGAATCTTCAAATGTATTTAAAAAACCCCATCAGGTCCGACTTTGTGATCGATTCCTCACCGGAGGTCATCATAGCCATTGCAGCTGCCATTTGTGCTCAATCGTCAGCCTGTTGATAGGGACCTGTTTTCTTTTGTCGATGGGAGATTGCGAACATGATACTGCCGAAACAGGTTTAGATTTGAGGCAGGAGGAATTGCTCATCCCAAAGGGCAAAAAGATGGCATCTCCAGGTGCTAAAAATGTTTGCAGGGGTAGGTTGGGATTGGGAGCTCTACTCCGCCGCGTCCACCATCCACTTGCGATGCCTCCTCCAGTGTGCAGTATTATTGGAAGACATCCTAACCTCACAGAAGCCACAAACATTGCCACAATCTAATCAGTTTGGATTCTAAAGTCTGAGGAAAGTGATTTGAGTCTGGGAGTGCTCCTGGATGCCTCCTTAACTATGGAGGTCCAGGTAGCAGCCACTGCCAAGGCAGCCTTTTACCACCTATGGCTGATTAGGCAGTTGGTTCCCTTCCTCGAACGCACTGACCTGGTGATAGTGATCCATGCAATGGTCACCTCGAGGTTAGACTA
The DNA here is from genome assembly GCA_029233225.1 of Lepidodactylus listeri. Taxonomy (NCBI): domain Eukaryota; kingdom Metazoa; phylum Chordata; class Lepidosauria; order Squamata; family Gekkonidae; genus Lepidodactylus; species Lepidodactylus listeri. Next base: position 132,713,689 of record JARCFY010000001.1, on the reverse strand, counting down.
CTGCAATGCTCTTTACATGGGGCTGCCCTTGTCCCAGCTCCGGAGGCTGCAGCTAGTGCAGAATGCTGCGGCCAGGCTCTCATACTGAGAGACCACATCCAGCCTGTGCTGAGGACGCTGCACTGGCTGCCTATAGCGTACTGGATCCGGTTCAAGGTGCTGGTGTTAACCTTTAAAGCCCTATACGGTCAGGGGCCTGCCTACCTAAAGGACCGCCTTTCCCCATACATACCCCAGCAAGCATTGAGGTCAGGCACCCAACATCGCCTGACCCTCCCTGGCCCTAGAGAGGCCAGGCTAACGACCACTAGGACCAGGGCCTTCTCAGTGGCGGCTCCTTGCCAGTGGAATGAGCTTCCGGAGAACATCAGGGCCCTGCGGGACCTTCTGTAATTCCGCAGGGCCTGCAAAGCGGAGCTCTTCCACCAGGCTTTTGACTAGGAGCTGCCACTGGGGGGGGGGGGGTAACAGCACCTGGAGAAATGGTGGTGAGATCACCGGCCTATGAAATTGGCTGGTGGAAGCTTACTGGCTTGTAATCTTTAGGCTGCTGCTCTGATGTCGGTCCTTCACACTGCCTTGTTAGCTATTAGTACTGTACTACCACCATCTTTGTGGGTTTATCTGTTAACTTTATATGAACGTATGGATTTTTAACTTTTATATGAATGTCGGTTTTAATGTTGATAGCCGCCTTGAGTCAGTATATCTGACTAAGCAGGATATAAATCTCAGTAAATAAATAAATAGTTACCCTTCCAAGGATACTGAACAGGGTGTGTTTGATTGCATTTTGATTACTTACTCTGTATGCATTCATGTAGTTTTATTTTACACAGAGAAATTAAAGTGTTGCCGGTTGATGAACAATTAATCAGATCATATAATGACAGAATTTTGACAGATGTTGATAGCTCCCAAATCTACTGCCTCCATTCATGGAATGACAGGATCCTCTTGCCCTTCTTTATACAATGGTTCTTATAGGGACTCCTGCAAAGTTCAAACGGTATCATCTTCTGAGAACCAGTAAGGTTGCTATATTATTTACTGCAGCAGACTATTGTGCCTGTGTTTAGACATGATTAAGAGATTGTTCTTCATAGGGAGTATCAATGCAAGTTTTGTTACACCAATTATTGTTTTTGTTCTCACAGAATCTAGGTAGTCAAAATATTATGGAAACTCTATCCAAAGACTATCAAATTGTCACCTACTTCATATGTTAAATGTCTCAGTTCTTCCATTTGAATAAAATTCAAAACTAAACAAACAGCCATGGCAGAGCAGAATTCAAATCTGGTCTCCCAAACCCTAGTCGAACGCTCTAACCATAACACCACACTGCATTTTCCTTGGACACACACAGCAAAAGTATCTATGTAGGCATTTTGGCTGAATACTGGCTTGTTTCCTGATGTTACCCTTGTCATTGTGTATGCTGGAATACAAACTGGCTCTGTGAGAGAAGGGGACAATGAATGAAGGCAATAAAACATGCATTTGTGGAGGCAGAAATCCTAGTTTCACTGACTAATCATGGTTTTATATTATGCCTGAACCAACCAAGAGAGCCAGTTTGGTGTAGTGGTTAAGTGCGCAGACTCTAATCTGGGAGAACCGGGTTTGATTCCCCACTCCTCCCCTTGCACCTGGCTGGATGACCTTGGGCAAGCCATAGCTCTGTACCAGCTGTTCCCTCAAGGACAGCTTGGGAAAGAGCTCTCTCAGCCCCACCTACCTCACAGGGTGTCTGTTGTGGGGAGGGGAAGGGAAAAGGAGTTTGTAAACCGCTCTGAGACTCCAAGTGAGTGAAGGGCGGGGTATAAATCTAATCTCCTCTTCTCCTCTTCTTCTTCTAAATAGATTACTTCAGAGTATTTATGTGAAATTATGCAGGTACAGAGAATGAGAGAGACTCTCACAACCATGCCATGCAGTGTACTTTTACAGTGGTAAATTGTCAGATACTATCTTGAAAGAAAACAATAGTGTTATTCGAAAAGAGTTAAAACTTTCTTTTGTCCCTACTGAAAGAAAGAAAAATGCATGTTACCTACCCTGTTGCTTCAGCAAAATGTCCATGCTGCTTCCAGCAGTCTGAACTGCAGCATAGTTTATGTAAATTTTAGTATGAAATATAGCTTGGTTGTTAGTGAATGTGACTCCAGTGTTTTGAACCCACAATAAATCACAGCTTGGTAGTTGTAAGGAATAGGAAATGTAAATATATCTGTATATTAAAGCTATCTTTCTAGATAGAAAGAGGTGGTGAAATGAAGTGGAAAATACTTTTCTCAATGCTATTTCTAAAATAATAAATGTGTGAGTTCCATGCAGTTTTCTCAGGAATTTTCAGACATCATATGGACTGCATGACTGAATTTTGTAGAATTATATAGGGGTGCCACTTATACACAGCAAGGGGAAGGCTCCTGCCAATCCTCTCTGGATCCCACCACTGTTCAGATGGGTGGCAGGGGAAAACAGGAAGAAAAGACATTCCGCTACACCATGATATCATTTCTGGCTGAAAAACTGGAAGTGATATAGTGCGATGTACTGGATACTGACTCTGGCCATACCCCCTTGTCACCATCTTACCATGGCCTATTGGGATCACTATGTAATGTTATGCTGCCACCAGCACTTTATTTGTTATGTACATGAGTTTATTATCTGTGTTCTAATACATTTTAACTTTTTAATGTAAGCCACCCTGAGCCTACTTGCCAGGGAGGGTGGGATATAAATTGAAATAAATAAATAAAAAATAAATAAATAAATAAAGTGAGGTCACTGCATCATGGTGGCACTCTAGGAATCCCTAGGATCTCTATGGCCAAGCCATAAAGATCTGCAGGATTCCTAGCGTGTTACTGTGTTGCAGCGATGTCACCCCATTTTCTGGAAATGCTGTGACATTGCAATGACACCATTTTTGCCCATATTCATCCCTGGAGCCTCCCTGTAACCTACTTTCATATGCAGTTGTCATCAGAGAGTCACTGATGACCAGCACTTTCCTTTTCTTTCCAGTGCCACTTCTTTGTATTCCCATGCCCTCATCACTCTATCATGTCCTTATGGTTCTTCCTCTGCCAGTGTTTCCATCTCTGTCACCACCACCAGGGTCTGGAATTGATTCCTGAGCTCCAGTGGCACCTGGTGCTGTCTTGCTCGATGCCTTTGGGTTCATGCTGTAGCACTCAGAAAAGGTTCATTAGGGAAGTCAACCACTCTGTTGGTCCTTTGACCAGTCTCCCCATCCCTTTTCAGAGCCTCATGTCTTTTGTTAATGAGATCCTCCCCTTCCTTGGTCTCATGAGAGATAGCAATCCTTTCCTCTGGGCTCTGAACCATCTCTTCTAAGAGCCCTATCAGCTTTCACTTTTGACAAGTGAAGTCCATCTTGTCCTCTGCGAAGCAAACAAACATGGCGCACTCCCTGTGGGTGACTGGAAATATGCCTTGAGCATTCACTGTCACCTTCCAAATAGATTCCTTTACCTAGAATTTCCTTTGTGTTTTGATGTAACCTGTAAGCATAGTTTTTTACAGGTTCCCAGGCTCAGTCACAGGCAAAGAGTTCTTTGGCTGTTGCTCTTTGGTTCATGCCAAAGGCTCGCACCTCAAATGAGGAGTAGCCTTTAGAGTTCAATGACTCACAGCCCCTGCCTCTCAACACCAACAGAAGAAGGCGGGGCCAGCAATCAGTTGGAATATACAAGGACCGATTTCACACAAGCCACTGCTCTGCCCTACTCTTCCCTTTCCCCCAATTGCACACATCGATTTCCCACTATGTGCTGTGTGGGTACATTTTGACCTGCAGCTTTGCCTGATTTCTCCTGTGTCTTCTAGATCCTTAAAAAACAGGACCGTGAAGATGCAGCAAAAATCGGGCAAAGCTGCGGGTCAGAATGTGGCCGTGCAGCACATAGTGGGAAGTTGACGCATGCAATCGGGGGAAAGGGAAGAGTGGGGGTGGAGCAGCGGCTTGTATGAAATCGGTCAAGGTCGATAGTGAACCTACTTGAAGAAGCTCAGAAGAACATCCTATAGGGGACAGATGGACTGCTAGTTAGCATAGCTAGATTAAAGACTTCCCACAATTTCAAATTATGTCTTTCCTGTCTCCTCATTGGCTCTTTGGAGACTTCTTGCTTTAACTGAGCCCTCTCCTTTCGTTCCTGTCTCTCACAAGTTAGTCAGTTAGTTAAGTCTCTCTCCCTCTTCTCTGTTCTATCAGAGTTTATGTCTTCTTTAATAAACCGTGTTATTTTCTTTAAACAGTTGGTGCTCCATTCCACTGCATGTTTAAACTCTGCCAACACAATTAACCCCAGGCAAACACACCCTCTTTCATTAGCAATAACAAACCAGACAAAAGAAACTGACAGAACCAAACAGAAACCACTCTTCAGCAGACTTCAAACACTGTCTTCTCACACAGGAACCTCAGTTAATGCTCACCAGCAGTTTAAGAAAGGCAAAAGAACTTGCCTCACCAGCCCCTCAGTCCAGTGCTCCCCCAGCCCAGGATCCTTTCAGTTACTCCACCTTAAGCCACTGGCACCAACATTTGCATTCTTCTAGCTGGGATGCAAGGATTATGTATCCCAAACAGATAAGCAAGGGAGAGGGAATTCTAGGGTTGCCAGACCCCCCGGTTTGGTGGGTGTTGCCCAATTTGAAGGGGCTCCTTCTTGCTTGCCAGCCAGCTGGCAGGTGGGGGGAAGCCCCACCCCAAGAGCAACCACCCAGCCTCTCCCCCACCTCTCCTCAACAGCATTTAAAGTCTTTAAGTGCTGTTGGGGAGAGGCAGGGGTTGCACGGGGGCCACCGGCTCCTGCCTTGCAAGTGGAGAGTTCCCCTCTTGCAGGGCAGGAGCACCCTGTGCCCGCTCTTTTCAAGGGGGTGCAACCAGCTCCTGCCTTGCAAGAGGAAAGTTCCCCTCTTGCAGAGCAGGAGTGCCCGGTACCCACTCTTTTCAAGCCTGGCACCCACTCTTTCCCCCTCTTTTCAAGGTTCCCTTTAAATGGTTGAGAAAGGTGGGGGTGGCATGAGCTGTGTCCAGGGGATGATGGTGTCACTCTGTGTGATGTCATCACATCAGGGATGGCCATGCCCCCTCCTGGAATGCCCCCTAATCCCCCCATCAGGGAGAAAATTGGACCTGGCAAACCTAGGGAACTAGCCCCCAGCTGTGACAGCTGCAGCTTTCTCCCCCAGTTCCCTTTTGCACCCCCAATCATGCCAATGTGCAAATAATATCTATTATATTGCAAAGGAATTGTATTGAATGCCATAGCATTCCCCTTTTGGAGTAGGTGTAGGCTGACCTTGTTGGTGTCAGTGATGTGTTGGTGTTGGGAGGTTTGGCTGGAGCTCTCTATTTTGCCATGATCTTATGAGATAGTTTATTTTGTGTGTGTGTGTGTGTGCGTATAGATATATATCTGTGGCACTGTCTTCTCCATTATGTCCCTGGGAGAATGTTGCACTCTTCAGATAGTAACCTGCTGGTGGTCCCCAGCCCCAAAGACATCTGGCTGTCCTCAACGAGGGCCAGACCTTTTCGGTCCTGGCCCCAACCTGGTGGAACTCTTTGCCAAATACCATTAGGGCCCCATGGGACTTTATGAAATTCCACGGGGCCTGCAAGGTTGAGCTGTTCCACCAGGCCTTTTGGTTGAGGACAGTGATGGTTTTTTTTTTATCTTGGCTGGCACCCTCTTCCGCTCTCTACAGTTGCCTTACCCATTCCCCCCTGCCTGCAAAGCAATCAGCAATCTTAAATGGGATTAATTTGTTCACCATCTGTTTTAAAATGTGTTGTTCAGTTTTAATGGTATTATCTAGTTCATGTTTTTATTCATATTGTAGATTGCCAAGAGCCCTGCTTTTGTTTTCAAACTCCTCCCCCTGGTATGGCTCCAAAATAGTTTCCCTATCAATTTGGGGAAATCGGCCAAAGACAAAGGTTGCAGAGGGACAGCAGCCTCTCTGGCCCGTTGCTGGTTCCCTGAAATCCTCCCCCCCACACACAGACACAGACACACATGCTTAGATTCCAGTACAAGGCAAACAGAGGACTGAGGATCTTCTGCTTGTCTTTATATGTCTAACTCCCACCATAGTGTCAGCTGGAGACGTCGCCTTGAAAATGAACAGAACCACTGGATGCTCAAGCACAGTTTTCATGGATGTTGAAAGCAAAGCAGTAACGGACCTGTCTTCTAGATTTGCTCCTAATAAATGACCTATTGGGTTTTATTATTGGCACTGATTGGTCTATTGTTTTTTATATAGTCACTTTCTAGCTAGCTGGCTGCTCTGGGCTATCTATAGCTCCAACTCTGCACGCTTGCCTGACTGTGTGGACCTTTATTATTATCTGCACTGTGGGTAGAAAAAATAGTTGCTGTTGGCACATTGCCAGGGAACAGAGAACAGCTTTACAGGGACACCTCTGTTGGACTGAAATGAAAGGGAATCTGCAATGTTTAATGAATGGCCTGCGTGCATAGAGCCCATGAGATTTCATCAGCTATAGGGACGGGGGAATACATTTTAAAATGAACCACACTGCTGCAGATTGTAAGTCACAACAGGAATAATAAAAATCCAGGTGAGAAATACAGCTCCCCCTGGAATTGTTAACTATTGTTTCTGAGCCAGGATTGGGCCATGCATTGCAATTTGAAGGATCTTCATCAGTAAGAGGAGACTCATTGGCAAAGGTAAAATGCTTGGTTGGTTGTGCTGAATGCATGGGGAAGGCAGCACAAATCCAGTGCCAGTTGTTTCAAAAGAATTATCCCAAATAGAAGTGGGGGAGGAAGAAATACAGACAATGGAGGAATAAAAATCAGGAGTCTCTAAAGTGATTAAGGTTTGGATAATTGTTGTATAATGCTGGTTGGAAATCTGTTCCATAAAAAACAACAACCCAGTTCTGCCAAATGTTAATAGAAATGACATGGACATGTTCATTAGGCCAAAGACCCAATTCCCAGTCCCTTTATAGTCAGCGGCAGACTTGCTCTTGACAGCTCTACCAGGAGAAAGGTTCCGCTTTTAATGAAGCAGCTATTCAGAAGTTGGCACTGTAGAATTCACTAGTTAGTGGAGTGTACCACCAATGTTTTTGTACATCAAAAAGAAGTAGAAATGTCTACTGTGGAATCTGAAATATGACTGTAAGGAAAGATAAAAGCAGTGAACCGGGCTAGATCTGTGAAGTGGGTCTCAGTCTGTGCATTCTTGTGGACTCCTTCAGCACATTTGGCCCAGTGTATCATCAAATTGGAAGGAAGATGGGTGTGAAAGTGAAAAGTACTGGAGTTGGGAGGCCGGTAACGGTGAAAACAGCATAGTAGTTTATTGTGGGATCAGATGGTACATGAGAAACCCTTGGCTTCACGCCCACTTTTATGCCAGTCGGAGATAATCCCCCGACCTCGCCCAAATGTCCAGATAGGACCTTAAGTTCACGGTTGCAGTTCATAGGTCCCCTGGGGGGAACCCTGGCACAGGATTGGTGGACGTTCAGGATCCAACCATCTATTGTCCTACCTGGCTGAAGCTCAGGTAGGTTTGGACCACGTGCGAAGGTCCATGTGGTGGTTGCCATTGTGGGAGCACATGGTGATCGCAGCATCAATACACAACACCCCTCCCCCCATAGTCCAGACAACCCCAGCACACATAGTCTTTTAAGTAGTCTGCCTGGCGACACTTGCAGCTCGAGCGCCAGGGAGTTGCAGGGTGCGGGGCGTCACTGGGTCCCGGGAGCGGGGCAGCTGGCGTCTGCTCTGGTGCATCTCAGGGCAGGTCCAGCTATGGTTCTGGTGTCACCATCTCTCTAGATTCGTTGGGAGGCAGGCGGTCTACGGGTTCCATCTAGGGGCAGGGTTCCTGGAGTGGTTGCTGTTCCGGTTCCTTGGGTGCTGGAGTCGCAGGAATTTGGGGTGCGCTGCTCAGTAGGTGCCGTCGCAACTGGTTGATGTGGCGCTGCTACACCATGCCGTCTTCCGTGAGGATCTTGTATGACAGGGGACCAGTGAGACGAATGATCTGACTGGGGACCCAGGCGGGACCTCTGGCGTAGCTCTGCACGTAGACTGGGTCCTCGGGGAAGAATCCATGGGGAGCTTGCTGGAACTCAGACCTCATGTGGTCATTGACGGCACAGTCAGGGTGGAGCCTGTCCAACATGGAGCTGAGGCACCAGCCCATCAGCAGTTCCGCTGGCTGGTGACCTGTGCATGGGGAGTGTTCCTCTGGCTAAACAGGAACTTCGTCAGCTGGAACTCCCAGTCCCCTTGCTCCATGTGTTTGAGAGCGTTCTCACCATTCACTCTGCCTGGCCATTGGTCGCGGGATGGAAGGGCACCGAGCAGATGTGCTGAATGCAGAGAGAGTCCACGAAGTGCTGGAACCCCGCAGAGGTGAACGCTGTCCCGTTGTCCGTCAGTACTTTGGCACGGAGTGACCCCGGGATAATTACCTGGTCCCCCCCAGTAGGCACCAATGTTCCCTCTAAGCTGTGGAGTCTTGTGAGCAAACAATCAACTTTGTGAGCTACTGGCATTAAACCTGTGAGGGAGCAATTTGGCTACTGCATAAATTAGTTTGCTCTGGAGCCATCCTTCCTGAGCTGAGACAAAAATGTGTGAGCCAGAGGCTAAAAAACTTAGCTTAGAGGGAACACTGGTAGGCACCCCATGTGGGTTGACAGTTCGTTCCACCTTGCAGTGTAGGCAGCAAAATCAGGGCCTGGGTGATTGGGCCAGCCCCTCCCCACCAGTCTGAGACCCGCAAGAGGACTCAATCCTGGGCCATATGATGGGCCACATCCTGTACCTGTATGGGCCAGTCCAGGAGACCCTCAATGAGAGCCACGTGGAACACTGGAGCCGGGTCCGGGTCGCAGGATGGCAATGGGAGGCGGCTGGGGGCATCAGCATGTCCCGTAGCTTTCCCAGGGCAGTGCACCAAGGAGTACCGGTATCCTGAAAGAAAAATAGACCACCGCAGCACCCGTGGGGACAGCATGTGTGGGGTTTGGTGGTGCAGAGCAAGGAGGCCCAGGAGTGGCTTGTGGTCCGTGGCCACAGTGAACAACCTAGCGTACAGGTAGTTGTAGAATTTCTTCACTCCCACAACTATGGCCAGCGCCTCCTTGTCTATTTGGGCATAATTCCTTTCGGCCACTGACAGGGTCCTAGAATAATATGCCACCAGCACCTCCCGCCCATCGGGAAGTTGATGGTCGAGGACTGTTCCCATGCCGTAGGGAGACGCATCACACGCCAGGACCACCAGAAGCGCCTCATTGAAGTGGGCCAGGACCATGTTGGACACCAGCAAGTCCTTGACAGCCTGGAAACCCTGGCACAGGATTGGTTGACATTCAGGATCCAACCATCTATTGTCCTACCTGGCCAAAGCTCAGGTAGATTCGGACCATCTGCGAAAGTCCACGTGGCGGTCACCATTGCAGGAGCACATGGCGACCGCAGCATCAGTATACAACAGAAAGTATAAAAAATTACTAGTGGTTTTAATAATATTCTAGCAAACTGATCTCTGAATCTTTTTGGATGGCTCCGATGAAGAAAAATTATTCATTCTTTGTCTTCCATAAATTGAAATGCTTTTCTTAATAAAATCTTGTACTCTTTGGAAATTACTATATTAACTCTTTCTAAATGCTTAAGAGCAGTGATAAGTCTGATAGGTTAGTCTATAGCAGCACAATAAAGTATAAATCCAGTGGCACTTTAAAGATTTAACAAAATTTATTCTTGCATAAACTGGAATGAATTACTGGACTGTTCTTATCTATGCACCAGTATCGTCTCTCCCTTTTCTCTACAACCAGCTGATAGGGACCATTTGGTAGTGCTTTCCATATACCAAATTCAGCTGAAGGTACATAAAGAAACTCTCCCACTAGATTGTGGGATTCTGTCCTGTCTAAGCAAGGAATGGTGTATCCTGGCATGTACTAGCAATTAGTAGTGCAGTGTGATGGTCACTAAAATTCAGTACTATATTTCAGTGTTCGTCATCAACAGTGTCAAAGCATTTTTCTTTTCTTTTTTTGTAAGTCTTTTGATATATAATGTGTTAGATTATACAAATATTTGTATATCTTTCTTGCTATTTTTAAAAAAATTAAATGTTTTTGTATAGTGGTGTATCAAGGTTTTATTTTTCTTTGTGATTCTTGCTTCCAAAAAGTGCTTTTTAAATAAGGGAGAATGTGTTGGTAAATTCTCAGTCAAGATTTCTAGACATTTTCGGGGGTGGGCACATGGTGCTTTAGCACCCAACTTTGGCAGTGACTTCCAGTTAATAAATAAATGAAAGCTAGTGTAATGAAATAGTCAGTGTGTTAAATTGCTAGCAGGCAGACCTGTCCCTGTACCATGAAACTCACTGGGTAGTACCGGGCCAGTCACATTCTCTCTCAGCCTTACTCATCTCACAGAGTTGTGATGATAAAATTGGGGAGGAGATCATGTACATCATCATGAGCTCTTTGTAAGATAGGCAAGATATTTTTTTTTTTTTAAAAAACCCTACTAAAAATACTAACATACTAATTTACAAATCACTCAAATACCACATAGCAAAGACACATAATGTGGCAATGTCATGCTAATTCCACATAATCAACATGTTCAGCACAGTAAGATTCATGTACTGGTATCAGAGCTGATGGTATCTCTGAGTCATAAGATTGTATGGATGCAGTGAACAAAATTTCAAAATGTGTGATGAAGCTAACTACAAAAAGGCAGTTGTTGATCTATAAGAAAATGAAATAAAAACATGACTGGTTTGGTCTAATACCTAACTTTTGTAGTCTTTTATGATACTATCCATCTTTAGCCTGTTGTAGAAAGGTGTGACATAATCCCTGTACCATTTTGTCTCTGAGCCATCATCAGCTGCATATAAAGAGTTTGCTATTCACACAAGGACTGGGACCTGAGAGGGACCATGGGAAAATTCACACACCAGACCTTGTTTTCAGAAGGAAAATCCATTAAGAGTTTTATAGACTCACAGCTGTCTATTTTTCCTTTACACAGTGGATTAAGTAGTACAATGTGATGGAGCAACAATACTGTTGTTGACACGCAGATAGCAGTATTGTGTGGCCACGGAAGCCGGTAAATTTAAAACTGTTGGGATTCTGGAAAATGTTACAAGGATTAAGCACACACCCATGAGGGTCTCAATATCCTGTATGATTCCAAGAACCATTGCAGTAAGCTTTCTGTGGCCATTTTAGCCCCATCTCTAGGGATATATATAAAAACTGATTTAAAAACAAAACAAAACAAAAGCTATAACAGGATAACATAAAGGGAAAGCAAAATAAATGTTAGTTTCCATGACTCAAATCTCAGTAGGGCTCTGAAGAAAGCATAGAGGTCCAACTGACCAGTGCCATTTGTGTTGGTATCCGGGGAAGCTATACTCATACAATGGACATTAATTCACTTAACCGTTCCATGGCTATCTGGCTGTCCTTTACCATTGGCTAATCCCTGATTTCTTCATCTGTCCCCATGTGGTAATTTTGAATAAATTTTAAACAAGGCTACTACAACCATGTTGCAGTAGCTGGGATTGTGAGGTATACAATGACATCTGGTATAAATGATCAACCCAAGTATTTAAAGCAGAAGTGACCAGCTGATGGCCTGGAGCTATTTCTAAATTTGCTTGCCTTCCCTACATCAGATTGCAAATGTGTTGTTCAGCTTCATAGCTGCTTAGCTTCTTATGTGGCAGGTTCATCTAGATTATCTTTGATATTAAAACTGTAGTCATATGTGAAAACTAAACAATGAGAATTCATTTTTTAGCCTTTGGCTCACACATTTTTGTCGTAGTTCAGGAAGGATGGCTTCAGAGCAAACTAATTCATGTAGTAGCCAAATTGCTCACTCATAACTTTCATGTCAGTAGCTCACAAAGTAGAATTTTTGCTCACAAGATTCCACAGCTTAGAAGGAGCATTGGTGACTGTGCATGTTAACCAGCAAAAACTATTCATTGGTTCATGCTGGCATGGAAAGAGCAAAGATATTTAAATTCCTTCTCATTTTTGCTTTAAGGTAGTGTGAAGTTTCCGTTTTTACAGCAGTTGAGGAGATCCAAGGAGAATGTCAATCACAGCCTGATTAGCATGAACTCCTTAAAGTGAAGCTTCATCTTTGACAACTGTGAAATAAACTTATTCTTCCAAGAGTAACCAGAGGACAAGTACCTATAGGTGTCATCCATCACCTTCAGATCTACTTGACATACTTGCGCTCTGACTTCCAAGTCACTGTTTATATGCCTTGACCCTGGTTTGATTTCCATAATAGTTTGACCTTTATACTGGACAAGTTCTTTTCTACAAGGAATAAGAATATTAATCTTTTAAAGAAAATTTCTCTAATGGTGCTGAATACTATTACTGAAAATGAATCTCCAGTTATATGTCTAAATCAAAATATTCTTGAACATTTGGTATTGTTTTTGCCTAGACCACACATTTAGTTATAATTTTTTTAAAAAGGCAAGACACACTATAGACTAAGTTAAGCACTTCTGTTCCAATTGATGGGAAATAGCTACAGGTAGGTCTAACTGAAACTAATGGGAAATAATTAGTCTTATTTGGTTGGATCATGTCTTCAATCAGTATGGCTGCTTTGGGGTGCTTCAGATGGTGAAGTAAATTCTTCCTAGCCCTAATTACTTACAAACCAGATCCTTCACCAATCATGATATTATCACCATCCCCCCCCCCCCCCAAGAAGACTAATCAACCTGATGGCCTCTGCAATAAATGAGAGACTTCTGGAGCAGTCTCTCCTTGTTTGCAAACAGAGGCTTGTATTGGATTTAAAGTAGTGCGTACCTATGTGCTTTGTTTGGCCCCTACAAGTTTCATATATGTTTTTGAAATAAACACATGTGCTTTTATCTGTAACTATTGATATTTTTTAACTTTTGGCCCTTTACTAGTTCTTTAGACCTCCTGATGGCCCTGGGTTTTGGTCACTGTGCGACACGGAGTGTTGACACTTGATAGGTCATTGGCCTGATCCAACATGGCTTTTCTTATGTTCTTATGTCTGAGGCAGTGATGCTCTATATTCTTGGTGCTTTCAGGGCAACAGTGGGAGGGCTTCTAGTGTCCTGGCCCCACTGGTGGACCTCCTGATGGCACCTGGAATTTCTGGCCACTGTGTGACACAGAGTGTTGGACTGGATGGGCCACTGGTCTTTTCACTCTGGTCTACTAGAGAGACATGAACTACACATACTTCTCCCTTTGCAAATGGATTCTCTGCCTCACTACCGAGATATCTGAAAAGGTGTTTTATTTTCCAGTGAGAGGGATGCCTGCATGAAAGAGGCGTCTATAAGTGAGATAGCTCTCCTGTGTCCCCGCCCCTCCCCATATTGGACCACAAGTGCTATGCACTCCTCCTTATCTGAGAGGTGGCTCAGATGCAGACCATGGTCTGCCATTTGGCAATCTCTGTATTACAAGATCAAATTGACCATGCTTACCAGATGCCAATTTATGTGTTGGTATGCTACTGTTGATCTTTCAGTCCCATCCCCCATTAAACACTCTGAATCTTTTTGGATGGACTCCCATGTTGGTGCCCTCCACTAGCAGTTTCAGGCTTCTTATTTCTAGGGAATGGGAAGATTGTATCAAGATGCATATCAAGTTAGGACTCCTTGGAGGTTAATGAATCAAGGTGAATGTATGTATTCATGCTATACAAGTAGTGAGGAAGAAGTTCACTCAATAGTTCAAGGTTGAGGGTTACCACCAGTGTTGCCTCTAAGCTAAGTTTTGTCAAGCCTTTCTTAAATTTTAGAAATATGTTTAAGAGAAAAGGAGCTTTTGAAGGCAGGAGAATTTGACAGTAAATATGCTTAAGGAAGATGTAATGCATAGTATTGTTTTTCATGCTGCTCTTAAAAGTTAGATAGTTACACTTCACATTAAGAGGGTATGCTTACTAGCAGGCATTTGTGACCCTTTCCCCTCACAATAATAATTAAAAACGAAAAATTATAATACTAGATGTAAGCTTTGTTGGAAGGCTTATGGTCTACAATTTACTAAATTAAACAGTGTCAACCAGAGTGTGTCCTTTGATAAGGAGCTCCAGCAAAGAACAAAAAAGATTTTCTTTTGGCCTCACTGGAGATTATTTCAGTGGAGCAACCGTGTTAGTCTGATGCCACGATAACAAAGAGGAGTTCTGTTAGTCATGAAAGACTAACATATTCATTGTCACTAGAGCTCATATCATCAGATACTATTCAATAAAACATGAAGTCATCTGGAAATGTTTGCCTTGGGAATAAGTCTCTGCTGTGCATTTGCTCTTTGAATTGTAGAGACTAGCTCAATAAGAAGGGCATAGGGAGATGGTTTTTCCTGCATCTTAGCAAGGATCCTTTAGTCTTTTCTAATGATAAAGAACTACAGTTTCTGCAGGAGTGTTTGTGGATTGCACAACATGCTTTTCATTAGCAGTTTATTCATCTAGGAAGGTATTTCTTCTTTTCACTAAGCAGGTAGGGGAAATTATAGCCCAGCCAAATAATTCACAATAGCCCATCTTATAATGTGATAATTCACTGTCAACTGTTATAGAAAAAGGTTCTTCCTGCCCAGTCTGATTGACTTTGAAGCCAGCTGCAGAAGACATGGAGGATGTTGGGGATAAATGGGATTAGGTTGCTAGCAACTGTGATTACTTTGGGGCTACAAATTGGTTTCTTTCTGAATGTTTCACTCACAGCCATTTACCTAATACATCTAAAAAAATCAGCATTTGAAGGCTCAATTTATTTTGTTTCCTTCCAAATGAGCCGGTCAATAAGAAAATGAGAAGCCGGCTGGAAAACGTGAATAAGTGCTCACGTGCTATAACAGTCCTGTAAGCATCGAAAGGGAGTACTTGATCTTTCTGCATGAACTGTCACTGTTATGAGCCAAAATATATTCCAGGTGCATGGAGCCGTTTGGAAACGCAACAGGAAGGAGAGCAAGTAGAAGTCAGAAATGCATGGAGATAGGCACAAAATTGTTTATCACAATTAAGTTCTTCTTTAGGGCGCAAGGTACTGAGTGGTTATTCATAACTAGCTGAAGGTCTGTTAATATGATGAGTCGTCATTGTCATCAAGCCTTCCTAATGATGGTCCTATGTACCCTTGGAGGATGTTAAAGCGATTTTTGCTTGCAACATCCACAACTGCTTAGAATGAAGCAGTCATTTCCTCTTGCAGACTGCTAGGGATGGCAGTGCTGGTGCTCCTGCTGATGCCCTGCTTGACCTCTGGAATGATGAGATGACCTCCCAGGCATCCTCTCTCATATGTTAGAGCCCAGGTAACCCTTAGTTTACTGAGGGGCTGCAGGTGGTGAAAAGTCAAGGGACTAGAGTAAGAGTGGAGAAAGACTCAAAATGAATCTGATAAGACTCAGACAAAAGCTCACTTTAAAGTTTACTCCATGGCAGTGTAAGCCAGTGGAGCTGTTTAGGGTGATCAGAGGCCCGTTGGGACCTGGCCTGCAGGAGGAAGTGGACTACTCAGTGGCCCGCTGTGACCATTTTGAAGATAAAATATCTCTCATCCATTCTGACTTGGACTGTACATTAACAGTTACAGGGTCTGATGGTGACAGGGGGCTGACATCCAGTTGTTTGGAATACGTTTCAGTTTATTCAGTCAGAGGATATGGGCAGGATCCTTTGAAGTTTGAGGCCTGCCACCTGCTTGAGCAACCCTTGAAATTTCCTGGTTACTTATGTCTTCTGGATGGGGGAGAAGCTGTGACTGGGTTAAAGAGGTAGTTAATGCTTTCTTACTCCAGACTTGAAACAGGCTCAGTGTTCCTGCTAAGCTGAGTTGGTGTGAGCTAGATCAGTTTTTTAGCCTCTGGCTCACGCATTTCTGTCTTAGCTCATGAAGGATGACTCCAGAGCAAACTAATTTGTGCAATAGCCAAATCACTTGCTCACCACTTTAATGCAAGTAGCTCACAAAGTAGAATTTTTGCTCACAAAACTCCACAGCTTAGAGGGAGCATCAACCTGTGATAGGTACCCTAGTAAAGAAGTCTACCCTCAACCCAGGAGATCTCAGTAATTATCAACCAGTGTCAGATGTTCCATTCTCGGGCAGGGTGATTGAACGGTGGTGGCTGGACAACTCCAAACTTTCCAGACTGGGTTTAGGCCTGGTTATGGGACTGAAACAGCCTTGGTCACCCTGGTGGATGACTTGCATCGGGACATGGACAGAGGGAGTGTAACTCTATTGATTCTCCTGGACCTCTCAATGACTTTTGAAACCATTGATAATGGTGTTTTTCTGGACCTGCTGTCTGGGCTGGAGGCACCATTCTGCAGCAATTCTGGTCTTACCTGGAGGGTAGTTTTCAAAGGTGGTGCTGGGGGGCTTCTGCTCAGCAAGTTTCCATCTTGTTCCCTATGCTCTTAAATATCTACATGAAACCGCTGGGTGAGGTCATCTGGAGTTTCGGGCTGGGCTATCACCAGCATGTGGATGATATTCACCTCATGCTTCCATTTGATCCCAGGAAGGCTCTAGAAACCCTGAACCAGTGCTTGGAGGCAGCTTTAGAGTTGATGTGGACTAATAAACTGAAATTTAATCCTGACAAGACAGAAGTGCTACTTGTGGTGGAAGGTGTGACCTAGAATTTAAAGTATTATCCATTCTTGAAGGGGTTGTGCTACCCTAGAAGGAATGGGGAGAGGGGATGCTCTTGGATCCATGCCTACTGCTGAATAAGCAAGTTGCAGTTGTGACCAGGAGTGTCTTTTACTAGGTTCAACTGGTTAGCCAGCTATGGCCTTTCCTGGACAGAAATGATCTGGTCACTGTGATGCATGCCCTGGTTACATTTTGATTACTGCATTGTGATCTAACTGGGGCTGCCCCTGAGAAGTGTTTGGAAATGTCAACTGACACAGAATTCTGTCACCAAGATTTTTGAATGGAGTGGGTTGTAGTGACTATATAACTCCAGTCTTGGCCAATCTACAGTGTGGTGTAGTGGTTAAGAACAGTGGACTCTTGATTAAGAGTGATGGATAATCTGGAGAATTGGGTTTGATTCCCCACTCCTTCACATGAAGCCGGCTGGTTGACCTTGGGCCAGTCACAGTTCTCTCAGAACTTTCTCAGCCCCACCTACCTCACAAGGTGCTTCTTATGGGGAGAGGAAGGTGGCAGTTGTGATACAGCTTTTCTTTTCCAATAAGCCACTTTGAGACTCCTTAAGATAGAGGAAAGCATGATATAAAACCAACTCTTCTTCTTCTTCTTCTGTTACTACTACTACTACTACTACTCTGGCTTCCCAGTTTGTTTCCAAGCACAATTCTAAGTGCTGGTATTGACCTTCAAAGCCCTATATTATTTGGGACCAACATACCTGAAGGCCCACCTACCCCCTTATGAACCTGCCCAAGCGTTATGGTAATCTTTGGAGGCCCTGCTTTAGGTGCCCCCACCTTCTGAGATTGGGCATTCAGCAACCCAGGAAAGGGCCTTCTTGATCGTGGCACCAAGATCTGGAACTTTCTCCCCAGGGAGATTTCTCTGTCCCCTTCTGTCACCAGTAGCTGAAGACTTTTTTTGTTTTGCTTGGCATTTCCTTAATAATCTGCCCTTCCTAACCAATGTTTTAGTTGTTGTGTTTATGTTTTGTATGTGTTTTCACTCTGTTTTTAATAGTTTTAATGATATGTGTTGGGGGGCTAATTTTAAAAGTTTTAAAATGTGATTTCATATGCTTTGGTGGCCCTTGTAAGGGCAGAAAGGTGGAATATAAATTTTGGAAATAATAAATTGTCTGGGTCTAGCACTCCTGACCCCGCACTTACCCCAAGGAGAAAGAAGAAAGTAACTGAAGCAGAAGCTCCTTAGGTTTCCCTACCAGGTGCCCATTGGGCTATAGACCCACCATTCCCTCCAGCAGAACCCTTGAGTTAGACAGATTGGGGGAGACCAGAGGTGTCCAAAAGGAACCTTTTAAAAAGATAAACCATGAGAGAGCTAGGGAGGAAAGGGAAGGCATCACCTGAGGTACAGAAGGAGAGGCGACTGATGGGAGATTTTTTCATTTGATTTATTCTGCTCACTTATTTGTTTCCCGGCATTATCTATTCTAGATTTGACATTTTGTATTAGATGCAGAGACGTTTCACTTTTTGTGCCTGGGGAATCATATCAAGTTTCCACCTGTTCCTTATTTATAGCAGAAACACTCATGGAAGAGAAAAGATGTATCACAACTGCAAAAAGCAACTTTAATTTAAAACATTATGGTATATTTTGGGGAGGCACTGGTAACATTCTGACACTTCCAAGCAGTCATTTTCTTTCAGAGTCACAATCTGTTCCATATTTTGGAGTGCTTTACCAGAGACAGTCCCAACCTTCTTGTCCCTGTAATTGGTATATCACTGTCTCTAATTTGTTCCTATTATGGCCTTTGGGGATTTTGTTAGTTTGAGTCTCTAGGGGTCAGATCTCTGCAGGTAACTGAAGAGATCTTGTCTCTCCATGTTAATGCACACACATGAGCATTAAGATACAATACTCAGCTGGCTATTAGAGATCCTGCAGCTGCTCAAGTATGTATTGAGCCAGTGGTGATTCTGTTGCAATTATGTTTTTCAAGTATATCTTTATCCAAAAGAACAAACATCCTCTTGGCTTTTGCATTGGTGCATGACTGGTAATCGCATAGCAAATATGCCCAGGCAAGGATAAAAGTCTAAATATTCTTGTCCTTATGACCCTCAAGCTTTTAAGAAACAGCACCTTCAGTAGCAGGCATTTGCTCAATCACCATGTTCAGTCATCATGTTGAACAAGCTAGGCAGAGTATGCATATACAGTTCTACTACAGTCACTCCATTGGTTACCCATCAGTTCCAGAATTCAATGCCAGTTACTGTTTATTACCTACACAGAACTTTATTACCTACAAAAACCCATATATCCGCGGGACTGCCTCACCCAATATGCTATGTTATTGCAACCTTGTTCATCTGAGCAGAAACTTCTGAAGGTGCCACTCTTCAAACAAGTAACATCAACCGCTGCCTGCACTCAAGCATTCTCTGTTGTGGCTTCCCTTATGCAATGGCCTACCTGATGAGGTGAGTAAGGTTCCTACGCTTCTTTCGTTATGCTGAGTGTGTCAAACAGAATAGTTCAAAAAGATATTTTTACAAAGAGAATAGGTTTTTAGTTTTAATGTGTGTGGGGAAATTAGGCAATTTCCACTGCATTATTTATTGTGTGTGTGTATTCTATATATATATAAGCCCAATGTATTGGCACTTTCCAGCTCTCCCATTGACTGTGCAGTGCACTCCACCAGCCATTGGCCCATCTACTGCCACTCAAGAGTACTTGTGTGCCATTGATTGGGTACTAGGTCCAATCCTCTCCCCCACCCACTGCCAGCCTGGACTCTCTTCCCTGATAGAATAAACTGCCAAAACAGCTGTCTCTCCTGACAAAGACGCTTCTATTTCTGCTTAGCTCCTCTGCTGCAGGCTGGCTACTGAGGTGGGCCACTGGCTGTCAAACCATTCTCTTGTCCTTCTGCTGTCAGGCTAACTTTTCCCTCAGTGGCTGCTGCTAGGCAACCAAGCTTGGTTCTGTCAGTAAAAAAACAAAGGCAGGAGGACCTTTTCATGCATCCTTTGGCCTTTATGGGGAACTTATTGGGGCCAGTCCTTACCAGGGTTGCCAGCTCCAGGTTGGGAAATTCCTGGATGTGGTGGAGTCTACAAAAGCCATAGTTTGGGGAGGGGAGATGCCTCAGCTGAATATAATGCCATAGAGTCCAGCCTCCAAAGCAGTTATTTTCTCCAGGAGGAGAGAGATCTGTTGTCTGCAATTGTGATACCCAGCAATCTTCAGGCTCCACCTGGAGATTGGCTACCTTAGGTGTAACAGCTAGCCCTTCAGAGCAGGGTCTGCCAGACCCAAATTCTTGCTGTGGAAGTTGAATGAGTGATTTCAGACCAGTCACAGACTTTCAGCCTAATCTACCTAACAGAGTTGTTGTGCAGATTGAAAAGGGGAGAGGAGAATGATGTAAGCTGCTTTGGTCCCCACTGTGGAGAAAGACTATACTTATTTTAGTTAGAGGATGCAGGGAGGGGGGAGGAGATGGAAAGCTGAAGTCAGAGGGACAAATAACAGTGTGTTTGTTGATGGTTGGCTGGAAAGGAGATAGGGTTGCCAACTCCAGGTTGGGAAATTCCTGGCTATCTAGGGGTGGAGCCTGGAGAGGGTGGGGTTAGAGGAGGGGTGGGACCTCAGACAGGTACAATACCATAGACTTCACCCACCAAACCAGCCATTTCCTCCTGGGGAACCATTGTTGCCAATCTCCAGGTGAGGGCTGGAGATCACTCAGAATTACAACTGCTTTTCAGATGGCAGAGATCAGTTCCCCTGGAGAAAATGCTGGACTCTGTTTCATTATATCCTGCTGAGGTTGCCACAGCAAATCGTCACTGAGTGCCCAAGTCCAGGGCACTTTCCCAGAGCCTCTAGCTAAAGTCCTTTGTATTTATTTCCACAATGGGCCTTATTCTGTGTGTGTGTGTGTGTGTGTGTGTGTGTGTGAACTATTTCTTGCATCATTTTCTAATGCTATAATCCTGCTGTGATGGACAGGCTGGGTTCAGCCTTTCCCTAAGACCATCCAATGAGAGCAGATGGAATGTTGAGAGAAGAAGACTTGGAAAATGGGAATGGAAACAACAACAACAGTTAGGGGGGTTAGCAGCAGACAAGTAGACAGTTTAAGCACTGAGATTAAAAGAGGGTTTTTTGAAAGGGAAACTGTCTAGAAGAGCTTCTTGGAACAGGCTGAGAATAGTACATTTTTAACTAAAGGATCTGCTGTAGGTATAGGACCTCAGTTCAAAATTTGTGGAAGTGAAACACCATTTCTCAGACTTTACTTTTCTTGATTTTTTGTCTCATAAATAAAAGTTTCTTGTTTTGATTAACCCTGTGGGCTGCATGTCTGTGGGAAAGATTCACACAGAGAGACAATTTAATAGCTTGATCCATATTTATATTATGGGATATATAGGAATGGTGGCAGCAAGTGACTGGAACAGTGTTTGAGCCCCAACCCCAATAGCTCTTTGTGAGTGAGGGCTGGTTATTAAAGGAGGCTGGGCTACCTTGTCTGTGGATGTCCCTGGGAGTGAAAGAGAGGATCTGAGGTGTGAGATGGTAATAACTCTCTGTAGATTTTAAGAGACAAGAAGGGTGGTGAGTGTGATGTCCTAACCCACTTATAAACCATAACCTAAAGAAGTGAGGTTGTAGAAGTGGTAGGCACTCTGTGTGAGTGGACAAGGGATGTCACACCTGCTCTGCTGCACTATTTGTTCTATCTATTATACATTGTTATTGCATGTTCTTGGTTCTAGGCTACAGGTCACGGAGGAGGCTAAATTGTCCACTAATATACCAGTCATAACCTGGATTAATGAGAAATTATATATTTTGAATCCATCTGTCGCTCACATGATAGATTCACTGAAAGCCTCATAGAGAAACCACTCCCTTGGTAACAGTAACTAGGCATCAGCCCTTTACTTTGGCAAACTGCTGAAAGGGCCATGTGCTTTTGTAGCTCCCCTTTCTCACAGTAGTAAAAAATCACTTCACATTTACTTCATAACTTTACAGTTCCTTAATATTAAGCTCTGTCTTTATAAAACAGAACTCTTATTTACCCCCAATATACACACACACACCATTTAACACAAAATATTTTTCTTGTTTCTCCACACAGATCTACATGGACAGTTCGAATCAAGCTCATGTTTTGCGTCTGTTTTCAAATGGCCCACTTCCTTGACTCAAACCCAGGCTGGTAATTCAAAATCCTCTTTGAAGTAAGTCTGCATGACATTATTAATCTGAATTCAAAATAATGGTAAACTGAGCTTGATGCACAATCTAGGATCTTGAATAGATTTTTTAAATTTAGCAAAAGCTCAAGAAGATTGTCTTTTCCTTAAAAGCCAGCAAACCCACATGTGCAAAAGGCAGCTGTAACGAAAACCCGGCACTTTCATTTGTCGGCTCTCTGGTAGGTCCATCACTCATCCAAAAGAGTGTCGCAAATGTCACCTCCTTCAGCCTTGAGGAGGTAATTGGCACAGCTGCTTCTGAAGTCTGTCTTTCTGCTGGCAATGTTAACATGGCATGCTGTGGGAATATAACAAGCAAAGGAAGATGCAGGTGTTACAGAGAGGTACCATGCAGCAGGAGTTCAGGTTTGATTAGTGAGGACAAAAGACATTTTTCAGTAAATACTGAAACACATTGCTTTGCTTGAGACTATCAGCACATGGTGGAAAAGTAGCAAGTTACATTACTTCTCAAGTTTACAAGGTTACCAACAGATGGATGATAATAATGCTAAATTTTGGCATGTCCCCTGTAGTATTCCATGGTGAATTTTTCAAGTGATTTAGGCTCCTAGCTACAAGTTATACATGATAATGGAACTGACACTTCACAGGAAATTTACCATCAGCCGCTTCATATGTTTTATGACAGCAAATGTATGAATGTATATGCGACAGCCTATTCTTGTTCCTTTGTGTGTATGTATGTATGGAACTCATCAGGATAGTAGTCTTATAGACAAAACTATCATACAGCAAATTTCCTAGGTAAAATCTATAATTTACATTTACTATGGCTGTGGCTGGCCATTCATATCCATATTACATTTCTGAGCGTGCTTTATGAGGACTGTGTTTGAAAATGGTTCAGTTTTGTCAGTACAGAATGCAGCTACAGCATGGCTAATTGTTACACCTGCATGGGATCACAACTCAGCCATCTTAAAATAATGTTGCTGGGTGCCAATTAATTTCTTTGTACACATTTGACTGGTAGATGGTGTTCTGCAATTTGAGGTCTAGCCATGTTCTTGGGAATTGCATATGTATCTTCACAGGATTCTTACTGTTACAAGCAACACTAACTTCTGGAGCTGAGCTGGTGTTATTTGCTCAATGCCCAGAATGTCCAGGTGTTTCTTGCGACTTCTAGGCACTGCTCCAAGGGCTCCAGTGACAGCTGGCATGATGGTAACCTTCTCCCAAAGGTGCTCTAACTCTATTTGTAGGTCTTGGTATTTTGTGGTCTTCTTCTGTTCTTTCTTTTCTATTCTCCTCTCTCCTGGGATTGTGATGTCAATGATCCTAACTTTATTTCTCTTTTTTTCTACAATGTAATATCAGAGCTGTGTGTTCCAGGTGTTTATCTGTTTGCAATTGGAAAGAAACTTTGTTTCATCGTTCTCCATGATGTTGTCTGGTTTGTGCTCCCATGAATTTCTGGCTGCTGGTAAGCCATACTTCTTGAAATATTCCAGTGCAACATAGCTGTATCTCTATCACGATGTTTTTATAGTCAGCATGAGCAATTTTACTGCAGGGACTGACTGTGTGGGCCCATTGTTTCACCCTTTGTCTTGCAAAGTCAACATTTGATGTTGGTCTTCTAAATCTTGGCTTTCGTACTTTTCATTTTGAGTGCCTGCTCTTATGCTACTTGAGTCTGTCCATTCCTTTCTTCAAGTACCCATTTTGGAGCCCCTTTAGAAGTTTTCATTATCAACTTTATTCTCTGTGTCTCTCAGATATTGCCCATGCAAGTTCTTTTGTTTCCAGTTGTAAAACTAAGTTTTGATTTCAGTCTTCTTGTAATCTTCTTTGGTTTTTGTAACTTTATATAAGACTGCCTTGTAAACTAGAAGCTTCTTGTTTTTCTTGGTGTAGTCATTCAGTGCTCGTTTTTCTTCTGCAACTGCTTGTTTAACTTTCAGGAGACCTCTTCCACCTAAGTTTCTTGGTACGTAGAACTGAACAACATCACTTCTAGGATGTAGTGAGTGATGCATCATCGTTATCTTGTGAGTTTTGCAATTCTTTTTTTGCTTCTAATTCTGTTTATTTCCAGTCAATAATGCCAGTTGTATATCTTAGAACTGGGACTGCCCATGTGTTTATTGCTCTTACTGTGTTGCCTCCATTTGCTTTTGTTCACAATATCTTTTTAACTCTTTGGAAATATTCCTTGGTTACATTTTTCTTAACAAGGATAGATTTGATGTTGTCAGCTTCCAAAATATTTGTAGTTTTCTTCAAAGTCAAGAGTTTTGATGATGTTGTTTGGCATCCTGATTTCTTCTTGTTCAATGATCTTTCCTCTATTCACAGCTAATGCTGCACACTTGTCAAGGCCAAACTCCATTGCCATATCTTTGTTGAATATTTGAAGTGTATTTAGTAAAAAATCAGTCTCTGATTATGACTTTCCATACATTTTCATGTCATTCATATATAAGAAGTGTGAAATCTTTGGACCTGTCTTTGAAAGCTGGTATCCTAGGCCTGTGCTATTGAGAATTATTGTGAGTGGTATTAGGGCAATGACACAGAGCAGCAGTGAGTCTCCTTGGAAAATTCCTCATTTGATATTAACCATTCCAATTTCTTCTCCATTCACTATCAACCTGGTGTTCCATTCAGTCATGGCAGATTTGATCAATGTTATTACAGTTTTGCCGATGCCTATCATTTTTAGTGTTTTCAGGATCTCTCTATGAGGGAGTGAATCAAACACTTCTTGTAATCAATCCAAGCAACATTCAGTTTAATTTTCTGCCTTTTACAATTCTGGAAATCAGTAACTGATATTTAGTGCCTAAGGGGTTTTAGAAAATTTCTTGTGATGATGATGTACAAAATTTATAGCCCACCTTCCTGCCCTTACTAGGGCAGCAAAGTGTCTAATACATACAAGATAAAATTATATTATAAAATGATTAAAATCAACACCCCTCCCAAACAGACCTCATTAAAACAATTTTTAAAACAGAGTTAAAATGCATACAAAACAGTTAAAATATATACAAAACATTTTTAAAAAATGGTTAAGAAGGCGGGATTGTTGAAAAAATGGCAAAAAATAAAAAAGTATTTACCTGCTGGCAAAAGATGGCAACAGAAGAGAAAAGACAAATCTCTCTGGCGTTCCAGAGCTTTGGTGCATGACCAAGAAGGCCGTCTCCTGGGTTGCCACCTGCCTGATCTCAGAAGGCAGAAACATCCAAATCAGGGTCTCCAAAGATGACCACTGTCAGTTGGCTGGGTTCATAACAGATTTTAGAGCTGAATACATGCCATGTAAAAATGTCATGAGGGTCCAATTTTGTCCCACACCACAACAGGACCTAGTAGGAGTGTACAAAAAATTGGTATTGTTTTGGCTTTGGGTATATATTCCCAAATACCAAACACTAGTATGGTACTTGGATTCATCCCCCCCCCCGTTTCCAAATTTCTGGGGTCCATTATTCCCTATGGAGAAACTTTCTGGGTGGCTGGGGGGTGTTTTCCACTACTAAATTGTAGTGGAGCTACTGGTGACTGTCCTTTAAATAACCACCACATTTCAAGTAGATTGGACCAAGGGGTCCAATTCTATGGGCCCCTGAACAGAATGCCCCCAGCCACCCCCCATTATTTCCTATGGAGGGGAGGGGGGAAAACCCTCCAAGCTGCTACCAGGGCAGAAGCCATGCCTGTAAGCAGCAATTTCTGGTCAAATGTCTCCTATGGAAGAATCAACAACAGTGCCAACAGAATCATTGCAAAATGCAGCAATTCCAGTAGAGCCACAAGTTAATGTGACAAGCCAAACAGAACCAGAACCATACCACAGAATCTCTTCAGTGGAAACTCAAGTTGGGGGAGGCACTTTTGCAAGCCCAGAAGAATCAACTGAAATGTGAAGAAGTCCAGCAGAACCCAGGGACACTGTGGCAGTGCAAGCCCAATAGAACCAAAGTTAAACTAAAGAATCTCTACAGTAGAAACTGAAGGTGGGGGACACTTTTACAAACTCAGCAGAACAAATGGCAATGTCCAGAAGCCCAAAAGAACACAGCATCACTGTTTCAGCACAAGCTCAACAGGATCCAAGTGAAACCACAGCAGAACAAATTGGGGGGTGGGATTTTGTAAGTGTTGTACAACATTATAAAAACTGCAAAGAGGACACAAATCAATGCCAGCAAAGAAGGGGGGGGAAAGGATTCTTGAAACTGATAAACAGAATTAAAATTGACACAAGCAGCCTGGCAAGCTCACAGAACCCTCCACTCAGACACAGAAACAAAGGGAGGGGAAAAGAGTCACCAGGAGCCTGCAGATCTTCCCAGCAAATCCCAAATATTTCTAGGATTTTTCAGGAACATTTTTTTGGTATCCTAAAAATCACCCTTGGATATATTTGAGATGCCAAGTATACACCCTAAATACCAAGAAGGTATTTTTCAGGTACATTTTCAGCTATGGTGTATCTGAATGCACACCCCTAGAACCAGGTGCTATTGTTCCCACACTGTTGTGTGTGTTGAACATGAGAGTGCCAGCAGGGAAGAACTATGGGTACAAAATTCCCCCGGCACAGGTTGCCCTGGGGCCTCAGTTTGCTACCTGGAGTAAGCCTAACATATGCCCGTCAGTCTCAGGATTTCAGCTGGAAACCTCTCTGGTAATCCATATCCAATCTCTTCTGCCCTTTGTGTGACTTGAAATACAGTCAATTTTTCTGTATGTATGCCATCCTGAACTTCTTGGAAGAAGATTGGGATAAAATTGATCTAATAATGATGTTTCAAACATCTGTTTCTTTACAGATAGTGCATACAACAGAGTTCATTTTTCTGTTTTTCGTTCTTCAGCCTCATTACTAGTTTAAGTCACATTGAGTCATTTCTCAGGAGAGTTGTAGAAAAGGAAATAAAATAGGATATAAACATTTTAAATCAATAAATAATAAATAAAGTTTAACTTAAAAGAAAATCAAGGGAACCATGTGAGTAAGTGACCAACAGCCAACCCACACATCCTTCCTACTGCATTCAGCTGGTCTGGGAACCAGTTCTAAAGCTACTGTAGCAAACCTAGTCAGGGAGATATGAACATGAGAATTTGTGGAGGTTACCTACTGTTGGATGGTTTCAGCCAGATTTGTCATAGGACAAATGACAGTATTCTTCAGCTTCAGCCATAACCGTAAGGTAAAAAAATTAACTGTTCTCACTTTTTTATGGCTTGCCCATATCTATACCAGCATCCATAGTTTTTTTTTATTCACTCATGGACTGATATGTCTTATATATGTTATGTATCTGCTTTAAATGAAGGTTGTGCTCAGCTGCATAAAGCCAGTCATTAATTTTGGGTTTGGCAAAACAATCATAACTGATAAAAGGCCCATGTTTTATTTAGGAAGAGGCTGTGCCCAGGCTGTTCCCTGCCCTCTTCTATTACATTCATGGAGGATAGGTCTATCAGTGGCTACTAGCCATGGTGACTGAGGGGAACCTCCACTTTCAGAGGAAACAAAACTCTGAATCCCAGAGCCAGGAGGCAACATTACAGAAAGATCTCAGCCTCTATGCCCTGTTGTTGGCCCTCCAGAGAAACTGGTTGGCCACTATGTGAGGCAGGATGCTGGACTAGATGGACCACTGGTCTGATCCAGCAAGGCTCTTCTTTTCTGTTCACTTTTTGGCAGCTCTCATAATCCTACTTTGAGATCTCTCTTGTTGCTTTTACCCCAGGAGGCCATCCCTGCTTTGCCATACTGCTTGCTGGGAAGAAAGGCAACTGTGGACCTTTTGGTTTTTACTCATGGGATAATGATGTAATTCCTATTCTTCCATGCACTGGAGTTTACAGTTGCAAATAGCTTTAAGAAGCCTTTAAGAAAAACATAGGATTAAACAAAAGTTTTCATCCCTTTTGTTGGCAAAGTTGCTTTCAATAAATTTGACTGTAACAACAGGATTCGCAAAAAACTTTAACTACCTGTAGGCCTTCCAACAGAAGAGAAATATTCAGAATGCAAGAACTGACTGACAGGCAGAAGGGAAGCACAACAAGAGGCACTGGGGCAAAGAAGAGAATCATTCAATAGGCTTTGGGCAGTAAACGGAATGCACTACAGCTCTCCATAGAGTTCAAATGGACCAAACATGCCTTGTGTTTACATTAATGAACTGCTCACATGCTGTTGCCTCTTGAACATCCTTAAGGTTAGGGAGAGAAATGAGAGGTACATTTACAGTGTAAATCCATGAAGGTGAAAAGGCATTGCAAATGCACAAAAGCAAAATATCTTGTATTTTAAGCAACATTATCCCCCAAGTAAAATAGTCTGTTATTTAACAATGCCCTCCAAGTACTGTCAAACTGACTTAAAGTATCTAAAACTGATGAATATTGTTTTCAGTCTTCTACAACTTCATTGTGGTGTATTCTAGTGCTATTTCATGTTCTCCACAATTGCAAATTGTTTTGTAAATTGCAGTGAAGACTTTGATGGTGCCGGAGTCAGATAGATAGAAAATAGAGTGATATTGACAAATGGCTATATGTTCTTATATTTTCTCTTTTGTGTCTTTGCTGCTGTTCTTATTAAATATTTCTTTTTGATAGTACCAGAAGTTCACTTTTTTCTTGGTAGAGGGTAGTATGGCCACTAAAAACCTGGACCTTTTTATTTCTGTGAATTACTTCAACCTCAATACCAGATTTTTGTCCACGTGATGTTATAAGTGAACTTGAATAAATCAAATAGAATCAGCAAAAATGTGTAGGACTTGTACTCTGAGATTAGCACTCCGTTTATAATGGCTTGGCTTACTGTCATTGTTTTGTTGATTTCTTTTTCTGTTGCTATGCCTAATGGGGAGATTGTGAGTAACAGAACAGCCCAAACATTGGGCTGAGTCTCAGGAAGAATGGTATTTAAGCATAAGAACATAAGAACATAAAAGAAGCCAATGTTGGATCAGGCCAATGGCCCATCCAGTCCAACACTCAATCACACAATGGCCAAAAATACCAGATGTCATCAGGAGCTCCACCAGTGGGGCCAGGACACTAGAAGCCCTCCCACTGTCCCCCCCAAGCACCAAGAATACAGACCATCATTTGCCCCAGACCAAGAGTTCCTATCTATACCTTGTGGCTAATAGCCACTGATGGACCTCTGCTCCATATGTTTATCCAATAATTATTGCTAATAATAATAATAATAGCAATAATATACAATGGACAGAACATTTCTAGAGGATTATTGTGAATTGCAAGCTATGTTCCCTCTAAGTTCCACAGTGTTGTGAGTAGAAATTCTTCCTTGTAAGTGAAAAAAGCTAGTAGCATTAAAGTTGTGAGTCTACATTTGACTATTGCATAAATTATTTTTAGAAGATTATTTCATAACCTTGTAAAATCTCAGAATGAATTATTTTCAACTATATTTAAACTATCTTTTAAGAATGGTTTAAGCATTATAAGAGAAAAAAGAATCAAGTCAAATTTCATTACACAAAATGTTGTTCTCTTCAGGGGTAGACCAGGCCTCCAGAGAACAGGTCTACCTGCCCCTTTCCATTATATTGGTAGACCTGGCCTCAGGAGAACAGGTCTGCCCACTCCTTTCCACTATACTGGTAGACCTGGCCTCCGGAGAACAGGTCTGCCCACCTCTTTCCACTATATTGGTAGACCTGGCCTCCAGAGAACAGGTCTACTCACCGCAGTCCATTATATTAGTAGGCCTGGTCTCTGGAGAACAGGTCTACCCACCCCATTCTACTATATTGGTAGACCTGGCCTTGGACCGTCGCTCTGTGACTTAGACCCTTAGAAGCTCTCTGACCCTTAGAAAACATACCAGCAGTTAAGGGAGAAAAAACTCTTGCAGTCTCCTTTGTTGTTCTTTTTTTTAGTGAAATATGACAACCAGCATTACAGTTCAACTATAACAGGTGGAATAATCACTGTCAGAACGCTGCCTAACCTAACCTAACAAACAGGAAGTTGCTTAAATGTTATCAACCTGTCCAAACTACTTATTTATTCACATATTTATATCCCCCTTTTCCCTGTGACTCAAGGCAGCTTACAAATCATAGAAAATCATAATAGGGGTGTTCTTAAAAAAAAAGGTGCCCCCATCTTCCATGGTTTCCTATGGAGGCTTGGTTGTGAGCTGAGCAAAAATCCTCTGAGCTGGCCTCTGAAATGTTGTGTGCTAGTGTCTCCTAATACAGCTTAGAGGGAACTGTGACTGCAAGTGTAATGTGAAATGTGAGGCTTAAGGGCAAATGATTCCAGCTGCCTGCATTCTCTAGTAATTCCTTCAGGGGGTGCTCCATGCAAAACATCTCATGCCTATTATTAGAACTGATTTTCTTTCCCTCATCTGTTATACCCATGTATTTTCTGACAGGTGTTGCCAGTAAAAATTACTGATTTGAGGGAGGATGAAAAAAAGAATTGAAATCGTGCCTCACGTTAACTAAACACTTTGGAACAGGCAGGGCTATTTTTGGGCAGGAACGCACAGGAATGGAGTTCCGGCTGGCTCCTGGGTATATTTCCTTAAGCATTACATATACATGGGGAGGGGGGTGTTAGTTGCCAGGAAGGGCTAATTAGAGTCAAGATACATAAGTACAGCAAAGATTGGAATAACATAGTTGGTAAGGTCTGTGAACAGCAGCAAATTAAAATACAGATAATAAAAGAGTTAACAACAGATGTGAGAACCAAATTTGAGTCCAATGGCACCTTTAAGACCAAAAAAGTTTTAATTCTGGGTATAAGTGAAAACTGAGTGACTAAGCATGTGTAGTTAGCATATGATATCTCTGTTAAGCCCAGGGGGTTCTATTGTCCTGAGTGTTGTAATAACTTGTAATTCAGCAGTCTTCCATTCTACTCTGTTTCTGAAATTCCTTTGCAGTAAAACAGATACTTTCAGGTCCCCCATTGAATATCCTGGGAGGCTGGAATGTTCTCCTACAGGTTTCTCCTTGATGTCAATTTTGTGTCTATTTATCCTTTGGCGTAGGGTTTGACTTGTTTGTCCTATGTAGAGAACTGTTGGTATTTAATGGCATATACCATGTTAGAAGATGAGCAAGTGAATAAGCCCAAGATGTTGATGTTGTTAGGTCCAGTGATTGTGTTGTCTGGGTGTATGTGGCAGCAAAGTTGGCACCTGGGTCTATTGCAAGCTCTGGTCCCTGTGTCCATGTTCATATTAGATGTTGTATTATTGTGGATAAGAAGTTGTTTGAGATTGGGGAGCTGTCTATACACAAGAAAAGGTTTACCGCCCCAGTACTTGTGAAAGAGAACTGTCATTATCCAGTAGAGGTTGTAAGTCATCAATGATGTATTGAACTGTTAGAGTTGAGAGTTGTATGTGACCACTAGTGGTGATCTGTAATTGTCTCTTTTGGGCCTGTCTTTTCTTGTTTTGTTAATCAGGTGGATGCTTTAGTTCCAAAAAGGGTTGTTGTAGATCCCTCAAGTAACAATGAATCAATCTATGCAAGAGATATATTTTCTGGATACTACTGTAAAAATACACAAAGGACGCATAGACACCGACTTGTACTGGAAACATACTGACTGACAAACATGCCTCCAGCTATTGTCCTAAACATAGAAGGAAAAGGAGGAGGAGGACATTGGATTTATACACTGCCCTTCACTACCTGAAGAAGTCTCATTGTGGTTTACAACCTCCTTTCCATTCCCCTCCCCACAACAGACACCCTGGGAGGTAGGTGGGGCTGAGAGAGCTCTTTTGAGAACTGCTCTTGAGAGAACAGCTCTGAAAGAACTTGTGACTGACCCAAGGTCACACCAACAGCTGCATGTGGAGGAGGAGTGAATCAAACCTGGTTATTTAAGAAGTGTATGCTTTAATTTGTTAGCCACCTTGGTGGCTCTTGTGAGGGCAGAAAGGCAGCATATAAATTCTGTAAAATAAAATAATAAATAATAATAATAGGTACCCACTGGAATGTGGGGTACCTCAAGGGGCACTTCTCTCCCCAAGTTGTTCAACATCCATCTATATGTGCCCCCTTGCCCAGCTAATGCAGCTTTCGGGCTGGGATGCCATCAATATGCTGATGACACCCAGCTATTTCTGTTGATGGGTGACCGACCTGACCTGCACCTGACCCAGAAGCTCCAATTGGTCCAAAATGCAGCCCCACAGGTCCTTACGGGGACCCCCTGGACAGTGCTGCATGAGCTGCATTGGCTTCCAGCAGATCACCGGATCAGGTTCAAGGTTCTGGTTCTGACCTTCAAGGCCCTTAGCAGTCAGGGACCTACATACCTTCAGGACCACCTCTCCCAGTATGCCCCTGGAAAAGCGTTATGCTCAGGAAATAAGAACTTACTGGTGGTCCCTGGCCTGAGAGAAATCCGGCTGTCCTTGACCAGGGCCAGGGCTTTTTCAGCCCTGGCCCCTGCCTGGTGGAACGCTCTGCCAGAAGATATCCGTGCCCTGCAGGAGTTGTTACCATTCTGCAGGGCATGCAAGGTGAAGATGTTCTGTGGGGCCTTCGATTGAGAACAGCAGCGGAGGTATCCTTTGGCACTCTCATACAAGTCCCCATCCCTCGTAACCCCTCCCCCTAGGGAGGCTGGGGAGTTGGAATCTTGTTTATGCTGTTTTATGTACTGGTATTTATTGGGCTGTTTTAATCTACTTTTAATCTGAGATTTGTATATTATTTTGTTGTAAGCCACCCTGAGCCCCACTTCTAGGGAAGTGTGGCCTAGCAAATCGATGATGGATGGATGGATGGATGGATGAACGAACAAATGAATCCAAGCATGCACTACAGGCATATCAAACACAGTGTGCGTGGGATGGGGAGTTTGTGATACATTCAAACAGCATACCCAGCAATAAAAGTTAGAAGCACAATGGTGAAAATCAGGCTGTATCAGTCAAAAATCTCCCAATCAAGTACTTTTTAAGTAAATCTGAATGTATCTACCACCTCATTATGCACAGTCCACCTACTTAATAACCCTAGCCTCCTATATGACCATGCTATTTCACAGATATCTATCCAGCAGTTCTGCAGTCTTGGTATCTTATCCTCAAGGAACTCCTACTGAAGGAGAAGGAAAGCTTCCCTCTCCACACAGAGAGAGAACTTCTCAAAACCTAAATTGTACTCTAGATTTTTTATACAAGTTTCTTGGTCAAAGGCATATTAAATGCATATAAAGATTTTCAGTGCATGCCTTCCCAGGTTCTCCCAGTTATTTCTTGCTGAGTACTTGATAAGCAACTTTCTCAAAATTAAACACAAGTCTTTTTTCATTTTTTTTTAAATGCAAAGAACAGGTAGGTTCTGAAGGCCACTCTGCTTTAGATAAAGTTCCCTCACTATTTTGCGGATGTGAACTTTCCTCCACTTGATATTTGGCCACCAGCTACCAGCTGTAGGAGAAAGCATATCTTCAGCCTGGTCTTTTCTTCTGATCAGTTGGATTCCTCAGAGTACTTGTCCAGCATTCATAGCATCTCTGGGTTGCTCCAGGCCACAACATTCTGGCTGCTTTCACTGAGTATTTCAATTCATCATCACTGCACCTTGCTTAAGCCAAAATTCAGGCTTTCTTCTGAGAAGCACAGTCATCTTCTCCAGGGTTCAACAGGACCCAATTAATTCAATTGCTTTTCTAGCAGATGGGTCAGCTGTACTGAAAGTGTTCATGATCAATGGCTCCCTAGTGGCTGAGAAAATGTCTAAAGAGTACCTTACTGTCACAATCCTGGATGCAAAAATGACTGAGTGTTATCCAGTCTGGGGGGGGAGGGGAAGAGATTTAAAAATTAACTTTTTAAAAAATGAAGCATTCCAGTTAAGAGAGATGCTGAGAGATGTGCATCATGATAAACTTATTGGGACTGGAAAAGATTGTGTATTAAGAGAACTAAACTATTTAGAGAAATGAATGTATGGTTCAGTTTTAAACAATGTCTAGAAATAGCAAGATTGTGTCATCTGACACTTTCTGGATAGGGCGATCACGTTATGGGCCAGACAAACTGTGGCAAAGATATAATACCTAACACCAAATCACACTCATTTTAGTAATCAAAATCACACCATCTCCATTCAGAGGGAAGAAAGGAATATTTTATTGTGTGTGTTTCCTCTTCAGGGCAGGTGAATTCCCATTTCTGTTAAGAAGGTAAGGTCTAGGGACTTAATGATATCTCAGCTATGTAAATCTGTCAGGATCAAAAGGGTTATGACCATTAGTGGAGGCAGCTATCCAGAAGAACATTTTGAGAAGCCACCCAGAATTGCCTGATTAGTGGGAGTTAGAGCCACAAATATCTTGGCTACTTGCTACCTTCCTAAGCCAAAGGAAACAGCTTAAACCCAAGGCTCCATTACGGCCTTTATGAAAGAAGCCAGATTCATTGAGATTCATTGAGACAAGACTTGGGAAGAAAGGCTGGCTTCTCTTTGCTGATTCAAGTGGAACAGTAATCTCCACGCACATGAGAAATACAGTAGTGGAAGCAAAAAGAAGCACAACAATCAAGCTGAGCACCACACACTGCCATTACTACTAGAAAGCCAAAACCAGGAGCTATAAGCCAGGAAGAAAGAAAAATTGGTGAAATCTCTATTATCTAAACCACAATGCAGGACTTAAAGGAACACAATTTAAATAATTTAAGATATTGCTGTTGATTACTACAGTAACAATTTCTAATCAGTTGATTACTACACTAACAATTACTAATTGGTCTATTGAGGAGTTCTCAGTCTTTGCCCAGAACCTATTCCTGGGGATACTATCAATTGCTGCTTTGAAGTCCACAAAGGCAGCATAAAGTGCTCCTTTAGGCTTAGAGCTGTACTTTTCCATGAGATGGCGCAAGATCAGACACTGTTCTATGGTGGAATGGCCAGCTCTGAAACCTGCTTGTTTATCCATTAGTATGTTTTCTCTATCTAACCGATCAAGAAGTTTCCAATATAAGTGTCTTGAATATAATTTACTAACGACACTGAGGGGACTAATTGGTCAGTAGTTGGTGGGATCCAATTTTTCTCCTTTCTTATATGTAGGAACAATAATTGCAAGACCCCAATCTGAGGGGATGCGGGTCGACAGATTAATATGAGTAAAGAGTGCAGTGAGCATTGGGGTCCACCAGTTAATATTAGATTTTAGACTTTCTAGGATATTATAATTTCCAGGAGCCTTGCCACATCTCGATTGATTTATTAATCTTTTAACTTCATTAACCATTACTAGTAGCCATGACAGTCAGCTTCATAGCTGGATCTCCAGGGGTGCATGTGGGTCTATTTTGGACAAATAAAGCACATGGAAGTGAGATTCCCAAAGGCGGGGGTGGGGGCGGGGAGAGAGAGATATTGCAACTTATCCTTGGAGACTCTGTGTGGAGCTCAGCCCTAATTAAGTGCCAGACAGTTGCAGGGTTATTTGATTTAGAGGCTTGAATCATCTGGGTACAGGAGCCCCTTTGTGCTTTTTGTTTTTTTCTCTATTAGAAGGTTTTTGTAGCACTGCTTTGATTTTTTAAGCTCTGGGGGAATTTTGGATGCATTACTTAGCCTGTACTCCTGAAATTTGGCCACTAAATTGTTTTTCACTGCATGGCAGTTTGCATCAAGCCAGGTTTTCAATTTGCTTTTCCTTAATGGTTGGATATTGCAGCCATGAGATTTCCTTGGGAGGGTTTGTGTCCAGCCAAGAATAAGTTGGTGGTATAATGAAATGACTGTGTCTATAGCATTTTCTGAGATCACAGCATTTCAGAGCTCAGATGCTTTGTCTGAGGTAAAGTATTTTTTGCATTGATAATCTGCTTTCTCAAACCAGACTAATCTTCTGTAGCTCAGAACAGGTTCTAGGTCATTGTTGAGTTGCTCAGAAGCATGTTCTGATAGGTTGCAGATGTTTAGGTCCAGAGTGATTGGGAGATGGTCACTATCTTGTTGAATCCCTACTTCTAGGTGCATGTTGTGACTAATTAAATTGTAAGATGTCAAAATAAAGTCTATAGTACTTGTACCATGCTCAGACCAATATGTATACTCCCTGAGGATATCTCCTTGGGTAGCCCTATTAAGAATGGAAAGGTCTAACCTAGACGCAAACCGTAGTAAGCAGTAACCTTTCCAGTTTAACTTGCTTTCCTTAAAAGTTCTAGGGCAGAGGATGTGTAAGGGATCTTTCACTGGCAGTACTGAGTAGTGGGAGATATATAGAGAAGAGAGAGAGAGAAGAGATTGGATTTATACCCTGCCCTTCATTTGGAGTCTCAGAATGGTTCACAATCTCCTTCCCTTCCTCTCCTCACAACAGACACCCTGTGAGGTAGGTGGGGCTGAGAGAGCTCTGAGAGAACTGCTCTTGAGAGAACTGCTCTGAGAGAACTGTGACTGACCCAAGGTCATCCAGCTGGGTGCATGTGGAGGAGTGGGAAATCAAACCCAGTTCTCCCAGATTAGAGTCCATGCTCCTAACCACTACACCAAACTGGCTGTAATTCATCTGAAGATCCAAGTCTGGCATTGAAATGTCCTGCAACCACAACAGATGCATTTAAAGAGGACAGGGGAAGAGAGTCTAGATATAGCTCAGACTTGTCCAGATTTCACATACCCATTGTCTGGTGCCATAGGAAGGTAGATAAACATTTTTAATTAGGAGGGTTTGTTTCCTGTATTGGACTGTGCACATGATATTGGCAGGGTGACTGTTGCCTGAAATCTTGTAGCTACAAGAAGGCCTCCTTTAGCCCTCCCTTCCTCTTCCCCTGGGGTAACTGAAAGGTTGTTTATTATGAATCTGTCTACAGACAGTGGGTGATTGGACCAGGTTCCTTGGAGGCAGATTATGTCATGTTGGACCAAAAAGAGTTATCAGAGCAGGCTATAGCTACCTATCCATGAAGCTCTGATTCCCAAGGCAACTGGGCAACTAATAATCTAAAAGTTATTCAGAAGGACAAGGAGACTTAAGCCTCAGTAAAGTCCTAAATGTCAGTGAGTTTCCTATAGGAAGCTTCTATAATGGTTCATAGGAGAGAAGTCACTTGAAGTTCACAGAGAGAGATTCCGGTGCCATTCATAGGACAGGCAGCCAGGTCCAAAAAGATTATTTTATTTTACCAGCTTGAAAGGTCAAGGTGGGACGGAACTTCAGATGTACCTCCTGATTAGTCAAAAGGAAGTAATAATGCAGAGTCTTGCCAAATTTGCAAAAGTAAGACAGCAGCAGCATCTACGCATTGAGGGGTGTGCTTCAGGGGTAGTCCTTGACTGATCATTCTGTTTAGAAAGCAATTCCAAATAGTCTTAAACAGATCAGTTTGTGGCAAGAGAACCTTTATTAGAAAAATGCTAATGTGGCAGGTTTCCTCTGTGGCTAAAGGTATACTTATTTACTGAGAGACCTTGATTAATGATCAGAGGACTCCGTTCTGGGGGAGGCATGGCCTCATCCAGAAACAGCCATATTCTATTCTCATTACTTGAAAAGGGGAGTCTCACTCACTCTCCCTTTTGTCATGAAAATGACCAGAAACCTTGAGGAATTTCACACAGCCAATATGTTCCATTTTAGGAACTCTTCAGTAACGGTTTCTGTCTGACATTTCACACAGAACCGTATTAGTACCGGTTCCCTAATGGAACATATTGGCCCTTTCACACAGAAACGTGCCTCTCCTGTTGGGGAAGCGTTCCTGAGCCGGTTTACCTGGAAACCTCCTCCCAAGATTTCTTCACTTCTTGTACTGTGTCCTGAAGTGCTAGGGGGTGCTGTGTGAAATGCCCCTGAAGCACTTCCTTTGCTGACAAGTGTTTTTGCGCCTCTTTTCGCCTGCACAGGCAATCTCCATCATTGGGAAAGGGGGGGAGGTTTAAAATCCTGTCACAGGTTTTGAGTTCCTGGAATTCTCCTTGGGCAAGATAGTGACTTGTAAAACAGAGGCTAGGAAGGAGGCTGGGAAGGAGGGGAATGAAAAGGCAGCCTGTTGTCCTGTCCCTAAATACTGTGTGGGGTGGGTGATTTAAAGTGCCTGAAGGAGAAAAGTTAAGAGAAAAGATTTTTAAATGACAGGCAGTCTGGAAGAGAGTGCAGGCATGGAAAAGGAAAGGGGGGGGGGGAACAGGACAGTTTACAAACACAGAAAGCATCCATTCCTACCTAATGTTCAAGAAATCAAAAACAGAAGTGTGTGCATGTGCTTGCCTGAGCTTCCATCTCCTATTTTTAACAAGTTTTTAACAAGCAACCTCATGTATCTCAGTGGAGCCCAGGCATTCCAATGGAGTTGCTATGATGCTGTTTTGGTGTCCTGTTAACACTGTCATAGTGCTCTAAATCGGCTCTTAAAAAAATTGATGGATCACCCGCGCAGGCGAAAAGAGGCACGAAAAGAAAATGGCAGTCTGAAATCACAAACCGCTTTGACGATGGCTCCAAAACAGTAGGGGAAGGGCTGTCTGAAACTGCCGTCACTGTACTGGTTTATTCCAAGCCGGTTCAGTAACATTTTTAAAGGTGTAGTATGAAATTCCCCCTTGCTTCATGGCCTGGTGTGACACACAGAGAGCAATTTGTCCCAGAAACTAATTCTCAGTATGCTAGTACAATAGACACAAAGGAGTTTGCTACTGTCATGACAAAAGGAGTATAGGGATACAACCTTCTTTACTTTAAGAGCACTGTTGGGGAGCAATATTGATGAAGGGTAGTTTCCTCACTATAAAGTCTGATGCATTATGATGGCTTGAGGAGATTTGTGTTTCTTTGGGGTCTCAAAAGAACAGAAGCATTATGGACAGGGCGGTTAGAAAAAGTAGAATTCACATTAGACTCTTGTGGCCTTTAAAGAGTTCTATGAACCCCCAAGCCCATTTGCAAACTACCTGGTTGCCTCTAAATAATCTGCACTCTGGCAGGAATACCTGTCTGTAAAAAGCAAGCATGTGGAAAAGAGCAAACATTAATTTTGATACTTTTCTCAGAAAAAAAATATATACAAGTAATGCCATCCCTCTTGTGCATTTTGCTGACTGAAGTAAAAATTTACATGCATCTGATTGTTTCTCAACTCAAACATGCCACATATATTTGTATTCTGGAATCTTTACCTCAGTGTAAAGTTAAAATGAAAATCAGATCTTAGTATGATAGGATTCCTCATTCCCCAAAAATATTTTATAAGGTTATTTGTATTCACTCTTTCTGAATAGTTCATTTCTAGTAATGTAACTACTTCTGAAAAGCAACAATTACCTTCCCATTCCACAGTGTCCCTCTCATCTGTAATGTTCATATCCAGAGCTCTATCAGTCTCCTTCTGAACCACAACATTCCCTCAGTTTTACATATTGCCTTATCCTGAACACTGGCATAGCTTCAAGCACACGCCATCTCCACATGGAAGCCAGAGTTTTCCTATTTGCCCTTTTTGATTTTTCAAACGAAAGCATTTTAAATAAATATACTTTCCCCCCATAGACCATAACCAGATGACCTCTAATGTCCCATCTCCATGCTTCCTGTTTCCCAAACTGGATATCATACAGCTTGCTCCTATTTCTGGGGAGGGGTCTTAGTCACAGGGCAACTGGGGCATTCCAAGGCACCCCCTACCTTTATCACTGTGGTGAAGATGAGGGTGGGCGTCAAGTCACAGACACAGTGAGAGATGGAGGTGCTATCTACTGTGCCTGCACACTGCCACCCAGCCACCCATCCAGCCCAGGCTGCCACCATGTCTGCACAGGCAGCATGTAACTACTCATTCTTAACACATGACACAATGCCCATGCTGCAACAGCCAGCACCTACCCACCCATTGTTGTCTTCCTCATTCCCCCCACTTGAAAGGCAAAAGATCTCAAGGGATATGGGGTACCTGGCTCCAGATGGGGTAGATGGGGTAGGTACAGGAACACAGCTAATAAAAAAGGTTGGTAGCCTTTATCCACAAATATCCTTCTCTAGTCCAAATACCTCTTCATACTGTTCTGTTGGTTACTGAACTCAACCCTTTCATGTTTGCTGTTTTGGCTCATCCCAGCTGTCCCAGAGCTGTGTGAGTCCTTCCATTCTGAAGCAGCCTATCCTGTGTGTTCCAACTAGACTGCTATCTTTTCCCCAGCCTGAATGGGGAAACAAGACTCTTATTGGCAGTCGAGGGATACCAAAGCTGAACTGAGCTCCTCCTGGGGCAGGGAAGGAATTACTCAGCATGGCAAGGGGATCTTCCCATCCACCTGCTCTCCTGCCTACTCACCACAACAGAGGCTTCTCTCACCCACCATGTCCGAGGCTTAGGACATCAACTCACTAGGACATCCACTCACTTGTTCAGGGTGGCTGTGGGGGACTCCTCTTGCTTGGGGAAAGCAGTGATTCTGGGGCCCCATCCTGGAATTTTGCCCACGGTCCCAAGATCACTAAGACATTCCCTGCCTCTTTGAATGCTTTGCCTTTGTCAAGGGGCGCACCAATCACATTCCAGTGGTGACCATTGTTGCTGTCACCTGCAGCATCCTTACGTTGCCTCGCTGCAAGTGTGAAGTTGCTATATCTCTCCTGCTCTCACACAGGCCTGGGGCGTCTAAAGCAAAGCTTCCAGAACCAATACCAATCATACTGGAGCTAATGCTTTGCCTCTTGCTGCCTATGAAGAAGGATGGAAGGCACAATGGCCTGATCTAGTTCCTAGTCATCCACCCCCATTAGCTGGGTGGAACGGAATAATTCTACATCCAACTTACCTTTCAGTACTCCTAAGGGATGGAGGCCATTATGTAGTCACATGCAGATAGCTTTTATTGAAGTTGTGAAATTATGAAGTTAATATTTATGTTAAGTGATGTTAAATCAACCTTCTGGCATAAGCTTGTTACACACAAGTGTTCTCATGTGTATCTCTTCACTGATGTCCCTCAGCGACTGCACAAAATAGCAGTTATCCATGCTTACAGAAATCTTCCTCATTTTACTTCATCCTCAAACACTTTATCATTCGAGTGATCCTACAAAACTGCTATGCATAGTCAGGAATGCCACAGGGACATTCTTTGTGGTATTATATTCTGTGGGGAAGTCTCATTTCTTATTGTTGACTCCCTTTTTTCTTGGGGGGCACATTGTTCAGATTAACAAGATATTTAGTCATTAATTAAAAAGGTACCTATGATCCAAATTTAAATTAATGAGCAGAGTATGTAAAGTAATAGTATTTGCTTGTTTTGTTAAGCATGAAGGGAATATGGAAATGTTGTCTTCTATAAACCCACATAAGAGAATACATTTATTTAAACAATTGTCTAGACAGGTCTTCTAATTCTGAGCTAAGGGTAGGATAATCTTGATTATCATTAAACAACACTGTGAGATTGTTGACCATGATTCCCCATGCATGGCTAAAACTTCATCATACCAACAGCCAATAAAGAGGAAATGGTTGCTTTGGAGGGTGGAGTCTATGGCATTATACCCATATGAGCTTCCTCCCCTCCTCAAACACCACCCTCTCCATACTCCACC
The DNA here is from genome assembly GCA_029233225.1 of Lepidodactylus listeri. Classification (NCBI taxonomy): domain Eukaryota; kingdom Metazoa; phylum Chordata; class Lepidosauria; order Squamata; family Gekkonidae; genus Lepidodactylus; species Lepidodactylus listeri. The sequence continues at coordinate 132,672,053 of JARCFY010000001.1, read as the reverse complement.
AGCCAAATCTCCAAGAATTTCCTACCTGGAGTTGGCAGCCCTGTTTCCCTCCAACCCAATAACCAGCCTACCTTTATATGCTTCTCTGTCTTCAGCTTTCCCTCCCATCCCAAAAGCCTTTACCAAGGAAAATGGTGGCCCAGTTGTGCCAGCCACTGGTCAAGGCCCACTTGCATGGTAGGGAACCCTCAAGGACTTGTGGGGTGGCACCTCCCCTGCATCCCCCTCACCACACTGTTTCATCTTTCCCTCCTCCTGTCAACTCCCATATTGTCTCCACTTTCTCTGCCTCGTTTTCTTCTTCTGAGAGATTCACCAACCTGTTATCTGCCTCCCATCTTCAACTATATTTATTTACTTCATTTATACCCCACCTTTCTCCATAATGGGGACCAAAACACCTTGCCTTATTCTCCTCTCCTCCTTTTTATCTGCACAGCAACCCTGTTAGATAGGTTAGGCTGAAAGTATGTGAGCTTCCACAGAAAGATGGGGATTCGATTCTGGGCCCTACTCTGAAACTTTAACTGTGACACCACGCTGGTTTTCACAGAGTGGCTGCTGCTGAACAGTAACAAGCAGCCAGGCACAGTTGAGTCATACAAGCTGGGTAGTATCAAGTCACCTAGAGGTTGCTTCCAAGCTTCAGGTTTCCAGTCTCCAGGTGGGACCATGAGATCTCCAAGAATTACAACTGAACTCCAGATGACAGAGATCTGTCCCCCGGGAAAAAATGGCTGCTTCAAAGAGTGAACTGTATGGCATTATATTTGGCTGAGGCCTTTCCCCTCCCCAAACCCTGCCCTCTTCAGGCTCCTCCAGGAATTTTCCAACCTGGAGTTGGCAACCCCAGTCAAGCCTGGCCCTAATGAGTCCTCTCTCAAAGGCCAAAATAAGCCTGGAAAGGACCCTGCCCTCTCCCCCTGCATTTTACTCACAGATATCCAGCCTAGCAACAGGCAGTCAGGGAATCCACTGCTAAAAGCTACAGGCACTCCTTTTATCATATTCAGTTGGGTTTAAAAAAACAAAACAAAACTACAACCCAGTGTTTGTGGTTTGTTTGTTTGTTTTTTACATTCCACATTTCCCCACAACCCCCTGTCAGGTTTGTAGAAAGATGTGTCTTGCTTATTCACAACTCCAGTCATCAGATTTAAGTATCCTAAGATTTGGCCAATTTCCCTATTAGTATATAGATACAACTGTCAAGGCATATGACTTGGCTTTTTATATGTTCAATTATAAAGCCTGAAAATTCTGTTCTTTATTAAATCAGGACCATGGCATAGGGGGAGGAGAGTCTCTTGTACCTGCCCCTGCACCATTTTCCTGAGCCAAAATGGCTCCTGGGAGAATAATTTGTCCCATTTTGGCACAGCATGTGCATGGGATACTGCATGTGCAGCTCCAAAGTGGGGCTCCTCCCTGGAACATTTTGGATTAGGAAAATGGTATAGGGGGAGGCAGGAGTCCCTCCACTCCCAGTGCTGAAGTCCTGAGCTGAATCAGGCCTCTACTGTGGGAAATTGACTCTTGTCTGGGAAATCAAAAAAATGTATCAGCTCGGTTATGGTTTGCCCCACTTCTACTGAGGCAGGCTTTTTGGATGACAAGGAGTCCCTCTCAGGCCCTGAGATCTCTGAGGCACAGGCCTCTGAACATTCCACAGGTGAACTGCACGACTCTTCTCCAGCAATCAGACCAGGAACCACCTGAGGAACTCTGCACCCCATCTGTACCTCCCAGTCACCTGGAGACTGCAGGAACTCTGCCAAGGTCCCACGCCCAAAGACTGTTCCCCAAAGCCCTGGGATCAGAGAAGAAGGAGCACCAGGGTGGGGGCGAATAGTTGACAAAGGAAACTACAACATGCACCTGCGGTCTGCCTCAGTCCAACCTACCCCAGGAAGGTGATGCAGCATGGTAATTCATCACAGGCGTTCAAACCACAAAAGTCTGAGTTAAACTGGAAAATGTGAGAAATTCTTTTACATCTTTAATGCTGCTTTCCTACTGGATGACCTGAGATTGAAATGTATGTCCTGATAAAGCTGCATGTTTACTCTGAGTAACTCAAAATACCAAGCCACTGAGGAGTCATGGTGTTTTTCCCTTTTAAAGGGTACAGACTTTGACTGATTTAAGTAAATAATGGCATTTATCAAAAATGCATTTTTCAGCACACGCATTAATATTTGTAAGAGAAAATACATTTTCCTCTGTAAAATATGTTTTGGGCAATATTCGCTGGAGGGTGAGATGGAAAATGCAGTTCATAAGACTAGTCACACCATACAAATTATATGCCATTTGGTTTTCATACAATATGAGAAATATGTAGTAAAACTTGGAATAATGATTGCAAACATTTTGAAAAATAGGTACTGACTGTAGCTGTACATAGACTAAATTAAAAAAATCACTAATGATCACATGCAAATGCAGTTCAAGCACTGAAAGTGAAGTCTGGGTATTATGTCACAGTTTCATGACCATATTTGTTTTGAATCCAATGGTAAACATAGTGGTTGCACTAAATTTGCTTTCATTTTGGTTTTATGAGATTATTTAGAGGTTATTTTTCTTGGTTGCTATTGTTATTAATACTTCATTTCTGTAGTACCATCTGCACATGATATTTATATGCACAGCTGGGGCAGGGGGAGAAAGTCCTCCCTGTAACTGCAGAAACTCTCAAAGCAACTGATGTCTGCCCTATTGCAGAAACTTGTCCCCAACTCTCTTTCCACATCTGAGTAGAGATGAAGCAAGGCTTGTCCAATTATTACCCAAAGAGACAGTCTCCTAATTAGTTGGGGAATTAGCTTTAAGGAAACAGAGTGATAGAAGGTAACTGGGATTCTCCACCAATGTTTATGGGGATTTTTCCCTTAAGAGAACTCTCAAAATAAACCATGCAGATGTTCCACCAGTAAGGGTTTTATTAAAAAGAAATAGAAATGAGCAAAACGCACACACATACAAACACACAAACATGCAAGTTAGCTAAGAGGACATCAGGGAGGAAAGGAAGAAAGCAGTTTTGGGGAAGGCTATACAATTACCAGTCTCGAAGAAGGAAGTCCCCGGAAGCAGCAGCAAAAAGAACAGCATTTCCGGAAGCAAGAGTGAGAGAGGGCCCACATGCAAGTGGTGGGTGTGGAGGATCCAAGAATACAAACACACTGGTGGCTAGGTACTCCAGATATGGGGCAAAATGCTGCCTGGGGCAGGCTGATATATGTATCTCAGAAGCAATACCTCAATGGCTTTTTCAGAGGTAGAGAATAATTGTACTGGCCACCCAACGCACTGGCCGATGGCCTGTCATCTCTGGCTGAGGCCGTGTCAGGTTGGGCACTGAAGCACCCTAGACTGATAGTCCTGGGTGACTTCAGTGTCCATGTCGATGATGCGACCTCTTCACAGGCAGTGGACCTGGTGTTGTCCATGGTGGCACTGGGACTCTCCCAATATGTAACAGCCCCCACACAGAGAGCTGGTCTCTTGCTTGATTTGATCTTTGTGGCAGGGGTTACAGTGGACTGGATTGCTGCAATGGCAGTTCCATGGTTGGACCACCATGCCCTGAAGGCCCGTGCAAATGTGGCACTCCAACCCTGTTTGGGTGGCAAGCACATTTTGGCTTGCCTGCAGAGCCAAATGGACCCACAGTGGCTTCAGATGGCTCTGCAGGAACCTATGCCCCCAGCGGATCATTAAATGTGCTAGTCAAGGACTGTCATGGCCGACTCTCAGCAGCCATTGATGAGATCGCTCCTCGATGCCCTCTGCGCCCTCACTCTAAATGGGCTCCTTGATTTATCCAGGAGCTGTGGCTGATGAAACAAAGTCTCAGATGACTAGAGAGACGGTGGCAGCACCCTTGCAATGAAGCAACAAGAGCAGGGGTCATTTTGAGCAGAAGGTCGGGGGAGCTCAGCTCCGGGAGTTGGTGCTAGCACCCCCTCCCCCGCGGGGGAATGCCTGCTTGTGTCATGGCTGCAGCAAAATGACCCTGTCCCCTGGAAAGGTCCTTGTTCCTCCAACCAGCCTTCTGAAGGCTTCAGCCTCCACTGAAGCTATCCTCCCAGAATAGTGGTATTTCTGAGGCTTGGATTAGTAACTGTCCCCTCTCTGCTATCTTCCTTCCTTCCTTCCTTCCTTCCTTCCTTCCTTCCTTCCTTCCTTCCTTCTTCCAGTGATGTCAGGTGGTTTAGCATATGCAAATAAGTTATGCTAATGAGTTATGCTAATGAGCTCCTGCACCTCTTTTTCTATGAAATGAACCCTGAACAAGAGCATACTATGAGATCCTATGAGATGGCAGTCAAAGCCGTGAAGAGAGAGTTCTATGTGGTCATGGTTGCATCTGCTAGCTCACGCCCGGCACAATTAATTAAAACCATTAGGTCATTAACAGACCTGCCTCTTCGCAGACCAAATGCTAAGGAATTGGATATTGGCTGTGAGGTTTTTGCAAGCTATTTTGCAGATAAAGTCTTCTCGATCTGCCGCAACCTCCCCGCCACAGTTGAAACAGTGAGCGAACTCGAGGCCCCATGCTCATCTTCTGGTCCCATTCTGGATTATTTTGATCCACTCAGCCTAGAGGAAGTCAACAGATTGCTCTCAACAGTATGCCCAACCATGTGCAGCCTTTATCTGTGTCCTTCATGGCTCATAAAAGCTAGCCATGAAGGATTTTGAAGTGCCCTCAGGGATATTATCAACAAGTCCCTTGCAGAGGGACTGTTCCTGGGGGCACTCAAGGAAACAATGGTCTGCCCTCTCTTGAAAAAAACCATCCTTGGACCCAGCCGAATTGGCTAACTATTAGCTGGTTTCAATTTTGCCCTATTTGGGCAAATTACTTGAGAGAGCAGTGGCAATTCAGTTGCAGAGCTTTATGAATGATGCTTCCATGCTAGATCCTTTCCAGTCCAGCTTCTGCCTGAGTCATGGGACGAAGATGGCACTGGTCGCCCTCACAGATGACCTCCAGAGGCATCTGGATTGGGGCATTACGGCGGTACTGTTGTTGCTGGACCTGTCAGTGGCATTCAACACAGTCGACCATCAGTTACTGATCCACCGCCTCACTGACATGGGGATTCAGGGGCTTGGCTTGCAATGGCTCATCTCCTCTCTCCAAGGTCGGGGACAGAGGGTGGCGCTACGGGATCAGACATCCCAGAGGTACTTGCTAACTTCTGGGGTTCCCCAAGGGACAGTGCTGTCCCCAATGTTATTCAACATCTACATGCGCCCCCTTGCCCAGATTGACTGGAGGCACTGGCTAGGGTGTCACCAATACGCAGACGACACCCAGCTATATCTGTTGTTGGGCAGCTGGTCCGACTCTACCTCAGATGACCTTGGTTGGGTGCTTCAGGACATGGTGGGCTGGCTTAGACTGAGCTGATTGAAATTGAATCTGATGAAGACGGAGGTCCTGTGCCTGAGTCAGAGTGGGCCGGGGGTAGGTACCAACCTTCGATGGGGCGCCGTTGGTGTCAGTGCTCAGGGTTAGGAGTTTGGGAGTGCTCTTGGACGCCACCTTAACAATGGAGGCCCAGGTAGCAGCCACTGCCAAGGCAGCCTTTTACCATCTATGGCTGATTAGGCAGTTGGTTCCCTTCCTCGAATGCAATGACCTGGCTATGGTGATCCATGCTATGGTCCCCTCGAGATTGGACTACTGCAACACTGTCTACATGGGGCTGCCCTTGTCCCAAATCCAGAAGCTGCAGTTAGTGCAAAATGCAGCAGACAGGCTGCTGATGGGTCTCTCTGTATGACAGCACATGCAGCCTGTGCTGAAGGCATTGCACTGGCGGCCAATAGCATACCGGATTCACTTCAAGGTGCTGATTTTGACCTTTAAAGCCCTATATGGTTGAAGACCTGCTACCTGAGGGACTGCCTTTCCCCATACACCCCCCAGAGAGCACTGAGGTCAGGGTCACAAAATTGCCTGACTCTCCGCAGTCCGAAAGATGCCAGATTGGCCATCATCAGAGCTAGAGCCTTCTCAGTGGCAGCTCCATAGTGGTGGAATGAGCTCCTGGAAGTAATCAGGGCCCTGTGGGACTTTTTACAGTTCCGCAGGGCCTGTAAAATGGAGTTTTTCCATCAGGCTTTCAGTTAGGAGCCACCACTTATGAGTGAGCTATTCATATCTGAATTGCTATGGACCATATGTTATTGCCATCAAGAACAACTTTGGATACTGGTCTTAGTATACTGAATCAGTGGGTCTTAGTATACTGGATCATCATACAGCAATCACCATTTGCACTAACTGCACTTTGTAGTTATACTGCTGTTTTATTATTATATTGCATTATGCATCTATGTTTTATTGTATTTTAACCAGTTGTACACTGCCTTGAGCCTGCTGTGCAGGCAAGGCGGGATATAAATCAAAATAAGTAAATAAATAAATAATAAATTGGGGGGAAGCTTCATGGGATTTCCTGAGGTGGACTATAGGTGTAAATGGTTTTTGATGATCCTGTAAGTACCAGATGGGAAAAGCTACCAGGTTTGATGAATAGTGTTAAGTGTTGCCTAATTAGGGTAAATGGTTGAAAGGAATTGGAGCTGGATGTTGTTAGGATTAGTCCAGTGTGAGGCAATAGGTCCTTGGGGGACCCACTGTTCCAAAATTATGCATCGCCCCAGGGTATGGAGAGGATCATTAGCTAGCCAGCCACTCTTTCTCACAATTCTAAACTGTGTCCAGGCTTCTCTCTGGCTGGCATACATTTTCTTTCATTTTGGGCCAGGCGGTGCATTGCATTTACGATATTTGGGGTGATATATAAATTAGGAAGGGTTTTTATGATTTTCTAGCTATAAACTGCCCCTCAGTGAGAGGACGGGTCTGACTGCTAACACAATGAGCTTTGGGAGTTTTCACAGTGACAGATTTTGCTGCTTAAAGAAGGGCATATCCTGCAGTCTGACAACTACAATCTAAATTTCAACTAGGCTCACTTTCGATTTCAGGCACTTTAATGGCGGGCGCTTCTCTCTGCAACTGCAGGAGAGGCGACCCGCTCTTGGCAGGTTGAAGGGGTTCCGGACTGGTGCCGGACCCCCAGGGAGCCTAGGAAAGGGTCCCTGCCTGGGGTGTTTTAAGGTAGCCTCTCCCTGCAGTGGCGATTGCGGGATTGAGGCTCCTTTTTACCCCTAGAGGTTCGCCTGCCGGAGGAAGCCCTCGGGCTACTGGAAACGCTGCCGTGAAGCTGCAGAAAATGTAGAGCGGAGAGGTGAGGGTCTACCAGATACACAATGGCTGAATCGTGAGTCTCCTCATCTTTTGATATGAAGCGTTAAGGGGTGGGCTAGGAGGATTGGATCCCCACCCCACCCCCTCCCTCGTAACTTACTCGGAGACTTTCCCACAGTCCTGCTGCTGTTTTGGAGGTGTTTTAAATGCATTGGAGTGTTGGATTGTTTTTGGAAAAGCACAAGAAGAAGAAAACAGAGACTGAACCAGACGATTCACTGGCAGAGCAGGAGAGTATGTATGGATTTGAAAGCTCAGAAATTGAAGATGGAGAAGACTCTGATTCTAAGAAAGGGGCGGCTGCCCCTAGAAAGAAGAAAGACAAGAAGAAAGGAAGAGAATCAAAGAAGAAATAGTTTTATAACTGTCTTTTGTTTGCTGTAATAACACACCAAGCCTTGTAATCTTAAAATTTATTATTTAGATTGTTCCCTCTGCTGTATGTGGTTCAAAGGTTTAATGTTAAATTTTTGTTTGTAAACAGCAAGAATGAATTAACAATGTATGCCAAGAAATAATTTAGCTTTTCAGTAACTAATGATGTTAGTATTATTAACATTACAAACACATTTTCTGTATACCTTAGGGTAGGATAGTATGTAGTTTTTTAAATGTAGGTGTAGGGTAAAAAATACAATAAAAAATTCAAAAAAAAAATAAATTTCAACTAGGCTTACCAGGTCCTATCTGGCAACCAGTGGGAAATGACATCATGCCTCGCTAGGAATTGATTGAAACTGTATAGTAAAACCAGGTTCCCTGAAATTTAAATCAGTCCTTTCTAGGAGTTCCTGAAAAATCTATGGTAAAACTGTTAGCCGAATTGCTTTAATTTACGTTTAGCAATTGGCGAAATACACGGGTTCTTGCCAACTATACCAGGGTCCCACCCCTCCCAGGAGTTCTACAGGAAAAAGGCATATGAGGCTGATGGCAAATTAAATGCTGTTTACTGAATGATGTTGTTCAAGCACACAAAAACAGATTCTCATACACATACACACAGGTCTAGGGAAATAAAGATAGAAAATAGCACTTGTTGCAATTTGCAGGAGTTCATTGGTGGGAAAGCAATACGTTACCTATCCTGGAGATGGATCCTTGTTCCAACAGAAGATTAGAGGGACTGGAAAGGCAAGCTGGACATGAGGGGGGGGGTAAAGCAGGGGACGATGGCTCAAGAGACCGAATGCCTCTGCTCAAGGTCTTTTATTAGGTGGTCTTGGGGCGGGCTGATCAGACCACATCCCACTAACACATCTCTTAGGCGGTCTGTCCCTCTTGGACCCTTCCATAGGTTAAAGGTGGACAAAAGGAGGAGGGCAAGGGGATGGACAGTGTTGCAAAACTATGATCTCACCAGGAAGTGGACTTTGGACAGGGGTCCGATGACTTACCTGGCCACATCTATTGTTAGTCAATGACTTTGGCCGACTGGCTGATGGCCCGAACATTAGTTGCTAAGCAACTGCGTTAGCATAACTATGCAGGTACGTTGGAGGGGGCAGGGGTTGACCAGCGTGCTGAAACAGAGAGAGAAACCTCATGGCAAGAGGAGTCCTTTGTCTCTGTTCCAGGTGAACTGTCTAGGGTGTCAGCCTCCTGGCATGGGCTGGAGCTGGCTCCTATCATGAAGAAAGCACATGGCCCTTCCATAACAGGCCACCCAAAGTTCATGCTTATGAATATCACAATCCATAAGAGCACTAGCAGTGCCTTGCTGGCCAACAAAACCAATTCCTAGGTGACAGCCAATTCCTATAGAGGACTGATGTCACTTCTGTCTGACTGGCCGTGCTTACAAATGTTGTTCAGTCACACAGTCAAGTCTGCGACCCCATGGATCACATCATGCCAGGCCTTCCTGTCTTCTGTCGTGCTCCAGAGTTTGCTTAATTTCATGTTCACTGCATCGATAATACTGTCTAACCATCTCATCCTTTACCATCCCCTTCTTCTTTGACCTTCAATCTTTCCCAGCATCGGGGTCTTCTCCAGTGAGTGTTCCCTTTTGATTTGGTGGCCGAAGTATTTGAGCTTCAGCTTCAGTATCTGGCCTTCCAGGGAACAGTCAGGGTTGATTTTTTTTTTTTTTTTTTAGGATTGACTGATTTGATCTCCTTGCAGTCCAAGGGACTCTCAAGAGTCTTTTCCAGCACCATAATTCAAATGCATCTATTCTTTGGCGCTCGGCCTTCCTTACAGCTCAACTCTCACAGCCATACGTTACTACTTGGAATACCATTGCTTTGACCATACAGACTTTTGTTGGCAGGGTGATCTCTCTACTTTTTATTATGCTGTCTAGGCTTGCCATTGCTTTCTTTCCAAGGAACAGGTGTCTTTTAATTTCATGGCTGCAGTCACCATCTGAAGTGATTTTGGATCCCAGGAATGTGAATCTGTTACTGCTCCCATGACTTCCCCTTCTGTTTGCCAAGGAGTGATGGGGCCGGATGCCATGATCTTAGGTTTTTTTCTGTTGAATTTCAAGCCAACTTTTGTGCTCTCCTCTTTCACTTTCAGCAAGAGGCTCTGTAGTCTTCTTCACTTTCTGCCATTAGAGTGGTATCATCTGCATATCTGAGGTTGTTGATGTTTTTCTCAGAAATTTTAATTCCAGTTTGTGATTACAGATACTAACTCATTTAAAGGATGGATTAGCATCATTAGCATCTACAAGAAGTAGGGCCTTCTCAGTTGTTACTCAAGAGCTCTGTGTGGTCCTGAAATGCTATTTAATAGGTTGTTCACATGCCTCCTCCTTTGTAGTTGTTCCATAGCTTGGTGAGAACCTTTGTTTCAGTTAGATTTTGGAAGTTAACCCTTGCACTCTGAGTGGGTATAAGGAATCTTTGTATGCTCTGTACATAGACAATATTGTGCTGCTTTAGAGTCTATTCTGGTCTCTGTGCGCTGTAATAGTCCACTGGTTTTGCCCTGTTTTGTATGGGGTTCATAGTGATTCTTACCACTGCCAACTGCATTGTTATCAGGTTAGATTCCCACATCTAGTGAGACCCTGTTCTCCTCACCACTCACTGTATTGCCAAAGGCAGCAAAAAATCATGGAAAGAGCTGTTCTTATCAAAGCCTCAGAAAAGAGCAAGGCTTTTCCCTGATGTCATGTTCAACCTTGGAAGCCCCAAGGAAAAGCTAAGCTTTTCAAATGCTTCTAGAACTGATGTGATAGAAATAGTTCAGAGGTGAGAAAGAATGCAGGGACTCATCTCTATGGTCACACTTGCTTCTGAGGTACTCCAGTACTACTAAAATTAAGCTGCTGTAGCAGGACCTTATCCCCTCCTCCCCCTTCATCTCAGAGCTGTGGAGAAGGATTGGTGCAGATGCGCAAGATGCCATAGTCACTCTGAACAGACTAGTCAGATACAAGACTCAGTAGCTTTCTCTCACGATGTCAGATGAAACCAGTAAAAAAACTGTATCCTGTAGTTCAGTTCTTTTCTCCTAGAAAAGTGGTGTATACTCTAGAATCCATTGGTTAAATCTTCTGTAGTGGGAACCCCAGTTTTGGAGGAGGGGCATGTTTTGTCCCTCAGACAACAGCAATACTATATACCAGTATATAGTGATATTATGTACTAGTATATAGTATAATATGGCACCCGTATAGCAATACTTTACTATTTTTGAGAGTTAAGCAGCTTTACAGAACTGCATTTTGTTTCATGATAGAAGATAATGATAGATGTGAGAAGTTGTTAGCCACGTTGGTTTGCTGGATTCCTCAGTACCAATACCTGATAGTTGCTTATATGTAACATGATTTTGCCCCTTGGTTTTATTTTGAAGGCCTCCTGGTATTCTCAGTTTTCCAGTCCACCAGAGCCATGACAGTGGCTCCAGGTTGTATAATACACATGAGCCACCCAGTGTTGGAAATAGTGTATGTGCAATTAACTAAAAGAAAGAGAAATAAAAATATTTTACAAGGAAAATTATTTCCCTTGGTAGTGTACAAAGCTTACATTTCTAATGAAAGGATTGTTTGTTACACAAGCACTCAATGTGTTGCTAACAACTAGGTATTTATAACCTAAGAATTCCCATTAAAAAGCTCTCTAAGTAAAGGTTTATTTCATATACTTAATCACCCACTGAGGTGGCATACATTAACTTTGAATTACTTTATGATATATTACAGGATACCGTAACATGCTGAACCAAAATTCCACAGAGTTCATAAGCGTGGAGGGTGTGAACCAGCATCACAAAGTAATTTGAAGGTTTTACTTCTTGTCGCCAATGTAATATGTGTTGATTCACATCATCCTGTGTTATTAACAAGCAACATTAAAATGTCTCACAGGTCATATTAGTGAATACCTCTGTTATAGACTATACAGTCCTAAATGCAATCTCACCAGATGCCTTGCATTCAGTTTAACAGGGCTCTTCAGCAGTAAATATATGTAAGGGTCTAAAATCTATGTAGTGTCATATAATTTGAAGATAAGGGTTAGGTCTTGTGATTCGAGAGTGCAAGGGTCATCAGATTGTCCCCACACTCCCTTTCCTCAGAGCCATTTCTGATCCCAGAGAAGTTTTTTCCTGGGATCAAGGGACTTGCATGTACTAACAGCCATGTGGGTAGGGCAGCTGCAATGGGAGGAGGGAAGGTGGTGAACTTGTTCCCTTATTTCTCTTCTCATTCTCAGTTTCATTCCCTTCACCTTTCCCACTACAACTACCCTGCAAATCAGGCTGTTAGTACATCTTAATTCTGGGACTACAGGAATAAACTTCTCTGAGATTGGAAATTTCTCGGGAGGGGGGGAACAGGAGGGTGGAGAACTTCCTGGACCATTAGTACTTTCTGCCAGTGGTTCACAGAATCCAAGCCATAGAGAAGTGTGTTTTTAAAATTGTCTAAGGCTAGGCAGTGTGGGTGCAAGGACAAGAATATGTTTTTTTCAGTCCAAACTCACTATTCTATCTACTATTGGCCATTTTGTCTTGAGTGCAAAGAAATAATCTCCTTCTGAAGGTGTGGGGGTTGCCTTCCTATGATATCTACTATAGGCAAAAAAGAGAGGTTTTTTTTAAAAAAAATAATAACTGACATATTTTAGTAATATTTAGAAATAATGGGTATACTTTTTAGAGACCATAATCAGTTTGTAAGAGATTCATCTTGTCTTTTCTGTTTGTAAATTCTCACAATCTTCAACCAAAGAGATTACAACAGTGCATCAGCTGTTGTCTCAGATGCATGAACAGCCTGGAGGTATAATTGAATACATGTGTGGAAACAAACACCAGGCAATGGCACCAAACTATGGGTAGTGCAATGTTTTGTTTTGTTTTGTTTTGTTTTAAAGATCATAAACATTAATTGGGTCTACACACAGCAGAGTAAAGCTGGAGAATCCTAAGTAATGGAATGGAGTATACCATTTTAGACCATAGGTATGAGTGAATTTCTCCAAGCCATGAAATGATTCAACATATGACTTCCTGACTCTACTCAGTGGCAGACCTACATTTTTGGGACCCTGAAGCTTGAACTGGGGTTTCCTTCTCAACCAGCAGCAATAGGGGACAGGGACATTTTGAGGCCATATGAATCAGGTATTAGAGGATGTTCTAAGGTCAATATTAAGTACATCAACCCATTGGCTTATGTAGGGCTTTTTTTGTAGAAAAAGCCCAGCAGGAACTCATTAGCATAATAGGTCACACCCAACCGCAGAAACTTATTAGCATATTAGGCCACACCCTTGACAATGCAACTCCCTCCCAGGATCAGCTTGCGGGGCATGTGGGGAACCCGGGGGGGGGGGGTAGGCTGTAGGCGTGGCCAACTCAGAAGCCAGCCAGAACTCTGTTCCTGTGTGTTCCTGCCCAAAAATAGCCCTGGGCTTATGATTCTGTCACTGAAATAGCCTTGTTTTAATAACAAACACATTTAAAAACTCCATCAATTTTGTTGAAGGATTCACTAATTTTTTTTAAAAAAAAGTTGTTTTAGGGCCCCTCCAGGATCAGGGGCTCTAAAGCTTAAGTGTCATTAGTTTCATAGTTGATCTGCCCCTGACTCTAATAATAATAATTAAATACTTATCTTTCAAGTTGGGACTGTCTACTCACAAAATGTTACTTCTGTGCATAACTCTTGATTTTATTTAGAATGGATTGTTGTTCACCTTCTTGTAATTCAAGTATTTCTTGAAGTGGATAACTGTGTGTTTGATTTTGAAATTATTTCAATAAATGATATGTGCATAACTCTGCATGAAAATAAGCTTCCAGGTATCTGCTTTTAAAAATCTTTTTTGAATTAGTGCTGACTGCTTCACAGTTAAGCTGAAAATAAGTCTCATAGAAATCAATGGAACTTACATCAGAGAAAATGTGCATGGATTGTGCAGCATGTCTGTAGTATTCTGTCAAGACATTAAGGACAATACAGATTAAATGTGGGAAAGGAAAAACCTTAGTTTGAAACATAAAGCAGTTATATGAATTAATAGGGTCAATTCCACAAATTATTGAACAGTGTGGTTCCAATCTAACCACACAAATAAAATACTTGATTCATTTTGAAGCATGGGTGGGGCAACTGGCAGGCTCACTGAACTTCTAGACCTCCACTTCATATTTATGGACTACCTACCCAGCAGTGGAAAACTCTGGCCAACACAGGAAGCATAACTAAGTCTGAGGCCCACCAACATTGCTGTCATTACTTCTGAGATCTTCATGAAACTGAATTAGCCGCCACTGACTTAAAGCATTCTGGTTGTCCTCTTTGATTGTAGCTGATCTTCTGTTATTACAAAGTACTGCTTTTGCTAAAGTGAAAGACTTTTTTGCTGGAGTGAATCCCAGAAACTTCTTTATATAAGAATGGTTCCACAAGAAAACAGCCCAATTATGGAATCTCGTCTTTTACAAAAAGGCTGGAAAAATATCTACTGGAAATGGTTGAAGTCTAGTTGACTAACTAAATTTACTTACACAATACAGAGAGGTATAATTAATTTTTACTTATTAGAAAGTAAATATGGAACTGATTTTATCCAATAATCTTTAGAGAGGCAACTTCATTGGAAAAAGTAAACATGAGGGTATCAAACATCTTTTGGAAGAGAGCCCCAAGGTTTAGCCACTTGTGAAAAGCTGCTGTATTATACAGACATAAATCAAAATTGGGTAATGGTGGTACACACAGCAGGGCCTCCAAGTGAATTAGTAGGTTTATAAGGAGAAGGTAGTATTTACTATATCCAGGTTTCAGACCATTCGGAGATTTAAATCCTTTGCACTGTGCCTAGAATCCAACTAGTAGACATGAACACACAGGAAGCTGCTTTATCCTGAATCAGTCCCTTGGTCCACCATGGCCAGTGTTGTCTACTCAGACTAGCAATAGGTCTCCAGGGTTCCGGGCAGAGTTCTTTTACATCACCTGATCCTTTTAACTGGAGATTCCAGGGACTGAATCTGGGATCCTCTGCCTGCAAAGCATAGGTTCTTCCACTGAGTCACAGCACCTCCTCTCAAGTAGTGTGCTCTATGTTGCGTGCTCTAGGAAGCAGGGAGGTTGGCCAGTGAAGCTAGTTTGAAGCAGGAGTCAAGTGACAGAGTCCAGGTACTCATGGACTGCAGATCATAGTGATCTGGGTGTGGGCATTTTCCTCACAAGAAAAGCCATTTGGGAGGACCTCCTTTTCTGAAGAATTTTGCCGACTCCAGATGTTTAGAGGGCTCAGCTCAAACATGAGTTTTGTTTTAATGCTCTAGGGCAGGGGTGGGCAATTGTTTTGGCTCGGGGGCCACTTTGTGGGAGCGGAGGTTAGCGGAGGGCCGCACCTTTTAAAATGATTTCATTCATTAGTTAACTTTGCATTTCAGAAAAGGTATAAATTGTATCATAAAAATAAATAAATATAAATTAAATAAAATAGTGGTAATTTTATTCAATTTATTTATTGTGCTAATTTCATATCATCTATAGCTGCAAGCACATTTAATTTTAGAATCAGTTTAATGAGACAAATGTACCCTATCACACTTTTCTACAATTTTTTTGAAATCAGGAGTGAGATTGCTTGTTGAGATTCTCATCACAGCCTGCAAGTTAATGTCTGTCAAATGTCTGTTAATGTCTGTATTTATTCTTGTTGATCTTCATGCAAGAAAAACTTTGCTCACAAATATATGTAGACCCAAATACAGAGAACATTTTCCCAGTATATTTCTTCATACATGGAAACTTTTCAGCAGACAAAGATTTGTAAAAGTCAACTAATGTCACTGCATTAAACATTTCTTTCATAGTGTGATCTGACTGCATGTCAATAAGAACAAGCTGCAGCTCCTCAGGTGCTGACAGTGGCCAACTGTCTTGGCGGGCCGCAAAAAACTCTGCGGCGGGCCGCATGTGGCCCCCGGCCCGCCATTTGCCCACCCCTGCTCTAGGGACTTTTGAAACCTGCACTGACAGCCTTGCTCCAGAGCCAGGATGCATTTCATTTTCAATTTAGCTTCAAACCACAACAGGACCTGAGCAAGTTTCCAGGGGATTCCTTATGGTCAGAGCATCCCTCTTTATGAAGTCACTGCTTCGGCACACCCCTCCCTGCAACAAGTTTGTTGTTTGTCTTTTCTGTATCTTTCTCCTGACCATCATTCATGTAAACTTTGTGAAACTACATTAACTTGATAGTTCCATGCCGGACAAACTTTGAGTTCTGGACTATTTATTGAAAAACTTAGTTCAACACCTACTGTCCCTTTGTACACCAGTTTAAAGTTTCTTGTGACAACATTAAAGTTATCTATCTTCTCTTGGACAAAACTCAGGACATTTAAAACTGAGAAACAAAAGGTTTCTACCATTTAAAGTAACCAGTGAGATGAACTCTGTTTGATATTTATTCATTGTGACTCTTGCCAGCATATCCTGTACAAAAGTATGTATCCTTAATCATTGTAGATCAAATCTTGTTAGTAAATCTGTCCTGACTTAATTTATTTAAGAAAGATTCTGTCTTTCCTATCTTTAAGTAATCTAACAAAGTATGTGTAAAGTTTTGTCTTGTTTCCTACTTTATTTAACATCTGCATGAAACAACTAGTGGAGGTTATCAAGATATTTGAGCTGTGGTAGCATCAGAAAACAAGAGAGTATCAGAAAAACATCTACTTCTGCTTCATTGTCTGTGCTAAAGCCTTTGATTGTGTGAATCACAACAATGATTGGCAAGTCCTTAAAGAGATGGGAGTACCAGACCACCTCACATGTCTCTTGAGAAACCTATACAAGGGCCAAGAAGCGACAGTTAGAATAGGACATGGAACAACTGATTGGTTTAGCATAGGAAAATAAGTACTACAAGAATGTATATTGTCACCCTGCTTATTTAATTTATATGCAGAGTACATCATGCGAAATGCCAGCCTGGATGAATCGCAAGACGGAATTAAGGTTGCTGGGAAAAACATCAACAACCTCAGATATGCAGACAATACCACTCTAATGGCAGAAAGTGAAGATGACCTCAAGAGCCTCTTGCTAAGCATAAAAGAGGAGAGCGCAAAGGTTGGCTTGAAACTCAACATAAAAAACCCCTAAAATCATGGCATCCGGCCCCATCAATCCTTGGCAAATAGAAGGGGAAGTCGTGGAAACAGTGACAGACAGGATTCCTCACTGCTGACGGTGATTGCAGCCATGAAATTAAAAGACGCCTGCTCCTTGGGAGGAAAGCAATGGCAAACCTAGACAGCACAATAAAAAGTAGAGACATCACCCTGCCAACAAAAGTCCGTATGGTCAAAGCAATGGTATTCCCAGTAGTAATGTATGGCTGTGAGAGTTGGACTATAAGGAAGGCCAAGTGCCGAAGAATAGATGCATTTGAATTATGGTGCTGGAAAAGACTTTTGAGAGTCCCTTGGACTGCAAGGAGATCAAATCAGTCAATCCTAAAAGAAATCAACCCTGACTGTTCCCTGGAAGGCCAGATACTGAAGCTGAAGCTCAAATACTTTGGCCACCAAATGAGAAGGGAGCACTCACT
The DNA here is from genome assembly GCA_029233225.1 of Lepidodactylus listeri. NCBI lineage: Eukaryota > Metazoa > Chordata > Lepidosauria > Squamata > Gekkonidae > Lepidodactylus > Lepidodactylus listeri. The sequence continues at coordinate 132,654,704 of JARCFY010000001.1, read as the reverse complement.
GGCGAACACCCTGATGCTGGGAAAGATTGAAGGTCAAAGCAGAAGGGGACAGCAAAAGATGAGATGGTTAGACAGTGTTATCAATGCAACAAACATGAAATTAAGCAAACTCCATAGTCCAACAGAAGACAGGAGGGCCTGGCATGATGTGGTCCATGGGATCGCGAAGAGTCTGACTTGACTGTGCAACTGAACAACAACAAAGCATCAGTATAGTGAGAACCACCATCTTTAGGTCTCATTTCTATCACATTGTGGATTTTTATCACAGTGGATTTTCTTAACTGGTGCCCAGGCTAGCTGATCATGTCAGATCTCAGAAACTAATCATGGATGGGAGAACCTGAAGGAAGTCCAGGGTTGTGATTCAGAAGCAGACAATGCAAACCACTTCTCTTTGTCTCTTGCCTTGAAAACCCTACAGGACTGCCATAAGTTGGCTGGAACTTGAGAGCATTTTCTCTTTAGAGTAGGGGATGTTTGATCACCAGTTCGTTTATCTGGCTTTCTGTTTGCAAGTTGCAAACAGGGAGCCAATGGTTCACTAAGCTGCTTGGATGAATCCAAATGAATTCGTATGAGTCTTTTTGCATATTTACACTGAGTTGAATACAGCCAGGTTTTTTTCAACCCAGTTTTGTCCAGCACTCATCCTTTCTACACCTTCCCCATGCCTTTTGCCCATGTAGGTTCCCTGCTCCATTGAATAGCCTTATTAAATGATCAGCTGGGACTCCTCCCATTTTCCACCAATGGAAAAGCTGGTTTGATCCACTTTTGTTGAAACTACCAACCTAAAAAAGTGTGAGCTGTAGGGCCATCTATAAAACATCTACAATACAGAACAATGGTAAAGTTTTTATCCTAATCTATCATGCCTTTCAGTCCACACAGCTTGAGGATGGAATTTTATTACAATTTTGTGTAGCCTTCATTTGTTCTCACACTTACTACTAAGATAGCACAAGCCATGACTTCTGTCTGATCTCATATAATCAGTCCTTTTAATAAGGTTTCTATATTCTAATTCATCCTCATAAGCATTTTGAATATTTCATTTTTATCTCAAGTATCCCTTTTGCAAGGTAGGTTAGTTTAAAAGAGTGACTATCCAGTTTGTTTTATGACTGTCCGTAACTCCCAGGTTCAAGCTCGATAATCTAGTCACCCACTGGGTCTCAGTTTAATCAAGGGTTTTAAATCAGCAGCCAAAATTTACAGGATTGGAGGAAATGTTCAGCATAATCCAGTCCTAATTGAATTGCCCACTGATTCTTCACTTTTTTCTCCACAAGAGCAGGCATGTGTTTATAAGCTTCTTCAGAAAGCAAACTCTGAAGAATGGCCATCTGCCAACTGGATGCAAGAACAGTACTATGCTTTGTACAGTTGCCATCTGAGACCTTAACATAGAAAAAATGATTAAACTGGGAGGGGGGAAATGCGAAATAATAGAAATTACTGGATGGCTCTGCTCCATGTAAAATGGCGGGACAGGTAAATAACATGATGGTAAGGCAACCTGAATATACAATACTTCTGCTTCTTACAGAATAATATTACCCATGTGATTCTACTCTTATGTCTTTAAAAGCCAAGGCAGCAAGCACAGTTTGAAAAACAGATGACTTGCAGGGTTAGTAGCGTATTCATGGATTTATCATGAAGTTCTTATATCAAAATTGGTGGGGGATAAGTTCTTCTGAAGCTGTTTTTAAATACAGTAATGAAGGCACAAGAATGACTGTAATCCTTAAATACAGTATGAAGGCACAAGAATGACTGTAATCCTTTTAGAATTAAGTTCTTGGCCATCAAAGAATAAATATTTCAAGAAGAGGTACTGCACTCATCTTTGTTAAGTGTGGCATGAGTACATTGCTGGCAAACAGCCACTGTAGTATTGGTCTAATTACAATAAGCACTGCCTCCCTGGTGCTATAAAAGATGACCGACACTAAAGAGATCACAGATCACCTAAACCAATTTAGCATGTATGTAATCTGAGAGTGAAAGTCTTTTAGGATAATAGATTAATACAGGCATATTGAACACCTGGGGAGATGGAGAATTAGTCTGGGTTTATAATGTCTGGGAGAATCAGAGGGGAGGCATTTGTCACAGAGGGCAAACAATATTTATAGGAGTACCAGGTATTATCTGGAGATTTCAAGAAATAAGGTGATTGTTTTCCTGGATGAAGGACATGGGCATGGGCATGAGATTTAATAAGGCCACTGCTTTAATCGAATTCTGAGAAAGAACCAGGTTCACTGTTCAAACTATAAACCTGGACACACACACAGTATGGATGAGAAAGCTTTGTGTGTGGATAATAACACAGATTGTATGCATCAGATTTAAGGCTCTGGCTCCAATTAAAGTTGCTGATTCTTTGAAAGAGTCTATGAAACTTGAAGACTGATTTTTGATGTTGGCACATGAACTTGGTAGTACTGGAATTTTATCTGCTTCAGTTCCGCAGGGCCTGTAAAACAAAGCTCTTCTGCCAGGCTTTTGGAGCCACACCCGCTACCACCACTGCCACCACCGTCCTTTCTACCAGCTGATGGTGTACGGTGAGTGAGCCCAACCCCCTCTTCTCAGCAATCAAAGCCTGTCCTGAGTATTGAGTATCGAGTACTGACCTCACTAGAGCCCCGTAAACACATGACAGAAGGCATGAGGCTGGATGTGTGACACTGAGGAATTTTTACTAGCACTTTAACAGATACTGTAATGTTGGTTTTAACAAAATTTTGTACTAACAGATTTTAGATTGTTTTACTGAATTGCTTATGTCATATTGTTTTATACTACTTGTAAGCCACCCTGAGCCAGCATTGCTGGAAGGGCGGGGGTAAAAGTTTAATAAATAAATAAATAAATAAAATATCTTCAAGAAATATGGAGAGTGATGAGAATTTTTTTTTAAAAAGATTAATACAACAACACTGTAGGGACTGAAACTGACATGCTGTATACAGTCATGTTTTGAAGACAGCCCCTAGATCAGATTTGGCATGCATAAGTCCCAGATTCAATCCCTGGCATCAGTAGATAAATGCATCTGAAGCTGAGGACTGTGAAAGACCTTTGCATGAGACCTTAGAGAAGAGCATACAATACTGGACTAGGTAGACTCAGAATGCCATCTTCCACTGTTCAGATACTTAAGCTGACTCCTTTATTTGTCTTCATAACATTATTTGTAAATGTCCAAATGTCCAAACTTGCACAGTGATGCCTTCATAACATTTGCTCAGAAACCAAATCCCAGCACTGAATTGTATCATATATTTGACCATAATTTTATGTTCACCAGCTCATTTCCTGTTTCACAGAGTTGTTTCCCAGTATTGAGAGCTACAGATCAATTTTCATGAGGGCCAATTACTTCATTCCACCAACAAGCCTTGTGTCGAATATTGGCATCTTAGCCAATCAATAAGTCAGGCTCTGCATGGAAATAGATTATGTGGCAAGCCTGTGCAGTGCACATAGTTTACACAGTGGATGTAACTCTTTCCACTTCAGATATATATCCTTCAGTAAAGCTGACTGAGTTGCAACACAAATCTCCATTAGAACATCTGCAATATTCTAAATCAAAGTTGTTGAGCGGGCTGTTGGGGACTTCAGCAACCCCTGGGCTCCCTGACTCTGAGAAGGGTGCTCTTTGTGCATTCACTCACCAAGGGAGCAATTCACATGGTGTCTCTAAGCCAATGCCTGCTGGTCATCTGTTTGGCAGTGACTGGGCCTTTAACAGTTCACTGCCTGACAAAGCTGAGGAAGAGCCTTGAGCCAAGGGTGGGAAGACAAGGCAATGAGCCACAACTGGGATGAGGGCGTGGTGGCAGCTTCACATAGGAATTACTCATATCCCACAGGAGTTCCAGAGGGGTGGAGCCTCCAAAAGGGACAGGCCCTTCATAAGGCAAAGGGAAATAGGCTAAACAGAATACATTGATTCTTGCTCCTCAAGTTGGTGGGAGTAAGGCCAGGAGAGAGATGAATTTGCAAGGGTGAAAGAAACCCCTTTCCTTCTCAGTCCAAGGACAGTGGGAGAGTACACAGTGCTTCCTGCTGATAAGGATCTGCTAGACTCAGGGAAGGCACCTGTACTAGTCTACTCTGAGTATTGCTTTTAGAGTGCAACTTCTGCCAACACTCAACAACAGATAATGGTTGAAAATTCCCCTCATCTTTTTTTGACCCTGTGTGGTGAACAAAATGGCTGCAATATAAAAGTTATTCTTTGAGATTCTGGCATGGACAGTTATGAATGTTACACATAACTTTGGAGCTGCATGTGGAGTAGTCTGAGCATGATTAGCTCCAAAGTTATGTGAATAACTTGGGTTCTTCAGGTTCAAAGGGGGGGAGGCTGAATGGGAAGCTGGAGCCCCATCCTCAACCCATGCCACCCATCGTCAGCAAAATCATATTCAAAGGCTTTTAAAGCAATGTTCTTGGAGCGAAGTGTAATGGTGAAAGCAGATTTCCATTGATTTTGTTGCTCCATGAAAGACCTTGTGTTAGCAAAATTGCAGCCCCTTCTTAAAACCACACCATTAGTCCACGTTAAAGTAGGACTGAAACAATCCCCTTATTCAAGCATCCTGGGACCAGTGACTGTTCTTCTTGGCAGTATCTCATTGACCTGACTTGCCTGGTAATAGAAGTTTGGATAAATAGTCTTATTTGTGTCTTTCTCGAGCCATATTGGCATCCTCGAAATAAATGGGATGGAATCATTTCAGGGTAGTATGGTCATATCAGTGGATCCACTTAGAGCACATTTCTTGTCCTTATGTCAAGATTTCTACTTACTTCTGGGAAACACTATCCCCTTTATAGTTTTATTTTGTTTCTTCCCAGACAAAATACAAACATCATAACAGTAAAGATAAAAATGTTGACATAGAAGTACAACTGCTAAAATTTGAGTCTAGTAGTGCTTTAAAGACCAACAACATTTTCCAGGGTTCCTGTTTTTGTGAGTCAGAGCTCATTTTGTCAGGTGCAACAATAGCAGTGAGTGAATCTTCACATGCTCATCACAGGGCCCTTCAGGCAGCACACTGCCGAATGTTATGTTGTTAAGTAAAGTTGCTTTAGTATGTCTGTTCATATTCATTTATTTTTAAATATATATATTTAAAAATAATATCCTGCATCTTTTTATAAGTGATCAGGGCAGAGTGAGGTATGGCAGTGGGAGAAGGTCTTGGAATGGAAGAAGATGCCTATACGGCTATGCTCAATCTTCTTCCAACCTTTGTCTCAAAACATGTTGGTGTGAAGGCTAGGACTATAAACCCCTCTTTGACACTGATGTTGTGCAGTGCGAGGTCCATTAATAACAAGATAAGAGAGAACAGCTCTGAAAGAACTTATGACTGACCCAAGGCCACACGAACAGCTGCATGTAAAGGAGTGGGGAATCAAACCTGGTTCTCCCAGATTAGAGTCCGCACTCCTACCAATTGGAAACCATTCTGTTTCTCCATATTCTATCCTTACAGTAGCCTCTTAACCAGAGTATAGGTTGTGCATCAAAACAATCAGATGTTGTGGCACACCCATTTCTCTTAGAACCAAACATTAATATTCATGATCCACACAGTCAAAAGCTTGCGGTAATCTATGAAACACAAGCTGATTTTCTTCTGAAATTCTCTCGTGTGCTCCAATAACCATCATAAATTTGCAATACAGTCTCTTCCATTCTGAATCCAGCTTGAACATCTGACATTTCTTGTTCCATATATGGTATCAGTCCTTGTTGTAAGATTTTGAGCATCACTTTACTTGTGTGAGAAATTAGTGCAATGGTTCGATAGTTGTTGCAGTCTTTGATGTCACCTTTCTTCAGAACTGGAATACAGGCCAAGCATTTCCAGTCTGTGACCCATTGCCCCCCCCCCCCATATTGGCATATTCTTGTTAAGATTTTAATGGACTTGATTTCTGTGGCTTGAAACAGCTCTATTGATATCCAATATACTCCTTCAGCTTCTGGGACAGTTTATCTAAGTCATGAATATCGTAAAAAGAGGATGAAAAGCACAGCCTAAAAACATTAGGGAAGGATGGAGTAGTTAAAGCCAACTATACAAAGTATAAAAGGGTTGAATTTTTTTTAATGTCTTTTCCTGGAACTTAAAATAATGCAATAATGTAAACTTAGTGCCAGGTAAGCCTCTGGGGGGGAGGGGATTCCAAAGTGTAGGTGCCACTGCTGAGAAGGCCCTGTCTCTAGGGCACCCATCCACTTAGCTTCAGAATGTGGAGGCACACAGAGCCGAGCCCCTCACTATGACCTCAGTTGGTGGGCCTGATATATATGGGGAATGGTGATCCTTCAGGTACCCCCAGCACCAAAGCAAACTTTTAGCCAGTGTAAAACTTTCAAAATGAATGAGTCCATGCTGCCAACAAACTATGTATTTCTATGAGCCTTTTCTGATATTGGTGGTATTACGCTTTGAGAAGGCATTAAATAAAATTTATTTTAATTTTAAAAAGCCAACCAAAATGAGTGAGTGGCATTGAAATTTACAATTACTAGCAGCTTAGATACAACCTTTTTAATCTGTTGAAACTTGCTAACAATTTCTGTAGGCAGATGCACATTACAGTAGCACATTAGATGTACTGCAAGCTCTAAGTGCATTTCCCTTTTTTCCTTTACAGAACATTGGTCAAAAAAAGGGACAAAGCTTCAAGCTCTCCTTACGTGGGTGGGCTATCGTTTAAAGTTTTCTCCCACAACCAGTCAGTTTCTAGTTACCATTTGATGAGGGCGTCTACCTGTTGGCTTAAGTAGTACTGTACTTTCTGCTGTAGCACTATGACTGGAAAATCCATCCATGATTGAAAGATTCCTCATGGTGACTCCAATGGAAATTGTGTGTCCAGGTTTTCTCAGCCAAACCCACAGAAGTACTTAGCATCTTTAACATCACATCTGTTTTAATCAGAGCTTCGGATTTCAGTTTTTCTTGTTCTTTAGCCCTATGGAACAAGAACCAGGGATAAGGTGTTAATAAGTGGTTGAGACTCTATGTTTGACCATCTCAATTTTATAACATCCTTATTTCATAGAGATTTACCTTTTTCAATATGATGGTAATAAACTTTGGTTTTAGCTACTGAGCAACTTGTCTGGCTGTAGTATGTTGTGCTCATATATTCTGTGTGATAGCTTGCTCTTCCTCAAAGCCTCAGTTCTGTTTCCTGTGCATATGACAGGAGAAGAATATTATAACAGATAGCATCAAATATAAAAATATATAATGATAAAGGCTTCCTGAAGTGATATGGGGTAGTTGTGCAAAATCTTGATTCAAAGGCAAGAAACAATATCCCCTCTACCTGTAATGAAATAGGGAGAGAGTGGCATAGCTATGTGGGATACAGCTGGCTTATTTTAAAATGTGTGTTGTCTATGATTTGTTTGCAAAGAGAAGACTGGCATAGATATTGGAGCTGACTGATCTGAATGGAGAGTCTGAAGCCTCTTGGACCAGTGCTGCATTCCTTGGCAGCAAGTTCAGTTAAAGTTTCAAGGCAGAGTGGAGGGACTTGCTGACTGTCAAAGAAATTCTCCACACCTTGGCTTCAGACTCCTTAGGTTCCACTCCTTTATGACTGCCCCATGGAAGCTGAGAGGTGGTCCAGGTCGCAAAATGGTGCTGGCAAATTGCAGGTAGAAAATCATATCACTTATTATCACTGCTGTTGCATCCTATCTAATTGGTGCCCATGATATGATATTCATATGTATTCTAGCTATCAACGACAATTCTATCAGTCCTTACAGGAGTTTCATAGCAACACCATGCTGCAGTATGAGAGTCAGGAAAATGGCATCATCCTAAGTGAAGGTTTCCTTAAGATAAATCTGGATCCTAAGCAGCAACGGGTATGTTTGTTATGCCAAACGATTTCCCATCACTACAAAAATTACAAGCTATTAATCTTTTCCCCCCAAACTGTCCTGGAGGCACACACTCACAGCGCCTTGGAAATCTTAGAAATGTAGGTGTGACCCTTCCTAATACATTCCCATATGTGTCTAACACCTCCGCATAACAGCCACAGACTTCTTCAAGCACAGGCCTCAGTGGAAGTGTGGATTTATTCTCTTATGAGATTGTACAAAAAGCTGCAAACCGAAGTGTAAATAACATTCATCACACCAAGTCAATTGGAATGTGGCTGCTGCTGATGTTAAGGTGGATTGGAGCTTAGGGGGAAGTGAAGGATTCTAGCAAATAATAACCACACTGATTTTTTTAAAAATGCTTCAAAGCCCAGTCTAATACTCAGCTCACACTGCAATAGAATTGATGTTCAAAAACAAAAAAAGCTAACTGTGAGACACAGATGTTCCCATAAAGATTCTGACTGTACCTGCTGTCCCACTTTTTATATCTTTGCACATACAAATGAACTCTGTACTATTTATACACAATTTAATACCATGTCTGTTTAAGTGAAATGGTAAAAAGCTTTTTGTTACATACTGTTAGAGACATGGCTGCACAAATGACGAGTTCTGTGGCACCTTAAACACTGAGTTGGAAGCATGGTTTCTCTTCTGCTGGCAAAATGGTTCTTCCTTCAAAGAGATGGCACTCCTGTTGGCAGATGAGTGATGGCTTTTGCTGATTCCCTGCTCCTATAGCAGGCACCACTTTGCTTCTCCCTCAAAGCAATATTTTGGGGTGCTTTCTAGGCTGCAGTGGGAAAGTTCCATTCTGTGGTTCCACTTGTAGTACTTTGGAAACAACTCTAAAACATTTATTATAGAATAAAGTCCTGTGGAACTGCTCCACAAAACGTTTATGCTAAAGTAAATGACACTGAGCTCTTCTTTTACTTTTGCTATGATAGAATATCACAAGAGGGGGAGCCAGAAGGACTTGCGGGGGCATCTCATTTTCCCATCTCATATTATTTCCTCTTTCCCTTCCCTGAAAGCTGTTATAGCCACTTCTCTTTTCCTGCTTCCTTTTCTCCATCCCACCTCCAGCCAACCTACCTTTACCTGTTCCCCAGTCTCCAGCTTCTCCTGCTTCCTTCCCCTAAGCAAAATCTATTCAGGAAAACTATGGCCCAGTTGAACAGTAGGGAACCTATGTGGACTTGCAGAGTGCACCTCATATTCCCCTTTATGTCCTTCCTCACACTATTTCCTATTTCTCTACTCCTGGCCACCCCCATATCTTACCCGTACCTTCTTCCCACTCACTTTTATCTACCCCACATCTTCAGCTATATTTATTTATTTTATTTATGCCTGGCCTTTCTCCTCAATGAGAACTTTAAACAACTTGCATAGTTCCCCTCCATTTTAACTTCACAACAATCCTGTGAACTAGATTAGGCTGAGATAGTGTGACTGGCTCAAGTTCACCCAGTGAGCATCATGGCAGAGTGGTGGTTTGAACTCAGGTCTTGCAGATCCTAGTCTAAAATTCTAACCGGTATACCATACTGGCTATCATGGAGTAGCTGCTGTTGAACCATAGCAAACAGTCAGTACCTGATGAGTCATGAAGTCATGATGTAGCAAATAAGCTGGTGGTTGCTCCTAGGCCTGGCCCTGATGAGTCAGCCCTTAGAGGCCCAAAGAGCCCTGTGGAAAGGGCCCTGACCCATCTCTCTGCCTTTTACTGACAGAAACTAAAGCTCAAAGGCTGGCAATACTGTCCTGGCTGCCTAGCAACAGCCACTGGGAGCATTTTTCTTTAAAGGTACAGGAGGTGCTTCTATTATTGGGAGGAGAGTATATTTTTAAGATTTCAGATTTGTCTGAAAATCTAAGGCATTTTTCAGGTTTGTAGAAAGATCTGTCTTTTATGTTTATGGTTGCAATCTCCAGATGTATCCACAGATTTGGCCATGTTGAGAATATTGATAGCTATCATAATAGAGTCAAAGAAATGCCTAAAATACAAAAGATAATATAGCCAAGGCAGGAAGGAAGAAGAAAATCTTTCATGGGCCCTTTTCACATTACCGTTCGAAATTGGATGTTGTTTGCTGCTGGCCCAATTTCAAATAAAGTGATACAGGGATGGGAGTTTCATACAGCAAATTTCCTTCTGTTAATGAGCCCTCTGAAGCATTATGGTCATTTCAAACAGTGCCACATTCTCCCCACCCTTTTTCGCCATGCAATCTTTCTCAGATTTTTAAAAATGTTCTAAGGTGAGTGCTACAGTGCTAAACCGCTGTATCACTGAAGTGCTATAGCAGCACCACTGAGATGCATTGACTACATAGCACTCAACTAAGAACATTTTTTAAAAAGTCCAAGGAAGATCACACAGTGAAAAGGGGTGGGGGGAAGAAGCATTGTAGGAAGAGCTATGGACATTTTAAATAGCACACCACAGTGATTCAGAAGTGCAACAAAGGCGTTGAAAATGGGGAAAAAGCAGTTTCTCCCCAAAGTGGCTCAACCACACATTGCTAACCCAATGCAAGTGGGTTTGTATGAATAGGTAAATAAATTCCACTAGTAGCGGGTTACTAAAACGGGGCTCTCTGAAATGACAGAAAAAAAACCATTAGCAACGAATTACTAAAATGGAATGCAAAGGGAGTTTGAAAAGGTCATTATGTTGGAGTAATATCCCAGTCTCTTTTAGTGTTTGCCATTCTCTCATTACATTTGATTACATTTATATTGTTTTGCTTAAATATTCTAGCATCTAGGCCACAAATAATTTTATTTGACTGAGGGCCACATTGATATGCATTTAGTAGGTTTTGGCTGTGTTCCTTTCACATGCAATGTTACATGTAAATATAAAGATCAGAAGAGTATTTGGATGGATGCTTATTCTTTAAAACAAAATCAGAACAAAACATCACAGGCTCTGATATGATAAACACATGTCTGAACCTAACTAGACTCTGAACTAATTTTATCAACAGGAGCCAGTTTGGTGTAGTGGTTAAGTGTGCGGACTCTAATCTGGGAGAACCAGGTTTGATTCACCACTCCTCCACTTGCACCTGCGGGATGACCTTGGGCAAGCCATAGTTCTGGCACAGCTGTCAGAGCTCTCTCCACCCCCACCTACCTCACAGGGTGTCTGTTGTGGGGTGGGGAAAGGAAAGGAGTCTGTAAACCGGGTCATGAAGGGCGGGGTATAAATCTAATCTCCTCCTCCTCCTTTATTCAGTTTAAATAAGTACACCAGTTTCATTGAATGTGGACATTACATCCAGCCTCAGCCAAACATCTTCCACTTTATTTAATAACACAAAATTTAGATCACATCATTGCCAAGATGAAACCAAAAAAACATCCAAGGTATTTTGTAGTTTGAGACTCGATAATCTTTTCTATCTTGTTTATAAGTGCTTCAGAGCTGTGATTGCCAGCTATGAGGTTAGTTGTGAAAGATATATTTTATTACAGGATGGGAAAATGTCACAACATTTGGTTCTAATTGAAGCCTAGCTTGGCCCACCCAAAGCTTCATGGGTTTCTCACTGATCATTTGCTCATACAATATTTAGTTTTCTCCTGTAACTTGTCATTGTGAGATGATGTACTGTTGTATGAACATGACCCCAGTGCAAAACTCCACACTGTGCCAATTTACAATAGGAAGTCCAAAACATCTGTGCCCTTGTTAGACGAGCTACTGTGCTGTATGGTTCTAAAAAGGAAAATACCCAGTTTACATATGTTTCATCAAGTATAATGATTTAAGCAAAGCATTTCTGAGAATTATGGGGTCCTTTGCCATAATGCTCTGAAAAGCTCTATTCATTCAGAAGTAATGCTGATGTCTGCACAGTACTGCCTATTTACATGTCCTATTTAAGATTTTTTAAAAATCTAATTGCCATCTTCAGCAGCCTATGCATCAAAAATAATGTAGATGAACATGCAAAGATTCTCATGCTTTGACATAACAGGAAAGATGTGTCCAAATCAAGCAAAAAAGCACCTAAATTTCATTTAAACCACTTTAGAGCTGTTCATAAATCTAGTCTTCCCTTGAGATTTTAATAGGGGTGTGTCTTGTGGTACCTTCTCCCTCCTTTGTGGGGGTGAGACCCTTTCCCCCTCTGCAATTAGGATGGCTGCGGGCATCTTGTTCAGGAATGTGGTTCAATTCATTTTAAACTTGAGCGGGGTCTTTATTTGAGAGGCAGCAGTAGATCTCCTACAATTTTGGTGTAATTTGGTTATAAAAAAAAACAAAACCGAACATAAAAGTACATAAAATGGGCAAAAAAATAATCTGTTTCATTGGCCGAGGACAGACTGGCAATGTAAAGCAGGGCAGCCCCGCGTCAGAAGTGGAAGAAAAGAGCCCATTCAGACATGCGCATCTGTCCCTCGGCTCCATTTTGCACTTACCCGTCTCCCAGTCGCTTTTCATCCGCTTTAACAGGACACCGGGTAAAACCGGTGTTCAGGGGCCATCCTCCGCATGCCTCCCGCTTCCAAATAGTGTGAACCGGCATGTGCGCATGTGAAGCAGCATGTGCGCATGTGCGAAACACATCAAAGGGAAAACAAAAAAAAGCACAATGGCGTGTGCGAGCCGCGCGAGCCGGCTCCGCAGCAGTCTGAACACTCCGTATCGGCACCACTGCGCATTGCTCTGGCCAGTATGAACGGCCAGCTCCGTGGAGTTTTTCCCCCACACCAGTTCCCTCCACTTTGCCCCTGCTTTACATTGCCAGTCTGTCCTCGGCCATTGATCTCCCTTTATCTGTGTTCAACTGACTTAGCGCCAGTTAGATCAGCATTTTCACCTCTTTCCAATTTAAACATATACAAGTTAGGAAGTCACATCATCCCAAGCATCTACTAAATAGCCATTAGAGAATCTCATTTCAAGCATGAAGAACTGAGGTTCCTGTGAATCTTGTTATGATGGACCCATCTATTTCCCTCCCTCAGAGGCAAGATTTTCCCTCCATTTTTCTTTCCCTTTACTGACTGTTTTGTAAACAGAGGTGTCCCCATGGTGGACTCAGGGACACCATCACATCTAGTTTGGCTCATAGGCTAGAACTCATAGAAATGATAGAGTCTGAGTTGGTTGGAATATTAAAACAAAAACATGAAAGTTTCTCACTGGAAAGGATCAAATTTCTGGCTTTGGAATAGCAATATTGGAACAGGCTAATTTATTTGTGGTACATCCTGATTCCTTGGGCAGATAGAAAAATGTTGCTTTGTTTACCAAAGTACATTTCTGGTTCAACCATGTTGGCACATGCATGTGAACAATGCTAATCACAGGGACATTACTGCATTGCTCCTTGGGATCTTTAGTTTGTTGCTGTAAGGCTTGCAAGCAACTGATAACTTTATTAATGCTGTTTCTTAAAACCATACCACACCGTAACATACAATTTGTTGCAGAGCCAAGCTTTGTGGATATTAATCAATAACAAAATGAAGTAATTTTTTTAAAATGTCAAGAAACTAAAATTAAACTGCATGGGTGTGCGACATAGCCATTCTGGGAATTGAGACTGCAAGGACTTAAACTTATTAACATAGGATGCAACTATAGTGAGTGTTGTTAATTTTAAAAAGTTGTGCCCCACAGAGATGAATGAAACAACTAAGGTAATGATAGAATCCCATTTAGTTCATTAGGGCATTCCCTACTGTAAATATGCATAGGATCAGGATGCAAATTTCAGTTGACTTATTTATGCATTACAATTTTTTTTGCTTGTATAAAAATCTGATATAAATGACTGTTCAGTTCATCAGAAGACTGGCAACTAAACTGCATTCAGGCATAGTGGAATGGTGCCTGGTATTCTTTAGATGGCTTCATTGATGGCAATTGGTTTGGTGAATTGCTGAGGACATTTTAGAAATGAGTTTTTCAAATATGTGATCATGTGAGACAGACTAAGTATTCTTTTGTACATTGAATGTCCTATTCAATGTTTCATGTGTTGATGAGGACAAGGCTGTGAATAAGTTGTTCTCATGTGCCCACCAAAACAGCAGCCTGATAACCTTTCTGAGTTATTCGGGAGATTCAGGGGACAATGCCATTCAGTTCCTAAACTAGCCAGGTGTTCAGAGGAACACAAAACCATAATTCCCATCAGGTATTGATGGAATTTAGTGCTGTTACTAGGTAGACTTGGATTCTGAATTCTCTTTCTTGAGCAATGTCTTGTGAATTCTTCCTCAAACTGGGCTTTGCCCAGGTTAATAACAGTGGGGTATCCAAGGTAGGTTGTTCTGTTTGAAGGTGGGTGGAGGAGCATTCCAGCTTGTTTTGGGGTATTAGCTATAACTATTCTACACTTAGTTACAAACTCTAGAATTTGTCCAAGGATTGTGAAGGAAATAGAAAATTAGAGAAAAGGAATTGCTTATACCCTTTTCATTCTTCTTGCCAGTACCATACTGCAAAATTTGCTGAGAACAAAAATGTAGGGGTAGCCTTCATTAAGCCCTGACCTGGATAGCCCAGGCTAGTCTTATCTCATCAGATCTCAGAAGTTAAGCAGGGTTGACTCTGGTTAGTATTTGGATGTGAGACCACCAAGGAATGTCAGGGTCGCTACACAGAGGCAGGGTCTGAATGTCTCTTGGCTTGAAAACCCTATGAGATCACCATAAGTTGGCTGCCAATTGAAGGCAAAAAACAAAACAAAAACCCTCACTGAATATAGGATATTGCATGCCACTTTTGCATGCACATCACAATTGCATGCCACATTTCTTCAAAGGAGCTTGGGATAACATAGTTTGGGCATACATTCTTCATCAGCCCTGAGGGGTAGGTAGACTGGGAGATTATGACTTGCTCATGGAAACTTCAGGGGTAACTGGGAAGTCTGACCAACTTCTCCTTAGCCCAAATCCAGAACTATATCTATGATACCCTACTACTTTCATTAGCTTGCTTAATATATAATTCCAAAAGAAACCCTGTATCTTAAATGAGATATGTATTTAGTAAAATTCACATTCATCCTAAACTCTTAAAAAATTACAAACATTTGGGGCAGAAAGTGTCATCAGTTCTCAGCTGACTTATGGAAACCCCATAGGATTTTCAAGACAAGAGATTATCAGAAATAGCTGCATTGCCTGCCTCTGGACTTCCTTGGTGGTTTCCCATCCAAATATTAACTGGGACTGACCCTACTTAGCTTCCAAGATCTAACAAGATCAAGCTAGCCTAGGCCATCCAAGTCAGGGCACAAACATTAATAGTCTGGGCTTAATTATGTGTACAAGTTTCCTAAATGGCTTGAAAGACTATCCAAAGGCTTTTGAAATACTGGTGTCTCCTATATATTGCTGACTGGTTGCTTAACTATGGAGCTGGAATTAGAAATCTGTTGAAAAATGTCTCCAGTAAATCCTTTGATATGCCCCTGAGAAAGCAGACATGAGAAACTAATTTTCTCTGAAAACTGTTAGGTGCTGAGGATTTTATTTCTTCCCTCTACAATGGAAAGAATGTTAACAGAAGGGTTTCCCAAGAATCTAAATTGGAACCGATGCTACTGAATATATTCACAAATGATCTCCAGTAAAAGGGTGATTATAGTGAGACAGCCCTGAGTTTATTGCTAAAATCCAAAGCACACAGCAAAGGCCTAAAAATAATTATTCCAAACCAGTTGACTGGGCAATGATATGACAAATTACAGTACATTGGGATAACAAAAATTAATGTGGCATATGTGGTGATGGGATAGGGTTGAAACTGGACATAGGCAACCAAGAAAGAAATAGTAGGATCCCAATAAAAAAGTTTACTGAAAAATATCAAAGCAATGATCTGCAGCTGTAAAAAGGCAAAGCCACTGGTAGGATTATTAAGAAAGTGATTTAAAATAAAACAGAAACTGTCCTTATGCTTTCTTACGAACTCACAGTGGAAGTAAAGTGTGCACTTTCATTACCTCTAAGACCCAGTTCAGCAGGACTCACACAATCAGCTCCAGGAATATTTGAGGATGGGGTGCTTTTGTTTGAATCAGCAACCCCTATATGGAACTAATATGATTTGCACAGTCATGGCAGTTCAAAAGGGGGTTATCACAACAGATAACATCATGGAAATGCGTGTACAGCCAGTTCATGCATACACCAGTGTATACAAAGAGAATCACCACACAAGCTTGGCCAGACCATGAGATGACTAATGTTGTTGCACATTCTCAGGAAAACGATCATGTTGCCCATGTCAGATATATGTGATGGATACGTAAGGCTACTGCAGAACAGGATGAAATACAGAAGAAAGAAAACAAAATTTAAGGAAACTTAATGGAGGTTTACAAAATTATAAGGGGGGGGGGCACCACTGTGTTCTAAGGCAATATTCAAATCAGCTTTGCAGGAGATACCAAGGGGGTTCCTATCATCAAGTTGCCTTGCTTGTGAGTTTCCCAGGCTTATCCAGCTGACTGCTGATGCAAACATAGTTATGGTTCAGAAGGACCTTTGGTTTAATCCGACAAGGACACTTCTTATGTTTGATTAGTAAGAATTGGCTCTTTTCTGTTAACAATGGTCTTTTGAAATAGTGAAGTGCGCTTTTTTTTTGAGGTAGCCCAATTGGCCAAGTATTCTCTTAATTCAGGATATTAGTTTCTGTGACAATGGTCCTCAGCTCATTATAGAGAACTTCAAAGGCTTCGTTGATTAAGTTTCACTCCTAAAGCCAGTGATTTGTAATACAACTATGTTCCCAAGAGTAATTTTTATGGGAAAATAGAATTAAAACCAGTATTGTAATATTTCCATTTCATCCCTCTTTTTATTCCATGCCTTCTATTATTAACTTAGATTTCAAAACA
Organism: Lepidodactylus listeri; assembly: GCA_029233225.1. Taxonomy (NCBI): domain Eukaryota; kingdom Metazoa; phylum Chordata; class Lepidosauria; order Squamata; family Gekkonidae; genus Lepidodactylus; species Lepidodactylus listeri. The sequence goes on along the minus strand of JARCFY010000001.1, from coordinate 132,637,856 downwards.
GAAAGGGCACCTTTTAAATAGTTACATTTAAAAAAACCTACAGACAGAAAGACTGAAGTTGCCGCACTGTGAGCACAGTTTCTCCTCCTCAAGAAAAATCAGGTTGTTTATACAGACTGGCATTTTGCCCCTCTTTGCTTAGCTGAAGACACTCACTTCTTGTTTAATCTGTATAAACAGGAATTAATCTCACCGAACATGTCTGGAACAAAGGGAGAGAGAGACATAGACAACATGCAGACAGAATTGCCCTCTTTTAGAGAGATTCTAATTAATAGACTCATTACTTTCAATCGAAACTGGTGTGTTTTGGAGGGGAGGGGGGATTGGCAATGAAAAGTAGTCTTGGATAGTACAACAAAAGGGGGGCAAAGGAAAGAGATTTGGCTTCTGAAGATGTTAGTAATGCCTCAGTGTGCCTGGAAATTGCTGCTGATGTAACCAAGAACTGAACCAAAGACCAGTGCCAAAGGTGGCACATTTATAATGGGGCCAAATGAAGAGGCTCATTAGTCTCCAAATGGGGGAAGAGCTGCCCATTCCTCCTCTCATTATCTCCCTCCATTACATGAGTGTGTGATGGGGTAGGGAGGAGAGAGTAGAGTGAGTGTTATGTTTAGGATGCTAGCTGATCTACATAAACATATCAGGAAATTAAAAGACACTCTTGATGATGCCCCCACTTCCACTGAGTCAAAAAAATCAGAAACGGTATGCTCTGAAACCCCACCACCACCACAACTGAATGCTTTTTAGTTTATGTGTGTGTGTGGGGAGGTGTCTTTCTCCTTTTTAGACTAACCCCCCAGAATGCTTCAACATCATTTTTTGTTGTTTATTGCTTCCTAGGTCCTTCAAAAGGCTTTACTCCATCAATTTTAATCAGGAAAGCACAGCAAAAGCATTATTTAAGCATTCTTGGAGTTTGCTCTTTAATTTAAATGCCTGATGAAGTGCAGCAACATGCTGCAAAGTCACACTCTATATGTTTTACCACAACAGAAATGAGGTTTGACCTAGAGTGAGTGGAGGCCTGTGTGCATGACCCTTGGATATGTCAAAGCAAAATAGCACTCAATAAGGAATTGCGGGGGAGAGGTTCCTTCCTTCTTCTACAGGTTTTCTTTTTTGCTTAGATTCAAGATGAGCAAACACTCTGAACAATGAACAAATTCTGAATGCAGGCTTTTGTAGAAGACACTTTTTAATTAAATTGAAGCAATAGCTCAGAGTCAGAAGACCTTCACCAACATCATTATAGCAGATTTTGCCCTCTATTCCAGTATGCTTGCAAACAAAGTTGACTTTTGCCAGCAGCTGTTTTGGATATCCTCATGTTATTAGCTTGTTTCTGATGTTATGACCACACATACCAGAAGCCCACCAATGGAATGTGTGCTACCTGCGATGCTCCTGATATGCATGGTGGCTATTTCATATTACTAGTGCAACACAGAGAATTTCTGTGTACATACAGCTTCCAAACATATTGTGCAAAACCCATGTAGCATGCACTACAGCTGTACATTAATAGAAAATCTCCATATGGCCCTATTCACACAAAAAAGTGACACCCCCCCCCTTGTATCAGCAGCATTGTGAGGAGCATGTGATCCCATTGGTGGGCTCCTCCTACATATAGTTTTAATAGCTGAAAAACACTATTGTAATCTAGTGAATTTTTCTAGTCTAATAGCTAGCTAATTTGTGTTCATTTGGCTTTATTTTTTTATTGATGTGGCCAATCAATGGTAATTGCTGACAACGAGGGGAGGATAAGAAAGGTGGCGGCCCCTATTCATAGGCCTGGTGGAAGAACTCCGTCTTGCAGGCCCTGCGGAACTGCATCTTATGAAGGGCTTCGTCCCCTCTTCCCTGTTGTTGGCTGTCTCAATGAACTGGTTGGCCACTGTGTGAGAGAGGATGCTGGACTAGATGGACCACTGGTCTGATCCAGCAGGACTCTTCTGATGCTCTTACAAAGGCCTCAGCCTCCATGCCTTGTTGTTGGCTGTCCAGAGGAACTGGTTGGCTACTGTGAGAGATGGGATGCTGGACTAGATGGACCACTGGTCTGATCCAACTGGACACTTCATATGTTCTTATGAAGGCCTTGGTCTCTGTGCCCTGTTGTTGGCTGTCCAGAGGAACTGGTTGGCCACTGTGTGAGTCAAGAGTTGAAGTTAGGACTGTATGGGTGTGCATTCTGCCCCTGACTCCCCATTGCACCCCACCCTCTCAGCCATCATTACTCCCATCTCCCTCACTGTCCTGCAGATCTCATAGGTATGTTTGAGAAGCGCCGCTTCTGCAAGTTCCTGGTCTTTTTGGTGAACTTTGATGAGAATGACCCGAAGACACTGGAAGGGGTGGATCCCCATGGCACCACCATGCGCGAGGTCTACTGATGCTTCAACCTAGGCCAGGATGTCATCGACTTCACAGGTCATGTGCTAGCGCTCTACTGCACTGACGAGTGAGTGACCTTCGGATCATCAGCCCTGAAGTTTCTGCCCTCCCAGCTCTCTCCTGGCCCCTCACTCTTGGCTTTGCTGGCATCCTGGCATCCCTCAGCCTTTTCAGCAGCCTCCTGTGATTGAGGCTGGAGAGGTCACCTTTTCCCACTCTCAGCTTTATTCCGGTTTGGTGTCTAAACCAAGTAATATGGTGGGTTGGTTTAGCATCAACACCATGTTGTCCCCTGACTGCCGCTTGGCTGTGATCTTTCCCAAGTCTGGTTTGCGGAGATCTTTTCGAAAAGACCTCAGTCCGAGTGTGGGGGGGTGGATAGGAAGGTGAGCCACTTTGCAGTTCCTGCCCACAGCAGAACCATTTTCGTTTCTTTGACTGTCGTTTCCCCTCACCATTGGAGGGATGGTTTGGTACTTGGTCCATCGCAGTAGCATTAGAACAGTGGATCCTCAGTGTGTGTCTCTCAGAACCATCAAGTTGCTTCCAACTTATGGCAACCGTATGAATTAACAAGATATATCAAGCTGGGTTGCCATGTTTGTCTGTAGTTGTGGGGAAGATGATCATGGGAATATCTAACCGCACTCTCTCCTTTTGGCATGGCAAAACAAGTAGGGTGTTTTTATGCAGTTTGGTGCTTATATTTGACCATGCAACAGATTGCTGAACATTTTGCGGAACAGACCAAAATCTTGTGTTTTGTTGCCATCTTAGGGTTTTTTTATTTCTTCATATTTATACCCTGCCTTTCCAGCAAGTGGGCTCAGGGTGGGTAACAACATCTCATCAGTACAATAAAAACAATATTTCATTAATAGAATAAATTAATTAATAATTTAATAATAATAATAAATTAATTAATTAATTAATAGAATAAATAGAATTAAAATATTAAGACACTACCATACACATTAAAATGGTGGTCACAACCCTACAGTAGAAAAATTAACAGTTGTGAGAGGTCCTTACCCATAGTAAAATGTAAATAATGGCCAGCAGTTGTTAAATGGGTGACAGAGACCTCAGAGAGGCCATACATTGGATGTCCATCTTACAGCCTCCAGTGCCCTGATCTTAATGGAAAGCATGTTCCACTAGGCAGGGACCAGAGCAGAAAAAGCCCTGGCCCTGCTTAAGACAAGACAGATGTCTTTCAGGCCAGGGACCACCAGGAGATATTGATCCATGGAGCGTAACGCTCTTTGGGTCATATACGAGAAGAGGCGGTCCCTCAGGTATATTGGTCCTGGGCCATGTAAGGCCTTAAAGCCAGTTTGGTGTAGTGGTTAAGTGCGCGGACTCTAATCTGGGAGAACCGGGTTTGATTTCCCACTCCTCCAATTGCACCTGCTGGATGACCTTGGGCAAGCCATAGCTCTGTACCAACTGTTCCCTCAAGGACAGTTGTCTCAAAGCTCTCTCAGCCCCACCTACCTCACAGGGTGTCTGTTGTGGGGAGGGGAAGGGAAAGGAGTTTGTAAGCTGCTCTGAGACTCCAAATGAGTGAAGGGCAGGATATAAATCCAATCTCTTCTCTTCTTCTTCTTCTTCTTCTTTGGAATTAAAACAATATCATGAAAGGCATATGAGTACAATGTCTTAACTCAGCAAAAAAGAAAAATGTATGAACCACCTTTTTTCTCTATGACAAATGTGTGTATTACATTTTTTACTCTATGTCCCCAGCTGGGAAGTTTGATGAGGGTGCAGTTTCAGCGGAAAGTTACAGAAGAAGTAGTCCTCAGTCTTTGGGGGATTGCTAAAGATTAATATGGACCAAGCTCAAGTTAGATATGTCTTCCGTTGCAAACTGGTGCTAGCAATACTTGAGAACTAGTAGATGATATACTTGACGAGAGAATTGGGGTCCAACAGCAGTATCTCTATTTTAGTTGTGTATGTTTATGGTGATTCAGGAGTCGCTGTTGCTGCAGATGTCCAAGTCAGTGTCAAAGTACTGATACAAGCAGTTAATTCCTTTGGAACCACAAATTTCTCACATACTTCTTTTCCTCTGGCTCACTCCTGTTAGAATATATCACATTCCCATAAGCTTGATGTTTATTCCTTCTGATGTAGGAAGAATAAAGGTCAAGCTTATAGATCCCCTTCCCCTTGATTTCTAGAACCTCTTCTTGCTTAGCTGTTTGTAAAAGTCTGCTCTCTTGCTCATACTCATTGCTCCATGTCTTTAAAAAACTACAAGCTTATTTTATAAGGGAGTAATGGGAAAGGAATTCACTTTAGTAGACAGACATTTTCAAGCAACTGGAGGAAGCTCACCTATGACAATTTATTTTGGCGTATGCTTCTATTCAGTCTTATATGATATGAAAAGGTATCTCCACAAGCACATGTAATTGTATCCAATAAACATACTGTGTGGATAATTCTTTGTCTGTCTGTAAATCCAGTTTATGTTACTATACAACCTATGTATGCAATCTGCTATTGAGAACTCATTCAATACTCAGTGAACAAATAAATAAATGTGTTTGCTGGATGATGTTCACATTCTGTTGGTATCTGCACAAAATTGGGAGCCATATTCACACCAGGTCATGTAACGACATGCTGCTGTTGTTGTTTTTTTTTGCAAGCCTGTGCTGCTTTTGAACCACCAAGACAAACATAGTCCACCAGTCTATACAATTTCTGTCCTTCCACATGTTTTATGAGACCCCAGGGTAGGATGCTCTATCTGTCCTCCATTTGTTCTCAAGCTGTGACATCAAACAATTGAACACTTGACAAACACTTGAAAAATGTTCTGTTTTTCTATATTTGCAAACAATCTCTGCATGCAGGTTCTCACACAGCTTCTGCTATCTAATAACTTGTTGTGGATGGCAGATATACTGTAACAGTTATGGTGATGGACAGCAGAGATGGAGTCCCAAAGGGGGGGAAACCAAAACACTTCACTGGATGCAGAGAGTTTTACTACCCAAAGAGAAAACATACCATCTCTTTGATGTTTTAATGCCTCTTGCTTGGAGGGGCCATGTTCTGGTGGGCCTCAGCCCCAGGACCTGGCACCAAGATTGTCTAATGTCCTATGAGCCCATGTGGAAGGGGGTCTGAAAAGAGACTTGTTGCTTTGTGTGATATTCATTTGATGGATGAATGAAGGGGGGACTGAAAGTAGATCACCAAGATCAGGGAAGAAATGTTGCTTGTAGGCGCGGGCTGGGAGTGCACTATGCATTCAGCAGTCAGCCTTCCTCTGAGGCTGGACCAGATGTCCAAGTCCTGTAAGTTAACTAACCAGTAACTTTTCTTTCATGTTCTTCTGTTCACTTAGCTGCACCTAAAATTGTTCTGTAGTCACCCTATGAGATCATGTAGTAAACAAAGTTGTTTAAGAAGCCTTGGACACTACCTTGCCCACAGCCAAGGCTGCTCAATAGTGCTACTGTAAGAACCTCTTTGGTATCATACCTCTGGGCAGCACCAGGCATGAGGAACAGTTAGCGAAGCCAGCAGTGGTGGCAAGCTCCTGGAGATGGGTTCCAATGTAATGCCTAAAGAGGGAAGTGGAGATAGCAAAGAGGCAAACTTCTGCTCCAGCCTCTTAACATGGCTGCATACTGGCGAATGGATCTTGCTAGGATGCCTGGGGAGAAAGTGGCAAGCGTCTACACATCTATACATTAGCAATGAGTGCAACAAAAAAGGTGTTTCACTCCTGCTTGGAAGGAGGGAAGAACCTGTATAGTTTACCTCTTTATTCTAGATTTCTCCTTTTACCTGTTAGACTCAACATTTTTTGGATCTGGACTGCAAATACAGTGTTCTGGCTGTCTTACTCCCTGTCCCATTCACCCAATACACTTGAGAAGGGGAAAATATCTCATTACAAAGTAGATGTTTCCCTTGGTTATTTATTTATATTTATTTTTCAAATTTATACCCCATCCTCCCCACAAGCGGGCTCAGGGTGACTGACTCAGTCCTTATGAGATGGAGGGGGGAAGAATGCATAACTTGTTTAAGCATTGCCAGTAAAGCTTCCCTGCATTATTCCCAAACCTCAGTATGTTTGTTTGTGCTAACTGGATTGCATTTGCAAAGCCACCCTGAAACTGTAGTTTGACCCAATTAATTCTAAGCACTGAGCGTGAACCAGCAGGATTAATGCCACCAGCTGTACAGATTTGAAAGTGGTATATACTTGCTAACACTTTCAATATCCACAATCCAAGCATGCTAGTCTTTATGAGCATGCATCAAGACTGGCTACCTGGCCAGCTGCCATGCTGAACACCACAATCATGCAGGTAAAAACTAGGGATGGGCAAAACCCAGAAAAATGTGGTTCATGTTGGTTTATAGTTCATAGCTGAACTGCAAACAGAACCAGGAACCAAATCAAACGGGAAGGTTCGTTTGAGAACTGAACCAGTTCATGGTTTGTGGCCCTGCAAACCCTGCTGAAGAGGACCCCAGTCCCTTTAAATGGGTTTTGCAGAAAGCCTGAAACAGCTGAGTGGTGGGGAATGGGCTGTTCTCCACCACTCTGCTGTTTTTGCAGCTTTCTGCTCTATCCACAAAGCACTACGAACTGCTTTGAAAGTTCATGGAAGTTCATGATGGTAGACCTGTCATGAACTTCAGTACATGAACTACAAATAGGGCAACATTAACAACAAGTTTTGCTTCATGGTTCAGTTCGTGCCCATCTCTAGCAAAAACTTATCCAAATAATGGGTTGGATTCAGACTACATTGGCATTTTTCAACAGTTCCCTCACTGTAGTCTCCCTTGGTGTCATTTCTCAGGGTCCCCTACCACTCTGAGGCAGCATTTCATGGAGATCAGTGGGCTGCAGTGGGATGACGCCACCAGGGAACTTCAATTTCATGAGTAGAAAATTTAGTCTGAATCCAGCCCACTGTTTGCAAGCAAATGACTTAAGCAATAAAATAAATTGAACAAATCAACACAAAATTGGCATTAAAATTTAATGCTGACAGAATCACAGCCTAATTGTATTGCTATTACTAGCAAAGGGTGGTTTTACTATTATTAATTATTATTTGGTTGACTTCAAAGTGTGATTGTACTAGGAGGTTTAGAAACAACTCAAATTATTTTGAAAATCAAGGTAAAGAGCAACATATCCATTCTCCCATCTTTCAAATAATATAATTGTGGCATGCATTAAAAGAAAGAAAGAAATCCCTTTGGTAAAATCTCCTACTATGAAAATAATAATACCTAAGTTGAGAATTCTTATCTTGCCACTGGGTTTTCAGTGCAGGCTGTTAGCCGGTAGGCTTTAGAATTTAATTAAGTGGTCAAGACAACTATATAATGTGTAAAAGGCAAAAGAAAACTAAGTAATGGAAAGCAGCAATTTTGCCTTTACTCTTGGCAGCTGTAATTAAACTAAAAATACTACTTCCTTGCTGAAACACGGGTTAGGAAATAGAAATTTAATTGAAAGAAGCTGTGTGTGCAAGTGACTTCTAGTGATATCTTGATGTTAACTAAGGGACAAGTCTATACATTACATTTTGGCACTTGTTTGTGCACTTAGCAGTTGACACAAGTGGTATACACGTGTAAGTCGTGTTAATTGATCAACATGGAAAAAAGCATTTTGTGCAGTGTCTCAGCAGCAACATGCCATCTTACTCAGTTCATTATCATTGACCTCAAATTAAACATCTCAGATTATTACGATGTTAGCTGTGAAATTAATGATCCATTGGAAGTACCTTCCCATATGTCTTGGATCGTGGATGTTTATGGTATTCCTTTGTAAGTTTACTAGGTTTATTAAAAGGGCATCAGGAAATATTATATTTCTTGGCAAAATTCTAAGTCTTTCTCTGTAAGAGCTCCAAATGAATTTTATTCTCTAGCCACAGATATATGATACAGGCTAGAATCTAGTGAATCATATGACTAAGGAAGTGTTCTTGATTTGCTATGAATTGTCTTGACCGATGCTTATGTATACAAGTTGATTTAAACTAGGACCATTTGTTATGTGTCTTTGATAATTAGCACATAGGAAGCTTGGCCAAAGAAGCTGAGACAGGAAAGTATGACATTCCTAATGCTGGGAAGTTGGATTGAGTTAATGCATAAGCTGTTTATTTGATTTAATATGTCCAAGTCAGTCAGTTATAAGCTGGAATCGAGCAAAATGTTATGTGCTCGTTGTTGACATACTAACCAGTGTATGTAACTTGCTGCTGAAACTGGCCTCCATGACAGAGGACTGGAAAATGGTAAATGGCACACCAGTCTTTAGAATGGGGTCCAGAGCAGATCCAAACAATTACAGGCCAGTTAGCTTAACATCTGTTTCAGATAAAATAGTAGAAACAGTTATTAAACATTGTGAAGAACAAACCCCACTGAGGGGAAATCAGCTTGGCTTTTGCAAAGGGATGTCCTGCTTTACTAATCCTTTGGAGTTCTTTGAGCAGGGTAACAAACATGTGGATTAGAGAGATGTGGTAGATATTATATGCCTGGACTTCCAAAATGTTTTTGTTAAGGTACTACAGCTTGGCTTGCCAACCTTCTGGTGGTGGATGGAGATACCCTGGAATTACAACTGATCTCCAAATGACAGAGATCAGTTCCTCTGGAGAAAATGGCAGCTTTGGAGGGTAAAATCTATTGTATCACATTGCTGTTGAACTTCCTTCCCTCTCCAGACTCCACCCCTAAATCTCCAGGAATTTCCCAACCTAGAGCTGGCAACTCGGTACCTTACCAAAGACTCACAACTAAGCTTTGCAGTCATGGCATAGGAAGGCAGGTCCTTTTATGGATTAAAATATGATTAAACAACAGGTGAAAAAGAGCAAGAATAAATTGGCAGGTGTTTATTCATAAATTATTTGGAATTGGGGCTGAGCACTGCAGTGGCCAAGTTTGCAGATGATGCCAAATTATTCAGAATGCTGAAAGCCAAAGTGGATTGTGAAGAACTACAGAAGTATCTGTCAAAATCTGGATGAGTGGGCAACTATGCAAATGTCACAGCTCCCATTCTGCAGCTAGTACATTGGCTACCCCTTTGCTACTGGGCTAAATTTAAAGTATTAGCTATTGTAACTCAGAGGTGCATCCTTGCTTGCAGGATAGCCCCAATAGTGGGGTACCCCACTTCCAACCTGATTGATTGATTGATTAAATTTCTACCATGCCCTCCTGGCTAGAGACCAGAGCCAGAAACCCACAGAAACAGGCCTGTAAAGAGATGGCCCCAGCTCCAAAATGGTTTCAGTCTAAAGGTTACACAAGGCACCTTCTGAGGCAATCGCCAACACTCCCCCTCCACCTAGCAAAGGTATGTACAAGTTCTGTCAGGTAAAGTATAGACATTTCCTTAGCCATTCAGCAGACATCTGGCAAATCTCCACTGTCTCCCTATCACCATGTGATCCCCTTTGTGTGATATCCATATTTATATGAAACTCTTTTGTCTCAACACCTACCCTTCCTGTCTCCTCCCCCAGGATACCGAGGCAAATTGATCAAACTGGCTAAATCATTAGCAATTCTTCCTGACACCTATCAGAAACCCATTTCCCCCTTTTGTCTAAAGCCTGGGAGCCCATTCATAAGACTCTCAACGGTCATAAAATCAATCAACTTGCTCCAGAAAGACCATCCACAGTCAGTGATCCCATCTAGTCATAGTCTGGGAGACCGCCCTTGAATAATTTCATATAAAAATAGAGAGCAAGCCCCACCTCAGTGTGTACTCTGAGGGTGCCTCAGAGGGTGTATTCTGAGAGTACACCCCCAAAGCCCCTACTTTGGGCCTCTTAGTATGAAATGCTGGTTGTTTGAGCTCTCTTCTTCATGGACATCTGCACAGGTAGTATAACCCCTATAGTGATCCTAAATATCTTTGTCATCACCTCTTTATTTTTTAGTTCTTGGTTGTGTGTTTATTTTGATTGCTTAGTGTGATTGTATGTAGGGATATTTTCTAATAAAATAATTAAAACTCTTTAAATTTGGAGTCTTCATACTGAACTGGATCTTGATATAAATAGGTGTGTGGTCCCTTGTACCCTTCTGGCCTCTTCTGTCTTGTGGCTAATTTCCCCCAACATTGAGACAGGCCACTTGTGGTAACACTATCACATACAAAGCCCTTCATGGCCTTGGACACTCATATCTGCAAGAATGTATCTCTCCCCCTATGCTCCACCACATCAGCTTCACTTATCTGCCTGTTTGGTGCAGTGGTTAAGAGTCGCAGGACTCTAATCTGGAGAAGCTGGTTTGATTCCCCACTCCTCTACATGAAGCCAGCTGGGTGACTTTCAGTGAGTCACAGGCCGAGGACAGACTGGCAATCTAAAGCGGAGGCAAAGCGGAGGGAACTGGTGTGGGGGAAAAACACCACGGAGCTGGCCGTTCATACTGGCCAGAGCAATGCACAGTGGTGCCGATACGGAGCGTTCAGACTGCCGTGGAGCCAGCGTGCGCGGCTCGCGCATGCCGTTGCGCTTTTTTTGTTTTCCTTTGATGTGTTGCGCATATGCGCACATGCGCATAACTTTGTGCGGCGCGTTCACACTGCCGCCTCCAGATGCCTCCCGCTTCTTCTGCTAGGGATGGGCATGAACTGGAAAAATACAGTTAATTTCGGTTCATGGTTCATGGCCAAACTATGAACTGAACCACCAACCAAATTAACCTGGGAAGTTTGTTTGCAAACTGAACCAGTTTGTCATTCGTTCGTTCATTCATTCATTCATTGTGATTTATATCCCGCCTCCCCACCATGCGGCGGGCTCAGGACGGCTAACAACAAACCAGCAGTAACAGATACAATATCTTAAAACAATAAAACATATAAAACCACATAAACATCATACAGTTGGCGTATCTTCTTGGTATATCAAAGCAGCACCCAAATATAATCATCATGAACAGTCACACAAATTGGCAGATAAAATCGGGCCCGGGCCAAGATGTATATATTGGGCAGCCCCTACTTAAATGCCTACTTAAAAGCTCTGTCTTACAGGCCCTGCGGAATTGTAAAAGATCCCGCAGGGCCCTGATGTTGTCCGGGAGCTCATTCCACCAGTGCGGGGCCGCCACCGAGAAAGCCCTGGCCCTTGTGACCGCCAGCTGAGCCTCCTTTGGCCCTGGGAGGACCCGACAGTTTTGGGATCCAGACCGGAGTGCTCGCTGAGGAACATATAAAGAGAGGCGGTCCTTCAAGTAGGTAGGCCCCAGGCCATATAGGGCTTTATAGGTAAGCACCAGGACCTTGAACCTTATCCGGTATGCTATAGGCAGCCAGTGCAGTGCTTTTAAGGTGGGATGGATGTGCTCCCGTATGGAAAGACCTATCAACAGCTGCAGCTTCTGGATTTGGCACAAGGGCAGCCCCATGTAGAGAGTGTTACAGTAGTCCAGTCTTGAGGTGACCAAAGCATGGATCACTGTAGCCAGTTCGTCGCATTCAAGGAAGGGAACGAGCTGCTTGATCAGCTGAAGATGATGGAAGGCCTCCATCGTTAACAAGGGGTCCAGGAGCATTCCCAAACTCCTAACCTCCAACGCTGGCATCAATGGTGCCCCCTCGAAGGTCAGGAGAGAGATCCCTACCCCTGGTCTGCTCCGACTCAGGCATAGGATCTCCGTCTTCATCGGATTCAGTTTCAGTCGACTCTGCCTGAGCCAACCAGCCACGGCTTGCAACGCCAGGTCCAGATCTCCTGGACTGGAGTCTGACTGTCCGCCCAACAGCAGATAGAGTTGGGTATCATCTGCATACTGACGACACCTCAGCCCATGCCTCCGGGCAATCTGGGCGAGGGGGTGCATATAGATGTTAAACAACATAGGGGAAAGTACTGCTCCCTGTGGGACACCGCAGATCAGCTGATGTCTCTGGGAGAGTTGTTCCCCTATCGCCACCCTCTGTCCCCGATCTTGGAGAAATGAGGAAAGCCACTGTAAAGCTAACCCCAGGATCCCAATATCGGTGAGGCAGCGGCCCAGTAGCTGGTGGTCGACCGTGTTGAATGCCGCCGACAGGTCCAACAACACCAGCACCGCTGTACCTCCTTGATCCAGATGCCTCTGGAGGTCATCCTTGAGGGTGACCAGCACCGTCTCCGTCCCATGGCCTGGTCGGAAACCGGACTGGAAGGGATCTAACACAGAGGTGTCTTCCAAAAAGTTCTGCTACTGGTCCGCCACTACCTTCTCGATTAACTTACCCAAATAGGGTAAGTTAGATACCAGTCGGTAGTTGCCTAATTCAGCCAGATCTAATGCTGTTTTTTTAAGGAGGGGACATACCACAGCCTCCTTTAGGGCACTAGGGAACATCCCCTTTGCAAGGGATGTGTTGATAATTTCCCTAAGTGCCCCTCATACCCCCTCATGGCTCGCTTTAATTAGCCATGATGGGCACGGATCAAGTCTTCAAGTGGTTGGACAAACCAGAGAGAGCAGATTGTCAACCTCTTCCAGACAGAGTGGACTGAAATAATCCAAAATATGACCAGAAGATGTGCTTGGAGCCTCAAGTTCTGCTACTGTATCAACTGTGGCAGGGAGGTCCCGGCAGAGCAACAGGACTTTATCTGCGAAAAAGTTCCCCAAAGTCTCACAGCCAATATCCAATTCTCTATCATTTGGTCTGCTCGCCGGCAGAGTCATCAGTGACCGAATTGTACTAAATAATTGGGCTGGGCGGGAACTTACAGACGCTATCTTGGCTGCATAAAAAGCTTTTTCACGGCCTTGACAGCCATCTCATAGGCTTTCATAAATGTCCTATAAGATGATCTTGCTGCTTCATCCAGAGTGCGATGCCACTGTCTCTCTAGTCATCTGAGTTCCTGTTTCATTACCCTCAACTCGCCCGTATACCAAGAGGCAAATCAGGAGCAGGGGCGCAGAGGACACTGGGGAGCGATCTCATCGATGGCCACCAAAAGACGATGTTGCCAGTCTTCGACCTGCTCATCCAATGAGCCACCAGGGGGCATCGGATCCTGCAGAGCTTCCTGGAATCGAACAGGATCCATTTGGCTCTGCGGGCAAGCTAAAATCTGCTCGCCACCCAAACGGGGTTGGAGCGGCAAGTTCACCTGGGCCTTCAGAGTCTGGTGGTCCGACCATGGTACAGCTGAGACCATAATCCAGTCCACCGTAACCCCCGCTGCAAAATTCAAATCAAGCATATGACCAGCTCTGTGAGTGGGGGTCGTAACAAACTGGGAAAGTCCAAGCGCTGCCATGGACGACACCAGGTCCATTGCCTGCCTGGAGTTTGCATCTTTGGCATGGACATTGAAATCACCCAAGACTAATAGCTGAGGGTGCTCAAGCACCCAGCCTGATACGGCCTCCAGCAGGGATGGCAGGCTGCTTGCCGGTGCATTGGGTGGTTGGTACACCAGCCAGACAGCCAAACTTTCCCCAGCCTCCCAGACAAAGCCGACACATTCTATGCCCACAAAATTAGGTGACGATAGCGCCCTGAAGGTAACCCTCCTGGATGAACATTGCCACGCCACCCCCCCCCCGCCCCTGAGTCCGGGATTGGTGAAGGACTGAGAACCCAAGCAGCACCATTTGGGAGAGAGAAACAGTCTCTCCTTCTCACACCCAGGTCTCAGTCACACACACCAGGTCCACATCCTGCTCTGACAAAAAGTCCCAGAGGATTCTGGTCTTATTATTTATGGACCTGGCATTACACATCACCAATCTCGGAGTGGGGTTCTGCTTCCTAGCCCCACAACCTACTACTTTTGGGATGAGACACAGATTGGAAGGAGACCGAGCTCGCCCATGTCTCCATCTCCTTCCCTCCCTCCACCTGGTCCCACCACCATACCTCCCCTTTCCCAGGAGCACAGGGATCCCTTGACTGCTCATGTGTCTGTTGGAGGCCTTTACCTACTCATCTTGGCCGTCATTGGACCTTATCACAGTATGATGGAACCAGCGCTCAGCAACAGACCAAGACCCCGCACCAGAAGCCAGGAATTCATCACAGCCACAGCCCAAGGGCCAAACACCCAGGCGTCAGCTGGCAACAACAGGTAGTCGGCAACGTTCCCTCTAAGCTGTGGAGTCTTGTGAGCAAAAATTCTACTTTGTGAACTACTGTCGTTAAAGTCGTGAGCGAGCGATTTGGCCGCTGCATAAATTAGCTAGCTCTGGAGCCAGCCTTTCTGAGTTAAGACAAAAATGTGTGAGCCGGAGGCTAAAAAACTGTGAGCTAGCTCACACTAACTCAGCTTAGAGGGAACACTGGTAGTCGGCACTCAGTACTTGGCAGTCGGCCAGAGAGGATACAGCCAAAAAGCACAGCAGCAGTCTGGTAGTCAGTAAAAGAAAGGAGGTAGGTAACCTCTCCCTTAATTAGCAGGACTAATATAAAAGCTGAATTAAAATCCTCTAAAATTTGAGATTTATCTTCACTTTCGGCGGAGCTTGATTCCAGAGCTCTATGCCGGCCGCCATCTTAGTTCACCATCTTAGTTCATGATCCTGCAAACCCTGTTCCTTTAAAGGGGGGGGGGGGTTTGCAGAAAGCCTGAAAATGAGCAGCCTGCTCCTCGCTGCTTAGCTGTTTGAAGTTTAAAGGGACTACAGAAGAAAGCCAGAGAAACAGCTGAGTGGCAGGGAGCAGGCTACTCCCTGCCGCTCAGCTGTTTTTGTGGCTATTGTGGGGAACAAAAAGCAGAAAGCTTTCTGCTCTATCCACAAACTGCCACAATCCACCATGAACTGCTTTAAAAGATATGTAGACTTGCCATGAACTTTGGTTTGCAAACCATGAACAGGGCAAAATTTGTGAAGAATCTTGCTTCATGATTCAGTTTATGCCCATCTCGAATTTCTGCCCACCAAGCACAGCTCTGACATGGTCCCATTCCCACTGCAGCCCCAAATATCCTCTTCAGTGCTCTGCAATAGAATATAATGAAAATGACCAATGAATGCTATGCTTTAGCATTGGCTGTTTAAACTGAAAATATACTTAATAATTTATATTAATAGAAGACTAGAAATGAAAATATTAAATGGGTTATTATTTTAGCTGTGGTATTTCCAGTGCATCTGTCACTAAAGATTAACCTTTCTTTAGCGTAAGCAAGGGTTATTTTCTCTTTAAAACAAAAGTTATGCTATCACATCAGACAAACAGAAGTTGAGATTGCTTCAATTTGAAACCATTATTTGAATTGTATATTTTGTATTGTTTTTTAAGCAAATTGGGAGCACAATCTGAGAGAGATAATAAGCTACTACTACAAACTACAAATAAGCTACTACTACAAACCAAGAATTACTGTTGAACCCAATGAAGTAAAAAAATCCTTATTCTTGTAAAAAATGAGGGGAATTTCTGGAGGGCAGATGCTACTTTTGCACTGAACTCAATTGTTTACTGTGGAAATGGACAAGATGAGTGGATAGTCAATGAGCTATTAATATTTGTTCCTTTGGGGGCAGGGTTCTTCTTGCCTCAGGCAGCATTGCACTGACTAGAACTTAAGATGCTTTCTGAAAGTGACACCAAGAGAAAAAACAAAACCTGGGATACCTTTTAAAAGCAATTGCTGATGGGTCGGGGGGGGGGGGGATCACACCAAGTATTAAGTACCAATAGAGGAATCAAAAGAGGAATAAACTAAGAGTTCATGTTTTATTACATCATGTGTAAAGAGACAAGCAGGCAGACCGACAGATACCTATGATCCCCAATAGGTTCAGGCTAAATGTTGCTACAGGTAAGATAAACAAACTACCAGTTTGTCAAGGAGTCCAAGCCTGAACCCTGTGGGTTCCCAGGGCAGTGTACACAAGAAACCAGTCCTTTGTAAAAATATATGAAGTATATTAAATACTTTCAGAAATATTTTTTTTGTTTCTAGGCAACACAACACTCTAAAAATCTCGCAGCAGATGAAAACAAGGAAAGCTAACTTTTACTATCTAACACATTTATACCTTGCATTAGATGGCACAATCTTAAAGTTCCAAAAGTTGGAGGCAGTAGCTTAAGCGTTCTCTACATAGCCATGCATTACAATATGAACACAATCATAGTCCAGGCCTCAATTCACCCCAAATCCCCAAAAGTTATCTCCTTCACTCAGACTCTTAGTTCAATTATATCTTTATTTTTAATTTTCTTTATTTAATTTCTACCCCACCCTCCCCACCGTAGCAGGCTCAGGGCTTGAGCCAACTGGCATCAGATGATGGTAATGATCCAGTCAGGACACATTCTTGCTAGAACCCTCTAGAAGACTACATCATCATTCCTGATTGCCCCTGCCACCTAGTGGACCACAGGTTCTCAAGAAGAGCTGGTTATCACATTACTAATTCTGGCCTTGAAGATGATAAGGGCCATGAAGGCAGAGAGGCCCAGTTGCTAACACCTGCAAAATGGAATAACCTTTGGGAGAAATCAGGGGTGCCTTGCCTCACACAGTTCCTATTTGATTCTTTATAATCAAAAACACACAGAGAGAGCAGAGTCCTTGAGATTTTTTTTTAAAAAAATACGTTATTTATAATCTGCCTTTCACATTTGGACTCAAGGGGGATTACACAGCATGACTCAATACAATTGAAGGATGGGACATTCAAATGCAATTGTCTTAGGGATGTAGAATTAATGAGAAGTCTAATGCAATTAATATTCAAAACCTCGCAAATATTGATCAACGACTGTCTAATAAGTGTTGGAAATGTAAACAAAAAGAAGGTTCTTTCTACCATATGTGGTGGACTTGTGATAAAGCTAAAGTTTTTTTGGTGTATGATTCATGCTGAAATGGAAAAAAAATTGAAATGTACTTTTAAAAAGCTGCCTGAAATGTTATTGCTTGGTCTTAAACTAGAGGAAGTTAATGTAACTAAAAGGACATTAATATAGTATATGGTGACTATAGCAAGAATGGTCTATGCTCAGAACTGGAAATGTGAAAAAAACCCATACATATGGGAATGGCTGAGAAAACTGCTATTTATGGTAGAAATGGACAAATGGACAAGAAAACTGAATAATCAAGACTCAGAGAGATTTCTAGAAGAATGGAAAGACCTGAAAGAATACCTAGAACAACAGTGGGATATGAAAAATAATATTTTTACATTGACTAATTACTGATTTTTGATGTTTAAAAGAAGAAACAATTATTTTAAGAGGAATATACTGAACTATTGAAATGATAAAAATAGAAACTAGAGTATATATTACAGATATCTAGATATTACTTTTAAATGTTTAAAAATTACCTTTCTTTTTTTATTGTTGTAACCAAATTTGTTACCTGTAAAAGCTAATAATTTTAAATCTTTATAATTGCTATTAGATATATAATGGTATAGGTGAGGTGGGAAGTCCCAAAGTTTCTGAATTATAATCGGAATACATAGCTATATAGAAAAACGGATAGTGATGATAATATTTCAAAAGTAACTATGTAAAGTTTTGTAACAAAAAAATAATAAAAATTTGTTTTCAAAAAAAAAATTCAAAACCTCAATATATGTTTTGAGTGGGTTATATTTGTACAGGAAAATATTTTCAAAGATTAATACAGCATATTGCTTATGAAGAGGTATGGTAAATTCCTTGCCTTCCTAAACAGCTAAAACATTTTTACAGTCTGTAGAATCTATTAAATGGAATATATACATAAAAGAGTCTTTGATCTGTTTTAGGGTTGCCATTCTCCAGATGGGACCTGGAGATCAGTTCCCCTGGAGAAAATGACTGCTTTGGAGGGTGGAGTCTATGGCATTATACCCTGCTGCAGGGGTCATTTCGTAGAAAAAGAGGGGCAGGAGCTCATTAGCATAACTCATTAGCATAACTTATTTGCATATGCTACACCACCTGAAGTATGTCAGAAGGCAAGAAAGGAGGGAGGGAGGGAGAGAGAAAGGAAAGACAGAAAGAAAGAAAGAAAGAAAGAAAGAAAGAAAGAAAGAAAGAAAGAAAGACAGACAGACAGACAGACAGACAGACAGAAAGAAAGAAAGAAAGAAAGAAAGAAAGAGCTGGCAGAGAGGGGACAGCTACTAATCTAAGCCTCAGAAATACAACTATTCTGGGAGGATAGCTTCAGTAGTGGCTGAAGCCTTCAGAAGGTTGGTTGGAGGAACAAGGACCTTTCCAGGGGATGGGGTCATTTTGCTGCAGCCATGACACAAGCAGGCATTCCCCCACAGGGAGGGGGGGGGCTGGCACCAACTCCCGAAGCTGCGCTTTCCCGAGCTCCTGCTCGAAAGGACCCCTGCCCTGCTGAGGTCCCTTGCCTCTTAAAACCCCAAGCTCAACCCCCAAATCTCCAGAAATTTTCCAACCCTTGGGGCAATCCAAGCTTTTCTGGATGGAAAAAAAATCACTTTTTTGCCTCAATTCCTCTCAATGGCATCTTTTTAAAGCTAACTATTTATAGTCCCCTAAATTAATCCTCTAGTTTATGGTGTGGGTTAAATAGGTGACCTGTACTCCATGGAGACACTAAAATGTTTGCATTGTGTTGCATTATATTGTTTTCCCTTGGCAAGTGCACAAGATTTCCCCTTGCAACAAAGGGTATCTCCTAGGGTAGAAATTTGGCTAATTATACTGCAGATTACTAAACCTATATTCCTCTAAGTAGAAAACTGCCCTGCTAAAATAATCAACAATCCAAATTCATTAAGATATATATATATATATCAAAAGGGAATATGACTGTAAGTTGATCCTATTTAACTAAAAGTTTTGTTGTGACATCATGATTAGCAGTAACTTATCATATAAGAGTCACACTGTCCCTTAAAATAATTCCAAAATTGTATTTAGCTGCTTATTATTCTATTTTAAGAAGTATATTAAATCATTTGGCTTGTGAACATTAGTACCCAAAGCTTGTGCACCCAGTGCAGTGTTTGCATACCAAAAAAGACTCTAGTAGGTATTATTAGGCATAGGCGTCAACTACGGGGGGGGGGGCTCAAGGGCTCAAGCCACCCCCAAAATTTCCCGGGAGGGACTGAGCCCCCCCAGCAAAATGGAGTGCTTGCTGTCATGCCTCCCTGCCGTGTCTCCCCGCCATGCCTCCTTGGGCCCTTCCTAGGCCTGCCCGCCCACCGCCACCTCTCTCCCCCCTGCCTGGCCACTCCTGCCTCCTTCCCTCTCCCTCCCTCCATCCCTCCATCCCTCCCTCCCTCTGTCCAGAGGCCAGCTGGGCAAATGCCCAGTGTGATGGCATCACCTGGAAGTGACACTATAACGCTGGGCATGTTGCCGGGGCAATGCTCTAGCAATTGCCCTGAAACTCTATGGCATCATGGAGGAAGGCAGGAGTGGCCAGAAGGGGGGGCGGCGGCAGGGGGCGGCAACATGGTTCCGGTGTAAGAGCCCTGCCCCCCTGGGGATTGTAAAACTCTATGCCCCTGTTATTAGGACGTGTGTGTAGGGGGTGGGGCAGATTGTGTCCACAGTGTTTATATTAGTTTTGGTACCCATAACCATTTTATGATGACAAGCTTATCAAGTAATCTTTAATATTGTTTTTACCATAGGAATCTTTTTTTTTTTTATTTTACAAGGAGGTAATAAAACTAGGAGGATGTTTAATTGGGGTCCTGTTCTAAATATCTGCAATTATTTCCTGTAAGTATGATCTATATATTCATTTTGCAAATCTTTGATAAACTTTGCAGAAATTCATGCAAAAGAAAAGCCAATCATATAATTATTTGAGGACTATAATTTGCTGGGCTTTCTCTCTGTCTCTCATTATTACGGCATATGGGTGTATGTTCGTCAAGGTACATTTACTGCTGTTGCATAACTGTGAACCGCAAATTGGCAATTTTTAATTTTTTGCTATCAAGTCACAACTGACTTAAGATGACCCCCTAGGGTTTTCAAAGCAAAAGACTTTCAGATGTAGTTAGCCATTGCCTGCTTCTGCGTAGCAACCCTGGTATTCCTTGGTGCTCTCCCATCCAAGTACTAATCTCCCATCCAAATAACAAATCCTACTTAGTTTCCAAGTTCTGACGAGATCAGCCTAGCCTGGGCTATCCAGGTCAGGGAATTTGCTATTCTTCTAATTATTCAAAACTCCAACTTCTTTGGTTCTAATCTGGCAAAACTTACTTGTAACTGAGGCTGCAGATCATACACTCTAAGGAATAAGCTCAAGTGGATATACTAGGACTTGCTAGGGTTGCCAATTCTGGCTTGGGTAATTCCTAGAGATTTGGGGGTGGAGCCCATGGAGGGTAGGGTTTTGGGAGGGAAGGAACCTTAGTAGGGTATAATGCTACAGAGTCCACCATCCAAAGTAGTTATTTTCTCCAGGGGAACTGATCTATGTAGTCTGGAGATCAGTTGAAATTCCTGGAAATCTTCATGCCCCACCTGAAGGTTGGCAACCTGATTCTGAGCAATATGTATACCACTAGGAATAAGGCCCATTGTGGAAATAAATACAACAGGCTCTAGAAAGAGGCTCTGGAAGAGTGCCAAGGCCTTAGGCACTCAGCGTCAATTTGCTGTGGCAACCTCAGCAGAGTATAATGACACAGAGTCCACCAGTTTCTCCAGGGGAAGATCTCTACCATCTGAAGTGCTGTTGTAGTTCAGCGTGATCTCCATCCCTCCCCTGAAGATTGGCAACAATGGTTCCCCATGAGGGACTGGTTGGCTCAGAGGGTGGAGTCTATGGCATTGTACCTGTCTGAGGTCCCACCCCTCCTCCAACATCACTGTCTCCAGGCTCCATTCCTCAAATATCCAGGAATTTTCCACCTGGAGTTGGCAATCCTATCTGCTTCCTAGCCAATCATCAACTTCACTATTCAACTTTCCATCCCCCCCCCCCCCGCGCAGCCTCCACCATGTTCTGAAACCCTGGAGCACTTGGAATTCTGAGTGATCTCCATTCCTCACCTGGAGATTGGCAACTCTTCTCCACCCACTGCCAGGTGGGTCTAACTGTCCCCTCAGTTTGCCTGCTTCTGTCAGTAAAAAGAACATGGACTTTCAGCATAACCCCCTCCCCCGCCCACTGCCAGCTTGGCAACCAAGATTGCTCTGATTAGGGAAATACCTGGAGAGTTGGGGGGGGTGGATCCTATGGAGGGCAGCATTGGGGGGGGGGGATGGAAGGACTCAGCAGAGTATAATGCCATAGGGTTTACCCTCCAAAGCAGCCATTTTCTCCAGGGGACTGATCTGTCATCTGGAGATCAATTGTAACAGCAAGAGATCTCCAGGTCGCACCTGGAGATTGGCAATCTTAGGGGGAAAGTCAGTCACACAGCAGGGGGTTGAAGAGAATGGTTTGATGGGTGCTGCCCCACCTCATTAGCTAGCCAGCCATGGTGGAGCTAAGCTGGACTGCGGTCAGACATGCATTTTAATCCACTGTCGCCCCGCCTCTAATTGATCCAGAGTATTTTATTACAGAGAATACTGATCAGACTCACCCCTTTTAGCACTCTTCAAAGCGCTTTTGTACCATTCTTGAGCGATCAGACACATATCAGACCCTGCAGCCAAGAAATGTTGCTGCCAGCCATTTTTAAAAATAATTTTTCCCTCGAGCATGCCCAGAAGCACTGCTATGGGGTCGTCATCCATTTTTAAAAAGTTTACTCTCTAGGTACCCCTTCCCCAAATCACAGGAAAAAGCTGAAGTACAGAGATGTTTTTATTTGAAAGTTTCTATGCAGAAAACAATGTTTAGAGTAGCCCCTGTGGGTTTGGGGGAGAGAAAGAGTGGTGTGAATAAGCAGTCATGTGCACTTCGCTAACTACTGAAAAAAATGGCGGCTGAAAAAAAAAGAGCCCTGTCAGAGCTGCCTGATTGACTGGGTGATCAGACAACAGGAAATCCAGTTTGAAACCAGCTTAGGCCAAAAAGACCAGACTTTAAAATGTATCAAATAAACACGCAGTAAAGGGGGGGGGGGGAAACGGGACACAGACAACTGGGACACGACAGACAGATATTGCTGTCTGACCGTGCACTTTAAATCCATCAGGGAACAGCAATGGCAACGGATCAAACTGGACTTCTGATCGCAGCCCAGGAGAAAGAGCCGTTTCTTAGGGTTGCCAGCCTCCAGGTGGGGCCTGGGGATCTCCCGCTTTTACAACTGATCTCCAGCTGACAGAGATCAGCTCCCCTGGAGAAAATGGCTGCTTTGAAGGGTGGACTCTATGGCATTGTACTATGCTGAGGCCCTTCCCCTCCCCAAACCCCACCTTCTCCTGGCTCCACCCCCAAAATCTCCAGGTATTTTCCAACCCAGACCTGGCAACCCTACCTTTTCTACAGTTTGTTCTGACTGGAAAGTCAGTGGGTGGGGGAGGGGGTTATGCTGAAAGTCCATTGTCTTTTCACTGACAGAAGCAGGCCACTGAGGGGACAGTTAGACCCACCTGGCAGTGGGCAGAGGAGAAGAGTGGACCCAGCACCCAGTCGGTCCTTCCCCTTCGCTGGTTTCCTCCAGACTGAGGCCAAGACACTAGCCAGTGACAATGTGGGTGGGACTGAGGCAAAGCAGGGAGAGAATGCAGCCAGTGGCCAGGGACCCCCTTTTGAGTGGCAGTCCTTCCAGCCAACTGATTTTGGCGCCCCATGGAATCTTGCCACTTGAAAACAGCTTTATTATATAGGAAAGATTGTGTTGTACATCCAGTTTGGTCAAATCCTACCTGTATCAATGGGACAAGCAATCAAATCCTGTCCATATTTACTCAGAAGTAAGTCCTACTAAATTCAGTGGTGTTAGCTCCCAATACATTTCATGCAGGACTGCAGCTTTAATCACAACTAACTTTTAAGTTCCCGTGTAGAGTGACGTTATCACAGCAGCAATATATAAAAAACCTGTCCTGTTTAGCATACTTTTCACTCTGGAATTTCCAGGCTTTGTATTACGTTAATTAGGTATAACTACATGGTGAATCTCTTTTGAAACTCTTTTCTTTCTTTTGCACCCCCCAGACTCCTCAGTCTCTCTTGCTTTTACCAGATTTTGTTAGGTTTTGCCCTTTCCAACAACAAAAACTGCTACACATATATATTCAAGTAAAACACTTTTAACAACATACAGTTCCAGCATTAAGTGTAAGCTAGGCATTTCATTTTTCAACACATAACATTTCACCCTATAACTATCTGTAATTTATATACCAGTTTTTAACAGCAACAAAGTCTCATGCCAACAAAAATACAAATGCCAAGGTTTTGAAAAAGCAGAAAGGTATGTGACTCTTTAAAAAGTCACTGCCCATTTTGATCATGTAATTTATTTATACAGTTAAGTTCATCACAGTTGAAGTGTTTGCTAAGGGCAAGAGGTCTGTTTTCGAAAGCTTGACAGAGGCACAAATGAGGTCAAATTATTTGCTCAAGGTTATTTTGTGAATCTTGCATCCAGTCAGTATTATGATCCTAGCTAGATTCTTTCTTTCAGTTCTTGCATTGCTAGACCTCCCACAAGTTTCATTTGTAGAACATACAGTAAATCACTGCATCACCTTCAGATTTTATCCATAAAGTTAAAGAGATACATTTTCACCCCTATTCCCATTGCATGCCATTATCATCAATTCATGTATAGTTCATGGGGAACTATAAAATTACCTAAGTTGTACACAACAAACACCTGAACAGAAGTGGAACTACATACATTCACAAAGATGACATAGTCTGCCAATTGTTTGTATGTGACAATTGCACAAGAACAGAGGAGCCACACCAGTGGTTGGCATCGTGCTTCTTTGTATATAAAGCTGAATTTCTAGCATCATCAGGTCACTGAATGGTCTGCCCAAAATCCTAGAGAGCTACCCAAAATCCTAGAGAGCTATCCAGTACTCAGTAGCATGGGCTATTGATTTCATTTAGGGCAGATCTATGTATCTTTTCAAGCAAAAGGTTTGTATAGCTTGATATAAACTCTATAAACCACTGCATTGCACAGATTGTGAGGGGTCAGTGACTTCCCCATAGGTCGGTCATAGGGGCCTCAAAAGAATGCAGAGCAGCCAGTGCTCAGCTGCCCTCCCTTACTTGTTGTCTTCCAAAAAGGAGAACAAAGAAGAGGACATGCTTCATCATTGTCCTTTATCATGGGTCATTGCATAGAAAAAGAGGTGCAGGCGCTCATTAGCATAACTCATTAAGATAACTTATTTGCATATGCTAAACCACCTGACATCACCAGAAGTATGTTAAGAAAGAAAGAAAGAAAGAAAGAAAGAAAGAAAGAAAGAAAGAAAGAAAGAAAGAAAGAAAGAAAGAAAGAAAGAAAGCTGGCAGAGAGGGTCCGCTACTAATCCAAGCCTCAGAAATACAACTATTCTGGGAGGATAGCTTCAGTGGTGGCTGAAGCCTTCAGGAGGCTGGTCGGAGGAACAAGGACCTTTCCAGGGGATGGGATCATTTTGCTGCAGCCATGACACAAGCAGGCATTCCCCCGCGGGAGTGGGGGGCTGGCACTAACTCCAGGAGCTGAGCTCCTGTGAGCTCCTGCTCAAAATGACCCCTGCCCTTTATGCTTCAGAAGACCGAAGTCCTTTTGTATCTGCACACTCCATGGATCTCTGTGCTATCAAATACAACCCAATTCTGGAGATCTGCCATCAAGGGATCAAAGCTATTTCTCTTGCATGGCTCAGCAATGCCTTGCAACTCACCTTCGTACCTTGCGTCCTCTGTCTTCTGCCTTTTATATGTCTGTGGAGTGCAGGGGTGCGTCTCACTCTTCCTGAAGCATTACTACTTGTCTGGTCATTTTTACTCACAGTCAGGCTATTCTTGCCATCTGCTGCAGTGGTGGATCCCTACACAGTTTAAATGGAATTGTATGCATCCTATTTGCTTTGAAAGTGCCTTAGCTGATGCAAGCAACCAGGAAGGAGCAGCAGTGTGTCCCCCTCCCCCCTGTATGTTCCCTCTGAATTTCATATGTTTTTATCCCAGATATAGGCTGGCATGTCTGCCCAGATTCCTAAGTCATTGATTCTAGAGTTTCATCAGGGAGAGCTTTTCACTCGAATGGTCATAATGGTCTCATGGGGCAACACAAAGGAGCTATTACATGACATTATTAGTGTCTTTCCAGGAAGCCATTCTAAGAAGCTTGAAGACCCAATTGAAGGCCATAAGTATTGGAGTCGGGAGTCCATGGAATAGTGAAACAGCTAGATCTTTATTGCCGGTCCGGATGAAGCATACAACCCAGGGCTCGAAGCCCTCCTTTTATGCTGGTCAGGGACAATCCCCTGACCTCACCCAACTGGCCTGTTAGGCTATTAGAAGTCTATTTACATTTCATAGGTTCCCTGGGAGAAACCTAGGTACATGATTGGTGGTCGGTTTGAATCCACCTGGCCTTTGTTCTACCTGGCTGAAGCTCAGGTAGTTTCTTGGCCATGTGCTCTGGCCATGCTCTGGCCATGCTCTGGCCATGTGCTCTGGCCATGCGGTCACCATTACGGGAGCACATGGCGACCGCATGGTCAATACATAACAGAAGGCTTCTTTTTCTCTCAGTAAAATATGATATTCTGACACTTCCTAGATCTGCACACATTACATACAGTAAATATTTTACTTTAAAATGTTAATATCTGATGTTCTCCACAATTATGATTTTTCCACACAATCCCATTTTCTCAAAGCTAGGGGCTCCTTTTGATAATCTCTCCTTATATATAATTCTGTTTTCAAGTGGCAACATTCCATGCACTCCCAAATAAAATGGCTGCTTGACCTGCCAATCAGAATGTGTCCCTAGGCACTGGCTGTGTTGCCTGAGTCCCACCCAGCCACCACTCAAGAGTACTCATGTGCCATTGGCTGGGTGCTGAGTCTGCTCCTATTCCCCGCCCACTCCTTCAGCCACTGTGCCCTGTCAGAATTTCTGGCAAACGGCTTTCTCTCTTGACGAAGATGCTTCTGCTTGCCTCCTGTGTGGAACTAACTATTCCCTCAGTGGCTGTTGGTAGGTGTAACGAAATGGCAGTTACCTGTGTTTGTAAGACGGCTGCTGTCCGTGGTTGTTTGTTTAAAATGTTCCCCCATAAGGTTCAATTGAGCTGTAGTTCCAGAGAGGGGCCTGCAGGGGCCTCATCTGCTGGACTACAGTTCCCAGATGCCCCAAGGCCAAAAACTGCGGAAAAGAGGAACCATCCCAAGGGACAGAGCACCATCAATATAGACTCCAACCCATCCAGGGAGGATTGCATTTAACTCCTGTTGTTTTATGCCTTGTTGGTTCATAGTGTGTGCTTACTCCTACAGTTGTGCCTTATTCATTTAATGTGTGTGTGTTCCATAACTGTGTAAATAGTTAAATAAATTCTTTGTTGTGCTCTGACCACATAGTCTCCCCTGCTCTGCACAATACCAAAGGAAGAGGGTAGCCCAGGGAAACAAAGAAAGGCCAGACCCTTAGGTTGCCAACTTTCCAGGGATCCCCCAAAGATTGGGGATTCCATCTCCAAATAGGGAGATTTGGCTACAGGGGTCTCGCTGTCCTTCTAAAAAGGCAGTGACAATTCAGTGAGCGGCGGCAGTGAACTTAGGGAGCGAGATATGCCCACAGGACAAGGGTGAGAGGCGAACAGCTGAGTTGTTAACTGGAGCCTGTTTTGCCACAGTAGGCAATCAAGCTAGGTTCAGACAAAGGAAGGAAACTCATCACAGGCCTTTGTGAGGAACTCATTGGGGTAAGTCATGACTATGGTTGCCAGCTCCAGATAGGGAGATTCCTGGCGATTTTCTGGTAGAGTCTATGGAAGCCAGGGTTTGGGGAGGGGAGAGGCCTCAGCTGAACAGAATGCCATAAAGCCCACCTTCCAAAGCAGTTATTTTCTCTGGCGGGGGGGGGGGGGGAGATCTGTTGTCTGGAGTTCAGTTGTGATACCTGGTGATCTTCAGGCTCCACCTGGAGGTTGGCTACTCTAGATGTAGCAGTCAGTGCTTCAGAGCAGGGTCTGCTAGATCCAGGTTCTTGCTGTAGAAGCTAAGTGAGTGATTTTGGACCAGCCATAGACTTTCAGCCTAATCTACCTCACAGGCTTGTTGTGCAAGACAAAAGGGGAAGAGGAAAATGATGTAAGCTGCTTTGGTCCCCATTGCAGAGAAAGACTACATTTCCTCTTGGGAAACCATTGCTGCCAATCTCCAGGTGAGGGCTGGAGATCCCTCAGAATTACAACTGCTCTCCAGATGGCAGAGATCAGTTCCCCTGGAGAAAATGGTGGACTTTGTGTCCTTATACCCTGCTGAGATGCACCCTCCCCCCCTGACAGCCAATGTGATGTGGCAGTTAGGGCTTCAGAGCATGGAAGAGGCTGCAGGTGGGGGCGGAGATAGAAAGCTGAACAGTGAGGGGAAAATAACAGTAGGTTGATGATTTGCTGGGAAGGAGAAAGGGTTGCCAACTCCAGGTGGGAAATCCCTGGAGATTTGAGGGATGGAACCTGGAGAGGGTGAGGTTTGAGAAGGGGTGGGACCTCAGATAGGTACAATGTCATTGACTCCATCCTCCCAACCAGCCATTCCCTCCTGGGGAACCACTGTTGCCAATCTCCAGGTGAGGAATGGAGATCACTCAGAATTACAACTGATCTCCAGGAGGGAGGGCAGAAGTCAGCTGCAGTCAGAGGGGCAGATAACGATTAGTTGGTGGTTAGCTGGGAAGGAGATGGGGTTGCCAACTCCAGGTTGGGAAATTCCTGGAGATTTGAGGTATGGAACATGGAGAGGGTGGGGTTTGAGAAGGAGTTGGACCTCAGACAGGTACAATGCCATAGACTCCACCCTCCAAACCAGCCATTTCCTTCTAGTAAACCATTGTTGCCAAACTCCAGGTGAGGGCTGGAGATCACTCAAAATTACAACTGCTCTTCAGGTAGCAGAGATCAATTCCTCTGGAGAAAACAGTGGACTCTGTGTCCTTATACCCTGCTGAGGTCACCACAGCAAATTGATGCTGAGTGCCCAAGGCCTTGACAGTCTCCCAGAGCCTCTTTTTAGAGCCCGTTGTATTTATTTCCACAATGTGCCTTATTCCTAGTATTTAATAAAACAGTGAACAATAAAACTTTGAGCAATTACTTTTATCTTCTCTCTCACCTGTCGAAATTACTTATAGTACAGAGCAAGTAGAAAACTAGACCCTTTGAGGGCCACTTCATAAGTAATGCCAATCACATGGAAACCACTGAGAAATGTCATAATGTGTGGCAGCTACATGTGCAGTTGCTAAACATTAGAACCTCTCCATGTTATGGCTACACAGTCCTGCCATAGAAATAAGATGGAGAAAGTCTACATGGTAGCCCTGACCTGGATAGCCCAGGCAAGCCCAATCTTGTCAGATCTTGGAAGCTAAGCAGGGTTGACTCTGGCAAGTACTTGGATGGGAGACCTCCTTGGAATACCAGTAGTTGGGTGGCAGGGGCAGGCTTTATTCAGCCACCTCGCTGAATATCCTCCAGGCCCCCAGTAGGGGTCAGTCACCAGAGGACATCATAACTTCCAGGTTCTCTCTTTTTCACACACACACACACGAAAAAAAGTACAAAAAGAAAGCAGAGGTGTTCCATGTTATTACCATTATGTATGAAGCACATCTCAAAGTTCTTCCTGTTCAATCCATGTGTGTGAGTGAAGTGCCATCAAACTGCAGCCAACTTTCCCTGACCTGGGTAGCCCAGGCAAGCCCAATCTCATCAGATCTTGGAAGCTAAACAGACCTCCAAAGAATACCAAAGCCGGAAGGTAGAAGCAGGCTATCAAGCCACTTCTCTGAATATCCTCCATGCCCCAGTAGGAATTGCCAGAGGTCACCATGACTTCCAGGCAGAAGCACACATGCATGCACACACAAAAAAAATACAAAAATACAAAGAAAATTGCAGCTGACCTATGGTGACCCCATATGGTTTGCTATTGCCTTCCTCTGCAGAGTCTTCCTTGAAGATCTCCTCCGGGTATCGACCCTGCTTAGCTTCTGGGATCTGACAAGACTGGGCTATACCATGCCACTTTCCTTCCCATTCAACCTATAGCTCTACTTAAACTTAAATCACACATTGGTTTCAGTCCAGAGGCACAAAGACAAGGTGCAAAAGCTTATGAAAGCTGTGTTTTCTTCACCAGTGTTTAACATACAACTTGCATAGAAGGTTGGAAGGACATATGTCTGGATAGGAAGTAGTTTGGGCTTCCAAAAACCATTAAAATTTAATTTGTTTGGAGGGGAGGGGCATCCAAAGCACAGGAGATTAAGTTCCATTATAAACCCTGACCTTCCAAGATTAGTCATTCCTACAGTTTAATTTTGATTCAAGTACATATTTCATATGGCTCTGGTTATTATTACATACTCCTTATTTTATTAATGCTAGTAATGCACGTATAACAAGAGGATATCGTTTTCTTTATTGCTGTGTGAAACAGCATCCTGCATCAGTCAGGAAGTATATATAATCAGTGAAGTATTCTATATGGGGACTAAAAAGCCGGAAATCAAAAAGATGCTGTTTAATTTTTTTTTTCTGGCATAGGAATACAAACAATTTTGTAAATGATGACTTTTTTTTTTCAAAAGTGCAATCACATTTTGTCCCAGTGACCTCAGATTCTATCACTCTCCTGTTCCTGTTAGAATATTCTATAGATTCACGACTGAACAGAGTGTATTACACTGAAAACTCTTATTCTGTGCCAATGTTTTTTGTAGTATGTACTAATGATCTTTGTAGGTCACACTTTATGATCCCAGCTTCCAAGCGGTATTGCTTCTAACAAGTTCCCCAATCGATGTTTTCATTACTCAGTTTATTTTCCCCTTGGTCCTCTAGCATTACTTAATAAGGCTGCCATCCATAAACTGTTTCCTATGGAGCAGCTGTTGATATAGATGGAGCTGTTGTGGAACAAATAGGCTCAGGATCTCAGTGAGGAAAGAATAATGCGAAAATAATGTTGGACAAGAGTGACACAGTCAAAATGAGAGGAAAGAGATGTCCAAGTGAATTTACTACATTCCCCCCCCCCCCCACTTATACTCACACCATTATGAATAATGAAATAACTTGTAAGGCTTTTTATTCATGTATTTGCATGAAATGCACACATTTACTCTTACAGGCCACACCTTCTGATTCTGAGTCAAGGCCACACCTTCTGATTCTGGATCTAATTCAAAACTAAGCTTGTCTCTGCCCAATATTAGCTATATCTCCCTGCCATTTTCCTCCATCTATAGTAAGAAAACTATCATCTTTACTAAGGGGAAAGGACTTTATCAGCAATGTGGGGGGGCACAGAGAGGAGGTTCTTGATATCATCTTCCTTGACCCCTGACTGCTGGTTTTGATGGGGTTTGTAATTTTAGTGGCATGCTAAGATTTCAGAAGGTAGAGAAAACTACAACTCCTTCTATCCCTGGCAGGAAAGGAAGAGGTTTCCAATTGCAAGGCAGAGAAGACTCACATGAGATTTGGCCACAGAAAGCCTACCAACAGCAAGGGCAACGTGCTCGTTGTGATGCTGCCCTTGAATAGTGTTCAGAAGCTAACAGGTGGTGTAGAATGTGGCAGCCATAATGCTGAATGCAGTGGGTTGTAGGGACCATATCACTCCAGTCTTGTTCCACCTCCATTGGCACCCAGGCAGCTTCTAGGTCCAATTCAAGGTGCTGGTATTGAACTTTAAAGGCCTATATGGCTTGGGACCAACATACCTTAAGGACTGCCTACTCCAATGTGAACCTACCCCAGCATTGCAGTCCTCTTTAGGTGCCCTCACTATTTGAGGCTAGATGGGAGGCAACTAAAGTTGTCAACCTCCAGGAGGCAGCTGGAATTCTCCTGAAATTACAACAGATCTCGAGAATTCAGACATCAGTTCCTCTGAAGAAAATGGCTGCTTTAGAGGGCAGAATCTATGTCATTATACTGCACTGAGATCCCTCACCAAACCCTTTTCTCCCTAGGCTCTACCTACAAATCTCCAGTAATTTTTCAACTTGGAGTTGGCGACCCCTGTGGCAACCCCCCAAAATTGCCTTCATGATTGTTGAACCAAAATATGGAATTCCCTTCACCAGGAGATTTATATGTTTTAGGGATGGACACAAACTTGGAAAATGTGGTTTGGTTCATGGTGCACCCACAAACCGAAACACAGACTGTAATGGACAAAAGCCCGCTTGTAGAAACAGATCTGGTTCAGGAAGTACATGATACCTGCAATGATGTATGTAGATGTGGTGGCTAGAAGCCCTGACAAGGAAGAAGACGTGGTGGCTCAAAAACCCTGAGAAGAGAGTAGAAATGGTGGGTCAAAGCCCTGAGAGAGAAATAGGAATGGTGGGTTAAAGCTCTAAAACAAAAGTTGACATGGTGGGTCAAAGCCCTGACAAGGAATTAGATATGCTGGCTTGAAAGCCCTGACAAGGAAAGTGACGTGGTAGCTTGAAAGTCCTGAATCCACCCTGACACCCAAACCCCAAAGCATGACCACCCTCACCCAGGGATAAAACCACACCTACCCAGTACCCGAAAAAGATGGAAAGGTGGGCACACCCAGACTTTCAACAGATGCTCCCCAAAGTACTCTCCATGGCAGCAGGGAAGATGTAATGAATGTGGGCACTCAGGCAAGGTACCCACTAGCTAGGGTGGAACCAGATAGATGCAAAGCACACCCACTGATGGGGGTGTTTTATTTGACTCTGCACCTGTGTCTGGAGCACATCACGGCAAATACTTCTACTCCATGAATAAGTAAAAACATGTGTGATGCTGGCAGGGCCAACCCTCAAGTCCAAAAAGACAGGTTAGGAGAGACCGAAGGCAGACCAGGCATCCCCAGAATTTCAGTGGGGGCTCCCAAAAATACCCCCACGAATGTGGGTACACAGCCAATGAACCTACTAGGCTAGGGTGGAAAAAGACAGGTGCAGAGCACACCCACTAATGGGGGTGTCTTATTCAGCTCTGCACCTGGGTCCAGAGTGCACCCATGCACTCACAGCCCTCCCCCATGGCTGAAACATGCAGCCAGTATCCAAAAGATGTATGGAAAGGAGGCCCCCTCAAACTTGACAGGGGCTCCCCAAAGTACCCCCATAGCAGTGGGGAGGTATAAGGGTACTCTGGGGAGGATGATAGCAGACAGTAGATGAGATCACTGGCAAGAAACAGGGGAGGGGAATAAATGCACCCAATAGTTAAGCCCCTGTGCTCAGCATGAGTGCAGGAACAAGATGCCAGTCCGATCCCCGATTTAAGAAACCTCCCAAACCCCAACAGCAGGCAGCAGACAAGATCACTAGTGTGTGTGTGTGTGGGGGGGGGAGAGTGAGGGATAGAAAAACACTCAGTAGCTAAGTCTCTGTGCTCAGTGTGAACACAGGAAAAGCAGAACCAGATCCTTGGTTCCAGAAAACTCTCAAACCCCCACAGCAGAGCAGATCACTAGGAAGAAAGGTGGTGGTGGGGGACGGCACAATAGCTAAAGTCTCTGTGTTCAGCATGAGCACAGGAAAAGCAGAACCAGACCCCTGATTCCAGAAAACTCCCAAACCCCCACAGCAGAGAGCAGACTAGACCACTAGCAGGGGAGGCTGGGGGAGAGAAGGCACAATAGCTAAGTCCCTGTACCAAAAGTCAGACCCAGAGTCCACTGCACCCTAATCCCAAACCCCAGGAACAGACAGCCAATCAAGCAAACAGAAAGCAAAGCAATGAATTAGCTCCGTGTTTCTCTTTCACTTCACCAGCCAACAAAGGGGCGGGGGAGGAGAATTTACTCAATACATAGCCTTATGAGCTCATAGACCACAATGGGAACTCTGTTTCAGCAGCCAGCCTGTTAAGCTTTGGAAGGCTCCTATTGATATTTCCAAGCCTGGAGAATTCTGTCCCCACTGTTGCCTTGGAGTTTTGTAAATAGTTTAATTGATCAGCACCAGTCTGTCTGCACTCATAAACCTCCATGAACTGGTCTAATCCTTTGTGAAAATTCATGATGATAGAGCCTCCAAGGACATTTGTGAAAATTCATGATGATAGAGCCTCCAAGGACATTGCTTTGCAGACCATGAACTGGCCAAAATTCATGATGAACTTTAGTTCATGAGACAGTTCATGCCCATGCCTAGTCTGTTCCCTTCAATCATTCCCTTCCATCAGCAGACAAAGACTTATCTCTTTCACTTGGTGTTCTCTTACTGACCCTCCCTCCAGTTCATGTGTTTTGTTTAGTTGTCTTAATTGTTTATGTGTCTGTTTAACTGTTTATGTGTTTAGTTTAATTGTTGTTTTTAATTGATTTAGCTATATACTAATAGCCAAGTTGGCCAAATCTTTGGATACGTAAATCCAGTGACTGGAACTGTGAACAGACAAGGCAGATCTTTCCACAAATCTAAAAAGGGACCCAGAAAAATCTAAAAAGGGCCCCAGGTTTGCAGAAAAATGTGAAACCTAAAAAAAACATGGGGAGGTAAAAACCCCAAAAATGATAAAAAGAACACCTGTGGCTTTAAGCAATGGATTCCCTCAGTGGCTGTTGCTAGGCAACCACAGATTCCAGACTTGGTTCTGTCAGTAAAAGGCAAACGGATGGGAGGAGGGCCCTTTCAAGGCCTAGTGTGGCCTTTGAGGGAGGATTCATTAGGGCCAGGCCTGACTTGGGCTGCCAGCTTCAGGCTGGGAAAATCCTGGATATATTGTGGTGGAGTCTGAGGAAGGCAGGGTTTGGGAAGGGGAGAGGACTCAGCCAGATATAATGCCACAGAGTCTACCCTCTAAAGTAGGCCAAACTCTGTCACCTGGGAGAGCTCCAGGTCCCAACCTGGAGGTTGGCATCCCTCTGGCTGACTTGATACTACATGACTTGCATGACTCCACAAGGCCTTGCTGCTTGCTACTGTTCGAAAGCAGCCACCCTATGAAAGCCAGTGTGGTGGAGCAGTAAGAGCATCAGAGTAGGGTCTTGGAGACCATATGTTCAAATTGCCATCACTGGGTGATTTTAGACCAGCCACATAGTTTCAACCTAATCTGCCTCACAGGGTTGTTGTGTGGATAAAAAGGAGGAGAGGAGAGTAATATAAGCTGCTTTGGTCCCCACTGTGGAGAAAGGTGGGGCAAGACCCACAAGAATTTTTCATGTAAGTGCTTTTTTCAATCATTTAAAAACATTTTTAAAGGTGTGCACTCCTTTAAGCAGAGTGGGGTGTAGCAAGGGGATTGGAGTCAGTGACCTCTAAGATCCCTTCTAACTCTGTGTCATGAAACTGGTCTCCTTTAAGAGAGTTTTTCTGCCTAAGGGTTAGCTTTCTTGACTATAGAAGTCATCACCCCCACCTGCTGGCTTGTTATCAGAACTGTTGCTTAGGCTGGCAGAAGTGATTAACTTGCAGCAGCTGAGAACTGTCATCTAAAGTGGTTAACAGCTTGCAATTTAGAGATTTATCCTGGTAATAGCTTTCTTTTGACTAAATGGTTAATAGACTAAGGGTGATTGCTAGCATAAGAACACCTATGTAGGACAGACAGCTTGAAAAGACTCAGAGAGACAAGAGTTGCTGAGTCATAATCCTCAGAATTCTGGCTTTTCTTTCTGCACTGAGAACTTCAGCCCCACCAGGAAAAAAAAAATGTCCCATAAGCCACACAATCCTGGCTACGGGCCTGGAGGCAAATAAAAGGTGGGTTGATGAATGGCTTGAGAGTGGAGAATCAGGCAGATAAAGGGGAGAGGATATGGGGGTTGTCAGGAGGTGATAAAGAGGAAATTGTTCAGGGAGAGGGATACAAGGGAAAGTGAGTCACCCCCCATAAGACCTTGAAGAATCTGTACCATACAAGGGTGTGCCTGGCCCAGTGACTAACACCACAAAACTGGGCCACAGTTTTCCTAGGTAGTAGCTGCCGGGGGGCGGGGGGACGACAGGGACAGCTTAAGACAGAGGGGCAGATAAAGGTAGGCTGACCATTGGGTGGGAAGGAGATAGAGTTGCCAACTCCAGGTTAGGAAATTTTTAGAGATTTAGGGGACAGAGCTTGGGGATGGTGGGGTTTGAGAAGGGGTTTAATGTCATAGAATCTACTCCCCCCCCAAAAAAATAGCCATTTCCTACAGGGGAACTAGGGTTGCCAACATCCAGGTGGGGGCTGGAGATCACCCAGAATTACAACTGCTCTCCAGATGACAGATCAATTTTCCCGGAGAAAATGGCTGCTTTTGAGGGTGAACTCTTTTGCATTACATGCTGCTGAGGTCACATCCCACCCCAAACCTCACCCTCCCATGGCTCCACCCTGAAATCTCCAGGAATTTCCAAACTTGAAGCTGGCAACTCTAAGGGGAACTGATCTTTGTAGTTGGGAGATCCATTGTGATTCCAAGCGATCTTCAGGTTGTGATTCCAAGCGATCTTCTCTCCAGAAGGAGAGAAGGAAGCAGGAAAATGGGAGAGTCTATGGGGCTTTCAGGAAAGGGAAAGAGGAAATAGTAGAGGAGCGGGAAGTGACACAGTTCCCACAAGTAATATCTATTTCTAAAGTTTCTTTTAATGGTTCCAATTATTTGCTGCTTTTGGTGGAAGCTGGGTATAAGGAAGCATACAAATGTTTCAAACAAAACAAAAGTCCTTATGGTTTATATAATGTTCCTTTTTCTTCTTGGGGGGCAACAGTGGGAGGGCTTCTGGAGTTCTTCTGGTGGACCTCCTGGTGGCACCTTGGTTTTGGCCACTGTGTGACGCAGAGTGTTGGATTGGATGGGCCACTGGCCTGATCCAACATGGCATCTCTTATGTTCTTATGAGAGATGGAATTGAAAGTTGCATTGTCTTCAGCTATTTTCCACCCCCTAACTTCCAGTGCCTGGTTTGAATCTATATAGTGGACTATTCATATATTAACTTATTTATTGTATATAAGCAATTCCATGATTATTGTATGATTTGCTCTACACATTTTCTGTCTTTCATCATTTAGCTTATGTGAGAATTAGGAAAGATGACTGTGAGCTCCAAGGCTGAAAATTCCTGAGCAAAAGAGAACCAACCTACTTTCCCTGCCCTCCTCCCAAGAGAAAGGAGTTACCATGAACAGACAGTTAGCCAACTGTTCCCAAGAAGGCTATAAGGCTCAGATAAAAAAGAAGTTGCTTGAGCTGGGGGGAAAGTGGCTGAAACCAGAATCCACGGTGCTCTGTCAGCATTTCACTAACAACAAACATCTGGAAGATTGAATATCCAGTGACCAGGCCCACTCCAACTCTCAGAAGAAGGAGCAGGTTAAGAAGTGACATGATGAGCCAAGGTTTGAAAAAGGCAAAGGGGCAGAAAGGTGGGGCAGAGTCCATTTTCCATCAGGAGACTCCCAATCAGTGTTCCCTCTAAGCTGAGTTAGTGTGAGCTAGCTCACAGTTTTTAGCCTTCAGCTCACACATTTTTGTGTTCGCTCAGGAAGGATTTCTCCAAAGCAAACTGATTTATGCAGGAGCCAAATTGCTCGCTCACAACTTTAATTCCAGTAGCTCACAAAGTTGAATTTTTGCTCATAAGACTGCACAACTTAGAGGGAACATTGCTCCCAATCCAGATCATTACAAGGCTGTTTTCAGGGCATGGCCACCCCTCATCTCAATACATACATTTGAGTGAATGGAATAGTGCAGGATGCTTGAATTGCTTGTGTGACTTTTTAATAAAATCTTTAAATTGTTTTCAAAGAATTTTGCTGGCTGGACATTTTTTCCTTTCCTCACATCTTCTGAAAGACTCCATGGGCGTTTTCTCACTAGCTTTCCCCCGCGGTTTACACGGAAGCTAGCACCGGAGCTTCTGGTCAGTTTCCCACCATTTGCTCCGTGCTCACAATTTCCTCCAGAGTATCACTGCACTGCTCTGGAGCTTCCCTGGAGCAAGAAAATCCTGCTGGAACAGGATCCTGCTGGAACAGGATTTTCTTGCTCCAGGGAAGCTCCGGAGCAGTGCAGTGATACTCTGGAGGAAATTGTGAGCACGGAGCAAATGGTGGGAAACTGACCAGAAGCTCCGGTGCTAGCTTCCGTGTAAACCGCGGGGGAAAGCTAGTGAGAAAACGCCCCATGGGTTTGCTGAGGCCATGGCCCCAGGGCTTGATCATTCCTGAGAGACACCCCCTCCTCACACAGGGGCAGATTTGTGCCTAACATTTGTAGGTCAGGACTAAAGTACCCAGTCAGGTTGCTGCTCTTGGGTCTATACATACTTCTTGTCTCTGGATATGAAATTAGGATATGTTATTAGTGTTTTCATTAGAGGTAGCCATACAACTTTTGAAAATATATGCAAAAATAGCACTACAATCAAGTTCTTATATTTCTGCATTCTAATTTGGTTACTCATATTTGGGTACATACAGGGCATAGTATTAACCGTAATAAATGAAGGAAAATCAGCTGGTCCACACATATTCAAATAAAATTCTACCACAAGCTGTTCCCATTGGCTTCTGGCAAGACCCAGTGTCTACTGTTCCTAGACATCCATGTTTGGATACAGTCTTCTCAATATACTGGTCATGTGAAAAGAGCTAAAGTTCTACCAATCACTGTCCAGCTTGGAATGGACATGAAAGAAAAGTCTGGCATAGAAGCATCATAACATGAATAACCTCATATGGAATGGCTCTAAATTCCAGGGATGATGAGTTATGAATGTCAAAATGATGGTTCTATGATTATATTAACTTGGATACACTCAGAAAGAGCGTGAAACTATTTAAAATCTTTGCATTAAGCAGTGATCTTTCTATGACTGTATTATGCATTGCAGGGGGGGTTTTGTAGAAAAAGCCCAGCAGGAACTCATTAGCATAATAGGCCACACCCAACAGCAGAAACTCATTAGCCTATTAGGCCACACTCCTGACAGCGCAGCTCCCTCCCCCCCCCCTTGGGTTCCCCAGGCGCCCTGCAGCTGTGGGGCACCTGGGTAACCCGAAGAAGGGAGGCAGTTCGGCTTGGCTTCCCCAAGTGCCCCACAGCTTGTGAGGCACCTGGGAAACCCAAGGGGGGAGGAGGCTGTAGGTGTGGCCAACTCAGAAGCCAGCCAGAACTCCGTTCCTGTGCGTCCCAGCCCAAAAATATCATTACACATCACAATTGATGTTCCACCATGCTTTAGAAAAGTGTGTTTTTTAATTGTAGCTGCAGAGTAAATACACCAGAGGAAAAAGAATGGTGCATAAGGAAGGCACAGAATCCAAAGTCAACATTAAAGGCTTACTGCTCTGAATATCTGCAGTAAGATGTGTGTGCGAAATGGGCCCCAGTTACAGTTAATTTCTTTGGGCAATTTTGGCTGCAGGAACAGCCTACTTTCTTTATATCAGATGAGAATTGCCTCATCGTGATCTGTTCACACCTAAGGTCTTAGCACTTTCTGGAGCCCTAAAAACTGTTTTCTCATTTTTATCTTAGTGCACTTTGCAGTCCCAGTCAATTAAGGATCATACTATATATCTTCAGAAGATTGATTTCAATCCCTTAAAACTGTCCTACATTGCCATTATACTAAGTAGCTGCCAATTGCTGACAAGTTTAGAATATTCCATTTAAAATATTTTATCTGCATGATTCTCTTAAGAAAAATGTATGTGAGGATCCGACAGATGCCCAATTTCTTGATGTCTAGAAGAAATCAGCAATAGAAAAGGGTTTGTGGTTGGAAACTAGACAATAATAAAAGTCCCAGACAGCTAGAGTATGCTCAGAAGGGATATGTTGAATCCAAATAGGTCTGGGTCCGGTTAATGCCCAAATATGGGACCTCCTAGGAACTATGCATGCTGCCTTGAGTTCCTTGAGGGGGGAAAAGCTGAGATACACATCCCATCAAAAAAATGCCACAGACATACAAAATCACAATGTGCTCTGTCATGGTTTCACACAGTTCAGTGTTCTGCTAGAAATCTCCTATTACCCTAGAGATTAATGATTAGATTATGAGTATGGAAATTGTTCTTATGTCTAAAATGTCATATAATACTAAATGCCAAACAAGAAGGGCTAATAAGTTTATGGAAAGGGGGAGCTTGTTTATTACGTCATGGAACGGTACTTTAATGATTCCCCTCTCCTTTTGTGGTTTTTTAACTTTGTAAAGAGTGTGCCTTTTGTGTGTTTTTTGTATTTTTCTCTCTCTAAGTTTAAAAAAGACAATTCCTAGGGTTTCTTTCTTCTCCCATCCAATGAGATCCTGCCATATTCAGTGTCACGTTTGACAGCCCTGTTTTGAAGCCGCTGCCTGTTTCCCACACTGTCCCCTTTGTTGTAATAACTTGGTTTTCTGACAGAAAAGATGACTTTTGTGGGAGACACCAGTGTTCTTGAATGTCTAAATCTAATGCTCTGCTGTGATTAACCATCCAGGAATGGAAGTACAGTCCCATAGATGGCTTTCTTCTTGTTCCAAAATTAGAAGAATTGTTCCAGCCTCAAGGTTGGTAACTGGACTGGTATAAGTATTTCCAGCTGGATCGGTCTTAATGCTGTCCAGTTTGCTCACTCTTTTAAGGACTTTCTGTGTATATCATCCCAGACTAGCAAGTACCACAAAAATCCTGTTAAATAGCACCACCCTATCTAAAATGAGCTCTGCTCCAAAGAAGCTTTTAAGTAGGTCCAGTTGGGGTTTTGTCTTGGCTACAAGCTCGAGGACTGTATCCTGATGAAGTCAGAATAATCCCAGTGGCAAAATAGTCTGAAAATTGTGGCTTTATACCTCTTATAATCTGTAAAATTAAAGTAATAGCAAAAGTATATGTATATTCTTAGAAGTCCAGGAATACCATTAATAAATTATGAGGATCATGAGATGCAGACTTAGCTGCCTTTCTGAGCATATGAGCTACAAGTAACAATGTGCTATTTTTCAATGTTTGTAATATTATCCACCTTAATAATTATGAAAGTACATCCAAGTAGGTACTAAGTAAGCTTTTGTTGACTGCTAGTGAATGCTTTAAATTTGCTGTTCATCATCTAACACCTCTGGAAGAAACTGATCTTAGTACCTTGCACAATGACTGATATGGTAATTTCCTCAGTTTTCCCAAGTGTAGGAAAAGTTATTATAATTTTGCTGTCTTAAAGGACAAGGGATTTGCTAATAACTCCAATAAAACCTCTGTTTACTCATAAGTAACACATGGTGTCATTGAAAGGATGTATGGATTAGCATTTAGCTGTTTTTGGTGAACAACACATACCAGGGCATTTTTTTTAAGGGTGAAGAGGAAGTTCATAAGAAAATTAACAGCAAAACATTAATTAATGAGAACTTTATTTTATTCATGTACAGATCTTAATTTCTAAATGAGAAATCCTGTATTCATGTTTGACTAGAAGGGATATTCCCTGCCCTGAAGCCCAGCCCCCTAATTCCAGATGCATGGAACATGTTTGAGGTTATTCTCTAGTAAGGGGAAAGGCATTCCACACACGCTCAGAGATACTGTCCTCTCTACCAAGATTCCTAATCCCCTCCCCTGTGAAACACGGACCTTTCTGGAAATATTTTTTCTGAGCAGAAACCTCCAAATTCTCCTAGAATGTTACTGTTGTGTTCTATTATGTTATGTTGAATTGCATTGTCAGGGCTCTGGTATCCTGACTCCCTCATTTCTACTGGCTGCCGAATAAAGACTCCTTATTGGTTCTGAAGTCAATCCAAGGAACCAATCGCAGAGCCCTGCTTAGGTCCAATGAGACTGCGTGTTTCCAGTTACAATGTATATAGTTATTTGTTGGAACACTATAAGTTGAGTGCCGCTCTTGCTAGAGCTGTCCCTGAGCTGAGCGATGTTTTGAATAAAAGCCTGCATTTGATTTATCGTCTCCTGATTCAATACTTAATAGTTGCTGTTGTAGGGATGCCAGCCTCCAGGTAGGACCTGGGGATCCCCTGGAATTCCAGCTCATTTTCAGAATACAGAGGCCAGTTCCCCTAGAGAAAATGGATACTTTGGAGAGTGGACTCTATGACATTGTACCCCACTGAGGTCCCTGTCCTCCACAGGCTCCATCCTCAAATCTCCAGGAGTTTCCCCAGGGGTGGTCAGGGACCTGGCAATTCTATGCTGTTGCTACAGTCCTGGAGCAAAGTCATGGAAATATAATGATTTCAAGTTGTCATATGGAAAGATTGGTAGACCTGGCCTCTGGAGAACAGGTCTACCTGCTCCTTGCCACTATACTGGTAGACCTGGCCTCCTGAGAACCATTGGACCATTGCCTTGTACTGAGCCTTAGAAAATATAACAGCACATGGTGGGTAGGGACTCTTGCAGTCTAATTGGGTTTTTTTAGTGAAATATGACAGCTAGCATTACAGGTCAAGTATAACAAAGGAGAAACAATGATTGTCAGAATCCTACCTAACCTAACAAACAGGAAGTTGCTTGGCCAAACTATTTATTTATTCAAATATTTATATCTCACTCTCCTGTGAATTAAGGCAGCTTACAAATCATACTGAAGAACATAACAGACGAGTGCAAAAAAAAAACATAACAGACGAGTGCAAAAAAAAAATTCATTTCCTCCCCAGCTCCATTGTAGCCTATGGGGACCATTATAATCAATAGCCCCCATAGGCTATAATGGAATTAATCTGGGGGTATCTGAGACTTGGGGGGGGGGGTTTAGGTAGGGTAACCAAATTTGCAGTATAACTGATGGTGCCTGTATTCAACTCAGCCCCCCCATCCCATGTTTCAAAAAGTTTGGACCAGGGGGTCCAATTCTATTGGCCCCAGAAGAAGGTGCCCCCCATCCTCCATTGTTCCTAATGGAGGAGAAAAGGCCTTGTGAACAGAAGCTCACAACCTTTGAGCTACCTGTTAATATTTTGTGGGAAACACATAGAAATAACAGTCCATCTATCAAATAAATGAAAAACAAAAAACACAGGTTAAGATAAAAATACAACCAGATCTTTCAAACCAAAACTACCAAATGCTCTCTGAGACAGCAACCATTTTTCACACCATGGTACCATACATGCTACAGTGGTGAATCCTACTTGTGGAACAAGTTCTCTGTGAAATGGCAATACCTATTGCACTGCAACATCAAAACACTCAGCAGCTTGTGAAGACTGTTATATCAGTGTTCTCCTTGCTGTGTGGCAGCAGTTTTGATAGCAGGATGTGTGAAATCATTTTTCTTTCTTTTGCTGTGAATGTTCCTAATCAGGTGCTGCAAAGTATTTGCACAGGTCTTAGATCAACTCTCCAAGAATTGAGTTATCTGGCAGCAGTCTAGCTTGAAAGTGGGAGCTGCAGTTTACCTTTAACCTCTCCCTATAGTGCCTGGATAAACAGAGTCTCCAAGCAGACATAAAACACACAGAGAGACCAGCAACATCTGATGGTTGTTTCCTGTCCATAGTTCTCATTTTTACACTTGCTCTGAGATTTTCTAACCTTCACCTGGTTGTTTAAAGGAATAACTTTATAAGGATTAATGAGGCTTAGTCTTGGTGGTTCAAAACTGCTACTGAAATACACTTCCTCTATCAGCATAAGTTGATGCAATGCAGAGAATAAGAGTATAGTAATTGCAGGTATTGTTGAGCCGCAAGCAGATATACAGCTGACCAACACCATGATTAAGAGAAGAGTTTAGGCCTTCTAAACTAATCACCTGTTCTGCAGCATTGGACTAGTTTTATTAAGCTGAATGCTGCATGAAAAAGCTTTAGACTGCACCCACACATTGCTGGATATCACATTTATGTTGCACTGGCTTGGCTTGTCCACACAGGATAGTCCAGTTGCAGATGATTGCTACAGAGCGGGGTGGCCAAGCTGCAGCTCGGGAGCCACATGCAGCTCTTTCACACCATCTATAAAAAGAAAAGTTGCATATTTTCCAATAAAAATGTGTGTGTAATATTTGTTTATGTCTTGCGGCTCTCAGACATCTGATGTTTATTCTATGTGGCTGTCACGTTAAGCAAGTTTGGCCACCCCTGCTGCAGAGCAACAATGGCACAATAGTCAAAGATGTGTGGGTGCGGTCATAAGGTTGACCCAAAAAAGTTTTACATTTGGGACTGATTGCTCTTTTATGTCTGCTTTTTTAAACAGGCACAACATAACCAAACAGGACAGATAAACCTTCAGTTAGTTGAACGGGCTTGATTTGGGGGCAATCCAGTGTGAGGGAGAGCTGTAGATGTGGGGCAGCCACTCAAACACTTCTCAATGGATCCTGATTGCTCAAATATCATGTATAGATAGTGTTGCAGAGTGCCCAGCAGATTGCAGAGGAGATCAGTGGGAGAGTTTCAGGAGTTCTTTGCTTTTGATATTGTTCTGGTAACCGCTGGTGCTGCTCTGACAATGATAGTGATTGAAAGGAGCTGACGCTTCTGCTTGCTCAGAGCCTGACTGCGTTGAATAAGACTAACATGGAATAATTGAGCTGTGTATTGCAGCCATGAGTACCCTTTGAATCTCTTCTGCTTTTAAAGGGCACAATGGGTGTCACCACTTACTGAATTTATATTTTGTACATCATCAGCATGTTACCATCTTGAGCCATCTATTTGCCAAGGCAGGAAATTAATTAATAAGACTAACCAAGGTCACTCTCCATTACATGTCCCAGAGGAAATCTCAGACTACTTCAAACATTTCAGGTAACTTAGAACCAAAGGAACACTTGCAAGCAGTGTTCCCTCTATGCTGACTTAGTGTGAGCTAGCGCACCATTTTTTAGCTTCCAGCTCACACCTTTTTGTCTTAGCTCAGGAAGGATGGCTCCAGAGCAAACTAATTTATGCAGTAGCCAAATCACTCACTCACAACATTAATGCCAGTGGTTCACAAAGTAGAATTCTTTCTCGCAAGACTCCACAGCTTAGAGGGAGCATTGCTTGCAAGATGTTAGGGTTCCGCAGTTATGGTTATACACACACTCCTTCATAAGTCTAGAGGTTCCATCCCTTTCATACACTAGCACAAATACTGGTGCATAAAACCAAGGAAGTGAACTAAAAAGGCAGTTCAGGGAAGAGTTCTTAGACTCCCATGTTAGGTTTGTTTGGTTATTTGTATAGGCAGAGCATGGCAAGTGCTTGCTATCAATGTGCTGAATCCTACTGCCATTTTTGACAAGTGCGAGTTACTGGGTATGGCAGAAGCATAAAAATCAGAACTGTAGTAACAGTGTTAAGCTCTTTTCCCTTGC
Source organism: Lepidodactylus listeri (assembly GCA_029233225.1). NCBI lineage: Eukaryota > Metazoa > Chordata > Lepidosauria > Squamata > Gekkonidae > Lepidodactylus > Lepidodactylus listeri. The sequence continues at coordinate 132,593,097 of JARCFY010000001.1, read as the reverse complement.
TTTATTATGACCCCTTTTAAGCAGACTTTGTAATCCATTTTAGCTGCTGGTTGCTAACGGATTTTTTGTGTCATTTCAGACACATCAGTTTTGGCTCCCAGCTGCAAATGGATTTTACCTACTTTTCCAAACAAAGCCACTTGTGTCCCATTTGCAAAGTGGGGCTGAGCGTTTTAAAAAACTCCTTTCTTCCATTTTCATGTGTTCTTTGTGCTTCTGAATCATGTAGTGTGGCGTTTGAAATGTCTGAAGTGCTCCTGAAATTGCTGCTTTTTCACGCCTGTTTTTGCAGAGAGTTCAGTTTTCTCTTGGGGAAGCATGTTCTATCTTTTGTGCCATAGTATTTTTTTAAAAGCGGAAATAAAACACTCTGCAACTAGCGGGGGGGGGGGGGGAAGCACAGTGGTTTGAAAGGGGCAGGGTGCTTCAGATTTAGCTCATAAATGGGTTTTAAAATGCTGTCTGAAACTTCTGTCCTCATGTTGCTTTACATGACATTTGGCCAGCAACAGAGACCAGTTTAAAAGGACAATGTGAAAGGGGCTTATAAAACTCAACTGCATGTTCTTGCTTCTGTCACAAACAGTGCCATCTATTGACTTCAATAGGTTAAGAAGGCTGTTAAGTCTGCTTAGGGTAATTCTGTTAGCCCAGTTGGTCATTAATCACAAGATGTACCCGTGTAGCCAACAATGAAGTGATCTTTGTTCTTGTACTGAACAGTTAAAATGGTAAAACATTTTACTACAGATTTAATAGTGGTAAAATACATGTATCACTACCTAGTCCCAAAGAACATTCTAAAAATAATTTCCCAGAGATCCAGCTATTTTGGAAATGTGAGAAGAACAGATCCTAATAAAGAAGAGGCAGATGGATTTCCTATTTATCCCGGCTCTGTTATGGAGTAGAGTGAATCTAGTATTGCTTGAGCGGTCTGAATTAAAGTCAGCATTCTGAAATTAGGAAGTGGAAGCCTCCTATTAAACTGCTAAGCCACCAGTTCAGCAAAAGTAGAAGTAATTTTGTTTTATAAGGTATTTGCAAAGTGTTTGTCAGATTGGTTATGAAAACCAGACCCCCTCATTGCTGCCAATACAAGGAGAATGAGCAAAGGAATGGTCAGGCTGCACCCAGAAATTCAAGTAAGGAAACTTTTTAAAATGGATTTGTTTGACTTCTGTCTGCTTTCAGGCAGCCTCCTAAACTCTAGTTGGTTGGTGGGCCATAAATTATGCAAGTTTGAGCTATAGGCTATAAAAATGGCACCTCTCTATATGCATATTTCCTTTATTTCTATTTTTATATAATTCTTCACATTTGATAGTTTAAGAACCAGCACAGCTTTGATACTAGACTGACCTCTGGAGTGGCATCTCCACTATGCAGGATGCATACAGGTAAGAGCCTTGTAGGGAGAATGGGAAGATATTTACACTTCCCAGCCTCAGTCCTGCGCTGGTGGTAGGATTATTGGTCAGGTCGAATGATTGCTGGTAGAAAAACCTTCATAAGATTCAAAATGTGTTGTCCCCTTTGTCAAAACTTACAAATAATAGGGCATGTGTAATAAGTTCACATCTTGTAGAGGATAAATGAGGGGGCAAAAACAGGACAGTATTTTATTTTTGCAGAAGGACAACGCTGGTGGGAAGGGATGGTCTTTTCTCACATTCCCTACCTGGAACCCCAGCTGAATGTTGTGCCTCCTGCAACTGATTTGCCACAATTTGAATGATCCCTATACTCAACCCTCCTCCTTGCCATTCTTAAGGTATGTAATCCCATAGGTGGGATTTTGGGGGGGGAGGGGGGTGCCCAGGTGCCCCAGGACGTTAATTTAATTAACAAGTCTAATTTAATTAATGGTTTGCAATACTTTTGATTAAGACCAACCAGGCTTTTGAGTTATCCAGAATTATTCTTTTAGGCTTGTTTTCAGAAACAAAGAAAAGAGAGAGGGGAGGAAAGATATTCCTTCTTGTGATTTGAGAGTTTCAAGTACCTGCTCCCCTCCTCTGCAAACCCCCCCCCCCAAAACCCTCTTTGTTATTAGATTCAAGTGACCCTCACTTTTAAAATGCAGGTTCCTAGTTTTCAAAAATCTTTGCACGAGACCAGAAGAGCTGGATGATCTTGGGAACCGACGCAGCTGAGAGGAGGGGAAAGAGAGTCAGCCATCTTCCCTCATTACAGAAGCCTTGCCAGGTGAAGGGGGGCTGGTTCACATGGCTCTCTCCTGCCTCCCCCCAAGCAAGTGGCACCCCTCTCCAAATGTTTCCTTGGGAGTGAGATCTTTCTAGCTTCAGTTCCCTCCATTCTGTACTCTACAGCTCTTCCAAATGGAGGAGGCACTCTGGTGAGGGAGGGGTTAAAGGCAGTGGTGACTCCCCCCCCCCCCCCGGGCATGAAGTGTTCTTTTCTGATCCCCTTCCAGGCTGGCAGCAGCACCATCCGCCAATGAAAAGGCTGCATCTGGATGTTAAACAGGATGCCTGGCAATGCTACTTGCCCTTGCCACAGCATGGCATCAGTGTGCCCTTCTCACAGTTCCCCAAGTGAGTGGTGTGAAGCCCATCTCCATATGTTTCTTTGGACATGAGAGCTTCCTGGCTTCAATTCCCTCCATTCTGAACTGCACAGCTCTTCCAAATGGAGGGGGCATTCTGGCTGCTGCAGAGTGGGGTTGGAGGCTGGGGCGCAGTAGGATGTGGCTGCTGGATCTAGGAAACTCTTGCAGCATGAATGTCGGGCCCCAGGGTGCTTCAGTGGGGGGCACTGAAAATTGAGGAGGGATGTCACCCCATGCACCCTGCACTAGCTGTGGCCCTGTTTGTAGGTTTTGTTCTGATTATAATCTGCAGTACATCCTGCACAAAATGCAAATAAGAGGCTATGGTGATCTCACCCTCTTCCCTCCCTCATGCACAGGATTTCCCCTTTTTCTTCTTCTTTCTTGCTGAGCAGCCCCTATATCTATTTTCTTCTCATTTGTTTGTCTGTGGCTGTCCCATCCTGTTGGGGAGAGAGAGAGGGAAAGAGAGGGGGAATGTAGATATTGATACTGACCCAGCCCAAGGAACTGAGGGAAGAGACACAATCACCTTCTTATATTCAGCTTCTGAAATTACACACAAGAGGCTTTTGTAAATTCAAAATAAACAAAACATTTTATTTAACTTAGTGAAGAGCAGGACAGGTGGAATCAGGGGTAAGATGTATGAGGTAAACTGATAATAAAACTGAAGTAACTTTGCAATCACACTAACTCCAGATAATTTGTTTTCATCAAGTGTTTCTGCTATTCAATAAGGTCTTTTAAAACTTTGAGGAGAGAGGCTTTCTCTTCCATTTCTGTTTAAAAACTCAAGCATAGGTTTCTGAGTTTTACTGACTTTTAAAGTCTAGAAGGTAGGAACATATAACCATGTTCCCAAAATCCTTCTATATACACAGACCAGGGATCATTCCTCTTTTAAGAGCTATCTCCCTTTTCACTGGGCAGGGATTATGTCTCTTAACCTGAAGCAATCTCCCTTTTTGGCTTGAATGGGGATCCTCTCTGATCCTTTCACTCCTTTTGCCTCCTTCCCAGTTCACACCCTAACTGTCATTTTTTAACTGACTGTCTCCACAGAATTTTGTTTGAACAGCCTGTCACTCAGAGGTTCTCAGACTGTTAGGCATTAAGCCTTGACAGTCTGTCACAGAGGCCTTAACATCGTGGCCTGAAATATCTTAATATTTTTCATCCCTTTACTTAAAAAAAAAATCTAGCCTGATGAGAAGTTCTGGAGAATCTGAAAGCTTGCACACTATTTTGTGGTATTCTGATAGAAGAAGTTATGGAGGGGAGCTGTTTAGACTCTGTGGTTATCATCATTCTCTGTATGAAATTGTGGAGAACTTGGCATAGCAAAACAAAATTAACCAGATGTGGATTGCCTTTTAGAGAAATTAGTTTACCGATATATTTGTTGGCTGAGGGACCATTTCTTACCCATATTGCTCAGCAAAGCTCTCATTTGTCTACAGAATTGTTTCTGAAAGGGCCTTTCAGTGTTACTTCAGTGCCACAGCATCCATCCTTTCTACACTTTTCCAGTTAAGTCAAAAGACCCAGCTCATGTGGGAAGTGGAGCACATGATAGGATACCTTCCCATGCTTGCATTATCCCAGGAGGGGTGACACTGGCATGGGAAAGAGGCTCATCTCCAGTTCTTTTCATGTGACTTGCAGTTTTCTGACTCTGTGCAGAGGCTCTCATGGTAACGATCACAGCACAAGACAATTTCTCAAATTATATTTAACAGTGTTAGGTGATTTCCAATGTCACTCTGTGTCTGTAAGACCAGGCAGGTGTCTGCAGTCCTCTTTTTCCCCTCAGAATAATTCCATTTTGACAAGTGTATTAAATTCAGGCAGAAATTCAACAGATGCAGCCTTTCTTAGCATGGAGGGAGATTGATGGGAAATTGTACCTGTTGAATTTCTGCCTACCAAACAGTTGTTTGAAGATGCTGGCCTGGAACTACCCGGGGGCGGGGGGGGGGGGGATAGAAGGGGCAATCCTGAATTCAGGACAGAGTTCTATACAAGGTCCTGGTCCATGATGGCAGAGATGGGGTTAATCAGAAAATTGCAATTTTGCTTCATACAGTACATATGGGCTCTAAAAATCAAAGCACAGAGACGTCATGAAGTTTGGAAAATGATAAAACCACAAGTCATTTTTAACTAATTCCTTCATGCCATGTTACTGATTTTTACAAGGTATAGCTTAAAAACACATGTGGTTTCACTTAAGCATGTGTTGGAGCTCCTGGCTGAATTTTTTTAAAAATGCAGTACACAGAGGTCAAAGATCAAAGTATATTAGTCCTAAAGTGTTTCAGCTACTTGTGCAGCTCAGTGTTTCAAATCCACTGAATGGTGCTTTGTGGCTAGTAACACTTGAATGCCAATGGGAAGTCAGACTGGAATCCTGTTAAACAAGCGATTTGCTGAACATGGAGCTTGGCAGGGGAAGGAGCCGATCTGAAATGTAGCTTAGAAAGTTTCTTGGGAAAGGATCCAAAAGCGTGTGCATACAGACGCTTCTGGCTCTAGGCAGGGAGGATTCCAGTGGGGTGTGCAGGCCAAGGCCTTCACAGGCTTATCCCAGAAGTAGGGTTCCCATCCTCCAGGTGGGGCCAAGGGATCTCCCACTTTTACAACTGATCCCCAGCTGACAGAAATTAGCTCCCCTGGAGAAAATGGCTGCTTTGAAGGGTAGACTCTATGGCATTGTACCATGCTGAGGCCCCTCCCCTCCTCAAACCCTGCCTTCTCCTGGCTCCACCCCCAAAGTCCCCAGGTATTTTCCAACCCGGACTTGGCAACTCTACCCAGAAGTCTATCTTCAACACCTGAGCTCCATTTTGCAATACCTCTGAGAATGGGCAGAGTGCATGCCTCCCCACAGAATTTAATAGGCAGCTTCAGAACACAGGCTTACCCATGGATTCCATGTATAAGAGCTAAATGAACAATCACGTCACAAAAAATGATGTGTTGATTTCCTCTCCTTTACTCATCCCAACACCAAATCCACTCTTAAAAAACAAAATTGCCAGTACTTTTTCATTTTTAAGATTTTTACCTTGATGTTTCATTGAACAGAAAGGTTTGCAAGTATGAAAAGCTGAAGCTGAACCTGCCTTCTGCTCTCCCATCTCCGTCAAGCATCCTGCCGGCCTCCCCAGTCTCAGTGGACAGAGAGGAGGAAGCCGATACAAGAGCCTCTAATTTGCATTCAACCAAAGCTTTTGAAAGAGATGTTCGGGGGGGGGGGGGGCAAATATATTATAAAAAATACATTTTACCTCAGCTTGTTTGTTTTCCTCAGTAAGAACCTTTCTGTTTGTTTTATCATAATTAACACTTATAGGTTTTTGGCATCACCCTAACAGCCAGCATCAAAGATACAGAAATGTAACTACAATCATGGCAGGCAGTTTATGATGCTATTCTAGGCTTCAGCTTTAGCTGTTACATATAGTGAAAAGAAATCAGTAAATAGTCTTTGCTTTAAAATCAGGATGTCTGAAAGGTGGGGCTTTTTTCAGAACAGGACTCTCAAAACAGAGCCACCCTGTCTGAACTAGACTGTTCAGAAAGTATGCAATACATATTAAATATTACTATGTTGAGGATCTTTTTTCTCTTTTTTTACTCCATGGCTTATTATGCACGGGTATTTTTCCTTGCTTTCACTGTGCATGTCTGTCAGGTTTTCTTTGTTATTCTGCAATGATTTTCTTCCCTTCAGCACTCAGTTTGCTTTCTGGTCGCCATTTCCTTGGGTTTTCTGAGAGTGCATTTTGCTGATTTTCCCCTTGTTTTGCTGCCAAGCTGAAGGTAATTCAAAAGATTCCCTCAGATTTCCCCCACACACACACCCTTTTGCTGCCCCTCAACGGTCACTCCCTGCCCACAACGAGGTTGTTGTGCTCACTCTGCACCTTCCACCATCGCCCCCTGATCATTGGTGCATAAGCTCAATTTCTCCCACGTTGATTTAATTTTTTAAAATTTTTTTGAGAAGTAGCATGAGTTGACAATATGAGACTATTGCTAGTCTCGACTCACTGAATTAAAATAATGACAGGGGGCAGTTTAAAAGGAGCTTCATGAGGTTTAGTTCCCTGCTGGTATTGACTTGAAAAGGGTATCAGGGTGGAGGCAAATGGCAGCATCTCCACTGCAAAAGGGGGGTAGGATTTCAGTGCTGCATGTAAACAAAATAAAGGGGGGGGGGTCCTCAGCTTGGAATGAAATTGACATGAGATGTAAAGAGAGACACTGAGATGGGAAGCCTAAAGCTTTGAAAACATTTTCCCCTTTAATGCTTTAGTAAACAAAGTTGGGGGGAACCATTTTGGCAGTGTCTGGAAGCATAGTGTTAAAATGGTGGCTGAGCCACATGGACCTTCTGCAAACTGTCAAACTTTTGAATTGCCTGGGATTTATCCCAATTATCCCCATTTTTTTTCAATTTAATAGCATAAGACTAAAAAGGTATCCTGAGCTTCTGCCAGAAGATCCCCCCCCCCCCCCCGTGCAAAGTGTGGTAGAGTTGTGGCTGACTTTGCACAGGCACGCGTGCGCACACACAGGGGCGTCGACTTTCTAAATCCCCGGGGGGGGGCAGGGGCTCTTTTGTGTGCGCGCGCTTCGAGCGCGTGCGCACGGGACCATGTCCCTGCCGCTCCTCCCCCCCCCCCCGCAGTCGACGGACTGCAGCATTCATCCACGAAAGATCTCCCGACACAAGCTGGCTGCTCTGTCTTGCCTCTCTTGGGAACCTGGACTGCCGCCGGATGCGTCTTTCTCTGACATGCAAGACATCAAGCCACGGCTTCCCCTCCACTGTGGAGACCCCCGGCAGTCTCAAGCCGCTTCTCCCAGCCCGATGTGTTGCAGACAGAGAGCTGGTGGGGGCAGGAAGCGAAGAGGGTGCTATTTCTCCGTGGCTGACGCAGGAGGCGTGAGGAAAGCGGAGGATGGCTCTATTCCCCCCCCCGCCCAGGGAGGCAGCTTGCCCCCCGCCCAGGGAGGCAGACCCGCGGCGGCAGCACGGGACCATGTCCCTGCCGCTTCTCCCCCCCCGGCCCAGGGAGGCAGACCCGCGCGGCGGCAGCCAGCTGGCCGACTGACTGCCGCCCGCGCGAAGCGCGAAGCGCGTGCGCGACTATGTCCCCGCCGCCTCTCTCCCCCCCCCCCGCCCCAGGGAGGCAGGAGGGCAGGCCGGGGGTGGGGGGGAAGGAGAGGCGGCGATGGCCGGCTGGGCGAGCATTTTGCCGGGGGTGGCTGAGCCCCCCCCGGGAAATTTCGGGGGAGGCTCAAGCCCTCAAGCCCCCCCGTAGTTGACACCCATGCGCACACACACACACACACATTGCCAATGATTACAGCTTGATACGGATATATACATATTATCATTTAGTGTCTGGTAATAAAAAAACAACCACATTCCTTCACAGAAAAAATACAAAGGTCAATGAAATTTCACATAGCAGTCTGCTCCAGGCACTCTCAGTCCATATCCCTCTAACAGTATTGTGTGCTCACGAGCAGTCTGCTCTCAATTCAGTCAGTCTCTCTTTCAACACTTATTCCGGATATTTAAGTGTTTCAGACCTCTTGTCTTTCCTCAGGAACAAATCTATGAACAAGAAGTTTTGTATTACATTGGTTTATCAGTCTCTATGAGATTGAGTATAGAAGTTGGTAAGTAAATCCATCTTACCTTATATAGGAATCTCACATTCAGTGTTACCTTCAAGTTGACATTTCATTTATTCTAAGTGTATATAGGATAAGAATCTTTGTCACACTATAATATCACATGCTAGCATGATAAGAAACAGAGTGGCCTTTGCATGTATGATTTAAGAGAACCCTCCTCTAGGATGCACTCTACTCCGAACCAAAAGAGTCCCTTTTACAGCTGTCACCTCAATTAGAATTAATATACTCATCCATTAAGAATAATGGTATGTATCCAGCCATCCACAGACTTTGCTGAGTGGGACTTCCTTATTTCCCCTTCCTGTTGCCACCTGCTGAGCCCCTTTATATTTGTTCTGGGGGCAGTGAGGGTTAGTGGATACTCAGAAGCCTCACAGGTGGCAAAGTGAGCCAAGAGAATCAATGGGAACCTCTGCCTCCTTAGTCATAAAAAGAAATATTATCCCATCAGAAGAACTGTATGGGTGGGTACATGCCAATGTATTCTCTGTGGTGGAATCCCCTCCGGAGCAAACCTCAGACTGAATGTCACTACTTCTTTTAGGAAAGCAGTTAAGCCTTTTTATTGTACCATGGTCTTGCTGGATTTTATGCTGTGGTTTCATGCTATCTCCTACTGGATTGTTGTTTTCATGTGTCCTGTTATTTTAATGGTTTTTGATGTTTATGGACATGAGTTATGCAAAGGAAAAGGTGGGGTTCCGTAGATGGAAATGAACCTGATGTCCAATGGCTGCAATTCAGTTCTATGGGATTGTAATGGGAATGTAAATCTTTGGTATGCTGCACAGTTCAGATTTGAGGCAAGTGCTTGGAAAGCACTTCAAGAGTCAGCAGCCTGTATTCTAATGTTGGTGCATTCCAGCAATCATAGTCCATTTGTGTAAAAATCTCAGAACTACTTTTGATTTCAGTCTTCAACTCCAAGCTGGAGTTAGGGTTACCAGCCTGCAGGTGGGGCCTGGAATTCTACTGAAATTACAACTGACTACAGAGATCAGTTCCCCTGGAGAAACTGGCAGGTTTTAAAAAACAGTTATTTGCTTTTTTTCTAGTTTGAATAGATTTGTATTTGTAATGGGCAGTGCTTCTATTCTTACCTTATTGATTAGATTGTAAGCCACTGTAAGATCCTTATAGTCGAAAAGTAGAATATGAAGCAATAAAAAGAAATCAATACATTTGATTTCTGATGTGTGCTATAAATATGTTGCATGCTGTAATTATGCTACATTTATGCTACAAATCAAAACGTGCAGATTTTAATAATTAGTCAAAATTAGTCCAACTGAAATGTGAATTATTGCAGCTAGTATTGCAAAGGCCTTTTTTTGTTGTTGCAAAGATTAGAAACGTAACACACAACTTCTTTTGCAACAAGCCCTTATTTAGAGCATGTCATCTGGCATATGGTGATTTGTGCCATTCCATTACCTAAACCTGAAAAAAAAATTCAAAAGATTTCAAATGCAAGGTACCAAATAGCTGAATGAAAGATGCATTCGTATGGTGTTTTTTTTTTGGGGGGGGGGGGAGTGCTTATGGCTATGATGTTTCTCACTACAGAGCAACTTGCATATTATTTCCTGCGAAGGAGCCTTTAAGAAGTCTAACACTTCTTCTCCTGAAGGTGGCACAAATTGGAAATGGTCACAGCGAATTCAACAAAGATGAAATATTTAATTCAAACAGAAGAAAAAGAGTCCCTTACATAGGACTGCACATGTTTTTTCCCTTCCTCTGTTCCGTGAACCTGATCCATCCCCCATGCTTTCTGAGGTACTAAAATGAAACCAGCAGCAAAACAGACGGCCGGGGGGGGGGGGGGGGGGATGTTACCTGGCCCTGATAAGCACATGCCCTTGTTCGTTTCTAATAAGTCCAGCAGCTGATGGGTTCTATTGCCTTGGGATTTGGCTATGTAAATCCATCTGTGTAGAGTGTCCCATCATTGTATGCATGTAGACCATTGCTTTTGTGTTACCCAGGCACAATGATGAGTAGATTTTTGTGACCTGACGCTCTAGAGATTGGCCTTTAAAAAAAAAAATGTAATGGGAAAATGTCCACAGTGCACTGTGGGAGATAAATGAGACCCTGGAGATACTCAAACCAATCTGGTAGCTCATAATAAAAAAAATATTAAAAAACCCAGCAAATGGGAAAGAAATCAGGAGAGTAGATGAATAGATGAAGAGTGGACAGTGATAGAAATGGAATGAGGTTTCCAAGTGATGTTTTCATTTGCTCAACAAAAAAAGAGGCACAGACCTAACAGATAGTTGCCAGGAATCAGAGTCCAGCCGTGCCAGAGTGCTGCACTAGCAGATTGATCTATAAAACAGCAAGGGCTCATTCCTCCAGGAAGTTTTCTGGCTCATATGGGAGGTGCTCAACACATACTAATTTCCATTCACTTAAATACAATTTATGCAGGAGACTATCCCTTTCAATTGTGACAAATTATATAAGAGTGATTCATAAATACCCTACAGAATGGCTGTTTTTCAAAAAATGTGTGATGCATAGGATCAATAGCTAATTTCTTTTAGTCCCACTGTCTCTGCTGCCGCTGTGAAATGGAGCAAGGGAAAACCATGTTCCCCTGCCTGAGCTCTTTGGAGGAAGGGTGGTATAAAACAGTGATTGATAGATTGTGGAAGATTAGGTTCGGATTAACAAGTTTAACATACACATGTACTTGTCATTACTAAGGTGCCTGAAGATTGGCTAGGCATGGTATGTCCCTAAGACTCAAAAAGGGTTGATGACTTTAGCAAATGGTTATCTCTTTTAAGTCTGGATCAGTATTTTAAATGTATTTTTATAACAAGGGTTTTTTTTTAATTTATTTTATTTATTTATTTTTTGTATTTATACCCCGCTCTCCCCGCAAGCGGGCTCAGAGCGGCTAACAAGGGCTAAGACGCCATACGTATCATAACAATTTTAAAACAGGTTAAAAACAATAACAACAATAAAACTATGTTGTACAACAACATAACTACATTCCTAAACTATCGTTCCAATTTAAAGTGCTTCTGATCTCATCAAGATGGCATCCTTTCAAATAGGGGAACTTCCAGCCAGCGGTATCGGCCTGGACTGCTTTCGGGCCAGTTTCCATGCAAATGATCTTCCAATGTTACAGTGACAGCGGCGGCTCCTAACCAAAGGCCTGGCGGAAGAGCTCCGTCTTGCAGGCCCTGCGGAACTGCATTAGGTCCCGCAGGGCCCTGGTCTCCTCCGGGAGCTCATTCCACCAGGTTGGAGCCGCCACTGAAAAGGCTCTGGCCCTGGTCCTAGTGAGCCTGGCTTCCTTGGGGCCCGGGACTCGAAGTCGATGACATGACCCCGACCGCAGTGCTCGCTGGGGTATATGCGGAGAAAGGCGGTCCCTCAGATACGTTGGACCCTGGCCATATAGGGCTTTAAAGGTAAGAACCAGCACCTTGAAGCGAACTCGGTATGCAATAGGCAGCCAGTGCAGCTCCACTAACACAGGTTGGATATGGTCCTGTCTTGAGAGACCCATCACCAACCTGGCCGCGGCATTCTGCACTAGCTGCAGCCTCCGGGTTTGCACCAAGGGCAGCCCCATGTAGAGGGCGTTGCAGTAGTCCAGTCTCGAGGTGACTGTAGCATGGATCACTGTGGCTAGGTCAGCGCGGTCAAGGTAGGGGACCAACTGCCGTGCCAGCCGGAGATGGTAAAAGGCCGACTTGGCAGTGGCTGCTACCTGGGCCTCCATCAACAAGGAGGGATCCAGGAGCACTCCCAAAGTCCTTACCCGCGACGCAGGCACCAACGGTGCCCCGTCGAAGCTCGGGAGTGGGAGCCCCCGCCCTGGTCCACCCCGTCCCAGACACAGGACCTCCGTCTTCGCCGGGTTCAATTTCAGCCTGCTCAGTCTGAGCCACCCAGCCACGGCGTGCAATGCCCGGTTAAGATCTTCAAGGTCCGAATCCGGCTGGCCACCCAACATCAGATAGAGCTGGGTGTCATCAGCATACTGATGACATCCCAGCCCATACCTCCGGGCAATCTGGGCAAGGGGGCGCATATAGATGTTGAACAGCATCGGGGAGAGCACTGCCCCTTGAGGCACACCACATTCAAGTGGGTGTCTCCTGGACTGCTGCTCCCCTACAACCACCCTTTGTCCCCGACCTTGGAGAAAGGAGACGAGCCACTGCAAGGCCCGCCCCTGTATCCCCACGTCGGCAATATTTTGCTTCTAAAGACAACTCTCGTTCATAAAATTGAAGCTCTTGTGTAACAATTTGCAAGGGCTGGTTTCTTCTGAAAATCTCGGGTATGTGGACCTCAATTGGAGTGAATCGGAAGGAGCAAAATATGTCCCAACTGGTGTAAATCCTGATATGAAGATAATAGTGCAATTTCCATCACACACAAGCCTTTGCTGATGTTCAGCTTTTTTTCAGTGCACTCCTAAGCAGAGCAATACCTTTGAAGTCCTGTTAAAGGTTGTACTGTTGGTCATAGATTAAAGCAGATGTGAACCCAAGTGCCAGAAAAAGAAAGAAAGCATACTACAGCCTTCAAGGAACTAAATAAAGTGGAAACATTTAAATGGGGGGGGGGGACTTTGAATGCAGTATTGAGACTTTGTAGGGGAAGGCACAGGAAAAGGGAGAAGTGTTCTTAAGTGGGTACTCCTGCACTGGAGTGGCACAGCAGGGGCCAGTCAGCCTTTGCTATACTTCAAATTAAATCAAACATTATAAAAAGATATAGTAGTTGCCCAGAGGAAGGGGGGGATTTTGTGACTAGACTCTTGTACTTTATGGGTTTTCTGAATTTGAAATTATAAGCTACTTTGAGATAGGAGCATATCAGAAGGAAGGAAGGAAGGAAGGAAGGAAGGAAGGAAGGAAGGAAGGAAGGAAGGAAGGAAGGATACAGACCCACCATGTTCTTGAAATTGCTTCCTCATTGTTCTTTTTACAACAACAATGGAAATACTGATGCTTCTCAGGGCAAGATTATTTTCCTCAAATTTGGGATCCCTAAAACAGAAGTGCTATGTTAGGTGATAATTTCACTGCAGCAAGTAAGTAATGGGAAGTCATTTCTTGCATACATGCACAAATCTGCATTTGAGCAGCAGCGTCCTGTGGCTGAAGACAGACATAGCATCCTAAGAGGTCATGTGTCACACCAGATTCCAGCTGTGCAACTTGTGTTGTAGACACACAACAATAAATTATAATTTAAAAATCTAAAATTTTATAATGCTTTCAATTTTCAAAGAGTTTCACATACTATATCTTATTGTGATCATTGCAACAGGTCTGCAGGACATTATTATCTTCATGCAGCAGATGGGGGAGAGAAGGTAAAAGAGACTGGCTTGTCTAAAACTACCTGGAAAGGCAGGATTAGAACCAGGGATCTTCCAGATCACTTTTAGCCAAACTATTATGCCAGCAGGTTAAATGCTAGATGGGTACATTTTATCACGCACCAAAAATTCTCTGTCTAGAAACCCATCTATTATTTGTCAGACAGGCCAACTATTTTTTAAATTAATTAAAGATGATATATAATGAGTTCATGGTATATAGTCATTCTTCACCATACAAAAATGCATATATTTAAAACCAGTGTCAAAACTTCTCTGGACTTCAGTGTGAAGTTATTTGGGTGGTGCTATGGATGTTAACCAGTAGACAACTCCAGCTGACTTTTACCAGGTTTAAATTGAATCATGCCAGAAAATCCTTTTAGAGGTGGATTTTTTGCTTTTGAGAGCTGACCTTAGAGCATAAAAATGTATGTGTCTTTTGAAAGAATCAACAGAACTTTCTGGGCATTTCCAACGCTAAATGATATGTCTGGCTTTCCTTAGTAAACCTAGAGATGTTAAAACACATGCTGGTTTGGCTCACATCCTGGTTACAAATGGGAAGCCATGTTTTAATGATTGGTTTGACTGGTCCTTGACCTGTTCAGATTGTGAAAGTTCATAGAATCATAGAAACATAGAGTTGGAAGGAGCCATACAGATCATCTAGTCCATCCCCTGCCCAATGCAGGACCAGCATAAAGCATCTCTGACAAATATTCATCCAGCCTCTTCTTGAAAGCTGCCAGTGAAGAGGAGCTAACCACCTCCCTAGGCAGCTGATTCCACCTTTGAACCACTCTGACCAAGAAAAAAGTTTTTCCTAATATCCAGCCGATACCTTTCTGCATGTAATTTAAATCCGTTGCTTTGGGTCCTATCCTCTGCTGCCAACTGGAACAGCTTCTTGCCCTCCTCCAAATGACAGCCTTTCAAATATTTAAAGAGAGGAATCATGTCCTGCCTCAATCTCCTCTTCTCCAAACTAAACATTCCCAAGGCCCTTAACCTTTCCTCGTAGGTCTCAGTCTCCAGACCCCTAATCATCCTCGTCACTCTCCTCTGCACCCTCTCGATTTTGTACACATCCTTTTTGAAGTGAGGCCTCCAGAACTGCACACAGTATTTAAGGTGTGGCCTGACCAAGGCAGTATTCAGAGGGGCTATGACCTCTTGTGATTTCGATGCTATGGCCCTTTTAATATAACCCAAGGCTGAATTTACCTTTTTTGCCACCGCATCACACTGACTGCTCATATTAAGTTTACAGTCCACTCTTAACCTCAAGATCTCTTTCGCATACACTACTCCCCAGAAATGTATCCCCCATCCAGTATTTGTGCTTGTCTTGAAATTTTTGTGGCCCAGATGTAATACTGTGCATTTATCTTTGTTAAATTGCATCCTGCCCACTTCTCCAGAGGATTCAGGTCTTGTTGAATTTTAACTCTATCTTCTTGGGTGTTTGCTACTCCTCCCAACTTGGTATCATCAGCAAATTTAATGAGTAGCCCTTCTGCCCCTTCATCCAGATCATTGATAAAAATATTGAAAAGTACCGGGGCCAAAACTGAGCCTTGCAGCACCCCACTGGACACCTCCCTCCAATCTGATGAAACACCACTGACCACCACTCTTTGGGTGCAATCCTCTAACCAGTTCCCTATCCACTGAACTGTCCTAAAGTCCAGTCCACAGTCTTCCAGATTGCCCATCAGAATTCTATTCCTCCCTAACACCCCATTTCATTCTATTCACCATATTTCTATTCATCCTATTTTATTCTATATTCATTCTATTCCTCCCTAACATCCTGACCAGGATAGCCCAAGCTAGCCCAATCTTGTCAGATCTCAGAAGCTAAGCAGGGTCAGCCCTGGCTAATATTTGGATCGGAGACCTCCAAGGAATACCAGGGTTATGGCACAGAGACAGGCAATGGCATACCACCTCTGAATGCTTCTTGCCTTGAAAACCCCACAGGATCAACATAAGTGACCCTCCATGGCGTGAGGGGGGGAGGGATCAGGAGAAATGGTGACTCCCTCTTTTGGTTGCAGCAAGTTAAATCAGTCAAAAATCATATAAACTACTCATAACCAATCTTTTTTTAAAACACTATACTGTCCAGTGTTTGTCTAAGTCGTTAAGGTTCTCATTCAGCAGTTTGTGGAAAGCCACATTCACAGTCATTATCGACCAAATAGTCATATGTCTTCTGCATGGCTGTCTGCACAATGGCCTTTGTCTGATCCCACACACACTTGTACTCTACTATCAGATATACGTATTAATATTAAATGGCTATAACATTTTAAATTACCGGAGCATCTCTGAGCAGGCAGGGTTGTTTCTCCACCACTGATGAACATTTGTCTTCCTTTGCTGTCTTCTCACTCTCTCCCTAGCCAAGGCTTGCAACTGAGATGAGACCTCGATGGCCAGAGCTGGTCTGCCTCATGCCAGAGAGAAAGCAAGAAGGTGGCAAAAGAAGTAGAAGGTGCTGAGGTTTCCCACTGCAAACTGCTGCTCTGAGCAGCCAGCAGCATTCTGAAGCCTCTCTTTGCAAGAGGCCTGTGCAGCCTTTATATCCCTCTGTCCCGCCTCTTTCTCCAGCATGATGTTACCGCCAATGGTCTGCCTCATTGTTTGGGGAAATTAGCTGTGCAGCAGGGGAGACCAGAGGGGTACAGGAACTGCACACCAATTGTATACCAAGGTCCGGCACAGTAGGAAGTACTCCAGATTTGAAGAGTAAATTAAGTAGGTTTCATTGAAGGATTTCCCTAATTACAAGCACACTAAGCATTCAAAAAGAGCAAGCAATACAGAACTAAGAAAGTAGAGGTGATTATAGTGAATAGAGGGTTCAGTTACAGGCTAATACAACCTGTCCAGATGTGCAGAATCCATGGAGAAGGGATTGTGGCCAAACATAGTTTGGGGGTGGACTGCCAGCTGGCATCAGGGCAGAGGCACACCCTCTGAGGCCATGTGCGTGGACGGATATAGACATTAGAAAACAATGCTGACCAATGTGAGGGGCTTGCCCCAGGTGAAAACAAAAGATTACCTGGACAAATCATAGGTCCCAGGGGGTGCAGCATCAGGAGGGGCCAGATCTAGGTGTGACCAATGAGGTTCCAGAGGGACAGAGTCTGGATTCACAGTAGTGATGATGGGATTAGCCAGGTGTTGGGTGGCTAGCTGGATGGGTTTTCTGACCCCTCAGTCCAATCAAGACAGTTTGCAAAGGTGCCCAGGTTTATACAGAAGGTGGGAGATGGGTCTCTGATTAGCATCAGGAAGGATCACTAAACATTTGAATATATGATTGGTTTATTTCGGTATCCTGAGGGAAGGAGCAGGAAGGACAGTTGTGAAGACAAAGTTCTGGAGACAGAAGAGCTATTCACCAAGTGGCCTTTGAATACTTTACTTGGTGGAACTGCCATTGTTTCATATGCATATCTTTCTGGGTGGGGGGAGAAGACTGGAGGTTTTGCTCTGAGGGCTGCCTTATGCCAGCTGAGAACAATTCATTTAAATACCCTGGCATTACTTTTAGGGAGTCTTTAAACCAGACTGCCAATGCTGCTTCGGTCAAATCATCAGCACTAAGACCGGTTGGGTCTATTTTCACCTTCTACTACTCCAAGGGAGGTTGCCTTATAGACCCAGTTCTGAAACTATACAAGAGTAAGGTTATACCCCATCTCTTATAAGAAGTCGAAGTATGAGGATGGAACAATGTTGTTTTGGTCAGCCTTGAAGTAGTCCAGAATCATTTTAAAGGCACATTTTAGCATTCCCCAACTGGTCCCCAGCTGCTCTGATGAGAGCTGAAACTGGTATTCCTGCTCATAAGGCTCGGGCACACCCTATAATTATCAGATACTGGGAAAGAATGGAAAATTCACAATCTAATTCCCTCAGCCACCAGTCTTTTAACCTGCTGTTAGCTAAAGATTCACAAAAGTGGCACCATAGTACAAATCAATTAAATCAGACCACGCTAGAACTCCATACTTAGTCAATATCTCTAAACATGTACTTAGAGCGTCCTTTACCTCTCTACAGTTTCAATCAGTGCCAACTGCAGTTTTGGAGGGGCGATTCAAACTCCATTGGTCCATCATCTATGTATTTGTGGCACCCATGAACTTGAGGATTTACCTTACTGTATCCTCTTTTGCCCACTATATTCTAGTCTGAGGGCTAAATTTTTAGCAGGTATTTTATCTGATCTTAGTGCTTACCCAGTTGAGGATAAAATTTTCAATTTTGTTATCTGACATTGATGCACATATCTCTTATAAAGTTTCATTATTTGACCTTGCTGCAAAGAATATACATTCCAAGGTGGCATCAGGAAGGGGCACTATTCAGGCTACTGTATCAAATTAGCCATACTTTGTTATTGATTTCTGGTACTTTTGTATATTCTGATATTAACCTATAGTTTGTTCACAATTTGTATTTTGCAACGGCCAATGGCTAATTACAATAAACTAAACTGAAACAGCCACCTGAAAATGGAGAGACTTTTTCCAGAGCTATGGCTTGCTCTGTGTTTCAGAACCAGGTGTGCCTTCCTTGGCCTGAGT
Source organism: Lepidodactylus listeri (assembly GCA_029233225.1). Lineage (NCBI taxonomy): Eukaryota > Metazoa > Chordata > Lepidosauria > Squamata > Gekkonidae > Lepidodactylus > Lepidodactylus listeri. The sequence continues at coordinate 132,574,829 of JARCFY010000001.1, read as the reverse complement.
TTGTGGGTCTCCAGTTCAGGTTAGAAAGTGGGGTGTCCCTGCTGTTGGAGCTACCCTAGAGTAAGGCAGCATCTCTGGGCTACAATTAGGGGCAGCATCACAGTTGAGAGAGTGAGAGTGCCAAGGCACTCAGAGAAGCATAATCTGGGTATCAATAAAAGGGATGCCATTCTCCAGGTGGGGTCTGGAGAGGTTCCAGCATTTTAGCTAGATAATAGAGATCAGTTCCCATGGAGAAAATGGCTGCTTTGGAGCGTGGACTCCATGGCATTATACCCTGGTCCCTCCTCAAACTCTATCATCCTCACTCCTCCCCCGACATAGGCGTAAACTTCAGGGGGGCAGGAGAGCTCGAGGCCCCCTGAACTTTTCCAGGATGTGCTGACCCTCCCCTGGAGACAATGCCTTGTAATGTCTCTGCCCCAGCACCCCCCCCCCCGGAAATTGGAAAGTCTATGCCCTTGCCCCCAGATTTCCAGGAGTTTCCCAACCCAGACAACCCTAATTATTAAAACCATCCTCCTACACAGCGTGGCTAGGCTGCTCTTTCCCTCGTGGTGGTGGTGGTGGTTTTATTCTTTCTTCCCTGGGGCCAGCTTGCTCTCCTCCTGGCAGCTTCTTGGATCCTGGGATGAGAATATAGAGACTGCATAGAAGGGCCCTTTACTTCCAGCCCTGGCATGAGGGCTGCTCCTCAGGGAAGTCTGCAGCTTGTTCTCTCTTCCAGTCCCTTCAGTGATGGCTGTTTCAAGGTTGGAACTATCTACCAGCCATATTGCCTCATCAGGCAATGGCCTTGCCAGCTTCTCGGAACTGTGGAGTTGCTCCCACATTGGTGAGCAGGCCTCAGAAGAGTCCCATGTGGCTCCAAAGCCACAGTCAGTGGTCTAAGTAGCTCTTAGCAAAGTTAATGGCTGCCAGTTTGCTTGGATTGTCAGTGTTTTGGCACGTGCTCTGTCAGTTTATTAAAAATCCGGTGCCAGCCAGTTCAGCAGGTGTTCAAGTCATTTGGTGTGTTTTGAACCAAAATAACACTAAATTGTTCTCTAAATCATTTTTTGCTCTGACTTGCAAAGGAACCACATATTGTGAAAAAAAGTTCAACTGAAATAGAAATGATCTTTCTTTCCTCTAATTATTGTTTTCTAATTATAAAAATCCTAAACCTGTGAGCATTTTAATTTTGAGCCTTTTTAGCATCTCTGCTTGAAATCATATTGGCAGCATAGCTCATTTGAAATAGTAGGTTACAGCCTAATCACTTAGGCTACTGGATGCTTTCTGGAGGAGGGAAAGTGTTAAATCCCTGGCAGGTTTTTGCCCCAATATTTTAGTGTTGAGCCAGGTTGAAGGAAGCAAAATGCACATATAAATTCTTGCTTGGTGACCGATATCCACTTAAAATGGTTCACTATGGGTTGTAACAGAGACTTTGGAAAATAACTTGCAAATTTAAGTTCATTCTACTTTCCAGTTAAGTGACAACAAGCTGGGGGGGGGGGGGGTGTAGAATGGGGCTATTATCTTCTATGAGTCCTTCCACTTCTACAGACTTCTAATGCAAACTATCGCTGGCATTGACTGTATGTTCCTTACACTAGAACTAAAGACAGGAATTATTCATGTCTACTTTATGTTAACAGAGGTACTATCAAATGTGGTGTTGGAGATTCCTAGGCGGATCATTCTGTGGAACTTCAATATCAAACTGAGGTTAGCTTGCCAGGACTGGCCCAGGATTCCATTGTCTCTTTGACTGACTTGGGCTTCTATCAAATTGTAATGAGTCCAGCACATTCAAGAAGTCACACATGGGATTTAATTTTTTGCACTGAGCAATTGAGTGAAGGCCTGGTTTCTGTGTTAGAGATTCAGCCTGAAGCATGCTCTGTCCACTACTTACTTAAAGTTAAGGTGAACATAGCTCCAACACACTGCATGAGAGGGAGCTCAGTTAAAATGGTCTGCTCACGGAGGCACATTTATCCTACTGGATTCCAGAACACTCTGTGGGATTTTAGCATCCCTGACATACGCTCAGCTGAGACTGCAATGGGAGTGTGGAACATGAAGCTCTTTGAAGGTATCAACAAGGTTGCCCTTCTATGACCACTACCACCCCTGGAGTATAAAACAGCCCCCTGGTTTACTAAAGAACTGTGTGACCTGAAGAAGGCTAGGAGACACCTAGAACTATGCTGGAATGAACTTGTACTGAATCTGATAGGTTATGATATAGAACCCACTAGAAGACCGATGAAGCAGGGATGATGGTGGCAAAGAAATGAAATTACTCTGCTACTATAGCATCAGCTAGTTCACAACCATCCCAGTTGTTCAAAGTAGCTCAGAAGCTGCTGATGTCTAAATCTGAGCCTTTATTGTCTCAGGAAGACACAATTAGCTGTGATACTTTTGCCAGGTTTTTTGCTCATCAAATATCAAGAATACACCTTGATCTGAATGTCAGTCATAACACAGACACACCAGAAGAAAGGCCTAATGCACTGCCTGCTCTATTTATGGATCATTTTGACCCAGTTTCTGGGACAGATGTCAACAAGATCCTGGAATTGGTGAAGACCAGAATTTGTACTCCAGATCCTTGCCCATCTCAGCTGCCAAAATCATGCAATGACCACATCAGCAAACCCTTACCAATCAGTCACTAACTCAGGGGACCTTCCTTTAGCCATTCAAAATGGTGGTTATTTTATTTGTTTGTTTGTTAGTTTGTTTGTTTCGATTTGTATCCCACACTTCCTGCCGAGGAAGGCTCAGGGCGGCTTACAGTAAAAATTAAAATGCATTAAAACACCAATGAAGTAACACAATCCTGAAACATAAAACTATATACATAACCTAACAAGTAACTCATGACACATAGTGCAAATAAAGTGCTGGTGGTGGTAACATTGCATCACAATCCCTATAGGCCATGATATGATGGTAACAAGAAATATGGCCAGAGGTTGTTGCTGTTGGCATCACAGGCTGTTGCTGTTAATGTACAGGGCCTTACCCCAGTTCAGTTCTTATTGGTATTGGTAGTGGCTCCTAATCGAAGGCCTGGTGGAAGAGCTCCATTTTGCAGGCCCTGCGGAAATATAAGAGGTCCCACAGGGCCCTAGTGTCTTCCAGGAGTTCATTCCACCAGTATGGAATCACTACTGAGAAGGCCCTGGTTATCTATCTGCTACTTTTAAAAAATCCTTTCAGAAAAATGAAGTGGCCAATTGTCACCCAAAATCTAACCTGACCTTTCTGGGTGAAGTGATTGAGAGAGCAGTACTGGATCAGTTCCAGGTCTTCTTGGATAACTCATCTGCCCTAGACCCTTTTCAGCCCAGCTTCATGCTGGGCTATGGGACAGAGACAGTTCTGTTAGGTTTAGCTGATGACCTCCACTGGAGTATAGACAATCTTGTTGAGGCAGTTGGAGACAGAAGTAGATACCAGGGATATACGCTGAATTGGTTCAAATCATTCCTCAGGGATTGGACTCAAAGGGTTACTATTGGGAACCAGTTATCATCAGTGTAGGACCTAACTTGTAGAATTCCACAGGGTGCAATTCTATCCCCCATGTTTTTCAAGTTCTACATAAAGTCCTTAGGACAAATCATTTGTAGCTTTGGGGTTGGTTGTCATCAATATGTGGATAATACCCAGCTCTATATATCCTTATCCAAATCCCCTGGTGATGCAGTAGAGGTCCTGAATAACTGTCTGGCTGGTGTGGTAAATTGGCTAAGAGTGAACAAATTGAAACTAAGCCCTGAAAAGACCAAGGTAATGCTGGCTGAGAATGTGGAGATCTTGAAGGACATTGTGCTCCCCACTTTTGATGGAGTTCAGCTGATCCTTGCTGACTCAGCCTTGGGGTGTTACTGGGCCCAATGTTATTACTTGAGAGGCAAGTTAATGCAGCTGCAAAAAAGACTTTCCTCCAATTCAATCTAGCCTGAAAGCTGGCCCCTTATCTTGATATGGCTTACCTGGCCACCTGATATGGCTTACCTGGCCACTGTAACATCGAGACTAGATGACTGTAATGCACTGTACATTGCTGTCCCCTCAAAATCTATTCAAAAACTCCAGCTGAGGCAGAATGCCACAGCTCAGTTATTATTAGGAGCTAGATGGAGCATGCATATCACTCCCATTCTGCAGTCATTCCAGTGGCTGCCCATCAGTTTCTGGGCTCAGTTTAAGGTATTGGGAATCACATAAAAGCCATTCATGGCATTGGATCCTCATATCTGTGAGACTGTCCCTCTCCCATGGTCTGTCAGAACAGCTTCGCTCATCAGAGCAGGGTTTTCTGCAGGCGCCAACCGGCAAATGGGCAAAATCACTGCCCATACACATGCCTTCTCCATCTTGGTTACCACCTTATGGAATGGCCTGCCTGAGGAGGTCAGGAAGGCTCCCACTTTCCTGGCTTTTCACAAACGATGCAAAACTGAATTATCCAAGAGGACTTTTCTATGAAGGCAATAGAGTTGCACTGTACTAAATGATTCACAAAGTTACTTATTAGGGACTATGGTCTATATTACTGCATATCGCCTGCTGAAACCAGGATCCTACTATGTAATTTTTGCATCATTTAATATGCCATGTTAATATTTGTGCTTTGCTTCAGTTATGTTAGACTTCCAATTGGTTCTACAACTCTGATTGTATTGCTTTGTTGACTAAATGAGCCAGTTCACTGGCAAGGCAGGATATAAATATAATAAATAAATAAATAAATAAATAAAATATCCTGTTGATTGTATTGACTCACTCTGTGTAATCCACTCTGAGTCTAAGTGTGAAAGGCAGACTATAAATCATGTAAATAAATAAAATTTAACACTGCTTTCCTCAGCAGATATACTCAGAATCCTACACGATCTGTTCAACGGGGCTTACTCCCAGCCCCGCCCCCCCCCTCCCATCAAGTCCAGTAGCACCTTAGAGGCCAATAATTTTTTTCCAGGGTATAAGCATCAAAGCTCACTTCATGAAGTGTTCTGCTACTACAGACTCACAGCTACCCACCTGAAACTACTCCCAGAAAAGTGTTCTTAGGCTTTTACTGTAAAACAGTCTCCAGTCCAAACCCAGCTATGTTTGCTCTGAGGTTAACCCAGTTCACTTTAATGAGAGTAATATCAGTGTATATTTATGTAGAATACATCCTTGGTTCAATTAATCATTCCCATTGGGAACTGGTCTTATTTGCAATCCAAGGCACACTTAAGGAAAAGCTGTTGTGGCTTATAAAACCAGTTGGCTATTAATTTTGTCAGGCAAAGAGCCAAATAGCACCATTTAAAAACGAGGACTTTTTCATTGAGAAACTTACCATCTCTGTATTTCAAAATCTGAAATATTGTTTAGAAGCTGGTTGGATTTTAGCATCTACTCTAGAAAACTGTGGTTTGGAACTTTGGTTATACTCTTGGAAGCACCACGGCCATGAAGTAGGAAGTGAGGCTTAGAAAATGACACTACTCTGAGCAATCTTACTGACACTTTTCCATGGTCGTGGCCACACAAGCGAAATAATCTGGAGGGGAACCGAGGCTTTTTTGCTCCGGAGCAATTTGCCCTGCAATTGCGTGATCACACAGCTCCGTGGACCTGCTGGGGCAAACCACCACTGCGTGATCAGATGCAACCGCGGGTGAGTGGTTTTTTGTGGTGGGTTTCCAAGGCGCTTAAATGGGGGATCGATGAAAGGCTTCAACAGGGGAAGGGGGAATTGATGATTTGCTTAGACGGGGGGGGGGAGAGAAGAATTGATTATTCACCTCAATGGGGGGAGGATCGATAAATCTTGTCTCCCCCTAAGGGGGCCTTTGATGATGCACACACGGAGAAGGGGGACAAAAAAACTGTGTGGTGTCAGGATAGCGTGTGAACACACTATCCGCGATGCCACACTTCCGCGCTGGCATGATCAAACAGGGAAACTCTGGTTGTGAACTGCAGCAAACCAGTTGCTACTGGAGTTTCACAAGTAGCTTTTTACCACGCTTCCCCACCAGATCAAAAGGGTTTGTGACAGTTTGACAACGGTTGTGGGACACTTCCCAGAAGTGCTGGTGTGATTGCGCCACTTTGATCCGGTGGTGAATCGTCCCTCTTCCGTGGCAAATGGGTGCATATGATCGCTCCCCATATCACTCTCTTTTATCACCTTTGTCCTGACCACAGTCCTGGCCACCATGCTTCTACTTTTAAGATAAAGAAAATGACTACATGGTGATCCATCCGGTCACTGACCCTTTAAAGGTTAAAGGGACTGCCGAAGACAGTCCAAGGATCAGGATCGGCTGTGTCAGGGGGAAAAGACTGTTCCCACTGGTTCAGCTTGGGGGTGGCTTCTCGTGCAGCCCAGCTTAAACCAGGCTGCAGGAGAAGCCATCCCAGCCAGGATCTGCGTGCCTCGAAAAGCGATCTCCCTGCGGCACACAGATCCTCGGTCTGGCTCCTTCTGCAGCATGGTTTGACTACAGCTGTCTTTTCCAGAGAGAGCACTGGGGAGACCCTTTTGGAGGATCCATAACCAGGACCCCAGAAATGTAATCTGCCCCCAAGTTGGAAAGATTGTTGAGGAGCAGCAGTGGGGTGAAGTTCCTTGTACATCTGTTGTGTGTAGCTGGAGGGGGTATTCTGCTGTATCACGAACCTCACAAACTGAACCAGTTCATTTAGCCCCTAAAAGTTCTTGATCATTCATGGTTCACAAACCAGGAACACTACAAATGGCGAACTGAATCATATTTTCTGGGTTTGTGCCCATCCCTAATCACTATTGTCTCTATTAGATGTGCACCTTTAGTTTTTATCACAGCTTAGAAAACATGCCTACAGATATTGTCTTCTGTGAAAGTACAGATTTTACATCAGGAGAAAAAGTGGAAACTAGACATGCCACATGTTTTTTTAAACTAGCCTTAACCCTGTAAAATATGCATGGCATTCAGAAATTTAACAGGTGATAGGTTTCCCCATCACATATTTTTAATCATTTATCACCACAATAGAAAATGCTAACTTTCTGTATACTGGGCTGCTGTTAAAGTCACAGGCACAGAGTTAGAATGGTGTGGCAGCCTTCAATTAAGGATATTTTAAAATGTGCAGTGGTTTGAGCAGTAAGCCTTCTCATCAAAAGCAAATACCTTTCCTTTTCTGACTCCCCTCTGAATGACTTCAGTGTACTACTGCTTTAAAGAAGGAACTACAAATGTATCTGTCATCAAGAAGAAGCTGCTTACCTTGCCTTGTACTACACAAGTGTGACAGCTGGTTCCTGTGTTAGCTTTGGCCATTGTCAGCTTGATCACACTCCAGAACCTGACTGAATTATTATTGGAAAGCAAAAGCAGTAGTCAGGTACAAGGAATAAATTCCATGCTAAACCTGTGGAGTTAAAAAAAAAGGTTGGTATGTACTAGTAAAGGTAAAGGTAAAGGTTTCCCTTGCTCAAAAGCCAGTCGAATCTGACTCTAGGGGGCAGTGCTTATCTACATTTCCAAGCCGAAGAGCCAGCGCTGTCCGAAGACATTTCCGTGGTCATGTGGCCGGGCATGACTAAACACTGAGGCACTTGGAATGCTGTTACCTTCCCACCAAAGCAGTACCTATTCATCTACTTGCAATTTCTTGCTTTCGAACTGCTAGGTTGGCAGGAGCTGGGGTCAGAGACGGGAGCTCACTCCATCATATGGCACTTGGGTCTCGAACTGCCAAGCTACCAGACCTTCCGGTCTGCAGCTCAGCATCTTAACCTCTGAGCCACTGCAGCCTACTGGTATGTACTACCCCATCTAAAAAAAAGAGAACTTTCTTTAGTTGATGCTTGGCTGTTTCTTGCAAGGTTTGAACATCTCATGAAATAAATATTAGAGGAACTGTGTAGGGTTTTTATACTCATTATTATAGCTTAGAAAGGTTGAGAATAATATTCAGAAGGATCCCCATTCTTGCCATCATCTTCTGGAAAATCAGTGGCTAGAACTGATGCTTTAATCTAAGCTAGTCAAGTAAGCAAGTGTCTAACAGTGTGAACTACACTGAAGTGCTTTTTAATAGTCTTTCTGTACCCTAAAAATCAAGATAATACTTGGGGAAGTCTTTAAGGGCTTTAGGAATGTGTACAGGAAACACTATGTTTAGGAAGTAATGTGACTCCAACTTTCACAAGGGAGTGAAACATAAAGTTATTTAGTTTGATATTGAAAGGACCCCTTCATTCTGATGCTTCATGAGCTCCTGCAGCAACAGCATATCAGCTGGAAGTTCAAGAAATTAAGCTCTCTGTAGCACTGCATCCAGAGTTTCGCAAAGCTTTATCTGTTGAAGTTATGCTTGTCACACAGTGGCAAAAGGCATGGCAAGTTTGTAGGAAAAGCCAGCAACCTACTTTGAACTAACATTTTACAATATACAGTTTTCAGAGGCGGGACCATTGCTCAGTGGTAGAGCATCTCTTTTGCATGCAGAAGGTGCCAGGTTTAACCCCAAATCTCTCCAGTTTTTAAAGGAGGTTAATTAGGTGACATGAAAGAACTCTAACTTGAGACCCTGGAGTGCTGGTACCCATCAGAATAGATATAGTAATGTTGATAAATGGTCTGGTTCAGGAAGACAGCTTCTTGAGTGTTAATGTTGTAGCAGAACCCCGAGTAATACCTTGAGAGGCACCTTTATAGGTGCAATTTTCCGCACTGCTTGTGAAGAGGCTAGCGACTCATAAATACAGTGCCACCTCACCCCCATGGACTAAAAGTACCAGAAAAGGCAATGTGCAGGAACTTTGCCACTACCTAAGTTGTATGCATTCTCACAGCACATAGTGGAATCTTCTTCCAAGATTAGGAGATAGCAAGAGCAATCTTGATAGTTCAACAGAAGAGACTAAACTGCTCTTTTTCCTTACAAACTGTAACTTAGAGGATTGTTCATTAAATATAAAATGTCTGTACAATAAACATTACAACTTAAGAAACACCTTCATGCTCGGATTTTCATAGGAATGTTATGTTGTTGTTCAGTCGCACAGTCGAGTCCGAATCTTTGTGACCCCATGGACCACATCACGCCAGGCCCTCCTGTCTTCTGTCATGTTCCGGAGTTTGCTTAATTTCATGAGGAATGTTATAGAGGTACCCTATTTGAATCACTAAATTCCCTGAGAATTTTGTTTAGAAAACCTATCTAAATTATGAACTGGACCTGGTTTCCTTGAACAACAACAATATGTTTATCACAATGTTTGCTAAAGTGATGCTGATATTTACCTTGGCATGTTCAGTCATCAGTGTAAATATCTGTCCTGCGCCTCATTCCTATTTTGTCTTGCATGATTTATGATGTTATTGCAAGAGCAATATTAGTGCTTTAAATACCAAAACAATCTTTAGGAAGAAAATAGACACTAATCATGGTTTGAAAAGGTTGAATGCAATGATTGATGTGACTCATTGAAAATAGCAATTTGTATTCTCAAACAATCACATTCAGAATCCATGTTTCATTAATTGCCCACATTAAGCTGGTAACATCAGTAAAAGTCAGTTGGAGTGACTGACATTACAGAGAAACAAGACATATCACAAATAGGAACTCATTTTAGTGGTTGGAATAAACAAGCAATAGGATCACGGAATTTTAATTAATTTATTTAAGGAAATAAGAAATGTGATGTCTGCAACTCAACCTAAAGCCCTCTTCATAATTTGAGGCCCACATGGCAGGGGAACTGATCTGGGTAAATTGGAGATCAATTGTAACAGTAGGAGATCTCCAGGAGCCACCTTGAGGTGCCAGGGTAAAGGAGAAATATCCCTCAGAGAGCCAGTTTGGTGTAGTGGTTAGAAGCGTGGACTCTGATTTGGGAAAACCGGGTTTTATTGCCCAGTCCTCCACACATGCAGCTGCTGGTTTGACCTTGAGTCAGTTACAAGGTCTTTTGGAGCTGTTCTCCCAAGAGCAGTTCTCTCAAAGCATTCTCAGCCCCACCTACCTCACAGGGTGTCTGTTGTGAAAAAAGGAAGGGAAAGGAGATTGTAAGCTGCTCTGAGACTCCTTCAGGTAGTGAAGGGCGAGTATAAATCCACTCTCTTCTTCTCGTCTTCTTCTCTAGACCGGCATGATATGTTTTAGACTTTTTAAAAAGGTATTAATGTATTTTATAACTACTGCTTTATTGTTTGTTTTTTGTTGGGTCCTGATATTTAAATAAACAAAAGTAAACTCATCACTTATCCTTAAAATCAGCAGATTTATTAATAAAATTCTGCATTATATTTTTCACATTACCATTTTGCATGCTTTTTTAAAGATATGAATATGAGGAAACAATTAAGGCCACTTAGAGAAACTCACCCAGTAACAACAGTTCAGCATTATCTCTTCAGAAAAAACATTATTTTTTATGCTTTGTGGTTACTTGTCTCTGCAAAACTATTAAGAGTCAGAGGACTTTAGTATTAACCTGTAGCCCGAGCACTTCTTTTCATACAGGAGAACCATTCTCATGCACCTGTTCACTTCTAAAACAAATTGCTGGATTACATGGGAAGGTTTGCTTGCATACAGTGTTCCTTTCTGAGATGGAAGGAAAACCTGTGGTGTTTGCCTATGGATGTATCAGATATGAATCAGGTGTGTATTTGTTCAGTTCAGCCTTTTTTTAAAAAATCTGCATATCCTATGTGCTGTCTTTGAGTCCTTGGACTAGCAGTCATTCTCAGGTAGAGAGAGGTCTTTCCCCAGTACCAGTGACCAGAGATCGCTTAAGTCAGGGGTCCTCAAACTTTTTAAACAGGGGGCCAGTTCACTGTCCCTCAGACCGTTGGAGTTAAAAAAAACTATGAAGATGGGCTTTTTCTTTGGTTATTTTGCGGGTAGGGAAGGCGCGCGGGGGCGGGGGGGGGGAGGTGCGCAAAAAGGCACCGTTGACAGGGCTGTTGTCTTTCCCTCTCCGAAGAAACAAAGAACTCAGCATCCTCACAAATTTTTTAAGGCAGTAAGCCCCCAGCTGCTTCTCCCTGAAACTCCACTACTGCGGGCATCATGATGGGTAAGAGAAACCTCTCTCTCTCTCTCTCTCTCCCCCTCTGATTCCCAGCAGCACAAAAAGCCTCACGTCTTGCACGGTGCAGCTCTCCCTCTCCAGGGGGCCGGGCGAAGACGACCAGAGAAAAGCAAGGCAAGGGAAAGCACGCGCAGGCACGCACGCACACACACACACACAAATGGGATCCAAAAGATGGGCTTTTTCTTTGGTCATTTTGCGGGTAGGGAAGGCGCGCCGGGGGGGGGGGGGAGATGCGCAAAAAGGCACCCTTGATGGGGCTGTTTTCTTTCCCTCTCCGAAGAAACAAAGAACTCGGCATCCTCACAAACTTTTTAAGGCAGCAAGCCCGCAGCTGCTTCTTTCTGAAACTCCACTACTGCAGGCATCTCTCTCTCTCTCTCTCTCTCCCCCTCTAATTCCCAGCAGCACAAAAGGCCTCAAAAAAGACCCCCGCCTGGCTCTTGGGACTGGCGCAGGTCTCCTAGCCAGCTGAGAGGCCTCTCAGCCGGCTAGGAGACTTGGGGCCAGCCGGAGCGCCTGCCACTTCACACTTACCCTCTTCCAGTCTTCCTTTTGCCTCCTCCTAGCTGACTGGAAGCAGGGGGGTAGGGCTTTGTCATGTGGCCTGGGACGAGTCGGCTGCAATTTTTTCGCTGCTTTGTGTGCTGCTGGGAATTGGAGGACAGGCAGCGGCACACCTGGCGGGCCAGAAAAATGCCCTCGGTGGGCCGCATGTGGCCCGCGGGCCATAGTTTGAAGACCCCTGCCTTCAGTAGTAGGGCTGCCAGGATGTCTCCTGGTACCCCTAGGAGACTTCAAGGAGTGCTGCACATCAGTGTTACATGCATCTTTCCCCATGTATATGTTTTTTCTTTGGTTATGGCTTTAAATGTGCTGTGGCATAATGCTTGAAATATAATTGGTGACTTGGTGAAGCTATAGTTACAGTTCTAACTATAGCAATAGGTAAATGAATAACAAGGGGGACCTTTTTAATTGACCATTCATTTGTTATCTGAGGTAGGGGGCAGAAACTTCCAGTTCTCTGGGATGGAGGGGATCCATGCAATGCTTTTTTGAAAGGTTAGTTAGGAAAAGATTAGTGCTTCTGAAACCTTCTCAAGGCATCTTATCTACATTCAGATTACAATGTGGGATACAGATGTTACCACACCTCCACAAACACATGAACATGTCTTCAGACTGCAGTGGGGAATTAAGTTGCATGTGTGTGCATGGAGAAGAAAACCGGGATCTTACCTAAAGTGGTGGCTGTGAGTAACAAGTTTTATCAGGAAAAAGATGACAAACCAGATTTAAAGGTTTAAAATATAGAGTTTATTGAGGAATTGGTACAATGGTGGTGATGGTGGGGCTTCTCCTAGGTAAATACTAGAAAATACCGAATCAAAGCACGGATAAATAGCACATTCCTTATACTAACAAACAATATAGCAGCAACAACCCAGAATCAATCAGAGCTACTCCAGTTTGGAGCAGAAGTTACTTTTTACGCTAAAGGTATAAAAATAGAATCCACTGGGACAAAGTTGTCCAGTCTTCCAGATGTGAGGCCGAATTGCAAAGTGGAGCAAAATGCAAGCTTTCTATGTAGTGCAGTGTGGGTTAGAAAATAAATGGAGAGAGATCAAAATGGGGAGCAAAGATATAGGCCAAACCTTCTGTTGCCGCTACTCTCCAGGAGCATGTAGATGCTGCCAGTAAGGCTATGTGAGTCGTTTTATAATGTTTTTATTTATGCTTTTAAATTGTAAACCACTTCGGTGGTATGTTATGTTGTGAGCCGCCTTGAGCCAGAGTGCTAGAAAGGCGGGATAGAAATGCGAAAAATAAATAAATAAATAAATAATATACCTGTCCTAGTCCACAAAGAAATCATATGAAACAAGGAGGGGTCAAGTATGTTGGGAGCCTGTGTTGCAGTCCAGTTTATAGCCCAAATCTGATTCATGGATTTCAGCAAAGAAGTACACCAACCATGAGTTTGGGGTAACAAGTAGAACCCAGAAACTAGCTACAAAGGTTTCAGGGACTGAGAAATAGCATTTATGTGTTCCGGCTAAAAATATTGAATCCCATTGGAAGTCTTGAATTGGCGGAGGAAGGGGAGTGGAAGGTAGAAAGAACTGCAAATATGGGCATGAGTGTGTGTGTGTGTAAAGTGCTGTCAAGTCACAGCTGACATATAGCAAACCCAGCAAGGGGCTTTCAAGGCAAGTGAGAAGCAACTGTAGTTGCCATTGCCTACCTCTGCAAAGTCTTCTTTCTTGGTGGTCTCTCTTCTAAGTTATGACCCTGCTTTGCTTCTGAGATCTGATGAGAGTGAAAAATACCATGCTGCCTTCCCTCCCATGGGCATGATTAACCATGTTCAACAGTATGGGGAAATATGGGAAATATCTGCCTGTGGTCATTAGGTTACCTGCCCAGAATACCAGTTTAGTTTAACAAAGGACTAGGCAGGACTTGATGGCCCCACCTGATCACAGTGGCAAGCCTGATTAACAAAGGTGAGGAGATGGCCTCACTTGTGATTGTATTGTAAGCAGATTCCTGGATGGTTCTAGGAGGAAAATTATCCTTCTGCAAACCTGAATTGTTATAAGCCCTCAGAAGCCAAAGAACAAAACTATTGTGAAGGGATAGATCAAGATGGGTAGCCATGTTAGTCTGTCTGTATCAGTAAAAAAGAGTAAGAGTCCAGCAGTACTTTATCTGAAGAAGTGAGCAGTTCAGGGCCGGAGTTTCCATAAAGTGGGGTTAGGATATTGCCCAGGGCACCATCTAAGAAGAACGCTGCGCTGGCCTGCCACCCTGCCCTTTGCCAAAAGAGTCACATTAATTGCTGCTGGCACCCTGCTCCACCCCCTTCAGCTGCTCCCTGCCTTCTCCCTCTGCCGCCCTGGTTTCACACTCTCACCCCACTCCTTTTCATTCAAACCCCCATCTTAAGGAGGATGCCCTGCTGGCCTGTTGCCCTGCCCCTCCCCTCCTTCATGAAAAGTCCTGTAGCGGCAGAAGGCATCCCCCCTGTGGAACAAAAAGACACCCCACCCAAGGCCCAGCCAGCAGCCCAACCCCCGTGGCCACCCCGACCCCTCTCTCACCTGCCTCCATAGCCGCCCACTTCCTGCACCAAAAGAAGGCCATTTGCCACTACACCAACAGGACTCAAGGGGAGGTACAGGTATATCTATGACCGGCAGGAGTTTGTGCACTTTGACAGCCACCATGGGACCTACAAGGCCATCACTGAGCTGGGCAGGCCCACCGCCCACCACTGGAACAGCCAGAAGGAGGTCCTTTTAATATTTTAATATCAAAGTTTTAATATCATATATGGCTTCCATACCACCATCTCAGACAGCATGCAGCTTGTGAAGTGATAAAGGTGACCCAAAAACATGGCTGCGAACTCAGGATTGGTTTCAGGGTTACATAGATAAGAGAAACCAGCTCATGTGGTTGTGTAGAGTCATTGTAAGTCACTAGTCATTTATAACTCTGCCTTGTGCACCCAACTATTCCTGAAATAACTGTGCATAAATGTAGCTTTCTGCAAACAATATATATTCTTGTTTTAAATTCAAAGATATGAATATGTTTTTGCTGTAGCTAAGATAATTTCAGTGGTATTCCATACAACATTCTTCAGGAAACAAGTTAAAGCTGACAAATAATCTATTTAGGAGTGTTGCCTCTGTGATGTATAGAAGAGATTAGAGCGAGAGAGTAGAATGCTGAATAAACTGCTATTATTGTTTTGACAAGAAAGTTATTAATGAGTTGTTTCCAATCAGATTTTCTGCTCTTTGAGGCAGTCCCTTTTGACCACCAAAAAGGTGTTAAGACCTGTAAATACAAAAGCCATGTGAAATGGAAGCTGTAATAAGGATGGGTATTAGGAGAAATTAAGAGAGGAGGAGGGGAAAGAGAGATTGGATTTATACTCTGCCCTTCACTTGGAGTCTCAGAGCAATTTTCAGAGCTTTTTCTAGAACTGTCCTTGTAGGAACAGCTCTGACAGAACTATGGTTTGCCCAAGGTAATCCAGCAGCTGCAAGTGGAGGAGTGGGGGCTCAAACCCGGTTCTCCCAGATTAGCGTCCACCCACTTAACCGCTACACCAAACCAAAGTTTGCTATATCCAACCCATTGTAATCAAAGCCAGTATGGTACCTTGCCTTGCTTTTCAACTAGACCTTTGTCATATATGTAAGCAGGATAACTGTATTTTTAATTGAAAACAATAAATTACACATTCTATTTTATTATTGTATAAATTTCAAAGGATATGCACCTGACTTTTGGCGACAGTTATTACAGAGATATCACTCTGCTAGAATTTTTGGCAAATATTCTTTTGAGTTCTGTGCAAAAAAGGGACCCCTTGTGGTAGTCACCATTATGCATGTATGGACCAAACTGCGAAAGGTTCAACTATTGTTCTCAAATTTCATTCATGTTAAAATGTACTGATGCCTCCCAAAAACGTATTAGACAGATTCTGCATGAATCTCATTTCTTATCAGCAAGTATGTAAAAAGGCAGTCTGGTGCAATTAACTTTCTGAAGGTAATTTAACATGAACTAATGAGCACCAGGCTTACTTTCTCCTAAGAGAGCCTGTCTATAGGATTATTTCACTTATTTTATCTTACCATACCATGATAGTGGAAACAGGGCCCTGTGTGTTTGACATTTATCATGACATCCTATTCTTTACTTTTGAAGACAACAAAGGAAACTCATCAGGTAAACTTTCCCTCAAAACTTTTATACTCAGGGACTTCTGGTCTTGGCAAGCTCAATGGTGGGCGCGTCTCCGGCGAGCTCTGTGAGATACGACCCAAGCCTGGTGAATGAAAGGGGTGATGAATGATTTCGGGAGGGGTGGAGCCCTTGCAGGGGGCTCCCAGCCTGAGGCACAAGGAGAACCTCTCTCAAGGTGGTGACTGAGGGATTGAGGGTCTCCTTTTCCTCTATAGGTCCCGCTGCCACAGCGCCTGATAGGCACACAGAGGCACACACCAGACAGCTGCAAGAAACCGAGATGATGTAAGAATTGACCCACCTGATAACGCATGGCAAGAAATGTAAATTTCTTTGGCTGAAATCCTGGAGAGTTTCTGCAGAAGCCCCAATCTGAAGCATAAAGAGCAGGAGCTTAAATGCCCTTCCCTCTTTAATCTGGGCAGTTCTCTGATCTGCATGGGGTTCAATGCAGAGAGATGGCTGGACTTTAATCAAGGGGTTACAAATTCACTAAAAAGCGGCTAAACAAATGTACTTTTTTGAATTTTTTAATAACTTTCTTGTGTTGTAAACAGCTATAATGACTGGACGGGGGGTGGGATGGCGAAGAGAACAAAGCCCTCTCCCAAGACTCAATCAATACTTTTGGCATCCAAGCCTGAGGCAAATACTGACTTTCCTTCCATGTTGGCCACAGCATTGCACCCCCTGATGGAACAGCTGACTGCTGTTAACTCTAAATTGGAAAATTTCCAGAAATGGTTAAATGATGCCAATACTAAGTCGGAACAGACAGCCAAAGAGGTTAAAAAGGTTGAAGTCAAAACTGAGGTGCTTAAGCAAAGAATGGATGTGGTAGAAAAAGAGATATCCTCTGATAAAGACAATATCTTAAGAATGCAAATGGAAAGATCAATGTTTTTTTCTAAGATTCCAAGGTGCCCCAGAGCAAAAAGATGAGAATCTCAAACAACTATTAAGTGAAGCATTGAGTCCAATGATGGGTTCACCAGCTGAGTTATTGCAAAGCAAGATGGATATGGTTTATAGAACCTATCCTGAATTTCTCAAGAAAAAGAACTTTCCAAGTGAGATTTTGGTGAGATTCTCTGAAAGATCTACCAGGGACGTGGTGCTCAAGGCCACCAACAGGACAACCTTGAGAATCAAGGATAAAGAAATTAAAGTCCTAAAAGATATACCATACGAGATTAGGAAGAAGAGGAAACCCTATAAAACTTTAACTGCTTTTCTACAAGCAAAAGCTACCCCATACAGATGATTACACCAGAGGGCTTGATCTTCAACTACAAAGAAAAGGAGGAGGACAAGATTGACTCTGTTGCAAAAGCAAAAAAAATTCTGGAACAACAACAGAAAAAAAAGAGAAAACATCCACAGAGGAGGAGCTAGAGCTACAAGAGAGTATATATGGACTGGAAAGTTCAGACTCAAATAGCAAGTCTGAGGAAGAGAACTCCCAAGCAGAAAGAGGAGCAACAGCTCCAAAACCCTGAAATGTCATTTAAGACTTTGATGATAAGAAGCGAAGAGAAAGAAGAAAGAAAATCTAATTTTAGCCTTGAGAGTATGAGTTTGTCTTGTATATCCACATGTGATAAGTATCTATGATATTCAGCTAAACTGTGGAAGCCATAATATGCCTTGATATGTTAACCACTTTTCTTTTATCAAATTATGAAGCAATATTAAGTAATTGTATACTTATATGTAGAGTAGTTTGTTTTTAATCTTAGTCTTGTTTGTAGTGTGTAGAAAATAATTTAAAAAATATTTTAAAAAAACTTACACTCAGTACAGATCACCATAGCCTTATGGCTAATGCTCCGCTAAGCTGTGGAGTCTTGTGAGCAAAAATTCTAATTTGTGAGCTACTGACATTAAAGTTGTGAGCGAGCAATTTGGCTACTGCATAAATTAGTTTGCTCTGGAGCCATCCTTCCTGAGCTAAGACAAAAAATGTGTGAGCTGGATGCTAAAAAAACTGTAAGCTAGCTCACACTGACTCAGCTTAGAGGGAGCACTAACACTACACCCATTCTTCTAGTAAACTCCTCAAAAATTCATGAGATGCATTGTCAGAGAAGTAGTAGAACATGTTCTTGACAACATAAAGAGAATGAAGAGTTACTCCAATCTAAGCCCATGCAAATCAATGGGCTTAGACTAGAGTAAATCTGCACTGGGATGCACTGCTGATGTCCTTTTCCCTTTGCAATGTCACTGCTCTAAAGTGATGGCTGTTCAATAACAAAGCAACGCAAATACCAGAGACTCAGCCAGTCTTTCACTACTGTAAAGCTTTAGATTATGTGTTGTGGTTTATATTATAGCTAGAACACTGAGGCAATAGTTTCTAGAGAGCCCTGAAAACATATTTTTATTTAAAATATTTATAAGCTTGCCTTTTTCTTGATAAATAAGGACCCCAAAACAATAAATATGACAAATATAAACATGAGTAGAATTCAGAGTCAATTGATGTCTGATGGAAAACAAATAATCATTCAGTACACAAATGAATTCTGCACACCCTGATCTTATTTTTTGAAAATATTTATATCTCACTTTCCCCTGAAAAGAGTGTGCTCAAGGTGGCTTAGATATAGAATGTCATCAAAACACACAATCAGCCATCCATCAAAAAGCAGATTAATTTGCCAAATAATATTCCGTATCACAAAAATCCAAACACCTTGAGCAACCAGTGGCTAATGAAGTACTGTGCTCTCAAATAAATAAAAAAACCCTTCAGAACAGAACTGCTTTACCTATTCCCCCACCCCCAAGGCCAGCAGAGAAAGTGGTTTTCTGACCTTCTTTGCCAAACCATTCCAGAGGGTCTGAGGAGGCTTAGTGACTTGAGCACAAGAGAACTGAACTTTCCTAAGAGATAGATCCAGATGGTCAGCCGTGTTGGTCTGAAGCAGTAGAACAAGTTTAGAGTCCAGTGGCACCTTTAAGACCAACAAAGGTTTATTTAGGGTATGAGCTTTCATGTGCAAGGCACACTTTTTCAAATACAGTTGGACTGGAAGATGAGGCTCTAAACTTATAGACAGGGACTTAACAGCAAATTAACATGTAACATGATGATGTTTAAATTATGTAAAGTGAAAAACTAGATAACAAGTTAAGGTTATAAGGTCAACAGATGTAAAGCAATAAATATGTCAAAATAGCAGATAAATGTCTAAAGGTGTTTTTGCTAATGGTGGGAAGTAACAAAATCTTAATCATCTCCTCTTAGGCGTGGACAGCACAACAGCATATTTTGAGCTGGATGTAATGTTGTCAGCAGACATCACAATATTCCTTGCATTCAGAATACTAATATAATATTCTGAAAAGAAATACACTAAAATACAGAGGATTTATTCTTGTTGAGAATACATATGTAAGGACTGAATAAATTAGCATATGTAATGGGATAAAAATCCAATATCCCTGTTGAGTCCTGGAGAGGTTTTTGTCCCAAGTGTTGTAATAACTTGTAATTCAGCAACTTCCCTTTCCATTCTGTTCCTGAAGTTCCTTTGTATTGAAACAGCTACTTTGAGATCATCCATTGAATGTCCTGGAAGGTTAAAATGTTCTCCTACAGGTTTCTCAGACTTGTGATTCCTGATGTCAGATTTGTGTCCATTTATCCTCTGGCGTAGGGTTTGTCCTGTTTGTCCTATGTAGAGAACTGAAGCTAAAGCTAAAAGATGAACAAGTGAATGAGCCTCTGATGGTGTAGTTGGTGTTGTTAGGTACAGTGATTGTGTTGTCTGGGTGTATGTGGCAGTAAAGTTGGCATCTGGGTTTATTGCAAGCTCTGGTCCCAGAGTCCATGTTCAAATGAGATGTTGCATTATTGTGGGTGAGGAGTTGTTTGAGACAAGGGGGATGTTTGTGCACAAGAAAAGGTTTGCCCCCCAGTACTTGAGAAAGAGAACTGTCACTATCCAGTAGAGTTTGTAAGTCACTGATGATGCATTGTACTGTTTTGAGCTGAGAGCTGTATGTAACCATTGGTGGTGTTCTATTATTGTCTCTTTTGTGCCTGTCTTCTAACAGGTTTTCTCTAGGTATCATTCTGGCTTTGTTAATCTGCTTCCTAATTTCATCAGGTGGATACTTTAGTTCCAAAAAGGTGTGTTGTAGATCCCTCAGGTGAGAATCTCTGTCTGTAGGATTGGAGCAGTGGATTGTTTGGCATGTTTAGGATGGTAGCTGGAGGCATGTAGGTATGTTTGTCCTAAGGGATACCAGCGAAAACAAGAACAATTCAGTGCATATGAGGAAAGATGATCCTTCAGATATCTTGAAATGGAACAAGAAAGACAAATAGCAAAGCAGAAAAGGTAATAAAGAGTGACTCTATGGACCAAAAAGACTGATTATAATTGGTGATCACTTCATAAATAATTAATTATTAATATAATCAATATATCCCTGGGATATTACACATTATATAATAGTACATGGACTAAAATCCCTGGAAGTTCATGAGTGGGATGAGAATAAACAAAAAGAGATAACCAAAAGAATGTGCTAATTATGAACATGGGGAATTAAGGCCAGGTGGGTACAAGCAGAAATGTTGATCAAGCTATGTTTATCTAGTGTTACCAAGCAAACCAGAAAGTTAATAGCAGGAGAAGAGCTAAAGGGGTGAGGGGCCAAGATGTGTTGGTGAACCAGATCAGGCAGGTTAAATTTCATAAAGAATGTGTTGGGATTTTGCAAATGTCACTCCCAAGGGCATAGACTTTTCAATTTTCCGGGGGGGGGGGGGCTGGGGCTGAGCCAGAGTCGCTATGCTAGGTCCTTAAAAGAACCGAGGCCCAGTGACATCATAGGGAGGAGCCAGTGACATCATAGGCTATTGTCACTATCTATGGAGGTAGAGCCATGTGGGATTTAGGGAGGGGCTCTCCAGAAATTTAGGGGAGCCTGGGAACCCCCAGCAATGTCCCCGGGCTGGGCCAAACCCAGGAAAAGGTGGGAGTTGGCCAGTGGTTATACTGGTAGCGGTCTCTGCTGTGTCCTTTATTTAAATTCACTTTTAGAATAGATCTGCAAATATACATACCTTGTGCATCAGACAAAGTAAAGGTCACAAATTTGACAGTAAGGAAGACAACACAGAAAAGCCTGTAGAGGAATATTTTAAAAGTTTTCCTGGACATTCATTTAGAGGAGTCTTGTATCTGTCTTATTTGTAAGGGTGACGTTGTACTGAAATGTACTAACTTATGGCATCACAGATGCCTTCATTTGGTAAATGCATGGCTGAAATCTCTGAGCCAGGACAGAATACCAAACAGTTGCTGCGCACTCAATTTCTGAGCAATGTACAGAGTTCAGAATAGCAGCAATCTTGAGAGCCAGTTTGGTGTAATGGTTAAGTGCACGGACTCTAATCCGAGAGAACTGGGTTTGATTCCCCACTCCTCCACTTGCACCTGCTGGATGACCTTGGGCAAGCCATAGCTGTGTACCAGCTGTTCTCTCAAGGATAGTTGTCTCAGAGCTCTCTCAGCCCCACCTACCTCACAGGGTGTCTGTTGAGGGCAGGGGAAGGGAAAGGAGTTTATAAATCGCTCTGAGACTACAAGTGAAGGGCGGGGTATAAATCCAATCTCTTCTTCTTCATCTCTTCTTCTTCTCACTTCAAACTCATATCCTAGGATTGAGTGCAAGTCCCAGAGCACTGAACCTATTCCCAGTGGCTGTCATTTCACTTTGTGACCTGTCATTCCAATCCCAGAGCACAGATTCTATTGCTAGGGATTGTCATTCCACTCTGGGGGCTGTCATTCTAGTCCCAGAGCACAGATTCTATTCCTAGGGACCGTAATTCCACTCTGGGAGCTGTCATTCGAGTCCCAGAGTAGCCTATCTGGGCCCAAAGACCTTGATGGAAAAACCATTCCATATTTTCTTTGCAACTTTTTTTGTGCTGCAATGTATTTCAGTATGCAAGTCAATTGGCATTCCTGGCTCCCATTATCTCCAATGGGCCTTCAAGCCTCTCCCATTGTTTCCAATGGGCAATCCTGTCATTCCTTTTACACATCCCAGTTAATTGTCCCTTTGAAACTATACCACACCATTTTAAGTAACAGCAAAATGAAGAGCATGAACATAAGAACATAAAAACATAAGAGAAGCCAATATTGGATCAGGCCAGTGGCCCATCCAGTCCAACACTCTGTCACACAGTGGCCAAAAACACCAGGTGCCCTCAGGAGGTCCAGCAGTGGGGGCAGGAAGCCCTCCCACTGTTGCCCCTCCCATCAAACACCAAGAACACAGAGCATCACTTGCCCCAGACTGAGAGTTCCTATCTGTACTTTGTGGCTAATAGCCACTGATGGACTTCTGCTCCATTCCCTCTTGAAGCCATCCATGCTTGTAGCCACCACCACCTCCTGTGGCAGTGAATTCCACGTGTTAACCACCCTTTGGGTGAAGAAGTACTTCCTTTTATCTGTTCTAACCCGACTGCTCAGCAGTTTCATCGAGTGCCCACAAGTTCTTGTATTGTGAGAAAGGGAGAACAGGACTTCTTTCTCTACCTGCTCTATCCCATGCATAATCTTATAAACCTCGATCATGTCACCCCCTCAACCGTCGTTTCTCCAAGCTAAAGAGCCCCATGCGCTTCAACCTTTCTTCATAGGGAAAGTGTTCCAAACCTTTTATCATTTTAGTTGCCCTTTTCTGCATGTTTTCCAATGCTATAATATCTTTTTTGAGGTGTGGCGACCAGAACTGTACACAGTACTCCAAATGAGGTCGCACCATCAATTTATACAGGGGCATTATGATACTGGCTGATTTGTTTTCAGTTCCCTTTTTAATAACCCCCATAGTGTTGGCCTTTTTCATTGCAGTCGCACACTGTCTCAACATTTTCATTGAGTTATCTACTTCGACTCTAAGATCTCTCTCTTGATCAGTCTCTGCCAGTTTGGACCCCATCAATGTGTATTTATAGTTAGGGTTTTTGGCTCCAATGTGCATCACTTTGCACTTGGCCACATTAAATCCCATTTGCCATATTGATGCCCACTCACCCATCCTTGACAGATCCCTTTGGAGTGCCTCACAATCCTCCCTGGTTCTCAGCACCCTGAAAAACTTCGTGTCATCTGCAAATTTAGCCACTTCACTACTTACTCCCAACTCCAAATCATTAATAAACAAGTTAAAAAGCATTGGACCAAGTACTGATCCCTGCAGTACCCCACTGCTTACCTCCCTCCACTGAGAAAATTGCCCATTTATACTCACTCTGTTTCCTTTTAATTAGTCAGTTTTTGATCCACAAAAGGACTTCACAAAAGAGAGCCAGTTTGGTGTAGTGGTTAAGTGCGCGGACTCTAATCTGGGAGAACCAGGTTTGATTCCCCACTCCTCCACTTGCACCTGGCTGGATGACCTTGGGCAAGCCATAGCTCTGTACCAGTTGTTCTCTCAAGGACAGTTGTCTCAGAGCTCTCTCAGCCCCACCTACCTCACAGGGTGTCTGTTGTGGGGAGGGGGAGGGGAAGGGGAAGGAGTTTGTAAGCCGCTCTGAGCCTCCAAGTGAAGGGCGGGGTATAATCCAATCTCTTCTTCTTCTTCTGTCCCATGACTATTGAGCTTCATGTACAGAGTGCATAATTCTTGCCAGTGTTCTCTCCAGGCTGCACACAGCAAAAGGAAATTTTAAAAGGACGTTGATCTGCCTGTCCCCCCCCCCCATCTTGTTCATGCAGATGGGCTTACCATTTAAAAACAGACACCCTGTGACTAGGCAGGTGGGGCTGAGAGAGCTCTTTTGAGGACTGCTCTTGAGAGAACAGCTCTGAAAGAACTTGGGACTGACCCAAGGTCACATCAGCAGCTGCAAGTGAAGGAGTGGGGAATCAAACCCGGTTCTCCCAGATTAGTCCATGCTCCTAACCACTACACCAAACTGTAACTCAAAACCTATCTCTTTTAGAAGCAAGTGGCTCAAGTGGTTAAGATGCTGAACTGCAGACCGGTAGTTCAGCAGTTCGAGACCTGAATGCTGCATGATGGAGTGAGCTCCCATCTCTGGCCCCAGCTCCTGCCAAGCTAGCAGTTCAAAAGCAAGAAATTGCAAGTAGATAAATAGGTACCAGTTCGGTGGGAAGGTAACAGCGTTCCGTGCGCCTCAGCGTCTAGTCATGCCGACCATATGACCATGAAAATGTCTTTGGACAGCGCTGGCTCTTCGGCTTGGAAACGGAGATGAGCGCCGCATCCCTAGAGTCATATTTGACTGGGTTTCGAGCAAGGGAAACTTTTACCTTTACCTATAAGAAACATAGAACACCATCTCCACCACATCAGAGTCTTTAAGCAGATCATTTCCAAAACAGTCCTTCAGAGCCTAATTACATGAACTAAGCAGCAAGCAAGATACACTGTTCCCTCATAAATACTCAGAGAGCCTGTTGTCTCCCAGCAGTGACATTTATTCACTCCAAGGAATACCAGGGACATGATGCAGAGTCAGGCAATGGCAAATCACCTTTGAATATCTCTTGCCTTGACAACCCTACAGGGTTACCATGAGTTGACTATGACTTGCTATCACTTTCCATAATCACAGGGCAACTGCGCTTTAATGCCCAGAACCATTTGGGCAAGGCCTAATGTGTAACTATTGTCAGTAGCATGAGATGGACCCACAGCTCAATTGGCTCTCATATCACTGCCGTAACATACAAAATAGTAAAAAGCTCAGTAGTTCCTTTAATATAAACAGACTGTATTGTAGCATAATTATTACTGTAGCACAAGGTTTTTCAGAAAGCCACACATTTTTCTCATCTCACTTTAGTGCCAGTTCCTGTCCTCAAATTCACAGAGAAACCCAAACCTTCCATTTTTGGTAGAATGACACCCTTCCCTTCCTCCAACTTCCCTTCCTCCACCCACGAAGGGTGATTTAGCAAATGCAAACCAATGCCAGTGGTTTGCATGCACCAACTCACTCAGCAGAACCAGAGCTTCCAATTTCAGCACAGGAGCTAGGGATGCTTACCCTCCAGGTGGGATCTGGGAATCCCCTGGAATTACAGCTCATTTCCAGACTTCCAGATTTTTCCCCTAGGAAAAAAAATCAAGTTTCTGGAGGGTAGCCTCTATGTTGTATCCCAGAGAAAGAAAGAAAAGTGAAAGGGAAAGTCTCTCCTTGCTTCCAGTCTCTCCTCGCTTTCAGCTCTCCCAGGATGGAGTAACAGAAAGAGAGAGAGGGACAGAGAGCGCAGCCACCCACCCCCACCCCCACCGAAGAAAGTGAGCCCAGGATTCCAACTTGCTCCCTGCAGCACAAGAGTTCCTGGGGCTGCAGGAGAAAGAAAGACAGCACTGGCTTCCTTACTTTGTTTGGTGAGCGCGAGAAAGCAAGAAAGTCAATCTTCATGTGCAGCCTCCGGGCTCCTGTAGGCTGATCCGAGAGGGGGTGGAGCTTAGCTTCCAAACTTCCTGTGACTTCCTTCCCCCCCTCCCTCCCTCTCTCCAGTCACCTAGCAGAAGAACGGAGTCTCTGAAAGCCGAGGGGAAAAACCCTCGCTTTCAAAATGAACTGGAACTTGCCCTGGGCCCCGGGGGAGGCTCAGCACCTTCTGAAAAGGTTCGGGCGGGGGAGGGAGCTCAAGCTCCCAGCCCCTGTAGACGACGCCTATGCAGCCGGCCAGTGGGCCGGCAGGCAGGCAAGCGAGCCTGCCTGGTAGAGGCTTCGTTTTGCCGGGGGAGGCTGAGCCCCCCCCGGGAAATTTCGGGGGGGGGCTTGAGCCCTCGACCCCCCCCCCCGTAGTTGACGCCTATGGTCACTCCCTTCAGTCATGAAAGAGTTAACCAGGTTGTTTATGTATGGTAATTCTTAGCCACTTAGCTTAGAACCAGTTAGGTATTAGGCATGCATTTCCACCAGAGAAAAGGAGGTATTATTCCTAATGAGATCAGTTTGGGAGCTACTATTGACTGCAATATGTTGAGGATGCTACATGTTGTTTGTCACGTACACAAAGGGTGGGGGCTTTGGGATAAACTTTATCTCCCTTTGTTCTCACTCTCACACACAAGTTTTAGCAAACACACTAGCAAGATGAAGAACCAGAAAGCTAATCAGAATTCTATTGTTTTAATTCCATGTAACCCTCCCCTCTGATTTTCTAGTCAACGTTTCTTAAAACTAAATATACACATGTGTTGTGTTGCTTTTTACTCTGGTGAGTATCCAACTATGTTCTTGTCTACTTTTTTCTTTTTTCTAACAAAAGAAAACAAAACAAAAAACTTTTCAAGAATTTATTTATGATCCCCCATCCCTCTGATCACTTTTACTGTTTTTTCCTGTATTCTCTTCCATCAGTGTAATAGCTTTAAAGATGAAATATCTAATTTTATTAAAACCCATTTGTATCCTGACTTTTTCATAGCTCAAGATAGCATAATGTGGATATATTATATATTGACATAATAGCATTATAATATTTCCTGATATTTTCCTACTACTCTTGCCTAATAATTTTTAGTACTGAATTTTCATTTTCCATTCCTGCAGCACAATATGCAGACATGTCCAGAGAGTTTTGTTCTAGGATCACAAGATCTCTTTCCTAAATTATTGCAGTTCCTCATAATGGATCTTCCCAAGTCCCCTCAATTTGCCTTAACAGTTTGGAGGAGGTGAGCAGAATGGTGGGACAGATGATTGTCAGTGCAAGGATGGCTCTCCTTCAATATTTCTCCTTTTTCAGATACACACTGTTGAGGTTAGGTGAAGCACCTGGGAGAGGCAACATCTTTCTCTCTTCGGGGATCTGACCTGTGGTAGTGAATATTCTGCCCTTTAGGGATGGCTCTGTCCCCCTACCTGCAAGTCTGTAAAGAAGGCAAATGCCTGAATACTCTAATGCTCTTTTGTTCAAGGAAACTAACCCAGATAAGTGCTAGTCTCTAGAACTTCTCACCATCCAGAGAAGTTGAGCAAATGAAACAACATATTTCTGTTTATTTATGCAATTTAAAAAAATTCATTCTATTAGAAAAAGGAAGCACTACCATCTATAAATAAGACATTAGAATTAAATATAATCAGGGAGATCAGAAATTAAAAATAAACTCACTAATGCTTTAATGTTATATACTACTGCTTTACAAGATGTCAAAAACATAACTAGTATTAAATTTTTCTCATGATGCAGATAGGCTAAATCCAATCCAACAATATTTTAAGATTGCCTCTATTATAAGATCTCTTCATCTGGGATACCTCTTTTATTGGCTGACATGCATGAAGAACAATTAATTTGAATGGAAAAACCCACCAATAACTTTGCTTTCTGATAAAATCATAATAATTATAAAGCTGTAAATTTCTTTAATGCTTCTGGTGAAAGATTTGAGCGGGCTTAAACATCAGCTTGAGCAATACAAATTACAAGGATTTGCTATAAAGGTTACTGAATTAGTATCCAGTCCTTTACTATAGATTAAAACATCTCTAGGACTTTTAGCTACCCTTTCATATCTTAATTGTAATCTGAAGATAGTCTTTATTCTTGCCTTTTCATTTTCCACATCTCATAATGAACTATTCAATTTTTCCAAGATGTATATCAATTGTCTGCAAACTGCCAAATTAAATTTCATCACTATATGAGTAAAGTAAGATTTTTGTTCCCATATGCATTGCTGAACACAAATCTGCATTTAGTCATGTATTTATAATCCATACATAAGTTTTAACACTGCACCTACTTGACACAGTTCTTGAAATAAAATAGCGGCAAGAAAAAATGGTTCAGTTGTGGTTAAATATATTCAACATCTCTTAGAGTAAAAACTGATGGAAATAAATATAATAATATACATTTCATAACATATTTTGGTCACAGAAAGTTTTCTACTTGCAGAATTTGGGCTTCCCTCCTGTAAATTGGAAGTATTTACCGAATCCTTTCGTATGCCCACTCAGTGAGCCAGCAGGTTCAAACATCTTTGAAAGTGCTGTAATGGACTCTTGAGTGGGGCCCATAATTATCCCTAGAGTTTCAACCTTGGCCAGTTCACATCTGGTGGTTCAGCTTGGTCCATTATTTTAAGAGACCACAGTATTTCATCTTGTTAGTTATGTCACACAGTGTAGTCCAGGTGCTGACCTTGACCGGTGAAAGAATTTCAGCATCACTAATCCGCTCAAGATTCCATAGTAAAATATATGTTTTGCTAGAATATATTTTTTGCTAGAATCTGTTTTGCTAGAATATATCAATTTTTTAGAATTAATTTTCCTTTTAAAGTACATTTCATTTTCACTTGTCTTTTTTTTTTAATTTAACTGTTCAGAAATATACTGAGATATGCTTGTCTTTTCTATGACCATATGTTTAACAGAAGCTTTTCAAACACTATTGTATGATAAGTCAGAGGTGGCTCCCTGCCCAGCCACTTGGGGCACCAGAAGCATGGGGGACAGCAACTTGGGAGGACACAATGGAGATACACTTTTACTTTCCCATCTGTCACCTTGGATCTGCAGCCCACCTTTGTATCTTGCCAGGGGTCATAGGAGAAGGGCAATTGGGGATACTCACTTTTTTGAGTTGTGCTATAAACATTCATGACAGCACTGCCTTGCTGTAGTCTCTGTGGAGAATTGTGTTATTTTCCAGACTCCGTTCAGTATAAATTGATTTAGCTTTATACTAGCTTAATGTCTTTATCAGGCTAGGTAGAGAAACTGCCATTGATCTTAAAACTTGAATGTATTACATGATTCTAATATTCTAAAATGTTTAAGCTATATAAGTAAGCCTGTCAACTGTTTTTGTGATCAACTAGTGGCACTACCACATGGGGTTTATGATTTATCACTCTAATACTCCTCAAATGGGCAGAGAAATTCTAATACTTAGGTCCATCTCATATACATACCATCAAAAAGTTTTTCGCCATGGTGATAGCCATTGATGAATATGCTGATAGTGCTCACTAGAGCTATGAGAATATGGTATCAATGTCTGCTCTTCATCCAAAAACTCATTGTTAAGGAAAGACATTGTATGGCACTGCAAATATACAGTGTGTTTTTAATTTTGTTCACTTCATTCTTAGGGAATCTTAAACCAACAGTAAATGCTGACATTGTCAATTTACTCTATATTGCATTTCAACTACTCTTTCTGTATGAAAATGCCTTCCTGAATTGCGTATTGGCTAAACCCATCTTCTATAACTTCCGTCACTGACATTTTGCTTCTGAATTAGTTACTATCATTTGAATTGACCTTTTCAATCTTTGTGTCCTTCCTTCCTTCCTGTAACACAGCAAGCTGGAATAGAATGCTATAGCAGTAGTTTTTTGCCCTATAAGCACCTTAAATCCTAATGATAGCTATTCAGCTTATTTATTCACCATACTCCAATGCTCCATGACACTGTTGGGAGTTATTTGTTTTACCTTGGTTTTCAAAAATACTGTGGATGTTAATTGGATTCTCAGCAACCCTGCTAAGTAAAGAGAGATACGGAAGTAGACGGATAGGAGTTGAATATGTCTTAATTTTTCAGTTAAAAGCTACCCATTACATGATTATAGAGGACATTAGGAAGCCATTTCCAGTCAACATTACTTTCCCATGCCACATAAGAATCACAGCATTCCCTACAGATCCTCTATTGCAACCCATACTCAGGGAGATATGCTTCTTGTGACTTCTGCAACTGTAGTATAGAAGGAATTCATCAGCTTCTGTGCTTGCAGTATTGTATTTCTATTCTGAGAGGAGCTGCAATGGGGGGGGGGGTACCTCTCATGTGGACTCCACATCTACAGGGAAGGAGGAGACAGCAAGCCACCACCCAAACCCCACACATTGCCAGAAGACAATTTAGAACTCTCTGGAATGAAAAATGGACACAACTTTTTGGTTACAGCAGCTGCAAGAGTCTTGGCACAGCATGGGGGAGATGGATCCAGGCATTGGCCAGCCCACCTGCCAGCCAATGAAACCCCCATTCTCAGACTTGCTGAAGGAGGGATTAACCAGGGGATGGCAGGATGGTGGGATCCACATGGATGGTAGCCACTGTGTGGTTTCCCCTGCCACTTGAGAGGGAGGGTGCCTTGACAGCACCCAAGCTGGGCATGCCCCATGAACCCTAACCCCAAAATCCCTTAAGGGGATCCCCCAGCTTTGAGAAAACTGGGCCCACAGCCTGCCTTTCCCCCAAAATGGATCTAGTCCCATGCTGATACCTCCAACAACACAGTTGTGATAAAGGAACAGAACAAGCATAACAGACACAAACAACATGACCCCAATGATAACATAAGCAACATAGTCAACAAAAATGTAAGGTGGGTGGGCGGACAAAGCCATGAAGCTGAACAGGATCTGCACACTGCAGCAAGTCCTTTAAATCTAGGCTGAGCCCATCCTCATTAGCTGCATCAGGCTTCACCCAATTGGCCCGGCTGTGGGGAGGGAGGCAGAGAGCACCACACAGCCCTGGAGATGTCTCCGCCCATTCCCAATAGCACAGCCTGACCCAATGGAACCACACACCATCTTCTCCTCCATCTCCACAGGTCTGCAAATGGGGCCCAAGGTGAGTTTGGGCTTAAAGGCAGATGGACATAACATTAAAATGTCAAGACTATTGCAGAGATTTGGTACGTATTGTTAAAATTAGCACAAAAGTTTCTGCAGGCCTTTCCCCCAGTATTTCCCAGCAGTTCCTTGAAATCTCTTTTCTTTTTTAATTCTTCTCTTTCAACAAGCACGGTATGGCCTACGTAGTTCCCCATTTCTCCTTTTTCTCCTCATGACCATCCTGTGTGAGACAGTAACTGGCCCAAGTTTATCCAGTAGGCTTCACCAGTGAGTAACAATTCATATCAGAATTGGGGCTGGGCTATGGGTCAGTGGTAGAGCATCTCTTTGGCATACAGGAGGTCCCAGGTTCAATCCCTGGCATCTCCTGTTAAAAGGATCAGGTAGTTGATGGTGTAAAAGATCTCTGTCTGAGACATGGCAGTCTAAGTAGGCTGAGTAGGCTGTTGTCAGTCTGAGTAGACAGTATTGACCTTAATGAACCAAAAGTCTAATTCAGTATAAGGCAGCTTCACGTGTTCATGAAAAATTCTATGTTCTGTAGAAAACCACATGAATCCCACATGTAGACTGTCACATATGACTGTGCAAACAAGATGCAAACTTCACAGGAGAGTTTTTTGTGGAGAGCATTTAATTGTGTCCACAAGTTATTGCCTAAGAGGGTTTATTTCCA
Organism: Lepidodactylus listeri; assembly: GCA_029233225.1. NCBI lineage: Eukaryota > Metazoa > Chordata > Lepidosauria > Squamata > Gekkonidae > Lepidodactylus > Lepidodactylus listeri. The sequence continues at coordinate 132,543,640 of JARCFY010000001.1, read as the reverse complement.
GTCATAGCATGGTTTAAGTTATCGTGTGAAACAAAACCATAGTACTAAAATCCTTCTATCCTGTAGACTACAGAGAGAAAAATTAATCTCCAGCATCCTATAAAGATATATTTTGTTCCTTGGATGTAAAGCTATCTTAATTGCATATATATAGCTATTTGAAGCTCCATGTAAACTATTCCCATGAAACAAAGGGGATGGGAATCTATTGGGTGTGATCAAGAAGTTGAAGCCATTAAATCTGAGATATCTAGAAGTTATTTGTCAAGGAAGTTCATCAAAGTTCAAGAAAGGGAATCTCTTGAAGAAATGAATGCACAAAGCACACCATTACACATATGTTAACATTAGATTGACTCACTAAGAATTAAAGGACTGCTGCTGATTGGTAGATATAAGGGTATAAGATTTTGGCAGGGAATAAGGCACAAAAAGCCATCAAGTATGCTAATGAGGAAATAGAATATGCTTTAAATTTGTATGCATCGACAATAAAACCAAGAAATAAATACTACCAGCTGGAGATCAGCAACATTTCTGTGTTGCTCAAGGTGCCATACAAAACAGATTGTCAACTATTTGTATTTATTGTTTAACACAGCAATTCAGGGCAAGGGACTCACACTATGGCACAAAAATGTGCATCTCATCATATGCTGTCTTCTCCATTTAAAGGAGCCATTGTTTGTGTAAATTCTTCATTGCCAGCAGATTTCATGAAAGGTAAAGGCTCTCTTAGAGAAATTTTCATTTTGCAACCATTCCAGTTCCAATGGCCTCCAACCAGGTGAAAAGCTTTGATATACATTATAACTTTGTCATGTACCGACCAACACTGTAGACTAAATTATACTACATGTTTTCTAATGGGTCGGGTCCAAATTCCACAGATCTATCTAGTTTTCCCTGCAGCCATATAGAAGCTTCAGGGAATGTCATTTTTTAAAAAAAAAATAAAACTGTGGGAGCCCAACTCAGCTCAAGACCTCAGTCTGGGGGAGAGGAAGGGTTTCTGCCTCACCCCTGTATCACTTTAAGACACGGGCCTAGTGTGGAGTTATCTGCATAACTTTAATTGTGCACTTGCTCAAATATTTCATGTGGGAACCTACAACAGGTATTCCACAACTGTTTATAATATTCAGAGACCCGTCATATGTTTTTGAGATTTGGGAGTCTCTCCCTCCGGTACATTTGGCTAAAGATCAGATAGAAGCCCATTTTTTACCCTCTCTGATCCCTTTCCGCACATCTATACCCAAAGCTTCTTTGGGGAGTTATAAATGTCTATCAATATGTCTGAATTTTATTGCCTTCTTCTTTATTACCAAGGCTGATGAACACAGTTCTCCATTCCAGCATATTGTAGTTATAATAGGTGTTGAGGGATCCTGGGGGTCAGGATTTTTCCTGGCACCCCTCCCCCCCCAATTCCCCTGAGTTTTTAATTAGTTGGGTGGAAACTGGCAAGGGACTGAAACTAGTGTAGAGTTAGACAAAGCTCAGTTTATTCCATTACACATTCAAGACAGAAAACACTTTGCAGCATTTCAATATTCAGCATAGAATATTTCAACCCAATGCTTTAAACAGTATAAAATTCAGAAAGTTCTGGACTAGTTATCAAGGTCTCAAATGGAGCTGGTATTTAGCCCCCTGCTATTTAGCCCCCTACCACTAATAACCCAAAGGTTACTTTCTTGGACTTCTAGCTGCTAACATACCTATTGATGAGTCTATCATGTAGGACTATCATGGATGTGACACGGGCCAAATAAGAACTGACTAAAACTGACTGGATGTACTGACCCAAATCCCTCCTCCTTCTCTCTATCTCTGGGATCAGGGAGCTCTCAGAAAGTCAAGGAGAGTCAAGGAAACCGTATTCATTTTGATTCTGATAGTGACACCATTAACTTCTGGAATGTATAAACATCTTCTAAGGCAAAAGTCATGTACAGAGTTATTGGTACCAGAAGGCCACAGCACCAGCAGAGTTCTGAAACCCCCTGGGAAACAGAACCAAAGGTTCAACTATAGAAGCTATTTTACTACAGAAATCAAAGTAACAGGTGTAGCAAGGGACTGAGGATCAATTCAGGTCTTAACCTGGATAACAAAGAGTGACTGAACACAAAGAGTGACAAGTGACTGAACACAAAGAGTGATAACAAAGAGTGACTGAACACAAAGAGTGATAACAAAGAGTGACTGAACACAAAGAGTGACACACAAACCTGCCTTATACTGAATCAGACCATTGATCCATCGGGGTCAGTACTGTCCACTCAGACTGGCAGCAGCTCTCCAAGCAGAGGCCTTTTGCTTCATCTAGTCCTTTTAACAAGAGATGTTGGGGATTGAAGCTGGGACCTTCTGCACGCAAAGCAGAGGCTCTTCCACTGTGACATGGCCCCTTCCCCTTAAGGGACTGGCTCAAGAACATTCAGTGAGCTTCATGTCTGAATGGAAATTTGAACCTAGTCTCTCTTGTTCTAGTCCAACATGATCACTGCAGACAGCACCCTGGCTCTTGAGATAAAATAGATTGTATGTGTGTGTAGAAAAAGATAATACTTTTCAGAGCTGCTAAGTGTGTGACAAACATTATTTCAGCAATCCTTGAAGCAATTCTATAGGGTATTATTATCCCAATAATGGGGACTCACAAGAAAGCTGCAGGAGCAGCTACCGCATTTCCCCCCGCCATTGCTTCCTCCCCTCTCTCCCTACTTCTCTGTCTCTCTCTCTTTCTCCCTCCTGCCACCTGTTCTCTTATTCTCTATCTCCTCCATGCCTGTCACTTCCTCTCTCTTGCTGACCCCCATTTTATCACTTTCTTTCTCATTCTGCTTCCCACCCCATCATTCTGCCCCCATCACTGTCCCAGTCTCCCCCTGCTCCCCCCTGCACTGCATAGGGTTGCCAAATCCCCCTGGGGGGTGGGGAAACCCCTGCTCCAGCAGCCCATTGCCCGCTGGCCGGGATTGGGCCACTGGGGGGAACCCCAGCCCCAAACTGCCGGGCTGAGGGGATGTGCCTGGCGCAATGATGTCACCCAGAGGTGACGTCATCACATTGGGCACGTTTCAGGAGGGACTCTCTGTAATTCGAGGGGAAACTATGGTTTTCCCTCAAATTACTGAGGTCCCGCCCCCAACGTGCCCGACGCGATGACATCACTTCCAGGTGACATCATCACAGTGTGCGTGCTTTGCGTGCACGCAGGGACCCTCCCAGACCAGTGAAGACTCCCCCACTAAACGTGAGTAGAGACTTGGCAACCCTAGCACAGCACCAGCAGTGGCATCAGCACTCCCCCCCCCCCCAAGCAGCAGTAGTGGTGGTGATTCTCCATGAATCAAAACAGATCTCCCAACTACAGAGATCAGTTTTCCTTAGGGTTGTCAGCCCCAGGCTGAGAAATGCCTGGAAATCCACAGGTGGAGCCTCAGAAGGGTGACATTTGGGGAGGAAAGCAAGCTCAGCGGGGTATAATGCTATGGAGTCCAGGCTCCAAAGCAGCCATTTTCTCCATGGGAACCGATCTCTGTCATCTGGAGATCAGTTGTAATTCTGGGTGATCTCCAGGCCTCAACTGGAAGTTGGAACACTGGTTTCCCTGGATGAAATGGCTGCTTTGGAAACTGGAGTCTACACTTGTCTGAGGCCCCTCCCTTCCTCAAACCCCACCTTCCCCAGGCTCCACCCCTCAAAGCTCCAGGAATTTTCCAACCTGAATCTTCTGGCAACCCTGTCTCCTTCCCACCCAGCAGCCAACTTTGCACCCAGCTGCCCCTGTCTTCAGCTTGCCGTCTCCTCCCCCCAGCTTTCCACCTCCTCTCCCCCTTAGCCTCTATCTAGGAAAACTACCATCTTTCGCCTCACCAAAGCAGCTTACATTATTCTCTCCTCTTTTTATCTGCACAACAACCCTGTGAGGTAGATTCAGGTAGATAGCCTTGTTGGTGTGAAGCAATAAAGTTTGAGTCCAGTGACACCTTTAAGAAAGACCAACAAAGTTTAATTTTAGGTATAAATTTTTGTGTGCCTGAAGTGTGAATGCACACTAAAGCTTATACATAGAATTAAACTTTGTTGGTCTTAAAGGTACCATTGGACTGAAACTTTGTTCCTGTGAGGTAGGTTAGACTGTAAGTATGTGATCAAAAATCACCCCGTCAGCTTTCACCACAAGATGGGGATCTGAACCTGGGTATTCCAGACCCTACTCTGAAGTCCTAACCACTACACTTCACTGGCTTTCATAGGATGGCTTATGTTGAACACTAGCAAGCAGCCGGGCCTAGTTATGTCATGCAAGTCAGGTGGTCTCAAGTCACCCAGAGGATGCTTGCAGGCATAGATGGTTTCCAACCTCCAGATGGGAACTGCACATCCCCCAGAATTACATCTGAACTCCAAACCACAGGAATCTGTCCCCCTGGGGGAAATGGCTGCTTTGGAGGATAGACTCTGTGGCATTATACGATGCTGAGGCCTCTCCCTTCCCCAAACCCTGCCCTCAGACTTCAGCACAAAATCTATAGGATTTCCCAACTTGGAGATGGCAACCCTAGTCAGGCCTGACCCCAATGGGTTCTCCCTCAAAGGCCAAAATAGGCCTGGAAAAGGCCCTGCCTCCTACCCCTGCCTTTTTACTCACAGAAACTGAAGCCTCAAATACTGTGGTTGCTTAGCAACAGCCACTGATAGACCCAATTTTTAAAGCTACAGGCTCTCCTTTTATCATTTTTGGGTTTTTAAACCCTCAGTTTTGTTTTTGTTTTAGATTTCACATTTTTCCTGCACACCTGGGGACTTCTTCAGATTTGTAGAAAGATCTGTCTTGCCCATTCACGGTTCCAGTCATCCGATTTAAGTATCCAAAGAATTGGCTGACTTGGCTATTAGTATATAGTTATTGAAGGCAAGGACTAAACTCAGAGACTGTGGCTTTCTGATAGCCCTCTAGTCAGTTTATGGCTGGAGTGACATTTTAACTTTGAGGTTCAAAGCTCAGAATTATCTACCATGCTGCATTAGCTTCCCGTGTTTATAACCCAGATAGGTATGAGAATTAGTTTGAATTAGCATGTCCAGCACTTCCTAAAACATCAGCTCTCCTCAGATGTTCCTGTATGTGTGTCCTGAATGTATGTAGAGGGACAAGGATCATGCCGGTTGGCCCTATCTTTCCCTTTGATAACCAATATCTCATTGCATAACACTGGAGTTGAGATGGAAATACAGATAAATAGATGGCGCTTTGCAGTCTATCTTCTTTATGTTGAGAAAGTTTCAGGGGCAATACTACATTTAGTTTCCTTTGGACAATATACTATTTGCTGTATTTACAAATATTTATGGTGGATCCAAAGAAGTACTCCTACAAAGTAAAAGATCAGCTACTTCATATCAGATTCAGAGAGAGAGAAAGAATCCCAAAATGCTTCTGCCAGCTTACAACTTTATATATCTCTGTTTCACTGTGGCTGTGGTCACACTGGATGCTTGGTGAGATCTGATAGTGCCTCTATTTGTGGCAGTTTAAATTGTCATGGGAAGGGGTGACAAGACAGCACATGCTGAAGTGGCCTCACTGTGTGCTTGCCCCATGGTCAGCCGTTCAGATTACTGCTGGGGAGCAACCATGGAGTAGGTGGTCAGGTGGCTTCTTTTTAAAAATTTGTCTTTTACATATGCATATAACTGCTTATTTGAAAGACCATTTTGACAGCTGAAGGAGGCTCATCCTTTCAATTAACCCCTTCCCCATCCTATGTGCTGAAAAGCTGTAACCAGATGAATCAGCATGAAAAAAGACAAAGGAGGCTTCTCAGCCTGCCTCCCCTTCCCCTTCCTTCTTGTTTCACAGGACAGCTGAAATCTTGCTGGTGTGCACAAAGATGCAGTTATGCGCACATTGCTAACTGACTAAAAAAAACAAGGAGCGAAAATGGAACAGAGTGATCAGACTTTTCAACTGGGTTGAGCTCACACCAGAGGAGTTCAGACATATGGAAATGTGGGGTGAAAGAGATGATACCCATAAACACCAAACTTTCCCTGGTGCCTGATTACTTCCAAAGCAGGGCAGACCAGGGTGGCAACAACTGGGGTAGAGAAGGCAGATGTTGCTGTGTCATCGTGTACTTTAAATCTGCTAAGGTATCGCGAGAGTTCCGGTTCCGCTCGCCTCTTCGGTGGACACAAGGAGTGTGAGCTCCGAGGGTTTGCCTGTAACTTCTCTAGAATTACCAGGCTTAAAAGACTGCCTTTCTTTCTTCCTGTAGGGTGGACAGAAGCTGAGAGTGTGGAGGCTGTGCCTGGGGGGAAGGCAACCCCCTAGGTCAGGGGCTTTCCCCTTTTCCTCCTTAAAACTCTAAGTGGGGTCCTAGGTTGGAAAGTCGGCGTCGTGGGAATGGCTCCGGCTTGAAAGAGGTGGGAGAGGAACCTTGTGGGACTGCGAGGGAACATAAGACTGGACTGGACAACTTGATATCAAAAGCTGAGTAGGATTAATTTAGTACAAATATTTATAAGCCTAGAAGAAACTAGATTAAAACAAAGAGAGAGTTTCCCGGGCCAAGGTGGCCAGAGAGATAAGAAAAAACTGAACCGGGAAGGGAGGGGGTTGTTAGTAATTTTGCTGCACTAACCTTCGTTTTTGTGTGTGTGTTTTGCGGTTGTTCCGGCTCCTGAGGAAACATTTCTTGGTGGCAGAGTGTGGGTCTACAAGTGAGGAGCGTAAGAGCCGGCGTCGGGAGTGGCCTGAGTGGAGAGGCGCATGTGCGGAGAGAGCGGAGCTACGTGAGACTAGCCGAGACGAGACCAGCGGAGCAACGAGATCAGCGGAGACAGCAGAGGCACGTAAACAGCGGAAGATAGTGAAAGAGAGTAACCAGAACTGCAGAAGGACATCGGGAGAAGTTACGGAAGTTGCGGAGGCTACGGAAACTGCGGAGGAGTGTTAAAGGAGAAGGCGAAAAGACTGCTAGAACTATAGAAAAACGCTGGGGAGCATAAACAAGAAGGAAATAAGAGGCAACTGAAGGACAAAGGAATCAGTAGGCAGGGGAAATAACGTTTGGGGGGTGGTGTGAAGAAAAAATAAATAAAAATAAATAAATAGTGTGTAACGTGTAACGCGGGGACTAAGGGTTTAAATATTATTTAAAAGGGGCTTGGGGAACTACTAGAATTGTTGGAACATATAATGTATACAGGAGTGGGGGGGGTCTACATAAGTATATAAGTATATAAGAAGAGAGGAGGTTGTTTGGGGGGCTTAAGGTTACCTTGGGGATTTAAGACAGATTTGTGTGTGTACAGGTGTGCATAGATATATTTGTATATGTGATTTATTTAAGTTGTTGGTTGACTGGTTGTGATCTGCAAGTGATTAAGGGTGGTTAATTGATTGATTGATTATTTATTTAATTATTTAAGCTAATTAATTGTAAAAGTCACTAAAATCTAATTAATTAATTAATTAATACTGGGGTGCACATTAAGAATTTAATAAAAAATATTAAAGTCTATATGGTCAAGGATAGAGATAAATAGATAATAAATAAATAAGGTAACACTTAATAAGCTGATTACTTGATAGTTAAAGAAGTAGAAGTTAACAAGGCAAAGAAGGAAGTAGAAGCTAAAAGATCAAAGGGGACCTGGTAAATAACAAGGTAGAAGATTAGGATTTAGAACTTAATTAGTGGGGTATTAGACCAGAATTATAAACTAAAACTAAATCTACATAAAACTAAAACTTTGTAAAAGTACTATAAAATAGTGTAAATTTAAAGGTAAAGCAAATAATCTAGTCAAACGCATATAAACACATTGTCACCTGAGTAACTTAACAATGACTAATGTAAGAACCCACACAATAATAAAATAATATAGAATATAGTAGTATTAAAAAAAAACTATATAAAAGCCAAACTAACTAATTAAGCAAAGTAGAGCGATAAACAGTTTACATAGGAGAACTAAATAATTACCAATAATATAACCACAAAACACGATTGGCACATGGCTTTAGGAAACCCTGGAAATCCAAGAAAAAGTTCTTTACCATCTCCAGCACAGTTAAGTCTAGCAAGCCAAATGAAGCCATCCAGTAGCAATCCAGCGCAAAGTAACAAAGAAATAAAGAGTATGATTGATGAATCAGTAGCCGCAGCAGTCAAAGCCGTCATAGAGACTACGCTACCTGTGCTAATGGGGAAGGTAGAAGAGAGGATTCCGGTCATCATACAGCAGGAACTGACTCCAATCATACAGCAGGAACTTGCACCAATAAACACAAAGATTGATAATTTAACATCTCATATAAAAGAGGAAATTGAAGAAATGAAGACCCAGGTATTTGCTAATAAATCGGACATCCTCCGACATGAATCAGATATTCAAAGATTGATGGAAGGGAGGAGAAAGGCCTATGATAGAGCGAGAGAACTTGACTTGGATTTGCAAGAACTGAAGGCAAAAAATGAAAATTTGGAGGAGGCTTTAATCGGACTTGAAATGGATAAAGGCGCGTTAACAATCAGATGCCAGAATGTTCCTGAAAATCTGAGCACAGACTGGAAAGAAGAACTAATCTCTGTAATGGCAGATCAACTTAAAGTAGGATCTGAACAAGAAATATCAACAGAAATAGATACCATGTTTAGACGGAATACGGCGTATGCTAAAAAGTATAAAATACCAAGAGAAATTCACATCAGATTTAATAAAAGAAATATGAGAGACAAAATACTGAAAGCATCTTATGATAACAGTGCAGATTCAAGAGGCGGAAATAAAATTTTTACGAGAAGTTCCGTGGCGAGTCCGAGAGAAAAGAAAATCATATCAGCAATTAGCGGCCTTAGTATGAGATAAGTACATAGCATACAGATGGAACATCCCGGAAGGTGTAATTTTTGAATACAAAGGAAGGAGATTCAAACTGGACTCGGTGTTTAAACTGGGCAACTTCTTGGAGACATATGGAACGGACTTTGGAATAGCGGAAGATGAGGAAGAAGAGTCACAGTCGGAGAAAGAGGGAGAAGAAGAGGAAGAGAAAGAGGAAGAAAGAAAGGAAAAGAAAAAAGGAAAGAAAAAGGAAGACACCAGAATACCGCTACAGATACAAACCAGGAACCAAGTGAAGAGTAAGGCGAAAGAAACAAGAACAAAGAATGGAGCAGAACCTTAAGGATTTTAAATTGATCTCTATTAACATAAATGGGCTAAACATTCCACAAAAAAGAAGAAGAGTATGCCATCAACTAACAAAAATAAAAGCCGATATAGTGTGCCTACAAGAAACACACATTAAAAAAGAACATATAAAATATTTGAATTGTAGGAAATTGGGTACTGCATTCGTCTCAGCAGACGGATCAAAAAAAAAGGGGGAGTGGTGACATATGTAAAAGAATATTTACACCCTAAGTTAATACATGCAACGGAGGATGGGAGAATGGTGGCGGTTTCAATAATACGTCAAGGGAAGGAACACGTTATCATAAATATATATGCCCCTAACGCCAATCAACAACCTTTTTTCAGTGAGATTGCAGAACTATTAAAGAAAATAAATAGTGGCAACATTTACCTAGTTGGGGACTTTAATGCAGTGGTAGAAGCTAGGAGAGATAGGAAAAACCTAAATAGTGTGAGGAAGAAAGGTAAAACCTTGCCTAGTACATTTTTTCAAATAGCGGAAGAATATGATTTATTGGACGTATGGAGAACCAAATATACAAATAAAAACACTTATACTTATTATTCAGGGAGACATAAATCTTGGTCTTGTATAGATATGGCCTGGACCTCAAGAGATCTAATAAAGGAATTAAATGACATTGAAGTGTTGCCTTTAACCTTTGCCGATCACAATCCGCTCCTTTTGTCGTTTAAGGAAATAAAGAAAAGCCCCAGATGGACTATGAATAAATATGTACCAAAAGACATGACTTTTGTTGATAACATGAAAAAAGATATTAAAGAATTCTTTAAAATAAATTTACAGCACAATACACCTATTGGTATCGTCTGGGAAGCATTTAAGGCTTATGCGAGAGGAAAGCTAATTAGTCATGTGGCCTGGAAAAGAAAACAAGAAAGGAAAGAATATGATCATTTAGTTAGGCAGATCAAGATAGAAGAGGAGCTTAGATTTAAACAGCAAGGAGACTTAAAATGTAAACAAAGAATATTATATAGACAGCATAAACTAAACCTGCTATTGAACAAGGAAATTGGGAAAAGAATACAATATAATAAACTATTCTTCTTTGAGAATGCCAATAAGCCATCAAGATGGCTGGCATATAGGTTAAAAAGAGAAAAGGCTAAAAGGACAATAATTTCCTTGAAAAATGAAAAAGGGGAAAATAAATATCTCCAAGTAGAATTAAAGCGGATAGCAGAAGAATATTTTAGTAAAATATATAAACAGAATGAAGAAAAGATAGAGAATATAGAAACATATTTGGAGACTAATCTAAAGGGCAAAAAATTTACAGCAGAACAGAAGAAGAGACTAAATGAACCAATCGCAATTTATGAGATCGTAAAAGCCATTAAAAGACAAAAGAAAAATAAATCACCGGGTCCAGATGGCCTCCCTGGAGAATTTTACCAGGTTTTTGAGGGACAAATATCGGGTACATATAAAGAGTTAATAAAATATATAAGCCAGACTTGTGTAGTACCAGATTCATGGAATTCAGCTCTGATAACATTAATTCCAAAGGGTAAGGAGAAATTGGATTTAATTGACAACTATAGGCCAATCTCATTACTAAATGCCGATTATAAGATATTCGCCAATATATTGGCGGAGAGATTCAAAAAAGTACTAAATCAAATAATTAATAAAGATCAAATAGGTTTTCTCCCTAAGAGACAACTAAGGGAAAACATCAGAACGTTAATTAATACGTTGGAGTATTATGAATCCCATCCTGAAAAATTGGCGGCGTTGATTTTTATGGACGCAGAGAAGGCCTTTGATAACGTGTCATGGAAGTTTTTGTTATCAAAGCTGAAACATTACGATCCAGGGATTTATTTTAAAACATTGATAGAGGCGGTATATAAAAAACAATCGGCAAGGCTATGTATTAATGGGGATATGTCACGAGAATTTCCGATTGAAAAGGGTACAAGGCAGGGTTGCCCTCTGTCCCCCTTACTATTTATCTTCGCGCTTGAATCCATATGTGACCAAATTAGAGAAAATGAACAAATCAGAGGACTTAGATGCAAAGGCCAAGAATTTAAGCTGTGTGCCTATGCGGATGACTTAATGTTCATTATTGAAGATCCGATGGAATCAATAGGAAGGTGGATGGAAGACATAAACACATATGGTAAAGTTGCAGGACTTTCAATTAATATTAAAAAAACTAAAATATTGCTTAAAAACGGATCAGAGCACCTAAAATCAGAAATTCAAAGAATATTAGGAATTGAGGTTGTTAAAAAGGTAAAATATCTAGGGATAACATGTACCAATAAAGCTAGCTCCCTAATAGAGGATAATTACAACGTATTACTAAAAAAGATTAAGGAGGATCTTAAGAACTGGAAAGACCTAAACCTGTCATGGCTAGGTAAAACAGCAGCAATTAAAATGAATATTCTCCCTAGGTTTCTATTTTTGGCGCAAACAATCCCACTTTTGAAAAAAAATGCTCATTTCTATAAAGAACTAAACAACATAACTAGAAAATTCATATGGGCGTCGAAGAAACCAAGAGTCAGGTGGAAGTTACTACAAGACTCAAAAGAAAGAGGAGGTATAGGCGTACCTCAATGGGAATTATATGGGAAAGTGGCTGCGCTGGTTTGGGTAAAAGATTGGCTAACTCTTAGTAATCGGAGGGTACTCGTACTAGAAGGACACGATCTATACATGGGCTGGCATGCCTATGTATGGTACGGGAAATATAAAATCCACACAAATTTCAATTCACACTTGCTGAGAAAGGCCTTACTGGCAGTATGGCTAGAGGTAAAAGAAAGTTGCTATGTTAAAATCCCCAACTGGGTTTCTCCTTTAGAAGCCTTTATTAAACCATCATTACTAAACCCGCAGAACGTAATTGGTTATAATAAATTATTAGATAATAAAGGGACTCTTAAAAATGAAACCCAATTAAGAGAGGAGTTAGGGCTACAGTTTTCTTGGTGGGAAAATGCACAATTAAAATCTAGATATCAAAAAGATATAAAGAGTGGGATTGATATTAAAGCAAATGAATTAGATGAGATTTGGTTAAAGAATGATGGTAAAACAATTAATAAATTATATAAATACTTTTTAAATAGGGAAATGCAGGAAGAGATTATAAAGCCCACTATGATAGCGTGGATGAAAGATTTAGGAGGAAACATCGATATAGAAGCCTGGAATAAGATCTGGAGATCAGTTAAATTTTTAACAACAGTCAACTACAAAGAAAACATTTATAAGATGTTTTATTGATGGCACTGGCCCCCGGATAAGCTACATAAATTTTATAATGTGCCGAATAAATGTTGGGCGTGTGGTAATAGAGGAACGTATTTCCATGTATGGTGGTCATGTGGGAAAATTTGTAAATATTGGGAAATGGTTAAAACTATGGCTACAGAGATACTTGAAGTAGATATACCCTTAGATCCAGCTTTGTTTTTGTTGAACATGATGCCAGAAGAAATGGCAAAAGATGATCAATGGCTATTATCATATATGGTAACAGCAGCTCGCATTTTAAGGGCTAAACATTGGAAAGCGTCAGAGATGCCATTACAAGAAGAACTAATCAGCTTAATTTTAAGTTGGGCAGAAATGGATAAATTAGGGTATCTTTTAAACCCATATGCCAAGAGGGATAGTAATATGATCTGGTCCAAATTCTATAACTGGATGGATTAAAAGGATGTAAAGCATAATAGCCATTCAGCTGGAGAAATAGTTGTTTAATGAAGAAACAATCCAAATGTTAAAAAAGAATATGTAAATGTGATTATGTATATTTATGTAAAATAAAAATTATATACCAAAAAAAAAATCTGCTAAGGTATCGCAATGATATTGGTGCAAACTGCTCATGTGACCAACTGTGTCTGCTTTGAATTCACACCTGCTGAAGTTCACCCACATGCCTTTCCCCTTCTCTTAAGTGTGAAAGTTTCTTTATTTGAGTCCTTTGGGGTATTTCAACAAAGCTATCAGTATAATCAACATAGAATATGCCAGCAAATATAGGGAATTATCAGTGTGCATATACAAAGGCAAAAAAACCCATAGAGTGGAGCTACTTAAAGGTCTGGCTTCTAGAAAAATCATATATGTACAAGGAAATTATTTTATTTGTTTATGAAAATATTTACATCCCTACCTTTCCTCATGGCTTAAGGTCCTTTTTCTATCTAAATCTTCATTGCTTCAAGTTTACTCTGGTTAGCAGTCTTTGCTGTGTAAAAGTTATTTATGTGTGCTTTTTTGGTGATACCATTCCAGTGCCATCAATGAATAAAATTCTCAGGATAGTACAAAGTGACTCCCAGAAATATGTCAATTACTTTTGCTATAGGCTAGAATTAGTAATTGACATAATGCTGTAACTTAACACTATGGGGATAGAGAACAGATGTAGAGTCCAGTGGCACCTTTAAGACCAACAAAAGTTTATTCAAAGTATGAGCTTTCGTGTGCAAAGTATGAGCTTTTTCAAATACATTGGAATGGTAGATGAGGCTCTAGACTTATAGACAGGGATTTAACAGCAAATTAAGATGTAACACAATGATGTTTAAATTATGCAAAGGGATATATTAGCTTCCAATTGTTAAAAAAAAATGTCCCCCCAAAGCCCTCTAGTGGTACGGGGGAGGAGAGCAAGGAAAGGGCAATGTCATTGATTTGAGCAGAACCTGCAAAAACGCACACTTTGCCATCCTGCAAAAAATTTGCACCTTGCCATTCACACAACAGGCAAAGACATTTTGACTACAAACTTTCCTAGAAGTTAATACCAAACAAGGTTTGGGGAGGTTGACGACAAAGCAGGGGAGAACAGAGGAAGTTGATGATTAAGGAACAATATCATATGAATGTTCCAAAAAACCCCATGGAACCAGAGCAAAACCTCCCTGTGGAAGCAGCCAAAGAGATACAAGTTATTACGTACCAAAACAGTACAGGTACATTTGGAACATGTCAGTGATTGTCAGAAGGAGCATTGGTTTTAGTATTCATGTTTAAATAGAGTTTTTGTGAGGCAAATACTGGAAAACATTTCATAGTCCGGAAATGATAGCTATTCTTAAAAAAAAAGAAACTGCTGAAACTGTGCAGTTTAAAGCTGTTCTTTAACAAATGACAGGGACCGGGATATCTATGCACATTATAGCTCTTTAATGTGTCATTTGTAAAAGACATTAAAGAATTCTTCCTGTAATAAAATATTGATTTTTGTCAATGCACCCTTTTCCGAGATGGATGATACGTAAGTTAAGAATGCCTAAATGCAGGCAAAGTTCTTTGTATTTTTATTTATTCTAAGTATGTATATTCATCACATTGTTTACAAGACATACAGCTACTAAATAACATAAAGTTATCTTGTAGTCCTCTAAACACAAAACACAGGTAAGCAAAAGTCTGAAAAGCCACAAGGAAGCCATAATGAAAAGTCATTAGAATCACCTTGACTTAAAAGGAGTTCCCAATAGACTTGATCTGAATAGTAGACAGCTTAGTTTATATTAAGGTTCCATACTGTTCAAAATCTTGCTTTATTTTAGAACCTACTCTACTCCAAAACTGCATCTAGATCCCACTTTGTACTATGCACTCACTTTTGAGCTGAATCTAAATTAATTCTGAGTGCCTACTTATTTATAACATTGGTTTATCTAAATGTTCGCTAGAATTTTGCATAGCTAAATGTATTAAGAGGATTATGTCCTTTCCTTGGAATTAACTCAGTGTCTTAAGGGGAAAATCAATAATTAGTTTACATGCTATACAAACTCCAGTTACAGTTTTCAAAAGTTTACTTGACAAAGACTTGTTAGAAGTAGTCAGGATTCATTGATATATTATGGTAATCTCACTCTATGACGAATTCGTAAATTGCACGTGGTGCTTGCTTTATTCAAAACTATTACACCATATAAATTTTCATTTCTCACTCTGAGTGATCATAAGAAGCCACATAATACCAGAGCAGACCACTAGTTTGTTCATTACCCTATTGCTGGCTCTAACTGGCCACATCTCTACAGGGGCTGTTCATTGCCCTACTGAGATTCTGTTTACTTGCCAGTGTCATGGATTATTAGGGCTGCCAAGTCCAACTTGGGAAATATCTGGGGACTTTGGGGGTGGAGCCAGGAGAAAGGAAGTGACATCATTTTGTGATGTCACATCCTGTGATGTTCCTTCCACATGCTGACACATGAACTCATGAAGTTTCCTAATACTGAATCAGGCCATTAGTCCATCAAGGTCAGTATTGACTACTCAGACTGGTAGTGGCTCTCCAGGGTCTCAGGCTGAGATCTTTAATGTCACCTATTACCTGATCCTTTTTTAGCTGAAGAGGCTGATACCTCCTGCATGTCAAGCAGATGCTCTAGCACTGAGCAACGGCCCTACTGAATCCTTCCTCATCTCGGCAGAATATGAAGCACTGCTACACAAGTGCTAAATATGATTTTCATATCATAAGAACAGGAGAGAAGCCACAGTGGATCGGGCCAACAGCCCATCCAGTACAACACTCTGTGTCACAACAGTGGCCAAAAATACCAGGTGCCCTCAGGAGGTCCAGCAGCGGGGCCAGAACTCCAGAAGCCCTCCCACTGTTGCCCCCCAAGCACCAAGAATGCAGAGCATCACTGCCCCAGACAAAGGGTTCCATTTAGACCTTGTGGCTAATAATAGCCACTGACAGACCTCTGCTGGATGGGGACAGAGAGAGAGAGAGAGACAGACAGACAGACAGAAAAAAGAAAGAAGGAGAAAGAGAGAAGGAAAAGAGCTGGCACAGGCACTTACTTCCATTTAGACCTTGTGGCTAATAATAGCCACTGATAGACCTCTGCTGGATGGGGACAGAGAGAGAGAGAGAGACAGAAAAAAGAAAGAAAGGGGGAGGGGGAGAGAGAGAGAAGGAAAAGAGCTGGCACAGGCACTTACCCCAGGCCCAGCAGCAGCAACCTTTCAATCTTACACCAGCCGCATGCAAAAGCAGGCCCTTCAGTAAGAGCTTAGTCCCTCGTTAATCTCTGGGCGGGGCTCTCTTGCTAACTCTTAAAGGGGAAATGTCTGGTGAGGCTTTTCACTGCAGGCTCTTCAGACATTTCCCTTTAAGAGGCCTGGAAGGGAGAGGGCCCGGCAGGCTCCGACGTTCCCCTCCTGTTGGCAGCCATTGCCTCCCCCCGGTGGCCAGTTTTGAAAAAGCGGGGGGGAAGCATGAAAAATCGGTGTTTCCCCCGCCCTACCGGGGGACTTGGCAGCCCTATGGATTATACCTGGGACTTTCTACATGCAAAGTACATGTATGACAAAGTTTTCCTTCCATGTCTGTTTTCCTTTCTAACTGAGCAGCCCTAGTGGTCTGTTTTCTTCTTTCCTGAAGAGCTCTGGCTGTCCCACCTGTCTCAGTATGATATTTTACTGCTGGCTCAGCCCAGGAACCTGACGGAAGGGTCAGGATCACCCTTTAACTTAACTGAAAATGGCACAAGATATTTTGAAATTCAAAATTAACAAAATATTTTATTCAACATAGAGGGGAAAGGTCAGGTGAAATCAGTGGTTAAAATTTCTGAGGTAACTCAGTATGGATAAAAGTACATGCACAGACTTCAGTTCTTATGTTTCAGGCTAGTGGGAGTTTCTTAAGCTATTCACAGGTTGAGGACAGACTGACAGTTTGGCCCGCTCTGCCTCCACTTTAAAAGCAGACGCAGAGCGGCAGTCCAGACTGCCACATCTGCCTGGAGGAGGCGGGCCGGATGCAATGCGTCCGGCGCCGCACTCCTCCCGCTTCCGGCTGCCGCCGCTTCCAGCCACCGTTCCACCCACTTCTGCCGCCGCCACCAGAAGCCGCCCACAGTCTGGACACTGTGGGTGGCTTCCTTGCAGCGGCATGCGAACGCCGCGTGGCGGGGGCAATTCCCCCCGTCTTGTTCTGCTGCGCTGCAGAGGCGCGGCAGAACACGAGTCTGTCCGCAGCCACAGTTACTTAAATCTTTATGTTGAGAGGCTTTTGTTCCAGTGTTTTCCCAAACACTCCAATACACTTTCTTTGAGTATTCTCTAACTCTTTTGGTTTCCAGAACTCTTTCCAGTACCCAACCCCCTTCTCTTGAAACACCAGTACTCGTCTTTGGGAAAGAGTACAAATAGAATCAAGGTATACCAAAGATAAAATAATAGGTTTCAGTTCCAAAGTACAAGAAATAAATAAGACACTGAAGAAAAACTGATTAAAAACCTGTATATAATAATGCTGGAAAACAAAACACAAGATGAAATAGTTAAAAATTCTATGGTTAAATGGGCACAAAATCTAGGTCATAATATTATTTTAGACCAATGGTTACAGGTATGGGGGGGAAATTAAATTACTAAAGCCACTTCATATAAAGAAAATATTTACAAAATGTTTTATAGATGGTATATGACTCCAAATATGTTACAAAATTTTATCCTGAATTATCTAATGCTTGTTGGAAATGTAAAAATGTTGTTGGTTCACTTTTCTATATGTGGTGGACATGTAATAGAGTTAAAAATTATTGGGCTCAGATTCATGAAATGTTACAAAAAATGCTAGACTGCACCATACCTTTTACACCTGAATTATTTTTACTGAATATAAGATCAGAAAATTATAAAAAACAAGACTTTTATCTTATTTTACATGTATTGACTACTGCAAGAATAATGTATGCTAAATATTGGAGAAATGATGTAATACCCTCAAAAGAAGAAATGATAAGCAAAACTCTTGAAACTGCTGAGATGGACAAATTGATTTTATTTTTGAGAGGACTACATGGTCAAGATTTTTTAAATGGTTGGAAAATAATAGCAAATGAACTATACAAACTTATAATCACATTTAGAGGTATTACAGAACCTTTTGAATACATGCCAGAATATATAGACAATCGAGAGGGTGTTAAAAATGGTTAACATACAAGTGGATATTGCAGGTGATAATTTCACAGATATAACAAAAATGTAAAATGGAACCCCCAAACCTTTATGTTTTGTATATTTGTTTGTCTGTTTTGTTCATTTCGTACTAAAATAAAAAACATTGTTTTTTTAAAAAAAGGAAACATCAGTACTTGTTTTGAGTTTTTAACTGGCTCTTAAGGTTTCTAACCAGACCAGACCAGGGATCTCTGTACTCTTCAAAGCTATTACCCTGTTTAGACTCAGTGGGGAAATATCTTCTCTTTCTAGAAGATCTATCCCCTTTCCTTGGCCTGAATGGGAGTCTCCATCTAATTACCAAGTTGGCAAGGACAAGTAATGCTAAATGCTGCAGCAACTCATGGAGGGATGACTATCATCCCAGTTCCTTAGTGACTGGATGAGTCAGTAGCTAGACCCGGAGCAAATGATAACCACAGAATGTTATTGTGGTTCAAAGCCATGTTATTAAAGCACGACAGAATGCACTTAGTATCAAATTAGATTTGATACACAGGATTCAACTATGGCCTCTTTTTATTTCTTCACTACTAACTTGCATCCACAGGTGTCTGATTGTGGATGTGTCACTGGGGAGCATCCATCCATTCATTTTTATCATGTCATTCTAGAAAACAAAAAAGCACTGGTATACATATAAGTGCATGTAAGAAAATTGTATTACTTTGTATAATATTTTCTAGCCAACTATGTGCACACAAATTTGTGGTGCATTTCTCTGTCTTGGGAAAGAAGGAGGGAAATAAATTGTTTTATAGGCCAACGTAGTGATATTAAATCTGTTTCTCGGGAATAACTAGCTAAACCAATGTGTATTGACCTAACTCTTTTAGACCTCTTTAAAATAATCCCCCTGTATTAATTTTTAAGAGCTGCTCAGGCAGAAAATCATGTTTCTTCTCAAATCCTAATTAAAGACCCAGACTTGCAAGTTACTGCTGGGAAACAGGCAAAGTCAAACGAAGAGCTTGACATGTCTGTGCATGTTCCCAGAGATGACTGCTCCTCTAAGCAAATTTTTTCCCCTCTCAGCCCTTCCCGCAAAGGAAGAGAAAGCTATTTTGTAATACTGCTACTATTACAAGAACTACACCTAAGAATAGGGACTAACAGCCTAATTTTATGCCTGTTTATTTGGAAGTGAGTTCTGTTGATGCCACTGGATTTATTGGGACTTAATTTCAGTAAAACATGAACAGTATTGGGCCATACAATGTCTATGCCATTTTCTTATTGAGTCTATAGCAAAAAAAAAAAAAAGCATTAAGAACAAAGGGAAAGGCTGATTTTTCAGGACCATCTCACAAACTTAAAGTCTTCAGAGTAGCAATACTCAGATCTATCAAGGGTATAATTTTTACAAGATGTTTTCTTGTGAAGATAGAGTATTGGAAGCATAACACATTTTTGTGGTGTCTCTTTATTTATAAATATATGCATTGAGCATAGAAGAACAGATGAGGAACCAAAAAGGTAGCATTACCATGATAGGAAACAATCACCTGACCATCCCAGTCTCAAAACAGGTTTGTTTCTCTTTGGCTAGCTGCATTGCAGCATCCCAAACTGTTTCTCTAATCCCTACCCAAGCATGTGGTAACTCAGTTACTACCAATCACCAATGCTTAAAGAAGAAAACAATCTAGCTAACAGAAGCCAGCATCTTTCATTTGCTATAGAAACATAAACTGATTATTAGTGTTCATTAACAATCAAATGTAATCCCAATAGACCCCCTCCACCACTTCACATACATTAATAACATTCTCATTAACTACTCAATGCACAATTAAATGGTAAAAATATGCAGGTCAAAAGAAACACAATCAAATGTGTTAATGTATTTCAGTTCTGCAGCCTCATGCTATTGCTATACAAAAGTAAGTGTTCAGTGTTGAAGACAGAAATCCAAAGATGTTAAAATGCTCTTTAAATAGGAGGAGATTCTAAGGTGTCAAAACTCTCACTGATTCCTGAATGTTTACATTTTCAGCATCTGATCTGATGATAATTTACTTTCCTACATAAAGTCTATTGCTTCTCAATTAGACTCTTGGTTTTCTTTTAAATCTATACTATCTGGAGTCCCAGGATACTAGCCCTGTCAGCTATAGTCGATGATGGTCTTCAAAATAGCCTGTGAAAATCTTACCAGATTACCTTTAGTTAGCATTTCCTTCTGTACATTTATCTATCAAAATGGATTTTAATGTTTTATGTGTGTTTGTTACATCATTTCACTGTCAGTGGTTTTGTGGTTTTAAGTATTGAGCAGGAGGCGATGAATTCAAACAAACAGGCTTTTATTCAGTGACATTGTTCAGCTCAAAAGACAGCTCTATGAGAGCAGCACTTTCATTTATACTGTTCCAGCACATAACTTTCAACAATGTAACTATATACAAGCAATACTATTGGACCCAAGCAGGGCTCAGTGATTGGGTATCTAGATTGGCTTCAGGACCAATGGGAGTCTTTATTAATCAGCCAATAGGAATTGGAACTTTATGATACCAGAGCCCTTTTCAAGCTATTACTGCTTCTAAACAAACACAACACTCCTCCCCCCTAAGTTCAAACAACAAAGTCCCTTAGGTGCGGGGGTGTCACCTGGTCCATTGGGACCGGCATGGCAAGAGTGAACCCGATGGAGAACAACCTCTTAAATCTGGGGACTCCATACAGGCCGGCATGAGCTGTGGCGGCAGACTGAAGGGGAAGCAGTCCGTAAAGTCTGGGAGCTCCGAGAGTTCCGGGGCCTGACCCAGCTCCGGCAGGGGGCCTACCTCGTTCCGAGCTGGCAGTGGCTCGGCAGACTGTTCCCTTGGGATGTCCCGGGCTGGAGTTGGCAGAGGGCTGCCCTCTGTCAGGCGACTCCCCTGGGCGCCGGCATCTTGCTGTGCCGGGAGATCTCCCAGGCCAACCTCAGGAACCAGGGTGCGTTGTAAATGTTGTCCTGACGCAGGAACTGAGGAGTGTGGCAAGCGTTGCTCTGGCTCAGGAACTGGAGAGCATTGCAATCGATCCTCCGGCACTGGCCACCGGCATCTCAGCTGGGCCAGATGTCTGTGATGGACCTACCCCGTGTTGTCCCTCACCTCATACGATATAGGGCCTGTTGAGCGCACAACGACTGCTGGAATCCAGTGCGGACCTGCCCCATAGTTCCAGCCATACACCACATCTCCTGGCACAAAGGACCAAGTGGACCCTGTGGCGATAGGGTCGCGGTGGACATCTGGCGCCAGGTCGGGGTGAAGGCAGCTCAGGTGGGTGGACAGCTGGCAGCCCATAAGCAGCTCCGCTGGTGACTTCCCGGTGGCGGCGTGTGGCGAGGAGTGCTGCTGCAACAAGAATCCAGAGAGCTTGGCTGGGAAATTCCCGTCACCCATCCTGCTGAGTGAGTCCTTGACTGTTCGCACCATTCGCTCAGCCTGACCATTCATCTTGGGGTGGAAAGGAGCCGAGGTGATGTGCTGAATACCCCGCTCGTCCAGGAAGGTCTGGAACTCTGCAGAGGTGAATTGAGTTCCATTGTCGGGCACGAGGAGGTCCGGCAGGCCGAAGGTGGTGAAGAGATTGTCTAGGCAGCAGGCAATGATGGCCGATGTCATGGAGGTGACAGGGATGACCGCCAACCATTTGGAATACGTATC
The DNA here is from genome assembly GCA_029233225.1 of Lepidodactylus listeri. Taxonomy (NCBI): domain Eukaryota; kingdom Metazoa; phylum Chordata; class Lepidosauria; order Squamata; family Gekkonidae; genus Lepidodactylus; species Lepidodactylus listeri. Next base: position 132,521,749 of record JARCFY010000001.1, on the reverse strand, counting down.
CACGATAATCAAGAGTGTCTGGCCCTGGAAGGGCCCAGCAATGTCCACATGAATGTGGGACCATGGGCCTCTCGGCTTCTCCCATGGATGAGCAGGAACCCCTGGAGCTGCTGGCCTCGACTCCTGGCACAGCTGACATGTCTGGACCCACCGTTCAATCTGCTGATCCATGCTGGGCCACCAAACATAGCTCCTAGCAATGGCCTTCATCTTAACAATGCCCGGGTGCCCTTCATGTAAGGCATCCAGCCCCCATTGGCGAGGTGGGGGAGGGACGATGACTCTGTTTCCCCACAACAGGCATCCCTTGTTTACTGACAGCTCAAACGATCTCAACAGGAATGGCTGGAATTCAGCATCGAGTGTCCCTGATGGCCGTCCCCTCCACACATGGTTGTAGACTTGGCTGAACATTCGATCCTGGCCGGTGTGGAACACTACGTCGGCAATGGAGAGCAGAGGCTGCAGCAGCTCCTCGATCAGCAAAACTGCCTGGAGTGGGGCCTCAGGCGGTCCTAAAGATGAAAGTGGCAGATGGCTAAGGGCGTCAGCATGCCCGATGGTCTTGCCGGGCCTGTGGAGGAGGTGGAAGGAGTAGGCGGATAGAAGAACTGTCCAGCGCATCATCCAGGGGGACAGAATCTGGGCGGTTTGACGGTCGGTCGTGAAGATGCCAAGCAGTGGCTTGTGGTCGGTGACAATTTCAAAATTCCCGCCCATAGATGAAATCGTGAAATTTCTTCACTGCAGCGATGATTGCTAGTGCCTCTCGATCTATCTGGGCATAGTTTCTCTCAGCGGGGGATAATGTTCTGGAATAGAAAGCAATAGGGGCCTCCCGGCCAGACGGCAACCGGTAACTGAGCATGGCCCCGATCCCGTAAGGCAACACATCACATTCTAGGACGAGGGGCTTCTTCTCATCATAGTGCACAAGGACGGCATCGGAGGCAAGGAGGGCTTTGACGGCTTGGAAGGAGGCGTTTTCCCGGCGACCCCATGCCCATGGAGCTGACTTGTCTAGTAAACGATGGAGTGGTTCTGCAAGAGCTGCTTTGTTGGGCAAGAAGGCATGATAAAAGTTCAATAGTCCTAAGAAGGACTGCAGCTCTTTCTTAGACTTCGGAGAGGGCGCATTGCAGATTGCAGCAACCTTGTCCAGAGCAGGGTGGATGCCATCGGCGTCTAGGTGGTAACCCAGGAATTGAATGGTAGGGACGAAGAACTCACATTTCTCCTTCAGCCGAAGGTCAACATCCTGTAGCCGAAAAAGGACCTCCACGCCCAAGTAGCCAGTTCAAGGTCAGAGGCCTCGGCAATTAAGACGTCATCGAAATAGGGTACAATGCCAGGCAGACCCCGAAGAAGGCGCTCCATAAGTTCTTGAAAAATGCCAGGGGCGACGCTTACCCCGAACTGCAGCTGGTTTACTTTAAAAGCACCTTGGTGCATCACGATAGTTTGTGCCTCGGCTGTGGCTGCATCTACCGGCAACTGATGATATGCCTGGGCAAGGTTGATCTTGGTGAACACCCGGCCCCCAGAGACCGAAGCTAGAAGGTGGCTCACCATAGGAACCGGGCATGCGTGCAGCTGTAGGGCCCGGTTGATGGTGCACTTATAGTCAGCGCACAAACAGACAGAGCCATCGGGCTTGAGGGGAGTGACGATAGGTGTCCCCCACTTGGCATTGGGAACTGGCTCGAGGATCCCTTGGGCCAACAGCTTATCAATCTGCTCGTCAGTCTTGGGCTTAAAAGCGATGGGGCAGCATCTGGGCTTGAAGCGAATTGGTGGTACAGCAGGATCCAGGTTAAATGACACAGGTGGACCCTTGTAGCAGCCTAGCTCTGTCTTGAAAACCTCCGGAAACTCTGTCTCAAGGTCCATAAAAGGCTGCAGCTCGACTTGATTCACGCCGACAACGTCTATGCCCAAGGTGGCAAACCAGTCCAGCCCTATCAGGCTTGTGCAGTGACCCTCTACCACGAGCAGGTTCAGACAGCCGGACAATTTCTAATATTTGACCTGGACTGTGGTGATGCCGATGACTGGAACTCGGTTCCTCTGGAAGTCGAACAGTTGTAGGGTGCATCTCTGAAGGCGGTGAGCAGCAAATCATGGGCAGACTTGTTGGAACATGCTCCAAGAGATGATGGACAATGCTGACCCAGAGTATACCTCCATCTGGCACACTCAACCTTCGATGAAGACGGTGGCTTTGATTTTCAGACACGTATGTAGCCCGCCCCTGGTGTATATATAGGCAGTTGGTGTAGTCCTTGGACACGCTTGCTTTATTGCTGGACGGCCGAGATGACTTGGAATGATACGATCGGCTGGGGGCATTCACAGACCCTCGGGTACGCTGGAACTCGTCTGGAGCATCACGACCCTGAGACATGCGACACACTTTGGCAAGGTGGCCCGCTTTCCCACACACATGACAGATGGCATCACGGAACTGACAGTCTCTATGTGCATGCGCACCTCCGCAACCGGCACAGCTGTTTTTTCACAGGCTTTTTTGAGAGCAGCATGGGCTTTTGTGACGGAGGCGCAGCTTCTGATTGGCCCTTGCATTGAAAACTCTGTCATCGGACACATCAGATTGGTCATCCCAGGTGTCATCGGACTTAGTGGTGAACAGCGTCAGAGAGGCCTGGCATGTGGCTTTAGGGACTCAATCGCAGTTCGCGGAGGGATAGGTTGGCGGCCTCTACTCTCAGGGCCTCTTCGAGGGCCGATTCATATGTGAGGATCTTTAGTAAGAGTAGGGCTTGCCTGATGCTCTCATCTCTGAGGCCACAGAGCAGCCGATCGAGGAGGATGGACTTCAAATCGGTGAAGTGACAGTCTCAAGCAGCCTGCCTCAGTGCGGTGAGGTACTCTGTGACAGGCTCGCCCTCCTTCTGGTTCCGCTGACGGAACGTGCATTGGTGTGCGGCAGCCGACCTCTTCGGGATGAAGTACTCAGTCAGCCGGGCCTTGATGATGCCGAGAGGGGTCTCGAGTAACTTAGAGGGGGCAACTAAATCTCGAGCAATGTCGAATACAGCCTGGCCGCAGGTACTCAGAAAAGTGGCGCAGCAGACATCATCTCCGTCAATACAATTTGCTACAAGATAGCATTCAAACCGATCAAGGTATGAATCCCAGTTCCCAACCTTTGGGTCGAACGGTTTGATATGGCCCTTGGATGCCATGCCCGTAGTGGTTTAGCTCTGGCCGCCCTTAGTGATTTAGCTCTGGGCACCCTTAGTGATTTCAGCTGGGCAGTCAGAGTGATTTCAGCCATTCAGTTAGGACTGAGATCCCATTCTCGTCGCCAGTTTTAAGTATTGAGCAGGAGGCGATGAATTCAAACAAACAGGCTTTTATTCAGTGACATTGTTCAGCTCAAAAGACAGCTCTATGAGAGCAGCACTTTCATTTATACTGTTCCAACACATAACTTTCAACAATGTAACTATATACAAGCAATACTATTGGACCCAAGCAGGGCTCAGTGATTGGGTATCTAGATTGGCTTCAGGACCAATGGGAGTCTTTATTAATCAGCCAATAGGAATTGGAGCTTTATGATACCAGAGCCCTTTTCAAGCTATTACTGCTTCTAAACAAACACAACATGTAGTTATTATTTGTAATATTAAAAAAGAAAGAAAATTAAATCACAAATCCAGAAGCTAAGAAATTATTCTGAAACCTGTTTAAGGAAGCCAGTGGGTAGGTTTGCCAACCTCCAGGTGGGCTTGGAGCTCTCCCAGAATTACAACTGATCTCCAGACTACAGAGATTAGTTCTCTTAGAGAAAATGGCTGCTTTGAGGAGTGGACTGTGTGACATCATACCTTTCTGAAGCCCTGTCTGCCCTTCTTAAACTCTATCCTCAAATTTCCAGGAATTTCCCAATACAGTTTACCAGTGTGACTATTAGCATGTAGACAAGAACATTTCCTGTTTATTCTTGAACTTTCTGGTTTTATGTATCATCAGCTTAAAGAGGCTCATTTTTTGAAAAACTCCAAGTAGGATGCAATAGATGCCTCTGCCTAGTGATGTTGCTTCTTGGAGCACAGAAGTTTCACTTAGGAACGCATTGCAGAGCCCGCCAAGACCTGGAAATATGTTTCCTGTGTAATGTCAAGACCTGACTCAATCAGCACTTTCCGTTTTAGTCAAAAGCAGTAGGATCAAAGGTGCCAGGGTGCTGAGCCCCAATGCCTCTTTCTCTCAAACAACCTGTCATCTGTATAAATTAAGCTAGTTTCATCTTTCTTTCTGATTTATGGGATGCAAATCCTAAACTGCTGGGCCCACATTTCCAAATGAAAGTGTAGGAAGAGGTGATGTGTGAATTTCCACTATCTGCCTGTACCTTGTGTATTAAGCTGTCAGTGAGCATCTAAATCACTTCCTTTTCTGTCACTCCACCCTCAGACCACATCCTTGGAGACACAACACTATTCAGAAACAACCTTCAGAAAATACCCCCTTTAAAATGATATGTAAATCCCACAATTCATCATGCACTGTGTAGTACAGGTTTAATTCTTCCTGCTAGGCCTCAATCTGCTGAAACATTACTCTGATATACAGTACAAAGGAGGTAACAAAGATGTCCATATCAGTCCATTGTGAACTAGTGGCAGGGAGAGAAATCGGTGAAGCCATAGGGACAATAGCTGCAGTTTAAACAGGCTGCAGAAATTTGCTAAGATGCAGACAAAAGGCCGATGCTGAAAAGCGGCTGCTGTGGAATTCCTTGGGCTCCATTATATTACCTCAACAATCCTCACTTAGAGAGTGGATTTGCATCTCTAATAGAGTTCAGGCTCTGTTTGTGAAAGGCTTTCGCTAGGCCTGACCCCATCTCTCAAGATCACATTGATACCCAGCGCCTTGTCTCTGCCCTGCCCTGCTCCACAGAGAGCAGTATCATGGGAAAATGCACGAACTTAAAAGGACGTAAAGCAAGGCAAGAGGAAGGAGAGAGAAAAAAATTAAAGGCTTGAGGCAATTTTGGTGGTACTTAGGAGTGAAAATTACTATGGCAAATAATAGAACCTACTGCTGATAATTACTGCTAACAAGCTTCCCCCAACTCAAATGTGACACTTGGGCTGATATGAGAAAAAGCTGGGATAGGCAAAGCTTATTAGGGATTAAAGAATGGAATCTCTTCTGCCATTAAAACCTAAGCATTTGCCTTTGTTGTTATGGCTCATAACTTTCAGTTAAAAAAACTTTCAGAAAAATAAATTCATGAGCATTAATTTCCAATATGTGATGTATTCTTCATACAACTATCCCATCTCTCACTCTTTCACCCATATTGTCATTTTAGTTTAGTGTGTTACTTGGAAACCCTGCCTGAAGAGGCCACAAACCTAGCTTACAGTTGTATGCACAGTTACTCCTACAACCCTGAAACTTTATAATGTGCTATTTCAGATGTGTGCAGGTTATGAAGCAGCAGAAAACCCCAAAAAACACTGAGTCATGAAGTTAGCAAGGATGCTCTCTCACGGATGCTAGATGATCTGTGGAGATTTCATGGACCACACCAAGCCACAAAAGATGTCTATTTGCACTTGTATATAGAATTTGCTTTGTCTATAAAAATATACTCAGTTTGACATTCCCTATTCAACTGTACCACTAGATAATGGTGTACAGAGGTCAAGATGTTAGCTTCTACTTTTGCATTTGTTGTTTTCTTAATATTATGCTGTGGCAGCTGCTGCTGAACAGAGGAGCCAAGAAAGAGCAGATATGTTAGATTTTGTTTTGGGGAAAAAAACTGTGTCAAAGCTTTTAAAACCAGCATGCAACCAGAACAGTAGGTGGCCGACAGCTAGAAACCAGATAGAAACCACTATGCTTTTTTCTTTTGCAATATGCAGTAGCTATTTTAATTCAAAACTGGTTGTTTTTCCTTACGAAATAGCAAGATGAAGTTTATGCCTCTCTTATGCCTTCTCTTACATCTTTTGCCCCAAAGTTCATTTTTAAGAAAAGTTGTGAGCCCAACAATCTTCCCTACTCATGTATAAGAAAGTGGAGTAACTTTGAGATAGTAAAACGTGCGCAGGTAAACCCTAGCCATGTATGCTCCTCAATTTTGATCCAATGGTATTTTCTACTGTCAGATTTCTGTCAGTGCAGGGGGACTTTGCCAGCTCTCCCTCCTGCTGCAGTCCCAAATGTTCCCTCAAATGCTGTTCTTTCCTTCCCTTGAAACAGCATGAGGTCAGAGGTGGAGGTCTACAGTGGGAAGAATCAATGAAAATCACTCCCTCTCCTGTTCATGAAAATACACTGCTGGATAATGGGAGGGAAGAGAAAAAGAAGGGGGGGAAATGAAGAAAGGGAACAGAAACATTGTTGAAGAGTTGGGAAGAGGGGAGAAAAGCGTATCTCAGCTGACTGCGTGATCCAGTTTTAGATCATACATCTTCATGGGCCTTTTCTTGTAATGAGACTCACAAATACTGAGTACCAGTGCCTCGGGTGGGGGTGGGGGTGGGGGCCCAAGTCCTAATCATCATGCACCGGCCTGCCCTATTCAGCCAGAGAAAGAAAGCATGGGTCCTCAGGCATGACCTAGTGGGGATTTGCAGGAGGCTTAGGGTTGCCACTGTCTCCAAAGGATGGTTGGAGATCTGGAATTACAACTGGTCTCCAGGTAAAAGAGATCAGTTCTCCTGGAGAAAATGGCTGTTTTGGAAGGTGGCATCTATGGCATTATACCCCACTGAGGTCTCTCCCCTCCCCAAACCCCACTCTCCCAAGGCTCTACCTCCCAAATATCCAGGAATGTCATACTTCAGAGCTGGCAACTCTAAGTGGGGGGAGAATTGATAGAAATGGGCACAACCTTCTATATGAATACTGACACCTTTTTATTTTTACAGAAACAGGACTGTTTCCTTACAATCTTTGACAGCTCTGTTGAGAACTTTCACAATTAGGAACACCTAGTGGGCAGCAGGTCCTATTCTGCTCTGCCTCAGTGCAATCCATTTTGTGATGGTGTGAACATGACTGTAGTGAATTGCTTAAGAGTCTGCAAAGTGGTTGTGTGAGTTCAAAGACCAATATCCTGAGGAAAAACTTATTCTATTGCAGCTCCCTACATCTCATATTGTGGGCTCCATTCTCAAGTGGAACCAAAAACTGGTAGCAGCTGCTTATCTGCCTAGTCCAGCTTGGGCAGATAAAGAATAAATCTGGAGATTGTGACAGCACTTCCTTGACTGTGAGTCTAAGTAGCAGCAATTGTTGAATATTATTAATAGTATTATGGTGAATATTAAATATCTTTGTGATATTACAACAGAACATTAGAGGGAAGATGTGGTACAACAACTGATGTCATTTTGCACAGATGGAGTATATGACAGATTTTATTGACAAAGATGTTATTTGCTTTTTAGTGTTTGATTATGGCTATGCAAGACCATAAACCTGCTCTGATGACATTGGTGTTTTCCCCACTTCCAGTGCAGCCACTGGTAAAGCACAACAGCAATGGGGCTTCCACATGGCAGGTTTCCCTACAGTTTCTCTGTCCCAGTCCCCCAGCAGTTGCCATCTCCCTTTCATAGGCCACTGGCGATTTTGCAATTTTTTTTTAAAAAAATCAGCACTAGAATATTATTATATCTGCATGCCCCTGTAACAATAGGTGTAACAGATTCTGTGAAGTCCCAGCTTTCATCTTTTAAAAAAGTAAGTCACTAGTCCCCCTCTGTTGTGAATATATGCCTTTCCCCTTATATCTCTGCAAGTGAGGGAGCTAGACACGAACTTTTAAAAAAGTGAAAACTAAGAATTCAAAGGTATATAAAAGTATCCTTGTGCTGATATTGGGGGGGGGGGCAGGCCCATAGCCAAGATTTTTTAATTTGGGGAGCCTGTAAATAAGTTGGGGGCACCCTGCACAGACACCCCCCCAAGGGAGCAGCACAAATAAAATAAAAAGTTGGAGTTGGGGGGCCTAGGCTGGATGGGAAGTCGGGGCCTTGACAATAAGTTGGGGGCCCAGGCCCTAAGATGCCCTACTGTAGCTACAGGCCTGGGGGGGAGACCCAGGTGACAGTTGAAGGAAATGGCTGCCACAGGGACAAGGTCAAGGAAAATGGCCACCATGCAGCCATCCTGGCTTCATAATGTTTTGCCAAAGCAGGGGAAAACTGCTTCCCAACAGCATTGAAGTCAGGGCAGATAATCCATGCAGGAATAAAAATTCTATTTAAGTAGAATGTAATTGAATATTGTTTTACCTTAAATTTTTACACAAACAGGACAATGGTCAACTGTCTGTCTAGCACTTCCTTGTGTGATGGTAAAATCTCCAGCACTGGTAAGATGAGGATGTGAACATATATACCTATGATACCATCAGGAAGTTAGTTTCTCAAGTTTAGTATTGACTGACAATGACTCTCCAGTAAGAAAAAGGGCTTCCCATAAAATAACATTAATACTCTGGCATAATGGCATGTGTAACCCCTAGCTAGGAATGGAATATCCAGGAAAGGGTGGAGCCTCAAGATGCAGAAGGGTGCAGCCTAAGTGGAAAGCAGAAGAGGGAAGCCAGACTGCCTAGCTGAGGAGCCTGAACCTTAGTCATAGGCTCTTAACACCTTGTTTAAAGCAACTATGATTTACGGATGGAAACTAGTATGGAAGGGAGAGTTTTGTTCTAAATTGTACAGTTTAGAATTATTGTTTCAGGGTTGTGTTATCTAATAAGGAGTTCATTTGGGACTTTAATCTTGGAAGTTGCTGGTGCACAGAGTGCTTAGCTGGAGATTTTTTGGGCCGCCAACAAGAAGAAAGAGATGGACTTTGAAGGTAACAAGCTGTGAAGGAGGGAAAAGGTCATTGTTTGGACTTTAAAAGATCACTGTTCTACTGTGTTACTAAGATCTGTGTTTTTGTTAAATGATATGATGTTATAAAAAGTAAAACTTGTTTTATTTCCTTTAAATCATTGCAAGATGCATTCCAAGTTCTACCCCACAGAACCCACAAGCTGAGGACAAACATGCAAAGCATATGTTCGTCTACTGAGGCACAGTTCCTATTCCATGATGTGCATTCAGAACTAATAGACATTGAGCAGAATGGGTTGCCGATGGCTGCGGGGCACTTCCCAGATGTTGTTGTCTGATTGCACCCTTTAAATCCACCTGGTATTCGCACCTATGTCAGGTCTAATTGTGCGTATGATCACAGCCTATAAGAAGTAATGTTTTTATAGAAATCAGCTTTGAGCAGCAATCACACATCAGTTTTAGGTGTCAGAGATCCACTTAGCCATAAAGTTATTGGACGTGCTGTCCAATGCCTACAATACTGTCTCTGTGTTAAGAAGTTTGGGATATCTGGAAATGAACAAAGTTAAGAAAGAAATGGTAAGGAGTCATTATGCCACTTTAATTTAACTATAACTGTTTTAAATCAGTATTATGGCTCTTTAAATGTTACTTCATACATTTTTTTAAAAAAATGGCAAGTGAATACCATGTTTGCATACTTTGAAAATAAGTATTTAAACTTAGAAATTAGAAATAGTGATGGTAAATTTAAATATTTGCATGTAGTGGCAGACTTTAGGTGTAGGCTTGGAAACCAGCAGGGCCATCAATGGTAAAAATTAAAGGATGCATTTTTCTAGTCTTTAAAAAAAATTCCTCTAATTACTTCCTTATTTGAAAATCCCAGGGCTAAACTTAGAATTAAGAGAGGAGGTGTGATTTAGACTTCATAATGTCACCAGCATTAAATTAGTGATCTAAATCTGTGCTCTGTATTTAAGGAGAGTGCCTTTTCCCCGTATAAGGGAACATCCTACTTATCTTAAGAACAAAGTTTGAGTCCAGTCATGGCACCTATAAGACCAACAACATTTTATTCAAAGCATAAGCTTTCATGCACAAAGCACACTTCTTCAGACAAACTTTGTTCTGCTGCTTCAGACCAACATGGCTACCCACCTGAATTTTTCTCCTTATCTTAAAACATTGCTTTTAGATTTACCTATGTGCATGTATACAGATCTAAAATGTTTTAGTCTTGCTTGCAAATAATTGGGAATGCAGAATGGAAAGAAGATACTATTATATTTCTTGGAAAGAATATTATATTGTAATATGATCTGCAGAGATCCTGGACCTCATGTGTATGAAAAAATGCTTAAGTAGTAGTTTTGCCAGCCTCCAGGTGGGGCCTGGAGATCTCCAAGAATTATAACTGATCTCCAAATTACAGAGATCAGTTCCCCTAGAGAAAATGGCAAATCTGGAGGATGGACTTTACAGCATCACACCCCTACTGAGTCACTTCCCTTCTCCAAATTCTGCCCTACTCGGGTTCCACACCCAAGTCTCCCAAGAATTTCCCAACATAGAGTTGGCAACCTTATCTGAATGATAGTATTTTGTTTTCATAATAATCAAATTTCTTAGGAGTTCTTCAGAATTTAATCTATGTGCCGAAAGTTTGGAATTTGCAACATTTGCTGAGTACTTTTCTTTTAAGTCTTGTATAGGTAAAATCAACAATGTGCAGGTACTCCTCTGTTCTAATCGGGATTTGCTCATGAATTATGAGCAGCACCTTTCAACACTCAAAATGCATTCACTTTTCTTTAACATTGCTCTAAATCAATTTGTAGATATTTTAGTTATAAACCACTTTCTGAAAGTTTTCCTCTTCCCCTCAACCTACCTGACATTAAAAAAGACTTACAAAGGGCATCCTTTCCTTGATTGGTTCAGTCTTGCAGAGATTGTGGGAAGAAAGCTATGTAGTTTCTCTCTCTAGTATGCCACTGTTGCCCATTTTACCTGCCTGCCTGTGAACTGCAAACAAATCATCAATGTGCAGGTATGAGGTATTCAACTCAAGAGAGAATGGACATTGTAAGGATAGGTTCAATGTTCAAAACTGTTATTTGTCAAAATTGAAGTCTCAGTAGTTAAAATTATATTGTGTCCTTGTCCACATACTGCAAACAGATATCACATGTTGGCTTGCATTCTTATGATACACCACTAGTTGTTCTCTATAACAAATGTAACATTCACCTAGCAAATGAAATACTTCTTTACACAGAGAGTGATTAAAATGTGGAATACACTGCCAGATGATGTAGACAGGAATACAAAACTTTAAAAGAGGGTTAGATTCATAGAAGATGGGTCTATCAGAGTCTACTAGCCATGGTGACTGAGGGGAACCTCCACATTTGGAGGCAGTCAACTTCTGAATCCCAGTGCCAGGAGGCAATATCAGGTGAAAGTCTCGGCCTCTATGCCCTGGTGCTGGCCCTCCAGAGGAACTGGTTGGCCACTCTGTGAGACAGGATGCTGGACTAGATGGACCACTGGTCTGATCCAGCAAGGCTTTTGCCATCCCAGCAGGAATAACGAGACAGACAACAGATTGGAATTAAACAAGGGCCACTTTATTAACTATTTAAACAGAACATGCAGCAACGGGCAAACTAAGCAAGCTCTGGAACAGGCAAGGCAGGCGTCAATCCCAGACACAACCTCCTTGCCCTTGTAATGGGCGGGTAACCTAGCCCCAGTCTTGAGCCAGTCAGATTCTGGCTCGTAACCGGTGGCCCGGCATACTGGCGCCCCCTCCGAGGGGCGCCTATCCCTGAGGCTGCACAGACCTTCAGGGAGGAGCCTAGTCTGAGAGGGTCCCATAGGCGATCACCATTCACCTCCCAGACCGCAAGGCCCTAGGGTGGTTCCTGATGACCTCCTGTTCCCAATCGGGATATGCCGTGAGGCACTCACCGGTTCCATATTCTTGCTTGCACAAACCTGCCAAGTGACCAATCTACTTAAACCCGACCACCACCTATGCCCTTAACCACTGACTGCAGTGTAAGGTAGGCAAAAAACACCCCATCCCCAAGCCAAACAAGAAAGAGGTGCGAAAATTCCTACCTGGCCCCAAATGGCAACCAGCAAAAGCCTACACTGCAACCAGGGCAGGCGGGTGGGCGAGCACGCCAGCAGACTGCAGAGAGCGAGAGCGGGGCAATGGCTCTCACAGAGCAAGCCCTGCCCCCTGCTCCCTGAGGAATGCATGCAGCGTTCACTGTTGCTGCCTCGCGTCCTGCGAGGTGGCAAACCGGCTCCCCGCGCCACGGCGCTGCCGGGCGAAGGGGAGCCCATTCTTAAATGCAGATATTAACACACACCCCAACTACATGGGTTAGCCCAGGAGGGATGGAATCAGTGAATGAGGTTAGCCACAAGGGAGGTCTGTTTCCTGGGGACCTGGATAAGATTTCCTGGGCTCTAATTACCTGTATAGGGAAATCAGAAATTTCATGTGTAATAAGTTAATTGCTAAAGTTGGGGGGGGGGTAAATTTTGTATGACTTGTATTATAGTTGGGATCAAATTGTTACTGCTGGGCTATATTTGTCAAGTTGAAAATCATAGCCTGGTTTCTGTGGTATCGTGTTTGTTTCTTTTTGCAAGAATATTGTATTAGAAGAATCCAGCTCCCCAACATTGTTGCAAGCAAGAACCAGTTGCTTTGACTGACTTCATAGAGACTATCTTTTAGAAGGTTCGGTTCACTGTTATGCTTATATGTTGAGCTATATAAATCCTTTATGGCTCTATATGTTGGAAGGTTTTGAGATAAAGAAAATTTGTTTCAGTTAAATTGTTTTGTGAGTTGTTTTTTTGCCCCTGAATTAGCCCAACAGGGCACACAGACCAAGGTTATACAGACAATGCTAATTTCTACTGTGTCCACAGCAGTGCAGTAAGGTGGTAGCTGGAAGGTAGTTTTGCTACTCAGTTGAGTGGCTGTTGTGGATTAATGTCCAGTAGATTGCCAGTGGTTGAGTAGGGACTCCAGAAATTATTGCCTTTAAAATGGAGAATAGATAAGATGAACAGAAGACCTCGCTTTGCATTTAATTAATTTTCATTGATTCCACAGTCAAGTTTTCTTTTTTTTTCCTGCCTCCCCAATTATGCTTAGTTTGTTATATCAATTGTCTCTTGGCTGAAAGTACAAACCTCTGGCTTCTCATAATTGAAGGGGCTGGCAGTGTCCACTGAATTGGATGAGCTAAAATCAATGGAGAAACTGTCTGGCAACTAAAACGGGTATTAAATTCTGCAAGATATGTAGATACTGTTCCTGCCTTCTATTTCAGGTTGGGTTTTTTTGCCTTTGTTATCAGAAACTTTATATTCAGCAGTTAAGTTGTTTCAACCAGATCTCTGAATCCAACAAAATCTAAGACTGAATGCACACCTGCCACTTTATAGGCTCCTTCCTGCTGTTTAGGAGGTGGGGGTGTATGGAAAACAAAAAGGGCATTCTAAATCTATTTCTGCATATGTTAAGGCAGTTTGTATCAAATTTCCAAATTGACTGATGGCCACACAGTAAGAGTGATTTACAATCACAGTCCAGAGCATTACACGGCATCTGTGACTTCAGCAAAGAATTCTTAGACTGACGTCCAAAATTCACATTACTTGAGAGGAATCCCATTGATTGACTTAAAGGGCAAAGTACAGGAAATAGTAATAATTCCTAATCTAATGTGTTGTTATGAGGTGGCACATGAAAGAACCCTCTGGCATCACATATTAATTTTATTTTCAATGGGTTCCCTTTTTCCAATTCAAAATAATAGTTTACTTTAAGAATGAACTCCAGAATTTGTAGCTACATCTGCATTTTATTGAGGTATTAAAATGGTCTGTTTATAGAAGTCATCATAATGTCTTTTAAGTATCATAATGTCTTTTAAGTATAAAAGGATAGAGAAAAGAGGATAAGAAATGCCTGTTGCCATGTGGTAAATAATATGCTTGGCATGCAGAAGACCTGAGGAACAATCCCTGGTGCCTCTCCAGTCAAAAAGATGGGTCAGTTAGCTGATGATATGTTAATAGGTCAGTTAATGGGTCAGTTAGCAGATGATAAGTAAAACTTTTCTACCTGATACTTTAGAATGTCTCTGCCAATAACAGCGTGCAATCCTGACCTTGATAGACCAATTGTCTGATTCAGTATAAGGGAGCTTCATAGGTTCCCAGGCTGTTTTACTAGTTCTGCATTTTTGCTCCTAGCAATTGTCAGCCAAGTGCCCTTGGGAACATCACAAGCAGTGGATTGTCATGATCACTCTTTCTAATAGCAAAGACCCTTTGCCTATTACCTGGACAGCCACCCATTAAATTCCTTTTTCCAAGCCCTGCTTTCTGTGCCTTTATCTTCAGAAGTGAGGCAAGTGGTGACCAGAGACACAGCTTTTTCAATGATAACTCTTCACCTTTGGAATGCCCTCACCTTTGGGGGTCATCTGATACCTATCTTACTTTTCCTTGAGTATCAGACCAAAATATTTCTTTTTATTCAGGCTTTTAACTAAGACACTCTATTTTTTAAAGCTCTTCTTAATGTCTGCTTCTAGCCCAAGGGATGCTTTATGACTATCATTTGAGGCTGCTGAGTGGTGTTTTACACTGTTTTTCTGCCCTGACTTTTGTATACTGGTGATAGATTATTTTATTGTATTGTTTTACGATGTGAGCCACCTTGAGCAGGTCTATGGCAAGGCACCATATACATTTCTAAATCTCTCTATATAATAGTTCTCTGATGGTGGTGGCACTCTCTAGAACATTCCACATGCCACCCCAGCCTTTGGTCCCCTGGTCTGTCAATCAGAAGCTGTCCCTATCCACTGGCTGTGAATACTCGCATGCCATTGGCTGGGTCTGCTCCTCTTCCCTGCCCACTCCTTCAGCCTCTGTGCCCTGTCAGAATTCCTGGCAGACGTTTTTTTGCTCTTGACAAAGACACTTCTTCAGCTTCCTTCCTGTGGGGGGATTAACTGTTACCTCAGCGGCTGGCGGTAGGTGAAACGAAATGGCAGTTACCTGTGTTTATAAGAGGGGGTTCAGAGCACGGTAAAGGGTGCAGGTGGATCGGGGGATGGAAACCTGAAGAGTGAGGGGGAAATTAAGGTCGGATGATGCTTGGCTGGGAACGAGATGGGGTTGCCAACTCCAGGTGGGGAATTCCTGGAGATTTGAGGGGTAGAGCCTGGAGAGGGTGAGGTTTGAGGAGGGGTGGGGCCTCAGACAGGTACGGTACCATAGACTGCCCTCCAAACCACCTATTCCCTCTTGGGGAACCACTGCTGCCAATCTCCAGGTGAGGGCAGGAGATCACTCAGAAATACAACTGCTCTTCAGGTAGCAGAGATCAGTTCCCCTGGAGAAAATGGTGGACTCTGTGTCATTATACCCTGCTGAGGTTGCCACATTGTATTTATTTCTAGAGCCCATTGTATTTATTCCCACAACGGGCCTTATTCTTGGTATGCAAATAATAAAGAGCAAATATATTTTAGAAGCAGAGAATTTCTTCAAACACGTCATATATGGGAATGCATTTTGATTATTTAAAATAAAATACCTTAAAGCCAATGGATAAAAAATAGACAACTGATATCTATCTATATCAAAGAAATTCCCCTCACTGTAAAATTAATGTCCAGGCTAAACCCCTGGACTTAGAAACATGAAATTTGGGGAGAGCACTCCTATCATAATGTAGATGCTTACTAAGAAGAGATTTTTAGAAATTCAACAGCTAAGGGGATCAAAAGGGGTAAAATGTGCTCCCCCATTGTTACCTATGTGGCTGCCAGGCTGCTGCCTCTTTGCACTCCCCACTCTCTGATTGGTCTGCTGCAGAACTCAGTGTTCTGAGGTTAAAAAAACAGTAACAGGAGACTGCAGAGAGCTAATGGCAGTTGAGAAAATCAGTTTAAACCCTTCCCCTCCCAGAGTTGGGCCGCAGCTGCAGTGCAACTCCAGAGAGAAAGGAAGGGGTTAAAGTTTAACCCCCCCTCCCTTCTCTGTGGAGTTGGGCCACAACTGCAACCTGACTCGGGGAGGGGAGGGATTTAAACTTTAAACCCCTTTGCTCTCCAAGTCAGCTCCGCATGACTCGGCAAATGAAATTCTCCATTATACCCTATGGGGACGATTCCCATAGGGTATAATGGAGCCAAATATATTTGGAAATACCAAATATTTTTGGGTCCCAAACACTGGTATCCAAATAGACCCTTTCCCCTTTGTATACCCCTAGTTGCTATGCAGAGGCAATGCCAAACAACCAGAGGCAATGCCAAACAATGCAGAGGCAATGCCAAACAACCACTAAACATTTCTTGCCTTGAAAACTCTATGTTGTTGCCCTAAGTCAGTTATTGTGACTTGACACCACCACTCTGCAAATGGTGTAGAATATGTCTCAACTTAACACACTTTGTGTCCCACATATGTTTTCCTGTGAGTTAAAAACAAACTGCTTATCTAGCCATAGCCGCTAGAAGTCAATGGTTACCAACAAAACAGGTTTGAACCGATCCAGAGTTTTTACAATTGACATTTTTTATGTGAGACTTTGTATGCATGGTGTGGTAATGCAGTAGAAACTTGAGGCATAATTGGTTTCTGGAGGAAGGATTCCAGTCATGGCTGTTGAAATGACTTTGAGTACACCTCCAGTCCTTATTGTAACACTATAACTTCTGTATTCGGCTGTATCTCACAGAGGAAATATGGCAGCTGAAATGAATATTATCATTGTCCCCAAATGTTCTTTTTTGTAAATGGGATATCTTACTGTAGAAAACAAAGGGTAGTGCATTTTGCAGAGAGATAGGACTTAGGCCACTGAAGAACCAAGCTGTCTACAATATTGTACAGGCATAAAATTGGTTTTTATGCAGGGTTCTGTCAGTGTCATTCAGGATTGTCTGAATGAACAGCCCTCCAGTGATTTATGGCCCACTCATCGGTCAATGCCCAGCAGTGATGGATAAGCTCTCCTGTTGAATTGACTATGGCCTGCTGGGCATTGTTGAGCCTGAGAGGGAACAGGAAGAGGATTCAAAGCATGCCCCACTCAGAGGTTGGATTGGGGTGATCATTAATTATGTGGAAATTGGGTGAAGTACAGACCAAATCCTGAACAAGGAAAACAAGGAGGTTTTCCTGAATGTATGGTCTGACAGGGAGATTACCATTAACTTTTTCAGAGTAAAGAGCTGTCCAGGCTTAAGAATCATTGGGTATGAGCATGAAGACCAATAATCATGTTACCAGTGCAACTGTAATTGGACCTACATATTCAGAATGGGATACCACAAAGTGTCTAAGCCTGCGGCATTTGTTAGACCACAATGGAAGAAATTACACAGTGGCTCTTGCCATGCAGAAGTATTCTACACATAGCCCAGAAGTGACAAGTGTCCCTAGGATATTGATGGTACTTCAGATTACTTTATGACCTTTAAAAATTGTTTGGAAAGGTTTAGTACATTTTAGTGGAAGGTAAATGTTAAAAATACACTTCCTTTTGAAATATGAATATCTCAGAGGTATCTGATGTAAATAAAAACCCTGGCATATTGTTACTTTCCAGCTCTCCCACTGGCTGTGCTGTGCGCTCCATCAGCCATTGGCCCACCAACCACCACTCATAGCAAACTGCAACATAGCAAAATTATTATTTAATTATACTTGATAAAATCACAACACAAATTGTTGCATGTAAATATGACATGTTTTAATCCCAATTATAAATATCTATGGTGCTTTACATGGTATTTTTCCATGGGGGCTTCTTTCCATGCGGGCTTTTTTTCTGGGTGGGCTTTTTTCCGTGTGGGATTTTTTTTCCTGGGTGGGCTTATTTCCACGTGGGCAGTCTTCCGTGTGGGCATTTTTCCATGTGGGCATTTTTTCCTTTTGAGCATTTATGATTGTGTAGATGGGATATCAATAAAGCTATTAACAAGAATATGCCAACAAATATGGAAAATGAAACTGGCTCACAAACTGGAAGTGTTTCATCTACATTCCAGTTCCAAAAAAAAGAAAGAAAAGCCAAAGACTGCAGCAGCTATTGGACCATCACATTATTTTCTGATACGAACAAAGTGATGTTCAAAGTCTTACAACTAACGCTGTTACCATAAATGGAATAAGAAATACTAGATGTTCAAGCTGTATTCACTAGAGGCACTAGATATCATAGGCGTAGACTACAGGGGGGCTCGAGGGCTCGAGCCTCCCCCAAAATTTCCCGGGGGGACTGAGCCCCCCCAGGAAAACGTAGCGCCCGCCAGTGCGCCTCCCGGGGCCCTTCCGAGGCTGGCAGCTGCTGCTGCCAGTGCCTCTCCCCCCCCCCACCTGGCCACTCTTCCATCCTTCCCTCTCCCTCCCTCTTTTCCCAGCGAAGGGAGAGGGAAGGAGTGGGGGGGAGAGAGGCTCCGACAGCAGCGGCTGGCGGGCCTCGGAAGGGCCCGGGGAGGCGCGGAGGTTTCCCGACGGAGGGGACATTGCCCCAGTGAGCGCGCGTGCCTCATGCACATGCTAAAGAGCCCCCTCAGAATTTACAAAACTCTATACCCCTGCTAGATCACATTTTCAGATCACATTTTCCCTCTTCGGTAATCAACACATCTACAGTGTGCATTGTACCTCTGCACCCTGAGTTCTTTCTTTTCAACACCCCTCCTGGGATCAGTAGAACAAAGTAATACCCCTGGAATAAAAGGACTCGGAATGGTCAAGCCACAAATCGAACCACAAACTGATATGAACCAAGAGGTTGGTTCATGAACTGAACCAGTACATAGTGGTTCACGACCCCTGCTTTCTGCTCCCTGCCACTTTTCAGGGTATCAGAAAGCAGGGGTTTAAATGGCTTGGAGCCATTCATCAACTGCTTTAAAATTTGTGGAAGCTCATGGTAGCTCTCCAGTTTGCATACTTCGTGAACCACAAACCAGCTAACATTTGTCTCAAACTTATATTAGTGAGCCAGCTCAGGCCCATCCCCATTCCTAATAAGGACTCTGACTTCTCCATTCCAATTTGTATCTTTGGAAGGCAGCTTTGACTCTCAAAAGCTTATACCTCCAAAATCTTGTTTGCCTCTAAGGTGCTGCTGGATAGATTTAGCTGTTTTGATCACGGTGAAGGATGTAAATATGGTGAATGATACTTCACTCACAGGTAACTGTGTCAAAAATTATGACTGAAAGATAATTATTTAATTTACATGTGTGAATGCTCAGAGGTTAACCTAAAACCTTACTGCTTTCTCCTGATTGCTGCATGTATTTTGTATCCTTCTTTTGTTGATATAATTGTTTTTTGGCTGGGGAAAAATATTGCCATATAGGAGGAGCTTTTCTATTAGCTCAGCCCCACCCCTTGACTGCTGATGACTTTGAAAGGATCTGTAACTCAGAGGTGCTGCTTTTTGCCTGAAAATATAGTGTTTATGTATTTCATATTTGCATTATAATAGGGTTTCACATAGCCATTTTGGATGTCCTTTTGAACAAAAATGTGGGATGTAAATAAATACATAAACAATTGGTTGCTGTAAGGTTTGAATTGTTTTAGCTGCTGCTGACATTTTTTACTTGCGTTCAGATTTCTGATCTAGTTGCTTTCTGTATTGTGCTTTAGATTGCTGCATGGATTGCTTTAATAGAATTACATTGCTGGGAACTACATCAGGTACTTGTGGTGATGATGTGCGGAACTGATACATGAAATAAATATTCTGCTTATACAGTAATCATCTCCACATCAAAAAATATTGGTATACCAATTGTCTCATTTTACGGTTGTCCAAATGAGTGACTTTTAATTCTTTGATAAGAGGATACCTATTTCCTGTCAGGGAAAGGTTTTAGTCTTTTTTTAACTTCAGCAGACCATTTTATGCAGTTTTACACAGGGAAATTATTATTTAGACTCAAAACTCAGGGTGTCAAACCATTTACTGTGAGATGGATAAGGAATAAGTTCAAGATTTTAAAAAAGGCTTATGACTATGACTGCTGGGGTTTTCTCCAAATTGCTCCAAGGAGGCACATCACAAGTGGATCTGACTGTGGAAGAGGAGGAAAAGAAAGAAACAGAATACTTCTACTCTCCACCGCTGCTTCTACACTTCACTTTCCCCCAGATTTCCTTGGATTCTCATAATTAGAATTCATACTGCTATTAATTTGTTGTTGTTGTTTTTAATTCAAAATAAGCATCAAGCATATTCTTGGATCTATGCTGCACTCTACTTGTCCTGTCAGGCTCTTGCTTTTTTTTATTAAATTCTTGAACAATCTCGGGTAAAAGTTCTAAAATATTCCCTGCAATTTTCACAGTTACCTTCTTAGTGTTGATAAGCAGTGAGAAAGAGTATTTTTGAAGTGCTTATTAGTTCACAGTTAAAAACAAAATCTCAGGTGACTAACTGCTTTTTGGAGTGGGACTAGTTTATTCTTCAGGCAAAACAGAGTTGCAAAAAATTACATCACTTGAATTTAGGAATAATGCAAACTTAAATTTAGTGTGCATGTACAACTTATATTAAATATAAAATGAGGCTTTATAATCAGAGTTCCTTAAATGCTGAAGAAGAAAGCATTGGGACTAAACTCTACTGCTTACCATTTTACTCATTAATAGGTTGGTGGAGGGCAGCAATTCCTAGCCTGTTGTCTTGCTCTTCTGCAGTGGTTCCTTCTTTCTAGAATGTGCCTTCTCCAGTCCCCCATCTTTTATCAGTGCTTTTTTTTTTTAAGTGCCCTTGCTCATATATAAGGTTGTGCCAATTTCCACCAATTACCCCCTTCAGAACATGAGAGAGCCCTGAAAAAGGTACTGGTACTCTATTCAGTACCAGTGAATACAGTCACAAAAAGCCCGGTCTTTCATCAAGCCTTTGATTCAGTTCCTTCATTCCCATCCCACATGGAATAGTTAACTCTAACCAGGGCTACAGAAATGTACAAAAAAACCCCATTTTTTTTGGTTTAATTTTTCTATTTATGAGCCTTTTCATTCCCCTGTTTCATCTTTGGTGTTCCTAATTCCCCTTTATTCCATTTCACGTTGCGTGTTATTTATACACTATTGACCCCAAGTTACATTTCAAATATATTCATTTAAACAGAAAACATATACTGATATAGAACAGAAAATGTTGTGTAAATTAAGACTAACAAATTCTGTTTACACAGAGAAAAGGGAAATCAATGTGGTGCAGTGATTAGAGTGTCAGACATGGACTGGTGAGACCCAAATTCCAGTACCATCCATCCCTAATATTTACTGAGGGATCTTTGGTTTGGGGAAAATACATACTGCCCTTAAATTTAGGAATAGGTAGGTTGAAAATGTCATGGATATCAGAATGGGGATTTTTCCATTTGAAATAGAGTAATTGAAAAGTTCATAATATATATATATATCAGTAACAATACTTCTGTATAAAGTGATGGAAACAAGTATAGATAGCTTTAAAATGGGATTAGACTGGCTCATAATCACCATGATGACTGAAGGTTGCCTTCATATTCAGAGGCAGCAAATCTCTGTATACCAGTGCTGGGAGGCAGCAGCAAAGGAGGGCCTCATTGGGGCTTGTTTGTTTGGTTCTCCAGGGTAAATGGTTGGCTGTTGTGTGAAACAGGGTGCTGAATTAGATAGACTATTGGTCTGATTCAGAAGACTTATGTTCTTAAATGGAGAAAACATGTCACTTCTTAAATTCTGTAGTGAATCTACAATCCATCCACCCTTTAACCATAGTCTTGCCTATCATCTTTAAACAAATACTGTGAGTAAATAAGTGGTAATAATTTTAATGGTATCCTTTTAAAAAATCAGTATTTTAATTATTATATATTGGTAACATTAAAATGAAACCCAGGGCCACTTGAAAAGTTCCTTGTTACACTGTTGGAGATGCAGGTCTTGAGATTAACTCCACATAAAAAGATGTAAGACAAAATGGAGTCCAGCTGAACAACTTTACTTTACAAAGGCACTGCTATCTTGCTTACACATAGCTTTCATTTGGTTATTTAATGAGAAACTTGACTTTAAAAAATGAAAGTGTGATTAGATTTTTATTGTTTTATCTTTATTATTTGTATCTAATTGGATGCTCAAGGCATCACACAGTGTCATTAAAATAACAACTGGAAAATCTAAAACGGCTATAAAACTAAGCAACCAGAAAATATATGAACTGCAGTGTGACATAATTAAAGACACCAACAAATAAAAGCATCAGAAGAAAGTCTGGCCAATCATGGAAGATGGATTGAATTTTCTCAGTATCAAGAAATTAGATCAAGTGAGCTTTCCTATGGATGTGACAGTCAGTTGATGGTATTCTCTGACTGAAATCAGTTTTACTAATGGTTTTATTCATTTTTAGAAAGTTTTCGAGATCACCACATCATTTTTCTGCAGGTAATGTGAAAGCATTATGGGAAACATTTCTTTTAAAAAGTACACTGCTCCATCTCATACTGAAAAGGAAGCTTGCCAGTAGTATTAAAGCAAGTAAAGTTAAGTCATTCTTTTAATGCTTCTTGAAAATACTCCAGTTTTGGAAGTCCTCTATATTCTTCCTTCAAATGCTCCTCTGATGGGAAAAATGACTGAGCTAGTAACTGTTTACACTTGTGAGGTTTAAATAGGCCATATGAGAAATCTCTGTTGCACTTTTTCATGGTTTGACTCAATGTTCTCCTTCAAAACCTGCCTGAATCCTTAACATCTGGCAGTTTTTTTTAAAAAAACAACATTTTGAATGGAAGAAGGGAAAGTCTTTCTGAAATTATGTATTGACTGTAATGACTCAGTCAAATATAATGATGCCACTAGGTGCTGCTTGAATATGGCAAGATATGTAGTAGTTCCAGAAGATATAACTTTTTTATTTTTGAAAACACAGAAATATCCTGTTGTGTCATTAACTCAAATGGGTGCTTAAGAAAGCAGCTGTTATAAGATTAAACAGTTTAAAAGTTGCTTTACTATTTCAGATTGTCTCCAGGTAGCATTATTTTATGAGTTTGCTTCATTTGATTGTTCCTGAAGTTTCTTCATTCTGCAAACAGTCTGCTATAGTCTGAATTTAAATTGAAGATGAACAAGAAAAACAACCACCCTCCAGACATTGTTGTCTAATTCTGTGGTTATCAAACATATGGTGAACTCAAGAGAGTGAAAGCATGATCCAAGTCCAGTTTGTTTGTTTCTTACTCTTCATACTAATGTTACCCTGCTCCTAAGCAAACATTCAGTCAGAGGTTCATATGAAAGCACAGAGGCAAAGTCAGGGTAATGTCTGCTGGCCCTGTCCTCAATCTTTACATCTGCAAAGGGACCATGTCCATATGGGACCCAGGAGTGGAGCCAGTGAGTGTGAACCTGATTCCTCTCTAGGGATGGGCATGAATTGAAGTACAAAGCAAAATTCATCAAGAATCTTGCCCTGTTCCTGGTTCACAAAGTCAAGTCTGTGGCAGAGTAACTGGCATGAACTTTGCATGAACATTGATATAGTTGGTAGAGGTTTGTGAGTGGATACATTCCCAGACACACAGTCTCTGTTCAATCAAAATGTTTATAAAACTTCAAAGCAACAACATGGAGGGCATGTAGAGGAGCATCTGGGGGAGATCTCCTGTGACTTTGGTGTCTCTAGCTTGCACAGAATTCATTCTATACATTCCTGAACAGGTGCAGATTCAGGAGTGTATAGAATGGATGCTATGCAAGCTAGAGACACCAAACTAGCCAAGAATCTCCATCTGACTCTCCTCTACCTGCCCTCCAAGTTTGGTGAGAATTGGATTTATGAGGCCCAGGTTACACTCTCGAAATAAGGAATCCCCAGGAATAAGGAATCCCACATGTCATTTCCCCAGAAAGCACTTTCCTGGGGGCACCTTCTTTGGGGGGCTGTAACTCGGAGCCCATGAATCCAATCCTCACCAAACTTGGAAGGCAAGTAGAGGAGAGTCAGATGGAGACCTACTGAATTTGGTGTCTCTAGCAAGCTGGGGGGAGGCATTCTACCAGGCCACAAACTTCATAAACTGAACTGTTTCACAAGGCAGCTAAAAATTCATGACAGTCCATGGTTCGTGAATGGGGCATGTCACGAGCCACAAACCAAACTGAATTTTCCTGGTTCATGCCCATCCCTATTCCTCTCATCTCTGCACAGTCCACCTCTAAACTGTGTTAGCAAAGGATAAGCCCCATTGAATAATGGGGAACAGTGGTACTCAAAGAGAAGATTGCTGCTGTGTTCTAAGGGTCTTCAAAAAACCATCTTTCCTTTAACCCAAGGTTTTGTGACTTTTTCCCAAATTCCTTTTAAAATAGTCCATTGATGAAGCCTTCCCTCCCAATAGAGAAGATGAAACAAGCCCCTGATTATTTTAAGTTATTAAAATAATATTAAGTTAAGTTAAGTTTAAGTGTAGCTATTGCCAGTTTAACCCTAATTGTTATATATGAAGCAAAAATCTTGAAATTATGTCCCAACGTCATCACACTGTTCTTACTTCCTTGAATCTTATTTGTTATTCTGTTTCTGAGTCACCCAGACTAGAATTTTCCTTTGCTCAGGATTTACCATCCTGAATAACTAAATGTTATCAGCAGAAGTAGGTACCTTGCTATTCATTTGCAATGTTACAGAAACAAGAAGCAAATTTATTCGGTGCAGCTTGATTCCATTCATGCTGAAACATTAGCAGTTTCAACTTATGCTGGAAATCTCAGATTTCTCTGAAGCTGCATGCTTCAAAGTACATACCTGAAATGCAAACAGCCTGGCTCGATCATTTCCCAAATGTTCAGCAATCTCCTTTCAGTTACTTTTATTCTTCTCAAATTTGACAAAAAATACTCTTATCAAGTTGCACGTATTGGCTACCTCTAGGTTATTTCTGTACTACATTTTCAGTATTTGATTGAAAAATAATTTGGGAGGGAGCCAAGTACTTTTCCGACCCATTTTCCTCACAGCACTGTCAAGCTGAATACTTAACTTTGGTTGGCTATGTCATTGTGGTTCATAAGCAGACCTTTGAAGAAATATGCATTAAAAATTGTATATGTGCACTTTAAATGCATTAATCTTATGTCATTATTGTTACAAATTAATATGCAAATAATCAGTGGAAAAGGTAACAATCACTTATAGTGCATGGGCAGAAAATGACCCCCACAATTGTCCAGACTGAATTAATCTTTTGTAGACAATATGGTGAGTATAACCTTAGTTCTAAAGTTATAGGGATTGTCATTTCATTGCCTTGCTGACAATTTGTGCTGTTTAATATTCTCATATTCTCAAGAGACATTAAAGAAATAGCTGTTCCCTTCATACAAGTCATTATTCTCATATCAGAGAGAACATAAAGGGACAACTTGCCTCTCATATCAACCTTGGCACCGGTTTGCTGCTCTGGTTATGGTACAGCAGCTCACATTAGTGGTTAGGTTCATTGAGCATAGGCCTGTTTCACACATTACAGAGGGCAGTGCTGGGAATTGGCATGTTCTGTTCATCCCCCTAAGTCACTCAATATCTGTATGAGGAGAGTGTATGTCGCTTTGGAGCTGGCTGTCATCAGTATGCTAATAGATACTGAGAAAACAGTCTGACCCACAAATCAAGATAGTCAACAAGACTTACAAAGAAAATATTTTCTATATATTGTTGCCAGTAAACCCTACATAATAATGAACAAATTCCATTAAATCATAAGAAAATCCTTGTATAAGAATGCTAATGACACCCAGCTATACATCTCTCTCTCTATTTTTGACTATGCTTCCAGATGCTGCTGTCTCAATTCTTTGGGCAGTGTCTGGATGTTGTGGTCAAGTAGCAAAGGACAAACAAACTAAAGCGAAATCTAGATAAGACAGAGGTGACGTTGGTTAGGCTAGTAAAGGAGACTTCACTGCCTACTTTTGATGGAATGCCTTTAGCACTACTAGATTAAGTCAAGAGCCTGAAGTGTTCTGAGGCCTGACCTTGCAGATGGAAAATAGGCTGTTGCTAGAAGTGCTTTTTTCGGCTATTTCTGGCTCAGAAAACTTTTTTTTGGATAAAGCTGATCTGGCCACACTGATACATACTAATGTCACTTCAAGACTAGATTGTTCTGATGTGTTCTTTGTAGGAATGCTCTTGAAAATGACTTCAGAAATTCCGTCTGGTACAGACAGAGTGTTTGCCTATGGGAGCCTGCCAGACTAGCCATATTACAGCAATATGAGGTAAAATGCACTGGTTACCAGGGTTTCCAGGTTCAATGCAAGGTGACTAACCTATGTTCTCCTACAAATGGACCTTGAGCTTGTTTGGAGGTTCTAGCAGGGGAATGTAGCTATCATATTTGAGTATTTGAAAGGGCTGTCACTTAGAGCAGGACAGGGAGCTGTTCCCGTTGGCAGCAGAGGATAGGACTTGCAATAATGGGTTTAAATTAAGGGCAGGAAGGTACCAGCTGGATCTTAGGGAAAAAAATGTTTATAGTAAGAGTTGTGCAACAGTGGAATCAGCTGCCTATGGAGGTGGTGATCTCTCCCTCACTGGCAGTCTTTAAGCAGTGGCTGGACAAATACTTGTCAGAGATGCTCTAGTCTAGGCTGATCCTGCTTTGAGCAGGGGGTTGGATTAGATGGCCTGTATGGCCCCTTCCAACTCTGTAATTCTGTATATCCTTGACTGAAGAATGGTACACTCCTTCTATCTGGGATGGTCGTGCTCTTCAGCTGAGCATGCAGCTTCAGGTGGAACACACTTGGAGTGGTAAAGGAGGTATGGGATACCCACCTAGCCAGCCAGATTAGCCAAATCAACTCTGGTGATCATTGGGGGGACAGTTGTCACAGCCAGATTGGCCTTTTGGCTAAGATCAAGTGTGTGTATAATAAAAGGTACCTTTAAAGCCCTTTATAGCCTAGAACCCTCATGACTGAAGGCTCTCTCCAGATGAATGTGGATATACCTTATAAACTTTGTACCAAGACCTGCTTTCTGGTATTCTGGTATTCTGGTATTCTTTAAAAAAGGCTAAGGCTGCTTTAGCCTATGTAAGGATGTTTTCAGAGGAAGTTCAGTCCCTCTAGAATGGATTGCCAAATGATGTAATGGCCATATCCAGGGGTCATTTCATAGAAAAAGAGGTGCAGGAGCTCATTAGCATAACTCATTAGCATAATTTATTTGCATATGCTACACCACCTAACATTACCGGAAGTATGTCAGAAGGCAAGAAAGAAAGAAGAGAGAGAGAGAGCTGGCAGAGAGGGGACAGCTACTAATCCAAGCCTCAGAAATACCACTATTCTGGGAGGAAAGCTTCAGTGGTGGCTGAAGCCTTCAGAAGGCTGGTCGGAGGAACAAGGACCTTTCCAGGGGGCGGGGTCATTTTGCTGCAGCCATGACACAAGCAGGCATTCCCCCGTGGGGGGGGGGCTGGCACCAACTCCCGGAGCTGAGCTCCCCTGAGCTCTTGATCAAAATGACCCCTGGCCATATCATCCCTTTTGCAGTTCAGAAAGAAATACAAGGGAGAGATTTTTAGTAGGGCCTTTTGCTCAATGTGACTTTCAGGTCAGCTCTTTTAAAGGTCTTTGGGATGTTGGTTTTGTTTTGTTTTATTTTATTTTTATGTATGGAAATCACTCTGAGCTTATATTGGGAACTTGTTGTGTAAATATACTAAATAAATAATAGTACATTAAATACTGAAGAATCAAATTAGTGGCATTCAGGCTTCTAAGTATTTGGGATCCAGTTCCTCATTCGCTCTAACTCATCTGTATTCAAACTGTACTCACCACCATCTACAGTATATTAATGCAGCTTATTTATCAGAAATATATTTCCACATACCTTTCTCAATCTTTTCATCTTTCCTCTTGCAAATATTGCTTTATTTTTAATCATGACTCCCATATTTTTAATATCTATTACTTACTGCTCGGCAATCTCTATTTTTTAACAACCACATTTATTTTACTGCTATTATCGGATATTAAGATCTTTTGAAATGACACACTTCATTGCATTGTAAATTAATATAAAACAAAAGAGGATGCTAAATATTCCATTGCAGTATCACAAGAATGTCAATTCTGTAAGTATGTCTTTGGACAAGGTGACTATTTGCATAGGCTTCCCTGAACCTGTTGCAATGCATTCTGAAAAGGTCATGTCTTTTACAACAGTTCCTTTACAGTTTGTTTGTTGGTGTAGTGGATGAGGGATTGGATGAATGGCCATGATCCTGCTGTCTCACTGTGAGCCTTTAAGAGAATTTGCAGAATCCTTACTATGATCGTTCTGTCTCAACAAACAAGGAACTGTTCTATGTAAGCTTAATGATACCTGAAAGCATTTTCTACTGAAAAGCATAAACTCATTGTTTGAGAAGTCCTGGGTGGCTACTCCATATTTTCTCAGAGTGAGACTTTCCAGGGCCAACAAAGTATTTGCTTCATGCTGATTACAGAATAAATGTTTCCTGATTGCACAAACTCAGCTTGTACCAATCAGTGTTTAGCGAACAGCAATATGTTTTTAGTCTCAATCACTTTTTAGACTGCAGGTGAATTTTTTTTAAAAATATATATATATATATATATATGGTTCTAGAGTTCAGCAAACCAAATAATGCTTCATCAATCTATTTCATTTTTCCTCAAAGGGGGAAATGGACTTCTTCGTAAATGTGTGTCCTGGTTATTTCTGTACTCTTTGTATTTCAAGCAAATTTTCTCCCACTCCACGGATAATAAAGCATGTCTAAAGGGGAGGTCTATACTGGAAAAAGGTTTCATTAATCATGAATCATTCCAATTTGTCATTTGGCAAAAGAAGACTTCCTCATTTATCCTTTGAATGAAATTAGCTCTGGTCTGGGCTGCAGATAAGAATCTTAATTGCCTTGGCAACTCTCTGTGGCCATGCATGTATGCTTCTTAAAATGGCAGAGAAGGTTTATTAATGGCAAAGATTGGATTCTTTGCAAGATACTTTGAACAATTGTCAGAAGTTATTTTGCATCTGATATTCAGGGAGGCTATTTAAAAACATGTGTCTGCATACACAACATCTCTTTAGGATTGTTTCATAAGTGGTCGAACAGTGGAACCCTGGGAATGTAGTAAGACTGTTTAATATATGTGGCAATAGAAGATAGTTATTTCTGTTCCTGAGTAATGTTGCTAACACTGGGGTGGAGAGGATCCATGCAATGAGGAAGAAAAAAGTATACATTAGTTCTCCATACTATAACTACTGGACAGCAAGAGAAAAGAACAGCAAGAGAAGAAATTAGCATGTAAAGACACTTTTCAAGCAGTTTCTGTGTTATGATAGTAACATGTAGATTGGCCTCTACTTTGTAGAAGGAAATACAGAAAAAAATCAATAATTTTCCATCAGGGAGTAGACAAATATTCCAAAAATAACAGGGAATACTTTAAAAAAAAATACTTTTCTCAACACCAGGGTACAAGCTTCATTGTTCCAGTGCCTTTCTTCTGTTCTCTCATAAGGTCAAAGGATGAAAGAACTGTTTGATATTTTTTTTTTGAATGCACAATTTTTGAACTGTTTGATTTCAAAAGAGGAATATGCTGTCTGTTACATGCTTCCACTTCTCTGAGTGGTAAAAGTTTCTTTGGCAGCATGTCTGGATTTAGGTTCCTTTTGATGAGGGAGCATTAACAATTCAAGGTGTCTTCTATGATTTCCTTAACTTACAAGTGTGCACATAGAACATGAAGTATATCAAACAAGCAAGGTAGGAATATCCCCAGGACGGGAAAACAATTTGGGCAGCCCCCCCCCCCGCCCCATATGAAGCCCTTCACAACTTACAGTGAACACATGTACACTTCCTCTGCAGTGTACCCTTAACTTTTCTATATACATGTCCTGAATAATTCCTCAACCATTACATATAGGTGGAGAAAGGATGGGGGGTAGTTGCCAGGAAGCGCTAGTAAGTTAGTCAAGCTGCATAAGTAACTGGGCAATTATAGATGAGATTGGATTAAGTTGGTTGGTAAAATCTTTGAATAGCAGTAAATTAGCCTACTAATACAAGAGCTAACAAATAGATGTCAGAATGAAGTTTGAGTCCGGTGGCACTCCCAAGACCAACAAAGTTCAGTTCTGGGTATAAGTGAGAACTGAGAGACTTAGCATGGATAGATGCACACTCCTTCAGATACATTGAAACAGATTTCCTCAAGTGTTACATATAGGTTGGAGGGGGGTGGTTAGTTGCCAGAGAGGGCTAATTAGAGTCAAGATGCATAAGTAACTGAGCAATAAATACAGCTAAGGTTGGAAAAACACATTTGGTAAGTCCTATGAATAGCAGCAAAATAGTATAAGATAATAAAGGAGTTAACAACAGATATGAGAACTAAGTTTGAGTCCAGTGGCAACTTTAAGACCAACAAAGTTTAATTTCTGGGTGTGAAAACTGAGTGATTTAGCATGTGTAGTGAGATAAGAACTCTCTGTTAAACCTTGGAGGTTCCATTGTCCTGAGTGTTGTAATAACTCATAATTCAGCCATCTTCCATTCCAACCTGTTTCTGAAATTACTTTATAATAAAACAGCTACTTTGAGGTCCCCCATCAAGTGCTCTGGGAGATTGAAATGTTCTCCTACAGGTTTCTCAGTTTTGTGATTCTTGATGACAGATTTGTGTCCATTAATCCTTTGGCATAGGTTATGACCTGTTTATCTTAGGTAGAGAACTAAAGGGGATTGTTGACATTTAATGGCATATACCATGTTGGAAGATGAACAAGTGAACAAGCCTGAGATGGTATAGTTGATGTTGTTAGGTCCAGTGATTGTGTTGTCTGGGTGTATTGGCAGCAAAGTTGGCATCTGGGTTTATGCTCTGGTACCAGTGCCAATGTTAAAATTAGATGTTATATTATTGTGGGTGAGGAGCTTGCCCTTCGCACCTTGCTTTCTACTCTCTGGAGGCAGCAGCAACAGGTGCTAGGCAATCCTCCGCGGCTTGGTTAGGCTGCCCTGCTTTTATCCCCTCCCTGCTCCCCCCCACCCTTCCCTGGGCCTCTCTTCCCTTTGCCCCACCCCCCTATCTAAGCTCAGACGCTGAGCTCCAGGAGGGGCCTGTGAACTCAGTGTTTCCTCTCTCCCAGCCTGCTTCCTGTCTGGCCACTGCAGCCGCGGGGCTTGCAGGTGCAACCAGGCTCTTGCGCCAGGCTGCAGGCCCAGCTCAGCTGGCTCCTCTGGCGTTGGCTCGGGTCTCAAGAGGCCAGGGATGGCTGTGGGTCGGAGCAGACCTCTCCAGGCCTTCTCCCAGCTGGGGAGACCGGCGATGGAGGTGAGCAACAGCATGGATGTCAACAGGGATGCTGAGCTGGAGGCTTTGGTAAGCCCCAGGGGACTCCCAGGGGGGGTAATGAGTCCCGTTTGGGGGGGTCCTGGGAGTTGGAGGGTCCCTGACGGCCCGCTAGTGGGATACCTACCATTTGGTTCAAGTAAGTGTGGAGTCTTCCTCCAATGCAAGAAAGCTTTGTCCAGAAGAAAGAGTCTTCCAGAGAGTCTCCTCTGCCAGAGCAAAAGTCTTTGCACCAGTGAAAGTCTTTGCACTGATTGGCATGGTATACAGCTTATTCCACATTTAACTTTACAAAGATAATGCTCTTCCACCAAAAAAGTGCTTTGTTAGAATATTAAATGGTTCAAAATTATCCTTACAATGAACAAATGAATTTTAGATTACAATAATTCTTAATATACATGTGTAATATCTGTGACAAAGGATAGATTTAAAATTTTCACAGAATTTTATCACCAGGAAGACACACTGAACAGCATATGTAATAAGCAAAGAGATGTAATATAAAAGAAAACCCCATCAAAGAAACAGAATAGTTTAATTAATAATGGGTTTCACATTTGATATTGTTCTGCTTATGAAAAAGATTATTATTTGCTGCTAGCAGTAAGGAGGGGGGAAGAGTTATGCTTTGAAAATTCATATTAAGATTTTGCTGATTCTTTCCAAGTTAATCAGATTTGTGCGGTGAAAAGTAGTGTAGATTTACTAGTCATTGTTATAAATTGCATTTGACAAGGATGCTGGATATTAAAATGTCACTTGCTTGCTTCTGGGTCATCAAAGTATTTTTACAAGTGCAATATTAATATGGGGGATAGAACATAAAGCCATTTTAATGTCCCTAATGTAATCACTGCAGCCACTTTATGACGAATCTATCTAGTTTATTTCCGCTGCGGATGTTCCACATGAATTTCCAACAGTGCAATAGCAGAACACCATAAAAATGTACTTGCCATAGACTACTGGCTTTGGTGCATTTTCCTATGAGACGTCAACTTGATGTCTGTGAAGTTTGCTCCTGAGTAAATAGGCTTAGGCCAAAACTTGAGACAGAATGACACTAATTTAAAATAATACTGATATTTTAAAAATGCGAACAAACGTATGGATTATGGCTACCCCAGCTAGGTGAAGCAGAGGTGGTTTGCTCTTGCCTTCCTCTGCAAAGCCATTCTTGGTGATCTCCCATCCAAGTAACAACCCTGCCTAATTTCCAAGTGTAGTGGGTTAGGGAAAGGTTTGGTCAGGTGACCTTATCCTGGATTCAGTTATGTTGACAGCTGGGCTCCATAGCCATAAGTGGCTACAGGATTACTCTCCTCTGAGTTATTTGGCCTTCTCAATAAAGAATTAAGAGAGCTCCAGGTGTTCTAAACTGGCATGAATCCGTGGATTGCCAGGTATTGCTAGTCTTGGGAGGTTGCACCTAGTAGGCTGGAGGGTATAAAAAGGAAGACGTAGAGTGTGGGCCTCACTGGAAACCCAGAGCTACTGGCAAAACATCAAGATCTGATAAGAGCAGCCACCATGCCACTTTCCCTCTGCCAAGTATCATAGCCAGTGCTAAAAATAAAGCTCCAGCCAGTTTAGACCCAGCTACCAATCTGTGGACCAAAATAAATGGCTTCTTCTGGATTTATTCTGCATCTAGTGAATGCCTTCTCTATGTAGCCAATGAAATGCCTTACCCATGTAGCTTTTGAAATCAGTTGGATTATTGGGTCTATACTGGAATTGTCTATAACAAACTGAGAGAAGGTTGATCAGAAGCTTTAGTTTTCAGTGTTTCTTCCCTCTTGTTCAAATGCCTTGCCACTTTAACAACAGATCTCTTTTAGCCATTTGTATAGTCCCTTAAACCATGTGGAGAGCCTAAGCCAGCAGCTCTATTAGCATAGGACTGAGAGATTATACTCAGGCTATTTTAGTGTGGATTTGGACTGACTTGTAGTCTGTGTGCATACCATCAAGTCTCCAATGTACATATGTTTTCTTGATCATACATAGTAAAAGGGGCCACACAATATGAAAATTTCACATGCAACCCTCTTGAAATCTCCAGGATTACTATGTTTTCTCATGGGATCAAGTAGGGTAAGTTCCTTTTTCTTTTTTTATCTTTTAACTCAGTGACTCTCACAATTCCATCCCTTCTATCATTTGAAGTCCCTTCATAACTGGTTTTTCTTTTGGTTGGTTTACCTGGAGTATATAGACACCTTTGCTTTGTCTTTTGGGAGGCTGGTTTTCATCAGTTAGCCAATTACTATTAGATATAGCAATAAGAGAGAGAGAGAGACACACACACACAGAGAATAAGAAGAAGGTTTCCCATGAGAAACCTTCTGCTTTCCCCAATCCCCTTTCTTCCTGTTTCTAGCTCCCCTTCTTTTAACCCCAATTTTTGTCTTCATCATACAAGGAGACTGCAACAGTCTCACCAGATGAACCTGAAATCTCACCAGATGAATCTGCAAGACTGTGGACTTCATTTTGGTTTTTCTTAGCAATCCAATAGACGTTGAGGTGTGTGACTCCCATTGTGCTTCAGAACTCATCAGAAGAGTTCAGTCCCCTCAGTCAAGCAACTGGCATTTTACCTGTCACCTGATCTTTGGCTGAGGGCACTGTACTTGGCAGACAAGCCTCACAGCACAGCTGGAGTCAGCATCTGGCTGGATTAGTAAAATGACCCAAAATAACAATCAAAGTCTTGTCTCTTTAGTGTCAGCCTACAGGCTTCTAGTTTGTTTTATACTGCAATAACTGTTTGTATTTGTGATGTAAACAGTTTAAATTATACGAGAAGGAAAACCCTTATAAAGTCTCAAATAAATAAATAAAGTGACTGCCCAGGCATAATATTTCAAATGTTGTAACCAGAGACTTTACAAAACTTTAAATATAACACTTTAGTCATTTGCCTTGTTTAGGTACAGCCATGAAGACCTCGGAGGCTTATAGTTGTTTAAAAGATTGCAGTAGAAACTAGGGCATCTGTCCTACTTCAAAGTATCTAGACTTCATGATTTCTCATGTCTTTGAAAACCTGCCATATAAGACTAAATCCCATAAAACATTGTGAAGTTCAAATGATTTTCCTAGCACAGCATTCTGACAAAAACTTTCTGATTTCAACTCTTTGCCAGGATGGTAAATTTCATGATGTTTTATTTATTTTATCTACTTCTTTTATATTCCAACTTCCTTTCCAATGGGGATTTAAGAGG
Organism: Lepidodactylus listeri; assembly: GCA_029233225.1. Taxonomy (NCBI): domain Eukaryota; kingdom Metazoa; phylum Chordata; class Lepidosauria; order Squamata; family Gekkonidae; genus Lepidodactylus; species Lepidodactylus listeri. The sequence continues at coordinate 132,487,167 of JARCFY010000001.1, read as the reverse complement.
CTTCCATCATTTGCCTTTCCTCCATTTTATCCTCACAACAATCCTATGAGGTAGGATGGGACAAGAGTGTGTGACTGGCCCAAGGTCACCCAGCAAGCTTCCATGGCTGGGTGAATATTTGAACCTGGGTCTCCCTGATCCTAGTCTGACACTTTAGCCACTACCAGGGGTCATTTGGGGCCAGAGCTAGGTGGAGCAAAGCTCCGCCAGCCCAGGAGTGGGCACTAGGGCTGGGTGGCAGTTTAAAAAGCAGCTGGAGGGGAGGCGGTTTGAGGGAGAGGCTCCAAACTGGCAGGGTAGCTGCTGGAGCCTCTCCCCGAAGTATCCACCACGTTTCAAGAAGTTGGGACCAGGGGGTCCAATCCTACGGGCCCCCAAACAGGTGGCCCCCATTCACTCCATTCTTCTCTATGGTGGGAAAAAAGTAACGTTTTTTCCCACCATAGAGAACAATGGAGGGGATGGGGCAATCTGTTTGGGGGGCCCGTAGAATTGGACTCCGTGGTCCAATCTTCTTGAAACTTGACAGGTATTTGAGGGAAAGGTCCCAGCAGCTACCCTGCAAGTTTGGAGTCTCTCCCTCAAACCCCCACTCCTCCAGCCCCTCATATACCCTATGAGTTTTTGCCATTGACTTCAATGGCCCATAGGGTATAATGGGGCTGAAACTGACATTCGGCTGGTGATGTCAGGGAGTGTGGCATATGCTAATGAGTTATACTAATGAGCTCCTGCACCTCTTTTTCTATGAAATGATCCCTGGTCACTATACCACACTTTCTCCAAAGGAATGTTTTGAAGGATTCAGTCATATATGGCAAGCTTAAAGGTGGCAAGAACAAAAGTTAGTATATGTGGTGTTTTAGTATGAAAATACTTTGGGAGTGTTTTATTTATGAGTTTAAATGTAGGATTTTATATGTATGTAGTTTATGTGTATGTTGCTGTAGTTTAAAATGCAGGCCTCTTGAGTAGGAAAGAAAGGGGCTGGATGAGTGATCAAAGCATGTTATGATTGGGTGGTAGCCATACCCAAGGGGTGAAGTTGATGGGTTTGAAGATAGAAAGTTTGTTCAGCGTGTGTGAGAGAGAAAAAAGCTGAGTGGGTGAAGAGTGTGAAGCATGAGAGAAATCTGTGTTCTTTGTGGAAGTTATTAACCTAAGTGGCAAATAAAGAAAATAAGCCTTTGTGGCTAAATCTATTTAAGAAACTTTAGAAGGAAAAAAGTGAACTATACCTATCTGAAACCATTATATTTCTAAATAAACTCTTTAAAGGATCTCCTTTTACATCAGAGCCACTCCTCAAACTAACCATTCTGTCATTCTACCAAATATAACTAAGCTATCCTGTTCTTTCGGATCCTAAGAAATCTAAAGTTAGAGTCGTTGCTGGCAGTGAAAATAAGTAGGAAATGCTAGGGAGGCAAGGACGCACTATAACACATGTCATCTCAGAACACTGCAGAGAGCTGTCTTTACAAGTGTTACATATGAGGAGTCTCAGAAAGAAGCAAAATGCTATAGTGTACAACAGAACAAAGTTTGAGTCCAGTGAAACCTTTAAGTAGGGTTGCCAAGTCCTACCTCATCCTGGAAGTCCTTGTTGGTCTGGGAGTTGTTCTAGCGTGGGAGCAAAGCGCGCACACAACAATGACGTCACCCGGAAGTGACATCATCACGTCAGGCACATTGGGGGTGAGACCTCAGTAATTTGAGGGAAAACCATAGAGTTTTCCCTCAAATTACAGATTATCCCCCCCAAAACATGCCCAAAGTGATGATGTCACCTCCGGGTGATGTCATTGCGCTGGGCACATCCCCTCAGTCCGGTAATTTGGGGGGTGGGGTTCCCCCTGGCTGCCCGATCCCACCCGGCGGGCAGCAGGCTGCTGGAGCGGGGGTTTCCCCACCCCCCCGGGGGGACTTGGCAATCCTACCTTTAAGACCAACAAAGTTTTATTCAACCAACATGACTACATACCTGAATCTAATATATAACACACAACTATTTTTGGGGGGGAAGTTACAAAGTCTAGATCATTTGCAGCATGAAAGATGAGAGTCTCCATGACTGTAAACCACATGAATGCAGTGAATGGAGGCATACAAAACTAAGGGTCAAAATGCAGTTGCTCATTCTTTCCAACTTCTTTTTGATTATTTAGGCTGCATATTGTTTGGGACTGGAAACTGAGTTAAACTTAACATAAACACTGTTGATCATTCACAAGAAGTTTTAGAGAATGCTTATAAACTGTCAGCATGAACAGGGGGGTTTACACATTGCCTAGTAAATACACATGGTTTACAGTTGAATTCCAAGAACCTGTGTAAGTGGAGCGTCAACTAGATATTAACTAAGCAATGTTCAAAATGTCTGTGGTCATTTCACATTATGTACTGTCTTGCAGGCTCTGAGTATCAGGTGCCAGAAGTCAAGCAAGGCAGGGTCATTTAGTCCAGGGCAGGGGCTTGAAGCCTGACAAAGCAGAGTCAGTCAGTCAAAGGTCCTGAAGTCAAGCAAGACAGAGTCAGTGGCTTATCATCCATCATACCCATTGTGTCCATGCCTAACAGCCTTCCTTGGCTGGTTTTATAGCCCCATGCCCAAGAGTCATGCTTGCAGCCAGTTGCTCAGAAGCAATCCTGCAACTACACATCTTTGTTATCAGCAAGCAGCTGTCATTGGGCCAGGATGTGTGCACTTTGTCACCTTGTATGTAGCTCTATTCTCAGCCTCCATCTGCGACACTTGAAGGGTGTAGATGATACTGGTGGGCTGGGAATGGCCAACTGAGGTTCACCTTCTGAATCAGGGCTGGAGGGTGTCAATGTCTCTGCTCCAGTTGTTGGCTGTGAATCTTGACAAACCTGCAGCTCATTTTCCTGGTGGTCAGCTTCTGTTAACTGAAGGCTGGCTACATGAGGCTCCTCTTCTCCTGAGTCTTCCTCTTCTCCTGAGGAGGTTCACTATCACTGAGCCCTGGCTGTCCCACAACACATTCTCCAATTTATATATAATCTGTGACTTCATGTAACTGCAGTACTACAGTTCACCAGTCAACTCGCATTCACACCAGTACATAAAATGCAATCCAGTGTGCCTCATGCATGACCAGTGACCAATAACATAATTCTTAATTAATTGTTTGGCCACAAATGATTAGTGCCAAATTTATCTCTCAAATATTGTTGTGTATCTGATGACCATGATCTAATTCTTGGTCACAATCCTGAGACCTACTGTGGGGCACTTTAAATGGCTTGTATATACGCACAGAACAATTTGTCCCCCAGTCCATGTATTGTGATTTTAAAAAATTAAATGCTGAGTTTCTAACACCATGCAGATGAGAGTGTCTTACTATTTGAAAAACATTAAAATGTATCTCTAGGGGATCCACACGTTGTTAGATATTGAGTTGCTGTAATCATTCACCTCCCAGATTCTCCTGTGAAAACTCCAGGAAGTGAATGATTACAATTACACAATATTCAGGAACGTGCAGGTTCCCTCCTGGGTTTTAGAGCTAATTGCACCATTCTCTGCACTGTGCTCCTGGCACTCAAGCCTGTATGAGAACAGGGTGAACAAATTATATTGAATTTTCCAGCAGCAGGCCTTGACTATGCAGATCATGATGTCAGCTTCAGACACTTTAAACAATAATACCAATAAGGTCCTCTGCAAACTTTCTCTTATGACTGTCATAGATCACTGTACATTGAAATCCCTTAATTAGTGCTATGCAGAGCACATCATATAGTTTTTCATATACACATGCTGTAATGGCAGATCAGATACTGAGAAGGGCATCAATGATGTGCCAAGCTTTTCCTCTTCTTACCATGAATGCAGTGTCTGGATAACTTTGCAAAGAAAAATGCATGAAAGACTTTCCTTTATTGCACACCGCTGCCACTCCTGACTTCTTTGCTTGAGGCAATCTTTTACACAATTGCATGTAACATTCTTATCATTTTAACAAATAGTTTGTTCTCTTTGTACATCAAAGACACACTACCAAGACCCCAAGGGAGATGCCACTAAAGTTTCCGGGAACAGAACATTACTGTGTTGAATGGGGCTTGTAAGCAGCCTTGTCCTCATCCCCTACAGTAAATCATTCCATACATTAGACCACCTATGTGTGAGCCTTTCAATACCATTAGTTTGTTTTGCAATAAATTTGAATCTTAAATTTGAATAAATTTAGATTTGAGAGGAGCCATGGCTCAGTGGTAGAGCATTTGCTTGGCATGCAGAAGGCCCCAAGTCCAATCCCCAGCATCTCCAGTTAAAAGGACCAGATAGTAGGGGATGTGAAAGAGCTCTGCCCGAGACCCTGGAGAGCCACTGCCAGTTTGAGTAAATGGTACTGACTTTGATAGACCCATGCTCTGGTTCAGTATAAGGCAGCTTCATGTGTTCATGTGTAATCTGTTTCATGCACATTCCATATGTTATCCGTCAAGACTTACAGAAACGTCACATTACTTGAGCATTTGGAATGCACCATTACGTACACAGTACACTGCAGTGCTTCCCAAGTTAAAGCTTTGGTACCTGCTGTCTCCAATCCTGTTTCGTAGACTGGGCTGCAGTTGGGCATGTGCAGCACCTATTTGCATGCATGATTCCTTCTCCAGCCTGATTCTGTGCACTTATGGCCCGGAGCTGGATGGAGATGGCTGTGTGTGTCTGTGTTTGGTGAAATATAGGTGGTGGAGAGGCAACTTTCTTCTTGTATGGGCATAGCCTTCTGTAAAACAGTTTGATCTTTATTGCTCATTGATGTGATGCTGTGAATTCCTTGTTATATAATACCAGCGCATGAGTGCTGTTGAACTTGGAACAATGCAACCCGTTTGTCAATGTTATTAACCTTTTTGTTATTTAAAAAATATTTTGCAAGTGCTACATTCTTGCTTTCCTATTCTGGGAACCAATTTTTTTTTTTAGGGTGAATATCATCAAGGAGGCCCTGACCCAGGCTGGCCTGATCTCATCAGATCTTGGAAGCGGGGTCAGCCCAGGCTAGTAAATGGATGGGAAACCTCTAAGGAATACCAAGGTCATGACATGGAGGCAGGCAATGTCCTTTGCCTTGAAAACCCTATGAGGTCACCATAAGTCAGTTGTGATGGCACTTTCCACCACTAGCATCAGGTAGACTTACCAGGTTACCCGCCATAGCCTCCCACTTTTCACCTCTGTTATTGCCCTTACTGTGTGGAATGGTGGGTGTAAAACAAGGGGGGATGGCATCATGCAATGCCAGAATCCCAATTATTTCTGTGGGTGGGGTTTTTTTATCATAGAGATTCAGGACATTCTTGGAGTGTTACATGATACCATGATGTCACTTCTGGGTATGTCACAGCATCACACCATTTGCAAAGCCTTCACTCCCCAAATGCTCCCACCCCATGGCTTTACCCTCCTTGCTTTATGCAAAAATGAGATTTCATTAAAAAGCGTTTTTTGAGAATGTTGTAGGAAAGTTAACTTGCTTTTGTTGATGTGTAGGAAGTGCTACTGGGGTGCATGATACAGTCCTAATAGGCTGTGTTTGGGGGGTCCACCCTTCCAATTACACAATATTATTTATTATTTATCTATTAAGTTAGATTTTTAAACCGCCCTCCCCTGTGGAACAGGGCTCAGGGCAGAGTACAACAGTAAAACATTTACAAAATACATTCACAATTCTAATAATAAACAGGGCTCATTTCGTAGCAGGAGCTTCTCTGCATATTAGGCCACACACTCCTGATGTAGCCAATCATCCAAGAGCTTACAGTAGCCAGTAAAGTTCGCGCGTCACAGGTTGGATACATGCCAAATGTGAAGCCCCCCATTTAGACTTGTGCTGCCACATTCTGAATCAGTTGGAGTTTCCAGGTCAGTCTCAAGGGTAGCCCTATGTAGAGTGAGTTACAGTAGTCTAATCTGGAGGTGACAGTTGCATGGATTACTGCAGCTAGGTCAGGGCAGGACAGGTAGGGGGCCCATTTCCTGACCTGGTGCAGCTGGAGGAATGCTCCACCCACAGAAATGTCTAGCAATGATTGATAAGGAGGCATTCAGAATCAAACCTAGGCACCTGATGGGCTGTTATCAAGGGCACACCGTCAAGAACCAGGAGTCAGCACCCCAAACCTGAATCCCCACCCCTCCCCGCCAACAGAACTTCTGTCTTAACAGGATTCTGTCTCAGCCAGCTTTGTTTCAACCAACCCACCACAGCCTCCAAACCCTTAACCAGATTTGTTGGGGCAGTAACAGATACAGCTGGGTGTCATCAGCATACTGGTGATAACCCAGCCTGAAACTCTGCACCAGTTGAGAGAGAGTCACATGTAGATGTTAAACAACATTGGAGAGAGGATTACCCCTGAGGGACCCCACATACTAATGGGTGCCTAGTTGGCACTCTCTCTCCCAGCACCTCCCTCTGTCCCTGACCTGAGAAATGATGTAAGCCAGTTCAAGGCTACCCCACAGACTCCTGAGTTGGCAAGGTGGTGGGTCAAAAGATCATGGTCAATCAAGCAATAACAGCAGCACAAACCCACCTCACCCCGATTGTTTGTGGAGATCATCTGTGAGAGAGACCAATGCTGTCTCTGTCCTATGGCCCGGGTGGAAGCCGAACTGAAATGGATCCAGTGCTGATATATCATCCAGGAACTTCTGGAGCTATTCTGATGCCACTCTCTCAGTTACGTTACCCAGAAACTAAAGGTTTGTGACTGGGCAGTAACTGGAAGGATCCACTGAGAAATATCCCAATCAGATCAGTAATGAACAAGCTACTTTGCAGAATAAGGCGTATACAATTCTTTTTCTTTTCTTTTTTTGTTTTTTGTTTTTTTCCCCCAAAAAAAGTGGGATACAAAAGGGGGAAAGGGTACGGGAAAGTGTAAATTCATCAAAAGTTATCAAATATCACAAGAAGTTGCATACAAGTAGAATCAAATGTATTAATAAAAACACATTGTTCAAATATAGAAGCAGCAAGTATATGCAATCCTTTTTGTTTGTTCTGTTGGTTGGTTGTTGTTATTTTTTTGCTGTCAAATCACAGCCAACCTGTGGCAACCCGATAGGGTTTTCAAGGCAAGAAACATTCAGAGGAAGTTTGCCATTGCCCGCTTCTCTATAAAAACCCTGGTATTCCTTGGTGGTCTCCCATCCAAACATTGATCAGGGCTGACTCTGCTTTGCTTCCAAGATCTGCTGAAATTGGGCTAGCCTCGGCTATCCAGGTCAGGATGCAATCCTTAGGGATGTGTAAACAGCTTCATGTCTTTGGAGAGCTTTGCATTATTCCCCAAGTGGAATTCAGGTTGCTACAGTATGTTAATGTGATGTTTTAAAAGAGAGAATAAAAACATTATAGCTCTGTAAACTTGGGGGGGGGGGGGTCATTCAAACTTCTTTCCTCTCAACTTATGCTGGACAGTGCTGTTTCTTGTTTCAGTGACCCAGAAGGTAAATATGTGGTTTTCTCAACCACTTGATCCAACCCAATTTTACTGATAACTATCTTTGCTGATCAAGATGATTATGACATTACTATATGGTCATATCCTGCATCCCAGAGTCTGTTATCTTTTTATTTGTTACACATCATTAAAGAACTAGTAAGCAGACTATGTAATGATAATGGTAAATGTAAATTGTCTATGACAGCAGCTGGTGGTATCCTGCTGACTAACGATAATGCCATTTCAACATGTCCTTAGAGCATGGTAATTACTGTTGTATTCAGGGATGTATATATAGCTTGAGGTATACCTGATTTGAATACCAACATGCCTCTCTAGAAAGTTCCAGCAGGCTCGGCACAAGGCACATGTCCTGCATAAATGTATTAAAGCAAACTGTTTGCAGATATAATTAATTCAGTTTCATCTGACCTCAGGCATTCCCCACACAACGCCAGAGCAAGGACTCTCCTGGAATGCCAAATGAGTCTGTATTATTAAAATGTTGCATTAAGTTCCTTATCTTGCAAGAAGATGAAATGAAAAACAATAGTGTGGCAGATCAGATGATGCAGAGCTTACAGACGAAAACCAGCCACCTCCACCAGTTTGCGTTTCTAGCAACCTTTATGGATGCTTTCAAATGTTGAAAAAAATACTGCGGTGTAACACAATTTTTATTCCTGAAGAAAGTCTATCAGGTATAGCCTGAAAAGAGGGAACCCAACTTGTCACAGATTTCCAGAATTCTCCAAGTGATCATCTTTCATTATTTAAAAAGTTAAGAATCCAGTCTAATCATCATCATCATCATCATCATCATCTGGATTTACAACAGTTAAAATTAAAAACAATATAAAATTACATTCTAAAATCAACAATAAATTAGACATTAGTCTATAGATAGTGTCCATAATTTAATCCAAAATCTACTCTAGACTGTTTGTCTATTTATTCTTTTATATAACTTTTTAATTAATTTTCTACAAACTATAAAAAACTATCCCTACACTTACAAAACTATCCCTAATTAAAGAAAAGAATATAAATCATTTTTAAAATATATATGAATGAAATTCTCCATATAGCAAAATACAAAATACTGAAACGTGATAATAAGTTTCAAATGATACTGGCTATGCATATGTAGATTCAAGCATGTGGCAAAATAAATTTCTTAAACTTTCAGGTTGTATACAAAGCTATTTTCCCCTCCTCCCTCTTCTTTTTGGTTTAGCCAGTTCCCCTTGGACTGTCAGTTGCTTAGGGGCAGCTGCCCCCTTTGCTGAGTTGTAATCCTCTGAAGAGCTACTCAATGAGCTTTCAGAGCTTTCCAAGTCATGTATGATGCCTTCTTCCTCTTCTTCTTCCTCTGCTGTCTTCTTTTCTTTTGTTAGTCTTTGTTGCAGAGCCAGAAAAGTCTATGCACTTTTGGGAGAAGTGATCTTTTCTTTTTTCTCCTTATAGTTGAATACCAAACCCTCTGGAAAAATCCATCTATAAGGGGTGGAGTTGTTTTTGCAGGAATTTTGTCCAATTTTTATATTGCTTCCTTCTTTTTCTTATCACAAATGGAATGTCTTTCAAGACCCTAATTTCCAATCTTTGATTTTTAGGATTGTCCCATTAGTGGCCTTGAGCACCCTGTCTCTTGTTGTCCTCTTAGAGAATTTCACCACAGTTTCTCCAGGCAGGTTTTTCTTCTTCACAAAATCAGGATATGTCTTGTAGACAATATCCATTTCGCTTTGCAAATAATCTGCTTGTAAACCTGGTTTTGGAGCCAAAGCTTCACTTAAGATTTCTTTCAAATTCTCCAGGTTTTGTTCTGGGACACCTTGAAATCATAGAACATAAGAAACTTTTTCCATTTGCAGCCTCAAAAGTTGGTCTCTGTCAGTTGCTCTTGCTTTCTCCACCACTTGTAATCTTTGATTCAGTATTTTTGTTTTGGTTTCAGCTGATTTTGCTGATTTAATCACCTCTTCTATTTTAGCATTAGATCCTTTAATCTTTTTCTGGAGTGCATCAATACTTTGGTTCATTGTAGTCATCTGATCCAGTAGAGAGCACAATGCTACTGACAACATGTTTGGAAAGTATATGGCAGCTTCCTGTTTAAGAACAGGAAGAGAAGGAGTTGTAGCTTTTGGGGAGGGTTTCCCTCTGGGCACCATTTTTTCTCCTCTGCCAGTCATTGTTTACTTCTCGGAGGAGTTAAAGTACCATGGAAAGGTTTGTGTTTTTTTTAATGCCATTTTAAGACGGATTCCACACTACTTGAACCCCATATACAGCACCAGTGGTCCTAGCCATCCGCTTTTCAGTCTTTTAAAAAGAAAGAATGGGAGGGGAAAGTTTCCCTCCCCCTTCACCGCTTTGTTTCGGGGCTACAGGATGCCTGTTAGTCCTATTGAGTGGACCCGCTGACTCACATTTTGTTCAAAGCTGCACCGCAGGTAGGGGTATTTTCATTTCTTTGCTGCATTCTTTGCTCACCAAACCAGTGTGCCGCTTTAGGTGCCAGAGGCTCCACAGCGATGGGATCTTACAGGGCAAAGAGGCACCTTAATCCTTTAGCCATCATCTTGGGAGAGACACCTCTCACGCCCCAAACTGGGAGCTCCCTACAAGGGCTCCGGGGGGGGACTGGAATCCAGCCGGTACTCCTCCCATTCACTGAGGTTGGGAACTGCTCCATGCAGAGCTCCGCTGGAGTGCGCCTGCCATTAAGCTGCCAAAACCGGAAGCAACTGTTCATCTGTCTAGTGGGCAGGTTAGGGAGAAAGCCAAAGCGGACAGAATGGAAGAAAAGATGGTGACAACTATGATGAAAAATCATTGCTGTCCTCAACCAAAAGCCTGGCAGAACATATGTGCCTTACAAGCCTGCAGAACTGCATTAAGCCCTGCAGGGCCCTGACGGAAGTTGGCAGAGAGTTCCACCAGGTTGGAGCCAGGGCCAAAAAAGCCCTGACTCTGGTCAGGGACAGCCAGATATCTTAAGAACCAGGGATCACCAGAAAATTGCTCTCAGTAGAGCGTAGCACTCTCCTGGGGACATACCAGAGGAGATGGTCCTGAAGATACGAAGGTCCCAGACCACTCAAGGCCTTAAAGGAATGCATGCAAGAAATGCAGTACTAAAATGTTATGCATGAAGTAAACTTCTTTCTGATTCTCTTAGGAGATCCAGTGTGGTTAGAGGGTTGGACTCAGATCTAGGACATCCAGGTTTGAATACCAACTGTAATATGGAAGCTTGCTGGATAGCCTTGGCCAGTCATGCACTCTCAGCCTAACCTACCTCATCTAACCTACCTGAAGAAATGTGCATGCTCATGAAAGCTTATATCCAGAATTAAACTGTGTTGGTCTTAAAGATGCCACTGTGGAGCATTATGTTTGAGATAGGAAGACCTTTGACAATTATTGGCTGAGCTGGTGTGGTAGTTGGAGATATTCAGTTGCACAAGCAGTGAAGCAGTTTGCTGTCTAGCTTCTGTGAGGGAATGAAATATTGTTACATTGGCTGGGATTAAAATATCACACCTTCTGGGATATAGATGTGATAAAGGGCAGAAAGGCCAAAGACACATTGGTGAAGGAAGAATAGAGAGAAAAAACCTACTGAGGGTCCATGTATACATGTTGCTCGGTATCATGAGCATCTGGCTCCTGTAAAGAGGAGAAATAAGCATGGGTTCTAAAAAAATACTTGGGAGGGCCAAATCTGATAATAAAGACTGTTTACAGGAAAACAGAAAAGCATATTTTCCTTAGTAGAGTGAGGAGCTTACAGATTGCAGCTTTCCACAGTTACCTGGAAAAGGGGGGAAGCTCTTGGGGGAAATGCATGTATGATTTAGGCTGTGAGTATCTTCAGACAGAGAAAGTGCAGGCTGTGAGAAAGGGTAGCTTCAGGAAAAAGAAGGCTTGATGAGAAAATGTGTTGATGTTAAGATGAGAAGAAACTTCATAACATTTATTTGCTCTGAGAGAAAATCAAGGAAGGTACTCAAGTGACAAGCTGGTTTAAAGAAGGAGGACAAAGTAAACAGAGGGCTGAAAAACAGGAACTTGAAAAAACATCAAGTGACAGAACCAAGAAGAAATGTGGAATGGGGGTAAATTATATACAACTAGGGGAGAAAAAGCCTGTGAGCTATTAGCGCAAAGGGAATGGGTAACTGAGGGAATCATAACATTTCTATACGTACGGACCCTCGTACGAATTCTGCTAGTTCTGTTTTCTGCTGTGACATCAGCATTCTGCTCTTGCTACTGGAGGAGCTGAAGATGAAAAAGCAGTGTGGGAAGGTGGTGGTCCTCAGTTTTGTATATTGATTTCAACTAACAAGGCAATTTTTTTTGGCTTCTAGCTTAGACATACAAGACTGCTTGAATGAATTCTTTGTGCTATTTATCATTGGCTTGTGATTGTTTCACAAGGTTGAACTATATGAGAAATTTTAATATGGCCTTCACTTTGCCATTCCCCACCAGCCATCAATATATTTTGAATGGGCTATCAAGTCACAGCTAATTTATGGTGACCTTGTAAGGTTTTCATGGCAAGAGACATTTAGAGGTGGTTTTGCCATTGTCTGCCTCCATGTAACAACCCTGGTATTCCTTGAAGATGTCCCATCCAAATATTAGCGAGGGCCAACCCTGTTTAGCAACCAGGATCTGATGAGAAGGGATGGGTATGAACCAGCTCACGAACTAAAGTTCATGACAAATTTTGGCTGGTTCATGCTTCGTGAAGTCAAGTTCATGACAGGTCAACCGACACAAACTTTCCATGAATTCTGAAACTGTTCCTAGAGGTTCATTGCAGTGTGTAAGGGGACACATTTCCAGACTGACTGTCTCTGTTCAATTGAGATATTTACCAACCTTCAAAGCAAAGGGGGAGTGGATGTTTCCCTGTGAGCTTGGTGTCACAGGCTTGTTCCTGAACCATTCAATAGACTCCTGTAACTGCAGCAATGCAAGCAAAAGAGGACTAATGTCAAACCACAGGATCCCTGCAGTACAAAATGAAGGAGGGACATTTTTTCAAGCCCAGTCCAACCAGTTCAATGTACAGAATTCCCAGCAGAATCCAGTACCACTTGTGGCAATGCAAGCTGAAAAGGACTGATTGATCTCAAAGCATATTATTACAAGAAAAGGGTGGGGATTGCAAGCCCAGCACAACCAGGTCAGTGTCCAAAATGCCCAGCAGAATCCAGTACCAATGTGGCAATGCAAGCTTAAAAGGACTGATCAATCTTAAAGCACATTGTCACAAAAAATCCAAGTTAGGGATTTTTCAAGTCCAGCACAACCTGCTCAATGTGCATAATGCCCAGCAGAGTCCAGTACCTGCATGTCAATGCAAACTTAAAAGGGCTGATCAATCTTGTTATTTCCTGGACGCAATTCCTGTACACTTGTATGATTCTTTGATGTGACCAAACATGTAATGGTGTCGGCCATGCGGTCTGACCGCATGGCCTGGAAAAGGTACAAGCTTGAGGTAAAAGAACAATAGCACCCAGGCTCCTAAAGATCCACCTATCAGGGGCTTAGCATATTCAAATGAACCAATGTAATCTCTGATGGGAAGATTTGACAGGGCATAAAGATATGAGTCCAGATTCCAGATGGTGCTGATCTATGTGACAGCTAAGTGACGGCTGAGAGCTCCATAGCCAGCAGCTCTAGCTGGAGCAAACAGGTTCTGACTGGCACTGTTGTACAGCAGTCAGAGTGACTCAGCAGTCAGTGGTGATTGGCTGGTCAATGTATATAAGTGAATGTTGTACAGTGTATCTTTCTCTTCTGTATTTTTCAATGTGGGCGAAGCGCTGTGTCAGTCTGTGTAGTGATTTGTGCTGAACAGCGTATACCTGCATTTAACAACAGGCTTTGTAAATAAACCCTGTATATATTCCTTCCCTACTTGGCTGTGTGGACATTGGACTCTGTGGGACGTAAGCTCTGCACTTTACTTGCACGTTGCTGTGAATCTCTGCTCTGGTGCTAACACGCCAGCTCAACACTCGCACCCCCTGACAAGATTAACCTATCCCACAGTGTGGGTGTGGATGGGGGCAAGGCTTTTCTGTGCATAGAAGCTGACCGCCGGGCCACCTCAGGTATGCTTGTTCCTGACCTACAATAAACTTGATCAAGCTGAAATTCACTCCACTGGCCTCTAGACTCCAGTACTTTTCAGTGACAATGAGGATGGGATCCCGATGAGTGACTCATCAGCCGAACCGAGCAGCGAAGCATCGAGCACCAATCTACCAGCACCAGGCATCACTGAGCCCCTGCACTCCGAGGAGACACTGCAAGCCTCTGAGAACATTGCTTGCCGTGCCGCTCCTGCTCTGGTAACTATGGCTGCTGCCGTGGGACAAATCCCTCCCTTTGACCCTCTAAACCTGAGACCTGGGATGCATGGTCCAGGCAACTAGGGTTCCTTCTGACCGTGCATGGGGTCACCGAGGTTGACATGAAGTGGGCCTGACTATTGGGCCACTGCAGCATAGAAACGATGCGCCTTGCCCAGAACCTAATCTCTCCCTGAGACCTGCTAGATCTCACCTATGATGAACTCCTCAAGCAGCTCGGGGACTACTTCACACCAAAACCTTCCATGCTGGCGCTCAGAGTACAGTTCCTCCAGAGGACCCAACAGACGGGTGAGAGTGCTGCCGCGTTCCTCACCGACCTCCACCGGCTGGCAGTCAGGTGTGAGTACCGACACATGGAGGACCATTTGTTGGGCAGTTTTGTGGCTGGGGTGCATGAGGCCAAGCTCCGGCGGTGGCTGCTCACACTCTCGGAACCAACCCTGGAGAAGGCACTGCAGATGGCAATCGCATTTGAAACAACCCAGAAGGATCGCATGGCCACCCATTCACACCGCACTGCAACCTCGGAATCGGACATTTCAGAGGAGGAAGATGTCTGCCAGTTGCGCCCTCACTCTCAAAAAGGTGTGTTCCATTCCCCCAGTTCCTGCTCCCAACACACGGCCCAGGCTGCCACCCCTGCTCCTATTTCTCGGCACAGGCTGCCCCCCATCGTGTGCTAGCTGCGGAGACCCCCATGAGCACCGTTCCTGCCAGTTCTGCTAGGTGACATGCTATGCCTGTGGAAAGACAGGTCACATCATGAAGGCCTGCCACTCCAAGGACAGCCACTGCTCCCCAGCCATGCACTACGAGGCAGCAGACAGCATCACAGTGACAGCACATAACCAGGTACTAAGCTTGCCCCAGCCCCTGCCCCTGCCCAGAAAGATATCAGTCCATGTCCGGATCGAAGGGGCCCCCTGCTCCATAAAACTAGACACTGGGTCCTCATACTCGATCATTTTGGCTGTCTTCTTCAGGCAGCTCTGCCCGCAGGGGGGGCTCAGGTTGCACAAACCCATGGGACTGGTGCTCCAGAATTTCCAGAAGAACCCGGTGGCAATTAAGGAGCTGGGCAAATTCAGGGACCAGTACCAGGACTCTTAGACCTCCTGGTGGTGGAAAGAGACCTCGTCAGCCTTTTGGGACTTTCATGGTTCCAGCCCCTGGGCCTAGAAGTCAGGGGGGTGCACCACATGGGCTTCGCAGACTTTGAGTTGGTCTGCACAGAATTTCCCGCAGTTTTTGATGGAGCACTAGGCTCCTTTATCCATCTCCTTGGCTCTGGATCCCTCATTCCAACCCATCCGGGTCCTGGCCTGCCAGCCTCTGCTCGCTATGCAGCCCAAAGTAGAAAAGGAGCTAGACAAACTCATAGCTCAAGGGGTGCTGGGGCTGGTGTCACATGCCAAATGGGAGACTCCCATTGTGACCTCACTTAAGCCCAATGGGCATATGCGTGGACTATAAGTGCACACTAAACAAGGCACTTCAAGCTCATGCCTATCGGATGCCAGTAATCAGCCATGTGCTGGCCACTCTGGCGGGGGCCAAGATCTTCGGCAAATTGGACTTGGCTCAAGCTTACCAGCAGCTGCCGGTGGACAAAGCCACAACAGAGGCCCAAACAATAGTGACTCACAAGGGGGCGTTCAAGGTGAAACGGCTCCAGTTTGGGGTCAGCGTGGCCCCAGGGATCTTACAGGAGTTAATGGACCGTTTATTAAAAGGGTTACCAGGTGTCCAGCTCTTTTTCGATGATGTCTTGATAGTGGCACCAGACGCCCAGACCTTCAGGATGTGACTTCAGGCAGTCCTTCAATGTTTCGAGGATGCAGGGCTGAAGGTCAAGACAGAGAAATGTCTTCTGGGCATGCCATTAGTGGAGTTCCTAGGGTTCACCGTGGACGATCAAGGAATCCACCCCACACCGGACAAGTTAAAAGCGACCCATGAGGCTCCGGCTTCCACATGCAAGGCCGAGCTTCAATCTTTTCTGGGACTCTTGAATTTCTATCATAATTTCCTTCCGCATAAGGCTGCGGTGGCTGAGCCACTACATAGACTATTGGACAAATCTGCTAAATGGGAATGGCCCTCCTGGCACGTGGCCACCTTCAAAGCCATGAAATCTCTTCTTTTTTTTTTTTTTTTTTTATAAAATTTTTTATTAATTTTTTTCAATTTAACATAAAAGCAAAAGAAACTTATACAAACAAAAGCAGTTACTAAAGTGAAAATTACAACAAACTGTACTTTCCAATAAGATTAATTAAGTTTGAGCGTTGCTTGGGTGTTGCTGTGTCCGTTAGGGCGTCGAGCTTTTCAAGGATTGGATGCCATCGGCCATAAAATGAGTAGATGTCTGTATGGGAATCCTTGTCCTTAAGGCTATCCGATATTTTATCCATAATAAAATGGTCCCATATTTTTGTGTACCAAAGGTCTATAGATGGGGGAAATGCGCTGTTCCAGCTAGAAGCAATCGTAGTCTTGGCTGCCGACAGGAGTAAGGTAAGTAATTCTTCTGTGTACTTAGAGAAGTTTGTCTCTTTCCAGTTATTTAACAAAATGATTTCAGGTTTCTTTGGGATTTTACAAGTTGTTAATCTCTCTATTTCCGACAGTATCTTACTCCAAAAACAAGCCACAACCTCACACTCCCACCAACAATGTATATATGAACCAATTTTACCACACTTTTTCCAACAACTGGAGGATATAATGGGGTTGATTTTATGTAGGGTTAAAGGAGTCTTGTACCATCTGGCAATTAACTTTATATTTTGTTGTTGTATATTTATAGATTTAGAAGACGCCGCATATGAAGACCAAACCAAGTGCCAAAACTCTGCTGGTAGGTCCATATGAAGGTCAGTTTTCCAAGAGTAGACATAAGAAGGGAGAACAGAGGGGTCAGGCTCCAATAATATTTTGTATATTTTAGAGATCATACCTTTCTGGGGATCAACATAATTTCTCATAATCATTTCAAAGTTGGTAAGCGGTCTGGCACATGTTTCTTTTAGAGCCTTAGAGCTAAAGAGGTGTTGAATTTGAAGGTTTTCAAACCAGGGGAGGGAAGTATTGGCTTTCTCGTCTAGCTTAGTCTTGTCCAATAATTTATTTCTATTGGTCAGGTCATATAGGGTTTGTAAATTTGCATTTGTCCAGCGGACGTAAGCGGCTGGATGTTGGGCTGGGGGGAACCAGTCTTGGTCTTTAAATTGAGAAAGTAATGAAATACCGGGAGCAAAGAGGTTGCGACATGATCTCCAAGTTTTAAATATAGCCATCATAAATGGGTGGGTTGTGTATCCAGCCAGATGTTCAGTTGATCTGGACCAAAGCGATGTACGATAGTTTTTATTCTTTAGGAATTGTTCCTCAATTTCAGCCCATTGGGGGAGATTTTGGGATCGAGTTAGGCGCACAACCGTTGTTAATACGGTTGCCCTATAGTATTTAAAGAGGTCGGGAAGGGCTGTGCCACCTAGTTTTGTTGGGCGTAATAAAGTTTTGACACTAATCCGAGGTTTATGATAATTCCAAATAAAGGCAGTCCAATTTTTCTGCCACATATTAAAAAAAGTTTTTGGAATTGAGAGTGGTAATACTCGAAATAAATATAAAAGTTTCGGGAATAGAAAAGATTTGATTGAGGTAATTCTCTCTAACCAATTTAATTGCTGCAAGTGCCATTGCTCTTGAGTTTTTTTGATGGACTCAATGGTTTCCAGATAATTGACTTTAAATAGATCTTTAATGTTAATGGGGATTCGTATACCTAGATAGGCCCAGCATCTGGTTATCCATTGATATGGATAATTTGAACGAATATAAGTCTCTGAAAGTTTGGATAGTTTAATAGGGTATAGTACTGACTTTGATTGGTTAACCTTGAGGCCTGACAAGATGGCGAATTCGTTCAACGTTGCTTCAAGTGTAGGTAATGAGGTTTGAGGTCTTGTAATATAGAGGACAAAATCGTCCGCAAATAAACTGATTTTATAGGTTTGAGAACCTATCTGCAATCCTCCTATTGAGCTTAACTGACGAATTCTATTGGCTAAGGGTTCAATACAAAGGGCGAAAAGTAAAGGGGATAGGAGACAGCCCTGTCTTGTGCCTCTGGTCAATTTGATTTCTTCCGAGATTGTATTGTTAAGTGATATATAGGCTTTAGGAGATGTATAAAGAGCCTGAATCACCTGGACAAAGTTAGGACCGAATTGCATTTTTTTTAGGACTGACAGTAAAAAAGAAGGCTCGACCTTGTCAAAAGCCTTCTCAATGTCAAGGGCCAATATACAAAGATCAGAAGGGAGGGATAAACCTGCGTGAATAATTCCTATTGTTTTTCTGATGTTGTCAGCGATATCCCTACCTGGAATAAAACCCGTTTGATCAGGGTTAATGTAGTTGTGAATAATTTTATTTAACCTGTTGGTCATTATGGTTGAAAATAATTTGTAGTCACTATTCAATAGTGAAATAGGACGAAATTGATGCGGGGAAAGGGAATCTGGGCCTTTTTTCGGGATTACTACAATCTTAGCTTGAGACCAAGTTTCCGGAAATATACCAGTTTGAAGGATCGAATTACAAAGGGTCTGATAAGGGGAAAGTATCTGTTTAGCAAAATGTTTAAAAAATTCTATAGGGAAACCATCCCTGCCCGGAGTTTTATTAATTTTAGAAAGTTTCAGGGCTGTCTTAATCTCTTCTATTGAAACTGGATTTTCAAGTAAATCTCTATGTTCGGTAGCCAATGTCCTACATAGTTTATTGGATTCCAAATAGGTTCCTATTTTCTCTAGATCGGGGTTGTGTGACATATATAATTCTTGATAATAGGTCTGGAATGTTTTCAGAATCTCTGTATTAGATGAGGTTTTGTTGCCATGTTGATCTATAATCAAATTAATATTTTTTGAAGAATTTTGTTTTTTCAGTTTCCAGGTTAGTAATTTTAAAGATCTGGGATGGCGGTACCAATATTTGTGTTTGAGATATAGAAGATTTTTTTGGATCTTGGAAGTTTCAAGAGTTTCTATTTTTTTCCTTTCATTCAAAAGGAGTTTGTATATTTTCTTTGAACAAGTTTTTTTGTGTTTGGATTCTAGATCTCTAATTTTGGTCAAAATTTCTGTTTCAACTTGTTTTCTATTTTTATTGTAGGAGGCAGAAATGGAAATTAATTTTCCTCTCAGAACGGCTTTCATTGCGTCCCACACAATGTGAGGCGAGACTCCACATGAAGAGTTGAATTTGAAGTATTCTTCTATTGATTGTTCTATTTCTTCACTAAAAGTCTGATTTAATAAAATTTGCTTATTAAAAGACCATGTGCGTGTTTTGATTGGTGTGGGGCTGAGAGTTAAATGGCATTCTGTCCAAGCATGGTCCGACAGAGTTCTTAGACCTATGTCAGAGTTACTAATACTATTGGTCAGAGAAGGTGAAACTAAAATGGCATCTATTCTTGTGAAAATATCGTGTCTTGGGGAGTAGTAGGAATAGTCCTTAATGCCGGGATGTTGTAATCTCCAAATATCATAGAGATTAAAATGTATTAGTAATTTCTGCAGGGCTGTTGGAGAGTTTTCGTGTGGACAGTGAGTTTTGGAACTATGTGGATTAAAAGAACGGTCCCAAAATGAATCGGAAATCATATTAAAGTCGCCTCCAATCAAGACATGTCCCTCCTGAAAAAGTTCCAGATGGTTCAAAGTTTCTTTTAAAAAAATTTCCTGGTTGTCATTGGGGGCATAAATGGACACCATTGTAAAAGTTTTGTCCTCCAAGGATCCCTTAATAAATAAGTATCTACCCTGTGGGTCTACTAGTTGGGCTTGTTGAACAAATCGAACATGTTTGGAGATTATTATTGCCACCCCTCTAGACTTAGATGTGCCGGGGGCCTGTATTTGTTGTCCAAATCTTTTATGCTTAAACAGAGGCTGTGATGATTGTTTTTGGTGGGTTTCCTGGAGAAATAAAATATCAAATTTCAGCTTTGCTAAGGCAGAGGCCAGCCTTTTGCGTTTAGGACAATTGTTTAGACCTCTACAATTAAGGGAAACAATTTTCAGTGTGTTAGTCCCCATTGAAAGGTATTGTGTGCCAGATTAGTCTAAATTGTCTTTTAGTAGGTTTCCGTACACTAATGATGTTCAGGAAAGATAGCCTGTAACTGCAAATAAAAAATTCCTAACCTTAAATGAAACTTCAACTATTTATTAATAAAATATTTATTAAATTAAAATTTAAAATTATAAAATAAAATACTTTCTAATCTATCTCTGCACTCTTCCTAGTGAACTAGGAGTAGAGTCAGTTAAATGTTTTAAGTAAGGTTTATCTTTAAGTTTACAAAACAATTGGGGGAGGAGACGATCACATTACCATACCATCTCCCTACCAGATTATGACTAATAATGCACTTTAAAATAACCTCAGTAATTAGTACAGGTATAAAAAAGAAACAGTTGTCCCAACTTCTATAGACATTAACTTAACTTAAACCATAATAGTATTAAATCTATGAATTACCCTCTAGAGTCATTATTTCAAGGTCTTGTAGCTAAAGTTAGTCAACAATTAGTTCAGTTGATCCCTTAGAAGTTAGCTAAACCAAAAAATAAAATTAATAAAATTAAATACCTTGCTTCAGGATATATATTCATAATTGAAAATAGAACACAAAGTTTGGAACTCCTACTTCAGACATAAAAAAGGGCTCATTCCAAACTTTGTATTTCTCCAAAAGGTAGTCTAAAATATATAGGGGAAACAAGAAAATTTAATGGTTAACCTCACCAATACTTTAATGGATGTTATTTAAAAATTTGAGTGATGTGGAAATAATAAAACATCCTAGACACAGATAAATAAAACTTAACACTTTACAGTAAAAATTTAAATTAGTCAACAATTACTTCAGTTGATCCCTTAAAAGTGACTGAACCAGAAAGTAAAATAAATAAAATTAAATACCTTGCTTCAGGATATATTCTCAAGATTGAAAAATAAAATATAATATTTATAACACTTATTTCAAAAGTAAATCAGGGCTCATTCCAAGTTTTATATTTCTCTTAGACTAACAATGCCCATAACAAATCAAACAGGTTAACTTCACCGATTTAGAAAATTGACTTGCTTCAAAAAAAGGTCTAAAAATACAAACATATAAAATAATAAAAAACGAAAAATAATCAAAAATATATAAAAGAAACAAGGGTATATAATGGTTAACATCACCAGTACTTTAAAGGTTATTATTTAAAAATTTAAGGGATGTGGAGATAATGAAACACCTTAAACACTAATAAATAAGGCTTAACGCTTTACAGTAAAAATATCAACTTTAGCTATAAGGAATGCACTTCGTAGTTTCTTTAACCTAGAGAAAAAAGTTAGGGCGTCACAGGGCTTGTGATAGAATTAGCATACAGTTACTTGGAAAAGAAGCATAAAAGCTATAATTGCGGCCGAAAAACTTGTAGTTACTGGTGAAAAAGGAGTCGGGCGTCATGGGTAGTCTTTAGCGCGTCTATGGACTCTATTCCAGCGTTGCTTATGCCTTTCGAGGGTCGGACGATCCGGCTCTTCTGGGGTTGGACGGGGAGAAGAAGGAAAATCTTCAGGAAGGATGTTTAAAGCTTCTAGGAGCTTGTGGCCGCTAAGAAGATCCGACGCGGTAAGGCGAAGGCCTTGATGGATCACCAGAATTTCAGTCGGGGTAGACCAACGAAAGCGTAAGTTGTGGTCCTGTAGAACTTGGGTAACCGGCCTCAGATTACGCCTGTGTTGTAAAGTCTCCTGAGAAAGGTCTAATAGGATCAAGATCTTGCGGTTTTGAAAAGACAGACCGCTGGCTTTATTTAAAATAGTAGTCTTGTAGGACGTGTCTTGTAGGGTAATAACTACGTCGCGGACAAAGGAGTCGGGGCGGCCTGAGACAGAACCTAGGCGGTAAGCTTGTTCCAAGAAAGGGGTTAAAGGAGTTTCTAGCCCAAGCGACTCAATCAGCCATGTTGATATAAAAGATTTCAAATCGGACTCACCCTCGCATAATTCCGGGAGGCCGCAGATTTTGAGGTTGCGTTCTTTTAGTTTATTTTCAAGAGTCATTATCTTGTTCCTAGACCAGGCCTGGTGCGATTGCAGGCTCGTGATGTCTTCCTGAGAAGCTATAGAATTTTCCAAAGCTGTTTCCGCCGCTTGGGCGACCTCAGAGAGCGTTTCTGTTATGGACTTCAGTTCGTCTTTCAGAGGCTTTATTGCTGCATGGATCTGTTCGGTGATAGTTTTTTCTAGGTGATTTATTGTCGAGAAGAATTCATGTCGCAGTATAATTGTCTCGTCGGCTTCTTCAGTGGAGTCTTGAGTGGCGTCGGCCATTTTGGTTGTGGCCTGGGTGTGATTTTCTCGTGCAGGCCTGACGTCTTCTTTAGCAAAGAATTGTGTGAGTTGCTGCGGCGCGGGGGCAGATTTTCGGTTTTTCGGTGCCCCAGACTTTCCCATTCCAGAAATTGGGAAAAAAGTTTTACTGTGTTCAGTTTAACGGAGGTTGTGAGGAAGAAAATCTGGCAGGGGATGGAGAGCTCTCGAGTTAGGCGGCCATCACCGTCTGCCGCTAAGCCACGCCCCCATGAAATCTCTTCTGACCTCTAATGCGGTCCTCGCCCACTTCAATGAGTCCCTCCCTGTGGTGCTGGCCTGCGACGCAGCCCCTTACAGAGTGGGGGCTGTCTTGGGGCACCGCCTGCCCGATGGCTGTGAGGTCCCGGTCGCTTACTACTCTAGGACCTTGACATCTGTGGAGAGGAACTATGCACAGATAGACAAGGAGGCTCTTGCTATTGTGGCGGGGGTAAAAAAGTTCCATGATTACCTCTATGGCCGGGACTTCACAATCGCCACCAATCACAAACCCCTGCTGGGGCTCCTTGCCTCTGACCACCAGACCCCTCAGATGCTGTCTCCTCGGGCTCTACGGTGGTCCATTTTCCTCTCTGGCTACCAGTACTCCTAGGTCTACCGTCCTGGCAAATCCATGGGGCACGCGGATGCTTTGAGCTGCCTTCCACTGCCTGACTGCGACCCTGACCCTGCTCCCACCCACCTCATCGTGCTCCTGGTGGAGCTTCCAGACCGGCCCATCCAGGTAACAGACGTCTCCTGGTGCATGGCCCGGGATCGCATGCTCTCCCATGTTCTTGACTGGGTGGGAAGGGGGTGGCCACATTTCCTGGGCCAGAATTCGCTGCATTCACAGCCTGGCAGAGTGAGCAGTCAAGCCACAAGGGGTGCCTACTATGGGGATCCAGGGTGGTGATTCCAGAGCCCCTCCATGCCAGGGTGCTTAGCAGTCTTCGTGAGTACCACCCTGGGGTCATCCGGATGAAAGCCCTGGACTGCAGCTACCTATGGTGGCCCGGGCTGGATAAAGACATTGAGGCCAGGGTTCAGGCCTGTGCGAAATGCCAGGAGTCACATTCTGACCCTCCCCATGCGCCAGTCCGCCCTTGGGAGTTGGCTCAAGGCCCATGGTCCCAGCTCCACATAGACCTCGTGGGACCTGTCCAGGGGCAGTTGTTTTTCATTCTCATTGACAGCTTCAGCAAGTGGCTGGAGGTTCTTCCGGTAAAGTCTACATCATCCAAGGCCGCCATCTAGGCAATGTGGCACATATTCAGTACACACGGCCTGCCAGACACGTTGGTCTCTGACAATGGCACAGCATTCATCTCCTCAGAGTTCATGCGATTCACGGAGCTACATGGCATACGACACGTAAGGACTGCTCCTTTCCATCCAGCTACAAACAGGCAAGCCGAGAGGATGGTTTGCACCAAGGAGGTTCGAAACAAGGAGGTTCGAAACAAGGAGCCGCTGCAGAGAATGAACCAAGGGGACTGGGAGTACAAGTTGGCATCCTTCTTCTTTGGTCAGCGCACAATGCCCCACACAGCCACTGGCTGCAGCCCAGCGGAGCTGCTCATGGGACACCGGCTTACATCTCACTTAGACCATCTGCACCTGGACAGGGCCCCACAGCAGTCCAGGGAACCTGACACACCCCGAGCTCCGAGAGGATTCTTCTCGGAAGACCCCGTGTATGTTAGGAACTATGCACGGGGCTCCCTCTGGGTACCAGGTAGAGTCACCAGAGTCAACGGACCCTTCTCTTATGAGGTCATCACAGAGGACAGCCTAGTATGGTGACGTCACATAGACCATTTGCAATGCCGGTCAAGCTCCAGCCATCCAGGAACCACAGACCAACCAGGACCTGACATCCACGACCCCAGCATGGATGAGGAGGACCAACAGGAGGCTGATCCAGACCTGACCACCGTACCGCAGGAGTAACCGTGGAACTTGGCCCTGGAAACAAGCCAGCAAGAAGTCACTCCTGAGATCCCGACTCCAGCTGCTCCGGTTCCCAAGGTAGAGACCACGGTCCTGGGTCCACCCACTCCAATACTCCGTCGGTCAGACAGAGAGCAGAGAAGGCCGACCTATCACAAAGACTTTGTGTGCTAGAGGGTGTGCCTGAACTATGGGGGGAGGGGTGTTATGTCCTGGATGCAATTCCTGTACACTTGTGTTGTTCTTTGATGTGACCAAACATGTAATGGTGCTGGCCATGCGGTCTGACCGCATGGCCTGGAAAAGGTACAAGCTTGAGGTAAAAGAACAATAGCACCCAGGCTCCTAAAGATCCACCTATCAGGGGCTTAGCATATTCAAATGAACCAATGTAATCTCTGGTGGGAAGATTAACCTATCCCGCAGTGTGGGTGTGGACGGGGGCAAGGGTTTTCTGTGTATATAAGCTGACCCCCGGGCCACCTCAGGTATGCTTGTTCCTGACCTACAATAAACTTGATCATGCTGAAACTCACTCCACCGGCCTCCAGACTCCAGTACTTTTCAGATCTCAAAGCACAGTGTCACAAGAAATCAAAGTGGGGGATTTTGCAAGCTCTGTGCAAGAAAATGGGTACACAAAGGAACACCAACAAAGGGGAGGGAACCCTTTTGAAACTGACAAGAGTCAATTGAAAAGGAAAAGAGCAGTGGAAAAACCCAATGGGGGGAGAGAACCTCCTAAACCTGTGCCTGTCATTTCCCCAGGTAGCACTTTTCTGGGGGCACCTTATTTGGGGGGATGTAATTTGGATCCCATAACTCCAATCCTCACCAAACTTTGAGGGCAGGTAGAGGAGAGTTAGTCAGAGACCTCCTATGAGTTTGGCGTCTCTTGCTTGCTGGGGGGCATTCTACCAGGTCACAGACCTCACAAAGTGAACTGGTTCTTTTGACATATAAAAGTTAGTGACAGTCTGTTTGTGAACAGAGCACACCACAAACCAAACTGCATTTTCCTAGTTCATGCCCATCCCTACTGATGAGATCGGGCTAGCCTGGGCTATGCAGCACTGGACATTTTGAATGGTGGTGCTTACAAAATGGGTTTCTAGTCTGTAATACTTACTCACTGGAAGCATATGGGTGCTTTCACACACACTAAATAACACACTTTCAATCCACTTTCAATGCACTTTGCAACTCGATTTTACTGTGTGAATGTCAAAATCCACTTGCAAGCAGTTGCTGAAGTGGATTGAGACTGCATTATTTAGCATGTGTGAATGCGTCTATGTCTTGGAATCAAGCCTTGAAATTGGGTAGAATTAATCAATATGTCAAAAACTTAGCAAAACAACTACATCTGCTTTTAAAATTCTGGCATCAGGGAGGAAAGTCAAGAATGGCCATCTCAAATATTTTAAAAAGAATTCTTTTATGTTGTAATGCCATGCTGTTTTACTACATAATGAATTTGATTAAAAAATAATTTGTTTTAAATGGAGCTGGGATTTAAGCAATTTTCCTTGTGAGGTTTTTAAAAACCACTAAAATTTCAAGATGGGCCATAACTTTAATAAAACCACATGAAAAATGCCCATGTAGTAAGTATGTAGGAATAAAAGGAGATTAACCTCATTAGAGAAATGGCACAGACAATTCTGTCATTGTGAGCTGAAGAAGGGAAACCTGCCCACCTCTGTCAACCAAAGTGGAGTGAGAAATATAATTTTTAAAACGATAAACAGCCTTGGGAGTTGTTATGGCAGAAAGGCAATCTCTAGTCAATTTATTCATTTGTTCATTCATGCAACTGTATTACCTTGTCTGCCCATAATGGAACCATGCAATAACAATGCAGTGGAGCTCAGAGAATCCTTTTATTCCTAAATCCTAGTAGTTTACTGGAACAACTGTCTTTGTTGTCCAAGCCACCCCACTTGGGAGTGGGGAGAGCGTCAGGACTCACAGTCATTTTATCTAGCCCTGCTGCTTTGAATGCATAGGACATTATTGGTATATGTTAAGTGATTCTGGTGGTAGACCTGTAGGCTCATGTGTGACATTTAATGGAATCTGGAATGCTGAGTGTGGAGCCAGAAATATTGTCACCACACAAACATATCCAATGCTTTACATACACACACACACACACACATTATTCAAGAAAATCATGTATAGGCATGTGCAGGGGTCATTTCGTAGAAAAAGAGGTGCAGGAGCTCATTAGCATAATTCATTAGCACAACTTATTTGCATATGCTACACCACATGACATCACTGGAAGTATGTCAGAAGGCAAGAAAGAAAGGAGGGGGGAGGGGAGAAAGAAAGAGAGAGAGAGGGGAAGGGAGGGAGGGAGGGCGGGAGGGAGGGCGAAGAAAGGAAGGAAGGAAAGGAAGGAAGGAAGGAAGGAAGGAAGGAAGGAAGGAAGGAAGGAAGGAAGGAAGGGTAATGTAGTATGCTCTGTGTAGCAACCAGCCTGCCATGTGCTCCCAGGTAATGGTGCCCACCGCATGGCCAGAGCACATGGTCAGACAGAGAGGGGAGCTTGAATCTGGAGGAACAATAGACTTCCGGATTCAAAGCCTCCACCAATGTGGGACCTAGGTTCTCCCTGGAGAGCCAATGCAATCAAAGGCTCCTCCAGGGAACCTATGACAAACATGCGCATATGTTAAGCCCCTATCAGGTCTTTTGGGTGCAGCCGGAGGTGTGGCTCCAGCCAGCATATAATGAGGGCCCTGGAGCCCTGGAAGCATGCTTGTTCTGACCATCTACTGGGCATGCTGAATCACTCAATAAAGGCTTCATGATTTCACCATTCCTGGTCTCCCGAGTTCAGTACTCTTCAGAAAGAAAGAAAGAAAGAAAGAAAGAAAGAAAGAAAGAAAGAAAGAAAGAAAGAAAGAAAGAAAGAAAGAAAGAAAGAAAGAAAGAAAGAAAGAAAGAAAGAAAGAAAGAAAGAAAGAAAGAAAGAAAGCTGGCAGAGAGGGGACAGCTACCAATCCAAGCCTCAGAAATACCACTATTCTGGGAGGATAGCTTCAATGGTGGCTGAAACCTTCAGAAGGCTGGTCGGAGGAACAAGGACCTTTCCAGGGGACGGGGTCATTTTGCTGCAGCCATGACACAAGCAGGCATCCCCCCACAAGGGGGGGCTGGCACCAACTCCCAGAGCCGAGCTCCTGCTCGAAATGACCCCTGGGTATGTGTGTGGTTTAGCTCATTTATCTCCTATGGCACCTTTAAGACCAACAAAGTTTTATTCAAGGAGTGAGTTTTTGTGTGCAAGCACACTTTGTAAGACAATGAAATGGAATTACAGATCATAGTTGTATGTATAGTTGTATGTATAGGGGTGGCTTGTTAAGTTAGCATGCAAAACAGTAAAGATGTTTATTAACAGATCAAAAGAGTGACAAGCTTGATTTCTGGTTATCATCTATTTGGGTTCAACTGGGGGGGAAACAGCAGAGGTAATAAATATGTCAGAACTGGAGACTGATGTGCCCTAAATTGTGAGAATCCAGTCCTTAGACCCCATCCATCTCCTTTCTAGCAAGAAGGTGAACTTTACAGCATCTTGACTGTGTAGAGTATTTTCCTTGTCTCCAAAACAGAGAATTATATTTAAATGTACCATTCCAAATTATATTACATATTCAATTATATTCTTAATGATTAGGAGTGGTAAACTGAGATTTTTTTCAAAAAAAAATAACATTTTGCTTCACTAAAAAATGGAGAGAACCAGTTTGGTGTAGTGGTTAAATGCACGGACTCTAATCTGGGAGAACCGGTTTGATTCCCTACTCCTCCACTTGCAGCTGCTGGATGAACTTGGGTAAGATCAACAAAATATTGCATTGCATTATAATAACTATTATAATAAACTATTTTAAAAAAACATTAAAATTTGGGGATGTATAGTCCTTTTTGGTGAGACTACACCAAGAGCCAGTTTGGTGTAGTGGTTAAGTGCATGGACTCTAATCTGGGAGAACCGGGTTTGATTTCCCACTCCTCCACTTGCAGCTGCTGAATAACCTTGGGCAAGCCATAGTTCAGAGCTGATCTCTTAAGGACAGTTCCGGAAAGAGCTCTCTCATCCCCACCTACCTCACAGGGTGTCTGTTGTGGGGAGGGGAAGGGAAGGGAAGGGAAGGGAAAGGAGTTTGTAAGCCGCTCTGAGACTCCAAGTGAAGGGCGGGATATAAATCCAATCTCTCTCTCTCTCTCTCTCTCTCTCTCTCCATATGTGAGGATTGAATGCATTAGCATATGTAATGGCATATATAATGTTAGAAGATGAGCAAGTACATTTCATGAGCCATTTAAAGTTTAAACTCCTGCTTTCTGCTCCCCATAGCTTTTTGCAGGGAGCAGAAGACAGGGGTTTCCAAACAGCTGAGTGGGAGTCCCACCACTCAGCTGTTCGGTTTGTGTTATGTTAGGGGCCAGCAGCCTGAATGCTGAGCTTGGCTCCTAAACACAACAGGGGCCAAGTATCCTAGGACTCCTAGAGTCCACCAATAGGAACTCTGGTGGGAGATTCAAACCCTCCAGTAAGACTGTGGGTGTGTCTTGGGTGGGTGTATATAGTTGGCCTTCTTGGCCAGTATGTGTTGTTGTTGTGTGGTATGCAAATAAACATTACCTGTTCAGCATGTGGTAGTCCAGACTTAAATGCTTTGAACAGTACACAACAGTTCAAATGACTCATAGCCATTTTGTGGGGATCTGAAAGCAGGGTTTAAATGGCTCTGACCCAGTTAAACCAAGCAGCTGAGTAGCTTTCTGCTCTTCATGAACTGCCATGGACTGTACCAAAATTTATGGAAGTTTGTGGTGGTTCTTCAGTTTGTGAATGTTGTTTTGTGAACCACAAACTGTCCAATATTTGTGATGAACTTTAGTTCATCAGCCAGTTCATGCCCATCCCTACTGATTATTATTAATGTCTTCAACTGGAGATCTAGAGAAATCACAGAATGGGGATCATACTGTTCCATCTAGGCTGAACACATGAAACTTACTTTTGGGTGATGGGGTGACTTCTTGGCTCTGCTCAGATTGATCCATGGGCCATGGCATGACCTTGACATTATGCAAAATGAATCGTTTTCCAAGTTACTTTTTATTTTTTACTTTAAAAGAAAAAGGCAATGCATAGCTCTGTCTCTAAAGTAATGCAGGTCAAAACCTGCAAAGTACCAGAGCATGCTGGGTCAAAAATGTTATACATAAAATAATCTGGAACTGATGCTGATGCAGATAAGAAATACTAGAGATTATCTGAAGTAATTTTCTAATGCTGGCAGAAAGAGAGTTCTCAAATACATCCCTGAGCAATTGTCGGGAAGATTGTTGCTAATTTATTTAATTATCCAGCCATCTATAGTGCTGATCAAATAATGGGCACTTGTACTTGTAATAATTATTCAATGGAGAACTGCCAGCATTGGCAATGAATGCTGTTTGACCACCTCTAATCATCTGAAATATTTTAGATTGTCATTACGGGAATTACCTGTCTAGCATTACCTCTTTCTGACAAGGCATCTGATTGCCCTCTGGTTCTCAACCTTCCTGTCTGATGATTAGCTAACTCTTCTGCCCTCATTACTCTTGTTTATATTAGCATTTGAGACTGTTCAGTTACTAGATCTGTACTTTGCTTCCCCTTAGCAGCTTGAGTCCTTTTGCTGAGACCATCTTAACAAGTCAATCCTGATTTTCAGTTATAATAATACATAGTGGGAGTATGCTTTTTATCAAGCATCATGATACAGTGTTAGTTAATATACAGATAGTGCTTACTGAATATGTATTCTTCACAATAGAACCCAGACATACAGCCTGGAGATGGAATGAGAATCCACAGTTAATTTTATATGACCAATCTATGCTACTTCTTCCTTACTGTATAGCAAATAATACATTCTAATGAACAATGAAAATAAATCAATATGGGTAGCCATGTTAGTCTGTCTGTAGCAGTGGAAAAGATCAAGAGTCCAGTGGCACCTTAAAGACTAACAAAATTTGTGGCAGGGTGTGAGCTTTTGTGAGTCACAGTAGTTACTCATGAAAGCTCATACCCTGCCACAAATTTTGTTAGTCTTTAAGGTGCCACTGGACTCTTGTTTTTTCTTCTTCTAATGAACAATGGTTTTTCACATCTGCTGTGTAATTTTTACCCTCTTCTATGTAACAGCCCTTTGGAGAGTTATGGAGTTCAGTCACATCCTCCTCAGTCTTCTTTTCTTTATACTAAATATACCCATTTCTCTCATTTTTCATCACAGGACACGTTTTCTAAAACTATACTATTTTTATTGTCTCCTGAACCTATTCTACTTTGTTCAGAAATGGACAAAATACTCCAAATGAGTTCTGACTAGGGAGGACTACTGGCAGGAGAAAAATCTTCCCTATTATACAAAGCCGTTTTCAAGATTCCAAGGGGCAAGATTCCATGGGGTGCCAAAATCAGTAGGCTGGACGGACTGCCACTCAAAAGGGGGTCCCTGGCCATTGGCTGCATTCTCTCCCTGCTTTGCCTCAGTCCCATCCACAGAGCCACCAGCCAGTATCCCGGCCTCAGTCTGGAGGGAGCCAGCAAAGTGGAAGGACCAACTGGGTGTTGGGTCCACTCTTCTCCTCCACCCACTGCCAGGTGGGTCTAATTGTCCCCTCAATGGCCTGGTTCTGTCAGTGAAAAGACAATGGAGTATCAGCATAACCCCCTCCACCGCACACTGCCAGTGTGCCCAGAATAAACTGTCAGAATAAACTGTCAGAAATAGGGGGCATTTCACACAGCACCCCGTAACACTTCAGGACCGGTACAAAGAACTGAAGAACGCTTGGGAGAAGGTAAACTGGCTCAGGAATGCCTACCCAATGGGAGAGGCATGTTTCTGTTTGAAAGGGCAACTATGCTCCGTTAGGAGACCGGTACTAATACGAGTCTGTGTAAAATGCTTGACAGAAACCGTTACAGAAGAGTTCCTGAAACGAAACATATTGGCTGTGTGAAATTCCTCAGACTCTTTCTCCTGCTTAGCTCCACCATGGCTGGCTGGCTAATGAGGTGGGCCAGCAACCAACAAACTGTTCCCTTCAATCCCCTGCAGGGCAGCTGACTTTCCCCATAGGGTTGCCAATCTCCATGTGGGACCTGGAGATCTCCCGCTGTTACAATTGATCTCCAGATGACAGAGATCAGTTCCCCTGGAGAAAACGGCTGCTTTGGAGGGTAGACCTTATGGCATTATAGTTTGCTGAGTCCTTCCATCCCCCCCCCCAAAAAATGCTGCCCACCAAAGGATCCACCCCCCAAATCTTCAGGTATTTCCATCATAGGGTTGCCAGGTCTAAGTTGGAAAATCCCTGGATACTTTGGGGGTGGATTCAGGAGAGGGTGGGGTTTGGGGAGGGGAGAGGCCTCAGCATGGTATAATGCCATAGAGTCCACCCTCCAAAGCAGTCGTATTCTCCAGGGGAGCTGATCTCTGTCAGCTGGGGATCCATTGTAAAAGCAGAAGATCCCCAGGCCGCACCTGGAGGTTGGGAACCCTATTCCATCATCAGAGCCAGGAACTATCCCCTCAGTGCCCATTTCTAGGCAACCAAGCTTGCTTCTCTGAAAGCCCCTATCCACACCTATGTTGGCCTTTGGGAGAAAACTCATTGGGGCCAGCTGAACAGAATGCCATAGAGGCCACCCTCCAAAGCA
Source organism: Lepidodactylus listeri (assembly GCA_029233225.1). NCBI lineage: Eukaryota > Metazoa > Chordata > Lepidosauria > Squamata > Gekkonidae > Lepidodactylus > Lepidodactylus listeri. Next base: position 132,455,124 of record JARCFY010000001.1, on the reverse strand, counting down.
GTCATTTTCTCCAAGGGAAGGGGAAGGATCTGTTGTCTGGAGTTCAATTGTGATACCTGGTGATCTTCAGGCTCCACCTGGAGGTTGGCTACCCTAGGCATTTGTGTTTGTGAGTGTGTTTGTGTCTGTGTGTGTTTGTGTCTGTGTTTGTGTGTGTGTGTTTGTATGTGTTTCTGTGTGTTTGTGTGTTTGTTTGTTTGTGTGTGTGTGTGTTGTATCTGTGTGTGTGTGTGTGTGTGTGTTGTATCTGTGTGTGTGTGTGTGTGTGTGTGTGTGTGTGTGGCGTAGAGGCTTGAAAAAAACCGGCAGTCTGAAATGGCAAACCGCTCCAAAGATGGCTCCAAAATGGTAGGGGAAGGGCTGTCTGAAACAGCTGTCACTGTACCAGTTTATTACAAGCCGGTAAGCAGGATCTGCTAGACCCATTGTTGCCAATCTCCAGGAGAGGGATGGAGATCATGCTAAATTACAACTGCTCTTCAGATGGCAGAGATCTTCCCCTAGAGAAAATGGTGAACTCTGTGTCATTATACCCTGCTGAGGTCACCACAGCAAATTGACGCTGAGTGCCCAAGGCCGGGGCACTCTCCCAGAGCCTCTTTCTAGAGCCTGTTGTATTTATTTCCACAACGGGCCTTATTCCTAGTATATATATAATTCTAAACAGCCCTGGGTGCTATTGTGACTGAAAGGTGGTATCTCCTAGTTCATCTATGCATTTGTTCATTCATTCATTGCAACTTGTCTGGCTACCAACAGTTTTCCAGGGGTCAGGTTAATTGTATTTTCAGTGTCTCGTTGGATCAGGCCAGAAATAACTTCCAGAAAATTCTTCTTGGCTTAAGAGATATGTGTTCTCCTTGGAGGGACGTATTGGATATTTTTGTATCTGGAGCAGAATGAAGACTGTGATAGAGCTACACAATACGGATGGTGGTGATTTGTTGGAGTTGAACTTGTAACACTGGGCATTGGGAACTCAAGGAAAATGTAAAAATTGTAGACGGTGGTGCTCCATTAAAAATTTCTTGACTATGTTATGAACTATGTAATTCTGGAAAATTTCCCTAGTGTTACAAATGGGCAACTCTTGAAAAAAACTGTGAAATGGTGCTTTGACATTGACCCAAAATGGAGAAAATGAATTGCAGAATGAAAAAAATTAGAAAAGTTGTAAACAGTGTTCTATGCCTGTCAGTTTCAATGGACTATGAAGGCTGCAGATTTTAGGATCCTGCCTAAAAAAATGTGTACAGGGGACCTTTATGCTAGCTCTGTTCTGAGCTATTCCTGAAATACCCATCTCCAAGGCCAAGAATTGAGGGGAGGGGGCTTTGTGCTGCAATGGGAGGGGAAGGGGGGGAAGTTGAACCTCTACTGATGTAAATCATTCTAACACAAAAATTGTACATGGGATCCAAGCCAGTAACTTTGCTTGAGGTTGCCCAGTAAATCTGATTGCTCTGCTTATAGGATATCCTCAAGAAAGCAGGATCCTAAATGATACCAAAAAAGAATGTTTTAGGCTTAGGGTTAGAAGATTTTTTACTACTGAACTATTCTATATGGTCAGGGTCAGGTCTGCCAAGTAACTGGATTTGTCTCGCTAGAAATTCTAGTTGAACATACTCATGTTATCTCAATACACCATTTACTCCATATAGATCTTAGAACTTTCCGAACATGCAATATTCTGAGATATAATAACATTAACCAACAGCCGTAAAGGCTTTTCAAGAACATCATTATCACTGCTGACTTGTGCTTATGGATAAAACAGTTTTTCTCTTTGATAACTTATCCTTCCAGCTGTATTGTTGATCTGAATTGGAAGTCGGTGGATGTGTTGACACTTGTTTTCCTGACTTTTCAGAGAACAACAAAGGGAGCCCCAGGAAAGCCATCATTTTGCTCTAAAGCGCATTTAGAGAGAGCAGCAACAGGAGAGGCTTCATAGAAGAGCACATTTGATCTGTATCACAAACATGATTGAATGAAAAAGGCTGTACTTTGTATAGTGTTGAAAGAAAACTCCCTGTGGTATGTTCCATTCCCCCCGACGTGCACATCAAATTGAATTAGCACACAGTGATCTGGTGAAAAATGTTGCTTGAATCAATCATTTTGGGGTGGTTATAGGAAAATGGCTGTGTATTCAGTCCAGCCTCCAAAAAAAAAATCAATGAGGCCTTGCTGACTTTCTGCGTGGGATATAATCAGAGCAACTTAGGCTCTGACTTATGTTTAGCTGTGATGAGAAGCCAGCACTCACAAGACAATGAACAGTTATTTTTAGCACAGGCAAGGCAATTGCAGAAATGCTTCAGTTTCACAAAGATATTTCTCAGCTGCTAACTGATCTCAGCATACATGGTTGTAAAGAGACTGTATAAAAGGCATACCTAGACATTTTTGCAGGTATAGGTGTAATAAATTAGTTTTATCTTGCGTTTTTCTTAAATTCTGTGGTATGTTTTATCAGTATATAGAAATATGCACAAATTGCTCTGTCTTTAAATCCCACATACATACAAATTCAGAAAAGGAAAAATGTGCAGAAGTAGTAGGGAGGGGAGGAAGTATGTTAAATAAAACAGTGAGGGAAATGTAAAGGAACATAATGAAGCTGCATTATATGGTCTGTGGCAGATCATTGGCTGGCTATTTCCTACTTTGACTGGTAGCAGTTATTTAGTAAAGTGAGGGATTTATAATTAGTGATGCTGGGGTTGAATGTTGAATCTTGTACAAGTAAAACATGTGCTGCATGAATCACAGAAGAATAACCCTAAAGTATGAGAAAATTTGATGTGCATTTAGACCATAGACTTGACTGGTATAAATGTTTATATTTCTTCCTAACATAATCTATTTATTGGCCACTGTTAGAGCAAGGAGAGAAAGAAGAGACAGAGAACATGCAGTTTGCATGCCCTGTGCCCCAAGTTCAGTTCTTAGGATCTCCAGTTAAAAATTTCAGGGCAAGATCTTTCATGAAAACTGGATAACTCTTAGAACTTGGGGTGCATACTATTGGATCAGATTGACCAGTTGTCTACAGCCCTCTACACAGTTGCCTGGGAAGAAGCTCCACTGAATAAAGTGGGAAGAAGAAGAAAAAAGAGAAGGAGGAGGAGATTAGATTTATACCCCACCCTTCACTACCCGAAGGAGTCTCAGAGCAGTTTACAATCCCTTTCCCTTCCCCTCCCCAGAACAGACACCCTGTGAGATAGGTGGGGCTGAGAGAGAGCTCTCTAGAACTGCCCTTGAGAGAACAGTTCTGAAAGAACTTATGATTGACCCAAGGTCACACCAGCAGCAGCATGTGGAGGAATGGGGAATCAAACCCGGTTCTCCCAGATTAGAGTCCGTGTTCTTAACCACTATACCAAACTGGCTCTTACTTCTAGAGAGTAAACATGGTAAGGATTACAATATATGTAATTATGTGCTGCTTTTATGAGACAAAGTTGTAATGGTTCTTCAGAAACCAGAAGAATAGCCAGAAGTGAAACAGTAGATGAAATTATGGAGTGGGGCCATAGGGAAGAGTATCTGATTTGCATGCAAAAGGTCTCAAATTCAATCCCTAGCAGCTCCAGTCAAAATAATTAGGTAGTAGGTGATCTGAAAGACCTCTACCTGAGAACATAGAGAGCCACTGAAAGTCTGAGTGGGCAATAGCGACCTTGACAGTCCAATGGTCTGATTCAGTATAAGGCAGCTTCATATGTTCAAGTTGTTGCACTGTGAGCAGACAAAATACAGGTTATGGGATCACACTTCCCTTTACATATTACCACAAACCTATGTGCTTGCATAGTCCCCATCCATGTGACTAAGAACTCTTGAGAAATAGTGTTTCCAATATCATGGACTGCATCTAGATTAGGGATTTCCAATCCTGCAGAGCCTGTGGACATTTTGGGAATGCTGAGAACAAGGAGAAGGCAAAAATCACAGAGCAGCTGCCATTGGTTGCTGGTGCCAGTCACAAAATACTCGAAAATTGGAAGTCAAGCCTCCTCCTACAATGGAGGCAGCTGTTTCTGAATGTGTGATCCCTCCACATAACAAAGGTAATATCTCTTGTCCTTTTCTGAAGCACCTCCTTCCCCTCTGAAGTAGAGGATAGCTGGCACTGGCTATTTGCTTTGAAGAAATGTTTCAAAGAAGAAGCAAATGGGTAGGCAGGACTGTGAATATACCTGCACTACAATCTTATTCAAGCTTTCTAACAGTATAATTGTCATCATGACTTCAGTGACACACTGTCAGATAATGCTGCCATCTCCTGACTGGGAGGTGGGATGAGTGAACATCAGGTAAACCAATCAATAGGCACCATGGTGCCCCATGAGGGTGAGGGAAGGAGTAACAGAGATGATAATGATCTCTGCTTGATGTATATAGTGTCTGACTGTGCCATTCAAAGCAGAGTTACATCCCTCTAAGTCCACTGAAGTCAATAAGTTTAGAAAAACAGGGTAGACTTTGCCTGTTCTGAGCCAAATATACTTTCAGAGGAGTTCAATAAGCAGGGTACAGCCACTGGAAAAGTCCTGTCTTCAATCAATATTTGCCTGACTTTACAATGTAAGAGTGCAAGGTAAAGGCATCTTAATGGTAATTTCAACTGGTGGTCAGGTTCATGCTCTAAAAAGGTGGTTTAGACACCATGCATTTAAGTTCTTAACAAATGTCTCAGGCTTGGATCCTATACAGCACTTGTGGATCATTTAGCCACTGTAACATTACTCTGTTCACACAGTACAAGCAGCCAAACTCCATAGTATGATCAGCAAGAGGTCTTCAATCTCTTGCACATACAGAAACATGCTACAGTATGCTCTAGGTTGTTGAGGGAAGTGAACTATGAATACTGTCATATGATCTAAGCCAATGTGTTTAAACTTTTGGGTATAGTTTAGAAACTCTAAAAGGCAATCTCTACATTTAAGCTTCATATTATACTAGTAGTGTTAATTACTGTGAAATCGGTATGACTTTCATTTGCCCAGACTTCCAAAGGTCTTTCAATTAAAACTTTCAAAAGCCATTTCTTGCAAAGATAATAGCAATAACTACCCAGGGCATGTGTCTTGTGAAAAATTAAGATGTTCAGAATGTTGATAGTTTTTGCCAAGTACAGGGTTTTTTTTAAGGGGGAAGCCATTGTTCACCGCTCACCTACTATAGTTAGCTCCATCTCTGCCACTAATGAATTATTGTGACTTCTGCGAGAAATCATATAGGACTGATGCAGTTCTTATTCTTTCTTGGCTTAATGTAGATTTATGTATGAAAAGGTCTTGTAAAACAAGAGCAAATCAAAACTATACTTTCTCACATCTTCAAAAGTAAATTTTGCTTGATTTATGAAAGTTTAAAATGACTACAAATGTTATGATGTGTAGAGTTTGACTACTAGCTTGTACTCTTATTTAAATGACAACTAGAGTTTTACCCCTTTGCCATTTTCCTAATCACATAATTGGTATTTTTTGAGTATGTGTTCAGTTGAATAAGATTCTCTAATCTGATTCGGCTACTGATATGCTCCCGAATAAAAACCATTCTGATTTGGCTTTTATTCAGATGCCCATCTCTGAACCAGGGAGGGACAGGGAAACAGACCAGAGAGGCATCTTTAAATGCTTCCCTGATCTATTTTTACTTCCCCAGCTAGCCTGCCATGGTGGCCAGCCAGAGAAGCGAAGGGGAGGCATCTTTAAATGCCTCCCTGAAGTGTCTTCACTTCCCCCAGTCGACTCTGACCCTGATCCCTGCTTTCTGCCACAAGCTATTCAAAAGTGTATTTCTTCGACAATGAAACGAAAGCCAAAAGTAAGCACTAAGTTTTATTACCTTTGAGAAAAATGGGTTCCTATAGTATCTGTACATGTCTAACCCCTTCTACATATTAGGAATCAATGCTTAGGAGCATTTCAGGCTACAATAGGGAATAGCCAGGCGCTACTTGTTACGTAGGCAGATAGAGTATATAGACTATCTATGCTGTCAAAGGATCATTCCTTTAGATACATAGTTATGCAACCGTGTCACCTTTTCCTCACCTTCATTTCTTCATAACCAGTTGAGTGAATTGCAAAGTTTGAGGAGGTGAACTGTATTTCCATCAAAATAGATCTTGCTGTCTTTCCTCACCCAAGAGTTAAAATATCAACTCAAAAGATTGCTTTGCTTAACAGCTTATGTATGCTTTGGGCTTAGAGCTAGGGAAATCAAGAAAAGGTATCTTGTTGCTAACAGCTTTATTTTCTTGGAATTCGGATGCAAAACCATTCAGCTTGACTCACCAAGTCCAAAGTAAGTTTCTGGTGCCAATATGTCTTTATACTCTGGCTGCTAATATATTGGCCTTGTTTTTCTCTAAGAGCTGGAACCTTGTTTCAGGACAAACGAATGAGTATATTGTCTGATGATGCACATGAGTGAATTACATAATGTGCCTGTTCAGTGGGAAGCTTGCAGTTATTGTCACTCCCGCTGTGGGTAGGAACAGACAAACATGTGATGATTTCCATGCTGGTTCAATGCTCTATCTAATGTGTAAATGCCTTCTGTGTAGGAAAAGTACAAAATGTCCTGAAGCCTAGGGATAGTTGTGTTACACTGGAAATTGTTTGTAGTTTCAGACCTCATCTATATGTTCCTGGTGTGAACATACTTTGTTCTGTTTACTACATACTTATTTGGTAGGTGAATTCCAAACTCTTCCTGGCGATTCAAGGCCCTTTCCACACTAGACCTTTAATCTTGGTTCAATGCTGTCTCCTTTTAGGTATTCTGCACTACACTTGAGTTCACCCCTCTTTTTATCCCTTTTTTTGCGGGGGTCAATTCTGCATTACACTATGGTCACCCTGGGTTCGGACCACTCTTGCCCCGGGATATATGGATCCTTTTGCCATGGGTTTTCCCTTGATCCAGAGTGGCCCCAGTGCAGATTTAAGTGTAGAATTTTTAACTCAGTGTCTATCCTCCCTGTCCCTTTCCCGCCATACATAGGACACTAAATCCGGGTTTACTGTTCACAGTACAGAATTTATAACCCAGGGCAGGCAAGCAAATTGGAGTGGTACAAAATTAGTGCAGAAAGGAACCCCCTGACTGCGCAAGCCAGCCAGACACGGGGTGGGGAGGGGGCAGCCTGCGGGCCAAGAGGGGAATCCCTGTGGATCCAGGAAGCCTGACCACGTGCCACTGCTGCCCACAGTCCTCGGCAGCAGAGTGAGAGAGCCCAAGCCGTGCCCCTCTCTCCTGTGCTGTCTCCCTGCCCCCAGCAGCGAACGGCCTCAGGCCAGGCCCGCGCAGGCGCCCCGGCCCGGCGCCCCCTGCTCTGATTCTCGGCCTCCCGAACCATGGAGGCTCCGCATCGCCGAGATGCGCCGCAATTAAGCTCGCAATTAGGGGGGACGGGCCCTGTTCAGCGCCACGCTGACGGCGCTCCCGCTGCTGCCATCTTCCAATCCTCCCTGATCCGTGAAGCGCCATCGGAGCGACCTCCGGGGGGAATCCGGCAATGATGGAATAACAAACGAGAGTCAGGGAGGAGGCGCAGAATGGAAATGAAGGAAACGGGGAAACAGAAAGCCATGGCGGCAGGCAGCTGCCGAGACCGCTAGCTCTCCGCTTGCAGAGCTGTAGGAAAGGTTTACAAACGGTCTCTCCGGAAGAGCTTTGCAAAGGCCCTTAAAGCGTTTGCGCTGCAAGCATATGGAGGAGGGGGAGACAGGGTTGGGTGGGAAGGGGTTTCTTTGCGTGTGGTGGGTGGGAGAGGGGTTTTTCCCCGGGAGTCTCGACAGGGGGGGAGGAGGGAACGGCCTTCCCAGGGCTGGTGGAGCGCCGCCGGCCTCGGGAGTCTCAACTGGGGGGAAAGAGGAGGGGAGGGCCTTCCCGGGGGGGAGCGGGGCTTTGATGGGGGGAGGCCGGGGGGGTGGGGCTTTGTTAAGTGCCCGCCCCCCCTCCTCTCTCCCGGAATGGCGCTCCGGCGTGCCCCAGCCCCAACGGAGCCCTGAGCAAATGAAGAAACATAAAAAGCAATATATATAAAGGAAAGAAGAAGAAGAAGAAGAAGGAGAGATTGGATTTATACCCTGCCCTTCACTTGTAGTCTCAGAGTGGCTTACAAACTCCTTTTCCTTCCCCTCCCCACAACAGACAGAACTCTGTGAGGTAGGTGGGGCTGAGAGAGCTCTGAGACAACTGTCCTTGAGAGAACAGCTGGTACAGAGCTATGGCTTACCCAAGGTCATCCAGCAGGTGCAAGTGGAGGAGTGGGGAATCAAACCCGGTTCTCCCAGATTAGAGTCCGCACACTTAACCACTACATCAAACTGGCTCTCCATGTAGTAGATTGTAATAGGCATGGTTAGTGCTTGGCTGATTTGACCACTCAACTAGCAGGTCAGCAGAAGTATAGTGTCCAGAAGTATAGTGTCCAGATCATGTGAAGTGATGGTACCGCTTTACTCTGCTCTGGTTAGACTTCACCTAAAGTATTGTGTTCAGTTGTGGGCACCACTATTTAAGAAGGATTAGAACGTGTCCAGAGGAGGGCAACAAAGATGGTGAGGGGTCTGGAGACCAAGGCCTATGAGGAAAGGTTGAAAGAGCTGGGTATGTTTAGCCTGGAGAGGAGATGACTGAGAGGTGACATGATAACCATCTTCAAGTACTTCAAGGGCTGTCACGTAGAGGTTGGTACAGAGTTGTTTTCTGTTGCCCCAGAAGGTCGGACCAGAACCAACAGGTTGAAATTAAATCAGAAGACTTTTGGCTAAACATCAGGAAGAACTTCCTGATTGTTAAGAGAGGTTCCTCAGTGGAACAGGCTTCCTCAGGAGGTGGTGGGCTCTCCTTCTTTGGAGGTTTTCAAACAGAGGCTAGATGGCCATCTGACAGCAATGCTGATACTGTGAATTTAGGCAAATTACGAGAGGGAGGGCAGGAAGGGTTGCCTTAGTGCTTTTTTCTTGTGGCCCTTTCTTACATGCCCAGGGGAATTCTGATTGTCACTTGGGGTCAGGAAGCAATTTTTCTCCAGGCCATTTTGGCCAGGGATCCTGAGGGGTTTTTTTGTCATCTTCTCGGCAGGGAACAGTGGTCACTGTGGGTGTGGAAGGGGTGGTATTTGTGAATTTCCTGCATTGTGATGGGGGTTGGACTAGATGACCCCAGAGGTCCCTTCCAACTCTGATTCTATTATTCTAAGTCAAACAAGAACCTCCAGGAGATGCTGATGTTCTAAAACTGATATACACAGTGCTCTGGTACAACCCAAAGGAGGCTGTACCACAGTTTTCTGTGTGTCTATTGGCTCTGTCAATTTTCCCCTAGGTATTCTTGTCTGTGGTTACTGCCACAAATAAGCTGTCACTACAGTACTTGGATCAAATATCATTTTCACCCAGACATAAATCAAGAGAGTAGGGATAACAATGAGATAACAGTTTCAGAAGAACAGTTTCAGTCAGGTGGGTAAACTGCCCTATAGCATGTACATTGTTGTTATGCAAACCTGCAAGCCACAACTAATCAAAGCACTGGGAATAGTATTGCACAGAAGCCCAAAGTGATCAATTTACTTTATAGCAACTTGGCACACTGAGCTCAGGAGACAAATCTAGTCCAGTTAAACAGCCGTCAACTCCAACCTTAAATCCTTGTGTGAATCCCTCATGCACTGCTGTACTTTGAAAACCATCACATTGCTCAGCGTAATTAGGCATGATTGTTTTAACAGCCTGGATTGACTGGCATTAATTAGCCATGTTGGGCTATTAGTCATTGTCCATAAATTTGCTCTTAGCATTCAGATCATGCTTGAATTTACTGGCAGAGAAACATGTGGACAATGTATTGATCTATATTGGGGGGGGGGGGGGGTTCAAGCCAACGTATATGTATCTTGTCAGGATAAGGCCTTTCAATGAAACAAAATAAAAACATTAAATAAAACCAAAGAAACCGTAAATTCTGGTTGTAAACAAATTTGAAACTATCAGGAAAACTCCTTCGAGTTTCAGAAGGAGACAGATTGCCTGCGGGAGAACCATTCTTTTCTATAGTACAGCTAACCTTTGCTTTTTATAGAAAATAAGAAGCATGATACGCCAAACACCCTTGAGAGGTCTGTGGTTGATTTCTTTAAAAATTTAGCCATTCAGACTAATGCAGAATTCATCCTCAGTCTTGTGGCGTGACCAGGTGACTTCAGATAGGGTTCAAATAAGGACAGAGCTCTGAAACTCTGCAAAGGGACAGAGTTTGTTCCAAGTTGCTACAATGCTATGATGGGAGAAGTTTCACTTTTGTAATTTCTTTCCTCCATAGATTAGGTCAGAAGGCATGTCCCATCTGTACTACAGCAAATCTATTCTGGTTGCAAACCTTGTGCCCAGCTTTTCTTTTTTGTGAGTTTTAAACAATGGTATGACAAGGAAACTGGCAGAGTTGGATTTTGGTGGTAGAAGGGTTAGGAGGTCTGTTGATTAGGCAGGGAGTTCATTGGGGACTTTAGGCATTTTGAAGACAGGTAAGATTTGGGTGCTGTTCCTGTCAAAAACAGCTAAAAATTAAAAGCCTTTTTTGTTCCATGTTGTAAGTCTGAATCAGCAAAACAGGAAACCTTCATAATGGTTCTAGATCCAGAGGAGTTAGCCATGTTAGTCTGTTCCTGCAAAATAGTAAAAATAGTAAAATAGTAAATATAGTAGTAAAAACAGTAAAAAGCCCAGTAGCACCTTTAAGACTAACAAACATATGACGTAGAGAGCTGTGTTTCTTGAAAGCTTATGCTACAATAAAGTTTGTTAGTCTTAAAGGTGCCACTGGGCTTTTTACTATTTTATAATGGTTATGGTTTGTCATGCCCCAGCTCTCCAGTAACTTGGTTACTGTAATACTGAGATGGCTGAAGGAGGGGAGACAACCAAGCCACACATAATATTGAAATAAACCTGTTTCTTAGTTATTTTCATCAAGCCTGCTATGTGGTTCCTTCAGGCCTATAATTCCCTCATAATAGGCCAAATGAATGTCAGGTGACACCCTGAGTCCAGGTGCTGCCCTCATTGAGAACTGGAAGATGAAATGATCCCCAAAGCCTCAAGTATAAAAAATAAAAGAATATTAAAAAGTAGGGTGTGGAATTTAACTCCCTAGTTTCTAGGTCTGGAGACAGGGTGTCATCACAAATGTTTTCTTCTGCTTGATAAATAAATTACCATATAAGGTTGAAACTGATTGTGCTGCTCTCTAGCATCACCTAAGAAAAATTTCTTTCTTGTATCAAAAGGAGGAAATCTGTACTGTGTGAGTCACTGCTCTCAAATCACAATGGCTACTGAATTAACAAAGGAACAAATGTATAAGACCTAGAACAATGCTCTCAGGATGGTTTTACTGCAGGGACAAAGCAGGGCAAGAATGTCAATGAAAAATATGAATTAATATTATATGCACGTGCAGGATTAGCCTAGAACCCCCAAAATGTGACACAGGCCTCTTTAAGAAGAGGTGCCTACCAAGAGTTTTTAGAAAGTGGGCAGGGCAAGGTGGGGCTGATTGCTGGGCACATTTAAAAAAAAAAATTGCTTCAGCAGCAACTGCCATTAAAGCAAAGGTAGCATCTTCATTGTGTGACTGAAGCTATATGTAAGCAAGAAAATACTTTTAAGCAATATGTTCTTTTTAAAAAGCATCATTTTAAACCTAGCTTCCGCCTGAAACGTGAAAGAGTAATGCATAACCTCGCTCCCTGACAGTTTGTGGTTGTCTCTGCTTCCTGCAGCAGCCATATTTTGTAGTTGTGCCCACCAACCTGTGTCAGAATCCCGAAGGTGCCCACAGGCCAAAAAAGATTGGGGACCCTTGGCACAGAACATTCAAAAACAGTTGCATTTGATAAAAATTACAGAAGTTTCAGCCTGTTTATTATAAGGAAATCACTGGCTTTTAATTCTTTTCTTCGACGCCTCACAAGGAAATACTGTGAGAGAAACTGGCTGTACCTTTGTACATCCTCAACAGAATCACTGGCCAGTGCAGGAGTTTCTAAGGTGCATGCCAGGATGTCCATTCAGTTCATGTGTGGCACTGGTCATGCTTGTCATCTAATGTGAGCCCCACAATGCATTCTTACGGGACAACTGGTAATGGCAGGCAAACTGTCCTTTGCAGAAGCCTGCCTGCCTGGGCGTCACTTTGACAACTCCTCCCCTAGTAACTTCAGAGTCTCCCAGAGGAGTGCTTCCAGAGAACCATAGTTAAAGGTGAAATGGGTTGTGGTCACACATGCCAGATACAGCAGGGGGGGGAAGTGAGGCTATTTCCTCTGGAGGAATTTGACCTGCAGTTGCGAGATCACACCTCCCTTTGAAGCTGCAGGCACAGCCCATCAGTGTGTGATCAAACACAACTACAGGTGAGTGGGGGGGGGTTGCCATTTGTTTCCTATGCACTTAAACAAGGAATCGATAAATTGCACCTCTGCACTAAGTACTCCCTATGGAGTTTGTGATGATGCGCATACTGAGAAGGGGGGGAAACAAATGCATGGAGTCAGGATGGCCTGATCAGACCATCCCGACAGCATGAGAGTGCACTGAAGCAATCAGACAGGGGAAAGTCCATCCATGGCCCATTGCAACCCGTTTACTTCCGGATTTTCCCTGGTGTCTTTTAACTCAGCTTCTGCAGCGGAGCAGAACAGGTTGCTGATGGCTGCAAGACGCTTCCCAGGTATTGCTGTCTGATTGCTCCCTTTAAATCCACCCAGCATTTGTACCTATGTTGGGTCTAATTGTGCATATGATTGCAGCCATGGACAGGTTTTTAACTGAACAGCAGCCAGTGTCTTCAGTGCTATGAACTGCTGCAACAGCAACATTAAACAAAAATCCAACTTCTTCATATTTTTTTAATAGACACATGTGGAAGCAGCTCTTGGTGGAAGCCAGCATCTTCCTATAGCTATATAAAATGAACATATTCAGTGGAGTGGAATCTAGTCACATGTGCTGCATCAGATTGTCCCCCAATCTGGAATGACAAGACAGACAACTGTTTGGTGTCAAACAAGGGCCACTTTATTAACTATTTAAGTATCAACAACAATGGCAAGGATTAGCTGGAAGTGCTTACCAGTTCTGCTCTCCTTACCCTATAACTCTGCCACTTGCAAGGTCAAGCCTCTGCTTTGGCCGACACAGCTATTTAACAGCCCAAGGCTGCCCTAATCCCTTGCCATAAATCTTCTAAAAACACATCATTGCCCTTGTTTGAAAGGTGCACCCCATCATCCCTGTACAGATCGGCTAACTCGACCCGTATCTTGGTGTGAGGCAAGTAACGCCCCAAACCTGCTTCCATGACTTTATCTGGCAATTAATCTTTTGCCACGTCCGATCCAAACCCCATGGGTCCCCCAAGCCGCACCACACATAGCGTGGCAACATTGCCGACCATATTAGCAGTGTATCCAGCTATCGTGCCTGGATATTGGCCAGATCAGCTTTCACCTGAAATACCAATGCAATGCCTTTCAACAGGCCAAGATCATTTCCTCCCAGGTGAAGCAACAAAATGTGTGGGGGAGGAACACTCCTCACCCCAAACAGTAGCGTGAGGAGACCAGGCCATCTCATGCCTCTCCTACCCAGCCACTCAACTTCAGCCCATTTGCTGAGACCCAACTGAGAACCCACGGGAGTTCTCTTGGCCCGATGAGCAGCCCAAAAAACCATACTGTGGCCACAGATCAGGACTCTTCGTCTCACCCACCAGCCACCAGAACCTGAAATGAGAATTACAAAAATAACATGTTCAAAACTTGCAACGTCTAACATAGATTCTGTAACATTGAGAGCGCCAACAGCCAATATCCTGAATAGCGGCCGGAGAGTAACCCATAGCAGCTGCAGTAGATGCAGCCCCAATCCGAAAGGAATGGGTCCCAAAATGAAAGGCTCCCAGGCCCAACTCTTTCAGTGCCCTCTGTGTCACTAACCAAAACTGATATTTCATGAGTAAGGAACCATCACGGTGGCAAAACAGGGCCCCATCAACAGACCCACGCCAAGACAAGTAATGTCGGAGCGCCATAACAGGGCAAAGTTCCTCATCCTCGCACTGACCCAACACCACCTCCAAACCTTTGCCTTTCTGGTCCATTTTTGAGTGGCGAATCAACACCTTGACCTTCTGCCCCATAAAGGAGAGATCCCGCAAACGGAGGGCATGGCCAGAGCTGTCGTTTTTAGAGGCGGCCACCAGCTCACTAACTTGAAGTGCCCCGAAAAAGGCGACCAATGCTGCCGCATGAAAAAGTGCAGCTTCATAGGGGTCTGAACAAAGGTGAGGCCATAAAGCCCTTCCTGGCCCCAAAAGCCACAAGCCTTTCAAAACCGAGGGGGTCAGCAGCTCCCCAGTGTCTTTCCCAGGTGGGCGCTCATGCAACCAGCCCTCCAAAATCTTCCTAATCCTAAAATCACCCGTATTATAAACATGACCAGCTGCCTTACTGGCAAAAGCCAGTGAGGCCAGTTTACCCCAAATAGAATTAAGCTAAACCCTTCTTCTTTAAAAAAAACCCCACAGAACTGAATAATGTGGGAAACCGGAATAGGCCAAACTTGTGTCAGGCCAACAGAACACCTGAACAAGACAAAATCCTGACCTGCTCGCTTATAAGCTTTCTGGGTTGATGGTGCCAGGGCTAAACCAAGCGCCCTGTCTGCTTCAGCCCACCAATCTCCCAAAAACTCACAGGCATCCTTATCGGGGAGAGGTCTGCTTCCGGAAACAACTGGCGGAATTGCTCAGTCCGTTTACGGAAAAGAGCGTCTGCAACCCCATTACTAACTCCGGGAATGTGCGGAGCCTTAAACAATATGTTATGTTTCAAACAAACCAATGTAAAAACCCTAACTAGTGCCATAACCCACTCTGATCTAGAAGTCAACGAATTGATAACCTGCACCGTGGCTAGATTGTCGCACCAAAAATGAACTGTGCGACCTGCAAAGTCTGACGTCCATAACCGAACAGCCACTACAGTCGGGAAAAACTCTAAAAAGGTCAGGTCCTTAACCCAACCCGCCTGGAACCAACCCACTGGCCAATCTTCGGCACACCAGTGTCTCCTAAAATAAACTCCAAAACCGGAGGACCCAGCTGCATCAGAGACGACTTGCAGCTCAGTCTCAACCAATAACTCTTCCTGCCAAAAAGAAACCCCATTGTAGGACTTCAAAAATTCCATCCATACCAAAAGGTCTTGCCGAATCCCATGAGTTATCCTAGTTCTATGATGAGGCCGGCACAAGCCTGCCATAGCGTTGCAAAGGCGACAAACAAACACCCTGCCCGGGGTCACACTTTGCAAGCAAAGGTGAGGTGGCCCACAAGATGCTGTAACTCAATCAAAGATATCTTCCTAAGGGGGACCACTGAAGCTACAAGATGTCGCAGGTCCTGCAGTTTTTGTAATGGCAGCCTACACAACTGCTGCTCCATATCTATCTCTATTCCTAAAAATACAAGAACACACTTAGGGCCCTCCATTTTTTCATGAGCCAGCAGGACTCCCAATTCCCCTGTTAACTGAATAAAGGACTTGAGGAGAAATTGGCAATTGCCACTACCAGTGCGCCTGGTGAATAAAAAATCGTCAAGGTAGTGCGCCGTGCTCTGCTTGCCAGTCCAAAAACGCAGGGACCACTCTAAAAAGGAACTAAATTTCTCAAATGCAGAACAGGAAACTAAGCACCCCATCAGGAGAGCCAGGTCCATATAAAACGCCCCTTCAAAGGCAAAACCTAACAACTCAAAATCCCCTGGGTGAACAGGAAGGAGGTGGAAGGCGGACTTAATATCGCACTTCGCCAGCTCAGCGCCCCATCCGCAGCTACGTACCACCTTCAAGGCCTGGTCAAAAGAAGTGTACCGGACAGAACAAAGCTCATGTGGTATTGCATCGTTCACTAAGGTCCCATGTGGGTAGGACAAGTGGTGAATGAGGCAATACTCTCCCTCCGTTTTCTTTGGGACAACACCGAAAGGGGACACCTGTAAATTGGGAACCGGTGGGGCCGCAAAGGGGCCCAAAACCCTACCTTTCTCACATTCTTTCCTTATCTTCAGCCACACAATGTGCTCCATCCCCACCAAAGACCTAAGATTAGGGGCCAAATAAGGCTTCCTGTCTCCTTGATAACGAATTCGGAAACCAAAACTAAAACCATTCAGTAAATAACACCCGTCATCTTCATTGGGGTAATCTAAGTATGCATTCCAAAACTGCTACGTTAGTGGGACTAGGCCACTTTGTCAGGTGTACCTTGCTGCCCACCTCCTCCAGGCGGGCGCTTATCACTCCAGGAGCCCGCTTGGGCCTGGGGCAGCTGGAGAGAGGGTGGGGGCCAGAACACAAGAGGCATTCATGCCAAAAGGAACAAACTTTCCTACTACACACGCCTTGGGAAGTAAACTCCCAATGAAGTGGGCATTTTTGAAAAACCTAGCCGGCCGCTCCCTTGGCACTGGACAGCCCGGGCAACCTGTGAACCACATGGCCACTATCAGAGTGATCACCTGGTGCCGGATGCACAGGGTCCACATGCTGGAGCCACAGGGACAGATGAATCTGATCCCACCGGAGTGATCGGTTCATGGCAGCCCACATGCGAAAACCTTCATCATACTCCAACCAACCAAAGCCAACAAACCCTGTGTATGCTTTATAGATTATGTCCATATACTGCAACAAGGAAGAAGCCCTCCAAGGCTGCAAATGGACAATGATGCCTGTATAAATCAGGAAACCCGGGTACCAATTTGGCCAACACCTATCAGCCCTGCGCTTCTTAATATGCTCCTTGTCCCGGTCATCAAGATCCTCCTTATCTTTCTTCTCCAATTCCCTAAATAAAAGGGTGAAAACATCTACGTAAATGCCTCTTAGAATCCAATCTCTGGTGGCGGATGGCAGGTGGTCACCAAGAGGTAAAACCAAATCCCCACTGGGCAAGGCCTTAGCAGGCACTTCTTCACATGACTGACCCCCGGGTGCTGGCACTGACCACCCTGGCCACCCTGAATGCGAGCACTGGCAAGGCGCCGGAGTGATGCCACACCCACACCCTAAAGTGTGGTGACGCAGCCCACTGCCCCCAGGCGGGGATGAACCCAGGGTAGATGTCTTCCCTAAAGCTCCGGTGTGACCAGATCCCCATGGCCACCCCTGCGCCTCATTTAGGTGCAGAGCAGACTTATCCACCCCAGGCGTCGGTCCCTTGTACTGCTCCAACTACTGGACCGAGGCACCTTCCTCGTGAGGATCGCCCACATCGTGCGACGTGGATGACCCACTACCTTGACCATCTTCCAGCATAGCTAAGCAAGCCAAGACCTTCTCCTGGAAAGAAGAGACCGGGTTAGGCTTCCCTTTCTTAGCCCCTGGGGAACTGGCAACAGCCTCAGAGGGCTGCTGTCGCTGCTGCTCGAGTGCCGACAGTCAAACCAAAATAGCAGCGTTGATAGGGTCTCCTTCCTCATCAGATGATACAGGTTCAGGTGGCAAAACTGGAGGGGGCCGTGGCACAGGCCGCTTAGGGGCGGGCCCCTTACCCTTCAAAGACCCCTGACCCTTCTTTGGAGTCATATTTCAACTCACAGTGAGCCTACCCCACTGCTAAGAAGAGGCCCTGCAATTCAACCAACCACCAACAGGGGGAGGAAGGGCTGCAAGGTGTGCACACACCGGCAGGAGAAAGGAAAGTGAAAACAGCACACTAAGCTGGGAGGGAAGGGGGGGATGTGAGGGGGAGGACAACGGCCCAACGGCTCAGCCCCGCACCGAAAGCTCGTATCCCACACACCCTCCCCCACCAAAAAGAAAGAAAAGGGAGAATAAAATATAAGGACACCAGATCAACACCCCCTTTGCCACCAATGAAAATTGGCCCTCAGGCCAGGAAGGCAAATGCCAGTGTCACCAATAGGCCACCAACCAGCCTGAGAGGGTGGGGGGGAAAGGGGGGAGCTGAGGCTGCCACCCAACCGCCCCGCTGCCGAGAAGAGAAGGGGGGTGCTGCTGTCGCCACCACCACCACCCACACAAGGAGGCACGCAGCCTCCGCACCAGAAGAGGGAGAGGGAAGAAAACTCCCAGCTGCCGGCAAGGACGCCGACTCAGCCTCCGACCTCCGAAGACCGGCCCGAGCCCTGTGAGCAGCAGCCGGTCGCCGCACTGCGCAACCAGCACTGCCAAGAAGACGCACACTCCACAGCTGCACCAAAGAAAAAAGGGGGGGCCAGCCAAAGGGCTTCCACCGCTCTGAAGCCTCTGTGGCAAGCCCAAGGCTGGCAGGCCCAACTGGCCAAACACCGTGCACATCCTACTGGGCCGAGCATGAGGTGCAAACTGCGGAGGTGGGGGCGGAACCATGCCTATAAGGCTGGCGCTGCCCCCGCCATTGCGATGCAAGGCATTGCAAGCAGTCGCCTGCCCCACCCTCCTCCTGGGTGGCAAAACAGCCACCGAGTCCCACGGCCTTGCCGGGGACGCTGGAGCCAAGTTTCCAAAGCAACAGTGTGCATTCTCTTCCTCCACCTGCAAATTCAAAGTGCAAAACTGCATCTTGTTCTCTCTCTGTATCTCCCAGTCTCTGAAAAGTGCCCTGTGCCAAAGGCTGGAGAGAAATTCTAGGCTATTAAAAACCAGTAAGCTGCTTTAGTTAAGCCATGGATCATTCAGCTGTTGACGGGCAGGCAAAGCCATAATGAGAGGCCCATTCTCAATCAAGTGAGCCAAACACATAGCAATAGTTTATTATTAAATGATCGTTTGGTCATGTTTTCCAAAGCCTACAAATGGACTACAGTTTTTCTCAAAGGGCAGCAGATGTTTTAGATAAGCTGTCTCCCTATCATGAAGAAAAGTCAGTGAAATGGAAATCTCCTTATGTCAAATTCTCAGCATTAGGAAGGGGAAAAAAATCTTCTGGACCCGTTAGTTCAATATAAATTGTGTGGTTGCCACTTCATCCCCATAGACTACTGTCAAGGGTGTGAGTTACCTTTGGGATTCCATTCTGTCAAACATGCTTTTAAAAAAAAATCAAAATAAGAATTTGATGCTCACAGTCACTTTCATCTTTATGGTTGATTCAGCCTTGCGAGTGCTGCTCAAATGAGTGAATGTACTTCTTAATGTGCCTTGAGGAGCTGCTTCCCTTCTTCATGTATTTTCATTGTCATCTTCCTAGATGTTGCTTCAGGACTCAATAGTTATTCATTACCTCAGGGGGGAAAAACAACTTGTATTGTTGGTACTCAGGACAGAGCAATTGTTCTGTTTCCCTTTGGGACTAAAGCACTCTCATTATTTCACATCCTAGGAAAAACTGGTCATTACATAAACAATTTTTTAAAATTGTGAGCTCTGAAAGTTTTTTTAGTTTTTGGCGAACTATTTAATGACAACCTCCCCCCCCCCACACACACACACATACACACAAGTGGCTAGACAGGGAACACTTTAGTAGAAAGCTTTTTTAAAACAAACAAACAAAATTGCTCTGTACAGCTATTATATTTCTCTAATTTTGTTTTTGCTAATTGGTATAAGCAAGCTATATAAAAGACACAATGTTATTCTTGTTTAATATGTGTGAGGGTGCCATAGTGAGACTCCCAAACACCAGGCATCGGCCTGGCACCTCTCTTGGCTTGACCAGATATAAATCTAGCCAGGTTGGAAGTTAAGCAAGCAAAGGTGCCCAGAGTGCAGAAGGGGCCTCCTCCCACCATACCTCAGTCTGGCTCAAAAGGGCCCAGAGCAGACAGAATTTTTGAGGTGGATTCCAAAGCTGGCAAGCATACAACTCAGGGCACCAAATGCCCACAATGGCCTTTCTAAACAAATGTGTCACATGAAAAAAAAACGCTCTCTGTAATGAGTGTATAATGTAAACTAGACCAAATTCTTGCTTTATTGATAATTCATAGTGTGGTCTAAAAGCTTGTTTGTATGAAGTGCATAAGTTAGTCTTCTGAAGCATGTTTGGAAAAAAGTTCTAGGGTTGCCAGCGTTCCAGATCAAAACAACCACCACCACCACAAAAACAAGTCCTGCCCCTTTAATAGAAACTTAATTGTTATTTACCAGGTGATGTTATTTACCCCCATGCCTTGAAAAAGTTCAGCTACCTATTGCCACAATTTAAGTCTTTATTAAAGGGGTAAGACTTTTTTTTTCTTTTATAGAGACTGCTGGCAACCCTGTCAAAAACATTTTTTAAAAACATTCTTGAAGTTCTTCAGAGAACTTATTCACATATTACTTTTTGATGTGCTCAAATTACCACACAGTAACTTCTTGTCAACACAACAGATTTAAGATTTTGAAGAATTGGCCCTGTGGAGTCACAGGGATAACATTGTCTGGTTTGCAGTGTATGTGGGCAAACATACATATCATGTGAGTGTTTATGGGAGATTTTAAAAAGAAAGACACAAAAAGGAACTTGAACTGAATAAGACATTGCAAAGGCTTGTTATCTACTGAATAAGAAATAACTATCAACGAGGAACTTGGATTTGACTGAAATTTCTCAGCCAGGATTGGGTGAGTGAAAGGGGAGAGAGAGGTTTTTTTTCCAGTTGGAATGTAAGTAGCAGCTGGTAAGTGACAATTGGAACATAAAAGGTGGAGAGAAGTACCTGAACAGCAGACAGCCAATTTCCTTTGAAATATATGAAGTAAAATCTAGCACTTAGAAACATTAGGAATAATATGTTACAATTATAAGATAAACTGTCAGAAGAAAGGCAGCATACATTTATCTTCTGTTTAATTTTAAGAATAGTTCATCTCAATTGCTTAATATGTTTGTATCTTAAAATGAAAAATTCTAAGTTTGTTCACAGTTAATGTCTTTAATTTGAACACCTGGTTATTTGAGTCAAAAACTGCACAGAGATTCAAGATGTGAATCCATGGTACCTAAGGTTATCAAAGGTTATCTGGTTAAGAAGGCTGTGAATGTTTCTTTTTTTAATAAGAAGGGAAAGACTGTTTTCTAAATAAGCAACAAGAGGTATCACATACAAAAAAGAAGAGTGAAAAGTACAGTACAGGACTGTTATCTTGACAATGGTTGTAGTCACACGCACCAGAAAAACTGGGTGGGGAGGGAAGAGAGGCTATTTCCTACAGCGGAATTGGACCCGCAGTTGCACAATCATACTTCCCTTTGAAGCTGCAGACACAGTCCATCAGTGTGTGATCAGACGCAATTACGGGTGAGTTGGAGTTTTTTGTCCCATTTTTTTCCCCATGTTGAATCACACTTCTACACCAAGGACTCCCTATGGAGTTTGCAATGATGTGCATACTACGAGGGGGCGGCGGCAGAAACAATGGCACGAAGTTGGGATGGACTGATCAAATTATCCCAACACCATGAGAGTGCGCTGGAGTGATCAGACACAGGAAAGTCCGTCCGTGGCCCATTGCAACCCATTTAGTACCAGGTTTTCCCTGATGTCTTTTAACTCTGCTTCTGCGGCGGAGCAAAACGGGTTGCCGACAGCTGCAGGGCGTTTCCCATATATTGTCTGATTGCTCTCTTTAAATCCACCCGGCATTCATGCCTACGTTGGATCTAATTGTACATATGATCGTGGCCTTTGTGTCAGTGGTGGTAGTGACTGCATAGTAACTGAAACCAGGGGAGGAAGTAAGCTGGTGTGACCTGGTATGGAGTACCAATAAGACTTCTACCTTGCATCTTCTACTCTGAAAACCTGTGTGTGTATGCACCCATATGTGTGTGAGAGAGAGTGAGAGACATAGGCGTCAACTTCAGGGGGGCTGGGGAGCTGGAGCTTTCTGCCCCCCTGAACTTTTCCAGGAAGTGCTGAGCCTCCCCTGGAGACAATGGCCTGTGATGTCTCTGGCCCAGGCCCAGCTCCCGCCCCCAGAAACTGGAAAGTCTACGCCTTTGGTGAGAGAGAGGGGAGAGGGAGGGGGAGATTTAAGGTTTTTTTATCCATGAGAGAAACCAGCAGTCCTTCAGGCTTGAAAATTCTAAGATCCCAGTAGATAGACAAATGTGATCATATTGATGCTGCCGTGGTTTGCCCCATCATGGTGGTGACTATACTGTATTATATTTATTTTGTTTGTATTTCACCCAAGCATCTCAGAGGAGCACGTTTATCTTCACAAATAGCTATGTGCTGTTGGTTAACCTGACTTCCCAACTTCATACAGTGGCCAAATGAGGATTTGAAATCAGGTTTCCAGGGTCAAAGTCCGACACTCTGTTTACTACATCATGTTAACTGGGTCAAGGAGAAGGCTTCAGAAGAAAAGTTCACTATGTTTCTCCTTGAAATCTTGCCTTACCACAAGGTATTAGATAAATACATTTATCATCTTCAGCCTTTGGAACTAACATGATACTAATATCAACCACAAGTACATATTCTGTTGAAAACAATGTTGAACCTACCATTGATTTTAATTATGTTGGCTTGTTCCCAAATCCCCCAGATATTTGCTTTGTCTTTCTATCTGTCTCTCTGACCTTGATGCTGATTTAGCAGAGCTTCATTACCTATGAATGTAATATATGTGACATCAAGAAATATATGCCAGCAGTTAGAGCACCAGGCTGTAACAAGGTTTGTCACAAAGTTTGATTCTTTACTTTGTCATGTCACATTAAGGGTAGTTTCCTTCCACCAAGAACATAGCAATTAGCTGCTCTACGCCTCAGAGTTTACCTTGAACAATTTCTAAAGCATGGTCAATAATTCTGTGGCTTCAGCTGCTACTGAAAGGGCTTATGAGAGAGGGTTGCCATCTGAAGGGCCTTCAAAATATAGAAAGCACTTGTGAGAGCTCAAATAATGTGTTAGGCATGTTGGAACATTCATAGTACTTGATTAGACTATACCATCCTCATAAGGTATGAAATTAAAGCTGCTTGTTGTGCTTTTTTTTTTTTTTGCAATATTTTTTTCCTGATTATATGAAGAAAGAGCAGTCGTTTGTGTCCTTTCATCAAGGTTTGGAGCCTTCCTCTGGCCTAAGGAGTCTTCTTCCAATAGCAGTGGTTGTTTGTGTGGCAGAAGAGCCCTTCCGTCAAAGCCTCTTCAGGCTGGATAAAGGGTTCAAACTTTGCTGAGACTAATGTTAGGATAAGAATCCAGTTCCTTGGAATAAGAAACAGGTTACGAACCTGTTGTGAGAGGACATAGTAGAGCCCAACTGTAGCTAAATGTGAGGGTAGATGCATAGTTTACCATTCTCAGTCACAAATCTGTTGCTTTCATACCTCTCCTGTCGCTGATCTGCCACTCTGCATTGTACTTTTTCCTTCGATTTATCACATTATTCGCATTATTCATCCCTGATAAAGATGACATGAACTAGCCCATCACACATATAGGCCTCCAACAGGTGATTTTATGTCAGAAATGCTGTAAGGTATATGACAGAGAGGAGAGGAAATCCTTGACCGCTGAAAGAGCAGTGCCATTTGGATGTCTGAACAGGAGAATTTAGGAAATAACTAGAGATGCATGGGACAGTTGCCTAGCAATGGCTGGAGCTCAGTGGAATATTGCTAGACAACAGATGCTTGTTTCTCCAGTTTCCTCAGACTTGTCAGCCTTCAGTCCCATGTGGCTCTTAAGCAAGGACACTTTCAAAGGCAAGATAAGTAAGCAAGCAGGAGAAGGGAGGGTGTGAGAAAACAGAAAAGACCCTGTATGTGCTTTTACTAGAATAGTAAGGATGCTGGTTTACCTCACACCAAGCTGAAACATCAGAATGGTGTCAGATGATTAATTAGCAAATTCAGACATAGCATAATTGAGCAACATCTCTAAATATGAACAGATATTAAAATTGTTATTGTGAGAATACAGAGTAATCCAGTAGTTTGAGCGTCTTTACTTTTGAGAAAAATCAATAGTGCGAAGGAACAAAAAGAATTCAGTGCCTATCAGATCACAATAAATTACCCAGGCAAATTTTCAGATTATGTAGATGCAGCAGAGGTCCAGCTGCAGTCAGATTATTGGGGCCAGTCCAATGATTCTGGAGTCCAAGGATACACTGGTAGTGTATTCTAATTTCATAGATGCTGAGATTATTAATGACAGTAGCAGGAGTTTGAGTCGCTGAGGTGACAGGCCTATAGTGTCTTCCTAATGGCTCTGCTTAAAGCAAATACATGTACACGTGAAGCTGCCTCATACTGGATCAGACCATCGGTCCATCAGGGTCAGTACTGTCTACACACACTGACAGTGGCTCTCCAGGGTCTCAGGCAAAGGTCTTTCACATCACCTACTGCTTGGTCCTTTTTAACTGCAGATACCAGGGGCTGAACATGGGACCTTCTACATGCCAAGCAGATGCTCTATCACTGAGTCACTCACACCCACTACAAAACCTGAGCTTTACTCAAATTTATTACTGTTCTTGCTTTTGTAGTTTGGACATTGTCTTAGTCTCATAGGCTCAGTTTGGACATTGTCAAGAACTAGTTTGTAATGGGGTAGAGCTTAAGAGCAAAGGATCATCATAAATCAGGAAATGGAACCATGTAGGGTGGGTGGTAGCTGGTGGGTCAGTGGAGTGTCTAGATGTACCTGGTAACAAAAGCACCCAAGCACAAAGTTAATAATCTGTCCATTTAGGTTTCTTCCTTCAACTGTGATTTTACTGCTTCCCTGGGGACCCTGAAAATGAGACTAAGCCCCCCAAAACTGCAGGTCAGAATTAAGATACATGTCAATGCTATCTGTAATGTCAGTATTTGGATTTAATAGGGTTATATATGAAGCTGCTCTTAATGTGCAGTGCGGATGTAGTGCTAACCTATCAAAAAATGAACACCAATATGTTTGCTGAATCCTGAAGCCTCTCAGTGCACAAAGAGATGCATTGAAGATCACAGTTCTCCATCAGCCTGTAAATGGTAAATTGTGCAGGCCTGAAGCCATGATTCAGACTGCGGTCATGCAAGAAGGATAATGAATTAACCCTTTAGTCCATGCTAACTTTGTTAATAGAAATTGGACTTCATATTAGCATATTAAAAGGCCAAGGTGGAGTTTAAAGGAGATCTTTAAAATACTAATGACAATGTGAACAACTTGGTTTTGTTTAGCAAAGCAGAGGGGTCTGTGTTTGGTTAACTGTTTTATATATTATACTAGGAATAAGGCCCGTTGTGGAAATAAATACAATGGTAGGGTTGCCAAGTCTTACTTTGAAAATAGCAGGGGAGTCCTGTTCTTTCTTCCGTAGCCCTGCATGTGCGCCGAAATGACGTCACCCGGAAGTGACATCATCATGCTGGGCACGTTGCTGGGGTGACCCTTTGGTAATCACCCTAAAACTCTATGGTAACATAAGAGTTTTCAGGGTGATTGCTAGAGCATTGCCCCAGCAATGTGCCCAGTGTGATGATGTCACTTCTGGGTGATGTCATCATGCTGGGCACATCGGCTTGATTGGGCCATTTTGGGGGTGGAGTTCTCCCTTCCAGCCGGATCTGGACCAGCAGATTGGGGACCCATTTAGTGGGGGAATCCCTGCCCTCGGGGGGACTTGGCAGCCTTATACAATGGGCTCTAGAAAAAGGCTATGGGAAAGTGCCAAGGCCTTGGCCACTCAGTGTCAATTTGCTGTGGCAACCTCAGGTATAATAACCTCAGGTATAATGACACAGAGTCCACCATTTTCTCCAGAGGAACTGATCTCTGCTACCTGAAGAGTAGTTGTAATTTTGAGTGATCTCCAGCCTTCACCTGGGGATTGGCAACAATGGATACTCAGGAGGAAATGGCTGGTTTGGAGGGTGGAGTCTATGGCATTGTACCTGTCTGAGATCCAACCCTTCCTCAAACCCCACCCTCTCCAGTCTTCACCCCTCAAATCCTCAGAAATTTCCCAACCTGGAGTTGGCAACCCTATCTCCCTCCTTGCCAAGCATCAGCCTGCCATTATCTGCCCCTCTGATTTCAGCTTTCCATCTCCTCCCCCCTTCCTCCTGGAGATCAGTTGTAATTCTGAGTGATCTCCCCTCCTCACCTGGAGACTGGTAACAGTGGTTCCCCAGGAGGGAATGGCTGGTTGGGAAGGTGGAGTCTATGGCACTGTACTTGTCTGAGGTCCCACCCCTCCTCAAACCTCACCCTCTCCAGGTTCCATTCCTCAAATTTCCAGGAATTTCCCACCTGGAGTTGGCAACCCCAACTCCTTCCCAGCCAATCAGCAACCTACCTTTATTTTCCCCTCACTGTTCAGCTTTCCATCTCCTCCCCCCCACAGCCTCTAC
Organism: Lepidodactylus listeri; assembly: GCA_029233225.1. Taxonomy (NCBI): domain Eukaryota; kingdom Metazoa; phylum Chordata; class Lepidosauria; order Squamata; family Gekkonidae; genus Lepidodactylus; species Lepidodactylus listeri. The sequence goes on along the minus strand of JARCFY010000001.1, from coordinate 132,428,728 downwards.
CATTCTCTGAAGCCCTGACTGCCACGTCACATTAGCTGTCATTGGGGGGGGGGCATCTCAGCAGGGTCTAAGGACACAGAGTCCACCATTTTCTCCAGTGGAACTAATTTCTGCCATCTGGAGAGCAGTTGTAATTCTGAGTGATCTCCAGCCCTCACCTGGAGATTGGCAACAATGATTTCCTTGGTCGGGAGGGCGGGATAGAAATTTAAATAAATAAATTTCCCTGGAGGAAAAGTAGTCTTTCTCTGCAATGGGGACCAAAGTAGCTTACATCATTCTCCTTTCCCCCTTTTGACTAGTACAACAATCCTGTGAGGTATGTTAGGCTGAAAGTCTGTGACTGGTTCAAAATCAGCCACTCAGCTTCTACAGCAAGAACCTGAATCTATCAGACCCTGCTCTAAAGCACTGATTGCCATGCCTAGGGTAGCCAACCTCCAGGTGGAGCCTGAAGATCGCCAAGTATCACAACTGAACTCCAGACAACAGTTCTTTCCCGCCCAGAGAAAATAACTGCTTTGGAAGGTGGACTTTATGGCATTCCTTCCAGCTGTGGCCTCTTACCTCCCCAAACCCTGGCTTCCATAGTCTCTACCAGAACATCTCCAGGAATCTCCCTACAACCTACCCTGGCAACCTAGCAACCCTAGGCAACCTAGCAACTCCCTACAACCTACCCTGGCAACCCTAGTCGGGACTGGTCCCAATGAGTTCCTCACAAAGGCCTGCAAAGGGTTTCCTTCCTTTGTCTAAACCAAGCTTGGTTGCCTACTGTGGCTAAATGGGCTCCAGTTTACAACTCAGCTGTTCACCTCCCACCCTCATCCCATGGGCGTATCTCACTCCTTAACTTCCCTGCCACCAGTCACTGAATTGTCACTGCCTTTTTAGAGGGACAGTGGGACCCCTGTGACCAAATCTCCCTATTAGGAGATAGAATCCCCAATCTTTGGGGGATCCCTGGAAAGTTGGTAACCCAAAGGTCTGGCCTTTCCGGGCTTCCCTGGGCTATCCCCTCCCTTTGATATTGTACAGAGTGGGGGAGACCAGGGTTCCTTTCGGGCCAGAGCGAGGCGGAGCAAAGCTCCACCAGCTCAGAAGTGGCCACTAGGGCAGCCACGGACCGAATCAGATTCTCTGATCTGATTCAGCCCGCTGCCAAATTGCTGCCGAAATTCGGCAGCAACTTTAAAAGTGACTGGAGGGGAGGGGGTTTGGGGGAGAGGCTCCAAACTTGCAGGGTAGCTGCTGGGGCCTCTCCTCGAAATGCCCACCAAGTTTCAAGAAGATTGGACCAGGGGGTCCAATTCTACGGGCCCCCAAACAGGTTGCTGCCATTCCCTCCATTGTTCTCTATGGTGGGGGGAAAAGTCACATTTTTTCCCACCATAGAGAACAATGGAGGGGATGGGATAACCTGTTTGGGGGGCCATAGAATTGGACGCCGTGGTCCAATCTTCTTGAAACTTGGTGGGTATTTCTAGGAGAGGCCTCAGCAGCTATCCTGCAAGTTTGGAGCCTCTCCCTCAGACCCCCTTTCCTCCAACCCCTCATATACCCTATGAGTTTTTGCCATTGATTTCAATGGCCCATAGGGTATAATGGGGCTGAAACTGACATTCCCTTTCTGACACACTTTCGGTGATGTCAGGGTACATGGCATATGCTAATGAGTTATGCTAATGAGTTATGCTAATGAGCTCCTGCACCTCTTTTTCTATGAAAGGACCCCTGGGGGAGGCTATGCACAACAGATTATTAGCCCAAATAAAATAATTTATTTAACTATTTACACCATTATGGAGCACACACACACACTAAATGAATAAGGCACAACTGTAGATGTAAGCGCACACTATGAACCAACAGGGCATAAATCAACAGGGGTTAAACACAATCCTCTTTCCCTACACACAATACTCTCTCTACCTCTGAAGGTTGTGAGCTCAGGATAGGATCTCTCCTTGCACCGGCCTCTGGGGAAACTTCCATTCATTCCCTAAACCAGCCGACTGTGGATTGGCTGAATCTCTGCTGCCTCCTAGGGTTTCCTCCCCACGTCTCTGGATTGTAGCCTGGGTCAGCACAGGCAATAGGAGCCTTTCCTAACATGACAAATGGATGGCCTGGAGTCTATATTGATGGTGCCCCACCGCTTGGGATGGTCCCTCTTTTCCCGCACTTTTTGGCCTTGGGGATGCTGGGAACTGTAGTCCAGCAGATGAGGAAGCCCCATTCAACCTAGTGAGTGATACCCCTGCAGGCCCCTCTCTGGAACTACAGCTCAATTGAACCTTATGGGGAAACATTTTAAACAAACCACAGATAGCAGCCATCTTATAAACACAGGTAACTGCCGTTTCGTTACACCCACCAACAGCTACTGAGGTAATAGTTAGTCCCACACAGAAAGCAAACAAGAGAAGCGTCTTCGTCAAGAGAGAAAGCCATCTGCCAGTAATTCTGACAGGGCACAGTGGCTGAAGGAGTGGGCTGGGAAGAAGAACAGATCCAGCACCCAGCCAATGGCACATGAGTACTCACAGCCAGTGGATAGGGGCAGCTTCTGATTGACCGGTCAGGGTACCAAAGGTTGTGGGTGCATGTGGAATGTTGAGGCAAGAGGGACATGAAAACTCAAATATTATATAGAGAGATATGTATTTTTTTAAGTTTGCTGCCTTGGAGACCCTACATTGGGAGGAAATGTGTCATAGAAATGTTTTCAGTAAATAAATGTATTCAATAAATAAAATTAAATTAAAAAATCCCACATGGCCTCATTCCAAACCATGGCTGCTCATGTCATTTCACAAGTACAGAAAAAGAGATCTGTAATCTTCTTAGCCCTCAGTGGAGAAAATATGGTATTAACAAGAGCTAAAACCAGAATTCTGAGCTAAAAGCTGCTTCTAGTGAAACACTTATGAAGTTACTCAGTCATTTCATGGGAACGGAGTTGAATGACTGCTTGAAGTTCAAGCATATCACATCCAGCATCAATTTCTCTTATTAATTGCACTCCAGTGAGTTCACTTTTATCTAAATGGACACTAGTTTGGGAAGAAAGCCTCTTGAATTATATTTGGGGACTTAACAAGCTTAGACATGGTCTGAGGTTTGGAAATTCTGCAACTCATTGTTATTTGTTAAAAAAAACTATTATTTTAGATATTGTTGTCATCTTTTGCAGTGTGGATGACTAGTTTCCCTATAATTGTGTATACCATGTATGGCCAATAATTGGACTTTGCATACAATCTTTCCTTATATATAATTCACTCGAGGGTGGCACATTCTGAACATTCCACATGCTCCTAAATCAGTTGGCTCCATGATGTGTCACTCAGAAGCTGTCCCTATCCACTGGCTACATTGCCTGAGTCCCACACACAGTACGCTCCATCAGCTATTGGCCCATCAGCTGCCACTCATTAGTACTTGCATGCCATTGGCTGAGTGCTGGGTCTGCTCCTCTTCCCCGCCCACTCCAGCCACTGTTCCCTGTCAGAATTACTGGCAGACGGCTCTCTCTCCTGATGAAGACATTTCGCCTCCTTGGCTCCTCTGTAGGACTAACTTTTCCCTCAGTGGCTGTTGGTAGGCAACCAAGCTTGGTTCTGTCAGTAAAAAGAGAAAGGAACGAAACCCTTTCCACACCTTTGTGAGGAACTCATTGGGGCCAGTCCTGACTAGGTTTGCCAGCTACAGGTTGGGAAATTCCTACTGAGCCCCCCCCCCCACAATGCTGCCCTCTACAGGACCCCCCCCCCCAAATCTCCAGGTATTTTCCTACTCAGAGCTGGGAACCCTACCTTTCCCTCAGTGCCTGTTGCTGGTCAAGCAAGTTTGGTTCTGTCAGTAAAAGGCCCTTTCCACACCTATTTTGGCCTTCAGGAGAAAACTCATTGTGTCCTTATACCCTGCTGAGATGGCCCCCCATGACAGCCAGTGTGACGTGGCAGTCAGTGCTTCAAAGCACAGTAGAGGCTGCAGGTGTGGGGGGGGGGGAGAGATGGAAAGCTGAACAGTGAAAGGGGAATAAAGGTAAGTTAATGCTTGGCTGGGGAGGAGATAGGGTTGCCAACTCCAGGTGGGAAATTCCTGGAGATTTGAGGGATGGAGCCTGGAGAGGGTGAGGTTCAAGGAGGGGTGGAGCCTCAGACAGGTACAATGCCATAGACTCCACCTGCCCAACCAGCCATTCTCTCCTGGGGAACCACTGTTGCCAATCTCCAGGTGAGGGCTGGAGAGCACTCAGAATAACAACTGCTCTGCAGATGGCATAGAGTAGTTCCTCTGGATAAAATGGTTGTCTCTGGGTGCATTCAGATGGCGTGCTGGAGCTGGCTGGAGCCGCCTCGAAACGCCCCACTTCGGACTGGCGTGAAGTGCATGCAAGCAGCTCCCCAGTGTCTACACGGGAGCGTGCATTGGGCTTTTTTTATTTTTCGCTGCTTGCACATGCGCATAAGCCATCACACAAAAATACAATCTAGTGCATGTGCAAAAGCAGGAGAACAAAGCCTCTCACTCACCCAAGCGCCGTGACTTGCGCTGAGAGAACACTTCCCTTTAAACTTTTACTCCAAAACTGGTCTCTGTGGCATCCAGAACAGAGAAGTAGTGGCCATTTTTTAAAACATTTATTTTTTGGAAAGGTGTAGAAACGCTCATGCACATATCACTGACGGTAAAAAAAAATGGTGGTCAAAAAGCAGAAGCCAGAGGCTTCCGTGGGGGGGGGGGGCTTAAAGACTCGGAAGTAGCTCGGCAACAGCTCCGCGATCACACGGGGAGAAGGCGGCTTGAGCCGGAAGAGGATGGGAGAAACCACCTTGGGACCTAGTCTCAAAAATGCGACACTTTGAGACAGCATTTGGTCTGGTAGGTGATGGCTGGGGATGGGAGGCAGCTGTGGCTGTCTGAACACTCAAATTTGAGCCAGCTCAAAGCGTTTCGAACCGGCTCAAATCTGCGCATCTGAACGCACCCTCTGTGTCATTATACCCTGCTGAGGTTGCCACAGCAAATTGACACTGAGTGGCCAAGGCCTTGGCATTCTCCCAGAGCCTCTTTCTAGAGCCCATTGTATTTATTTCCACAACGGGCCTTATTCCTAGTTTATAATAATTGCATTTAGAATAATTACTAAAAAGAAGTTGACAATCTAATTTTTAAAATGACTTGCCCTCAACAAATATTTTATTATGCATTTTGTGTGAGTGTGTACACATGCACACACACACATACAGGCACACAAACACATACAGGCACACAAACCATCATATACCACCTCTCCATAATGTGTCCAAGGCAATTTACAATAAAAGCAAAGAGTAAAACAACAAAGACACAATCATTAGCAAATATCTCTGAAGTGTATTGACTGGAAAGTGCCAGTAAAGGAAATTGATCATAGCCACAATTTCGATGATTAAGAATCTGAGACACTGAGGGTTTTTTAAGAACTTCAAGACAAGCCTGGAAGCAGCAAGACACTGGATTTGTATTGGATTTGTGGACATGTCCATTCAGGACCAACAATTCCATGCAGCTAGGGTTCTGGGAATGTGACTACCCAGAGAAACAGTTGGCCCAATGGGGTAAGCTGGTTTTTAAGAGCAAGTGAATACGTAAGGCAAACTGCTTGAGTCATAAGATACAAGAATACATGAATCATGCATTTTCTTTCATAGGAACAACATACACCTTTGGATCCACTGTTTTATTTCTAACTTGGACTATAGGGTAGCCAATCTCTATGGTTTTTAAAAAAGCACTAGTCCATTTTATGTCCAACCAATATTAAACAGCAGGTTACAATGCTGACCTAGTGGGAAGGGCAGAATTACCATGATGCTAATCTGTTGTGGATATTGTCTAGGCTTGTCTACTTCCTCCCTCCTGGTCCACAGTTTGATCATCTGAGGAAGAGGTTGAACACTCTGAGAAATGACAAGCAATCAGCACTGTGAGATGTCTCACAGGTAAGGACTAAGGCAGCAAAAAGGCAGGAGGGGAAAATGTATGTGACTTTGCACCTTGGTGATCTTTGTTAATCCTTGCAAAGATTTTGCTTTTCTTATTATGCAGAACATTCTCATGAGAAACTTGCTTCTGAATGGTCAGGGTCACTCTTTGTCATGGCACGAGAGAGAAACCTGTACACAGGGAAGTCTTCATAAGTCTTGTTCACTTCTGAACAAGCATTGCACCAGAGCTGGGGACTGCAGCAAATATGTATACTATTACTCAGTAAATTGGATTTTGACAAGCAAAGTAAATCAATAGGGGTATCTATGAATACTTCATAAAGCTGACTCAGTCAGGTTTATACACTATTCATTCTTGGTGTGATATTGTGAGCTGCAAGCCCCCCTCCTCTTTTTAGTTATGAAAAAGTGGTTTTCTCTCCACAGAGCCAGTTTCTTCACCGAGTCCAAGTAGGGAGATGATATAATTTTGAGAGATAACTTTTATGTCCGGAATTGTTCTTGGAGATGTGTAGCACAGCCACATACGATTTACATGGCAATTTTTCTTGTCTGCCTCCTGTGAGTGAGTCCAGAGTCTTTCCATTTGTCAGTATAAGAAAAATACTGTACTGTTCACATAGGAAATCAATGCCATTGCCACTCTTCAGACCACTTTTCTGAAGCTGAAAAGGTCAGGGCTTGCCATTACATATGCACATGATGCTGTTGCATTGCTTACTACCTGTGGGCTCAATGTGCATTTAAGAGAAGTCCTCGCTAATGTTACCAAGAGAAATTTGTTATGCTTCCATTAGTAGCTTTCAAAGCAGGAGATCCAGTTTCCCCACACCCAAGTTCTCCACAGCCCCACAGCAGCTTCAGGGAATGGCTGTTAAAAATAAATGAGAGCCTGTTTGAGCTTCGAATGCTACCGCGAGAGGAGGGAGGACTCCTGCCTGCTCCCCCAGTCATTTCCCTGTGCTGTAACCGGCACGCGCGCTGGGGTGGTGGCGGCAGTATTTCCCTGTTCTTACTGTTCCACATGCACAGAGTACTCCACAGGGAGTGGCAAAAATGGGAAATAACTCCCCGCAGCACCATTTTAATGCAGGAAAATGGCTTGGGGGAGAAAGCAGGAGTATTCATTCCTCCTGTAGCTGCATTCCATGCCCAAATGGGCTCTCCTTTATTTTTTAACAGCCATTCCCTGCAGGTGCTGTGAGGCTGAGGGGAAACAGAGTTGGGTGCAGGCAGTCAAAACAATGGTTACCACAGTTCCACAAGTTTCATTTGTAAGCTAATTATGCAGGAGGGGTTTTGGGGAGGGGGGGAGAAGGGAGCAACGCTTCCAGTTTCCAAAGACCCTGAAAGGATCTTCCAAATCTCCTGATGAAAAGCAATTGACACAGCAATTTATTAATATAAGAGGAAAGTCTCATGGGGAGAGGAAATCCCCTTTTCTCACCCTGACTGTCACCACTGTCATCCCCCTCTGATTTGCCTTCCCCCTTCAGCCTTGCATACCTGCTGTCCTTTCCCCACTGTCTCAGTGATCTGGCTCACCTTGCCTTGGCTGACATTCCCCTACCGGCTTAAGCTTCCCTCCTCATCCTGCCCACTCATTTGCCTTGTTCCTGAGCTGCCCCCAGCTTCCCCTTCTCACCCATTTCTGGTAGCTGTTACTACTCTGTTTTTATGCACCTTTTCAAATTTATTTATTTATTTATTTATTTATTTCATTTATATCCCGCCTTACCAGTTTTTAGGCCGGCTCAAGGCGGCTTACAACATAAAAACCATCAGGTTAACACTAAAAACAGTTAAAACAGCAATACATGCAATTACAGAATAAATACAAAGATGGCGACAGAAATTGCTACAGAATCCTCATATTGCCCAAACTCTGGCAATTTTTTAAAATTTAAATATATGTGCACAGGTACAAATGTTGCTATTAACTGGTGGGGTTAGGGTTGCCAGGTCCCCCCTTGCCACCAGCAGGGAATGTGAGGTAGGGTTCCCAGATCCAGGCCGGAAACTCCTGGAAGTTTGAGGATAGGGACCTCAGTGGGATCCAGTACCAATGCCATAGTGTCCACTCTCCAACCAATGCTCCCTCTAAGCTGTGGAGTCCTGTGAGCAAAAATTCTCCTTTGTGAGCTACTGGCATTAAAGTTGTGAGCAGATTATTTAGCTACTGCATAAATTAGTTTGCTCTGGAGCCATCCTTCCTGATCTAAGACAAAAAAGTGTGAGCCAGTGGCTAGAAAACTGTGAGCTAGCTCACACTAACTCAGCTTAGAGGGAACACTGCCTCCAACCACTTTCTCCAGGGGCACTGATCATTGCAGTCTGGAGATAAACTATAATTCCAGGAGATCCCCATGTCCCACCTGAAGGCTGGAATCCCAGGGGTGGGGTTGTACTCCCCAATTATTTTTTTCTAAAACTAAGATGTGTTTGCAAATGTGGGGTTCCCCTGGGTTTGCCTCACTCTGTATAGGAGTCACAGTATAGATTTTCCTAGTTACATCAAGGCCAGCCCTTGGCTATTGGACACATAGCCATCAAATGTACACATGTATCCCCCTCCTCTACATGTATGTGTGTGTAATATACACGTGCCAGGCTTATTTCCATGTTCTCCCATGTAAGAAGTCTAAATAGCAAGGAATAACATAGAAATAGTTGCAGTCCTACCATTTCATTCACTGTTTTTTTAAATACCATGGATGTCAATATAATGAACACACTGTTTGGCTTTCTAATAGAAACATAATTGTTTTGTGCAGATTTTGTGTTCAGAAAATGCCTGCAAGGTTGGTTAAGCCAGTTTTGTTTCCTTAAGGTCCAGGCGAGAGAATGTAATGCTTCCCCACACACTATTGTAATTTAGTTCAAAGCAGCTCTTAGCAAACATGTTTATTTCTCTCTTAGATATATATTGTTATGAGACAAACTGCCACAATATTAGTATACACCCTTTTCCAGTAGTTATTTTAAACCTGAATTGTTGGTCGTGTTTCCTGAAAGCAGTATGTGGCTTTTTAAATGTGTTCACCTGTGTTCAATTTCCTCCGCTTTTCCCAAGCCCTTTTGACTGCTCTAGCTCTTTTTTTTCTGGTTAAATGCCTGAGTGGCAAAATAGGAAGTGAACCATAGTGTGTAATTAAGTTCTCTATATGCTTAATGTACTCATTAGTGCTACCGAGAAATTTGCTTTTGGGTGGAATCACGGGAGGGAAGCAGTGCATTCAACAGCTTTTTAGGAGAGCTATAGAGATGACCAACATTTAAGTAAAAAATCTTTGTAAAAGCACTGGATTTTTTTTCAAATTAAAAGCCAGCTCCAATCCAAAGCATGTGACAAATTGCACCTGCTCTGTACGTTTTCACAGAATGCAATGTGTTAGATTATTTTATGACAAGTAATGCAAAGCAATGCAGAGTGTGGCATGTTGAGAATAGCTTGATCAGTATTCAACACTAGGAAACCAAAATAGATTATGTTCTATGAAGCTAGTAGCTCAGGGTGAAACAAAAAATGACAAGAAGAGGACCAGAGGATGTAGTGGGTTGCTTTCCCAGAGTAATGATTCCTGCCTGCTGTGAATAAAAATAGCCATCCCCAAATAACACAATTCAGCAGTGCTAATTTGATAGTTGAGTGTGCTTATGAGTGTTTAATGGAGTGGAGTGAATAATCCATAGGGAGCAATTTACTTGAAATGTTTGAGACCCCATTTTCCCCTCTGAACATAAAATAACGCCACTTAAAATTACTTGCATTTATTCACTTTTATAATATTATTTTAATCCTGTGTCAGATGATTGACTAGTCTCTAAACCTGGACAAAACACATTTGGGGGTTAGGGTGGCATTAAAATGATTTAGCCCTGTCAGGGAACTGGAAGAGAAGAATATATTACCCAGGACCTGAAATAAACAAAAACTATTTCTAAAAGCTGCACCATGTTTTTCCACACAATAAATACTTCTTCATGCAACTTAAACTCAGATCTCCACCCCCCCATCAAAAGAACTACTGCAAAATCAACATATGGTTAATTTATGTTTATTTTGGATACAGTCCAGTAGGAAATTCTCCTCATGCAGCTTGTCATGCTCTTGATTCAATAATTTTTTGGATCCAAGATGCAGTTGAACACTGGATAAAATTTTATTAACTACTTACATAATAGGTAATTATTAGAAGAAGAGCGAAACTGCTACCTTTGCCAAATTAGAGACGTAGGATGTTATAGTAAAAAAAATTAGGAACAATTATCTGAAGCGATGGTACCCTCACATCTTTCCTTCTACAAAAACAAAAGAACACTCAACAATTATTCAACAATTCTCTGTCCCTGGGTTCCTCAGCCTATTAGTTCTGTGAGGTATAACTGACATTTCTGCTTCTGCTTTCTCTTTTGGTTATTTTGTCTATATCTGCTGTCTGATGCACCTGAGCACAACTTAAAGCTTTCTTGGTTCAGATTTTGTTATACCCGCTGCCAACTCATTTTCTTCCACTTGCTTAGAAATCAAATAAAGATTTCTTCTTCTGTCGATGAAGATTTAAATGGAAAACCTCATGTGCTACTTTCTATCTTAAAATGTTCTATGTCAAGCTTACATAGCGTTCATGATCAGGTGGCTTCCCCCTCTCCTATTGCCCTCTCATAAAGACTGAGGTGTTTCTTGAGTAATCATGGCCCTTTGTGCTTGTTTTCTATTTTTTGTGTGTGTAGTTTGCTGAAACCTATGCTATTTCTTGTAGAATCCATATTTCAGTAGTAACTTTTGTACATAACAGAACTGGGAATGGCAGTGCTCAACATCTGCATGATCATTGGTTGAGGTAGTTGTGCAGTGGTAATAGCCCAACATGACAATGTGCATAATATCATGGACCCCATGCAAGGCTCCAAATGTTTGGATTTTAAAAATGCATGTTTTCAAGATACTTTTAGTTCCTTTCAATGGGGTATGTTTGGCCAGTTGTTGTGATCCAGAAACAGTCATTTCCAAATAGCCCATTAGTGTGCTTTATACAGTTCCAGTCAGCCTAGTAGACATTCTTGTTCAGTTTTCCTGAGCTAATTGAGAGAGCTCCAAGGTGAAATTCTAAAACCACACTTCATTATATTTTCTAATTACCTCAGCAGATGCCATTAACTTAAGCAAAAGTGAATTACAGGATGTGTGCGCATACAACTCTGAAGGCAGAAAATGAGCTGTCCTTTGTTTCAGAGAATCAAACCTATTAGTTGACTGTTTTGAGGAGTTTTGAAGTTAAAAAATGAAATAAAGAGGAAAATGGTTACAAACACAAAAGGTTTAACTAGTCTTTGCTGAATTGTAACTATCTCTTCATCATGCTTCATAAAGCTCATGCAATTTGACCTTGAATTAAAGGGCTTCCACTCCAAAACAGAAAGTAATTGTATGTCTGATGTTCAAAACATTGTGTTACAATGAAATTAGCCTTGCACAGGAGGAAATATTACAAGGGAAAACATCCCATTAAGGTTCTGTAAATCTTTGGAGTGCACCATTATTTTTCAAATGGTTGAAATAACTGTGAAGACATATAACCTGTCTGCTGCAGAAATTCATCCCCTGCATGTTCAATACCATTTTATGTGAAAAGGCAGTAAAGGGTCTAACAATGGGTTCTGTAACTTTTCTAATAACATTGGGAGAGGAGAAATCAGTTGTCATTTTATTTTATTTTTTAAAATGAAGCAATTCACTGAGGAAGCTGTTATATGTGCCTGTGTGTTTGCTATAGTATTTCCTGAACAACCTGCTGACACTTACTTATTCAACGTAAATGGGCATTCCAAAGAACTGGGCAACTGACATATTTTGATAAAATTATAAAAAGCCTTTGGGAAGTCCAGAACAGGATTACAGTCTAGATAAATTGTTGAGAGAGCTTTAGAATAAAGGATTGGTGTGTAAGGTTTTTTGTTGTTGTTGTTGTTGTTTTAAAAAAACAGGCATTTTAAAAATTAGATATTATTTTCCTAATATGACTTAAAAAATATTTTAGGAGCTGTGGTAACTAAATTCATGCAGTTTCTGTCCTTATTATTTCTTTTTGAACATGCAGTGGCCCACCTCTATTAATATGGAAACCATTACACACAATATACTTACTAGAAAGGAAGGCAAACCTGAGTGTAAGATGACCAAGCTAAAAAAATGTTATACACCCTAACATTTTTTGACTGAACACAACTGTAATTTGTATGTGAATGTAAGACACACATCCTCCCCATTTTTTATGACAGACCTGGTTTGGGGGATGTGAATTGTAAATTGTAAATACTGTATCTAGCAGCCCAGAAGTGAGGTGTGCATCTCCATGCATCTAGCAGTACAATGGGTTGCAGATTAATGTAATGAAGATATGGGAACATAACTGCCTTTTGGGTGGTTGGTCAACTGAACTGGGCTCTAAAATTATGAAGGAGGAAGATGAAGGATGCAAGAAACAGGGAGGCTGGGAGGGGGTTCTTCTAAGTAATTCTGTCAGAAATGGTCTTAGACAAACCTAAGCTGTTTTTCAGCTTTGGGGGCAATTAACTCACTTTCCCAAGACAAAATGATATAAGCAAAGATGATCCCAATTCTGAAAATGAGATCTCTTTTGAGCCTGTATGCTGTTTTTGTGCTTGCATGGTTAACATTCATCAGACTGGACAGCTGAGGTTCGTAGCAGCTTGTTGGTACATGCTCTGAAGTTTCTCCTTCAGCTAGCCCTTTATTTCCCTTACTGGTTTGTATGACACTTCTCTGGTAATAAAAGCTGAAGGGCGGGGGGTGTTGTTTGTTTTGGTAAATTAAATAATAAATGTCACCATATCTGCTGTTACCTCCTAGCTTCACAAAAGGATCCATGCTGGGATACATGGAACATGGGCAAAGTGTTACGATGCATAAAATTCCCTGAAGAAGAGTTGTGCCTTCACAAATGATGCAGAAACATGCTGTATTTGCTAGAGAGAAAGAGAGAGATGTTGATTAGAAACATTTCTCCATTATTTGAGCTGTAGTTCACCATCATTAGCTGAATTTATTTTATTTATTTACCAGACACATCTTTTTTAACACCTGATTCACACAAGATGTGCAGACCCGTATCTATCATCTTTCAGTTGAAATACCATAAGACCTGGCACTAAATTGCTTCAAAGTGCAGTTGACATGAAATGAGTACCTTTCTTTTCTCTGGACACTAGCTATGACACTCATTGATTGCTACCAGTGCTCAACCTGAAAAAAATGGAACCTGTTTCTTGACAGACCATGAGTACTAGACAAATTAGTGACTCCACAGCTCCAGCTCCCTGTAGCAATGGAGGTGGCTTTTATCCTTAGTCAGTACTTTGACTACTGCTGGGAGAGGACAGAGTTGAGAGGTGATAAGCAGACCTGATAACTTCTAGCTCTAAAGAAATTCATCACATAGCTATACATAAATAATCCTCTATGTTAGTTAATTAAATGTCCCACTTCACTGCTTTGTATTCTTCAGGCTCAGTACAAAACTGACCTCACAGCAGTGGCCCAAAGCCTTTACATTTGCTACATTAACAACATCTTGTTGTCAGCTACGCTGCCATTTCCTGGCCAGGGGTTGGGACTCGACCAGTGACCTCACCCTCTGGAATGTGCTCATGTGCTGTTTAGTTGTCTGGCTTCCTTATCACGCTCCACTTTTGCTACGCTCCCAGCTTCCGCCTGCTTTGCCTGCTCGCTCCGCTCCCAGCTTGCTCAAGGTCTGGGATAAATCCTCCCTTACCATGTTATTCTTTCTACAGCTGGTCTCAAAAACATTTTAGTAAAAGTTCCCTGGGAACAAAAAACACAATAACTTGCTTGCCACCATTTCTGTGTGAAACCTGTTTAGGGGGTTGGGAGAACTTTTTACGTTTTATGATTGGTGTAGAGGCAGTGAGGGGGGTTCCAGTTACTTAGTATAATACTAACTGTTTGTTTACAATAAAGTCATTACTAACAGAAAAAGTGTAAGTATTCCAATAAGAATCTCTTTGCAAATAAAGGACTTTCTGATTAAGAAGACCTGTTGCAGACTGCATCTTTTGGGACAACCTCACACTTGTAACTGAGGGGAAGGGAAGCCAACTAGGTTCTCCAAGTTCATTAAAGAGGCAGTGTGGGTCCCTTTGGTTTCAAGAAAGGGCCTGTCACAACCACCCACAACAATAATAGCCTTTAGGCTTGGAAAGGAGGAAATCCCTTGTTCATTTTCTACTCCAGATAGGGCTTAACGTATTTAAGAATAACACAACTTCAGTGAGCTATAAAATAATGCCAGGATAAGTATGCAGAGTAGTGATGTGAAAATATGGTACTGGAAATGATTGAAAACTCTCACTTTGAAAGACCTGCTATAAGTCAAATAAATGGCAAAGACCTTTGTTCACTCCTTCCTTCTAAAGGTGTTCCTAGTTGGTGATGTAGCAGCAGTGGTGGTAGTGAACTAGGTTAAGGAGATTCCAGTTTATAAACAGAGACCAACAGTGCCACCTTAAGCAGAGCTGTGCTCTTCTAAGCCTGTTGAAGTCAATGGGCTTAGAAGGGTGTAACCATGCTTAGGATGGCATGGTTAATTCTGAAGTAAATCTACTTTCTACAGTGCCAAAAGACTTCCTCTATTGGTCAGAAACAAATGACTGTTGAGACTGATTCCTCCCTGCCCCCATACATTCCCTCCCCTTAATTCCATGTCTGTAACTCCTTTCCTTCCAGACATGGACCTCAAAATATAAATGAGTTGCTAAGGAGGGTTGTCAATGAGGAGATAATTTTGTCACTAACAGTGAATTTAATTAGACAAGCTCTTTTAAATTAAAACACACTTTCAAAGGGAGGCGGAAAGAGCAGGTGGCAGTCCCACTTTCCTGAGCAAACAAGAGTTTTATGCTCCATCAATCAATGGTTGAAGAATATGTCATTGGGGACAATAATGGCTTAAAACAAATTCATCAATGCTGGATTTCCAAAGTTGTTTAGGGTAGTTAAGTTGCCAGCGCACATTGGAATTCACATTGAGGGAAATGGACTGCCTCATCTTGTTGGATGCTTCTAAAAAAAATAATAAAACAACCTGGAGTTCCAGTTCATGAATCTGGTTTTATTTACAAATAGCCACATTCACTAACAGAGTAGCTGTACTTAGGAAAACAACAATGTACAGAGAGATTATAAATCACTGCCAGCATGAAGCAAACTGAATTTTAAATAAAGGTTGAAAAAGATGAAAGCTCGTGGCAGTATATAATTGCCTGGGACCAGAAACATTTGCCATTAGCACCAAAATAAACATGCGGTACGGCTGCACCTCCACTGAACATAGAATCTGTGCCACATTAGCAACTCAGCAATACCTTTTCCATGTAATTCTCCACATCAAATTACCCAGTGTCAACGGGAAAAAAAAAATCTGTGGCCTCTAGTAAACAGTTAATGAAAAATCAACATGAAGTAGAAGTACAGTACAATACAATACTATTGAAGTACAGTACTACTGAAGAAATAAAACAGTGAGGGCACAATCCTGTTCTCCTTGTGTGTAGGACCAACAGTTTCATGTCAGGAATGCACTAGACCACTGCTCCCCAATGTGGTGAAGACATGAAAATGGGGTGGGGACTGTTTAACCCCTTATCCATTGCATAGGGTTGCCAACACTGGGTTGGGAAATTCCTGGACACTGGGGGGCAGAGCATGGGAAAGGTGGGGAGCAGGGCTCATTTTGTAGCAGGAGCTCCTTTGCATATTAGGCCACACACCCCTAATGTAGCCAATCCTCCAAGAGCTTACAGAGCTCTTCTTGCAGGAGCTACTGTAAGCTCTTGGCAGACTGGCTACATCAGGGGTGTGTGGCCTAATATGCAGAGGAGCTCCTGCTATGAAATGAGCCCTGGTGGGGAGTACATTATGCTCAGTGGGGCATAATGTCATAGAGTTCACCATCAAAAGCATCCATTTTCTCCAGGGATACTGATCTCTGTCATCTGGAGATCTGTTGTCATTTGGGAGATTTCCAGGCCCCACCTAGAGGCTGGCAACCCTAAACATTGTCTTAATCAGACTGGGTCCCCATGTGTCTGAAACACTCACTCACACACACACACACACACACACACAGTTCTCTCCATAGAACTCTCAGTTCTCATCTGGTTTGCTTCTCAGCCATGCTGGGAAACATGGCAACCAGAAAACTGGGTGCTGGATCGAGGCTTGGAAGAAAAAGAGTGCTATCCTTCTGGAGGCTGCCCTGCTACCTTGCTTGCACCAGCACAGAAACACCATGCCATGCTCTGCACAAGGGAGAATAGGACTGCACTCTTATTTGACAACACTGAAAACTGAGAAACAAGTCGACCATGTCTATTCTCTGGAACAATTCTTAAAGCATGGGATTTATCTTAACATAGAAATCAACTGCAGAGTACCAGTTCTACTGAAAATGCCCTGACCTGGATAGCCTAGGCAAGTCCACTCTCATCAGGTCTTGGAAGCTAAGCAGGGCTGATGCTGGCAAGTACTTGGAAGGGTGACCTCTAAGGAATACCATGGTTGGGACATAGAGGCAGGTTATCAAGCCACCTCTCTGAAATGTCCTGGCCCCACTAGTGGTCGCCAGAAGTCCCCATGACTTCCAGGCTCACAAGCACATACACAGACAAAATACTCACAAATAAGTAGTAAAAAAGAAAGAAAACAATAAAGTGGACTTGTGGATTTAAACAGTGTTTCTGCTCAATCTTAACTGAATGTTTAATTTTAGTTGTGTTGTCCAAAATGTAAAGAAGAAAGGAATAGTTAATTACCATGATCCATTCTTTGCACCCACCCAACCACTTCTTGGCTTGTCAGTAGTGCTCAGTAGGGTGCTTTGGGGAAACTTTTTATATAACATTACTAAATGTAAGACTAGGTTGTCAAAACCATGGGAGCAATCTGTTTGCCAATCTGTGCTGCCTGCAGATACTTGCATTGCATCAGAACAATAATTGCCAGAGCATCCTGTTTTTGTTAAAGACTTTTTTTTTGCCAAACCACTTACAATAAGCATTTTTACTTGTTGCAGATAAACTTTCTTTCTATGCAAGGACATAAACACTTATTGTAAGTTAAGGAATTTCTCACTGTAGCAATGTGTGTGTATGTGCGCATGTGCATGTGTGAATCTACAGGGAGAAATTTCTTAACAGTGTTCGTGGGGAAAAAAATAATACTTTCTCTTTGTGAAACTGATGTATGAATTGCATGCCTGACGAAATGCTATCGAAAATACTCTTGTGGATTTAAATTGGCCTTGTCTGAGGCATGCCCCAATGAATAGAGTTCCAAACTGAGGGCATAACCTCTGGTTTGCAAGCAGCTGGAATTGTTCTACTTTTTAACATTTTAAAATGATGTATATTTAAAAGTAAATAGAAAACATCACCTTTTTTGATCTCATCCAACTCTTTGAGGAAGGTCACTGCAATTTCTTTTTTACAGATAGAAAATGCAAAACAGATAATCCAAATCCTCACATGTTCACAGCCTGGGCCTTTAATGGATTTTCACTTCTAACCTCAGAACCAGAGTTGAGCTGTTGTTTTGTGGTGTGTGTATGTGTTTGTTATCATTTGACATTTTGGGGTACACTTAGTAGTATCCAGTTTCTCTCAGAGACCCTTCATCTGACAAATCTCACTTACATTACTAAGTGATGTTCAAAGCTTCTGAAAACTTATAAGAAATGTTGAGAACAAAGAAGAATGGAACTATTCAGGTCTCCTAAGGTGGTTGGAAGGCATGCCATGCAACAATCTTAGTGAAGCCAAGCAGGTCTGAGTCCCTGCTGGGAAGTTAAAAGAATATAGATTTAATAAATATGTATTTAAACCACATTGGAGTTCTACTAGCATACATGATCGCCTTTCTTCTTAAAAGACTAAAAAGCACCCACTGACTAGGGTTTCTAACTCCAGGCTGGGAAATTCCTTGACATTTGCAGGTAGAGCTGGTGAAAGCAGAGTTTATGGTGGGGAGGTTCCTCAGCAGGGTTTAGGGACCTAGAATCCACCCTCCACATCAGCTATTTTCTCCAGAGGAACTGATTTCTGTTGTCTAGAGATAATTTGTTATTCCAGGATATCTCCAGGCCCCACCTGGAGGTTGGCAGTCTTACCACTGACTCTTTAAACACATAAACACCACTGACAGTGCTTGCAGCTTGACCTATGAGAACCCGGTTTGGTAAATTATATCCTCTTACATCAGTGCCTGAAGCAGTTTGATGTTGTATTCAGACTGGCTGCATGCAGCCGCACTGCTAGATACACAGACTAACCCAAAACTGGAATTCCTTAAGTAGCAGTGGGGAGGAAAAGTGATACAGAAATCCGCAAAATTTTTCCCAAACATCTTAGTTCAGTTTTCTGTGCTACTCTAAAAATAATTATCTGAGTAAACACGGTCTTAAAAATAATATTTTCTTGTCTGCTGGTGGACTAGAATAATGATAAATCAAGAGCAAAGCAACTAGAAATGTTATGCTCATTGGGCACTAAAGATATAGTTGTAGCTTTAAGGTCAACCGGGGGGAGGGGGGATTCAGCTATAAGAGCCATTGGTAATAGCTGCCTATGGAGATCTACTTCCTCAATGTTTTTAACAGCAGAAGTGATCTGAACCTACTGGGTATGTTTCAGATATATTAGTCAACTTCTGCAGAACTGTACAGCTAGTTTTGGGGAACTAGGTTTAGGGGTTCTTTTTGAAAATATCAAATATGGCAAGGGAATCATAGTTTGGGGGTGGATGGGTGGGTGGGGAGGGAACGCAACCATCCCACAGGGCATACTTTGGGCACACCTGAAGTAACTCTTTGTACCCCAGCTTATATCTCTCTTCTTAACAGGAGCTGCAAAAATGATATTTTGGATTCCTTCTAATACTGGTTCTAGGCAGAATCGTTCAATCACCGTATTTGGGGGGGGGGGGGGAGGGCTGTGATGGGCACAGTCTCACAAGTGCACTCAACCAGCATATGTATGCTATGCTTACACAAACTGTTTGCTGAGCTAATGGATTCTACCTTCCTTTGTATATATCAGCCTATGGGGAAAATGTCCAAATTACATTTTCAGTTTCTATGATTGTGCTATAGTTTGGGGTGTGGAGAGAACTGATGTTATTGCTGCAAACACACATAATAGCAGAAGACTGTTTATTTTCTAGAATTCCAGAAAAGGGAAGAAATAAAGATTCTGCTGTGGTGGTAGAATCTTCATCATGGCTTGACGGCTACAACATCCAAAGACAGAAATACATGTTTGAAGCAGGCCTTAAAAAGTACGAATGGCTGTTGCTCTCCTGGTCATTTGTTTTTCTTAATTTCAACAAATATTTCTTCTTTAAAAATATTGCTGTTTCAGTGCATGATGCTTTTTGTATTCTCTGCTTGTAATAACACACTCAGTCAGAACTACTCCAAGTTCTGGAAAGGATCTGAAGGTCAACAAAGGCATAACTATGGTGAGACAGACACCTTCTTATCAAAGAGGTTAATCACCATTAATTAATGTCACGATGAAGGCTTCTGCTAGGAAAGAGCATGTATTTTGAGAGAGAGAGAGAGAGAGAGAGAGAGAGAGAGAGAGAAGCTATTTTGTTTGCTTTAACAACGGAAGAGTATTACAAGGTTTTTGTTTTTTTAAAAAAACTTTGCAGTTAGGTCATCAGCGCCGTCAAGGTGAGAAAGCAGATTATCAGTTGACAGGCACGACACATGAAAATGCAAACAATGCTAATAATTACCCAAATTAACAGTAGAGTTTTGAAGCTTTGTCAGAGGAACACCTTCTCACTGAGGCAAGACATTGCAGACTTCATCTCTTTCCAAATAAAGAACACTGAGCAAAGAAAGAGATGCCTCGCCCCTCTTCCATCTCCTTCCCCCCACCGTTTTAATAATGCAAGTCTGACATGTTAACAATCGGGCACATGCGCTCATTCATTGTAGCCTGATCTCAGCTGTCTGATAATGGCTTAAGAAGGATGATGAGTGCAATCACACATCAAGGGACTCCTTTGTTGATGGAGGGAACTAGGAGTGCATTTCCAATTTACAGCTTGGAGAAGCAGCTTCAGAAGCACTGCTTATGTTTGATACCCACTCAGTTGTTACCACCAAACCATCAACCTCAAAGGTCAAGCATTCTTTTTCTATTTGGTGTGTGTATGAGTGCCTAAGTAGCTTTTCTGGAATTGTTGCCAGTTTTCACACAGAAAAGAAGAGGGTTTCTTGTGGACATTTTCATGTGTATGTGTGTCAAAATCTTATGTACGAAACCTTTCCTTGTAGAATGTGAGTTTCTTGATCTGTCATTGTAATGATCACTCCCAAAACAAGACAAAATAGTTATAGCTTCCCTGAGTGTACAAAAAGGACAAAATAAATGGCTCAGGTAGCAGAGAGCAACCTAAATAGAGTAATTAAATTGTGCAGCCTCTACTTCAGGCTGCTGGTGAGGAAGGAACCGTGACTCAGTGATAGGACATATGCTTTAGATGCAGATATTCAGTCTCTGGCATCTCAAGTTAAAAATATCACAGGCTGGAAAATATACCCCAAAAGACCTGTGCCTGCCCATAGAGCAGGTGGCTGCATTGTTTGCCTGTCCCGCACCATCTTCGTGGATGAAGCATAGGTGGGGTGAGCCAATCACGGCTCAGCATGGGAGTGCTGGTCAACCAAGGGCAAGCTTGCTGGCCAGGTCTGGCAGCAGCCGCCCTCCATGCTCAGATCAGCCGAGTGCAAGCTCCCCACCCACTTGCCCTCTTCTAGACCATGTGGGATTAGCTGGTCACCATTTTGCAGGGCTGAGGAGGAATTTGTTGGGCCTCTTTCAGACTGGCCATGAGGGGGCCTTTTTTCACCTGCTTCACATGGTCAAAGGGAGTGAGGTTTAAATAGGCCTGGTATAGCTGGTTAGACCCTAACTGGGATGGTGGGAAAAGCATGGATTGAGGGGATTTTGAATTGGCAAGCACCCTGAGATATCAGTGATTGGGGGGGTTCCTCATACTGGGCGCCTATGGGCTGTGCAGTCAGGGGGACTCAGTTGTGGGCTTCTTTGGGGTGGGGTAGCATATGACAAGCCTTAAGGCTTTGCAGCCATGGGTTGGAGTGTGCCCTTCCCTCCCTTCTATGCACTGGTGTGTGGGCCATGATGAGTAAGGTCTGCAAGGATCCCAGACATGGCTTGGAGCCGAGGTGGATTTGCCCTATTAGTGGGC
Source organism: Lepidodactylus listeri (assembly GCA_029233225.1). NCBI lineage: Eukaryota > Metazoa > Chordata > Lepidosauria > Squamata > Gekkonidae > Lepidodactylus > Lepidodactylus listeri. The sequence goes on along the minus strand of JARCFY010000001.1, from coordinate 132,407,410 downwards.
TTACTATGCAGGCCCAATGCAACCTGTGCTTTAATGTGTTGGTGCAGATCAGCTTATGGTTAAATAAAATTCCCAGTTTAACCCATTATCTGTGTTATGTTTCATTCAAGGGGTGGGCAGGCAAGTCCTTTCTTTGCCTGAAAGCTATTGACAGGTAGAATAGATACCACTGAAAATTCTGCCCCAAGAAACCAGTCTGCTTCTGCTTTACAATAATCTTGTTAATGTGTAGAAACTACTATTATGACTGATGTATAATTGACCAGCTATGAGGAAAGAAACAATAGCTGTTTTTATTGGCTGAGATGTGCTATTATTATCCATACTGGTTCATCTAATCCATGTCGATTGAATACAGTTGATCCAGTGGTGATCTTCCTAAACCAAGAGCAATCCTGAATTTTAGGGATCATCTTAGCAAAATGGAAACAACTTTCCAGGGCAGAGGCTTTAAAAAAACAAAGCAGGATTATAGCTATATATAATGTTAATGGTTTTGTTCACCATAGCACCAACCATTGCAAATTCAGATGAGCCCAATAAGACCTAGTCAATCTGTTTTCCAAATTCTACCATGAGATGTTCTCTGAATATCAGAAGTACAGTGGCAGCCTCCCCTTTACATCAATACTTCTCTTAAGCCATTTTTAGATATTTTAAAAAAATCAGAGGGACTTGATTATGCTCTTATCAAGCAGGTGAGAGTCAGCATATGCTGCTTATAGTCTCCATCTACCCCTACCTGAACTTTTATTTAATTATGGAGATATAATATTCTAGACATCTCAGTCAGTGAATGAATATGTTCTTTATAGGCTATTCGGGCACTGGCAGCAACCTCTATCCCAGCCCTCATGTGCTAATAGGCTATTAAAGAATCTTCAGTATGATGGTGTAGCCTTCATGATATTGAAAAAGGTTCTGTAACCAGTTATGATTTTTCACTGAGAAGACATTGTTATGCCTGGATGAGGTTTTGTACATTTTCTTTGTATCTTTGAGATGATCTGATTCAAGTCGTCCAACTCTTGTATGGTCCAATTCAGAAGAAGACCTTCGAAACAGAAGTTTATTCTGGAAAATTTTGTCAGCATATAATATCTACACTTCAGAAGGACCTTTGTAACATTATAATTTGTAGTTTTGTATATTTAGAGCACATATAAATTTTGTCAGCATCTTATATTCAGAAATACCTTAGTAACATCTTAATTTGTAGTTTTGTATATTTAGAGCACAAATAAGTTTGTTTGAAATACATTTATGTGCACCACACAGTTTTGGAGAATCTAATGCTTTTTCCTGTGAAGACTGTGATTCTCTTGTCTGTACTAGGAAAAAGAAGCTGACAGTTCTGCCTCTTAGCATGGTAAATTCTTGATTGTTTTTGCTAGACCTCTTATCCACCATAAGCTGATGCTACAAACACTTTGCTGTACACTACTTTGACCCTTTGTCTTGCATTCTCCCTTGTTGACTTGTCTTCCTGCCTTTTGGGACTCCAATTCTGAAGTAGCTTTTCCTTAAAAGAGACCAAGTGATGACTCTGTCATGGTTCTGCCAACTATCATAATGAGGAATGTCACTAAAACAGCTTTACCTTTCAAGAATAACTTCCGAGTATCTTATACATTCAAGAATATGGAGGGGAAAATTTTCTTCAAGTGTCCTGAATCTTCGCTATTTGTAGTGGAAATTTCCCCTAAAGATTCTCATGGGATACAACTTCTAACAGTATGTTAGGACTCCTGTGCCTGATCTCAGTTATGACTTTGATACCTACAAATACAAAAATGTAGTAGGTGTTTAATTAATTAATTAAATTATTTAGGAAATCTATATATTGCCTTTTCAGACCTGCTAAAGAGGTTCACAGTTAAAACAGCAAAAACAATCATATCAATATGAACAAAAAAATCAGTATTAACAATGCTAATACAAATAGTCAATAAAAGCAAGCCAGAATATAAAATGTGCTGTCTAAAATGATATTGATAAAACAGTCTACAGGCTACAGATGTACTTGTCATCACTTTTATGCCAGGACTGTTGCAAATTAGGGAGCTGTTGAGTACATAAGACCCCTGCCTGAAAGAAATGATCATAATAAAACCAGTTTCTTTTTAGTAGCAATGTTTCTTCCTTTTCCCGTAAGAGGCATCACAATTGAATTTGGATTTTTTTCTTGGTAGTTTATTGAACCTCCGCAGCACCTTTTCCTTCTCCCCCCAAGGAAATGTTTGTTATAAAGCTACCTTTCAAATTCCATTAGAATTAATATTTCAAAGGAAATAAACAAATCAAAATGAATAAAAGCTTAAGATACACATGCTGATATAAATTATATAACAGAGCTATTAAATTAATAACCTTGTTGCTATGTGCTAATTTGTAGCCTCAATGGAATTTTGGAAATGAATACTGATTGCAGAAATCTCTTAATTGAATGCCATTGTTACATATTCTGAAGAGAAACTATTGTACCAGCTTTAAACATCAAAGTCATCTCAACTGCTTTAAGGCTTAATATGTGTAATCAAGTATTTTAAACTTCAGTATACCAAATGGTTCATGCATAGCTCAGATGTCACTTATCTTTTGTGATCATGTATCTTCATATTCTAGGGCCGCGATGGCTCAGTGGTTAAGATGCTGAGCTGCAGACAGGAAGGTCTGTAGTTCAGCAGTTGGAGCCCCTAGTGCCACATGACAGAGTGAGCTCCCATCTCTGTCCCCAGCTCCGGCCAACCTAGCAGTTTGAAAGCAAGAAATTTCAAGTAGATAAATAGGTACCACTTTGGTGGGAAGGAAACAGTGTTCCATGCGCCTCAGCATTTAGTCATGCCGGCCACACGACCATGGAAAAGTCTTTGGACAGCGCTGAGTCTTCGCCCCCTAGAGTTGGATTCAACTGGCTTTCGAGCAAGGGAAACCTTTACCTTTATCTTCATATTAAATCCAAACAGATCCCTATTTCATCCACGGAGACAACCCAAAAGGGGGGATATATGTGTGCCTTAAACTTGAGAACTGAAAACACAGACAAACAATATATTGTGCAAAAAACAGTAGGAGAAAAGAAGAGAGAAGTGATTGGGCCCTTCACTACCCGAAGGAGTCTCAGAGCAGCTTATAATCTTCTTTCCCTTCCCCTGCCCACAACAGACACCCTGTGTGGTAGGTGGGGTGACCCAAGGTCACACCAGCAGCTGCATGTGGATGAGTGGGACTCAAACCTGGTTCTCCTAGATCAGTGGTTCTTAACCTTGTTGGAGGTACTGAACCCCACCAGTTTCATATGTGCATTCACCGAACCCTTCTTTAGTGAAAAATAATTCTTAGTACTTAGTAATAGTACTAAATTGGAGGCCCCACCGAACCCCTGAGACTGACTCACTGAACCCCTAGGGTTCGATCGAACCCATGTTAAGAACCACTGTCCTAGATTAAAGTTCATGCTCCTAACCCCTACACCAAAATATGACCAAACTGCTGTGCCTCATCAAGGAGGCTCATCAAGGAGTTATTAATAACTAATAATGAATTAATTAATAACTAATTAATTAATAACTAGCAACTAATTAATTAATAACTGGTAACTAATTAACTAATAACTAATGAATAACTAGTTACTTACCAAGTTTGAACAATTATCTTGATAAGCCACTTCTGTCAAGCTGTGAGGACCATCTGGGAGCCCCATATAAACAGCAGTGAGGTTCCTGAAGGAAGAACAGAACAGGGTATCTGGGCTAAGACTAAAGACACAATCCTAATGCCATTTGGGAGTTGTTTAGGATGGCAAATATGCACCTCCACTGGTATAATCTGGCATTTTGGAATATGTCTGGATTTTGTACAAATCTACTATAGTCTCTTGTAATAGTTGTGATGGACATTAACCATCTGAGTTGGCACTGTGGCATGGAGGTCTTAGTTTTTTTAAGGAGCCAGATGATTTTGCAGCTCAACAAAAAGAAAGAAAAAGCAAATATTGTTGGGTTCATATCAGATGGTTGACTACTGAGAAGAGGCGCTAGGAAGCTTTTATACTCTCAGTGCAATCATATGGAGAGTTATTCTAGTTTAAGCCCATTGAACTGACAATTAATGGGTTTAGGCTGGAAAAACTATGATATTCCACTGCGATGCTCCAGTTTATGCAGGTAAAAATAACTTGGACTGATTTTGCAGCTGCCTGATGTTTATTCTACAAACTTGATGATCTTGTGCAATGACTCTGATACCTGAAGCTCAAAGAAATTGGAGATATAATGAATTCGCATTTCCCTCTCACAGGCTAGTAGACGAATGGTGAATGCAGGCCCAGTTCTACCTGTGCAGTGAACCCTTCTGGCCTGTTGGGAAGATGTGCTGGAAAAAGAGTAGAGAAGTTACTCCTTTTCCAGGAATCCTACCTGTGCGTCTAGCTGAGTACTTCAGCACCAGCAAGAAGCATAGGAAATCTCTCCTGTTACCAATTGTTGACAATTGCCCCACCTTTTCCAATGATGGAGATCGTGGGCGAAAAGAGGCGCGAAAACACTTGCCATCGGAGGAAGCGCTTCAGGGGCATTTCACACAGCACCCCATAGCGCTTCAGGACCAGTACAAGAACTGAGGAACGCTTGGGAGGAGGTTTCCAGGTAAACCAGCTCAGGAATGCTTCCCCAACAGGAGAGGCACATTTCTGTGTGAAAGGCCCAATATGTTTCATTAGGGAACCGGTACTAATACGGTTCTGTGTGAAATGTCAAACAGAAACCGTTACTGAAGAGTTCCTGAAACGGAACATATTGGCTGTGTGAAATTCCTCATAGATGTTATAGCAAATATGGAACTGTCACTACCACACTTGTGTCCTGTTCATTTTAAGCCCATTACAAAACAATATTTATTACCAGCTACAGGTTTCTCCTTAGTTTAAACTTCTCAAACAGGACCAAATCAGAGCCCTTTACTTGTTAAGTAATCAGGGGTCCGTTGGGGCCGGAGCGAGGCGGAGCACAGCTCCGCCAGCTCAGGAGGAGCAGTAGGGCAGCCATGGGCCGAATCAGATTCTCTGATCTGATTCAGCCCGCTGCCGAATTGTCGCTGAAATTCGGCGGCAACTTTAAAAGCGGCTGTAGGGGAGGGGGTTTGAGGCAGAGGCTCCAAACTTGCAGGGTAGCTTCTGGGACCTCTCCCCCAAATGCCCACCAAGTTTCAAGAAGATTGGACCAGGGGGTCCAATTCTATGAGCCTCTGATCCGGTTGCCCCCATTCTCTCCATTGTTCTCTATGGTGGGAAAAAAGTAACATTTCTCCCACCATAGAGAACAATGGAGGGGATGGGGAAACCTGTTTGGGGGCCCACAGAATTGGACCCCGTGGTCCAATCTTCTTGAAACTTGGTGGGCATTTGGGGGAGAGGCCCCAGCAGCTACCCTGCAAATTTGGAGCCTCTCACTCAAACCCCCTTTCCTCCAGCCCCTCATATACCCTATGAGTTTTTGCCATTGATTTCAATGGCCCATAGGGTATAATGGGGCTGAAACTGACATTCCCTTTCTGACACACTTCCAGTGATGTCAGGGGATGTGGCATATGCTAATGAGTTATGCTAATGAGTTATGCTAATGAGCTCCTGCACCTCTTTTTTTACGAAAGGACCCCTGCAAGTAATCATCTTCCATAAACTTAGAAAAGCCTTTATTGCCATCCAATTACAAACAATGTCAACTGTCATGTTAGCCTGCTGCTATTGGCAACAAAACAAAACAAAAACCCACCCAGCCTCTCAGCCAGTGTGTATTTGTGGAGCTCTGGAACTGCAGGGCCTCCCCTATGACATCCTGTTTTGCCCCCTTTATTTGGCTCCCAGGTCCTAGTTTCTTGCAGCCATTTTAGCCAGACTAGCTTTGCACTTACTGGTAGATAAAATAACTTCTTTCTGATTATGACCTGTCTGTTACCTATATGGCGTTTTTATACCCACTGGCTGCTAGGGAAATCTGTGCCAAATTGTTGCTCATCATTATAATACCCTCCATTTATGTTATGTTTTAGCTCTGGAAATTTTAATATCACTCTCAGGTTTTTTGGGGGGGTATGTGTGCTTTTATTACTGTTTTGTTTATCACTGCTTGAGCAGTTGCCTTTTGTTATACTGTACTACCATTTGGGCATATCCAATAAATATTACCTATATACTTACACCTAAAACAAAACATATGACATAACATCAAATTGTGCATTTCCCATCCTCTGAGGAATGTGGGGCAGGGGTAAGTATAGTTAGCCAGGGTTGCTGCACAATGCTCCTTCTAAGCTGTAGAGTCTTGTGAGCAAAAATTCTACTTTATGAGCTACTGGCATTAATGTTGTGAGTGAGCGATCTGGCTACTACATAAATTAGTTTGCTCTGGAGCCATCCTTCCTGAGCTAAGACAAAAATCTGTGAGCTGGAGGCTAAAAAACTGTGAGCTCGCTCACACTAACTCAGCTTAGAGGGAACACTAGTTGCCAGCATATTTGATATAGTGTGAGGTCTCTACCACCATATCCCAGCCCCCACAGCTACCTGAATGAGTAGCAGGAAGGAAGGGGGGGAGTGAGGTTGATATCACATTACTTCCTCACTTCTGGGTTCATCCAGAAGTGATGTCACGGTACTCTAGGAAGTCCCCAAAACTCTATGGATTTACCATAGAATTTGGGGGATTCCTAGAATATCATGACATCAATCAATTCTTCCCCTCCCTTTTTCCCATCCCCAAAGCTTCCAGGGGTTAAGAGTAGAGGTCTGGCAGCCCTAGAATAAACTAATGATATCACATCATGTGGTGCATTAGAAGAGATGCAGAGGAGTAATATCTCCTTGGCTCCTCTATCTAGTTCTGATCTTACGAGAAAGTCAAGGATCTTCATCTTGGAATTTGGTCTGTGCAGGAAATATCTTGGCAATCCCTGCAATGGCATCTTTTATTCAAAAAATTAGGGCCAATGTTATAGGGCCGCAGAACAGTGCCAGGCTATACTGACTCATCTTGAATGTCATGTTAGTTGAAAAAGGACTCCCCACATGGCTGGGTTTTATGCAATTAGGCCATTCTGTTAAAACATACAGGGAAATGCCACAGAAAGAGACTGCGCTTTCTCTCTTTTTTGATACCAGGAAACAATTAGGGCAAAGGGCCCAACAGTTTGGCTCATCGGGCTGAAAAGGGAGCAGTGTTAACTCTTGATTGCAGATCTACAGAGCTGACAAAGGTTGCCTGATCAACATTTCAAATAATAAAGGACACTGCAAAGCTGTGGTGTTTGTTCTATGGCTTTCTATAGAGCTACAGTGTTTTGAAATAAGGGAGGTCCATTATGTGTTGTGGAGATGTGATATTCTAGAATCAGGGACAGCCATTTAAAATAATGGGTGTCCCTGAGAACAAGGGCCATCTGGCAGCATTAGCACAGACAGACTTTACCCTTAACAACAAAAGGGGCAGAAGACAGCAGTGTGATTTTTGGAGCCTGGAGTGTGGGAACCATGCACAAAAGCACCATTGACAGGCAGGGGAGGCTGTGGTTCAAAGTGAAGATGTTGCTTGCAGGAGAGAGAAAGCGTGAATTGCGAGAGGTGTTATAAACCACCTCTCTTGGGATTGCTTCACAAAGGTAACAGGAAAAAGGAAAGATGTTACCATTCTCATGAATTTGTGGGAGCCTCCCAGTGGCCAGTTTTAGAATCAGTGTATTCTTTTCAATAGCCAGAGCTACAAAGTTATGAAAAACACCAGCTTTGCATGACTGAAGCAGTCTGTATTAGTCAGGAATATTACAGTACACGACAGGAGGCAAATGCTGAACAGCTAGCTGTGTTTCTTTATAGAGGTCTCATGGACAGTTTGAACAACCATGAAAACAACTCTCTGTTTTGCTTTATTTTAAAATAGGAGTTGAGAGGAGCTCTTCCCCTAGTATATTCTTTCCTTCAGACTTGGACAAAACAGAAGAACTTAGTCAAGATGCTGGGGGGCAGGGAAAGGAGAGAATATGTGGATCTGAGATGCCTAGGGATATCTGGCTCCCAAGGGGGGGGGGATATGCAGCAGTTCTTAAAGTACTGCAGTAAAGCTGTCTGCCTACTGTACCCTCCACACATCTACTGCACCTGAAAGAAATTTTTACCTACAGCGGTCTGAGGAATCATCCCCACAAAAATACATCTGAGTGAGGAACACTTTGTCTACTCATGTGGAAGCCTTTAGATAAGTAGATTCACCATGGTTACAGGAATCTCTGCTTGCTCAGAATTTTGAGACGCTCTTGTGCAACCAGAAGATAGCCCATAGCCTATCACATTGGCAGTGTGTGTTGGAAGGAGCATTATCAGAAATAAGTTCTCGGGAATGGGAAAGAGGTTTGAGAGGAAAGTTCAAGAAATGCAAACCTGCTGAAGATAAAGCCTTTGAGGGATCAGCATCCTGGGTGCCTGCTGGGAAAGACATACAAATAAACTTTTTTAAAAAAGCATAAAAGAAACAAGACTCCAACAGAGAAAAACATATACTTTTGCAGTAGGGAAAGCATATATTCTGATGAAACAGTAATGATATAAATTTGAAAAAAGAAACAAAACAGAGAATGAGAGAATATTTTCTGTCAAACACTGAGAGAGAGGGAGAGAGAACCTTTTGCTGTGGAAACTCTAGATAGATACTTTATTGAGCCATTTTTACACATTATTTATTTACTTCATCAATACCGTGCTGTGACAGACCTTGGGTCAAGGGGCCGAGGGGCCAAGTCACCCACAGCCAGCTGGTGCCATGGGAGGAGCCTTCAGGAGTGAGTGGGGAGAATGAGGCCGGGAATGCCCACAGCTGGATTGGGCTGGCTAATCCATGCTGTTGCCATACAAGGTGAACAAATCCCACTGGGTCTTTGGGCTGGGGGAAGCTGGAGGTGGGGACTTAATGATGAATGGCAGGACTAATTATTGGGGTAAACTCTTAAGCTGGTGATGCAGAGCAGTTGGGAAGCAGCAAAGGGAAGAGAAAGAGGGGAGCATGAATGATGAGCAGGACAGCAGTACTAGAGGGCATGGCATGGACAACCCGATGGAGATGTGGTGTGAACTGTGGCAAACAGTAAAAGGCAATTTTTTGGTTGGAAGTGTGCTGCCTCTTTCTTTGAATGGAGCCTTAGCCCACACCCAGCTTGCTAAGGGCATCCATGCTGCAGGTGCCCTGCTTAACTGCCCCACCCCACCTCACATTCGATTTCCACGTGGCTCTGTATGTTCTGCCACCCACTCTGCCTGCCACCTGGCTCTTGCCATGGCTTGGGACCCCCTCTCCTCTGTGCCATCCCCTGCCTCACTCCATGCTCCACCCCCCCCCCTTCATTTTGGGCACTGGCAGCCACCTCTATCCCCGCCCTCATGTGCAGCTTTGCGGGTGTGATCCACACTTCACCTTCCTCAAACCATATTGCCCCAACTCTGCCTGGCCCCCACCCAGGGTCCACTGTGCTCCCTGTTCCTTCCAAGGTGTTTACTTTCACCTCCAATGCTCACAGCCTGTTCCCCTTACTTTCTGTACATTATATCTCTCTAGCAAGAGAAGCTGATTATGCTAGGCCGGGGGGGGGGGGGTGCAAATGGAAGGGAATCCTGCTAAAAATGGAATCTTCCCCTCTCCTGAAAGGGTTGTTGGCACCCCCCACCCAGCATGCAAATGGCCACCCAAAAGTGTGACTCTTTCCCATTTCTTTATATTTTACAGTGGCTGATAACACAGCAGAGAAAATGGGTCTTCACAGCTGTTTGCAGGGCTATTTTTGGGCAGGAACGCACAGGAACGGAATTCCGGCTGGCTTCTGAGTTGGCCATGCCTACAGCACCCCCCCCCCCCCCCGGTTCCCCAAGCACCTCACAAGCTGATCCAGGGAGGGAAGGAAGTTTAACCTGCCTCCCCCCCGGGTTCCCCAAGTGCCTCGCAAGCTGCAGGGCACCTGGGGAAGCCAAGCTGATCCAGGGATGGAAGGCAGTTTAAACTGCCTCCTTTCCTCAGGTTCCCCAGGTGCCCCACTGATCCAGAAACTGCCTTTCTTCCCTCGGGTTCCCCATGTGCCACACAAGCCGAGAAGCACCTGAGGAAGCCAATCCTGGGAGGGAGCTGCACTTTCATGGGTGTGGCCTAATATGCTAATATTTTTCTGATGTTGGGTGTGGCCTGTTATGCTAATGAGTTCCTGCTAGGCTTTGTCTCCAAAAAAAAGCCCTGGCTGTTTGGATGTCAGTTTCAAGAATGGGTTTCCCCTTTGCCTGCCATTTTTGCCTGTTCCCTTTCATTCAAGAACTAACTCTAAAAAGTATGTGCAAAACCTGAACCACAAGGATTTAAATGGAAGGTGTTTGGTGGACGCTACTGCACAGCAGGACAATTGTATACTGAGATAGGACAATTGTATACATTTTAACATTTGGACACCACCACCCCACATGTCACATGTGATGTTCCCACCTCAATTAAGAAAAAATGTGGCTTTTGGTTGCAGCTGCTGAATAAATACACAAAAATACACCGGAGAAAAAAGAATGGTGCATATGGCAGACACACAAATCCAAAGTCAGGCTTAAAGGCTTGACTGCTTAGATTCTCTGGAGTAAGCTGTCAGTGCATAATGGGCCGTTATGATATCATGTTTATAAATTTGCATTTGTTATCATCCTGCTGCCATCCTAAGAACACTTTCTGGGAAGTAAGCCCCACAGAATAAACTGGGACAAACTTCTGTGAAAAGTTGGCTAGGGTTGCTGCTTTAGTTTCCAACTCAAAAGGTTAAAAACAACACCACCACCAAACCTTAAAGCATTTCAGACTTTGATATTAAAATAATGTCGTTAAGTAAGACCCATAAGCAACAGAACTGTAAATCAAAATATACAACCCAATATACTCCTCATTAAACTTAAAAACAGGCTATTAGCCATAAGGATGTCCCTGCTGGTGCTTCTTTTGCTGCCTTGGCTCATGTAAGACCATAAACCACGAGCCAAATGCCAAGACAACTGATGCTAATACAGTGTGGTATAGTGGTCAGACTATTGGAGAAGGATCTGGAAGACCCAGGTTCAAATCTCCATTCTGCCATGGAAGCTTGCTGGGTGACCTTGGGACAGTCACTCTCTCAGTGTAACCTCTTTCATAGAGTTGATGTGAGAATAAAATGGAGGAGAGGAGAACAATGTAAGCTGCCTTGGGTCTCCACTGGGGAGAAAGGCAGGGTACAAATAAAGTAAATAAACAAAACCCTTGCTCTTGCCACTCACTATGCACTTTGGGCCCTTGCCAGCATGGTGGGACCAGGAACACTTGTTGTTGTCATCTCCCACCAAGTGCTGGAAGAGGGAAGGGGTGTTTTGGGGAGGGGGAAGGAGGGGAGGGAGAAATGAGAGAGCCTGATCCCACAACAGTTTATGCCTGATCAGGACTGGGCTTTTCATCATTTTTAAATTCCTGGGTTTAAGCTCTAAAATGGTGGCAGCATCCCTGGGTTGAGCTTGGGAACACCGTCATGTCTAGCTGTGCCTATAGAAAAAGTGTGTAAAAATAATTCGTTCTCCCAGTTTCCATAGCAGTAGAACTGAAAGTCACTGAATGAGACTGACAATAGATTCAGGAGAGAAGAAAAGAAGTGCTTCTAACACAGTGCATCTTATGGAATTCATTCTCACAAGATGTGGTAATGGCTACTAATTTGGATTGAAAGAGGATAGAAAAATTCCTGGAGAACAGGTCTATCAAATGCTATTATTTGTGATAGCTAAATGAAACCTCCATGTTTTCATGCTGTGTACCTCTGAATTCCAGTTACTAAGGAAGAAAGATTGCTGCCTTCCTTATGAGCATTCTGAGCATCTTGCTGTCTACTGTTAGATGGAAAAGAAGATCAGTCAAACTATGACAATCCCATCCAAAGCAGAATTACACCCTTCTACATTCATTGAAGTCAGCTGTTTAGATGGGTGTCAGATAGCATAGGACTAGGATGGTAGTGTTTGTCTGGTCCAGCAGAGCTTTTGTTATGTTCTTCATATATGAGGCCCAGAGAAGAAACAGAACTAAAATGGCCCATCAAATTCTACTCCAAACCCGAAATAACAAATATAAAATAATATTATGAATTGGCAGAAGTTCCAACAAAATTTCTAAAGCTTTTGAAAGTGATGTAAAAAGCTGACTGCTTCTGATACTTTTTAAGATAAAAGAAAACAAAGACCCTAGTATGTGATCACAACAAGAATGCAAGAATATCCTTAAGCAAGCTCAGCCGAACTAAAATAGGAAATTGCATCTCTGATGGGAATGCAACTATATTTTTTAAAACGTTTCTGTGAACCTTGTAAAATTATGCATGGGAGGCTTAAGGTTACTACAGACAAACTACACTGCAGAATTCTTATTCCATTTCATCTAAATATGGCTGCTGTTCTTTGTTCCCTCCTAACATTCTCCGGAGCTGCTCGTCTCTATGTATGCACTCATGGACTACTTTGGTTCTTATCAATAATCTTCCTTTTAAAAGAAAGAAAATGCTGCTTCTTCATCTCTAATTGATGTTTGCCAATTGATGTAGTCACAGGCATCTCAGTGGCCAATACATTCTGAAACTGTACTATAACTGTTTCATTAGCAAAATAGGTTTTTATTTTTTTGGGGGAAAAAATTGATACATGTCTGCAGCAAGTTTTCAAACTAAGCACAAATGCCTAGACAATAAACAGCTTCTTGAGCCATTCTATTCAGCCCTATTCACAGATTACTCTCACGTAAGATTTTTAGTATTTTTGGCCTCAGTTTTTGGGATTCTGTCCCTTTTAAAAACATGTGTATCATGTATACTTATTTGGTTATTTATATATTAAAATGCCACATTACCACGGAGACGTCTTTGGAGAGTACTGGCTCTTCAGCTTGGAAATGGAGATGAGCACCACAACCCTAGAGTCAGATTCGACTGGCTTTCGCACAAGGGAAACCTTTACCTTTACTTATATCCTATTTCATCTTATAATTCGAAGGGGCTTGCAGCATGTTTAAAATATGGAACAATAAATTTAAGAAAAAAGGTAAAATTACAGCTACCATCAGCATTAGTAATTCAGACAGTATCAAACCCATGTCATGATAAAATCATCATAAACCAGAGAATCAAAGCACTCAATGGGTTAAACTGCGACTATCCTTCAAAGTGTGGTCTAGTGTTAAGAATGGCAGACTCTAATCTGGAGAACTGGGTTTGATTCTCCACTTCTACACATGCAGCCAGCTGGGTGACCTTGGGCCAGTCACAGTTTTTTCAGAATCCTCTCAGTCCCACTTACCTCACAGGGTGCCTTCAGTCAGTTAAACTGCAAGTGTTCTTAAACTATTTGTGTAAGTCTTTGGGCAAACTACTCCAAAGAACAGATGCCACCACCACAGAGAATGAAAACTATGGTGGATGTAACTCAGCAGAGTGGAGAACTAAGTGCACAGGTTCTTGAGAGGAAAAGGGGCATGAGAATTCTTTCAAAATTTGAATAATGGATTCATTGGGTTTCATACCTCTCAATAAATGGACCTCTGCATTTTGTACCAAAGTTGTTGGGACACCTAGGTTACAAAATGTGAGGAAAATCATGGCTAGGTCAGCTGAGTACATAAGGGAAAACAGTTTACAAAACAGATTCAGATGATAGAAGGCATAAATTACTCCAAACTGATCTTCCTCTTCACATTTTTTCCTTTGAATCATATGGTTGAAGATATAATTCCAAACTAAGCCCATCCTTGTTAATAAGACATATGAGGATCTGGAACATTGTGAGGTATTCATGAATGGACATGGCTTCAGGCAACCTCAGAGCATTGTAACTGCTGGTTAAAGAGCTTGTTCCAGCACAGCTGGAGAAGTCACTGGCCCCCTTCAGTCATCATAAAACAGGTAGGTTAAGTAACAGGTGAGTTCATTGGATAAGGATACAGGAAGAGTATTCTGTTCTCTCACAAGGTTCCCATTCTTTTTCAGGATATGTGTATCATGCTGTCTCAGAGCAAGACTGGGGTGTCTTCTGGAGGCGCAGGTAACCACCAGCTAACTGCTTCTACAAGGCTTCCTGGTGATGTTGCTCTGAGGAACATTCCTGGATCTCTCTTTTTTTTTTGAGAGCTGTAGGTGTAGGAGAGCTAGGTTGGTGTAGTGATTAAGTGCGCAGAGTCTAATCTGGGAGAACCAGGTTTGATTCCCCACTCCTCCACTTGCAGCTGCTGGATGACCTTGGGCAAGCCATAGTTCTGTCAGAGCAGTTCTTGAAAGAGCTCTCTCAGCCCCATCTACCTCACAGGGTGTCTGTTGTAGGGAGGGGAAGGGAAAGGAGTCTGTAAGCCACTCTGAGACTTCGAATGAAGGGCAGGGTATAAAACCAATCTCTTCTTCCCTTCTTCTTTTTCTGTCAGCCTCACTGCTTCAAATACGGCCTCATCCCTCAGCAGTGCTGGTCTTTTAGGGTTCTTTGGTGGTGGTGGGGAGGTGTCCCACTCATGTTGGCTCTCTATCACTCCTGGCTGGGCCATGCTTATTTCTGGTTGGGGCCATCAACCTATAGAGCCAACATCTAGCTTCCATGGCTCCTTTCCACCATAGACATACCGTATTTTTTGCTCTATAAGACTCACTTTTTCTCCCAAAAAAAGTGGGGGGGAAAGTGTGTGCGTCTTAAACCCCCCTTACCTTTCCTGAGCCATGGCATCGAGCAGAGCTAGGTGCGTCTTATGTTCTGGTGCGTCTTATGGAGCGAAAAATACGGTATTTATAGCAAAAATAATTACACACCAGCTCAGAGCTTGTATTTAAAAATAAATGTTATTGTATTTACAGAATTTGCCAAAAGATCTATCGGAAAAGCTTATCATCCTGTAGGCCGGCAAGCTTTTTCCTTTTTTTGGTGTGGACTAGTGACCTAACTAAAGCCTCTAATTTGATATTTTAGTTCTCTTTTCCTGCAGCAATTGTTCATGTTTTCCCCACTGTTTGAAATAGTATACTGCTAGTGTTTCATTTGACTTTGTGTTCTCTTATACTGTTCTGTTTGCATCTGTCTGGTTTTCTTGGTTTTGTTTGTAAAAAAAAGAAAAATATTTGATTTTTTAAAAACAAGAATCAAAATATTCAACTCACTCTTATAGCTTAATCTACTTCTGACTCCATCCTTATTAGCCTCCCAGCTCTAAGATTACCTTTTCTAACTGTCTCAGCTGCTTGGACACTTACAGAATTATTGTAATTTATACGTGGGTATTCCTAAACCACTACCTTTCCCCAGTTGTTGTAAATGGTCAAAAAGAGTGTGAAATATCCCCAAAGAAAGTCTGATGGAACAGAGAGACACTTCATGGCTATACTGAAAAGGTGAGTTGAGCCAGATCAATAAAGTTGAAAGCAATCGTATAACTAGTTTTGTACAGCTTCAGCTCTGAACTCATGCTACATTTACCATGAAAGTGAAAACTGAAAAGCAGCCCCAAATGATTTAGGTACTGGTGTGGATAAACGTGAATGCAGACTGAGATAGAAAAGATGGCACAATCCCATGATTGTGTCCTCATAATCTGATTCGTGTGGAAAGAAATCTTCTTCACCCACAGACTAACTAGAAGGATTTGAACACTTACATTTTCCCATAAGCTCCCTTTCTGAATTAAAAATTAATCCTCAGCCTTCACTTTAAAAACAGTGCAATTTACAGAGATTTTAAACCTGTACTATTAGAAGCTTACTTTGTGTGGTGCAATTAATTAAAAGTGCAAATCAAGCTCTGTAGACATTAAAAAGCCTTTTTGGAATCAGACTGTGACTCTGAGCCCTTAGGGACGGAGTGATTGATCACTTCTGTAGTTACTTTTAATAATCCCGTAATATTTTTCATCACATAGAAAGTTGCTTTGCTGTTTTGTATTCAAGCATGTTGCCACCGCACTTTGACTATATGTTCAGAATTTTTGATCTTTTTCTGTCAGGAAGATGTCACTTTCTGTTTTAAGAGATGAAGAATGTGCAATATAAAGTTTGCATTTGGTAGGTATTTTAATCTCTGATATATTTTTTAAAAAATATGTAAGTGCAACATCAGCAGGAAATAATAAATCACAGTTATATGTTTCTACAGAATGATTTTATGGAAGTTGGAGTGGATAGATTGCATTATCTGCTAATGCAGAATGCCATCACTGCCTGATCTTATTCTGCAAAGGTACTTTTACAGTAAGAGAAGATTATTCTTAATAGAGTAAATAATGTGCTCTGTACAGCCTTTATACATGCAATTGTATAACACAGGCACACCTCTAGTCCCAGCCTATGTATGAATATACTGAACCAGGGCTTTTTTTCTGGGCGAACGTGCTGGAACGGAGTTTCAGAACCACTTCAACAAAATTATTTTTAAAATGTTTAAAAGGTCATGAGTTTTTAGTATATAGACTGAAAACTTCATTTCTCTCTTGAGAGTTCTGGCACCTTTTTTTCCAAAAAAGAAAAAGAAAAAAGCCCTGCACTGAACTAATGGAGTACTCTTATACAGGTATACTCAGATCATTTTATTCAATGAGGCTTATTCCCAGAAGAGTGATTTTAGGATTGCACTATATGTCCTATTACAGAATGGGACTGACTCCAAATTAAGTCTGAATAAGAATGCACCCTTCATTTCTTTTCCAATTCTGATCTTTGACTTCCCGGGGGGGGGGGGGGGAGGTTCTCCTTGAAGTTTTGTTTGTTTTCAAAATGGGCATCTCTTACAATTTGGGAAACATTCAATTAATAGTTGTTTTTGACAACATTCTAGTAGAGCCACCAAACAAAATATTCATAGAAGGGAAATTATTTAATTATTTAGCAAATATATATGCTTCCTTTCCAGAGAACCTGCTGGAGGCATCTTACAAACTGTTCAAAGCCCAGTCACTAAAAATATAGCCAGAGCATAAAACAGCACTAACCATTTAGCAGCCTGAAAAATGAAGAGGTGAAATGATGGTGCAGACACTGTGATGTCACTTATGGATGATCACCTAGAAGTGACATCACAGCATCCACAATGCTCTAGGAATTTGCCCAATCTCTTTGGTTTTGACCATAGAGACTGAGTGAATTCCCACAGCATTACAGTGTGTATGTGTAATATCACAGTATCCACATTGCTCCCATTCCCAAGGCCCCATTCCCCAAAGCTCCCAGGACTGCTAGGCACTGGCCTCACAGTGTTGCCTAAAATTATTCTCATAGAAACAAACTAGAAGCACACTTTTACAAAAAGAATAATCTCTTAATTAAGAGCTCCGAAAAAGAATAAAGTACCAGGCAAGCCACTGAAGCTTGTCATCATTATTTGGCCCAGATTAAGATGTCTGGACCCTACCACTCCAGCTGAAACTGTGTTACAGCTGTGTTACAGCTGTTTAAAACTGTAATACTTGGTTGCTTTAACTATTGTTATATTTATTAGTGTATATTTTTATCTATTTATGATCTGATCTGCTCTGAGCCCGTTTGCGGGGAGGGCAGAATACAAATACAAACAAACAAATAAAGGGAAGGGCATTCCACAGGTGAGGCACCATTACTGTAAAAGCTCTGTCTCTGGTCACCATGTGCTACCTGATTGTTAACAGGATTGTTCTTGGATGTTTTATGTATGCTTTTAATTGTATTTATATATGCATTTTATGTAAGCCGCCCTGAGCCTGCCTTGGCAGGAAGGGCAAGTATAAAGCAAACTAATAAAATAAAAAAATATTAATTAACTATAGAACAACCTCCCTGTGGAGGTGTACTTGGCCTCCTCACTTTCAGTAGTTAGGAGGCAGTTGAAGACTGTTTTATTTAGGACACGTATGGTTAAGTTTACTATCAGTCCTGAGTTGTGATTTTAAATCTGAGTTTTTATGTTTTTAATTTTATATGTTTTATCTATGTTGTAAGCCGCTTTGAGCTCTGTAAGGGAAAAAAAGATAGCTAATCAATATTTTAAATGAATAAATACAGCCTGACACAAAAGCCAGTGTGGTACAACAGTTAAGAGTGTTGAACTCATATCTGTGAGACCTAGGTTTGAATCCCCACTTTGTCGCTGGGTGATCTTGGGCCAGTCACACCCACTCGGCCTAAGTTACCTCACAGGATTGTTATGAGGATAAAATGGAGGAGGGCATAATGATGCTCCCATTAGGAGAGAGGCATGGTATAAATGAATTAATTAATAATTAAGGTTGCAATAATCTCTAAAACATTTTTATCCTTCCTTTCCTCCAAGGAGTTTAAGATGTCCTATGGTTTGCAGGTTATTCATTTGATCATCAGTGTGGTGTAGTGGTTAAAAGTGGTGCTATCTAATCTGGAGAACGGGGTTTGATTCCCCAGTCCTGCTCCACATGAAGCCTGCTGGGTGACCTTGGGCCAGCCACAGTTCTCTCAGAACTCTCTCAGCCTTATCTACATCACAAAGTGACTGTTGTGGGGAGAGGAAGGAAAGGTGATTGTAAGCCGCTCTGAGACTCGATAAAGAAAAGCGGGCTATAAAAACCAGCTCTTCTTTTTCTTCACAACACTATGAGGTAGGTTAGGCTGAAAGGGAATGACAGCCCCAAGGTCAACCAGTGAGCTTCATGACTGGATGCAGATTTCAAACTAGGTTTCCCCAGTCTGCTGTTCCCCAGTCTGAACCCTTGTACCACACTGGCTAACCTTAAATATATAGTGAGAACTGTAATTAATACAGAAACATAAATTATACCACATAGATGTTCTCTAAAATAAACTGAAAATAAAGTGGTCTATACAAGATGGAAACTTCAATTTTTGTAATCTTCAGAGTTGTTTGTTGCATGATGGTATCTGAAGACATGCTTGTTTAAGTTCAGCATGTATAAATATGAGGGTCAAATTTCAAAAGTGTTTGAAATTTACAATTATGTTTCAGTCTCTGTTGAGGCATCTCACAAGGATTTAATTATACAGCTTCATCAGAATAATTTTCTATTTACTGCTCAAACTGAAGACTGGGAAGAAAAATGAAAAAGGATGCAAATATATCCTCTGCAGGCGCAATTTAAATGCTTTTGTACTTTAATAGGTGCTTGCTAGAAAAAGGTTCAGCAGGTGCAATGGCAAAAAAAAAAACTTACCAAAAGAAGCTTGGAGTCCTACATCTGGAGATGTGTAATTGTAGAAACAGTTCAAAAATATAAATCAACAAAGTTTAACACATTGATTGTGGGATCTATTTTCAAGGACTCCTTTATTGGAAGTGTTATCCTAAATTGGCAAATATGTACAGATATAAGGCATACAAAGGGTTTTTGTTTGTTTGTTTGTTTGTTTGAAAATGTGGCAGCAAGACACTGTGCCATGCCAGGGGCAATAAGAGGTGTGTGGTGTTTAAATGCTAATGCAAAATGAGCAAAATGATAAAAGCAGAATTCATTCACTGCTAATAACACTGTTGTGATGGATTGCACTTTAAAAGCTCAGAAGTGCTGTGTAAATATGCAAAGGACTGTAAAGGGTTAATTCCTCACAGGGCCAGAGAGCCTTGAGTGACAGTCTGCTCCAAAAGATCTGGTTGGTTAGCATCAGTTGAGCAGAGAAAGATTTGAGAACTGAATGCTGAGGAGGGGCAGTCTGAATTCAGCCCTGACTAAGAAGAGTCTAATACTGAGAGAGTTTGAGTCTAGCCCTGACAGAGAAAAGTTTAGTACTGATGGGGTTCGTGCTTAGCCCTGACTGAGAACAGTTTAACACCGACAGAGTACTGGGAAGGTTGGCAGAAAGAGTGGGTAGTTCGGTAAAGACTCTTATTCAGGCCAGAATAGGGGATGGATCTTCCAGTGAGAGAAGAATTTCCCTACCCAGTTAGAAACTGGAGATAGCTCTGAGGAGTGGAGTGATCCATGGTCAGGTGTGTTTAGAAACTGCCTTTTAAATCCTGAGGAGTCAATTAAAACTCAAGATGAGTTTTCTGGTTTCGGTGACTCTAATGGCGGGTGCGCTCCTTCGATGCTCCGATAGGAGCGGCCCATAGCATAGCAGACGTGAGGGGTCCCGGACGATTCCCCCCCTGGAGCCCTTGCAGGGGACTCTCAGCCTGGGGCGTGAGGGGTGCCTCTTCTGAGGTTGCAGCTAAGGGATTGAGGCTCCCCTTTGCCCCAATAGGTCCCACCGCTGCTGCTCTATCACGGCACCAAGAGGCGCACACCAGTGGAGCAAACAAGCGGTCTAGCAAGCCTATGAAGCTTTTCTTACCTTCTCAATCATTGTGGAGTAAAACGTGAGTGAAAGCTCTTCTTGACTGGATATCTAGCTAAGCGGCCATCCAAAGCCCCAATTTTCAATTGGGTGGGGGAGTGAGTTTAAATCCCCCCCATTAACTTAAAGCAAACTCTAAAACAGAGATATGGGGCAAGGAACATCGGCGCTTTTTGTTTTAATTGAGTAAAATACGGATCTATGTAAAGCGGCAACCTAAATAAACTTTCTCTGGCTTTATAAAACTTTTCCTGAACTGTAAAGAGTGACTAATTGGGCAGAAAAAATGGCGACGAGAACAAAGCCCTCTACGGGAACTACCAAGCCAGTACTTTCAGTACCCAAACCAGAAGTGACCAGTGTTCCCTCTAAGTTGAGTTAGTGTGAGCTAACTCACAGGTTTTCAGCCTCCAGCTCACACATTTTTGTCTTCGCTCAGGAAGGATGGCTCCAGAACAAAGTCAAATCGCTTGCTCACAACGTTAATGCCAGTAATCCACAAGGTAGATTTTTTGCTCACAAGACTCCACAGCTTAGAGAGAGCATTGGAAGTGACCACTGACTTTCCCAACATGTTAGCTACAGCACTGCACCCCCTGCTGGATCAGATGACTAACCTCAACAATAACTTTGAAACACTTCAAAAACAACTTAAAGAAACTAATAAAAAACCCGAGGAGAGAGCTAAATTTTTGAAAAAAGTTAAAACCAAGACAAAAGCAATTGACCAGAGACTCGAGGTGGTGGAGAAAGATCAGCTTATGTTCTGAGATTTCAGGGTGTCCCTGAGAAAAAAGGTGAGAATCTGAAGGAAACTTTGAGTGAAGCATTGGCCCCAATGACAGGTGTAAAAGCGGATATAATTCAAAGCAAAATGGATATGGTCTATCAAACATATCCAGAATTCATCAAGAAAAATAAGCTACCTGGGGAGATATTGGTGAGATTCTCTAGAAGATCTACTAGAGATGTGGTGCTCAAGGCCACTAATGGGACAACCTTAAAAATCTAAGACAAAGAAATCAGAGTCTTAAAAGACATTTCATTCAAGATAAGAAAAAAGAGAAAAAGGCCAATTTTTTTTTATCCCTTTCAATCTGGTTTCAGGCCTGGTTTTGGGACTGAAACGGCCTTGGTTGCAGTCTTGTGCTAGGAGATGGACAGAGGATGTGTGTTGATTCTCCTGGGCCGCTCAGCAGCTTTTAATAGCATCGATCATGGTATCCTTCTGGACCACATATCATTCTGTGATGGTTCTGCTGCTAACTGGAGGGTAAGGTGGTGCTGGGGGACTACTTTTCAGGCTCTTGGCCTTCGGGGTCCCACAAGGTTCCTTATTGTCCCCTATGCTGTTTAATATCTACATGAAACTGCTGAGTAAGGCTATCCAGAAATTTGAGCTGTTTTATCATCATTATGCAATAACACCCAGCTTTATCTTGCACTCCCAGCTGTTCTGGGGTTGCCAACTCTGGAATGAGAAATTCCTGGAAATGTGGGGATGCAGCCTGGAGATAGTGAAGTTTGGGAGGGGAGGGACATCCAAAGGGTACAATGCCATAGAGCCCACCCTCCAAAACAGCCATTTTCTCCAGGAAAACTGATCTCTGTAGTCTGGAAATTAGTTGTAATTCTGGGAAATCTCCAGGCCCCACCTGGAGGCTGGCAATCCTAGGCTGATCCCAGAGAGGCTGTAGAAACTCTGGACTAGTGCCTGGAGGCAGTGAATGTAGACTAATAAAATGAACTTAATCCCAATAAGACAGTAGTGCTACTGGTGGATGGAAGATCTGACCCGGGATTTAAGGTGTCACCCATTCTAGATGGGGTTGCACTTCCTTTGAAGGAACAGGTCTGTAGTTTGGGGGTGCTCCTGAATCCAGCATAGGCGTCAACTTCAGGGGGGCTAGGGAGCTGAAGCCCCCCCCCCCAACTTTTCCACGACATGCTGAGCCTCCCCCAGGGACAATGGCCTGACCCAGCCCCCCCCCCCCCCAGAAATTGGAAAATCTACGCCCTTGGAATCCAGGCCTACTGATGGTTGAGTAGGTGGCAGCTGTGGCCAAAAATGCCCTTTATGAGCTTCAACTGGTTAGCCAGCTGCAGCCTTTCCTGTACAGAAAGGATTTGGCTACTGTGGTGCGTGACATGGTTACATCTGGATTAGACTACTGTAATATGCTCTATGTAGGGCTGCCCTTGAAAAGCATTTGAAAACGTAATCTAGTACAGAATGGAGTGGTTTATACAGACCATATCACTCCAGTCTTGGCCCACCTACGTTGGCTTCCAAGTAGTTTCCGAGCACAATTCAAGGTGTTGGTTTTGACCTTCAAAGCCCTCTATGGTTCAGGACCAACATACCTGAAGGATCATCTAATTCCATATGAACCTCCTCAACCATTACAGTCATCTTTGGAGGTCCTGTTTTGGGTTCCCCTGCCTTCCAGAATAAAGGCAGGTGGCAACCTGGGAGAGCGCCTTCTGTCACAGAACCACAGTTCTCGAACACTCTCCCCAGGGAGATTTGTCTGTCTCCCTCCCCTAGTGGGTGAAGACTTAGTTACTTTGTTTGGCATTCCCTCAGCGATCCCTCCTTTGTAACCTACTATTCTATGTTTTACATGTGTTTTAATTTTTTAAAAACTCTTTTTAAAAGATGTTTTAATGAGGTATGTTTGAGAGGGGTTTTTAGGGGCCCGTTGGAGCCGGTGCACAGGGGAGCACCGCTCCACCAGTGAAGAGGCTGGGGGGCGGGCACATGACGAAGCCCCGCCCCCCAGCAGGACCCCCGCTGCGTTCTCCAGGTCCGGCCAGACCTGGGAGACAACTCTGGAGGCTGCCTTCCCCTCCACGCTACGTCTCCCAGGCCCAATCCCCCCCTGGGGAGAAGCCCCCATCCCTCACCCCGCTCACCATTCCCAGGCCGCGGCAGGCCATCGGCCTCGGGAAGAAGCCCCCAACCCTCCCCGCTTACTGTTCTCGGGGCCACGGCAGGCCGCGGTCCCCAGGAAAAAGCCCCCAACCCTCCCTGCTCACTGTTCCCAGGGCTGCGGCAGGCCACTGGCCCCGGGAAGAAGCCCCCATCTCTCCCCCACTCACTGTTCCCGGGGCTGTGGCAGGCTGCCGGCCCTGGGAAGAAGCTCCCAACCCTCCCCACTCACTATTCCTGGGGCCGCAGCAGGCTGCCGGCCCCGGGAAGAAGCCCCCATCCCTCCCCCACTCACTGTTCCCAGACAAGCCCCCATCCCTCCCCCACTCACCATTCCCAGGGCTGCGGCAGGCCGCCGGCCCCGGGACAAGCCCCATCCCTCCCTTTCTCACTGTTCCCGGGGCCGTGGCAGGCCATCGGCCCCGGAACAAGCCCCCATCCCTCCCCCTCTCACCATTCCTGGGCGGGGGGGCACAAGGGAGGGAGAAGCTGGGCCCGAGTGGCGTTAAGCCACTCAGGCCCAAGCAAGAGCGAGGGGAGGAGGGAGGGAAATGCTGGCCCCAGTGGGGGGAGAAGCGCCTCTTCCTTCCTTCTCTCTTTCCCCCCACCTACCTACCTACCTTCCTGTTCCTTCCTTTCCCCCTCCCTCCCTCCCTTTCTTCTCTCTCTCTCCCCCCCACCTACCTAACTGTTCCTTTCTTTCTTTCTTCCTTCCCCCTTCCTTCCTTTTTCTTCCTTCCCCCTTCCCTCCCTCCCTTTTCTTTCTTTCTTTCTTTTCTCTCTCTCCCCCACCTACCTACCTACCTTCCTTCCTGTTCCTTTCCTTCCTTCCCCCTCCCTCCCTCCCTCCCTCCTTCCTTTCTTTCTGTGCCATCAGATAGGCTTGCCAGCTCTAAGTTGGGAAATACCTTGGAAATTTTTGGGGTGGAGCCTGAGCAGTGGGTATTGCCTTCTGACACACTTCCGGTGACGTCAGGGGTGTGTGGCATATGCAAATAAGTTATGCTAATGAGCTCCTGCACTTCTTTTTTTTACAAAAGAACCCCTGGGATTTTTTATTTTGATAGTCTTATAATGTAATTTTATCATGTGAGTTTTAAATTGTCAGCCTCCTTGGCAGCTCTTGTGTGGGGAGAAAGGCCGGGTATAAATTTTGTAAATAAATATATACAACTGTTTCAAGCTGGAAACTCTTATGGAAGTTTATTGTTGTTGCTGAAGTATGGTGACTCTGAAGTCATTATTAACATGTCCTTCCACTTTCTGAATGCTACAGTTCTACTCCATTCATTTACATTAACAGATAAAATCAGCACAGTCACTCTCTGGAATTTCAAAGACCATGTATTTTGATTCATTATGAGATTTTGTCAGTCCAGATAACTGGCTGAACTAACATGACAGCATGAAATCCACTCACACTGAAAACAACTCGTCACAGTGTCTGACATTACCTGACATTACCTCTCTCCTCATATTTTTCACATGTGGAGTCACATCTTTTCTGTACCTACCTGCTAAGTTCTGTTAAATCTGGTGACCACATTTTATCAGGCTTCCAGCTTGCAGGCTGCCCATTTTCTGCTTCCTTTCCCACTCTTTATTGTGTTACCTAAACATAGCACGAGCACCTTATCACTTTTCCTAATGAAAACCATAGAGGAAGAGATGAGGAAGGAAAGGCTGTGAATGTGGATTATTTGAAGCAAAAAGCTTTCAATATTTGTTGAGTTTAGGTACAAATTGCCCTTTGCTTAAGAGGAGGCACGGGCCAGGACAGTGGCTGGATAATAAACAGAGAAAACAAGATGGTGGAAGGATGAGTTTTCTTTCGGTTTCACTGACCCTCTCTGCATCAGTGGGCAAGACACAGGTCAAGTGGTAAAGTGAAATCATGGTGGGAAATGAATAGAATGTGAAGCTTATTGGTGTTTTCTCCTTACCATGACTCAAAACACATATTCCAGCCTCTCTCCCAATTAACTTGCATTGTGGAGAGAGGTTGTGGCCCAATGAAGCATCTGCTTTGTATGTAGAAAGTCTCGGGAGCAATCAATCCCTGGTGGCTAAAAGGAATGTATAGTGAGTGATGTGAAAGAACTCTACCTAAGGACTTGGTGAGCTGCTTTCAGTCAGTTGACAGTACTGACCATGATCCACCAGTGGTCATGTGATGCTCTAGGAATCCCCCCAAATCCTATTGTAAAAACCATTAGAGATTTGGCAGATTCTTAGAGTATCGCATGACAGGAATGTTTCAGTCAGTGCATATAACATCTATGCTATGGCAGCTGAACCGGCTCCCAATTAGTTTCCACTGTCAATTCAAAGTGTTGGTTCTTATCTTTAAAGCCCTAAATGTCCTGGGATGGGACCCTCATACCTTTGGGACCACCTCTTTCGGCATGATCCTCCCCAATTCTCTGATCGTTGTCTTGGAATTTATTGAAGGCCCCTGGTCCATGAACTATCTGCCTTATGTCAACATTGGTGAGGGCCTTCTCGGTAGTGGCCCCCGTCCTGTAGAACCAGCTTCCTGAAGAGGTGTGTACCTTGTGGGGCCTCCCTAGGTTCTGCAGAGCATGCAAGGCTCCTCTTTTTTGTTTATTTATTTTATTTATTTTTTGAGATTTATATCCCGTTCTTCCCGCCTTTGGGTGATTGTGATCCACCAGGCAGCTGATATGCTTCGAAGGGAAGGAGCAGATCTAAATTTGATAAAATAAATAAAGACCACTCCTCTGTTTTGCTCCTGCTACTCCACTAAGTGGGGAGGGAAGCCAGGGCAGCTAGGGTGGGAGGTTGTCTGCCAAGGAAGGCAACCTGACAAGACTATCCTACTCAGTATAGGGAAGCTTCATGTGTTCCTGTAGGACTGAGATGATGAAAAGAGTTACATTAACTTCAGGGATACTGTATTTTGTTGAATGTACTTTGATTTAGGCAATGACAATTTAAGTATATAGATGTTAAGATTCCCCACCACCACCACAAGGCTGTATCTTTTCCATGTCACAATGAATGCCATTTTGCAGTTCTAGACTAGCAAAGGTATAAAACTCATTTGTTATCAGGGCCTGATCTGACATACCGTATTTTTCACTCCATAAGACACATTTTTCCTCCCCAAAAAAGTGGGGGGGGGGGAGTGTGTGCATCTTAAGGAGCGAATATGGAGCTTTTCTTACCTGTAACAGGTCTCTTTCTTCAGCAGGAATGCAGGGGAACGTCATTCAGGCTGGCATCCCAGCCTTCCCCGCCCCTCCCTGCTGGGCCTGAGCTGTTAAGACTTAAAAGGGAAACGGCAGGAAAAACCCCACCAGGCTAAGTACTCTTTCCCTTTAAGTGCTTTTCCCCTTTAAGACAGCCAGCAGCAGAAAGCCCCGCCCACAGATTAAGCTCCATGGCTACTTTGCACAGAAAGGCCTGGTTTTGCATGGCATGCTGACGTCTCTCTTCTTTCCTTTCTCTATCTTTCTTCCTTCCTTCCTTCCCTTTTTTCTGTCTGTCTGTCTTTCTGTCTCTCTCTCTGTCCCCACCTTTCTTTCTTCCTTTCTCTGTCTCTCTCCTCCTCCTTCCTTCCTTTATCTCTCTCTCTCTCTCTCTTTCTTTCTTTCTGTTTCATTTTTCCTGTTTTCCTCCTCTAAAAACAAGGTGCGTCTTATGATCAGGTGCGTCTTATGGAGCGAAAAATACGGTAAATGTCACTTCGTCAGTCTGGGCCATGTGCGCCATAAAATATAATACCAAGTATCAGAGATATAAACTTTATAAAGGAAAGCAGCTGGTAGGCTCTGGGTTGGTGTGCCCTCACTGCCAGTCCCCAGGCACTAGAAAGAGGGGTGCAGAGGAAAACCTGCATAAGCGGACTTGTGTCACGGGCTGGGCTGGGGCAGGAGTCCAGTCTGGAGGTTGTAGCTAGAAGAGACAGAACATGAGCCAAGTAGAGAGTCCAAGAGAGTGGTCGTCCGAAGCAAGAGGTCAGTAATCCAAACAGAAGCGAGGTCCAAGAACAGGAGCCAAGGGTGGACGTGAGGTCAGCACGGATGTGACTTGTTGCTTCCATGGAGAGCCCAATCCCAAGCAGGAGCTATATAGGCCTTCGGCAGTGCTTCCCTTGGCGGCTGCACCATTCCTGTTAATACTCAGGGCTCGGCGTCCGCCTTCCCTACCAGCATATGTATTGGAAGTGGGTTGCTAGATCCTTGCGAAGCCACTACCTCAGCCGAGCCACCCATGGAGGTGAATCATGCAGGCTTCCCAGTTGCACCTGTGCCTCATCAGTTGCTGCAGGACTAGGTTTGGGTGTTACAGGCTCAGGCGCTGGTGGTGGCAAGCTGTCAACTCCCGAAGAGTCAGAGGGGCCAGCTTCCGGCTCTGGTGATGCTGGCAACTCCGGCTGCACTGCCAACTCAGGCGGGAGCCTGGCATGGTTGTTATTGCCCATGACAACTTGAGAACTAGTAGTGCAGCACTGGACAGACGTCCCCACACTGCCCGGGGGGGCAACCCCCTTCCGCAGACCACTCACAGCCTGCACGCACGGCAGGACACGGGCCAAGCAAATTCTGATAAGCTGAAGATGTCCGTGTGGTAGCAGCCACCTTCAGCCAAGAACAACAGGTCACCCATGGGGGTTCAAGCCAGAGATTGCCTGCAAGCCTGCCACCCTTGCATGGCAGCACCCACTCCAGGCCAAAGGCCTCTAGACTGTCCAATGGGGGGGGAGGCACCACACGCACAAGGCCACGTGTGTGGCAGAGGCCCCAGGTCACCCAGCTACCAGTATAACTGGAGACTGCCAACACCCCCCGCCCCTGAAGTGGCAGCTGCTGAGTTGCATGCTTGGCAGCAGGACTAGGACCCCAATGTACAGAAGAAACTGTGAAAAAAATGCCCCCTCTGCCTGAAACACAGTTGCCATATGGGAGGGCATGAATACAGCAGTGGTGTTGGATGCTAGCAAGCCCTGGCAGAGGACCCCCCATGTGCAGCCCCCCCCCCCATGTGCAAACACCGATCCCCGCAGCCTTCTGGGACAATACCATCAGAGTTGCAGGCCAAGCACAGAGACATGCGACCTCACCTTGGAATCCTGAGCCAGCATGAATGTGGCTGCGGTGACCCCCAACTTGCCAGTGAGGATACTGCTGAACCAAAGGGGTTCTGCTTGACCGCTGCAGAGGTTCCGCTGCTCTGAAGCCACGATCCGAGTGGCTCTGCCCCCTGCCCCAAGCATCCTCCTGTTCCCTCCCAGTTGCACCAGTTGCTCACAAGCCAGATAAGAGCCCTGGACAGGCTGGTTCCAGCCCACAGGCCAAATGTCTGTCACCCCTATTCTGGAGGATCCCTCCCAGTCAGTTTGTCTGAAAACTCAGGTTACAGCAGGAATCAATAAATCTCAGCTTACACAAATTTTACTTGTGGATCTTAATATCCAAGCCACAGCACAGAGACTGGCTGCAACAGCAACCTCACACTTGTAACTAACAACAGAATACAGATTTGCCAATTTGTGAGCCAAGGAATTTTTTTTTTTTGCTGGCATAAGACCTTGAAGAGGAGCTTTGTAACAAAACCCATAGAACAAAAGCAACGAAACATAGAAGAGTGCAACCAACCCTTACCATTATTATACTATTGTTGCTTACTTACATTTGGAGTTTATGAACCACTTTTTGAGTGTTCCAAGTGATATTCTTTCAGTAGAATTTATGGCAGCCTTGAAGAGCCAGTTTACTCTCTGATAAAGCAAAAGCATAGAAAGGAGCTGAAGGTGAGCGGGTGACCGGCCCAAGTGAGTTCATTCCAGAGATGAGATTTTAAACAGGTACTTCCCAGCTCCCCCTAGAGCAACTGGAGCTGTTTGGGATTGTCTAATCTGCTGGTTCTGTGAGTGAGGGATTGTGACATTCGCCAAAGTTGGACCCCTCACTCCTCCCTTCCCCCAAACTGGCAGACGCATAGAGGAGTGCTAATGAATCCCAGCAGGCACTGCATTTATCTTTCCTGTAGCAGTCCTCGGAATGACTTCATTTGCGGCCTATATGACTAGATAAATGGAGCAGAGGATTTAAGACACAGGCCTTTAATGAATTCTATTAAAAACATGCTTTCTGAGTGGAAACTATGAGAGGGTGATCAGCTCTACAAAATAAACCCTTAGCGCCAACAGACTAACAGCAGAGACTATGTAGGGAAGATGAGGAGGTAATATGCTCTAGTTTGTATAGGACATCACCAAGGGCCCAGAAGGATTTCCTGGGGTGTGAATTATTACCCTAAGCTTCCAAATTGCCAAATTCCTGGAGCGTAAAGGGCTGCAAGTGCTCTCTGTGGCAAAGGGAGTAAGACTGACACATTCTATAACATCTCTGCCACAGAGCGAGTGACCTGAGCTCTGATAACATTACTTAGGCTTATGCTTGCATTTGATTTGGAAATAGAGCAGGAACTGGGTTGTATCAGACTGGGAATGGCTTGTAGTGTTTAAGGAAGAGGCCCAGCCAGGTTTGCTGGGAATTATGTCACCTTTCTAGCAAGGCTCCCTTGGGAACTGCTAACACAGCATGTGTGTATGGGGCAGGGTGGAGATACGGTTGTCTCATGATTGACTGGCAAGAACTTGGTGGGAGGCTGTTGCATCCTCATCATTTTTGAGCGCAGTTCCACCACACAGCCTAAGCTCACAGCACAGTAGGCGAGACTGGGTGCTATGTAGTGAAGGACCTTATTGTGTGATTTGCTGGCTATCAATAGGTGCCACCACTGATGCTGGTTCAGTTCTCCTGTGGACTAGAGAGAACACTGGCAAGAAATGTGCACTCTGTACATGTTTCATGCTGTTCATTTTGCTGTTTCACCTCCATAGGTAGTGACAATGGCTTGTCACTGGCTCCTCCCTATGATGTCACTGGGCCTGGATTCTTTTAAGGACCTAGTATAGCAATGTCTCTGGCCCAGCGCCGCCCCCCCCCCCCCCCCCCCCGAAACTGGAAAGTCTACACCCTGCACAGGAAGGTTTGTGCTAGGGTTCAAAACTTTGGCCCTTTGGCACCAAACTATTCAGACAACCGGTTTCCACTTGCTCACAACTTTAATGCCAGTAGTTCACAAAGGAGAATTTTTGCTCACAAGATTGCACAGCTTAGAGGGAGCATTGCCGGTTTCCAAAGAAGAGAGTGTAACCCAGATCGGGAGGGGAGGGAAGCTAGTCCCCCCGCCCCCACCTTGGGAAAAAAGTGTGTGAAGAGCGACTAATCAAAGCATACGCTCAGAAGTACTCTTTAAGCGCCCTGGCCAGCCACACCACCGCCCAGCCCTCCGGTCAGATTTGAATTCCAGCCCGATGGCTCCACCGGGCCGCTAAAAATAAGCGGACCCCCGCGGGTGCGTGGCTAGCTGCTGTCCCTGGTGGTTCGGGAGTGCTTGTAAATAAATAACGCGCGCCGTATCGATCGTCTTCGCTTGCGGATGACGAGACCGCCTTCCCTCTCCTCCTTACCGGGAGCCGAGATACGGAGCTGATGAGACAACCTCCGCCCCCGGGGTCACTTTCTAGATAAGGCTGATTTTTTTATAAAAAAAAAATGCACTCGCTCCAGTAGCCCTGCTGGCCGTCGGTGCCCTCTCGAGCTCCCTTCGCCCCACTTTCTGCGGCTGTTGTTGTTGTTTAAATTGCCTCTCCCTCTCCCGTCCCCACCTCCCCTTCCCTCCGTTCGGCGTGCCTCGTGCTTTCTATCGAAGCGTGAACAGGCGAGCGCTAGGACCCAGCACGCTGCCCGCCGAGCTGCCGGCAGCCGAGGCAGCTCGGCAGACTCCTCCTTATCTCCAGTGTCAAACTTGACATCAGCCTGCAAGCGGAGCATGGTAACTTCTCCTGCAATCAGAGCGCTCACATCAGTGGCATGCTCCGGGAAGATATGCAGCTCGCGCTGCCCTCTGCACCAGCAACATGGATTGTCACATCTCCCGCCGCCTCCTCCTCCTGCTCGGGGCTGCGCTCGGCTGCTTTGGGGATCTGATTCTCCATCCCACCAACGAAGGTAAGCGAGGCTCTGAGCGAAAGCCGGGAGTGCTGGAAGTTCCCTGCGCATCCCCGTTGGGTAACCTGGTCCACAGGATTTCTTCTTTTTTTTTTTAAGGTGGTCCGGCGCGGACCGCGCAGTTGGTTTAGCCTAATTTTGGAGGGGTTCACACCGTTCCCTTATATCTGGCGAGGGGAAGGCGGTCGGACACAAGCGCGCTGGGCGATCGGAGTCGGTTCCCCGCTTTTATCGAGGCTGGCAAAAGGGGGCAGCGCTTCCCGGGTGTTACTTGACGGACTGATAGTTATGGTTTGGCGAGGCGAAGTTAAAAGCGGAGGTGGTCGCCTTTGAAGAGGTGTCTGCCGCGGCGCGGGGAGAGGGTATCCTGGCAGGAACCGTCCGCGATCCGCCCTGATGTGTGTAACTGCAGCCAAGACGAGGCTGCAGGTAAGTGGCAAAGAAGAGAGGGCTCAACTCTGGCGTTTGATAGCCCCTGCCAGGGGCTTGCTTAAGGTGCCTTTCAGGAAGCGGTGAGGCTAGGACTCGGGTCCGGGGGGGGAATAATGAGCAGGGCGTGTAGGGTGGACTATTAGCATAGAAGTGATGCCAAGAAGAGCCACTTTACGGATGCCCGGTGCCTTTGCATGTGGGGGGGGGGGGGGGGAATTCGGATATATTTTTAACTGTTTTGTGGCTGGGCAGATTTGTATGAAGAAAAACAAATACGGGATCAGTGGAGAGAAACGAGACAGTGCTTATAAAACTGTCCTACTTCATATTGGTGCTTTGTTTCATTACCTGACTGCTTTATTTATTTTGTTTGTATGAACAGATTCTGCATATATTATTGCGATCTGTAATTGCATTGGATAATGGTTCAGAAGGATTTAAAATAAAATAAATATATGCTGACCCACATCCTTACAAATTTGGCTATGAGAACTCATAGATACATTGCACATATTATTAATTATGTTGATTTTCATCATAGACCTTAGATTTAATTTAAAAACTGCTACTGCTAATAAAGATCACCTGTAAAAATCTAAGGTGTATTACATTTCCCCTCCTTCATACCGATTTTAATTGATTTTATTTCTAGCATATTGGTTCTTTTGAGATATTGCTTACATTGCTACAAATACCAAAGATGTGGACTTTTATTGAAAAAAATGCTTTGTTTCTTTAAAAAGTGTACCCTATAACACTACGGCCGAAGGGACCGTTTACTGTGCAATCCTAAACAGAGTTGTACTCATCTATAGCCACTGAAATCAATGGGTGTAGAAAGGTGTAGCTCAGTTTAGGATTGTACTGACTACCTCTGGTGTCAGGTTGTTCAAGAACGTTTTCCTCCAAAATTCAAAAGACAAAAGAAGTTCTGGTATTAAACAATTGTGCCAAGCCCTGCCCCTGTTTGATTAATGTTGGGTTCCAAGCCATTTCCATTCATTGTGTTTTTAGTAAGCAAGAATCTCTGGAGAACTGCACAAATAAGATTGGGAGGAGGGCAATGATAGGGAAATGTTGTGGATACACCAAACATAGTCAAGGGAAAATATATTGAAAGATGAAGGCTAAAATGTTTTAAAATCAGCTGCAACACAAGGAAATTGTTCAGTCTATGCTATTCTAAAAAGAATAAAGAGTTTCTTTTATGATTGTGTATTCAGGGCTTCTAATGATTTTTTTAAAAAAAATAATGAATAACCCATGGAATAGAAGGATAATTAGTAGAACATGTGTAACAGATAGGCAAGCTGTGGTATTAATCATGTTACACCTTTGTTTGGGCCAATAAAGGAGGAGTATCAATGGAGGCCAGTTAGGAGTAGGGTGCAATTCTTTGAGGAACTCCTTGATAATGTGTGCAGTTCTCTTGTTATGCATTCAATAGAGCTGGAAAGCTGCAAAAAGCTACTAGAAAAAGTACATGTTAAGACAGCAGCTTTTCATAGTTAATCTTTCAAAGGTATCTATTATATATAAGCTATCTTTATATGTGTGCGCATGTGTGTATATATGCAGTTAAAATCAAATTTAAATGTAAATGAAACAAAAACATGCTGAATCTACACAATTTACTATTTGGATATGGTTTTTTAAAAAGTATGCTCAAGTATAGTTACTTAAACCTATTTTCTACATAGTTAATGATCTTTCTGCCCATATTTTAATTTTCTTACTGTGTGTGACCCACTAGTTTTCAGCTTGCTAGCTTTAACCAATTATAATTAGGCAGTTATTAGGGAATTCAAGATCCACAAAGAAATACAGCAACACTTTGATTGTTTTCAAAGTTTTCTTGAAACTTTCTCAAATCAAAATAATTCTTAAAAACTACTTTGAAAACTATTTCCAGTAGTTTTTCTCTTTTCAGTAATAGATCTAAACAGAAACACAACTTTAATATTAAATATTTCTGAACATTTCAATTTCATAGTAAATATTTTCTGAGACACATGACTGGGATAGTTACAACCAAAATGTAATAAATGAATTAATTTAACACCCGTTTTCCACCTACCACAAAGATATCAGAAAGAACTTTGAATTTATTTTTCTCTAAAGATCCTGTGGAGTTAATTAACTTGTAAGATAGACCCTATTGGTAATACTTCTGGAGCTCTTGGTGTGTTTTACTTTATATTTATGCAGAACTTACTCTCTTTTTGTCCTGTATAAAGCATGAGGAACATCTTTTACCTCATGTAGGCTTGAGGAAAGAATTCTTGTAGTAGCATGCAGTTGGGTCATGTTTATGGTGGTATATATTCATTCTTTTTAGAATACTTGCAGAAATTGTTTCTCAGTGCTTTTTACGTGCTGCGCTATTACGCAAAAAAGTGACTGCCATTTTGAGATTTAATATAAAGGAGCAGGGTCAGTTCATATGTAATACGTGGTGTGCGGTTTTTTTGTGCAACGGGAATGGAGCACGTGATTCATCTCACTGAAGCTTCTGTTAAGCAGAGAGGTGATGAAACAGGTAATTTCCTTCAAAGTTATTTCTAAAGAAATCTATCACACAGAAGCCTTATTTGGTGCAAGGGGGTGGGGTGAGGGAAAAGACATGTATTCCTCTAAGCAGTCTCAACTGGGTAATTTTTTTTTTTAATAGAAGAGTTGTGAAGTGTGAGCCATCTATTCAGTAACAGGAAAATGTCAGGATAAATTAACATCTGAATAATGAATGGATTTTGCTCCATGCTGAGGTTTAAATAGATTTTTTTAATATGTTCAGAAATTTCAGTCAGAATTGGAATTCATAGGTCACCACTCTATCTGTTCAGAGTAGACTTTTATTTTAGGAGGATTCTGCTTTCGTATAGAAGGTGAGGCAGCTTCTTTCGGAACTAGTCATGTGGAATCAAGAAGCCAAATGAGTGGTATAACCCTGCAATTTAATCGTTTTTTTCTAATCCATTTTTGTAACGATGCTATTTGCCCCAGGGTACCAGCAACCCTAATTTAACTGTTTTATAACCCACAACAGTTAACACTTGACCTAGGTCATTAACAGGATTATCAGCAAATTTGTTTAAGCTTTTACTGACAACCTGAATTGCTTCAATAATATTTTGACTGTGCAGGCAGGAAACTTCTTTTAACCTCTCAAATCTCGCATAAAGAATTTCTTATGAACACAACTACCAAAAAGACACCAGGATTGTACATCTGTTCATGGTTACCAACAGGCTCCATTTTGATAAACAGCAAGAAGTATTTCAGACTCTGTGTTTACAGTGTGTACGATTTTTCCTTAAATGACTTCATCATTTGTTCTCCCCATATTGGGACATTTATTTAATGGTTATTTTACATCTCCCCCCCCCCCCCAACATATTTTAGCGTTTCTGATGTATAAATACGAATGCACTTTTTAGTGATGTCAGCAGTTGCAGCCTTGTCAAGTGGATCAGTGCTAGTTTTCTATATAGCTCACTGTTGGATATACAATTGCAAATTTTGTTCACTGACTTAACAGAAGCTGTAATAAGAATCTGTAAGATTCTCCCTGTAACTTCCGTGCACAGTCTTTTACTAATGGAAAAAAAGGTAATTTTAATAGATTTTTTTAAAATGCCAAATCTCTCTTTAACAAAATGTTTTTTTATAATCATGCAGAAGAGAATAAATGATTTTAGCTCATGTTTGATATGCTATATTGATTATTTTAGCTCACTCCCAGGAAGTTTTGCCGTATAGACAGCTCTGAAGTGAATGGAAAGATGTAACTGCTTTTGTACAATTCCCATTCATCTCAATAAGCCTGCCCAAAGTAACTTCTCAGTGGATTTAATTTATAATGCTTTAACCCCACAATATCCTAAGGAATGAGGTATATTAAAATATATTTTAAAAATGGAAGACAGAACTCTAAAAGTATCATGTGACTAACAAGGAAAGTGTCCCTGGTAACTCACCATGTTTAAAATTCCAGCTCTTGCTCCATCCACCCCACTTACTCTATTGATGCCAGTTTAACCCAGGTCCCTAAGTCACCCCACATAAAAAGAGTTTACAACACTTCAAGAAGTTGGGTTTCTTTAGAGTGTGGCATACAAGGATAAAACACCTGATGTGTAACAGTAAGACATTTAAAGTAACTGTTCTTTTAGCAAGTCACAAACTGAAGTCTAAACGGGGGGGGGGGAGGGGGGGAGGATGCTGGAAAGCAGAAAAAAACTTCCCAGATTTTTAAAGCGGTATTTAGATTGCAATAAAGCTAAGGTGCAATTTTCACACTGCTGCCTATTATTCAGACTTGCTGCATTTTAATCCTTGATTATATAATACAAATAAGTAATGAGCATGCTTCATAATGTTTACCATGACATTTTTGACAGTCCATTCTTACAAAACTGGAATGTTGTATATATTCTCTTTCCTAATTGCTAGAGTCCATTGGTTGATTTTAATTATTCAAATATTCATATGGTTTCATTTAATATTTCTTAAGGTAAGAATCACAATCCTGCCGAATGACAACTTTGTAATTTAAAACATACGTTAAATGTTAAGGATTCCAAGATGTTAGATTCTCACTGTAACTTCAGTGCAGTCTTTTACTAATGGAAAAAACAGGTAATAGATAATAAAATTCATAATTAGGATACATGTTTTTCAAGTGTGTAACTTCAGAAACAGATCAGCTTTAAATAATAAAAAAGTTTCTCTGATCCGGTTTTTTTTTAAAAAAAAACTTGTAGAGAAGTATCAAAAGTGGGTTGCTGCTTGAATTTTTTAAAAAATGGCATGATTGACGTGAATGAATATTATCTTCATGTTTGTATTTGACAGAAATGTTGGGATTAAAAAATAATCTCCCTGGATAATACTATGCAAGGATAATGTTGTTTATGTCAGTGTACTGACTTCCAGGTTTGTGCTAAATTCTACAGCTTTTCTTCAAGGATAGTTGCATAACTGTCCTTGTTTGTGCAGTCGTCATTTGGTGAAAGGTTTAGAAACAAATGCAGGTGTTTCTTCTTCTTTTTCTCCCAGCAGTCTGGACTTTATCACCAGCGAGGGTCACAGCAGAGCTGTTAGCAAAAGTGGGAGCAGAGGCAGCCGAATTTTAAAATTAAAGCTACTTTGCTAGGTTACGTACCGTAAAGCGTATTTATACAATTGTGTCTCTTTTGGTTGCATTTAGTGTTTTCTTTTATACTGAAAATAGGATTGAGAGGAACTGAAAAGCCTTCATTAATGAAGAAGTCAGCAAAAGTTTATCGGGGTGTGTGTGTCTGAATTCTTTTAAGAGAACAGCCCAAGTTCCATCATATTTTCTATTAAAAGAATGTCAGTTCCGATGTACTGAATTTCTACTGGCTTCAGAGATTTAGACCACAATGCTAGGCCTACCCATGGTGCTTATGAGAAGTTCTGTGGACAATGTTAGGGCCTGTGAAATAAGGCTAATTCCTGTGCTTTATATGCTTTACAATTCTTCCTGCTCAAAAGTGTGTTTCATGGGTTAGGAGTTGTGTCAGTTTATTTGTCTTTAAATTGATAGACATCTCCTAAGTATGTTTACTTGGGAGTCAGTCCCATTTGAAGTCACTGAAGTATTTCCAAGTGAATGTGTTAAGTTTAGTATGTTAATTCTTTTGGAATAAAAGGGGGCTAAAGTTATGGATTGCATGGAAAAATACTCCAGTCATTCTTGGAACTAAGTATTATTTATTCCAGTGATACTAGCTTCCACACAATTACAGATTCATTTCATGAAATATGTCCATGTTCTAGCCTGTATAAAATCCAAGTTATTTGTCAGGATGAACAAACCAGGACACTTTACTTGATTAATGATTAAACTACAAATCCAGTTTAAAAACAAAGTTGTAGAGGGTTGAATAGATAGGTATTGTGATCGGATCATTACTGAGACAGAGGTCAAGAGCAAAGTTGGCTTGGAGAATGCTTGACTTTAAGAGAGGCATTAGCTGTTGCTTCGTCAGGACACAAACTTGACCATGCCCTATGGAGAAAAACAGCAACAAAATGAAGTTGCTTTAGTATTATTACTTGAAGAAATACCAATTTTATGAATTTGCAAAATAACGAATGGCTTGAAAACTGAAGTTTTGATCCCAAGCCAACTAGAGTAAAACACTTTTAGATACCTTTGGTTTTAGCTGTACACACTTCAAAAACACACACATTTAAGTACACACTTAATCCTACAAGTAAAAAAATGTGGATGGATCATTCTGATTACATTTACAAAATATAAAACTAAAATTTGGTTGCAAAATATAACTGAAGAATCTTACTGTGGTATTTGCGATACCTCTCTAATCTTATCAATTGAAAGTCGCAGTTATTATCCATTTATTTAAGACTTTTAAAGGTATATTGCTCTCCTAAAAAGGACTTCAGGCAGCCTACAATTATTTTTAAAGATACCTGAATAAAATACTTAAAATTTACATATAACACAGATTAAAGCAGTTTTGGATTTCCAGAAAACCTTTATCTACTAGAAGCTTCATCTGATTCATGTTGTCTTCCATTGCCATTGAAATGCTAATAATGTGGAGACCTTCCTGAAGTGCGCAGGATCTACCAGTGTTCTGCATGTGCTCTAGAGAAGGCACATGCTGATCTAATTTGTCTATATGGGAGTAGTTACAGGTTTCCCCCTTGCTTGGTTCTTGATTCAGATAACAACTGTGATATGTGTTGTGTCCTCCCCCCCCCCCCCCCGTTGTTTTCCTGACCTGAAATGATCCATGGAAAGTATTTTGGTTTCCCCAGTGGGTCAAATAATGCACTCTACAGACCATTTTCACATGTGCCACTGTCATCTTAACTGGGTATCACACCCATGGAAACTGAGAAGAACACGCAACTCAAATGTGGTTGTTACACAGGCCATAGGGAGAAGCCTCAGACCCAGCCTGTATTCTATGCAGCGTGTGAAGTAATGGTCTAATGAGGTATATGAGGAAAGGCAGTCCTGAAGATTTATAGGATCTAGGCCATTAAAGGGTTCATAGATCATAACCAGCGCGATAAATTGAACCCAGAAACAAATAGCCAATGTGATGTTTTCAACATTGCTGTAATATGTGAAAAACATTGTAATGGGTAGTGAATTACTTTCCCCCCAAAATTCACAAAAGACTTTCTCTTTGATTTCTCTTTATAGTTTTCTGTTTCAATACCTCTCTGCACACCCTTTTGTAACTTCAGCACTTGTAGTGGGGTTGTTTTTGTTTTAAAAAAATTATATAGTGCTGTAGCAGGAGGGTGGAAAAGTTTGGGAAGACCCTGCTTTCGTCTGAGCATCTGGAGAACAAAATTCTGAAATTTTGGTGAACTCCTTTCCTGCCCCTTCTTTCTTCACATATCTTTTTCGATCAAAATGGAATTGAATCAAAACAGATTTCAGATTCCTAAAAAGAGAAAAAAAAAAGATTGTTGGATTTTAGGGAAGTTAGATAAAGTAGAATTAAAATAATTTATCTTAATAACACTAAGCTAATTTGTAACTAATTTCATATTTGTTTCATTTAATTATTTTTTAGATTTATACCTCATCCTCCCCACCAACGCAGGCTCAGGGCAGCAAACAAGTGAGCTGGAGGAATTTGCATTAACTGAGATTTCTGGCTTATTGCAAATAACAGTCCCATTACAATAGTCCAGCTTCAAGATTACTGTAGAGTGGATCACTGTGGCTACTTGAGTTATTTCAGAAAGCCAATTTCCATACTAAATGTGATAGTAGAATATGTTTTTAGCCATTGCATTAACTACTGTTGCCAATGTCCAGGTAGGGCCTAGAATTCTCCCAGAATTACAAGTGAAAAATGGCAGCTTTGAATGGCATCACATTCCTTCTGCCTCCCTCCCTCCAAATCTCCAGGAATTTCCCTAGTTGGAATTGCCATTAACCTATTTCTCCATCAGAACAGTTTGATCTAAAGCATTCTTACACTTAATGAAATCTAAGGTTTTTGTACCCCTAACTGATGTGGGAAGCACTATATCCTCCAAAACCTTGGCTTTACTGACCAGAATC
This sequence comes from Lepidodactylus listeri, assembly GCA_029233225.1. NCBI lineage: Eukaryota > Metazoa > Chordata > Lepidosauria > Squamata > Gekkonidae > Lepidodactylus > Lepidodactylus listeri. The sequence goes on along the minus strand of JARCFY010000001.1, from coordinate 132,367,590 downwards.
ACCTCTTCCTTGTCCAAAATCAAAGTTGTTCTTCCTGTCCTAGATGGGAAACTAAAGCAGATGAAGGCATAGAAATACAGGATAATAGTGCTTGTCAGAAAATATTGGAAAGTGACATAAGGAGGACTTCAATGCATTTAGAAGTGTGTTACTCTGCAAGAAGTTGGGCTAGGATTAACGAAGCCACGTCTCTTTGACATAGAAATATGTCAGTGAAGTTGATGCACTGTAAGTGCAAACTTTTAGACATCCATTAGGGAGAGTGTAAACTACTGTATATCCTGCTGTTACGGTTAGAATGAGAAAGAAAATCCCATTAATGCAGTGTGAAAAAAATGTTGGGAAATAAAGGCCTTCCAACCCCGTAACAGTAGAGACAGAAAAACAGCTTAGCAATGAAGTAAAGGAGTTGCAGAGTAGTGTTCTACAATAGAACTCTAGCAGCACTAGTGACTTACACAGTGGGATACCTTGTTTCTCGCAAAGGGCTATACACCGTGATAGTAGAGAAGCAATATTGATAAGTTTTGTAGCTTAATGTTTAGAAGTCAAGGTTCAGCAGTTTACAATCGTGATGCATTTTGCAAATAAATTAATTGCAGGAACCTTTACAACCTATTTAGTTCAAAATTTTCTTCAGTCTTTCAAAGGAAGCGAGACAAGTTTCTGGAGTTGCATTGCATCAAGTTGTTTAGTGGCACTGGCAACTACCCTCCTCACAATACTATTCTAAATTCTACCGCACCAAAAATAAAGAGTCCGCACCCCCAAAAAGTTCTCTGTGTTTGCACTAGCAAGCTTCATGATTGCAAGCTTTACAATTATTTTTTAATTTTTCATTAGTTGTTTCAAACTACAACATACACAATACCAACAGAGTATATAAGAAAGAAAGAAAGAAAGAAAGAAAGAAAGAAAGAAAGCAAACATCCTATCTGTACATCAAATGGAATGGTTTAAATATTTAAATATTATTCATACTATTAAATATATTATTCCAAATCTCTTCAAGTTTAGGGGTTTTTTTGGGGGGGGAAAGCTGAAAATTCAGCATTTTAAACATGTACTTTTCTAGAGTATTGTTGGAGAAGAAGGAAAATGACAGTAGCTTTTCCATCCTGCTTAAGTAATAATACTTTGCAGTATTTATATAGGAGTGCAAAAATGTCATAGAAATATTTAGAGTAATCAGTGCTTGGATGTCAGGTCCTGAGCATATTTCTTCCTTCAACTGATCAAATTTGGGTAACGGTATCAAAACATAGTACTCAAGTACTAGATGAAGAAAGTCCTCGGTAACCCAATAGGAAGCTAAAATTCTGATGTTATAATTCTCTGCAGAAACATTATTTCTTCTTGGTCTTTTGCTATGTTCAAATCTACACATATATTAACATATCAAATCTACAAATACATTCAGCCACCTAACATAGTTCTTTGGGTCCTTAAAGTTTTATGTACCTTCTGCTTGAGCTGAATAAAGAAATATGCATTTGGCTTAACTGTGGTTATCTTGTGAGAATATTTTTGTGTGGGATATGCCAAAATATCCTGTGCTTGTGAATGTTTTTTAAAAGGTGATCTACTGTTTGCTTTATTTATGAATAATCTGCCTCCTTCTAAGTTCCTTTTCTATTAAGTCTCCCACATTCAACAAATTTTTGCCATCTTTACAAATTGTAAACATTTTTTAGAAAAGGAATCTTATTTTGAATAACAGAGTCTAATGTCTTCAAAATGTCCGCCCCCACAACACACAGACACAGAATCGTGGCTGGCATTGCTATTTCCAAGAAATGTTCTGTGAAGATTGCTTTATTTCTGCTTCAGCTTTAGAGTTTCTTAGGGTGGGAGATTCTACTGTATAGCTAAGATACAACCAAATTATACTCTGGAACCTTTGTAATAGGATCTTTCCAGCAATTTTTAAATAGAAATAGCAGCCATCCGTGGCGTCAGTTTGGGCTTTGCTTGTTGTGTGTGTGTGCGTGTGTTAGAACTTTAACTCTTCCGCATGATTTCTCAAGTCAAAACTACCATTCCTTCCCATGCTGTAATTAATGTTGGAAAGGGAGAAAAAACAGAGGGCAGTTTCAGATGCTGAAAGAATTAAGTATCTCCTTTTCCTTATGGTGAAATCGGGGTCCCATGTGACCTTTATTTCTAGTTGAAAATTATGAAAGGTATAAGCATAGCTGTCTTAGCATCATCTAGTTAGGTCCTTAAGTAGGGATGCCAACTTCCAAGTGGGGCCTGGAGATCTGAAATTATAACTGATCTATAAAGTACAGAGGTCATTTCCCCTAGAGAAAATGAATGGTTTGGTGAGTGGACTGTATGGCATTATACCATGCCGTGGTCCCTCCTCTGACCAAACTCAGCACCCCCCAGGTTCCAGCCTCCAAATCTTCAGGAATTTCTCATCCTGCACTTGGCAACCCTACCCTTAAAATAGCCATCCCAAGCAGGTCTACTCGGAATCAAGCTGACCGGGTGATTTTTGAACAGTCACAGACTTTCAGCCTAATCTACCTCACAGGGTGGTTAAGTGCACAGACTCTAATCTGGGAGAACCGGGTTTGATTCCCCACTCCTCCACTTGCACCTGCTGGATGACCTTGGGCAAGCCATAGCTCTGTACCAGCTGTTCTCTCAAGGGCAGTTGTCTCAGAGCTTTCTCAGCCCCACCTACCTCACAGGGGTCTGTTTTGGGGAAGGGAAGGGAAAGGAGTTTGTAAACCACTCTGAGACTCCCTTGGGTGGTGAAGGGCGGGGTATAAATCCAATCTCTTCTTCTTCTTCTTCCTCCCATAATGTTAGAACCTGAGGCCATGCCCTGAAGCTGATGGGTGGGAGTTTCGGGACAGACAGACAGATGCCAAGTTCAGACTGGCAGTTTGGCCCGATATAGGCCCGCTTTGCAAGCAGATTAAGAGAGCCCGTTTACACAGCCACAGCTGCCTGGCATTGCCGTGCCACACTCTCCCCGTCCTGAAGTGCTTTCATCCTGCTTTAAAAGGGTACTTGGTGAAACCGGTGTCAAGCCATCTGGGTGTGCATTCATCCTGCTTCCTGGCAGTGTGGGCACAAATAAGATGCACATCAAGTGGTGCCGGTAATGTGAACCTGCTGCTGCGTTCATGCACCTACACGCAGGTTGGCAAATGGACCAAAGCTGTATGCCACTGCGCCGCCACCAGGGGCCACCCCACAGTGCGAACGCTCCGTTCCACCGCCTCCCCAGTATGGTCCTGTATCAGTCTATGCAGTGCGAATGGAAAGCCCCATGACAACTCGGCCCAGGTCTTTTTGCCCCGCTTCCCTTGCGCTTCATTTTACCAGTCTGTCCTCAGTCAGAAGTATTTCTTCACACAGCATATGGTTAATTTGTGGAACTTGCTGCCACAGGATATGGTCATGGTGTCTTTAGTAAAAGGCGAAAGATTTATGCGATCTGAAGAGAAACCAGAGCATGGTCATGGTGTCCAACTTGGTAGGCTTTAAAAGGAGAGTGGACAAATTCATGGATGACTGGGCTATCAATAGCTAATAAACATGATATCTACTCCCTCCAGTACCAGAGGTCGTATGCCTCTTTAAATCAGTGGCTGGGGACCACAGGCAGGATAATGCTCTTGCCGTCTTCTTGTTTATGGGCTTCCTGGTGCTAGCTAGTTGGGAACAGAATAGTGTACTTGATGGGCCTTTGGTCTGATCCAGTATGGCTCTTCCTATGTTCTTATGTCCAAATGGCACAACCCATTGGTTTAGTAGCAGTTCCTGTCCATATGTGAGCCCTGGCTGAAACAACCCATGGACAACAGGGCTGAACATGCTGAACTTTGGGTCCAGTTAAAGCCACCTGGAAGTGCTTTAGTGAGTCGCATGGGAGAGAGACTTGGGAAACAACCACTTTGGAAGCAGAAGTTGAGCTTAGGGTGTTTTTGAGTTATGAAGGAAATGAAATAGGGCAGCAAACACCTGCTCACTGGTGAAAGAAAACCAAAGAATACTCTGGAGAATCGATGCACACATATTGTTTTTGGACTTTCAGAGAGGTAAAAAAATGTTGTGAAATATGATGTTTCTGTATTAGAACAGTGAGTTAGTGGAGCAGGAGGTGGATATCTTTAAAGAGTAGGGGCAGACTGGGTGAGGAAGGCCATTAGAGTTAACATTAGTGTTTCTCTGAGTCTGTTTCACACAAGGAAAGAATGAGAGAATGTATATAAAGCTTTGCTCGGAGGAGCAGAAAATTAAGCTGGGAAAATCAGAATTTTTGAGGGGAGAAACTGTTAATAGTGAGGTGCACATGTTCTGAATCAATGACGTCCATAAATTTCTGTTAAATAATGAAAATAGCTTCTTGGTGACAACAACAAGTTGGAAAATAAAGCCAGATTTAACATTAGTATCCCGTTTTCTTCAGCTTGCCACTTAATGGACATTTCTGATGCTATCAAACTGTTGTCTCTCCTCCATGTCCACATTAAGGCATTTAATGACCTGCCCTTTTAATTCATCATATATGAATTAATAACTACCTGTGAATAATGTGCTGATTAGGACTTGAATTGGTAGTAGGTGGATAGTTCTTTGAGTTCAGCTGGTATAACTGTTTAACTGTTGCATGTGATTGATGTAATACCCACAATCTACAAACCATCTTTGCTCAGGGTATTAACACTGAACCTCATGAGACTCCTCCAGACTAAGCTATTTTCTAACTACAGTACAAGAGTTTGTGATCTCATATATTATGTGCTGAAGAGTTTAAATTTGCATAAAGATTTTTTAGGTTTCTGAAATACATCTGTTGTTATTATTGAATGGTATGAGCCAGTATGATGTGGTTCATTTATTATACCATAAGTAAATGATTGAATACTTGTGTGTGTGTGTGTGTGTGTGTTTAATCTTGACTGAAACTGGTATCACTATTGGTACTGAGGCCACCTCTGACTCCTGCAACAAATACAGAAGTATTTAATTGCACTTTTAAATCTTAAGTATTTGGATTAATTGGAAATATTAAGCCTTTTCCATTGTTATGTTTCAGTATGTGTATAGGGAGAATGTGCTACACGGGATCCCCCCAATATGCATAATCACCATTTTCCCTGAAAGGAACAATTTGCATGTTTTCAGTTTTGGTACATGTGGACCCGAACCCTCTGGTAGACATTTACTAAGGCTGAAAATAATGGCCCTTTCATACAAAACGATGATTACACGTATTGGAAGGATCATGTATTCTGCATTCTTTCCATATGCATGATGAAACATGATGACTGAAAAGGGCTATTGTCTGATTTGCTTCTCCCTTTCCCCATCCTCTAAGATCCCAGGCCTCTTATCAGTGGTTGGTCTGACGGTTATGTATCCTTAAATCTCCTTTCCATCAGTATGAAGACCCCTGATGGGACTGCTTACGCCATCGTCCTCTCAATAAGCCACCATATGTGACAGAAGCCTTTCAGAAATCAAAGCTGAGTGTAAATCCCTTGTAAACGTATCAGAAATGAGGTACTCCCATCGGATGAATCCCAAATGTTGCTCAACTTGTAGACTAGCAGCAGGTATAGAATTTTCCATGAATTTTAAAATTCCCAGTGTAGACACACTTGGTTATGTTTTGCCGGCTATCAGTGTGTACGGTGTCAGAAAGTGTTAGCATTAATTCATATCAGTGTATTCAGCCAGATATAGAATAGTCTAGAATTTTTAAAGAGGGTTTACACAAACAGCTTAGAAAATTTTTGGGGGCTAAGCTATACATCCTGCAAATCAATCAGTCAGTCAGTCAGTCAGTCAATCAATGTGATATCTGTGATCATATGCAAGTGAAAGTCATGTGCCAAGCATAGTCATTTTCCTGGGTGGTTTGATTTGCTGGAAAAAGTGCAGAAGGAGGAAAAAAGGAAGCAAACATTGCTCACGATCTAGCAGGAAAAAACATACCCCAAGATATTTATCATCTTCTGCTATTTCAGTTGTTAGCATGTATTTAAGAGAACTTGGTAGCACTACAATGAAATTAAATGAAACCAAACAGAAAATCCAGTATTTGAATTTTAACCTACCCAGTTTAGACTTGCTTTAGCTACCAGGAACTGTTTTACGTATGAATTGATTTTGAAGGTTTGTAGTATTGTATTGGCTGTTGCTTCTTTCAACAGCCTGTTACTATCACAGATAGCAGTTTGTGATCTGTGATTAAATTTAAGTATGCATGGATCCAGCAATGGATTAGACATGCTTTGTACTCTTAAGAATTTATGGTAGCGTGCTTTATGCCACTTTGTAGCTCTCTGGCCTTTAACCAGGATGTTTAACTTCAAACATTAATTCTTGTAAGCATTGAGAGTCTATTTTTTGATTATTTTTTTAAAAAAGTATTTATCACAGGCTGTTGTTTATTTAGCCAGAGTTTGGAAAGCTTCATGCTGCTTATACAGACAAAGGGTAACATTTTAATTTTAATGTGTATTAAGATATGTACTCATGTTGACAGGAATTGGAGCATGTAACGTTTTCAGCAGCTTTCGAGTCCTTCAGTTTGTTTAAATCTTGTTTCTCTGTGTTATTGATGCATGTAGATCAAACATTACAACCAAGAAACGTGTTTTGTATTTTATTTATTTTGAGCAGTTTGCACATGCTCCTGTGCATCCAGCACATAACTAAAGCATCACAGAAGATGAAGTTTGATTCAGCTATAGATACATTTACATTAAAAAAAAAAATTTTTTTGGAAATGTTACATTAATGTGTGTATGTCCACAGTTTGAGTCCAGTGGCACCTTTAAGATCAACAAAGTTTAATTCTTGGTACAAGCTTTCACGTACATGCACACTTCTTCAGAATGTATGCACACAAAAGCTTATACCCAGAATTAAACTTTTTTTTGGTCTTAAGAATTAAACCTTTTTGTACATGAAAGTTTATACCCAGAATTAAACTTTTTTGGTCTTAATACTCAAGCTCAAAGACGCAGACCACTAGACTCAAACTTTGTTCTGTTGCTTCAGACCAACACGGCTGTCCACCTGAATCTGCTCACAGTTTTTGTGTGTATTTGTCAGTGTACTGTTGCCAGCCAGATTCCTTGGGATAATATATAGGTCAGAAACCCAAATAATCAATTTCCAAAAAAGTGATATTACTCTGTCGTGGTAGGTTTTGGCTATTCAACTTGGGAGATTCCTGCACACAAACTGGTTAAGAAGCCCACTACCTCCTACTGAACTCAACTCACTCTCAAGCATTCATTTGCTTCATTTGCTTGCAGTTCAGACTGACCACAGGATTGGACCATTAGTTATGGAAAGCCAACAACCCTTCATCTTCCCCCTGTTCCCTCTCTGCTTAATTTCAGTGCTCGCAGCACTACTGGATTTTTGTGCTTCAGGTTTGCCAAGAAATTACCCTGTCTTTGATTAAGCAGAGCCATGAAAATATTTTCTCATAAATGGGAAGGGGAGGGGGAGAAAGAGTGGGAGGGCAGGTGAAGTGTTGAAATAAAGGCAACAGGTGCGGTGGGAAAGTCTGCTGAAACTCCTCATTCTTTTTACAGTTAGTTTTCCAGCTGACTCTACAATTCCAGCAGCTGGTGCATTATATCTTAGTAGAGAGAAGGAGAAGGAGATTGCTCATGTCCAGCCATTTAGAAAGAAAGTCGAGTTTGAAGAACAAGCATTCTCCACTTCATTGGGTTAGGAAGGAGCTGAAAGCAGCCAGACACACTTGCACAGTGTCTGCTGTTTTAGAGGCAATCCATTTCAGTTACAGGGCAGTGATTTCTGTTTACTCCACATCAGTCTTGATCATCAGATGCTCTGTAGTCCAGTGTGTGCATTACAGTGAGTGTGCATACACTGTGTACATGGGTTTTGTTTTGGTCTGTGCATTGAGTAGTTTTTAATGTTACATTATGTGTGTGTGTGTGTGTATTGCTGAACATACTCCTGGTTTTATTAAGAATAGTCCTTTTCAGATGTCGCATCCACATATACTGGGAGCCCACCAACAGCAGCACATAGCAGGAGAGGTGGTTCTGCCGGTATATTGGTTGAAGGCCATTCAGGGCCTTATAGGTGATAACTAGAACCTTGAACTGAACTTGGTAACTGATCAGTAGGGAATCAACTGAGTTTCTGTAGAATGGATGTGAGATATGTGTCTTGCCTGGTGTTTGATGGTAACCAGGCTGTGGCATTCTGCACTGACTGGAACTTCCCAGTTGTGGAAGCTTTGTGTTAAGACAAACACAAGTTTCTGTGCTACTGTTGGGTTGGAAAATGAAACCTGACCTGCGAGCCCCACCGAAGGCAGAATTCTGTTTGGTGGGTCCGTGCAGTCAAATGTTCATAAACTGTTCTAGTAATTGGGATTTTTGCAGTTATGTGCGTGTTAAAGGGGAGAACCGGGGGCATCTGCCACAAAAGTAACTGAGATGCTCAGTTGTTGATCTTAAACAGTGAAATTCATTTCTTTAAAACAAATGTCTGTTCTTTGGCCACTGCAGTTTCCTGACAGTAGATTTTGGTATGGAGATTAGTGAATACAGAAGACTTCAGCAGTTATTAACATTCAGTGAAGCTAGATAATCTGCCTCTTCATGCTGGCTTTGTAGGTAGGTGAATGATTATGAGGCATCACAGCTATGTAACTTAAGTGAAATCGACCCACCTCCTGGTCTGCCGGGCAGAGCAGAAGCACACTCAAAGACACTACAATTCTCAGTTCTTCCTGAAGCTGTTTAATACAGTCCAGAGCTCATGAGAAGCAGTTTCAGACTCTGCAGTCAAACAATACAGTGGATTAAGTCGCATTTACATTTTGCATTGTGATGACCAACTCTTTGGGGGATGGATTGTGATACACTTTATATTGTTCATAAGTTGTGTTATATGATAATCAGTGTTCCCTCTAAGCTGAGTTAGTGTGACATAGCTCACAGTTTTTTAGCTTCCGGCTCACACATTTTTGTCTTAGCTCAGGAAGGATGGCTCCAGAGGAAAGTAATTTATGCAATAGCCAAATCACTCGCTAACAGCTTTAATGCCAGTAGCTCACAAAGTAGAATTTTTGCTCACCAGACTCCACAGCTTGGAGGGAACATTGATGATAATTGTTCCTATTTTCACATAGGGTTGCCAAGTCCAGGTTGGAACATACTTGGAGACTTTGGGGGTGGAGCCAGGAGAAGGTGGGATTTGGGGAGGGGAGGGGCCTCAGCATGGTGCAATGCCAGAGAGTCTACCCTTCAAAGCAGCCATTTTCTCCAGGGGAGCTGATCTCTATCAGCTGGGAATCAGTTATAAAAGCAGGAGATCCCAAGCCCCACCTGGAGGCTGGCAACGCTATTTTCACAAGAGGTGGAGACTGAAAACTAGAATATATCAAATGCTTGGTATTTGAAGGGAATATCCCCATCCAGCTGAAGACTGGCTGCAAAATTTTCAGTTTTACCAACAGCATCGATCTGAGCCGTGCAATCTGTCAGCTTGTGAACATTCTCCTTGTTGCCCTACCACCGAACCCAAGCCTGCCTGGATTTCTGCCCTTAGGTAACTTCTGCGTTTCTGCTCGCTTCCCAGATTTGTATGGCATGCTGCTGCTGCTCCTCCTCCTCCTTAGTCTTCTTCTTCACCTGAGATAGCAAAACTCAGCTTCCCCCTTTGTTGTGTTAGCATTTAAAATGCTTTTGTTTAATTGCTATTCCAGCTCTTCTGAATATTGTCAGACGAGTTTGAAAATAAAAAAAGTAAGCTTTGGCTTGGATATTCAGGGAAGGCACTTTCATTTCTTTTCTATTTGCCTCTAATCTTGTTTTTGTACTTTTCTACAGGATATCTGTGTGTGTGTGTGTGTGTGTGTGTGTGTGTGCTTGCAATGTTTTGTAATCTAGCTAATCTCTGAAGGGCTGGCTAATGGATGGTTCAGTCTTGTGACAGGAGATAGCCTGTAGTGTTGTATTTCAGTTCTACTGCTCTATGACCCTTTTGAAAATTACTCCTAGGTCCCTTCCACAAGAGCGAGATAATCCAGAGGGGAATCGAGGCTTTTTTGCTCCGGAGCAATTTGCCCCACAGTTGCATGATCACACAGGTCTGTGGACTTGCCGGGGCAACTTGCCACTGCGTGATCAGATGCAACCGTGGGCAAGTTGTTGGGGGTTTTTTTGTGGTTGGTTTCCGAGGTGCTTAAACGGGGGATTGATGAATCGCTTCTCCACCCTAAGGGCTTTAAATGATGCACACACGGAGAAGGGGGGAAAAACAACAGTGTGGCATCAGGATAGCGTGTGATCATGCTATCCGCAATGCCACACTTCGGTGCTGGAGTGAACACATGGGGAAACTCCGGCTGTGAACTGCAGCAAACCATTTGATACTGGAGTTTCACTAGTAGCTTTTTACCACAATTCCCCACCGGGTCAAAATGGTTTGCGATGGTTTGACGACAGTTGTGGGACGCTTCCCAGATGTGCTAGTGTGATCATGTCGCTTTGATCCGGTGGTGAATCGTATCTCTTCTGTGGCAAATGGGTGTGTATAATCACGCCCATAGTTTACTAAACCCTGCACTAAAATGGTTACATAGCTGTGACTATACAGTCTTTTTCATGCTGGTGAGCAGTTCCCAGTAATAAAGCTCTTGCATTATACTGTGTTCAGGGCAAAAATGCCATGTGTTGTTCACAGGTTTTCAGTTGTGAGTTGCACTGCGGTTTCAAGCTCCAGAATGAGACTCATCCCAGTGGCATGGCATAAACCTGTACTGAGGCAGTTTATTATGGGTTCTCTAAAAATTTGAAGCTGGCTACTGCCGAGCCCGCATTAGCCATGCTGGAACCAGAAAAGAACATGTTAATAATAGGCAATGTGTTGGTATGTTGCAGTGGGCCATAAATAGTGACAGTGTGCTGTGCTGTGGGCAAACCATATTTTTTCCTCTGTAATAGGATGGTTATTTTCCTGGCTGGGATTTGTAATCCATGCAGCCCCATGCTATACAAGTTTACTCAAATCATTCCTGCTGATTTCTCTAGGACTTACTCACAAGAGCTCAAGACTTTCAGCCTTATTTATTGTGGCAAATTATTTGGTCCTTACTTACATATATAAAAATCACTTTTTGACACTGTATTCTGCTGGATCAAGGGCAAGAATGTTCTTTAAATATCCTCCCCTCCCAAGGCAAGTAGTAAAACACTTTACACTCAAAAAAGCATTCTTCAGTGCTTTCACTAGTAGCTTTTTACCACAAAGCTTCAGTGCAAGGCTGTATCTAGTAATCATCCAAAATTACATTTATATGTTTTTGATTACAGTATTTCGTATTTTACTAATATTTTATTTTGAAGTTGTAAATACAGCTTAGCTTGTATTCCCTGAGTACTACACTGCCACTAGACATTCACCATCATGCAATCCAAGTGTGATAAAGTGTATGAAAGGGCAAGAGGACTCCCACAGTCTAGCATTCAGTTTCCCATTTACTTTGCTGTGCGCTGCCACTGTCTTGGACTTTGGGGGTAAAAGTCATGTGCTAAAATTGACAGGTAAAATATTCAGTTTTCAAACTCTTCCAGTAATTAGTTTGTTTTGAACTATAGGTTAGTTCCAACCATCTTTTTTTCTGGTGAAAATGGAAAAAGGGGTTCCCTTTGACCACCTCTGTTGGGCTGGGCATCATGAGATCTGCATGAACAAAAACCATGGGCTTCTGAGACTATAATAAGGAGAATAATTGGCTGAGACTGAGTGAGAAAGCTGGTTGGGTCCAACCCTATGTGTATTCCAAGTTTTAATTTCCCATCTGAAAGTATTGTTACAGTTATGCAGCACATTTTGTACCCTTATTCCATTTGAGTGAGGTGTAAGATTTTCGTTTGCATTTCAAGACTTTCGGGATTATTTCTAGTACATGGGCTATATGCCGCATGTGAAGCATGTAATTAAAAGTTATGTGACATTATATTATATGACAGAGAGACACAACAACAATTATAAACCTCAATATAGTTTGAGCAGGGTTTAAAAGCAAGAAGAAAAATATGATGACCGTCCTGTTCTGTAGGTGTTTAAGGCTGCAGAACACTTGGGGATGCACTTCATGCTCTCCAAAAGCTATTTTCAGCAAGAATTATGTTCCTGTTTTCAGACATTCTAAACAGGTACAGTGCACACACTTGAGTAGAGCAGGATCATGGCAGTGAGCTTGCCCTGGGTGCACTGCATGTAACCTGTGTACATAGGGTTCTTTCTGCATAACCAGGGTCCTTGGGAAACAGGGCTTTTTCCTATATGCACTATACTCTGTGTATTAGTTCCAATGAATGAGCATAAGTTGGGCCTACTGCTAAAATTCACGTCCACTCCTTGTACATGCTTGGAACATCTGAAAATGACTGTGAGAAAGGGACTTTTTTGTGAGTTTATTTACAGATGATAATAAAATATCAAAATTGGGATATGTCATAACAGCTGATTACATGTGACAAAGAACTGTGAGTCTTAAGTAGAATGTTGGTGTTTTTGGTAAATATTAGTAATCTTATGAAACATCAAGCCTGTGTCCTCTGTAGGGTTGCCAGCCTCCAGGTGGGGCCTGGGGATCCCCCACTTTTACAACTGATCTCCAGCTGAGAGATCAGCTCCCCTGGAGAAAATGGCTGCTTTGAAGGGTGGACTCTATGGCATTGTACCATGCTGAGACTTCTCTCCTCCCCAAACCCCGCCCTCTCCTGGATCCGCCCCCAAAGTCTCCAGGCATTTCCCAACCCAGACTTGGCAACCCTAGTCCTCTGTAGTACATAATATATAACCATATTTTCTCATAATCCTATCAACTGATTAAGATCAGCATCTGAGGCTCTTGCTTTTGTTCCATTCAAAAATGGTTGGTGGGCCAAATGTGTTACATCTCTTTTGGGAAAAACCTTGAGATGACATCATGCTTCTCTAGGAATCATTGAGGTAAAACTACAGATGTTTCCAGGGGTCCTTTCGTAAAAAAAGAGGTGCAGGAGCTCATTAGCATAACTTATTTGCATATGACACGCCCCCTGACGTCACCGGAAGTGATGACATCATCGGCAGTGTGTCAGAAGGCAAGAAGGGAGGGAGGGAGGGGGAAGGAAGGAAAGGAACAGGAAGGAAGGTAGATAGGTAGGTGGGAGAGAGAGAGAGAAGAAAGAAACGAAGGAAGGAAGGAGGGAGGAAGGGGGGAAGGAGGGAGGAAGGGGGGAAGGAAGGAAGAAAGAAAGGAACAGTAAGGTAGGTAGGTGGGGGGGAGAGAGAGAGAAGGAAGGAAGGAAGGAAGGGAGAGGGGAAGGAAGGGGGAAAGGAAGGAACAGGAAGGTAGGTAGGTAGGTAGGTGGGGGGAGAGAGAGAAGGAAGGAAGACAGACAGACAGACGGACTAGGCGCTTCTCCCCCCCCTTGCTCGGCCGTTAGTTAACTTTTCATTTCAGAAAAGGTATAAATTGTATCATAAAAATCAATAAATATAAATTAAATGAAATAGTGGTAGTTTTATTCAATTTATTTATTGAACTAATTTCACATCATCTAAAGCTGCAAGCACATTTGATTTTAGAATCCGTTTAATGAGACAAATGTACCCTATCACACTTTTCTACATTTTTTTAAAAATCAGGAGTGAGATTGCTTGTTGAGATTCTCATCACAGCCTGCAAGTTAATGTGTGATGCTGTACTGAAGGATAAGCTTTCTGAAGTTGGCATTAGCAAATTTTACCAGTTTGGGGGTCTGAATTACCCCCAATCTAAGGCTTTTGCTTCTAAAATTCTATGTATGTTTGGGACAATGTAGGTTTGTGAACAGGTCTTTTCTGTAATAAACATCAATAAATTAAAAGTACATTTTCAGCTTAGATACACATCTAAGCAGCATATTCAAGATTGCTACAGCACAGGCACTGGCTCCAGATTTTGATGCAGTAATTCAGAGCAAGAGGTGTCAGAGAAGACTGCAGGACTGTGCAGCACAATACTAACAGGGGCACCATGCATTTCAGGTTGCCCTCCCTCTGAAGTACCGCTCCCTGTAGTGGAAAAACTGGTAGGGTTTGGGTGGGGGGAAATCAAAACAAGTAAAAAGCACGATGCACTCCTTTAAATTAGGTTAGGCAGGAAGGGAAGTCCATATGCCCACAATCACCACGGCCGAAAGAGGGAAATTCCTGAGAAACGTCACAGCTGTGTTGCTCCCAAGCACTTTCTTAAGGTGAAGGGACTATAGGAAACGAATGCTCCAGTTAGCACGCCCCCCCCCCCCCCCATCAAACCACTCCTGAGGCTCATTGCACAGAAACGTTAAACATGCAAGGAGGACACACTTCCTTAAGGAACTTGGCACCTGTGATTCATTCACTTATGTCCCCACTCACATCTACAGCATAAAGTTCTCTTCTGCGGCGCTGGCCCCTCCACCTCAGGGTGAGATAACCCGTGCTCTCGGCTACTGAACTGGAAAGTAACACCAGCATTCTATTTGCACTTCAAAGGGACGTCAGCTGCCTAGTCTACAGCCCGCGGAGGCAGCCAAAGAGGAAATGTGTGGGTCGCAGCAGACTTCAGGTGTACCCAACCTACAGCTCTAAAAACCCAGAAAAAAGACGGGGAGGGAGGGAGAGATGTGCAGTGTAAACGAAGGAAGTCTCAAAGGAGACTCAAAGTAGTTCCTTCCCAAGCAAACGAGGTCAGGCTCACCAAACTGCACAGCCAGATCCTGTGTTGCTGGAGCCACAAGTTCCCTCCTTCGGAATTGAGGGCTCACTTCCCATAAAGCACGCACCAAACTGCAACCTTCTGGTTGCAAAGTTGTATTTCTTTTTTCGTTCCTTGCAGAGGGTCACAGCCAATGCTCCCTCTAAGCTGTGAAGTCTCGTGAGCAAAAATTCTTCTTTGTACTGGCATTACAGTTCTAAGCTAGCAGTTTGGCTACTGCACAAATTAGTTTGCTCTGGAGCCCTCCTTCCTGAGCTGAGAGAAAAATGTGTGAGCCGGCTGCTAAGGAATTGCCCGAGCAGGGAGACAGGAAGATGCAAGGGTGGGGGAAGAGCAGCGAGCGAGGCAGGAGATCCACCCCCCCCCCATGGCACAGAAAGGCGCGCCTGTGGGGGAATCAGGGCCAAAGGCAGGCAGATTTAAAAGGCCCCCGGGGAGTCAGGCACTTACCCAGCAGTGGGGAGGGATCCGGGCCCTGCTTGGAGACATTGGCTGGGCACAGGGTCAGCAACGTCTCCCGTTGCAGGGGCACCAGGCCAGGAAGCAAGGACTTTGGGTTCCCCAAGTGTCAGGCGGGGGGGGGGGGAATGCCTGGAAGGGCAGCGAGACTCCTCCTCCTCTGCTGGGCACTTTTACTAAGTCCAGCTGGTTTTGCCTCTCTCTCCCTCTTCCCCCCTTCCTGGTTTCTTGTTCTTTTCCCACTCTCTACCGCACCCCCCTTGGCCCCCCAGGACCTTTTGGCTCACCTTGGAGGCCGGGGACACTTGAGGCAAGGGCTCATGGACGCCAGCCTGGGGAAATGGGAGCCATCAATGCCTCTTGCCACTGAGGATGAGCTTGTGCCCAGTCCACCCATTGCTGCTGCTGTTGCCGCCACGGAGAAGGAGATCCGCTGGAAGGCTCCATGCAGAGACTGGGTGTGGAGCACTTTCCAGCCGGTGGGGTGGGGAGGGGAGTGGAGGGAGCGGGCCCTGACTTGAGAGTAAGGCCCCGTTAAGGAAGCGCTTCCTACCCCCAGGACCGGGCTGCGAGGCACAACCGTTCCAAGGGAAGCCCTGGAGAAGGCAAGCGTTTCTGTTGCCCTGCCTGGTGAAGGGGTGGGAGAGAACACGGGTTCAGAGGCTCCGCTCGGGTTGGGCTCCAGTGCGCACCTGCCAGGGAAGAGAGGGGCGCCGCCGGCCCCGGGAGTGTGAGGGGGGAGGGAAGGAGGGGGCTTCTCCCGGGGCCGGCGGCGCTTGCCGTGGCCCCGGGAGTGTGAGTGGGGGGGAAGGGGATTCTCCCCGGGCCTGCTGCGGCCCGGGGAGGGAGGGGCTTTTTCCCAGCTGGTGGCGGCCTGCCGCGGCCCAGGGAGGGGAGGGGCTTTTCCCCTGGTCGGCAGCGGCCTGCTGCTGCCGGGAAGAGTGAGTGGGGGGCGGGGCTTTGTTAAGTCCCTGCCCCCCCACCCTCCTCTCTCCTGGAGCGGCGCTCCGGCGCGCCCCGGCCCCAACGGAGCCCTGGATGTTTCAGTGATTTCTACAGAGGATGACATCACTTCTGGGTTTTCTCTGGAAGTGACATCATGTTGCTTCTGGCTGCCCGTCCCCCCCATGCTCCTGCTAAAATCAGTGATGCCTTGGGACAGGGCTTTTTTAGTTATAGCCCCTCAGCCGTGGAATTCCCTATTTGCAGCAGATTGCCTGATGCCGGGTGAACACTTTTCTTTGTCCGCACATTTTATTAATGGTTTAATTTGCACCTTAGCTTTCAATGTTTAACTGATTTATTGACTGCTGTACTGAATAGTTTTACTGGGTTATAATTCTGCAGATTTATCGGTATATTGCTTCTTGGCTTCCTACAATGAAAGGATTTTTGCCTTTTGCGGTAGGAAAGTTCCATTTTTAGCTGAGCAGAATGGTTGTAACTGATCTAACATTACACTAGGTGATTTAAGGAACAATTCTAAACAGTCTACTCAGGAGTAAGTCCCATTCAGTCCAGCAGTGCTTACTTCTAGGAAAGCATTTTTAGGACTGCAGCTTCAAACACCTATATAACAGGATGGTCATTATATTTTTCAACTTGCTTTTTAAATCCTTGCTCAGGCTGTATTAAGGTTTACAACTAATGCAATATCTCTCTGTAATAAAAATAAAATTCGTAACATGTAATTATATGGCTCAGTGGTCTTTCTTTGATGTGACACTTGTTATTTTGTCTAATCCAGTATTAATCACTTGTAAAAATGTTTGTTTAGACAGCAGACACTTATGCTAGGTCTTCTCCTAGTTAATCTTTTGTTGCCCTGAAATGTTGTGTTGTAGGTGAACAGTCTTTTTGTTGGATTGTTAACATGGTGATGGATCATGTTGTGACACAGTGTCTGTTTGCATCAATCATTTCCTCTTCAGTGCCTTTGTAGACTCCACTGAGGTTATTGGCCAAAAAATAATCTAATTGTATTACTGAGTTTGTTGTGGGTTGACTTTTATGGAGAGTGATAGTAATGGAATCCTGAGGTTCCTAGGATAAAAGAACAAGGTGTATCATACAGGGCTGTTTTAGACAGCATAATATTTAATTAGACAGCATAATATTTAGATTATAAAAATACTATTATGCACAATTAACTAAATGATCTTTTTTCAAGATACTCTTTGAAGAAACAAGTAATATTCTTGGAACAACTAATTATCAATAGAGATTTCTTTTTGCCTCTTCCAGAGTATGAAATGCAATCAAAATACTGAATCAGAAATCAGAAAAAAATGACAGTTTCTGAATTGCTCATTAAATAAATAAAAATAATATTTTGGGTTGGGTTGTTGGTTTTTCATAAAATCATAGGTAACATCTGAAATAGTGTTTTATTATATTTCAGGCTTTCATGTGCAAGTATCTGAAGAAGTGTGCTTGCACACAGAAGCTTATACCTTGAATGAAACTTTGTTGGTCTTAAAGGTGCCACTGGATTCAAACTTTATTTGTTATTTTACAGTTATGTTCCTTTACTTGGGGGGGGGGGGAGACTAAACTGTTGGTGAAACTGACCTGGATATCCTTGGTAATTTTCATTAATAGATTTCTAAATATTGCATAATTTATAGAATGTAGTTTTTTCAAAATGTGCTTTTGATAATTCCCCCGCAGTTCTGTAACATTTACTCTTTTTGTATTTACAAGCAGCAAAAAATTAATAAAAAATGAGTGGAAATTATATATTTTAATGAAAATCATACAGCTGTAAAGGAAATTCCCGTTTTCATTGAGTTTATTCATTAGGTACAGAGTGGCATTACTTTTGAGCTCTATATTGAAACAGAATTATTCTGAGTATTTTTGAGTATCCTTATACCATTGCTCCTATTATATTAGGATCCATGCAGTGCCATCTTAAGCAGAATTACACCCAGTTTAGAATGATATTTCTTTCTCTGCTTTTATTACATTTTAACCCACCCTTCGTTCAAAAAGCTCAGATTAGTATACATGTCTCTCCCCAACCCCGCATTTGGAATGAGAGTTGGTGACTGACTCACCCAGTGAGCTTTGGGGCTGAAGGTGAATCTGTAGAAGTAGAATTGTCTTATTGTGTTACTTACCAAAAGGGGGAAAGAATCTTTGACTTTAATTTTATATAATAATAAAAGGATCCATCTGTCTGTCTGTCTCTCTTTGTCAGGCGTAATGCCTTAGACAATAAAGCGAGGAGTCTCAAATGTGGCCACCAGCTGCAGGATGATCCTGGAAGTTGCAGTGCAAAGACAAATGAGATCTGGATATCAGAGCGAGTACGGCATAGGGATTAGTGCATCTGACTAGGATCAGGATCTATGAGACCCAGGTTCAAATGCCACCTCTTCCACAGAACCTTGCTTGATGATCTGGGCCAGTTCCACACTCTCAACCTAACCTATCTGATAGGGTTTTTCTTGGACAGGAGAAGGATGTTGGCCATTTTGGGTCTCCATGGCATAGAAAGGTGGGGCATGACATTTTCTATAAATCTGATTTTGTCTACAGTTCTCCAAAGAGGGATGATTACTCTTGCTGCTACTTTATCAGGTATTGCTGCTCCTTTTGGAAGGAGGCGGAGCTGCTAATTTCAGTATTCAAACTGCCATTGAATATGGCGAACTCAGCAAGACAGGGGGTTGGCGAGCAGATCAAACAGGATTGGGCCTGCAGTCATAAATATGGAGGGAGGCTTTAAACCTTTACATACTAAGACGCTGTATGTCTATTCAGTATTCTTATTGATTTGGGCCCTTGGGAAACCATTACAGTGATTTTCTGCTACTACAGTGTATACAAACTTTCTTCTGTTGATTGCTATTGAAAAATGAACAGGCATTCTATAAAAATAATGTGACATTCAGCAGCAATCAGATCAATATTTTTTATTATGAGGAACAGGAGAGATGTTGCTTGTTTCTGGTTTTGTAGGGGACAGTGGCAAAATGAAGACATTGCATTTCCAATATCCATTTGAAAATTTCCAAACCCACATTTGCAATTAACATTTCAAACACGCTTCTGCTAGAAAAGTGGTAAAGACCTTGAAGCTATCTAGAATAGGAAAGTTGTGTTAAAAAGCAAATATTTTTGAAGTTGGATTTTTTTTAACAAATAAAATTTTCTCTTATGTACCCACCATTTGCCAGCCAAAAATATGTATAACAGAATTAGACAGAAAGTCAAAAGGCAAAGCCTGGGATAGCATTTATTATTATATACTTCATGTTATGTTTGTAACATGTGCAATCTTTCTTAAACAGCATCTTAATATAGCTGTATCCCATCAGTGCATTTGTACTCACTGAGCCATGATTCAGGAAAGAGGGTGTGTGTGAATGCGATAAGGATCATTTAATCCCTGCTGCCCTTTATGTGGAAAAAGATCCATTATTTTATTTTCCTTTAAAAAGCTCTGGTCCCATACATGTGATAGTTGAACCTGAAAAAGCAGACACGTTGCAAGGGCCTGTTTCCTATGGAGCTTAATTGCACAGAGGCAAACAAAACTCATTCCTCTTCATTTTGTCTTCTTTTTGCAGTTAATCTGCTGGATTCAAAAACCATTCAAGGGGAGCTGGGCTGGATCTCCTACCCAGCACATGGGGTAAGTTCATTTGACTGCAAAACAAGGAAAGTGCTATTACAGTTCAGCATGTTGTTAATCACACACCCACCCCCACCCCCACCCCCAGAACAAAAAACCAGATAAGAAGCTTACTTGAATTTTCAAGTTGTGGTCTCTATTTTTTTTATAAATACCTTTCAGATCTCAAGGCATGTGTTCTATATGACAAATACAGTCTGAATGCCACTTTCAACAGAAAGCATCACAACAATGGCACTTTAAACTGCCTTTAAGGAGCTGTATTTCCAAAACACACTTGGGACTTTTACGGATGAGGCTTAATCAGGTTTGATTCAAGTCCAGTAGCACCTTAGAGACCAAGGTGGAAATTATTACAATGATTTTTAATCAGGCTTGAACACAATTGCACTGAAAAGGTATATGCTGAGAGAAAAGAGCCATTTGTAAAGTGAACAGATGTTTTTACCAGTGCTGGTGTTTTTGTATACACTAGCAAGAAGCAAGAACTATGTTAAGTTTTAAGTCTGAAAATGATTGGTCTGTTAGAAATGAGTTCTGAAGGATGTTTTCTGCCTGCAATTAGGGGCCCTTGGCCTATCTTGTCTTCAGAGTTCAGGAAAGCACAGCCCATCTAGCTTCCATGAGAGTCTGTGTCAGCTGGTGCTCTTCAAGATGACCGCTTTGTTAATGAGCCTCACTCTTTTGTCATTGTTTGCTGTCGGTATTTAGCAATCTAGAAAGCAGATCAGGGTTTTTACCTCCCTTATTTCATCTCAGTCACCCATTTCCTGCACTGGTTGTAAGTTTACAGGAGATCTCTTTTTTTATCCAGGGCAAGTCACATTTTACGAAGGATATGTGGACTGGTGACATATATGATTTGGGAATTCTGTAGGGTTGCCAGGTTCGGGTTGGAAATACCTGGAGACTTTGGGGGTGGATCTAGGAGAGGGCAGGGTCTGGGAAGGGGAGGGGCCTCAGTATGGTACAATGCCATTGAGTCCACCCTTCCAAGCAGCCATTTTCTCCAGGGGAGCTGATCTCTGTCAGCTGGAGATCATCTGTAAAAGCGGGAGATCTCCAGGCCCCACCTGGAGGCTGGCAACCCTAGAATTCTATGCTAGGAACTTAATCCCCAGGCATGCACAGGCCTGATTCAGAGTGGGAACATGGTATATGGGGAGAGTGAGCTGAAGCCTTTCTTCCTTGCTCTGATTTTCTCTGACAGAACCCAGTGAGGAAAATTACATGTAGCCATCAGTGTGGGTAAGTTTTGCCCCTCCCCCATGGGGCAAATAGCAGTTCCCTGGGATCATTTATGGTTGGGGAAAAATGGCCCAAGGGGAAGGCTTAACTGCCTCTTTCTGCATGCTATGGCCCTAATCTGAATCATAATCATGTGTATCTGAGAATGAAGTTCTCAGCATGGGCCTCCCAGACAATATCTGATTGACTTGGTCCAAAGAGACCAAGTGACCATTGCCCCCACCCCAAATATTCCCTCTTTACTGCTTTTTCATTGTCTTTACTACTGTTTACTGCCTTTTCATTTGCACAATCAGAGCAGCATGAAAAACCCTCATGTGTCTTCCCCCCTTTGCCTACCTCAGCTGCTTACCTACTCACATCAAATCAGGTGCTCCACATTGCTCCATTTGGTTGTGATTACTTTTGTTCGGTATAGTAGCATCCTTCCTGTGATATTGCATACTTCTTGTGACATTGATGAGCAATAGATTGAGAACAGAAAGAAAGTTCCACAACGCATAGTTAACTTATGGAATTTGCTGTCACAAAGATGAACAACTGCCGTAAAAGAGTTTTAAATAACTCTGTGAAGGGTACATTTATCATTGGGTACCCACCAAAATGGGAGGGAAGCTGGCGTGGTATAGCCTGATCTCATCAGATCTTGGAAGTTAAGCCCAGACTGGCACTTGGATGGAAGAGCACCAAGGAGGATTCTGCAGAAGAAGGAGATAACAAACCACCTCTGCTTCTCACTTGCATTGAAAGCTCCCTGCTGGGCTCACTCTAAGTCATCTGTGACTTGATGGCCAAAATATTTAAATGGTCCTTCTGCATGCATAGCCAGACTATGGCTGAGGACAGACTGGCAATCTAAAGCGGGGCAGGCACGCTTCGCAAACGGAGGAAAGGAGCACGTTCAGACATGCGCATCTGTCCGTTGGCTCCGTTGCGTACTTACCCGTCTCCCAGTCGCTTTCCTTCCGCTTTACCTGGACACCGGTTTTTCCCGGTGTTCAGGGGCCTTCCTCCGCATGCCTCCCGCTTCCAAACAGTGTGAACTGGAAGAAGCGGGAGGCATCTGGAGGAAGTGTGAACGCACCGGCAAAAAGTTATGCGCGTGTGCGCATGTGCGCATGCGCGCATGTGCGCACATGCGAAAAACATCAAAGGAAAACCAAAAAAAAGTGCAGCGGGGCGCGCGAGCCACGCGTGCTGGCTATGCGGCAGTCTGAACGCTCCGTGGCAGTCTGAACGCTCCGTATCGCCGCTGATCCGCATTGCTCTGGCCAGTGTGAACGGCCAGCTCCGTGGGTTTTTTCCCCCGCTCCAGTTCCCTCCGCTTTGCCTCCACTTCAGATTGCCAGTCTGTCCTCAGCCTATATCGAAGTACCAGATGCTGAATATGGGCAACCAGGTGTTTGGGGTGCATTCTTGTTTTTATATCCTACTTATAAGAACCTTAAAGCCATTCCATTGAATACCGTTGGTTGGTTGCTAGATGAACCTTTCATCTTCAGGTTCAGGTGTATATTATTAGGGATGTACATTATTAAACATTTAAGTAATAAGGATTATTTTACTAAGTATACATTTGTTAAATATTTAAACTGGCCAATTGTGAGCAAAAAGTCTGTTATTGGGAGTCAAGATTTTTAAAAAAAACTCAGATCTGTGAGATTGATCCCTCTGCCTGTATCAGACTGAGACTCTTTTGGATTTATGTTTAAACTAAGAATAAGGCCCGTTATGGAAATAAATACAATGGGTTCTAGAAACAGGCTCTGGGAGAGTGCCAAGGCCTTGAGCACTCAGCGTCAATTTGTGGTGGCAACCTCAGCAGGGTATAATGACAGAGAGTCCACCATTTTCTCCAGAGGAACTGATCTCTGCTACCTGAAGAGCAGTTGTAATTCTGAGTGATCTCCAGCCCCCACCTGGAGACTGACAACAGTGGTTCTCCAGGAGGAAATGGTTTGGAAGATGGAGTCTATGGCATTGTACCTGTCTGAGGCTGCACTCCTCCTCAAACCTCACCCACTCCAGGCTCCATCCCTCAAATCTCCAGGAATTTTACTGCCTGGAGTTGGCAACCCTATCTCTTTCCCAGCAAATCATCAACCTACCTTTATTTTCCCCTCACTGTTCAGCTTTCTCCCCCCCCCCCTGCAGCCTCTACCATGCTCTGAAACCCTGACTGCCGCATCACATTGGCTGTCATGGGGGGGGGGCATCTCAGCAGGGTATAAGGACAGACAGTCCACCTTTTTCTCCAGGGGAACTGATCAATGCTATCTGGGAGCAGTTGTAATTCTGAGTGATCTCCAGCCCTCACCTGGAGGCTGGCAACAATGGTTCCCCAGGAGGAACAGTACAGTCTTTCTCTGCAATGGGGACCAAAGCAGCTTACATCATTCTCCTCTCCCCCTTTTGACTTGTACAACAACCCTGTGAGGCAGATTAGGCTGAAAGTCTGTGACTGTTCAAAAATCACTCGGTCAGCTTCCACAACTTCTCAATAGTTCCAATGGTTGCTTTTAAAAATTAAATTTACATCTTGCTTATTTAATTAGTTGCACAGTTGACTTTCAAGTCTTCTCTTTAGTGTAATTAAACATTGTGTTTTCTTTTATGGTAACTTCAAACAAACCACCTCTGCATGAAACTGAGAGATGGATCAAGTGTACGTGTATTACACTTGAGAATGTGTGTTGAGGATC
Organism: Lepidodactylus listeri; assembly: GCA_029233225.1. Taxonomy (NCBI): domain Eukaryota; kingdom Metazoa; phylum Chordata; class Lepidosauria; order Squamata; family Gekkonidae; genus Lepidodactylus; species Lepidodactylus listeri. The sequence goes on along the minus strand of JARCFY010000001.1, from coordinate 132,343,778 downwards.
TCTTGAAGTATTGCAGAAAAATCCCTGTCTGTGGAAATTGAATATCTGTGTGTACATCTAACTGAATTCAGTTGAGCTTGCTTGCAAGTAATTGCGCATAGGATTGCAGCTTTCTCCCTGCTCTGTATCCTATATGGGAAGATGATACTGAGATACTTTCGAACAATTTCTGATAGGCATTCTGAAAAGGGACAGTGTTGCAATAAGACAGTGCTGTTTCCTGTTTTATGACTGGATTACACCAAATGTCCATGCTAAAATCAGTCTATTGAATCTATCACAAACTATGATGGATTATTTTGTCTCTTTTTTTTCTTACAACAACTTGGTGTTGAGAGAACTGCAAATCACAATCACAGTTCTCTAAAGCAGGGGTGTCAAACATGCGGCCAGGGGCCGGATCAGGCCCCCGGAGGGCTTCTATCAGTCCCACACTGGAACTGGCCATCTCCTACTTCCAGTTCTGTTGCTGCTGCTGCATCATAGCTTGCTTTGCCAGACTCTTTCAATTGCTCAGCCATTTCATGTTTTGCCCTGGGTCCTAGACTCAGAACTTTGAGCATGAGATTTCTGTGGTGAATGTCAATAAATCAAAAGTAGGTTTGTAGCTTACAGATACACACCTGAACAGGATTGCAAGAGCAAGATTGCAACAGCATAGACATTTTGATGCAATAATTCAGAGCAAGAGGTGTCAGTTATCAGATACTGTTAAATAAAAAAAAATATTGCAAGAATGCTAATGTTTTAAGCATGTTTTTATTTTAAGAAAAAAAATCTTTGTGTCCTTTATAAAGTTTATATCACCATTACCTGGCATTACATTTTATGACACACATAGTCCGGCCCATCAAGGTCTCATTTATGTCAGATCCGGCCCCCATAACAAATGAGTTTGACGCCCCTGCTCTAAAGTGTCTCAGAATGTATTGTCCATCTTATCTAGCAAAGGAAGTGCTATGATGTGAACACAGATTCCACTGCCTAAGTGGTGTGACATGATACATTAGGTAATCTGACAAACCGGATAATCAGAAAGTGGAATGGCTGAGACATCACATTTCATTAGGGGTACCAGAAATTCCCTTTAATTTTAGTAATTAGCAATTTCTAAATTATTTTTTAAATCTCTTTGATGCAACTTGCCTTATCCTTGTACTGTGTCAAGTACAATAACAGCTGCATGTTACTAAACATTCACAGAAATTAATCAAATAGCTGTTATCAAACATACAGATTGGTAAACTGAGAAAGGGAGTTCTGCTTTCCCCAGTTCTGCTCTCCAATCCTAATCGCTGCTTTCTGAGTTACATTTACATACTTCCTCTGGAATCTGAGGAATGATAATGGTGTTCTCCCATTTCTTTTGAATTAAAACAAATCCAGTCACTGATCTCTTTCCAGTTTACAAAAGTCAGTGAATGTAGTCACCTCTTCTCCAGTCAGAGGTTCAGTGGAATACATTTTAAGCAATCACCACAAGATAAAAATGGTCATGTATTTTATCCTATGTAGCTTCTGACTTCTAGTGGGCTCAGAGTTACATTTTCTCAGCTCCTGTTAAAGAGGAAGGTGAAGGTATGATAATATGCAGTTCATCATATGTCTAGAGTAAAACAAAAATAAATGCAACGTGTCCTTAGAGCATCTGTGGTGTGCGTTTTTCCAGTAGCTACTGGAATTGTGGTGAGTAGCAGTGGTTCATCCAAGGTGGGAGTGACTGGCCAACTGCAAGCCATACAAAGGCAAAGGCCTTGCCCACTTGCCTGAAACACGGGACAGGTGTAGGGCTGCCAAGTCCCCGGGTAGGGCGGGGGAAGCACCGATTTTTAAAGCTTTCCCCCGCTTTTTCAGAATTGGCCACCGGGGGAGGCAATGGCTGCCAGCAGGGAAACGTCGGAGCCTGCACTGGCCTCTTAAAAGGGAAATGTCTGCAGAGAGCCTGCCCTGCAGTAAAAAGCCTCAACAGACATTTCCCCTTTAAGAGAGAGGAAGAGAGTCCCGCCCAGAGAGGCTCTTTCTGCTGAAGGGCCTGCTTTTGCATGTTGCCTGCTGCTGGAGTAAGCTGCTTGGGGTAAGCTGCTGGGGTCTGCCAGCTCTTTTCCTTCTCTCTCTCTCCCCCTCCCCCTTTCTTTCTTTTTTCTGTCTGTCTGTCTGTCTGTCTCTCTCTCTCTGTCCCCATCCAGCAGAGGTCTATCAGTGGCTATTATAGCCACAAGGTCTAAATGGAGCCCTTTGTCTGGGGCAGTGATGCTCTGAATTCTTGGTGCTTGGGGGGCAACAGTGGGAGGGCTTCTGGAGTTCTGGCCCTGCTGCTGGACCTCCTGAGGGCACCTGGTATTTTTGGCCACTGTGTGACACAGAGTGTTGTACTGGATGGGCTGTTGGCCTGATCCACTGTGGCTTCTCTCCTGTTCTTATGATATGAAAACCATATTTAGCACTTGTGCAGCACTTAGTGCTTCATATTCTGCCGAGATGAGGAAGGATTCAGTAGGGCCATTGCTCAGTGATAGAGCATCTGCTTGACATGCAGGAGGTATCAGCCTCTTCAGCTAAAAAAAGGATCAGGTCATAGGTGACATTAAAGATCTCAGCCTGAGACCCTGGAGAGCCACTACCAGTCTGAGTAGTCAATACTGACCTTGATGGACCAATGGCCTGATTCAGTATTAAATAAAATGATTCCATGGCACTGCAGGGTTTTGAGCCAGGCTCTCCCAGATCCCAGCCAAACAAACTGACTGCTACATAACACTGACTCTTGTTCAGCGACAAAAAACAGTGGCATAAAAGTCACAGTCTGGGTAATGCTGCTTGCAAGCCTATAAAGCTCAAGGCAGCAGCAGAAGCTCAGTATTAGGAAACTTCATGAGTTCATGTGTCAGCATGTGGAAGCAACATCACAGGATGTGACATCACAAAATGATGTCACTTCCTTTCTCCTGGCTCCACCCCCAAAGTCCTCAGATATTTCCCAAGTTGGACTTGGCAGCCCTAGACAGGTGTCAGACTGGGGAGCCGTGCTCCTGAACCACTGACTGAGTATCACAGCCATAATGTCTCAGGAGGCTGAGCATACTAATATTCCTTTTAATTCACATAGCTGAATTTCAATTTAGAGCATATTTAGTTATCAGGCCTTTTGGAGTGTATTGCTCCTTTGGTAAATTTACAAAGCCATGCCATTCTGAATATCTAGAAGCTTCACCAGATAAGTAGAGAACATTGTGGGGGGCAGGGTTGCCAACCTCCATGTAGGGGCCTGGAGTCCTCCCAGAATTAGAATTGATCTCAAGACCACAGAGAAAATGATTATGACATTATGCCCTGCTGAGGTGTTCACCTCCCCAAACCTTGTCCTTCTCAAGCTCCACCCCAAGTCTCCACAAATTTTCCAACCCAGAGCTGGTAACCTGGGGTGTCTGTGAGGCTTTCAGTATCCACACAGAGGCCAGCCAGTTCCTGTCAGCTTTAGTGATTACTTGCAGAAATGCTTGGGGCAAGAGATCTGTTCTTCACATTTTCCTTGTGATTTTTGCTGTAGGGTACTAAATGAATCTAATCTTGGGCATTTTGCTGTTCTTTTCAGGAATCTCCAGTTGAGTGATAAATGTTATAATAAATGATGTAGAACTAGGGGTAAATAGTGTAGTGGCCAAGTTTGCAGATGACATAAAGTTATTCAGGATGGTGAAAACTAAAGATGACTCTGAAAAGTTCCAGGGGGATCTCCACAAATTGGGTGAGTGGGCAACAGTGTGGCAGATAGGGTAGCCAGGCCCCACGTTGCAGATGGGGGTTCCCCAGTTTATGGTGTTCCTCTCCACTGCCAGTTGCTGGCCAGTTGGCTGCCGGGGGGGGGGGGGATTACCTCTTCAAACAGGCAAGAAGCTGGAAATAAACGTGATGTTCCTACATCACCTGAAAGTGACATAGATACGTCAGTGATGTTGGGGGTCAACACTCTTGTTTTTTGGGCAAAACTCTATGGTTAGAAGCTAATTCTACCATAGAGGTTTTGCCCACAAACCAGCGCATTGCCCCCGATGTCTCTGATGTGCCTACATCACTTCCAGGTGACGTAGGCGTGTCACAGTTTTTTTTTTGGCTTCTTCCCTCCCTGCTCCTGGTAAGTGCATGCCCACCCCCCACCTACTCATCTGCTGGACTTGGCAACTCTAGTGGCAGATGAAGTTCTGTGTTGGTAAATCTAAGGTGATGCACACTGGAACAAAAAAAACCAACAACTTCACGTATAGGCTAATGAGGTCTGAACTCCCTGAGACTGAGAGGGAAAAAGATCTTAGGGTTGTAGTAGATCAACTCGGTGTGTCAACTCAGTGTGCTGCAATGGTAAAAATGGCAAATTCTATTAGGAATTTTATTTATTAAATATTTAATATTTATTAAATACTTGGAATGGGGTTGAGAATAAAATGGTTGATATAATGCCCCTGGACAGATCTATGGTGTGGCTTCATTTGGAATACTGTGTGCATTTCTGGTCACCGTATATCAAAAAGAACATTGCAGAGCTGGAAAAAAGTACAAAAGAAGGCAACCAAGATGATGAGGAAAGGCTGAAGGGTGTGGGACTTTTCAGTTTAGAAAAGAGATGACTAAGGGGGGACATGATAGAAGTTTATAAAATAATGCACAGCATGGGGATGGTTGACAAAGAGAACTTTTTCTCCCTCTCCCAAAGTACTAAAACTTGAGGGCATCCAATGAAACTGAGGGGAAATAGATTCAAGATGGACAAAAGGAAATACTTCTTTACACAGTGAGTGATGAAAATGTGGAATTTGCTACCAGAGGATATACTAGTGGCCACAGGAATAAGCAACTTTAAAAGGGGATTGGATAGATTCATGGAGGAAAGGTCTATCAGTGGCTACTAGCCATAGGTTGCGACCAGATGGCTATTTATTTATTTATTCAATTTTTATCCCACCTTCCCCGCCAAGGCAGGCTCAGGGTGGCTTACAATAAAAGATTAAAAGTACAATAAAACACACATGCTTATACAAAACAGCATTATTCAAATACAAGTGCCTGATGGATTTAAAGGGAATGTCCAGACAGCGACATCTGGGAAAGGTGCTGCTTCCGTGATCAGTCCATTGACCCCCACCAGGGAGCCGTACGTTAAAAATACTGGTGAAAGTCCGGTCTAAAGCTTGCCGATGGGTCAATGGCAGACTTTCCCCCGTCTGATCGTTCCAGTGCGCAATCAGCCTGTTGGGATGGTCTGACTCTAGACCATCCCAAACGGCTGCTATTTAAAAAAATTCATAACGATATGTGCATAAACGTGTAAACGTGCAATGGCTGCTGAGCTCTGCTCAAACGCTTCAGACAATTTCATGTTTCTGAAAGGCTTGTGAAATGTATGGACTTTGTTAATTGAAATGTTACCTAGAGGAAGGTACCACTAATGGTACTTTTAACATTCAATTCTGCGCATGCATGGAAAAAACAGGTATACAACGAGACACATATGTGCAAACAGAATTTTTTTTAAAAAAAAAAACCTCTGACCATGTGGCTCCTTCAGGTAGATGCCATCTAGACAATCCACCATGGAGTCCACGTGCAGTAAGGTGATTCACGGGGGAGATGTCTGGTCATGCAACACTGGATAAAAAAGATCGGGATCAAATTAGAGCTAGGCCAATGGTGGGATTAGCTGCCTGTCTGAATGCACCCATAGTGACTAAAGGGAACTTTCACAACCAGGGGCAGAAAACCTCTGAATACCAGTGCCAGGAGGCAACATAGGGGAAGGCCTTGGCCTCTATGCCCTGTTGATACACCTTCAGAGTAACTGGTTGGCCATTGGGTGAGACAGAATGCTGGACTAGAAGGACCACTGATCTGATCCAGCAAGGCTGTTCTTATGCTCATGTGAGTATTGGTGTTGTTTCACAGTCTTATTTTTGCTTTTTTGTCTGGCTTTTTGCTCCATTTTTGCTCTGTGGGTTTCTCCGCTGAAGCCCTCTTATCTCAAGTGCCTAAAGCTTGACAAAAGGAACTGGCACAGGGATGAAGCAGAGAAACATGAGCATGCCCTATTAATCCATTTAAAAGACCCCGTGTTCTCTGCAGTGTTTTGGTTACACTTTGGTAACGTGGGTTGAGTTAGAAAAGCCTTTTTTTCTGTGAAGGCTGTTCCTGTTTGTGATTTTAAATTCCTGGGTAGGTGGGTGAGGAGATAAGCCTTATTTGTTGAATTGTACAGTGATTCCATTAATGGTGTGCACTGAACAAGCTGTGTTTATATGGATTGGTTGCCAGTCTGAAGGAGATTGTGTTAAGATGCTTTCATATTCCTATTAAATTCATGTTCCTATTGAATTCAATAGCAAAACAACAGATGATTTTAATGGAAATGCCATTTCAGAGGCAGTATAGTATACCACTAAATACCAGTAGATGTCAGGGCAACAACAGGGGAAGTCTTGGCTTGTGGTCATCTTGTTGGCGGAAACAGGGTGCTGGACTCGATGAACCACTGGTCTCCTCCAGCAGGGCTCTTAATGTTAATTTTCCTGAATGGTCTGATATTTTAAAATAAACATAAAATAACTTGTTCTCTGCTTATGTCTTAAAATAATATAAAGAGAAGTACTACTGATGGAGTGAAAAGAGAAAGAGGGACTAGGCAATATTTTCATAGTCCTTTACTTCTACAATATTAATTAAAACTCTGGGATTTACATCTGCGGGAGACCTGGTTAAAATATGAACTTAAACTTCAGAGGGAAAACATTATAATAAAGATGTCACATCATATTGAAGCATTGCTAATAGCACAGAGGTGATTTACAAGGTAAAGTTAATAGAGCTACACTTGAAACTGTGACTCACAAATGAGGATATTGGTATCATGCCAGCTGAGTTCGAAGGCATAGTAATATATTCCCATCACAACCCGTAAGTGCCTATATACTGAGACAGGTTATTTTTATAAATATTAAAAAAGACTGCCTTTCCCTTCTCTTGGAAAGTCATCCAGGAAGTTCTTCCACATTCACTATTGTATCTCAGCAATACACAAAGGGTTAATCCTAGAGAGGAAGAAGATAATTTTGTTTGGCTGCTTCACTGTTCTTTAGATACTTTTCATTATGGTTTTCTGACCTGATTTGCATCTATACAGAATTCCTGAATATTCATTTTGTGATTTATGCTCATTTGTATTCATCAATTTATATTCTACTTGATAACTCGGTGTTTGAACCCTGGATTCAATATTATCACCCTGTAAGAATGTGATTGCTTTAAAAAAAAAGCTATCCCAGACATCCACAGTGTTCTCACTTGCAACACGCTGATCATCTGGTCAAGTTCAATCAAGCCCATTGGGAGGTTGGGCCTCTCTGCAAAGCAGAGCAACAGAACTATTAAAAAGTGCAATAGCTACATTTACTATACTTGATTGCAAAGTCCACAGAGATAATATCCTGCACCAACACCTGCATGTGTGCAATTTTCATACTGTCAATCAATCAAATTTGTGAAAGGGCCTGGGAAATGAGAGCCACTTAGTCTTTGCTGAGCATATTATTGATATGCTGATTAAGCACAACGCAACTGATTATTAACTGCAATTCACATAAATTACAGCAGTATGTGGGGTGGGGTGGGGGAAAGCGAGTTACTTCAATCAATAACACACATCTGAGCAAATTCATACAGGATAAAAAAAATAAGAATCCATGACACCCTTTGCTCACCCATTGGAGAAATTTTCTTCGTCCCTGAACAGTTTTTTGCTAGATGAATATAATTCCAAATATCAACTCTTGTGTTCAGATGGCATGTGCAAGGGAGTCCAACATGTTCATGGCTTTTGATTTGCCTCAAGGAAGGGAGAAGCTCTGTGTGGAGAATGAGATCTGGATGAAGAAGAGCTGTCACCTCCATTAAAGTGAAGGGAAACTTGTGCACACTGTTTTCCTGTGAAGTTGTATAAGAACTCCATGTGCACATATATTTTGAACTGTATAACGGCTACATGACATTTTAATTCAAATTGTTATCTCAGAGCTGTGTCACTTTGAATGAATATATGAATACAAGTGGGGACTCACAACAAAATTGTGTGTTTTATAGTATAGTTAGTTACTGTTTAAATGGCTTTCTAGCAGTAACCGATTTGTTAGCTTTTTGGATTTTCTCATTTTGGCAGTATATCCTCTTTTGTGTGGTACTTTTGGCATTGTATTATTCTGTATGGTACTAATGAGGATTGTTGTTTCTGACCAAAAAAAAGGGCAGAGATTCATTTGTTCTGAGCAGTGCCCTCTTAAGGGAGGAGGGAGCTCTGTGACAACCTTCTGTAAAAGGAAGGGAGTGACAGTTGGAGCCCACTTTTCCCTTTTTTCCCTCCCCCCTTTTTTTTCTTTATTGACCACTGGAAAGAGAGCCATCTAGCCTTGCTCAGTTTCCTTTTGCAAAGTCAGCCATCTGACTGAAGTTGGCTTCAAAGAGGAGTTTGTCTGGGAAGTACAATCACTTTGTTTATGTGAGGTGAGATTTCAACGATTGCCTTACTGGATCCTGCAGGTCTTGAGGTGCTAGAAGTGTCCTGTACCACTCTCCTTCTGAGTGCCCTTGCCAAAAGGAGCTGTTTAAATGGCCATTGGTTTATCAGTGGATCAGCCTGAGGCACCTTTGCTTGTTCAGTCTCTCACCTTGTGTCATGACCCCTTGCGGGTTGCCACCTTCTGCTGCCACCACCCTGGACTTAGGGTCTCTTGAGAAGGCCCAGGGGACCTTCCCAAGCCCTACCAAATGCCCTCTTTTAACCAAGAAACATAAGGTGTGATGACCAGGCAGAACACTTAAACAACAGGGTTTATTTAAACAATACTGGAGCAGGGAACACAAGACAAGATGCAGTAAAATCAATAACTGTGTTTTAAAGGTAAACTAAAATGAATCTAACAAGATTAATTGGTTTTCCTTAACTGGTGCTGCTTAAGGCCTACAGCCTCTTATACCAGGCCTCTTGCCTGTACTCACTCCATTCCACTGAGGGATTTCTCTCCCAGACCAGATTTTCCCCTCAGCTTGACTCTCTGTCAGAGGGAAGGCTACAGTAGAGAGAAAAAGAACCATTTAGTCAGTTATACACCTAAAGTTCCGTCCTATATTCCCCAAATTCCCATTGGCTACCACCGCTGCCAAGCATCATGGGAACTGTAGGCAGACAACCCTCTACCCCCCAGCACAGGTCTCTCTTGGACCTAGGCTGCTCTAGGCCTGTCTTCCAGCCTGTCACAGATCATGGCACCTTACCATGGAGAATTTTGTGGTTGCAGTCTTCTTCAGCCTGAGATGAGTCCACATTCACCCACAGCACCACAGCTGTCTTTGGCAGTTTATTTGTCTGTCAGGGTTGCTAAGGAATGTTTTAAAAGGTGGTGTGTACAAACTGACACTGGTTGGAGGAAATCCTGCCTCCTCTCCACCTGTCCCCTGCCTCTCAGTCACTGTGCCACCCATCCATTAATGACGCCTCAGCTATCCTTTTATAACTTCCCTCTGGCTTCTAGTCAGTCAGAAGAGAGAAGCAGTGGGAAGAAGCAGTGCCTAAAATGGTGCGTGTATGTGGGGGGGAAAGCAATTAGAAGCTGGAGAATATATTTTTTGGCTAGCTCAATGGTGGGCGCGATCTCCCACAGCTCTGGGAGACATGACCCAGACTCAGCAGTTTGAAGGGGGTGCCAAACTGTTTTCGGACCCCCAGGAACTCTTGTAGGGGGACCTTGCCTGAGGTGCGAGGGGCAGCCTCTCCCAGAGATGGTGATCTCGGGATTGAGGCTCCCCTTTGCCTCTGTAGGTTTGGCCGTCGCAGAGCCTCTGGGCACACATGAGCGCACACCGGATGGCTGCAGGAGTCAGCAGGCAGCATGAAATATTCACTTACCTGGAACGCATAGTGAAACTGTAAGTGAATGATCCATGTGAAGATTCTCTGATGTGAGCTCCAAGTGAAGGGGGCTTAAATCCCCCCTTCCCTCCTCTTAAAGAAACAGTGCCACAGAGAATCTGCATTGCTTGTGGAGTGGCTGAAGAACAAATGGGATGAATCTAGCTTGTATAACTGAAAAAGAGAGACTTTTGACTAACTTTTGGGAATTTTCCGTTAATGTAAACAAAAAGCAATGACAGGATGGGGAGAAAAGATGGCGAGAAAACCTAGACCTTCTCTTAAAGCTATATCTATGCTTCTGGTTACAAAGTCTGAGACCAGTACAGACTTAACTGTAGCTTTGGCAATAGCTTTGCGCCCTTTGATGGATCAATTGAATGATGTGAATTTTAAGCTAGATTCTTTGCAGCAACAAGTTGCAGATTTAAGCAAGAAGTCAGCTAAAGCGATGGCAGAAGTTCAAACCAAAGTAGAAAAGACTGATTTAAGACTGGACACTATGGGAAAAGAAAGGATTTCTGACCAAAATAATCTTTTGAAACTTCAGATGAAGAGATCTTTTTTCTTTTTGAGATTTCAAGGCATTCCTGAACAAAAAGGGGAAAACCTTAAAAAGATCCTGAGTGATGCTTTGGCTCCAATGACAGATTTTCAAGCAGATCAACTACAAAGTGATCTGGATATGGCTGATAGGACTTATCCTGAATTTGTAAAGAAGAAAAATCTGCCTGGAGAAGTTATGGTGAGGTTTTCCAAAAAATCAGCTAGAGACGTGGTGCTCAAGGCCACAAACAGAAATGTCCTGAAGATCCCAAAAGAGGATATTAAAGTGTTATAAGACATCCCATTTGAAATCAGGAAGAAGAGGAAACCCTACAAAATTTTAACTACATTTCTCCAAACAGAGGGTATTATGTTTCGGTGGCTCATTCCTGAAGGCGTGGTTTTCAACTTCAAAGACAAGAAGCAAAGAATTGATTCAGCTGCAAAGGTAAAGAAATTTTTGGTCTATTGCAAAGAAGGAAAAGATAAAGCTTCAACAGAGGACTCTTTAGATCTTCAAGAGAGCATTTATGGACTGGAAAGCTTGGATGCATCTGGAAGTAAAAGCTCAGAAGAAGAAAGGTCAGATTCACAAGCAGCCCCCAATAGAGGAGATGGGGAGATTTTAAATTTTTAGAGTGCTGCTGAGGCCATGCGCATAGGCGCCCGTGCACATATTGCCGAAACGGCCCCGCTATGAGCTGCGGAGGCCAGCCCGCCTGGGGCCGTTCTGTGACAGTCTGAATGCTCCATAACTGCATGCTCCCGTGGGAAACTGGCCAGTGTGAACGACCAGCCCCGGAGCACTTTTCCCCCACAGCTTTTGGCCCTACTTTCCTTCCGCTCCAGAATCCAAGTCTGTCCTCAGCCTAAGTACATACTGTGTTTGCTGCTCTATTCCTTTTTACTAGTAGGTACTAATCTATTGGTGAAAGAAACAGTCACAACATGCAGATTGCTCAAACAATTTAACTTTGCATGTAATGCTTCTACCATGCATATGATTTGGAGGTAAATATATAGTAGATTTAATTTTTTTTAAAAAACCGTTGGTAGAATATGATTGTAACATTTTGGTGGAACTGAGCACGTTGAATATTTTTGAAGATATTCTCATTGTTAGGTGCAAAATCAGTAATATGAGCCCAGTTCAACTGGATTCCCAAAGTACAGTTTGGTCTAGGTAGTCTTTTGTTGGACACCAAGAAATGATTTTGTGCCATTTATAGCAATATCCTCTGTGGTCCATTGAAACTTACAGGGTAATAGTTTCCATTCCTAAAGTTCAAGTTGAAAAGTTACTTCTCATTTTACATGTTAGTTAATGAGGACAAACTCCTAATTGCTTTAACACCGGGATGCTTTAGAGAAGGAGGCAAATGACTGGCCATGTGAGTTTAGAACTGGCTAATTGTGAACGAGCTGGAAGAAGATTTAATATACTTCAAAACCCTTTATTAGGTTTCGCTTAAATGTTTTTAAAGCTCTTTAAGTGTTCAACTAGAGTACAAAAAGCATACCTTTCTATAGATCAATTTATGTTTAATAAACCTTTGGAGTAGAAATAATGAAGATGTTGAATATGGACAGCATTTCTCCTTTATTCTTTCCAGACAGTTAAAAGGTATTTGATGCCTGCTTATTTTTCGTATATATTTTCAGAAAGCATTTAATCTCCTGTGTAATAATCTTTTTGTAATTTAAATCAATCATTAATAGTAAGCTCATGTTTTCCAGGTCATCTTGGAATATACACCTGTTGGCTCTAGTCAGAGATAGGGGATCGTATTGGTCTTCCTACATGTGGATATAGATCTTACACATGGTCTCACAGATATCTCATGCACGTATGTCAGTTGCCTTATCCATACACAATTGCATCCTGTGCTGAAGTCATTCAGGAGGCACGGGTTTGTATTGTTGAGTAGCTGTTGGCTGCTATCATGCACCTAAATCTCTGGCTGGGTTAGGATTGTTACATTTCACATACAGAAAGGAAAGCACTCTAGTTTTATAATGTGAGATAAAAGTTTGAATAACTCTGTCTTTCACAAAATTGTCTTCACAAAATTAAACACATTAAGATGCATTTTACCATCTAGTTGTGACTTCATATTCTGTGTACAACTGACATAACCTTAAATATGAAGATCAAAAAATCCTTGTGCATTTATGCATCCTGATATTGAGATACCTTTTAAAACATCCTGATATTGAGATACCTTTTAAACCTTTTTAAAACCTATTTACTATCTCTAGTAAATAGACACATCTTTATATTTTCCCACTGAATTGACTTAAATCCAAATACTATGACTTAACTGTGGCTGAAATGAATAACAGTATCTAAAATCCCTTTGATCCTGCTTGGCAATCACATTTGCTTCTTTTGCCAAGAGCTGTATAGGGTAAAAGAGCAGACACATGTTTGTACAAATGTGAGTGCTATACATGAGAAAGAAGAACCAAATGCACAGATTTAAAGTGCTGGTGGTAGTGGGGAGATAACTGGATTGCTTAGAAGGTTTTAAGTGCTACAGTATTGATAGGGAAGAAAAAAACGAGGCAGCAATATGTCCTACTAACCAAACGTCATATCAAAACATTAGTTTTCTGTTCAGTTTGTGAGACAGAAGTTAAATTAAAACAAGGTTTTTGAAGTTTAGGTGGTCTGGTTCCAAATGCAGTCGTATCCCTATAGTAACTTTATGTCATATAATAAGAAAATTGCATGTCAAAAGTGAAGCAGAGTTTCATAACATGGTTGTAAGATTTCTTTTCTCAGAAATTCTTTAAAAACAGTCCATAGTCAGGATACTGTACAAACTGCAAATCAGTTGAAAAACAATACTAGTATGGTATCTTTTTCTTAGGATCAACCAAAATATCACAAAAAGTCAGCATAAAAGAAACTTTTGAGTTGCTCTCCTAGTATTATTCAACACAGCCCTGTTCAAAGAAGGGGTTGGGGGAGGATTCTAATGAACTGCTGGTTTTTATATGCTCAGAGGGAAATACTCATGTTTTTGCTTCTTTATCCCAGAAATATTTAATTAAGTCTGCAGTGTTTCCTAGTCTGCATTATATATACTTTAGGGCTCAGGCTCCTGAAACAATTTCTTTTCCCACTTTTTTTTTTTTTTTTGAACTTCATGCTCAGCCTGATGAAAACTTCTGGAGAACCTAAAGGCATATTTTGGTTTGTGCTACTGTTATGTTTCCATGGATTGCCATGGCTACCTACAATTCTGTCTATTTTAGGAACTGGATGCATGGGGCAACCCTCCCTATTTATTTAAGAAAGTTCAAAATGTGTTTAACAATAGTGAATTACAGGGAAAAGCAATAGGCTTCCAGGTACTGAAGACCTTGCTTTCATTGAGAGCCAGTTTGCTGTAGTGGTTAGGAGTGCGGACTCTAATCTGGGAGAACTGGGGTTGATTCCTCACTCCTCCACATGCAGCTGCTGAAGTGACCTTAGGTCAGTCATGAGTTCTTTCAGAGCTGTTATCTCAAGGACAGATCTTGAAACAGCTCTCTCAGCCCCACCTACCTCACAAGGTGTCTGTTGTGGGGAGGGGAAAGGAAGGGGATTGTTAACTGCTCCGAGACTCCTTCAGGTAGTGAAGGGTGGGGTATAAATCCAACCTTCTCCTTCTCCTTCAAGAGAGATACAGGTAGGGTAGTGCATTCAGACTGAATATTTCTTTGTATACCCAGCTTTCTCCCTACCAACTTGGGACTCAATACATGCAGATACTATTGGATTAAAAAATTAAGTTGGATACATAGCAACCACAATAGTGGTTCTTTAACAAGTAAAAATAAAACAACATATTTTTCAAACTAAATAGGTTGATGTATCTGTATTGATGTTGCTATGCATGAATTCAAAATAAGGTTTTCTGGGTCAGTGTTCTTGTAGCACACTGGCTAATTTTTAAATTGACCAAACTGACCAAAAACAAAAATGTTTCCCAATATTTCCTGAATATAACATGTGGTGCATCTAGATTTATTTTTCCATTTAGCTGATTCAGGACTTTGCTGTAGTATGTAGGATTTCACCACTGAACAATTAACTCGAAGATCAGGAAATAGAGAAAAGCTTTTTGGAAGTGGGAACCCAGGAAAGAAAGAAAGGATTGGCCCTGACCCAAAGGTGCTGGGATGAAAGAGTCCAAAGAAAACTCCAAGCTCTTATTCCACCTTTACAAGTACTGTTGGTGAGTCAACCCTGAATCTTATGGTGGAACTCAATTGGCTGTTTAGTTTCAGGTTTTGGCGACTCTTAGGTACCAAGAGAAATGATATATGGTGCCATCAGGTGGAAAGGTCCAAGGTTTCTTGTATATAAGAGCAACTTAGAGCTAACAGAGAAATTGTCTGTGAGGAAACTAATGTGAAATAAACATATTTCAAGATAAGAAGTGTTAAGGAGAACCACATACCTTCCCTGTTCTCTTTCAGAAAAGGCCGTGGTTAGCTGGCTGGGGTCCATAGGCTGCCTAACTCAGCTTTGAGTGACTGAGTACAAACCTATTATGTACGACGTAACCACAATCCCACCCCCAGCATGCCTACTTTCTGGAAATGACAGTTTTATAAATTCATCCAGATTGTGATATTTGTTCCTATACAGAGTTTTAGGTTGATAATAACTCAAAGTAACATAGTAGAAAATATCAGTTTGTTTCAATGTAAACTTCTCTTCCTCTAGTTATCACTGCCTACATTTAAGGGGTTTTTTTTTGAATATTTCATTTTATTGCCATGCTCTTTTGAACTTTTCTTCGTCTCTCTTTGCAGCTCAGCTGTTTAAAATAATTAAAGCCACCCCAATTCAAGAAAAGCAGTTAAGAATATAGCTGCAGTTCCACATTTGAGGAAGGGGAGACCTGAAATACCATCTTATTTAATTACATATATAATCAATCATTCTGCCATTTGCAAAATAACTTGTTGCAGATTGAGTATCGTTTTTCTGTGGTTTTCAGAAATGCACATTTCAGCTCCTATTCCAAGGCCTAAATAAAGATTTTATTTAGAAGTTGTACTGCGTATGTTCCAGCTTCCCATTTTTCCCTTTTAACTTCGACGCTTAGAAATAGTATCATTTCCCTTGTGGGAAGGCATTTTATTTCTGTCAGTATCTTGGTATAAATGCAGACCATTTGTGGAAAGTTATCAGAGGTGAGATCATATGTGAGTTTTCTTCTTCCCTCCCTCTTGAAGAAAAGCTTTACTGCCTTTCTAGGTTTCCCAGTATTCTCTTACACTGAATTAATTTGAATAAAATACCACAGAATTAAATGCTGATGCCCACTTGGAAATAATGAACAAAAATTGATGGATGGTGTCTTAAATGCAGATAGGTGCCACTTTATTAGTTCATATTTATGAGCTAGGGATTGTGGAGGAAATTGTATTTCGTAGCACACATAAGCCACAAATATATATACCCCTGACCCCTTATAGATGTTGGATCTGCTCAGCATAATGGTTCTATAGGTTTAATTTTTAGAGTGAAAATAGCTCTAAAGTAACTGCATATATTAGCTTTCAAATTGCCTTAGTATGTTGAATATGAATGTGCCTTACTTCCTATTATTGCCAGGTATCATGGATACTGAGAGTAAGCTTTTATTGTAAACCACCCCTCCACGGCCATTATTTCATAATACCTCTCTCATATGGATTCATATATTTCTACTGGAATATGGCAAAGTTTTTGGTTATTCTTACAAAGGTTCTTGGAAGGAGTAGTTAATGAAAGTTGTGTGCATACAGCTGGTGAAGGATGATGAACAGTGGAATGGAAAAGACTCCACTGTTTTGCCACTTGCAGTGCAATTCTCAGCAGAGTTACAATTCATGGGTGTAACTCCACTTACGAGTTCCTCTACTTCTGGAAAAGGAGGAAGGATGTGGTGAGTGCTGACCTGGAGATTTGTTGAAACTATCACATGGGGAATTCAATATGTGATGGGAAACGAATGAGCTCAGCATTTCACTGCTCCTGGATTCCTGCTTAATTATAATGCTAAAATTAATTTTGGAACCAGAGCATGTGTAGTTTGCCATGGCATTCGGTTCCTTTTCTCACATCTATATATATAAAAGAAAGTCCCCTCGCTGTAAAATCAACACCCAGGCCAAATTGGTGGACCTAGAAACACCAAATTCGGGGAGAGCACTCCTATCATGGCATAGGTGCTCATTAAGAAGGAATTTTTAGAAATTCGACCCCAAAGTGGGTCAAAGGGGATTAAATGTGCTCCCCCCATTGATTCCTTTGTGGCTGCCTCCTTGCACCCCCCACTCTCTGATTGGTCAGCTGCAGAGCTCAGCATTCTGAGGTTAAAAAAAAAAACAGTTACGGAGACTGCACAGAGCTAATGACAGCTGAGGAAATCAGGAATGGCCAACAACCACTTGTGAGGTGCAGTAATGCTGCTGGCTGTCAGCTAATGCTGCCATCTCCTGCCCGGGAGGTGGGATGAGTGAACTTTTGATGTCAGGTCTGTGGACTGTTATGTTATATTTCTCATGGCATGCTTATCACTCTTCGAGCTGCTCTGACCTTGGGAGACTGTTGGTGCCTGCCCATGTATTTCTTTTCCTGTCTGACTCTAATTCTTCCCACTTTTTCCCTGGGAACTGTAAACCAGTATTTTGAGCACCTTTTCTCTGACATGGTGATTGGTTGCATTGCATTATCAGACCCCTTTTTGAATTCTGTATAATTTTGAATTCTGTATAATTGTCCTGCTTAGGGCTGTGTCAGCCATTACTAACACAAGAAGTGCAGATGACCATAGCAGACCTTTCTCAATAAAGCATTCCTGTTTAAGGACACTTGTTAGTGACTGACTCAATAGGACTCTCACACTGGCCCAGCATCTCTGATGGCTTCCAACACACTCCCCCCAACCTCGAACACCTAACAGGTGGTCTGTCAGGTGCACCAGCAGTTGCAGGGTGCTTAAAGCCATGAGGGAGCCCACCCCAGCAGTAACGCCTTAGTAACGCTGCCAGGCCAGCCTCCACAGTGGCTTCTAATACTCCTAACCCTCCTACACTGGACAAGCTGCCTGTCAGGTGTAGGAGAGGAGGTGGGTTGCTTACAGCCACCGGGGAGGTTTGCTCAGCAGGATTGCTTTAGCCCTGCTGCTGGCCCAGCCTCCCTGATGCCTTTAAACACAATTTCTCCCCCAACACTAGACAGGTGAGTGTCAGTCAGGTGTAGGAGCAAGACCAGGGTACTTTAATCCATCAGGGACGCCGCCCCAGCAGGATCACTTTGGTGATGCTGCTGGCCCAGCCTCTCTGATGGCTTTAGCCACACTCCCCCCACCTCCTACACCTAACAGGTGATTAGCCACACTCCCACCCACAATGGAAATATATCCCAAATTTGTAGAAAACTGTTTTCCTTTATTAGGTTATTTAATTTCTCACAATGTGGATTCTAGAAATTGGTTCGTATGAACTTGCTTAATATCTGATTGCTCGGATGGTGTTTTGAATATGTAGTTATGTCCCACTTCTTAAATGTAACATAAACAAGAGGCAATTTTGTAAAAAGGGGGGGTATGCCCCCCCCCAATTCAATGCCCAGGCCAAACCCCTGCACCAGGAAACCCAAAATAAAGAGAGTGCATTCCTTCCATGACATCAGCCCCACTACGAAGAGATTTCTGAGAAACACAGCTCCTATGGGGGTAAAAGGGGGGCAAAATGTGTTCCCCAAATTGTTTTCCATGTGCCTGGCAGGCTGCTGCCTCCCCCCCCCTTCTGATTGGTCAACTGTGAAGCTCAGAGTTCTGAGGGTAAAACCTGCCTGCTTGCACCCGCCTCCCTCTGATTGCTCTGCTGTGGATCTGAATGTTCTGAGGTAAAAACATAGTTAAAAGAGACTGCAGACAGTTGAGGACAGTTACAGAAATCAGCAATTCAAGACTCCTGAATAGACATTTCTCATAACAGCCAGCATGGCAATTGAGTTTATGAATGTTCATGGGGAGATAGTAAAGGACCTTTCTAGGAGCCATTTTGATGCGTGCCTCCCTCATGAACCTGAAGAAATGTCCACCACATCACCACTCCCTCAGACCAACTCCCCCTTACACCTCTCATCACCCCCAAGAATGCTCCTGGCAAACATTGAGCCAAATACAACAATGCCAAAAGGAGGAGGTAACTTAGGAATGTGGCAAAGGTATTTGCGCTGGCCAAGTACCAGCAAGATCACCCCGAGGCGCTCAGAACAACACAGTCTCCATATGAGCAAAACTGTGGTCTACAGAGAAGTCCTTCAGTAAAGAAAAAAACAGTACGAGTGTCTCACTTCATTTTTTACATTACAATCTTCTCCATTAGAATTCCTACAATAAATGTTACATTTCAAACTTCACATCCATCAGTATTATAACTAGATTTATGGAATTTAAATGCCGTAGCGAAGCATGGGTATCAGGCTAGTTGTATATATAGGCATATCATAATTCTTTTTTGCGTGGGGCGTGGCTGATCAGCCCATGTGATCCTGTACATTGGTAAAATGCTATACTGAAAAAAAATTATATCATGTCAAGATTTATCTTTTGCAGTGTTGCGTTGATGCAAATATAGCATAATCAAACAAGACTGCTATTTTGCAGTGTTTTAGCAATGGATATTGATAACACAGAAAGAGGAAGAATACAAATAAACTGAAGCAATGAAAGGACATATACAGTGCTCTGTATGGAGTCCAAGAATAAAATGCAGAACAATAAAAGATGCCTAATCCATCAGACCCATATCTGAATTGCCAAATCTAGGGGAACATTTTGATAAAGAGAATTTTGGGATTATTCTTGGTGATACCTTAAAAATTAGTTGAAATGGGCTTCACGATTCCTTGAGCCAGTCTGATGTATTGGATTGACAGAGTGTTTGATTGGGACTTGGGGTGGGGGGTGGGCTGAGTTCAAATGTCAGTTTATCCATGAAGCTCATTGAGAAACGTCGGACAAATGATTATTCCATTCTTTCCAGGGATTGGGAATGGGCAGATTTAAATTCAAAACATCTCTTTGCTGCCACAGAGCTACTCTGTAGTGGACTGTGACTAGTAGACATGAGAAAATCTTTTTTTCTAATGCTACTCTAAACAAACACCTTATTGCTTAGCAGTACTTTTCATCTTCATTCAAGACCTCCTCTTATTTGTGGCGTAATGTATGCATTTTGAGAGATGCAGAGTAGATGTCTTCCCAAACATATAGTGATGATACAGCCTTAGGCACAAGCAGTATTGAATAAACGGTTTGACTGGGTCCAGTGGCTCTTTTTCACTAAGTGAGAAACCTCCCAGTGAAAGAGCCGAACCAATGAATCCAATTCCATGGCTTTTGCAAAGGTACACTGTGCAGTGAATTTTCTACTGCAAACAGCTGACTTTAAAAAACAAAAAAACAAACCATGACTGCAAGGCCTGTTAAGAGAGTATAAACTTGTTAGTCATATTTTAAAATGCCAAATCTTAATCCCTTGGGATGTTCAAAAAGATGAAAATGTCCTCCCAAATCTGAAGTTTCATCATTATATTTCTTCTAATTTGTTGCTGAAGGTTTCAAATTTCTTGAACATTTAGGATGCTGCCACGCTTCAAGATAAGTCTGGGGGGAGGGGGGAGACAAAGGACCAGGGTTGGATCTGTAAGTGGAGCAGTGGTGCAGGTACAGACAAGAGGGAAGAACAAGACAGACTCCCTTAGGACAACAATCGAGCAGGCGGAGGAGTGACAGCTAGCACTAGCTTCCTCTGGAGTAAAAACCTCATGTGGTATAGAGGTCAGATTGCCCTGATGTGTAGGCAATCTCAGCTAAAGTTGAACTACCTCAGAATGTTTGCGGAGGCCCTAACAGACTGGAACAGAAATTGACCTACTCTTGAGTGCAGCAGATTTTGAAATAGAGATTCAGCTAGACAAATCTTTTTAGCAACTAAAATTTTATGCTGTCTGTCACTGTTGTTCCTTATTTTTGAAGGGATATGATGGACAGCAGCTGTGCTCATAGTAAGAGAAAAGCAATAGTTTTTAAAATACATTTTGCAGTGAATTGTGTCCCGGGAAATCCAGGAATATGCTTTTGCCCAAGCCTGTCTTTTAAGAGCAGGAGAATACATTATTCCAGCCTGCATTTTATGTGCAAAGAGTAATATTCAATAGCCAGTTGAGCAGTGGCCTTGAAGAGCCACAGTCAATTGTAAACATTTAGGAAAACATTTGACAGATTGTGAACTTCTTTGCTGGATGTTTTTGGAAGAGGGTTGTTTGTTGTCCGAAATAATACAAGAGATAATTTAAACAGCAATATTCCCAAGACTGGAAAACCACAGGAGTTATAAGCCTGGGCAAATGTGACATAATATTGAAGAACGTCTTTAGTTCTTCAGAATGCTTGGATAGACGGTGATGCCACTGGGGAAAGCTGCCATGTTTTTTGCACACTGCATGCAGAATTTCCATATAATTGTGTCTGACATGTTTGGAAGTAACCTTTTAAAACCACATGTATTGGAACTGGTACATGGGAGGTATTTACAAACATTGGTGGAACGTGATTTGGGTGTTTGTTTAGCCTGGTTTAGTAGTTAAGTTAAAGACATCTCTTTTAATTAATGTAAACAAGTTTGGAATGCTGTTGTAATACTTTGTGAGTAGGAAATTGGTTCATTTGGTCAATTTGGGCCTGGTTTTCATCTGTCTGGCTATTCATCATTTATCAAAACTGATGGTTCCACAATCTGACTTCCTTGGGAGTTCTTTGGTAAACCTGAGGCAGGTCTTTCTCTAATTAAACTTTCACGCAGCTCTTTTTATGCTCAAGGGCAGGCTATTTAACCAGCCAACAAGCAAAACATAATCTCTCCTATTTTTTTGTTTCCTTCTATGAAAGTCACAAATAGCCATGTTCATTCTGTTAAACTTGAGCTAATTATCGTCTGGCACCTTATATTTTACCTACTTCCTTTATTGAGAAAGGGTTAGGATTTGGAAGAGATTATAAAGATGCAGTGTTCATTCTTTGTTAAATTCTGTACTAGACATCAGCACAAGTCACAACTGGTAGCTTGGACCCTCCAAACAACCCCTGAACATCTGAGTAATAACAACCTCCATCTCTCTAGCTACTTTCTGCATACCTTCCTAGGAACTTAGGAAAACTCTGTGTTGATAAACGGGGTAGCATAGGATGGATACATGGCTCTATTTACATCATGTCTGTATTCTTACCTTTTCCCCGACAATGTGAGGTCAGCATACATAGAGTTGTACTGTAGACATAAAAGAGCACAGTAATAAATGTCATATTTTTTCATGAGTTGGGTCTGGATTCCCTCAATCAGGGCTTTTTTTTCTGGAGGAACACATTGAAATGGAGTTCTGAAACCTCTTCCACAAAATTATTTTTAAAATGTTTAAAATTTCATGAGTTTTCAGTATACAGATTAAAAACTTCATTTCCCTCTTGAGAGTTCCAGCACCTCTTTTTCCAAAACAAAACAAACAAAAGCCCTGCCCCCAACCAAACTCTAGTACTGTCAAAATTAGATGGTAGCTGCTGAGAACTACATGTCAGTTTTCCCCTTGTGCTGTTTTCCCAACCCACTTGGGTTGCACATGCAAATAAGTTATGCTAATGAGTTATGCTAATGAGCTCCTGCACCTCTTTTTCTACGAAATGACCCCTGGCTATGATACGGACAAAATAAGTACTGTATTAGAGAGTAGATTTTAGAACAGGATCAGAAATGGCAAAAGATTTAAAAGACAGTCTTAAAAACAAATAAAAAAACCCTAAGGGGCCATATGGCGCCTGGGGTAATTTATTGGTCTTCCTTTAGTGTAATGGCAGTTTCTGTAGCATGAACATGGGATTACAAAAAACGTATCCATGATTAATAGAATGAGCAGCCTAAAATACCGTGGGCAATTTCAAAGGTTACAGGATGGTTAATAAGATTATTAAAGTTGTTAATAACGAAAGAGTGTGGAAAAGGTCGTAATAAAGAGTGGGGTTTTTAAATTACTTGAGGAAGCCATGGTCACGGAAGGAAATGATGTAGCTCTGGAAGTGGCAAGAATTATTTAAAGCCTATAAAATATGGCTTCAAACAAAATCATATTAATTATTTGACTTGGGTTTTGGAGGGCTGTGAAGGTGATTGCAGATGCACATATGCAGCTGAGAGATGTAATGAAAGAAAGAGGTCCCTATATTCAGCATTAATCATCTTGGCCACTGGTAATATTTAACCTGCGCAGGAAAGGGCAGAGTCAAGGTGCAGACCTGTAATATGTATTGCTGGGATTCTTGCAACATTTTGTGATCCACTGATGATTTTCTAAGAACTCAGAGTTGCTGGTTGTGTTATCTGCCTAGGATTTCAAAAGATGGCTGGTTGTAAAACACATGTCAAGTCGCAATATGTGACCAGTGAGCCACATTTCTTTTTGTGGATCAGGTTGTGTCGGCCTGACTTAGAAAATATAGTGAGGCAATGCAAGCTACTGAAGTAAAGTTGGGCAGAATCAAATACTATAGTGATACTATGAGTCTCTCAGAAAACTTAGAAGCATTGGTTTTATTCAGGGTCATTTCGAGCAGGAACATGCAGGAACACTTTTCTGGGAGTAACAAGGCCAGGAGCAGGGACATACGGTGATGTGCTGTGGAAAAAAGCAAAAGCATACTCACTTGATCTGTATTTTCATGCGTGTTGTAGGGTAGCTTCCCTGCAAGAGCAAAGGAAACTTTAGTCTTTAGTCAAAGTGTAAAGCTGGCTTGCCAGCCCTGAGTTGGGAAATATCTGGAGATTTTTGGGGTGGAGCCTGAGCGGTGGGTGTTGCCTTCTGGCACACATCCGGTGATGTCAGGGGGTGTGGCATATGCAAATAAGTTATGCTAATGAGTTATGCTAATGAGCTCCTGCACCTCTTTTTCTACAAAATGACCCCTAATATTACAATCCTTGAGAAAATGAAGTGGTGATTTAAAAAAGAGAAGAAAATTACATTGAGTTGTTCATTTAAAACAACACTTTCCCCAGGCCCAAAGTAGCTTAGAAGGGTACATAAAATACTCAGTTAAAACAATTAATAAAATACTTCATGGTTAGTATCTGTAGAACAAGCTACTATTAGGTAAAAGGTAATCAAAAATACTTTGCAGCTGTTGTGAAATGTTTGGAGAATGGAAGCTTTCAGTGAGAAGTTCTGGTCACCACCATTTTTTCCTGTTTGAACAAAGAACTACTGGTGGGATCTGTTCTCCTGTATACTCAGGGTTATACCGGAAAGGGTAGTCCTTTGGGTATGTAGATCTACATACTCAAAGATTAAATCGAGCACCTTGAATTGTACCCAGAAGCAAACTGGTAACAAGTTTTACTGGCACAGAACAGGTTGGTAATAGACTGGCAGCTGTTTCTTAATCAGTTCAAATTTCCAGTTTGTCTTCAAATACAATCCTTTGTGGAGTGCACTGTGTAAAATGTATTATTAGAAGTCTGAGAACCACAGAAACATTGATCAGCAAAGCAAGGTTGGATGCATCTAAAAGGAAGCAGTAGCTAGTGTATAGATGTAGATGAAAACCCCTTTAACCACCACACAGGGAAATCAATATGTTGTGTCTGATAGGCAAACAGAGGGGAGTGATGTTTTATTTCTATGTGTGTATGTGTGTAACCTGACCTTATGCCAAGCTGATTATCTATATCAGGCACCAGCTATTGCAGCCATTGGCTGCGAGTTTCTGCAAAATGATACCCATGCACTAGTTGTGGGGTGGTAGAGATCTTAATAGCTCTACCAATTTATCCATCAGTTTTGTCCATTGTCCACAAGTCCATATTTTACTATTGTACTAGGCACTGAATATTTTATGGCTATCCCTCATTAATGGGTAATGTTACAGATGCTGACAGATGTTTTCAGGGCTATCAAACATGAGGCCTGGAGCCAGAACTGGCTTGTCCAAGGTTCTTGTGTGGCCCACGAGCAACTGAGGCAAGGGAGGAAACAGAAGACTGCTTGGGGAAGGGAGTGGGTGCAATCACTCCAATTGCAGCTTCAGCATGGCAGAACAACCTTGTCTGCAGCAGTCAAGCAGTGTGGGAGCATCTGCCCAGTGCTGCACCGCTGCCTCTCAAGTCTGCCCATGTGGGTTTTCTTCTACACTCCCCCCCCCCTCCAGCCCATGGGACCTTGCAGTGAAGATACACCATCGTGGAGCTTACAAGCTGCTGTCCTTTATACAATTTGTATCTCCTGTACTTGGAATTACATTTTGTGGCACACATGGCCTGGCCCAACAAAATGAAATTTATGTCAGATCTGGCCATTGTAACAAATGAGTTTGACACCTCTGTATTAGATATTAGCTGCAAAAGAACCTGCAGCAGAGGACTAAAGGTTAACAGTTTCCCATTGTAGTCTTAGGTTTTCTCTCTGCTTCTGCACAGCCTTCATCTCATGTAACCATGCTTGGCAGTGTGATCAAAAACTGAATAGATGAAACTGGACCACTGATTGCAAAATGTTATCTCTAGCTGACACATCCCACATTTGTCCTAGTCCAGACTAGACTATTTATCAACACAGTTCTGCCTAAGTCAATGCTAAAATAGCAACCAAAATATCAAATTCTGGTGTAAATTGGAGTAAATTGTGTGAAGCTTAGAAGGACAGTTGTTCTATTGATATTGTTTGTAGTGATTAATGATACTTCTGTGAATAACAAATTAATATAATAGCTATCGATTCTTTACCATTCCACCAATGCAGTGTGCTCTTTCCCCCCCAGCTAGACTTATTACTCCTCTTTTTAAAGCATAGGGTACTGTTGTAGTTTAAGATCCTGTTCTATGTGCCTCGAAAGTGAGTGTCAGACAGAGGGTCTTTTGTTGTGATGATGCTTCCATTTTGGATTTCCCTCCTAGCAGTGACTTAATTGGTGCTGGGGATAAGCTTAAAATACCGGGGGGGGGGGGGGGGGGGGAGGGGAGTACTTTCCAGGATTTTTAATTTTTTTAATTGGGTGTTCCCTCTTCCCCCTTCATTTTATTCTGCTAGTTTCTGGTTTGTTATCAGTCAGGTTTCATTGTTGGTCTCTTCTCTCTTCCCCATGTATTTATTATTAGATTAATAAAATTGGCATCATAGTTTAAAACCTTGCAATTAAAATTAAAATCAGTCTAACAGACTACATCAGATGGCATCCCAACAACTTCAAGGTGGATAACTGAGGGGGTAGCCAGTACAGCAAGATTTGTGGCCCAGATCTGAGAAGGCTGAATGATCTTTCTCGCCACCTAGGGTTGCCAAGTCCGGGTTGGAAAATACCTGGGGACTTTGGGGGTGGAGCCAGGAGAGGGCGGCGTTTGGGGAGGGGAGGGGCCTCAGCATGGTACAATGCCATAGAGTCCACCCTTCCAAGCAGCCATTTTCTCCAGGGGAGCTGATCTCTGTCAGCTGGAAACTAGTTGTAAAAGCGGAAGATCCCCAGGCCCCACCTGGAGGCTGGCAACCCTATAGCCACCACTGGCCTCAACTGTAGGCCCAGTGGAACATCTCAGTCTTACAGGCCCTGTGGAACTGAGCCAAGTCCCACAGGGCTCACAATTCATTGGACAGAGAGTTCCACCAGGTTGGGGCTCTGGCCCTGGTTGAGAACAGCTGGATCGTTCTAGGTCAGGGACTACCAGTAAGTTGTTATTAAGTGAGCATAATGCTCTCTCAGGGGTCTATAGGGAGAGGTGGTCCCATAGATATGATGGTCCCAGATCGTTTAGGGCTTTGAAGGTAAGTACCAAAACCTTGAACCTGATTCAGTGCTCAATCTGTGATGAGTGCAGCCAGTAGAGCACAGGTTGTGTATGTGCTCTTGGGGGGTCCCAGTAAGGACTAGGGTTGCCAAATCTGGGTTGGAAAATACCTGGAGACTTTGGGGATGGATCCAGGAGAGGGCGGGGTTTGGGGAGGGGAGGGGCCTCAGCATGGTACAATGCCATTGAGTCCACCCTTCAAAGCAGCCATTTTATCCAGGGGAGCTGATCTCTGTCAGCTGGAGATCAGTTGTAAAAGTGGGAGATCCCCAGGCCCCACCTGGAGGCTGGCAGCCCTAGTAAGGACTCACACCACTGCATTGTAGACCAGTTGAAGTTTCCGGAGCAAGTTCAGGGGTAGCCCTGTGTACCCCAAATTACAGTAGTCTAGTCTAGAGGTATGGATCACTGTGGCCAGGTCAGTGTGGGACAGGTAAGGGATCAACTGCTGGGCTTGGCAAAGATTGAAAAACACCGCCCTGGCAGTATTTGTGACCTGAGCCTCCAACAAAAGGGAGGCATCAAAGATCACACCCAAACTTCTTACAGAGGAGGTTGGTACTAGCTATACTCCATCAAGTATAGGGAGGAGGGTTCCCCAATCCAGCCCTTTCCCCTACCTAGCCACAGGACGTCCCTTTTTGATGGGTTCAGTTTCAGATGGCTCTGTTTTAACCATCCCATCATGGCCTCCAGGCAGATGTCCAGCTCTCCTGGGATGGTATCCGGTAGGCTGCCCATTAACAGAAACAGCTGGGTATCATCTGTATATTGATGACACCCTAGCCCAAACTGGGAGAGAGGGTGCATGTAGATATTAAACAACATTGGGGAGAGGATCAATCCCTGAGGAACCCTGCACATGAATAAGTGTTGAGATGAGACCCTTTCACCTAGTGCCACCCTCTGATCTTTGATGTGGTCTCTGTGCTTCACACCCATGGTGTGAATGCACAAATAACCACTCAAAGATCATCAGTTACAGGTAAGCAACACTTGGAGAAAGGAGCACAGCCACTGAAGGACTGTCACAGTAATCCATTGGTGGTGTGGTGGTGTGTCAACAGATCTTGATTGACCGTGACAAATGCTATTGAAAGATCTAATAACAACAGCAGTGCTGACCTACTCTGATCCAATTGCCTATGGAGGTTGTCTGTAAGGGCAACCAGCACCATCTCCATCCCATGGCCAGATCCCAAGCCGAACTGGAACCAATCCAAAGCCAAAGTGTCCGCCAGGAAGGCCTGCAGCTGTTCTGCCACTGCCCTTTCAACCACCTTGCCCAGGAATGGTACGTTAGAGACTGGGCAGTTGTTAGCCAGATTCACAGGATCTAGTGATTTTTTTTTTTTTTAATAGCGGTCTCACCACCATTTCCTTCAGCATTCCCAGGAAGACCCCTGAGCTCAGGGAGAGATTAATAATGTCTTTCAGGGAAGTTTCTACCCTTTCTGCATTTGCCTTTACTAGCTAGGAAGAGCACAGATCGAGGAGACAAGTGGTGGGTTTAACAGCTGACAGGACCCTGTCCACATTGGTCTGGATGAGCCAACTGAATTGATCTAACACTGAACCCAAAGATGGCAAAGGGCTGACTTCATGTGATTCTAATTTGTCATATTGCTTTAACTCTTTGCTTGAAAGTTGCCTTGTAAAATATGCTGAGTACAGGGTATAAATGCCCCCATAAAGAAGTGATAATATAAAGAATATGAAGACAATGAAGAAGAGGAGATTGGAATTATATCCCGCCCTTCACTCACTCGGAATCTCAGAGCGGTTTACAAACTCCTTTCCCTTCCCCTCCCCACAACAGACACCCTGTGAGGTAGGTGGGGCTGAGAGAGCTCTTTCGAGAACTGCCATTGAGAGAACAGCTCTGATAGAACTATGGCTTGCCAAAGGTCACCCAGCAGCTGCAAGTGGATGCGTGGGGAATCATACCTGGTTCTCCCAGATTAGAATTCATGCACTTAACCACTACACCAAACTGGAGCAGTGAACCAGCAGTGAACTCTAATCCGGAGAACTGGGTTTGATTCATCACTCCTCCGCATGCAGCCAGCTGGGTGACCTTGGGTTAGTCACAGCTCTCTCAGCCCCACCTACCTCACAAGGGTGTGTGTTGTGGGGAAAGTAAGGGAAGGTGATTGTAAGTCATTCTGAGATTCCTTTGGGTAGTGAATTTGGGGTATAAAACCAACTCTTCTTCTCTGAGTAGTCATTCTGATCTGAAAGGGAAGCATTGTAAACAAAACTTTATTTATTTAGGACATTTCTGTGCCACTTTTTCAGGGTCCTGCTTGAGGTGGTTTACAGTTAAAATCACCACAATATTAAAAACAAGTCATTATTCCAAACAAGAAAAGCATATAGAACTTTAAAAAGTGATGGAATGGGAAATTCAGTGGAGGAAACTTAATGGTACACAATGACCTTGTAACAGTTAACCTAAATACACAGGTGTTTTTTCCCCCTGTGTAGTGACTGAAGGGGATCTTGCACAAGGAACTAACATCTGGCTTATGCAGGGGGCAAATTCTTCTTCAGACATTACAGTTGTTTGCCCAGAAACACAAATGCAAAGTGTTCGTGGGTCTCATTGTTTTCTCATGATGTCTGAATGCAGTTTGTGTTTTTAAAAAAAGAGTGTGTCAGTCCATGACAGACACAGCTTGTTGTCATGCTTATATACTCACTGCCGGTCCCTGCTTCCCTCCTGTATAGGGTATGAGATTGAAAGCTTCCTGGTTTGCAAAGCCTTCCATCAAACTCACATTTTTTTTTTCTTGAGGTCTGAATTCAGACTCTGTGCAAATGGAATTTATTTACTCTGCCCAATCCCACTTTGGATTCCCTGGAATTTGTGGACGAAATAAATTCAGTTTTCCCAGCTGCCTGCATTGAGGTGCCATATAGAAAACTGAAAACTTTACAAATGAGGAAGTTTTGGGGGAGCTTGTGTGTGAGGACAGAAGAGAGGTGGGAGAGAGACCATGAGCCTGACAAGAAACATAACTAATTCCTTTTTAAAATAAATAAATAAATAAATCAAATTATAACATTAACCTTTTTTAATGATGAAAGATTTCACTCATGGTTGTTCTGAAATACTGTGCCTGCAGAAAAGAGCAAAAGTTCAGTAGCTCCTTAAAGACAAACAAAATTTGTGGCACAGTACGTGCTTTCGTGAGTCGCTGCTCACAAAAGTGTGTATCCTGCCACAAATTTTGTTAGTTTTTAAGGTGCTACTCCACTTTTGCTCTTTTCTACTGCGACAGACTAACATGGTCTTGATCTACTTGCAGAAAAGTAGGCACAATCTTACTTTTGAGAGATACGTGACATTTTCTGGACTCTCATGTCAAAGGGTTTCAGAATGTGCTGTTGTGTTTTATTGCATTTTGCAGCAGTGTGCTTTATGGCAAGATTATAAACAGGGTTTTTTGTGTGTGTGTGTGTGTGTGTGTTTCCAGCACAGGGAGTCAGCAAAGGACAGATTGCTTTCAGTTTTAACCAGCTTGCAAGTGAAGGTAGCAGGATTGCATGGCAGATGGGACAATATATTGTTTCTAGAACTCCTTAGCCCAGGCAGCTTGCTACACCCTTTCTTGTAACTCTTGCAAGAAGCTGCTGAAATATGTTCTATTTAAGAAGGCATGTATTGGATTTTGTGCTCTGCATTGGAAAATACCTGGAGATTTTGGGAGTGGAGCCTGAAGGGTGGAGTTTGGGGAAGGGAGGGACTTTATGGGATTTAATGCCATAGGGTCCACCTTCCGAAGTGCCTATTTTCTCTAGGTGAACTATCTATTGCAGGGAGATCAGTCATAATATTGTCTGGGGATCAGTTGTAATAATGGGAGATTTCCAGCTACCACCTGGAGGCTGACAAACATAGATCTTTAACAGTTTTATGCATTAATCTTTTTAACCCATTAGTCTCTTATTATTTTATCATCTGTTTTCTCTGCTACCTTCAGGTCTGTTTCATTTTAATTTAGTAGGGTTGCCAGTCCCCAGGTCCCAGCATGATTTGGCCTAAAACCATAAAGTTTTGCCTTTAAACCAGAGTGTCACCTGACTGTTCGAGCGGTTCCTCAGTGGAACAGGCTTCCTCGGGAGGTGGTGGGCTCTCCTTCTTTGGAGGTTTTCAAACAGAGGCTATATGGCCATCTGACAGCAATGCTGATTCTGTGAACTTAGGCAGATCATGAGAGGGAGGGCAGGAAGGGTTGCCTCAGTGCTTGGTTCTTGTGGCCTTTCTTACTCGCCCAGGGAAATGCTGATTGCCACTTTGGGGTCAGGAAGCAATTTTTCTCCAGGCCAGTTTGGCCAGGGATCCTGGAAGTTTTTTTTGTCATCTTCTGGGTGTGTAACAGCAGTCACTGTGGGTGTGGAGGGAGGTATTTGTGAATTTCCTGCATTGTGACAGGGGTTGGACTAGATGACCCCAGTGGTCCCTTCCAACTCTATGATTCTATAATTCTATGAATGTCGCCAACACAATGACATCACTTGCAGGTGGCATCATCATGTCGGTGACATCCCGGAACACCCCCCAAATCCCCCCGCTGGCACGGCAAGGGGACCTGACAACCCTACAGTTTAGGCACTATTGATCAGCAGAGTTTACTGTTATGAGCCAATTAATTCTCTAGTCCAGGGGTGTCAAACATGTGGCCCAGGAGCCGGATCAGGTCCTTGGGGGGCTCAAATCCAGCCCGCAAGGACCTGGCTGTTTCCTGCTTCCTTTTTGAGTTCTGCTGCTGCCACATTGCAGCTTGCTTTACCAGACTCTCTTAGTCACACAGGAGAGATAGATCGGCAAGCCTCTCCTGTGAGACTGAGAGATTCTGATAGGCTGCAGTCACACGGCCCTTAAATGCAGGAGGAAGGGCTATTTCCTCCCGCATTTAAAGGGGCCGACCACACGGCCCGCTCCAAGTCCTGCGCTGAAGTGGGCTCAAATGTGGGTTCCTCCCGCATTTTCCGACCCCGGGAAAATCAAGTGTTTTCCCGGGTGTTGCGGGAGGAACCCACATTTGAGGTATCTGGACAGCCCTCTCTCGCAAGCATTGCGAGAGCAGGGCTGTCCGGATAGTCCCGCCGGCCATTCCCCCCCCCTTTACACTTGGGTGCTTGGCCACTCAAGCGCCCAAGTGTAAAAGGGGGGAAAAAAACCAAACTCACCAGGCGGCTGGCGGGTCCTTGGCCGCCACTGCCACTGCCGTTTCCGCTGCCGCCATTCCCGCCATGATGCTGCTGCTTCTGCCGCCACCATTTCCACTGCCGCCACCGTGGCCACCGACGCTGCCGCAGGGGTTGGGATGTGTAGACATTCCAACCCGTGGTAGAAAAATGCAGCCCCTTTAAATCCGGGAGCCCTCCTGGATTAAAGGGGTCGTGTGGCCGCAGCCATAAAGAACTGGCTGAGTCTCCTCCTTGTCCTCTTCCCAGGGGGACAGAGGGAACTGGCCAATCTGCTTCAATCCTACAAGAGACAAAGGGAAGCCATTCTTTCCTTCCATTGGCTAGTCTCCTCCCTAAAGGGAGGGAGGGAATGAGGGAGAGCTTGCTTTGCTGGGCTGCCTCAATCACACAGGAGAAATACCAAGCACCTTTAAGACCAACAGTTTTGTTCAACGTATGAGCTTTTGTGTGCTTTGCTACAGTGTCTGTGTGTTTTGCTGGGCTCCTCATGCCAGGGCTCTCCTGGGTGCCACTGGGTTCCCTCCCCCTTTTGCTGTATTCATGCCCTCATGATCCAGTTTTTCTCAGAAAGAAAGCTATTTTAGAGGAGAAATAACATAAAGCCAGTGAGATGGGTTAGGCTGAGCGTGTGTGTCTAGACCAAGTTTACCCAGCACATTTCCTTTGTAGGAAGCTGTAGTTATTTCTCTGGGGAAGAAGTTTTGTAGACAAACACATAGCCCACAGTCTGTGTCAGGATGCCTTCTCATGTTCTTGACCAGCACATGAAGCAACTTATGTACAAAAGCTCGCAATGCCCAGGCGTTTCATGTTTTCCCCTGGGTCCTAGGCTCAGAACACTGAGCATGAGATTTCTGTAATGAAAGTCAATAAATCAAAAGTAGGTTTGCAGCTTACAGATACACACCTGAACTGCATACTCAAGATTGCTACAGCACAGACATTGTGATGCAATAATTCAGAGCAAGAGGTGTTAGTTATCAGCAGGGGTCATTACGTAGAAAAAGAGGTGCAGGAGCTCATTAGCAGAACTCATTAGCATATTTGCATATGTTACACCACCTGACATCACCAGAAGTATGTCAGAAGGCTAGAAAGAAGAGAGAGAGAGAGAGAGAAGGGAGGGAGGGAGGAAGGAAGGAAGAGAGAGGAAGGGAGGGAGGGAGGGAGAGAGAGGGAGAGAGAGAGAGAGAGAGATGACAGCTACTAATACAAGCCTCAGAAATACCACTATTCTGGGAGGATATTTTCAGTGGTGGATGAAGCCTTCAGAAGGCTGGTTGGAGGAACAAGGACCTTTCCAGGGGGTGGGGTCATTTTGCTGCAGCCATGACACAAGCAGGTATTCCCCTGCGGGGGGGGGGGGCGGGGGCTGGCACCAACTCTCAGAGCTGAGCTCCCCCGAGCTCCTGCTCAAAATGACCCCTGGTTATCAGAGACTGTTAAATAGACAAAATATTGTGCTAGTTTTTTAAGCATGTTTTATTTAAAGTTTTTTAAAAAAATTGTGTTTGACTGTGTCCTTTATAAAGTTTATATCTCTGCAGCCTGGCATTACATTTTATGACAATTATGGCCCGGCCCAACAAGGTCTCATTTATGTTAGATCTGGCCCTCATAACAAATGAGTTTGACATCCCTGCTGTAGTCTTTTAAAAGCTGTGCTAATAATATGTGTTACCTTATGCAGATTAAAAAAACCGATGTTAATTGCCAGAAATCACTATCCCCTTTTAAGGATACTGAAGTCTTCTTAACTATATGACAAAACTATAACACAGGACAGTTGCTTTATTTTGTTCAGCATATAGAAAAGTTATAAATGTTCTCATCTAAGGCCGTGGACAGACTGGAGTTCTGCCGCGTCTCCGCAGTGCGGCAGAACAAGGCAGGGGGAATTGCCCCCGCTGCACGGTGTTCACACGCTGCCACAAGGAAGCCACCCGCAGCGTCCAGACTGTGGGCAGCTTCCGGCGGCAGCATCCGAACGCCACGCGGCTCCCCTGCCCAGCGTGCATTCACACCTGCCGGAAGCGGGTGGAACGCACGTCGCAGCAGCTGGGACACCATTTTGAAGTGGTGCCCGACTGCTGCGGGAGGAGCGCAGCGCCGGACGTGTTGCGTCCGGGCCGCCTCCTCTGGGCAGCTGTGGCAGTCTGAACGGCCTCTCTGCCTCCGCTTTTAAAGCGGAGGCAGAGCAAGCCAGACTGCCAGTCTGTCCTCGGCCTAAAACAGTACAAATCTATCTCTAATCCAATGTGCTCTAGGTATTCCAAACTGCCTTTGAAAATGGTAGTTTTGGGAGCAGATACAAATTTGCAGTTAGTAAGAAGTCACTTGACATACTTGTGGTCAGCCATATAGAAAGCCTGTCTGCAGTTTCCTGAGTTCATGAGGAGAATTTTACAACTTACACCTAGGATTTTAGGTTTGGATTTCTGGTAAAATGTTCTTTCTATGTAGAATGGGAGATTGCATGCGCACCATAAGAAGCTACCACTTCATAACTAGTTGCTTATATTTCTTTAGTTTGTTTCTGCTTTTTGATTACAAATTCCTAAAGTGGTTTACAAACACAAAGTGAATTTATACAGCAGAATAAATCAAATAAATTGACAATGGCTGAATGCAGAATACAGTCTGAAGCTGCCTACGGAAAGACAATAAGGATGTGTCCATTTGATTTTCCCAAGGAAGCTCATATTGCTTCCCTTAGCTGTATAGAAACAAATACTTCACTTTAAAATGAATTGATGGGGAGAAAGTATAAGGTGTGTGTGTATCTGAGGCAATTAAATGTGTTATTTATGCTTAGTAGTCTAAATCCTTACTGCATAGTTATTGGATTTCTTAACAATAATGAATACCAAGGTTGGTTGCTAATTAATTGATCTGGCAATCTTTAATGTTGCTTCTGATTTATTTACATGGGCAAGGAATCTCATGTTGTCTTGACCATGTTATTTGTGTACTGTTTCAGAATTTGCAGTGTTATGAG
The DNA here is from genome assembly GCA_029233225.1 of Lepidodactylus listeri. Taxonomy (NCBI): domain Eukaryota; kingdom Metazoa; phylum Chordata; class Lepidosauria; order Squamata; family Gekkonidae; genus Lepidodactylus; species Lepidodactylus listeri. The sequence continues at coordinate 132,309,192 of JARCFY010000001.1, read as the reverse complement.
ATTATATTAGGGAAAATATTTATGAAAAGAAAGAAACTCCAGTCTATTGGACACAGGCACCAGCTGGGGGGAACTATCCACTTGCTTTGTATATACAAATATACTTCATTTGTTGAAGTGAGTGAGTGAATGTGTGTGTAAAGGCATGCAAAGCTCTGGATCAGTGGCTGGTTATTAGGGTTGTCAGCCTCCAGGTGGTGTCTGGAGATCTCCCAGCATTACAACTGACCGTCATATAGGGTTATCAGTCTCCATTTGGAAGCTGGAGATCTCCCAGAATTACAAATGGTCCCCAGGTTACAGATATTCGTTCCCCAGGAGAAAATAGGTGCTTTGACTGTGGCATTGTACCCCACTGAAGTCTCTCATCTGCTTAAACCCTGATCTCCCTAGGCTCTACACACAAAATATCCAGGAATTTCCAGACTCAGAGCTGGCAACCCAATCTTCAGAATTCAGAGATCTCTTCCTCTGAAGAAAATGGCTACTTCATAGCCTGAACTCTATAGCATTTTACCCTGCCTGAGGTTCCCTCCCCTCTCCAAAGCTAGTCTGCCTCAGGCTCACTTCTGAAATCTCTAGGAATTTCCCAAACTGGAATTTCCCAAACTCTACTGGTAATAGTGCATATACTGCACTTTATATCCATTTTTTTATTTTCTGTCTATGAGAAAACAAAGCAGTGAAATCAGAAAGAATCAGACCTCTTGCAACTTCATGAATCTACTTTCTCTTTAGTGGTTTCTCATTAGTGGATTCCAATAGGTTTCATGGTATTTTCCCATTAAAAAAAATGTGTGTGTGCGTACAAACATAGGATGGAGACATCACCTGAAGGTCTCTTGTTACAGGGTTAGAGCTCCCTTAATTATACTCCACTGGGACAGGCCATATGCCTAATTAAGCATATGTGATTTATTCTGCCATTACAATTGTCACTAGCTTTGATACAGCAAGTTTAGGGTATTTGCTATAAATGCCCTGTTCATACCTCTAACTCTGGAACGGAGATAATTGTTTAATGAGTTGAGCATGATTTAGCTTCTACACAGAATATTTTTTTTCTCTTGGTTTATTTAATCCAGATGTTTTGTTGTAAATAATTTATAAGATGTTACATTACACAGGCATCAAAGAGATCTCTAGGGTAAAATACTGTCAGTAGCATAAACTTCCATGATCAGACAACGAAGGAGGAGGGGAGGACATTAGGGACTAAATGTAAGTGTTTTCAGTGGATTTTATTGACTGTTAATGTGGATGCCATTCTTAGATACTTTAAAAGATGTGGGACATATAATTCAGCTCACATATAGTATTTCTTCTATGACAACATCACTTTCAATAGATTTTTGCTGCTGTGGAGTTGTATCAATGTATGGATAAAAGCAAATATAAAATGGCTAAGAAAAGCAGTACGGTCTCATTATCTTGCATGCAGAAAGATTGTTGAATAAAAGGAAGCAGTGGACAATGAAGGAAATGTTGACAAGTTTACATAAACTCAAGCATAAATGTTTGACTGCAGATCAAATTGGAGAGAGTGGGTGTTGGTGGGAGCTGGTAAATGAGTTTGTGACAAAATATTTGAAGAAAATATTTAGGACTCAGTCCTACTTTGCATTCTCTTTTGTGAATATTGTCATTTCCACTCAATATGTATCTGTAAATGGCAACCAAATAAAATTAGTTTAGTTTATTGTTCTCTATTTCACAGGAAGGAAATGGAATTTTGTACTGTTATGATGTATCAAAATGATTTCCCATCCTAGTAAAAAGCAAACTGGTCAGATATGATGACAGACGATCCTTTCACATTTATTATGAATGCAAAATAATAGTTTTAAAAAATTAGTTTGCACTTGGTCTTTCCATTAGTTAATTTATGTATTTAACTTACGAGTGCTCTAATTCTTTAGTATTTCTAGTGGTAAAGCAATATTCATGGACAAGCTAATGTACTCATCAACTGAGCTAAATTGGTGTTCAGCTCAAAAAACAGGATCACTGAAACCGCAGGGAAGATCGGGCGGAGCCACGGGTCAAAATGTGCCCCGCAGCAAATAGTGTGAAATTCAAGCACAGTGCCGGGGCAAACAGAGGAAGAACACCGGGGCAGCGCCTGTGCGAAATTGGTCTAAGTGATGGGACCCTGAATGATGTACTTGGTTGTGTGAATCAGCTCTTTCTCATGTTGATGACTGAGCTGGTAAGATACTTGCAGAAGCAAAACCCACTAATATAATACTTCTGGCCAAATAAGAAAATTGTCTGGAAGAAGAGCCAATCAGGATAAAGCAAAGCACCTATGTGAGAGATAGGGAAGGTTTTTAAAAAATATATGAATGGAATGTTGTTTTTTTCTCCTGATGCTTCAAATTAAGGGTTTCCATATGCTTGTCCAAGTTCAAGACCTTGATTGTTTTTGATAAAATGGAGAACTGCAGTTACTCGCAGCTGTCTCTCTGCATAAAATTCAAAACCAACAGAGCCTGTAAATAAAGCAGAAGTATGAAGCAGTGGCCAGGACATGCTTATGGAATATCAGAAATGGATGTTTACTGTAGAATGAAGAGGAAATAGCTGACATTCATATTTTAATTGCATGTGAACTGGTGAACTGATGCATCAGCCCCTATGCTTTATCAGTTACAGAGAAAATAATTTCATCAGGTGCGGTTTCTCATAACCTAGTGTAGGAAGGATAAAACAGCAACAACATCAGACTACTATAATTGATCCTTTCCCTCTTTTTCTAATTTACTATTTAATGTATCCCATCCCTCCCCTTCTCCCCTTAGAAGATGCCTACTATTCAGAGGCTTGGCAGACAAGCAGGCCTCGCAGCACCTCCTGAAGATCTCCAAGGAGATCTTGGGGCCCCTCTCACCTCTCCAGGGAGCCCATTCCACAGAGCTGGAGCCATGATGGAAAAGGCTTGGGCTCTGGTCAGTGCCAGACAGGCCACCCCATGTGGTAGGATAGCCAACAGATGACTGTCTGATTATTGCACCCCTATTGAGTAAATTTTGCAATGATGTAGGTCAGGAGTGGGCAAACTGTGGCTCGGGAGCCGCATGCGGCTCTTTCACATATATTATGTGGCTCCCGGCAGAGCGGCTGGGTAAGCTAAATATCATTAGCAAACAAATATCATTGGACAAATTAATATCATTATCAATATCTGCTTTTACCCCTTTTGTTATTATTTTTGGCAGTCTCATTTAATGTTAATAAAAAGCAAATTTGCTTATTTTCCAATAAAAGCAGGTAATATTTGTTCATGTCTTGTGGCTCTCAAACATCTGATGTTTATTCTATGTGGCTCTTACGTTAAGCAAGTTTGGCCACCCCTGTTCTAGGTGGCTCTTGCGCTGAGCAAGTTTGCCCACCCCTAATGTAGGTAGGGCTGCCAAGTCAGCCCGGGGGGCGGGGAATCCCCTGCTAAAGGGGTTCCCAATCCGCCAGCCAGCATTTGGCCGGCAGGGGGAACCCCACCCCCGACGTCATCCAGCGAGGACGACGTAATGAAGTCACCAGAAGTGACGCAGCACGTTGGGGGCGTTGCCAGGGCGGTGCTCTGGCAACGCCCCCAATGTGCTGACGTCACTTCTGGTGACGTTGCTGGGTGCGCGCACTTCACGCGCGTGCCAGGAGAAACTCCCGGCTAGAGGAGGACTCCCCCCCACCGGTGAGTTTTGAAGACTTGGCAACCCTAGATGTAGGCAATGCTAGGACACAAATATTGCTTTGTACACTGCTTTCAAATTCTTGTATTGTATTGTATTTTGTACAATTTCTAATTTAGTACTAGAGCATTAAACCAATAAATGGAACTTCCCATGTGAAATGTCCTGAATGTTTTCCTGTCTGATTTCTTTTTCTTCTCTTATTATTTCGACAAAAATAATAACTGTAAATGTATTTTTACTAAATATAGCAATTAGATTCAGTATAGAGAAAACGAAGAATTTATTTATAGAATGCATAATTAACATGCAGAATTTTCTGCTACAAAATGTGGTAATGGTCACTGGCTTAAATGAGGGACAGATTAGGCAGTATTGCTGTCAGGTAGCATGCCTCTGAATTACCAGTACGTGGGTGAGTAGAAAGGAAGGGTGCTAAATGCTGGACTCAGTGGACCATTGATTTGATCCAGCTCATAGATTCTTATATCAGTTGTATGACAGAACACTTTTCATTTGCGTTGTCTACAACAGGGCCAATCTCATTGCACTTGAGAAAATACCATCAAATTGTCTTACTATCTTGTAGTTATACTCTGTTGTTGTTGTTGTTGTTGCTTTGACTTTTAAGCCTAGACAAAATCAGGTTCTTTTGGTACTATTTCATTAGTTTCATGGCAAGAGCACTCTATAACAGTAGATAAAATGTAACCAATTTGACAAGAATCCATAATGAAAGCAGGATTGGCAGCTATTGGTGGGTTTGGGGAGGCAGGGATATTGGGGAGCACCAGCGACTAATGGCTTTATGTTTTACCATAGAGTTTCTGGTGACTCCTATAGTAGACTGATGTCAGTTCCTGGTTTCTCCAGAAGTGATATAATGCCATTGGCCAAATGGTGATTTTTAAAACTTTCCCCCCCTGCCACCTGCTGTAGCTGCAGCAGGGCACTAGAGCTGGGGACAAGGAATCCCAGTGGCTCTAATATGATGGACTGATCCGCAGAATTTGTGTTAGCTGTTGTGACCATTAATTCATGGCAGTGGTTCTTTAACTTCCTGTGCCATTTTAACAGCTGCTCAAAAGAGAAAACCTTGCAAACAGCAGGCCATTGAGCAGCTGTATCCTAAAAACCGAGACTTGAATTTGCTTGCTGAGAATATAACCATTCACCTACTGTGGGTCATAATATGATCTTTTATGTTTATAACTTCCTGGGTTTCCTCACATCTTCAATTTGAGTTGTTCCAGTTAGATGCCTGGAGATATCTTGCTGCAGACTCAAAAGAATTAGTATTGGAATTGAGTTGTCAGACGATATAGGACAGGATCCAAAGGACTAGCAAGTAATATGTCAGAAAATCTGGTATTTAGACACAAAGGGAAAAAAAAGATCATTGGAAATACTGGGGAGATATATAGTACATGCAAAATAATGAAATTAGTATTAGAATAATTTTGCATGTACTATATATCTCCCCAGTATTTCCAGTGATCTTTTTTCCCTTTGTGTCTAAATACCAGATTTTCTGACATATTACTTACTAGTCCTTTGGATCCTGTCCTATATTGTCTGCCAGATGACTTTGCATGATTATTTCTGACTTGGAGGGGTTCAAATCCCAGTACAGCATGACAGATTCATTATATGTATCATGGCCCTCTGATTCCATTTTAATTTTCAGCCAAGAACTGGTCAAATAATGTGGAAAAATTGTAGAGCCAGTGGTCTTGGTTTTAAAAATTTCCAATGCTTTATTTCTCCCACTGTGGAACAGGAAGGGCAGAGTGGGAGGAACATCATTACTGTTAGTTGTACCTGTTCTTCATGTGTCCAGGTTGTGGGTGTGAGCCCTAGCATGAGAGCCAAAAGACCCTTGTAGTCTTGAATGAGCTGACTCATTGGATTCAAAACCAGACCAAGGTGTCGCATTGTGGTTTGGTTTATTTAAATTGTATATGTTTGTTGCATTTTTTATTTACGTAAGCAGCATTGGGTCCCTTCAAGGAGAAAAAAGTTGAATAAATATAGTAAGTAAATAAGTTCTGAAGCATCATTTTTTTCCATAAAATTAATAACCGTGAGTAGATCCCTCTGCCGATATTAGGCAAACTTGGCAGTTTGGAAGTTGTAATTAATGTTGTTTTTCAAATGATTATCCCAAGGCATTGTGAAAGAATACATGCATGTTTTATTAATTTGTAACTTGGGAGTGGTGGGATAAACTGTACATGTAATAATTCTAGGTGTTTTTTTAAAAATCAAGTTATAAATTTTACCTTTTTGGTTTTAATTTGACTTGCAGAGCAAAAGCTACAGTTCTTATTTATATGTCTCCTTTCATGTTGTGGAAGGAATATTAAAATCACCAATCTGATTTGAAATTAACATCTAATGCAAGTGGTGGGTTGACCTCCATGGATGAGAATTAAATAGATGAGTGGACAGCTATATCCATGACTTACACACAGTTCTTTGGGTATGCTAAAATGTGTGTGCTTTGAGTGTTTTTGGTTTTATTTACATTTAAACCATGTAAGGAAATTCCATTCTCTTTTACCTTTAAGTTTTTGTAAATATTATTCCAGTAATGTTGTTTCTGCCTTTCCCCATTGGGAGCAGGCCTAGGCTTGTGAGTAGCCCGCAGCTGAAAGAGCCCTGTGTGTGGTTTCTTTCAGGTTGTCCAATGGAGAGGATGCTTGACACAGTTTTAAAAGGGGCTGGAGACCTGCCTTCAGCCAAGATGCACCTGGAGATGCAGCATCCACTACGGATGTGCATTTGGAAATTTCTGAACTGAACTTATACACAAACTTGCTGGGGATATTCAACATGGCAAAAGAACTCCCGAGGTTTTGAGTTTCCAAAAATTTCAAGATTTCCCCCCCAGGTTATTTCAGCTTTTGAGTAGACCAAACTGGATGCCAGGTCTACAGCCACAGCATTTTTTAAAAGAGTATTTTCCTGCCACTGGCCACAGAAGTAGTGGTGGGAAATTAGAGGGAAACTGGGAGCCCTAGTTACACATCTAATACCATTTGTCATTCTAGGAGGAGTAAACCCAAAATCTTAACAAGAATATAAGAAATTTCTGTTGTAAAAGATCAGCATTCACTTGGAAGATTACTTCTCAACTGCTGGAGCAACTTGCTTTTCAGTTCCAGGGGGATGGAATTTTCACTACAAGGTTGCACACACTGACCTTGTCTCTGCAGGATTTATCCTATTAGTAGCCCTGTTAAACAGAAAAGCATTTAAGAAAGGAAAATTTGAAACATTTAAGGCATCAGAAAAGTTCTAAAGGACTGCATTGGCTTGTTTAAAAAACCAAAATCTTGAACTAATTTGCTCTGAAATTAGCAAGGCCCACAGGTGGCAAGCAAAAGTTTGAATGATAGACTGGCCCAGACCTTGAGGTAAATTATGCATAATTATTCATAACTGCTATTTTTGGATTGCCTGCATTTGTCCTAGACCTCTGCTGGAGGAAACAATTTGGAGTAATTAGTGTTTCTAGTGTGTTGACAATGATGAATGAATCAAACTTGTCTGATGCCAAACTTGGACCTCGATAAGAAGCAGATAACTTAGGTAACTGTAGAATTCTTGTTTTGAAAATCTCCAAGACTGGAAACATTTAGCACTCGATTGTAGTGGGTGGGCTAGCTTAACTTGCCATTTTAATTTTAACAATCAATGTTCACGGATCTGATAGAAGTCAAACTTGAAAGATATCTGAATATCTGAATATTCACCACATCCACATTCTTTATTTGATCACTGAATTATAATTTATACCCTATCTTGAAATATGGTTAAATAGACAGAAAGTTCATCAGAAAGGTCATTTTGGTTTTCAGTGAGGGGGCAATATAAAATTACTAAGCACAGGCTAACACTTAGTAGACCTATGCTATTCTGATGCTCCCTGCAGCAAACTTATGAAGTGTGAATGACAAAAAGGCATCCTTAACACAGTGGTTTAGTTGGGCCATGTTTATGAACACGTGGAAGTTACTTGACGTGTTAGCTGTGGGAAACACGATAGCAAATGTCATGTAACACTGAAGCCATTTTCTTACTGTAATCAAATACTGCAAATAAACTAGCCTAGTTTATTGTCAGTGTCTCCTGCTTTGTCCATCCTCACTTCACTTGTGGAAGCTAAAATTGAGGACTTCCTGATCCAGGAAGCCTTTGATCTAACCCAAGTGTATGAATTCCAAATTCATGCACGTGATGAGGTTTGCTTCTTTTCCAGTTTGGGATTTTTAACCAGGACTAAAGCAAGAAATATAACAGTCTTGGTTCCATATGTGGAGGGAGTGGAATGAGTGTTTAATCCAGATAATAAAACAGTCTTGAATTCATCATGAACAAATGGTGGTTTGTCTGTGATATCAGAATATAGGCTCAGTGAAGAGAACCAGAATGTAGGTCAACTTCTGCAGATTAAGCACAAAGTGCCTGAAACAAAGTAGCTACCATCATTTTGAATTTGTCTAAGTGGTATCCTGAAAGCAAGACATTTTGGGCCTCTCTGCACTCAGCAGTTCTATACCATTGTAATTAGTTTGGCTTTGTACACGCACAAAAAATTTAGGAATTAGGCTAAACAAGTGGAGACCCGCAAGAAACTTGGAGGATGGTTATCCCATTCCACACACCTTTGTTTCCTCCCCTCTCCCTCTCTCACATTCTTTCTCCCTTCTGACCCCTTTCTTTCTCTCTCTCCTCCATGTATGTTATTTCCTCTCTCTTTCTGACCCATCATCATTCTCTTTATTTTTCTGCGTCCCCACCTCATCACTCTTTCTCTCTCTTTCACCACATCACTAGAGAGCCAGTTTGTTGTAGTGGTTAAGTGTGCGGACTCTAATCTGGGAGAACCGGGTTTGATTCCTCACTCCTCCACTTGCACCTGCTGGATGACCTTGGGCAAGCCATAGCTCTGTACCAGCTGTTCTCTCAAGGACAGTTATCTCAGAGCTCTCTCAGCCCCACCTACCTCACAGGGTGTCTGTTGCGGGGAGGGGAAAGGGGTTTGTAAACCGCTCTGAGACTCCAAGTGAAGGGTGGGGTATAAATCCAATCTCTTCTTCTTCTTTTTTCTGCCCCCCTACTCCATCACACTCTCTTTCTGCCCCCATCACTCTCCCAGCCTCCTGCCTGCTTCCTCTCCCCCCACAACAGCAGTGGTAGCGCTCTGAGACTCACAATGGATCTTCTAGCTACAGAGATCAGTTCACCTTTGGTCCAGTTTGGGAAATTGGGACAGTGAGGATTGGGAAGGCAAGCAGCCTCAGCAGGGAATAATGTCATAGAGTCAACCCTCCAAAGCAGCCATTTTATCCAGGGGAACTGATCTCTGTCACCTGGATAACAGTTCTAATTCTGGGTGATCTCCAGCCCTTGCCTGGAGGCTGGCAATGGTAGTTCTTGTGGAGGAAATGGCTGGTTTGGAGGGTGGAGTCTATGGCATTATACTGGTCTGTAGTTCCTCCCTTCCTCAGATCCCACCCTACCCAGGCTCCACCCCTCAAATGTCCAGGAATTTCCCAACCTGGAGTTGGCAACACAGTTTCCTTCCCACCAAACAGCCAACCTACCTTTTTCTGCCTCTCTGTCTTCAGCTTTCCGTCTCTACCCCCCTCCCCTGCAGCCTCTACCTAGGAAATTACAACTTTCTCCACAGTGGGGACTAAAGCAGCTTACATTATTCTCTCCTCCTTTTTATCTGCACAACAACCCTGTGAGGTTAGTTAGACTGAAAGTATATGACTGGTCCAAAATCACCCAGTCAGCTTCCACAGCAAGATGGGGATCTGAACCTGGGTCTCGCAGACCCTGCTCTGAAGCGCTAACTGCTAAATCACACTGGCTTTCATAGGGTGGCTGCTGATGAACAGTAGCAAGCAGCCAGGTCTAACTGGGTCATGCAAATCAGGTAGTATCAAGACATTGTACCTCACTGAGGTCCCTGTCTTCCCCAGGCTCCACCCCCAAATCTTCAGGAGTTTATCAGCCTGGATTGGGCCACCTTACCCCCCCTCCCCTGCTGGTGGTGGTGGGGGGCCCTGGCAACCCTAGACTGTTGCCAGGCCTAGGGTTGCCAACCTCCAAGTGGGGCCTTGAGACAACCCCCCCCCCCCCCCGCCGAATTACAACTGAACTCAAGACAGCAAAGAGCTGGCTCCTTGGAGAAAATGCCTGCTTTGGAGGCTGGAGTCTGTAGCATTATACCCAGCTGAGGCCTCTCCTTTCCCCAAACCCAGCCCTCCTTACAGTCCACCTCAAATTCTCTAGGAATTCCCCAGCCTGGCACTGGCAACCCTTGTCAAGCATGGCTCCAAGGCTCCCTCCCTGAAAGGCCAAAATAGAACTGGAAAGGGCCCTTCCCCCTCCCCTTACCTTTTACTAACAGAAACAGTTAGAAGCCTCTCCCCCCCCCCCCCCCCGGAACATTTTAATATCTCACCGTTGATGCCTGAAGTAGATCTCTGCGGAGGCCATTTCAAAAGCTATTGGGGGGATTCAACCGTCCCTGAAGAAGTTTTTTTTAAAAAACTTTTTGGATTTTTGTGCAGCCCTAGAAAGGCTTCCTGACTATGTAGGAAAAGCTGTTGGGGAGAATGAGCCCTCTGTTGGCAGAAACAAGTATCCGCACAGAAAAAAAAATCTGGGAATTAGATATATAGATGGAGTCCTGAATATTTGTTGGTTTACACAGAAAGCCACAGGTCCTGGGGCTGTTTAGGGTAATGAAATGGAATGGAAAGACTATTAAAACATATTTAGTACAGATAAACCTGCTGATTTGATTTTGTGGTGGTTTAGTCCAGGAAAGGCTTTCAGCATTCATTTCTAACTTAATTTATAAACTATGCTTTCAACAATCAGGCCTTGATTTAGGAACATATGTGCTAGGCAGTCCTCCTGGCATTCTAGGCTATGGGCACACCTATCAAAGACTATAATTTATTTAGCAAACTTGTATGCTGCTCATCCAGAGAACCTGCTCAAGGTGGATTACAAATGTAATATTTAAAAAGTTGTTGACTACTAACAAAATAACAAAATAACTATACAATCCGAGGTAGAACATAAAAACAGTATAAAACAGAATAAAACGCTGATCAGTTTTGAATGTATTTGGCTAGAAAAAAGAATATAAACATGACATACTCAAATGCTGGACAAGGGTTAGCAAAGACACCACAGCCAGTCTGGTACATTATAGGATTCAAGAGTGGATTCTGTTAAGAGTTCAAATTTCACTTAAAACAATGCCTGTGGTAATGAAAACAATAATAATTTCCTTATTATTACATGGCAAATCTGAAGAACAATGCATAGAATGTGGTAGCCACGTCTATTAGACTCTCAGGAACTCCTTCTTGATAGTTGGTGCTGATAAATTACTTGCGCAGATGCATCTAAGTTTTTCTCTGTACACCCACCTGTTTTACATGCTGTTTATGGTAGTATTTTGCACTGTGCTACCATCATTATACCATGAAGAACTTGCCCAGCATTTCTTTTTGTTTTAAGTTATCAACATGTGAGGCTTGAAAAGCTAATATTTATTTATTCTTTTTAAATTTTGAATGTTTGGGGGAACAGGCAAACACTGTGGCTGAGTTCATTCATTTATTTTGTTTGTCTATTGACCATGGTTGTATGCACACATCCATGAATATTGCGCTATCTCCACATGATTGCAATATTTTGCTGCTGGATTTCCCTGTGTGGACAAGTCTACCCAATTCTGAATGATCAATGTATTGTGCATTGTCTAACACTGTGAGGGCACAACCTGTTGCACACAGCTCAGCTCAGTTCTTTTTAGTTAGAACTGTATGGAGAACAAGGCCAACCACCAGCACACACCAAGTTAGATTTATAGCCAGGTGTTTCATCTTGACAGACGTTGATGTTTCAGTTGAAATTTTATCCACACAAATTATTTTATAAAAATCTATTCAAGATTCCTAAAAAACAAAAATAGTATTTTTATGTTGATTATTTATAAGGTAATCTGAGTCTGGAGATTAAAGTGCTTGAGCAATATCAGAAATGCCTGTTGTCTGAACCAATATATTTTTGCAGGTAGATCGCTGGCAGCTTTGATTTTGTGGTGTCACAACATAAATGCAGACATCAGTGGAAACAGAAGCAACTGTCAAAAATGATCAAGTACCGCTAATCAGAATTAATGATGGGGTTGGAGTGTCAAAAGTAATGAGCACCACTGTGCTGGGTAGTAAGCAGGGTGGTTTCTTTTGCAAATGCTGTAATAAGGCTGTGCTAATTGGTGCTTAGTTCTTGAGGAATTTTACTAAACCAATAATACCAGAACAAGGTTGGCTGTGGTGCCTTTAAAACATCTGTGGTAACTACTTTCTTTTCAGACAGAGTTTATTTTTAATGCAGGGGAGGGGAAGGATTACACAATGTAAAAATCAAGAATAACTCTCTCTCTCTTTGTCTCTCTCCCCCTCCCCTCAATGTGGCCCCATCTGTGGATGCTTAACTGGAAATTGGAGTCATTAACAGATCTTTCTAAAAGCCTGAAAAGAGCCCTAGTTTGCAGGGAAAAAACCTTAACTCTAAAATAATAATAATAATAAAAAATTGAGGTTAACTCCTTCCCCAATAATAGAAGCAATGAACCCTGTGGCTGTTGTGAGACAACTGTTAACAGTATTACCATCTTTCAAGGCTTGGTTTCTGTCAGTAAAAGGCAGGAGCAGGGCCCTTTTCAAAGCTGTTTTGACCTTCAAGGGAGGACTCATCAAAGCCAGGCCCACCAGCAACCACTGGGCAACTTGCTAATACCTGATTTGCATGACTCACCTGGGCCAGATACTTGCTACTGTTCAACAGCAGCCACCCCATGAAAGCCACTATAGTGTAATGGTTAGAGTTGCAGATTAAAAGGTCAGAGACCAAGGTTCAAACCCCCATTTTGCCATGGAAGCTCACTTGATGACCTTGGGTCAATTACCCATTTGAAGCTTAACTAGGGTTGCCAGGTCTACCTGGCTGCTGGTGGGGGAATCAAGTCTCCAAGATCACGCATGCCGTGATGATGTCACCCGGAAGTGACAGCATCACATTGGGGGGGGGGGTGAAACTCTAGTTTTTGGGCAAAACTCTGTGGGTTTTTGCCATCAAAACCATAGAATTTGCCCCGAACTAGAGTATCACCCCTGACAACCCCAATGTGATGATGTCACTTCCAGGTGACGTTATCGCATCCCTGTTTGGGGGTGAGGCTTCTCCCACTGGCCAGCTGGCTGGTGGTGGATTGGAGCTCCTACAGGAAACTGAGGGCTGGCAACCCTAAGCTTAACTTACCTCACTGGGTTGTTGTGAAGATAAAATGGAAAAGAGAATGAAATAAGCTGCTTTTGGTGCCCAATGTGGAGAAAGGTGGGGTATAAATGTAAATAAATAATGAATATAGCCGAAGATGAGGGGCAGATGAAAGATAGATTGTTTGGTTGGTGGGTGGGTGGGTGGGTGGGAGGGAAGGAGAGAGAGAAAGAAAGAAAGAAAGAAAGAAAGAAAGAAAGAAAGAAAGAAAGAAAGAAAGAAAGAAAGAAAGAAGCAGAGAAATGTGAGGATATGGGGGTTTCCAGGGGGAGGGAAAGAGGAAATAATGTGGGGAAGGGGATCCAGGGGAAAGTGAGGTGCTCACTACAAGTCCTTTGGGGGGGCTCCTGAGCATGCAACTGGGCCAGTTTTCCTAGGTAGAGAAGCTGCCAGGAGGAGAGAAGGAGAGAAAGCTGAAGACCGGGGGTGGGGGGGCAGGTAAAATATGTTTGACTGGTGGATGAGAATGAAGGACAGAATAAAGCTGAGAAAGGGAAAAGATTGTGGAGCTTTCAGGGAATGGGAAGAAGAACTAGTAGAAGAGAGGGAAATTGCAGATTCTTGCAAGTGTTTGCAGGGTCCCCACCTTGTGTATGTATAATGCTGGATTAAAACTCAAACTAAAGTCAGGAGACCATCATAGATGTAAACAATCTAGGAATCTTGAAGGATTAATCTAAAACTAGCTAACTCTTCTACTGGAGTAGAAACCATCCAATTATCCCATTGAGCTCTTTCATAGAAACATTAGCCACAATCCAAACATTTAGTACCACACTTTTTTCCCAGTGGGAGGGGTCATGACACTGTGGTTCTGGAAGCAACACTTTAAGAGGGGGTAACTCTGTGTTATCCTCTTTGGGACTTTTTCCAGTATCCAAGTATGTGCATCAAGATCATAAGAACATAAGAGAAGCCAATGTTGGATCATGCTAGTGGCCCATCCAGTCCAACACTCTGTCACACAGTAGCCAAAAACACCAGGTGCCCTCAGAAGGTCCAGCAGTGGGGGCAGGAAGCCTTCCCACTGTTGCCCCCCCCCCCCCACAAGCACCAAGAATACAGAGCATCATTTGCCCCAGACTGAGAATTCCTATCTATACTTTGTGGCTAATAGCCACTGATGGACTTCTGCTCCATATGTTTATCTAATTCCCTCTTGAAGCCATCCATACTTATAGCCGCCACCACCTCCTGGGTGAAGAAATACTTCCTTTTATCTGTTCTAACCCAACTGCTCAGCAATTTCATGGAGTGCCCACAAGTTCTTGTATTGTGAGAAAGGGAGAAAAGGACTTCTTTCTCTATCTGCTCTATCCCATGCATAATCTTATAAACCTCGATCATGTCACCCCTCAGCCATTGTTTCTTCAAGCTAAAGAGCCCCAAGCACTTCAGCCTTTCTTCATAAGAAAAGTGTTCCAACCCTTTTATCATTCTAGTTGCCCTTTTCTGCACTTTTTCCAGTGCTATAATATCTTTCTTGAGGTGTGGCGACCAGAACTGTACACAGTACTCCAAATGAGATCGCACCATCGATTTATACAGGGGCATTATGATACTGGCTGATTTGTTTTCAGTTCCCTTCCTAATAGCCCCCAGCATAGCTTTGGCCTTTTTCATTGCATTCGCACACTGTCTTGACATTTTGATTGAGTTATCTACTACGACTCCAAGACCTCTCTCTTGGTCAGTCTCCGCCAGTTCGGACCCCATCAACGTGTATAGTTAGGATTTTTGGCTCCAATGTGCATCACTTTGCACTTGGACACATTAAACCCCATTTGCCACGTTGATGCCCACTCACCCATCTTCGACAGATCCCTTTGGAGTGCCTCACAATCCTCCCTGGTTCTCACCCTGAACAACTTTGTGTCATCTGCAAATTTAGACACTTCACTGCTTACTCCCAACTCCAAATCATTAATAAACAAGTTAAAAAGCATCAGACCGAGTACTGATCCCTGCGGTACCCCACTGCTTACCTCCCTCCACTGAGAAAATTGCCCATTTATACTCACCTTCTGTTTCCTTTTAATTAGCCAGTTTCTGATCCACAAAGGGATTTGTCCTGTTATCCTATGACTGTTGAGCTTACTTAGGAGTCTTTGATGAGGAATTTTATCAAAAGCTTTCTGGAAGTCAAGGTAAACAACATCTGTTGGGTCCCCCTTTTCCACATTTTTATTTACTCCCTCAAAGAACACTAACAGGTTAGTGAGACAAGATCTTCCCTTACAGAACCCATACTGAGTCTTCCTCAATAGATTTTGTTCATCAATGTGCCTACTAATTTTTTCCTTAATAACAGTTTCCACCAACTTACCCGGTATCGACATCAGACTGACTGGCCTGTAATTTCCCGGATCTCCTCTGGAACCCTTTTTAAAGATAAGAGTGACATTTGCTACCTTCCAATCCTCAGGAATGGAGGCAGATTTTAAGGAAAGATTACATATTTTTGTCAGGAGATCCACAGAGTCACAACTGAGTTCTCTCAGAACTCTCGGATGTATGCCATCCGGGATTGGTGATTTATTTGTTTTTAAGTTGTCTATCAGTCATAGGACCTCCTCTCTTGTCACCTCAATCTGACTCAGGTCTTTCAACACCCCTCCCGAAATCAGTGGTTCTGGAGTGGGCAGGCACTTCTCATCTTCCACAGTGAAGACAGAGTGAAGATCATAATTAGTGCTGCTTGCTTTGGGGGAACTACAAGTTTATCTTT
Source organism: Lepidodactylus listeri (assembly GCA_029233225.1). Taxonomy (NCBI): domain Eukaryota; kingdom Metazoa; phylum Chordata; class Lepidosauria; order Squamata; family Gekkonidae; genus Lepidodactylus; species Lepidodactylus listeri. The sequence goes on along the minus strand of JARCFY010000001.1, from coordinate 132,293,394 downwards.
ATCTTTTATATACTGGCTTTCCTTCTTTGAAAGGCCCCCAAAGCAGTTTAGGATATTGTCCCTTGTTTCTCTATTTGTTTCTGAAAGTCTTCACTTTTTATTTAACGTCTAGGATGCTTGCAGTTTTTAGGGACATGACAAAAATATAATGTTGTGGACATCCTTAGCCAGGTAGGCTTAGGTAGGCAGCAGCAAGTTGCTCTTACTGAAGATCAAGTCAGAGACACTAGTTTTGTAAAGGTGTGACACCATGTTGGTTCTCCACATCACTTGATCCCTTTCAGGGATGCTGATGAAAATCTTCACTGCCTAATTTTTGCCAGCAAATTTGATCTCTTCATATTGTTTAGATATATTAAAATGGCCTGACCATATGTCTTTCACTGACCCTCAATGTGCTGCTTATGAAATGAGTGGTCACAGCATACTTAGCATACCTCAGTGTGCTGCTTATGAAATAAATGGTCAGAGCATGCATATTTAGTTAGGTTCCAGAAGGAACAGAAACCCATAAGCTATGCAGGTCAGAGAGCAACTGCAGTTCTCAGATGGTTTTATTCTCTCTATCCCCACCACCTCAGATCAGCTGCCAAAGACATGTGCAACCTTGGGGAATGAAATATAAGTGCAGTTGAGATGGACTGTACTTTTAAAAGGTTAGAAGTGTGGTGTAAACAGATGAACTGTGAAGGGTTAATTCTTCAAAGAGCCAGAGAGTCTTGAGGGACAGGCTGCTCCAAGCAGTCTGATTGGTTAGCATCAGCTGAGCAGAGAAAGATTTCTGAACTGGATACTGAGGAGAGAGTCAGTCAGATTTCAGCCCTAGCTGAGAAGAGTTGAGTACTGACAGTTTCGGAGTTCAGCCCTGAGTGAGAGCAGTTTAACACAGACAGGAGAACTGGGGAAAGTTGGCAAAGATGTTTGGAAAGTAGGTGAAGACTCCCATTCAGGCCAAAGGAAGGGGATAGATATTTCGAGAGATAGAAGAAAATTTCCTATCCAGTCAAACAGGGAATTCGCTCTGAAGAGTGGAGAAATCCCTGGTCTGGTGTGGTTAGAAACTGCCTTTAGAGATCTTAAGAGTCAGTTAAAAACTCAACGAGTACTGGTGTTTCAAGAGAAGGGGTTTGGGTACTGGAAAGAGTGTACCAGCCGTCTGGAAACCAAAAGAGTCAGAGAATAGTCAAAGAAAGTGTGCTGGAGTGTTTAGGAAAACACTGAATCAAAAGCCTCTCAGTTTAAAGATTTTAAGTAACTGTGAGTAGTTTAAAAAACTCACTTTAGCCTGAATGATAAGAACTAAAGTTTGTGCATGTACTGATTTTACCTCAGAGTTATCGATATTGAATTACCACAGAAATTTTACCGCTGATTTCACCTGGCCTTTCCCCTCTATGTGGAATAAATATTCTGTTAATTTGGAATATAAAAATGTCTCAACTGTCAAGACCTGATTACAATCTTGTTGTCAGCCGCTAAATCCATTACAGCCCAAAACTGGAAAAATGCTACATTTTTTATCAATCAATTTATGGTATTCTAGGATTTGGGACAATTTTCTAATTGATAACATCTCAGATAGTCTTAAGAATCAGGATCCGTCCTCTGACAAGTTAGCCTTTTATGATAGATGGCACCCTATCATAAACAATTTAGAATATGTAATAGAAAAAACCACGACTGCTCAGAAATCTCAATATTATTTATTTATTAGTAAACATTGGTCTCTATGTTAAGACTTTCTGGAACCTATTATACATGTTTTAGGATCTATTTTGATCCCCTCGCAAGTGGTCATGTGTTAATTTTACTGTTCAGTTTTATGTTTTTGTTCATAATTGTTCCTATTCTTGTTGGATTGTAAGGTCATGAATTCAGTTGTTATCTTCATTGTTCTTTCTTATTATTTTGTATCTGTAAAGCAAAATAATAAAAATAATTATTAAAAAAAAAATTAAAGGTGGCTCCCAATCCTTCCCTCAGTTTCCTGGGCTGAGCAAATAGCCAAAATATTATACTGTAACAGGGTGCGACAGAGTTCTTCAGCAAAGAAGAAAACAAATTACTAGGGTGGCTCAGCCAGTAAAGGGAAAGAAAAACAGAGAGAAAATTTTCCCTCTGAGGGAGGGAAATAGACAGGGCTGTCATAGTAGTGTTCAGACATCCAAATGCATATGAAATGCCATGTTAAAAGCTAAATAAAAAGTGTTTTGGAATACCTTAAAAATGTAGAGAAAAGGAATGGAAGGCCATTGAGGTGGAATACTACACACATTGAGATTTATGTAAAGGGATTCACTTGTCCATCAGCCTGGCAGCTACAGCAGATACTTCTTCTGACACCTACAGTGGTGGTACTGCAGAGCAGCCGAGATCAGGCCAGTAATTCCCTTTGCTTCCAAATTGTGGTAGAGTAAACTGTCTGGGCCCTGTTGTCCGCACTCCTGACTCAAGACCTCTGGGACATTGTAAGGTCACAAACTTCCCCCAGATTCTGAGGGAAAGGAGGTACACTGTCCCTAATGGGTTGTTATTTATGTTGAATATTTCTGTCCCTCAAAACTGTCTGGAACCTTTGGAGCTATGTAGAACCAAGTTATCTTGAGGAGTGAGGCTACCATAGAATTACTGGATTTTCCAGCAGAAAGAAGTGTTTACTTTTTTTTAAAAAAAATAGGACTGGGGATGGAAGGAAATGGAAGATCATTGCTGAAGTCCTGCCTTTCCTTGGAATGTGTTATTGTGCCCCCCCCCCATAGCAGAAGAATAGAATACAAAAACCTAATGGTTAAGATTCCCACTTTTTGAAGAGGTATAAGCAGACATTATTGTAGTGTACAGAACAAAGACAAACAATGGAATGGGCCTTCCTATCAGTTATAGGGAGAATGGAACTGTGTAGGAAAACTTTAAAGGGGTTGGCTTTGTTCCCAATGCAATCTTACCATCCTCCACTTCAAAAAGAATTCGAGACCATGGTGCCTTGCAATTCATGGTGGACTTTAATAGCCAGCTTGAAGGTTATTAGCATCTTGTTATAAATGTTAGTGGTGACAATGATGGGTCTTTGTTGTGCTAACATCATGACTAAATGGAGAAATTTCTCCATTCAGACTGTAGCCCCCTTCTTTATTCCCTTGTCAGAAAGCCATTGTGCAACCAAAGACTGTCAGACGTTACTCCCTGTTTAATAGCAGCAGCTTGTCATTGAGGGCTGGGAAGTGGGAGGATAGGATGCTGGCACCAGCCACCAGGTGGTGGCCAACTGGCCAGCAACTCCCACGCATTTGAACCTAACACAAGTTGCATCAGGGCTGGCCACAAAAGGCACGCATGTGTCTTCTGTAAGCCTCATTAACTCTTTTGGAAGAGAAAGTACCTTTCTGACATATTAATTAGTTGCTGTGCTTTCTTTTACTCCAAGTTAACCTTTGCAGTGGTCACTTGATTCAAATTACTAATAATTGCAAGGCTGTTAGTGCCCGATTTATGCAAAGTGTAGTTAAAGCCTTCCCAGGCGGAAGGAAGAGGTGAATGTTTCATATTATTGTAAAGCTGATGGGTGAGGTTGTAAAAAAATGGGGGGGGGGGGAGGAAACAAAGAGCAACACAGGCTGAGGATGCCATTGTAGAAAGCTAGTGGAATAAAAATGTACCGTAGCCATCTTGAAAGCCAGTGTGGGAGTTTAACTGGGCTTTGCTTTTTTAAATTGATTTTTTCAATCGATCCATTACATGAAAATGCATATTCCCCATGCAAACAACAATACTTATAACTTTTTGAGAGTACAAAGTACTTAATAGAAAATATCTCAATAATTCATACAGTTTTAGTAATCTGAGGGGAGGTGCGGAGGTTGTGTAATAGAATGCTTTGCATGCAGAAGGTCCCTGGTTCAATCCCAGAACTCTCTGATTAGAGAATGCCCTTTTTCTTGAGACAGGATATAACTGTGGCAGTACTGAGGTCTGACTTAGTACTTGCCAACTTGGTATGTTCACACTGTATTATTATCCCCATTCTGCAGATATCGAGATGAGGCTAACAGTGTGATCCTAAGAGTTGTGCCTTTCTAAATCTATTGGTGTCAATATTTAGAGCTCTCTAACTCTGTTTATGGGCCGCGGTGGCTCAGTGGTTAAGACACTGAACTGCAGACTGGAAGGTCGGTAGCTCGGCAGTTCGAGACCTGAGTGGTACGTGACGGAGTGAGCTCCCATCTCTGGCCCCAGCTCCTGCCAACCTAGCAGTTCGAAAGCAAGAAATTTCAAGTAGATAAATAGGTACCACTTTGGTGGGAAGGTAACAGCGTTCCATATGCCTCGGCATCTAGTCATGCTGGCCACATGACCATGGAGACATCTTTGGACAGCGCTGGCTCTTCAGCTTGCAAACGGAGATGAGTACCGCAACCCTAGAGTCAGATTTGACTGGCTTTCGAGCAAGGGAAACCTTTACCTTAACTCTGCTTAGCATTGCACTGTGAGCTGGTAACTTCACTTATAACCATATAATAAGATTATGACAGAGGCAGGGTTTTGCAGCTGGTTTATACCTTGGTGGTGGAAAGTGCTGTCAAGTAACAGCTGACTTATTGTGACCCTGTGGGGTTTTCAAGGCAAGATACATTCAGAGGTGGTGCCATTGCCTGCCTCCATGTCACACCTCTGATATTCCTGGGAGGTTTCCCATCCAAATACTGCCCGGGGCCGACCCTGCTTAACTTTCAAGATCTGACAAGATCGGGCTAGCCTGGGCTATTCAGGTCAGGACTGTTTTTAACTTGCACCTTTAGTTACTACATTATGCTTGCCTCTCCTTTAACAGTGTGGAATGCACTTCAGAAACCAAACTTGGTATAGGTTATGGGGCTATAAATGTGTCAGATATGGTCTCAGTTCACCGGTATTCAAATATAACAAGAGTTTCTGGCAAGGCAACCTGGAGTGGTTGGTCATAATAAGAAAAGCATGTCATTTCTTTGCACTACAGACTTCTTGTGCCTCCATCTTTTACAGGGCAGGATTTTATAACATGTTTAGAGGCATCATATGATATGTACCTACTACTTTCCTTACTCTGTTGCTTAAGTTTTAAATGTTTCTAATATAAATAGCTATTGTGAAGAGCAGCAATCATGTGAGTTTATATATGCAGAAAAATTAAATTGATTCTTGAGCCCACTCCACAGTTTTCCATCCAGATCAGTAACTGGATAAACAAAGAAGGCAGGATAGTCCCTATCTCATGGCTTTATGTCAACATGTCCATTAATTTTAATGGTTCTTCATGACTAAACTTTAATGTACTTTTATGTCTACGTGATTACATTGTTTATTGTTATTCTACAGTCCTTGAAAACTGGTCAATTTGGAAACTTATATTCTGACTCTAATATCCCTATATGTAGCAGTAAAAATTGTGAAGATATATAGATAAAATGATCTTACTGTGGCAAGGCAGTGTAGAAATTTTAGAGAACTTTCATGGATGGATTAACAGCAGAGATGAGAATATTACATTTCAGACGAATCACAATTGTTACTCTATAGATTAGACTTTAAAGTTTAAAAAAAGGTGATAATTTCTGGTGTGCCTTTTAAGATACACAACAATGCATTTAATATTTTCTGTTAAAAGTTTATGCCTATGTGTGAAAAAATTAATCAGTTTTGAAAATTAGAAACAATTCTGACAATTCTGACAAAAAAAATATTGTCATAATGAGATTTTCATTGTTATGTTCCTGATTTCTTTGTTTCCTTTTAATGGCAGTTTACACTCTTTTAATTGTCCAAACCTGGATAGCTCAGGCTAGCCCAATGTCATCAGAATAGGGTTGCCAGCCTCCAGGTGGGGCCTGGGGATCTCCTGCTTTTACAACTAATCTCCAACTGGCAGAGATCAGCTCCCCTGGAGAAAATGGCTGCTTTGAAGGGTGGACTCTATGGCATTATACCATGCTGAGGCCCCTCCCGTCCCCAAACCCCACCTTCTCCCAGACCCACCCCCAAAGTCTCCAGGTGTTTTCCAACCCAGACCTGGCAACCCTATGCCAGATATCAGAAGCTAAGCAGGGTTGGCCCTGACCTCCAAGCAATACCAGGATTATGACATGGAGGCAGACAATGGCAAACCACCTCTGAGCCTTGAAAAGCCAACAGGTCAAGGGCGTAGACTTTCTCAATCCCCGGGGGGGGCGGGGGCTGTCTTTCGTGCTCGGGACCATGTCCCGCTGCTCTCCCCCCTGCCCCAGGGAGCCGCCGCCGCCGCTTCCCTCCCCCGGGCCGGGCCCGCCCGCCGCGCTCCCCGCCCCCCTCCCTCCCTCCCCCCGCTCACCTTGGGCGCCGGCGGGGTAGGATCGCTGCTGCTGCTGCCTGACCCCCCCTCCAACCCCCCCCCGGTGTCTGGCAGAGAGGAGGGAAGCCGCTGCCCCCCGACCTCGGCGGGAGGAAGGAAGGAGCGCTGCTCCGGAGGGAGCAGTCAGGAGGAGCGCCGGGGAGCGGGGAGGAGAGGGTCCGCCCGCCTGCTGCGCCTTCCGAGGGGAGAGAGTCGGACGCCCGAGGAGAGCCCGCTCCGCCTCCCGCCTGCCAGGGCTGGCACTTTCTGGAGAGAGCCTCGGCAGGGAGGCCGGCGTCTGGCTCGTGCCCTGGGTGTCGTGCGGGTGGACTGGACTCCTCCTCGCCACAGCCTGGCTGGCACCCTCCCTCCCTCCCGCGCAGCGGCGGCGGCGGCCCCGAGGGCTGGCGTGTGCCGGAGGGGCGGGGGGCCCACGTGACCCAGCCCCTCCCAGTCGGCGTCCCCGGGGATCGGCGGCGGCACTTTGTTCGGGATGCTGCTGGCAAGGCGGCGCTGACGCCCACCGGGCTGCCTGCACCGCGAGGCGGAGGGGCTTCGGCCGAGGGGGGCCGTCCGCGTGGAGTCCCCGGCACCCGGCGCGTCGCCCTTGCGGGCCCCCGGCTCCCGCTCCACCTCGCATTTCCGGGGGGGGGCTCAGCCACCCCCAGCAAAATGAACACCCGCCGGTGGCCAGTCAGCCGGCCATCGCCGCCTCTCTCTCCCCCCCACCCCGCCCCAGGGAGGCAGGAGGGCAGGCCGGGGGTGGGGGGGAAGGAGAGGCGGCGACGGCCGGCTGACTGGCCACCGGCGGGTGTTCATTTTGCCGGGGGTGGCTGAGCCCCCCCCGGGAAATTTCGGGGGAGGCTCGAGCCCTCGAGCCCCCCCGTAGTTGACGCCCATGCAACAGGTCACCATAAGTCAGCTGTGAACTGATTGCACTTTCAGCCACCACCACCACACTCTTGTATGTATTTTTATGCCAGGTGTACTTTTATGCTATTTATAGAGTTGATGTTAAAATAACATTTAAAATGGTAGAAATGTAATGAGGGAAAAATGGCTTGAGAAAACCAAAATATTGTGTGAAAATGGTTCCAAGAACTGAAAATGCTGTGTATGATCTGCACTGAGGTAGACCATGTGGTGTTTTAAAAAATACATTCAGAATCATAAGTTAGGAAAGGATTGGGTTGCTGTTTCCAAGTTTTAAAAGAGACATGCTCTTAAATGTTCTGCCACGACAGCTTTGCTCATCAAAGCACGGCCTTCTGGAAGTGCCAGCCTGCAAATGGGCAAAATCAACAACTGCCCATATACACTGTGGGCACTACCTGGTGGAATGGCCTGCCTGAGGAAGTCAGAAAGGTTCCCACTCTCCTGGCTTTCTGCTAACTATGAAAAAACGAATAATTTAAGACGGCTTTCTATTCAGACAACAGGTAACTCTGTGCAAAAGTCTGCAAAAAGTTGCTTGGATAAATTCTTGGGGACTGCGATCTGTACCAATGTTCCCTCTATTTTTTTTACCCAACTGAGCGGAGCAGTTCACATTGTTAGCAGAATATAACTGCTGTAATCTTAAAATGGACAATGGGCAGTGCAAGACCCTGTGCCACTCCAGATTGCTGCTGAGCGGGGCTTCCAGTGTTAAATGAGCGGCTGCTCACGCTCTCAACTTAGAAGGAACACTGGTGTACTATTTTGTATAGTTTGCTGTGGGTTGGATCCTGTCATGTAACTTTGCATCACTGTGTCATGTTAACATTTATGGTTTGCTTCTGTTTTTTAAGACTTCTGGTTGTTTCTACAAACCAAATCCTATTTTATTGTTCACGGGAATGCCCCATCTTGCTGATGGTATTGACTCAGTCTGTGTAATCTTCCTTGAGTCCCAGTGAGAAAGGTTGACTATAAATTTTTTATTTATTAAATTTGGTTTCTAGACCACCCTTTCCTGTGAAACAGGCTCAGGGTGGTGTACAACAACAAAAAACAACATTCAAAAACAACAATTCTCAGTTAAAAACAATAAACATAATTAGATGGTGCTAAAACTTCCAAATTGTGCCACCACCTCATGGGAGACAAGAGTGCTACCTCAAGAGACAAGAGTGCCAGCCAGATGGAAACCATTGCTGTCCTCAACCAAACATCTGGTGGAATATCTCTGCCTTACTGGCCCTGTGGAACTGCATTAAGTCCTGCAGGGCACGGATGTTATTCTGCAGAGTGCCACCAGGATGGAACCAGGGCAGAAAAAGCCCTGGCTCTGGTCTAGAACAGCTGGATGTCTCTCAGGCCAGGTACCACCAATAGGTTCTTATCTACTGAGCATAGTGCTCTTCAGGGGGTGTACCAGGGAAGGTGGTCCCAAAGATACATGGGTCCTAGACCATAAATAATGTAAACAAATTCTACTTAGTACGCCCTTCACATTTACCAGGACATGCATGCATTTTGTACTCAAGTATGCACCATGAGTATAATAGTAACAGAAGAATCAGCCCAGTTCCTAGATTTCTCCCACAGGCCCTTTAAAAAGCGGAATACAGCAAATAGGAATCAAACCAGACCTTAAGGAGTTGGCTGATGGCCTTCAGGTACCAGTGACTCATTGGATGTGTGCATGAGATCCAGGTAGGCATCATAAATATTCCAATATAAAGTTGCTTTGTCTGGAGTGCTATTTTATGTCCTAATTTTTTACTGGTTATGAGCCTCCTCATTGCTTCCCGTCATCCCACGGGTGCCTTCAGGTTGAGCCCTTGGCACAAGCTTGTCTAGCTGTAGCACAGGCCTACAGTTTTTCAGTGGCAGTTCTAGTGCTATGTGCTGCCCTCCCCAAGGAGGCGTCTTGTGCTGTCTGTCTGCCTTTCAGAAGAAATGTAAAGCTGTTGTTTTTAGGATGGTGTTTTTTCAGTTGGGATTCCTCCCCCCCCCCCATTTTGTAAGGATGAGATTTTTTAAAAAAATGTTATCTGCAGGCAGTAGGGTTTGGATTTTTTTGTTTTTTTGTTTTGTAAGCCACCTTGAGCTGCTGTGATCAATGGGAAAAGTAATGTATAAATATTTGAATTAAATAAAGAGGGGATCATTCAATAGTAGTCTTGTAAATCTGGGTGGTGGTTTAGATTTTCATATATTTTTCTTAAGGCACATCCCTACTAAAAATGTCTTGAAACTGGAAACATAACACATCTTATCTGGTCATCCTGTCTTGGAAGAAACAGTATTCTAGGTTACTTGCTTTGTGCCATGTCTTCTCTGGAGCTACTGCAGGAAATCGCAAGTAGAGCTTCAGATCAAACTCTTGTAACTTGCTAGAAGTCTACTATCTGACCCTCTTGCAAGCTTTTTTCTAAGACCAATTTTTTATTGTTTACGGTCATCACCAATAGAAGCAGGTACTAGTTAAACAATGCTTAATAAACATGATGGCTGGACTGACTTATTTAAATTTTCCCGAGGCTGTTGCTGTGCTCTCACCTCCCGTCCCCATCCAGTGAAATCACATGCATCCCACACTTGTTACAACATGACAAAGCTATGGGTGATTGATGACCCCAGACTGAAAAGTAGTAAAGGAGAAATCCCAGGGGAGCATTTGTAGTTGAGGTTCTGCATAAGAGGCAGTATCTTAACCCTGCGTTGCAGAGATCTTGGCAGTGCTCCTAGTCAGGGACCAGAGCAGCATCTAGCATCAGTTGAGCTGTTTAATGACCTTGGAAATGACCTTGGAATCAATCACAGTTCAGGGTCTGAACTAAGGAGTCAATGGGACATGTGTGGGCTAAATGAGCATGTAGATCTCTTCATTTGGGAATGTGCAAGTTGTCATCCAGACATTACACAGAAGCATAAAATGAGAAAGCACAAGAGGTTCACTTATCCACCTTTTGGCCCTTCTGCGTATTATCAGAGAACAGAATTACACAATCTTCCTTTGGTGTTTCTGTTCTAAACTACAATATGCCAGGAGTCTAAGCACGGATGCTACATGGCTTGCAGGGATGACAAAAAGCATATCTGAGCCAAATGCACAATGCCTAATATACAAAAAGAAAGGGACAAAGTCTCTTCCCTGTGATGTCAACTGAATTTTCCTGTCACATGCTCACTTTGTCACAGTAGATAATCATGCCGAGCAGGCTCTCAGCACTTTAAATTTACCAAAGAATAGCCATTGCTCTCCAGTTGTGTGATGATCCTATAGTGAGCTATAGGGACCAGAACAACAGAGTGGTTAACTCTAGAATGCAGTAGCCAGAGGGCTCTCTTGAGCCAGGAAATGCAATAATGCCTCTATCCATCATTTGCTCAGATTCCCCCCCCCCCCAGTCATGCACTCTGCTGTCTGTCTCTGTACATTTACAATGGCTTATACAATAGACTGGCCAGTAAAGTGTGCCAGTTGCTTTTCCGTAATGGTAACTTAATTGTCTGTGTGTCATATCCCACAGTAGTAAATCTCTGGTAGTTAATGTTATGCTTTACTTTTAAAAAATCTCATTTGGCTGGAGAGGGAAGCATAAGCACCCACCCCTCCTTTGTGTTTGCCCTCTGTCTGGTGGAGAGTATTCTCTCCAAGTGTAATTTGGCATTATAGAATGGACTGTAACATAGTTGGCCCATAAGAAGCTGTGGAAGTCTTTGAGAACATGAACTGGCATTGCTAGATTTTTTTTCCCTTTATGGTCTTTAAAATAGAACACTTTAGCTAGATAGCAAATAATTTTCAATTTAAAATGTAAAATATAATGAATAAGAATTTAATTAATTACTGTATAGTTTTCTGTGTATCCTTTGAACACACACACACACACACACACACACACACACACACACACAGGTTTTATTGTCTACCATTTTACCAGAATGTGTGTGATAAGTGTTGTCAAATAGTTTCCAGCTTATGGTGATCCTATGAATTAATTACCTCCAAAATGTCCTATCATTAACAGCCTCGCTCAGGTCTTTCAAATGGAGGTCTATGGCTTCCTTGACTGAGTCACTCCATCTCATGTTGGGTCTTCCCAGGGGTCATTTAGCAGAAAAAGAGGTGCAGAAGCTCATTAGCATAACTCATTAGCATAACTTATTTGCATATGCCACACACCCTGACATCACTGGAAGTGTGTCAGAAGGCAGCACCCACCGCTCAGGCTCCACCCCAAAAATCTCCAGGTATTTCCCAACTCAGAGCTGGTGAGCCTACCTGGAGAAAAACTGCTTCAAAAGCACAAAGAAAATAGTCAAGTTCAGGGGGTGTACATTGGTCTCCCCTCCTCCATTTGGTCTTCCGTTGACCCTTAGAGGTAGACTAGGCTGAGAGAGTGGCTTGCCCACCATCACCTAACAATCTTCATAGTGCAGTCAGGTATTTGAAACTGGCTCTCCCAGATCCTAGCCTAAACATCTGACCACTACACCCACAGGGTCTCCCAACAGCGCCAGGCTACACACTGGCTACCAGAGAAAGTGCAAACAAAGGGCTTAGTGGTTCAACATAACAGAATGATTTGAGATGAGTGTGCAAGGAAAGTGTAGCAAGAGGCAGTGGCTCAGTGGCAGAGCATCTGCTTGGCATGAAGAAGGTCCCAGGTTCAGTCCCCAGCATCTCCACTTAAAGGATCTAGCAGTAGGTAATGTGAAAGACCTCAGACTGAGACCCTGGAGAGCTGCTGCCACTCTGAGCAGGCAACACTGAACTCGACGTACCAAGGGTCTGATTCAGTACAAGGCAGCTTCCTGTGTCATGTTGTCAGGAATGACGTTGTATGACGCATCAACAGCACTTTGGGGTGAAAATCCAGACCTATCAGCAACAGGCCAGGTGATGCGCTAGAATTCCTCCCAATGATACCATAAAGCAGCCCCTGACATGCTTATGCCCAGGGGAGAACTCTGGAGAATGAACAAAGTTTGAGTCCAGTGGCACCTTTCAGACCAACAAAGTTTTATTCTGGGTATAACCTTTAGTGTGCATACCCACTTCTTCAGGTATCTGTTCTATTGCTTCAGAACAAAACGGCTACTCACCAAGACCAGTCCTGTTACCACCAGGGGCTGTCCTTTCACTCTGGGACCTGTCATTCCATTCCCAGAATATTCCTGCTACCCCCAGGGGCTTTCATTCCACTCCATGGTCTCTCATTCCAGTCCCAGAACACTTCTGCTACCCCCCGGGGCTGTCATTCCACTCTGGAGCCTCTCATTCCAGTCCCAGAACACTTCTGTTACTCCTAGGGGCTGTCATTCCAAGCTGGGACCTGTCATTCCAGTCCCGGTGTAGTCTGTTAGGGCCCAGAGACCCTAATGGAAAATCGTTGCAACTCTACTTGTAATGTGTTGTATTTCAATGGAGCCCATGCAAGTCAATTGGCATTCCTGTCTTCCGTTATTTCCAATGGGCCTTCAAGTGCCTCCCATTGTTTCCAGTGGGCTATCCTGTCCTTCCTTTTAGTACATTCCCAGAGAGAGACACAGAGGAAGAGAAATCAGTCCCACCCCCACCACAGGAAAAATGCCTGCTTTGCAGGGTAGGCTCTGTGGTATACTCCACTGAGCTCCCTCCCCAGGCTCCACCCCCCCATTTTCTAGGAATTTGCCATCCCAGACTTGATAGCAATCTCTCCCCCCTCAAATTAAAATGACCAGCAATTGAACACCAATGTCATACACTGAATTTTATTCTACTTAAAGACAATGATTCTCTGCCTCCCCCCCCCCCCAAAAAAAACTCATTTACAGAGAGGAGAAAAACCGATGCTGATAGCTGCATTCCTGTCTTCCAAGATCTAGGACCTCATCCCCCCCCCACAAGTAAACTTTTCCTGGATCCAGCTGTGAGGCTTTTCCCTGCTGCTGCACATCTGAAGTGCTTCCTCTCTTTGGTGATTTAGAAACTTCTCTCCCCACCTCCAGTGGAACAGCCATTCCTGGCTTGGCCTCTCTACCAAACAGCTTCGTCCCTTTAACCCGTGCAGTGCTGTACATGAATTAAATTAGCTCCCAGACCCAGGTGGACAGAGTAGTCTTAAGCCAGGCTGCCTCCAGCAACACCCTCTGCGGCTCAGTGGGGCTCTTCGGGAGTTATTCTGACCTGGGTGGCACTCCCAGAGTCCCCTCTGCTGCCTTGTTTATTGGATCTCTCATCTCTTGGCTGGATTGTTGGCTGGAGAGGTGGGTTGGCTGGAGAGGCTCAGGGGGAAAGGGGGGCATGTCTGCTCGGTGCGCTCCCCATTTCCAGTGAACCCATGGCGGGTTCGCTGGAAATGGAGAGCACACAGAGGCAGTCATGCCTGGCTTTCCTGCCCGATCTTCTCCAGGTGCCCTGTGGCTGTGGGGCACCTGGAGACAATCAGGCAGGAAAGCCAGGGATTTAAATCCCTCCCCAGTCTCTCTGCAAAAGTAGAATGGCTAAGGGGGAAAGGCTGCCGCCATGTCTGCCTCCATGCGCTCCCGTCTCCGGCGAACCCACAGTGGCAGGCTAGCTGGAGAAGATTGGACAGGGAATCCAGGCATTTAAATCCCCCCTCCCTGAGTCTCTCTGTGGGCAGGGCGGGGGGTGGGACCTGGGCTCATTACTGCCGGAGCGCTGCTCCGGAGCACTCCGGCAGGAAATGACCCCTCGGTCTTCCACTTTTTCTGCCAACTTTAACTTTTTCTAACATTATTGTCTTTTCCAGTGACTCATCTTCTTGAAATATGACCCAAGTACAATAGCTTCAGTTTCGTCATTTTAGCTTCTAGGGAGAATTCAGGCTTGATTTGATCTAGAACTGGGTTGCCAGCTCCCATCCTCTCCCCAGTGATGGATTTGGGAGGTGGTCTGGGAGGAGAAGGAGCCATCTCCAACATGATGAAGTTGTGCAGAGTTACATCATCATGTCGGGGCTGCAGCACCGCATGCTCACCCCCCTGCTTTCCCCCAACCATGGGGTGAAAGCAGGTGCCATGCTCACCCACCCTGAAAACTAAGAACTCATGGCATGCAGGGTGGGTGCACATGCCCCCCACTTGAAAAGAGCAGGTGCCCCACGTGCCTGCCCAACAAACCACAAATTTGCAGCTTGCGAGGCAGGCATACTTGGTACTAATTCTTTTCAAGTGGGGCTATGGACAACTGTTGGGGGCGAGGCTTCCTCTGCTGGTAAGCTTGCCAGCGTCTGGGGCGGGGGATCCCCCACTCCCACCTGGAAACTGGCATCCCTGTCTAGAACTCACTTATTTGTCCTTTTGGCACTCCAGGGTATCAGTAAAACTCTCCTCCAACACTACCTGTCAGCTTTGTTCATTGTCCAACTTTCACACCCATACATAGTAACGGGGAATATCTGGTGTGAGAGCCAGTCTGGTGTAGTGGTTAAGTGCATGGACTCTAATCTGGGAGAACCGGGTTTGATTCCCCACTCCTCCACTTGCACCTGGCTGGATGACCTTGGGCAAGCCATAGCTCTGTACCAGCTGTTCCCTCAAGGACAGCTTGGGAAAGAGCTCTCTCAGGCCCACCTACCTCACAGGGTGTCTGTTGTGGGGAGGGGAAGGGAAAGGAGTTTGTAAGCCGCTCTGAGACTCTTAAGTGAGTGAAGGGTGGGATATAAATCCAATCTCCTCCTCCTCCTCCTCTTTTATGAGTTATCCTGATCTTGGTCACCAGGTTCTTTTCCAGCTCCTTCATGGCTGCCCTTCCCAGTCTCTTCAGATTTCTTGATTGCAGTCTCCCTTTTGGTTGATGATGGAGACAAGGAGTAGAAAATCTTTAACAATTTAAATCTCTTCACTGTAAACCTTAAAGTTGTGCAATTCCCCAGTAGTCATTACTTGTGTCTTCTTGATGTTTAGTTGTAATCCTTACTTAGGACTGTACACTAGCAGTTGAGAACTAGTGCTTTAAATTGTGTCTGGAATTGCACTATATACAATTGATAATGCTGTGTGTTGTTTTGCTTTGTAAATTTGTGTAATTTCTGTACCAAGGTCCAAAGTTTAAGATATGTGCAAAAGTAGCAAATCAAAGGGGACCCCCCCCCCCAATTTCTTGCAGAAAGGAAAGGATCATGATAAATTCCATAATGGCTACTGTATAGGAAGGGGTGTGTGTGTTTTCTTTCTGTCTCTTTCAAAAAAAAGAGAATTGTTATCTTGAAATTCAGGTTTTTGGCATGCATATCTTCTCAGTCTCATCAAAGGGATACAAATGATTAGTGCTGTTGTTTCAGAATTAACAGAGTTACATTAATACACCATTATCAAACATTCAAAAGCATTTCTTATCTTACTGTATATGGGGCTAGCCTATGTCATGTGAGACTTTAATTCAAATTGGAAGAGTTTGGTGGTCTTGTCTCGGGCCCCTGAGATTGGGCCGTCTTTATCAGAAACACAAATAATTTGACATGCAATAACTCAGAGGCTAACCTTAAGGCAGGGGGAACTCAGGGGACTGAAATAGTCTGAAGGTTAACAAACCTCCTATCCTTGGAGAAGTGTTCCTGTTCTAGTGCCAAGGTCATAAGCAGGGCATTATGGAAGACTGCGTAGTTACCTACAAGAAGTCTGACTGGTGTGCAAATAGAGACTTTCATTATAACCTTGTGATGTCTGTCCTTCTACCATGGAGGCACAATTCATCAAAAAGTCAAACAATGCAATCTTTGTGTGACTTCCCCCCCCTTGTGCAATTTCAAACACAGAGGAAAGAGTTAAATACACTTGTAGAAACATGTCCCCAGCAGGGTTACATTTTTGTGTAGTGCTGTGTCTTAACAGAAGAAAAAGCCACCTCTCTGGCGTGCAGTTCGTTTGTTTTTGCCTTCCATACAATGTCTAATTTCTTTTATGGGAACCCACTGCATTTTCTTTTTAAAAAATCCTGTGAAAACTAGTATCTGAGCAATTTTTAAATCTGAATTTTAAAATATGTACTGTTAGCTCATCATAGCTCATCATTTAGCGTAGTGCTTCCAGCAATTTCTAGAGAAGCATGGTGTCACTTCTATCCTTGAAGTGCCTATACTCAGATCCCTGCCTCCTAGACTGCTGCCGGTTCCAGCTGCCAGTTCTACTTTATTCTCCAGTAAGGTGCCATATTTGGTCAGTTTTGACTCTCTTTTTAAATTCCAAATTAGGATAAGAATATGAAAAGGTCAGATAGTTGATGTGGGTAAGAGAACCTGTCTAGTGGGCCTTGTGTCTAGTGCGACGTTGTATGCAGGCAACCTACAGCCCTGCAGTTTCTGTATGAACAGGTGGGCACTTTCTGGGAGGAAGTACAAAGACAGATCTGCTGGATTTTGTAGCAGGATGCTTTTTTCAGTAGTTTACTGAAATTGAGTAATGAATTTCCTTTTGCTACAGTTTGGCAGCTAGATCACTGAATGTTTTTCACTCTTTGTATGCAATTTGTAAGTAGAAGGCTTAGTTAGTTTTGTAAATACATGCATGTCAAGTGCATAGATTTATGCCAGTCCATTTTGAGCAAAAAAATTATCATCTTTCCCTTTAAAAAACATCTTAATTAGACTTTGGTTCTCATTGCATCATGAGTACAGTCAGGAGAAATGACCCAGTTAAATTTGTACTTAAGAGAGAATTTTTTTTTGGTCGCATATTTGTGTTGGTGGTTCTTTAGTCATAGGTCTGCTGATTATATTTATTAGCTCTAAATATTAAACAGCCGGCAGAATTCCATTGTATATAAATAAGACATTTGAGACCTGGAAGCAAGCCATTACTGATACAGCCAGCTGGTGCTTTTTTACAGTTTTATTTCAGCAAGCATTAAGGGAATCTCACTGTACATTTGATGCTATACAAAATGACAATAGGAAAATATGTATTCATTTGAGATCTCTGGAAGAAATTCCATTGTTCAAATTCAGTCTGAAAGTTGGGTGGACTAATGAAATGATATATTGTGCACCTGTTTGATGTAATTACATTATTTGTGTTTTTTCAACTAAGAAAGCCAAAGCTATGATTTTTCCATGTATTAAATTCACAAAGAGCTAGTACAGCAAGATTTTTTAAATTTCAGAAATAGATCCCACCCCCCACCCCACTGCCCAATAGATGTGACTTTCTCATTCCTCACTGAGTGACGGACCAATAGATTTGACTCTTGGAGATACTGATATTGATTTGATGGTAGCTTTGGTTGTATGTTACATCTGCATACTCTAAAGTGTGATAAAATTTATTATAGAGAGTGATATCTGCTGAGCTCCCTTATTTCAAAGGAGGCACAAGGCAGGATTGGCCAGGAGAATTTCCAGCCAATGTTTAGAAGATAGTATATAGATTGTGAGGAGCTACTCCCTCTGCCCCTCAGTCTTTTGTCGCTGCAGATGGGCACCTCTTGGCACAATGTCCATGTGCAGGCAAGCATAAACAAGGCCAACAGAATTGCTGGCCAAGTTCGGAGCCAGGGTGGACCTACCCATAAAAGGTGGGCTGCCTAGCACAGCCCACCTCTGAGATAGTTAGCTTATGGTAACAAGCAATCGTGTTGATCTGCTATTTAAATACACAACACCCATACATCTGTCTTGCATCTTCATTTGGGCAGAGTGAGGGCAAATGAAATTTTAGCTGTTTAAAAACAAACTTCTCTATTCCAAATCTGACCACTTTAAGGGAACTCAAGCCACTTCAGAAACTGGAATATCTGGAAAGAATTTTGGACAGGATCCAAAATCTCTAGCCTGTACGCTGGAGGAAATTGCTTCTGTACACACGTGAGCGATGTAGTGGATGCAACCCCCTTCCAAGGAGCTTTCCTCTAACTTAAGAGGGTCTTCCTTAATGGAAGGCTTCAACTTCTGCTCAGGGCAGGGAGAGGGGAGGGATAAAATCCCCTCTGGTGTTTTCCTCTGGGAGCGGCACATCGTACCCGTCCTGAAGCACCCCAACTTTGAGGAGATGTGGGAGGGTATTGTGGCTTCCACACTGGAAGGGGAAAAGCCCCATGCAGAAGTATGTTGTTCTTTTGAATTCTGGTAGTGGAATTTCCTAGCTTAAGAAGAGGTTAAGGATATTATAATGATGTCACTTACAGTGTTCCCTCTAAGCTGAGTTAGTGTCTTAGGGTTTTTGTTTTAGCTCAGGAAGAATGGCTCCAGAGCAAACTAACTTGTGCAGTAGCCAAATCACTTGCTCATAACTTTAATGCCAGTAGCGCACAAAATAGAATTTTTGCTCACAAGACTTTACAGCTTAATTGGAGCATTGGTCACTTATGAAAGCATATATTGGTTGTTAGTGCTGAGAGCTGCAAATGCCTGCATTCCTCTCCTAAACTGACTTATTGGCTCTTTTCTGGGTTTGAGGTACCCACCTGTTGGCTCTGCAGCTGACATAAAGCATCCATTGGATCACTCTACTGCCTTGTTTCAGCATTCAGTGCAGACCCCCTGGCAGCTCCACCACAAGTCTTTTATACCCTGCTGGTGTATCGCAGCACATCACTGGGAGGCACTGCATTAAAGTGTTCCCATTTCTTTGTTTACCACTTGTTAGGGTAATTGCTTGGCAACTGGAGAGTGATACCATCAGTCCTTTTGTGTTTGGCAGTGTGTGTGTGTGTCGTAATGTTCTCAAGCAGGGCAACTGTAATATGAGAGTCCTTTTGCAGATATGTTACTGTCTGTAGAGAAGAACTGATTGAATAGATGTCAGAAGAGGGGAAATCCTAGTTAAGTTTGCATATTTTCTCCTTCGGTTTGCATAATTCTATTGAACGCTACCAAACAGAATGGGATTCTGAATATGATCAAGTGCTCTTTACTGTGCTCAGTGGCAATTTTGTTGCTTGACTGAGTTCACAAGGTGACACGAAGTAATTACATTGACAACGAGACTGTCATGATTCCCCACCCCTACCCCCGGTTGGTTGTAAAGAATATGAAGATACGTCTACTTCCAGCTGTGTGTCTGGAGCTTGTTAGCACATGTAGCAATCTTCATATTATATCAATATCTTCCCATCAGATATTCATTTTCCTTTTGATTTTTTGTTTCTCAGCCGCATGTTCACAGTATGTTTTCTATGAATGTGTCAGGTTCACTTAAGTTCAGTCTATGTTTTGTCTCCAACTGCTATCCGAACATAAGTCTTTAGTGGGGATAGGGATAATTGGAAGTAGTCATAAACTGTGCTTGATTCTACTCTCGTAACTGTGTACATGTTTTGCAAAAAAAAAAACCCAACATTTTAAACGTTCCTTCTGGTGGAAAAATAATTAAATCATGGAGTTGCACTACATTTTTAATGGGAATGAGGTTCCTTCCTCCTTTTAAACATCAGGGAGTATTTTAAATGTCAATTATCTATTTATTTAGGAAATTTGTATGCTGTCTCCTCAGACTTGCTCAAGGCAGCTCACAACTAAAACAATAAAACAAAGCCAATCAAGATAATGAAACGAGCCAGTAAAACAAATCACACAATAAAACAAGTCACTAAAATAAACCAAGTCAATAGAATAAATTTATATACTTATAATGACAGCTACTTATAAATGATGTACAAACTTCAATATGAATTTTATTGAATTTTTAATAAAGATTTTATTTATTTAATAAAGATTTTATTCAGTAAAAAGAAAGTTGAATACAAAGCTTTACAAATTCACCTTCAGTTCTGTAAGCAAATCATATAGACATTATTAAGTTCAGCTTACCATTCTAGTCAGAATAACCTTCCACTTATCAAACTTATTTAACTTTATTTAACTTTGAATCATAGAATCACAGAGTTGGAAGGGGCCATACAGGCCATCTAGTCCAACCCCCTGCTCAATGCCATATAACATATACCATACACAGGTCACACAACAACAAACATTTATTGGCATTTGGAACACAAAACATTATAGGGAACAGCAAAATACCAAGATACATCACTCGCTTGCATTTTGGCTATTCAAATCACGTCTTTTGATTGCATAGTGTAAAAATTTTGCAACAGCCTCCATTGTTTCACAATTACAATTAAACAGAAGAAAGTGAATAATTGAGTCATTAGAATGCCAGCGCTTGCCATCTAAGAATGGAGTAATAAAACAAAATTGAATGTCCCTATAAAAGGGATAATAAAGTATAATGTGAATAGTGGATTCAATATCTTTTAGAGAACAAGGGCAAAGTCTATCTACATATGGTATCTGGCAGTACCTCCCTAAAAGCACCTCTGATGGCAGAACATTAAAGCTTGCTAGCATATATGCTGTGCGATGATGTGGGGCTGTTAGACATGACAAATACTTTGCAATAGAATTTGTATAAGAGATCCCCAACCTTGGGGAGCATCTACTAGCTGCATGTTCCCTGATTTTTTGCCTTTCAATATCGAGAAACCTTTGTTTAATAATGGCATAAGTTCATTTATCTGCAAAGACAGCTAAATAATATGGGGATATCTTCACTGTAGAGAGTTTCTCCTCTACATATCTAAGCCATGGAGAGAGATGGGACTCAGTTAACATATGAGTAATAAAACTTTTAGGTTTAGCATGAAAGTGAATTTTGAGCCAAAACTTAGTTGTTATCAGCCATGCTCTGGTTGATAGAAGCCTTTGATTGGTTTCTAGACAGAGAGTTGCATAAGGAACACACAAGGGAAATCCAAGAATTTTCCATAAAAATCTGGGCTGTATTCTTTCCAAGTCTTATTTTAAGGCTTCAATCCAGATTGGTACTCCATAGAATAGCTGAGCAGCTAATTTAGCATTAAAAACGTTAAGGGCTGCCGGCACGTACTGGTTGCCCCTAGTATAATGGAAACGTGTAATAGCCACAGTGATGTTGTTCGCTGCCTCAGTTGCTCTCTTTATGACATACCCATCTGGTGTTATAGTAAAAATGGATACCCAAGTACTTAAAGCTTTTAACTTGTTCAATAAAATGTCCTCCCATGTTCCATCTAAACGGCTTCCAACTCTTACTGAAGATCATAATTTTGGATTTTCCAAAATTCAGAGCTAGGCTCTTCTTTTCACAATAGTCTACAAAGCTCTTCAGAAGGCATTTAAACCCTATACAAGTTAGAGACAGTAGCACTGTGTCATCAGCATAAAGGAGCATGGGGTGTGGAGCGAGCCAAGTTTAGGGCTGTGACTATGAATTGGATCTAAGGTGGGTGCCAAATCATTTATAAACAGGTTGAAAAGAAAGGGTGCTAGAAGGCAGCCCTCTTAGACTCCTGGAATTTTGTCAGTTAGGTCACCAGTGTTATTAAGTCGTATTATGATGAAACAGGTTGTATTATGATGAAGCTTCATTATTAAATATAAAAGCCTCGGTTCCATCCCCATCAACTTAAGTTTCTGCTATAGACGTTCTCTTATGATTGAATTGAAAGCACCTTTTAGATGCTTATACCTTGGTGCCTTTTTGCCTCTTATACGTATTAACAAGGTGCATGAGAGCCACACAGTGATTTAGGGTAGATTCCCCTTTACAAAAACCTATTTGTTCTTGACCCAGAATTCCTTGTTCTAGCATCCATGATCCAAGTTTGTTAACCAGTCATCTAGCATAAAGTTCCCCAATAATAGACAGGAGACTTATCGGGCGGTAATTGGATGGTAACTGACAATTACCCTTTTTAAAGATGGGAACCAGTATCGCATTTGTCCAGGACTCTGGCATTATTCCTGTCCTATCGACTATTGTAAAAAAGTCTGCTAAGAAAGTAGCCCATCAGTCCAATTTTATTTTAAATATTTCAGGTGGGATTGCATCTGGACAAGGGGCTTTTCTTGCCTTTACCTGTTCAGTAAGTGGAATAACCTCCTCTAGCCTCACTGGAGGCCATTGGGCTATATCATCTAATTCAGACACCATATAATTAGTGGATTTAGTGGCAGTTATATTATTATCGTGGAACAGCTTTCAAAAATAGTCGTACCAGTGATCTGGGGTGATGGCATTAATTTGGACACTCTCCTTTTTATATTTATCTGACACCAATACCCAGAATTTCCTAGAGTCATTTGACAATGTAGCCTGGAGAAGGTTAGCCCATTGTTTCTCAGTGTGCTCTTTATATTTAGTCTTAACTATTTGGTATAACTGGTTTTTTAAAAATATTTATCTGGTAAGTGGGTCCAGTTATATTCTCAAAAATAGTAGTAGATGGATCGGATTTGGTATTAAATATTGTAGCATTCTCTGTCAAACCATCCAGATTTTTTTTATTACAATAATTTCAAAGTACCAGTTGACTTCCAAGGGATTCCAATAAGTATCTAATAGTTTTATCATAAACCTGAAAGACTTGGGAAACATCTCCATTTTGACTCAGAGCTGCATTTAGTTCTACTAAGATATCAGCGTCCAAAAGATTGGTCACCTTTTCTGCAACAGTAGGAGACCACAATTTTAAGCAGTATGTTCAACCCCAAGGATAGTTTACACATTCCATTATTTATGTGTCACCAATGGGCCAGGGAACCTCTCGCAACCGCTAATTTTTTGCTCTCGGTTTGTGACCACCCTTTTAATGCATATGACGGTGTTTTGATATTTTAATTTTTTATTGTACTGTCACCCGCCCTGAGCCTGCTTGTGAGAAGTGCAGGCTATAAATAAATAAAAATAAATAAATAAATAAATAAAATATCTAGCAAAGACTAATATTGCAGAGGTTAAAACAAATTCTTAAGTATCTTTGGGAAAGAAGTCCATGTAATTCAACAATAAACAGTTACGGGGAAAGGTAACTCTTTACCTTCTCCTTGAGAAGTAGCTCTAGAAATCATTTTACAGTATTCTTTGGCTGTACTACACGTTTACCACATGTGTATAAGATTTGTGTCAGCTACTCCACAAAAATAAAATAAAAGGAATGTTATTGAATTTTCCAGCTCCATCCCTTTAATTTGAAAATCCCCATTCAATTTCTCCCTTGAGTAAATGTAACCTTGTTATTTTTGTACTATTTTTCATTTCCTCAGTCATAAATGATGCATAGCATATAAATGGCATAAAATATTTTAAAATATTACAGAGATGCTATTGGCGCAGAGATGCTATTGTTTCAGCCCCTTTTACAAATTCAAATTAGGCCTGACTGTCTGGGATAGTTAATTCTCCAGCCTATGGGTGATGGCTATGTGGCAAGACACAAAAGGGTCTTCCGGCCTCCTCCCACAGATATTTTCTATGGGCTGCTGACCCTCCCCAGGCAACATGGAATTATCCCAAGCATTGTGGCTGAGCAGGAATTTTTGCAATTTCTGTGACTGGTAGTTTTAGGGGAATTTTTTTTTGGGGGGGGGCTGTTTGGCCTGCTTCATGTTGTCGAAGGAAGGTTGAGATGAATAGGCTTGGTTTTGGGACCAGTTAGGCCATAACTAGATATGGAAGCATTGGGGCAGGTTGTTATGGTTGCCAGACAGGGAGACTTACCGGGGGGGGGGGGGTCACCAGTGACATAATGATGTCACTGGAACATGCTGACATCACTTCTCATGCACCCAGAAGTTACATCAACACATCATCAGGGATGCTCTAGCATACGATAACAAACTCTATGGATTTACCATAGAGTTTTTGCAGTATGCTAGAGAGTCCTGTGTCACTTTTGGTTTAACATGGAAGTAACAGGTTCTCTGAGGTACTGCTGGGATACCATATGTTTCTTCCTCCCCAAGTCCTCCCATCAGAGCACAAGGCAGCAGTGGGTATCAAAAGTAATTACCGAGAGGCTTCTTCTATGGCAGGAGACCTAGTCTCTCTATAGGTTGCTCATGATAGATACAACATATTGGTGATCACCCTGAGGCATCTTGCATTAATGGAGGGCTGTTTCTGTAACAGCTCATCATTCATTGTACAGTGGGGAGGGTTGTGAGGGAACACCACTGGTGCTGGACCTCCTCAAGAAACCCTTTAATTGTCTGTGCAGTATGTTGCGGGGGAAAGACAAGGTTTAGCATATCTCAGAGCAATTAATATGCAGAAGTAATAAACAAAACCAGCAATAATTGCTGGCTAAGTTTGGAGCCAGGATGGAACTGCAAAATAACTAACCATGTGGAGTTAAGTGCATTCCACCCTTTAAATATGATAATAGCTTAAGACATTGAACAGCCATTTAAATGAACTAGAATTGTCAGGCTTTTCTGGAGCCAAGTCAGGGTTTGAGGCTGTTGCACCCTCCAGGGTCTTTTTTTAGCTAAATGTTGGCCCCAGAGACAGTGCCTCAGAACTGGGCAAGTGATGGGGGGGTACTACACACAGTTCCCTCTCTCCTCCTGGCCACCTGCCTATTTTACACAGTTTGGGAACAGGTCTAGCCCTTCCATCTTGGCTGCACACCTTTTAAAGGATTTCCTGGGGTAGAGACATTTCTGCGTCCTGCCAAATCTTTCCTCCAGTTTAGGGGCTAGGCTCTGTAGACTGTCAGGAACCAGGGCCAGTGGGGCTTCCCTCTGAGTCTGGGCACACCCTCCCCCTCAGCCTCCTGTAATTAATTAATTGTGTGTAGTATAGCTTCGAAATCCTAATATTGTTCGGCAGCCTTAAGTTTTAGCTCTTTTAGTGGTGAGCTAGACTTATTTTTGGGCTTAGAGAACTCTGAGAGAGCTGTGACTGACCCAAGGTCACCCAGCTGGCTTCATGTGGAGGAGTGCGGAATCAAATCTGGTTCTCCTGGTCTGAATCTGTCACTCTTAACCACAACATCACGCTGGCTCTTGGCTTCCTGTAAAGGAACTTGCTTCCAGACTGCTGGGGCCTAGTGAGCCTAGGACTGCCTGTCTCCTTTTCCACCCCACCAGGTTATCTCCTCAGATATGTCCTCCCTTACTGAGCCTTCCCTGTATCATGCCAGGTTCTATTCTGTCTCCTTTGCTGTTGCCATGCCCCCGGGATCCTTTGGGGCCAGTTGAGGCCTTGGCATGTTTCTGGGTGGCCCTTGGGTGGGCAGCCTCCAACTGAGTTGATAAGTACAGGGGTGCCACCTCCAGATAATAACCTTAGTTTGGCTGTCCTGTGTCTTTATTTGGGGATGTTTCTGGAGACAATAGCGTAAAATGGATGAATCACAAGCAGTGAATATGAACAAAATGTAAAAGGACTGATAATGGCAGCATACTAATACTATCCTCCATGAAAACGATCTATTTATACATCCTTAGTTTTCAACATCCAAAGCTATTCAGTTAAGGGCAGCATCTTAAAGGACTTCCATGTATCTGTAGACAAATATGGGCAACTGTGGTCCAGTAATAAGGTATGATTGCTGCGAGAAGAACATTTATACACCATGCCCTCCCCCCATGGTACATCAGACCAATTAATCAAATAGTCTCTATTGTGTATCAGGAGGCAACATGATTGAAAGCACCACTACAATATGAAGTCTTGTAAGATATTCTGTAAATAAGGAATGGATGTAAATAAGGAATAGAATAACAAGCTGTAAGATACAAACCTGTAAGCCAATTTGGACGTAAAGAACCACAAGATTCTGATCGTAAAGCTATTAAAAAGTAATTTTAGGGCTCTCAAAATTAATTGTGTGCAATCTGATAAGTACAAAACAACTATCACAGATAGCAATTGAATCTGGTTATCTCAATTTTTGACAGTTTTGATGTTTTTGCTGTCTTTGCAAATGGTTTGAAACCTCATTCTGCTTTAATTTTATGGGCAATTTGGTCTTCATTACACATTAATGCAGTGATAATTGTTCATTGCTGCTCTTTATGAAGAACATATTCTGATGTTTGCTTTATCATGTGAGTTATGCCTCAGCATTTTTCTCCTTGCATCAACATATTGAATTAAAAATGTTGGACATGAAGATTAACCAATGCAATGGATCTTTACTGCATCTTAATAGTACTGTGTCTTACACTGATATGATCACTTAAATTTGCCTATTAACTTCTCTGTTTTTATTCTGCCCTTCTTTGCTCTTTCATGCATGATAGGTTAGACTGTGAGAGTGACTAGCCCAAGGTCAATTAGTATGAAGCTGTATAGCACAGAGTCTATGTAAACCTGCTCTCTTCTCAGGTCTAGTATGACATCCTAACCATACCACACTAGGTCTTTAAAAAAATGTTAGTTTTGATATATTCAAAAATTAATACTGAGTGCATGCTTAAGTGCATGGCAGTATATTTACATGTATAATTGTTCTATAAAACCTTGAAGATACTATTAATAATGCATAAATATGTTAATACAAAAGATGTTTACAAACTGGAAGTAGACTAAAAATACTAAATAACTCAAGGGGGGAAATATTGTTAAGTAATTCATAATTGCTTTAGCATATATTTCAGCATTTGTCAGGGCTTGGGAGTTAAGCAGGGTCAGCCACAGTCAGTATTTGGATGGGAAACCACTAGGGAAGACTATGGCCGCTAGTCGGAGAAAGGCAATGACAAACTACCTCTGCTTATCTATTACCTTGGACACACCATTCTTTTTAGTATATATTTACCTGTTTCTCCTGTCACTAATACCTTTTTGACGCACTAAAGTAATCTGAGATGGCTATGTAATGTTCTGAAGTACCTCAACCCTCAAGAGCCAGTTTGGTGTAGTGGTTAAGAGTGGTGGACTTTAATCTGGAGAGCCGGGTTTGATTCTCCACTCCTCCACATGTAGCCAGCTGGGTGACCTTGGGTCAGTCACAGTTCTTTCAGAGCTGTTCTCTCAAGAGCAATTCTTTCAGAGCTCTCTCAGCCCCATCTACCTCACAGAATGTCTGTTGTGGGGAGAGGAAGAGAAAGAGATTATAAACTGCTCTTAGACTTTGAGTGAAGGGCAGGCTATAAATCCAACTCACCATCTTTTTCTTCTTCTGCTATACAGCAATTGTGATGTTTAAAATAACCCCTGAATAAATTGTCCAAAATTGGTATTGATGCCTAGCCTTAAGAGTATAGGAGCATCCATGTTGGATTAGAGGAATGGTTTATCTAGTCTGGCATCCTCTTTCACACAGTGCCCTTGGAAGAGCTACAAGGAGAAAATGGAGGCCAAAGACTCCCCTTTCTGTCCCCCCCTTCTCTGGTTACCGCTGTAATATAGTTCAGTTGATAAGCTTTCTGAACCATAGAATTTACTGTGGCCAGTTAATTGTACAGCATTCCCTTTGTGTCAGCTGCGGATTATGTAGAATTGTAAATTGCTTAAAGTGCAACAACAAAAGAGATCTGTATGGTGTTACCCCGGTCCATCTACCCATTCCTCTCTCCACCCATGCCTGCTGCAACAGCCTACAGTACAAACAGAGATAAAACTCTCCAATAACAATTACAGGTCCAATCAACAGCAAAGCCTATGTAATTAAATAGTAAAATTGACCCCCACATTCTAGCCTCCCATCTGCTCAAACCTCCCTTCTAACTTTCCCTCCCCCTTGCTACTAAGTAAGAATAAAATCTAAATTACTTTAAACAATCATAATGGGTGGGAAAACTCCTTTTGTTGTTATTCATTTGCTCAGTCAACTCCAACTCTTCGCAACCCCATGGACCATATCGCACCAGGCACTCCTGTCTTTCATTGTCCTCCGGAGTTTGCTCAACTCCATGTTTGTTGCATCGATGATACTGTCTAACCATCTTATCCTTTGTTGTCCCCCTCTTCTTTTACCTTCAATCTTTCCCAGCATCAGGGTCTTCTGCAGTTAGTGCTCCCTTCTCATTTGTGGCCAAAGTATTTAAGCTTCAGCTTCAGTATCTGGCCTTCCAGGGAATAGTCAGGGTTGATTTTTTTAGGACTAACTGATTTGGTCTCCTTACAGTCCAAGGGACTCTCAAGAGTCTTCTCCAACACCGTAATTCAAAACGATCTATTCTTCGGTGCTCGGCCCTCCTTATAGCCCAACTCTCGCAGCCATACATTACTACTGGGAATACCAACACTTCAAAGTTTGAGCAATACCAAAAAATTTATAGGTCAGACGGTAATTAACTTTATGATATTTGGATTGTTTTTAGAAGGTTTTATAGTTTTTAAACTGTTATCTATGTGTTTTAATCTTTCTGTAAGATGCCCTAAGCCTGCTTTGACAGAGAGGGCGGGGTATAAATTTGATAAACAAACAAACAAACAAATAAATAAAATTAAAGTGCCTGGTGTCCTCGGGGACCAGAAATGTCTGGGTCCACAGGCAGTCATTGGACTGCCCAAGGCTTTTTTTGTAGAAAAAGCCCAGCAGGAACTCATTAGCATAATAGGCCACACCGAACAGCAGAAACTCATTAGCATATTAGGCCACACCCCTGACAGCACAGCTCCCTCCCAGGATCAACTTTCCCAGGTCTCCCGCAGCTTGTGGGGCACATGGGGAACCTGAGGGAAGGAAGGCAGTTTCTGAATTGGCTTCCCCAGGCGCCCCAGAATTGGCTTCCCTCCCTGGATCAGCTTGGCTTCCCCAGGCACCCCATGGCCTGTGAGGCACCTGGAAGACCTGGTTCTGTAGGCGTGGCCAACTTAGAAACCAGCCAGAACGTTTTATTTTGTTTTATAGTTAGATTATTAGTTTACTGTACCTAGTTAGTGTTGCTTAGGGAAGGCTGAGTGGAGTTTACAAGCAGGACATTGCTGATCTTTGTATAGTACAGCATTTAGTACCATCCGACGATTGCTCATCTATACGATGGCCTGGAGCATTGCAATACAGCGCGGAGGCCACTACAGATGGGTGACGCAGGCCTGGGGATACCAGTGCTCATGGGGAGGGGAAAGTACAGCGGTGGGACCAGGCGGTAAGAAATGGAAGAGGGCAGAGAAACAGAGAAGCTTGGTCCCCTTCCAGTCTGTGTCCCATCCCGAGGGTGGCAGAATGACCCCCCTCTGACATTGGTATTGTGCAATGCCAGGTCTATAAATAATAAGACATCCACCCTGCGAGACTTTTTAGTCGAGCAGGGAGCAGACCTGGCATGTGTGACCGAGACCTGGGTGCGAGATGGGGAGATGGTTGCGCTTTCCCAGATGGCTCCACCTGGTTTCTCGGTCCTTCACCAATCAAGGACTGAGGGGCGAGGGGGTGGCACTTTTCATTCGGGAGGCTTACTCCTACAGGGTGCTTCCGCTGCTGAAATTTGCAGGCACAGAATGCTCTGACCTGGTGTGGGATACTGGGGAGAGTTTGGCTATCTGGGTGGTGTACTGACTGCCCAATGCACCACCTGCTAGCTTATCATCTCTGGCCGATGCTGTGGCCAGCTGGGCATTGGAGTACCCAAGGCTTTTAGTCTTGGGGGACTTCAACATCCATGCCGACGATGTGGCCTCTGGGCCAGCGATGGACCTGGTGTTGGCCATGGCGGCACTGGGACTCACCCAATGTGTGACAGTGCCCACACACCAGGCCGGGCATACACTTGACTTGATTTTTGTGGGAGGAGTTATGGTTGACCCGATTACTGCTTTGGCAGTTCCATGGTCAGATTGCCATGCCCTGAAGACCCATCTGAAGGTGCCACTCAGACCCTCTGTGGGCAGCGAGCAGATTTTAGCTCGCCCACGGAGTCAGATGGACCCTCAGAGGCTCCTCCTGGCTCTACGGGATCCCATGCCCCCTGGCGGCTCAATGGATGAGCTGGTCGAGGACTGGCAAGCCCGGCTCTCGGCTGCCATCGACGAGATCGCCCCCCCACATCATCTGCACCCTCGCTCTAAGCGGGCTCCCTGGTACACTGGGGAGCTGCGGCAGATGAAGCGAGAGCTCAGACGGCTAGAGAGATGGTGCCCGCATGCCCACGACGAAGCATCACAAGCACCTTATAGGGTATTTATGAGATCCTATGAGGTGGGCTGTGAAGAGGCAATTCTATGCGGATGAGATTGCGTCTGCAAGCTCACACCCAGCACAATTATTTAAAACAATTCGGTCCTTAACAGAGCTGCCCCAGGGCAGACCAAATGATAGGGAATTGGACATCAGCTGTGAGGCTTTTGTGAGCCACTTTGCAGATAAATCTTGCTGCTCCGCCGCAGTCTCCCAGCCACAGTTGAGACAGTTAGTGAACTCGAGGACCCATGCACATCTTCTTCTTCCATTCTGGATTATTTCATTCCGCTCAGCCTGGAGGAAGTCGAAGGTTGATCTCAACTGTACGCCCAACCACATGCAGCCTTGATCAGTGCCCTTTGTGGCTTATAAAAGCTGGCCATGAGGGGCTGCGAGGTGCCCTCTGGGAGATTGTCAACAAGTTCTTCGAGGAGGGACTGTTCCCAGGGGCACTCAAGGAAGCGATGGTCCACCATCTCCTGAAAAAACCATCACTGGACCCAGCTGAATTGGCCAACTATCGGCCAGTGTCCAACTTGCCCTATTTGGGCAAGATTTTGGAGAGGGTGGCGGCGATTCAGTTGCAGAGGTTCCTGGATGACACTTCTGTGCTAGACCTGTTTCAGTCTGGCTTCCAGCCAGGTCATGGAACGGAAACAGCACTGGTCACCCTCACGGATGACTCCAGTGGCATCTGGATCGGGGTGGTATGGCGGTGCTGGTGCTGTTAGATCTGTCAGTTGCGTTCAACACAATCGACCACCAGCTACTGATCCACCGCCTCGCTGACACGGGGGTTCAGGGGCTTGCCTTGCAGTGGCTTGCCTTGTTTCTCCAAGGTTGGGGACAGAGAGTGGCACTGGGGGAGCAGATGTCCTGGAGGCACTTGCTAGTGTGTGATGTGCCACAAGGGGTAGTGCTATCCCCGATGTTGTTTAACATCTACATGCGCCCTCTTGCCCAGATTGCCCGGAGGCACGGGCTCGGTTGTCACCAGTATGCTGATGACGCCCAGCTATATCTGCTGATGGGTGGCCAGTCCGGGGCTAACCCAGATGACCTGGAGCGGGTGCTTCAGGACGTGGCGGGCTGGCTCAGGCTGAGCCGACTGAAATTGAATCCAACGAAGACGGAGGTCCTGTGCCAAAATGCCACAAGGAGCAGAAAGCAGGTGTTTAAATGGCTCTGAGCTTGAGGCTGTCTGGGGCTTTCTTGGGCAGAAAGAAACAGCTGAACCACACAGGGCAGTGTGCTCCACACCACTCAACTGTTTAAAGGGGGTTTCTTGGGTAGCCAGCCCCAAGCTCAGAGCCATTTAAACACCTGCTTTCTGCTCCTTGTGGCATTTTGTGGGGAGCAGAAAGCAGTGGTTTAAATGGTTCCCAGCCATTTAACCCAAGCAGCTGTTTTTTTCATGAAGAGCCGAAAGCATAGGTTTAACCCCCTGCTTTCCGCTCTTCATGAACCACTACTGACTGCATCAAAATTCATGAAACTTTATGGTGGTTCTTCAGTTCATGAACATTGCTTCATAAACCACAAACTGGCCAAAATTCATGATGAACTTTAGTTTGTCAGCTGGTTTGTGCCCATCCCTTGCTAAGGCTTAGGCTATGAAAGATTTTTCCCCCTCGGTATAAATAAATAATGCTTTCATAATAAAATCTTGTTTGTCTGCAGGTTCTTTTCAGTCTTGTTTGCCAGCCTTGTACTGTTTCATTGAATTTCCTGACAATGGGTAAATGTGATCAAAGAGATAATACAAATGGTCCAAATGTGTTAATATTTGGTCCAAGACTCTTCTCAGTGTGTTAATCAACAAAGGAAGTATCAGATCATCATCTGATTTTTGGCCCGGTTAAAATGTGCTGTTATATGACTTGTTCTAATATTTATATTTTCAGTGGGAAGAAATAAGTGGTGTTGATGAGAACTATACTCCAATCAGAACCTATCAAGTTTGCAACGTAATGGACCATAGTCAGAACAATTGGCTGAGGACAAACTGGATACCACGTAACTCAGCTCAGAAGATCTATGTGGAGCTCAAGTTTACCTTGCGGGACTGTAACAGCATCCCACTTGTTCTGGGCACTTGCAAGGAGACCTTTAACCTGTATTATATGGAGTCAGATGATGACCATTCTGTCAAATTTAGAGAACATCAGTTTACAAAGATTGATACCATTGCTGCCGATGAGAGCTTCACTCAAATGGACCTTGGGGATCGAATTCTCAAGCTCAACACAGAGATTCGTGAAGTGGGACCTGTCAGCAGGAAAGGATTTTACTTGGCTTTTCAAGATGTGGGTGCATGTGTTGCCTTAGTATCGGTGCGAGTGTACTTTAAAAAGTGCCCTTTCACTGTGAAAAACCTTGCCATGTTTCCAGATACTATACCTATGGACTCCCAGTCATTGGTGGAAGTGCGAGGTTCTTGTGTTAATCATTCCAAAGAAGAAGATCCTCCCAAAATGTACTGCAGTACAGAAGGAGAATGGCTAGTTCCCATAGGAAAGTGTTTGTGTAATCCTGGCTTTGAAGAAAGAGGCTATTCCTGCCAAGGTAATGTAACTCATTTTTTCCCCAAAATATTTTATTGGTGGTTACTTGAGTTGTTCCAATTTAACATGTTTTGGCAGATTAGTAAACTGTTATTAGTCCAGTCCTAGTCTCCTAGCACCATTCTTGGCCCAGGAGCAAGAACCTAATTGCATACTGGGCTCTCCTGAAGGTTTGTTTGTTTGTTTCATTCAATTTCTTAACCACCCTTCCCTGCTTACGTGGGGCTCAGGGCGGTTTACAGCAACATAGATTCAATACAATTTTAAAACAAATTAAAACTACAAGAATTCAATATTAAAACATTCAGCATAAATATTTAAACACTTTAAAAACACAGCTCTCCAGCTCTTCCTTACCTATCAACCTCCATCCTGTCAGTATTGCACATATATCCTGTTTCTAGGCCCTGTGTATTGTTTTGCCCATTCCTGTTTTTACTTAAGCCTTTTCTTTCTTTAGTTATGTCTTTTCTATCAATATATATTGATACATGTGCCCATTTCTCTGCTTGGTAAGAAGTTCCAGGGGCAAGCACTTACCTGGGTTGACTCTTTTTGAGAGAGGAAGTATTGAAGACTTAGGAAGTGAGATGTGTTACCATTCCTTTTGTCATGAAAAGTAGAATGGCGCACAGTGATCAGAGGCCAGTGCATGAATATGGCTGCCGGCTGGTGATATGTTTCATGAAGCTAGTTCTACAGCTTTATTTTTGAGGGGTTTCTGTTGTCTGCAGCACAGAGTCTTAAACATTTCAGATACTAATGAAAACTGACATTTCTTCTTCAAAGAGGTTTACACATCAAGATGTCAGTAGTCACACTACTAATTATGAGTAATTATGAGTAAAATATTAGTACATCAATTACTCTAGTTTCTGTTGTTTTATAGAAACAGCAGATAGTCATATTTTGTTGGCAAAGTATAGATATGCATTAAAGCGGAGCACAAGCTGTTTAAAGAATATAGTCAATTTATTAAGAAGAGAACAAACTTAGTAAGAAAGAGGAGAGACAAAAAGAAGTTTAACTGTCTAACTAACTTGGAGAGAATCAGCAGACTTACAATTCTCAGGAGAAGCAGGAAGGAGACCTAACTGAGCCAGTCAGGAGACAGGAAGGAAATGATTTGAAAATAGTAGGAAGTCACTAATCTCACTATGCTAACTAGTTGTTCCTTCTGCTGTCCCCTGCAGGATGTTCTTGTCAACCTCTATCTGTGCACAACAGACCTTGCATATTCTAACATATTTAAATCCCAGAGCATCTCAGACTAGCAGATGGAACCAAAGGAGGCCATCCTCTTGCAGGATAATCTTTCCTGAGCAGATGGAGACATTCTGCCCGTGGAAGTTTCCTTCTGTGAGTGGAACATTTGTACATGAGCATAATAATCTTATTTAGTTCAGAACTCTGGAAGATCCTGAGCCACAATCTTGGTGCTGCCCCTGAGAAACCAGCGAATTAGACTATCTACCCAACCCATGTTTCAAGGAATTCTAGGAGATGCCATTGTCTCTGCCTCTATTTTATCCTCATGACCACCTTATACTATAGTTTAAACTGAGAGATAATAGAGGGTCCAAGGTCATGCAATGAGCTTCATGGCAGAGAGGGACTATGAATCCATGATAGCACATTGACTCTCTTTTCTCTCAGCCTAGCACACTTAATTGAAATGAAGCTGTGGTATTTCTGTCTGAAAGCAGTGTGTTTACCACCTCAGACAAAATGTTGCAACACTGCCTGATCCAAGTTGCTGGCATGAAGCTTTCTAACTGAAAGCACGCTTCTGAAAAAGGCAATATGACAGTTTCCAGGTTAAAGGTCTTTTGGAATATATGCAACCAGAGTTTCCATTAACATGCACACCCATGAAAATGTGCATGGATTCTCACCCCTCCATGTGGCCTGCTCGCTTCTTCTTAGGTGAGGATCCCAGTAGATAAAGGGGAACTGTCCCCTCTCCTCCAACTCTCAGCATCACCTGGCGAGGCTCTCTCTCTGTTGCTGAGGGGAACAGAGGTGCAAAGCCACCAGCTGAGCAAAAAGTGGGGTGGGGCTGGGAGAGAAAGCGTGAGATTTGCTCCCTCAAAACATTGCCACCTGCCTCCTTCAGCTCAGAAATGCCTTCCTAGCTCCTCACTGGTTTCAGGCACCATCCCTTATGGGTATCCTAATGCTCCACTGGACCTAGGAAGAGCCTTTCAGAAAGGAGTGCTCTGCCTTACCAGCCACAATTCCCACCTTTCTAGCCTACGGATGAGCAGAAAACAGTGGTGGAGAGAAAGTGATGCATTTTGTTGGCAACATGAATGAGGGCCTGCCTCCAGGCCCTGACTGAGTGGGGGTTTAGGGCCACCCGAAGGACAGCTGCGCATGGAGGGGTGAGAATCTATGTGCTTCCCAAGAGAGGAAAGGAAAGGGGAGGAGAAAAGCAGAGAGTGTAAGGGGAACAAATAATCACTATGATTAACAATTTGTTTTTAACCATCCCAGCTGCTTTTCAGATGTAGAGTAGCCATTAGTGTTTGGCAAGATAGGAGACTCTATCAGAGGAAGATTTCCCCCCTCCCATTGTCTTGAGATGAAAAAGCAGTGTGTCTCTTTAAATTCCTGTGAGTGAATTGGAGATGAGTACTGCAGCTCAGTGTGTGTGTTGTGTGCAAAGACCAAAGCAGGAGAGTTCCAGGAAGCTGAATGTTAATAAATCCCTGGGTTTGATTTGCTGTAAATGTACTTGGAGAGCTAGAGGGTTAGAATAGTGTTTCACTTTCTGTCACCTTCTAACATTGAAGTAAGGCCAGACAAACAACCATTTGTCTTCCCACCTCCCTTTTCTCTTCCAAGGCTGCCTGGGAAACTTCTCCCTTCCTGGGAGATCAAATACTTTTGATGGCTGGTGCACTTTGAGCTTTGAAGCTTAGTTGCTTGTGTGGTCCCAAAAAGAAGTAGGTCTGTCGGGATCTGAGCTGTGCAGTCTCTGGAAGAGGAGCAGGTAGCTCAGCAGAAGGAAAAACTTTCTTTGACTATCTCTTCTGGGTTTTCTTGTCTTATTTGATGGAAACAGACATTGGCCAGGTGGATTGCATTAGATGGCCATTCTTCCCCCAAGTAGTAGTTAAAGTAGCTTGTAGGTGCACAAAGAAAAGCACTTGGAGCAGCCTTTGCCCCCCCCCCCCCCCCCGAAATGTGTTTGTTTTCTTCTGCAGAGCTCTGGCTATAGGATTCTCTCTCCTCCAACATCCCTTTGTGGAGTGTGTATTTGGTAAATGAACTAAATCATCTAGATGTCTGTGGAACTTTTCAAGCCTCAAGTGCTGATTGCAAGAGTGGTTTTAGATTGATGAATGCCATCAAAACTAGGATTAGAAATCAGCTAGATGCAGATCACCTAGAGAATTTAATGAGAATTAAACTGCATATGTCAACTTGGAATAATATTAATATTGACAGTGTTTTCAATTTCTGGAAAA
Organism: Lepidodactylus listeri; assembly: GCA_029233225.1. Classification (NCBI taxonomy): domain Eukaryota; kingdom Metazoa; phylum Chordata; class Lepidosauria; order Squamata; family Gekkonidae; genus Lepidodactylus; species Lepidodactylus listeri. The sequence continues at coordinate 132,257,247 of JARCFY010000001.1, read as the reverse complement.
CAGAGAAAGGCAGAAGAGAGAAGTTAAATTTAAACATTTTCTTTAATGATAATATAATAATAATTTATATGTTATGTTTTTAAGTTTTTGTGAGTTTGTAAACTGATTTTTTAAAGAAAGAATGAATGAATGAAAGAAAAACATTGGCCTGCTCACAATTTTAAAGCTAGCACCATTTTTAGCTCATGGGGTAAAATTTCTGCTCGTGAGACTTAGAGGGAACATTGGGTGCAACTGCTACAAATACATATAAACAAGTGCTACTACAATCACAGGTAAACAAGTAAAAATATCATCAAAAATTAATTTCTTATGCTCAGAACAGGTATTTTATTTCAGTATTTATACCTTCAGAAGAATCCCATTTTTAGAGACAGCATATACCATGCTACCATGCTTGTTAACTTTAGACAGCAAAAGATTACTTTTGACCATGAATGTAAAATGTAAAACGAGACTCTGATCCTATAATCATTTCTTGGTATCCAGTGGAGCTGCCCTGCTTTTTGATTTCCATTCCATTTGTTCATCAAGTGAGCTTTGTATGAGAAGGCCATTAACAAAAGCGACAGGACATTTTGGTATGCTCTGGTTTTACATACAACATCCTGCTGTCCTGACAGCTTTTATCAGGACCCAAATTTGTCAAATATTTGCACTAGGGTGTGATTTAAGTAGCACTTTAAAAGCAGTTGGTAACCCAATCTCCTCCCTGCTGTTGACGTCAGTAACACAGCAGGAATCGGAAGGCTTGGAACCCAGTCCAGTTTTTCACATGCTTTTTGACTGACCAGTACAGCTCTGTGATTTGTGTTTGGTTTTTTTATGCTAAAGCTAGCAATTAAAATTGCTATTCCATATGCAGAGCAGATCAGAAGTGGGCAGGCAGATTTGACATTTAATTATGAGTAATGTAATTTGGAGAAACATTTGGATCATACCTGAAATAGCAATGTAAATGTCTGTGGATAGCTTTTATCACACTTGGAGTTTTTAAGCAGCTGCCTCTATAAAGATCAATTAGCATTAAATAAAAAAGAGAGGAAAAAAACACAGGACATACAAAAATATATATTCAAGCAGGTTCATGCAATCATTTCATAGCCTTCCCTTTCATTTTAAGATGTAGGAGTAATGGTCAGTCTTGACTGAAGGAAATGGGATGGACCATATTTTTTTGTTAACTTCTCTGCTTAATTATGTCACTGCCTCTTCACACACTATGGGTTCTTTCACTTGGTTGATCTCGATTTGTAACAACTTTCTCTGCTCACATCAGTTTTTGTATTTTGATCATAAACAGTGTGATCTCCCCCTCATATTTGCTGAAAATCTATGTTTGTTTAATAATCTAAAATGGAATTAAAGATCTTCTTTACCACTAGTGTGGAATCTGTTTGCTATTTTTGAGGCACTTTTGTTCAGTTGGTTATTAAATGCCTCAAAGGCTTCCCACCACCACTAGAACGTAGATAAGAACGTTATAATCCCTGTACATAATTTGAGCCCAGCAGAAACTTACAAGCCAACAGTTTTTTTCCAGGAGATAATCTTTCATGAGTCAAAGCTCACTTTTGCATGCAAAGTTTTGTGAGCTTTGTCACACAAAAGTATGTACCCTGAAAAAAATGTTGATCTCTAAGATGCTACTGGGCATGAATTTTGCTCTACTACTACAAACTAACGTGGCTATCCATCTGAAGCTCTTTATATAACATTCTGGCAAGAATGGACCTACTGGGGATCACAGCAGCGAGCTCTGTCCCATGCTTAGGCCCACTAACTGGAATATGTGCAAAGGTCCTACATGGATACAGCTATGCACATGTAGAATTCTCTTCCCTCAGCAGTGAAACTTACCACTTGTAGGTCAAGGCTGTTATGGGTGCTGTCTACTCTCTCCCCAGAATGTCACATGAAAGACATATATGTCTGTTGTTTTTATCTTTGATGCATCCTCTGCTCTCTGAAAAAGTCTTTTTGGAGGCTCAGATCACCCTCTGCGACAGACTGAGATGGGTGGGTGCTCCACTAAGAAGTTTCCCCCCCCCCAACTGAAACTTCTAAGATTTAGAAAATTTGCCTTTAATTTTGCTTAATTATGAACTTTAAAGCGTCATCCTATTGACAAAACTATGAAATCTGAGTACATGAAACAAAGTGTAAAATGTAAAAATCTAAAATTCTGTCCTATGTAATGAGAGATATTTATGACACAAACATTTCAATAAACAAAAAAAATGGGTTATGTTCTAGACAAAATGGAACAAGTTTCAACCTTACAGTTTGAGTAGAACAGATCTGGGCATAACTAATGTCACATTCAAATTCATTTTCTCATCTGTTGACATGGACATACCAGTTAATAGTATACACACAAGTATATATGGGCACAAGTACTGCATATTTACAAGCATGACAGGAATGTTACTAAAGAAGCAGATTAAACTAGAGATATTGCTGCGATAGCTTTGAATTATATTTTATTTTATGACAGAGCTTTACTAAGATTTTAAGTAATTCTGTATCTGGTTTCAGCTTGTATTTGGTAAAACACACACCCTACTATGAAAGCAAGATTAGCAATAAATAAAAAGCTAAGGTTTCGGTCCCTGCTTCTTTTTTGTTTCTAATCTTAGTAACTTGGGTTTTTTTGTCAGGCTTATTTTTGCTATGTATATCTCCCTAAATAATGTAGAAATAAGCGGTGGCTCTGAATTATAAAACTATTTTTGTCAGAAGAGACATCGACTCAAACTAGATTTATGATTAGCTTGGAAAGGTGGTTTGCTCTCACTGTGAATTACAGGAATGCATTCTACAAAAACCAGCTGTATTCCCCATAAGTTTATCTTAGTTTCTCCAGTAGAAATATACTGCAGTTTTGGGAAGAAAAAAGCAGGAGAAATGGGCTCTTATTTATACTTTTTCCCCCCAGACTTGTCCTTGTTGGTACCTTATGCGGTATGATCATAATTGGCAAAACATTTCATGTACAACTCTACTTAGATCATGTAGCTGATTTGTTCAGAAGAATGATTTGAAGCATTTACGAGCATGTCCCTCATCTTTTCAAACTGTTCTGTCAAGTTTCAGAAAATCATTTTCAAATAACTAAACTTTAATTTTTGAAAGTGCTTTACTGTGTTTGGTGAAAATGAGTGAGATTAAGTTCATAGTTACACAAGGGTTGTATTGAGTTGTACAAGTCATGCATCATTGTGCTCTTCCCCTTTCCAGAGGTCCTTCCTCAGTTCTGTCTGTGTTTGGAGTTATCGGACAATCCCTCATTAGTTCCAGATTGGAATGTATAAGAACTAACAAGGGCTTACATTACAACACTGACAGCTGCTACAAGACTTTGATAGAGAGCAATTGTAGTGAGCAGTGTACATTTTGATAATTGATGAAAATACTCTTTAAGTAAGAGCCATTTTGAAAGATGAGCATGGATATGCAAGCATCATCGTTGACTGCTGTTCCTTTCTGGAATTACAGTGCTGCCAAATTATACTGATGGCAGATGTCTAAATAACCACTAATGAAATGGTATTTGCTTTGATTTACAAAAATTTGTGTTGATGCTTCAACATTCTTAAAGTTGACTCTTATTCTGCATGAGTTGTTGGATAATCAAGCTTTGAACTACAATAATTATTATTCCTCTTTTAAATTTCTCCCTTATTGCCTATATTTGATAGTCATTATATGTTAATAGCATAATATGAATTCCATAATAAGTAATCAAATTATCATCTTTTGTGACACTGTGGGAAGGATTGCGGTAGATTTTTAAAGGATTTGTAGTTTAATCAATAAATGCCTCAGCCACTTTGTGGATCAATAGACCAGTGGCAGAATGAAAGCAAAATCCTCTCCCAAACAAATTCAAGTCCTTCAAAGGCCATTGGGACAAAGTACCTTACTGACATACATCTGTGGGTTCGGTGATTGCCTACTGTAAGGTTAAAGTTTGATGTGATTATTTAGAGCAGCTGCAGTCTGACAGGAAGCTTCACTTTGTACAAAGAAAGAAAGAAAAAAACATGATGAAGCACAGCATAAATGAGAGTCAAATCACATCAATGGGATGGGTGAAGAGTGACCGTTTAATTGTTGCTGGATTTTTCAGGCTTTTGTATTACCAGTCCTGGCATAATGTCAGCTGGGTTTCTCCTTTGACTTTGTTATGATGTCTGTCTTCCCACTTTATTTGTTGATTTTTCGCACAGAGATAGGATAAGTCTGTAGTGAACTGTGTATGAATAAGTTCGTAAAACAAACATAAGACAGTAGTAAATACAACATGACCAACATTTTCTGGCTCATCACATATACACAAAATGCAAGGCAGGAGGGAGTTTGCATAATCTCTAGGAAGACACTGATAATTTAGAAGGCGGGGTGGACACCTGGGACTATGAGCTCATGAGAACTCTGGCATTATGCAACAAGGGTACCAGTGTTGTGTAGTGATCTATGATGAGGGAAATACGGGTTCAGCTCCCTCCTCATCTGTGAGTTCACCAAGGGACAGTCAATATATCTTAGTTTCTCCTACTTTGAAGGGCTGTTGTGAGTACAAAATTGAGGGCCATGTATAGCACTATGAGGGCATTTGAAGAACAGCAGACTAAATGTGGGATAAATGGATCATTACAAGTTTTGTAGTAAGGTAATACCTTGAAATGAATGCAAATGTGAAGGTTAGGTGGAAAATTGTATTTATTTTTTTGAATATTTTTTCATTGCTTTTCTCTTGTACCAAGGGTTTGGCCATAAAGTAAGACGTGCACAACAGCAACAAGTCTGTAGTGTTACCACCCACGTTCTAGAGCTGTATCCAGTCTCTTGGGCAGCGTTTTATTCAAAGTAGATTGTAGTGATTTCAGCAAAGTCTTCTTTGCATATTTGCAAAGAAGTATAGCCTTTTAGATCATTGGATGCACCTAAAGAGAAAATGTGCACAGTTCTTCCAGGTTTTTGTTGTTTATTTTAAATAAGAATGGAATAGATACCAAAAAAATAGATAAAAGTTTATCAGCATGAAGGAATTTAACTCTCCTTTTTCCACATTAGAAATGGATGTAAGATAGATGTGAATTTATAAAAATGTGTAAAACTACATCAATCACTTTTTTGTAATCAGATATATTGTATGTCTGGACAGTAATCATTTCAGAGCGGTCAGTATGATACTATTGAGGTTGCTGCCTTAATGCCAGATACGTCAACCATCCAGATTCTTTCATAATTAGGGATTACTGCACAGCACATCAGTTACCCATCTGTCAAGAAACCTGCCATCTTGTTTTTTAAAAAAATAACAGTCCTATTCTAAACAGGAAAAGTTTAATCAAGTTAAAGCAAAGGAAAACATTAGGCTGAAACTGATATAATTTGTGATTTTGTTTGTTGGCAAGAAATGAAGAAGAGTAGGTTTTTATACCCCACTTTTCTCTACCTTAAGGAGTCTCAAAGTGGCTTACACTCGTATTCCCTTCGTCTCCCCACAACAGGCACCTTGTGAAGTAGGTGGGGCTGAGAGAGTTCAGAACTGTGACTGGCTCAGGGTCACCCAGTAGACATCATGTGGAAGAGTGGGGAATCAAACCAGGTTCTCCAAATTAGAGTCTGCATTCTTAATCACTACACTACACCACACTGTACTATACTGTACACTACTGCATACATCAAATTAAAAATATGTAAACCCTAAGGGTCATTTGTTACCTGATAAAGCAACACATACATCTTCCATTATAGCCTGGTTTTGACCTTCCATTTCACATTGCTTGTGAACCAATTTTACTTCTTGAACAGTGGAAGCATTTCTGCCACAAAGATTGTTTTGAAGCTCCCTACTTTAATATTATGCTAATATAGGAAGTGTAGTTGAGATACCTGGTATAAGTGGATTCATAAAAGCGGAGGGGCTTGTAATATCATGTTGCTATCTCATATCTTCTTTCTTTCTTTTTTACCCTGAGGTTAGGTTGGAAGAGACTGATTGTCCCAATAGGGCGAGGGGGAGTCCTTTCGGTCCCGGGAGTCTCCAGGCGCATGCACGTAGCGCGCATGTCGTGATTGCATCACCCAGAAGTGACGTAATCGTGTTGGGCACGCTGGGGGTGGGACCTCTCAAATTCAAGGGAAAACCATAGAGTTTTCCCTTGAATTGTAGAACGTCCCCCCGAAACGTGCCCGACATGATTACGTCACCTCCGGGTGATTTAATCGCGCTGGGCACGTCCTTGGAGCCTGGCAATTTGGGGGTGGGGTTCCCCCTGGCAGCCCAATCTGGGCTGGCGGAAAACGGGCCGCTGGAGCGGGGGATTCCCCGCCCCCTGGGGGGACTTGGGAACCCTGTGGTCCAAAGTTATCCAGTATGTTTCATGGGAACAGGTATATGTACCTTGGTTACCATAGTTCTAGTTTAACATTATACCACACTGGCTTCCTAACTTTTAAAACTTTAAAACTTTTAAATTTCCTAACTTTTAACTCCCATTTGGGTGGGAGGAGCTGAGGTGAAATGAGGTGAAATGAACTGAGGTCTATGGTTCTGAATTTCAAGGACTGAAATTCAGTGAGGTGGATCCTACCCCTATCCTTCCACTCCACTGAAGCCTTACTATAGCCTAAAGAGCTCCCCACCACCATTCAAGTGGCTCTTGAATAAGAAAATGGTTGGATCCACTCTGCTGTGTCAGGAAGGTAGCACCTGATGCTACAGGACCTTTCTACCCTTCTTTAAGGTTAATTATTTCTGCATATAGGCAAGTTTTACTAGCTGAGAAACCTGAACCCCAATTCATCATATTTAGCAATGGGCTAACACTGTTTGGATTGATTTGGAATCACTTTACTTATTAGCTTTCCTTACAGATGTTTAGAAAAGGCTTGTCTGTTTGGTCTTCTCCAGTATTATCTCTCCCAACATAATACCACTGTGTGAGTCACTGCCTCGATTTGAGGGTGTCCTTTCAGTCAAGTCTAAAACCTAAACCAGAACCTTTTAGGATTGAGCACTGGTAAATTTTTCTTCCTTACACTCAGGCTCAAATTGGTAACTCTGATATGTATATATCTCTTCTGATCGCCCATTATGACATGTATCTCACAAAGTGATCTCTGGTATGCTGCAGCGTATTTCTTAGATTCCACAAGATCCTTATTTCTGTTATTGTCACTAGCCATTTTTAAAGAGATGTTGCTGATTAATAAATAGTGCAGGATGGAATTTATAAAGGAATTTATGGAGGCTGTCAAGGTCAAAGTCTTTGTTTTGTTTTGTTTTAAAGGATAAGACAGTTTCCATATGTACGCAATGTTATGTATACATGATACTATGCTGGAACACAAGTTGTACAATGCTCATATTTCTTTTCTTGTTTTTTGGTGAATGGAAGAAAGATGGTTGCTAATCGAAGATAGAGATGCTGGCATGTTTGCCTTTAATTTAGCTACCATCCAGCGGTTCATTTTAAAGATTCGTGAATGAGAGGGGTTCCCCCCACACACACACACTTTAGCACAGGATGTCTGCCTCTTTTGCTCCCATGATTGTACATCAAGATATTTCATACAGTTATTGGTTTTGGCACTGAATGAATGAAGAGTGTTAGAGCAACTGTATAGTAACCTTACTAAATTAATACACAACCTCCTGCACTAATGTTACTTTTTTGCCGTAAGGTTCTAGGGTTGCCATCCTCCAGGTGGGGACTGAAGATCTCCCTGAATTAATACCGATCTACAGAGATTAGTTTCCCTGGAGGAAACAGCTGCTTAAGAGTGTGGACATGTGCCATTATACCCCACTGAGGTCCCTCTCTTCTGAACACTTCTCAAAACTCCACCTTTCTCAGGCTCCACAGCCAGAGCTCCAGGAATTTCACAACCCAGAGTTGGCATTCCTAAGTGTGACCCTGCCTTGGCTGGGAGGGAGGGGTATAAATTGAATAAAAGTATTTATTTATTTATTGCATTTCTACCCCATCCTTCCCACCACAGCAGGCTCAGGGCAACTTACATAAACATTTTAAAAACAGAATAAAAACATATAACAAATTCTAAAGTGCTATACATGGTAAGGCTCTGATTTTAAGTTAAGATGTTATATGGGGTTCTCACGTGAATGTGTTTACTCAGATACAGGAATGTACAACAATGTGCTTTTTTCTGTGCTACAAATGGTTTGGGTTCTCCCATTTTCATTGCTATTCAGATTGTTATGTGTTTGCAATGTATACAGTACTTACACACACACTCATGTGGGTGTTTCATGTTCAGTGCTGTTGAAAATACATATATTCTGGAGGGAAATAATCTATATAAGGAAACAAAATAGCATGAAAATAAACATGTATAGATTTGGGCTATTTGTATTTAACTAGAAGGCTTGCCAAATTTGACAGCATCCCTATTCAGAAGTTAGTTCGGTAGTTTAGTTGGACATTACTTCCTAATAATTATGCATAGGGTTAGAGATGTGAAAGGTCAGTAGAATTCTGGAAAGACACAGCATACTGTTTTTGGACTTTTCAAGTTTTCCAATGAGGAAAAAGTAGAAATTTGGAGAAGCACTGGAAAAAAACCCACAAGTCTATGAAATACTTTCTGCTTTGGAAATTGTGAAATGCTTTTTAAGGCATGGTTTTAATCACTCCAAAAATGCATAATGAAGTTTTTTTAAGTATTCTTCAGCATTAGATAATCATTTATGTGTAGACTATAGACCTATGCAGTGTTTTCAAGAGTATTTATTAAAGTATTCGAAAGCTTCGGCAAGTAGATAAAATTGGGAACCACTGTTAAGAAAGTGGGCACACCTAATCCTCGGATAATTAGGTGTTAGTATCTGAGTTTCATCTGTCAGCGCTGGCTAATTAAGTTGGAAGATCTTGCACAGGAATTCATCCCGATCTCCTGCAATGAAGCAGCCTGCCAGGCGGTGGCGGTGTGGAGCTGAGAAGGAACGGAACGAACACTGAGCCCGGAACATGACTCGTCAAAAAAGCCAACAGAAAGACCAAGTTATATGTGTTGTCTTCCCTTCCCCCACTGAATTGAATTGTTAGTCCCTTGTCTTCAACAAATTGTAAATCGCTGCGAGCCCGCCTGCGTGTGGGAAGCGGCGATCAATAAATCGAATGTATAAATAAATAAATAAATGAATAAATAAAGTATGAGTAATTTTTTCGTTACTGTGCTGTATTTGTATAATACATATTATTTTCAGTTATAAAATTTAACTTGAAATTCAGGTATTCTGCTAGCCCCATTGCCATTATGTGAGACTATTTCTGTCCAAAAAAGTGAATTCTTTCTTTTCTACTTTTACTTTCCCCTCCTCGCAGATGTTTAAAACTAAGATCCATATGCTGAAGTGGCTTAGAGTCCAGCGATTTGCATCTCTCTCTCTCTCTCTCTCTCTCTCTCTCTCTCTCTCTCTCACACACACACACACACACACACACACACACACTGGATATATTTGTAATTTTGCTGGTAGAAAATTAAGCCATTTATATTTAAATGTCATAAATATTCTGAGCATACAATTTTATTTGCTAACTATGTTACAAATGATGTATTATGATGTTAAAACAGTAATATAAGTTTAGGTTTGATAAGAAAGTAAGTACCACATATATTTCAATTCCCCTCCCCCTTTTCAGTTTTTTTCAAACAGAGGGAGAGAAGGCCCTCCTCCCCCACCATGGCTTCAAAATTTCCATAACTTTTACTTCTCTGCAGCAGCTAAGGGAGGACAAGTGTTATGGTGTTGAATCACCCAGTGCAAGACTAATGCTCTATCCAGTTTTAACAGATAGGGTTGCCAGTAGGGTTGCCTATTACAACTGTTCTTCCACTATTACAACTGATCTCCAGGTGACGAAGGTCAGTTTCCCTGGAGAAAATGGCTGCTTTGGAGGATGGACTCTGGCATTATATCCTGGTGATGTCCCTCCCCTCCCCAAACCCTGCCCTCCCCAGGCTCCACCCCCTAAATTTCCAGGTATTTCCCAGCCCAGAGCTGATAACCCTAGTTGCCAGGCTGTAGCTGGAACCCCTGGGAGCATTTTGCACTGGTGTGCCAGCATTATGCCAGTGCACTGACATCACTTCCAGAGAAAACTGGAAATGGCATCATGGGAGATTTTAGGAGTGAGTGTTTGTAAATCCTAGAAAATTCTATGATGTCGCTTCCCTTTTTTTGCAAGAAGTAATACCAGCACATCATTTCAATGCCACTATGTGCCCACTTTTCCTCTCCATTTCCTCCCACGCAGGCTTCAGGTAGTGGTGGTAGGGTTGCCAGGTCCTTTTCTTCTCCTGGTGGAGGGTAGGGGGTGGGAGCTTCCTGGGAGTGGAGGGGTGGGGTGATGTCACTATGTGCAAAATCCTTGGCAGGATGATGTCATGTGAAAGTGACATCATCACACTGGAAACCACATAGCAATGCTCTGGTATTTTGGGCAAATATGGGTAACCATAGAGTTTTGCCCAAAATACCAGTGTCACCACAGGACATCCCCAGCATGATGATGTCACTTCCATATGATGTCATCATTTCGGGAATGTTGCGGCCGGCCATGGCTGTTGGGAGTGGGGTTCCTCCCCCCGGCCAGCTGGCCAGCAGTGGGCTAGAGCCTGTAAAATTGGGGGATGCCCTGCTCCCATCTGTGGGCTGGCAACCCGAACTGGTGGGCAACAAATAGGATAGTCAGGAGGAGGGGTCCTGCTATAGTGGGAGAACTGGCAACACTAGTTACACAGCATGTGTATTTCGGCAAAAAACCCACAGATGTTATTGGGGGGGGGGGAGGTCTGTTTTAGCAACAGACATGCAAACTCTATAATGCTTATTTTCAGTCTCTGGTCTTTAATACTTAACTCACTAACACATTATGTGTCAGTTCCTACGTGCTGCACAAGAGCTAATGGATGGTAGAAGAACTGATGGAGGTAATAATCTGTGAATACAGTTGAATGTAGAAAATAAGAACCTGGGGGGAATTGTATCTATTTTTTCAGGGTAATATAGGAATATAACTTCTCTGAGGAAAATTCTACTAATGTGTCAACTGTATAAGTTGCGCACTAAAATATAATTTAGACTATAAAACTGACTATACTATATAGAATCTGTGATTTGATTTATAGGGGATTTTAAAATAATAGCCATAATATTGAACTACACAGGAGAAATCAGAGTGGCCCTTGATAGTATCTCTGTAATGAATATAGTAATTATTGCATTTTAAATATTCACAGCCTTTTTCACAGCCACATAATCCACTACTCACTGATACACGTTAGCATTATGTGTACAGCTATTCTGGCATAGCCCTATATAGCTAAAGTGGAATACGTGCTTAGTATAATAGTGGAACTAATCTGATAGGCTTCCTAACAAAATGAACCCATTTTACTTTATATAGAATGCTACCGTTAATGTGTTTGCACCAACAAATCTTTTATACTTGCTTATTTTTTAGATTAGAAAGTAGCATTTTAAAAGAAGTGAAATAAACTACAAGAATCATGTCAGGTACACACTTTTAGTCTGACCTACCAGATAGCTTGTTGTGAAGATAAATAGGATGCAGGGAAAATCTAGAACACCATGAGTTTCGGGAAGGAAAGGTAGTAGGAAAATGTAAGAAAATTCATACATGTGGAAAAGAGACAGAAAGAGAGATCTGTTTGTGGAGCATTATGTTATGTTTTGTTAATTTTCTTAAAGTGAGGAAGATCATATTCTATGGTTATTGTCCCTTGTATTGGTAGTTATTCATAACATCAAAGCATTCCTTCTGTGCTTTGTTGCTGTTGACATGACTTTTTACTTCACCTTCTCCTGCTGTTATGGACCTTTGGACCCTCTATGGCTGCTATTTTTCTCTCTGATACCAATGATGATGTTGGGTACTCCATAAGGAAAGGACATGGTAGAGCAGGAGGGGAGAAGTACAAGTTTTTCTTTCTTGATAGCTGTTGCTGGCAAGGAATTTGACTGATGTTTGGAGTTGATGTGGGGTGGGAGCCAAAGGGCTTCATGAATAAGATAAACGACTGCAGGTTAAAGTCCATCAGCTTGAAAAGACCATAAACTAAGTTATAGTGCTTTCCTCATGGCCTGACTTTCATCCACATTTTCCAAAACAAATATAGACTAGATATACATTTCCAAAAGTTTGCCTTCTAGGGCTACATTTTTTAATCTTCAACAATCCAGTTTAAAGTAGTAGTACAGCTGCCATTTATTTTTAAAGGTATTCAAAAGGCAGACACTAATGAGGCTTTTTTAAATGAATGGCTTCTGGCTGGCAAAACATTTACACAATAAGATATTAAATGAAAGCGCCGTTTTAGATAGTGGTAAACTGGTTTGGGCCCTCATGCAAGACACAGTGTGTCTTGTATGGATAATGATCCAGGTAATGGGGGTTCTAATGTATTAACCTTCTGAAATAGAAAAGCAGTTATAAGCAACTGACACTGAGGGGAAAAAAAACATTTGCATAGAATAATTTCTGCTTCCTGGCTTTTTAAATAAAGATTTATTGATCAGTCTTTAGTAGAATAATGTTTAATCTACTGATCCTGGAAGAATAATCAGACTATATGCAGTTTATAATTTGAAAAGGAAATTAATTTAAAATGGAGCAAAGTTGTATTTCTGGATAATAAACCCACCCTTGTAGTCAAAAGTAATCATGGAAAGTCTAATTTAAATATGAGGCATGCAGCTATTAAAAGGGATCATAGGGCAAAGAGATGGGAAATTGATGTTAAAATGAAGAGTTTTCAGTTACATGAAGCCCACAACAATCTTCTGGCTTCCAGCAAAGAATGTTTGTATTTACTTTGATGCTACTTTAAACTGATTCAATTATCTTTCTTTGTAGCAACGATTTGACTCTGAAGATAGCTTGAAATGTTGCACAGAGCTCTGTTTAACAATGATCATTCAAATTATACATTATGTTACTGCAGTGTAACCTGAATGGATGGCTTTCATTAATGCTTTGTAGTTTGTATAATTTCTCTCCTGTTTATAAACTGAGTGTTTTGTTGTTGTTTTTTCTCAGAACTGCAGGACATTTTGCAGGTCAGAGTCCTCCACCAGTCAAGTATGAAAGAATTTCATTCTTCAAGTGTTTTATGAGCTGTTGTTCTGAGGGTTTTAAAGACTGGTGAAACAATAGTATATGATTCTATAGAGAAGATTATTTAATGCAGGAGTTACCCTTAAAAAACTTAAATAGGTCTATTTAACAACTAGGATAATCGAAGAGCAATAAAGCACAGCTAGTTATCTTTTCACTGTATGTTTCTCCCCCCCCCCCTTTTTTTTTTAAAAAAAAAATTCCATTCACTGTATGTTTCTGGATGAAGATAGTTAGTAGGGTTGCTAACATAAAGTTGGGAAATTCATGAATATTGGAGGTGGGGTGTGTGTGGGAAGAGCAGAGTTTGGGGAGGGAGCTCAGCAGGGTTGAAATGCCACAGAGTGCCCCCTCTGAAGCTGCCATTTTGTCCAAGGGAACTGATCCCTGTAGTAGCAACCAGCAGAAGACTGTGGGGGCAGGGACATGGGTAGCAGCCATCACTGATGGTGTGATGTCACTTTCAGGTTTCCACGAAAGTGACAGCACACCTCTCTAGGAATCACTGGAAACTCTATAGTATGATAGTACCATATGGTATGACTGTCCCATGATAGGTATTGCCACAGAGTTTCTGGTGATTCCTAGAGAGGTTTTCCTAGAAGTGATGTCACACCATTGGACTGATAGCTATATTTAATTTTTAAAAAACTCTCCTGCTCTCAGCAAGAGCAGATAACAGGAACTGGAAGGCCTGGCAACTCTGCTGTAATTCAGAAATGAGCTGTAATTCTAGGAGAACTCAAGGCCCACCTGGAGGTTGGTAATCTTAACAGAAATGTCTAATCTACATTAGTGATTGCTGAAATGAAAACGTGGAATATGAGTTGTTCCAGATTAACCAGAGACAGGTTATTTTCAGTAGTGACACTTTGCCTGCAGAATGCCCTTTCCCTGGAGGCTGGCCTGGCACGTGCTACCCTCCTTTAGGCATGAGGCCAAAATGTTTTTTGTTTATCCAGGCTTTTAACTGAGGAGTTGATGTTTTATCACCATTTTAATAGTATGTTTTAGCCTGGAAACTGGGCTGCTTTTATATCCATGCTTTTTAGTGGTCTGGTTGGTAGTTTTATGCAAGGTTTTAATTTTGTTTACTGTTTTATGCTTTTATTATGCTTTCTTTTGTAAGCCACCTTGGGCAGCTTCCCTGAAGAGATAGCATAATGATTCTCTAACTAAGTAAATGACGCAGAACAAAAATGTGTTCTCTTGGTTATGCTGTACAGAATTATCAAGAAGTCTGGCAAACAATAAGACCTTTTCCTGAGTTTGAATTCAGTCTCTTGTACCATGAAATCATGGGCTGGATCCTATGAATCTGTTCCACTAACAGAGCCTGACTCAGCTCAAGGAGCCTTCTTCTGATGCAAGAGGTATATTCTACTGGAGCAAGGTCCCTTTTTCCTGTAAATGGCTCCTCCATTAATAGAATATATTCATAGGATCTACATTCATGGTACATGGCTTCCTGGAAAAATGTGTAAACTTAAGGGATGGAAAACCTTGTTAATTGATCTGGAATGCTCCCACATGCTGGTTACCCACTCTCACTTAGAATTCCCCTTCCCCCTATAAATGTGCTTTGAAAAAATGAAAGAAATCTGTTCTTTTTTTTTTTTTTACCAGTACTTAACCATGTCAGTGGTGTGCACAATAGTTCAAAGTATTAAGTTGTATAAGAGCCACATGTAGTGGTTCACATTTAGCTGTGAGGTGGGAATACTCCATCCTTACCCTTTTAAGTATATTGCAGGACTGAATCTATTTAATAGAATATAGTACTACTACTGAAATTAGCACCATTTAAGTACCTAAGGGATACAACTTCATGTAAATTGTGTTATGAATGAATTTTGTTCCTCAGCTCACATACATAATGCCAAATGAATTATTATGAAGGGGTATACTGAGCAACCTTGACAAAGTTAAAATATTTTGCAGGTTTCCAGTCACATCTGGTCCAATGATGTCATTTCTGGGCTTAGAGAGATAGCCATTAACTATGATATACTTTACTTATAAACACAGGGCTTCCTTTCTTGGAGTCATGTGAATGCTTTACATTTAATTGTGCAATTAACTTTATACAAGACAGACAACTTTCAGGCCCCCCACATTGACTCAAGACTATAGCATAAGGTGTTAGTTTCACAAATTGCTTGATCGTAATAGAGAATAGGAAAATCACTTTCTCCAACAAAGAATGTTTGAGCTAATAAATCCACGTAGCCTAAAAATCTGTATTTGAAAAAAACCCTACAAGAAGACACTTGGAATACAATTACAAGTTCTGCATTTTTAAAACCCTGGGGACAATTCTTCTACAATGTGGACAATTTTTGTCAGTGTCTTGAATTAGGCTTCACCCAGTAGCACACTGCTTACAGGAGTGTCTCAGATATTTTAGGTGTGATATGCAAATGGGTTAAGTTCTGTTGTATTTTCAGGTAGCCCACAAGATTATGATCAAAATAATTATTAAAATCCCGAGGAGCTAGAGGTTTCCTTAAAGTCTGCACTATATGCTTGTGATGCACATACCACTACCCAAACAAGGGATGAGAGGCTTGCAGGAGTATGCTGTGAGCAAAAACCTTGCTCCTTCACAGAATAGCACCAACGCTAATGTACTGTGAGACCCTGACTACACCAGTACAGTACAGTACTTTTTCAGGATCCAGGGTACACACCAAACAGCCACTGCCTTCTTAAAACAATGAAGAAAATTTATTGAAAGAAAAGAAACAGTAAAAAAAAATACAAGTATCAGTGCAGGTTCAAGTTTCCAAGGTACACACACACACAAAAATCTAAATAACCTAAACTATACTCCTTCCAAGTTACAGGAGGAGGCTCAACTTACAGGCCTAAAAATAAGTCTTGTAAAGGCAAGATCAATAACACCTTCTTCCAGTCAATCAAAGTTGATAGAAAACTGGAACAAAAGGCCTGCAAAGAAGCATGCTTTAGCAAAGTAAGGAGCACAGAGCTACACACCCTTCCTTCATATCAAGCTTGCTTCTCTAACCTGGTCTTCTCAAGCCAATTATACAGTTACCTTGCGATAATCAAGATAATGAATTAATGGTCTTCACTAGGGGTGTGCATTCGGATCTAACCAAGCCAAAAATATACCTGAAAAATACCTTATTGGTATTTTTTGGCTTTCCGGTATATTTTGGTTTCACAAATGTATCTGGGTTTTTTCAGGAAAACTGGAAAAAAATCCCAAGAAAATCCCAGTTATATTCAGGAATTACCAGGAGATCCAAAAACAGCTGAGAGGCAGGAGCAGATTGTTCCTGCCTCTCAGCTGTTTGTCAGGTTTCTACTGTAGTCCTTTTCAGGGGTCATTTCGTAGAGAAAGAGGTGCAGGAGCTCATTAGCATAACTCATTAGCATAACTCATTTGCATATGCCACACCCCCTAACATGCTGGAAGTGTGTCAGAAGGCAACACCCACCCCTCAGGCTCCACTCCGCAGATGAGTGAAACTGACCTGCTCTTCCTCCATTCCCTTCCCCATCCAATACTTTGTGCAATAAAAATAAGCGTAAAGAACACACCCTCATTCTCTTCCTGCTCCCTTGAAACCACCAGGTTTTAAGTAGACTTGAGATACCCAGGACATGTGCACCACCCATCCCTTTCCCTTCCCCTCCCCACAACAAGACACCCTGTGAGGTAGGTGGGGCTGAGAGAGGTCTTTTGAGAACTGCTCATGAGAGAACAGCTCTGAGAGAACTTGTGACTGGCCCAAGGTCACACCAGCAGCTGCATGTGGAGGAGTGGGGAATCAAACCCAGTTCTCCCAGATTAGAGTCCAACTCCTGAACACTACACCAAACTGATGGGGTGGAAGCTGCTGAAGGGTTGGTGAAATTTCTCCAGTACTTATGTGCCATGTGCCCAAATTTATATGCCACCTTGAGCAAGTCTCTGGAAAAGCAGCACACAGTCATAAAAGGAACAATGATAAAATTATCAATATTAAAACAAAACATTAAAAACAATAAAGACCCTAGCAGGGCTTTCCCTGGGGCGCTGCGCCTCTGCACTGCTCGGGGAAGCCGAGGAGGGGGCGGGGCTTGGTCCTATGTAGGCCTGCCAAGTCCCCCGCTTGGGCGGGGGAAACACCGATTTTTAGAGCTTACCTCCCGCTTTTCCAAAGATGGCCACCGGGGGGACTAAATGGCTGCCTTAAAAGGGAAATGTCTGCAGAGA
Source organism: Lepidodactylus listeri (assembly GCA_029233225.1). Taxonomy (NCBI): domain Eukaryota; kingdom Metazoa; phylum Chordata; class Lepidosauria; order Squamata; family Gekkonidae; genus Lepidodactylus; species Lepidodactylus listeri. The sequence goes on along the minus strand of JARCFY010000001.1, from coordinate 132,239,841 downwards.
GCCTGCCCTGCAGTAAAAAGCCTCGCCAGACATTTCCCCTTTAAGAAGTCAGCAAGAGAGCTTCTTCCACAGCAAGAGAGCCCCGCCCAGAGATTAAGGAGGGACTGAAGGAGCTGCTTTTGCATGTGGCTGGCAAGGTGAGTTTCTCTTCCAGCTCTTTTCATTCTCTCTCCCTTTCTTTTTTCTGTCTGTCTGTCTGTCTCTCTCTCTCTCTGTCCCCATCCAGCAGAGGTCTATCAGTGGCTATTATAGCCACAAGGTCTAAATGGAAGTAAGTGCCTCTGCCAGTTTTTTCCCCTTCTCTCTCTCTCCCTCTTTCTTTCTTTTTTCTGTCTGTCTGTCTGTCTCTCTCTCTCTGTCCCCATGCAGCAGAGGTCTGTCAATGGCTATTATTAGCCACAAGGTCTAAATGGAACCCTTTGTCTGGGGCAGTGAGGCTCTGCATTCTTGGTGCTTGGGGGGCAACAGTGGGAGGGCTTCTGGAGTTCTGGCCCCGCTGCTGGACCTCCTGAGGGCACCTGGTATTTTTGGCCACTGTGTGACACAGAGTGTTGTACTGGATGGGCTGTACTGGATGGGCCGATCCACTGTGGCTTCTCTCCTGTTCTTATGATACGAAAATCATATTTAGCACTTGTGTAGCACTTAGGGCTTCATATTCTGCCGAGATGAGGAAGGATTCAGTAGGGCCGTTGCTCAGTGATAGAGCATCTGCTTGACATGCAGGAGGTATCAGCCTCTTCAGCTAAAAAAGGATCAGGTAATAGGTGATATTAAAGATCTCAGCCTGAGACCCTGGAGAGCCACTACCAGTCTGAGTAGTCAGTACTGACCTTGATGGACCAATGGCCTGATTCAGTATTAGGAAACTTCATGAGTTCATGTGTCAGCATGTGGAAGCAACATCACAGGATGTGACATCACAAAATGATGTCACTTCCTTTCTCCTGGCTCCACTCCCAAAGTCTCCTGGCTCCACCCCCAAAGACCCCAGATATTTCCCAAGTTGGACTTGGCAGCCCTAGTCCTATGCCCACCCCCTGGGCTCCTCACTCCCGGAGCTGCGCTCCTGGGCGCTCCCGCTCCAACAGACCCTTGGTCCTTTTAAAGTTTAAAAGGACTGCAGAAGACAGCCTGAGGATCAGCTGTGCTGGGGAAAGCAGACTGTTCCAGCTGGCTTGGTTTAGGGCTGGCTTTTTGTGCCGCCCAGTTTAAAATGGGCTGCAGGAGAAACCAACCCCAGAAGCTACTGTCCCACAGGGAGCAATCTTCCAGCCATGGCATAGCAGATCTTGGGGCCAGCTTCTCCTGCAGTGTGGTTTTAACTGTGCTGCAGGAGAAGCCCTCCCAGCCAGGTCTGTGTGCAGCAGGGAGCAACCTCCCCACTGCACGCAGATCCTGGGGACAGCTTCTCCTGCAGCACAGTTAAAACCACACTGCAGGGCAAGCCATCCCAGCCAGGATCTGTATGTGGCAGGAAGATACCTCCCCGCAGCATGCAGGTCCTGGGGCCAGCTTCTCCTGCAGCTCAGTTTAAACTGTGCTGCAGGAGAAGCCAGGCCAGCCCCAGGGTCAGGCTAGCTTTTTTTTTTTTTTAACCGGTATATTTCCTCCTGGGTCTGTTGAACCCAGGAAAAACTGGGATTTTTGAAATTGGAAATTTTTGAAATTTTTCAGGTCCAATAGACCTGAACTGAAAAATACGGATTTTTTAAAAAATTGCACACCCCTAGCCTTTATTTGGCCATTCAACACATTAGCTTCCCTCTGCAAAATGTTTCTCCCACCTCCTTTCACATACCCAAGGTCAAATTGCTTCAGATGACCGTTAAGGATTTTCTCTTGACAGGGAGGGCACTTGAATGGCATATCTTTCAATTAAACATTTTAAAAATATTGTTAACCCTTGTGTTACATGAATATGCTGAAGTAGCAATCCATTTTCATTTTAAGTTTTAAATGTTGAACTGGAAAAAAAATCTGGTCTTTAACAGTGCATGGGGAAACAGGGGGATCTGCAAGTAACATTTTGGCAGTCTGGATGGTTCTTCACTAGTCATGAATTTATCAGCCTTTTAATCTGGAGGCTTTTAAAGTCTTTTCCCATGATGAGAATTTATATGAATGAAGATAATCTTAATGCATTCCAAGTGTCTTCTCCCATACTGAGTTACCACTGTAAGATAAAGGAACAAGTATACTACCATAACAGTTAGTACAATAAAGTCCCAAGTTGTGGTTTGATGGTTCATGATTACAGCACAATGCTGAAGGTAAACTGGTAGGGAATGGCCAGTCCCTGGCTGGAATCCACCCGAGAACACTAGGTATGCTGCTTTAAATTCTGCGGTAGAAGCGGTGGTATAAATGACGTCTCAGAATCACTCATCTACAGGTTATGGGTGTGTGCAAAGATTACATTGAAAGGAATGTGTTTTTTGGCATAATTTTAACACATGCATGATCAAAGATTTGTCTTCTTACTTTCTACAGTTACTATTCTTGGTTCCAGCAGTTTTGCTTCAGTTAAATGTTTTTTTTATTGATATAGTGCTTGCATTGAATGCCAAATTGGTGCACTGCATTAATCTACAGCATACAACTCTATATATCTCAGGTTTTATATCATCACTGCAACAAGCCAAATATGAGTAAAACTGAACATCTGGATCTGTAAGCTTCAGGGCCAAATTCCAATTTGATATCAACATGAAACTCCATTGACCTTAGTTGATTTATGAGTATGTAAGCCAGGTGTCACTTTGGAGCTTATAGTTTAGCAACCCCACTACCTGTAAATCTTCAACCCCAAATACTATCAATATGGCATTTGTAAATTCTATAAATCAGACTGCATCATCACATGTTACTAATAAGCACGAATGGTATTTGAATATGGATTTTATCCCAAAATTAATTCAAGCATAACATGGAATTAAAATAAGTATTGTAGGGAATGAGTGCATCAGGAAGAAGTGAGGTAATTAGGTAATTCATAATAGACCAGTCCTAAAACTTCTTTGTGCAGCAGATAAAGCCCTTGGATGTGTCACAATAAAACCCTCATGCTATACCATTATTACAGAGATGTTACATTAACATGGCTGTCCAGTATACTCAAAAAGTTTTGGATCCCTGTGTTTGTTTGATTTGGCTTTTTGCTCAGACCTCTAGGACCACTTAATTCTCAGTGTAGAAACATGTGTGTGCTTTTTTTCATTTCTGCTTGTTTTCATACATTTTGGTCGTGAACTTCTGATTTTTCATTGATGGCATTCCCAACTGGTTTCTTTTTCATTTTACAGAATTTAAATAGCATTTAATATGCTGCTGTTATATTACGAGAACATTTTTAGGGATCTTATTTGCAGAACATGTTTGTCTGTATTACTGTTTGTACATAAATATACATATTCAAGCATTTATGCATAGATATCTTGACATGGAATTGTTAATATGTCAGCTTTTAAAAAACAACCCCGCCCCCCCAAACTCAGATAAAGTATTGTATAAAAATGTGTGCAAGGGAGGGAAATTATGATTTTACAGCAATAAGACTTTCTTGAATCCCAAGTGCTGGGTGAGCTCAAAAATGCTGTAATATTTTTAGTGACCTTTCAGACACAGCGTAACTAATTAAGGCAGTATTTTCCAATACCAATCTCTATGCCAAATAATTTCCCCTTTTTTTGTCTCAGTAACGTGACAGATTCCTAAACCTGATCAGGCGCCTCACAGAGAGACAGTTTCATATTTCTGCAAGCAATTCTCTGGCCAGCCTGACTTGACTTTTAGTAGCTGAAATAGTGCAAAATTAAAAATTAATTAATATGAATGTGTCTGTAATCAAATGGACTAGACTGAGCTACAGAGATGGTAACAGCTCTGTTCCCTAGCCCAGTGGCCAGCTGATGCTCTCAGATGTGCAAAAGCCACAGAAGGCAAAGTTGACAACTGAATATAGTAGGTAAAGGGTCAACCATTTTCCCTCTAAGCCAAGTGGGGCCAGATAAAGGAGCTGTTCAGTGCCCCATTCCAGCGGGGAATCTTTCAGATTGTTAAAAATAATGCATTAATGTGACAGTTGGTAGTGAAAAAAAAAATCAAACTTTTATAGAATCTGTGATTATTTTCCTCACCCTTTGTATAGTTTTCCCAACTACGTTTAAATGTTTCCTGCCCAAACAATAATATTACTTTTAATGTTTAGAGCCTTGTGCTATGTGATATATTGGGGAGGAATATATCACTTTGGCATTTGGAGATAAAGCATGCAAGTTACTGAGAACGTTTCCGAGAACCTTTTCTGCGCACATTCTGTGCAAGCCAGTCATGCTGGCAACAGGGAATTGAGCTCATATTGTTTGAACCATAGCCCCTCTGCTGCGGAAGAGGGTGAAGCAGAAGCTACAGTGAAAGGTGCCAAAAACTATCTGTAACAAGGAATCGGAATCCTGTTCAAGAACAACTTGGTTCAATATTGTTTTTTAAAAGACTTAACTTTGCTCTCTAGTCGACGGGTGAACAAATTTCCCCAACAAATAATACCATCAGCACAAAACTGTAGAATCCAGTTCAGCACTGCTAGTCAGGGATGCTGAGAACTTCCAAAGGTTCATGAGCAACATTTGAACTTACCCTATTCAAACTACTACTATATAAGTTAAGTTTCTCTCCCTCTCTGGACTTGTTTCAAGTTAAGATCACATGCCACATTAAGCAGCTTTGTGCTTGTGCAGTAGCCACCAGTACTATGCATACATTACTTCGAATGTCGCAGGATTATGGATACATAAAGACAACAAATCAGAGTTGTTCTTCACTATTTATTGCATTATATTGTTTGATTTTGTATGTGTGTGCACGCACAACCCTTGTCTTCTCCATGCTCTGATGGGTGCTGAAACAGAGCCATCTGTTAATGATTGCCCCCATTAAGGAAACTTTCACAGTCGTTAAGGAACATTAACATTCTTTTTGTCCTAGGAATGGGGCTCCAGATTTCTTTTATGCCAAAACTTTCACAATAATTAAACACTAGGTCCTAACTTTACCTCATGGTGTTGCTGTTAAGATTCAAGCAGACAACCTTTATAGGTGCTGAGTGGAATATCACTGTGGTAAACCACTCCTCACCCACAATAATACAATTTCTAATTTGAACATGGACCAGAGCTTGCAATAAACCCAGTTGCCAACTTTGCTGCCACATATACCCAGACAACTCAATCACTGGCCCTAACAACATCAACTATACCAGAGGTCTCAAACTCATTTGTTAGGAGGGCCAGATTTGACATGTCACTTTGTCAGGCCAGGCCATGTGTGCCACAAAATGTAACACCAGGTACCAGAGATATAAATTGTATAAAGGACAGCAGCTGGTAAGTTCCAAGTTGTTGTATCCTCACTGCAAGGCGCCATAGGCTGGGAGGGGGGTGCAAAGGAAAACCCATATGGGCAGACTGGAAAGCCAAGTGGTGAAGCACTGGGCAGATGCTCCCACATGGCTTGACTGCTGCAGACAAGGTTGTTCTGCCATGCTGAAGCTGCAATTGGAGTGGCTCCGCACACTCCCCCTGAGCAGTCTTCTGTTCCCTCCCTTGCACTTTTTAGCCTCTAGAGCACACATTTTTAGAGCTTTTTAGCCTCTAGAGCACACATTTTTGTCTTAGCTCAGGAAGGATGGCTCCAGAGCAAACTAATTTATGCAGTAACCAAATCCCTTGCTCACAACTTTAATTCCAGTAGCTCACAAAGTAGAATTCTTGCTCACAAGACTCCTCAGCTCAGAGGGAGCATTGGATACAACTATAGTCTCTTGTTTCTTGCTGAGCTCAAAGCTGATTACAAATTCATTATAAAGAATGGAATAAAAAATACTGTGTAAGGCATATGCCATAAATAACGCAGCAATATGATAACAGAAAGTCCAAATCAGTGCTGTGCAAATAGTACATAATGCAGAAAACAAGCAGTGCAATAAACTGCAGCCCTATATAATACGTACAGGGAACTGTGCAATAAGTTCAGTATAAGAAAATGTTCTCCTGGAGAATTCCATATACTATAAACCAGTTCCCTTTACAAAAATGGTCTTCTGAACATTCAAAAGCAATGCAGTACAAATAAGATAATATATGCAGAAAATGGTGCAATAACAGAAAATAGTGCAAAAAACAACAACCCTGTTCCTTGTACAAAAACACCCTCCTGACTGTTTACTACAAACCAATTGATTGTACAGAAATGCCCTGCAAGTTAGATATTTGTTCTGTGGGTATCCTACTGCCTTTCCTTGTAGTAAAATGTCATAATAGCAGCCAATACTTCCCCAGTGGCTTCTGAGCAACCAGTCAATTGCTCTTTATTTGTGGCAGACTGCCCACCCAAAACCACTGTTCTCCTGTACCCAACAAAAGGCTCCTGTAGAGTACTCTTTCATGAGAAATGGCAGACCTCCATTCTGAGTCTGCTACCGAAGGGTCACTTTGAACTGAGGAAATGGCCCTATGAAATGCCCCTGAAAGAATTTTTGTGCCTGCAGGAACCAATGTCGCAAGAAAGGGCAGCAATGTATAATTTCCCTCACTCACAATACAGGAACCAGGATATTTAAAAAGTAGAAATGGTCTTAAACTGAATGTATTTTGTTCTACCAAGCCCTTTTGGAATAATTCAATCTCAGACCTAAGGATATTTGATTGTAGTTGTGTATAAACTTCCTTTAACTGTTGCCTATGTCCCGTCCCCGTCCCCCTCGCAAAGCCCTGATCTGGATAACCCGGATAACCTGGATAATTGCAAGCTAAGCAGGCCCTGGTTAGTATTTGGATGAGAAACCACCAAGGAATGCCAAGGTCTTTATTAGGGCTGCCAAGTCCAACTTGGGAAATATCTGAGGACTTTGGGGGTGGAGCCAGGAGAAAGGAAGTGACATCATTTTGTGATGTCACATCCTGTGATGTTGCTTCCACATGCTGACACATGAACTCATGAAGTTTCCTAATACTGAGCTGCTGCTGCTGCCTTGAGCTTTATAGGCTTGCAAGCAGCATTACCCAGACTGTGACTTTTATGCCACTGTTTTTTGTCACTGAACAAGAGTCAGTGTTATGTAGAAGTCAGTTTGTTTGGCTGGGATCTGGGAGAGCCTGGCTCAAAACCCTGCAGTGCCATGGAATCATTTTATTTAATACTGAATCAGGCCATTGGTCCATCAAGGTCAGTATTGACTACTCAGACTGGTAGTGGCTCTCCAGGGTCTCAGGCTGAGATCTTTAATGTCACCTATGACCTGATCCTTTTTTAGCTGAAGAGGCTGATACCTCCTGCATGTCAAGCAGATGCTCTATCACTGAGCAATGGCCCTACTGAATCCTTCCTCATCTCGGCAGAATATGAAGCACTAAGTGCTGCACAAGTGCTAAATATGATTTTCATATCATAAGAACAGGAGAGAAGCCACAGTGGATCGGGCCAACAGCCCGTCCAGTACAACACTCTGTGTCACACAGTGGCCAAAAATACCAGGTGCCCTCAGGAGGTCCAGCAGCGGGGCCAGAACTCCAGAAGCCCTCCCACTGTTGCCCCCCAAACACCAAGAATGCAGAGCATCACTGCCCCAGACAAAGGGCTCCATTTAGACCTTGTGGCTATAATAGCCACTGATAGACCTCTGCTGGATGGGGACAGAGAGAGAGAGAGAGAGACAGACAGACAGACAGACAGACAGAAAAAAGAAAGAAAGGGGGAGGGGGAGAGAGAGAGAAGGAAAAGAGCAGGCAGACCCCAGCAGCTTACCCCAAGCAGCTTACTCCAGCAGCAGGCCACATGCAAAAGCAGGCCCTTCAGCAGAAAGAGCCTCTCTGGGCGGGACTCTCTTGCTCTTTCTTAAAGGGGAAATGTCTGTTGAGGCTTTTTACTGCAGGGCAGGTTCTCTACAGACATTTCCCTTTTAAGAGGCCAGGGCAGGCTCTGACGTTTCCCTGCTGGCAGCCATTGCCTCCCCCGGTGGCCAATTCTGAAAAAGTGGGGGAAAGCTTTAAAAATCGGTGCTTCCCCCACCCTACCCGGGGACTTGGCAGCCCTAGTCTTTATGCAGAGGCAGGCAATATCAAACTACCTCTGAACATCTCTTGCCTATGGGGTCACCATAAGTCAGTTGCAAAACAAGCAAACAAAACCCACAAATACCCCTGTCAAATTTTAGATTGCAGTTTCTTGGAGAATTACCAGTCTTTTTGTTTAAATATAAAAGCATAGAAAAATTTGGCAATATTTATGGCAATAAAGGGATAGATTACTTACCAAATTAGGCTAGACTGAATAACAGCACCAAAAATGAGCATACTTGTGACATTCATTTAATAGAAGGACAGATACAAAGCCTCAGCTTCCATGTTTATAGCATGCAGTTTTTCCAAAGGCCATTATTATCCTAGGTATTTCTGAAAAAAGCACTTGGCATGATTCATTGTACTGATGGCCATAAAATCTAGGAAATGCTTGAGAATGTTAACACAGCATATATTAACAAGTATAGCCTGGTCTACTCGTATCTTTGAAGACACCAGGGTTTAAATTAACATGTATTGGTGTGAATTTTGTTTCCACTGGATCATAGATGTGTAGGTTTTGTAAGCATCCAGGATTTGTTCATCTCATTTGAAGCTTTCTTTTAAAGCAACTTTAGCCTGTTAAGGGTTGGGCTTTGTTTGTTTTTTCAAAATAACAAATTCTTGCAGGAACAAAGTGGTGAGAACTGGAGTGTGTGTATATATAATGGATTTTCACCTTTAAAGAGTTTTAAGTAGTTTTCTGAAATTAATATTATTTATTTTTAATCTGAGGGTGTTCCTGTACTTTTTGACTGACAATGGAGAGTTTAAGCACATCTCGACTACCCCTAAACACAGGAATTGCATAGACTAGCAAAGTAATCCTAAACAGAGTTATACCTTTAAAAACCCGTTGAAGTCTGAGGTATCAGAAAAATGTAACTCTGTTTAAAATTGTACTTTAAGATAAATACTCATACAATCAAAAATTATCAATTCACTTTTCAAACTGCCTTTCTTCATTTCCTTTCTCACTCTTTTTCTCTCTTCCAACCTCAGTCCTGCCTTTTCCAGGTGATTTAGCTATTTCTAGTGATAGCATAAGATTTATGTGTTGACAAGTGGTGAGGTGAAACAGTGGTTAAAGCATAGCTGCAAATGATACTCCTGATCCCAGCAGGAGTTGCTGGCAATCTTGCAGGGGGTTTTTTGTCCAAGTTTCCCCTTGTGCATAACTATAAATTACCTTCTAGAAAACATTTAATGGAAGCTAATATCACCCCCATTTATACCTGCAGATTCCTGAGGTGCACAGCAAAGGTTAATCCCAGAACACGTATACATAGTGGAGCCTGTGGTGTGTTAATATTAGATAATTTTCAAGCTTATAAATTCTTAGTAGTGCTATTCTTTATAGTTTTTAAAAAGTATTATAATCTCCTTTATTTATTGACATTTTCCCTTTCAACTTTTCTTTATTCAGTGTCTTCTTTCCTCCTCATCCATCTCTTAGAAGAAAGAAATGAGCCAAAATACTCACTTTAGAAGACATTAGTAATAATTATTTAGCCATAGTTAGGTTAAACAATAGAAAAAGCACACATCAGTACTGTGTTCATATATTATGGAAAGAGATAAGAGCCAAGTTTAATGGGTTTTTGTTTTTAAATTAGGTTGTTGCCTGTCAAGGAAAGTGAGGGCAAATTTTAGGAAAATTACAGGATGATAGCCTTGCAAGCATTTACCTTGATTAGTAAGAGCATACTGTGTCTCCAGAGAGCTATGGTTTTGAACTAGTTTCAACAATTTTCTGATAACTGTAACACAGGAGTATACTTCGAAGGAAAGGCAAGTACAAACTAGGGCAAGTGTATCCTTAACCTTAGCAAGAGCAGGTTGTATCGCAAACTGACTTTGACATATAAACTTTCCCTTAGCAGGGATCTTCGAAAATTTACATCACTATTTATCAGTCTGTTAACAACTTTAAAATTAATTAGAATATTGAGGGAGGGGAAGGCATAAGACATCCAGTGAATAATGCCAAATAAGGCTTGAGACATGTTTGTTCCAAACCATGACAGAACTGAGGGCTTTTAGTCTTTTTGTTTTTTTGTTTTGTTTTTAAACAAATCCTGCCATCTAACTGTTTGGCAGCCAAGGGGGAGACATGGAGGACTGAGTCCTCATCCTGATTCCTATAATGATCATCTGATATTCTTTAGTTTCAAGGGGTACAACAGTAAGGTTCAATTTGTCAGATCTACCCATGAAATACTACCCTCAATACCCCCTTATATGTGTAATTCTTCACAAAACTAGGGAATACATGCATGGAACTCTGACTCTGAACATGTATGGTTCCTTCTTGGGCCACATCATTTAACTGCTTTGTAACTGCTTATTAGGGTTTCGGTTCTCACTCTGAGATCAATAAGGCATAGTTTAAAGTTTGTTGAATTGCATTGTACGACCAGAGGCATTTTAGAAAGTAACTACTGTTTCTTCCATACAACACAGACAGCCATTTTGCAATTGTTTTCCAAAACTCTTTAATATATACATTAGCAGGAACTAGTAATTACTTGGAAACTTCATGCAACTCGTACTTAGATTGAAAAATTAAACCAAGTTGTTGGTAATTTGTTAATAGGCTCACAGACATAGAGACTCAAGTGTTGGCCTTAACTGAAGTGCCTTAGAAGTACATGAGAGTTTATAGGTAGACCTTTCTAAGTTCATTGAAGGCAATGGGCTTAAAAAGGTGTTATTCTGCTTAGGATAGCATTAGCAGCACACTATATTTTGACATCATCTCCCCCTCCCTTTTAAACTCTGCAGTGAACATCATGAAATTTTGTGGGAAACTATTCAGCCTTGAAGGCTGCTTTGTAAAAAAAAAAAAAAAAACCCAAAAAACCCATCTTCTGTTACCTTTGTTATGTACTGTGAGATTGTATTTGTATATTGTATTTGTATTTGTGTTCTTAAAGCCAGTTTGTATTTGTGTTTTTAAAGCCATGCTTACTTTTAACTTTTTTTCCTTCTTCATAAATGCCACTAAATTTCAACATATGCTTTATATTATAAAAGCAAAATAAAGAAACCTAAGTAGAAACAGATCCCAAGTATTAAAGATAATATGCAATCCCAGTTATCTTATTTCTCTCTTTTTTTAATTACACCTCATACATAAGATCTTGTGGACATAATTTGTGATGGAGTCTATTTTGCATGGGACATTATTCAACTTGTGAAGTCCTTCATGGGTAACTGACCTTCCATATAATTATTTTAAACATATCCTACTTTATCTGATTTTAGTGACATTGACTTCTTATTCGTTGTCCTCCACTTAGATGTGTTTATGTCTTCTTGAAAAAGAACTGAAAAAGAACCTACTCTTATAGCCACTGAGTAAGAAAGTCTGAAATTAAACCAAATCAAACACATAGCAGGAAAATTAGTGAAAACCAAACTAAGTAACCTAATCTCTTGAAAGCTGAAATGTGAATGCTCTAGCAAATACTGTAAGTAACTCAACCAACTGGTAACAAGTGTTCTTGTTTGTTTTGAAAATTGATTCTGAAAGAAAACTGGCTCAGCTCTAATCTATCTTCTGGTATAACCTCTTGAAGTTTTTATAGGCGTTATTCTGTATATATACTAAAAGCATGTAATTTAATTATCTTTGGATAAATTTCACTGTATCTTATGTTAATGCCATGGACCCAAAAAAACTGGAAAGCAATATATAATATTGCAGCATTTTGTAATGGTATGAAGGGGAGAGGCAGTAGTTCAGTGACTCAATGATAGAACATGTGCTCATGCAGAAGGTCCCAGATTTAATCCCTGGCATCTCCAGTTCAATGGACCAGGTAATAGGTGATATGAAAGGCCTCTGCCTGAAACTCTAGAGAACGGCTAACAGTTTGAGTTGACAGTGCTGACCTGGATGACCTGATATGGTATAACATAGTTTATGGGCAGAGGTTAAGATGCTGAGCTGCAGACCGAAAGGTCAGTTGCTTGGCAGTTCAAGATCCTAGTGCCGCATGACAGAGTGAGCTCCCGTCTTTAGCCCCAGTTCCTGCCAACCTAGCAGTTCGAAAGCAAGAAATTGCAAATAGATAAATAGGTATGGCTTCGCTGGGAGAGTAACAGCATTCTGTGCACCTCAGTGTTTAGTCGTGCCGGCCACATGACCATGGGAAAAGTCTTCAGGCAGCGCTGGCTTTTCAGCTTGGAAACAGAGATGAGCATTGCCCCTTAGAGTTGGATTCAACTGGCTTTCGAGCAAGGGAAACCTAGCTTAATGTATGTTCAAGATCAGCTAGAAATCCCAATAGTTCTTTGCTATATCTGTGGTTATATCATAGGTTTATATGGGTCATGATACAGTTCTATGTTTAAAAACTGAAGAATTAGGTAGTGCTTGGTATACAAACTTTCATCGGTCTTGCAGTTTCCATTGGTATTATGCTAATAGCATTGACAAAGGAACAATGAAATAGAAGAAAATATATTAGAAATATCACATGAACACATGAAGCTGTCTTATACCAAATCAGACCCTTGGTCCATCACATTCAGTACTGTCTACTCAGACCGGCACCAGCACCCCAGAGTTTTATGCAGAGCTCTTTCACACCACCTACTGACAGATTCTTATAACTGGAGATGCCAGGGATTGAACTCAAGACCCTCTACATGCCAAGCAGATGCTCTACCACTAAGCTATATGTGTAAGATTTATTATACATTTTCCCCCAACAAGCAAGAAAACAAGTGAAGATGTAGTAATGGAATGATTAGTTTTACTGTAAATTCATTTTGAAGTTATCATTTCACAAAGGTCCTCTCTTTGATGTTTTGGTATCAGTATAATATCTGGTAACAAATAACTGATTAAACAAATGTTGACTTCAGAAAAGCCAGTTTGTGTTTTACCAACAGATGGGTACAACTGTGGTAATATAAAAATGTATTGTTTATCTGCCAAGACCTGTACTTGCCTTTTGAAGCCATTCAGTTTTGTTTGTGAGATCTGCCAAGTAACACAGAAGTGACAGATATATATTTTGCTTACCAAACATTTTCTATGCCTTGCTGCACTTAGTATATGTGTCCATTTTCCTTCCTAAAGATTGTATTAGTGGAATGTAACATATTTTGGGGGAAATATTTAGATTTCACTTGAGCATTTAACAGGCTTGACACAATCCCATGAGATTTTGAAAACGGTGACCTTCAATTAGCGTGGAATTTCAAATGCCATAAGAGCATCAGACATGAGGGTGGCTTAGCTTACACAGGGAACTTGCCTTACCCCTGTTGCCAAAGCCATACCCCTTGCTGAAAGAACTGAGGCTTGGACAACTGTTGCAGCAATGATAGGTGTTTTTATTATGCACTTTCCTGCTATCCATATTTGGCTTTCTCTTTGGCTGCCATGTGGTTCTCATGTCGATTGGACATCTGATTTGCTAGGGCTGTTCCAGAATTGTTAGGAATTATGAGATCTGCAACAAGGCATAGTTCTGTATGCAGAACATGGAAAGAAACTGTCGCTTTTATGAACAGTTTCAAGTCAGCTTCTTAAATTTCATTGAGTTGGATCCTAGGGATCAGTTCCACTACTTTCCTTTGGTGACAAGGGTACTGGTACAAGAGGCTCTTCTGCTGGCAGGAGTTACTTTCACCATTAAAAAAAAACATTGTTAGTGGAGTAGATCCGTAGGATCAAAGCCATTTTTACTATGTGAAGATAATGTCCATACGGGAGATTAAATTGCAATTATATTAATTGATTAACAGATGCATACAGTGGAATTCAAATATTATAATCTAGCAAGCTCAATTTATAACATGGATCTGAACAATTATCCTCTGACTATCTTCTGTCCAATTCTCTTTGATTTACTTTTCATGGGGGTGGGGGAGTTATTACTGTCTAAATTCAGAAGCCTACCAAGGTCGGTGATTTAAGTCTGGCAATATACATCTGAATGTTCATCCCATTCAAATCAAGAAATAGCATCTCTCCCTCTGCTCATGCCTCATCTCATGCTTCCCCCCCCCCCCCCGAAGCTCAGGAGCAGCTTTTGTGGAGGCAAGGGGTTACAGCAGGAAGGCAAGATCCATTCCTGAAGCAGAACTGCTTTTACAGTTTCTTGAATTCAAGCCACATTGGCTGATGCTGAGAGAATCTCCATGTAGGAAAAATGTAACGCATGAAACATGTCTCCGAAGAAAAACAGATGGCTTGGGGGCTGGAGACAAAATGTCCAGCATGCCTCATACAACGAGAGGTTCTATTTCAGGACCTTCTCACAACAGTAGACCAAAGTTTGATTCCCCCCTTTGCATGCTTGCAGTTTTTCAGTTTCTCAGATTGTCACTCTGTTCAGTTTCACACTTGCTCTATAATTGCGTGTAATAACTTTGTATGTTTGCACTGAAAGACCTTGCATGATTTTACTGCCAGAATAACATTTTATTGGGAACTACTATTTCCTGAAAACATAGTTTCATACTGATTACACTGACATGTCCTGAAAAGCATGAAAATGCAGTTATTTAAAGCAGAGGCAAATATACATACACAAATGAAATGAAAGCTAAAACAATCTGTACATACAGACTATACAATATTTGGGAATAACAACAATGGAGGATTCCTAATGCATCATTTTGGAGGGGGGGGGAGACTAGAACTTCAAAATCTAGGGAGAAATTTGAGTGACGAGAATCCCTAGAGCAGTAAACTTACAAGAAACTTGTGCCTTCTGGATTTCTTCATCTATTTCATCTCAGAATTTTGCTTTAGATCAAATTATTAAAATGGAAGGATAATTAGATGCATTACAAGAAATTTTATTGATCTTATCCACACTGTTTTAGCTTTCAATGGAATTCCTCAGCTGCTTTGCCAGAAGGTAAACTGAACCACAAATCAATTTTGCTTTTCTTTAATCAACATTTTGGTGGCACTTCTGGGTCTTAATGTTTTAGTGCATATATTATTGATAACTCTTTCTGTTGCAAGCCATTTCTTACAGACAAGATTGAGGTTACTGAAAGGAAAAAGAAAATATCCTGAATTTCAGAGTTCTGTCTCTGTAATACAAGGGCTGTGGTCACACACACTTAATAATCCACTTTCAATCCACTTTCAATCCACTTTCCAAATGGATTTTCACTGTGTGAACTGGCAAAATCCAATTTGAAAGTGCATTGGAAGTGGATTGAAAGTGGATTATTGAGTGTGTGTGACCGCAGCCAAGACTAGTATGAACATAACTTTTTAAGAAAATGTAATAATTCATGACCCCTCTGATAGCATTTTCATTGGAGTAAAAAGTGTAAACTGGGCAATCCTGAATGTGGCCATAAGCAGTTCCCATATTTGCAGTGTGAGAAAAGTAAACATACGAAGATGCTTTATAGTGGGTCAGAACATTGGTACATCAAGCCCAGCTTTTTCAGTCCCAACTAGCAGTAGCTTTCTGAGTACTCAACAGCTAAGATAGATCTCTGTTCGAGATGCCAGTGAGAGAACCTGGAGCGTTCTTCCTGTTCCACCATGTTCCTTAGAACCATATGCATGATCACCTGGTTGAGGTTCTACATTTGTGGATGCAAGTGCACTTTCAAAGATTGTCAAAACGTTGCAATTTTTTTTAAAGTTTGAATTGGCCCAGAGACAAATTGAAGCTGGTGCACTGAAGTGTACCAAGATCATTCTATTTTCTTTGTTTAATCTAACAATATTCAGGGTGCATATCAATTAAAGTACACAGGAGCCAAAAGGAGCAGCAGCAGCATTACATAGTATCTTGGATGCTGTTTAAAATGACAGCATGAAAAAGTTTGAGAGTCTAAGTTTTATGAAGCTTTCTATGTTATGGATGAAGATTTATGACACTGTACTGAATGGCTGTCTCAGGAAGCGAAGGTTCCCACCAAATCCAGGAAATGATGCATTTTTCTTTTGCACGAAACAGCACATTATGTATAAAGGAAGGATATCAGAGAATCAGTGCTCTTTTGAGGTAATGCAGCTGCGGTGTTAACTAAAACAGAGTGTAGCAATTGTGTTGAGAGGCTGAGTATTAAGCTGAAAATAATCTAAAAAACAGGGTTCCCCCCCCCCAACTAAATATATTATTTTTAATTAAGCCACTAATTTGGTGGTCATTACCCATGAATTCTTTTTGAAAGGACATCTTTTTAAAAAGAGCAGGAGGCCTGGATTCCAGTGCTAGAAACATCAAAGACTGCCATGGCATGCCTAGTGCCACACAACAAGCTTTTATGTTCCGTGAATACCTGAAGAATGTGAAATTACATGCTCATTTTGAGAAGTGCCTTATGGCTTTTCTTAATACATTAATCTTTTCATCTTGTGGGTTTTATATGGAATTGCAGTAGATTACTCCAGAGCTGAGGTTTAAGTATGCCCTGCTTCTTAAAAAGAACGCTACAGCTTCGACATTTTCTAAGATTTATTAGTACAGAAGTTTGCTTCAGTAATAAAACCTCTTTCTTGTATAATTTCTATGTCAAAATATGAACAAAATAACTAAAAGGTGACATTTGGGGTAATTTGCATGAATTTTACTTGGATTTCAAGGGGCTAGATTTAAGTCTATGCATTATAGAGATGAATTATTTGAAAGTCTGAAACATCTGTGTCTTGGATCCTAACTTCTTTTTAGCCTTTCAGCAGGCACTTTTTGGAAGAGGGGAGGGGGGAGATTTTCAGCAATTCCCTCTACCCACAGCAGAACCCCACTTCATCCCTATTCATTCCTAGGTATCACTGCTGTCCCCCAGACACCACTTTGGCACCACACCAGGACCAGGGAAGAGGGGGGATATTTCCTCTCATCTAGCACAGCTCTTTTCATGCTAGACAGAATTAATCCTTTTCTATAAACAAAAGGGGGAAAAAGAACTGTTAGTACCAAGTAAAGTATGTAAAACTGATGTATTTGGTGAGTTATAAAATATGTCAAATTTTTATTTCATGTAAAGAATTTAGGGGTTTTGCTAGAAGGACATAAATTTGTGCTGGGAGTTAGGTGTAATCAATAATATACCCTGAACATATTCTGAAAGCAAAAGGGAGAGAGCAAGCTAAACCACTCCTGGCTGTTCCCAATCAATATTTTCACCCACTTTTCCGTCTGCACTGTTAGAGAGAAGCAGACATTCTTCTTCTCAAGAGTTGACTGGAAAGGATGGGTATTTGGAAACATACTGTAAAGATCCTAAGAAGAGTCTCACTATAAGGATAACAGTTCCAACTGGAGTTCAGTAGTTATTAGATGTGTGGGGCTGGACTTAGAGACTAAGGTCCAATTAGGCATGACATTTAAGTCACACATTTTTTTTTCTAAATACCACAAGCATCCTTAGGAAATTGTGAATCCTAGTCTGGAGGAGAATGAATGTAAGGAGATGCTTAGCCATTTCTTGTAATGCTGCTCAAAATTTCTCTTTGGTGCATTTCATCCCACATGGGAGAAGCCACTAGTACTATCAAGAATGGAAGAATCACTGACTGGATGACTTTTCCATGGGATTATTTTTGATGCTGACTTTAAATGGACTTTGTCCCTAAATGGATAATGGCAAAGGCTACTGTTAACAAAATATTTTCTGCTGGCAATTTAAAGTGGAATGAATCTTAATATGCCAGAATAGATGTCCATCTAGATTGGCTCAGGTTTGTCATCACTTTGTCTCTTTCAATACTTCAAATAATAGGGAAAATGTTTAGAAATGAAGGCCTTGCTGCAAAGAAAATTAAGTGAACAAGTTAGAATCAGCTGGATTTAAGCTAATTAGTAATAAGACATCTCATTGATGTCAGAGGACTCTGGCACACCTAATTTTCTCTGAATCGAGATCATGTACATATGCTAAAAACAGAACCATCTTGAATTGGATTCTGTGAATCCCTTCTGCTAATGGTATGATTTCCTTCTAGCTCAAGGCTGCTTGGAAGAGTATGGCGTGTTATTGCAGCAAAGGCTTGGGACTGTGGTTGTACTACTAACTTTAATCACATATTTTCTAATTTTCTGAGTCACATTTTAATTGTAGTTCAAAGCAGCATATCAGCAAAGATTATTTAATTATACTGGATGATGTTAAATGTATAGATACTTGAGAAAAAGAATGACAGATGAAATGAAAAGCTTAAAGTGACAGCAAAGTACAAGGTATAAAATTAAAATGAATGTATGCTATATTTAACTCTAAAACATCTAAAAATCATGCTGCTTTTGAAAAATAAAGTTATTTTAATGGAAGAAGGCACACACCTGAGAGAATATTTTGTTAGGTCCGTAAACAAACTTAGTGTGCTGTGGCACTAAATAATATGGAAACTTTGATCTGTTTGGTTCATCCAACTTGGTATTGAAACTGTAGTTTTACATTCAAGGCATGAGTCAAAGCTTTGATATATCTTTTGATTTCTGAAAGCTTCAGTGATGCTAAAGTTATGGCCCATTTTACTACAGGGTTAATCACATGCCAAACTGTAGCCAAAAGTTTGGCTGCAGCTGCCTTTACAATGAAAGTTCATGAGTTCCCCCTTGATCATATTTCTTTTTCTTTTCCCCCCCTGGACAACGATCTTTGCTTTTATGGGCTCCATAATGACTTCATACACATTTATATACTTTATACAAATTACTTATCAAAAGGCCTGATTTATAATATCCCTGAGAAGCCTTTTAAAATGCATTTTAGATGCTTTCCTGCTAAATGAGAATTAATCTAAATGCTTGGAGAAGCAGAGAGGAGATCTTTATAATTTCCCCAGGTTTGCATTTGTTTTTGAAAGACTAGGCATATTATTACTGAAATTAGTGGAGCTTCATTTTTTTCCCCCAAGGTGGTCATCTTTTGTTTAAATTAATGGGTTATATAATATCATTTCTCTTAAAAGAAGCCATCACAGAACATGTGCTTACACTGTAGGTTTGGGAAATGTTTGGGAAATACAGTTCTTCCAGGTGGGAAAGAAACCTGTCAGGTTGACTAATAGATACATCATGGTTTACTTAGTTCCTTAAAGGAAAATCTTTGCAACTGTGTTCTTCTTTTTTACAAAGTTTCCCATGTACGTGTCCCAAATGGCTGTAGCTTTTGTACTGTAACACAGTAGTTACCATGCAGGAAGACAGGTCAACCCAATCAATCAGTAGTTCTTGTGTATTATGGTACTCAACCTCCCCCCCAGTAAGATACCATTACTGACAAGTGCTTCTCCTATGGCTTATTGGTTCATGTGAACCAACTTCAGGTGAATTCAGTAATAAAGAACACTTCAGATAGTATGGAACATTGTAGATTTAATATGCACTATGAACTGAATTTTGAAATCTCTCTGGTTCAGTTTAAGTAGTTCCATTTTATTTATTTATTTTTAATATTGCCTTCCCTTTCCTTACACTGAAATTTCTCCATTAATTCACTTTAAACATTACCATAGGGTCAGTTTAACTGGAATATCAACAGTGTGTGCATATATAGCGAGTAAATGAGCATGAACAAAAAACAATGAAGAATAATATAATGAAGTGATTATATGAACATGTGTTTGTAATGCATAGGAAATACTCATTTTGTAGAGTATGAGATTTAGGAAAACAGGATTTCCGTATTGCCGTATGGATGAGCAAATATGAATCAAATTGAGATGTCCATGATGTGTAAAATTTGCTCTAAAGTCTGTAGCTCTCCCCACTGCCTGGGTCACCTGCAAAGGTGACTGAGAAGGGGTGTGTATGAGCTGGGATTGAGTGTTTTCTTTGATGGCACCACAGCTGTGGAATAATCTCCACTTAGTGATTTGCTTGTTGACATTTCAGTGCCAGGCAAAGACATTTTTGTTTTAGTTGACTTTTTGTTTTAGTTGACCTTTTGTCACATTTCTAATATGGCTTACTTTCTTACCATCTCTTGCCTTGGATTACTCTGTATTAGATCCTATGACTTCCTTTCTCTAAGCAAGGAGTCTTTTCCTGGCAGAAAGTCTTGATCCAGACGATCCAAAGCCACACTCCTCCCAGAAATGGATTTCTCTTTTAGTAGAAGGAGTTCTAGAGGCCAGCTGCCTGATCTTTCCCCCCTCATTTCTGTTTTCAGTTTTCTATGAAGGCTTTACTTGATGCCATAAAACTGGGCTGATTTGTTCTGTGGCGTTTATATATGTATTTAGTTTTTCATTATATGTATACAAGTGAAGACTCGTGAGATTCATGAAGGAGGGAATTCTCATCTGCTTTCATGTAGGTCCAGAGATAGTTTAGGATCAGTGCCCCGATTCATTTCCATCGTGGAAAACTTTGAGGAGGAATGGGAAAAGGTCAGTGAGGTGCAGCTGCTGTACTATAACATTTACAGTTAAAATTCTAGATTTATTTAAAGTGCTGATTTATTTTTTTTTAAAGGAATTTCTGGAGCCATCTATAATTAATTAATGTCAGCCTTCCATTTTTATTTAGCTGTCTAGAGATAATTGGTTAGGGTCTTAAAGATTTGTTTAATAAATGCCTAAGGTAAATTGAGCTGAAAACTCAGAGAAATGGCTCAGTTTGCTTAGTATTCAGTGAAGTAAGCTGGTCTGTCACCCATTCATATATGGAGGCTTTTTGGTTAATTGATCACAAGTGACATCCCACTGTTTCTTAAATGGGGCAATTCATCTTCAAAAGAGTTCTCTTAATATGGTGCACCATAAGGGTGTAAGTCAGCAGAACAGTTGTTTGTGTATTGTGTCTTCCACTTTTTATACCTAATAAGGAGCCAGCTTGTCAGTGATAAGTAATGACTGTACATTTTTAAAAATCCTTGGTATAATTACAGTACTGGGTTGCAAAACAAATGCCTCTGAATCCATTTTGTAATGTGTTGTACAGGAAAACTATACTTGCTGGCATGCACTACAAATGGCTTAATCATAGATAAATCAATGATATTACCATTCTCCCAACATTAGCAGTGTTTCTAAGATGTGAACTGCGAGTAGCTCTTTCCATTCCTAGTTTCTATACTGGGAATACAAAATCAATGAGAATGGTGTTCCTTTACCCCCTGAAGGTATTCTATTGTGTATTAGATGTGTTGTACCAATTTAGAAAAAAGGCAAAAAGCACTAGATTTTGATATGTTGTATCCAGAGGGAAGTGTAGGCAATGTTTGCTGTAACTTTATAAACATAGCTGAATGAACTTCAATCTCAAAGAATTAAAAATTGTTCAGTTTTCCATAAAGAGCTCTGGAATACTTTGATGTTGATACAGAAGAATGATAGGAAGATAGCAGTCTGTTTTCACAGTCTGGGGGCAAATGTTGGATAGACAATCTGTCTGCATCTCTCAATGACAGTAGCAGTAAGACACACAGAGAGAGAACTTCTCATATTTAACTCTAGATCAATAGGAAGGCTGCCAAGGAATGGACAAGAGAACCAGGGGCATATTGTCATCTTGTCCCTATTGCTTGTTGTACCGATCGCACAAATCAAAGTGTCTCAGCAGTGACAAGTGATGTTTCTATTCCCATTGATCAGAGATCAATAAGCCACCCTGGAGGGGATGATTGCTGTTCAGAGAGTCAAGGAGGTAATAATCTGATTTCATATGTGTTAAGAGATCCATCAGTAATGGCCTTAAAATCGGTTACAGTTCTTAAAAATAAAGAGTCGATACTGTTGATAAGACAAAGTAAAGTTTAAAATGTCAGAACTAAGACTTCCATAAACTGATAAATAATGGAACATAAATATGAAGCTATAAAAGGCAAAACCAGAATAAAAAACAATACGATATTCATCAGTCTTAGAACAATCGATTAGAAAAACAGCTTTTAAAAATGCAACACTTGAGTTGAAATCCTGGACAAAATAAATGTTTTGACCTATGGCCTAATGTAATTATCAGGTGATCCTCAAGGTGAAGAGTATTTCAAAGGCAAGGTGCCATCACTGAAAAAGCCCTGTTTCTGGCTGCTTCTGGACTCACATCTGCATGTGAAGTTACATAGAGCAGGGCTTGGTAATCGATGTTGTCAGGCTGGACAGTGTGGGGGAGTCTGTCTTTCAAGTATACAAATCCCAATGCACTTAGGAGCCTATAGGAAGGAACCAGCACTTCATATTGTGCTCAGAAACTGATAGGTAGCAAGTGCAATCTTTGCAGCACCTAAGTGATTCCTGTACCCAGCAATAGTATGGCCACTGCATTTTGGATCCATGAAATTTCGGGACAGTTTTGACTGTTTCCATGTAAACAGCTGTGCAGCTACCTAACCTGGGTTTGATCAGATTTCATGGACTGCCCAGGTGTAGTATGGGAGGATGAGTCTTCATCGGAGGAAAAGGAGCACAATCCATCCTCAAGCCCAATGTTGGGAGACCCTTCCTGTGAGCCTCCTCGAGGGGATCCTGAGACAGCACCAGCAGTGCTCCCTGAACCAGCAGTACCCTCCCAGCTGAAAGCCCCAGCATGGACCCACCAATGACCAGAGCCACCAAGGTCTCTCAAAGCACCCCAGGAGCAGGGAAGGCAAAAAGCTAGGACCAGGGATCTTTTTGGGCCGGAATGGTGTTCCGGCTGACATCCGAGCCTGCCCCTCCCCTCTCCACCAGCTAGAAAGCGCCCTGCACCTGGTCTCTGCACGGAGACATGGCATCGGGCACCTTCCAGCTCCATGCACTTAAAGGGGATGCTCTCCCTTTAAGTGCACAGAGCCGGCTAGAAAGTGCCCAACACCCAGTCTCTGTGTAAACTGGGCGTCGGGTGCCTTCCACCTCCATGCAGTTAAAGGGAGAGTGTCCTCTTTAAGTGCACGAAGCTGGCTAGAAAGCACCCCACACCCTGTCTCCATGCAGAGACTGGGTGCTGGGCGCCTTCCAGCTCTGTGCACTTAAAGGGGATGCTCTCCCTTTAAGTGCATGGAGCCGGAAGGTGCCGGATGCCTGGTCTCCACGCAGAAGCTGGCCGGAAAGGGCCTCCTTGGGGTTTGCGGCGCCTCCATCTCCACTTTGCTCTCCCTGTTCCTGGTATGTGCTGGTGCGGGGAGGCAGTAGTGTGGGCTTGGGGGGTGGCAGCAGAGCCTTGATGGGGGGAGAGCCTCTCTCTCCCCCATTTCTTTACCCTCTTTCTTTCTTTCCCCCCTTCTTTCCTTCTCTTTCTGTCTTTTCCTTCATCAGTGGGGGCTTGATGGAGGGGCTTGGGGGTGGCAGCAGAGCCTTGATGGGGGGAGAGACTCCCTCCCCCCATCTCTTTGCCTTCTTCCTTCCTTCCGTCCTTCCTTCCTTCTCCCTTTCCCTCCTTCTTTCCTTTTGTCTTTCTTTCCCTCTTTCTCTCTTTCCCTCCTTCTTTCCTTTTCTCCTTCTCTCTCTCTTTCCCTCCTTTCCTTCTCTCTTTCTTTCCCTATTTCTTTTTTTCCTTACCTCCTTTCCTTCTCTTTTTCTTTCCCTATTTTCCTCCTTCTTCCCTTCTCTCTCTCTTTCTGCGCTGTCAGAGGTGTGGCCTAATACACTAATGAGTTCCTGCTGGTGGGTGTGGGCTATTATGGTAATAAGTTCCTGCTGGGCTTTTTCTACAAAAAAAGCCCTGGCTAGGACTGAGGTATGGACCAAGTGCAGTGGTGGGTGCCTGGCAGCCCAAGCCCTTCCCTCTGTTAAGGAGATGATAGGAGAGTCTGATACATCACCACAGGATCTGGACCTCAGTACTCCTCATGAGTAGAGGTGCTGACTCATTTTGTGGGGAAGAGCCTAACATGGGACCCAGTGACACTTATAGGGAAACTCTCTGTGGGTTCAACTTGCCTCCCGTATTAATGACTATCCCACCAGTTGCATGACCTGTCTTGTATCCATTCTTGTTACCTGGCCTTCGGTCTGCCTTCTGATTTTTCCTTTGGATTGTGTTACTGAACCCTGGCCTGTGACTGTGGACTGTGACCAGAGAACTTCTGCTGTCAGACTCTGTGCTTACATTGACTTGCTTGCCATCTGGTGGGGAGAACATCAGAGCATGGATAACTGTGAACAGAACACACATTTTTAACTAGCTTATATCTCAATCAGGGCTTTTTCTTTTCTTTTTTTAGAGAAAGAGGTGCTGGAACTCAAGAGGGAAATGAAGTTTTCAATCTGTAGACTGAAAATTCATGAATTTTTATACATTTTAAAAAGAATTTTGTCGAAGAGGTTCCAGAACTCCATTTTGGTGCATTCCCCTGGTCTCAACCAAAGCTGATCATAGGTATGGCATGCCATGGATGAAACCTGAACTTACAGTGGTAGGCCAGAATTTGCAGAATCGTTAAGCTATCGATCTACTGTTCTGATGGAGTGAACCACTCCAGAACAAACTGCCCCTCTTCAGTCCTTGAGTAGCTTTGTCTTTGATCAACACCATATCAGTCTCGTATGAAATGAGCTTCAGTTTACTCATCCTCATCTATCCCATTACCTTCTATGGCACCTCTTCAGGGTTTCTACAGACCAACCCAGTTAATTTGGAGTTGGGTGTGATCTGCATAATGGTGGCACCTTATTCCAGATCTCTGGAATTGCTCTCAATAATTTCATATAAACATTAAAGAGCATGAGAGACAAGATGGATCCTTGCTGTACCCCCCCCCCCTTTAAAGGTCATGGGCCAAGTAGCAGTTCCCCCTGCATTATCTTATAGAATTTGCCAAGTAAGAGTTGAACCGCCAAAGCATGATGGCTCCTATTCCCAGCCCTCCCTTTCCAGAACAATACCAGTCTATGTATTTTTTTAAAAAAATATTTATGATTTTTCAATATAAACATATCACATGCATAATACATTCTTATACATTTTTGTGAGCCTATTTTCCTTTTTTCCGATCTATCCATACATACATTCTCTTGCATCTTTTATCATATACTTCTTGATCTTTTCTCTGTAATATAGTACTCAATCTGTCCATTTCTGCCACATCTAGTAATTTTTGTATTAGATCCTCCACTGAGGGTAGGTTGTCCATCTTCCAACCCTTTGCAATTAGCATTCTAGCTGATGTTAAAATATAAGTTATAAGATATTTATTGTCTTTAGTATAGTTATCTGGAAGTATATTCAATAAGAATACTTCTGGTGATATTGGAACATCTTCACTTGTAATTTCTAGTATTATTTTATGTATTTCCGACCAGAATTTTTGAATTTTACTGCATCTCCAAATACCAGTCTATGTATTAAAAGCTGCTCAGATGTCCAGAAACTCTCAGTACACTCTGTCACTGTCATTTTATTGACAAAGATCATTGGTAAGGGTACCCAAGGCCATTTCTGTCATGAATCGAGAGTGTCAGAATGCTGCAAAGGGGGACATCATTTTGTTTCTTTATGGCTGCATGGAGTTAAATCTTTTGACCTATTTCATAACAGAAGAGTATACATCTCATTGGTAGAACATATGCTTTGCATACAGATAGTGTCCTAGCATCTCCTATTAAAGAATCATTTGCACTAGCTGCTGGAAAAGACTCTGGAAATCCACTACTAGTCAGAGAAGACGAACGATACTGATCTAGACTGACTGATATTGACTTAGCAAAAATCAAAAACTACCATGCTAAAGACAATTAAAGTATCACAAAAATATTTTTTTAATTTTTAGATATTATATATATATATTTCTTTTTATAAATAATTTACTCTTTTTAAATAATTCACTATCACAGAAAGTATAAATCCCAAGATACTAGGTATCATCCCAAAATATAACAGCAGATATTGCACAACCCCTCTATAAGTTTCAGTCCTCCTAAATAGTACAAAAGTGTTTTTGAAGGAGGACTCCTTTAAGTCCAAAAATGTATTTGTTCTTCTTCCTCCTCCAACAGAGGTCCAGATATCCTCCTGTTTCCAGGTCTTCTTCAGGGAGTTCTCAAAATTCTTTCAAGCTCAGGATTGCTAAATACTAATATAAAAAAATATAGCAAGAACAGAATAGGTTACAAAACAGTCTCATAGTGAACAGAGTCTCAAAAAGTAGAGAATTCTTACCCCAAATATTTATTCCAATTTTTCACTACTGAACGCTGCAAAAAGTCTCTCATAGTGAGCTCAGGGCTTCATCCAAAGTAAAAAGCACGTTCAGACTATCCTTAACCTAGTGTTGTTATATAGAACACAATAGGCGTGGCCAATTAAAGGAACATGGTCCTCCATTCAAAACCTTGAATCAATACTAAAAATATTTTTTTTGAGATTCTGTCCTTACAAGAAAAGAAAAGAATATACATGAAGTACTTCACAAAAAACATGCTAAATCATTATGCTGATTCAGACCATTTGGTTCCAAGGTGTTAAATAGAAAAATATAACGAGCTTCCTGTTGAAGTAAAAGTTTGTTGATAACTACCCTATTATAAAGATAACTTGTAATTTCTTTAAGTACAAAGAATCTCAAATCCTCTGGAGTATGTTTCATATTAATAAAATGATTTGTTAAAGGAGCATCAGCCATTTGGTGTTTAAGGCATGATTTATGTTCCAAGATCCTTGTTTTTACAGACCTCATTGTACATCCTATGTATAAAAGCTGACATGGACATAATAAACAATAAATTGAATGTCTGGTATTGCAATTGTTAAAATTAGAAAGTTTAAAAGTGCCTACATTAGGATGTGTATGGCTTCCAGATTTCCTGCTTTTCAGCACCAGCTCCTGACCCCCACTGCTGCTCAATAGGGCAGCTGGGGAGGGGGGGATATATAAAAATTGCTGTTTTAGAAATGGTGAGATGTCAGCTTGTTGGTGCAACACTCAGAATTCACCAGAAGTTTTACGGTAAAATTGTAGTTTCCAGTAAATCCTAATGTGTCACCTGGATGCAGTGATGTCACTTCTGGGTTTGCCAGAAGTAACACCATGCTGTTGCTCCTATGGCACTCCCATGTTCCCTCCCACCAAGTCTTCTGTGGGATGCAAGCTGCCAGCTGGAAACCCTGCTCTCATGAGGCCTACCTTGTTGTTTTTGTTCAATTACGTAGTCAAGTCCAACTCTTTGTGACCCCATGGACCTCCGCTGCCCTCCGGACCCTGCTCAACTTCATGCTTGCTGCATCGATAACCCTGTCTAACCATGTCGTCCTTTACCATCCCCTTCTTCTTTTACCTTCAATCTTTCCAAGCATCAGGGTCTTCTCCAGTGAGTGCTCCCTTCTCATTTGGTGGCCAAAGCATTTGAGCTTCAGCTTCAGTATCTGTCCTTCCAGGGAACAGTCAGGTTTGATTTCCTTTACGATTGACTGATTTGATCTCCTTGCAGTCCAAGAGACTCTCAAGAGTCTTCTCCAACATCATAATTCAAAAGCCTCTATTCTTTGGTGTTCAGCCTTCCTTATAATCCAACTCTCACAGCCATACATTACTACTGGGAATATCATTGCTTTGACCATAAGGACTTTTGTTGGCAGGGTGATGTCTCTACTTTTTTATTATGCTGTCTAGGTTTGCTATTGCTTTCCTCCCAAGGATCAGGCATCTTTTAATTTCATGGCTGCAGTCAGTGTCTGTGGCGGTCTTGGATCCCAGGAACATGAAGTCTGTCACTGCTTCCATGATTTCCCCTTGTATTTGCCAAGGAGTGATGGGATCAGAATCCATGATCTTAGTTTTTTTCATGTTGAATTTCAAGCCAACTTTTGTGCTCTCCTCTTTCATGCTTAGTAAGAAGCTCTTTAGGTCCTCTTCACTTTCTGCCATTAGAGTGGTATCGTCTGCATATCTGAGGTTGTTAATGTTTTTCCCTGCTGGAATTTTAATTCCAGCTTGTGGTTCATCCAGGCCAGCATTTCACATGATGTACTCTGCATATAAATTAAATAAGCAGGGTGACAATATACATCCTTGTCATACTCCCTTTCCTATTCTAAACCAATCAGTTGTCCCATGTCCGGTTCTGTTGCTTCTTGACCCTTATACAGTTTTCTCAGGAGAAATGTGAGGTGGTCTGGTACTCCCATCTCTTTGAGGACTTGCCACAGTTTGTTGTGATCCACACAATCAAAGGCTTTAGCATAGTCAATGAAGCAGAAGTAGATGTTTTTCTGATACACCCTTGCTTTCTCCATTATCCAGTGAATTTTGGCAATTTGATCTCTAGTTTCTCTTCAAAACCCAGCTTGTACTTCTGGTAGTTTTCTATCCACGTACTACTGAAGCCTAGCTTGTAGGATCTTGGTCATGATCTTGCTAGCGTGTGAAATGAGTGCAGTGGTGCGATAGTTTGAACATTCCTTGGCATGGCCCTTCTTTGGGATTGGAATGTAAACTGACTCTTTCCAATCCTGTGGCCACCACTGCATTTTCCAAATTCTGACATATGAGTGCAGCACCTTAACAGCATCATCTTTTAGGACTTTAAATAGCTTAGCTGGGATACTGTCATCTCCACTAACTTTGTTGTTAGTAATGCATTTGTTGTTAGTTGTTAGTAATGCATCTTGTTGTTAGTAATGCATCTAAGGCCCATTTGACTTCGTATTCCAAGATGTCTGGCTCGAGGTCTGTCATTACACCATCATGGTGGTCAAGGACATTCTTGTATAGGTCTTCTGTGTATTTTTCCCATCTCTTCCTAATCTCTTCTGCTTCTGTTAAGTCCCTACCATTTTTGTCCTTTATCATGGCCAGCTTTGCACAAAATGTTCCCTTGATTTCTCCAATAGTCTTGAAGAGATCTCTAGTCCTTCCCATTCTATTGTTTTCCTCTATCACTTTGCATTGTTCATTCAGGAAGGCTTCCTTATGTCTCCTTGCTGTTCTCTGGAAATCTGCATTTAGTTGGGTAAATCTTTCCTTTTCACTTTTGCGTTTCGCTTTCTTTCTTTCCTCTGCTATTTGTATAGCCTCATCAGACAGCCACTTGCTTTCTGTACAATGTCACGAACCTCTATCCATAGCTCTTCAGGCACTCTGTCTATCAAATCTAGTCCTTTAAACTTATTCTTTACCTCCACTGTATATTCATAAGGGATGTGATCTAGGTCAAACCTGAATGGCCTAGTGCTTTTCTCAACTTTCTTCAGTTTAAGCCTGAATTTTGCAATGAGTAGCTCATGCCCCAAACTTTAACCCTATGATATGGGTGTGGTGGCTAGAGGCAGCAGTTGTGGAACCCTGGGCATGAACCCAGGCCTAGGAACAGGACCAGAGTCTTCACAGAAACAGTAAGGGAAAGGTGAAACCCCAGGCTGTTTTCTGGCATTTGATTCCAGGACTCTGTTATTGTGAAGAAATGGCAATAAGGCACAGCCTTACCTGTCCCCCTGGTGTCTGCCGGTTATTGGAGAGAAATTCAGGTGGGTAGCCATGTTGGTCTGAAGCAGCAGAGCAAACTTGGTGTCCAGTGTTACCTTTAAGAGCAACAAAGTTATAATCAAAGTGCAAGCTTTCATGTGCAGAGCGCTCTTTATTCCATTTGTCTGAAAAACTGTGCTTTGCATAAGAAAGCTTACACTTTGAATAAAACTTTTTTTGGTCTTAAAAGTGCCACTGGATTCCAACTTCGTCCTGTTATTAAAGAGGGTGGAGATGGATGGAAGGCCTGGGTGGAGAAGCATCCCCTGGCCCTGGAGGCTTGATGTTCCCTCTTTTCAGAGATTTAATCCCAGTTATTTAGACAGGCATCAAGAACAGGGAGTAGGGAGGTAGGATTGCATGAGCACAAGCAGCTCCCTGTTAGTTCCAAGTAGCAGCAAACTATTATGTCTGAACCAAGCCCATGTGTGCAATTTGTATGATCTCAGTTATTTGCTAATTATCCTTTAGTTCTTTAAAGGTAAGTATTTCTTATCTTTTTTTCTCCTCACTGATAAAGCTATATAACTTATCTCAGCAGTTGTCTCAGGAGAATTCCATGTTTGGATTTTTTTTTGAAGACTTATTCTGGATAAAAAGGCAGCAATATATGTTCTGAATTTTTATCAGGCCAGATGGCCTGAGATAAGCATAAGTAACTAACTTAAAAATAGTACCATTGCTAGGGCAACCAACCAGAAGGAAAGCGCATATGAATTTCTTATTGGGTGGCTAAGGCCATAGTTGTTATAGAGGGCATTGCAATAGACAAAATTAACCCAGCATAGAAAAGTATACAGTATCATAAACTATTGCATCATATGGTAAGACTTGTAAACTCATTAGCTATCGAAGTGGATAGCATAAAATACTGAGCAAGTCAGCTTCCTGAAATTAACCTTTCATACCTCACTATAATGAAATTCATGCAGGGTTATTCAGATGGAAGCCACGTAAGAGCCCAAATTGTGCGCCTGATTAACCAACTCTCTGAAATCTTGCCTGTAAATACCTTCCTCTCATAGAGCTCCAGAACCCATATCACAAGAAGCAAATCTATCAGTTAACTCTTTTGTATGTAATAATACCCCAAAGTGAGGCAGCATGCCATAGCCTGATCTCATCAGATCTCGGAAGCTATGTAGGGTCAGTACTTGGAAGGGGGACCATCAAGGAAGATTCTGTAAAGGAAGGCAATGGCAAACCACCTCTGCTTCTCACTTGCCTTGAAAGCCCATTGCCAGTGTCAGCTGCAACTTGATGGCACATTACACACACATGATACAATGATACTACATTTTCATACATTAGGACATGCAAAGTTTTGACAAACAGCTACATCACCAGATGTTCATACAAAACTCTTAAGTGTATTTTCCTTCAGACAAGAATTACAAAGGGCAAGAGATAGCTAGGAAGGAAATGAACTTTTGTTAATTTCATTACAATAGGTTGCAGGGGGGAATTCCCTTCATAGCACCAAACATACATATTGGTCCCTTGTCCCAGAAAGGAAGGCACAGACAGCAATGTTGGCTTAAACTACAGTGTATTAATGTATTTTTCGCTCCATAAGACACACCTGACCATAAGACGCACCTAGTTTTACAGGAGGAAAACAGGGAAAAAAATATTCTGAACCAAATACTAGGTAGTGGGGGGGGGGAGAGAGAAGAAAGAAAGAAAGAAAGAAAGAAAGAAAGAAAGAAAGAAAGAAAGAAAGAAAGAAAGAAAGAAGGTAGGTAGGTAGAGAGAGAGAGAAGGAAGGAAGGAAGGAAGGAAGGAAGGAAGGAAGAGAAAGGAAGGAACAGGAAGGGAGGGAGGGAGGGAGGAGAGAGAGAAAAGGAAGGAAGGAAGGAAGGAAGGAAGGAAGGAAGGAAGGAAGGAAGGAAGGGAGACAGACAGACAGACAGACAGACAGAAAGGGTGTTTCCCTCCCCCCCCCCTGCTTGGGCCCAAGTGGCTTAACGCCACTCAGGCCCAGCTCTTCCCTAACTACCTCCCACCCCTGCAGCCCGGGAAAGGTGAGTGGGGAAGGGAGGGGGGGTAGGTAGGGGTGAGACAGAGAGAAGGAAGATAGGTAGGTAGGTTGGTAGGGGGAGAGAGAGAGAAGGAAGGAAGGAAGACAGAAAGGAAGGAAGAAAGAAATAGGAAGGTAGGTAGGTAGGTGGGGGGAGAGAGAGAGAAGGAAGGAAGAGAATGAAAGACAGGCAGAAAGAAAGGAACAGGAAGGTAGGTAGGTAGGGGGGAGAGAGAGAGAGAAGGAAGGAAGAAAGGAAGGTAGGTAGGTAGGGGGAGAGAAAGAAAGAAAGAAAGAAAGAAAGAAAGAAAGAAAGAAAGAAAGAAAGAAAGAAAGAAAGAAAGAAAGACAAGGTGTTTCCCTCCCCCCCTTGCTTGGGCCCGAGTGGCTTAATGGGGTGGGAAAGGTGAGCGGGGGAGGGAGGGGGGTTCTCCCCGGGCTGGTGGTGTGCTGGCCCAGGAAGGGGGTGGGGGGAGGGAGGGGGCTACTTCCTGGGGTGGCGGCGCTTGCTGCGGCCCCGGGAGTTTGTGCGGGGGGGAGGGAAGGGGGCTTCCTCCTGGGGTGGCGGTGCTTGCTGCAGCCCCGGGAGTTTGTGCAGGGGGGAGGGAAGGGGGCTTCCTCCTGGGGCGGCAGCGCCTGCCGCGGCCCCGGGAGTTTGTGCGGGGGGGGAGGGGGCTTCCTCCTGGGGCCGCGGCGCTTGCCGCAGCCCCAGGAACCTGACTGGGGAGGTAGGGAGGTAGGGAAGGGGGATTCCTCCTGGGGCCGCGGCGCTTGACACGGCCCCAGGAGCCTGACTGGAGGGGGAAGGGGGCTTCCTCCCGGGGGGCGGGATTTGCGGCGCTTGCCATGGCCCCGGGAACTTGACAGGGGAGGGAGGGAGGGAAAAATACGGTAATTTGAACACTTGATCCTTTATCCTTTCAGTTCAGGTTCTAAAACCCTATCCTACAGGTTCCCCAGTGTTTGTGAAGTCCCACACTGGCTCAAAGCTTAACAATGATAAAACAGCCATTCTTCACTTATTTTATTTTTTTAAATTTATTTATTTACAGAATTTATATCCCACCTTTCTGCTTTCACAAGGGTCACCAAAGCAGCTAAGAATTTAAAACATACATGATAAAATCACATTTTAAAACCATTAAAATCAATCCCCACAAGGCACATCATTAAAACAAATTAAAAAGAGTTAAAATACATACTAAGACACAAAAACAGCAATTAAAACCTTAGCTTGTTATTTAGTTTTGTCTTCACATATTCCACTGTGAAATCAGCCCCACGTGCCACATGCAAGCAGAGCATGTGGCCGGCAACAGCCCCTCTCCCTCCCTCCTGAAAGATTTAAAGGGCCTTCCAGCTGATCTGTGAGCCACGTGCTCCCCACCAGTTAGCTGAAGCCCTTTAAATCTTGCAGGAAGGGAGGGAGAAGGGTAGCCATGGGTGGTCGCTCTCGGAGTTGGGGCTTGGGGATGTCCCCGCCCAAACTGAAATGCTCCCCAAATCCCTCCACCAGATCAACAAGGGGACCTGGCAACCCTAGTCCCACCACTTCTCTGATCTACAACAACAAAAACCCCAGTTGATTGCTCCCATCCTATCTTCCCCATTTGTGCAAACTTCAACCAAGCTTCCAAGGCCAATGTTCACTCTGTAGAGAGAGAAAAAAGGTCATTAGCATGATAATGTCATTCTTCTGATCTTGTTCCCTTGCTGTCAGCCCTGCTCTGCCCTCATAAACCAATCAGGAGCATCCCAAGATTTGAATCTCATGTCAAAATTTCAGTTTCATTTGCCTAAACCAATAGTAGTCCAGAATAAAATGTAACCCCTGACTCAAAACAGAAAATCACATTTTAATGTAATAATATCACATTCTAAAAGCAATAATAAATCCAGATTTTACCCAATTAAGAATATGATAATATAATATTCTTGATGCATACATGTACATGTGTGTTACATATGTCGTGTCTGTTTGAGGAACCCATCTTCAAGATTTTCCATTTCTATGAGCCTTCTTAAAAAGAGAATGTTCTGGGGGTTTTTTTAAAAAAAAGAATGAAAAACTGTGCTTAGAGTGTTGGATACACTTGTCAGAAATGATCATATTATGCCGTTTTTGGTGGTGAAAAATAAAATAAACTGACAGATTAATATACTAGGAACTTTCATGGAAACAGAAGTTGTGTTTTTGATTGGCACTTTTCTTTCTCAGTCTTCTGGAATGGAAATACATTAGAGGCTGCTGAAGTCTGAAGCATGTAATGACATCTGTCACAGTACATTTATTTTTGAGCAAACAATCTGTGCACAAAATATGCAGAAGCTCATCAAAATATATTTTCCATGAATTGCATTGGATCAAATGTGGGCAGTTGGTCCTGTAGGGGAAACAGGTGGGCTGAACTATTCACAATTGTAGTTTTGATGTCATGGGGTTAATATATCACCAGTGACTCTGTTCATTCATGTTTACTTTTATCCAGGTCAATGTATGAAAATGCTAAATATACACCTGGGGACTTTAAAAAAGGAAATGCATATGCGATCATGTAAAATGTATTTCATTAAACTCCCCCCCCCCCCCCCGAAATGGTTACAACTTGAAAGAAATATCTGGAGGATAATATACTATACTGTCTTTTTATGGTAGCTCAGTGGGCAAACTGTTTGTAATTTGAATAATTTTCACTCAGTTGGGATTGGTTTTCCTCTGTACTAATGCTTGCTTATTTAAGACATCTATTTTTGCTTCAACCAACCTTTTTTCTATAATAATCCAGACAAAACTAGAGCTCAGAATTAGGAGTTCTTAATGAGTTATGTAGTCCTAATATCTACTACAAGGGAAAAAAACACTTTGATGTAGCACAGAAAATAATCCAGCCAATTTACCTATACAACTACTTTCGTTGCTAACAAAATTTATATAGCATCATCTCTGAAAAGAGGGTCGAAACACATACTTCGAGTAGGGGGGCATTGCTAAATTCTCCTTCAGCTGGGACATCTATATACTAATAGCCAAGGATCCTCTCTGCATGTGGATACTTATTTCCACAGATCAGGGGCACATGGAGGGTAAACAGATCTTTCAGCAAACTTGGGGCACTCCCTAGGTTTGCACAAAAATTTGACATGTGTTTTAAAAATATATGGGGGATACTTAAATTTCCCCAAAAGTAAAACAGCATTCCCTGCACATGCGCAGAGAATGCACTTACCACTGGGAACTAAGGCAGAGGTAGGAAATAGCAGCTGCAAGGAAGGTTGGGGGCAGGGAGCCACACAGGGCTCACTGCAGCTGTTGAAGGGAGAAGCCTCGATGGGCCTGGCAGCTGGGAGGTACACAGGACTCACTGCCATTGCCACTGTTGGGGGGGAGAAGCCTTGGTGGGCCTGATGGCTGGGAGCCAAACCGGGCTCACTGCCATTGCTGCTGTCGGGGGGAGGGGACAGAGAGAGAGGGAGAAAGAGAGAGGCTGGCCCCCACTCCTCCACTCACCTGTTGGTGCCCCAGGAAAAGTAGTGTCTAGTGGGGAACAGCAGTATGGCATGCTCATGACAAAAAGCCAGCTGGCACCACATGTCTGCCTGGCACCAGTGGTAGCTCTGTGAGGGGGAAATGAGAGCATGCGGGCAGAGGCTGGGGAAGGGGTGCATTCCTGCCTGCCCACTGGGCTCACCTGTGGCCACCTCCTCCTCCACTTCCATGTGTAGTTCCTGTGGCTTCAGCAGGCCAGGCAGATGGGAGCCACGGGGAATACCACCGTGTGAGTATTGCAGGTCCCCACTTCTTGTTTCTTTCTAATGTTCAATCTAAATTTACTTTGCTATCATTTAAACACATTGCTTATATCCTGATTTCACTAAAAGAAAAATATTGGACTCAGTAGTTCTGTTTACCTTCTATTTTGTAGGGTTAAATACATTAGGAATGCGAGCATTATGTAGTTTTCTGTCTTATCCTTATTAGAGACCTCCAGCAAAGCTGGCTCCCAACAACTTGAGGTGGGCTAAGCACAAAGGAGGCTTGCAGTTCTGACTGTCAGAAGCCTAGCAATAGCCAGTGGCATCATGCCTCAAGATAGGCAGGAGTAGGGTTAGTAATATGTGGAGTGGTATGGTTGGTAAGAGGAAGGAGCTTGCCCTCTGGGCAATGCTGGTGACTAATCATTCTAGATAATCAAGTGCCAGATTTCACTGTATATATGTAGCTTTCACTGTATATATGTAGAACAACACAGTTTGAGACCAGACACCTGCTTATAATATCTCACCTGGCTTAACTGACGCAACTCATTATGTGCTTCCCTCTAAACCCACAAAGAAGTTCTTGCAGGGATTTTATATAGATGTGAAGTAATACGAAGAATGAATGAGACTAAGCATGGGCTCTGAGGTCAAGGAGCACTAAATTGTTCTGTTCAGCCAGATAAGATTAGAACCACTGGATTGTAGTGCCCCCATTCCAGCTACCTAGTTCAGAAAAATACTATGGTCAATGCTATAAAAGTTGCTGTAAAAGTCCAGGGGAATCAACAAGCTCATAAAAGTGTAACAATATCACCAATCAAAAATGTTCAGTCATAACTAAGTACATCAAAGATAATGTTACAAAAGACTATATTGATTATGATTAAGCATTTTTTTGGAATTTACAATATTTTCATAGTAGGAATAAGGCCTGTTGTGGAAATAAATACAACAGGCTCTAGAAAGAGGCTCTGGGAGAGTGCCCCAGCCTTGGGCACTCAGCATCAATTTGCTATGGCGACCTCAGCAGGGTATAATGACACAGAGTCCACCATTTTCTCCAGGGGAAGATCTCTGCCATTTGAAGAGCAGTTGTAATTCGATGTGATCCCCATCCCTCCCCTGGAGATTGGCAACAATTGTCCCCCATGAGGGAATGGGTAGTTTGAAGGGTGGAGTCTATGGCATTGAACCTGTCTGAGGTCCCACCCCTGCTGAAACCTTACCCTCTGCAGGGTCCACCCCTCAAACCTCCAGGAATTTCCCAACCTGGATTTGGCAACCATATCTCCCTCCCAACCAACCATCAACATGTCATTATCTGCCCCCTGGATTCAGCTTCCCATCTCCTTCCCCCTCTCTCCTAGAGAGCAGTTGTAATTCTGAGTGATCTCCAGCCCCCACCTGGAGATTGGCAACAGTGGTTCCCCATGAGGGAATGGCTGGCTCAGAGAGTGGAGTCTATGGCATTGTACCTGTCTGAGGTCCCACCCCTTCTCAAACCTCACCATCTCCAGGCTCCATCCCTCAAATCTCCAGGAATTTTCCACCTAGAGTTGGCAACCCTGTCTCCTTCCCAAACAGTTATCAACCTACCTTTATTTTCCTCTTACTCTTCAGCTTTCCATCTCTCCCCCCCCCCCCTGCAGCCTATACTGTGCTCTGAAGCCCTGACTGCTGTGTCACATTGGCTGTCATAGGAGGGCCATCTCAGCAGGGTATAAGGACACAGAGTCCACCATTTTCTCCAGGGGAACTGATCTCTGCCATCTGGAGAGCAGCTGTAATTCTGAGTGATCTCTAGGAGTTTGGCAACCATAATTCCCCTGGAGGAAAAGTAGTCTTTCTCTGCAATGGGGACCAAAGCAGCTTACTTCATTCTCCTCTCCCCCTTTTGACTTGCACAACAACCCTTTGAGGTAGGTTATGCTGAAAGTCTGTGACTGGCCCAAAATCACCCACTAAGCAAGAACCTGGGTCTAGCAGACCCTGCTCTGAAGCTCTGACTGCTATGCCTAGGGTACTCAACCTCCATGTGGAGCCTGAAGATTGCCAGGTATCACAACTGAACTCCAGACAACAGATCTCTCCCCCCCCCCCCAAAAAATGACTACTTTAGAGGGTGGCCTCTATGGAATTCTGTTCTGCTGAGGCCTCTCCCCTAGTCAGGACTGGCCCCAATGAGTTTTCTCCCAAAGGCTAACATAGGTGTGGAAAGGGCCTTTTATTGAGAGAAGCAAGCTTGGTTGCCTAGCAACAGACACTTAGGAGAAAGTACAATTGCGAGCTCTGATTAGGGAAATACCTGGAGATTTGGGGGGGGGGTGGATCCTGTGGAGGGCAGCATTTGGGGGGGGAGATGGAAGGACTCAGCAGGGTATAATGCCATAGTGTCTACCCTCCAAAGCAGCCATTTTCTCAAGGGGAATTGATCTCTGTCATCTGGAGATCAATTGTAACAGTGGGAGATCTCCAGGTTCCACCTGGAGATTGGCAACCCTAGGGGGAAGTCAGCCACACAGCAGGGTGTTGAAGAGAATGGTTTGATGGTTGCTGGCCCACCTCATAAGCCAGCCAGCCATGGTGGAGCTAAGCAGGAGAGATAGCTGTTTTCACGGTTTGTTCTGACAGGAAAGTGGGCAAGCTGGCAGTGGGTGGGGGAGGAGTTATGCTGAAAGTCCATTGTCTTTTTACTGACAGAAGCAGGCCACTGAGGGGACAGTTAGACCCACCTGGCAGTGGGCGGAGGAGAAGAGTGGATCTAGCACCCAATCTGTCCCCTTCGCTGGCTCCCTCCAGACTGAGGCCAAGACACTGGCCAGTGGCTCTGTGGGAGGGACTGAGGCAACGCAGCAAGGGAATGCAGCCAGTGGTCAGGGACCCCTTTTGAGTGGCAGTTCGTGCAGCCAACTGATTTTGGTGCCCCATGGAATCTTGCCACCCCAACTTATCTTTATAGATAAGGATGTCATGTTGAGAATTTACATAAACTGTTTATAGGCACATATTAATTAATTACTGTTCTTATTTTTGGGAAGTCATACAAAGCATGTGGCTTGCTCACTGTCTAAGGTACCGTACATATTGTCAAAAATAAAAATGTAATCTGTAGGTTAGCCATGAATATAAAATAGTGCTTAAAAGTTATTGTTAACTGAACTGAGCTACAAAATAATATCCCACTAAATCCTGAAGTTGCTCTGCAATGAGTGTAGAATGGTGGTGCAAATTAGCCCATAGGAAAATGAAAGTGCCTTATCTTGTCAACCCAGAGTGATTGTTATTATTGACTGTGAATGAACATTGGAATACAAGGCATTTCTTCAGGGTGCCATCAGAAGCATGTCCATAAACCTCAAACAGACAGCAGTGCATGGATAACTTTGCAAGATTGCATTTCTGCAAGCTGGAAATGGTTTGTGCTTTTGTTTCTGTATTAAATTGAAGGATTATTTTTCAACTGAAGTGATGTTCTATTAAAAATTACTATTTTGTAGTGGCACCTACATGTGATCCAGTGTGTCATAATTAAAATTAATTTTGTTTTGTGATGTGATAGATAACTAGAACACATAGCTTGATTTCATGAATAATTACTGTGCAAATATTTGTAGCTTATTTCTTAAAGATGGCTAATTTATAAAATTCAAATGTGTTTCTGATTATCCTCTCAAAAATGCATCACTTTTGTTTGTAGTCAATGTGAACTGTCTAACTGGTGCTACGGAAACCTCTAGCCAAATTACTGTACCATCTGGGGTGTTGAGGACAAGAGAAATCTAAAAGAACTGAAATATGTTATGGATTTTCAAACTGTTTGTGCATAATTTGTCATAAAGCAATATTGTTCTTTTGTTCAAGCCTGTCTTAATGGTGATAGTAGTCAATATTGGTTAAGAATATACTACAAGGATACCTGTGCTTTAAAACATTAGTGTTTTGCTCTGTCTTCTAGGGGTGGTTTCAGTTCTGTAGCTGAGACAGGAACAGCCTGTGCGTGTTTGTGAGTGCGTTTTGTGTGAGAGTTCATTTACAGACTTGATCAATACAACTGCATGGCTTTTGATTACCAGTTAAGGATTGACCTTTCAAAGGGACAAATTGTAACCTTGAGTTCATGCCCAGTTATTTCTTCCAAACACTTATCAACTCTGTACCCTTAAATTCATGCCCAGAGTTGATAATTGTTCAGAAGATTGACATGATCTTGATTTGTGGATAGGTTACTATATTAAATCAGGTTACTGTAGCGAACCAGGTTGAAAAATGGTCTTAACTATTGAGTGAAACAATATCCAGTGGTATCTGGAAATTATTAGCACAAAGAACTTTAGAGACATATTCAGCTTGTGCTTTTGTCAGTCAAGTTTCAGCATATGTGTGAAAAGAATTTATCAAATTATTAACCAAATGCCCACATACCAGATTACTGTGCCAACTGTATTATCTTTCAGAAGCATTTGTGGCACTACAATAAACTGTGATCTGGGAAAGCAGTGAAGGGTTTAGATGAGCACTTTACCATGGGGGGAAAAAAACAAAAACAAACAAAAAAAAACCAGTGCCAGAATACAAATTTAAAAAATTAGCTGTATCACCTAATAAATTACAATTACGGCTTGGATATGGGAATGAACTTTACTAAATACATGCTGAGTGGTAGCCATGAGGAACACCTTTTGTGTGACATCTGTTTTGTTCTATAGTAAAAGATCTTACTAGGGAACTCAGGAAGGATGCTGTATCAGTTGGTATTGTATGAGTTGACACTGTAGGGCTAGCTTACCAAAGACCTACCTGTATGCTGCTGTAGTGATATAGTTACTGCCAAAATTATTTCCATGTAGGTCTGGGCTCCACATGACTATGATTACTCTGCTCCACTTTCTGTGTTCCCAGGAAAGTGCAGCACTAGTATTCGTACAATATGGCCCATTCAGTCCATGTGGGAAGCTGAACTGAAATTGTTATCCTAGCTGTGTGGACCACCAACTATGAGAAAATACCACATACTGTGGCAACATTTCACTCATCCCTAAAACAGTGGAGTAGAATAATGGTCTTTATACAGTTTTGTTTCCTTTTCCTGAAAGTTTAACTATCCTCTGGATTTTTGCAAGGCCTTTATCTAAAATGTAATGCTGATTAAGAATTTGGTTTTTTCCCCTTGTACCCTAACATCAGCATCAATTGCCATCTATTTTCACTGTCTAGATAAGCTCAAGTATTTGGAATTAAATGGATTTCCCCTTATAGTGTATCAATCTGATTAAATTTAGTTTCAAAATATTTAATTCATTAAATGAATCAGGTTTGCATGTCTACAGGCAAAGCCAAGCTTTATACTAGAATATTATAACACACTGTATACTGTAACCCAGAATCTACAGTTGGTACAATTGGAATGCCACAGCTTGTTGATCATCAGGAGCTTGGTAGAACATGCACATTATACCCATTCTGCAGTCACTCCACTGGCTGCTTGTCAGCTACTGGGTTCAGTTCAAGATACTGGCTATCAAAGCCTCCATGGTCTTGGACCCTCATATCTACAAGTTTGCTCTCCACACGTATCCCACCATAACTATTTCACCTATCTGAACAAGGCCTTCTTCAAGTGCCATACTGAAAATACAGGTTACAATTCTATATAGATTAAAACTGCACATTATACATGTCGCGAGGCTGGTACCAAAATGGCATTCTCATGTTGAGTTGTTGCCATAGAATTCAGGAACATTTACCCTTTTGTTGTGGTGCCATCACATTCCATGCCAGTAGCAGCTGGAGATGCAAGGTAGAAAAGTACATGATGCAGCATGGGGAAAGTGATCTGAAGTATTATGGGGAAAATGTAAAGTGTACTTTCCCCAAAGATGGCCATGTATCACAAATTATGCAGTCGAGTTTCCTGCATTTGGGGAAATCACAGGGGCCAGCACACCCGGAGTGTAACGGATGAGCCTCACCCTGGGAAA
The DNA here is from genome assembly GCA_029233225.1 of Lepidodactylus listeri. Classification (NCBI taxonomy): domain Eukaryota; kingdom Metazoa; phylum Chordata; class Lepidosauria; order Squamata; family Gekkonidae; genus Lepidodactylus; species Lepidodactylus listeri. Next base: position 132,198,643 of record JARCFY010000001.1, on the reverse strand, counting down.
ACCTCCTTCCCCAAAGATGGCCACACACAGCAACACATGGTATCTTATAAAGTTGTTTGGGATAGCCTCTGAAACAGGACTATTAAAGTAGTATGCCATAACATTATGATATGTATAATCTATTTTAAAGTAAATGTTTCAAGAGATGTGGGACATAATCCGCCAGCAAACTGTTATGTGCAGCATCATTGTAATGTTTGAGAGCCATGGACCTTCCGTTTAAATCCATAAACTTATCTGGTTATGATACCAGTGGTGTGGAGTTTTTGTTGTGTACATTTAACTGCGCTCAATCAGGCCTTTAGACCATCTAGCCTATTATAATCTATGCAGCAGTCCTCTAAGGTTTCAAGGTGTCGTGGATCAAAGGGCAGATTTCTCATAAGACAAAAAGATTAAAGACTCCTACAAAGAGGGGCTTGAGCACCTGACACCACTACAGAAGAAGGCTGTTGAAATGCCTCCAGGAACCGCTGGACTTCTCTGTACAAGAGGAGTCTCCAGTCTTTTCACCCTGAGATATAGGGTGCCTTCTGACAGACGTGGATCCTGAACCCTCCACCCTAAGGTTTCCAGGTTCCCGCTTTGGCCAGCAAATCTCTGGGCCCCAGCCAGCCCTTCCCATGGCTGCTCAGCAGGGTGTCAGGAAAAAAAATGGGGAGAATGGTGAGGGCAATCACCAGCATTATTGAAAGTGATGCCATCAAATTGCCCACAGTGCTGTAACGTTCAGTCAAAACTATGGTTGAATGATACAGTTTTGGCTGAATTCTAGAATGTCACACCAGTGATACAGTGATGTCATTTCTGATTCCATGTCACTGACAATGTGGTAGCTGGGCAGTCTGGAATGGGGAGTGATTTCAGTTCACCATCTGGAATTTTAACTTTATTTATTGGTACCCTTGTATTTTATTTGTAGAGTCTGTATGTTTTTATTTACTGTTGTGCATCGTTTACAGCCCTGCAGTAGCAGTGATGGGTGATCCAAAAATCTAATTAACATTACATCTCCAGCAAGCCCCCCAGATGGGTCAGTCTCCCTCCAGTTACCAGCCTTGTAGCTGGCAACCCTACTCTACCCTATAGCCTACTACAGCTCCTAAGGTCTCCCCCCACAGCTCTCCCCTCAAGCCTCACAAAACTAAGAACCACCCCTTGCATCTCCACTTCCTTGCAAGAGTTTTTTAAGACCTCAGCTTTTGTTATAACAACATGGTACTGCTATGGTATTGTTGGCTCCAGATCCAGTGCCCGGACTCCTGGACCTCAGCCTTCAGTTGCACCTGGCTGGATGACCTTGGGCAAGCCATAGCTCTGTACCAGCTATTCCCTCAAGGACAGCTTGGGAAAAAGCTCTCTCAGCCCCACCCACCTCACAGGGTGTCTGTTGTGGGGAGGGGAAGGGAAAAGGAGTTTGTAAGCCGCTCTGAGACTCTTAAGTGAGTGAAGGGCGGGATATAAATCCAATCTCTTCTTCTTCTTCTTCTTCTTCTTCAGCAGGACACAAGTAGATTTTTGTCAGTCTTGTTGCCTGGTATCATTTTTAAACTGGGGGTACCAGAATCGAACCTGAGATTTTCTGTGCACAAAACATGCTGATAAGATATGTCCCTGAGATCTAAGGCTACATGTAGAACCTTCTACCTATCATCATTATCTCCTTTTTCTGCTCCCCCCCACCTTGCAAGGGAGTGATATTCTCTTAACTGTCACTTTCATTTCCTTGGTGATTTGTTAAGGCTTTGAAAGTAAATATTCAGTTAACTGAGCAACCAAATGAGACGTTCAATTCCCATTACACACTAGAGGACACAACCATAATGCCCCTTATGTTCATTTATTGGACATGTCTCATTTAAGTAAAATAAGCTCTCTCTCTTTTTTGTGATGGCATGGTACTTAACTTCCACCAGTGTCCTTGATGAACAAAGTTATGAGTGTCCTACTTAGTGTTCATGGAGTATGCTTCAGCTAGAGGGAGAATTGCGGTGTTCCAAAACTGCAAAGCCTAACTGCATAAAACAGTTCAAACAATTTGATGTATCTGCTGAGATGTTTAAAGACAGTAATGAGTGTAGTTCTCCTTAATTTACTCCTGAAGAAAGGCAGCTGGCAGGGGATGAGTCCAAGGAGGAGAGCTGTTTACAGGGTTTTGCATAATAAGATCAATAAGAGATTTCACATCTATGATGCCTTATAGGCAATTTGGGTACTTAAATTTTGAGGGATTATTATTAAGGCCCTAACTGAGGACCTTGAAATGCACTGTTGCATGAGATTATGTGGAAGGATCATTTACTCCACTTTATAACTCTGTCACTTGCTGACAGGATGAGGAGCAAAACTTTCTGTCTTACAGGCGGAAAGTTTTGGCTGATTTATGCCAACGTGGGTGCCAGTCTGGCATGATGTATGAAAATGTCTGTAACTTCTGATGAACCACTTCGTGTTTCCAGATGAGGTTCGATGTATTTGGAGCAGTTTACATTGTGCCTTATGACAGCCTCGATACCCAGTCAGTAGAGATAAATGGGAGGTGGCTGACAGTCAGATTTGAACAAATGTGCTGACACCCAAGCTGAGCCATGAGCATCCAATTTTGATTGATTTCGTCGTCTTTTGTGAACAGGAAAACTTGCTGTCACTGGGGGTTATATTGTCCTGTTAATCTCCTGAGACACATTCTATCCTTTTGATTTATGACCAAGAGAATGACATTGTATTCAGAAGCAAATTCCTGGTTTCCCTTTCATAAATCTTGTTAATTCTCCCTTAAGCATTTAATTCATATACATAGGTCAACATAACATGATCATCTTCACACCAAAGAGGAAGTAAGTAGTCTTCTGGGCCTGCCTTGCTCCTAAATTATGGTTCATTGAACTTCTGTGGTTTGTTAGCTATAATGCCAAAACCCATTCCTGTATTTATGGTGATATTTTTTCTTCCTCACTGTATGTGGGCATTACATGTTTCACAGTGTCATTTGAAGCAGAGTTAAATTTTTCGAGGTCTGCTGAAGCCAGTGGAAATCTGGCTTTTCACAGTGGAAATCTGAATTGTTGTTACACATTGCTTATTTGTTTTATTTTCTTTCTTTAGCTTCATTAGCTACAACATTGCCACTGCACAAAGATTATTGTATTTATATCCTTAACATTTATTATATATTTTCTCCCAAACCAGGATCCACTTTGTTCTCCCTTTCTCTACTCTGTTCTCACAATAGCAACCCTGTGAGGTAGCTTAGGTTGAGAGATTGTGATGGGCTTCAAGGTCACCTGGCAAGCTTCCATGGCGGAGTGCGGATTTGACCCCTGGTATCCCAGATGCTAGTTCAACACTCTAACCACTATACTATGCCAGCATTGCTTACTTTTCTTGCAATTTAGCTTATTTTTATTACATTCCTCATGCAGAGAATCTCTTTGAGCAATATTGTGCAGACCTGAACACTGTGTATTGTGTGTATATTTGGCTTTGTGATTCAACAGCTTGTGCAGCCAGTTGGCCTCCTTGCTTCCTGCACAGTTCAAACAATAATATTCCTCAATCTGCCACCTGTTCAATATGCTTATGTGAAACAGCAAATCTGTGATTTCAGACTGAGAGTGGAAAATCACAGGTACACCAGCCTCCCCAGTGCCAATATTTTATATTGTATTTGAGATAACAGTGGAAAAGCCACTTAAGTTGAAGGTTTCAGACTTTGGTACGATACAGGCCAGAATAATTTTCACATTATATATTATTTACAAGGATGTCAGCATGCGTTCACTTTCCTCTTTTTCTGAATTTCAGTGTCTTTTTTTGGATTAAGGTTACCAGGTCTGAGTTGGAAAATACCTGGAGACTTTGGGGGTGGATCCAGGAGAGGATGGGGTTTGGGGAGGGGAGGGGAATGACCCCAGCATGGTACAATGCCATAGAGTCCACCCTTCAAAGCAGCCATTTTCTCCAGAGGAGCTGTTCTCTGTCAGCTGGAGATCAGTTGTAAAAGCAGGAGATCCTCAGGCCCCACCTGGAGGCTGGCAACCCTATTTTGGATACTGCAGAGTTTAATTAGGGGCAGATTCTTTGTACACTGAATCGTTCAGTGATATAGCAACAATTATTCTCCCTCCTTGCTTTTAATGATTCCTGTTTATGAAAGCTGATCTGATTGGTACATTTCAAGGACTTCTGCTTTCCTGCTTATTGAATACTTGGGGGATTTTCTGCTTGACCAAATTTTTAATCCAATAAATATTCATTTGTTTCCCATTTGTACACAAGTCACTCATTCAGGAGGTTAAATAGCCACCAGCCACCATCTTGCCAAGTTCTTCTCCCTCTGAGGTGGAGGCCATCTTGTGGGTGATTCCCACCTATCTTCAGGGAGGCAGGATTAAGAGAAATCTTCTTCCTGTTTCCTGTGGTGGGAGTCACCCTCAACTTAGTTCGTTTCCTGCCTCTATAGGGAGCGCAGCTAGGACTTGGCTTTGCCAACTTCCAACAACTACATTCAGCTACCTTTCTTCAATTTATTCTAAAATCTATTCTAAAATCTACTCTAAATCTAATCTAGCCTAATCCAAAACGCTCTCCCTCTCTCTGCTACTTATTTAATTGATTTCAGCCTCCTCCTCTCCAGTCGTCTACCCGGGGACGGGCACTCGCCCCCCCCCCGCTACCTTCTTTTATCGCCGCTCTGCAACGGGCAGAAAAACCTCCCGCAGCGGCAAAAATGGAGCTGAGCGCAACGCTCGATAGCTCCGCAGCCGGCAGCAACAACAAAAAGTGCCCGGCCGCAGAAGACCAGCACGGAGAGCCCAGAAGCGGCGGCGGCGCTAAAAAGCGTGCCAAATCAAAGCACACAGTCCCAATTGCGGGACCAGCAAAGCCGCCGGCGGTGGCCATCTTAGATACCACGGGCCACTGCAGAGAAGACGGGGATGGCTCTAATCGCGCCCCTTCCCCCGCACGCCAGTTATCCCCGGGCCTCTGGCCAATCGGGAGAAGCCCAGATTCAGCAAATACAGAGGAGCTTTGCCGATGACATGGGTGAGGAGGAGCACGAGGAGGAGGAGGAGGAAGAAGCGGACAAGGGAGAGTCCTGTGAAGACGTCTCGGGTAATGTACCAGCCCATACCCTCCATTCCCCCCTGAAGCCATGGCCTTTTTTAGAAGGGCCATGTGGGAAGAGATGGCGCGGTTTTGCTCTTCTAGTGGATGCCATCCCTCTACCGCAGTATATCCACCAGCCCCCACCCCCACCCCCACCAGGACCTCCTCCTAAAAGAGGAAAATGGCCCACAAAGGCTGCCCAAAAGGGCTCTAATAAACAATCTGGTGGCTATAACGATTTCCCAGATGAGGATGAGATTTCCCAAACCTCCACTGACAGGGAGGAAGGGGAATTCTCTTCTAACGAAGAAGAAGGGGAACCAGCCCCAAAGCCTCCAGCCGCAAAAGAACAGGCTTTTAGATTCTTTAAGCCAGAGGATCTCAACCACCTGCTACACAAGACTCTGGCTGCTCTTCAAATACAGGGCAACCAAAAAGCAACCAAGGCAGCGCCCACTCCACAAGACCAGGATGATAACCCAGACATCTTTGACGAGTTTTTCCCTGCGGTTGATCCCTCGGAAATAGCCTTTCCTTTTCCAAATTTTTATGTTAGGAAGGTCAAGGCCGAGTGGGAACGCCCTCTTTCCGCTAAATCCTTCCCGGAAGTCACTAAAAGACTTTACCCTTTACACTCATCAGCCCTAGAACTGTTACAGGTCCCAGTGGTAGACGCCCCAGTGGCAGCCCTCCAATCAACAGGACTAATCTCTGAGGACAGGCAAGGTACTCTAAGAGACAATCTAGACAAGAGAGCAGAGTTTGCCCTGCGCAAAACTCACGAAGCCAACGCCATGACCATTAAAGCCTCCTCTGCTGCCTCCACAGTCTCGAGAGCAGCCATAGTCTGGATGCGTAAACTCATCCAGATGTTACCCGAGGGTAACCGGGGTCTATTAGAAGGAGCCAATAGAGTGCTAAAAGCCATTTCCTTTACTGCGGACGCCACCCTAGACTCAATGGTTTTCTCCGCAAGGGCGATCTCCTCCGCAGCAGCGGCACACTGCACGCTATGGCTCAGAGCATGGCAGGCTGATTATCAGTCCAAGGCCGTAGTCTCTTCCTACCCGTTCCAAGGGGACAAGCTCTTCGGCGCATCCTTAGATAAGATCTTAGTAGAAACCCGAGATAAAAAGAAGACCCTATCCAGAACCATCCGCTCTGGGGACAAGAGGCCCGGCGCTATGTCCTCCTTTCGGTCATACGGTTCCTCCTATCGGTTCCGCTCTGACAACAGATGCCAAACCTGGTCAACCAATAAGCAGCCCTTTCATAGGGGAGGGTTCCACGGCAACAACAACAGGTTCGGGAAACCCTTCGGTCATAGACCAAACAAGCCTGGTGACCCCAAACACCCCAAGGCGTGACTATATGGACGCACCCATGGGAGGACGCCTACTCCTATTCACTCAAAAATGGCGAACTTCCCAACCGGATTCCTGGACCATGGACGTTGTATCTGTGGGCTACAAAATAGATTTCAGTTCTCCACCCTTACCACGTTTCCTTCCATCATCAGTACACAAGAACGCGGCAAAGAAGGACAGGACACTAGCAGCGATGAACCATCTACTGCAAATACGAGCGATGGAACCGGTACCCCAGGAGGAGCACGGGTCTGGAGTGTATTCAGTTTTCTTTACGGTACCAAAGAAGAACGGAGATTGGAGAGCGATTCTCGATCTAAAATTCCTGAACAGATTTGTAGAGCTCAGGCATTTCCGCATGGAGACACTCCGTACCATAGCAGAATCCCTCCAACTGAACGAGGTTTTAACATCAATAGACTTGACAGAAGCGTACCTTCATATACCCATTTTTCCGCCACACAGAAGGTTCCTACGCTTCTGCGTCGGGACCTCTCACCTACAATTCCGAGCACTTCCTTTTGGACTGTCCACAGCGCCCCGGGTCTTCACGAAGGTCCTGGTACATCCGGTGACCATCTTCCGACAACTCAGGGTTCATGTTCATCCCTACTTAGACGATCTCCTGATCCGCTCTCCGTCAAAAACCCAAGCCCTGAGAGACGTAGCGATGGCCATCCAACTCCTAGAGGACGTCAACAAACAAAAAAGCCATCTGAAACCCACACAACGTCTAGAACACTTAGGAGTCATTATAGACATGTCTTCCTGCAAGCTTCTTCTACCACCGCACAAGGCACAGAAGATCAGAGCAATAGCAATTCAAGTCATAGCAGCTCACAAGTCTTCTCTCTCGATATTAACCAAACTGATGGGCCTGATGGTCTCCACTTTCGACACCCTTCAGTGGGGCCGTTTCCACTCCCAACAATTACAGAAGTTTCTGAGACCATTCCAGAACCACATCGTCATCAAGATGGACATCTCTGTCAAGGTCCCACTTCTGACAAAGTCGAGCCTACGTTGGTGGACCATTCAACGCAATCTGACCCAAGGAAAGACATTCTGGGTTCAGAACCAAATTCAAATCTTTACAGACGCCAGCCTCTCGGGCTGGGGAGCATCATTCCTGCACCATCCAGTTCAGGGATCATGGTCAGCAGCGGAATCTGTGTTACCCATCAACTTACTGGAGTTACGGGCAATCAGACTGACCCTACTGCATTTCTCTCACACCCTTCAGGACAAGCACGTCGTGATCAGGACGGACAATATTTCGGCCATGACATACCTGAGCAAGCAAAGTGGTGTGAAATCTCAGAGCTTAGCCAAGGAAGCCAATCTACTGCTCACCTGGGCGGAAACTCATTTAGCGTCCCTCACCGCAGCTCACATACAAGGCTCAGCCAACATCCAAGCCGACTGGTTGAGCCGACAAACAATCATGGAGGGAGAATGGTCACTCCACCCAGAAATCTTCCATCAAATGGGAATGCTGACGGTGGATCTATTTGCGTCAGCATACAATGCGCAACTACGAAGGTTCTACACGAGGTTCTTTCACCCGCGGGCCGAACAGACAGATGCTCTCCTGTCCCCCTGGCCTCACGAACTTCTCTATGCCTTTCCTCCTCTTCCGGTTCTACCCAGACTTCTGAGGAAGATTCGACTCTTATGGGCAGAAATCATCGTAGTCGCACCTTATTGGCCACGCCGTCCGTGGTTCACGTCGCTACTAGAATTAACTGTGCGTCCCCCTCTCCCATTACCAGTTCGGGAAGACATGCTACTACAAGGCCCAATCAGACATCCAGACCCAGGATGGTTTCACTTGACCGCCTGGAGATTGAAAGGCAGAAGTTTGTCAAGTTAGGTTACCAGGACTCCGTCATCAATACCATTTTAGATTCTAGAAGACCATCGACTACTAGAATCTACAACACCACATGGAAAGCCTTTGTTAGATGGGCCAGACGAAAAAAGGTCGACCCACTTCGCCCCCACATACGATCCATTTTGTCCTTTTTACAGGACGGCAGATCATCAGGATTAAAAGCTTCTACGCTGAGGAGACAACTCGCTGCACTATCCACAGTCCTTCCCCTATACAGAGGACAAGCTGTGTCACATCACCCTCATGTGAAACGATTCCTCAAAGGCACGGCCTTCAAAGACCCTTCGGTTTGCCACCGTTTTCCCACGTGGCGCCTCAGTGTGGTGCTCACGGCCTTAATGAGACCACCATTTGAACCCATACGGACCATTTCACTAAAATTCCTAAGACAAAAAACACTGTTTCTTGTGGCCATCACTTCGGCCAGAAGGATCTCTGAGCTGGGGGCCCTCTCTATCCGCTCAGACCTATGCGTTTTCCATAAGGATACAGTAGTTCTTCGTACAGATCCGTCCTTTTGTCCAAAGGTCAACACTCAATTTCATAGATCTCAAGAGATTTGTCTTCCTTCATTCGTACCGAACCCGACACACCCACAAGAAAAGTCGTGGCACACCTTAGACGTGAGGAGGATTCTTAAGTGTTACATTATTAGAACGGACTCTATCAGACAGACCGAAGCCTTGTTTATCAACATCTCCTCTCCTCATTTGGGCAAGAAAATGTCCACCCCGGCCATTAGTCGATCACTTTGCTTGTGCATCGCAGAGGCATACACATCCATGCGACTTAAAGTACCTCAAGGCATCACAGCACACTCCGTACGCAGTGCCGCCACCAACACAGCGTTCTTCAACAGGGCCTCCATAGAAGAAGTGTGCAGGGCAGCTACGTGGTTCTCGCCGTCCACTTTTGCGAGACATTATAAAATCAACCCTTATGCATCCTCAGATGCCGCCTTCGGTCGGCGTATCCTGCAATCTATCTTACAAGAAAATGACGATCCCCCACCCAACTTCTAGGACCATTGCTCTGGGAGGTCCCACAAGATGGCCTCCACCTCAGAGGGAGAACGACCAGTGGTAACTTACCATGAGGGGTCCTTCTCCTCTGAGGGTTGGAGGACATCTTGGCCCTCCTCGGATCGTCAGATTATGTAAAGATGGTCTCTGACTGAGAGAGGGGTATGTAGGCAATATGTCTGATGCGGTCGTCCTCACGGTACCGCAATAATTTTGTTTATGAGAGAGAGTTCCTTCTCAATTTCTGTCTTCCTGTTTTTTTTCTATTAACCGTTATATTTGAGTCCAGTTTCTTTCCAATAGCTTTTGGAGTTACCGAACTAAGTTGAGGGTGACTCCCACCACAGGAAACAGGAAGAAGATTTCTCTTAATCCTGCCTCCCTGTAGATAGGTGGGAATCACCCACAAGATGTCCTCCAACCCTCAGAGGAGAAGGACCCCTCATGGTAAGTTACCACTGGTCGTTTTCACATTAGTGCTGACTACTTTAAAAGTGTTTTGCTGAGGCTTGCTAGTCTCCAGGTGGGGCCCGGAGTGATCTCCCAAAATTACAACTGTAATTACAGTTACAATTACTGCACTGGTCATCTATTGAGTCAGTTCAAGGTGTTGGTGCTTATCTTTAAAGCCCTTGAGGTATGGGGCCTGCATACCTCAAGGATTTTGCAGTACATAGCTTCCATTTAATTTTTAGTAATTTCCTGTTACTAAGGGCCATCGAATAAAATGGGAGTAATTTCTGAGCAGACCTGCTTAGGGGTTTTTCCCTAAGAAACGTGTTATGGGGGCTAAGGAAAATAAGTAAATGTGCAGCATCTATGTTCAGTTGTGTTCCTATGTTGTCTCTGTCTGTGAAGGAATGATGTACTTTCAGTTAGGTGTAGGTACCCGAAGCTGGCAACTAGCACAGATCTTACTCATACAGTATGGGAATCTCATATAGTTTAGGACAATGATGTCACTTCCAGTTTGTGCTGGAAGTGAAGTCATGACATTAGCACAATACCAATTGTCCTCCATTTCCCTCAGAATTTCCCCCCTGCCACCCAGCTAGACAGCAGCAAATAGAATCAGTAAGGGCAGGACGTCTCCTGCCAAGTGGAAGAGCTAGACTGCCTAGTCCTGTAACTACATTTGCCCGTATCCCATAGGTAGGTTCACTTCTATTATCAGAAGACAATGTGCCCCTGTTAGAATGGTACTGAATGTTCAGGATACAGTTTTGTATGGCATGGCACTGCATATTATGCACTGGCATGGATTGGTAGCTGGCCACTGTGCTGGTAAGGGAAGGAAGGGACCTCAGCCAGTTTGGTGTAGTGGTTAAGTGCACAGACTCTAATCTGGGCGAACCAGGTTTGATTCCCCACTTCTCCACATGCACCTGCTGGATGACCTTGGGCAAGCCGTAGCTCTGGCACAGCTGTTCTTGAAAAAAAGCAGTTTCTGTTAGAGCTCTCAGCCCCACCTACCTCACAGGGTGTCTGTTGTGGGGAGGAGAAGGGAAAGGAGTTTATAAGCTGCTCTGAGACTCCCTTGGGTAGTGAAGGGCGGGGTATAGATCCAATCTCTTCTTCTTCTTCTAATCGTAACAGAAAGGTAAGCAAGCAATGCTGTGGAAGACAACCGCACATAGGAATACAATTTTTAGTGCCAGCCCCAATCCATGCTAATGTAATCAAAGGTGCAAAGGTAGAGAAATATATGAGAAAGGTAGAGACATGTGTTATGGGGGCTAAGGAAGATGTCGGTGTAGAGATGCTGTGTTCAATTGTGTTCCTATGTTTTATCTGTCTGTGGAGGAACGATGTACTTCTGCAAGGCAAATATCCATTAAGAGTGTATTTATAAATGATATTCCAGTAAGAAGGACCATAATGTTAAGAGCATTCTGTTCATCACCATATGGCTGACACTGCTTACTTCAGGAGGATGCAGATTTCATCAAGAAAAGGTCCAGATTAGATTAAGTGGCCAGGTAATTACAGGATGATAATCAGCTAAAACCCAGGATGTGATGTGCTGCTTTCCTGGCACCAGGTGGGGATGCAAGTTCTTAATCAGCTTCTCTGGCATGAGGTTGGCTTTCCAGTGCCAGATCTGTGGGAAGATGCCTTGATCTTACTGTGTGATGTCAGTAGAATAGATCATATGAGCAGTGACATCCCTATCAATGGAACATCATTTCACATTAAGGATGATTTAATGTGATACTTCACTAATGCATTATGACAGTGTCTAATAGTGAAGACAGCTTTCACTTGCCTATTGTAATTGCTTCTCCTACACTGATGAATACAAGTTCTTTTCCCTTACTTGGTTAGGAGATTTTCCTCTACTGTCTTTATATCTAAAGATGTTAAGTCTTAAGTATACATCGTTAACAAGTTTATAGGATGTTTGCATTATCAGGAACAGATTTACATGCAAGCAACTTTATTGGGAATTCAAACATCTGCTGGGCGGGGGGGAAGCCGTATGTGTTTATAACTGCAAGATACATCAAAAACCCCACTGGTGAACTACTACCCTATGTTTAGCAGAATGTGTTTCCAAAAACGTAAGGTTCTTTTAAAAATGGGCAGTATCTATGAAGACAGTTTCGTGGATGGTCAGCTTCAGTTATGATAGTAATATAAATTTAAGCCCATTTTTCTACAAAGTATGAAGTACTTTACTCAATTTAAGCAAAGCCTTTCAGTTTTGAAGATGGCAGCAGAAAAGTTGCACACACACATAGTACTATTAATTGGAAACAAAGTCAATTGAATATTTATTTGAAATGAGGCAGCTCTACCAAATACAGGGCATACGCTAGTGTAGGCAGGAATTTGCCCTACTAGGGATGCCAATTATGGCTTGGGAAACTCTTGGAGATTTGTGGGTGGGGTCTGAAAAGGGCAGGGTTTAGTGAAGGAAGGGACCTTAGTGAGGGATAATGCCATAAAGTCAACCCTCCAAAGCAGCCAGGTGAATTGATCTGTAGTCTGCAAGCCTATTATAATTTCGGGAGATCTCCAGGCCTCACCTGGATGTTGGCAATCCTGTGCCCTACGTAGTGCCATTAATATAGTTTGTGAATGTCCATATGAACTGATTTGTCATGTCTCAACACATGATACTGATGTGTGTGCATACATGTTGACCAGCTCCTTTCGGGTAGTTCTTATTGCTTCTTCTAAATCAGCACAGTCGATACCTTTCTGTAATGGCAATGTCTTCCTGTCTTTCACTGCTGCTCAGTAGATACATTAGTAGACCATTCACTCACACTATTTGCACTGTTTCCAGGGGATACACAAAAACACTGTTAAAGCAATAACCAGTTTGTAGCAGTTCATAACTTAGAGTTTACCAAATTGTAGTCATAGTTTGGATTTTTTTCCCCTGAAGTGATTACAGTAAACAGAATTACTCCACCTCCTGACTCAGTTAGGGATTCTGTCTGTTCCTATCAACTGTTGGCACATTTTAAGTAAGCCTGCCTAAATTTTGAGAGTTGCCATTGTAGGTTATTAGGATTTGTTCCCCCCCCCACCCCTAATGTTACAATTAAGACTAGCAGTCATTTGTGTAAGTAAGATATACATTGTTTCGTGTTTAAGTGTTCCATGATTGTAAATCATTATTAGAATGTTCATCTTGGTTTTTTTTAAATGTCTCTCTTCACTTTCTGTATTATATTAACTCTTGGCAGAGTTTAAACATACAGAGGAATGGAGCACCAACTGTTTAAAGAAAATAACTCAGTTTATTAAAGAAGAAATACTCTGATAGAACAAAGGAGAGGGAGGCTTGACTAACCGCTTTGAGAGACAGGAACAAAGGGGGGAGGGCTTAGTTGGCGCAAGAAGTCTCCAAAGAACCAATCAGGAGACAGGAAGGACATAATTTGAAATTGTGGGAATTCCCAGTCTAGCTATGCTAACTAGCACCCCTTCAGCTGTCCCCTATAGGCTGTTCTTCTGATCTTCTTCAAGTAGGTGTACTATAGACCTCGTATATTCCAACATTAACAACATTCACAATGTACACATTTTGCCTAAAAAAAAAAGTATCTTCATATCCAGTGTGCATACTCCTTAAATTATATGGCTTTGGGAACAGGGTTTTAATGTATCTGTTCTTGGAGACCTTTTTAGTATATGGTATTTACAGCATGACATAAAAATAGATAAGAGAGAGAGAGAGAGAGATGGGGTATATTCTTCATTGCTCACTGTGATGAAACAGATATGTTTCGGGAATGCATTGTGGGTACTGTTTTTGGCATAATTGCTAACATAAGCAGAATCAGTTTTGTTGCTAAAGGTATACAGATTATCCATTGGAGCAATGTTCAGTTTCTCATTGGAGTATCCATTTTGAGTAGTATGATAAGACTAAGTGAAGTCCTGTTTACTCTGCATGGGCTAGTAAACAAGCCATTAGCATAGTGACCGACAAGTCAGTGAAGACAGAGAGAAGAAAAGTTGATCCCATGTCAAGTTGATGGGTGGAGAAGTATAAAGCAAAATGAAGCTCTGTTGGCAACAGGGAATGTTGTCTACTCTCAGTAGCTCTCCAAAGTCTGGGTAGATCTTTTGCAGCCCTGCTATGTGAGGGATCATTAGTTCTAGAGATTTGGGAGGTTGATACCTTTCTATTAATTTCATTAATTTATCTGCAAGTATATCCAAATATTCTTCAATGATTCCAGTTGAATTTAATGGGGCTTATTTCTGCATACACATGCAAACTTTGAAGGGACAGTGGTTGTATGGTTAAACTGCTAGATTGCATTCCTGTGGGACATAGGTTTAATAGCCACTTGTTCTTGACTCACTTTCAGTTTGTTATCCATTTAGTTGGGAAAGTATAGATTATATACCTCTTCATTCCTCCTTTTATAGTTGATGGAAGCTGATATTCTTAAACTGTTTCAGTCTGGCAATCCCATTCCTAAGGGGGCTGTCTTGGCCCTTTGAAATTTTAAATACTTTTACTGGCAGCCTTTCATTTAAAAATGTTTGGCAAAAAGTCTTTAAAGACCACATTAAATTAAGAATATTACCTCTTTTATGATCAAATAAAAATGTCCCTGTATTCAAATGACGTCCTATATTTTGTCAAGGGTTAACTGTCCTCAGAATGAAGCAGTTCCTCATAATTTCCTGCATTTGATGTTCATCAGTATTATCCTGTCTCACATATATTCCATATAACTACAGACCGCCCTGACCCCATCGAAGTAAATTTGAGCAATATCCTCTTATATAATTTTTAAATATCATATTTTGGAGTTAGTTCTTATGAGAAGGCTGAGTCACAAAGAACATAATTACAGCAGACATATAACAGGAGCTACGAGTTTTGTGGCCTGAACACGATGCCTGCATGAGGTAGGCCCTTCTTGAGAGGCATGGACATCTGATGGAGCAGACATAAGCACTTCTGAGATATTGTCCAGACCAGATAATCAGTCTGAGTGCTTTGTGGGAAGTTGTCTCCAGCTCTCAGATCTCAGGGTTACTAAAGGAAATTGATTGTTGATAGTTTTATGACAAATAATTGTTTCAATATTATTTTCTTCGAGACATGCTCATGGAAGATAGATCTGTAATGGCTACTAGTCAAGATACCTAAGGGGAACCAGATCCAGAGGAAGTAAACCTCTGAATACCAGTGGTAGGAAGCAAACAAGGCAGATGAAATTCTTGGTCCTGTGTCTATTTATGGGCCATCTTTGCAACTGCTTGGCCAATATATGGCATAGGATATTCAAACAGATGGACAACTGGTCTGATTTAGCAGGTCAGCTCTTCTGTTATGATATAATAATTCACAATAGTTGCCACAACTTTTTAAAAAGTTTTATTTATAAGTTTTAAGTTACAAAAAAGAAGATATTTTCATGCATTTACAGCTTGTTAGCAAAATTATAGATGACGTCGTTATACAGTGCATATAATAAAGGTATGAGTTTATCTTTCTAATTCTTTCTTTAACCAGTCGTATATTCTGTTCCATCTTTTTCTATAAGTTTCTTCTTTAGTACCTTCTCAAACTATATTCAACCTGTCCATTTCTGCTAAGTACATTAGTTTAGTTATTATATTTTCTCTCAAGGGGGTCCTTTCAGATTTCCAATTTTTTGCTAACAAGATTCTAGTAGAAGTTAATATGTACATTATAAGATTACAGTCCGAACAATAATAGCTATCAGGGATTATGTTCGGCAAGAAGATTTCTGGAATAATTGGTAGATTAATGTTCATTATTTCTAGTATGATTTTGTGTATTTTAGTCCAATATTTTTGTATTCTGTTACACCTCCACCACATATGAAAAAAGGTGCCTAGATTGTTTTTGCATTTCCAACATGTGTTGGACACACTGGCATAACATTTTTTAATTCAAATAAATATTTTGATGGCCACTAGTTTAATGGATTATTAAAAGAAATACCTAAAGTCACTGAGGATAGATTATTGATGATTACTGATCTATACACTGCTTGATTTTTTGGAATCCATTTTGAAAGGATCCGTTCAGGAGAAAAGAAAGCTTGTGAATTTGCAGAAAGTTATTCCATAATCATTCTGTCTTTTACTCTTCTTGTTCTACTTGAGTTAACCCAGTTATGTAGTTAGTTAATATTTCAGTCTGTGTTTCAGATTGTCCTGGGGAGGGTCCTGAAGAGCATATATATAGTACATGTTATGTACATGTTATATATGTTACATGTACTAAATATATAGTACATGTACTATATATATATATAGTACATGTTATATATAGTACATATGTTATGTACTATACATATGGAAGCTTGTTGGGTGATCTTGGGCCAGTCACACACTTGCTGTCTAACCTACCTCAGTGGGTTGTTTTCAGAATAAAAAGGAGAGGAGAACAATGTAAGCTGCTTTGGGTCCCCACTGGGGAGAAAGGTGAGGTATAAAAGAAGTTACTAAATAAATAAATATGTGGGATGAATAGGGTTGCCAGACAATGTGACAACCGGTGAGAGAGCTGTATGTGTGTGTGGGGGGGAGGGGGCAACCTGGGGGAAAAATTAAAAAGAAAAACAAGATCTTGTATACTTACAGAAAGTTCTGACCATGATGGTCCTGGCAATCCTAGAGCTCCTCAAAGTGACAAGGGTAGCTCTAGGAACCATCAGAAACTATGGCAGTTTTTTAAGTAGCTTAGGAATTGCCTGGAACTCTATGGTCAGAATTTCCTACAAAGAAATGAGGCCATCTTTTTCTTCTTAATTTTTCTCCCCAAGATGATTGTGTGTCCCCCTTTGGCTCCATTTCCCACCCACCAATCAGGCAAGGGCCACAATTATCTGGGGGTCTCCCACTGTAAGTGGGCAAATGGGAACCCTGGGGGTGAAGTTCTCATAGGTGAACAGAACTAATTATGTCATTTTTCAATTCTTGTCTTTGGCTGGAACAAGGTTCAAATGCAATGGATAAACATTATCTTGGAAAAACATTACTGTTTATTCACAATAATATAGACTTTATGTTATCCTTGCTGATAGATTGTCACCTTTTAAAACTAAATTACCATAATTGATTAATGTTGTAATGCACTGTATAAAGAGAAGAGAAAAGCTTGGATGCAGTGATGTGAAGCTATTACAGAATTTAGTGGGAAAGGACACTTTTGTTTCTCTGAAATGAAGCTATCTCTTATGTACATATAATTAATGCATCTGTCAGTTATTGAACAGAGAGGGCTTGTTTTCTGTTGAATAACTTGACTAGTGACTAAGGGCAGTGTAAAAGGGAATGATTAAAATGCTAAAGTCACAGATTAGTGTAAAATCCATTTTCTCCATGACATTAGGAAGTAGGGATGCACACCTCGAGGTGGGGCCTGGGGATCTCCAAGAAATACAGCTCATCTCCAGACTACAGAGAAAAGTTCCCCTGGAGAAAATGGATGCTTTAGAAGGTAGACTCTATGACATTGTATCCCACTGAGGTCCCTGTCCTCTCCAGGCTCAAATCTAAAGGAGTCTCCCAACCTGGAGCTGCCAACCCTAACTCCCCCATCCCCTAGCGGTGGCCAGGGGGAACCTAGCAACCCTATTAGGAAGTAAACAATAGAAATGCAACCATGGATAAGATTAAAATAACAGGGAAGTATTTTCTAATTAACCTCTGTTTGCAAATGTGTTGTATGAAAGATCATCATTTTCTTAAAGTACTGAAATGCCACATTCTACATATACTTTATCGGACAGTTATACTATTAGTTACAGGATCTATCCTTATTATTCACCTACATTTGGTACAGGCTGTCTAGATACCATTTTTGGTGGGCTTTTGTAGTGTTTGTAAGGGTTGGCTATGTCCATCAAATCTGTTTTTTATCTTGAATCTTTGTACATATTAGCAGTTGGCAAGATTGTTGAACTGGTATTAATATCTGAGCTGAGTTTAAAGTTAAAGCTGTGTTAATTTTTTTAAAGTGTCAGATTCTGTTTTAAAAGTTTGCAAACCTGAAAGCATTTCCTCAAAAGCATTTCAAATAAATAGATTAAGCAAGAAGAAGCAGTATATCTCAGCTGGCAGATATTAAAGAATGGTAAATTATAAATTATGTCATATTAATATGGGCACAATATCTCTGGTCAATTAACTTTAATTGTACTTTGGACCAGTTGTGTGTTAGGCATTGTATAGAAGAGCACTGATGAAACACAGTACAATATAGAATGCTAGATACCTTATTTCTTAACTTGGCTATGGAGTTAATCTTTTTTCCCCACTATGAAGAATGTCCTTACTTCCCTTTGCACCAAAAACCTCCTGCTTCCACACAACAAGTATTGCCCACATTGTTTTCATCAGTACTGTTAATACAGAAGCATGTGTCATGGCAACAGAGTTTCCACATGTGAGAGTGTCCTCCTCACTTTTTGCTATCTTGCCCCCTACTTTCCCCTTCCACGTGTGTTCAACTCCATTCTGACTCTCAAGGGAATGGTTGTTATGACTGCCATAAATATTTCAAAATTTGATATAGTTAAGTGGCAATCAGTTGTTATGCTGTATAGCAATTACTGCTTGGGGGGAAAAGAAATTTCAAAAATCCCTCTGGCGGTGAGGCAGAAAAAAAAAATGCTGGGAAAACAGTGCCCATGAAGCTGACCACAGGATTTCAAGGGCAGGAAAAAGCATACTATATTCCAGATGGCATGCTTATGCACTTGCGTTGCATTCTTTCTAAAAAGAGCAAGACGAGCAGGTATATAGGGTTGAAAGCTCTGGGATGGGAAATTCCTGGGAATTTGGATGCAGAGCTGGGGAGGGAGGAGACTGGGGAGGGGAAGGAACTCAGTGGGAAACTCAGTCTTACACTCTCCATTTCCCCCCAATTTCCTCACACCAGACTTTCAGGATCTGGCATGCAACAAATGGGTTTTCCAGGAGACCTGGCAGACCTGAGGAGTAGAAAACTTCTGAAATAGATTATTACAGTACATTTTGTGTGAAAGCTCAAAAAAAAGTGCTCCAGATTAAAGGCAAATACAGAATAAAAGCTCTGTGTGAAAGCAGCCAAAATTGATTGAATTTAGGCTAAACGTGCTTAATGCTGTGGAAAGAGAAACAAAACAGCATCTTCTTCAACTTGTTAAAAGCTTTCATTGAAAAATGAAGTTGATAAAGACATTTCATTCTACAGTCCTTTTCCTTCTTGGTTGGGAAAAGCCAAGTTGGAAGAGTGAAGTCCACTATGTATTGAGGTGTGAAATGTTTCCCTAGGAGGCCGAGGTGTGTGTGTGTGTGTGTGGGGGGGGGCTATGGAGAGAGAATGCTAATGGTTGAAAGAAAGGAGGAAATGTTAGTGAGCACTTGCTGTTCAGTGGCTGTGACTTTTTATATAGTGAACACAATGAAAACTGTTGAAAAGTGTTGTCCAGCATGGAGGAAGTTTGCAGAAAATCTGCATTACAAGAGATTCCTGCTGGCAGAGATAAGGTGTTAGTAAAGAAAATGATAAAGAGCTTAACGATGAATGGCTCATGCTAAAGTATTAGAGACTGACTGTGGCCAGAATATTTAGCTTTACTCTTCAATTGACTGATCTTCATAGGGAGAGTGACCTTTACATTGTTGTCCTTTTTCAGAATACAGGTACAACAAATGGTGACCCATGGGGGGAGGGAAATATGATCATTTATATATTTCGCTCCTAGCCCTTTGTGTGATTAAATTTCACCTCCTCTTTTTTTTGCCTGTGTGTTGTAGCAGTCAGAGTGTTAGACTAGGAATGGGGAGTCCTGAATTCAAACTTCCCTTTTGCATTAAACTTACTGAGAGACCTTGGCCAAAACATTCTTTCTCAGCCTAGCCTATAACATGGGGTTGCCAGCGTCTAGGAGGGACCTGGGGATCCCCTGGAATTACAGCTAATCATCAGACTACAGACATCAGTTTACCTGGAGAAAATGACTGCTTTGTAAGGTGGACTCTATGGCATCATATCCCACTGAGTTCCCTTCTCTCTCCAAATGCCATCTTCCCCAGGCTCCTTCCCCAAATCTCTAGGAATTTTCCAACCCAGAGTTGGCAGCCCTCATTTCCTGTCATGAGAAAGTGAAGGAGGAAAGACCCATCCAAGGACTCATTCTCTCCTTGGAAGAAGTATGGAAATAAAAATGTACTAAGTAATTGAATAAATCAAATAAACTAAAATCAGCATCAACTGTATTGATTTTTAATGTTGCCTTTCAACTTGTACTTCTTTATATTTTGCTTTTTGATAATAAAGTCCTCATAGTTACTTACATCACTTCAAAAAATGCAACTATATCCTGCTTCCCCCCCCTTCCCAATTTTTGAGTGAATGCATTAGCTCTTCCTCCCAAGGGTACAGGTCTTTAATGCCCTGAGAGCCAAGCCAAGTGGACCCAGGACCTGCTCTGCCAGCCTCCAGGAGGAACCTGGAGATCTCCCGCTTTTACAACTGATCTCCAGCTGACAGAGATCAGCTCCCCTGGAGAAAATGGCTACTTTGAAGGGTAGACTCTATGGCATAGTACCATGCTGAGGCCTCCACAAACCCCACCCTCTCCCAGATCCATCCTCAAAGTCTCCAGGTATTTTCCAACCCAGACCTGGCAACCCTACTCTGATAGTAGACTCAGAATGGCAGTGCTCTCTAGTCCCTTCTCCCAGGATTATCAACATTAGCATTCATTATGCTATCTCTTTTCAATTAAAATTATTTTTCTTACACAAAGCCATGGACATGAATGTACATAATGTTTTTATTTAAAATACACTTGTAAAACATTTCTAACTTTTTAGTTGCTTTTAGTACATTCCATTTTTATTGTTTTTTTAAATAAGGTTTTCTTTTTGGGTTTGTGTAGAACTTAAAAGTCAGACTACATGAGATTCTGGGAGGATCAAAAACAGATCTTCAGCACTTTTTATATTCCTAAATGTCAGTGAAGCAGAGCCCTGATTTAATCAGGGATCTGGTGGAGTGAGGGGGGGGGTGGTGAACTGTTTCTCCTTGAAGTATCTTCCTGCCTTCAGACAGCCCCCTGGAATTTTCCCACTGGGAAAAATTATACTGGGACAACTGCATCTTCAGGTAGCTATTTTAATTTAGGAAAACAGTGCAAGAGGAAAGAGTTCCACCTACATTACAGGTCTGATCCAAAATGAAGTCTCTCTTGGCTACTTTTACTATAATATGCTATAAAAGTTTTGATCATGGTTATGTCAACTTCTCATCTTCTTTTACTTTAAGATTTGTGCTAAGAGTCAACCCTCCCCAATCAGAAAAAGGAAAAAGGTTGGAAACATTAGTGATTACATGCATGAAACTGCTCAGAGAGAAGAGGTGACCCAGGAATAATTTTTTAAAAGTGTGTGTGTGTGTTTGTGTGTGTGTGTGAGAAACATCACGAGGAAAAATAGATTGCAATAATATAGTTTTCAGTTTTTTTAAAAAAAGTAATGTAGTTCATAGTTTGGAATCTGAAGGCACCCCCTCCCCCAGCAAGACTGATAAAGTAGGAATTAGAGTAGAGGGCATAATAAGAATGATGAGATGCTAATGCAATTAAAGTATAGGTGAGACTGTTATGAGCTTAATCATGTAGCAGCAGTAGCAATGTGACTTACATTTTTTATTAAAAAAATTGTTGGGAGGAAGGCGCTGTTTTGCATCTTCTTTATATGCATTATTTCTTTACAGAAAGAAACAATCTTTGGAAGTCAGCATTTTACTACTTGTAGGGTATTTCAAACCTTATTTGAATAAGGATGCCAGAATCTAAGGTTTTTAGAACTGCATCCAGAACAGTTGTCTGCTCTGTGGTATTCTGCCTTTTTGCCTGAAGACAGTACAGAATACCTACAAGTCTTCATGTAGAATACAGACCTTCCAGCCTAGCAAAGAGCAGTACGTAGTACATGTTGAACGATGGAGAAATTTCACACTGAAAACTATTGCTGTAGTCATGTATTCTCTTTCTACTGGAAAGTTGTGTGAAGCATATTCTAGGGCAGTTGACA
The DNA here is from genome assembly GCA_029233225.1 of Lepidodactylus listeri. Lineage (NCBI taxonomy): Eukaryota > Metazoa > Chordata > Lepidosauria > Squamata > Gekkonidae > Lepidodactylus > Lepidodactylus listeri. The sequence continues at coordinate 132,176,714 of JARCFY010000001.1, read as the reverse complement.
TGTTGTCCAGGAAGAGGCGGAAAAGGCTGAAGATGAATCATGCCTTTAAACCCTCTTATTTTCTAAACACTAAGCTTTAGCTATGGCATTTTTCATTACTCCTTTCTTCCTTTTTTTTTTAAATTGAACAATGGGGAAAATTCAGAAATTCTGCCCACCATGCTTTATAATGGCACATATACACTGTCAGTGCATTGAAATATCAAAGCGTTCTACTTATGTTCCAAACAATAAGAATGAAGTTCCTATAAGATCATGAGGTGTGGCTCATTTAGGGAATAAACAGTGAATTTGACCTTGCATAGAAAAATGGACCCCAGAGTAGCTAATACTGGAAAACATCTGTTTATTGGGTCCTGTTTCACACCTAGTATGTATTTGCAGATAGCATTAGTGATATTGCTCTCTGTATAGAGGTCCAGAAGATGAAAAGGTGTTTAGAATAGGTGCAGTGTAAGGAAAATTAGGTTTGATGAAACTCTATTGAAACCATAAGCTAGAAATAAGCTAGCTTGGCATCCTTCCAGCCTGAGACCCATCCTGAAGGTGGTCAGCAGAGGGGTCTGGAGTAAGAACCCCCCTCCGGCATTGGTGTTGTGCAATGCCAGATCCATAAATAATAAGGCCATGGTCCTAAGGGACTTTGTAGAGGAACACCAGGTGGATCTGGCTTGCGTGACTGAGACCTGGGTGCGGGAAGGGGAAACAGTAGCACTTTCCCAACTTGCCCCACCTGGGTTTGTGGTCCTACACCAATCACGGACTAGGGGGCGGGGGGGAGGGGTGGCGATGCTCATCCGAGAGGCTTACACCTTCAGAGCGCTTCCGCATGTAGAGATCACGGGCTCAGAATGTGTTGGCTTGGTGCTGGAGGCCGGGGAGAGTGTGGCGATCTGGCTGGTGTACCGACCGCCTAACGCACCGGTGGAGAGCCTACCGGCCCTGATGGAGGCCGTATCAGGCTGGGCGCTGGAACACCCTAGGCTGATAGTCTTGGGTGATTTCAACGTCCATGCTGATGACGCGGCTTCCGTACAGGCGGCGGACCTAGTGTCGTCCATGGCGACACTGGGACTCTCCCAGCTTGTAACGACCTCCACCCACCAGGCAGGACACATGCTCGATTTGATCTTTGCAGCTGGGGTAACAGTGGACCGGATTGCTGCTTTGGCAGTACCATGGTCGGACCACCATGCACTGAAGGCCCGCCTGGACATCCCACTCCAACCCTGTTTAGGCGGCAAGCGCATTTTAGCTCGCCCTCGGAGCAAGATGGACCCAGGGCGGCTCCTGGCAGCTCTGAGGGATCCAAGACCCCCTGGCGGCTCATTGGATGAGCTGGTGGAAGACTGGCATGGCCGACTTTCCTCAGCCATCGACGAGATCACTCCTAGGCGCCCTCTGCGCTCCCGGACCAAGCTGGCTCCATGGTATACCCAGGAGCTGCAGCTCATAAAAAGGGAGCTCAGACGGTTAGAGAGACGGTGGCGGCGAGCCCGCGATGAAGCTACAAGAGCATCTTATAGGATGTTTATGAAGGCCTATGAGATGGCAGTCAAAGCCGCTAAGAAAGAGTACTTGGCGGCGGAGATTGCATCCGCTAGCTCACGCCCGGCACAATTATTTAGAACAATTCGGTCGATGACAGTACTGCCGCAGGGCAAAGCAAATAATAGGGAATTAGAGATCGGCTGTGAGGCTTTTGCGAGCTATTTTGCGGATAAAGTCTTGGTGCTCCGCCGCGACCTCCCCGCTACAATTGATACAATGAGCGAACTTGAGGCCCCTTGCACGTCTATAATGCCAGGTTTGGATTTCTTTGGCCAGCTCAGCCTTGATGAAGTTGCCAGGTTAATCATGACCGTACGCCCAACCACGTGTCTCCTTGACCCGTGCCCTTCCTGGCTCATTAAAGCGGGCCACGAGGGGTTTCGAGGTGCACTGAGGGAGATCATCAACTGCTCCCTTAGGGAGGAGCAATTCCCGAAGGCACTCAAGGACGCGATGGTCCGTCCCCTCTTGAAAAAAACAACTTTAGATCCGGCCGAATTGGCGAACTATCGGCTGGTTTCTAATTTGCCTTATTTAGGCAAATTAATAGAGAGGGCGGTGGCGATATGGTTGCAGGGATTCCTGGATGACGCTTCAGTGTTAGATCCCTTCCAGTCAGGCTTTCGCCTGGGGTTCGGGACCGAGACAGCGCTGGTGGCCCTTACTGACGACCTCCGGAGACATCTGGATCGAGGTGGCGTGGCGGTGTTGCTGCTGCTCGACCTGTCGGCTGCGTTCGACACGGTCGACCATCGGCTGCTGACCCGTCGCCTCGCCAACGTGGGGATTCAGGGACTCGCTTTACAGTGGCTTGTCTCTTTTCTCCAGGGTCGGGGACAAAGGGTGGTGCTTGGGGAGGAGCAGTCCCGGAGACACCCACTGGAATGCGGTGTGCCTCAAGGGGCTGTTCTGTCCCCGATGCTTTTTAACATCTATATGCGCCCCCTTGCCCAGATTATCCGGAGGGCAGGGCTGGGTTGTCACCAGTACGCTGATGACACCCAGCTCTATCTGATGTTGGTGGGCCGGTCTGGCTCGAGACCGGACGATTTAGACCGGGCATTGCATGCTGTGGCTGGTTGGCTTAGGCTGAGCAGGCTGAAGCTGAACCCGACAAAGACGGAGGTCCTGTGCCTGGGTCGGGGTGGCCCATGGTCGGGGCTCCCACTCCCGACCTTCGACGGGGCGCCATTGGTGCCTTCGCCGGTGGTTAGGAGTCTGGGTGTGCTCCTGGATCCCTCCTTATCAATGGAGGCCCAGGTAGCAGCCACTGCCAAATCGGCCTTTTATCATCTGAGGCTGGTGCGGCAGTTGGTCCCCTTCCTGGATCGCGCTGACCTGGCTACAGTGATCCATGCAACGGTCACCTCGAGGCTGGAGTATTGTAACGCTCTCTACATGGGTCTGCCCTTGGGGCAAATCCAGAAGCTTCAGCTAGTGCAGAACGCGGCAGCAAGGTTGTTGATGTGTCTCCCGAGACGGGAGCACATACGACCAGTGCTGGAGGCACTGCACTGGCTACCAGTGGCGTACCGGGGTTCGCTTCAAGGTGCTGGTACTGGCCTTTAAAGCCCTAAATGGCCTGGGTCCGACCTACCTAAGGGACCGCCTTTCCCCGTATGTACCCCAGAGAGCACTTCGGTCAGGGGCTCAACATCGCCTGGCCATACCTGGCCTAAGAGAAGCTAGGCTCACTGCTACCAGGGTGAGGGCTTTTTCGGTGGCGGCCCCTAGCTGGTGGAACGAGCTCCCGGAGGAGATCAGGGCCCTGCGGGATCTGATGCAGTTCCGCAGGGCCTGTAAGACGGAGCTCTTCCGCCAGGCATTTGAATAGGGGCCGCCGCCGCCGTGGCCTCCCCTGCTACCCAGCGACTACCAAAGCACAACACAATTATACCATCCTGTCGCTGAGGACCCTGTATGTTCCCAATACTAGATTGTACGCAACACCAGCTGATACGCCATCAGATTGTACTGAGCACTTTAATAGTACTGTGTAATAATGTTATACTGTTTTGTAATGTTTTAATTGCTTTTAAATGTTTTATTGTGAACAAGGTTCACCTAATTTATGTAAGCCGCTCTGAGCCTGCAGTGTGGGAAGAGCGGCCTAAAAGTTGAACTAAATAAATAAAATAAATAAATAAACCAAGTGAGCTGAGCAGATTTAGGTGCTTACTGTCTGTTTAAGTTACTTAAATTTCAGTGCCTCCAGTGTTCACTTAGTTTTCTCTGGAGGTTTTAAATGTTTATAATAAATCCATGGGTTGGATCTAGATGAACATTTGGGGCACATGTCCACCCGTGGACTATAATTTTCCTGCTATTTTCCTTTCTCTGGCAGCCCCAAATTCCTACAAAATCGTGTTCCTGGCAGAGAGGAGACAGGATTTCTAGACAGGATTTCTAGAAGAATTTCAGGCTGCTATGGGAGAGTAGAGGCAGGAGGTAAAATACACACTTCACGAAAGGATAGAGTTGCCAACCTTCAGGTGGTACCTGGAGATCTCCTGCTATTACAGTTGATTGATCGAGATCAGTTCCCTTGGAGATGGCTGCTTTGGAGGGTGGACTCTATGGCATTATACCCTGCTGAGGTCCTCCCATCTCCAAACCCCACTCTTTACAGGCTCCACCTCCAAAATATCCAGGTATTTCCCAACCCAAAGCTAGCAACCCTATGGGAGAAAATTTTTGCATGTGCAGAAACATTAATCTAGATCCAACCCCTTTTGAATTACTAGTATTAATCAGACTGAAGCAGTTAGTGTTTTGTAGATGAAAAATTAGTCCATATCTAATGGAAGTAAATCCTGTTTACAAGTCCATCTTTCTGTATGAAAAGATTTCAAATAAGAGTGGTGCATTGGTTACATTATCTAATTTACAGAGCTAAGAGAGAGATCCAAGTCTGTAGACTTACACTCGGGGCTCTTTTTGGGCCAGAACTCTGCCTTCTGAGTCTGCCCTGCCCCTCCCCCCCTCCCTCACCAAAAGCCCTGAAGAAGAAGGAGGCCCAGCTGCACTGTGTTCCATGGTTCCCACAAGCACGGGGGCAGCAGCAGAGAGTCACGTGACAGGTACCAGCGCGCCAGCACACCATCTTGCCTGGCAAAAAGAAAGTGAGCGTGGCCCAGTGGCGATGACGATTGGTGGCCTGGCAGCTGGGAGCCCCCTGGCACGCCGCCTCCTCCCCCTCCACTCTGCCTGCCGAAGGGACACCATGGGGGAGACACAGATGGTGGCAGTGGTAGAGGACAGCGGCCAGAAACAAGGCGAGGATGGTGAGCGCGGGCAGTTCAGCGGCAGCTGGTCTTGGCATGAGCTAGGCTTTTTGTCTGCAGAGCAGGTGGTGCCTGCTCCCCGCTTTGCCTTGCCTCTTTCCTTCTCAAGGCGCTGCTCCACCATCACGGCAAGGAATGGGAAATTCAAGCATGCAATTGGGAAAAGAGAAGAGCGACGGCGGAGTAGTGCTTTGAGAAGGAAAGAGGCGAGGTAAAGCAGGAAGCAGGTATTGCTCTGCAGACAAAAAGCCTCTCTCGCGCCAAGACCAGCTGCCGCCAAAATCTTTCTTCCCTCTTTCCCTCTCTCTTTCTTTCCTTCTCTCTCTCTCTCTCTTTCTCTCTCTATACTCCCTCCCTTCGTCTCTTTCTCTCTCTCCTTCCTTCCTTCCTTCCTTCCTTCCTTCCTTTCTTTCTTTCTTTCTTTCTTTCTTTCTTTTTTGTTGTTTCATTTTGTTCTTTGTGTTTTTGTAAAAAAAAAATATTGGAAAAGGGGAGGGATGTAAAAAAGCAGAGAGCACAGGAAATGCTGGTTTTGATAATATTTTTAATTTTTGAGAATCTCTTTAGTTTTCTGATGGCATCATCTGCTTAAGAAAAGTAAGTTTGAAGCCTGAGTGTAACTAGTTCATTGTTGTGTCTTGTTGGGAATGGCTTGCAAATATATGTGTGTCTAAAGTCTGTATTAAAATCATTTGGCGCTAACTGCCATGCAAGAGAAAACATTTGAAAAAGTAGCTTCATTGTTGTGTGTGTTGGCAGAACACTTGACTGTTGCATGGGGGACTTTGGGGGACATCTGCAAAGAAACAGAGTAGTAACTGAAAGGGAGCATGGTCAGCAGCACTGTAGAGACTTCCTGTTTTGTGAAATTTAAGAAGTGGGCAGAGTTTCTGAAAAAGATGGTTGTTCCTCTTCTCCTGCCACTGGGCTGACATCTGCCTTTAATGGGCCAGCTAAGTTGATGTTCTTAAACCTCCTAATAAGAGAGATTTCTGCTTCTGAGGAGTTGACTTCCAACGATTGATGATCTTGTGATGGTAGTGATACTTTGAAAAGCCAACCTGTTCACAGGATCATTTTACCTGAGGGACAGACTCTGCATGGTAACCACTCCTCTGGTACATAATTTCTTGTAAAAAATATTATGGTGCAATAATTCAGGTGGGTAGCCGTGTTGGTCTGAAGCAGCAGAACAAAGCTGGAGTCCAAAGTTTCATCCAAGGTATAAGCTTTTGTGTGCACACACACTTCTTCCATCTGAAGAAGTGTGGGTGGCACATGAAATCTTAAACCTTGAATAAAATTTTGTACCTTGAATAAAATAGTCCACAAACTACTCCTGTCCAGTGCATCCACAAACCTAGGGTTGTTCTGCCAGTGAACTAGGGCTGCCAACTCCAGGTTGAGGAAATCCCTGGAGATTTGGGAGTGGAGCCTGAGGAGGGTAGGGTTTGGGGAAAGGAGGGACCTAAGCAAAGCGTAATGCCATGGACTCCACTTCCCAAAGCAGCCATTGACCTGATCTCTGTAGTTTGGAGCTCAGTTGTAATTCCAGGAGATCTCCAGAACCCACCTGTAGGTTGGCAACCCTAAACAGTCATATTCAGTGTACTAGTTCTACAGGAAGGCAAGCTAATTTCCATGGGAACCTAACCTTTAGGAATTGATTCCAATCCAGTGTGGGAATAATTGTTGGACATAAGATATTCATTCAGGCAAGATTTTGTGTAGATGGGACAGAGATAATATTTTTATTGGTTATGTCAAAACCGTTTTGACAACAAACAAGTTAAACAGAATAAGAAGCAAAAGGTGGCTGTGGCTGGATAACCACACTTCTGGTAACATGGGGTATGGCCTAATATGCTAATGTGCTGTGCTGTCAGGGGTGTGGCCTAATATGCTAATGAGTTCCTGCTGGGGCTTGTCTACAAAAAGAGCCCTGCTTACACTGTAATCCTAAACAAAGTTATATCCTCCTAAACCCATTGGCATCAATAGGTTTAAAAGGGTGTTTCTTATACCGTAGAACTCACTACAACATTCACAGAATCATACCCAAAAATGGACGGATCCCCGCAGCCGCCGAAGGCCAGCGTGGGGGGTGGGATGAAGTTGCCTCCTTGTAAGGAGGACTGATCAGACTGACTGCATTTGCAGCCTGGTTTTGCGGGGGGGGGGGGGGGGCTAGCATGCTGAAGGACAGCCCCGGCTTCAGCAGCCTCATTCGTGCCTTGTGCTCGAACCACCCTCCCGCCCTGTAGGCAATGCAGGCTTTTGGCTGGTTGACCCGTTTCTTAGGGAGGCTGGGTAGGAATTTTTTACCTCTGCTCTGATTGGCCTTGAGACGGGGGAGTTTTTCACCTACCCTGCATTGCTACCAGTGGATTGAGGAATTGGTCGGGGAGGCGTCTGCATTAATTTGTCACTTTATGGTTGGGCGGAAGTTTAGTAAATAGTTGTTGCGGCTTGGTATGCACCTATCAGCAACCCTGGTGGGAAAGGGGCCTGTTTGGATCATAACTGCAGCCTTGCAGCCTGGGATGAAGAAAACAGGCTGCCTTTTGAAGTGCCGTTTAGGGATACTCAGCACTGACCTTGTGGCTGTGTGTGAGGGATCATCAAGGCATGTTCCAAGGCTGGGCTGCCTGGGGTTCGAGCCGCTTATAGCGGGCTATGACCCGGGGGCTAGGTGCATTGCCCATACTATGGCAAGGGAGGAGTTAATGGTAACCCCAGGCCTTGGCCATGCCGCTTGTTAGGTTAAGCCCTTGCCATGTTTTTGTTAATAAATAAAGTGGCCATTAATCCCATGTTTGTTGTCTGACTCTTTCTTTCGTCTATGGGGGCAATAGCTGAATGATGAAGATTTCAAGGAATAGGGTGTAATACATTATATTTTTATGATCAGGGGTCATTTCGTAGAAAAAGAGGTGCAGGAGCTCATTAGCATAACTCATTTGTATAACTCATTTGCATATGCCACACCCCCTAACATACTGGAAGTGTGTCAGAAGGCAACACCCACCCCCAGGCTCCACTCCACAAGGTGAGTGAAACTGACCTGCTCTTCCTCCATTCCCTTCTCCATCCAATACTTTGTGCAATAAAAATAATCGTAAAGAACACACCCTCATTCTCTTCCTGCTCCCTTGAAACCACCAGGTTTCAAGTAGACTTGAGATACCCAGGACATGTGCACCACCCATCCCTTCCCCTTCCCCTCCCCACAACAAGACACCCTGTGAGGTAGGTGGGGCTGAGAGAGGTCTTTTGAGAACTGCTCATGAGAGAACAGCTCTGAGAGAACTTGTGACTGGCCCAAGGTCACACCAGCAGCTGCATGTGGAGGAGTGGGGAATCAAACCCGGTTCTCCCAGATTAGAGTCCAACTCCTGACCACTACACCAAACTGATAAGGTGGAAGCTGCTGAAGGGTTGGTGAAATTTCTCCAGTACTTATGTGCCATGTGCCCAGATTTAAAAATGGTATACTTAGAAAATGTATATGCCACCTTGAGCAAGTCTCTGGAAAAGCAGCACACAGTCATAAAAGGAACAATGATAACATTATCAATATTAAAACAAAACATTAAAAACAATAAAGACCCTAGCAGGGCTTTCCCCGGGGCGCTGCGCCTCTGCACTGCTCAGGGAAGCCGAGGAGGGGGTGGGGCTTGGTCATGTGCCTGCCCCCTGGGCTCCTCACTCCCGGAGCTGCGCTCCTGTGCACTCCCGCTCCAACGGACCCCTGTTTATGACTGAGACACTGGTAGATCATGAAACCTGGTTATAACATAAGATGCCTATACTACCATTCAGGAGCAGAAACTAATATAAATCTTTACCATGTTTTGTTTTTTTCACGAGAATAATTTGTAGGTTCATTTCTGTGGTTCAAAATCATTTTGGAAATTTTAACTTCAAGACTGCAATCCTAAAACTACCTGCTGGGAAGCAAGTTCTGTTCAACTCTTATCGAGTGTGTCTTACCAGTCCATTCTTCCAGCATCGGAAGCATTCTGCCAGTGCTGTTAGTGAAAGCATCCTGTTACAATGTATGGTCTGACATGTGCCTTTGACTAATTTCCAACTTCTCAAACAGTGCCCACATCTATTAAACTGGCTTTAGAAAGCCAATGTGGGCAACCTGTTTCTCCTCCACAACCTCTCACAAGGGATACTAGATGACTGGTTTAAAATATGGGTATAAATCCTGTGTACAGTGATAGACAAACTACAAACAGTAAGTAAGACAGGCTTATGACAGTGGAAAGTATTTTAGGCAAAAGGTATTTGGATGAAATTACTGGGGCTGCCTATCTGTGGTCTGACCAGTGATTGTAAATCTTTTGGGAGAAGTGTTCTTTTTTCTTCCAGATTTATTCCAGTATAGGTTCTAGTATATCTTAATTTTTTGGGTAGAAAAATTCCTTCAGCATCAAAAATATTTGTGGTGGCAGATATAATTGTGTTTCACAGTACTGAAACATGCAGAGCTTGAACACGCACTTGGACATGAGGCAGAATGTTTATTTTGTGTACACTCATTCCTTCCTATTTACATATTGAATTACTCATCCCAATATTCCCTCATTCCCTTACAAAGCTATTTTAAATGAAATCAAAACATCAATGGAACCTAAGATATTAGATAACTATCATAAACTTTCATGAATTCTAAAGGAATTAGTAATTTCCATTTTTATTATTTATTTATTGGTACCTTGGGGTATTGTTATACCTCTTTTACTGAATATAGTGTGAAAAACTACCCTAAGAGAAACCCTAAGAGAAAAGTTTTCCGGAGTGGTTTTCTACCCGGGTGCTTTGTTTCCCTGTTTACAGAAAGCAAACTGTGGATGCAGTCACACATGCTAAATAAAACGGGGGAGGAGGGAAGCGAGGCTATTTCCTTCGGAGGAATTTGACTGGCAGTTGCACAATTACACCTCCTTTTAAAGCTACGGACGCAGCCTGTCATTGTGTGATCAAACACAACTGTGGGTGAGTCGTGGTTTTTTGGGGGCTGTTTGTTTTCCATGCGCTTAAATGAAGGATTAATGAATCGCATTTCTGCACTGAGAGCTCTCTATGGAGTTTGCAATGTTGCACATACTGCAAAGGGGTTAAACAATGGCACGGAGTCGAAATGGCCTGATCAGACCATCCCGACGCCATGAGAGCACGCTGGAGTGATCAGATGGGAAAGTCCGTTCGTGGCCCGTCGCAACCCATTTCCTACCAGATTTTCCCCAGTGTCTTTTAACTCCGCTTCTGCAGCAGAGCAGAACAGGTTGCCGACGGCTGCAGAGCGCTTTCCAGATGCTTTTTTCTGATTGCGCCCTTTAAATCCACCCGGCATTCGCACCTATGTTGGGTCTAATTGTGTGATTGTATGATTGCAGCCTGTAAGTGGTAACTGGCTGTATTTTGGGGACATTATTTATTACATACAGGTGACGATGTCCTAAGACTCTGAAGTTCTGAATCCACTTTTCTCTCACCAAAGAAGTACAACGGAGGTAGCAAAGTCACCCAAATAGTCTTTTCAAGATTAAATTAAGTACAGCCTCATAATTCCTTTCAATCTTTTTCTTTTGTTTTCCAACGGTTTCCTTGTCTCATTCTTGCTTGTATTTATTGGAGGTGAGAGGAGAGGAAAGCAGGCCTTAGTACCAAGACAGGGATTTGAAACAATGTTTTCTTTTTGAGGCTTGGAAATCACATTGTATCAGAGTGAAAGAGCCAGTGGAATGTCAGAGTAATCTGAGAACATTCAGACATTCAACTAGAATATTTCCTCATTACCTAATTTAGTTTCTTATTAAAACTATGTATCTTTCCTTCTAATTGGTAATGATAAGAGCCACTAAGTTTGTGATTCGTATATCTTGTGTCACTCAGCCCTGTTTTCTTTTATTGTGTGTCTCCCCAGACCTCAAATACACACACACACACACACACACACACACACACACACACACAAGCATTGAAAGTATGAAGCTGTCAGTCTTTCCTTTGTATTTGTTACTCTTGGGGACCCTAAGTAATTTTAGTTGTGCTGAGGGAGATTAAAGGAACTGTAGTAGTGAAACAAGCAGGGCTTTTCAAAAACTACTACATTTCACCTTAATTGTGCTTTTGAGCTGAAACAGAAACCATACATATGATTACTGGTGGCAGCAGCCTTACCTGTAGTGTGAAGAAGTGTGCATGCACACAAAACCTTATACCTTGAATAAAACTCTATTGGTCTTAAAGGTGCCACTGGACTCCAACTTTGTAGCGTGATATGTTTATATCATCTTGGAAAAAGTTAGCAGCCAAAAGTGTGTGTGCTTTGGGTGACAGGAAGAACCTGACCAACAAATTTCAAACCTAAACCTTCTCCTAAAGCTCCATCTATGCTTCTGGCTACAAAGTCTGAGACCAGTACAGACTTAACTGCAGCTTTGGCAATAGCTTTGCACCCTCTGATGGATCAACTGAGTGATGTGAATTCTAAGCTGGATACTTTGCAGCAACAAGTTGCAGATTTAAGCAAGAGGTCTGACCAGACAGCTAAAGCAATGGCAGAAGTTAAAACCAAAGTAGAAAAGATTGATTTAAGACTGGACATGATGGAAAAAGAAAGGATTTCTGACCAAAATAATCTTTTGAAACTTCAGATGGAGAGATCTTTTTTCTTTTTGAGATTTCAAGGCATTCCTGAACAAAAAGGGGAAAACCTTAAAAAGATCCTGAGTGATGCTTTGGCTCCAATGACAAATTTTCAAGCGGATCAACTACAAAGTGATCTGGATATGGCCTATAGGACCTATCCTGAATTTGTAAAGAAGAAAAATCTGTCTGGAGAAGTTAGGGTGAGGTTTTCCAAAAAATCAACTAGAAACGTGGTGCTCAAGGCCACAAACAGAAATGTCCTGAAGATCCAAAAAGAGGATATTAAAGTGTTATAGGACATTCCATTTGAAATCAGGAAGAAGAGGAAACCCTTCAAAATGTTAACTACATTTCTCCAAACAGAGGGCATTATGTATCGGTGGCTCATTCCTGAAGGCGTGGTATTCAGCTTCAAAGACAAGAAGCAAAGAATTGATTCAGCTGCAAAGGTAAAGAAATTTTTGGTCTATTGCAAAGAAGGAAAAGATAAATCTTCAACAGAGGACTCTTTAGATCTTCAAGAGAGCATTTATGGACTGGAAAGCTCGGATGCATCTAGAAGTAAAAGCTCAGAAGAAGGGTCAGATTCAGGTTTGGGAGCAGCAGCACCAAAACCCCAGAGAAGAAAGAAGAAGAGAAAGCACAAAGAAAAATAAGCTGTTTTTGTTGAAAGTCGTATATGTTTATGTATCCCATTTTGAATTTTAGCCATCCATGTTTTTCTTAAGCTTTTAAGATAGAATTATTAACATTTTGAAGCTTGTATTTTTTAACATTTTCTTGAACAGTTTATAGCAAGAATAACATACCAGAATATAGTTCTGACTTCTATATACCTTAGAGTAGAGTAGGTTTTTAGTTTTTTAGGCATTGTAGTGTTTTTAGTTGGATGTAGGTATAGAAAATCAATAAAAATATTCAAAAAAAATATTTCAAATTCATTGTGTTACCTAATTGCATCATCTACCTCATTGGCCTGAGTTACATTGGTCTGGGATGCACTGAGTGATGAATATTTGGCTGGAGGCTTGTCACACTTCTATCCCCCTGTCACCTGCATTTCACTCTGTTATCTCTCTGTCATGTGTCACACCTGCAGCTGTATTAGAGTTATTTTAAGAATACTTAAAATAGCTGTAAAATGGCTCTTATTTCCAAGTTAAAAACATAAGAAAAATCAATGTGCTTAGGATTCTGTTCATTACTTTAAACCAGAAGCATCCTTCACCTTAAGTCATAGGTGGCTTTCCTGGCAAACGAAATGCACTTCCTCTGTTCCTGAAAAAGAAATTTCTTCTGAAATGAAAACTACCATTCTTCTCCCCGTCTTTGCCCTGCCAGCTTTATGTCAAAGAAATGAAATTGGTGTGACCACCTTTTCATGCCACCCTCTTTCCAGGTTTTTAATTTATGATATAATTGCTTTTTTATTTTTCCTGAGGGCTGTAGCACTGAATAATCTTATGGTCGCTTGACACACAAAGATGGAAGTGCAAGACAGCCTGAGGGGAAGATACAAATCAGAATCCTCCCACTAGGGCATGCTGGGACAGCAGGGTTCTAACTAGCTCATTTCCCTTATAACTACTATTCTTCACAGCACTGTAGCTGAGCTATGCAGAAAACACAGAAGACTTGGTGAGGTTTCTGCCTCTGGAGACAATAAACAGACTAATCTGCCTTTATCACATTGTTTCCTTCAATGTTCTGCTTCACTTTTTCTTGTCTTCATTAAGTGATATTTGTGGGCTCTGCTCCTTTGCTTTTGTTTTCTCCCATAAGCTTACAGTATATCTGAAGCAGTTGGTTCTTATCTGTACATATTTAGGGTAGGGATACCAACCTCCAGGTGGCACCTGGAGATCCCCCACTATTACAGTTGATCTCTAGCCAGCCACAATCAGTTTCCCTGGAGAAAATGGCTTCTTTGAAGAGTGTCCTCTATGGGATTATAACCTCCTGATGTCCCTCTCAACCCAGAGCTGGCAACCCTAGTAAAGGGACCATTGAGAAGGAGCATCATTCAGGCTCCTTTTTTAATTTCTGTTGCCCATTAAAGCCCAAATACTCACCAAAATACTTATGTATATGGAATTAACATTTCTTCTACCACCTCTAGCTTCATGCCTTGGAATCTTCTGCCTTAGCTTTCAGTGGTAGCCAAAGCAAATAAACATTAGTTCTCCCTAGTTGAGCATGTGCCAGTAATAAGGGCTCTTTGACGGTAGGGAAGCACTACAAGTTTGGAAATAAACACTGAGGTCTGAATATGATGAAATCAGAAATGAGGTTTATTAAGTGGAACAGTACTGTCTCAGGGGAGGACATATAGCAGTTCCAAGCAATAAAAATAATACCAAGGACCCAGTACATAGTACCTTTGAAAATATGTTATATCACTCATGCAGGGAAGAGTGGAAGGAGAAGTAAGAGAGGGGGTGATAGATATTGATCCTGAAGTTAGGTGAGGTCTAGCACTCATGGAAGAGATCAGGCAGGAGGGCAACATGACCAAAGGGGAGGTGGGAAGGACAGGGCTGCACTTTACTTGCCAAGTGGGAGTTCTGTAGCTCGTAAGAAAAAGCAGGTGGGAGTTCTGTGGCTCATAAGAAAAAGCAGGGCCGACCCTGGCAAGTATTTGGATGGGAGACCTCCAAAGAATACCAGGGTGAGGAGGGAGAGGCAGGCTATCAAGCCACTTCTCTGAACATCCTCCATGCCCCAGTAGGAGTCATCAGAGGTTGCCATGACTTCTAGGCATGGGTGCACACCCACACATGGGTGCACACCCACACATGCACACACAGAGAGAGAAATGCAAAAATACAAAAAAAATGGAAAAGGATGTCTTTGGAGAAGACAAATAATTGTCTCCCCTGTTATAGGTTTGGAATTGGGGGGACAGGGACAGAAGGCAGGAGGGAGTGGCTTATGAACCAGAATAAGGCAAAACTAGAACAATTCTAGGACTGAATCAGAACTTTTAAAATATTAAACAGAATAAATATGCATTGCAGTGCTTGAGATGGAGACATCTACAAGACTCAAAGACCAGATAAAAGGATATAAAATGACAAATAAAGATATTGTTTTTAGGAAGAAACCTTAGAAATGTTAATTCCTCCTTTTTTCTTTCTGAAAAGGTTACATGTGCAGTTCAGTGCTTGAATGTCATAGCATGAGAAAACTTAGGCATTATGTTTCTTTTTAATGAGAAGAAATTAAATCATGTTTGGAAATTCTCAAAATTGTGTTGGTTTGGAGAAGAGATTTTTGCTGCTTGTCAGCCAGGACATCACGGGCAACAGTGACCCAGTGAAGCAACCGAAAAACAGCTGTCTGAGGATAACTGGTTCTGTATTTTAAAAAAAGAGTGAGTGAAAGAATTTTTCACAGAGTGATCTGAAATAATGGCAAGTTTTGTCATGGTGACTCTCTATCCACTCGGTAATCTTATTGTTGATTGTGTGTTGATGCCATGCAGTAAGCTGGAAAGCCGGTTCTTTCAGTACAAGCCAGGCACACTTTTCACTATATATTAACATGATGTGTGAGGCACTGACTCAGTCTGGGTGATGAGAAAGAATTGGGGAATTGTGCCAATGTTAATGAAACACCACCACCTGGAGTTTGTTACAAGCAGATTATACAAGCTGAAGCAGCAGACCTAACAGCCTTTGCTAATGCAGGATCCAGTCTTGTAGCACATGAGCGGTATTTACATTTTATCCAGACAAGCCCATTACGATTCTCCTTCAATATGGTTTCAAAGCTGGATAGGCATTTCACTGTTCACAAGTTGTTTAGTTTACTCCTTATTGCTTGGTGTTCTGAGAAGATAAAATGGAATGTATGATCATACCCAAAGGAAAATTGTTTGGAAAAAAATCGGGTTTATTTCTTGATGAGGGACAAAATTTACTAGCACATGGGATAACAAGAAGAGTCTTGAAACTGCATAAGAAACAATTTTTGGAGATATAAGTATCCTATAGCTTTGGTTGTCAGATCCTGTGCTGCTGCCTTGCAGATAAAGTATTCCTTGGGTAAGAGGCTCCCTGAACTCTGCCTGTGGTAATGGTAATACTAGTCAAAAGAGGTCATAAACAATTTGATCTGAGACACTGACACAGAACCTACAACTGTCAGGTGACCGAAAGAGGGCCAGTGTGGTCTTCCCTCACAGTGTGGGGAGTTTCTTTGCTAAGGGAAGTCAACTGGTTTTCCCTTTCTGCCTGTTGCCGATCTGAAATATTCACACACTGTTTGTCAGCCTGAATGCCTGTCATTGCTAAAGCAATTTTTGAAGATAAAAACGAGGCTTTCATTGAAATTAATGCAAGCATTCTAAAACAGAGTATTGTGAATTTAGTTTGGAAGAAATACACTTGTTTTAGAGTTATACAAAACCCCAAAATATGCTCCGAGTATGGGGAAAAGGATTTCATAAGGATGCTAAGAACAAAGTAAAAACTAAAGGATTAGAAAGTGCAACTGTTCTCCAACAAATTTTGTCTTTTCATTTGGACTTTTAATTTTTCATACGTATTTGTCCAGAGGAAGAATTACAAAATTATTTCTAAGGAGAGTAGGGTTGCCAGCCTCAAGGTGGGGCCAGGAGAATTACAGCTGATCTCCAGGCTACAGAGATCAGTTCCCCCGAAGAAAATGACAGTTTGGGAGAGTGGCCTCTATGGCATTATACCCCACTGAGGTCCCTCTCTTCCCCAAACCCTCCCCTCCCCAGGTTCCATTCCCAAAATAATGCAGGAATCTTCCAATCAAGTGCTGCTTCTCAAGTTATACTTTTGGCTTTAATTTGGTGGTACAATCAGTGATAATTCTATTCAGTCCTTCAGTGAAGGAAACGACAGAACCATATTGTACAAGGTATTGTAAACCATTATTGTTCTTTTACAGCTTGCCGATCAGGGTTTTACAAAGCCTTTGCTGGTAATGTGAAGTGTGCCAAATGCCCACCTCATAGCTCTACAAGTGTGGAGGGTTCTACAAACTGCAAGTGTGAAAAGAACTATTTTCGATCAGAGAAAGATCCCCCATCTATGGCTTGCACAAGTGAGTAGTGATCTCATTTTGATAAGGCTTTGACTGTTTTCATTCTCTGCTGCAACTATGACTTCCAACTTTGAATCACATCCTCCGTTTTTCACTTAGCATTTTAGCCCTGTGCTTTCCACAATTTAAAAAGAATTTACTTTGAAAGCAAATCTGTTTCAAAGAAAGAAAAAAAGTTTAACAGAGTATTTGTCTCTGGGGGGGTTTGGGGAATCAAGCATTATCTTTAGTAGACGGGTAAATCAAATATACATCTCCACTGGTCAAAAAGGGGGGAGGGCTTTAAACTTTGGCGTAGATCCCACTGAAAATCAGAGGGTGGCTCTTTGCTTTGCTCCCCGCCCCTCCGCCTGCTGCAGTCCAACATGCTGCCCAAAGCTATTCCCATGGGACAGCAGACCCCAAGGAACAGCATGAGGGCAGTTAGAGGTCTGCCTTGGAAGGGGGGAGACAGTGGAAACTAACCTCCCTGCGCATGAAGAAATTAACAACATGATCCAACCCTCTGCTTGATACAGAATGACCATTACTGATAATTTACTTTCATTGCTTTCCTTCAGTTTTTTGTAAAAGAGAAATTAGTCAAAGAGGAAAGTTCCTAAAATTGATACTGTTCTTTTCAAGAAAAGCATTTTTGGTCACTGGCAAATAGGGTTCACTTTGTCTAACTTGAAAATTGTTACTTAAGAGAAACTTGTTTTAATAAAAGATCAGTTTTAAAATTGGAGGTTTAGTGAGCTGTCACAAAACGGATAATAACAACAGCATGGCATCATTTTTGGATGCCTTTTTGTGCCTTTCTATAATGTTATTTATAAGTATATTCTTCCAATTTCTTTTGCAGGACCGCCCTCTGCTCCCAGAAATGTTATTTCTAATATCAATGAAACATCAGTTATCCTAGACTGGAGCTGGCCTTTGGACACTGGGGGCAGGAAAGATGTCACCTTTAACATTGTATGCAAGAAATGTGGAGGGACTGCCAAGCTGTGTGAACCATGCAGTGCCAACGTAAGATTTATTCCCCGTCAGACTGGGCTCACCAATACCACTGTGACTGTAGTAGATCTCCTGGCACATACCAACTACACATTTGAGATTGATGCAGTTAACGGAGTTTCAGACTTGGGTGCCCTGACAAGACAATTTGCTGCTGTCAGCATTACAACTAATCAAGCTGGTGAGTAGTGCTCTGTTTTACTGTCATAGGCCTAGTGCTGTCACAGACATTGAGGCTGTAAACCTGTGTCTCAACTGTACCACTTCAGGTTGTCAGAACAAAGTTTGAATCCAGTGGCACCTTTTAAGACCAACAAAATGTTATTCAAGGTATAAGCTTTTGTGTGCAAAGCACACTTCTTCAGACACAAGAAAGCTCACACCTTGAATAAAACTGTGCTGGCCTTAAAGGTGCCACTGGACTCAAACTTTGTTCTGCTGCTTCAGACCACCACGGCTATCCACCGGAATCTAATTTCAGATTGTAGCTAGTGTTCTGTGTAACTGAAAAATTATCTGTATGAAAATGATATGAAACATCATCCATATGAAAAAACATATCATTCTCTTTCTTTAATTTTATTTTTACTACAACCTGTGAGGCAGGCCTATCAGAGACGTAATGAATGGTCAAAGGCCACCCAGTGAGCTTCATGAGAGAGTAGGGATTTGAAGTTGGGTCTCTCAGATCCTAGTCTGATATGCTGAATATAGTGATTAAGAGCTACGAATCTGGAGAAATGAGTTCCATTCCCCGTTTCCTCACTTGATACCAGCTGGGTGACCTTGGGCCAATCACAACACTCTCAGCCTAAAAATAAGCATAGTTCACCACCTAGTGGTGCCAAAAAAAAGAGCTACAGCTTCAGGAAGCTAAACAGTCCTTTGGGATCTCCTGGGGATTCCGCATGTGATGCCATATGATAATTTATTTAATTTTCTTGCTATTCTGACCAGTCTACACATCATCTCTTCAATTTTTGTTGCACATAGGGGAAAAAACAGTCATCTGCACCTTAAAGACTAAAGGATTTATCATGGCATGAAGTTGGTACCAACTTCATCTAAGAGATAAAAAATAAAGCCAAGGCTGATGGTGCAAGTAAAATGAAAATATGTTTTATTACTCAGTTAAAATTCCCTATGTGTTTCACCAAGAGGCTTCTTCAGGGGAATCTGTTAGTCTTGCAGTGTTTCTTCTTTCTATTGTGTCAGCTAAACCCTGGTTTATACTGGGGTCCTTTTATTGACAATTGCTACTGATCTTGGATTCTTGTTGAATAAACACTTAAGATTCCCCTGAAGAAGCTGATTGGCAAAACACACAGGGAATTTTAAGAGAGTAATAAAATATATATTTTACTTTACCTGTACCATTGGCCTTGGCCTTATTTTTTTATCTCTTCGTGACTGGTGTGACCCTTTTATTTTCTACCAACTTCATCCAATTCATGAAGCATTATCCTCAGTTTGGTGTTTATGTGTGTGTGCACGCACACATGTACCCATAGAATACAGCAGCGAGTACATGACCTATCTTTCCTATTTCAGTTAAAAAATGTATGCAATATAAGAACCAAATGGCTTATTCAGAGGAGCAACGATAGTGATATCACTATACAGCTATCTTCCTAGCTGTCTGTGCTAACTAAATACCTGTAATGCAAAAGAACAGAGGCAAAAAGCAAAGTAACAGAATGCCTCTTGTTTTGTCATCTATATAACTTCTGTATCTTCTAGCTAAAAGTACTCCAGCATTTTTATCAATAATATGCAGCCAGTCCTGGAAAACAATACTTTCTCTATGGGATTTGATCATATGGGTATTGACTGAAGTATTACACAGTAGCACATGGATTTAACATCTCATCTGCTGTTAATGCTGGGCTTAATTTTTGAGGAAGTGATAATCTTTTCTCCATTCCCATTTTACGACTACTGGAGAAACTTAACACGTTTTCATTTCTTTAGCATGTGGGGAAAAACTACTTCAGTGAATGTGAACAGGATCAGTTCTTTGACTGTTGCATGGTGTTATTGCCTAGGGGTTTGGCAAAACTACTATCAGGATCATCTCCTATTCTGCAGTGTCAAATAACACTTTAGTCTGCTGCCACAGAAGGGATGTATTTTATTAATGAAATCAGACATTAATGGCAGTTTCATTCCAGTAATCTCCAATATGAATTAGTGAAGTCATGTAAGGCATTAATTTTGATTTAATAGAAGAAAATTGTGCTTTGATGTTGGGAATATAAAAGGCTAACACTGACACTACAAGAATTTAATAATATTTTGGGTTACATATTTGCCCTGAACATGCTGCCTGCTCCCTTACCACCAGCTCTACAGGATGTTACTATAAAATACTGATCCAGCAATTGATGGTGTTCAGATGGCTATTAGTGAGTCCATTTGTGCCTATGGGATTTGACAAGGGCAATTTTGGTTACATGAATGCTGCATAAATGAAGAGCATAGTTTTCATTTTGGAAAAGGTGATTTATGCTGACAAGGGCTCTAACAAGTGCACACTTAAAAGACTAATCATGCATTTTCTGCTATTTTAACACTTAGCAAAATAATGGTTCTTTTATTGTATTTGGAATTCTACCCGAGGGCACTGAAGAAGAGTGCAGATTTTATGTGAGAGCCTCTGGCTGTCATCTTTGATGATTCTTGCAGAACATGAAGTGCCAGAAGACATGAGCCTGGGAAAGGTGGGCTTAGAAAACTCCTAACCAATCAGCTTGATGTCAGTACCTAGTGAAATTCTAGATGATACGATTATCAGTCATTCTGTGAGCATACTTTTTGTAGAATGCATTGATTACTTCGAGCTATCAAGAATAAGTCAGACCAACTTTATTTCCTTTTTTTTATAAAGTAACTAGTTTGGTAGGCTGTGAGAACTTGGTGAACTAGTATTTCAGCAAGGCATTTGACACTGTCTTCAGTGTGGACAAGAAGTCTAAATGTGGGCTGGTTGATACTACTGTTAGATGTAGGGTTGCCAGGTCTGAGTTGGAAAATACCTGGAGAATTTGGGGGTGGATCCAGGAGAGGGTGGGGTTTGGAGATGGGAGGGCCTCAGCATGGTACAATGCCATAGAGTCCACCCTTCAAAGCAACCATTTTCTCCAGGGGAGCTGATCTCTGTCAGCTGGAGATCAGTTGTAAAAGTGGGAGATCCCCAGGCCCCACCTGGAGGATGGCAACCCTAGTTAGATATAAGCATAGTTAAATGGCTTCATGTTATCCTGGAGGAAGGTCTTCAATGGAGAGCTGCAGGGTTCTGTCCTAGGCCTTCTGCATTTCCACATTTTATAAAGTACTTGGTTGAGGGTGTAAAGGGAATGCGTATAAATTTTCAGATGACGTGAAGCAACAAGGAACAGAGTCAGAACTCAAAATGTTTCTAACAGTCTGAAACAGATACATCAGTAGGGACAAATATAAAATCTTACATTTAAATTAAAAAAATCAGACATAACTAAGCTGGGGTCTTAAGTGCAGTCTTATACAGAGTAAATCTGCCTAGAATGGCAGTGTTGATCACAAGCGGGAATGTGATTCAGCAGTATAGTGTGGTGGCTAAAAAACCCTAATGTGCTTTTTGTGGCTGTATTATCAGAAGCGCAAGGTCCAAATTACAGGAAGTAATAGTTCCACTCACTGTTCTGCATATTGTCAGGCCTCATCTGGAATTGTGTATCCATTTCCAGGCACCATATTTTGAGAAGGACATCAACAAATGATAGCATAACCAGAGCAGGGTTTGCCAGGATACTGATGGGTCTGTAAATCAAGCCCTATGAGCAAAGGTTGAATGAACTGGGTATGTTTAGCCTGGAGAAGAGAAGGCTAGACATGATTACTGTTTTAAAATATCTGAAAGGCTATAATGTAGATACTGGAACATATTACAGTCTGTTGCTCCAGAGAGCAGCAATAAAATTAATCAGAGAAACTTCCCCAGAGGTAGATTTCAGCTAAATATTAGGAGAAACTTCCTAATGTTAGCAATGTTTGGTAATGAAACAGACTTTCTTGGAAGATGGTGGACTCTCTTTAACTGGAGTACTTAAGCAGAGGCTCAATGGCCACCTGTCAGGAATGTTATATTTCTTGTATTGAACAGGGAGTTGGACAAGATGTCCTCCAAGGTTCCTTCCAATTCTGACGGGGGGGGGGGGGGGAGAGACCCTGGAGAAAGCACATTTTTGTAGCAACCAGTCCCTCTTCTAAATCTTATAAAGTTAATTATCTATTTTCCTTAATACAAAATTTACATATTCTGTATTTTGTACACACAACCTGCAATGACATACCTTGAATAACTACAATATTGCACTATTTCTAGTTGTATCTTTTTGTCACCTGTGATCTGGAAACAATATTATATATGCTGTCGCTTTAGATGCTCACTTGATTTGGCTTCTATCAATTTACATTTTATTACGTTGATAAGGCACAGGCTTACAGCGTCAGCTATCAACCATGCTGAAGGGAACAATGCTTCCTCCTAGCCCACAATAATATGTTTTTCAAACAGATGTTATCTAATAACACCAATCAACCCTGCTTAGGACGGGTCACTGACTGTTACAGGAGAATTATATGAAATCCAGAATCCCGAGAGGCAAAGTGCTAATTATGAATGTGTCATGGAGAGAGATGTACAGCTGTGCTACACTTGACAAACTCATATACAGATTTATCTAGCCTCTGTGGCCAATGCTGTTTGGTGCCTACTAGGTTTTCAGATCAGATATTTGACTGGTTATCATACTAAAAGATCACTTACATATTTGGCTATGTTTTGGCTACCCGGATCCTTTGGAAAATTGTTCACTTTATATATTATGAATCAGAAGTAGGAATAGCAGTGTCTCATCTTTTCCTTTTCAGGATTATTGTGCAGGCACAAAGGTCCTAGTGAAAATGAATATGATTTTTAAAGAAACATTATCCAATGTAAATTCATAGTCTGTATATCAAAATTTAAAGACTGGACAAACAATCCACAAAACAATTTCTATAATTTTGGTACAATAGTTATGAAACAAATATTCAGGATGACACTTCCAATTTTTGCAGATTTCCATATTTCAATATTGTCTAAATAAATTATAAACAGAATGTCTGCAAATACTGCAAATCTCTACTTGATATGCAAAACACAGCTCTCAGAGCTCAGGTTCTTCCAGGTAAGCTGGTTGCCGTACGATGCAGGTTAATAAATTATGAGGAAGATAGTAGTACTAAACCCCTGATACTTTTGTTAATATTGAAAAGCTGAAAAGGGCTTTTTTAAACTCTGTGGTACAAAATTAATGGCTACAAAATGGCTTGTTTGTTTTTTCAATCCAAAGAAGGCTTATTTAGCAGAGGTGTGAAATTCCTTGGTAGATATCTGCATATATTTATTCAACTTCTCTTTTTTATAAGTAACATTTTCATGTGTATGGCCTCATCATTCCCATGAAGATTTCAAACTGGGTGTGGAAAGGTAACCTAATTATTTTTTAATTCTTGTATTTATTTATTTTTTTGGTATTCCTGGATTTTGCTTTCCTTTGTCTTCAAGGCATTTCTGTTCTTACAGAGTGACCTTGCAAATAGTTCCGTATCTTTCCCTTTATGACTAGATGGAGTTGTGCACCAACTGAAGCCCAGAATACTTGCAGCCAAGAATGATTAAGTGCACTAGTGTGCCAACAGTTCTGCCTTCTTGTTGAATATTTTCATTTTTCTTTCTTACAGTTTTCATCAGTGAACTGTATGCATATCCCAAAAGTTACAGCTGGTATTTCTAGTTATATGAGCTTCAGCTGAGAGGAATTCTATTTATATCTCCTTCATATAAAAGATACTATGAAGAGGAGGGGTGATGGTTCTAATGTATTATTATCAGAGGCGTAGCCAGAAAAGTGGGGAAAGGGAAAATTGGGGGGGGGGGGGCAACCTGGCCATGCCTCCAGCTCCACTCCGATCTCTAGTCCTCTTCTAGTCCTTTTGATTGGAGAGACTAGATTCCAAACTGCTTTTCTGTGTAAGCTAGGGAGGAGGGGAAATATCTGACTTTCTCTATTTTGCAGTTTTATTACTTTTAATTTAATTTAATTTGCAATATTAAAATCCTATTTATTTTTGGCCCAGAAAAAAGAAAATGAGACTGAAGCTTCCCTAACTGTGCCTGGGGTCATTTTGGAAACCCCACATGCATTTTGGAAACCCCATGTGCACCTTACATTTCCCCCCCCCAAAATATATATATATATATTGAATTTTGGTCCATGGGGGCAGCACTTATCTGTGGGGGGGCATTGCCCCACAACACCCCCCCCCCCAGTTTCTATGGGCCTGATTATTACCATCCATATGGGATATGTGTAAACTGAAGCTAGGAATAAGGTAATCGGTTGGATTTAAAAAATATATATTTTATTGTTAGTAAGATAATTTGCTTTACAGACTTCCAGAAACAGTGTTTTGTCACATAGTCTTTCCCAATTTCTCTTTTATTGAGAAGTTCCAGGAAGGAACCACTACTTTTTTCAATGAGAGCAATATGTATGTCGCATATTTGAACGACATATTGTCATAAGACCACCTCCTTCCATATGAACCTATGCATACACTCTGGCTGAGGACAGACTGAGGATCTGTCCCGGAACAGCTGCGGGGCCGAAAGCCACGCAGGAAAAGCGCCCAGGGTGTCCCAGTCACACTGGCTGCAACCATACTGGGGAGGAGGTGCATGGCTGCCAGCTGTTTCGGCGAGGCGCGGCTATGCACATAGCTGCAACAGCCAGAACAGCTCATCTACACTTCCGGTGCCATGTGCTCTGCACCATAGGCACGTCCACACCTGGAGGAAGTGGCAAGGACACGCACCCAGACGGCTGGAGACCAGGTCCCACAAGTCTCCACTTGAAACGCAAGGACAGCGCTTCAGGGATGGGTGAGGGCGCGCGGGTGGCAGGGGACAGCTGTGGCTGTGTGGACAGCCTCTCTACCTCCGCTTCTAAAAGTGGGCCACATCGCCAGTCTGTCCTCAGCCTCTGGTCATCTTTGGAGACTCTGTTTAATGGCCCCCACTATTTCAACCTAGATTTGTTGGCAACCAGAGCAAGAGCTTGGTTCTTGTACCAAAACTTGTCCTCTTTTGCCAACAGGTGAAGACTTTTTGTTTTGTCTGACACATCCCCAATAATGGTTATTAGCTCTCCTTCTAGTGTTGTTTGTTTATGTTTTAATGGAATTATTTCATAACTTTAACTGTATTTTTAATTGCTCAGATGTTTTAATGTGCTTTATGTCCACTGCCTTGTGACAGCATAAAATATTTTAAATATTTTAAATAAATAAATGAAAAAAATTTCAAACATTGAAAATAAATTGGATTTTACCCCTTTCAAGTATGCTTCATAGGTCAGCACTGATGATATATTATTTACTTCTTTAGTATGAAGACAGTCCTAAAGCAGTCACATGTACTACTGTTTATTTAGAAACTGTGATAAGAAAACTGAACTCTCCTTTTGCATAAAATCTGACTAGAGGGCCCCATAATCTAGAATTCAACCCTCAATTCTGATATGCATCAAGATTAATTGGCAGAATTTCTTATTTATTTGTTCTCATTGATTTAAAGCAGAACATATTACTTTTAGAAAAAATCTATAATTCATGATAATTTAACTTCACACAGTTCTGCATTTTAACAACTTTATACAGGTTAGTTTATGTTGAAAATTACGTTGATATACTGTTTGGCACATACTTGTAAACTGACTTCATTAAATAGTTTTATGCTTTCTCCTATACCGTGGCTATCATAGTGCCTTTAGATAATTAAACAGAATTCTGAAATCATTACTACTACTTTTAAATCTTTTATTTTATTTTTTTATGTCCTAGTTATTCATGGTGTCTTTAATGAAACCAGAACTGAAGATAGTGTCTTTTATATACCCACACATGCACAAAAAATAGTGTAGCATAATGTTCATGCAGTTGATAAAAATAATCAATGAACATGTAATGCACTGGATATTTGCCAGTTAGCATGACTTCGCTGATTAATAGCAGCTCTAAAATATTATCAGGCAATACAAGACCTTAATTTTTCTTAAAATAATGTGGACACAAAGGGTATAATTTAAAAGGAAATGTACAGCTATTGCATCTTCTTGAGTACTTTCTTCAGGGCTGCTTTTAAAACTGAAAGTGTGAAACTGCATTAAACACATTTCTCATTTCATATATGGAACTCACTTAAAGACTGCTATTATGGACACCATAGTATGAAATCACATGAATTTGAAGCATATATTATTTTTCCCTTGCATCTGTGAAAGCCATCCTAATTGCTGTTCCTGAATTACATTGTGCAGCCTGTTACTTTTCAAGTGGAATTGGCATGCCCTTGATTTATTGCACACATGTTAAGCATATGAGAAACACATGTACTATGCTCACTTGGTGTCTCAGTGAAAGAAAGAGAGACATGACAAGAGCACATGAAAGAGGGAAACCAGCAAGTTTGCTTTCATTTTTAAATGTAATTGCACCAGTGGAAAAACTAGCACCAATGATGGTTCTTACAGAGCAGCTGTTAGCCAAGAGGTAGTCCATCTCTGCAATTCAAATGAAAGGAAGCAGCTGCTTTTCATTGTTTCTTTCTGGGTTTTTCCTTTGGCCTCCTTTTTGTTCCCCTTTCATGCTGAGTATGTATTACTTGCAAACATTATAGTGTGTAAGCAAAGTCTTCAGCCTGCTAACCTTTAGGAGTACATATTGAGTTATTTAATGCATTCTACATAATCAAGTAACTAAAGCCAGCCTTTAAAGCCAGCGGGTGCAGAGGAGAGCTACGAGGATGATCAGGGGCCTGGAGATCAAGCCCTATGAGGAAAGGTTGAGGGACTTGGGAATGTTCAGTCTGGAGAAGAGGAGGTTGAGGGGGGACATGACTGCTCTCTTGAAGTATTTGAAGGGCTGTCGCTTAGAGGAGGGCAGGGAGCTGTTCCTGTTGGCAGCAGGGGATAGGACTCACAATAATGGGTTTAAATTAGGGGTGGAAAGGTACCAGCTGGATATTAGGGAAAACTTTTTTACAGTAAGAGTTGTTCAACAGTGGAATCAGCTACCTAGGGAGAGGGTGAGTTCCCCCTTACTGGCAATCTTTAAGCAGTGGCTGGACAGACACTTGTCAGGGATGCTGTAGGCTGATCCTGCATTGAACAGGAGGTTGGACTAGATGGTCAGTATGGCCCCTTCCAACTCTGATTCTGTGATACTACATGAGTGGCTGGAGTAATTTCACACATATAACAAAGAATTTTGTGGCACAAAAAGAATTTTGTGTAAAGATTAACAGTCCCCCCCCCCCCCCGGCGTATCTTGAACCTGAAAAATATTGGTATTTCCCAGTATTCCTGAATCCCAATATTGCTATGGTATTTGGATTCCGGAAATATTTGGGAACTCATTTTTTTTGCTTCATTATACCCTATGGGGATCATTATCCCCATGAGGTATAATGGAGAATCGATCTGGTGGTATCTAGGGCTTGGGAGGGTGGTTTTTTTTAGGTAAAGGCACCAAATTTGCAGTATAGCTGCTGGTTCATCTTCTCAACCCCCCCCCCCCAGTTAAAAAAAATTAGATAAGGGAGTCCAGTTCTATGAGCCCCCAAAGAAGGTGCCCCCATCCTCCATTGATTTCAATGGAGAAAAAATGCATTTAAAGATATCATAGTCCCTTTAAATGCCTTCTCCAAGCTGCACAACTCAAGTCTTCTTAAATGCCTTGGGCGTTCTACAAGCCATGGAGTTAAGGGGACTGTGATCCCTTTAAATGCCCTTTGTCTATCTATCTGGTGGTCCCGAAAATCTCAAATATTTTTGGGATTTTTCAGGGCATGGCCATTTTGGATAGATTAACAGTATCTGAAATATAAATCCCGCTTAATAAATCACCCAAAAAACCAATAACGTATTCTCCAGAGATTTTTTTTGGCTCTGATTTAGTTGAATGCAAACCCCTGATTGTGGCATAAACTGTCATGAGCCAGAGCCCATTTTGTCAGATAAATTGAGTAGGCAGAAATATATGTGCACAAAACTGTATACCACAGAAAGCCAGGTAGAGGAGAAGTGTTAACTGTAAAAAGAGGCCAGAAAGTCTCATTTCTCAGGACATTCAGTAAAGAATGAACATGGTAGATGTGGGCCAAGCAAAGTAGGATTAATCCAAATAGTATACATTGTACAGAAATCTGCAAAGAAAAACAATTACGTTCATGTTCTTATTAAGTCCAAACCTAACAAATCTACATGCTCTTAACCTATTAATATAATATCAGCAGTTTCTTGCTAGAATCTCCTTGGAAACTTGGCTGAAGTAGTGCAGCCTTTCATTCTGTTATCCAGGGAATTTGAAATAGCTGTCCATTGGGGTCTCATTTTTAATGCCTGATTTGTGTCCATTTAGTCTCCTGCATAGAGACTGTTTCATATGGCCAGTATAAATGGCAGAAGGGTGTTGCTCGCAAATGATAACATGTATCACAGTAGCAATTGTCCAAGCGCATGAGTCTATGATGAATGTGGTACAGTGGTTCCCAGCCCTTTTAAGCCTGTGGACACCTTGGGAATCCTGACACAGTGTGATGAGCACAATCACAGAATGGTCATTGCAGGAGATGGAGGTGATCACAAAATGTCAGGGAGTAAGGTTATATAAAACTCTTATAGTAACTCTTAAGACATTTCATGCAGAAGCAGTGTTTAATGGGATGCCTTTTAATCTGTTCAGCTAATCAGCTTGCCTGCTGGGCAAAAGATCCCTTCCAGTCCGGTTTTGTCCGGGACATGGGATGGAGACAGAATTAGTCACCCTCCCAGATGACCTCTGGAGACACCTGAATCGGGGTGGTTCAGCAGTACTGCTGTTGTTATATCGGTCAGCCACGTTCGATACAGTTGACCACCAGTTACTTGTCCACCGCCTCGCCGACATGGGAATTTAGGAATGTGCCCTACAATTGCTTTTTTCCTTTGACCATGGTCGGGGACAAAGTGTGGAGCAGCAGGGGAGCAGCAGTCCAAGAGACACCGCTGGTATGTGGGGTCTCCCAGGGGGCAGTGCTCTCCCTGATGCTGCTCAAAATCTATATGCATCCCCTTACCCAGATTTTCTGTAGGTATGGGCTGGGTTGCCACCAGTGCGCTGATGACACCCAGCTCTATCTGATGTTGGGCGGCCGGTTGGACTCACCCCAGAAGACCTGGACCAGGCACTAAAAGCTGTGGCTGGTTGGCTTAGACTGAGCTGGCTGAAGCTGAATCCAATGAAGACTGAGGTCCTGTGCTTGAGCCAGGGCAGCCTGAGGGTGGGGATCCCGCTCTCAGCCTTCGACAGGGCACCATTGGTGCCAGTGCCAGAGGTTAGGAGCTTGGGAGTGCTCCTGGACGCCTCCTTAACAATGGAGGCCTAGGTAGCTGCCACTGCCAGGTCAGCCTTTTATCATCTGTGGCGGTCAGGCAGTTGGCCCCCTACCTGGACTGCAACAACTTGGCCACAGTAATCCATGCTATAGTCATCTCAAGACTACACTACTGTAATACTCTCTACATGGAGCTGCCCTTGTTGCAAATCCGGAAGCTGCAGCTAGTGCAGAATGCCACGGCCAGGCTGCTGATGGGTCTCCCTAGATGGGAACACATCTGGCCTGTGCTAAGGACACTGCACTGGCTGCCAATAGCATATCGAATTCACTTCAAGGTGCTGGTACTTACCTTTAAAGCCCTATATGGCCAGGGTCTGGCATACCTGAGGGACCACCTTTCCCCACATATACCCCAGAGAGCACTACGGTCTGGGTCTGGTGATCGGTTGACCCTCCCTGGTCTTAAGGACACAAGGCTTCCTGCCACCAGGGCCAGGGCATTCTCAGTGGCAGCTCCTTACTGGTGGAATGAGCTCCTGGAGGAGATCAGGGCCCTGTGAGACCTATCACAGTTCCACAGGGCCTGCAAGACGGAGCTCTTCCAGCAGGCCTTCTATTAGGAGCCGCCCCCACTGTACCATCACCGTACTGCGGCCTGGACGGTCAGTTTGGCTATAGAGCTCAGTGAAATCTCGGACAATCTTTGAAATAAGAACATCAACAGCACTATTATTATTAATGTATTTGAATTTTATGATGTTTTATTGGCTTTAAATGGTATTAATTATTTACATATTTTGTAAAGGTTTTAAGAATGTGAGCCACCCTGAGCCTGCTTGCGGGGAGAGCGGGGTATAAATACAACAATAAATAAATAAAGCACACATACCCCTCATCCCTACCCACTAATTGCTTCAGGTTGGAGTGGGACAATCTGTAAGCAAGGTTCAGCATATTATACACAAGACATGTGAGAGGGAAGGATAGTCTTCCAAGAAAGACTGCAGATCCCTGATCATATGCTGAAGAGGTGAACTATCCCGGTGTACCTGTTCTTTAGAAACTGACTTATAGGTAACATTTTCTGTACTGATAGCGAAATGTCATCTTCATCTAGGTCAGACAATTAAAAAAAAAAAAACCCACTAAAGATCTGATGTTAGCCAAATTGCTTTAATTTACACTTAGCAATTGGCAAAATACACGGGTTCTTGCCAACTATACCAGGGTCCCACCCCTCCCGGGAGTTCTCAAGGAAAAAGGCACATGAGGCAGATATCCAGTTAAATGCTGTTTACTGGACAATGTTGTTCAAGCACACCAAAAACATAATCACACACACAATCACACAGGCCTAATGAAATAAAGGGAGAAAATAGCACATTCGCATGAGCAGGTTATCGTTGGTGGGGAAAAGCACAGTACCTTAGATGCGTTGTCCGAAGAATTGGATGGGGAGGAAAATATAAAGGCTATGGGGACACGAGGCTTGAACCTGCAAGACCACGTGGTTCTCCTGGATCGCGATTCCAGAGAGAGAGGATTAAAGATGGAGGCAAGGGTTGGGTACAGAAAGCTGGACTGAAGGGGTAATAAAGCTGATAGAGGGCGACGGCTCAAGAGGCCGAGTGTCTCCGGGTTTGGACTTTTATTGGGGGTCTTGGGGCGGGCTTTGCAGACCACATCCCACTAACACACTTACTAGGCGGTCCGTCCCTCTTGGACCCTTCCATAGGTTAAAGGTGGACAAAAGGGAGGAGGTCCAGGGGTTGGGCAGTGTTGCAAAAGTATGATCTCATCAGGAAGCGGACACCGAGTCTGGGGTCCGATGACTCACCTGGCCAAGTCCATTGTTAATCAATGACTTTGGCCTGTTGGTTAATGTCTGGCACATTAGTTGCTAGGCAACTTAGTTAGCATAACTATCCAGATGTGTAGGAGAGGGGGCAGGGGTTTGACCAGCATTTGCTGAAACAGAAAGAAACCTCATGGCGAGAGGAGTCCTTTGTCTCTGGTGAACTATCTAGGGTGTCAGCCTCCTGGCATGGGCTGGAGCTGGCTCCTATTATGAAGAAAGCACATGGCCCTTCCATTTAAGGCAGCCCAAAGTTCAGGTTTATGAATATCACAATTCATAAGAGCACTCAAAGTGCCTTGCTGGCCAACACTGAGTGGTGGCACTTTGCCATTGGAATGCTGTCCACCTTTAGGCTTGTGTGGTACCAGGCTTACTTTCTTTTGGGGACCAGTCCAAAGTATTTCTTTTTTAACTGAAAGGTTCAATCTTTTTAGCGAGTTTTTAGCTAGTTTATATGGTTTCCTTCTTGCTGAAGGACGGCATGATGAAAAATCATTTTAACCTGGTGTTGCCTTTCTGATTTTACGGCATTGTTTTACCTTGTAAAATTCCTTGTGCTGTGATGGCAGGTGCTGCTGAAGCAATGTTTTTTAATTTGCACATCCAATCAGATTTCCTTTTTTTGTGATAATAGTTTTTTATTTCCAATTTTTCTTTAACAGTAAGTTTAACAAAGTCACAAGTCAACATACATGAAAGATATTACAAGTATTTTCTAGTTAAAATGCTATCTATTACAGTTACCAAAAAAACCAGAACTTGATTAGCAACAGATCATGAACTTAAGCTTTTAATTAACTACCTTGTTTAAATATGGCAAAAGATAAACCCTTTTAACTGTAAATCAACTCATTTTCTTATAATGTTGAGTCCATCATTTATTTTCCAACCATTTATAAAATTACAACCAAATATCTCTAAACAAAGCCTCATCTTTTCTGTGAATAATATTTCTTAACCATTTCGGCTAACTCCAGTAATTTATTTATAATTTCTTCTATGGTAGGGACCTTTTCAGATTTCCCATAGGTGGCACAGCAAATTCTGGCTGCTGTAAAGGTATATATTAGAAAGGCAGAATCACCACAACAATATCTCGCAACGAATAAATTTAACAAAAAAAGCTTCTGGTACAAGTGGGATGTTAAGACCTACAACATCTGCCAATCAGATTTCCAATGACCAGTCAGAAACTGTGCTGGGCATAAGTCCTACCTGGCTCCACCTACTTTATAAAAAACATTTGGCAAGTTTCAGGAAAGCTGTTGGTACTCCTGCTCTTGACCTACATTAATATGAGCTAGATAAATAAGGTAAATAAGGTATACTATGGTCTACTTGCATTTTGATCTTGGCACATCTGTACAGCTTTGAATTTTATATATTTAGCTATTAATTTAAAATATTTGTACCCTGCCTTTCGTCTGAAGGGTTCTGGGAGACCCACAAAAGTAGACCTGATTGTATCCATAGCAATAAGGAAAGCATAAACGGGATGGACAGTAAAAGCATAAAGCGTAAAAGCATGGGTGTAGACTTTCCAGTTTCTCAGGGTGGGGGGTGGGGCTGGGCCAGAGGCATTGCTAAGTCATTAAAAGCCTTGCAGGGAGGTAGGGGGAAAAACAACAACAACAGTGGCATGAGGCACCCAGCCACCCCGAGGCCAGCGATCCTCCATGGAGGCTGGCTCTCCCCCCGCTCCCGACCTCCCCACATGGCTGTCCAAGGCAAGCCTTGCAGGGTAGGAGCAGGAAAAACAACAACAGTGGAACAAGGTGGCCAGCCACGCCGAGGCCAGTGATCCTCCATGGAGGCCGGCTCCCCCCAACCTCCCTGCATGGCTGCCTTGCAAGGAGTGGTAAAACAACAACAGTGGTGGCACAAGGCACCCAGTTACCCCGAGGCCGGTGATCCTCCACAGAGGCCGGCTCCCCCACTTCCGACCAAGGCAAGCCCCAGACCAGCTTCAGCCTCCATAGCCTGCAGGGGAAAGAATCCTGGCCGGCTACAAAGGCCACAGCCACCCCAAAAAACATCCCCCCACCCTCACTGGAGTCCAGGCCAGCTCCTTACCTTTCTGCACTGGAAATCTGAATGCACTGAAACCCTGTGCAGCCTGCAGCTCCACCAGGCCCAACTGAGGGCTTCTGGTAGCTGGGGTGGGGCTTAGATTTCAAGAAGCAAGCCCTGACTTTCCCCCCACCCCACCCGAAGTCTCAGAAAGTGGAGGGAAAAAACTCTCTGCTTTCAAAATGGGTTGGGGGTGGCAAGGCTTGTGAGCCTGGTTGCCCAGGGGGCTCTCAGTCATCCTTTGAAAATTTCAGGGGTGAGAGTTCCGGTTCCATTTGCGGCGACAGCGGTAGCAAACAGCGGAGCTCCGGCTGCTGCTACAGCTGAATTCCCCATTCACTTCAAGTAGTATTGCGAAGCAAGTGCTTGCTAACCCTCTGGAGGAGGGCGAGGGGCGCTCGGGTGGCGGCTCGAAGACCCCACAACCCTACGACCGAAGCAAGGAACGGAGACAAGAAGTCCCAATGTCAATTGAGACACAGCTGCAAACGGCTTACCCTACGGGGAGTTGTCAGCGACATAGGCTACAAATTCTCTAAGAAGAAGAAGAAGAACACTGGCAAACGCGGCGAGCTGAGAAAAAAAACGAGGCCAGGTGTATGGAAAAATACCTTGGTAGTACTGCCACTTCGTTGTTTCGTCTTCTTTCTTTTCAGCTCTTTATTTCTTTATTTCCACTCCACTCTGTATCATGAGAAGTCGATTACGTTCTGTATGGAGGCCAGCGGTCCCGAGACCCGAACGGAGTGTTGGAGACCCTTGGGATATTAATTAAAGGTGGATATAACCTTATGCACTTTTTCATTTGTATTTAAAAACTATCCCTCTCCCTATTACAACAAAGTTGACTTGCTGCAACAGGGCCACTCCTTTAAGGAATGGAAAGGATTGGAGTCAAGCGAGTGGAGCGTGAGTTAATTCGGGCGTGTGGGAGGATCGACATATCGGCGTTGGATTTGTTAGGTCTTCGTTTTTCTTTATTTGATTCTATTTTGCTCCAGTCGGCAGTCCTCCCCCAAAATCACTGGAGGCTGCTACTGCTAGCCTGCTAGCCCACTTGATTTGCGGACAGTTTCCCTTGAGGAAAGCCCACCTCACATAAAGAACTTTGTTGGTTAACGGCAAACGATAGAAACTGTGACCACGTCGCCCGTCATTCAAATCAAGCTTTCGTCATTCGACTACTTGGGTCTGGGGCCAGAACTACAGCTGTTGGCAGCGACCGGGTGCTTTTACAGCCGGTGTTAGTGGGAGAAATTGTGGCGCAACTAATGTTTGTTTAACCTTATGTTACTTTATTTGCGATTGTATTCCATATCGTGTTTTGAAAGGTGGGGCACAAAGGGGAATAACCCTGAAGTGAGGATAGGGAGAAACAAACGAACAAGCAAACAAAAAATCCCACTGAACTGCTACGCAAGTGTCATAGTAAAGCGGGGGAGTGCTAAATAGCAAACAGCAAATACATAAGGGTGACAGGGGGAAATCAACACGTTGGATGAATTAATCTTTTTGATTTTTGATTTTTTGAAAATATAAGTGGTTTAATTGTGAGAGTGCCAGAAAACCAACGGTACAACTGAGTTCATTATAAGGGTGTAACTGATAACTGGTAATTAATGGTGTAATTGATTTCCATATCTGATCAGCATACCTGTTTTGAAAGCGCTACATATATTGATATATTTATTCTCAACCGTTGCTTTCTAAATAATGAACTTCTGTTTCTTTTTTATTGGAACATTTACTAATTAATTAACTGACTAATTGACTAACTTAACTGTTATATAAATATTTACTAACCTATACTAATTAATTAACTGACTAACTGATTAACTTTGTGATACATTTGATTTACTTAGCAGACTAAACCCTTACCCAGATTGGCAGTCTAGGATCTGGATAGGTTGCAAAGTAGCCAATTTATTTCATCAAATACAACTGGGAGGGCATAAAGAGGTATAACAAGTGCTAAATATAAATATTTATATATAGATCTTTTCCCTATTGGAAAATTAGACCATAATGGCCAGTGGATCTAGGAAACCATCAATCCCGGGCCCGGGTCAGTTGAACCCTTCTCCTAGCCAGTCAACACAAGCTAAAGCGGCACTCACTACACTTGCCCAAATGAGTGTTAAAGAATTGAACCAACAGATACAGGAAAGTATCGCTCAGTCTATGAGTAAAACGGTTCAGGAAATCTTACCCTCTCTAATCAACAATGCAATGGAACCCATCCAGTCTAAGTTTGATAGCTTTACTCAACAAACGGCTATACAGCTGGAAGGTTTTAAGACACAAATTTTGGAAAACAGACAAGAAATAGACAACTTAAATAAACAGATAAATAAAAATGAAAATGAAACAGAGGAGGTGGCTCAACAACTCTTAGAAATGAAGACAAAACTAGATTCAGTTGAAGCCTCTTTGCTAACACTTGAGATGGAAAAGGCATCCAGCATTCTCAGATTTCAAAACATCCCTGAGGTACAAGGAGAAAATATTAATAAGATCATGACAGAGGCGCTTTCCCAATTTGCAAACTATGACAATCCAGAAATCATGGGAAATGAGATTGAATCAGTTCATAGATGAAACACAACAATGACTAGGAAAACGAAAACCCCAAGAGAAGTACATGTCAAATTCGCAAAACGCGCAACAAGAGACAGAATAATAGATATATCTAAGGAGTCGTCGTTAAACATTCAGGGAACAGAAATTCCAATCCTAAGAGAGATACCCTGGCGAATCAGGGAGAAGAGGAGAGACTATCAACAACTGGCGAGCCTACTAAGGGCAAATGAAATTGCATACAGGTGGCAGTTCCCAGAAGGGTTAACGTTCCTATATAAAGGAAATAGGTATAATCTAACCTCGGTCTTCAAAGCGGAAGATTTCCTGTCCAAATTCGGAGCAGAATTGGGTGAGGATCATAGTGATTCTGATTTAGAAGTAACAGGGTGTCAACAGGGAGCAACGTCAATGGAGGATGTCAAAGGTAGAAAGAAGAAAAAGATCTATGCGCCGTCAATAATAACAACAAGGCAACAAGCCAAGAAAGAAGAAACACAAAAGAAGGGAAAAAATGGAAACCAAGAAACTTAAATTAATCTCAGTAAATGTTAATGGCCTTAATGGCCCTCAAAAAAGGAAGAGAACTATATTACAGCTGAACAAAATTAAAGCAGATATTGTGTGTCTCCAAGAGACACACACAAAAAGAAAAGATATTAAACTTCTTCAGTGTAAAAAGATGGGACAGGCGTTCATCTCGGCGGATAAAGACGCAAAGAAAAGGGGAGTTGTAACATACGTCAAGGATTTTCTAAGGCCAGAACTAGTTTTTTCATCGGACGACGGCAGAATAGTAATTGTTAAGATCTTTAGAGTCTCCAAGCCAACATTGTTGATCAACATCTACGCTCCTAACCAACAACAAGAGGCATTTTATACCTACCTACATAAGGTGCTGAACAACTACACGACTGAGGAAATGTGTATAATCGGGGATTTCAATGTGATTGTGGACGATAGAATGGATAGGAAGTGTTCTATAAAAGGAAATAGAAAAAAAATCAATTACCTGCTTCATTTCAACAACTTGTAGAAGAACATAACCTAATGGATGTCTGGAGAATTCGTAACATACATAAGCGGGACTATACTTACTATTCACATCGACATCAAACGTGGTCATGCATAGATATGATATGGTCCTCGCTGACAATGCTAAAAGATCTGAAGGAAGTTGAAATTCTCCCCCCGTCTTTTGCAGACCACAATCCATTGGAACTGTCCCTGTGTGGCTCTACGATAAAGTCAAGGTGGACTCTTAAAACCTGGCTTCTCTCAAACCCAGATTTTGTAAAGGAAGCCAAAGAAGATTTTACGTTCTTTTTCAAACAAAATATGACACCAGATGTTAACATAGCAATGATATGGGATGCTTTCAAGGCATATGCCAGAGGGAGGGCGATAAGACAACAAATTTGGCAAGCGAAAAAAGACAGAGAAAAATTTATATCGTTACAAGCCGCTATACATGAAGATGAAATGTCTTTGAAAAAGAACCCCCAGGCGGAATATTTTAAAAATAAACTTAAACACTCGCAACATCTCCTAAACTGTTATCTCTCCCAGGAAATAGCCAAGAAGCTTACGTATACCAAGCAATATTATTTCGAAAATGCAAATAAGCCCTCCAGATGGCTTGCATATAGACTAAAGAAGGAGCAGAGTAGCAAAATTATAAGGAAATTAAAAGAGAAAACAGGGATTGAATGTTTTGAAATCAAGGACTTGATAAGAACAACGCAAGAATTTTATAAGGAGTTATATAAAGAAGAGGAAACTAGAACATCAACTTTGTCTCTTAATTTAGATCAATTTATTTTTGGAAATTTTTCACCAGAACAAAAAGAACTTCTGAATGAAACTATAAAACCTATAGAGATAATGGAAACAATACAAAATATGAAAAAAAGGAAATCCCCAGGACCAGACGGTATTCCATCAGAATTTTATAAAACTTTTAAGGAAGAACTGATTATACCACTACAAAAAACTATGAATGGCGTTCACGAGAATCAAATAATACCTGAATCATGGAAAAGTGCATTAATCTCTTTAATTCCAAAAAAAGAAGATGATCTATCTAACATCAAAAACTATAGACCGATATCCCTCCTGAACGCAGACTATAAAATCTATGCGTCAATTTTAGCTAATAGATTGAAAAAGGTTTTGGTAAATACAATACACAGAGACCAGTCGGGCTTTTTACCAAACAGACAAATGCGTCATAATATACGTAGTATTTTAAATGTGTTGGAATACTACGAATTACACCCTGAAAAGCAGATGGCTTTGATTTTTGTCGACGCAGAGAAAGCCTTCGACAATATCAAGTGGGACTTCATGTTGGCGCTGTTACGCAAATGGGATTGTGGAGAAAGATTCTACACTATGGTCCAAAAAATCTATGAACACCAAGATGCCAAAATAAATATCAATGGTGAATATACAGAGAAAATTTTGGTGCAAAAAGGAACCAGGCAAGGCTGTCCGTTATCCCCGCTACTCTTTATATTTACATTAGAGGCCTTGGCCGAAGCAGTCAGAAGGGATAAAGGAATAGAAGGCCTAAAACACAAAAAAGAAAGTTACAAACTTCAGGCCTTTGCCGACGACATGGTTTTTATTCTTGAAAATCCCCTCACTTTTTTTACGCATTTAAACTTTCTGCTGACACAATATGGTCAACTGGCAGGCTTTAGAATAAACACCAACAAAACCAAAATAGTGACAAAAAACTGCACGAAAAAAACCATTGATCAGCTTCAGGAGCTTACAGGCTTCGATGTTGTTAAAAAAACCAAGTATTTAGGCATTTGGGTAACAAATAAGTGTAGTTCTCTATACAATGACAATTATAAAAGTTTGTTAATAGAAATAAGAGAAAAGCTTAAAAAATGGTCTAAGATACAACTGTCTTTATATGGAAGGGTAGCTACAATTAAAATGTCTGTATTGCCTAAAGTGAACTTCTTATTTCAAAACATCCCAATAATTAACAATCAGATATTTTTTAAGGAAATGGATAAGGTAACCAAAAATTTTGTCTGGCAAAATAAAAAGCCACGTATAAGATTAAAAGATTTACAAGACAAAAAAGAGCAAGGGGGACTGGGATTACCGAACTGGTATTTATATTTTAGAGCATCAGCCTTAGTATGGATGAAAGACTGGTTGCTTTTGGAGGATACAAGAACATTGACATTAGAAGGGCACGAGCTAGTAACAGGGTGGCATACATATTTGTGGTATGGGTGTGACAGAGCCCATTTTAAGCAACACTATATAAGGAATGTTTTATATAAGGTTTGGCTTGAAATTAAGGGAAATTTCTACCTCAAAACACCGCTTTGGGTCGCTCCTTTAGAAGCGTGTATCCGTCCTACGTTATTATCGAAAGAAAAAAAAGCAAAATATAGTGACTTATTAGATGTGGAAAGCAACCTGAAATGTTTAGAGGTTCTTAGGCAAATGAATATGAATTTAGCATGGTGGGAACAGTTACAGCTAAAATCTAGATATAAGACTGACAAACAGAAAGGTTTTTATATGACTCCAAATGATTTAGACAAGATATGGTTAGGAACAGGAAAAGGTCTTATCAAACGTTTGTATAATTACTTCTTAAAAGACAAAATGTTAGAGGAAACTGTCAAACCAAATATGATTGCATGGGCAAGAGATTTAGGACAAAGTGTTAACCTGGAGTTATGGCTTAAAACTTGGTCCACCATCATAAAAATTACGAGAGCCATCACCTTTAAAGAAAATGTGATCAAAATGTTCTATCGGTGGCATCTCCCTCCAGCCAGATTGGCTAAATTTTCAGCGTCTATCTCTGCCTCATGTTGGAAGTGTAAAAAGAACATTGGCACATTTTACCACATGTGGTGGCGTTGTGAATATGCGAATAAATACTGGTTAATGGTTAGGAGTATTGTAGAAGAAATAATACAAAACAGGATAGAGCATGATCCGAAGTTATTCCTTTTAAGCATGATTCCAGACAGTCTTATTAAAGAAGACAGATATTTTTTGATGCACGCAGTAACAGCTGCACG
This sequence comes from Lepidodactylus listeri, assembly GCA_029233225.1. NCBI lineage: Eukaryota > Metazoa > Chordata > Lepidosauria > Squamata > Gekkonidae > Lepidodactylus > Lepidodactylus listeri. The sequence goes on along the minus strand of JARCFY010000001.1, from coordinate 132,137,108 downwards.
CATAGTGTATGCAAGTAATTGGAAATTGGAAAAGGGGCCTAACAGAAAACAATTCATAGATAAACTTTTTAATGTCGCAGAAATGGACCTGTTGACTACAAACTTGAAAGGGAAAGAAGATAAGAAACATTGTGAAACATGGCAAAAATGGTATGCTTGGTTAGATCTTATTATTTGAATGTTCTGCAAATTTTGTGTTGAAAAGCCTGGTTATGAAGATTGAGTCTCCCCTATTTTGAAGGGGAAGACAACACTCTGTATTTAAGCTAAAACTTAAGTTTGTTATGAATTAAGATTGTTAAATATAATAAAAGATTTATTCCAAAAAAAAAAGAAAGAAAATTTCAGGGGTAGCCTCAGCCCCCCAGCCCCCCAAAGTTGACACCTATGCATAAAAACATAATTGAATTAATGTAATCAGTGGAAATGATGGCACAATACTACTTAATCCACTCTAAAAAACAAAATAATCTTACCGTATTCCAAGCTCTCCAGCCAGCTATCCAAAACCAGTTAAAAGTCATACTAAATAACTTTGCCTTATACCTCTTTCAAAATGTCAGCAACAAAAGCATCTTCCTTATCTCTTCTGACAGACAATTTCTCAATAGGTGGGCTTCAACCAAGAAGTTCTAAGTAGAAGAGGATCATACCCCAGTTTGTTTATTTTTTGCCACCAAGTCACAGCTGCCTAATGGAGACCTTCAAAGATAGCTTGTCATTGCCTGCCTAATGACCTTGATATTCCTTGGTTGTCTCCCATCCAAATACTAGCCAGGGCCAACCCTTCTTAGCTTCCAAGATCTGATGAGATTGGTTCGCTGGGCTATCCCACTACTGGGGGAGAATTGTAGTAACCAGTTGAATTAATGTAATCAGTGGAAAGGTTCATATAGAGAGATGTGGTCTGTCAGGCAAGAAATAACTGTGGAGGAGAATTCCATTGAGTGCAATAGGCAGGTATTTTCTGAAGACTCAGATGGTGTTTCATAAGGTGGTGTTCAGAGAGTCATACCTCACTTTACTAATATTGAAGTACAGCACTTGCTCTTCTGTGATCATAGTTCTGGTGAGAGAGTTTTAGCTTTTTCATTCACCTTCGGCAGAAGCAGAGATAAAGAAACATAACTGGCCATGAGGTACTGGTGCTGGATAATAAAGTGAGTGGTATCCAAGAAAATGAGGGAACATGGTGTTCTCCAGCTCTCTCTGCCTGGTATTATTAGCTAGTTGAAGTGAAAGGAATGCAGAGAAGACTTGTTTCCGTGTCTCCTCATCAAGCTGGAAACTTGGGAGAGAAGGCAGCATGATGTAGTCCAATCTTGTCAGATTTCAGAAGCTAATTAGAGTTGATACTTGGATGGGAGGCCACAAAGCAAGGCTCTGTAGAGGAAGGCAATGGCAAACCACCTCTGCTGAATCCTGCTCCTGTTGAGAGTATTCACCCGCACATTTTACAATCCCCTTGAAAGCCCCTTGCTGGGGTTGCTGTAAATCGGCTGCAATTTGATGGCACTTCACACACACACACACACACACACACACAGAGTATATAGTCAACTGCTGCCTATAGTTATGATAAATGGAAGATTGATAATACTATTTAATGTAGAGGAGTGATTATTGGATACAGTTAAAATAGGTTTTATTGATACGTGTACAGTAGAGCATCAATGCTGGGTCAGACCAGTAGATAATACAGTTAAGTATTCTGTTTCACACAGCGGCCGACTACATGAAGGACCAGCTTTGCCCAGAAGGTCAGGGTAGAAATATGATGACGATGATGATGATGATGATGATGATGATGATGATGATGATACATTATAATAATGCATGATAGTAATAATGATACATGATAAAAACCAGAGCACAATGGCTAGTCAACAGTTCCCACTTGTACCTCCAGCACTGATATTTCATAATTTTCTTTCTCTGAACATGGAGGTTCCGTTTAGTCATTGTGGATTGTAGTCACTGAAGGATCTCCATGCATTTATACTTTAAAGCCAGATACACATTGCTTTTAGTATTCCAATAGGTTTATTGGCTCTTGGCTTTTTGATAAAATATGTTGAAAATAAACTATTGTTTGACATGGATTAAGGAAAAAGAAGTCAAGAACAAATGTGTCAGTTCATAATGAGAGGAAGTTTATAGAAATTGTTGGGCCAGATGTTCACCTGTGCCATTTCACTTGTCAGATAAACAAATGGAAAACTTGGGATCAGTAGACAATATTGCTAGAGTTCAATTGCACAATGCCCTAAAATCTCCTTGTTTGCTTCTCCTCATCTTTTGAGAAAAATCATTATAGCTGAAAGGTGTTTAACTGAGATAAATAGAATGTTGTCATGTATTTGTGCACAAAGAAATGGCAGCAATGCAACATTCATCCCAAAACTTCATTATTCAGATGTGATTTCTGTAATCTACAGAGAGTACCATGTAAATGTGAGAATGTAGCCTTTCGTTCATGTCTTGCTCTCTGCTATGATGTTCCCAACAGTGAAGCCACCAATTGTAATAACTAAGATTTTGATAGTAATATACTGGTGAATTGGGCTGAGAGATACTTCTTCCTAAGGTTTTTTTTTCCATATGGATCTTCAACTCAACAAAACCAGCAGGTTTGTCTGTGTTTTCAGGTAATTTAACAAGGTTTTCAGGTAATTTAACAAGGTGAAATAGTTTATTTTTATTATAAATGCCTCTCAGCCATGTGACTTTAAACCTTATTAGTATTATAATTCATTTGAAATGCATGTTTGCATAATAAATAGCAGTGTTGTTCATTCAAAGGTCACATACAGTAGCTCTAGAAAATGTGGAGACTCAATGGAATAGTACAGAGGGCTTTGTTTGAAGGCGTTGACTATTCATACCTAGGCATAAATAATCAATAAGGTCATAAGTTAAGAAAACGTTTGAGAAAAATAAAACTTCTTCTGCTTTAGGAAAACAACTTGTATTAAGCAGTGTGGCCAATAGCTAAAGCAATTCAGGTGATACTTCCATCCCCAACCCACTCCCATAATGTTGTGTTTCATCTACTACATTAGTTCAGGCCCTTTTATTTTTAAAGGTGAACATCCAAAATAATCTCTTCTTCAACTTAATTATTCAGTGTTAATTAATCAGTTTGTCTATAGCACACCTTTTGCATTCACTGTGTAGTGGGATCACCAGGAATTAAAGTTGCCCAAAGTGGAATGATGTATGAGAAATTATACAGCTGCAGTGCTTTGGGACAAGAATCAGTCTCATGCTCTGAAAGTGTGAAGGTCACGAATTCTGTCTTGCATTTCCCCTTTAACCAATTCAGATAACCTGGCACTGTAGGAAGTCTTGCTAATTAACACACACAATAACCACAAAGGTTGCAATGGCTAAATAAATATAGTCCTATGGATAAACACATTTCATATGGTGTGAACATCTGTATGGACCCATTTTGGTGATAACAGATATGTTTTTCCCCCAGTGTGGTGAGTCAGTGGGTGTAATGGTTAAGAATGGCGGACTCTAGTCTGGAGACCTGGGTTTGATTCCCCACTTCTGCACATGAAGCCAGCTGGGTCGCCTTAGGACAGTCACAGTTCTCTCAGAACTCTCTTAGCCCTACCTACCTCACAGGGTATCTGTTGTGGGGAGAGGAAGGGAAGGCCATTGTAAGCCACTCTGAGACTCCTTCGATTAGTGAAGAGCGGGGTATAAAAACCCAACTCCTCTTCTTTTTCAGCTCATCCATATTCTAAACTTTAATTCCACATAAAATTCCAATATGGAGAACTTCCTGATTCCATCAGCAGTAGGGGAAAAAAGAAACATAGCATAGTTATCTTGTATACCTGCATTTTAAGTACCATCTTCATATTTTGTTTAATACTACAGTGAGAATATATTGCTATCCCGTGCCCTTGAACTTTAGAACTTCACTTATATACGGTAGGTCACCATGACAATTTGTAACCATTTCAATGAGGTTACTTGTTTTAGAGACTATAAGGTAAACACATGATACAAGCATGGCCTTTGCTGCTTGTTTATCTGTACTCCAATTCTTCATGTGATAAATGAAAATAATAAAGATACCGTTAAAAAGGAAATGTATGTTCAACAGGTACGAATGGGCCAAAAATGTATGATATGTTAGAATCATATTTTCTAGCAAATCAATGTTAGCAAGGCAAATATAAATTGTCAGCAGTAAAGATGTTTCATGTTCCTTAAGTTTTGTGGCTTAAACTGTAATAGTTAAGAGGCCTTTTCTTATAGCAGTGGTTTACTGTCTACTGAGTTCAAATTGCTGGTACAAATTCAGTCGTTATGTCTGTATGTAGTAGTGCTGGGACATGTGTCTAGCCTCCAAAAGCAATGTGCACATGAGTTTCTAATATGAGTCACACCTGGACAGTGCAGTCCTAAGAACACTTTCCTAGAAAGCCCCATGAATCCGACCATTTCAAATTACACTAAGAGCTACCAGACAGATAAATAAAATTATAATTTTCAGGGGGAGGTGTTTTCATTTTTGTGAATTGTTCTGGGCATAGTTTTCAGATTTTGGAATTTCAGTACCCAAAAATAATGTCTTTTTAACCAAAAATTAAACAATTTGGGTAGTAGTTAGGAGCGCAGATCTGGGAGAACCAGGTTTGATTCCCCACTCCTCCATATGCAGCCACTGGTATGACCTTGGGTCAGTCATAAGTTCTTTCAGAGCTGTTCTCTCAAGGGCAGTTCTCTCAGAGCTCTTCTCAGCCCCACCTACCTCACAGGGTGTCTGTTATGGGGAGGGGAAGGGAAAGGAGATTGTAAACCGCTCTGAAACTCCTTTGGGTAGTGAAGGACGGGGTGTAAACCCAGTCTCTTCTTCTTCTGTTTCCCTCCACCAGTCAGTGGGAATGGGAGGGGAGATAGATGGAACTGTTTTGGGCAAACAGCTGGTTGTCAATGAATGCATCCTTTTAATTTTAAAGGACTATTATTTTCTATGAGGACACCTGGCCTCCTAATTAGATATGGCAGAAATAGTGTGGGTTGCTGAGAAATTAATTGGAAAGCATTTTGGAATATCTAAAGGATAAAAGGGGATTTTTTTTCTATCTAGCCACTCTTTGGTTAATAGCTGGAAGGTCAAAGAGGGGACCTGTTCCTGATGTTAAGCAGCACCAGCCAAACTTTTAATTTAATAAAAAGACAGACGTCTCTAGTATATTTTGTACAACATGACCAATGCTCCCTCTAAGCTGTGGAGTCTTGTGAGCAAAAATTCTACTTTGTGAACTACTGGCATTAAAGTTGTGAGTGAGCAGTTTGGCTGCTGCACAAATTAGTTTGCTCTGGTGCCATCCTTCCTGAGCTAAGATGAAAATGTGTGAGCTGGAGGCTAATAAACTGCAAGCTAGCACACACTAACTCAGCTTAGAGGGAACACTGAGTTTATTTGTTTGCATAACTGCATTAGCTGTATTTTCATTCTTGTGTGGTTGTAAACTTTTAATGGCTGCATTGGCTTGTGGGGAGGGAGAAGTTAGGCTTGGCACCTCTCTGCTCAAATGTTCTATGCATGCTAGGATAAGCAAAGCCAGAAGCTGTTCCAGCTGAGACTGAAGCCAAGATGGGGTTTCCTAAAATGAAAGGTGGTAATCCACACTAATGGGATGGATATCTGTAAATTAAGAAGTAAAACCTTGTTTAACCAGAGACTGATGTCCTGTGTCTTCATTCCATAGTGAAAGAGCAATCTGATTAATAACAGTTAAAATTTACACAGTGGGGATTATGCTTGCTTTAGAACTCTCCATTTAGGAACACACTAAGTGTTCTACAGTGTGCCCTTCACCAACAGTTTATACCCCTGAATGCTGAATTACTGATCTATATCTGTTTGCTTTACATCATGTTTAATTTACCATAATTAGACAGGATTGGGTTTTTGTTGTTTCTCTTTTTCTTATTATTTTTACAGTTTTATTGTTATATAAAATTACTAAGTAACTTTGCAGAAATTATACATGGACAGAAAGGACATAAATACTTTAAATAAAAGAATTCTTTACTAAGGTATTTTGGTTCGTGATTTTTCAAACTTGATGTTTTTCACAAGGTAACCACCCCACCCACCCCCGCAACCTTGGTCAGATTCATGGATTTTTCCATCAAAGGGCCAGAAGCATAGTTTTGTTAAAGATCACATAAACATGATTCATGCTTTGCCCTTGGGCATCATATAAAATTATCAGACACATTGTTTGATTGAGCCATAACTCACATTTTTTTTAAACTAAAAATCCAGCAGGCAACAATAGTTGTAACCAGGGATCATTTCAAGCAGGAGCTCAGGGGAGCGCAGCTCCGGGAGTTGGTGCTGCCCACCCCCCACCCCGTGGGGGAATGCCTGCTTGTATCATGGCTGCAGCAAAATGACCCCGTCCCCTGGAAAGGTCGTTGTTCCTCCAACCAGCCTGAAGCTATCCTCCCAGAATAGTGGTATTTCTGAGGCTTGGATTAGTAGCTGTCCCCTCTCTGCTAGCTCATTCTTTCTCACTTTCTCTCTCCCTCTCTCTCTTCTTTTTTTCTTGCCTTCTGACATACTTCCGATGATGTCAAGTGGGGTAGCATATGCAAATAAGTTATGCTAATGAGATCCTGCACCTCTTTTTCTACAAAATGACCCCTGGTTGTAACTGCAGCTGCTCTTAAAGCTTCCCTCTACTGAGTCCCTTCTGCATGAAGCTCCCTCCTACAGAGTCAAACAATTGGTTTATCAAAGTCAATACTGTCTGCTGTCATTGGCAGCAGTTCTCCATAATTCCAGGTAGAGTGTTTCACTTTAATTGGAGATGCTGGGAGCTCAACCTGATACCTTCTACATGCAAAGCAGATACTTTGTCACTGAGCCACAGCCCTACCCATTCATTCATTCATTCATTCATTCATTGTTCAGTCCTCTGAACAAGGAATGGAAGGCGCACAAGTTAAACATGTGCATATTCTTAATCCTGAAATATTCTTAATTCAAATTATCAGTAGAAGGCCATTTTTAGGGGTAAGGAAGTTAACTTCAAAATACGTTTAAGTACTTTGAGTTGGGGAAACTTCAGACTAATTTGCTACTTTCAGGCTTTGTTGACATCACCAATAGAATTTTGTTCTATGCCATGTACAATGGACAAGAAAAAGAATGTGTTCCTTCTGCTGGCACCATGCAAAACTGCAATCGTAAATCAGATTATTGTACTAGATCAATATTTCTTCCTAAGAACTAACCATTTCAGGGATATATCCAAGCCAAATATATATCCAAAAAAAAAATACCTTATCAGTATTTTTCAGATATGTTTGGGTCTCCAGATAGTATCTGGGATTTTCTGGGATACCAGTAAATATTTCCCAAAAAATCTGGGAAATATTTGAGATTAATCAGGACTATCAGAAGCCAGTATCTGAATGCTCCCAGACAGTTTCTTCTTTTTCTCTCTCTCCCCCCCCCCCCCAAGTCTTTGTGTCTTCCCAGGCTCAGGATCATCTTGTGAAGTTGATTTATCTTAGATTACACTCTTTTTTGGTTGGCTTCGCAAAGTTATGCTTTTTGCTCAAGTTGCTTTGTGTCAGGTTTGCTTTTTGTGGTGGATTCTTGGGTTTAGTACAGTACAAGATAGTCACATAACAAGGGAATCAGTAAAAGATGGCTGGGGGCTCCTTGTTCAGGGTCTCGTAAGAGGTCTGATTCAGTTGAGATTTGGGGATTTAAAAGAAAGTTGCCAGCAGCCCTGCTGCAATTTCAATGCCAGTAGCTTTAAAAACAGCCCCTCCAGCCCCCTGGAAAGATTGCCCATGGAGAATAATGGAGCCAAAAAATATCAAACTCCCCCCCCCCCCCCAAAAAAAACCCAGATCAGAATATCAAATTAGTATTTGGAACCCAGGAAATAAATAAATAAGATTCTTCTGGAAATCAATTTATATATATACTAGGAATAAGGCACATTGTGGAAATAAATACAACGGGCTCTAGAAAGAGGCTCTGGGGGAGTGCCCCTGGCCTTGGGCATTCAGTGTTAATTTGGTGTGGCAACCTCAGCAGAATATAAGGACACAGACTCCACCATTTTCTCCAGAGGAACTGATCTCAGCTACCTGAAGAGCAGTTGTAATTCTGAGTGATCTCCAACCCTCACCTGGAGATTTGCAACAATTGATACCAAGGAGGAAATGGCTGGTTTGGAGGGTGGAGTCTATGGCATTGTACCTGTCTGAGGTCCAACCCCTCTTCAAACCCCACCTTCTCCAGGCTCCACCTCTCAAATCTCCAGGAATTTCCCACCCTGGAGTTGGCAACCCCATCTCCTACCCAGTTAACCATCAACCTACTGTTATCTGCCCCTCTAACTGCAGCTGATTTCTGCCCTCCCTCCTGGAGAGCAGTTGTAATTCTGAGTGTTCTCTACCCCTCACCTGGAGACAGGCCTGTAGCTACAGTGGGGCATCGTGGGACTAGCCCCCCCCAACTTACTGGCAAGGCCCCACAACTTTCCATGCAGCCCAGGGCCCCTAAGTGGCAGCAGGTGCAGGGAAGGAGCCAGGTATTCCTTTATGTTGATTAGCCAGCACCCCCTAAGAAATTTAAATGCCCCCCAACTTTAAAAAATCCTGGCTATGGGCCTGCCTGGAGATTGGCAATAGTGGTTCCCCAAGAGGAAATAGATGGTTTGGAGGGTGGCGTCTATGGCATTGTACCTGTCTGAGGTCCCAACCTTCCTCAAACCTCACCCTCTCCAGGTTCCATCCCTCAAATCTCCAGGAATTTCCCACCTGGAGTTGGCAATCCTATCTCCTTCCCAGCCAAGCATCAACCTACCTTTATTTCCCCCTCACTATTCAGCTTTCCCTCTCCCCCCCCCACCTGTAGCTTCTACTGTGCTCTGAAGTCCTGACTGCCACAACACATTGGCTGTCATGGGAGGGGGCATCTCAACAGGGTATAAGGACACAGAGTCCACCATTTTCTCCAGGGGAACTGATCTCTGCCACTTGGAGAGCAGTTGTAATTCTGAGTAATCTCCAGCCCTCACCTGGAGATTGGCAACATTGGTTTCCCAGGAGGAAAAGTAGTCTTTCTCTGCAGTGGGACCAAAGCAGCTGACATCATTCTCCTCTCCTCTTTTGACTTTCACAACCACCCTGTGAGGTATGTTAGGCTGAAAGTCTGTGACTGATCCAAAATCACCCACTCAGCTTGCACAGCAAGTACCTGGGTCTAGCAGACCCTCCTCTGAAATGCTGACTGCTATACCTAAGGTAGCCAACCTCCAGGTAGAGTCTGAAGATCACCAGGTATCACAACTGAACTCCAGATATATAGATCTCCCCCCCCCCCCCCCCCAGAAAATAACTGCTTTGGAAGGTGGACTTTATGGCATTCTGCTCAGCTGAGCCCTCTCCCCTTCTCAAACCCTGCCTTCCATAGACTCTACCAGAAAGCCTCTAGGAATACGTGGAGCTGCCAACCCTAGTCAGGACTGGCCCCAATAAGTTTTCTCCCAAAGGCCAAAATAGGTGTGGAAAGGGCCTTTTACTGACAGAACCAAGCTTGGTTGCCTAGCAACAGGCACTGAGGGGAAAGTAGGGTTGCCAGCTCTGAGGAGGGAAATACTTGGAGATTTGGGGGGTGGATCCTGTGGAGGGAAGTATTTGGGGAGGTCTACCCTGCAAAGCAGCCATTTTCTCCAAGGAAACTGATCTCTGTCATCTCAAGATCAATTGTAACAGCAGGAGATCTCCAGGTCCCACCTGGAGATTGGCAACCCTAGGGGAAAGTCAGCTGCATAGCAGGGAGTTGAAGAGAATGGTTTGCTGGCCGGTGGACCACCTCATTAACCAGCCAGCCATGGCAGAGCCAAGCAGGAGAGACAGCCATTTTCACAATTTATTCTGACAGGAAAGTAGCCAAACTGGCAGTGGGCGGGGGAGGGGAATTATATATATAGATTATGGTATGTATGGGCACTTTCTACCCTCATCAGTAAGTATGCAGTGGGAATAGCTGGCACAGTGCTAACCATCCATTGAGCTTTGTGTGTGTGTCTAAATACACCTAGATTCATGGGTGCACAATATTGTGTCACCCACAGATCCCATCCTATGACAACAGGGCAGGGAGGTGCTGGCACCAAAGTGTTCTGAAACTCTACCTCTGAAGATATAACTCCTAGTTGCATTTCTAATCTGGGATGGGCAAGAAGTTTCCCCTCCCCTGAGGGAGGAGTCAGAATGTTGATTATCAGCTGACTCTCTTTCAACAGCTTGGTTTATGTCTGCAGGGGTGGGGGAAGATAATGTAATGTACTGCATTGTCAAATAAGTATTTTATTCAGTCTCTTGTTATAATATAAAATGTCAAGCAAATGAGGCATACAATTCTTTTCTTTTTTTAATCAAGACAGGATTTCTCCCCCCCCCTTTTTTTAAACTTTTAATGAAAGGTCAGAAAGAGCACTTTCACTCTGCCTACTGTCTTTGGGAAAATTTCCCTAATTTTTGTTTGTTTCACAGCATTCTAATGCCAATGAGTGCAAAAACTGATGTGAATTTCAACAGAATATTTCTACTTAATGTAATTAATGTAGAGAAAAGATGATTGGAGTGACATAGAGAAACCATTAAAAAAAACTTAAAATCAAACCAGTATTGCCATGAAGTTGGGTAACATCTCTAGTGTAAAGTCATTTATTTTACTGTAATGTGTAGTATAATGTATGGACTCACTGGTTGGGCTTGAAAATCATACCTCACAATTTATGAATAGCCTCCAGGTGCTATGCTATATAATGTCATATTGCATTTTAGAATTTGTGCTATCTGCTCCTGTATTTTTCATTAAGGAAAATTACCTGTACTTAATAATTGTATTTAGGTTTTACATTTTTTGTTAGTTTAAGCCGTGTAAAATTGCTACAGATGTCTAGGAGAGGTTTGAACTGAGGCGGGGTGAGAAAGAAACAGAATATGTCACAAAAAGGATACATTCAGCAGTACACTTATTATTAACAATGGACCTCTTGGGACTACTTGTGCATAATCTATTCCAGTCTTGTCGTATGCCTAAAATAGGAAAACATTATCAATGAGCAGCAGAATCTGGTAATAATAACACTGCAACATCATAATAAATAGGCAGATTTTTTTGTTCGCTTTTTAATGTATCAAATGTATTTCATTGCTTACATTATAGTAGCAGATTAAAAACATCTGCTCGTTTGCCACTAGTCTACCAGCAACAGAAAGTCTAACTCGTTTTTCTGCAGGCCATCTCACTTCAAGGCTTGGGTAAGAAGTCTATAATACAGCTGTTGAGTGTTGATACAAGTCCAGGTTTATACACAGGAGTCCTTCAAATGGAAACACAACCTCCTTGCCAAAGATTAGAGCAATGATAAATTCCATTTGCTTTTGCTTTTCCCCCCCCTACCCAGCTCCATCCCCCATCACAATAATTAGGAAAGACCGGACATCTAGAAACAGCGTGTCTCTGTCTTGGCAAGAACCGGAACATCCTAATGGGATCATCTTGGACTACGAAGTCAAGTACTACGAAAAGGTGGGAAAGCAGGGCAAAAAGAGCCAGGGAGAGATCTGGTTAAGTTCAAACAGTAACGTCAACAATAGAGTAAGAAACCGAAAAGAAGTTAAAAGCTATAAAGTGTGCTTTCAAATTCATGTCAAGCCAGTTGCCAATGCTGTAAGAAATGCATCAAACAAAAATTACATTCTGAAATGCTTTATATTAAAGCCCAGGCTTATAGTAACCACGCTTAACACCTCTTTAAAAAAAAAACTTAGGTTTTTGGCATAAATTGATGCAATACAAGAATTTGGATCTTTCCCATTCTTTACATTCTCATTTATACAGCATGGTGGTAAATCTCCTCTAATGGAAAGCATTCTATCAGTAAAATAAGATATTCTCACTTTTCCCATTCTGTTGCAGCCACAAATGCTGCTTCAGGAGGACCTTCAAGCAGCACCAGGGGATAAGTCAGAGGTCTACAGCAGCAGGAAGAAATTAGCAAAAATAACCTTCTATTAACAGATATTTATCTTAGGATGTTTTTTGATCTTAGTAAAATGAAGGACCTTGGATAACTTTAGATATTAACAAGTGGGAACCAAAAGGAACTTAAAGGCTGAATTTCCCTCTTCTCCACTATTTCCATTTCCCCTTCCCTGAAAGCCCCTAGCCTCTCTCTCTTTCCTGCCTCCTCTCCTTTCCATCCACCAGCCAACCTGCCTTTATATTTTCATCATCTTGAGTGTTCTGCCATGCCTTACCCCTGGCACCCTCTACCCAAGAAAACGTTGGCTCAGTTGTGTGGTGCTGGTTGCCAGGTCGGCCCAGTTGCACAATGGTATATCTGCAAGGACTTGAGAAGGGCACTCATATTTCCTATCTCAGCTTCCCCACACAATTTCCTCTTTTCCTCCACCTGGTAACCCCCCTATCCTCAAATTTCTCTGCTTCCTTCTCTCTTTCCCACCCAACCACGAACTTTTTATCTGCCCCTCCATCTCCAGCTACATTTATTATTTATTTACTTCATTTATAGCCCACCTTTCTCTACAATGCAGACTCAAAATATCTTACTTCATTCTCCTCTGCCTTGCCTTGCTTTGCAGGGTGCTCAGCTGTGTTGGATGCTACTTTCTGCCTGACTTAATTTGTGCAGGGTTTTGGCAGGTGCCAGCCTCTGTCTTGCCTCATGTCGGGATCAGCTAGGCACCGGTTTGTGCCTTACCTCACTTGGAGCTTAGCTATGCTGGGTGCTGCCCTCTGCCTCATCTTACCTTGTGCAGAGCTAAGTTGGGTAGGGCACTGCCCTCTGCCTTGCTTCACCTTGTGTGGGGCTCAGCTGGGCTGAGTGCCACCAGCTGCCTCACCTTTCCTTGTGTGGGGCTCAGCTGGGCTGGGTGCCATCATTTGCCTCACCTTGCCTCATGCAAGTGAGGTACCTTTGGTGAGGTACCTTGTTAAAAGCCTTTTGTAAGTCCAAATATAGAATGTTTACTGTGTTACCATTATCTACATGCTTTCCAGGCAAATTATTAGAAACTGTAAGTAAAAATGGATTTATTAAGCACATAGAGGGGCAATCAGCATGGCTTCTGCAAAGGGAAGTCTTGCCTCACTAAACTTTTTGAGATACAGTGACTGGAACTGCACAAAATATTCCAGTTGAGTCTACCATAGGTACAAGAACAATATTTATTTATTTAAAATATTTATAGCCACCTTTCTACCCTATGAAACTCAAGGTGGCTTACAAAGTGGGATATAAAAGTGGGATATAAAAATTGGCTCTTTTATTTTCAGTCCTATTTCTAATAACTCTCCAGCAGGCACATAGCAACTTCAAAAGGTTGGTGAGGCAAGACTTCCCTTTGCAGAAGCCATGCTGATTTTCCTTCAGCTGACTTTGTTCCTCTGGATTCAGATAATCTTTGGTAGGTTGTCTCCACCATGAGAAAGAATGTTGTCACATGGATGAACTGCTTCAAGCCAGTCCTGGAGCACCACTAGGGCTGCCAAGTCTTGAAAACCCACCGGCGGGGGGGGAGTCCTCCTCCCGCCGGGAGTTTCTTCTGGCGCGCGCGCAAAGAGCGCGCACCCATCAACGTCACCGGAAGTGACGCAGCACGTTGGGGGCGTTGCCAGGGTGACGCTCTGGCAATCGCCCCAAAACTCTATGGTATCATGGGGCAATTGCCAGAGCGTTGCCCTGGCAACACCCCCAAATTGCTGTGTCACTTCCGGTGACGTCATTACGTCGTCCTTGCTGGACGATGTCAGGGGTGGGGTTCCCCCCGCATGCCAAATGATGGCCGGCAGATCGGGAACCCCTTTAGCGGGGGATCCCCCGCCCCCCGGGCTGACTTGGCCTTTCTCACATGGACCCAAGGTGGATTATACATAGAAAGTCACTACAAGCAATAAAATGGGACATTAAACTCTGAGTTGGGGATTTGCTGGAGATTTGGGGTAGAGCTGGAAGATAGAACTAAGCAGGGATGTAATGCCATACACTCCACCCTCTGAACCTGCCATTTTCTCCAGGTGAACTGATTTCTGTTGCTGTGAGGTTAATTGTAATCCCAGGAAAACTCCAGCCCCTACTTAAAAACTGGCAGCCCTAAAATATTTTTTTTTGAAAAAATAATCAAATCCCATTGGTTTTCATTATGTTAGGTTTTAATGTGGCCATTTATTTCCTTAAAGCAGGAACAAGAGACAAGTTACACCATTCTGAGGGCAAGAAGCACCAACGTCACTATCAGTGGCCTCAAACCAGACACCACTTACGTTTTTCAAATCCGAGCCCGAACAGCTGCAGGATATGGGAGCAACAGCCGCAAGTTTGAGTTTGAAACCAGCCCTGACTGTACGTATTTGCAAAAAATTGATTTTAAATGTTTTCTACGCAATTTTCAAAATGATATGGCTGGCTAGTTTTATTCCATTTCTAGTTCAGCAAATGTGATTCTATATTTATGATCTGCCTTTCCAGCTAACATGCCTATAAATTTTTATATTTTGTCATTATTTTAAAACATGCTATGAGAAATATACCATAAAATAGTGCAGGTGGTATTCCTACTTTCTCCTGCCACATCTTATTTATGTTGCTAGAATTAAATAAATTCTGTGCTAGATGGCAGCTCCTGCTGGGAAAGAAATTTAAAAGATCCACTGTGCTATAATATTCTGATATTGTTGTCTAACCTTGCGGACTCCAAAAACTTCTGAACTCCAAAAGAACTGTTGAGTCATTTTTCCTCCTTCAAATCCACAAAATGGTGCACATTTCATTACTTCTCAAGGCAGAAGTTTTCTTCTCATCAGCAGTAGAGGTGTTTGGAAGAGAACAATGGGTTTTCAAGGAAATTGCAGCCAAATGCAAATAATGGCCCTTAACAGCCATTCTATACTCTGTTACTTCCTACTTCACTTGCAGAGGGAAAAAGTACTTAGAAAAGGCATACATAGACACAGGCATAGTTCAGAGAATGACCTAGGAATGGTAAAGTTCATGTTCCAACTATTACCTCAAGTCATGAAGCCGTTGTTGGCTCTAGACAATAAACTGTCTTATCTGCTGGTGAATTGGATCCAGACTAAATTTTCTTATGGCAGAATGGAACTTTCTTCCTGCCGCTGCCCTCCCTCTTTAGCCCAATGATCTCTGTGAAATGCCGCTTCTGGGGGATGAGGGACCAAGAGGAATGAAATAAGAGGTTCTACAGCAGTAAAAGAAAAATTGGTGGAAAGTAATGATCCAACCCTTAGGCTCAAAGGATAAAGATCAGCACTGGCCTAGCCTAAAATATTGCTGCAAGGATTACTGAAATAGGACAGTAAAGTACCTGAAGCATTTACAGAAGGGGGTACTATACAATAATGTTAGGCTTGCCAAGTCCCCCCGGGGGGCGGGGAAACCCCCGCTCTAGCAGCCCATTGCCCGCCGGCTGGGATCGGACCGCCAGGGGGAACCCCACCCCCTAATTGCCAAGCTGAGGGGACGTGCCCGGCTCAATGATGTCACCTGGAGGTGACGTCATCACATCAGGCACATTTGGGGGGGCGCTCTGTAATTCGAGGGAAAACTCTATGGTTTTCCCTCAAATTACTGAGGTCCCGCCCCCAACATCCTCAACACTATGACGTAACTTCCAGATGATGTCATCGTGGCATGCGTGCAAAACGTGCGTGCCAGAAGACTCCTGGAAGATGATGGACTCCCCCTGCTCCTAAGCCGGTAAGACTTGGCAACCCTAAGTAATGTACAGCACAGACCCATGGGCTTAGACTGGTGTAGCTCTGCATAGGATTGCACTGGAAATATTGTAATCATGGTGATGCTAAATAGATGTCTATTAATGATGTGTATGTCTAAAATTCAGTCCAGCATGTCATTTAGAATTTTTGAAAATGAAACAAATAGAAGAATGCAGAGATACAGGATAGGATGGCTGCTCTTTTATTAGAATTGAGAAAGTTTTGTGCTTATGTGTATGCTCCTGGAAGAACACTGCAGGGAGACTTAAGATAATGGTTTCAGGTGGGTAGGTGTTCGTCTGCAGTACAAGAGTAATATTCTAGTCCAGTAGCACTTAAAAAAGCCAACAAGATTTCCAGGGTACAAGTTTTTGAGAAAAGTCTGGAAATCTTGTTGGTCATCAAGGTGCTGCTGGAGTCAAACCTTGCTCCCCTTGAGATCATAGGTTCTCCAGATTCTATATATTATCTTCCCTTAAATTTTCTTGTAATAACTCTAATAATGTGTGTGTGTCCATAAAACTGTTTTAGAAATTAGGTGTTAACATGCTCACCCAAAGTCATCTGGACCACTGTTACAGAAATACGTGGAAAGCCATGGAGAATTTCTGTGAAACCACCTACCATGTGATCACAATGTAATCAAATTCAAATATAATTTCATCTGAGGACAGAAGCTTTTCAGGCTGACAACGTTTCATATATTGCCAGTTTGAATATGCACACTTCTTTCAAAATTTAATTTAACCAGATGTTTCCCTTTTTAAAAAAGTGCTCACTATCACTGCCAAAATACATTTTCTTCAGAAAACTGAACAAAATCTTCATTAACCTTTTGGCATCAAATTACAGATTTAATTTGTTGTTATCAGAAATATTCACATTTAGTGTAAGATTGTGTTCGTAAATGAAAGCAAAACACGCTGTGTGCTTCTTTAGGCATTGTATGATCCTCTTCCACTCTGTTCACACACTATATGCAGGAATAGCTTCTCTGGGCTTCTTAGTACACAAAGTCATTGAGTTCAGGGAAACATTGTGTAGTTTTCTTATGCCTTTCTTTCTAAAGAGAAAGAAAATTCCTTTTATATAGCTAAAAGAAGCACTGGGAACTGGGCATATTTTCTTTGGTAATACTCATACAAATAAGAATATATGAGCTAATAGTAGAAATGAGATGAGTGCATTGATCAAATGTTATTCTTTTTTAATTCTGGGAGCTTGCTCAGTGCATTCCACTCCTCTGAATTCTAATTTAACTAGAACTGTTAGAAATTAATTCTGGGATTTCTCCATGGGTTGCTTGCTAGATATTTCAATTCTTCAGTTGATTTGCACATTCTTCCCCATCTGCGCTACCAGTATGCACATTTCATTGATAAAGCACTACCAAAAAAATCCCCACCATTCTGAATGCAATCCTATGCTTCTTACAAGGTTCTGTTTGTGTGATTGTATATAACACATTGTACATGTGACTCTAGTAAGATGTTTTTTATGTGGTTTTAATAATCAGAACATATGTAAAACAGGCCCATCAAGAATGGGGTTATGGTGTTTTATCAATGCACACATATGCATATGTGGACCATTTAAACCCCACACCCTGAGAATCTTGATTCAGTCATAGTGTGGTGTTTGCACAATCACATTGTTAATATAAAGAAGGAAAAGGACGCAAATGAATGGAAGGAGTGGAAAGCTCCAGCAACCAGCACATTTCCCCCCTTTTATTTCCATATTCGTACTGAATGTTCTGTACAGATTCAGAAATAAAAAAGGAAACAATGGAGAATGCCTAATGGATCAATTCCACATCAGAAACAAAATCAGATATTTTGGATCTCAAAATCAGGAGAAGAGTTCAAATGAGCAAGAGCAAGGGATATATTTGCCATCTTTTTTTAAAAAAAGTAAAGAACTCAAGTTCTTCCCTATTTGAACAGTACAACTTTTAAGCTCTCATAAAAGTAGAAACTCTTCCAGAGGTTTATAAAATGGCATAGCTGTGCTGGGTGAGTTATGTAATTCTCTACTGGTTATGTCACAGGGATTGTTAATACTCACACTATCACATTTAGTCCTTAAGTTGATGTCCTTTCTGGTAGAAGTCCATGCTCCCATAGTGGCAAATTATTGTATTTTAAATTAAATAACTAGTCAAATACACTCATATTCTACAAATAGGAGTGGGAGTGGGATTGGCCTAGTAGTTAAATAACCATCATGGTAATTCTTTGACCACAAGAGGGTTAGGACATGCTTTTCATAACTTAAGGCCTCCTCCCCCCCATGTCACATGACAAACTGTTCCTGTAACTGGAGGAGAGTTTCTAAAGTACTTTGTGACACAGCATGGAAGAATCTGCTGTTCAAAGGGGAAAAAGTAAAGAACTTCAGTGGTCTACCACAAACCCTGAATACCAGTTGCTGCCAGTCAAATAACTAGGCAGGATAGTTGTTTTTATGTCCTTCTTGAGAGCTTCCCAGAAGGATCTGCCTGGCTACTATTGAAACAAGATGCTAGACTTTGGTCTGCTCCATCAGGCCTAAATAGCCCTTTTTATGGTCATTGTACAAAAACTTTCCATATTCATCAGACCCAGAATATCTAGAATGATTTTGTTTGCAGTAGAAATTAACAGTGTTATTAAAAAAAAAAAACTAGGCAGAGACTTTAAAATTTGGGTGATGAAATGTTCAATTTTTAAATTTAAAGTACTTCTCTTGTAACATTCCAGATTGAATTATTAGTTTTGAGACTTGTTTCCCTCAACAGAATTATTGAAAATATTTGACAGCTTAACATTCAATCTGTCTGTCTCAACTGTAATGACATTTAGCAATAATATAATGATCTAGTAGTTAGCCCTGATTAATTTGTCAGATGTATGCATTTTGGAGAGGGAAGGAGGAATTCCAACCTTATAGCATAACATAGATCACACCACAGATATTATAGTGATAACTTTTACTTGTCCCAGAGCCCAAGTGTCTGAAGTTTAAGAAATGTTCTGTTTGGAGAATATAATGTCTCACAAAAACAAACAGAGAAATTTAGTAGCAAGCCAAATAATCTTGCACTTGACATGTTTGAATTTTTGAGATTTGTGAGCTTTTAAAAATTCCAGCTCTTTCTGGAAAATAGCTGAGCTCCTTACTTTAGTTCACAAACGGCTATTACAGTAACCTTTAGCTCTTGAAATAAATTATATGATGCACACACAGTATTAAAAAACATCTAGAGGCTAATTTATGGAAGTGTATGGGAAAGATGTTTTTGTGTTGCATAAACATATATGTGCTTATTATGGAAGATTAATATAATGGGGGTGAAAAACTCTGCATATTAGATTATTTATTATACTAATTAGATTTTAGATTATTTATTATACTAATTTTATTTTGGAGCAAATTTTCATTGATCACTTTGGCAATCATGTGTTGAATATGGATATTCTTGCATTACAAGAACTTCAAGAATTTTAATGCCTAGACCCTTGCATAGTTGATTGCTTTGGACACGATCCAACTAAGATGAAGCACTTTAATTTCCATTGATTTCAGTGTTCATTGTGGGGAAAAAGTCAAATTGTAGGTTTTTCATTTGTGTTAGGTCCAGTGTAGGTTTTTCATTTGTGTTAGGAGCTGAATTGAAACAAACAAGCTGATTTAAGACTCCCAGTTTCTGAACCGCATACTCTTCTAAAGAAATTAAACATGGACTGTTGAACTGTTTCATCCATTATGCTAGATTTGTTTAGTGAAACATTCCCAGTTTGATTTTAAGTCATCAGTAAAAACCAATGATGATCATTGTGATATATTTTATTTCGCCTAATCACTACAGACTTGTAAACAGATCTATATAGTCAGTAAAGAGTGAACAGTTTCCTAGCTGAGAAATTGAGCATGGTTGTTCCCAAGTTGAGAACAAAGTGATGTAATGATTTAATTTGTCTGCTGCCTACATATGTCTGTGGTTATACATATATTTTAACTCATTTTTATTTCCTTTGACTTCTAGCTTTTTCCATCTCCAGTGAGAATAGCCAGGTTGTGATGATTGCCGTTTCAGCTGCAATAGCTATTATTCTGCTCACAATTGTGGTTTACATCCTGATTGGGAGGTTAGTTCATCATTATATTAGTCATTTATTTCCTGCTACATTGCAACAATAAGCACTTTTCCTAAGGCACTGTAATGGACAAGAATGGACCACTGTAACATTTTTTAGAAAGCCTTTTCTTAAGGTGCCCTATCTTGGGATTGTCTGTATGGTTTTAACTACATCATGGCTTTTCTGATGCTAGGCCCAGTCCTTTAGAATGACCTACCAGAGCCAGTGCAGAGAGTGCCTTCACTTACTACATTAAGGTTGCCAGGCCCAGCTGGGCAACCAGCAGGAGACCAGAAGGAGCAGGGATATGGAGGGGGTGGCCATCAGCAATGGCATAGTATCACTTCCAGGAAAACCTAGAAGTAAAATCACAATTGTCTAAGAATCACCAGAAACTCTATGGTAAAACCATAGTGGTTTCAGTGATTCCTGCATTGTGCAGGGGATTGGACTAGATCACCCTGGAGGTCCCTTCCAACTCTATGATTCTGTGATTCCTACAGAGGACTGGTGTCACTTCCAGGTTTTCCCCAGAAGTAACATTAAGCCTCTGTAGGAACTTCTGAAAATCTATGATTTTACCATAGAGATTCTGGTTATTCCTAGAAAGAGATGTTGTTGCTGATTTAATAAAATTATTTCGCCTACTGGCTGCTGGAGTGCTGGTAGGTAAGACCTGCTGGGAGTGGGAGATCTACCATCCCAGCAGGTGCATGGTAACCCTGTGCTGTGTTTAGGAAAGCATACAAGGTAGTCTTGTTCCTGAGAGTATTTGGTGGAGACTAAATTTCTTCAGCGAATTTGACTGTGTTCATTCTGTGTGTTTTCCAGTTTTTGGTGTTTTGATCTTGAATGCTTTGTTTTTTGTGCATTTTAAGCTTGTTAATCAGGCTATTATAATGTGCTATCATGACCTGGTTGCTACATTGTTAGCCACTTGGAGTCTGAAGAGATAAAATGAGATAGAAATATTTAGATAAATAAATAAAATGTTTAGTCCATTTAGACCCTCATCTGTTGAACAGGATGTAGGCACAGCCACATACGTTAATGAGGCTGCTAACAATAGTAGCACCAGTCCAATGAACTTGTTTAAAACAGCTGTAAACACATTCTAGGGCAACTGTAAAACTAAACTGGTGTGGTCAAAAATTAACATATTTTCTCATTAGCCAATTTCCTCAAATTCCCTCAGATCTATTTCAGCTCTGTAAAGTACAGAGAAAATAAATGGTATTAAATTTTATACCAGGTATTTAGTTATTTAAAGGAAATGTTTCATTCTCTTTTTTATATGTCAACAGTGTATGAATTTCTGATTTTTAAAAAACTATTATTTCTTGTAGGTTCTGTGGGCATAGTAAATCAAAACACAACACTGATGAGAAGAGACTGTATTTTGGCAATGGGCACTGTAAGTTACAAAAGTAGTATATACATATTATGCTACCCCAAATTATTTGTATTCTAAATGAATTCATATTGAGGGTAAATTTAAGCATGATGCTGGTGGATAGGGGAAAAAACCATATGACTTTGTGTGCACAGGACCAGTATTAAATTGGGCCAGTATTCATTCTGTCCTGCTATACTGGTTGACTGTCACTGCAACACCATCCCAGGCTACAGATCTCCTGCAGTTTCATGCATAGTGTCTGTAGGTCTGGTTTAAACATAATGTGTCACATTACAGTAGCAAATTTGAACAGGCTGTGTTAGATCTCAGATGCAGTGATAGATCTTGGCAGTGTTAGATCAGATATTTTGTAATTATAATTAATATTAGATCCAGCTTCTAAATCTTCTTTTTATATCACATCCTTTTTTAAAAAATTGTGTCTCACAAAGTAGAGAGAATATATATAGATGCATTATTAATTAACTGATATCTTAGGGTTGCCAGATCCCCTGGTGGGGATGGCAGTTTGCCCACTTTAGGGCCCCCCGATCCACCAGCCTGAATCCAGCCAGTGGGGGGATTCAGTGCCCTGCCCCCAAAGTGCCTGGATTGGGCCAACGTGCCCAGCGCAATGATAGGGTTGCCAGGTCCCTACCTTTTGCTGGTGGGTGGGGAAGAAGTTCCTTTCCTGGGAACCCGCCCCCAAAGTGCCTGGATCAAGCCAATGTACCCAATGCGATGATGTCACCTGGAGGTGACATCATCATGCTGGGCACATTGCGGGGGGGGGGGACAGACGCTCTTGGATTCAGCTTGAAAACTCTGTGGTGTTATAGAGTTTAAAGCCAAATGCTAGTGTCCCCCTGGTGACATGCCACACACACAATTCAATATCTCTGTCTATACATATACTGTAGGATGTGAATAAATGGTGGCAGCTAGTGATTGGGACAGTGTTTGAGCCCCAACCCCAGTAGCTCTGTGTGAGTGAGAGCTTAAGAACATAAGAGAAGCCAATGTTGGATCAGGCCAATGGCCCATCCAGTCCAACATTCTGTCACACAGTGGCCAAAAACACCAGATGCCCTCAGGAGGTCCAGCAATGGGGCCAGGACACTAGAAGCCCTCCCACTGTTGCCTCCCCCAGCACCGAGAATACAGAGCATCACTTGCCCCAGACTGAGAGTTCCTATCTATACTTTGTGATTAATAGCCACTGATGGACCTCTGCTCCATATGTTTATCTAATTCTTTCTTGAAGCTGTCCATGCTTGTAGCTGCCACCACCTCCTGTGGCAGTGACTGCCACGTGTTAATCACTCTTTGGCTGAAGAAGTACTTCCTTTTATCTGTTCTAACGTGACTGCTCAGCAATTTCATGGAGTGCCCACGAGTTCTTGTATTGTGATAAAGGGAGAAAAGTACTTCTTTTTTCTACCTGCTCTATCCTATGCATAATCTTAGAAACCTCGATCATGTCACCACTCAGCCATCATTTCTCCAAGCTAAAGAGCCCCAAGCACTTCAACCTTTCTTCATAGGGAAAGTGTTCCAACCCTTTTATCTTTCTACTTGCCCTTTTCTGCACTTTTTTCAATGCTATAATATCTTTTTTGAGGTGTGGTGACCGGAACTGTACACAGTACTCCAAATGAGGTTGCGCCATCGATTTATACAGTGGCATTATGATACTGGCTCTGGGATTGGTTGCAGAAGATCTTGAAACACAAGTGGGGCTACAATAAGTTTGACAATGCAAGCAGCTACTGCACACATTTCGATGTGTGCAAGAGCTTTAGGTCGAGTGGAAATGTGCTGGAGCTGACCCTTTGGCTACTGATCCCCTTTTGCCTAACCTATATCAGAAATGAGGGCTGTAACAATGAAGAGCATAGATTGGATCTAGAAGTTCTATTTAATAACGGTGGTACATTCTCCCAGTGCAAGAATCCTTGTGCTGGCAGAAGATACATGTTCCCCTGCTGGAAGGCTCCTTACTCGTAAGGACTCTTTGGAGCTAACCCTGTGTGTTCAACAGTTAGTATACATATGTATGTTTTATGGATCTATCTTTTGACCACTTGAAGTACTAATACCCTGCTCTTCAAATATAGCAGTTTATAATGTGACTAAAAATACATCAGATAATAAGTACTGCAAAATATTTTTTTAAATTTTTTTTTAAACAAGCAAAAATTAATATGTTAGCAGCCTGGTACTAAAAGTAGCAAATGCATATCCTTTTAAACTAAATACAGGTCCACTCACACACTCCTCTGCATTTTACTGATTTTCAGTGTGCCTGAGATGGACCATCAAAGATTAATGCATAACAGAGTCTGAAAACCTTTGAGTGACAGGCTATTCTAAGGAAATTCTGTTAATAGAGTCAGCTAAGGAATGACAGTTGGAAACTGACAGTTGAAGAAGAGTCAGTTAAGCACTGACTGTGGACTGAGAAGGAGGCTAAGAAAGTGAGTGGATCAAGGAGGATCCTCATTCAAGCCAAAAAAAGGGAAATAGTTTCTAGTAAAGAGAAGTGTCTCCTGGTTTGTGTATAAAGATCTGAAGAGCTTGGTTGTATGTTCCTGCCTTCTAAACTTTAAATGCCAGTGAAACTCAGAAACCTATGCTTGAGTATTTAAGCAGAAACTGAAAAGAGAACCTCTCCCCTCAAAGTTTTAAAGACCTTGTTGAATAGCAAGAACACTTACCTGTTGGCAACAAGATATCTGGTGTTTATGTGAAAATAATGTTACCTCAGTTTTATTATCTGTTCACCTCATACATCCTATAACTGATTCCAGCGGATCTTTTCCCCTCCAAATTAAATAAAACATTTTGTTTATTTTGATCGTTCAAAAGCCTTTCATGTGCCATTTCAAAAGCAGAGTATAAGAAGGTGATTGTGTCTCTTCCCTCAGTTCCCTGGGTTGGGCTAGCATCAAAATATATGTATGTATTAAAGCAACTGGGTAGAGCAGCCATAGACAAATAAATAAAAAGAAAATAGAGAAAAGGGGCTGCTCAGCAAGAAAGAAGACAGAAGGAAAAAATTTGCACATGAGGGCAGGAAGAGGACATAGCCCCAGTTTGTGTTAAATAAAGGTTAAAGTTTGTCAGTTGAAATGCTTAACAAATGTGACAGAAAAGGGATTTGCATTTAAGAAGGAAAGGACTTGGATCAGAAGGAATGTAAAAATCTCTGGCCCTGATTCATTAACCATAGTTGAAGTCCAGGTAAAATTACATCTTGCACCACCTCTAAAAGCCAAACCACCTAATCTGAATTGCCTTTTCTGCTTATATTCCATAGTGCATGTATTGCATTTTGGTTCTGTTCCCTCTGTATTTTTGTCACATAGTAGAAACACTGCTGATCAGTTACGGATTCTCTCCCCCCCCCGCTTTTTTTTTAACTGGACTGAGAATTAATTCCCTCTGTGTGGTTTTATATGTGGTTGCTGAAATTAAAACCTCTATGTAATTGCAACTGTGTTGGGGCAAATGAAACTCCAAATTGTTTTTCTCTAGAGCCTTTCCCCAACAGGAACGTGACTATACTTTCTTTATGGCAAGCACCAAGCTGTGAGATCCAGCTACTTAGGGCCGCACACATATAGTTAACACACGGGCTTAAGCTACCCATGTAGCGACATGTGCCTCACATCATGAGGTCTTCATTATTCAAATTTAATTAGGATATAAAACAGAAAGCCATTTTAAATGCGTCATGGACAAATAACAGGTCAAAATTTGTTCTGCCCACCCCTATACAGTGGAATGTCACAATCACTGTTTTTTAAATTAGTCACAGTAGGTACATTCCTATGGATTCATCCACTTAGATTTTTGCTTTGACTGTCCAGTCTTTATTTTTTTTTAAGATTTATGTTGTAATATGAAGAAAAAGATTACAGTTACACTTTCCCTGGGAAATATCCTACAAAAGAATTATGAATTACGCACACACATACTATTTCATCCAGAGCATGTATGATTTCTGACAATATTCCCGCCCCCCAAAAAAAATTACTCTTAATTTAACTTCCATTTTATTCTAATAGTATCTTCCTTTTTAAACATTTTCCTTAAGTAGCAACATTTACAATGTTGATTGAGCCATTCCTGGTTCACTCACAAAGCTAATCCCATGTCAGGAAAGAAAGGTTTTACTTAAAAGAGCAGGGTCCAAATGCTTAAGCATTCCTTGAATCTGCACACAGGCCTGGACTCCACTCCCATATGTTTCTTGACTAGATGAAACTATTAAGTGATTATAGAAATGCATTCAAAAGCTATTCATTGTAGGAAAGCATGAACCTATGAACTTTTTGTTCTTCTAGAGTTCATGTTCAAGATGGTCAGCCTTTTGGTTCTTCCCATGTTCACCTATGTTCAAGAAGTCCAAATTCTTCCCATCTGAAATTAAACAAAATAGGGGCACAAACAGGTTTGGCTGTTTTACCATATTGTAATGTGCTATCTGTTTTATGTCAGTTCTTTTAGCTTTTGACACTTTACCAATTGATTGCAAAGTCTCCTGATACTAGAAACAAGTTTTCCGATGACATAAATATACTTAATTGTTTGGAAAATGAACATTCCACCTCTCCAGAAATCTAGAAGAAGATGAACAATCCTGAGCTGAGTGCAAAGTGCTTTCCTTTTCTTGCGTTGATGACTGACCCCTGTTTACTGAACACTTGTAAATTAGGAAATATGAGTTCCAGTCTTCAGGGATTCAGTTTCAGTTTGCCTCCTTGATACCTGGGAATCTTATTACCTAATTTACAAGTGTTTAGTAAACATTTGTCAGTCATCAGCATAATGAAAAAATTATCAATCAGCAAACGACATGGCAGAAAAAGCTACTAAATCTCCAAAAAGCTTTCACAATGTAGTGTGGTGTTTTGGTGGGTTTTAGTAGGAACTATTATATGGCTTTTATTTTAAATTAGGGCAAACATGGAGAGGTTTGAAAGGGGGTGAAAACAGCATGGAAGCTCTTTTAGGAGAATTATATGTTGTCAAGGAAATACTGTTTACAGATTTTCTTCTTTTTTCTTCTTTTGCATCCAAAGGGACTGATTTTTCCACCTAATGAAGTCTTGGGAGTGCTGAATCTTGATACTATCAATAAAGCTGCATGTTGCTTTACTTGTGATGGTAGTTAGAAATTTTGTTCTTAAGAGCAAGATGTTGTAATCATAAGAGTCAACTATGGGGGGGCTCGGGGGCTCAGGCCACCCCCAAAGTTTCCCAGGGGGGTCTGAGCCCCTGGGGAAATGGGGTGCCCCCCCGGCTGCTGCAACAGCCCCCGCCCACTGCTGCCACAAGAGCTGCCCGCCCGGCTGGCTGGCTGGCTCCCCTCCCCTGAACCCACTGGCTTCCTCCCTCCCGGTGTGATGATGTCACCTGGAAGTGACATCATCACACCAGGCACGTTGCCGGGGCGACGCTCTAGCAATCGCCCGAAAACTCTATGGCACCATGGAGTTTCAGGGCGATTGCCAGAGCGACACCCCGGCAACGTGCCCAGCATGATGATGTCACTTCTGGCTGACATCATCACACGGGCCCCGGGAGGGAGGGAGCCAGTGGGTTCAGGGGAACTGACCAGCCGGGCCGGGGGGGGGGGATCTTGCACAAGAGCCCCCGCCCCCGGTAAGTACAAAACTCTACGCCCCTGGTTGTAGTTTGCAGCATATCCTTACAGTCTGATACCTTTGAAAGAGTGGGTATACTTGCACTCTGATCCTGCAAGTTGCAAAAAAATAACAGTAATAATAACTTGTACAGTTTCTGTTTAGAGTAGTACTTAATCTCCAAACAGCCATCAATGATGATATCTCTGGTTTTTCTTGGTCCTTACGTTGAACACATTGGACAACCCCAATGTGACTGACCTCCAAAACCAGGATGCTTAGTGCATCAAATGCAGAGAGTTGGGAGATTAGGGGTTAATGCCTCACTGTAAAGCACAGTTTGATTGACAGGCTGCTGCCTGTGTGCACCCCCTTTTCTCTGATTGGTCAGCACCAGTCAGGTGGACTGTGTGTGTTGGTCTGAAGGAAACAGACAAGTTCACTTGGGAAGTGAAGGGACACAACTCCTTGCCCTTACTGTGTACCAGCATATTTGAGGGAAAGTTCAGAAATTAGAACCTAAATCCCAGTTCTGGAGGCTGCGAATAAATGGAATTCAGCTAAGGCTGACACTTAGACTTTAAGTGTCAGCCTTAGCTGAATTCCATTTATTCGCAGCCTCCAGAACTGGGGTTTAGGTTTGATAGAAGAGTCTGGGCAGTAGGTTGAAACTGCCAGTCTAGCTAAACAGAAAAGAATTATCACTCCTAGTAAGAGAAGGATATTTCTTACCCAGTTATTTAGTAGGGTCAACCCAGAGGGGACCCCTGGTTTATGTGAAAAGGGAAATGGTCTTAGACTCCTCAAGAATAAAAAAGGGAAAGTTGTAATCCCACACAGGAAGGATTTACATACAAGACGAAGTACTAACTTCCAGGAAACTCAGATAGTTATATTAAACTTTATTAAGACACATTGTTGTTGAAAGCAATCTCCAAGACCAACCAACCTCTTACAGTTAAGAACTGAGTCTGTAAGGAAATAAGCTTCAATTATACTATGTCTGTTCAAAATATTATAATTTGTCTAAACAACATTTACCTCAGCCTCTTGTCCCCTGCCTATTCCTAACACAACTGTGCTTGTTCAATAAAATCAGCATTCTTGTTTGAATTTTACTTTGTGTCAAGTACCATTTACAAAGGGATTTATAAGAGGGCTCCTGCTTAGCTACAATAAATCTCTGGCCTGGGCAAAAGCCAAATAATTTCTTCATCACAGGGTAGAACACGTAGAAAGTTATAATTCTATTATTACAATATGCTACCAAGATGCTTCTCAGTCAGAGCTGGGAGCAGCGTTTTGGCCAGAAAATCTGTCTCACAGTAAAGAAGCAGGGATCTATCATACCCAGTTTCAGTGCTCATCTTAAAAGAGTTTGAGCCATAGGGAATGTGTGAAACATCATCATCATCATCATCATTGTAACAGTCAGATACCTGGCTGGTAGATAGTGCTCCGTAATTTCCCTGTTCATGGGAATTGCAGATGTATTTTCACAGGATACTTGCTGTTCCAAGCAGCACTGTCTTCTGGAGCTGAGCTGGTGTTATTTGCTTAGTGCCCAGAATGTCCAGGTGTTTCTTGAGACTTCTAGGCACTTCTCCAAGGGTTCCAGTGACAACTGGCACAATGGTAATATTCTTCTCCCTAACTCTGTTCATAGGTTTTCATATTCCATGATCTTCTTCTATTCTTTCTTTTCTGATCTACCATCTCCTGGGATTGCAGTGTCAATGTTCCAAACACTATTCCTCATTTTTTCTGCAAGGGTGCTATGTGCCAGGTATCTGTTTGTAATTGGAAGTCCCAGAAAATCTTCATTTCATTTTCATCAGTCTCCTGTGATCTTGCCTGGTTTGTGCTCCCATTAATTTCTGGGTAATGCTAAGCCATACTTCTTGCAAAGACTCCAGTGCAACATAGCTGCAACTCTATTGTGACATTCTTTGTAGTCAGTTTGAGCAATTTTACTGCACACACTGACCATGTAGTCGACTCTTTCATCCTTTATTTTGCAAAGTCGACATTTGCTGTTATCGTTGGTAGGGATGGGCATGAACCAGTTCACAAACCAAAATTCAGCTCAAACTTGGGCCAGTTTGGAGTTTTCAAACCAATGTTCAGGGAAGGTGCTTTCTCTGAACATTTCCTGGACTTGTGGGTGGTTTGATTCAGCTGTTTGGGGCCACCCATTTAAACCTGACAGCTAACCAGTGGACGTAGTCAACAGTTAGGCATAAATGGCTGTGAGCCATTAAATCCCTTGGTTTTGCTCCCACCCCTTCGAAGTACTGGGAAGTGAAACCAAATAGTTAAATGGCTCCCAGCCATTTAAATCTAACAGCTGGCAAGTGGACCCAGTCAGGTGTTAGGTTTAAATCCCTCAGTTTCACTCCCCTTCTTGAAGGGGGAAGCAAAGCCAACTGGTTAAATGGCTGCCAGCCATTTAAACCTGCAAGCAAAAACAAGACTCACAGAATGATTTCTCCCTCAGCTGGAAGAAAGGTGGAAGGGAAGTCCCTTCCAGGGTGGTCCCTTGGCCCCTTTCTTTTGGTGCTGGCTTGCGATGGCCAGGAGAAAGGAGGAACTGAACTTGCCGGACCACCTCAGTTTGTGTGGGGCCCTTTTGGGTCAGTTCAGCTTGGGGTTTGGTTCAGGAGCTGCCCTGAACCAAACCACTTTTTGTGGGTTCATGCCCATCCCTAATCACTGTTCTTCTGCATCTTGGATTTCATACTATTGTTACGAGTGTCTGCTTTTGTACAGCTAGAATGAGTCTTTCTGTTTCTTTCTCCAAGTGCCCATTTTGGATCCACATCCAGGTATTTTCACTATCAACTTTGTTCTCTCTGTCTTTCAAATATTGCTCATGCAAGTGGTTTTGTTTCCAGTTTTGATTGAAATCTTTTTTGGTTTCTGTAGCCTTAAATAAGTTTACCTTGGACACTTCAGCTAGAAGCTGCTCTTTTGCTTTTCTTAGTGAAATCATTCAGTGCTTGTTTTTCTTCTTCTAATATTATTATTATTACATTATATGCACAGTGGTATAGTCCACAGTCTTGTTCCTTTTATAAAAGCTCCTCCCTGAACATGTTGTTATAATACAGCCCTGTTACCTTTATAGAAATGATTTCCTGATTTAGAGGAAGCCCCTTTAATTACTACTTCACAAATTACATGGCTGTCTTTGGACATTTAAAACAGGTTTCTAGACCAAAACTCAGTGACCCATGGTTCAAATGAAGTCTTCTGGAGATCCTCAACTTCCTGTGGTGAAGTGGTCATATTAATGATTTCACCCTTCCCAGTTATTCTGGAACATAAAGTAGATAAAATATATGATTATCAACAGTCCTTTTAGTGGAAACTAGTTGTTTCTTTAAAGTTAATTCTTTGTTTAGTGCATGGAGCTACAACGGGACCTTCCAAGGCTAACTAACCAACCTTTTCCCCCTCCAAATTGTCACTGGGGGAGTATAAATCCAATGGTGCCAGGCATTCTTCCAGTGGTAGCTGGGAAAAGTCTAATGAAAATACAAAGACCGGAATTCTCCTGGGTTAATTGCAACAGGATAAACTAACTTCTGTGACTGTAATAAACTTTCTGCACTTCAGCCTACAGCAGCTGGTGTATTTCAGTCAGTCTGAACTGCCTGAGAAAAAGTGTCAGCCTTAAACTGTTCCCTGCAGCCTTATTTTATACCCTATAATATCACTTCTGACAAACAGAGCAGTATTTCATCTCCTCAGATAATCTCTGTTTGCCCACTTCTGGACAAGCCCTTTCTATTCCTTAGCTGCCTGTGGGGCAATTCAGGACAGTAAAATAGAAATGGAAATCATGGCAATCGTACAGAAGAAAAGCTGTAAAGCAGAGCAGCTTAACACATGTGTTTATTATACACTGTTCATGACAGAACGCACTTAGCTATATGGACTGCCGTTAATAATTGGGTATAAATGGATTGTGCTCTTTGCAATTTCTAGCCACCTGATAACACAGAACCTCTGGGATCTGCATTAAAAAGAACAACGGCAGGCCTCTTCCCAGTCATTTAGGGTCTTTTAAATAGCTGTTGTTCCTTTTTATTGGAGGCAAGCAGGAGTCTTGGCAGGGAGCCTTTACAAGCCATTTAACCCATAGCCATCTGCTGTTGTAGGGATGTGCTTGTTTGAACTACAGTTGCCAACTCTGACTTGGGAAATTCCTGGAGATTTAGAGGTGTAGCCTGGAGAGAGTAGAGTTTGGGGAGGCAAGGGGTGTGATGTCATGGATTCCTCCCTCCAGAACTCCTGTTTCCTCCAAGGGAGCCAGTATTTGTGGCCTGGAGATTAATTGTAATTCATTGTAGAGCTTCAGGCCCCACATGGAGGCTGGCTATTTACATTGTTGTCTGAAAGATCATAGTGAAAATTATTCTTTACACACTACCACCTTGCAGGAAAGACTCTCACGTGTTATATTGTGTGAAGTACACCCCCTCTAAGAAGAATCTGACATCGTCACAAATGGGTGTTCCAAGCCATTGCCTTCCTCTGTGTATCAGCTTCAGTCTTTCTTTGTGGTCTTCCATCCAAATACTGACCATGAACAACTCTACTTAGCTCCCAAGCCCTGATGAGCTTAGGCCGAACTGGGCTAATCAGGCTGCTACACCCCCTGTTTTCTGAGTATAATCTTTCATTTTTGTTTGATGAAATTAGCACTAAAGCTTGCTTTCTGTCATTCAACTTCTAAAGCTCTTACATTAAATTTCTAAACCACATGAGAGGTTTAATTAAATTCACACAGCAATAAGATCATGTGAATGTCCAAAAAGCACCAGGCCAAATAGCCTGACACAGCATCCTGTTTTCTGAGGGTGCGGAGCCGCATCCTTATGGAAGCCCATTTCTGTTGTGGATTCCCTGGCAACTAGCATTCAGAAGCGGACTGCCTCTAAACCTGTGGCTAGTGTGGCTACTAGCCACATCAACCTCTCCTCCATGAACCTCGTTCCCTTTGAAAGCATCCTGAACCATTGTTCTTCACCACATCTTGTGGAAGCACTTTTCATAAATTAATTATGTGTTGTGTGAAGAAGTTCTGGACTTCATCTACCATTAATATACTTCAAATCCGTTTGGGAAGGGGGTGGGGATCCTTCCTCTCTTTTGTACAAAATACTTTGTTAAATATAGGAGCATTTCAGTAATGTAGTTTGACTTTTATGTTACATGGCATTCCTGATTCCAATACTTATTTTTTGTTCTTCCATGTAGGACAAATGCAATCAGTTAACGAGAACAGGTGTGATATAGTGGTTAAAGTGCTGGATTAAGACTGAGGACACCTGACTTCAAATCCCTACTCAGCCATAAAATTGCCTGGGCCAATCAGTCTCTGTCAGCTTACCTCCCAGGGTTATTGCAAGGATAAAACAGGAGACTATGCAAGCTGCCCTGAGTACCTGAGGAGAAGGCTGGGACAGAAATATAATAAATAACATATATAGGCATTTAAGCCATACTGAACTTTGTGCTAGTGTATTGCCAAATAAATCTAGAAGAAATAAACATGTTTTCTGTCCCATTAAAAAAGTATCCAGAAACTGAAAGGGAAGACAAGATTTTTTTTCTTCTTCTATCATGAAAGATCTGGGAAATAAATACTATTTTGCTGATGTTATTATACAGTGAGATTAGGTTATGTTTTGATCCCAGGTAATATTGCACCTTTCACTATAGTGGGGGTTTTGTTTTATTTACAGTGCATGCTTGTTAATATATCCATTAACTTTTGCATTTATGGTTCTCTTTTACTGAAAGTTCACATGTCACTCTCAATTTTATTTCTTAAACAGTAAAACTTCCTGGCCTCAGAACATACGTGGATCCACATACCTATGAAGACCCCAATCAAGCCATCCATGAGTTTGCAAAGGAGCTAGATGCTACTAGTATTGCCATTGACAAAGTTGTTGGAGCTGGTAAGAATTACCATACTGTGAATCACTGCCTATTTCAGTGTAGAGGATGTGTTTGGGCCTTTCAGATGCAAACATTTTGCTTAAGAAAACTTTCTGCAAAGATCAAACAGTTATTGAAAGATTTCTGTCTGCACGCTGAATGGAGCAAAACCATTCTGACTGATAGATCTGCTTTTCTTGATCATCTTCCTTTTCCCAAGCAAAGCACAGCAAAGGCATCAGCAAGGTCACTTGTGAATGTATTGAAATATTATCTGGTGAGTCCTCTTTTAGCTCTACGGTTGCTTGCATCTACACAGTATTGTATTGTGCTATTGTTGTGCATGGCAATAATTCAAAACTGGATTGTGTTGTGCGGAAAAGACAATCCAGCTGCAAACTAATAGTTGTAGTGCGATGATAGCGCAATATCCAATTAAGTGTGGATACAGCCTATATGTACTCAGATCTTTTCTACATCAAGCTACAGATAAAACAAACAGGTGTTATACTAATAAGAAGAAATATATTGGTTGTGGTCAGTGTTCCATCTGACACAACACTGTATTTCTGGTAGTAAGCACCAGGTATATTATTGCGCACATAGAGAAAGCAGATGAAATGCAGATAGGATGGGGAAAAAATCAGACTACAACTTTATTAAAATTAAAGAACCAGAAATGAGGAGAAACTTTAGATAACTAAATAACTACTTCTCCCTTGGTGTGGGCGTAAACTACCAGGATTTAGACAGTTGAAGGATATCTTCTCTGTCTAATGGCTCTGTAGCATGACTCTTTTCCAAGTCCAAATGGAGTTGTAATAGATTCTTACGGCATCTTCAAATTTAATTGTATTTCTAAGACATCCCCCCCACAGAGCCCTACAACTTTGGTAGGCTAGACTCAGTATTTATGGGAGCCTGGTCTATACTATAAAGTTACGAGTTACTCTGATCTTGAGTATACAAGTAAACTTTTCCAATTTTCTAATAAGTTTTTTTTCTTTCTCACTTTGATTATCTTTATGTTTTGAATAACATTTTAAAAATTCATCATTATGTTTTAGACCTTAGGACCAGGAATATCTTCAGTTTTTTTAAAAAATGACTTTTGATGGTCCTGTGTATCCCAAAAATGAAGAGGGACTTATTTAACAAATTGTCCTTCTTGTGAAGTGTGAGTATTAAATAGTTTTGTAATTGACTCACACAAATGATTCTCCATACAAGGGCTAGACCATGGAACAGACTGTTCAAATGAAGGGGGAGCAGGATGACACGGAAACAGACTTCTCCTCTAATGAATAACGGGGGGCTAAGCCCTTACACAAAAAGTCCTTAGTAGAGAAGCTTACTCTAATGAGCAAAATATAAGAGAGCTCAAACAACTGCCCAGTCCCTGTTTCAGCTATTCATCATCCAGTCCCCGATCCAGGAGCCCCTTAGAAAGCCCTGCTGATTACTAAGAGCCAGCATGGGTTTCTCAAGAACAAGTGATGTCAGACTAACCTTATTTCTTTTTTTGAGAAAGTTACTACTTTGCTGGATCAGGGGGATACTGTAGACATAGTTTATCTTGATTTCACTAAGATTCCATGTAATATTCTTCTTGACAAATTGGTTAAATGTGGTTTGGATCCTATGACTGTTAGGTGGATCTGTAACTGGTTGACAGATCGCACCCGAAGAGTGCTTGTTAATGGTTCCTCATCCTCTTGGAGAGGAGTGACAAGTGGAGTGCCTCAAGAATCTGTCCTGGGACCTGTTTTGTTCAACATTTTTATCAATGATTTGCATGAAGGAATAGAGGGAATGCTTATTAAATTTGCAGATGTTACTAAATATGGTAGAAGACCAAGTCAGGATCAGGCTGATCTTGACAGTCTGGAAAACTCAGCTAAAACAAATTTAATGAATTTCAATGGGGAGAAATGTAAAGTTCTGCATTTAGGTAGGAAAAATCAAATGCATAATTATAGGTTGGGGGAGACTTGTCTTAACAGTAGTATGTGTGAAAAGGATCTAGGGGTCTTAGTAGACCATACACTGAACATGAGTCAGCAGTGTGATACGGTAGCTAAAAAGGCAAATGTGATTTGGGGCTGTATCAACTGAAGTAGCTTCCAGATCACACAAAATGATGGTACCACTTTACTCGGCTCTGGTTAGACCTCACCTATAGTACTGTGTTCAGTTCTGGGCACCACAATTTAAGAAGGATATAGACAAGCTGGATAGTATCCAGAGGAGTGCAAAGAATATGGTGAGGGGTCTGGAGACCAAGTCCTATGAGGAAAGGTTGA
The DNA here is from genome assembly GCA_029233225.1 of Lepidodactylus listeri. Taxonomy (NCBI): domain Eukaryota; kingdom Metazoa; phylum Chordata; class Lepidosauria; order Squamata; family Gekkonidae; genus Lepidodactylus; species Lepidodactylus listeri. The sequence goes on along the minus strand of JARCFY010000001.1, from coordinate 132,101,850 downwards.
AGGAGCTGGGTGTGTTTAGCCTGGAGAGGAAACAACTGAGAGGTGATATGATAACCATCTTCAAGTACTTGAAGAGCCTATGAAAGCCTTGTAGAAAAGTTCAAGTGGCCACTTGAACTTTTCTACGAGGCTTTCATAGGGCCCTTATTTGTTTTTAACTATCTTTCTAATAAATACATGTATTTTTGTATAAGTTTTAACTAGGTTTTTAATATTGGCCCTATGTTAGACTTCTTTCTTACCCTTGTGGTTCTTGATTCTGGTTTTGAGTCGTTTGTTTCCCCCTCCCTGTGTCTCATTGCTGTTTTCTGTTGCTCCAGATAGTCGGACTAGAACCAATGGGTTGAAATTAAATCAGAAGAGTTTTCAGCTAAACATTAGGAAGAACTTCCTGACAGTTAGAGCAGATCCTCAGTGGAACAGGCTTCCTCGGGAGGTCATGAAAGGGAGAGTAGGAAGGGTTGCATCAGTGCTTAGGGAAATGCTTATCACCACTTTGGGGTCAGGAAACAATTTTTTTCCAAGCCAGTTCGGCTGGAGATCCTGGAAGTTTTTTGTCATCTTCCAGGCATGGAGCAGGGATCACTGGGGGTATGGAGGGGGAAGTATTTGTGAATTTCCTGCATTGTGCAGGGGGTTGGACTAGAGGTCCCTGGAGGTCCCTTCCAACTCTATGATTCTATGATCTCTACGATTGGCATAGATGGCAAGTGTGCAAAGTGCGCAGCTGCATAAGAGGTGTACCCAAATTGCAACCCACAGCAATTGCTGCTCCCACATTCATGACTCCTTGCAGAATCAGAACCTAGCTAACTCCTTGCAAGATCAGGCTCCAGAGAATACACATGAGAAGGGCAGGGCTGCCTTTCCCCTATTTAAGACTCAGCAATGGTTAGAAAACTTAGTGATTTATCTGCTTCAAAAGAACAGCATCTGACAGTCAGTTCTTATCGACTTTCTGATACAGCTACGTGACTGACATTCCAGCCCAGCCCTGCCCTGCCCTGCCCAGGATTAGCCCCATTGGTGAGCTCCAAGTGAGCCTGTGGTCCCAGTTACTTTCTGTTTCCTACTCATGAGAAGGCTGCAACCTCTAGCAAACAGAGGACAAGGGCAGAACAAACTCTATCGTGACTCTATCTTTGGCATAACTATATTTCTATGCCGTGCTTCTCATTGCCTCACATAAAACATGTACCTACTTCTCCCTTGCATTTCTCCTTAATGTGCTATCATGTGACTGCTACTGGAGTGTTTGTACCCATTACCAGCCTTTGCTGTGACCTCTAGATGCTGCCTTGATACTACCCACAGTGCCCTTGCCCCTGCTGTAGGATACTGAGTTCCAGCGCATACCATCAGCCAAATTCCCTAATCCAGCAATAAGTACCCAGTTCCAGGAGGTAGAGGAAGCAGATTATCCTCTGGGTTGTGTTCCTATGGGTTCTGGGATGCCTAGCCAGCTTCCACTCACCTGGAGCCTTGTGTTCTATTTCTGAAGAATTCTAATAGCAAAAATGCTCCTACCTGGTGGGGATGCTATGCAGACTTCTTTGATTTCATGCAGCCTTCTGACTTGAAAAAGCCACAATAGTGGACTTCTGTAAAGATGCATTGACAGACAGACATCCTGCAACCCAGCAAAATAATAATAATAATCCTGGAATAACTTTTTCTTTGTTAAAATTCTGCATCAATAACAAATTGCTTAAGCAAATACTTGCTACTCAAAGAGAAATGTGTGAGGCTTAATTGAGTCCTAATAAATCCAAATTAATATATTATAGCTTAGTTCATACCAAGTAGCAATAGCAAAAAATAGCCAAAAAGGTCATTTTTAAAAACAAATTGTGCCCCCCCCCCCTGCAAGAATTCAGTGCTCATCATTTTCAGTCTAGGCAGGCAACAGCATACCCTCACTGGCTACAGTTCTTTGTAACTAAGAACAGAGAGAATAAGATTGATAACGCATTTAAGAGCAAGTGGTGAAGCCGCCGGCATAGTTCCCAGAATGTCTTGTTCTGCACTGATGAATTTCTCAGGTACAATGTAAGCTCCTTAGGCTGCCTATTTTCTGTGAGAGATTCTTGTCTGATAGAAAGAGAATCTCTTCTAACCATCCTTGTCAATTTCACCCAATCTCTGCTGACTGGTGCAGTTTCGCAGAGTGGCAATAGATGCTTCAACAGCTGTTTATACTTCTTAACAATTTATTATAAAACAGATGTTAATGTGTTCGTTTTAAAAGCTTTTAGATGTTTTAAAAGCATTTAGATATTAATTAAAAAATACTTTTCATAATTGATGACATAGATCAGTTGACAAAAAGTATTTTATGTTCTCTAAGTAAAATCGGGATGGCCATTCCTTGTAATTGGTGTTTAGACTGCTGAGATTTATGAGGGATTCCATTCTCCCCCCACCCACACACACTGCATGCCACTTACTAGGAGCAAAGACACATAAAATGCTTTCAAATGCATTTTATATTTGGGGTGCCTTTTCAGAACCGCCTCAAGATCACGAACAATGAAAATAAGCATTTTCCTCACCATTTTAAATGGACACCAGAAGGTGGAGTTTCTGTATACCCAGAGAACTGCAAGCAGAGCTGTATTAATAAATGGATCTTTGCCATAACCCTAACCTTGATATATTCCTTTGGGCCTCCTGGAGAACTGTTCTTGAATTGTAGCCATCCTTGGAATTGCCATGAGATGAAGAAAAGCTGAAGTAGGAACCAAATTTGGTGGGGGGCGTGTTGTTAAAAGATACATACCTTGTCTTTCCATATAATTGAAGCTGAAATCCTATCTAGAACCAAACAATGGCCCTGGCTAAGTCAGGAATAAGACAGTATACAATATATTAGGAGCTACATCTTACATACATCCAGTGTCTATAGGAAGCCTGCAGAACTTGTAACCCACCAATCAAAATGCACCCCAGCTGCTATTACTTTTGATATTCTGCCAGGTGCCTGTGATCTTCTCTGCTTTGTAGGCCCCGAAACTCAAAGAAAACAGGATGTGTACTGGGATCCTGCTGGGATTCTGTATACGGTATCCTGGGACACATGTTGCATAGGCATAGCATATGTGAATCTAATATTTGTAATCTGTAAGTGCTCTTCCCCCACTGTTAACTTTTGATTTCCTTATAAATTTCACACATGGCCTTTCAATAGCAATCTGGCTTTTGAAGGTGCTGTAAAGCTAATGAAAACAAATTTCTTGAAAGACTGAAATCTATCATCAATCTGTGCAGAGCAGTACTTGATGGGAAAGAGAATAGATAGCCCTTCTTCCATTCAAATATCAGAATCTATGAAGTTTGAATCATGGGTGTTCTTCATGAAAGCAAGCTCAAGAATGTATTTTAGTAAACATAACCTGCAAACCCAAACTAGGAGCATATACTATATTCTAAGGACTACTCAAATGGCTGGGAAAATATAATGATGGTTCTGGGGGAAAGGAAGTTCTCTCACAGATATTTGTAAATATATTCTCTGGAATGAAATTCATGTTGCATTCAGCCAGGGCCAGCAGATCTGAAAAGGCATAAAAACAACCCTTTAAAGTTCTTGTAACATTCAAAATAATTTCTCATGTTACTTTTGTCTGTAAGTACAAATGCATAAGTACTAAAGCCAATGTGGTATAGTGGTTAAGATTGGCAGATTCTAATCTGGAGAACCAGGTTTGATTCTCCACTATGTGAAGCCCGCTGGGTGACCATGGGCCAGTTACAGTTCTCACAGAACTCTCTCAGCCCCACCTACCTCACAAGGGGCCTATGGTGGGGAGAGGAAGAGAATGTGATTGTAAGCCACTTTACCTTTAAGGTAGGGGAAAGTGGAGTATAAAAACCTACTTTTCTTCTACTCCTCTTAAGCTAAATCCAAATGTATATACACTTTTTCCTTGAAAGCACATGAAAACAGAAACAAGGAAACAGCAGTATTACAAAGAGGAACTGTTGATTTCTATTAACATAACCTGTCTCACTGACACGGTCACTTGGTCAGCATGTATTTGTGTAAGTATGACTGTGAATGAAGTGAAATAGATGTCAGGTCCTGGTTCTGTAGTTACATTTTGTCAAATGTTATTCTGTTCTTATATCTGTGTAAATAAGTGTACTGTACCATTCTTACATGAATGAAAATATACTTAACATACTTTGCTGAACACAGGTTGTTCACCCTGAATTTCTACACCACACACCAGCAGGGATGGATAACCTAGTTTTCATTAATGAGAGCTCTAACACAGAATGTCTAAGACTCACAAAGCTCACACAAGCCATTTGACTTATCTGAACTGGAAACAGAATGTCAGGAAGGGCCCTGTGCATTGCAGAGTTGTGACTTAAAGCATACTTCAGAGGGGAAACCATTATATCTGAAGCTCATCTGTGTGCAAATTCTCAACACAATCTCAGCTGATTGAGGTAGCAAGTGCCTAAATTAATAGAAGTGTCCACTATCACCTGAATACATTTAAATCATGTAAAGTTGTTCCAGTAATATGTACCTACAGCCTTCTATTCCCAGGCAGTCTAAGTGAAAAACAAAGTTCTGTCATGTGTGCATGTGATTTGCAATAAATTAAAGTATTATGGTTTTTTTTCAAGGAGTGATTTTGTGACCTTTATTTGTAAAGATCAAAAATCAATTGTGTGCCTAGCTGGGATCATGTACTCTATCATGTACACACTTATTTTTTTTAAAAAAAAACATTATGACTACTATTACTCAGTAGTTCTGCATAGTGGTGTGTAGTAGTAGTAGTCTATGCCTTCCTGAGTAGTCAAAAAATTACAGACATTTCTTTTTTTCTTGTACATCATCACAATTGATTCATGATGTCCCTTTGACAGATAAGAGGCTTGATACCGTGATAAACACACAGGTAAAAACATGGCTGAACTGTGATGTCCCAATACTCAACCCATTAAACCTCACTTATTTTCAGGGGTCCTTTCGTAGAAAAAGAGGTGCAGGAGCTCATTAGCATACCTCATTAGCATACCTCATTAGCATATGCCGTGTTTCCTGACATCACCAGAAGTGTGTCAGAAAGGGAATGTCAGTTTCAGCCCCATTATACCCTATGGGCCATTGAAATCAATGGCAAAAACTCATAGGGTATATGAGGGGCTGGAGGAAAGGGGGTTTGAGGGAGAAGCTCCAAACTTGCAGTGTAGCTGCTGGGGCCTCTCCTCGAAATACCCACCAAGTTTCAAGAAGATTGGACCACGGGGTCCATAGAGAACAATGGAGGGAATGGGGGCAACCTGTTTTGGGGCCCGTAGAATTGGACCCCCTGGTCCAATCTTCTTGAAACTTGGTGGGTATTTCGAGAAGAGGCCCCAGCAGCTACCCTGCAAGTTTGGATCCACTCCCTCAAACCCCCTTTCCTCCAGTTGCTTTTAAAGTTGCCACCAAATTTCGGCGGCAATTCGGCAGCAGGCTGAATCAGATTAGAGAATCTGATTCAGCCTGTGGCTGCCCTAGTGGCCAATCCTGAGCTGGTGGAGCTTCGCTCTGCCTCGCTCCGGCCCCAATAGACCCCTGCTTATTTTGCTTTTGATTCTCTTTATTTCATGCATTATAGGATTCTTCATATATGGCCATTCTAAAGGCCTTGTGGAAATTGGAAATGGGATTTAAAAAAAATCATGATTTTTTATTCATATATTTAATTGCTTCATTTATCCTTTGCCCTTCTCCCTGATGTGCAACCAAAACAGCTTACGTGATTTTCCTCACCTCCATTTTTTCCTCACAACAACCCTGTGAGGTAGGTTAGCCTGAGTGGCTACTTGAACCCTGATCTTCCCAGTGCAAAACTCTAACCAGTATCTATACCACATTAGTTCTCTGTATGATGAAGTAATGATTATTTATTTAGAAGAAAAATAGCTGCTTGTTATTCCTATATTTTCAGTACTACAGCTTGGACATTACTGGCAATGGTAGCACTGAACAGTCTGACAAATTTCTTATGGTCTGTTAGCTGAATGGAAGCTGGAGTGCCTGTTCTTGCTTTGCTAGAGAAACTGTCCTGTAGCCATTATACTACTGTCTCTACTTGTTTCTGTTTCATGACCAAAACTGGAATTATACACCTTTATCTAGGGATAAACTTGTTGAAGTTTAAATAGCTTTTTGAGGTTTAAATGGCTGAGAGAAGCTCTTGGGGTAGTGCGGTGGCTTGGAAATGAGCTGGTGGAGAGGAATCAATGGTAGGATGAAGCAAAAGATACAAAGTGGCATTTCTCCCATGGTACTTTTGCCTGAATTAGGCAAGCAAGTTCAAGTTACACAGTTGTTTTAGAACCTGCTTCATTCCATATGTTTTCTTTGGGTCCATCTTAAATGTTACTTACCCAAAATGCTTGAGAATGTGTGAATTAAAAATTGGTTTGCTAAATAACATATACAAACGTACGAAAATCTACATACTAAATAACATGCATACAATACTGAATATCTACATACAATGAAAATAGATTCAGGTGGGTAGCCACGTTGGTCTGAAGCAATAGAACAAAGACTAAAACTTTGTTCTATCTACATACCATTACAGCAAACCTTATGAGCCTTAGTGACTTCCGTAGGCTTTGTGCATGTGGAATGCTTCTGAAAATCAATGTAATCAAGCTAATCAAGCTAATAAGTTTCATGGTGTAGCAATGACAAATTTAGATTGATTTTAGGTTTTTTTAAAAAATTAATCAACGTAATTTATTTTCTGTATAATGAACTGCTCAATCGTATAGAGGGAGAAGGGAAGTTACTCTTTTCCTGAATATCAAGCATCAAAACCCACGCAAAGAATTTTTACAGCAAATAATTCATAGTCTTAGCAATCAGGTTTGTTCAAACCCAGAGGAAGAGATCTTCTGGCTGTCATATTACTGTAGCTGCAGGGGACTAACAGCTCATAGCTGTTCAAACCATTAAGATTTATACAAATTTATTTATATTTATTTATTTTTCATATTTATAGGCTGCTCTCCGCACACGCAGGCTCAGAGTGGCTAACAGAGCTTGGTGAATATGCCAAGGTGTATAAAACATTTAAAATCAGTTAAAACATCAACAGTCAACAATAACAATAAACATTAAAGTGCTTGCAGTGATTGGCAAAAACAAGGTGGTATGCAATACAGTTCCCAGTTCTCCGCCACCAATTAATTGTGGCCATTGATGGTAGTGGGGGGGGCTCTTAGTTGAAGGCCTGGTGGAAGAGTACCATCTTACAGGCCCTGCGGAACTGTGCAAGGCTCTGCAGGGCCCTGATCTCCTCCGGGAGCTCATTCCACCAGTAAGGAGCCACCACTGAAAAGGCCCTGGCTCTGGTGGCAGCGAGCCTGGCCTCCCTGGGGCCTGAAATTACAAGACAATGTTGCACCTCTGACCGTAGTGCTCTCTGGGGTATATATGGAGAAAGGCGGTCCCTCAGGTATGTTAAGGTGTTAGAAGATCTGTTGCAAAATGTTTTTCCCCCCTTTGCCTATCTAGTATAATCCTTTGTGTGGTTTGGGTGTTTTGTTTTGTTTTTTTTAACTCTCAGGGTTTCCTAACTATCAATCTAATGCTACTATTTGGAAAAAAAGCAGTGTTTGCCCTGAGTAAAGCCTACTGGCAGATGAGGCTTACAGAGGTCAGGGTTTTATTCATTAAGATTCTCGATACAGATGATGTAGTTTCTTAAATATGTGCTAGCACCTCAGCATTGTCAGAAAAATGCAAAAAAAATAGTTTTCAGGCAGAATGACCTTTTTGACTTACAACCAATTAAAAAAAATACAACACACTGCAGTTCAAAATACACACAAAAATATTTTCTCCTTTTATGCTCTTCTGTACGATTTTAATGACACCTCGCACTTATTCAGATGCTGCCACCGGCTTTTGGAGAAGCTGGTTTTTTAAAGATATTGGAGAAAATTCTGAGCATGTTTGTGAAGATAAAAAATTGTTGTACTGTCATGTGGTACATGTTCTCCTTGACCTATCCCCCCAAATTAGCCATGTATGGTCATTTATAATACATTGTACAAGAGAAATCTCAGCACTTCCAGTCTCTGAGGACAATCCAAGACTTTAGGAATGTGAAAAGAAACTGATCTTTCACTCAAAGTTGATACAGTTCCTGAAAGGAAGGAACACTGGTGCCTCAATTATCGGGAATACTGTTCATGTGCTGGCTACTGGTGTTTGGATGATGCAAGGATTTCCTTGTGTTGAGCTGTCCAGCAAGATTTGAGGAATATTTAGCACATGACTATTAGTTCCTAAGCTAAGTGAAGTAATAGACTTTTTTCAGATGTTATTTCCATGCATACTAGAAGCCTTCTGACTGTGCATAGATCTTTCCAGTACTCATAGTCTTCATGTTCTTTGAACAGGGGCAACTCTGGGGTCAGGAAACAATTTTTCTCCTGACCAGTTTGGCCAGGGATCCTAAAGGGGTTTTTCTGCCATCTTCTGGGCCTGGATTAAGGGTCACGGGGGGGGGGGGAGGTATTTGTGAATTTCCTGCATTGTGCAGTGGGTTCGACTAGATAAGGTCCCTTCCAACTCAATGATTCTATGGTTCTATTATTCTGTATCTCTTTTGCAGACACATTGAGCTTCTGTGTGCTCAACTGGATTTTCACTGTTTTGCTTCATCTGTGCCGAAATTACATATGCATGCAAAATACATTTGTTAGCCATGTTCAGTCAACATGGCGACTGTGTATGTGTTGTGTTCTAATGGCGACCATCCGGGGCAATCACATAGCCAGGCACAGTCAGAGCTTCGCTCTAGAACACAATAGACTGGCCAGATTGTAATTTAAACCTATCAGTCAATCAGGATGCAAATAGGGGCCAATGTCCTGGGGAGACTTAATTGTATTAATTGTAATCCTATCAGAGTGTGTGGGCGAGGCCGGGGGCGTGGTTTAGGTGCGCATATAAGCAGACCCCCAAGCCCAGCTCAGACATGTGTTCCTGAACCTCCTAATAAACCATGAGCTGATTTCACTCTGGACTGAGTACTTTACAGTATGTCAGAAGCATCATGGGCAGCACGCACTCCTGACACATGTAGTTGCTGGGATCCTGGTATACCTGGATATAAAATCTGAAATAGACTAATAATAGCATGACATGTCACAATTTGACTGTTGCCAGTTAAGTAGTCAGTTCCTTGGGGTTTCTGATGGGGCTACTATGAGAATGATAATACTTATTAAAACATGATTTGTTTAAAGAAACTGTTGTTGTGTAATACTATTGTACTGCAGTGAATCTTCAATAATTGACATTGTTACTGTTTTGAAGAAGAGGAGCTGACAAATGAAAGCTTCAGACTTGGATCCTCTCTTCCATGGCAGTGACTATGCAGCATATACAGAACTTATTCATAGAATCCAAAGCTATGTTTTCAGTAGGCCTGCTATGTTGGGATAGTAATACCAGGTACAAGTAAAGGGCATGTTTGCAATTCTGTCATCATCATTTAATATTAACCTGTCTCCTAACCTCTTCCCCATATGATATCTTTTTATTGACAGGTGAGTTTGGAGAAGTATGCAGTGGCCGCTTAAAACTACCATCAAAAAAGGAAATTTCGGTGGCAATCAAAACTCTGAAGGTTGGCTACACAGAGAAGCAGAGAAGAGACTTCCTAGGAGAGGCAAGCATCATGGGACAGTTTGACCATCCCAACATCATTCGGTTAGAGGGAGTTGTCACCAAAAGTAAGAACCATTACCCACTGAGAAATCCTTATTTAGAAAGATTGTTCACATGGGATTTCAAGAGTCAGCAGAAGTCTGTGGTAAAAGCTGAATAGATGAGATTTCACTGAGTTCCCTTATTTACAGGGAATAATATTTTTGGGTAAAGTCTTGCAGAAACACTGGTGTACAGTATGAAGATAGTGTAGATCATTTTCTTGGTTCTTTCTTAAAACCCTACCCCTGCTTCTAGACATAACAGGCACAAAAAAGCCATTTTTAAAACCTTAGAATGTGGATACACACAAAGTTCCAGCTTTGAACCATGCTGCAGATAATCACATATATAAGCAGTGAACATTGTGTCCATGGCCAATAATTTTTCATTAAAAGGTTGAAGGGTGGTTCAACTAATTTGCAACTAGAAGAACTAATTGGAAAACCCAAGGGCTGTAGACAATATTTTAATGACTTATGAAAAATTGCTCTTGAACTTATAATTTCTAAGCAAGCCCCAGTGTCCTTAGCAGTCATCTGAATATCACCTAGGCTGTCCATCTTCTTCATGATTCAGAATAGTTAGGCAATGGCGTAGGCAGTAAGCAGTTTTCCAGCACTGTGCTCACAGCAACTCCTTGAGACCATGGCAGTTTTAGTCATAGCAGGCTTATAGGTTAATAGTGGGTCCTGAATACCAATGAACATTGTTAGATAATTAATATGGAAGCAATATTGAAGTGTAATGGAATTTTCCACCATCTTCGCTTTTAACTTACCCACACAGAAGAAACTAATACACCTGTCACTTCTAGACATACAAATATCTTACAGATTTAGGCTGTATTTCTAAGAACTCTTTCCAGAGAATAAGCCCTATTGAATAAAGTAGACCTACTTAGAATTGCTCCCCTCATAGTCTTTCAGAGTGCTGTGCACTCACACACACACCCCTGTGGTGGTAACAATTGTAACTGTAAAGCCTTCAAGATTAGAATGTAGTCAGTTGGATGTTGAAACTGATTGCTCATAAACAGCTGCAGGCATTCTGGCTGCACTTACAAAAACCATACTGCACATTACCTCATGGTGTCAGCATCTGGCAAATATTAGAGGAGCCACAATCAAGCAGCAAAAATCATGTGGCAATAACTAGCCCAGGTTAATAGTCTGATTTCACATTTATTTTATGTTCACAAGAGATAACTATGGCAATTGTAAGCTCTTTTTTCTGGTAGGTGCCTTTTTAAAGACTGAACTGCATCACATCTGATGAGTGTTGTTAATCTTAGCAGATCCCATCTTTTAACTGAGTGTCAGAGGAACTAGCATTATATTTTATTTTTGATTTGTTATAGATCTTAAAATCAATATATCTCATGGTTTCAAGGTTTTCTTGCTTTCCAGGCTATTTAGACTACTGCATGGAGAGTTTCCTAAGCACTAGTTTCTTCTTGACTCTTTATTTCTTTAACACTGTACCTTCCACCACCCATCATTTCCTCAGATCTCTGTGTTTCAGGTCACCACTGTCCAGCTTCTGTCAGCCTCCCTGCCTACACAGAACTCTTTTCTTTCCACTCCGCCTTCTTTTCTTATAATACGTATTATAATATTTCTTATAGTACGTGTCCTACAGCCCATGCCTTTTCCTCAACAAACTGTGGCTGCAGTCACATGAGGAGTTTGCACCAGTATAGCTGCATTACCTGTATGGATTTAAAGAGTATGATCACACAGCAACATCTGCCTTCTGTGGCCCAGTCGTTGCCACCCCATAGTGCCACGTGTTGGAATCAGAGTATTTAGGCACTGGGAAAAGTCTAGTCTTGAGAGCCAGTTTGGTGTAGTGGTTAAGTGCGTGGACTCTAATCTGGGAGAACCAGGTTTGATTCCCCACTCCTCCACTTGCACCTGGCTGGATGACCTTGGGCAAGCCATAGCTCTGTACCAGCTGTTCTCTCTAGGACAGTTGTCTCAGAGCTCTCTCAGCCCCACCTACCTCACAGGGTGTCTGTTGTGGGGAGGGGAAGGGAAAGGAGTTTGTAAGCCGCTCTGAGACTCTTAAGTGAGTGAAGGGCGGGATATAAATCCAATCTCTTCTTCTTCTCTTCTTCTTCACGGATGCCTGCACTTCCACTCCACTTTTTTGAACATCTGAACTCCCCTGTCACAAACAGATGCCAGATGAGAAGTTCGAATGGTCACTACCTTCTCAGGTGTGGGGGTTTTTTTTGCCTGGTAGGGCTGTGCTCATAAGTGCATATGCACATGCAAAGTGGCAATGTGGATGCTGCAGAGCAGGACTGGCATGCTTCAGGGAGTGCTGTCTGGTCACCTCTTCCTGCAACAGTCCTAATAGAACCACACCATGATCGCGCCAAACCTCCAGTGTGACTTCGGCCTGTATCTCTTTCTTTCTTGTTCCCTGTGTTTTCTTTTTTGAACATCTCATCCCTCAGATTCCTGTTTCTTAGCCCACTTAACACTTTGTCACCCCCCTTAAGAATACCTTGCCTCTGGACTCTCTGTTATTTGACTTTCCTGACAAATTTCTAGTCATTAAGTATCTGAGCTACTTATACATTTGTTCCTGCTCTTATACTGTAGGACTGGTTTTCTCTGCAGCCATGTTTTAATGATGTACAAATCAGATATAGAAATATTCGGGATTCACCAAATATTTCCACATTCAAAAAAAATTTATTCCAGATATTCAGGAATAATTTTGACTATCTGGAATCCCATTGGAAACAGGTTGAGCTGCCTGGAAAATGAAAGTATGGCATATTCCCCCAGACAGCCTGTTATCAAAGACAGTGAAGTTCATGTCTGCTGATTGGATTTTCTTTGGTTTTACCAAGGGAGGTGGGATCAGGAGTAGAGCAAAGCCTAGAACTGATGTCTGTCTGCACTTATGGAATCTCAGAGCAGGTACAGACATCAGAAAGCACTTCTGCATTGTTTTTTTCCAGATTCAAAGTTGGTATAACTGCTTTATAATCCCACTGCTGTCCCATAAACATTTGCTGTAGATTAATGTTCTGCAATGGTGCCGCGGTGGCTCAGAGGTTAAGACACAGAGCTGCAGACCAGAAGGTTAGTAGCTCAGCAGTTTGAGACCTGAGTGCTGCGTGACAGAGTGAGCTCCTGTCTCTGGCCCCAGCTCCTGCCAACCTAGCAGTTTGAAAGCAAGAAATTGCAAGCAGATAAACTGCAAGTAGATAAATGCAAGTAGATAAAGTACTGCTTCGGTGAGAAGGTAACAGTGTTCCATGTGCTTTGGCATTTAGTCATGCCAGCCACACGACCATGGAGAAGTCTTCGGACAGCGCTGGCTCTTCGGCTTGGAAAGAGAGATGAGCATCACCCTCTAGAGTCGGATTTGACTGGCTTTCGAGCAAGGGAAACTTTTACCTTTACTAATGTTCTGCATGCTGACATAGCCTTCCCTGTTACCCAATATTGTTGGAGTGGTTGCCTGCTTCTCCCACTATCTGGCCTCTGCTCCACTCATCCTGCCAGTTCTGTTCTGCAAATATATCTGTTTCCCAGCACCAGCTGGCCTCTGTTCCACTGTGCCCTGCTCAGTACTGCCCTGGTGACCCTGGCAGTGTTCAGGGTTTTGATTGCCCAGACTGCAGTCATTGCTTGATGCTGAGGCCCTGTTGCCTAGACAGTGTGGTTGTTGCTGTGCACTTGCTGAATCTGCTCGGTAATTTGCCACTGTTATGAGGAAAGGGGGACTTTTAAAAAACAGTTTGCCTTGGTTTTTGCCTCAGAAGGTAATTTTTTTGTATTGACTTTAAAGGAATTCCAGAGATTCAGAAATTACACATTTTAACAATTCTGAATCCAGAGAGTTCAAATCCCAAATCGAAACTGTTGTGCTGGTGCTGATCCCTATTAAACTCCCAATACAGTAAAAGAACTTCTGTGAATACTAATCTATTGTTCGCAGTGTGATTCCTTCAATAGTTAGAATAAGGCATTATGAATAAGCCAGTCATTACCTGAATCTTCAACCCTAATTTCGTTACAAGGTAGACTTGTTTAAAATATATATTGGCTGAAAAAAAAAACAGATTCTTGTGAGGCATTATTTAGGCAAATTTAAAAGTAATGGTAATCAAAATTCATTTGGATGCTGTTGCAGTTATGGTTTAAAGTAGTTCTCATCATTCTTGGCTGGACAAACCAATCTCATGCTTTCGATTATTACTGAGAGTACAAAAGCTGAGCCTGTGTTTCCTCATGAACCAATAGGTTGTAATGATAAATTCTCTAGTGCTTTGGAATTATATTTTACTAGCCATTACATAGTGTTTAAAGGTAAGCTTGGACACATTTCAAGAAAATAGAGCAAGCTTATATATTATCCATGGGTGTTCTTTCTGAAAGGAGTTTGCCAAGCGTCTCTTCAAATATATATAGTGCATGATAAATAGGCAATGGGACTCTTACTTGGTAAACCAAATTTTGATGGATGGCCCTTACAAATGAACTGGCTATTCATGCTGATTGGATCATGTGGGGTAATTCTTAACACTTGCAGGGCAGACTTCACTAAGAAATCCTGCTTGGAACTAGATGTATATATGCTATTTCAGGGCAGTGTAGCTTATTGCTCGCCAGAGATGTGATAGGTACATAGGCAAAATAAGACCTCCATTCTTCCAACTCTGAATTATTCCCTTGTTTCATATTTGTTTCTGTACTGAACTTTCCTTCTACAATGGTCTCCAGGGTGCCCTATAGGTAGAGGGCCTAATAGCGAACACACATGTTCTGCTTAGTTTACTAATAATTTACTGCAATTTGTAGCATTTTAGTGTAATAAATTTAAAAAACACTGTTGACACAAGTTGTTATCATGTAAATGGCTGCATTTTGATAAATGAACATAGAATGTTACTTAAAAATTAGGTTTACTTTGGAGCATATGTTTCTGATTTCACTTACATTTCCATTTCCCCCTCAGCGTTAGTGAAAACTTCTGTTAAGAACAGGATAAATCAGGCAGGGAAATTTTATTTAATAATTTGAAAGGTTTTTCCTTCTTTACTGATTTTACTCTTAACACATTCTTAAATTGATAGAATTCATACTGGGCTAGGCAACTTTTGTCAGGAAGAAAATAATACAATGCGTGGAGCATGAATTCCTTGTAGCAAGAACTCATCAGCTTAGAGATTCACACATTCACAGAAGGATGTGGCTCAGCTTAGTTTTTGATTAATAAATATGTCGTGTTTTTGACTAAACATGTCATGTTTTTTGATTAGATGTCATGATTCAATAAGACTCTTAGCAAACTGGTGTTTTACAATTCTCAGGTGTCTACCTATAGTATCTTGGTCTTGTCATTTTGCAAATAAAATTGCTGGTCATCCTAAGGTAGAGGTGTCAAACGTGCAGTTCATGGGCCAGATCCGGCCCATACAGGGCTCAGAACCGCCCCCCCCCCCTCAGCACCTTCCTTTTCCTGCTTCCTTTCCAAGACTGTTGCTACAGCTACACTCTAGTTTGTTTTTCCCCCAGTGTTCTAAGTGGCTCTTTACTTCCTGTTTCCTGCCTCCCTCCCTCCCTCTCTCTCTCACACACACAGAGAGAGTGAGCGAGAGAGAGAGAGCTTCATGGCTGCTTCATGCAGGAGAGATACGAAGACAAGCCTATCTTGCTCGCTCTGTCCCTCCCCCATTCACTCACCCACCGACCCACCCAGCCAGCTTCTGCTTCCGTCTCCAGGGTTGAGTCCCATGGCAGCTTTAAGACCAACATTTTATTCCAGATAGAAGCTTATTGGCAGGGAGGGAGGGAGGGAGGGTGGGTGCGTGGATTATTATGACAAGCACAATGTACATTGAGGAAATTATTTTGGCTTATTCTGAAAATTATGTTGGCTTATCTTGGAGAGGTGAGTGATTTCAGATGCCAAATGATAATAGCACACATTGGTACTGAGACAGGAAAACTAGGTCTCAGTTCTGTCCAGGAGGATGTATTGTCTTGAGCTACATTATCAACTGTAATTCAGCAGTCTCTCTTTCTACTTTCCCTTTGAAATTCCTTTGTAAGAGCACTGCTAGGTCAGCAACTGAATGCTGTGGTTTCTAATGTCAGACTTATGTCCATTTATTATTTGCATCCCCCTGCATGGAATTGAGACCTAGGTTTCCTGTCTCATTACCAATGCTGATAATCTCCACGCCTACTACCTCTTGGCATATCACACCTAATCCAATCAAGCCTGCTATTGGCATTCACCTAGTATGGCTATTCAACACCTATATAAAGTTTATATCTCTGTGCCTTGTGCTACATTTTATAGCATGCATGGCCCAGCCCAACATGGAGGAATTTCACACAGCCAATATGTTCCTTTTCAGGAACTCTACAGTAACGGTTTCTGTCTGGCATTTCACACAGAACCGTACTAGTACCAGTTCCCTTATGGAACATATTGGCCCTTTCAGACAGAAACATGCCTCTCCCATTGGGGAAGTGTTTCTGAGCCGGTTTACCTTAAAAACTCCTCCCAAGCGTTCTTCTGTTCTTCTCCCGGTCCTGAAATGCTACAGGGGTGCTGTGTGAAATGCCCCCAAAGCGCTTCCTCCTCCAACAAGTTTTCACGCCTCTTTTTGCCTGCGTGGGCGATCTCCGTGATTTTTTTAAAAAGAGCTGGTTTGGAGCGCTATAGCACTATGGCGATATAGCAACCCCATTGGAATGCCTGGGCTCCACTGAGCCAACTGAGCCAAGGCATTCCAATGGGGTTGCTATAGCGCTCTAAACCAGCTCTTTTAAAAAAATTCATGGAGATTGCCTGCACGGGCGAAAAGAGGCGCGAAAAGAAAGCGGCCATCTGAAATGACGAACCGCTTCGAAGACGACTCCAAAAAGGTAGGGGAAGGGCTGTGTGAAACGGCTGTCACTGTACCGGTTTATTCCAAGCCGGTTCAGTACCATTTTTAAAGATGTAATGTGAAATTCCCCAAAGTGGCATTTATGTCAGATCCAGCCCTTGTAACAAATGAGTTGAATACCTCTGTCATAAGGCATATATTACAGCTTAAGGCATAGGTAGAATAATGCACTCCATTTGATCCTGTCCAGCAGGGTACAGTAGAATGATGCAGTTTATTAGGCATCTGCTGATTCCTGGAAACCCTTAACTCTAATTCTTTTAATAAAACATGAAAATTAGCCAGATAAAAATGACATGGCGTATAGCAGTACATGGCTTAAAATCCTAGAGTCTGGTTTAATGGGCAAATCTCAAGGAAGAGTTGGTAGACATTATATTTTCCCACCTTCTCTTTTCATGCAGTGAGCAGGGGGTGTTCAGAAAGTCTCCTCCTCCTCCACATTCCATTGTAAACTACATCCTTCACAACAGGCACGCCAGTCCCCTGGTCAGGGTGGAGAATCCCCCGCCTGGAGGTTCCATTGTGGTGGTGAGGCAAAAATAAAAAATGACATCAGCTGTGTCACTACATAACTTCTGGAGGAAAAAAGTGGAAGTGATGTGGGGTAGATTAAGAATTGCTGGAAACAGCCGATGTTGTGCCCCCTTCCCCGTTCCTGCCCCTAGTCTTCCTGCTTGGTTGTCAGGCTTAGTCAAGCAACCCAATGGCATTCTCATGACTGTGGTGTATTTTGTCCATGATGGCCCTCTATTCCACTTTGAGGATTTTAAAGACAAGAATCAGGCTGGTTGGGAGGGAGAGGGGGAGGAGATCTTTCCTCCATTTTCTTTCAAGGGCTTCTTCAATGGATCCAAGCCTTCTACAGTAAATGCATTTTTTAAAAAGAAGCTAAATACTTTTAAATACTTTCAAAGTTCATTTTATAAAATTCATGTGTAGTTTGGTGTAGTGGTTTAGTGTGCGAACTCTAATCTGGGAGAACCGGGTTTGACTCCCCACTCCTCCACTTGCAGCTGCTGGATGACCTTGGGCAAGCCATAGTTCTGTCAGAACTGTTCTCTCAAGGACAGTTCTCTCAGAGCTCTCTGAGCCCCACCTACCTCACAAAGTGTCTGTTGTGAGGAGGAGAAGGGAAAAGAGTTTGTAAGCTGCTCTGAGACTCCGAGTGAAGGGCGGGGTATAAATCCAATCTCCTCCTCCTCCTCCTCTTCTTCTTCCCCTGTGGCCAGCATTTCCTAATAGTTCATAATATTTCTTTAAATACTTAGAATACATTTTATTTATTTACTTCATTTATGGCCTGATTTTCTCTAAAAACTGAACTCAGATTATAAAATTGTCATAAGAACATCATATGAACATTTCTTACATTGAGTTAGAACGTCATCTGGCGTTTGAGCAGTTATTGTTCATCACAGTGCCTTTTCCCTTGTTAGCAGGAGTGGGAAGGCTTTAGCTGTGCAGCATATTATATATGTAACAATTTATAAATCAGTTTTGACATATTGACTACAGCAGCATGTATTGATAGGAAAGCTTTGAACCCAATAGTCCCAACATCATTAATAAAGTGACAACTGTACAGATGACAATCAAAACAGTGTTATAATCCAGAGTAAGTACACAATTCTGGTACCTGATGAATTATTTGCAGTTGTAATTTTGTTATTAATAATTAACTAAATGAATGTTTTGCTATATTCTGCTGTATTTATTGATTAAGAATTGAAAGCAATGGCAGAGGGAGAGTGTTATCCCTAAGGGGTTAAAGCAGTTGCTAAGTGGATTGTTTAGTGGCTTTTCTGGTTTCCAGGCTGTAACTCATGTCAAACCTAACTAGAAAGGTTTGGAAGACTAAGCTTTGTAAAGGTTCATTGGAACATAAGCATGGCAGAGTTTCTTTACAGAGCAGTCTGTGGATACATGTCCAATTGCTATTAGGCAGTAGAAGGGCTCTTGGGTTTTTGGATTCTGTATGCTATTCTTGAATTACTTAACACTGGTGATGATTAAAATGAGATAATTTGCTGGGAACTAATTAGTTATAGGAGAGCTAGCTAGTGCTCTTTTGGTTCCTACATTTGGAAAACCATATAGGCTCTTTTGCCCACCTTGAGGCAGTGGACCACTATAACAAAACTGATAGTGAATTTGAACTTTCAGCTCATGATAAGTAAGGATGAATTTGTAATTTCAACAACTGGATCTGTTAAACATGTATGGACTGGTAATTTCCATTTCATTGTGTCTGAAGAAGTGTCCATGCACACGAAAGCTTATACCTAGAATCAAACTTTGTTGGTCTTAAAGATGCCACTATGGACTCAAACTTTGTTCTGCTGCTTCAGACCAACACGGCTACCCACCTGAAACAATTGTTTATGTTATTCACATGCCTGTCCCCTGTTGTTTGAGTAGTGACTGATCATCACACTTCATCATCATTGCTTTATTACAGTTTGTAACCAGCACAAAAAAGTCCAGACATATCAAAAACTGAAAAGTTGGATACTAATGTAGAAACAGAACAAAACTGAAACAATTTCAAATAATTAAAATGAAATATCATACAGTCTATATCTGTTTCACACCTTTATATACTGTTTATGATTCATCACAGCTCCTGCAATGTCCTGTATGTGGGACTGCCCTTGAAAAGTGCCTGGAAACTGCTGCTCGTTTACACCAGTCTTTTTAGCGGATATTTTTAGAATGAGATAATATATTTTGACTATATCTACCTACCATTGTTAGCAGGTTAATCATAATGATCTGATCTTCATTTTTCACTTTTCTGTTACTATTCCTTTCCTAGTTGGAGTTACACATGTAAATAACTGACTGTCATTTGTATTTATATATCTATAGGTAAACCTGTCATGATTGTTACTGAGTATATGGAAAATGGCTCTTTGGATAGTTTCCTAAGGGTAAGTACCATGTGGAGTTCATGATGATGACAGATTCTTTCATGCTAGTCTCAGGATGTTTGCTTTGTTGCACCATTTCCCAAGAATCTTGTGCTGTATTTGATAGATCTACAATAGAACTCTCCCTGAAGTTGCAAATGATTTTTGCAAGTTGGGTGAAGTCAGCAGTAGCAGCAGAAGGTAGATTCCAAGCTGTATTCTCCTCCCCTTCCTGCAAACTGGGGAAATGTATAGCTAACCACACCAGACAAGCTTGTGTTTACCCAGGCAGGATTCTTTTAAGCATATGAAGAGCAGTATCATTGTGTTTCCTAAAGCAAAACTATCCCCTTCTTTCCTCTATTATTTGTGGATAGGTTATCAATCACACTATTGCCAGTAAAAAGAGTTGAGTGAGTTATGCTGCATCTTCTAAGATGCTTTTGAAGCAGCCTTTGAATGATAGTGTGATGGTAAACTGTCAGTATGAGACAAGAGTTTAACTGACATGTGGAAAGAATGATGCCTGACCATCAAGAGCTAAAATACGCTGTCAATCAAATTCAGGCCATTCTTTTTCCATCTCTGAAAAGCTTACTTACTATGCTTTTTAAATGTTTACTGTTCATAGTTTAGGATATTTTTCATTAACCTGTTCCTTCCTCCAAATTATTTACTGGGGTTTGCCTTCTAAAGATGTAAACTAGTTCCTTGTTTTGGTGGACAGATTCCCTAAAATGCATACACTAAGAAAGATCATTTTAATCAGCAATTAGGACTGTAAATGAAAGCATTTCTACGAACAGAAGGATTCTTGCCTCTAGAGTATGACTTTCTTGCCTGCCCACTCTCACATTTTGGGCTGCAATGGAAGGGGGGAGGTAAGAAACTCATGGTCTGAAGGCAAGAAAACCTGCCCACAGAAATGCTCATGTGGATCCAAACCAATGTAATTTTTGTTTTTATACAACATAATTGTAAAAAGATCTCCCAGTTTCCCTCACATTAACAAGTCAGCTGTCAACTGCACATAATAAAAATATTATATTAATGGCAGCTGATCTGATAGAGATTCAGTGTGGGTATACTGGTTAGAATGCCAAACAAGTACTAAAGAATGCCAGCTTCAACTTCTCATTCAGTCATAAAACTCAACCTTCAGCCAGCTGTGAAGATAAAATGGTGGATGGAAAAAGAGAACTTTGTATATCATCCTCACCTCCTTGGGAGAAGGATGGGATAAAAATATAGCAGGTAGACTCAACAACTCTCCCACACCCCTACTTCCACATACTCATGTATAGAGCAGAAAGGGTTGGTGGACTCTGTTTGGATTGGTAGGTCACAAATTATTCAGTCCTACTTAAAGATCTATGAGGTATCAAGATGTGAAGGAGTGTCACACCCGTGTTCTTAGGGACAATAGAAGGATGTGCAATAAGAAAAGTGCTGATGTTGTATTTTGCCAAAATAAAAGCATGAACATTTATTACTAATACAGAGACAATTAATATTGAGTCACAGACTGTGTTTATGTAGCATGAGCCAATTTGAATCTATTAGATATGTGATCTTAGTTTATCAGACTTCCTGTTTATGCATTTAATTTGAAGAGGGGAGGGGGATGATCAGGGAGACTGTGGATAAGGTTTTCATCTACGTTTAATAACATTAAAAAAAATATCTCCAGAAAGTGAGACATGCTGTTCAGACTTGTTTGAAAACAATGTATTTTGAAGAATAATAATACCTAATGAGACAGATGAGGTTATCCATCTGTTATCTGGCAGTCCTTGGGACAGCTAAAGTCAGCTTTAATAGCTCTCTTTTAAGTCACCAACTTTATCAGAATACTTTCACAAAGCAAGTTCTTAATGACTTTCAGAGAATGTCTGTGGATATGGCTCTTGAGTATGTTGTAGAGTAGAATGATCTGACATAAATGTTTTTCAGAAACACGATGCTCAGTTCACAGTCATACAGCTTGTGGGAATGCTTCGAGGAATTGCATCTGGCATGAAGTATTTGTCAGATATGGGTTACGTACATCGAGATCTGGCTGCCCGCAACATTCTCATCAATAGTAACCTGGTATGCAAAGTCTCTGATTTTGGCCTCTCCCGTGTTCTGGAAGATGACCCAGAAGCTGCTTACACAACACGGGTGAGTACAGTGATCTCTACATTATTGCTGTGAAGCCAGAGATGTCTGACAACCAAATAAAACATGAGACCCCTCAATGTGACATGGCCACTGAGGGGGAGAAGGACAAAATTCCTGGGGTCCAATTCACCTGGAGAGCCCCAGAAGCCAGTCTCATGCTGCATTCAGAATGCATCTTCATTCATTACTTCAAATGCAGTTCTATGCTGCATCCACTAAGGGCACAGAGAAGGCAAAACACAGTAAATTGCAGTTGCGCTGATTTCTGCTCGACCTGGCTTACGACAAGGACGCAAACACTTCATATTCTGCTAAACGTATCAGCCAAGCCAATGCTGGAGCAAGGCAAGACCAGCCAGCTCAACTCACGGCTGCCACAATCACTATCAGTCTTCAGCCCACTAACAAGATTGTTGTTTTCATCAGTCTGTTTTCCTCCTCCTTTCCTTCCTCCCAGCCCCATAGTTTTGACTACTCAACCAAATCTTCCCTGTTAGTGCCTTGTAGAAAATAAAACAATCCTTTCCTCTTTTCTTAACTTCTCTTCCTCTTTTCCACACCTTTCTCCTCCTCAAATATTAATCTCCATAATCTAGTACTTCTCATCTAGCACTACTGCATAATCAATTTGCCCCTGCTTTTGTGCTATATAAAGGTTAAAAGGTAAACAAACAGTTTACCTTTTATTTACTAAAGATTTATTGTGATATAAAGTTTTTGTGAACTGTAGCCCACTTCAGCAGATGTAAGAAGTGTATCCTATATTGGTACACATGCATATAAATGTACAAATATAAAATTACAAAATTAGATGCATGGTTTGGATTAGGGTCATGGGGCAGGTAGAATCTTTGGGGGTCCATGGTGGCTCTCAGCAGCCCTGCTACTAGATCATTTATGCTGTTTCTTAATAGAACAGGAAAATAATCTTGACCAACCATTTTTCTATCTGTATCTGATCATTATAACTATACAACAGAACTATAATACCATGTTGAGCATTTAATATTAAAACCTATTAGTCATGTCTTAGTGTCCTTTATACATACTACTGTATTCAGTTATGATAGGAAAGTTTTATTAACACTTTTTGTATCTTCATCATATTAGAAACCATTCCACTATAGTTTAAAAAATTTTAAATTGTAAAAATGATATTGGAGCCTGATTCCACTTCCTTAATGCTAGCAAAATGGAAAGATGTCAATGACAAACATTTCAAAAGATACTCAAGGCAGAAAAATAAGCTGTTTGTTGTGTATCATAATATTTGTTATTTTTGACAATTATAGAAAGAACATTCCCAAGAGCTGATAGGGAAACTCTGTTTTTCCCAGTGTAATCAAGAACCATCACAGATCCTAAGAACAAATTTTTTTTTTAACCAGAGCACTTACAGTATCACTGGGTGCTTTGTACCAAACAATGACATTAGTAACCTCAGACAACTACATTGATATTTTCAATGAGTGCAAATTCTGCCCACAAAACTGAAGTTTCCTTTTC
Source organism: Lepidodactylus listeri (assembly GCA_029233225.1). Classification (NCBI taxonomy): domain Eukaryota; kingdom Metazoa; phylum Chordata; class Lepidosauria; order Squamata; family Gekkonidae; genus Lepidodactylus; species Lepidodactylus listeri. The sequence goes on along the minus strand of JARCFY010000001.1, from coordinate 132,078,602 downwards.
TGTTCCAAGGGTGTCTCGACAAGGATAGCCTAGGCTAGACTGATCTCATCAGATCTTGAAAGCTAAGTAGGGTCAGCCCAGGCTAGTACTTGGATGGGAAATCACAAGAAAGACCAAAGTTGCTACACAAAGACAGGCAATAGCAAACAACATCTAATGATCTCTTTCCTTGAAAATCCAGTGGAATCACCATAAGTCAGCTGCAACTTGACGGGGAAAGTGCTATGAGTATTGTACAGAATTATACCTCAAGGCTATTTTGGGGCAGGAACGCACAGGAACGGAGTTCCAGCTGGCTTTTGAGTTGGCCATGCCTACAGCCTCCCCCCCACCCCTGGTTCTCCAGCCACCTTGCAAGCCACGGGGTGCCTTGGGAAGCCAAACTGATCCAGGGAGGGAAGGCAGTGCCTCCCCCCTCAGGTTCCCCAGGAGCCTTGCAAGCCATGGGGTGCCTGGGGAAGCCAATCCAGAAACTGCCTTCCTTGGGGTTCCCCCTGCACCCCGCAAGCCATGGGGCACGTGGGGAAACTGATCATGGGAGGGAGCTGTGCTGTCAGGGGTGTGTGGCCTAGTATGCTAATGAGTTTCTGCTGTTGGGTGTGGCCTGTTATGCTAATGAGTTCCTGCTGGGCTTTTTCTACAAAAAAAAGCCCTGATTATACTCAAGCTATTTCCATTCAAAGTATTAAAGTCACAGTGTTTTCACCATGCACTGGAGAATTTTATACAGAATACTCCTGTTCAAACAACTATTGACCAGTGTGTAGCAGAGCAGGTGTGTCTTCAGTCCCTGACAAAGTGTACCCAATGCATTATATGTAGGAAAACTAATGAAGCAATCTTGATTTTCATCTTTGAATTCTTAGGACTAGCATAGTATTATAACAGGACCTTACTTTTGGACATCACAGCACATATTTGTTTAGTCCCAGTGAGTTCAGTTTCCAGTTAAGCATGCATAGAACATTGTGAAATTCAGGTTTCAAATGATGGTAGGATTTGAATCCAGACTAGCATTCGTTTGGTTGAAAGATCTTCCACCTATAAAATGTGATCTCCCCCCATGGCAGCCCCAAATGCCGGCAGCCCCAAATGCCCCCTGAAATTGTATTCCTGCCAGTTTGGATCCAATCTAGTAACTTATTTTGAAGCTAATGAGGGCTAATAAATTGATACATTATATTCTTTGCTCATAGGGGGGAAAGATCCCAATCCGATGGACATCGCCAGAGGCCATTGCTTACCGCAAATTTACATCAGCCAGTGATGCTTGGAGCTATGGGATTGTTCTCTGGGAGGTGATGTCCTATGGAGAGAGACCATATTGGGAGATGTCCAATCAAGATGTGAGTGCATTATAGATTGAATGATGTTTGCATGTGGTAAGAAGAAGTGAAGTTAAACAGCAGAAAATAATATTGATTTTTGGTTTCCTACATTATTTGTAACCAAACAATGTTTAAAATCTTTCTCTTTGTTGAAAAGACATGTGCTGCTCAATACTGTTTTTTTTAAATGAACTATTGAACTCCACCTATTGAACATCTACTATTTGATGCAGCAGGACAGAACTGATGATTCAGATAACCTAGAGAAAAGATCACAATGTTCTTCAGTCAACAGACATTTAGAGAACTTTTGTAGAACCTTATTAAATGTCTCCCGAGTCCCTTTGGCTGTATCTCCATTAAGCCCTTCTATGAATATACAAGCTAATTAGACCTGAACTGCATGAAAAGAGAAAGAAAGCATTTGTATTTAAGATTTTAATGAGGCAAATGCCTTCGGATGTGGCAAACAGATAACATGAAGTGACTGTTTGATTTGTTTGGAAGTCTTTTCCATAGAGGTTCATTTAGATAGCTTTAAATTTATTGCTGTGTAACTTTAGTCAGTTAAACAGATCTGCTATCTATTTTATGCTTGTTAGGAATATGGCATTCCCAAAGTCTTTCTTCAAATGTACCATATTGTTCATTTGGTTTGTTTAGCCTAAATTTATTCCACGCAAGCCAATTACAAGCTGCAGATTCTGACGAGATATAAAGCCCTAAGTGTGTATTGCAAATGAAGAAATGTTGTGTATCACATTGTAAGCCCTAAATAAAGAATCAGTAACAGCAAATGAAACCAGACACTTATTAGTAAATGGGAATATAATTGCAGAATATAGGATCTCATGTGCCAGGACCACTGGCTGCATAATATAACCCATTATGCACTGTTTGTAATTGTTTGAATCAATGTCTTTAGTTCCTCAGTGCAGAGGTACTGAATGTTTCCCAATTGCTTCTCTATTGTTTTGAGATGGGAAATCACCCCTTGCATCTTCTGTCTCTCCCTCTTTCATGCTGTAGTTTTGTCTGCACAATGCCAACAGTAGACATGGTTGGTTTCAACATGGGAGAGGGGAACTCTAGCTCCCATTCTGTTCAATAAGAGATCAGTGGATCAGTGGTTAAGAAATCAGTGGATTAAGAAATTGGCCCCTTGTCTTGGACTAATTAATAGTATTATTTACCCTGCTGAATTTGAATGAGTTAATTTCACAATAATGGTCTTCCCCAATGTAAAATGTAGGGGAAAGTTCTGTGATCTGCCAGCCGGCAATTTAAAGCTATCTGATGAGTTTCAGTCCTTTTTCCTAGGAGAGTTATAGACTGTACAATGTGTGGTTGTGTTTTATACACATTCAAACCACAACCTCTTAAGCCAAAACCAAGTATCATTGAAAATGTGCTTGTTTCTGCAATCACTGGTAATCCCGTCTCATTGCTACTCCATGTACTTGTTAGGAATTTAATGCATCTGTCAACAATCACATAACTCAGGGAATATGCAACTCTAACTCTGTTAGCTGAATGAAATGGAAATATGGGCATTTGGGTGTACTTGAATATTTCTTGAATTATATGGTTAGCAATTGCAATATCTTCTGCACATGCCATTTTAAATTTGTGCTTCAAAAGCTACTGCTATACTACATAAAGAAGAGAGGGAAATAGTTGAGTCTGCTAAGCTGCTTGCTACCAGTGGACACTCACAGTTGAATACTGCCCTCTTTCTGTAAACCAGATAACATAAAGAGCTACACTGATGCTAAAGTCTTGCATGCGTGTGTGTGTGAATGGAAATAACTTAAAAAAATAAGATCAGTGACAATCCATGTAAGGCTACATGGTGGGAAGTGAGTGTGCAGTGATCCAGATGTTTTCTCTTTGGAGCAATTAAGCTTGTATTTTAAGAAATATATTAAATTGATCTCCATTTTGTCTCATCACATCTGAGTATCAGACAAAATAAATTTTACGTTATTTTTCTTCAGGCACTTTCTGCCTGAAATCTCCCCTTTATAAGGTAGCTGACTTGGTAGATAAAACGGAAGAGTTACATTTCAGAAAAATTAAAGGATAATTGCCTCCATGATAATGTAATAGGTGTTTGGAGAACTATCAGGTAAGAAGTTCATGGGATGTCCTTCAAGTTTCTCTAATCTCTCTTGCGCAGGTAATTAAAGCTGTGGAGGAAGGATACCGCTTGCCACCACCCATGGACTGCCCAGCTGCCTTGTATCAATTGATGCTGGACTGCTGGCAAAAAGACAGAAACAACAGACCGAAATTTGAGCAGATTGTCAGCATCCTGGACAAGCTGATCCGTAATCCCAGCAGTCTAAAAATAATCACCAGTGCGGCTGCAAGGTGACACAACACATTCTACATCTCTGCATACTGAAAATGATTGTGTTTGCTTTCTCCACCTCTAGTACTTAAAGTATGCTTTTTTTGTCGATGCACTTCCTTGCCTCTACCCATTACATGAGCATTTTGGCTTGGCAAAAATGTGTCTGCTGAGAAACAAATAGAATATTTGGGGTGGTTCAAACTGAGGTTAAATGAGTGCTTACTTTCAAGGTCGTGTCAGTTGGGAACTCATAGGCTAGTAAATACCCATGAAAGATGTGAATGCTCAACATTTCAGGAATGTTCTGGATCAGGAAGTGAGTGTCATCACAGCAGAATATATTCTGCAATTCTATGGTCAGGCTGAATAAGTAACAAGAGGCATTTGATCCTATAGACCAAAAGCTGCAGAATACCTGCTGGCCTTCTGCAGCAGCAGAAATCAAGTATTCAATTGCCTCTGCCTGCAAGTTTTCCCCTGTAGAACAGGAAGTTGAACATCTCAGTCATCGTTCTTTTTAAAAAGCCAGTTCTTGCCAGTTTTTATGTATGTTTAATCCCCCTTGCAGCTCAGTGTCTGTCACTAGAGAGCAGATGCTTCCTCCAGCCCACCCCACCCTACATCCTATTAGCAAATTGTTGTTCCATCACTGTGGTCACACACACTAAATAATCCACTTTCAGTCCACTTTCCAACTGGATTTTGCCAGCTCACACAGTAAAACCTAGTTGGAAAGTGCACTGAAAGTGAATTGAAGGTGGATTATTTACTGTGTTTGGCCGCAGTCTTTTAACTACTGGGAATTACTCTGAAGGAATTTTCACATTGTCAGACAGGCTCGCCTGCAGAGGTGATAATTGGTATTTCTCCTGCAACCATTTGCCTTCATTTCTATGAGCAGCAAAGACCTCAAAATAGCTTACTTTTCCTGGCTAGGTGTTCACAAACTTTCCCTTGTACAGCTTCTCTGAGGGTATGTTGGCTGTCCATTGGCTTTAATCAGCAGAGTGGTTGACATCTTTGAAATGCCCACCATTGAAAGATTTCTCCTAATTGAGTGTGGCACTCTCACAATGAGATTTGCTAACCCTATTTCTGTAAGAGTTACTAGTTATATATAGAACAAAGTTTGAGTCCAGTGGCACCTTTAAGACCAACAAAGTTTAATTCTGGGTATAAGCTTTGCATGCATACAAAAACTTCTACCCAGAATTAAACTTTGTTGGTTAGACTTTGTTCTGTTGCTTCAGACCAACATAGCTACCCATCTAAATCTAGTTAAATATAGTCTTCCTTTACTGACTCCTGTGTTCTCCCCTGGAGAACTTATGCTAGCACATTGCAGCTGAGTCATGCGCCTCCCTTTCCTTTCATAGCCCAGGAAAACCAAGCATAAATGTAGCATAGGGAGATGGAAACTGAAAGCAGAGCATAGAAGGATATATCATGGTCCTGCAAGAAAAAGAGCAAGATGGGGTCTAATTGTATCCACAAGTTAGAGAAAAATTAGTGGCCAATAGGTCATGCAGAGATCAGATTTTGATTAGCTGTGTTCCAAATATAGATCCATTCAAACATTTATGGACTACTGCTTGTGGTCAGGTATAACACATTTGATTATTTATCACATTCATATCCCACCTCTCCAGACACACACTTGATTTGGGTACATACATTCAGATAACTGACTTACACACTAATACATGGGAAATGTCAGGAAGTTTTCGTGCTTCTTAAATGTGTGCTATATAGCTGTCATAGATATGACTGTGACAGTTGCTCTATCTCATAACAGTTCTGGAATAGATATGTTAGGTTAATGCTTGGTTTGCCGGTACTGATGACAGGGTAAAATAAAAGTGTAATTGTATATAATCAAATTTTCCCTCTCTTAGTAGCCCAAGGAAATTCTTTGCTAGTAGCCTACCTAGATGATGGGATATTCCTGATTGGCTTTTCCCTTTGATTCTTAGAGGCAAGTAATGGCTGAGAAGGCACTGATTTAAAGTGAGAGCATGGCACAGATCAGGGAAAATAGGATTAATCCCCCCCCTTCTTCCTTCCAATGGGAAGAGGGAATTTTGATAGTTTTACAATATGAGGATGGGAGAATTGAAACCATTTTTCCCTGTCCTGCTATGGCCCTGATCCAAATCAGTAGCAACCATTTTGCTTTAACATTTCTGGAAAGAACAGATCATAGATTCTCCACCATCTGAGAGGACATAAAATCCAAGTGCTCCTAGTTCAACACTTTATCAATATACCAGATAGACTTAAAATAAATCTTTTTAACCTTTATTCCACTGCCTAATCTATAAATACTTTCCCCCAGTCATTTTGTATATATCACTCAATATGTCTGCAAGATCTCTCAGTGTGGGCAGAATGTTTTTTAGGGGCTGCATACTTGCAATCAGTTCTTTTCCAGTATAAGAAGTCTGAAAGGCAGTGTGAAAGGCCTAGGTACAATATATAAAGCTTTCATTAATGTGTAATTTGTGATTTTGCCAGAGAATTGCATACCTTCAACATTATTTCTTTTTGTATTCTGCAGTTCTGTCTGGGTTTTGTGAATATTGTTCTTTTCACCTCTGCTAATTTAATCTGTGTAGTGTTTAGATTTTGTAGAATGAGTTCATAGTTCACCCAGTTTTGATCAGTTCTCTCTCTTTTTTAGTTCAGTTTATTATTTCTCAGCCCCTTGTGTATTGCTTTCAATTGTGATTATTGGAATTAATTACAGAGCAGATGGAACAAAGCCTTGGGAAGACAAAAGACCATGTTTTAGGAACCTGTAGTCATGAGTGGGAAGAACCTACCAAATTCCCTTTAGCAAATGCAGTGGTTGGCAGAGTAAACCGACTGGTTTTGACACATCAGCAGCCAGTAAAACAGTCCATCTCCATAAATATATGTTTACAATCCCCTAGCTTTGACTGCCAGTGGTTGAGTATAATTCTAGAAAGAATGGAACCCAGAGAAGGTGATAGATAAGTTTAGAGTTGAAGGTCTCATGTAAGAAGGGATGGATTAGGCAGGCAGCCTCAAAAAGAAGATGAGGAAGAGGCAGGGTTCAACGGGAAGGTTGAGCAGAACAGGCTTAAGTCCCTAGAAAAAGAGGAGGAACCAAGCTGAGGAATAGCAGTACAGCCAGGTGGGGCATAAACCAAGTTTTCTCCTCAGTGGGAAAGGGACAGTGTGGTTGGTGGACAAACTATCAGTACATTTTTTGTACTGTTGATGTATCAAACTGTGAAAGGGAGGCTGTTTCCAATAGGATCTATGGTGATCTTTCATGCATGGCAATGCTTATCTGGTAGAATCTTGTAGTTAGTGAGAAGTTCCCACAGCTAGGATTTTAACATTTGTTTGGAACACAAGCACATTTTGTAAAATGGAAATAAAGCACTAGGTCTGCTTGAAGACTGGTTGGGTCTATGTTTATATTTAAGATCTTGTTTGATAATCGATGGTCTGCCACTCAGCAGTGAACTGACAGGCAACATTCCACCATGGTAACTGTTGCTTAACAGTGCTAATTTTTGTCTACAACCTATTGTCTTTTAGCCAGTTGTGATACTTGGAACATTTTAAATGGTTTCTGCTAATGTGTAGTCTGTTTTTTCTATATGCCTTTAACAAAGCAAGGAAAAAGTAGGGAAGATCCTTAGCAGTACGGCATCAAAAACAGCAGAGTGGCAGGAGGCCTACAATGAAGCGTAACAGGAAGGCAGAATCAATCTGAGGAACAGATGTCTAGGTCAAATCAAGAGACCAGCTCCCAGTACTGCCTGATGTTAGTATCAGAAGTTTTGGTACATGCAACAGACTGAAAGTGTTCTGTTTAAAGAACTGGAAGGCAAAGAGCATGCTCAGTTCCAAGGTGTAACTGCTTATGGGATCTGGCCCCTATGACAGCATCAGTTTTCTGGAACAGAGCAGTGGAAGGCAGGGAAAGAATGTAGAAGTACAGATAGAAGGCATCTTGGTTTTCATCAGCAATATGTTGTCCAAACTAAGGAAATGCAAGAGACTATAGTGACATGGAGATGACTCTTTAGGACCCCATTTAGTTCCCTGAACCCAAGAGGAATATGTTCTTCAGTGTTACTATGTCAACTTGAACTGCCTATAGGTCTTTCTTCTCCATGTGCTATTATGTGCACAGATTTACTGCAGCTGTTCCACCGTCAGGAACTCTACCATGCGCTGAGAACTTCACCCATAAGAGGACATTGTAAGAGCTATGGCATGTACCACAAAGGCTGGGCTGGGTTTTATATTATTAGTAGCAATACTTTTCTATATAGACATCATAAAAACAAACTGAACAAAGACTGAATTTAAAAGAATCAATTCCATCCTTAGGCTTGCAGTCAGATGTAGATCAATTGAGGGGAAAACTCAACTGCAGAAAACAGTAAAGATGGTGATAATGGTGAATAGTTTGAATTATCATAATCAAAGTACTCAGAAAACAAAAGGCAAATAGAAAAGCTTTTGTTGGGTTTGACATTTGCAACCATTTTAGCTAATATATGATGTGTTGTCCTTAAAAACAGAACTTTAGGTATCCAAGGTGTTATGATTCAATTGGCAAATCTGGTTTGGGGGGCTCAAAGACCAAAATGAACAACAATCTGATTTATTCCTGAACTTAAGTAAACCTGATATAAAGAAATAACAAGGGAAGCTAACATGCCACATTGCTAGGTCAATTTTATTCTAAGAACAAAGTTACTAATTTTATCTGAGTGACACTTTAAAATAGGCATAAATAGCTATAGAGGCTAAGATTGTACTCCTTGTGGTACAGTGATAATTAAAGTCAACAAAATGTCTTGACAACTCCTCCATGTGTCATTTATTTTCTGGTCTCCTGTCGGGAAACAGATACCTCCATGATTCTATTTGGCAGTGAAGATAATATTAAAAAATTTTCACACGCAGTTGTGTTTTCCTAAGGACAGAGATAATAACTAGGTTGAGATTATAATTAGTTCTGAATTTTGATCCATGGGGTTATTTATAAACCATAAATTAGAGCTTTTAATGCAAGGAAATATCTAGGAAGTTCTCCTTAACATAGACAGGAATATCAGATATTGAAAATTACAAGTCTGAAGTAGACCAGTCTGAAGTAAAATGCTGGTGCATAAGAGGGGATTTGTCTAAGGTAAGTTAAAAAAAATAGATCTGCTTTAGGTGCATTAGTTAATATTTCTCTTAGTAGCAAGCATAATGCTACATCTCCAATAGTCATAATGCTTAATGCTAGTGGTTACAAATTAAGTTATCTCTTTCCCACTGGACAGCTGGCATACTCAGTGCAGCAATTTGTATCAGCAGGAGGCCAAACTCCATTGCTACTTATACGGGTATTTTGAGACATGATGTGGTGTGGCAGAAAGTTCCTTTGCAATGTGGCAACATCCATCTTTATGACAGCAAACCAGGGCTGTTCAGGCCTGCATGGAAAAGAACAAGGTTAATTCCAGCTGTTAACATAATAGGCTGGGTCCATAAAAGCTGACTGCAAGAGGCCATTGGTGGAAAATATACTCTGCCATTTAATTGTAGAGAGGGTTACTGTCCTTTATTTATGATAGCCATATGCTGGCAAATGCAGACTTCGAGTCATACTGAGAGCTAGGATGATTAGCACTGAGGATTCTTTATGTGCCAGTACACCCGCAACAGTTTTGAATGTAGTAGTGGGAGTGAGAAGCAACAAAAATAAAAAGGAGGGAGAAGCTGTTGGGTTGACGTTGTTTCACTTCCCCTGAGCAAACATGTAATTTCCATGATTTCTTTTTAATGACTGCCGTCTGATGCTAGTAGGTCCTGATTTATGAAAAGCTGTGAAAGATCAGGTGGAACCCTGCAGGACGTCATTTACAGCTGCACGGATTGCAGCCCATCTAATTTGTATAGTAAAAGTGTGAGCTTATGGCGTACATCACTCTCCCCATAAATTTCATGTTTAGACCTGCTGTCTAGGGGCTGGGTCAGGGTGGGGGAGGAAAGGCCAATGGATACAGATGCTCTGAAAGCCCAGCATTCCCTTGGTGCACATGAGGAGACATCACAGACTCTTCACAGTTAGAGACAAATTCCTGGTCATTGATAAACTGTCCAGATGTCTTCTCAAAGGAGGAAAGTAACTAATTTCACCACCACCCCCAAATCCTACTAGGAGAAAAATGATATTTTAGTTATTCTGTGGTCATTTGTATTAAAATTAGCTCATATTTTTGTCTTCATTACACCTTGGTCCCAACAATAAACTTAAAAGCTTTACAGGATTTGTCTAAGCTGTAATCATGCTGTTCTGTTCTTTCTCAAGTGAGTGTTAAGTGAATTCCCCTTTTATTAGAATAAAGGAAGATATTAGCTTAACCAGAGAAGAACAACTTCTCCATACTTCATAAAGTCTTTAATAAATGCCTTGGGATCCTAGAAGTTATATGACGAAAACTGTAAATATGGTCTTCATTAGACAAATAGAAGTTAGCTAGGCCCATGCAGTAGATACATTAATATGTTCTTCCAACCTATTTTTCAAAATAGCCATTTAAAGCAAATCATTGCAATCTAAACAAACTATATGTGGATGAGAACTACATGCTGAGACTAAACTTTGGCTCTCCATTCCAATAGGTGGAGAGGCAAACTATCTCCTAAACTGAGGGTCAGCCAGCCTCTACAGTGGGTATATGAACATGGGAGCTTACTGGACATCTGAATTGAGTAATATCCAGGGCTTTTTTTTTTTTGTAGAAAAAGCCCAGCAGGAACTCATTAGCATAATAGGCCACACCCAATAGCAAAAAACTCATTCGCATATTAGGCCACACCCCTGACAGCGCAGCTCCCTCCCAGGATCGGCGGGGTGCATGGGGAACCCGAGGGAGGGAGGCAGTTTAAACTGCCTTCCCTCCCTGAATCAGCTTGGCTTCCCCAGGCGCCCCGCAGCTTGCGAGGCTCCTGGGGAACCCAAAGAGGGGGAGGCTATAGGTGTGACCAACCCAGAAGCCAGCCGGAACTCCGTTCCTGTGCGTTCCTGCCCAAAAATAGCCCTAGTAATATCAACTCTCTACCACAAAGGCTGATTTGCCAATGGTAATGCACTGAGCTTCTTGAAACATTTTGCTGTTTCTGGTTCTGCTGTGGTTTAACAGAATAATCATCAACATTCTAACCAGTCAGCTCAAGAACTGGAAAAAAGGGGCTCATGGAAAGAGGTACAGAAAAGTCAAGTGAGGTGATCAGTTTGTAAACTGAATGCATGTGAACAGAGATGCCACTTTATGTGTGTGTGCATATGCATGTACACGCACACTAGCATAGGTATAAATGAAAAAAGGGATATGACAGATCTATGTGTGTGGTTTTTAATTTTTTAATTTCTTCATTTTAAAAGACCAAAAAAAGAACAAGGGGAAAATCTTAAAATCCAAGTTAAGTAAAAAAAAAAATTAAAAGAAAAAAATACATAAATACAAGACAAAATTATAACAACAGTGGTGGCAAATCTACACATATGTTTCTATAAATGATTTCCAAATATCTAAAAATAAGTCCATATGCAGTTGCCATCTATATGCTATGTGTTCAAAGGCTGATAGACTTTAATGGGATGTGACTGATCTGTGCATGTGACTGTGTATTCATTTGAGCATGAGTGTGAAAAAGTACGTTTGAGGGTGCGAATGGGATGAAAGTGTAAATAGTTTGTATATAAATGGAAAGGATGAGGAAGAGTTAATAGGTAATGGATATAGACAAAATATTACAAACAAAGATAAGTGTGATTTTTTTTATGGGTCCTCACAAAAGCAAGTTGAATTCAGCAACTTCTTCAATTTCTCCAAATTATGGTAGTATGACTATGAAACCTCAAGTTTTTAAACTTCATTTTAAAAAATAGCATCAAATTGTAGTAGGAAAAGCAAGTGTGTGAAATAAGTCCCTATTTCTGCCTCTGTAAAAGGCAAATCCCAACTTCAGTTTTCCTTTCCCCATGTGCAAATCAATTCTTGGTGCTGATATTTTTTCAGTTATTTTTGTTTTAGTTGTATAGAAATGATGTAGAATCTGCATAAAGTAGTGCAGAAGAAATGCCAGCAACAAAACTAAGCAAAACCAAAAGGTTCACAATAACATTTTTTAAAAAAAGAAAAGGCAGTGACCTATTTATGCCATCTAATATTAGAGAAGCATGTACCCTTTTCAGCACTGGTTACAAGGTCGTATGTACTGTGTATTATTTATTAGGATCACCTAGAAGTTTTTCAGTCAAGCTAATCTTATTTAAGCTATTACTTAATAATGTATGTAAATTAGGCTATGTATCAGAGGATCAATAAGCTTAATTTGACATTAAGCGGGTTTGTTACTGGTGTGAATAGTTTTGTTATTTGAGATTTGTTTGTCAAATTGCTAAACTACTCTAAAATTAAACTCATCATTATGTAAACTTCAGTTGAACCATGTACCATGGATGTATCAATAGCTTCACCCAAACTGAGAAGCTAGTTCATTTAGCACTGTGATTACATGCCCCCCCCCCCAAATCAGCCACCTTGAACAGATAAGATCTTTGCATCCACTGAATTCCACAAATGAAGCTATATATAGTCCAGAGGCTACTGCCGGGATTGGTATTAAGTTTTGATACAAAGTGAACTTTGGTCTATTGCTGCTCTCTTACTATCATCACATTCTTTTTATTCCAGACCCTCAAATCTCCTTCTGGACCAAAGCAGCATCGAAATTTCAGCTCTCCGCTCTACCAGTGACTGGGTCAATGGTATTCGGATAGGACAATGCAAGGACATATTCACGGGAGTAGAATACAGCTCGTGTGATACAATAGCCAAGATTTCCTCAGAGTAAGTGTTGATGATAGAGCTTTTCCCTTGATTGTTTTTGCATCGCTCATGCAGATGACCAAATTAAAATTCCAATCTTTTAAGAACAACTAAAAACTGGGCTTCATGTTATGTGGGAGAGCCATGATTGGATCTTCCAAGGTATTTTTAATCTTAAAAATTAACCATGTGGTAGAGGATTGGATCAAGGCCATGGTGCAGAGGGGAAGGGAGCATTAATGCTTTCCCCATGACCCTTTCCTGCTAGAAGGTGCATACATTGAGCTTCTATTAGCCCTGGTAGAGGGAAATAAAGGCACTATATGTATGTCTGTTTTTTTTTCCATTACTAGGAGCTGTTATGAAGGGATGTTTTCTGACAGGAAAATGGTACAAAGTTATGTGATACAATAGTAGTACCAACTGTAACATTAAAAATGCATGTTAAAACTTCCACATAAATCATCCCTTAGAACATCTTATTTATAGCATACTTTCCATGTGCTCATCTTCATGTGTCAATGCCACACAAGAAAAGGGTCTCAAGATCCACACTTGTACAATTCAATTACTTAAAAACCTTCTCAAATGCCAAAACTGAAGATACTTAAAGGACTTTATTACTTTTCATACTGGATTTTAGTGGCTGAGATCAAGCTGGACTCGGAAGGAAAAAAGTTTCAAGACTTCCTGGAATTTTTAAACTCCTGGAAAAGATTTGTGCAGCATGGAATATGCCACTTTCACAAAAGTCCAAGAATGTTTATCTTTCAGCAAGACTAGTGGATGAAGATGTGCTTGTGCAAGTGAAATTTAAAAGTAGCTCACCATGTCTTGCTCTTCTTTGCCACAATTACATCCTCACAATGCTGTTCTGAGTTGTGAAGGGACTTTTATTCTGGGCTTCTGAAAATATAGACATAGAAAACATACAGGCTCACTGTGATATTTTTGAGATGCATTTTACAGAAAAAAAATATCACATGTCCTTTGTGACTTGATTTCCACAGCTGGTTCAGTTCAGTCACAGGATGACATTGGAGTACAGTCTGCTCCTAGCTGTAAGGATGACTTTCAGTTGGTGAGAACTGATTAACTGGACAAGCTGCTTAGAAATGTGTAGTCCACCATTTCTAAACTTGACCCTTGCCCTTCATTGCTGTTGTTGTCAAGCCATGATCTGGGAGGCAATAAAAGCCTCTCTGCAGGAGGGTGTAGCTCCACTGACCTTGAAAGAGGAGGTATGACTCCCCTCCTGAAGAAGGCACACCTGGACCCCACTGATGTAAATAACTACTGCCCAGTGGCTAACATTCTACTTTAGGGAACAGTAGCTGAGCAGGTAGTGGCTATGGATGATCTTGGAGGAAAGGGATTATCTAGAATCATTTCAATCCATCTTCAGGTCTGGGTTTGAGACAGAAAAACCCTTGGACACCCTGACTGATTATCTTCTCTGGGAAGGTGACAGAGGGTGCATGCCCTTGTTGATTCTCCTGGACCACTCTGTGGCATTGATCATGGTATCCTTCGGGAGAGGGTAGCTGGTTTGAAGTGGAATGTACTGTCCTCCAGTGGTTTTACTCTAACTCTACTGGCTGATTCAAGCAGATTGTGATAGCAGACTGCTGCTTGGCCCCATGACATTTACCCCATAATGTTCTTCGTGGTTCCATATTGTCACCCATGCTGTTTAATATCTACATGAAATTGCTGGGAGATCATCATGGAATTCAGCATAAGGTGCCACCAGATTTAAGATAGATTATTATTTATTCCACCCAATCAGGGTCCACAATACAGTGAACATTAAAACATTTAAACAATTAAAATACAGTTACAGTTATAAAATTATAATGATACTTTAACTGAATTATAAACTTCAATTAAAACACATAAACACATAGCACCAGATGAAGGGCAAATACCATTATTGGGGGTATGCCAGAAGAAACAAAAAGGTCTTCACCTGCTGGCAAAAGACACTGATAGAGGAAGAAAGATGAATCTCCCTGGGAAGGGAGTTCCAAAGTTGTGAGAGCCACAACAGAGAAGGCCCTTTCTTAGGTCACCACCCATCTAGCCTCATATGGTGGGAGCAACTGAAGCAGGGACTCCGAGGATGACCACAGTTAGTGGGTAGATTCATATCGGAGAAGGCAGTCATTATGCTATGTTAGTCCTGGGCTGTATAGGACTTTAAAGGTTAATACCAACACCTTGAATTGAGCTCAGAAGCAAACTGGAAGCTAGCATAGCTGGAATGAGACTGGAGTGCATTGGTCCCATTCCCGTCAACACTCTGGCCTCAGTGTTCGGTACCAACTATAGCTTCTAAACAGTCTTTAAGGGCAGCCCCACATAGAATGCATTGCAGTAATCTAATCTAGATGTTACCAGGGCATGCACCACAGTGGCAAGGTTTTTTTTCATCCAGAAAGGGTCATAGCTGGCTCACCAGCTGAAGCTGGTGAAAGGCACCTATAGTCTCCTGTTGTAAATTAAATAAATAAATATGCAGATGACACCCAGTTCTGTTTAACAACTGAGTCAGATGGTCTGTGGAAGCTCTTAACAGAAGATGATACTGGGATAGATGAGGGCCAATAAACCGAAGCTCAGTTCAGACAAGATGAGGTGCTGTTGGTCAGCAACTTACCTGCTTGAAGACTGAAGAGTCAGCCTGTCTTGGAGGGGGTTGCATTCCACTTGAAGGAACAGTTGTAGCTTGAAGGTACTGTGAGATCCTGACAGGGCTGGAGATGCAGGTATCTTCTGCCACATATAGTGCCTTTTATCAGCTATGATAGTGCCTCAAAAACCATGATCAAGCCATTGTGATCCATGCTCTGATTACATCCAGGTTAGATGACTGTAATGCACTGTATGTGAGGCTGCCTTAGAAAACTATCGGAAAACTTCAGCTCGTATGAAATGCAGTGTATTGTCAGGGGTTGGGATACAGAGATTGTATCTGCCCAATACACTGGCTGCTCATTTCTTTCCAGACCAAATTCTTACTTTTAAAGCCCTAAATGGCTTGGAGTCAAGAGACTGGAAGGACCACCTCCTCCCATATTGTCCAGTCTTCCAGTAAGATGTTTTAGGTGCCAGGCCACCTTTTATTTTTTAGTGTTCATCCAGGCTTTTAAGTAAGAGGTCTATTAGCACTATGTTGGTGTGCTTTTTAGTCTTAAAGGCTGTTGTTTCAGGTTGCTCAATTTTTCCAGCAAGTTTATTGCTGGGTTTTCATTCATAAATTTTAATGTTTTAAATTACATTTTATTTTGTAATCCATCCTGGGCATAAAAAATGGCATAAAAATTGCTAAACAAATAAATGAATGCTGTAATGATCCTTTCTACCTTAGCCAGGATCTTGGCTGCCCATAACGGACTGCTATTAGAAAAGCTGACACTAGTTAGTCTGTGTATCGGCTATGCCGATGGTAGCCTTTGACATCCAGGATGGTGATCATTTCTTGTCACCCCATGCTTTCCTGTCTGACTGACTGGGGCCAAAAGGGTCAAATCTCCACGATCTGAAAGCTGCTGTGCAGATGTATCACTTTTTCACAGTTCTGAGGATGTTTACGTTCCTTCCTTAGGAGAGCTATTTTCTTGGATCATGCTTGTCAGTGTTTCTAACATAGGAATGCATTCTTACCGCCTTGCCCATCTGGAAATATTCTTAAAGCTTCACTGAAAATCCGGCCTCTGTTTAACAGTATCCAAAGGACGGTCATGACCCTCATACAGAGTTGAGGTTTTTTTAATGTATGTGAAATGCTTGCCACCTACCACCAACTCATTGATTGTGTTCTATATTTTTCAGAGATATGAAGAAGGTTGGTGTGACGATCGTTGGGCCACAGAAAAAGCTCATTAGCAGTATTAAATCTCTAGAAATGCATACAAAGAATGGTCCCGTTCCTGTGTAAGGTACCAAAATGTCAGTATTCAGGACACCACAAGAAGAAATGAGAAGTTGCTGCAAAAGGGCATGGTGATGAGTAAGAAACCGCAAGACGTAAAAGGCACTCTTGTAAACAAACTGAAAACATTACATTCGGGTGGACACCTCAGGTCCATCAAGAGACTCATCTGCTGAGTTAAACTGCCTTAAAATAGAAATGAAAACTGGTTTTTTTATATATATATTCTTTCTCCCCTTGTAATAATGAACTGCTTAAACATATCATGTAAATGAAAAAAAAAATTCTTCCAAGAAACCTAGAGCCATGCTAATAGTAGGGAAATGACACCACAAGCAAAAAGAAATAAACAAAGCCGTGGGTGTTGTGCTGCGTTTTGACTGATAGCAGCGGCAAGGGGAGGAGAGAAAATCCTTGCAGTATTTTTTATATGCAGAAAGGATAGGTGATTAGTATTTTATTTCTTTAAAACCTGACTCTTCTAATGATATGTGAGGACAATACCTCAAACTCCTGGCCATATCAGCAACAACATATTTGCAATATTCTGTTTCAGCTTGGGATGGTAATACATGTATAACTTTTGTGACAAAATAGAGGCAATACTTCACATATAATGCTTGCCATGAAGCTAGTTTTGGTGTGGGTTGGGTTTTTTTTTTTTAAGTCTTGATTTTTTAAAAATGAAAGGCATATTTATTTTCCTTTTGAAGTTCTTTATTGTTTATATTTATATATGTATATTAATTGGATTAATGACTGCCAAGTGCCAAACTCAGACTTTGGCTTCGATCCTAATATTAGGGGTTAACAACTCATTGAAGTCCAAGTAATTGTTGTCCAGGCAGGAAAAAAGAAAAACTCTGCATGCACAGAAAGCAAGGTATTGTATACTGGTTTGGACATTTCCATTTGTTACTGCATAGTGCAGTCTAGGGAACCATTCAATCATTTTTCCACATGGAAATTAGCCTTGGTGAGCTGTTCCTATTTTCTTCATGAAAATTGCATGTACTTAGATATTTGCAGCATGCATGCAGTGTTTGGTTGGTGCCAGATTATTGTTTGTTTGCTTTAAGATTGGGATCATCCTTTATTGGGGAACAAACTGTATGATATGATACTTGGTGGCAAAATTATATGTTTTCAGTACTCTGCAATCCAGAAAAGAAATGATGGAAATTTTAGTACTTGTATTAGAGAACTAACCCAGTGTTGTTGGCACCCATTTGAAGTATTTGATTACAGTTCCTACAGTACATATCTTCGAGTTTTATGGTATTGCAAAATAGTATGTGTGCAGAGTGGATGGAATGATCTCTAGATCAACATGTATCCTGTTCATATGTTCTTTTGCTTCCTTTGGACTCCTTTGGATCACCCTCAGCAGGGTGACTATGGCCATATTGATACAAATGAAACAAATAGAACCACACACACACACCCCAATAGGATGAGTTTAATAACATATACAGTCAAATTTTTATAAGTATGACGTAACACTGCAGCATCACGATCCCTGATCGTACGTATTACCACCAGTGAACCACTTCCATAACTTACAGATCTTTCTAGTGGGTTATCAGTTGGATCCTATTTTTTTTCCTGCAAATTGAATAGCCTTGCTCCGACAAAAGAGGTGCCTCACTTAGCAGAAGGGAATCATAGGAAAAATTCACAATAGTTTGCAACAGTCTGTTGGCATAGAAGGAGCTGCCCACCATTTCAAGCCCACTTTCAAGTTCTGTGAGGATGAAGACCAGACTTCTCTATCCATTTGATTTGCTAAAAACAATAAATCCCCCCAGTTAATTTCAATGATATGGTAGTACAATGCAGAACTCAATTTCCAGGCCAAAATCTTAAAATACCTGTAAAGGAAAGAAAATTATTAATGTCATTGATTTTTCAGGATAAATTGTAAGGTCTTACCTATCTTTAGTTGCATCTCAATATCAAGTCATACCATCAGACATAATTTTAAATATGTTTAGTAGTAGGGGCTGATTTTATTGTTTGTTCAAAAGGAAATTTGTTTTGCAGATGGTTTGAAAAGAGCTTTTAGTCTTTTCTTTCTTACAAATAAAACTTTGGTACTATTCAGTGGCCTCCTATAGCCCACTTTCCCCTTCTCCCCCTGTACATATGTAAACATAGCAGTGTACAATTCTTAACTGTGGAGTAGAGGAAATAGAAATTTTGTGGCCATCCTCCTGTACAGGACCTGCCTCTGAATATTATTTACATCAAACAGACAACACAAAGTATTCACAAAGAATATGTACCATATTATTGATTTTTGTATCTTAAAATTATTGTTTTTGCATATATTATTTATTTCTGTTAACATATAACATAGGGGATTTTTTTGCTGTACTTTAGAATCCAATAAGCAATGTATAGTGATTTGAACTGCCAAATCTGCATTTATTTTTAACTTTTATTTCAATACATTACTTAATCATTTAGTTTATTATGTTGTGCAATTGTAGATGGCCTAATACTAATGTAAAATTATTTGTAGTGGAAACATTTATATTTTTATAATAAACATAATGAAAGTATTTTTACATATTCGAATGCAGAGGTGGATTGCTTTGAAGCCATGGAGAGCAATCTTGAAATGAGTTTAATAGAAGTTTACAGTTCATCTGCATGACATCGGTAACAAGCCTTAATTTTCAGTGGAATTTGGAGGCTCACGGCACACAAGGGACAGGGGAAGTCATAAAAAATGCATAATAATAGTGCTTGTAAAATAAATAAATATTCTGTTTTTAGTGTCATTTGCTGCTCCCTGTGAATGTTATGAAAAATGTGATCCAAGAAATAGGGAGGAGCAATTCTGTGTATATTTGCGGTTAGCTAATTAATTAAGAGAGACTGCTTCCGTACAGGGATCATTCCCAGCACTGCAAGAACGAAGCCCTTGCATTAATTTGGAACACCCATCTTCTGTTGTGCTCATTCTGAGCATGGCTTGGGGCTTCAAACCAGATTAAAAAGAAACCTGTTCCAATCTGATTCAAAAGCCAATATGCAGAGTCGTAGTGTCTGTGTGGGCACTGCCTCCATCACCAATATAATGCTGTAGGAATACAAAGGCATGTTAAAGGCATTTCAGGGCTGTGGGCAGAATCACTGTGGCATCTGTGCTTCAGTTTGCACAGGCATGAGGGGAGAGAGGGGAAGGCCTCAGGGAGAGGCAGCAGCAGCAGCAAGAGGCACAGAAACAGGAGAGTGTGGATGCCATTCCCACCCATTCCTGATCCTCGTACTGCTGATGTGGCACATTTTCATGCCCACATGTGCATACAGTCAAACAAAGACGTCGTCGTCTGTACAGGACAGTTTGTAATAAAACACACACAAAAACATACAATCAACAATAATAAAAGACTTCAGCTACAATCATATGCAGAATTTCTGCAGCCTCAGCCAACTGGTTAAGACTAAAATTGCAAGGAAAAGTTGAAGGCAGCAGGAAAAGAAATACAAAAGACTAAAATATTAAAAGGTATAATAAAGGGAAATGAGCATTTACTGGACTGGTACAATTTTGTCTCTAATTGCAACAAAGTTACAAATACAATACAGAAAAGAATTGTTTTGCAAGTTTTTTAAAGTCTGTCAGTGAAGAGTTTTTCTATACCTTTCAGGCAATCTGTTCCATAATGTTGGTGGAACTGTGAAGAAAGGTGGAGACAGAAGCAGCCAATCAGTGTATTCTGATACACAGCCCATCTCAACACACATACAGAATACTGCAAAGGAACATAGCACCACTATGCCTACCCACACAACATAGAGTTCCATAGATGTGCATTCAAGTGCCAGCCTACAACCATGTTCCTTTTTGCCAGGTGCAAATGTAAAGGAAAAAATCTGGCCACTCTAGTCACATTGGCCACATACAGCACACTCAGTAGAGGCAGTTCTGCCCAAGAATGCTCCTGTACACAGGTTTAAGTCTTGGCAGGGGAGGGGGAATTCTCAGGAGCTTCAGACTGCAAAACAAGGAAGATGGAAGCCAATCCCAGGGCAGCAACAAGCAAGAACACAGCAGCAGAGTCCTAGAAACTCTCATGGGCAACTGCCTGATAAGATTATTGGTGATAAGCTCCCATGGCAAACAAATTCAGATTTTTCCAAGGAGAATGCTGGCAAGAAAGAAAAGCCTACCTTTTGCCCAGTAACAGGGTGGTCAGCCACAAAATAGAGACAAGATTCCAGACTAAAACCCACTGTTCACAAACACAGTTCACAGCCATGTACCCAACTGGGCACAGAGGAACAAGACACAATACAGAACACTAAGTATCCCCCAGCAGCTGTGGTGTCAACACCAGCCATATCGATCAGAGTAGAGAAGACTGTAAAGTCCAGCATAAGACACTGGGAAGGCACACACAATAATTTAAACTTTATATGAAGCCTGTTACAAGTCAGCCCCAGAAGCAGTACAGGCACAGCTGAGGTCTTGCATCATCAGACAGGGATAGGCTGTTCTTACTGAGTGGCTGCTCAGTCACCATTCTGTTGCTGCTCACAGGGAATTCATTCTTGCCACCAGCTTTCAGTCACCCTTCTGCTTCTCCTCCTACCTAGCATGCAGATTGCATGGCTTATTTGATGCCAGTAATTATCGGGGGGGGGGGGGGGGTGCCACTTTGAGGATCTAACCTTCCCTTTTACAACAGCATACTCATGCAAATATTGAATGATTTCCTCAGCCAACTCTCCTGTGTAAGTCCCACATGAGGGCAGTCAAGAGCAGAGGGTGAGAAGTAATCTCTATCTAACAAATCCTAATCAAACAAGGACACAGCTGTGAAACAATCTGCATTTTCTTAAAAACATCAGGCATCCAGCCAGCAAGTCAGATGAATGGGGTTGCTAACACTTTTGCTTCAGCCTTTGAAAACTGCACTGACACACAGCAGAATCCCAGGCAAACCTGTCCCTACCATTGCATTGTTATCCAAATAGGCAGTCTCCTAATTAGTTGGGGGAATTAGCAAAGGAGACAGAGCGAGAGGTGGGTAACTGGGATTCTCTACCTATGTATACCAGGATTTTTCCCTTTAAGAGAAATCTCAAAATAAACCAAGCAGAAAAGTTTTTATTAAAAAGAAAATGAAAATAAAATAAAATATGTGCACACACTGAAACACACAGAAGGAGATAAAAAAACTGGGAGGAAGGGGAGAGTTTTTTAGGGAAGGGCAATAATTACTAATCTGGAAGAGGTCCACAGAGCCAGCAAGCTGAAGAGCAAAACGGACAGTGTTTTGTTCTGTGAAGGAGAGAGAAAAAAAGAAGCCCACAAAGTGGGGATGTATGCAGTTGGTACTAGGAACACACACTCCCTACTGGGGCAGCATGGTGGTTCAGTTATATGGCAAAATATACCCTCAGGCAGGGATGACGTGTTTGCCAGAAAACAATGACTAAATGGCTTAACCGGAGGTATGACAAAAAGATATGAAAAACTTGATGACTTTGCAAGTACCAGATGGAAAGTGGAATCAGGAAGGTGAAAAGATTTAAGCGTTAATTAATGGCCACGTAATCATAGTGTAATGGGTGAGGGGAAGTATAGGCTGTGGCGATGATGGGATCATACTAAGTGAATCAATAGGTCCTGGGTGACCCAGTGTTCTAAAGTCAAGCATCTCTCCAGGCAAGGAGGGGGTGTGGTGAGCCAACATCTCTGACACATTTTGAAACTATTTTTCCTGGCTAATGCCTGGCTGGCATCCATTTTGGGTTCATTTGGCCCAAACAGTGCCCTGCACTAAGATATTGGGGTGATGCATGGAGAGTTGTTTTTGCCTTTATAAGCTATAAACTGCCCCTCTGTGAGAGATCTGACTGCTAACAGCATGCCCACTAGTGGGACAACTGTCATGTTTAATCAGCTGCAAAGGAAGTGGCTTGCTATGGTGTAGGATACAGGCTAGAACAAGATTGCTGACAAGCCCACTGGTCACTGCAGCAGCTGGTTATATTGCAGGCTCAGCAAATGACTGGCATTGCACTGTGAATGGAGTCCATCCTGACTTGTCACAGGGCTGCCTGCAAAGAATCCAAACAGAGACAAGGATAGCAATGAGCAATATGCAGCAGTAGCAGCATACAGCCAGTGAGCTCCCAGAACCAGTCCATGGTGCCTCTGTAGTTTCCCACCCTGCATCTCCCTTTGGGGATCCCACATGGTAGAATGTGCTTCTTGGGGGACATAGCCAATACTGGCCCTCCCCTGTAGGGAACTGTACTGCAAATAGTGTCTGCACTGTGTGCTGGGTTTGCTTCATGGCAGCAGATTTAGTCAATACCCTAAGCTGCACCAGGAACTGGGGACAGAGTGAGAGCTGAGGTGAGTGTGGATTTGTAATTTCCCTGCCATAGGCCTCTATGGGATGTTTTAAAGATAGTCCAGGGTTGTAGGTGCCATAATATTGTGTCAGTGTCAGGGGTTTAACTGGGGCTGGAGATTTAGGATGCTAACTGAGTCCTTCTCTGCTCCCAACACAACCCAAATGCCACCTAGTTCAGTACTGGACTTATACCATCAAACCATCCTAGCAGGGCTTGGCACAGACATATGCTATATACAGGACACATCAGTGTAGATCTTAGTCACCATCCTAATGCTCCCTCTATGCTGTGGAGTCTTGTGAGCAAAAATTCTACTTTGTGAGCGACTGGCGTTCAAGTTGTGAGTGTGTGATTTGGCTACTGCATAAATCAGTTTGCTCTGGAGCCATCTTTCCTGAGCTAAGACAAAAATGTGTGAGCTGGAGGCTAAAAATCTGTGAGCTAGCTCACACTAACTCAGCTTAGAGGGAACACTGACTATGCTCCTCGGAGATTTAGGATGATGCTATGATAATCACTGTTTTCACTAAAATGGAATCTGGGGGACCAGATGTTTGCTTATCCCAATTTAGATAACAAAATAAGTTGTTATAAAAATACAAATATTTATTATGGTGTACACATTAATAAAAGATAAAATAGGTTAAAAGAAATGGTTCAAATATCAGACTCTTAGAACTTTAGACACACAGAGCTGATAGTTTTACATATACAATTGATGGGTATATCTTATGACCAATAGACCATATGCATTTTGGTCCCTTAGGGACATCCTCAGTGGTTAATATTACTGTTGTAAAACAACACACATAAATAAATATATGAAAAAAGATTTTCTTTAGAGCCAGGTGTTGGTTTCTCATGTAATGTGCAGTTGCTAAAAGTTTACACAGTGGGCCATGGATAATCTCTCGTGGTAACAGCACGTGCTCTCCAAATTGTTCTGGTTACAAATATCCAGCGTGTCTGGATGTGTGTCTCTTCCATCAAAGGTAGTAATTTTTATAATAACTTATTTTGTTAGCTTGACCCTCTTAGATCACTGCCATATTTTGGGTTGAGTTCCCCCCCCCCTTTTTTTCCCCTCGATTTTTATCCCAATTTAGACAAGAGACACTAGTCTTCTTTCCTTTCAGAGGATTTCTTCTAATGATGCTAGGATACTGAGAAACTAAGGAAAATGTACACTTCAACCATATAAGACAAGGTTTATTTATTGTGCTTCCCTTTATGATCAATTGTCCCCCTCCCCCTTCAATTTGAGTGCAAGTAACAGGAGGGGTAATTTATTGTCTTCTTTGTGCCTTAAAGTTTTATGTGCCTTTCTAAAGCTGGGATCATTTTAAAACACCAGTGTGTGTGGATTTACTTTTGCATATTAAGCGGTGCCTTGCATAAAGAATAGGAACACTAGGAAATGTTCTAATCCTATATTTAAATTAACTGAGAATGATGAAAGATGTCCACTGTATTATAACATAGAAATGTGTAGAGCCCATATATTTTCATTCATGCTCTTTGACATTGCAGAAAATGAGGGAAAGGGATGACCCTGATTGTATGAAAGTACTTGGTGATGAATACTGCTGATTCTAATGGGAAAAGAAACCACTTAAAGACATGGAAGGACAAACAGGAGATTGTGTGTATGGTGTGAAATGTCCCGTGGCTCATTCACTGTATGCTCATGCAAGCTTGTCTGGTGTGGATTTCACTATGAGGAGGAATTGCAGAACATATTGGAAGGCTATGGTTTAAAGTAAAATGCACCTTTAAACTGACAGGCACAAATGGAGCGTGAATTTGCATGGAGAAAGGAGGATTATTAGACCTCAGAGCCAGAGCAGATCTGTATAAATACTCCAGGAATCTGTTTAATCTGAGATGGCAGACTCTGAAGCTTTTGTTAGATCCTAGTTATATACAGAATTCAACACCAATTCTGCTTTTAAATCTTTTGGAGTCTGACTATCTTTGACTGTTGAGAAGAACCCACAATTTGGTTCAATCAAAAGTTTTCTAGATTTCCTACTTTTCCTCAAACATGACCTTCTTTCCACCAGGCCACATCAGATTCTCCAACGTTCTGAGATTATTTTTTTCTCAGCCAGTAGGGTTCTTCCTCTCACTACTCCATGTCATAGGTGCATCATTGCTCATGTCTTTTCTGTGTTGATGTGCCTGTGTTGGGACCCTAAATTGGGCGAAAAGGTGGCATAAAAATGTTTTCGATAAATAAATTGTATGCAGCCTAAGAAACAAATGGAATAATAGACCAGCACTCTGGCAGTGTTCGTGGGTATATGAAAGATACTACAAGCTGAAACTTTGTCAGTAAGCACTAATCATTCCCTGCTTTTTTAAAAAAGGAATCTTTTATATTATTCAAACTTTCCCTTGCGGCTCATTTGAGGCTTTGGCAAAGGAATACTGCCTGATTTTCTCTTTAATTTTTTAAAAATATATGCCTCATTAACTGAGTTAATAGATGCCTAGCTCTAATAGCAAAGCAATAAAACTCAATTCCTACTACAACGTGATTTTGTAACTCCCCTTCCTCTAACTTACGATGCTGCAGGATTCCTGCCAGGGAATTACTGTGAAACATAGGAAATAACATGTACAAATAATAGACTCTGCCATAAATAGTTCCACGTGCTGTTGCAGCTGATTTGGTACATTGTTTCTCTCCCAGTTATTCTCCTTTGTGTTGCAGTCTTGTTACCAGTCATGCACACTTTACTCCCACTGAAATCAATGGGATGTATACCTGCATAACTGGCCACAAAAATGTAGCCTTATACCTTCATCCATTAGTACACACAATAGGGCATTTCCCTGAATTTCTTGCACCAGGCCTTCTAGATCTGTGCCTTAATGCTTAAAAATATTGTGCAATTCTCAATCAATCAATCATAGAATCATAGAGTTGGAAGGGGCCATACAGACCATCTAGTCCAATCCCCTGCCCAATGCAGGACCAGCCTAAAGCATCTCTGACAAATATTCACCCAGCCTTTTCTTGAAAGCTGCCAGTGAAGGGGAGCTAACGACCTCCCTAGGCAGCTGATTCCACCTTTGAACCACTCTGACTGTGGAATTTCCCCCCCTAATATCCAGCCAATACCTTTCTGCATGTAATTTAAACCCTTTGCTTCGGGTCCTATCCTCTGCTACCAACTGGAACAACTCCTTGCCCTCCTCCAAATGAAAGCCTTTCAAATATTTAAAGAGAGCAATCATGTCCCCCTCAATCTCCTCTTCTCCAAACTAAACATTCCCAAGGCCCTTAGCCTTTCCTCGTAGGGCTCAGTCTCCAGACCCCTGATCATCCTCGTTCTCTTCTGCACCCTCTTGATTTTGTCCACATCCTTTTTAAAGTGAGGCCTCCAGAACTGCACACAGTACTCAGTACTCAAGGTGTGGCCTGACCAAGGCAGTCCTTTATTGGCATTTAAAACAGATAAGATGGAACACAGAATAAAGATTGATTTTAAATTACAATAGGGTAAATATACCATCACACTGAGTCTTTATCACAGCGCAACTTTATAGCACACTTCAAAAATATAGCCACCTTCTCAATTATATCTGGAGAGCAGTCATTCAATGCCAATCCCACTGTGAAGCTTGCTCAGCTATTTGTAACTTTGTATGAATACTCTGTGTATGATGCCAGTATGACAAATTGATATTGATGGATTAGTCTGATCTTAAAGGATTGTTCTCTTGGATGTTGTTCTACTAAGTCATACATGAAGTCATATGATGGTCCTCGCCTGATGAAGACTGCCAGAAATGAATATACTTACCGGATGTTTCATTGATTTACTATTGGACCTTTGTTTATTGTCTATTGTATTATATTGATATTTTTGCATTGCTTTTTCATACGGTTTATTTGTTCAGTGTACATTTCAGCTATAAGTTCCCTTAGCTTTTGACCTATCATATAGCTGTTGTTCTGTCTATTGCCTAATCCCAGTATACTGGCTTCTTCCTTAAGTGGTGACAAACCCTTTCCTGACCATCGTCTGTATAATAAGCCTTCCTTTCTTTTGTTTATCCTGATCATGTCATGAACCTTCGATTCCTTTGTAGCGAGAAGAGACTGGAATGGTGACCTCTTTTCACTCTGAAGATTTGGGAGCATAAAGAACCCTTTTGGAATTACTCAGCAATTCTCAAAAATTTAATTTTGAGCTGGTGTCACTGCCCAGTTTTTGCAATTTTTGAAGTTGAAGGAAATGGCATGAAAGCAAACGGGTTTTTAAAAAGGGACAGATTATAGGACAGTGGTGGAGCATTTGTTTGGCATGCAAAAGGCCCCAGGTTTAATCCCCTAGCATATCCAGTTAAAAGGATCAGGTAGCAGGTAATGTGAAAGACCTCTACCTAGGACCCTGGAGAGCCACTAGCAATCAGAGTAGACAATACTGAATGTACTGTACCAATGGTGTAAGGCACCTTCACATATTCATGTATGTATATTTGGCAGGTTCCAGAGGCAAGTAATCAAGATATGGTAGAAAAGGAGGATGGTGGAAATGCTCCATCAGAAATTACATGGCCCAGTTAAGTTGTCTAAGTTCCATTTCCTTTTACTTATCCACAATGGTTTCAGTTCAGGCCAGCCCTAGGTTCTTGTACACATAGCATGACCCATAGTTTAGAGTCAGTATCAGGAATGGAGAATGAAATCCAGAAGATGGACAAGGAGATAATAGTCCCCTTTAATATTCAATCTTTTTAAAAACCTCTGCATATTACCTCTGGATACCAAAAAGGCCTGGGGAAATTCTGCTTGATTTATTATTTGTACAATGCTCTAAGGTGGGTCTGTCAAACAATGCAATCCCAGCATAGTTCTGTTCAGGTAAGCAACCACCTTCAATAGTGCCTTACAAATGGTTCAGAGCTGCATTGAAGGGCTGTATTGAGAAAATGTGACACAAGAACTATTTTTAGTCTTTTGCTACGATGGCCCCATCCACTTTCCTCTTTCAGAGGCAAGATTTTCCCTCTTTCAGAGGCAAGATTTTCCCTCCATTTTTCTTTCCCTTCTGTGACTGAGCCGCCCTAGTTTTCTTCTTTCCTGAAGAAGTCTGGCTGTCCTGCCCTGTCACATAATATTTTGGCCATTTCCTTAGCCCAGGAACCTGAGGGTAGGAATGGGAGCCCCCTTTAACTGATACAACTTAAATGGCACTTGAGAAGGTTTTATAATTCAATTTAACAAAAAAATTTATTCAACATAGAGGGGAAGAGTCAGGTGAAATCAGGGGTTAAATTCCTGAGGTAACTAAATATAGATAACTCTGAGGTAAAGTCAGTACATACACAGACTTTAGTTCTTACATTTCAGGCTAATGAGAGTTTCTTAAGCTATTCACAGTTAGTTAAAATCTTTTATGTTGAGAGAGGTAGAGGTTTGCATAGGTAGATGTCAGTCCATGGGGTAGATGTTGTACTATGAGGTAGATCTTCGTTCATGAGGTGGGTATTGCACTATGAGGGACATCCTAGTTCTTGAGGTGGGTATTGCGCTATGGGGTAGATACTGGTTCATGGTTCATGAGGTGGGTGTTGTGCTTTGAGGTAGATCTCGGATCATGTGGTAGGTGTTGCGCTTTGAGGTAGATCTTGGTTCTTGAAGTGGGTGTTGTGCCATGAGGTAAATCTTTGTTCTTAATTCTTGGTGGGACACAACTCATGAGGAGGCAGATGTGGATGTTGGGGGCTGGAAGTGATGATTCTTGGAGGACACAACGTGAGGAGGCAGACATGGACAGAGGAGGCTGGAAGTGAGGAGGCAGACTTGTGGACAAGGGGAGTCTGCACGCCATGATTCTTGGTGGGATGCAACTCATGAGGAGACAGACATGGACAGGGAGGCTGGAAGCAACTATTCTTGGGGGGGACATAACTCATAAGAAGGCAGACGTGGACAGGAGGCTGGAAATGACTTTGGTGGGGGACGCAAATACTAAGGAGGAGGTGTTTACAAATCCCAATGAGGGGGAGTGTGGTGGAGTGACTCTCAAGCATCAGGGAGAAAGGCCCTGGGTGAGAGCAGCCACAGCCAGAATCCATTTCCTCAATGGGATGGGTGAAGGGAGGCTGGCATCAAGAAAGGACTTTTAACATAGAAACAGAGGCCTTGGTGAGAATGGCCACAACCAGAATCCATCTCCCCAACAGGGTGGGCAAGGGGAGGCTTGAAGCACCAATTCTAGGTGGGACACAAGCAGTGTACCCTCTAAGCTGATTAGTGTGAGCTAGCTCACAGTTTTTTAGCCTCTGGCTTACACATTTTTGTCTTTGCTCAGGAAGGATGACTCCAGAGCAAACTAATTTATGCAGTAGCCAAATTGCTCCCTCACAACTTTAATGCCAGTAGCTCACAAAGTAGAATCTTTGCTCACAAGACTCCACAGTTTAGAGAGAGCATTGTGCACAAGTGGATGGGCAAAGCTGAAAGTGACAATTCTTGGTGGGACAGAAATACTGAGGATGCAGATGTGGACATGGGGAGGCTGAAAGCCACAATTCTTGGGGGACAGATATGATGAAGAGACATGTGTGGAGGGGGGGAGACTGGGACTCAAAAGCATAGGGGGACAAAGGCATAGGAAGAGGTGTGCATTGAGGTGTGGAGACTGGAAGCATCAATTCTGAGAGACAGGTTAGGAGAAGGTATTCAAAAATCCTAATGCAGGAGGGTGTGGGTCCTCAGCTAAGGAGCCTAGTAGCTAAGCCCCTCTGCTCAACGTGAGCAGAAGGACATCGTGTTATGCTATCAGCTGGATGTTGCTCTAGGTTGTGCTATGAGGTGAATATTGGCCCTTTAGGTATGAAGCAGGTTTTTTTATTATGGGGTGGATGCTGCTTGGGTTGTTGAGGGACCCCCAGCCCATCTACCATGAGCTGTATGCCAGATGACTCACAGAGGAGTGGGGGCAGGAGGTCCTGGCTCTTTACTCCCCAAGGTCCAGAGATGGGGAGGCCAGCAGGGGGAGGCTGACCTTGAGGAAGGCCAACTCATCCACCAGGGCTGGGTCCAGATGTGAGAGGTGGGGGCTGAGGATTTCTCCCAGGTGGGAGAACACCTGCTCACCCTGGACACTGGTGGTGGACAGGAGAGGAAGCTCATGGCAACACATGACAGGTCAGACCAGATGGCAGCCTTGCGTGACCAGTACTCCAGTGAAATGGAGTCAATGTGCTCAGACAGATTGGCAAGGTACTCCCTCACCATCACCTCCACCGAGACCTCTGCCAGGGCATGCCTGGCCTCCTTGACACCACCAACCTCTCAGCTCACCACTGAGGAGTTTATGATTCATGAGTTGGTTGGGCTCTTGGGGGCTGAGGTGCTGGGCTACTGTTATTCCTCCTCCTCTCCCTGCCTCTCCCATCCCCCATTCCTTCTAGCCAAATTAGTTGACCTGCAGCCTCTGCACTTCTCTGCAGAGTTCCTGCCTCCATTGCAGGAGCTCTACATTATGGAGAGATATGCTGTCCTCTATACAGGGGCCACAGATGCAGGCCATTTTGTACTCCACATCCTTGCAGAGATGATGCAACCAGGTGGCCATGCCCACCTGCAACCTCCCCACCAAAGTTCTAGCCCTCGGGAGAAGAGCTGCCCCCTGCTCCAGAGCAGAGGCCAGTGCCTGGTCCAGCCTGTACTGTAGGTGTGATGGTATGTGATGCCAATAACATCATATCCTGCAATTTTTGCTCTGTGGCTGACTTGATTTTCATTATCAAGATGAGTTTCTTGAATAAGAGCTAATCTATTTTATTGGCCAATAAGATTCATTACGAGTACTGGGATTTAGACTTGCTTACACCCTCTGCTCCCTCTAAGCTGTGGAGTCTTGTGAGCAGAAATTCTACTTCATGAGCTACTGACATTAAAGTTGTGAGCAAGCAATTTGGCTACTGCATGAATTGGTTTGCTCTGGAGCCGTCCTTCCTCAGCTAAGACAAAAATGTGTGAGCTGGAGGCTAAAAAACTGTGAGCTAGCTCATACTAACTCAGCTTAGAAGGAACACTGCCCTCAATATTCATTTGGTAGACTTGGATGCAGTCTTCTATTTCCCTAGTCAAGTAAGCCTGAGAAGGACTATTTGATTGGTTGATTGTTTCCATAGCCAGAAGATCCTCCGGTGGCCTGGCAGCCAGAAGTTCTAGGTCTTTAGCATTATCCAGCATGCACCATGAGAAGGAGAGGTAGAATTGCACCCCTCAGGTATGTATAAAGCACACATAATATATATTGACATGTACCTTGTGTGTGAGTCCACAAAATGAATTTTACAGAAATTCACACTAGACCATTAGATGAACATTTGGCACAGAAAAGCCATGGAAGATGTACTGAATTAAACCCTACTGTGAAAATGACTCCCTTTGGAGTTAGATTGCAAGTATTCACATTCTCTCATTCCCACATGTGAGCAGAGAAGAATGCAATATCTTAGAGTGTAATGGCAAATTTTGCTACATCATAAAAATGATTTCTCATAGTCTTCACCATTAAATGTTATTACTTTCCCTAACACTGCAAAAGACACTGACTGCTCTTTGCAGATTGACTTACATTAACAAAGAAACATCAAGAAAAAGCTCACAACAAGTGTACTCCGGCACGGTTTAAATTAAATAACTGAAGTCCAGGACAGGAGTAGAAGAATTCTCACTTGCTGGTTATGCTCATCGTTTCAAAGCGATGATTTCTTGGAAAAGGTAGGACCAAGTATAGCAGATGGTCACAGACTACACAAAAAAGACACAGGTAGGAAGCAGTTGTTAGAGGAACATTCCTCCTAAGCAGATCTATTCAGAATGCTACTCAGGCCTATTTAATGGGGCTTACTTACCTGGGAAAGTGTTCTTAGGAGTGCACTGTACCAACATCTTACTGTTTACTCTTCTATCAGTAAATCTGAAAACGTTTTTTGTTAACATGGAAAAGAGAATTTCCAGGCAAAATGACTTGTGCCTTCATACAGAACTGCAACAAGATTCTAATTTTCCTTTCTGACACCCCATAAAAATGACATGGACTTTGGGAAGAGATATAAAAATACAGTTAAGTCTAGTTGAACTGTTCTTTTGATAGCACACTCTTAAGAACTTTCAGGAAGTGACTGCCACTTGGAAGCAAAAAGAGCATTTATATTGTCTAGGAAAAATATACTAGTAGTCACAGGGGACACATCAGAAATTTCATGCATATATTGTGAAGGGAAGCATAATTTTCCACTAACAGTGGGGGGGGGGGAGTACACTCCAAGTATCACATCTTGCATAACAGAGGAAAGTTAAGACTCTAGAACTTCATTCATGTTTCCTTCACTCAGCCTCAACAAATTGAAGCCAAGCTGCTGAAGTTACATCTTACCCTAGAAGAATTAGGTAAGTAACTCTGTGCTACATTAAAATGCTATTTCCCCACACATCTCCACAAATGAAGACAACGTATGGAATACTTGGATTAAGCTGGGTTATCAACATACAGTTGATCTGCACACTTATTAAAGCTGCCACCCATTCGTGTGAGTTACAGTGTCTACAGAGATACCCCAAGCCCAGAACAGCATTTCTGCCACCCTGCCTTTTCTGTTTCTGTATCAAATGGTTAACACACCTCCCCACCTGTCAACAATTCAGTGACACAGGCCCTTGCCAACAAGAGATCACATTTGTTGGTGAGCAAATTAATTACAACATCCCTGTGCGGGTGTGGTAAGTGACATGATGCTGGCACGAGGAACAACACTCCCCCCCCACCTTTGAACCCATCCATCAATCCTCTGTTAACATAGTATTGGGGTTTGTCAACTCAGGTGAATCTAACCATTACCCACCATTCATCATAGATGGTCACCAACCCCAAGCACCAATGCCTGATTTCATCCAGATCCCTATAAGCGGGGAAGCACAGGGAGAGACCTATGATTTTTCCCTAAAGTATTTTCCCCCATGATCTCAGGGTACAGATCAACCTGCAGACACAGACAATGGTAAGCGAATAACTGCCTTCCCTTCATTTGCCATTAAAAGTTGGCCATCCTTCCAATGTCCAGGGTAGACCCACTGCTGGAGCAGCAAGTAGAAAGGTGATGTGACATCTCATTTGATGACCAAGAGGGCACTGCTTCTACAGCATCACACAGCAACTACCACTCTGTAAAATGAAGTGCACCTGACTCAACACATCTCCTCAAGAATGCCAACATTAACTGGCATTCCTTTGGGAAAAGACAAATAATTAATAATCCTATATCCATTCAGAGTAATCTTGGCAACCACACAAGAAAGGAATATTTAGGAATGTATAATACCGTTGGTATTGAGAGTTCCTTGAAGAAGTGCCTTGTGCCCCTTTCTTACCTAATTTCCTTCCTTCCTTTATTTATTCCCTTACCTTTTTTTCCTTACCTTATTTTTGTGGAAGGGGTTTGGAAGCATACATCCTAAAGAATGAAAAGCTAAGCACAATTAGTTGAAAATAAGCATCATTGAAATGAATGGAATTTTCTTTTTTCCAAGTAAAAGCAGTCAGGATCAAGGAGAGCAAGTCATAACATACAACCAGCAAACATATGCTACACCAAAATATGACACAGACATTGATTTCATTCCCAATTAAGTTTGTAGTGTGTGCCCCTTGAGGTTGTAGGAAGCTAAAGGAGAAAGGGAGTCCCATAGTTTTCCTTTGGCCTTGAATTTGGGTTGCCAGTTCTCTTACTGGCCCTGCTACTGTATAGCCACCTGGCGTGCAGAAATGAATTAGAAGTGATGTTGCTTAAATGGGGGATGAGTAGTGCTTACTTTGCCTAATTCCTGCGTGTCAGCCTGCTATTAAAGATATAAGAGCATTATCACTAAAAAGTGGGAAACCTATCTTGAATGGTTTCTGAACATAGTGTCACAACAGTTCAGGATAAACATAAATATATACGTTGCTTTCCATTCATCTAGTTCTCTTCTGCCAAGATTTCTGTTTCTACAAGTTCAAAACAAAGTGACAAAGTAAAATGACACTGATTCCGTTACCGCATGTAATTAATGAATACTGTATTTTTTGTAAGTAGAAACTGAACCAAAGCAAACAGTGGCTCTAAAACTTGTTGAAAATCTCTTAAATCCATCGTGAAACTTAGACTATCCCAGGATTTTTCACTACCATCTCATGTTTAAAAAATGCACAAAAATGCTACTAAGATTCAACTAAATGGGACTGTGTGTTATACGAGGACATTTTGAACCTGGATGGTGGAGTGACCTAGTGTCACCTCCTCCATCTTTCACTGGTAGAAAGATATTATATTAGATAGAAACCAAGTATAATAGCAGTACAGTTAAAAAAATAAATTGGAGTAGAAAATGGGGACATAGCCAGCGTATGCCTTGCAGTGGGCTGTGTCAAATCCAGTTCAAAAAGAGGCACAATTTGGAGACTGCCACACTGGATGCAAAGGATTATGGTTATATAAGTTATGTAGTGGCTTGAACCTTGAAAAAATGTTTTAAACTGTATAGAATTGAAAAACGGTGACAGCTTTTGTTTCCAAAGTACTTTTAGCTTGGTAATGGCATTCAAGATTTTGTGACTGGGGTTTGTTAGCACTATCGGTATCCAACCAAGGCCTACTTATGTAGGGGGCAACCTTTAAAGGGTCTTTTTATGAACTGACTGTGTGGTCCATGACCTCCGCTCTCCTTCCATCTTGCTAGATTTAAAGGCCCCTCCAGCTGGTTGGTGGGCCATGTGGTCCCCGCCGATCAGCTAAAGCCCTTTAAATTGGGCAGGAGGGGAGGGAGAGGGGTGGGTGGGCCATTATGGTACAGTTATTTCTGTCTCAAGAGTACAATATTATTTATTTATTTATTTATTTATTTTTATACCCCACCCTCCCCACAAGCGGGCTCAGGGTGGCTTACAAGGGCACATAGTGCCAAATTCAATGCAGTATAAATTTACAATAAAACATTATAAAACCATACAACACAACACTAATAAAACAATTCAGTATACAATGCTTTCAATGATAATCAATATATAGATGGCTTTCCCCCCAGGGTTGGAGTCCGCCGGGCCTGGGCTGTTTCCAGGGCTGGCCCTCATTATGATGATATGAGCAATGGTAGATGGCACTAACGGTGGCGGCTCCTAGCCAAACGCCTGGCAGAAGAGCTCTGTCTTGCAGGCCCTGCAGAACTGCATAAGGTCCTGCAGGGCCCTGATCTCCCCCAGGAGCTCATTCTACCAGACAGGAGCCGCCACCAAGAAGGCTGTGGCCCTGGTTCTGGCGAGCCTGGCCTCCCTGGGGCCTGGGACAATAAGCCGATCTTGTGACCCCGACCAATTCAAGATGCTTGTGTGATAGACTAGTATGTTAAGCCAGGTTATACTCTTCTACATTCACTGACCGCTTATTTCCTGATGTTGCACTAAGGCATTACCCAGAATCTCAAAGCTGTGCTGCTGGGTCTTGCTCTGCCCACAAAGATCTCGGTGCCAGAGGATAAACAAGCAGAAAGGATCAGAGTGGGAGGAAACTTGGTTGGCTAAAGAACAGAACCTGGAAAACATGGCAGATATGGGCAACAGATGCTGAGGGAGAAACAAGAGATGGATAAGGACAGCTTAGGAAAGAAGCTGTGGAAAGAAACAGCAGTTAGGGAAAGAAAAGTTGGGCCAGGTCTAGATTTTGAGGTGGTTAGGAAAGGAGTAGGAAGCTGGGTGTCAGGGAAAGGAATGCAGAGGCAGTCGGGGGTAAGAGGACCAAAGGACTGAAGGACAGAAGAAAAAACTGCCTGACTAGAGGATAATTGGAGTAAGCTGAGGCCAGGGGGAAGGAGAAAAGCCAAATGGGAGCAGAAAAAAGATCTTGCACTCATACCTAAAGCAATAGTTCATCTTTATCATGACGGAACTTTTCACACCTCTACCATTTGGTCAGTATCTTTATATGTTTGCAGAAACATGGGAC
The DNA here is from genome assembly GCA_029233225.1 of Lepidodactylus listeri. Taxonomy (NCBI): domain Eukaryota; kingdom Metazoa; phylum Chordata; class Lepidosauria; order Squamata; family Gekkonidae; genus Lepidodactylus; species Lepidodactylus listeri. Next base: position 132,042,716 of record JARCFY010000001.1, on the reverse strand, counting down.
AATTATAGAAAACAGTGGGGAGGTTCAACTTAATCTTCCTGCCGTTTTCTGTAAGTTTCTATGTTCTGTATCCTTTAAATCATCCATTCCACTAAGAATCCTGTGCATTTTCAGGAGCAAAAATGCAACCAGTAAAACCTGTTTTTACAAGCCCCCGCCCCTCTCCTAGTTTACTGCAGGAAGATACTTATGAACAGGTGGAGATGTCAGTGACAAAGGAGTAGTAATAGACTTATTATGGCTTGGCAGGGCCCCTTTTGCAGTGCCTGTGGGAGTTTTATGACAAGTCAATTGGTGCTCTGAGAACTTTGATTGCACTTCGTCCACTTGTCTGTATTACTTCACATCTTTAATCAATGCAACTGGAATAGCTTTTAGGGGGAGGCAGGAATGGGGGTGGGGTGAGGGTAGAAGGCATAATTTAATTAAACCTGCACACCTTTTGCTGTTGCTATCTTTTAAGAGCTATAAGTAGATGTGAAAGTGCAGCTGTAACAGTTTTACAGGCTGTTCTTCAGGGACTGGAGAAACACTGCATTTTAATGGGGCATCAGTTCTTGCTGATTTAGTACATCATGAAACTGCTGTTAGAGTAGAGATGATTTCCCCTTTCTAGCCAGTAGGGCTTATGCCATTACAGTGCATGTTAATTGTGCCTGAAATTAAATAGTCAACTTTCTAGTGAGCAAAAGAAAGAGAGATTTTCTTGCTCTGTCTCTTCAAGGGGTGGTCACAATGATCTGATCATTCTACTAGTAAAGTTTGATGATGCTCTCCAGGGGAAGAGCCAGTGAAGTTGGTGGAAAGCTCCTTAGTCTGAAGGTACTTCCTTTGACATAAGGTAGGACCCCGCCTAGTCGTAATTGTTACTGTATATCTACACTGAGTGAAATCTCAGTTTCCTGAGGTGAATGGCATTAATTTGAATGGTATTAGGAGCATAGTCTAAAGTATCTTCCTCATCTCCATCTCTGTGGTCACACACACTAAATAATTCACTTTCAATCCACTTTCAGTGCACTTTCCAACTGGATTTTAAAGTATGAACTGGCAAAATCCAGTTGGAAAGGGCACTGAAAGTGGATTGAAAGTGGATTACTTAGTATGTGACCGCAGCTATCCATACAAAATCCCCACACAATTGCCAATGTGTCTATCCTTCATAAAACTCCCTTTAGGCACAATAGCCACTTTTATTCCCTCTTCACAAATTGGAAGTAGTATTACAGTGGGAACCTCTTTCAGCATCTTTCAAAAGAAATGTCTTCAAGACTGGGGTAAAATGAATTTTTTGGTAATACTTTTAATGATGATGTTTGCTCAGTATTTCATATTCCTCTGTTCAATATATGCTGTCTCTCACAAGACCTCCAGCTAAAAATTATCAGCACTTATTCTGAGCCTAGGCATTGAAAATGAATTATGGCAGCAATCAGGTGGGGAAATATCCATGCAATCCCTCCACTCATGTGGTTGCTTGACTGACACACGCTACTGGGGAAAATTCCAAAACAAATGTGTTTGGTGGTCGCGGTGGGGGGGGGCAGTTATTAGGAATAAAGCATCCTGATCTAACAGAGCAATCCTGTAAAGTTATGAGCACTTGTCAGGAATGGATCATTTCTAAACTACTGTGCTACTTTGGTTCTCCATGACAGACAAGAATATAGTAGGCACAAAAGAATCCAGCATGGGGAGAAAGTGACATGGAAAGCAATGAGCAACTTCCTACACCAAACATTGCCAGCACTGAATATGTAGGCCTGGCATGGGGTGCCAGGGAGAGGGTGGAAATCTTGCTGGTTTGCCATCCACACAGTTTACCAGTTGACTCCCTACTGTGGTTGGCTGAGGTAGTTGCAGAGTGGGCCTTGCATTCCCCCAAACTGATAGTTTGGGGGGACTTCAATGTCTATGCCAATGCTACCTTGTCTGGTGCCTCCTTTGACTCCATGACTGCCATGGCATCATTGGGACTCTCCCAGGTTGTATTGGCCCCCATGCACAGAGCAGATCATATGCTGGATCCAATCTTTTGTGCAGGAACTGATCTGGATTCAGCAGCATTTTGCGAACCAGTGCCATAGACTGATCATTACCTTGTGAAGGTCAGTTTGAGATTTGGCTCCTCCCTCTGCATGGGTGGCAAGCTTATTTATGCTCACTCGCAGAGACTCATGGATCCAATAAGATTCCAGAACACTCTGTGGGATTTGTTTGGCTCTGCTGGCAGCTTTCTTGATAAGCTCACTGATGCCTGGAATATGGGCCTTCAGGAGACCATTGACCAAGTTGCCCCCGGCACCCTCTTTGCCCCCATATTATCTCGGCTCCCTGGTATATGGATGAACTAAGGATGGTAAAATGGGGGCTTAGACAGCTAGAATGCTGCCAGCAACAAACTCTTGATGAAGAAATGAGAACACTTTCTAGAGCCCCCTTAAAGGCCTTCTCTGCTTCCATTGAATATGCCATTTGTGTCCAGCTCAATTGTTTAGCATTATTAGGCAACTGACCACCCCTCCGGTAGATCCAAAAGTAGATAAAAATTTGACTATTAGCTGTGAGACATTGCAACCTTCTTTTCAGATAGAGTCTCACTCATTTGCCAAGACTTGGCTTCCAGATTTGGAGTCAGTAGGAATCTCGAAGCCCTGTCTGTGGAATTGGGTCCATTTTTGGTCTCCTTCAACCCACTGTCCCAGGCGGATATTGATAGGGTCCTATCAGCTGTGTGGCCTACTACCTGCTTTTGGACTTTCGCCCTTGCTGGTTGGTGAAAGCCCTCAGGGAAGTGGTGGAAGGAGCCTTGGGAGACATTATAAATCTCTCATTCTCCCAGGGCTCTTTCCCTAGCTGCCTCAAGGAAGCAGTGGTAACATCCTTCCTGAAAAAAAAATATCACCATTAGATGAGAGGTACCTAGACAATTATCACCCAATATCTAATCTTCCATTTTCAGGAATGGCGATTGAGCAAGCAGTGGCTGAACAGCTCCAGGAATTCCTGGATGAGACATCTGCCCTAGATCCCTTCCAATCCAACTTCTAGCCAGAGTTTGGAACCGAGACAGCTCTGGTTGCTCCAGCTGATGATCTCCATTTACACTTTGAAGCAGATGGGATGGCATTACTGATCCTGTTGGATCTGTCAGCTGCCTTTCACACAGTAGACATTTGATCCTGGTCAACTGCCTAGTCTCCCTGGGTGTGAGGGCTATAGCCTCGAGCTGGTTCTCCTCATTCCTCCAGGGTCGGTCTGAAAAGTACTGGAGTTGGGTAGCAGTGAAATCAGCATGGTAATTTTATTGCAGCCCAGATGGAACATGAAAACCCTGGGCTCAGAGCTCTCTTTCATGCTGGCCGGAGGCACACCTCCGACCTCGCCCAGATGTCCTGATAAGATCATGGTTACATTTCATAGGTCCCCAGGGGAAACCTAGGTACATGATTGGTGACTGTTTAGGATCCGGCCGGCTATTGTTTTACCTGGCTGAAGCTCAGGTAGATTCAGGCCATGTGTGAATGACCACCATGTGCTCAGGCAATGGTGACCATGATAATAATACACAACATGGTCCCAGAGGGTAATGGTGAATGCAGAGAGGTCGTCACTATGGGCACTCACCTGTGGAGTTCCACAGGGGTCGATTCTCTCCCCCATGTTATTTAACATTGTATATTTGCACCCTCTGGCAGATAATGTCAGGAGGTTTGGAGTGAGATGCAATCAATATGCAGATGACACGCAGCTCTAACTCTTATTTAAGGAGTGACCAGTAGCTGGAATTCTGTCTTGGTCTTCTGCCTGGATGCAGTGGTGGAATGGCTAGGTGAGAGTTGGCTGAAGCTAAATCCATCTAAAACTGGGATTTTGTGGCTGGGGAAGCCTGAATCTCTGGGGTGGCCACTTCTTCCTTGATGGGTCCAACTGTCTATGATCAACTCTGTCTGGAATTTGGGAGTATGGCTCAAATTCTTTGCTCTCCATGGACAAACATGTCCTCGGTGACAAAGACTGCATTTCACCATCTATGCAGGGCCCACCAACTGGCTCCCTATCTGCCTTAGGACACTGCCACAATAATTTATGAAATGGTCACTTCGAGACTTGACATGTACATGCACGTGCACTCTACATAGGGCTACCTTCGGAGATGCTTCGGAAACTGCAAGCAGTCCAGAACACAGCTTCCAGATTGCTTTGGCTCCCAATTAATTTTTGGTGCCAATTCAAAGTGTTGGTGCTTACCTTTAAAGCCCTAAATGGCCTGGGAGCCTCATACCTTTAGGACAGTCTCTCCTAGCATGATCATCCCCATCTTCTCCAATCTTCATCTCAGCATTTACTGAAGATTCCTGGTCCACGAACTGGGAGGACCTCCTCAGTAATGGCCCCTGTCATGTGGAACCAGCTGCCTGCAGAGGTGTGTGCTTTTCAGGACCTCCCTAGGTTGCACAGGGCGTGCAAAGCTGCTCTTTTCCGGGCTGTCTTTAAGTGATCCACCCAGCAGCTGGTATGCATCAGCTGTGTTTTCGCCATCCATGCATATTACCCTGCTTGATAGTGGATATATTTTAATTGTGATAGATTTTTAATCATTTTATATTTTTAAAGTTCATTTATTGTATTTTTGTATTGTTTTTATTGAGTGTATTTTAAATGCTGTTAGCCACACCATGTCCTGTTTGGGGGAGAGGGAATGGAATATAAATTTGATTAATAATAATAACAACAACAACACCTCATAGCTTGATGGCTGTTGTGTGGCTGCAAAAAGAGAAAGATGTGCATCCTGTTTCCATCCATCTGTTGTCCTCAGAACTCATTCCACCAAAGATCCTTTTCACTAAACCCTGTGACCCATCCAGCAGCATTTCTTCTCCTGAAGTTTAGCAGCTATGAATCCTCCAGCTTCTTCCTCACTTCAGTTGTCTTTAATGAGAACCTCACTGCTTGGATCGCAACCAAGAATGAGCAGGAAGGCCTCCACAGCTCCACAGTTAAAAATGTATCAGTGTGTGCACGTGCATGCGCAAATAAGTTTAATCAATGTTGACTATTCTGGCTCTTGATAGGGAATGTAACCAGTTTTATAAGTGCCATATTTTTCGCTCCATAAGACACACCTGACTATAAGACACACCTAGCTATGCTCGGTGCCGTGGCTCGGGAAAGGTGAGGGGGGTTTAAGACGCACACACTTCCCCCCCACACTTTTTGGGGGAGAAAAAGTGAGTCTTATGGAGCAAAAAATACAGTATTCTGGTTCTTTTTGAAAAGTCCAGCTTTCTTTTGTGGGCTTTATACATTTGAAACAAACGTCTAGACATATTGGCATAAAAATGATGTCTGTTGTTCAAAGTTTGTGAGTTAAATGAAGAGATTTTTTTTCTAATGCTGCAGCTGCTGCCTTACTGTTTAAAAAAGTGAGAAATGACTCATGAAAATCTCATACCTTACCACAAATGTTGTTAATCTTTAAGGTGCTACTGGACTCTTACTCTTTCCTACTGCTACAGACAGACTAACAGAGCTACCCATCTTGATCTCTTTTTTTTTTTGGTTATGTTCATGATTTGGAATGGTCAGCTGGTAGATATTGTATGAACATTTATTGTTGGGAGATAATCATCGGCTAGCTTTGTTAAGTACTATGACTGCTTAAAGAAGCAGCTCTAATCCATACTGGGTTTCCCTGCAGCTACTTTTTCCCAGGTAAATTACATGTCTGGAGATTAGTACATAGAAGAAGAAGAAGAGATTGGATTTCTACCTTGCCCCTCACTACCCAAGGGAGTCTCAGAGCGGCTTACAAACTCCTTTCCCTTCCCCTCCCCACAACAGACACCCTGGGAGGTAGGTGGGACTGAGAGAGCTCTGACAGAAACAGCTCTTTTCCAAGAACAGCTGTGCCAGTGTCCAAGGTCATCCAGCAAGTGCCATTGGAGGAGTGGGGAATCAAATCCAGTTCTCCCAGATTAGAGTCCATGCACTTAACGACTATACCAAACTGATTTTGATAGATGCTTGATAGATAGATAAATGACCATTTCTATGAATATTGGTCCTTGTGTAGTGCTCACTTGTGTAAAGGAACTTGAATCATCTGGTAAGTCAGAGTTCCCCAAATGATGCCTATTTACAGGCACCCCTTTGCTTTTTTTCAAAACTAATAACCAGTCCTGGCTTTGCTTTATCTTATTGGAGCCCAAGGGTTTCAGAAGAACCAGGAAGCATTACCACTGTGTCTGTGAGACACACCCATGCAGAAATATCTGTCTTCACTATAGAATGTTCCTTGGCTTGGAACCTCCCGATATTTTGATCTGGTGGCTATTTTGTTATTGGTCCCATCCTCTATGGCACCCATTTGCTGGTAGGGCTCATTGTATGTGTGTTAAGTGCCATCAAGTTATTTTCAACTTATGAAGACCCTGTAATCAAATGTCCTCCAAAACATCCTCTCATTAACAGCCATTGTCAGGTCTTGCAAACTGAGGGTTGTGTCTTCCTTGATCGAGTCAATCCATCTCATATTGAGTCTTCCTCTTTTCCTGCTGCCTTCAACTTTTCCTAGCATAATTGTCTTTTCCAAGGGCTCATCACCTGTTCTCAGAATTCCAGAGTGGCCACAGACTTATCAAAGCTGGGAACCAGGGCTATAAGAGTCTCTCTCTCTCTCTCTCTCTCTCTCACACACACACACACACACACACACGTTTCTGTCAGTTAAAGGCATCTTTCATTAAAGGTATCATTCACAAGTATCTGTTGCTAGTTAAAAGAAAGCAACTACACAGAATTACTATAAATATTATTTCTTCATCCAGCTTTCTTAAAAGAAAATGAAAATGCTTTTCAGAACTTCATGTCAGCTCTATCAAAATAAAAACTATTCCATATTAAGGCAACCACTCAGTGGAATTCACAGCATATATTTGCTCTGATTTACAAAATGGTGTCTGCTGTAGCAATTTCAACAACAGAAAATACTGCCAACTTTCCACAATAAGGAAGGCTGGCAGTATTGAAATGGTTACAGCAGATGGAGTTTTACAAAATTGCCAATGCTGAGATCACAGAATTCTAGAACTAATATTAAGTTAGGCCAGAATACACCCCTGAGTTGGTAGGGATGAAAGGCTTTTTTCCAGGCAGGGAATTATGTATGTATCTTATAGGGTTGCCAGGTCTTACCTGGCTGCTGGTGGAGGAGGGTCCTAGTCCTTCTCCAGAACCATATTTGTCACACACATGAAGCACACAAAGCACAATGACATCACCCAGATGTGAGGTCATCACTCAGGGGTTATGCTCTACTGTTTAAGGAAAAACTCTATGGTCACAATGTGCCTGGTGTGATGACATCACATCCAGGTGACATCACTGCACTGGGCATGTTAATGCAAACAAGATGCTTTGGGGGGCAGGGCTCCCCCTGCTAGCTGAATCGAGGCTGGAAGATCGGAGGTCATGAAGGTGGGCAAACTCCACCCCCATCAGGAGAATGGGAACCCTAGTATCTTATCAGGTGAACAAAACTTGTAATCATTTTGACTTGTATCCTATGACATTGTTTGCATCACTCTTCCATCTGGCCACTGAGAAGGCTTTGCTATGTGGCAACATTTTCCTCCTCTGGCATTAGCACTTCCATGTACATAAGGCTCCTTGAAAAGCACTGATCTGGTGCACACGGAAGTGCTAGTGGTAGAGGAAGCAAGTGCCACAATGGAAGAAAACCTCCAAAGTGACTGGAGAGAAATGAGAGGAGAATATTGTCATAGGATCCAAGCCTATGGTTTGTAAGATCCTGTCAGTATCCATTTTATAAAATTCCTCAAACTCAGTAATGAACTCAACAAACTACCAAATCCAGTTCCAGCTAGCATCATATATCTCATTGCAATTCAGGGCATACAGTGTGGATCAAAAAATCCATAATATGAGGCTAGGGACATATAGTGAAGATTTCTATACAAACTCAAAGGGGGGTTTGCAGAAAAATCTAAAATTTAAAAATAAATAAATCATTGGGGATTAAAATGCCCTAAAATTACAAAAAAACAACTATAGGGCTGCGATCATACGCACAATTAGCCCCAACACAGGCGTGAGTGCTGGGCTCATTTAAAATGTGTGATCAGACACAAGGATCTGGGAAGCATCCTACAGCTGGCAGCAACCTGTGTCCGCAGAAGCAGAGTAAAAAGGCATCAGGGAAAGTCTGGTAGCAAACGGGTTGCTACGGGCCACAGGCAAACTTCCCACTGTTTGATCACTCCACCGCACTCTCATGGCATCGGGATGGACTGATCAGGCCATCCCAACTCCGTGCCGTTGTTTTCCCCCCTTCTCAGTATGTGCATCATAACACACTCCATAGGAAGCCCTCAGGGTGTGAATCATCAATCCCTTGTTTAAGCACATCGGAAACAAATGGCGACCCCCAACCCCGACTCACCTGCGGTTGCATCTGATTACGCAGTGGCGGGCTGTGCCCACAGCTTCAAAAGACTGTGTGATTGTGCAACTGTGGGTCAACTTCCACTGCAGGAAATAGCCTCTCCACCCCACCCCGCTTTATTTTGTATGTGTGACCGCAACCGAGGTTTAAGAAAAGAATGCCCACTGAGCTCTCAATGGCCATTTTGGAGAATGTTAGGCAAGCAAAAAAATATTGTCATGCCTTTTAAGACCTGGTTTCTGCAAAGTAGTAGGGGTTGCACTTGCTACCAAGGAATGGGAAGATGAGTGGGGAAGGGAATACAAGGGAAAATCACATGCCCCTGCAAGTCCTTTTGTGTTCTGTGCTTTTTCAAATATATATTTCATTCCAGTTTGGTATGGTGGTTAGGAGCGTGGACTCTAATCTGGGAGTTACACATGCACTTACAAGTTCTCTCGGAGCTGTTCTCTCAAGGACAGTTCTTGCGCACATGCGCAAATTGCCAAAACAGCCCTATCACGAGCTCCGGAGGCCGGCCCACGTGGGGCCACTCCGCAGCAGTCTGAACACTCCGTATCGGCACCATTGCGCAATACACCGGCCGGTGTGAACGGCCAGCCCCGGGGAGTTTTTCCCCCGCAGCAGTTTCCTCCGCATTCATCTCGCTCCAGATTGCCAGTCTGTCCTCAGCCATATACACAAAAATGTATATGGAGGTTCTACCTTGTAACCATCTATAATCTCTTCATAAGAAATGTCATCAGTCAAGAGATAATAAAAAGCAGTTTGTAGAGAGAAAAGGATAGCTCTACATTGTGTGTGAAGAAGGCAAACATTCTGCTTGTAAATGGAGAATGAGAGCAACCATATTCTTTAATAGTTTATTTAAATAGATTTCAAAATAAAGAGGTTTTCAGAAAGCGGCCAAAAAAAGTCTTGACAGTCTTTTCCTTTTCTAGGCGGCTAGTTAACAGTAATCCCAGCAGTGGAAATACGGATGGCCATCAGAAACAATGCTGAGTCTTGTTGACAACAGCAGATGTATCCCAGATGAAAGCTGCTAAATTAAACCATCAGGTCTCCACCGCCTTGTCAGATAGCAAGTTAATTTTCACAGCTAAAACCAGTAGAGCATGTCACTTGTTTTTTACAAGGTAGTTCATTACAAAAATTGGACATATCTGCACACTGACAAGGACTGGGAAAACAGAGGTTTCTATTTAATAACACATGTGGAGTCTCTAGTTGTTTACAAAACTGAGTGGGTGGGTTCATCAAATACATCAGGCCTTCCCTTAAGTCTAATTCCTGTTTACAGATGAGGGTAGGGGGAAACGCATTGGTTGAAAGCCATGAAGCACAAATGTTAAAAAGGTGCGGGGGGGAGCCATCTTGGAACAGTTCTGTAACTTGTTTGCAAGGATTTACTCATTTCCAAAACTGTCTCTCTTTTTTCTTGATTATCAAAGGTTGGAATGGTTTCTGCCTTCCACTTTGGCACTCTTTTGAATTTCTTGTCCTTGGGAGATGCCTAATCAGTTGCAGATTTATTCCAAGGTGGTTGAAGGATTTAGTTTGTGTCTCCTGGTAGTTAAGAGTTTGGAAAGGGATAATTCAGTGAGAAAAGGGTAAACCAAGAGTCCATTGTGTCAGATGTTATGGGAGGGTCTGCCTCCTATATGTTAAAGGAGGCCTGTTCTCAAGTTCAGAAAAAGGCCTGGCCATTCCAGTAGGTAGTTAAAAATTGTACTATTTGGGTTCCAGATCAACAAATCATGCACATCATTTTTGACACTCGTTAGGACAACCACTTTGCCAAAAATACTTAGAAGATTAAAAAAAAAGATAGGTTTGGTGCCAAATAAAATGACCCAGATGGTGCAGAAAGATTGAGAATTGGCTACTATTTAACCAGAGATGTTTGATTATCCTCCAATTTAGTTCACACTCCATCTCTAAGTTGCAATAAGGCATGCTGTGAACTTCAATACAAAAATCAACCACAGAATTTAATTTTTAAATTTCCACTCTTATACCATTACACTCTTTCTACCATTACGCAACATCCCTGGTGTCATAATGTAGCATTAGTCTATTCAATCTGGGAAAAAATGGAGGAAGTACACTTTCACCTACATCATTAAACAGAAGGGGAAACAGATTAATGATCATAAGGAGCACACACTGAAAGCACAAATAGACACCTAAACAGTAAGTCTCCATTCAAAAGGAAAATGTCTTCTAACTATATACCATTTGGCAGATTGGGGGAGATGAAAAAGCCCAGTAATCTATGACTAATAATACTTCTCCCTTTGTGTACTTACTTTGGGGAAGCATATCTCCTCAATGTTTTTGTTTTCATTTGAGCCAACTAGCACTATTACGCCATGACAACAGCACTATGTCTAATGGCAAAAACAGTGTGATGGTGTAATAGCACCAATTTTATTTTTTATTTTTAAATCATGACCATGGCAAGCAGTTTAAACAGAGGCTGACACCTGGCAGTATGGGTTCCAACATGTGGAGAAAGCAGAGTAACCACATGAATGAACGCATCCATTCCCCCCCCCCCAACAAATTTGAATAGCTAACCAAACAACTGGCTCCTTGTTTTCAACTAGCAAGCACAATGTGAGCCAACTGGCAAAAGCCCCATCATCTCTAGCTGAAATCAGCACAGCTGAACATTTGACATACTGTTTACCGGTACTTGAAGTCTGAATATTTCCAATTGTCCTAAAAAGATGGGTTGCTTATGCACCATCTTAATCTGTTTTCTACAGCTGCTACCCCCCCACACATAACTTGCAGACTTGAAAGGTCTCCTTCTTCTTCTCTCTTGTGGCTAGCTGATTTGGTTTAATTAATGGCAAAGCAAGTGAACTATCTGAATCTTGATTGCTTGTGTGGGTACCCACACTAGCTCATGGGAGTTGCAATTACCTAGAAGGGAAGAGATCTTTCATTCCTTGGCCAACTGCATAACTTTTGTATTGCATCAAGAGCGTTTCTCATTAACTGCCTTAACATGCTCTTTATTTTCATCTTTTTTTTTTAAAAAAAAAGGAAGGCCATCATTCATGAAGAATACCCAAAGCCTTGTCTAATGGCATGGGTGGGTGTGTTCTATTGCTTAACATACAATCCAATTTAAATTCAGGTGATCCAGTGAGGGTCTTGACTCATGCTAAAATTAGCAGTTCAATCACAATGAGTGCTTCCACACACACTAAATATTGAACTTTCAATCAACTTTGCAACAGGATTTTACTGTGTGAAATGGCAAAATCCGCTTGCAAACCGTCGCTGAAGTGGATTGAAATGGCATTATTTAGTATGTGTGAAAGCACTCACTAAGTTTGAATAAAATAATGTTTCTGCAGAGGTTTGCAGCATCCCTCTCTTTAACTCAGGATGATAGCCAACTACTCCATTCAGCTGTATGGAACATTTCTTTAGCACAAGCAGTCTCTTCCAGCATAAGAATGCTCTCCTGCTAATGAATCAGGAAGTCCCCATATCAAAGCCCAACTCTGCCATGAACTCACTACTATACAAGCTACTGTTTCCTGTAAACCAATGTTAGGGTTAAGGTTCTGCTGGATCAGACCAATAGTCCATCTAGTCCAGCATCCTGTCTCACACAGTGGCCAACCAGTTCCTCTGGACGGTCAACAACAGGGCATAGAGGCTGAGGCCTTTCCCTGATGTTGCTTCCTGGCTCTGGGATTCAGAGGTTTAGTGCCTTTGAATGCGGAGGTTCCCCTCAATCACCATGCCTAGTAGCCATTGATAGATCTATCCTCCATGAATCTATCTAATTCCCTTTTAAAGCTGTTTATTCCTGTGGCCATCACTACATCCCCTGGCAGCAAATTCCACATTTTAATCACTCTCTGTATTTCCTTTTGTCTGTCCTAAACCTATTGCCCATCAATTTCATTGGATGCCCTCAAGTTCTAGTGTTTTGGGAGAGGGAGAAAAAGTTCTCTTTGTCAATTCTCTCTACCCTATGCATAATTTTATAAATCTCTATCATGTCCTCCCTTAGTTGTCTCTTTTCTAAACTGAAAAGTCCCAGATTCTTCAGTCTTTCCTCATGGGGAAGGTGCTCTAACCCCCTAATCATCTTGATTGCCCTCCTCTGTACTTTTTCCAGCTCTGCAATGTCCTTTTGGAGACATGGTGACCAGAACTATATCTTTTTTTCTCAAATGAGGCCACACCATAGGGGCATTACAATATCTGCCATTTTATTCTCAATCACTTCCCTAATAATCCCTGACATAATTTGCCTTTTTCACCACTGCAGCACACTGGGCTGACAGTTTCATTGAGCTATCCACCACAACACCCTGCAAAGCATCCATTTTTTCCCAGGGGAACTGATCTCTGTAGTCTGGAGATGAGTTGTAGTCTGGAGATGAGCAGGGAATCTCAGGTCTCACCTGGAGTCTGGCATCCCTAACCAATGTTCTTCAGCATCAGCCTTTCCCTAATCCTAAGAGATAATAACAGAAGTGAGCTGCTATATAAACATTAGAACAAAAAAACTCAGATTGGATCTAACCAGTTTTTTTCTACTGGTGAGAAAGCCTTTGATAACCAAACAGGCTATTTTGGGGATCATGGAACCTGCATAGGAAAAAACTATATGGAACTAGGCTGTAACAATGAGGGAAGTTGGCTAAAAATGAGCAAAAAACCTGGCTAGATCCAACTCAAAGCATGTAAAGTGCTGCAAACGTTCTAGAGCTCTGTACAAATGCTCACAGGTGTATTTACAGTAGGGATGGGCATGAACCATCTGACAAACCAAAGTTTGTCACAAATTTGGGCCTGTTTGGGGTTTGCAAACCCAAGTTCATGAACTGAAGAACCAGAACAAACTACCACAATTTTTAGGTGCAATTTGTGGTGACTTGTGGCTCAGAGCCATTCAGACAATCCCTGCTTTCTGTTTCCTGCAGCTTTCCACAAGAAGCAGAGATAAGTTTAAATGGTCCTGATTTCTGCTCCCTGGAAAAAGGCACAGGGAGCAGAAAGCAGAGTTTAAATAGAAAGGGTGAAGTCCTTTCCAAAGAGATTTTCCCTCATTTCCTTTCTGTTGGCAGTGGCTCCCTGAAGCCAACAGAAAGAAAGAGGGGGAAGATCTTACTTCATAGGAGTTCTTACCTCCCTCCTTTCTGCTGGTGACAGAAGAAGTGGAGGGGAGAACTCCCCCCTTTCTGATGGCTAGGGCTTGCCACCATGGACCCCAAACCAAACTGTCTTTTCTTGGTCTGTGCCCATCCCTAATTTACAGTTCACATGCATCAGAAGAACCTTTTTTTTCCAGCACACTCAGTTTTGAACATTGGAAACAGAAAAGAACATGCATCAAAAAAAGGGGGGGGAGAGAATATTTCCTTTCTTTTAAACAATTTTCATGTGATCAGTGAAAAACAAAATGTCCATAATCCATGACTTTGGGAGTGGACCCTTAGTGCTTCCACTGAGACCTCTCACCATTTATTTCTTCACCATTACGCTTTCCAGATAAAAGAGCTGGCTTATTGTTGAGCAGGGAAACTTTCCTTTCAAGCACCTCTGGCAAACCTCAGCTCCTCTAGTTTATTATAGCAGGTTACAATACCATACACTCACTGCACAATTAAAAAAGGAGTAGATTTCATATGGTACAATTTAAGGAGTGATGATATGCAAACTATAATTATACCTACATTTATTCCATGTCATAAAACTTAAAATTCTGCACAAAGAAAAAGTGAATTATGTGATCTTTAAAATATTCAGTCGGTGGAGTTTATTCGATATTTCCCCCCTATTTTGAATAATTTGTTCTGGTTTTGTTAGACAGGAAAACTGAAGCTCCAGCCCCAGTCCATGAAAGTTACTTCTCTGGCTTTTGGGTAAACCTATGTACAAAAGGATTAGAAACAGAACATTTCACATAACATCTGATTATGGATGATAAGTTTAGAACAATAAATCCCTAGGCCTAAATTGCCAGACTGCATGCATGCTCTACACTCTCCCGTGTTATCACTGATAATGGAATGGTCATGACTGCAGATGGTGGTAACAGCTTTGAAATGGGTTACATTTCATTTTGATGTGCTCATTATAGCACAAGGCAAAGGTACATTTATTTTTCCTGTGTTCATGACACTCTTTGCATTTCTATTAAAAGAAAAAGTTAGTGTTAGATAATATTTCTGTTTTTCATATAATTCCTTTAACAAATACATTAGCTAAGCACCCACAATGCAAGTACCTTTATCCTAATTCAGAAAATATGTATGTGAAAATAATTTGGTACAATTTTTGATTTTGTTTCTCAAAATATTTTTCTGTCAAGACACCTCAAATTCCATCATCAGCTCCCTGCGCTTGGCACTCAACTGTATCACACCATTATACACGCAACATGCTCATCCTCCAAACTGGAACTGCTTCTACATGGTGCAATCTCACACCACTGGGTACTGTGAATGAGTAAGATAAAGGTAAAGGTAAAGGTTTCCCTTGCTCGAAAGCCAGTCGAATACAACTCTAGATGGGTACTGCAACTCAACTGTGGACCCAATTACTTGGGAGTCCCTCTCCTTCAAAGGCAACATGGAGATGGGAAAGACCCACACAACCCTGTCCACATGACCAGGAATGTGGAATTATGCCATAGAGTTGCAGCACCCATGTGGCTTTACATGTGTAGAGGACCTAATATTCATGCTAAAGTGCCATTGGGACAGAATGCAGAATAAGCTGAATACTATCCAGGATACACTCAGATATAAATCATTCCAGAGACATCTGGAGCAGACATAACCATGACATTTTAAAACCTTGTTTTCTGGTGGTATTCAGCAGCAGCATCAACTGTTCTTTTATAGTAAGAGTGAAGATTAATAGAGATGTCAGATGGGCTGAGCCAGCATTTCTAGAGAAAGCATTACCCATTCTGTGGGTGGGGTGAATCTCAGTGTAGCAGAAACTGTCAATGCAGCTGGAATAAAAGGTCACTTATAAAGAAAAATTATTGAAGTGTCAAGTTACTATTCCTTTGTATTTTACATAACCAATAGTGGATTAACCCTCAATGATTTATGTTTGAATGGATTGACTTGACAGTGAAAGAGACAGCAACCAATTACCCCCCAACCAAAAAAGAACAATACTTAGAAAACAGATTATAGTGGAAAGGAATGCTCTGCTAGTGCTTTTCAAGAATGAGTAAAGTTTTTAACCTTCTCAGTAGACTAATTTTTCAGCTCTACCCATTCATATTTATGAATTCCCTTTTTTAAGCAACACAGAAATGTGTAACAACCTGTAATTATTGAGCCTTATAAGACTTGGTGTTGTATTACTAAATGTTTTCTTTCTTCCAGGCACCATAGATGGCATATTTTGGGCCTACCATCTCTGTAGTCTTGACACATTAATTAAGTTCCAGTGTGGAGTGCTGGTTCAATAGATGTCAAAGGTAGTTTGCTTTGATTGGACAATCACTTCAGTTTTTCAGCATAGTATAGACAGCTCCTTTGCCATATACCTAATGGTATGGTGTGAAAAATAATTACTTGGAAAATGTAATTTCAGGAAAAGAAGATGACCCAACGTCAGATGGTTTGACTCGTCAAAGGCAGCCACAGCCCTCAAGACCTGAGCACAACTATTAACTATAGGATGTTTTGGAGGTCATTAATTCATAGGGTCGCTATAAGTCGGAAGTGACTTGATGGCACTTCACACACACACACACACACACACACACACACACACACACACACACACACACAGAGTGCCAGTACCTTCATTTTGAGCAATCTGAGACCTACTTTACCTGCTTAAAATTTCTTCCAAGTGTTCTGCCACACAATGAATATAAGAAACAATTATTACATAAAATTAGCCTATTGGGAAAAACTAATTTCCTAAGTTAAGAACATGGGAAAATACAACCAAATACAGCCTTTCCATTTATTGTTTTAATTCATTAAAATAGTGAGGAACAAGAAGAACTAAGAGCCATGACAGCCATAAAATAAGCAACACCATAATAAAAAAGCAATTGTAACAAAATCAAAGGACAATATCCGGAAACTCAGCAGCAAAACAAAGAGGCCTCAGTAATAGTAGCCACAAAGCAGCAACATGGACAATTCAAAAAAATCCAGAAAAGGCATGGAAAAATCAATAAGCTGGGTGATGAGCAAATTGCTGTGGAAAGGAAGTCCTACTGCTAAGGTGTCACAGCCCAAAAGACCCTGTCCATGGTAGCCACTCTTTTACTCCTGGAGAATGGAGGACATGAAGCAGGGCCTCAGTGGAAGCTCTTAACTGACAGGTAGGTTTGTATGGCAACTGGTTATCCATCATGTACTCTGGTCATAGACTGTTTAGGTCTTTAGATATAAACATTGGAAATGGTGTCCAAAATTGGGAGATAATGCAGGCCTTCCATATTTATCAAGATATGAATACTAAAGATCAACCACCTAGCAATTTTTCTTCTGCCTTTTGAAGAAACTGGAGAGTAGGGAAGAACCACAGAGAGTGCTTCCTAGTAGTCTAACTGTGAGACTTCTGCTCAAAGTAGTCAAGGATCAGATCTTTGTTGATGAAACACAGTTCTTTATTTCCAATCTCTACATTGGTACAGCTTCTCGGATTATTGTCAGAGATAACACATATGACAGAAGCAGGTCTATTATACCTTTCTAGGCAGTTTGAAATACCCATAGGTAGCCAATCACTACAGGGGAAAAACGGCGGGCAAAAAGGGGCTCTGGCCGTTTGCTTCCCACAGGAAAGAAAGTGAGGTGTCAAGTTGTAAATTTCCCTTCCCAAACCAGACCCCTCAGATGTTACCATTTCACATAACAATCAATGGCCTCGAGGCTTTCGCACGTTGATAAGAGATGAGACTCGTCCTCCCTTGGAGTCCCAGCCGGGACGAAAGGAATGCGGAGGCAGGAGTGTGAGAGGCCCATTGTTCCCATACTTTGAAGTTGTCATCCTCCCGCTCTGACAGTTACACAAACCAGGCCTGGTCAGGGTCATAAACCTGGGGTCACATATTCTACATACATACTGGCCAAAGCAAAGGTTTACCTAAGGGAGGGGCAAATACATGGCAGGTGTCAAAGAAGCATCTATCAGACATACATGGCAATATGAATATAGTATAGCATACAGACATGACAGTAAGCAGCATAGCAATGAAACAGAAGACATAGCTGTAAGCAATAGAAATACCTTGTCTGAATCAGCAGGGTATGATCAAAGCATGGATAACTGTGATCAAATGGCATTTCATAATCAATCCTCACAGCTGACATACAAATGAAGTCAGATAAAGGTACTACCTACTACAAAATGGACTTGAACCTTCACCTGAATACCCGAATGTAATAGCATCCCAAACCGTTACATGCATTTAATAGCTTTGCATTTCTTTCTTCAAAGGGACAGTACAACCCCATCCAAACAGGCTAAATCCTCAGTCTCTGATTAGCCATACTATTAACCAACAGCACATTAGTCTTATCTGGACTGAATTTCAGTTTTCTGGTCATCATCCTACCCACCCCTGTCTCTAGATAGTCATTCAAGACATTCCCTACCTCAGCTGACTCAGTTGAAAAGTAGAAGCAGAACTGGGTGTTATTAGCAGCCATTACCAGATAATCTATCCTGGTAGATGTTAAGTAAAATGGGTGATTATAGAATCTTGCATTACTCCATAGTACCAGTGCCAGAGATTAACAGCAATCCCTTTTCTCTTCTTCAGCTCCTTTCTGTGTTACATGCCCTGAAGCTTCCTCCTGTGTTTCTTCACCCCACCATCCAGAGGCTGTCCATAGTCCTTGGAAACCACTTAATTAGGACCCCTACTGGTTGCTTCTTTCTTTTGTTCTCAGATTTCCACAGATCCAGTGAGTAGCAAGGAGACAAGACGGGGGAGGGGAATCTTCCTTCTAAGTTATCATAAACTTAGTAGTAACCCTCCTCAGCTTTTGCTTATTTCCTTGAAGTGTGTAGAAGCGCTTGCTGCCTTAGATGTGGCTTTTGTTAACAGTGTAACCATTCATATAATGGGAGAATGCATCAGACTGATAGCATGGTCATTTTAATGTTATCCATTTCCTTAGTGTACCAGTTCTCAGCTCAGTTCTACATATTCAGTTAGAATTACCTTGATTTTTAACTCAACAGAACTTACACTCAAGTAAGTGTTCATAGAGTTAGAGTCTTACTGGTTGATCCACCACAATTCCTTGCAATTCTAAGGTGGTCTGGACAACATCATTGGCAAATTTTGTTGCCTGCTATAAAGAAGTAGTTCGTGAGTTAGATGTGACTTGTGCAACATAGTATGGTCATTTGTATCATGAGAGAATGCATCACTCTGATGCATTACATTCTCTCGCATGATATTGACTTCCTTACGGTAAGCCGGTTGTTCAGGGACCTATCAGAGCTGATGGATACATTTCTCTGATATGCCTCTGAAAATATTTCATAGAACTATGACAAAAAAATTGCTGAAGTCAAGGTCCACTATATCCACAGCAGGTCCTCATTTGGTCCCCAAACCAGAATGAGCATTGATCATACACACTCAAGAAACTCCTGAGGACAGCTTTCCCTGCCCCCTCCCAGCATTTTCCTGAACATGTTTAATTTGTCATCTTATATATACATCACAAATACACATTCCCAGTTATCCATGCCCTGGTGAAGCACCTTTCTATTGGTAGATGGCGACATGAAAAATGGAAAGGATCTGCACATGGCAAATAAGTCATGAGTGGGGAGTCTCCCTAGGACAGAAAAATAAGTCGGCCCCCACAAGCCCGGAGGAGTCATGAATCAGCCTTGCAAAAACATGCTTGTCCTTCTCTTCTGCTTCTGCTTCCATCATTTGTTTTCCCCTCCCATTGTTTGGATCAAAGAAGGCAGCCCCTGAGGATGGTGCATGAGTGATTGGCAACCGGCATTAGGCAAAGGTCAGTGCTAATTATGGTGTCTTATTTGCATGAGAAGTTTTGAAAGATGGAGACTAAACTGTCAATGGCATTTGCTGCCAACAAATTACTTGGCTGACAGGACAATGTCACTGCTCATCAATGCTGATCTAGTATAAGCTGGTACTTGAGCAATTAAGGAAAATAGAAATGGGGCCGCAGAGAGTTACCTTTCAGTGAGTAATTACTATAGGTGTCAACAAGCTTGGAGAAAAGAGATATATTTACTATATACATGAATCAAGGTTATAAATAATTGGAGAGTTGCTTAGGATAATCACCTATGTCTCTGGCTCACTAATTTTCCTGTCTCTACCTTCCGTTTTCTTAAATCTTCCACCCTGATTATTCCTATTCAGGAAGGGATGAGTAATATATGATGATTAGTCCCTGCAGACTAGACAAAACATGAATAATTTCTTTATTAATTGAGCCATATGAATTGATAGACAGAGAGTAGGTTTTATTATTTGCATACCAAACTATCCCATAATGATCTAGAATTTGAGGTTCTGAAATATTTGTGTAGCAGCTTCACTTCCTGGCAGACAGTGATCACAAGGTCAGCACAGGGAGGCTCAGTCAACCCCTGTGACCTCAGCTAAAGTCAGCCCACAGTAAGTATGCTAATACTGGTGGGAAAAGGAATAGATGCTAGCCCCCTCAGGTGATCCAAACATGTTAGAATCACTCCGGAGAGGGATGCTCAGAGTCA
Source organism: Lepidodactylus listeri (assembly GCA_029233225.1). Taxonomy (NCBI): domain Eukaryota; kingdom Metazoa; phylum Chordata; class Lepidosauria; order Squamata; family Gekkonidae; genus Lepidodactylus; species Lepidodactylus listeri. The sequence continues at coordinate 132,022,507 of JARCFY010000001.1, read as the reverse complement.
CTGGCCCCATTCCCTGGTCTCTGTACACACAACCTATATCCAGGGACAGAACAGGAGACCAAAACAACCCCAGAAAAAAGGCTCCATTCCCCCCTGCTGCCACTCCGCCATACTTCACCTGGTGAAGAGCAGACTGGAGGTAGTATCACCATTCTCCTCACTAGCCACAGCACTCCTGGGATGCTAAAGGACTCTGTCGTTATTGTGTTCCCCTTTGATAGTTATAGCACAGCGGGGGGTGGGGGGAGGCTCTTGGCCAGGTGACCCTAGAGCAGTAGCCCATTGGGGCTGCATCCAGTAAAGTAAGCAGCCAATCAGACGCTGCCTACATTAGGCACCAGATTGACTATTGTACCTATTTCATTTTCCCTTCAGGACCAATTATTCAGGTCAAGGTGTATGAGAAGAAACAGGAAATGGTATACACAAAAGTTAAATGTCCTCACCCAGCCCTGATTAAATCTGGGACCACTCCAGACAGGCCATTTTATGAAATCTCACTACACATTTCCCACTGTTGCCTAATTGTGGTCTGAGTGGCTATTGTTATAAACAATCTTAGTCTGTAAGTGTGACTGTTGACCTATGTTGATTATATTTCCAATTTGCTATCATTATTCTGAAGTATAAAAAAATGCACCAAAATGCTCTTGACATTGCTGCTGTTCTGCAATTTTATCTTTAACAGATCCAGGAATAGACCTGTGAACTTTTCATAACTGTTCCCTTCTGCTGAAATCTCTTTGCTTCCACTAGTAAAAAGGGTATGCTGCTGTTTAGATAAAAAGTTGCCAAATAATGTGTTAAGAGACTTGTCATAAAACACACATAAGGCTGGCCCTGCCAAATGAACAGATTCTAATGAAGAACAAACACTTTAAGTAAAACTGGTAACTAGTAGCAGCAGATTCAGTGTAACCAGTTGCTACATGAAGAATAACTTATACCTAAAATTCCTTAATTTAAATTTTTAAAGTGACATTGCACTTAAAATAGTTACTGCAAAGTCATGTGACTCCCAATTAGAATACAAAATTATTAAAAGTGCATAAAACAACTTATAAAAAGCTATCAGGTCCATTCTGTTATTTAATTGGGTGTGTGTGTTAAAGTTTAGATCCAAAAACTCTAATGCTTTAAAAGTGCTTGCTCTGCATTTAGAAGTTTTAGTGAAGAAGTATGAAAAGGTTCCAAAAGGAAAAAAAGTCTAATGCTCTTTGTTTCTATCCTGAAAAATGTTCACTAAAGGTTTACTACATGGGCCCAGTTCTAATTTGGCTTTTATGTCCTAAAATTCTCACCTGGAGAGCTCTAGTGTCCTGCCCCACATTTATTGTCTTACATGGACTGATATGTGGATTACTTGGCTCAAATTTCAATTTTGAAATTCTTTTAAATGGTATTGTCTACTGGCCTGACAAAATCCTTGATCTCAAAAGACTGAACACAACATAAACAATGACCACGCCTATAATGTGATTTTGTCCACAGGTTCCAAGATATCCAAGTGGACCAATTTGTCCATAAAGTGGACTTCTCTAAAAATCCCACACAAGGCAGAATTTCACAACCCGATGTATCTCACACTGGGTACCACATCTTTGTACATAGCATGTTTTACCTTATATGACAAGGAATAAAATTCCATCACCCATACAACAAGCTGTGAAGAATTTGTTGCTTACCCTTAAACACCTCAGATCTTGAAATCTCATTAGCTCTGTTTCTTAAACGAAATATAACCCTCTTGAGGAACCCCCAGTGAGAAAGTTCTATAACAAGCAAGTCAGCCAGTGTATCATAATCCTTGCTAGATGTACAGTTGCTTTACAAATGTAAGAACTGGCTGAAGATTAAGTGCTCCTTAAGATGCTTAGCCCTACCCCCTAGAGTCAGAGCAAGAGCAAGAGAAACCTTTACCTTTTGAGCAAGAGAAACCTTTACCTTTTTTAAGATGTGAAGGATGATGAACCAATTAGATTTTGTCTGTAGATTTAGAGTACATCCTGAACTCTATATGATTATTTACCTTATATAACATGTAATCTTTTTTAAAAGGGAAGAGGGACACAGTCATGAGTTGAAAACTGAATGTGGAAACTGGTAGAATTTTCCCATATACAAAAATATGGTACCTGGTATTTTGATGAAAAAATTATGAAAATATCATCAGTATAATGTCTATAATACTTGAAACATTGGTGGAAATGAAACATAACTGGAGAGTCAGTTAGGCACATTAAAATATATAACAAGGTTAGTAAAGATTTTTCTTCACTCTGCTTGCAATCACAACATTTGGCTTTCTATATGAGAGCAAGTGTGGTATAGTGGTTAGAATGCCAGACTAGGATCTGGGAGACCAAGGTTCAGTTCTCCACTCTGCTGGGTGATCTTGGGCTAGATGCACTCTCAGCTTAACGTACTTCTATGGTGATCTTGACCTCTTCCTTCCCTTATGCACAAGATTTCCCCTTTTTCCTTCTTCTTTCTTGCTGAGCAGCCCCTATATTTATTTTCTTCTTATTTGTTTTCTTCTTATTATTTGTTTTCCAGTCACAGAGAGATATACTGTTCCATCCCAGGGAACTGACGGAAGAAACAAAATCACCTTGTTATATTCAGCTTTTGTAATGGCACATGAGAGGCTTTTGAAAGTTCAAAATAAACAACATTTTATTTAACTTACAGGAGAAAAGCTCAGGTGGAATCAGGTGTCGAATGTATGAGATAAACTGATAATAAAACTGAGGTAACTTTGTAATCACACTAACTCCACATAATTTGTTCAACCAATTTCCCAAAATCCTTCTATATACACAGACCATGGATCATTCCTCTTTTAAGAACTATCTCCCTTTTCACTGGGCAGGGATTACTTCTCTTAACTAGAAGCAATTTCTCTGTCTGGCTTGAATGGGGATCCTCTCTGTTCCTCTCACTCTTTTGCCTCCTTCCCAGTCCACAGTCAGTGCTTAACTGTCCCTTCTTCAACTGTCAGTTCCCAACTATCATTTCTTAACTGACTCTCTCCACAGAATTCTGTTTGAACACCCTGTTATTCAAACGTTCTCAGACTCCATTAGGCATTAACCCTTGACATTCTGTCACAACCTCATGGTTGTGAAAATAAAATACAGAAGAAGAACATGATGTAAGCCACTTTGGATCCCCATTAGGGAGAAAGATGGGGTATAAATTAAATAAATAAATACAGTTGTAGCCTGACTTTCTTTTTAAGCTGCATGAGAGAATGGTAGGGTTGGCAAATTTCCCATCAATAATTCTAGCTGTGCTGTTAACATGCTCTCACCAAGGGTTTACTTGGCATCTGTTTAGTTCTGCCCCATGAAAAACTATTCTTACTGATTCCTGCTGTTTAAAAAAAGAAGAAGAGTTGGTTTTTATACCCTGCTTTTCACTACTTGAAGGAGTCTCAGAGCAGCTTACAATTGCCTTCCCTTCCTCTCCCCACAACAGACACCCTGTGAGGTAGGTAGGGCTGAGAGAGCTCTGAAAGAACTGTGACTGACCCAAGGTCACCCAGCTGGCTTCATGTGGAGGAGTGGGGACTCAGACCCAGTTCTTCAGATTAGAATTCACAGCTCTTAACCACAACACAAAACACGAACCACCCAGTATTTCTCCCCAGTCTGTTAGCAACTCCAAAACCAAAGGAATGGCTTGTTCAGACATTCTCAATTTCCTCTCTCTGCTAACATGTGATTTTGAATCTGGGCTTCCATCTAACCTCTAAACTTCAGGCACTACATCAGACTTATTCTAAGCCAAGAGAAGTATTCATGTTTTTTCTACCCAGTCAACAGATGCTGCATAGTTCTATATTGGAGCATTTTGGCTAGCAATAACATTTGTTTGTCCTATCACTTGGGGTGGGGGTGGGGATGGAGAGCCCTGTATTCTACCTATGTCCTGTATTCTTACCTAGCTGCCAAAATCAGTGCAGCTGGCAGTACTGACTGGCTACTAGGGATGGGCACATACCAGGAAAATGTGGTTCGGTTCAGTTTGTGAACCACAAACTTTTAGGAGCTAAATAAATCAGTTTGGTTTATGAGGTTCGTGATATGATAGAATAGTACTCCTGGTGTGCTAGATACACCAAACTCAACGGGAATCTCTGGCTGACTCTCTCTACCTGCCCTCCTCATTAGGTAGTATTGGATTTACGGGATCCAAGTTATGGCCTCCCAAAGAAGGTACCCCATACTCTATTGTTTCCAATGGACTCCCAGAGAATCTCTGCAGTAGAAACTGAAGGTAGGAGGCATTTTACAAGCCCAGCAAAACCAGTGCCACTGTGGCAGTGCATCACTGTAGTAGCACATGAACTAACAACTTGGGTAAGAACATAAGCAGGGTTCTTTTTTTAGCAGGAACTCCTTTGCATATTAGGCGACACCCCCCTAATGTAGCCAATCCTCCAAGAGCTTACAGTAGCCCTTGTAAGAAGAGCTCTGTAAGCTCTTGGAGGATTGGCTACATTAGGGGTGTGTCACCCAATATGCAAAGGAGTTCCTGATAGAAAAAGAGCCCTGAACATAAGGGAAGCCAATGTTGGATCAGGCCAGTGGCCTATCCAGTCCAACACTCTGTCACACAGTGGCCAAAAACACCAGGTGCCCTCAGAAGGTCCAGCAGTGGGGGCAGGACACCAGAAGCCCTCCCATTGTTGCCCCCCATCAAGCACCAAGAATACAGAGCATCACCTGCCCCAGACCGAGAGTTCCTATCTATACTTTGTGGCTAATAGCCACTGATGGACCTCTGCTCCATATGTTTATCTAATTCCCTCTTGAAGCCGTCCATGCTTGTAGCCACCACCACCTCCTGTGGAATTCCACATGTTAATCACTCTTTGGGTGAAGAAGTACTTCCTTTTATCTGTTCTAACCTGACTGCTCAGCAATTTCATTGAGTGCTCACGAGTTCTTGTATTGTGAGAAAGGGAGAAAAGGACTTCTTTCTCTACCTGCTCTATCCCATGCATAATCTTATAAACCTCGATTGTCACCCCTCAGCTGTCATTTCTCCAAGCTAAAGAGCCCTAAATGCTTCAACCTTCTTTCATAGGGAAAGTGTTCCAACCCTTTTATCATTCTAGTTGCCCTTTTCTACACTTTTTCCAATGCTATAATATCTTTCTTGAGGTGTGGCAACCAGAATTGTATACAGTACTCCAAATGAGGTTGCACCATCAATTTATACAGGGGCATTATGATACTGGCTGATTTGATACTGGTAATTTCTATTATATAAAAGGAGCGATAATGCAGTGGAATATATCATGGCACATTAAACTCCCCTCCCCCAAATGCCCATGTTTTAATGCATATAATGACTTATGATCACATGCCTTACATCAAACATGTATGCAAATGAAAGGAATATACCATGGAGCAAGAAAGCATGCATTCATCATTTCTTAAGTTAAATCACAGAACACCCCCTGTAAAATCAGATAAGGGGTAGAATAGAATATAAGGCAGAGTCAACCCAAGGAACTATTGCAAAATGAAATGAGGGAAATCTATCTACCTCTGAACAGGGTACATATATATTAAATGTGTTACCCTAAATGCATTCTCTTTGAGGGGCTGATAATGGTAGGAAGGTACAGGTGCTGAACTGGATAGCCCAGGCTTGTCAGAAGCTAAGCAGGGTCAGCCATGACAAGTATTTGGATGGGGGACCTCCTGGGAATACCATGGTCATGATGTGGAAGCAGGCAATAGTGAACCACCTCTGAAAGGCTCTTGTCTTGAAAACCCTATGGGGTCGCCTCAAGTCAGCTGTGACTTGACAGCACTTTCCACCACTGCTGCTGCTATTATGCTGCTCATGATAAACCAATCTTAGACTGCTCATTCCTTGAAGTTCAACCTGCTCTAGTCTCAGCCTTGTGACAAACTTTTTCCTTTCCCAAATCAACATTAACCCACTTGACATTCTGAGCAGCATGATCAAATTATAGGATGAATAAATTAGTAATCCAAAAATAGATTTTTATCAGTTCCTCCTTGATGCTGATAGAGAGAAAAACAAACCTGCAAAAGGCTTTTGTTTCTGCCTGGGCCTGCCATTAAGTTCTTTTATATAGAAACCAAAGCCATGTCTGCATGTGAAGTATTATTTCAAGGCACTAGATTACCGAAGCTCTCATTTTTTTAAAAAAAACAACACACAATTTATCTGAATTCCTGAAAGGTTTACCATGGCTGATCTGTTTGTGTTTCATGCTTCACAGCAATAAAGGATGATTGTATGTTAGAACAGGTCCTTGACCCTTGGTTTCTGTTTTCTGATCACAGGGAATCTAATTGATTCAAATGATGTCAGTTCAGTTTTTGTTTTATATCAATAATATGATGGTGAGCAGTCAGATCCACCTGCTTCTATGATGGCAAAATATACCGCAGTGCAATGTTTGTTTTTAAAAAAATCACATCTTTGCTCCCTTAAAGTTATATTTGTACAGAGTAAAAGAAATCCATAATATTTGTACCCACAGATATGTTTATTAATAATAATAAAAAAAGTTGACAAGAGAAGGATTTAATAGGAATTACTGCCTCTTTATAATAGCTGTTCAGAAATTCTAAAGTATGTTATGTGGAATTCTTTTTTACTTCACTCCATCAGACTGAACTGTAAGGGTTCTTAAGTTACTTTTCTTGACAAAGCATTGATAAGGAGGTAAAAACAGGCCAGATGATCATAAGAACTTATTAACAATAGAAGGGATCAGAAGAAAGAGGTTTTTGGATCCAAAAATAGGGAAGCTTCTGAATTTTACATCTATGCCAGTCAACTGAAAAAACTTTGTTTTACTTTTTCTGTTCCCTTGTATGAACCCAGTATGTTAGTTTTCCTGGACAAAAATGGAGGGAGGAACAAAAAAACTCACAATGGCAACATATGAAAAATTCAATATTCCAACAAAGTACACCTTAACTAGGCTTTCTGAAGAGGCTGCATAGAAATTTTCTGAATAAATAACATCTTTAGCTGAGATCCAGAGTTAAACATATGTAAGTAGGCCATATTGGCCTACCAGGATGCAGAGCTATGAGCTTGCTGAGCGACGCAAGCACTGGCTCCAGTTTACCAATGGCTCTGTTTGCAGCCAGAGCCAGGAGGGAGCCCAGAAGATAGCTGCCACTGCTGCTATCCATGTGGCAATCCTGCAGGTTCATCCCAGCAGTTTCCAGGAGCTGCCCCCGGACTGGCTATCCAAGGTCGAGGACAGACTGGCAATCTGCCCTGGGAGAGCTCCGCTTGAGAAGTGGGGGAAGGGAGCCCGTTCAAACATCTGCAGCTGTCCCCCGGCAGCCTTCCACACTTACGCACTTTGAAGCCGGTTTCCTCTCACTGTAGAAGGACACCGGGCGAAACTGGTGTCCAGTGGCCGTCTTCCGCATGCCTCCCGCTTTCAGGCAGTGTGAACCGGAAGAAGGAGGGATTCAAGCGGAGGCAGTTGTGTGAACGTGCCGTTTCGGCAATTTGTGCATGAGTGCTCATACGCTCATGTGCACATACACACATTGCCAAAACAGCCCTGCCACAAGCTGTGGAGGCCGGCCCACTTGGGGCCGCTCTGCAGCAGTCTGAATGCTCTGTAACAGCATCCTTGTGCAATACACTGGCCAGTGTGAACGGCCAGCCCCGGGGAATTTTCCCCCCGCAGCTCTTGCCTCCGGATTCCCCCCGCAGCTCTTGCCTCCGGATTCCTCCCGCTCCAGATTGCCAGTCTGTCTTCGGCCCAAGTCATCCAGAGCCATCCCCAGGGATGGGGACAGTTTGGGGCAGGCTCATGACACAGGAGCCATGCCTGCCCACCCTGTGGCAATTTAAAGCACCACCATGGTGAGACCTTCCTCGTTGTTGACCTTCCCCCAACTTTTCTTTCTCGCCCCACTCTCTGACTCTGGGTGCTTAGTTTTTTCCCTCTTCGCTTCCGTGCGGGATTTACAAAAATACTACAAGGAGAACAGGAATCAGGAAGTTGTGGAGCATGATTCACAGGCTTTTGCTGACTCACAGCAGTCCTTCCGGTCATCATTGAGGCTCCATCTCCAGCCAGCGCAGCCCTGAACAGAAGCTGATCAGTGGCAAAGCAGCTGAACAGTGGAGACCTTTCTGCAGTGGTGCAGGTCTCCATTTTGGTTTAGGTGGCTAGTCACATCTTTCCAGCACTGGCTTGAGAGGCTCGTGTTCAAGTGATATTAAGGCAGATTGTACTGTACAGCAGGGCCAGTATTTTTCTCTCCGGGGTGGGTGGGTGTTCTTTAGTCTTGTATATTTGGTTTGCTTGTGTGGTTTGGGCAGCATCAGCAACCATTGTTGGCTTGAGCCCTTATTGCTGGGTTCGGTGGGAATTTGTGTGCATTTGCCACCCACATGTTTACTGCACATTCTCTTTAGCCCTATTGCCTGCGTAGGTTTTTTAAAACTCTGTACCTCAGGTGCCTCCATGCATTCTGTGTTTCACTTGGATCCTTGAAGTATAGTTCTTGTTTATCATTAACCCAGTTTGCCTGAAGTGATCGTATGTAGCATTTAGCCTCAATTTAAAAAGCAATTTTTAATACATAAAGGTTATCCTTGCTCAAAAGCCAGTCCAATCCGACTCTAGGGAGCAGTGCTCATCTCTGTTTCCAAGCCGAAGAGCCAATGCTATCTGAAGACTTCTCCATGGTCATGTGGGCAGCACTAGATGCCAAGGTGCATGGAATGCTGTTACATTCCCACCAAAATGGTACCTATTTATCTACTTGCCATTTCTTGCTTTTGAACTGCTAGGTTGGCAGGAGCTGGGAGCAGAGATGGGAGTTCACTCTGTCACACAGCACTTGGGTCTCAAACTGTCAAACTACTGATCTTCCAGTCTGCAGTTCAGCATCTTAACCACTGAACTACCATGGGGTAAGGTAGAAAAGCACCTCCTCTTCTGCCATGTTTTCTGGGTTTTAAGGGTCTGGAAAGCAGTTCTATAGCCAGTTACAGGGTTGCCAACTCTGGGTTGGGAAATACCTGTAGATTTGAGTGGTAGAGCCTGGGGAGGGCAAGGTTTGGGGTGGGGAGGGATCTCAGCAGGGTACAATGCCATAGAGTCCACTGCTCAAAGCAGCTGTTTTCTCCAGGAGAACTGGGTGGTGGGACCTTCAGCTTATCCAGCTTTCTTATCTTGGCATCCTCCTGGATTCCATTCAGGGCACATCTCACTTGCCAGACAAAAAACTATCTGCACTCAGGGCCCTTCTGCATCTGGTCAGCAATAAACAAAATGTACATTTAAAGAAATCCTGGTCGTCTTTGGATACCTCAACTTCTCTTGCAGGTGGTAACTCCTGAGTGCACCTCTTGTTCCCATCTAGTTATTTTTGTCTGAGCTTCTAGAGTATCATGAATGGCGGGGTGCCATGGCACCAGATAGGGTGGACTTGGCCAGAAAGAAGTTATGTAGGTTGTCTGTGAAACTCACTGAGTCTTGGGGTGGCCAGATCATTGACCACTGGGGCATTTCCTTCTGGAAAACTGCTCTATTCAGGGCAGATGGGGTTCACCATTCTGAGTGGGGTATAAACATTTGGCTCCACAGTATTTGAAACAATTTGGTTTGTTGGCTAGAAGCTTAGGAGCATTGGCAGGAGTGGAGGGAGTTCCCTCTTCTGCTCTTGTGGTGGGTTGGCATTGGGACAGATCCTTTTTTTTTGCAGCTGGCATGCGTGCCCACCTCCCCTGGGGACTCCCTTATGGGGTCTTGGGGTGGAGCCACCAGGTCACATGCCCAGTTTGGGGGCTATTGCCTGGCTGTCACCACCAGGTCACAAGGGAACTGTGCAGCAGTCAACACCTACATGGTCACCACAGAATTTTCACTCCATGATTTCCCCCCAGAAGGCAGGCTGGGGGGATGGGTTTATCAGGCAGCAGGTGGGATGCCTGATGTGGGATCTGGCCCCATGCTGTGCCAATGCTCCTTCACTTGTTTCTGATAAAAGCAGTGGCCAATTTTTCTCCACAAAAGTTGTAGTTATGTTTTTCTTCCATGTGCTCACTTTGCAAATCAGCCATGGACTTACAATAAGGAAACAGCCGCAGAAGTGGTTGAGGAGTCTACAGAAGTTCCATCATTCAGCCATATAACTAAAGAAGGTATGCCATTTTAGTGCATTTCCATACCTGCCAATACACATACTATTCAAAGTGTTTTTTAACTGCTGTCTGGCAATGTATGTCTGTGGGAAATGTGCATACAGGATGGAAAGCAAGAAAAAGAGATGTTAAAACTTTATGGGCAATATGTGTTTTGTGCTCCCATCACAGAAGCAGAAAAAGCAAACCTCACTGAAATCCATTCTATTTACTTATGAATAAATGTAGTTAGGTTCTCCTTTGTGAAAATGTTCTTAACATTTGCTGACTGTTGGAATACCAAGATCCTGAAACACTTCCTGTCACCACTGAACCAGTACTGATTGATTGATTGATTGATTGATTAAACTTCTATCCTGCCCTCTCGGCCAAGTATGATTTCAACAATAATCTTTACAGAAATATATTACATTAAAACTAGTACTGCATTTGACTATTTAATGAATAAAATTGGCTTATTTCTATATGTACAGTGTCATGGGACTTTTCGATAAATTTTAATTTTACAGATTAATTTAGTAATGACCATTCTAGCCACATTCATCTCTTTCATTGAGTCTGAACCCACATGGAAGAAAATGTTCATTTTCTAGATATAGTACAATAAGAATTAAGATTGTCCTGAACACTGACTCCATTCTAAAACATCTGTTCAGTAGTAGGGAAAGCATGAGAAACTATTTAACTATTAAGGAAACAAAAGCACCTTTCTGACTATAGGGACTAGTGAAATAATTTTTGTTCCACTATAAAAAGTCCAAGTGGTTGCAGCACAATCGATGGAAGTCTCTTCAGCCCATTTGATTAGCAAAAGGTTATTAAATAAACCAAATCTCACAAGAGTTTATCAGAATTAGCTAGTACCTCTAGTATTACTTGAAACTGGAAGAGAATTAATAGGATGCTTGTAGATAGTGAAACCCTGTTTGACTATATATAAGATAAAATCAGTATACCCCTGTAATTAGCATTGATTAGATTCCCCCCATCCTTTATCCAAGGCACTCAGGTCAGGATACATGGATCTCCTCTATTTTAGTCTCGCAACACAGCTGTGAAGCACGTTATGCAGAGACAGTGTATAAAAGTGACTGCCCATGGTAATGCCTAACTAATAAACCACACTGGGTCACAGTTACATTCAATGGACTATGCCATAGATTGTTCAGTGTCTCAGTGTAAAGGCAGATGACACTGGTTAGTGGTAGGGGCACAAACTTTATATGTAGAAAGGTTTATTCTGAGTATCTCCAGAGTAAACAGCTTCAGGTAGCAGCACTTGAAAAACCTCTGCCTGTCACTCCAGAGAGCCTCTAAGCAGTCAAAATATACTATACTGGTATATGTCTGTGTATGAAGCACATCAGAAATTTTAACTAAGACATTAATAACAGAGGTAATTTAGAACCCTGTTAGAAAAGTGAACTGTACAGCGCAAATGACAGCAGAAAGTCAGAGAACTAATGAAATAAATCAATCGGTAACGTTACAACAATTTGAACAAAATTGAAACAGAATAGCAATTCATAAAAAATAGGTTCTCATATGTTAAATTAATATATGGATCACCAGTTTAGCTCACGGACTTCTCTTTCATTTCATGAAAAAAAAAATCTCCATTTGGAATTTGTACAGGAAACTATTGGTGTGCTTCAGAATATAAGGACAGAATAGTTCATTAGCAGAAAAAAGCAGATTCCCAAACAACTGTATATTCATAATCACATATAAACCTACTGCTGCTAGAACAAAGGAGACTCTGACACTAATCAACATGCCAACCCTACTCAAACCATACATGACTTCCCATACATACCATAAACAGTATACAGAGTTGCACCTTAGCTATTCAGGCATTACTATGCCTGAATAATAAGCACAGAACCCATAATTTCTAAACATTTCACTTTTGAAAGATACCAGAGGTACATACGTAAGTGCCTTCCCTGAAGACTATTTTTCCCATGATTAATGTGTTAGCATTTGCTTTAATCTCTTGCCTTGTGCAGCAAAAAGACAAATAATGTTTATGTTAGAGTGGCCCCTCCTATCGATTCCCAAACAACGGCTTTTATGCACTATAGGCAGCTTGAATCGTGCTTAATTACTGAACTGGACATCTGCTTTCAATCTCACAGTTAACACACAAGGTTCTTCTTGTCTTGGTGCTTGCACAGTTGTCCTCTTTGTTTATTTATGGTTTGGTTTTTAAATTATATGTAAACATGCATAGAGACAACAAGGTTGTAATGTTTGAAGTCCCCCACACTGTAGTTAGCAGATAGGATGAAATCCCCATTTTCACTATTAATGTGGACATTCAGACTTGCCAGTAGAGACCTGTGGTTGTAACCTAACCAAACAAAACTCCCCACTGTTGGTGAAAATTAATCTTATTTATTATATTTGTAATTGCTTCACCTTTTCCTTGGGGATTGCGCTACCATGTGCTCCCTTCTGTATTCATCATTTCTAGCTAATGAGTTCAAGCCTTGACTGCTCTGTCAGCTGACAGAACAGAGATTTTCGATCCAGATAGTTATATTTCTATTCATTTCTCTCAGTTTTCTTTCCATCATTGTTCATTGTGAGCCTAAACAACATTTTCTAGAATTTATAAATAGATCGGATTTTTTAAAAATGATCCTTTGAATTAAAGATAGTGTTAAGCCACATACAGGGATATGTTCTCTGCATTTCCATAAAGGAGGAAGGCCATGATTGCCACAAGATCCATGTGCACAAAAAGTATAGTAGATTTTTGGAATGGCAATCAAATGCTTTGAGGCATCTGTTGTTCCTGGTACATAGTAGCAGCCTTTAGAGCAACTGACTTAAGTTCATGAGACCTTGCCCAATATGTAAGAAACAGAATAATAATAGCCTATCAAGAAATGGAATGAGACTTCCTATGGGTTTTTTTTTCCCCCTGAGGAAAGACCAGAAGTCTGAAACACTGAATACTACCTGGGAAAAGTGCTGGATATTTGTTTTGTATATTTATACTTTTGGAGTCTGCATTTGCTCTTTATGGATTTTGATGACTTCTTTATTCTCCCATGATGGATTTTGAATAGTTATTTCACATTAAATATATTGTTCACTGTATTGAAGTCTCCTTTTGTACATTTTTGCAGGATATTCAGCTCACAGTTGTTTTCTGTGGTTTTTGGCTTTCCTTACTGTGTGCTGTACTGTTTGTTTTTAATCAAATGTACTTTGACATAACTTTGACATAAATCATGAAACTGCAGTGAAGGAGTGGTTGACATGGCCCTACTGTGGCGCAGGAATATGGATCAGATTGAGTCTGAAGTCACATGACCTGTTGACTACTAAGAATTTCACTCAGCCAATATGTTCCGTTTCAGGAACTCTTCAGTAACAGTTTCTGTCAGGCATTTCACATAGAACCGTATTAGTACTGGTTCCCTAACGGAACATATTGGCCCTTTCACACAGAAACGTGCCTCTCCCATTGGGGAAGTGTTCCTGAGCTGGTTTACCTTGAAACCTCCTCCCAAGCATTCTTCAGTTCTTGTACCAGTCCTGTAGCGCTGTGGGGTGCTGTGTGAAATGCCCCAAAGTGCTGTGGGGTGCTGTGTGAAATGCCCTGAAGGGCTTCCTCCAATGACAAGTGTTTTCGTGCCTTTTTTGGCCCGTGTGGACGATCTCCGTGATTTTTTTAAAAAAGAGCCAATCCAAACTGAGTCTTAAAATGCCATGTGTGTGTGTGTGTGTGTGTGTGAGAGAGAGAGAGAGAGAGATCCTGGCTGAGTCTTAAAACAGTGTGTGTGGGGGGGGGGGGCGAAAAGAGGCTTGAAAAGAAAGCGGCAGTCTGAAATGGCAATCGGCTTCGAAGACGGCTGTAAAACGAAAGGGGAAGTGCTGTCTGAAATGGCCATCACAGTACCAGTTTATTCCAAGCCGGTTCAGTAATGTTTTTAAAGGTGTAGAGTGAAATTCCTCTATAACTAAGTATACTAATGGCTCATCTAAGATCGAAATCCCTTTATCTTCTAGCTGTTAGCAGCATTCTGTAATTAAAAGTAAGGTGTTTTATTGATGTTCTAATGATACAAATCAATCAAGAATAAAACCTAGATTAATCCACAGATTGGTTTATTGTGTCTTTATTTTGAAGGTACAGGTATGTATGTACCTGTGTGTGCATGCCTGTTTTACTGGATGAATGAATTTCCTCTGTGGCATTACTTTAATGTTCCAGAGCTTTATTCTATAAACAATTCCAGTTTAATTAGGGTAATTTCTAAAGTTCTGGAATGGGAACATGTGCTTTCAGTTCCTTAAATTCATTTGCATCTGGGAGGCTCAAACACCTGCCAGTTTGGCTCATAATTGTTTGCCTTGTGTACATGGAGCTGATAGTCTGATGATCTGTTTAAGTGTCTATCAAACTTTTCATAGCTGGTCAATGGGCTACTTAAGTATATTCCTTTCTTACCATGCAGTACAGCACAATTAACTTTTTATGCATATGCATTCTTACACAGTCTGCCTGTTTTACTACCCACGACCTTTGCAACATAACTGCCCTACTCAGCAGGCAATTGTTTAAATCAACAACTATATCATCCACAAATCATATATCTGTCATAAATAAATGCTGAGTTTTAATACAATCCTACTCTTTGGGGTTCATCTAACTAGCCCCTAGTGATACCAGTGTCACCAATGTGCAACATATGTGCACATGCAAGTTTGCGAACAGCATTTTGAGCTTGAGGTACTCATGGACCCAGCTTTGATGCTTGAAAAGCAGGTTGGAATAGTTGCCAAGATGGCCTTCTATTGGCAGTTTTGGTTTGCCAACCCTCTCTTTTCTTAAACTCAGCAGATGTGGCCACACTGATCCTGCTTGTGTTACCTCATAGTCTGATTACTATAATGAGGTCTACATTGGGTTGCCCTTGAAGAGAACTTGGAAACTGTGCCTGGTTCAGAATTCAAAAGCCCAATTATTGCCAGGGCTAGCAGATCTTACCCATCTTAAAACAGCCACATCGGTTGCTAGTTTATTTCCCAAGTTCAATTCAAGGTGATTTTTACAGCCCTTCACAGCCTAAGACACCCATACCTCAAAGACTGTCTCCTCCCAAATGTGAACCAAGTATGGTCTTCAGGCTGCCACCTGTTGGCTTCTCCCCCACTTAAGGTGGCCTGCCTGTTTCTTTTCCATTGTAGCTCCTACTATGTGGAACAGGGTCCCTGAGAAAGTGAGGGTAGTAAAATCGTTAGAATCTTCAGGAGCTGCTGCAAGGCCATTTTATTCCCCAGGGCTTTTTACGCCAAGGTGTAAAATATAGGAAATAAATATTTTACTTAATAAATTAAAAAATGGAAGTATTGTGGTACTAATTAATTATACTGGGGGGAGGATCTTGCTAAACATCATAATATGGATTGATATTTTTATAATACAAGCAGGAGACCTACAAAAACTGCAAAGATGAAGGGACAGCATCTCATTTTTTTCTTCCCTGCTTTCCCTCTTTCCCTTTCCTAAAAGTCCTCAAAATCTGTCCCCTTTTCCTGCTTCCTTTTCTCTTTCCCAGCCTCCAGCCAATTTACCTTTCTCTACTTCCTATGTCTTCAACTCTACCTCTCATGTCTTCCTCCTTTCCTTCTCCTGGCAGCGTCTCTCTGGGAAAGTCTGGTCCAATTGTGCAGTGCCAGTCACAAGGCTGGGCCAAGTTGCATGGTGCCAGCTGGGTTGGGCCAAGTTGAATAGAGGGGAACCTGCAAAGACTTGCAAAGGGCACCTCGCTCTCCCCCATACCTCCCTCCCCACACTAATTCCTCTTTCTCTCCTCCTGGGATCCCCCATATCATCACCTTTCTTTTTTTCCCCTTCTCATCCACATTTATCACCCACCCTTTTTTTTCTTCTCATCCAGCAGCCTACCTTTTATATGCCCCCTCATCTTCAGCTATATAATTTATTTGCTCCAAGTATATCCCACCTTTCTCCCCCAATGGAAACAAAAGCAGCTTAAATCACTGTCCTTTCCTCCAGTGACTGGTGCAAGGTCACCTAATAAGCTTCAATGGCAGAATGGGGGTTTGAACGTGGGTCTCTCATATCCTTGACTGAAACCCTAACTGCCATACAACACTAGCTTTCATGGTGTGGCTGCTATTGAACAGTAGCCAGCAGCTAGAACTGGGTAAGACATGCCAACTGTGTGGTAGCAAGTTGTCTGCTGGTTGCTTGTGGACCTGGTCTCACTGAGGCCTCTTTCAAAGTCCAAAGCAGCCTTTAAATTCCCCTGCTCCTCCCTCTGGCTTTTCCTGACAGAAACCAAGGCTTGAAGCCTGGCAATACAGTTGTGGTCCCCTTCAGTGGCCACAGAGAACATTGGTTTGTTAAACCTAGGTGGTGGTCACATGTGTGAGATAAAGCGGGGGAAGTGAGGCTATTTCCTCTGGTGTAAGTTGACCCACAGTTGCGCGATCACATGGACTTTTGTAGATGTGGGTGCAGCCCACCACTGTGTGATCAGACGCAACTGCAGGTGAGTTGGGGTTCCCAATGCACTTACACGAGGAATTGATAAATCACACTGCCACACTGAGGTCTCCCTATGGAATGTGAGGGGGGTGCGCTGATGCACATACTACGATGGGGGGGGGGAAACAATGGCACAGAGTTGGGATACCTGATCAGACTATCCCAATGCCATGGGAGCATGCTGGGGTGATCAGATGCAAGAAAGTCCATCTGTGGCCTGTAGCAACCCATTTGCTACAGGACTTTCCAAGGTGTTTTTTTACTCTGCTTGTATGGTGCAGCAAAACAGGTTGTTGACAGCGGTGGGGCACTTCCAAAATGTTGGCATCTGATCACACTCATTTAATCCACCTGGCATTCGTGCCTATGTCGGGGTGAATTGTGCATGTGATTGCAACCCTACAGGTGCTTCTTTGATCATTGGAGGGGTGTTAACTCTCCAATGCATTTCTTTTAAGATTCCAGATTTTTCTGGAATCGTAGGTTTGTAGAAAAATCTTTCTTGTCTCTTCATGGTCCCAATCTACATATATAAGTATCCACAGATTTGGTCATACTGAGAATTAGACATATTGAACAAAGGCATAAATTGTTTTGAAAATTACCAAGTAAAAGACTTTGTAAGAGAGAGATTAGGTGATATTTTAAAAGTTATCTTTTTAATGATTCACAGGCAAAGCCAAAACTTAGAAAAATCCAAATTCATATATTTCTTACAAATAGTCTATTTATACCGTAATAGGAATTTGCCACCCCAGCCAGAATGACGAGACAGACAACAGTTTGGAATTAAACAAGGGCCACTTTAAACAGAACATTGCAGCAACAGGCAAACTAAGCAAGCCCAGGAACAGGCAAGGCAGGCATCACTCCCTGACACAACCTCCTTGCCCTTGATATGGGTGGGCCACCTAGCTCCGGTCTTGAGCCATTCAGATTCTGGCTCGTAACATGGCAGCCCAGAATACTGGTTGCCCCCCAGGAGTGCCTACCCCTGAGGCCGCACATACCTTCAGGGAGGAGCCTAGCCAGAGAGGTTCCTAGAGGTGATCACCATTCGCCACCCCGGATCGCAACGCCCTAGGGCAGTTCCTGATGACCTCCTGTTCCCAAATGGGATATGCCGTTAGGCGCTCACCAGTTCCATTTTCTTGCTTGCACAAACCTGCCAAGTGACTGATCTATTTAACACTCGACCACCACCTATACCCCTAATCCACTGACTACAGTGTAAGGTAGGCAAAAACACCTCCACCTAACCAGCCAATCCTGGTAGAGGCGAAAAATTCCTACCTGGCCCCATCAGTGACCAGCAACAGCCTACACTGCAAACAGGGTGGGCGAGCACGCAGAGCAGTCTGACGAAGATGGGAGCGAGGTACAGCCTCTTAAAGGTGTTGCTGGGCTTCCAGGAACCCGATTGTTACCCCAGCCAGAATGATGAGACAGACAACAGTTTGGAATTAAACAAGGGCCACTTTATTAACTATTTAAACAGAACATTGCAGCAACAGGCAAACTAAGCAAGCCCAGGAAGAGGCAAGGCAGGCGTCACTCCCTGACACAACCTCCTTGCCCTTGATATGGGCGGGCCACCTAGCTCCAGTCTTGAGCCATTCAGATTCTGGCTTGTAACATGGCAGCCCAGCATACTGGATGCCCCCAGGAGCACCTACCCCTGAGGCCACACATACCTTCAGGGAGGAGCTTAGCTGGAGAGGTTCCCAGAGACAATCACCATTCACCACCTTGGACCGCAAAGCCCTAGGGCAGTTCCTAATGACCTCCTGTTCCCAAACTGGATATGCCGTAAGACGCTCACCAGTTCCATTTTCTTGCTTGCACAAACCTGCCACAGCCAAGGTCAAGCCTCTGCTTTGGCCTTTGCTACCCCATTCAGCAACCGAATGCCAACCAGATCCTATGCTGCAAGTCCTCTAAAAATATCCCATTGCCCTTGTTGGAAAGGTGCACCCCATCAGGCCTACACAGGTCTGGAAACTCAAACCGTAAATTGGGGTGTGGCAAAAAACAAACCCAACCCAGATTCCATGGCCTTCCTCATCTGTCTATTGGCCTTGTGCCTGGCATAGTCAATACACCTTGGGTCCCCAACTTTCTGCCACACCTGGTGGGGAAGCATGGCTGACCACACTATCAGCATGCCGGGCCACCGTGCTCTTGTCCTCACAAGGTTGGCCCTGGCCATCCACACTATCTGTATGCCAGGCCACCTTGCTCTTATCCTCACAAGGTCAGCCCTGGCCATCCACACTATCCATATGCTGGGCCACCTTGCTGTTATCCTCACAAGGTCAGCCCTGGTCTGCCACATTAGGGCCAGGCCCTTCATCAGCCCCAAATCATTGTCCCCCAGGTGTATTGCCAGAACGTGAGGTGGAGGCCCCCCTCCTCAAATAGCAAGGGAAGGAGTGCAGGCCACCTCATGCCCCTCATTCCCAACCAATCAACTAATGCATGTTCGCTAAAGCCGAGCTGAGAGCCGATGGGTGTCCTCCGAGCCTGATGAGCTGCCCAAAAGATCATGCTGTGGCCACAGACTGTGACCCTTCATCTCGTCTCATGGCCCACAGCACCTGTAGGGGGAACATCATTAATACCTGGGATAAAAACTTAAAGAGCTTTGACAGGCTTAAATGTTGCAGGTCCTAACATAACCCTTATAACACCGGGATTTCCAACGCCCAATCCTCTGAATTTCGCTGCTGGGTACCCATAACTGAAGCCATTGAAGCAGCCCCAATCCTAATGGAGTGCATTCCGAAGTGGGCCCCGCCCAGTCCTAGCTGGATCAATGCCTTCTGCATCAAAAACCAAAACTGAAACTTGGTGAGGGGGGTACTGTCCCTGCGTCTAAACAGATAACCAGGGCCATCACCCGGCATTACTAGATACCGACCAAGGTGGCCACTGGGCACAACTTGGCCTCAAAACAGCAGTCCATTTCAATCACCGTTCCTTTCCCGCGTTGATCAGTTTTTGACCGACGCAGTCTAATTCGAATTCTGGAATTCTGGATGGAAATGTCCTGCTGCTTCAGTGCCGTGCCTGAGGAGGTATTGCGAGAGCCGGCCACCAGCTCACTGATCCTGAGTGCCCCGAAAAAGGTGATTAGTGATGCTGCATGAAACAGCCCAGCCTCATAGCCGTCACTGCAACATGTGAGCCACTGAGTTTTGAGCCACTGCAGCATGGTTGGAGTCAGGGGTTCCCTAGTGTCAGCCACCTTGGCACGGGACCACCCCTCGAGCATCTTCCAAATTCGGAAATCACCCATCGTGTCCTCATGCCATACAAGGAGGTCATCCCGGATCCCCCTGGTGACCTTAGTTCTATGGCGTGGAAGATGGAGGCCCCTCACCGACTCGCATAGTCTCCTTACAAAGGCCCTGCCAGGTGCCACGATCTTACATGCAAAATTTAAGTGGCCTGTAAACTGCTGCAATTCCAAGAGTGTAATCTTGCATTGGTACATTACACAGTCCACTCGCACCTGCAATGCCGCTAATTTATCATGTGGCAATCTGCAGCACTGCCCAACTGTGTCAATTTCTATCCCAAGATAGGTTAGCATGGATGTCCGCCCTCAGTTTTTTCCTGAGCTAGGGTAACACCCAGTTCCCCAGGTAGACCAATGAAACTGGATAACAAAAATTAACACTGCCCAGTACCCTTGCACCCTACCAAAAGGAAACTGTCCAGGTAGTGAGCTGTACTGCTGAGTCCTGTCCTGTATCTCAAGGCCCATTCCAAAATCGAACTGAACCTCTCAAAAGCAGCATAGGACACAGAGCACCCATGGGAAGGGCCTGATCCATGTAGAACTTACCCTCAAAGGCAAGTCCTAGCAGTTCAAAGTCCTCTGGGTGGACTGGAAGGAGGCGGAAGGCCGACTTAATGTCACACTTTGCCAACTCCACTCCCCTGCCAGAGGCGGACCACCCACATGGCCTGATCAAAGGACGCGTACCTAACAGAGCATAACTCATCTGGTATCGTGTCATTCACAGACTCCCCACGCGGGTAGAACAGGTGGTGAATGAGGCAATATTCACCTAGTGCCTTCTTGGGCACAACTCCTAATGGAGAAACTCTGAAATTACAAACAGGAGGAAAGGAAAAAGGACCTAATACCCTACCTTCCCTGCACTCCTTGGCTATCATTCCCTAACTATCTGCTCCATTCCAACAACTGATTTTAAATTGGGAGCTGAATAAGGTGTCCTCCTGCCCTGGGAAGGAATACTAAACCCAAACCTAAACCCTTCCCAGAGGTAAGTGCAGTCGTGGCTGTTTGGGTAATAACTAAGCCACCGCCCCAACTCTTCTAATTTAACTGGGCTGGAACCCTTTGTCAGAAGGGGGGTTGACATTCCCCCCACCCCCAAAACATTCACCTCCCCTTCCACCCCCCTGACCCTTTGGCCTGGGGCAGTTGGAGAAGGCATGGGGCCCGGCACACAGGGGGCACTCGTGCCGAAAGGAACAGGACTTATGGCCACAGGTACCAAGGGAGGTAAACTCCCAGCAAAGCAGGCGTCGCTGAACCGCCTGCCCCAACTGAGGGCAGGTACCTGCCTGCGAATATGCCCTCTTTACCAAATGACCCCTCACCATCAGCGGCCCTATTCGGGGACATGATTTGCAGCCACAAATCGGGGTGGATTTTATCCCACCGCATGGAGGGGTTCATGGCCGTCCACATCCTAAATTCCTCATCATACTGTGACCATGCTGGGCTCGGAAAGTCTGTAAAGGCTTTATAGATGATGTCCATATACTGGATCATCATCGAAGCCCTCCAAGGTTGATGCCACACTATGACAGCAGTGTAAATAAGGAATCTGGGGTACCAGTTCGCCCATGTCCTGTCTACGACACGCCGCTTCAAACGCTCCTTTTCCCGATCGTCCAGGTTGTCCTTATCTTTTTTTTCCATCTCTCGATAGAGAAGACTAAAAACATCCATGTATTCACTTTTAAGGTTTTTCTCCTTGGTGGCAATGGACAAATGATCGCCCAAAAGCAAATCCGCTTCCCTGCTAGGCAGGGCCCCTGGGGGAACCGCATCGTACGATGCACTCCCTGGACATGGATAGCTAAAGCCAGGCTGAGGGTAACCCCATGGCACCTGGGGAATAGATGCAGAACACGGTGGAGTGGAGTGTGGCCAACTAGGCTGTACCGTATGTGAGGCAGCAGCATCCTGATAACCAGGACCCCACAGCCACCGGGGCCCTTCCCCACCTGTGGCAGCCTCCTTACCTCCCTGCGTGTGAGGCTCTGTATAAAGTGCCACCTGCTGATCCCCCAAGCCTTGTCCCAGCTGTCCAGATGCCGATCCTTCGCCTTGCTCCAGAGCATCCGCCTCTCTCTTGTCCTCTAGGAAGGCTAGTCGTGCTAAAACTTGGGCTTGAAATGACACATTAGACTCTCTTTTTTACTTAATGCCCTTGGATGGTAGGCATCGCTCCGTCTCCAAAGCTTCCAGCCACTGTAATATGGCTGCATTAACAGGGTCATCCTCCTCCTCCGCATTGGATGGAATCACTGGCGCAGGCTGCGCAAGAGGCCTTTTGGGAGCCGGCTGCTTACCTTTTCCTTTTCCTTGGCCCTTCCTAGAAGCCATGGCAAGTAAATGGTATTTAAACCAACTGCAAGCAGAGTGGCAATAAGCCTAAGTGTGATTATGTAAACTATCCAAGAACTATGCTCACCACCCAAGCCTATGGCAGACCCAGATATGTCAGACAGGCACAAGCAGCTTGAACTAAAATGGCCTCCCTCCAAGCAACACAAAATGGCTGCCTCACATGTATGACTAGACCTCACCAAGATGGCCACCAAGAATGGGCCTCGAGGCCCCTTGCAATGCCACACTCACAAAGGCCTCCCGGGATACCTCCCTAAAATGGCCCGCACTAACTATGTAAGCTGACTGCCAGGCCTGGTACAGTTGGGGTGTGTGTGATTTTGGGGGTTTTATTATTATTATTATTATTATTAGCCAGGCCCCCAGAGGATGCCCTTCCCAAAACAACTACCCCCCCCCCGAAAGGACCTTGGGTGGTATTCTGACACCTGCCCAAGGTGGAAGGCCGGAGGGGCCTCAAAAACTGCCCACAGGGCCCCCGCCAAAGTGTCAGCACCCAAGCCTCCTCACAGAGCCCTTCCTCCCATCTACCAACTGGACCAAGGGCCTCTGCTGAATGTGCTTCAATGAGGCCGGGAAGCCAAGTGCCGCCCAGCTGCTGCCCTGCTCCAGAGGAACCAGCTGCAGGGCCAAGGCTGCCGCCACCGCAAACACCTGCCGCACACACCAGGCCCCAGAAGCTGCACCCCCTCATCGACCACCACTGCTGAACCAGCCAAGGCCGCCGCTGACCGAGGCAGGCCTGCCGACGCACCCATCTCTGCGTGCTTGAAGCCCAACGAGCACGCGGAGCAGTCTGATGAAGGCGGGAGCAGGGCACAGCCTCTTAAAGGTGCGCCCCACCCCCAGCCTGCTCCAAATGGTGCGATAGTGCGACTGTTGCTGCTGCCCACTGGCGCGGCGGCAAAGTGGCCCCCAGGAGCCACGGCGTTGCCAGGCTCCCGGGAACCCGATTCCTGGATAACAAAAGAAATGATTTCTTTTTATGGGATACTTTTACATAGTTAACTTGATGGAGTTAAGAAAGAGTTATTGCCATTTATTTAAGCTGATATATTTTTTTCTTATATAGAGGTGTGTGTGTGTATGTGTGTGAATGAATGTTGTATGTATATAAATGTTCTATTTTATTGTGTTTTGGATTTTTTTAAAAGGAATTTCCTGGGTGTCATTTGTTTGATAAGGTATATTGCAAAATATACAAAACAGCAACAATAATGTAATATTTTAAATAATAGTTTTTAGTTTTCAGAACACTAAATTCATTCAGTGCTGTAGATGTACATTGTTGTGCTGTACATTGCCTAACTGTTAGCCTACATAGTTTGTAAACTCAGATCTAAAATCATGTAGCAAAACTTATTTAGCTTTATTGAAATGGAATTTTTCAGAGTGATCTCAAACAGGTTTACTCATAGCCCTACTGTGCAGCCTCTGTCTTGTTCTATTCATTCAAAAGGCAAATGCTATGCCTTGTAAGCGATTTCAGTTTGACTTTCAAAATAAAGGCATGTCAGGACATTTCGCATTTAAGCTGTTCTGGCCTTTTTAATCTATCCTGTGCTGAATAGGTATTCTATTAAGGAAGCCACAGAACAGTAGGTTATCTTTTATGTTACCTTTTTGCAATGCATATGCCATATGTGCTACACAGTTCACTGCAGACACTGTACTAGATCACCTACATTTCTTGATCCCCTGCTGTATAAAGTTACAACCAGGTGAGCTAAAAGCGACCTGGCTGGCTAATTGAGATGTATATCTTTGATTGGATTCTATTTTTCTTAACAATCTGGCATTTCAGAGTTGTTTCAGTATTCTTCTAGAGATGAGTAAATGTTCCATAGTTTTTCATATTTACCAGTGGTTTTGCTTTTCTCCTTTTCACTGTTGGCTTTGTAGAAAATGTGTACTGTGTAGGCATGTGTAAGTTATATGTGCAGTTTACACAGCATTTATATAGACAGTGTATATATGTATGTCTGATAAATATATCATATATGTATAATGCTGATCAATTACAAATGCTGTTACAAAATGTCTACATTTTATGGGAAACCAACAGTGTAAAAAAACAGAAAATGTGAGAATAAAGAATCATAGGTTTGATTCACACAAGGGGGAAGTGAATTTGATACTAGTCTTTTCAGGCTAAAACACCAAGGGTGCAATCATTTCTGTGTTAAATGCCAGGGGGGTAGCTGTGTTAGTTTGCCACAGCCAAGAGAACAAATAGTCTTACCTTAGCAACTAACACATCTGCTGTGCAATCATAAGCAGAGTTATGCCCTTCAAAGTCCATTGAAGTCAAGGAGTTTTGAATGGTATATCTTAGCTGAGGATTGCTCTGTTATTGTGGCATAAGTTTCCATGAGTCAGAGTTGACTTTGTTAGATGCATTATTTCATTCAGTTGGCAGGTAGATGAAGACATAAACATAAAACTACAAACAGCAGATCAGCAATTTCTTGTTCTTAATTTCTTGTTCTGTTCGCTTTTTAAATTGCATGTTGCTTTTTTCTTGTGCTTCTTCCCCCCTCTCTCTGATTCAAAAAAAGACATACATTTTCCCTGCCTTATATCATCATTATTTATGTTAGCATCTTTCCCCATTTTTTTGAGAATGTTCTCCACTTAGGGTGCAACCATAATTGTGGTCCCATCATTTATAAACATATTTCTCCCCACAAGTTAATTTGTGGGCCTAAATTTGTTGACAAAGACTCAGGCCTGCAGTGCCAGAAGAAAAAGTCACTTCGGATTATGTCCCCCCCCCAATAAATACAAAGGAAATTTCGTATTTTAAAAATCTATTTCCATGTTAAATATGGATTCCCACTACTCTCTTTTCTGGGCCGGCATGGATCTATTAATCACAAAAACTGGAGATAGAATATAGGTGTTTCATAAATAATCTGTAGAAATTACACATCAGTTCTCCAGTCAATTAGGTGTTACCAGGAATATTTCTAAACTTATTTTGTATATATATTAAATATCACAAAAAAGTCAGGAGCCGTGGAGCATGTTTGTAGAATGAGGTCTAAAGTACATATAACTTGCCTGCAGGCTGACATCTCAGCTACTGTTCCCTGTGGTATATTTTTTATCTAAGGACTGATACTATAACAGTAATTTCTGAAATATCTATCTATGGGTGCGTTCAGATGCATCATTTGATCAGGTTTTGTGACTGATCAACAACAAATTTTATGTGCACGTTCACACGGCAACATATGCCTCCAGTCCCGATACATTGGTTTTCTGCTCCAAACCCCCCTTCAGCCAGAGTATTTTGCTATCGGGTCCTAAGTGGTGTTTTCTCAGCTCTCCTGCCGTTTTCCCTGTGTGATCACTCCTCCGGTGTCAAGCCACTTTCGATAGTTTAAACCCTCTGCCGCTTTTCGCCCGTCATTTTTTTTGTGCATTGGCAGTATGCACATAAGTGGAGCTCAACTCCCATGCTTATAAAACCAATGTTTAGATAGGCACTAGTTTTGAGTTTGGGATCCCAAAGAGGCCAGTTTCGGGTGAAAAGTTTAAAGGGAAGTCTTATGTCACAGCAGTGAAATCACGGTGCTCTGCGGGACTGTCAAACGAAAGCCATGATTTGCCCTAGTGGTTCTGTGCATGCGCGAGGATAAAGTTTTTCAATTTTACAGATGAGCAATTATGCGCATGCGCAGACTTAGAAAAAAACAAAAAAATCTGACACATGTTCTGTGTGATCACGATTGTCCAGAGTAAAAATAATCGCAACCCTATGAATCTTCTACTGATATTGTCAGCAGCTACTAAAATGCCAGTATGTGTTCAAGTTTCACAAACAGGTATTGGTAGTAATAACAATAATGAATCTAAACTACAGGGATAATCAGTTGATGGTGATTGGGTCCTGTAGCTACAGTGTGTTTTAGGGTGGTTCTGGAATATTGTTACCCTGCTTTGTTCCCCAGTGGGAATCCAAAGCATCTTACCAAAAATACCACAATGCAATTTAAACAGACAAATACAGTTTAAATGAAAACAAATACACAACAAAAATATCTTTTAAAGAAAGATATGCTGTGTTCTCTAGCTGGTGGAAGCACATGATGATCTGTTCTCAGGAGACTGTGTGTTGTGCAGGTTGCCAACAGGCCTCAAGAAAACCATCAAGATATAATTATGCAATTCTATAAGAATTATATAGCTTTAAATATATTATATTATCTCAAATTTCCCTCTTTTATAAAGGGAAAATACCACAAATGCTATTGACTTATTTCCTGCATCACTGTTTGACAATACAAGGTCATTTGTTAAAAGTCCTTCTTTTGACAATCACAGCAGATTCTGTTTCTGTGGCTGGAATCCATTTATTAAGAGCTGTAACATTATAACTATTGGAAATGTACATGAACTTCAGTCTCTTGTCCATATGCCAAGATATCAAGGACCTCAAATGGTGACTAGTGGAAAGATCCATGTCTGGATGACTTGTCTGAATGTGCACATTTGGGATCGACTGTGAAATCTGTGTAGACATATTGTAAACTGCAGTTAACCTCATTTTGAAAACCCATTGATCAAAGGCATTCTGTCAGTAGCTGATTAAGAGCCATGTAAGTGCACTGAAGACATTTCCTTCTGGTTAACAGCTCTGATTACTGGGATTCCTGGAGTGAATTTTCCTGTAGGCTCCAAGGCTCCTCTCCAGGCTCCATGTGAAGATATCAAGTTTCTCAATGGCAGAGCTTCCTGTTGTTGAAGGCTACTATTCATTCACAGCTTGTAAATCAGTAGCTTGTAAATCAGTACATGAAGGAATGAGTGTGTTCGAGAACCATTCTTCGGCAAACTCCCTCCTGGCATTTGCTTTCCCAAGATACACATTCCATGGTTATGGGGAAAAAATGGCTGAAGTTTTAGCATATGTAACTAACAGCGGGGGGGGGGGGGGGACACATGAAGGGCTATGTCTTCATCAGCTCCTAGGGTTTGGGGGGGGGGGCTGTTAGATAGACAGCCTAATAATCCTATAGGGAATATTGACAGTAAGTCAACACATGTGGGCTTACATCAGTCAGGGTTAAGCTGAGAAAAAGAGATGAAAAAACAGAACAATGAACTGGGCTCAACTTTGGGTGATGAATCTATGTGGACATGAACTTCTGCAAAGTTTTGGTTCTGCCAGCTGCTGTTGCTACTACTGTTATATTTTCAGGGAATGTGTATATTACACAGACCATAACCAGCCCAGTAAATGCCTCTGCTCTGGCTAAAGAAGCTTTATGCTACTGCCTGCGACTCCACTATTGGGGACAGGATGTATGAATGTGGGAGTAGAAGAGACTGGAAGGTCAGCTGGGCCACACAGTCCCTACTTCTGAGCGAGAAAATATCAGAGACCACTATATTATCTCAAATTCAGTATAAAATTCATTGTAATGTTCTTTTCAGAAGGAGGTTATATTGCCAATACATTTTATTTATTTACAGCCAGTATGGTGTGGTACTTATGGTGTTGGGTGAAGATCTGGGATCTGAGTTCAGGACTCCACCCTGCAGTGAAGCTTGCTGGGGCCAGTCACTCTCTCTAAAAGCCCTAGGAGTTCAGCCTGTGTAATTCAAATATACCCAGTGCTTTTTTTGTACAAAAAGCCCAGAAGGAACTCATTAGCATAATAGGCCACACCCAACATCAAAATCTCATTAGCATATTAGTCCATACCCCTTACAACACAGCTCCCTCCCAGGATCAGTTTCCCCAGGTGCCCTGCGGTTTCTGGGGTGCCTGGGGAACTCGGGGGGGGGGGGGAGTTTAAACTGCCTTCCCTCCCTGGATCAGCTTGACTTCCCCAGGCACCCTGCGGCTTGCGAGGTGCCTGGGGAACCCGGGAAGGGGGATGCTGTAGGCGTGGCCAACTCGGAAGCCAGCCGGAACTCCGTTCCTGTGCATTCCTGCTCAAAAATAGCTCTGAATATACCCAAGTAGTTATCTACATTATGGTTAATCTAAAGTGGCCTATTGCATAAATAGCTGCATAGATATCTCTGTAATCTGACTAGACATGTTAGGTGAGGACAACAAAAGAGAGTTTAAGTGCAGTTTAATGAGAGATTACAGCCATGTTTGCGTGCATCTGAACATCTCCACATGTTCATGTGCGTGCAGTTTGGCTTGTATGTTTGCACATCTCTTTTATTTCTGCTTGGATGAGTAGACCTATAAAGCAGTATGATAGAAGGTGGAAGGATATGGTTGTAAGAAGATGATTTCTTTATTTCTTTATGCATTTTAGCCTACATTTCTCCACTCAATACAGACTCAAAGTTGCTTAAAACAATTTTTTAAAAAAACCCCAAATTATCAATACCATAAATAATTTAAACCCATTAATTATTTACTTAATTATTATTAAAGGTGTCAAGATAGGGTACATAATCATTCAACCTGCATATTTGTCAAGCTACTGATTCCACTGTCACTCATGTGAGGAACTGATCTCTGCCATTTGGAGAGCAGCTGTAATTTTGAGTAATCTCCAGTCCTCACCTAGTAAAGTGATTCAAGTGATCCAAGGACTTCCTGGTTGATGGATCGTTTACAGCCTTCTTTCCCATGGGAATAGTGAGCGTTTTGCCAAAAGAATGGAGATTGGTTCCAGGGAATTATGTACATAATTTTACTGAGGGATTCTTGAGTCACTGTACTTGGATTGTCTGTCCTGTGTCATTGGACTACTGAATCGTCTGTTCTGTGCAGCAGGCTCCTAAACATATTATTTGTAATATTTCTACATAGGAATCTACTATTAAGATTGGAAATTTTTGGATTATTGTCTTTATATAAATTTGAATTTTGTATGTATTGCCTACATGTGAATTTTGCTTAAATTCTTTGGATATTTACATACTATACATTTACTAAATATTATTGCATGTATTGTATGTTGTACACGGTGTTTTTCTTTTGATTCTGTATTTCTTCCATCATGCTCCCCCTTTTAAATACAACTGTAGGAATAAGCACACACTATGAACCAACAGGGCATAAATCAACAGGGGTTAAATACAATCCTCTTTCCCTATACACAATACTCTCTCTACCTCTGGAGGTTGTGGATCTCTCTTTGGACTAGCCTCTGGCTCTGCTTTAGCCTCTTTCTCTTGCCCAAGAGAGCAGGGAAATTTCCATTCATTCCCCAAACCAGCCCACTGTGGAGTGGCTGCCTCCCAGGGTTCCCCCACAGCTCTGGCTTGTAGCTTGGGTCAGCACAAACAGCAGGAGCCTTTCCTAATCTCCTGAAGGATTAATACTGTCTCCTTCCTGGATGGGCTGGAGTCTATATTGATGGTGCCACGCCCCTTGGGACGGTCCCTCTTTTCCCACACTTTTTGGCCTTGGGGCAGCTGGGAACTGTAGGCCAGCAGATGAGAAAGCCCCATTCAACCCAGTGAGTGATACCCCTGCAGGCCCCTCTCTGGAACTACAGCTCAATTGAACCTTTTGGGGAACCATTTTAAACAAACAATCACAGATGGTAGCCATCTTACAAACACAGGTAAATGCCATTTTGTTACACCTACCAACAGCCACTGAGGGAAAAGTTAGCCCCACACAGGAGGCAAGCAGGAGAAGCATCTTCGTCAAGAGAGAAAGCCATTTGCTAGTAATTCTGACAGGGCACAGTGGCTGAAGGAGTTGTCGGGGAAGAGGAGCAGACCCAGCACCTGGCCAATGGCATGTGAGTACTCTTGAGTGGTGGCTGGGTGGCACTCAGGCAACACAGCTGGTGGATAGGGACAACTTCTGAGTGACACATCATGGAGCCAAGTGATTTAGGTGTGTGTGGAATGTTCAGAAAGTGCCACCCCAAAACACAATTATTATAAGGAGAGATGTACCCCCCCCCCCAAGAAGGTGCCCCAGGAAACACTTCTGTACATACACAGGATGGTAGAGGAGTGATTTCTTTATTTGACAGTGCTGTCTAATGTCTTTTAGAGTGATGTTCTGGAGGGCTTTAGTGAGTCTTTTCTGAGAGATGAGTAGAGGCTGCCCTTACTAATCAATGCACATTAGCATATGAAATAAAATGGTGGTTTTGTTTTATTCTCTTGACTAGAATGCCTATGTGATTATGTATGGCTTGTTCATGATGTATTTCATCTTGATAATATCAAATTCTTGTAGATCAAGAATTTATTATAAGTATATTGTTGGAAGGAATGACTCAGCATGCTTGGACATTGGGGGGTGCTACATTACTATAAGTGTGTATGGGTGTTATCTCCTTGAATGGGATGCCTCTCTTTGTCTTAACTTGGGAGCTGCCCTCTGACCCTTTGTCTCTCACTTGCTTTGTCCTCTCCCACACTTCACATAACTTTCCATGGAGACACACGTCTCTGCAGGTGTCTCCTCTAGATAAAATGCCCTTATACTCCCACAAAATGATTCCGGACAAGCTGGCCATTTGTGATAGGGAAAGTACTCTTTAGATTAGCCTTCTTTCTATTTTGCTTACTGCAACCTGAATGTGAACTGGCTGTATTTGAATAAATGTAAATCTATATTTTTTACAATATACTTCTTGGGAGATTTATTTACTGCACTCAGTATCATGCTTCTATGACTTGGCAAAACTCTGCTATATTAACCAAATATCTCAATATATATGACATCATAAGTAACAATCACTAGTAAAGAAGGTCATGACAGGCTGTGCTAAAGATTTTATGGCCACCAGAGCATGGATGAAACTGTCCCAGCCTGTGTGCAGGGCTTTCCATATGAAAAAGAACATATAGTGAATTTACTATTTTTGTACCAAGCAGGTGTCTTGTGATCTGACTGAGGGAGTAAAGCTAAAAACAGAGATAAGCACCCAATGGTTTCATTAACATATTGTCCACAAATTTTGCTGCTTTCTCTTGGGGGTCATTATTATGTCACCTTGGAATAAATAGGAAAGAGAAAATATTTTCATATATGCATTTTGGAGCGATTACATTTTACCCACTTTGAGAGATATTGAACTCTGCTGTTTCAAATTTTTGGCTGCACTGTAATAAAGATTTTTAATAGTGTATAATGAAAAAAATGATGTATGTGATTTGGAACCTTGAATGTTTAGCACATAGAAAATTACCAGATATTCAGCATGTCTGTTTTGACTAGAAACAGAAATCAATTTAGGGGATGTTCAATCAATATTCATGCAGAAAATTACAATCATTATTTATCCTTTGTCAAAAGCAATAAAAAGCTGTAAAAATATGAGTATGAAATCAATAACATTCTTTGACCAATAATTGCCCTTTCATTAGAATGTATAGGGCAGATCGTGACTTTTGTGTGCACAAGAATGCATGGTGAAAAGACAAGGCTTGCATAGCCACACTACTATGTTCAGTCACAGTACTCTGACTCGCCTTGCAAGGTATTGCTCTCTGCAGCATACATTATCTTTTAATTTGATACTGAATGGTCAAAATACTAAAATAATGGCTGTTTCATTGTGTAGCCTACTAAGGCCTGGAACATGATAAAATATTAAAGCCTGGAACATGATGAGATTAGAATAGCTCTGGCCGAGGACAGATTGAGAAAATGAAGTGCAAGGGAAGTGGGGCAAAAAGCCTCGGGCTGAGTTGTCTCGGGGCTTTCCATTCACACTGCAGAGATCACTGTGGAACCATACTGGGGAGAAGGCAGAATGGAGCATTCATACTGTGTGGTGCCCCCTGGCAGCCGCGCCGCAGTGGCATGTGGCTTTGGTCCATTTTGCCTACCCACACATATGTGCATGGGTACTTTGTTGCAGCAGCCAGAACAGTGGGTTCACATTACTGGCTTATTTGCATCCACACTGCCAGGAAGTGGGATGAACACACACACAGACGGCTTGGTTTTCCCAGGTACCTTTTTAACGCAGGATGAAAGTGCTTCGGAACCGGGTAAGTGCGCCATGGCAACACCAGGCAGCTGTGGCTGTCTGAACGGGCTCTCGTAATCCGCTTCAAAAGCAGACCTATATCGGGCCAGAATGCCAGTCTGTCCTCGGCCTCTGTGTGTGTGTGTGTGTGCATGTGTGTGTGTGCACGCGCACGCGTGCATGTTAAGTACCATCAAGTCATTTTCAACTTATGGTGACAAAATTCCTAACAACCTTCCCTAGGTCTTGAAAAATGAAGGCCATAGCTTCCTTGATTGAATCAATCCATCTCATGTTGGGTCTTCCTCTTTTCCTGCTGTCTTCAGCTTTTCCTGTCATTATTGTCTTTTCCAGTAATGAGAGATGTTGTCAGGGAGACGTTGTCAGGGAGAACCTTTCCTGGTTGGAAACCATTCTGTTTCTTCACATTCTGTCCTAACAATAACCTCCTGTGCCGAGTACAGGTTGTTCATCAAAAGAATCAGATATTGTGGCACACCCATTTCTTTTAAAACCAACAATAGCTTTTTGTAATCTGCACAGTTAAAAGTAAGGATGGGCATGAACTGAGAAAATGTGGTTCCATTCAGTTCATGGTTTGTGGTGTGCCTGGTTCACAAACAACAAACGGTCTGAACTTTTAGATACCTCATGAACTGGTTCAGTTCATGGGGTTTGTGAGGCAGTAGATTTCCTTCCCCATCTTGCTAGAGATACCAGACTCACAGGAAATCTCCAGCTGACTCTCCTTTACCTGCCATCCAAGTTTGGTGAGGATTAGATTTATGGGGTCTCAGTTATGCCCCCCCCCCCAAGAAGGTGCCCCAGGAAAGTTTTCTGGGAAAATGACTGCCTGTCATTTCCCCAGAAAGCATTTTTCTGTGGGCACCTTCTTTGGGGGGGCATAACTTGAACTCCATAAACCCAATCCTCACCAAATTGGAGGACAGGTAGAGGAGAGTCAGCTGGAGATCTCCAGCGAGCTTGGTGTCTCTAGCTTGCACAAGATCTGTTCTATGCACTCCTGAACCTCCTAAACATGTGCCTGTCAAAAGTTGAGGCAGTCATTTTGACAGGCGCAGGTTCAAAAGTGTATAGAATGGATCCTGTGCAAGCTAGAGATACCAAAGTTGCAGGGGACCTCCCCCAGATGCTCCTCTACATACCCGCCAAGTTGTTGCTTTGAAGATGTGTAAACATTTAGATTGAACAAAGACAGTCTGTCTGGAAATGTATATACTCACGAACCAGTATTAACCTCCACAAACAGCTTGAAATTTTATGGAAGGTTCATGCCAATTGACTGCCATGAACTTGACTTCATAAACCATGAACCGGCAAATATTTATCACAAACACATGAGAGAATTTCAGAAGAAAATCAGATTGGGTTCCATAGATTACAGTAAAACTTTTAACTAGGGATGTCCATCCCTAGTTAAAAGTTTTACTGTAATTTATGGAACCCAATCTGATTTTCTTCTGAAATTCTCTCATGTGTTCCAGTAACCACCATAGATTTGCAATAGTGCCTCTTCCTTTTCTGAATCCAGCTTGAACATCTAGTATTTCTTGTCCCATATATGTTAATAGCATTACTTTACTCATGTGAGAACTTAATGCAACGGTCCAATAGTTACTCAAGTCTTTGAGATCTCCTTTTTTTTAGAAATGGAGTGTACATTGAGTGTTTCCAGTCTGTGGGGCATGTGTTGTTTTTCATATTTGTTGGCATATTCTTGTTAAGATTGTGATGGACTCTGTTTCTGTGGCTTGACAAAGAAGGATAGGGCATGTGTTGTTTCCAGCCTCCTCACCAACAATTTCTTTCTTAATTTGCAAAATAGCTTGAGAAAGAATGGTGATGGTAGGGTACTGGTGGGAAGATCCCCTGGACTTGGTGTTTTAGAGTTCTCTTGGAGAACTCTGAAAACTCTTAATTTTATCAGACGGAACTGAGGCAGAAGAAGCCCTAACTTCCCATCACTAACTTTTCATTATGACATGTACTCAAATTAATTATGTTTGGAGGATCTTGCTTTCATCTGGTGTAACTCTTCAATAGCCACTAAGTGAAAATTCCTATTTCACACAAAAGTAATCATTAATTTAAAAATGATAAAATATGGAAATATATCCAATAAACATATTTATTTATTTATTTATTGAATTGGATTTGCTAGTCCGCCCTTTCCTTCAAGTGAGGCTCAGGGTGGCTTACAACAAAATAATATACAAAATTCTTTAAATGAAAACCGATATTAAAACCACAAAAACAGATCAGTAAGTAGAACAATATAGATATATAAGATGGCAAGGGGAAATCAGCTCCCCAGCCTCCTTGGGGGGAGGGGTTGTGAAGGATGGGGAAATATATGGGAGTGCCAGATGTCATTAGGGCTGCCAAGTCCAACTTGGGAAATATCTGGGGACTTTGGGGGTGGAGCCAGGAGACTTTGGGGGTGGAGCCAGGAGAAAGGAAGTGACATCATTTTGTGATGTCACATCCTGTGATGTTGCTTCCACATGCTGACACATGAACTCATGAAGTTTCCTAATCCTGAATCAGGCCATTGGTCCATCAAGGTCAGTATTGACTACTCAGACTGGTAGTGGCTCTCCAGGGTCTCAGGCTGAGATCTTTAATGTCACCTATTACCTGATCCTTTTTTAGCTGAAGAGGCTGATACCTCCTGCATGTCAAGCAGATGCTCTATCACTGAGCAACGGCCCTACTGAATCCTTCCTCATCTCGGCAGAATATGAAGCCCTAAGTGCTACACAAGTGCTAAATATGATTTTCATATCATAAGAACAGGAGAGAAGCTACAGTGGATCAGCCCATCCAGTACAGCCCATCCAGTACAACACTCTGTGTCACAACAGTGGCCAAAAATACCAGGTGCCCTCAGGAGGTCCAGCAGCGGGGCCAGAACTCCAGAAGCCCTCCCATTGTTGCCCCCAAGCACCAAGAATGCAGAGCATCACTGCCCCAGACAAAGGGTTCCATTTAGACCTTGTGGCTATAATAGCCACTGATAGACCTCTGCTGGATGGGGACAGAGAGAGAGACAGACAGACAGACAGACAGACAGTCAGTCAGTCAGCTTTTTCACTTACTCTTGCCCAATTCCCAGGCTTTATTTCTGGCCCTTGTTTCACCCAGCTGTTGTCCATGTAAGTCCCATAACTTCTCCCCCCCCCCCCAGCATAGGCTTTTTGGTGGCTAAAGAGGACCTTTGTCCTCCCCTTTTCGCCAGCAGAAAAGCTAGTTGGATCCATCCCTAACTTAAAATACCGGTTACTTGATGTACAAATGCTTTTAAAAATGCAGATTTTTACTGCTGGAGGGGGGGGGGGACATGGTTGAAAGAAACAGCAAATTGGCATAAAAATGAGGAATCCCAACTTTTATTTGCAGAAGGGAAATGAGGATTGGGGGGACCCAAACAGTCACGACAAGACATTTTAAACAATCCCACTCCCAGACCTTCTACAGGCAACCTCTCCTTGTGATGTTTACCTCTTTGGAAGTGACAGTTTATTCCTTTGACAAAACAGACAGACAGAAAAAAGAAAGAGGGGGAGGGGGAGAGACAGAGAAGGAAAAGAGCTCGCAGACACCAACTTACCCCAGCAGTTTACTCAGTAGCAACCTTGCACGGAAGCCCTTCAGTAGAAAGAGCTTAGTCCCTCCTTAATCTCTGGGCGGGGCTGTCTTGCTCGATCAGCTCTTAAAGGGGAAATTTCCCTTTTAAGAAGTTCAAGAGGCCAGCAGGGCAGGCTCCGAGGTTCCCCTGCTGGCCGCCATTTTGTCCCCCCGGTGGCCAATTTTGGAAAAGCGGGGGAAAGCTTTAAAAATCGGTGTTTCCCCCGCTCTACCGGGGGACTTGGCAGTCCTAGATGTCATACTGTCCTCATCACTGTCCTCAACTGAATGCCTGGCAGAACATCTCTGTCTTGCATGCCCTGCAGTAAGGTAATAAATCCCACAAGGCACAGATGTCTTCCAGCAAAGAGTTCCGCCATCCTAAATACAGTTTAGAACCCAGTTTTTTTCCTCTTTTAAAAAAAGAAACTTGGAACAGGGCAATTCAGAGCTGATAAGACACTTAACCCTTTCCTTCTCTACTAGTTCCCGGTCCACACTGCCCTCACACAACTTTGCCCCCATAACATTTTAAATATATTCTCAATCTCTTTCTCCAGTGCCTTATTTTCTTAAAAAAGAGAGAGTCATGACTCTAATAGGTACATTTGTATGTAACACGACATTAGCCCCTTACATAATGCATCTAAATTCATTTTTACAGGATTGTAACATGTAACAATGTTCCTGACACATCATCCCGAGGGAGGAAGTGGTTGTTGGTGAATGAAGAAGTAGCTTCCGGCCAGTCATTAAACTTGG
This sequence comes from Lepidodactylus listeri, assembly GCA_029233225.1. Lineage (NCBI taxonomy): Eukaryota > Metazoa > Chordata > Lepidosauria > Squamata > Gekkonidae > Lepidodactylus > Lepidodactylus listeri. Next base: position 131,985,789 of record JARCFY010000001.1, on the reverse strand, counting down.
TGATGGAGGATGCTGCTTTCACCTCTTTCTACTTGGGGAATGTACCTAAAATTGGAAGAGAACTACCATCATTAATCATACGCCTTAGCTTCTCTTTGTGTGCTGTCAAGAGAATTGGTGTTTGCTGTAAGATGTAGAGATGGTGTCCAAATCCTTGTGTGATGCAACATAACAGAGTGCAGATGCCTCTCCAAAGAGTCAGGGCACCCTTGCAGCTGAAGAATCTTTCAAAAGTAATCTCCATTCATAAGACTGGAGTGCTACAGTTTACAAATGGTGAATGGATCATTTCCACCTCCCTTCCATTTCTCTTGCATTAGAGATGTTCTGCAGATCAGAACTGCAGTGAGGCCTATAGGGTACCACAGTTAAAAATATTAGTCCATAGCAGCAAAATAAAACAAAAGTCCAGTGCCACCTTTAACACTTATGCTGTAATAAATTTTGTTAGTCTTAATCAGTCTGTTTTCATTGTGGTTTTAACTGATCTCTGTGTTGCTAATAGCCTGAGCCCCTTCTTGGCGTATGAAGGATGGTACCCCAGCCAAGTTAGAGCTAAAGTTGGCATAGGGCAAGTATAGCCCTCTCTTTGTGCAGTGCCAGCTAGCCCAGCCATGTGCTCAGGACTGTCTCTCTCTGACACATTCAGCTATCAATTCAGACACAGTAGGCACGTATCTGTCATCATGAAAGGACAATGTCGTAATTTCATCATCTCAAGGGTATCAGCAGACCTGCATTCCAGTTCTGGCCCACAATCAAACCTCCAGACTTTGCCACTCGACACTGGGACTACCCCAGCCACACTCTATTGTTGTTATTGTTCTCTTGATAGCCCAGCCATTAATGGAGCCAAAACTCTGCAATTGCCCAACGCCTTACTAACAAAGGCTTTCCTTCTCCAAACCTGGACTTCTTTTGTCCAAAACCCCTTTTGAACCATTACTGGCCATCCTGGACCATTTCCTTATTGTGCCCATTGCCTCGAAGGCACAATTTTCCTATATCAGGGCTTCAAACCCAGCCATCTTTGGTTAAATCTCCTGGGATATGTACCGGCTGGATCCCCCATCTCTTTTGGGTCTTCTCAGACGTGCTTGCTGGCCAAGCAGTCTGCTCCTCTTCACTGTGGACTCTTCAGAAGGTAGCTCTAACTGCCATCAACACTTTACTCTTTTTTTGTCTCTAATCTCTTTAAGATCGCTTCATCCCTTTATTTCCTAGCTCTCTGGTGTGTGTGTGTGTGTGATAGTTCACTGATTAGCTGAATGTATTAGGGTTATTTTCTTAATAAATTCCACAAAATATATTTCCTGTCTGTCATGTGTACAGTTCTGAGAGGGTTTTCACTCTAGTATAGTTGGAGTATAATCCCTAGTTTGTGCACCTATTAAGCATATGGTTTCTTAGCTAATTCCCCCATTATAACTCAAACAGAGACCTGGTGTTGCAGCTAACACTATCATAGCTTGCTCTCAAATTCTATATTAAACCAGATAAATTAAATTGGTTATTTATGCCATGTATGAATAAGGAAAGTGTGCATGTACTCTCTTCTTGGATTCCCTTGTTATGGTCTAACATTTTATCATGGGATTGAAAACAACTACTCCACAAATTTATCATTTCATAACTCTGTCACCTGATTCAGATAGACACTGAGACACGAGGAAAGCACAAATGGCCGACATCAACTGAAAAGATCAGAAGGCTTTAAATCTTGCCCTTACCTTGATGATCTATCTTTCTATCAGAAGTGTAGGGCACATTTGACGTTAGAGTATAATGGCATAAATGAGCAATCTCCTACTTGCATGAGAAGATTATACCTTGCTTCAAAGAGAAGATTCAGATGATGATGACTTGCATGATGGGCATTTTATAGCTTCCAGTTGTAATGGACAGGAAACTGTCCTGCCTCTGAAGGGGAAACAGCCATTCACTTGAGCATATGGGAGTGCTGCTCCGGCATCCAATCACCTTTCAGAAGGGGGATGGAATGTTGAAGGGAAGCAAAGCAGGAGCTGAGTTCAGGTCTGCCTCAAGGAGAATGCAGAGGGGATTCAGTTCTGCCTTGGGGAGAAAGCAGTGAGAGCTCAGGTATGCCTCAGGAAAAGAACAGACAGAGTGAAGGGTAGCTCTCCTTGGTAGTGTGGCAGAGTGGTTTAGCTCTGCTTCTGAGAGAGCAGAGTACCCAATTGTTAAGTCTGTCTCTGACAATGAGCAGACCTTGTGCCATTTAGTCTGACTCTTGGGAAAGAGCAGGCTGGTGTGGATGGAATCCTATATGTGAGAGAGGATCCACTCTAATGGCTAGTCAGTAAAAGCCTGTGCCAGAAAGTATTCAAGAAAATCCAAACTACTGTCTGAATTTTAAATTAATGTGCCTCAGCCATGTTTCTCCTTTGTATATCTGGAGACCGATAATACTTATCTGTTCCTTGAAACCAACTTGTATGTAAATATTCTATGTTGTTAATGTATAATGTCTGCCTTTATGATCTCCATATTCTGTTTGCTAACCACTAAACTTGCCCACTAAACCCAAAGCCTATACACTCACTACCTTTAGAATGCCTGGTAACTGAGAGGAAGTTTTGTAGTTTAACATAAACCTGGTTTTCCCCCCAAAATCATAGGAGGCTGTGTGGGTCCCCTTGGTTGAGAGAAATGGCCTGTCATACCACTCAGCTGAAATTATAAGTTGTATAGGGGTTTGAACTACTGGCAAGTGCTGTCCATCGCTCATTGGGTCCCTTCAGAAGCCTGTTTCCAAGGAATGGCTGTGGCATGTTCATGCTTTTATTTCAAATTGTGGTTTTAATCTGCATGAGATAGAAGTGAAATATTTGCTGTTAACTTTGTTCACCAAATTAGGTCACTAACTTGCCTAGACTCAGAGTATGCGTAACCTACTCAAGGCATAGGAAGTGTGCATGTCTGTTCTTCCTGGTAATGGTTCAGTGAACTTGCATGTGCTTGCAAGAAGTGAGGAAACACTGATATTCAAGCCAGGAGTACTCACTTTGCAGCTCATGGAGAGCCACATTTGCAATTACTATCACCCCAAAAGGGAGGGACTATAATGCCACAGAGCCCATCCTCTGAAGCAGACTTTTTTCCTCCAGGGGAATTGATTTCTGGAGTCTGGAGATGAGTTGTGATTCTGGGAGATCTCCAGGCTCCACCATGGAGGTTGGCAACCCTACTACAAATACAGCTACTAGAGTTTGTCATCATCAGCAATGCAATTTACCACTCATCTTGCTTTTTATCTGATGCCCCCAAAGTTGTTTAAAAGTGGGTTGTGTGAGCTTGTGGATTGATATACGTTGAGCTAAAAGTTATTCTTCTGGAAAAACAGTGACACATCCAAAAACACAGCACGGTTAGGCTCAGCCATCTCTCCTGCTATGCTTTACAGTGACAGCCTTGCTTGTATGAGCAAAGGCTTCTGAAAGGTGGCAAACTGGTAAAATCTGACTCATAGCTGCAGTGGGGCTATTCAGGGGCTCTGCTCCCTTTCTTAATAGGACAGCCCCACAAGATTTCCCCTTGAAAATCCTTTTTGGATACTTTTAAACATTTTTAAAAGGCCATGTACCTTTAACAGCTGAGAAGCCCTGCTGAGTGGAAAAACCTCCTGTCCTGCCCTGCTGCCCAGCCCTGGTTCCCACTCGGTAGCCCACTCATTCGCCCTTTCCCAGACCTGGCCTGTGGCCACCATGCCTGGGCCCCAGGAAGGGGGAAGGGGCTTGTGCCCACCGGCTGGCAGTGTCAGCAGAACCACGTGAAGGGCTCTGGTGGCAGTGATGGACTGGGAGAAGGTGCATCTGGATGAGGCTGAAGTGGAGCAGACATTGGTGGGGGACTGGTTGGGCGGGGGGGCAGCTGCAGCCCTCCTCATGCTGTGGTATCTCCATGGCACCATGTTGGGCAACACCGGATGCTGTGCAATGCCATCTCAAACCTGGCCCACACTGATTACTTCTGAGATCAGTGCTAGCTTCTTCTCCAAGGTGCAGGGCTCTTTGATGGGGGACCAGGGAAATCTGCGGTGGACGGGACAATCCAGGTCTGCAGGACAGGGTGACTGGAGGGACCCTCAGGATGCCTTGGCATTTGTGCCCTGTCTACTGGGTTGGCCTCTGGGTGAGCCAGGATGCTGGACCAGATGATGCCACAGGCTCTGACCCAGCCAGAAAAAAATGGCAGCCGAACCAGAAAAAAAATTGCTCCACAAGCCACAAAATCTTGGCTACGGGCCTGGGTAAGATTAACATTTGCTTGTAATCATGGCTCCATCCTGGTGTGGTTTCACCTGTTGGAATACTTTGCTGGAGAAGGTCAGAAAAGCTATCATATGACTATTGTCGCGCAGTAAGTATAGAGCTTGTTTTGGCAAAATGTAAAACTGTTCTTCAGTTTCTATTCTTCATGATTTGTGAGTCACTGTATATAGCTATTCAGTGCTCGTACCATTTCTGGTGCATTAAATCAAACTCTTGTCAGCCAAATATGGCAGCCCACAAGGAGGTTGATGTCTCATGTCTCTGCAGAAAGTTTGGGACTGTGCCAAGTACTTGGTAGGCCACAGGGTACAACTGGTTGGCTATATTCAGTTTGGAAAGCCATGTGTTGTACAGACCACCTATTCTAGACACTTAAAGTGCAGAATAAGTGATGCATTATAAATATTCGTCCGGATTATTATCACCCCATTTTTAAATTTATGGTAAGAAATGACCTGTATTGCAATCCAGCACTTTGTCAGATTACCTCCTGTAGCTTTTCAAAATGGAATCTTTAGCTGGAAATCCATGCTGTGATAATTTATTGTTTACCTATTTTAACTGAATCACTTGATGTACCTGACTCAGTTTTGATTATTTACCTGGAGAGTTTTTAGCTAGTATGCTTGCTCTGGAATGTTTTGGCAAAGAACCTTTAACAATTGTCAAAAGAAAGAAATTTTCAAAACACATCAATTTGTTCTTAGTTGAACACCATTTATTTTTCAGATGCCAATGTTAACATGTCCACAAACACTGACAGAGCTGCCAATTCCAGGTTGGGAAATTCCTGGAGATTTGGAGGAGAGGGAACTTAGGCAGGGCTCTCAGTGGGGTATAATTCCATGGAGACCACCCCACCAAAGCAGCCATTTTCTCCAGGGAACAAGATCTGTAGTCTGCAAACCTATTGTAATTCTGGGTGGTCATCACACCCGACCTGGAGGATGGCAACCCTACTACTCAGTCTTGTGCAAGCAAATAAATTATTGGCATGGCATAAAAATATATAACAACTATAACCATGACATTATACTCCCAGGGTGTTCAGCGATATTATATGAAGAGATCTCAGTGTAACTTTTGACGACTGAATACATTCCGTATCATTATTTAGACTTGATTGTTATAATACAATTAAGATAAATGAATAGATTTATAAGCAATACTGAGTTTTTCATATTCCTTACTAATTTGTTCTTCTGCCCTCAACTAAGGTCAGAACAAAATATTGGGGGGGGGGGGATCTCAAGAACAGGGTAATTTTTTGCTTTGTTTAGCTGGATGTCTCTCTTCTTTTTCTTACCCCACTGCTCTTGTGTTTTTTTATATAAGCTATTTATTTATTCGATTTATACCCCATCCTCCCCTTTGAAACACTGCACCTTATTTATTTGAAAAGAGTCAGGGCTTTGGGGGGAGGGGGATGCACTGGAATGGAGTCCCGGAATCTCCTTGACAGAATTCTTTTAAAAATCCTTAAAACTTCATGAGTTTTCAGTATACAGGTGGAAAACTTCATTTCCCTCTTGAGAAGTTCCGACACCTCTTTAAAATTAAAAAAATCCTGAAAAGAAAACAACCCTGAATGTAAATTGACCCCCCCCCCCCATGTAATACACACACATACACACACACAAAATGTTACTGGATATCACTGTGATCTTTCATTTGATGGCATACTTGGAAAAAACTATTATTTCATTTAAGTGAATGCATTAAGTATATGTTATTGGTGCATGAAAATAATCTTTAGTAAAAACCTGGCTCTGTTGTACTGTCACCCTTTGTCTCTGATACATCATTTTTTCCCATGTCTAAAGCCACCCCCTCTCTATCTGGTAGTCATTTGTCAGGTCCTATAAGAAACCTATAAATTTGTTATTGGGTATAAGTAGCCAAGAAGGAAAACAGAGACTTATGCCTGGTGGCAGCAGTAAAAGTTTCAAGAGGGAAGGAGTGGGAGGGGAGTCATAGAAGTTGTTTAGGCTCTCCTTCTCTCTTTCCCACAGTGTAGAAGAATGCCTGGACCAGCATATGAGAAAAGCCAGCATATGAGGAATTGGAAACTGAGGCTGCGGTCACATACACTAAATAATCCACGTTCAATCCACATTCAGTGCACTTTCCAACTGGATTTTACTATGTGAACTGGCAAAATCCAGTTGGGAAGTGCACAGGTTGGACTATCTCAACTACAAGCTACATCTGACTCACTGTATCTTGGGAGGCGTGTCGGCATATGAAGAATAATATGCTGGCAAGATGACAGTTGTGTCAGGTAGATCATGGGGATCTAGGTGACAGCTGGAAGGGTCACCTGACAGCCAGGATTGCATCAGCCAGGGGAGGTGCAGGATGAATCAGCACTTCTCACTGATTGGCTTAATAACTGTATATATTGGACTTAGTTCATATCTGAGTGTGCCAGTCTTGGTATCCCCTTGCCTTGCGAAGCAGTTTGTCGGACTGCTCAGCTAGTGCAACTAGAGACTGTGTAAATATCTGTAAATAAACCTTGTATATACTCCACATCATCACGGTGCGTGGGACATTCTGTTATATACCGCACTTCTCTGCGCCGACAGAAAGTGGATTGAAAGTGGGTTACTCAGTGTGTGTGACTGCAGCCTGATTTTGTTCATTGGTTGAAGTTTCTGTCTACATTTTGCTGTCTCGTCATTTTACCATTGTCTGCTATTCATGCTATAAAAACATGATGGTTACAAACAGGGAAAGTGCTACAGTCTTCTTCCAAATAAACAAGAGCATGTTTTCTCTCATATACATGTTGAGCTGAAGGACCAGCTGCAAGAATGAATTCTGTGGAATGTCATTGGGTAGAGTCCCCAGAGTGGACTGCCATTGCTATGTTGGAACCATATTGCCATGAAAGAGTGAATGTTTGCCAGATGCCACACAAGCACATTTTTATTATCACTAATTCATCTGCTTACTGCAGAGGTTTCAGTTCTTGTTCATGTAGCTTTCTCCAGGTGAACTGATCTTTGTTGCCTGGAGATCAGTTGTAATCCCAGGAGAGCTCCAGCCACCACCTGGAGGTTGGGAACCCTATTCAGGTCTGCGCTGTGCAAAGCACACCACTTCCCTGTATAGATTTTTATACCTTGTGACCCAAAGCCAAAGACAGCCCAATAGCCTTCCTGCTGCATGAAAACTCCTGATTTTGCAGTCTTAAGAGGTTTACTCAGCCTATGACAGGCTTTCATACTTATCTTTTGATCTGCATTTTGCTCGGAGGCTAACAGGTTGTTCAGAACTGTCTGTAGCTTGTTCTCTTCCCCCCCCCCCCACCCTTTCATTCCACTAAAATATAAGTGAATTGTAGGACATACACATGGCCAAATTTTGGATGAAAGGAATTATGTGACATTTCCTAACCGTGGGATTATGGTACTTGCATTTTACAGACAAAAGCTTTCATGCCACCAATGTAGCTTTAATCAGGCCTTAGAAGATAGTTGTGTAGGATCTAATATTCATCATGCTGAACTTGTGGTAAAAAACAATACCAGCAAGTGTGTGGAACTGGCAACTCACATAAATAGAAAAGGTGTCTAAAGAAATTTTCTGAGCACGGCTAATTATTTTACAGTGCAAATAATGAACAAGGTGTCAGTGGCGTTGTACTCCCTCAGGAGTACTTACGCTGACAATTTCTCAGTCTCGGGAATGAAAATGTATTCAGTAAAGTTGAAGACTGTGTGTCCCAGATTTCAGAATGTTTAAAGAAGATTTTGTCAAGAGGCACAAGGTTTGTTTGTGCCTTTGAAAGTTTTCTGAATGCCATCTCTGCAACTGAACATCCCAAGGCAAAGATAACCAATGTTTGCTAGTAAGGGTAGATAATATCAGCTATCTCAACTCTCTTTACCTCACAAAGCAAATCCTTTTAGAAGTCATTCAAATGCAGCTTGGTTTGGCATAATACAGCTTAATCTTTCTTCCCTAGAAGTACAATTAGTTCCATGGCACAAGAGCTAGTGTTTTAGATATGCTTAAGACCAGGGGTCCTTTCGTAAAAAAAGAGGTGCAGGAGCTCATTAGCATAACTCATTTGCATATGCCACACCCCCTGACGTCACCGGAATGACATCATGGGCAGTGTGTCAGAAGGCCAGACGGGAGGGAGGGGGAAGGAAAGAAGGAAAGGAACAGGAAGGTAGGTAGGTAGGTGGGGGAGAGAAAAGAAAGAAAGAAAAAAAAGGAGGGAGGGGGGAAGGAAGAAAGAAAGGAAGGAAGGAGGGAGGAAGAAAGGGGAAGGAAGAAAGAAAGGAACAGTAAGGTAGGTAGGTAGTTGGGAGAGAGAGAAAAGGAAGGAAGGAAGGAAGGGGGGAGAGAGGGAGGAAGGGGGGAAGGAAGGAACAGGTAGGTAGGTGGGGGGAGAGAGGGAAGGAAGGGAGGGGCGCTTCTCCCCACACTGGGGCTGGCTTTCCCTCCCCCCCCTTGCTTGGGCCTGAGTGGTGTTAAGCCACTCAGGCCCGGCTTCTCCCTCCCTTGGGCCCAGGGAGTGGGGTGAGTGGGGGAGGGAGGGGGGGTGACTGGGGGAGGGAGTTTTTTTTCCTGGGGCCGGCGGCCAGCCGCGGCCCCACAGAAGGTGACTGGGGGCGGGATGGGGCTCCCTCGCGGGGCCGGCGGCCTGCCGCGGCCCCGCGGAAGATGGCAGGGGGCGGGACAGGGCTCCCTCGCGGGGCCGGCGGCCTGCCGCGGCCCCGCGGAACATGGCAGGGGCGGGACGGGGCTCCCTCGCGGGGCCGGCGGCCTGCCGCGGCCCCGCGGAAGATGGCAGGGGGCGGGACGGGGCTCCCTCGCGGGGCCGGCGGCCTGCCGCGGCCCCGCGGCACATGGCAGGGGGCGGGACGGGGCTCCCTCGCGGGGCCGGCGGCCTGCCGCGGCCCCGCGGCACATGGCAGGGGGCGGGACGGGGCTCCCTCGCGGGGCCGGCGGCCTGCCGCGGCCCCGCGGCACATGGCAGGGGCGGGACGGGGCTCCCTCGCGGGGCCGGCGGCCTGCCGCGGCCCCGCGGAAGATGGCAGGGGGCGGGACGGGGCTCCCTCGCGGGGCCGGCGGCCTGCCGCGGCCCCGCGGAAGATGGCAGGGGGCGGGACGGGGCTCCCTCGCGGGGCCGGCGGCCTGCCGCGGCCCCGCGGAAGATGGCAGGGGCGGGACGGGGCTCACTCGCGGGGCTCACTCCCGGAGCGGCGCTCCGGCTCGCTCCGGCCCCAACGGAGCCCTGCTTAAGACCATATCCAGCATTCTAAATTAAAAATATACCACATCAGTTCCAGATTCTTTGGTACTAATATTTGATATAACTGGCAGATATGCAGGACTTTTCAACAACATTTGCCTCATTCTATAATCTAATCTTAAAAACCACCCTGGTTTCATACTGCATAAAGAGCATTTAGGTCTATTGATTCAACTTACATTCTAGAATTATAGTGTGGATATGCAGAGAATTCTATTGTCTGGGTTCCTGATCTCTGGCTCATTGTTTTAACTGTATAACAGGTGAGGTCAGTTGACAGTAAGCCAAAAAATCATGAGGCTGGCTTGAAAATAGAGATATTGAGGATTTCATGCTGAGTATGTTTGACAGTTGAACATACCATTTCTGACAGTCGCAATCTCACATGAGCCAAGCCATGGATCTCTTCGTATGAACTTGAGCAATGTGCCAAATGCCTGTGCAGCTTCACAGTAACTCTGGTTGCTAACTATCATTTCTTTATGATTTGTGGCCACCTTTGGTGTGCAATAGAAGACGTTAATCCACACTCCCTCACAACGTAGGGCCACTGTTGGATCAGGCTGTTGAAGTACACAAATCACTCAAATTGCTCCCTCTTAGCATGCATGAAAAGCAGTTACAATCAATAAAAGACACAGATGAATGCAAAAAGTAAGGTTTTTTAGGAAACAGAATTGATTTACAAATCACTGACCGATTTGTTTGTTCACTCTTTCTTCAAGCAATGTTGTGAAGCAGCACACACTGATGACAGTTCCCAAGCTGGAGAGAACATACTATGACTCCCATTTGGCTGTGCAAGAAAATGCATGGACGTAACCCTGATTGCCCTGACCAGGACAGTTTCAATATACAGAAAGTAGCCCACTTAATAGGCTTGAGCTGCTCACAAACAGCTAAACTGCCTATATGTGACTGGCTTCTTGTTTGTGAATGGTGAGTAGAATATGAGCAGACCCAGTGGCTGCCTGAGATCAGGAGGTTCTTTTAAAAACACATACCTTGAGAATTGCAGTCCAAAGCCTGCCTGTAGGCAATCTGGATACATTAATCAAATTTGTAGGAAAGAACCTTTTACCAAGTGGAGCTTATAAAGTACATAAAGAAACAATAAGAGTAGTTTCTTTTTCAAAACAATTTTGATTTGCTCTAGAAAGTAGTTATGTTTTGTGTACTCTCAAATGCATTGTGTCTTCAGATTCATTTCTTTAAAAGAAACAAATGATAACCAGGGCTATAAATCCACAATTTAATTGGACATGTTGCAGTATTACTACTATTATTACATGTATATATCTACCCTTTCTGCCAATGAACCCAAGCAGGGTTATAATTTGAACTACGAATGAATGAATGAATGAATGAATGAATGAAATACAAGAGCCAAACCAAGCAAAAAATAAAACACTACAATTTTCCTGGGGCTTTGATAATCTCTTCAGGAGCCATTGGCATCAGTTCTTTCTTTTACATCTTTCCCTTGGAGTGCTAAGGTCTGTAAGTAGCATTTGAGGTAGCACAGAATTCTCTCAAAATATCATATAATGGGAGGATAGCATACAATCAGTTGATTTATTGCATCATGCTAAATCTTGGATTATGTATATTTGATTGCTAGCTCCATACATCAGACTAATCATGTTTGTTTCACTCTTCACCTCTTTTACTCTATAGTGATAGTGTGTGAATTGTAGTGAGTCATAGTTTCAGCAACTGGTTTTGCAATGATGGATGGCATCAATCTGACCCACAAAGCTGATCCCTGCTACCCTAATTCTTGCATGTCACCTATCCTTCCCATTTCCAGTCTGTCAGACAAGAAACCAGGTAGTATCCCAGTGAACTTTATTAGTTAAAGCATTGCCAGTTGTTTCTAATGGTCTTCCAGAATGCAAAGTTATGCTAGTATCATCTCTAAATGCATTATGGTTATTTGTTACTTTTAATAGCAAAGTCATGTTGTCAGCAGATTTTGGGATCTAATTATTTTTGTATATCAATTTATGCAATTTTGTAGCCCATTTCAGACATTCCTATGCAGCCAGAATACCAGCTGTGCTTCCAAAGCCACAAGATGCCCATACAGTACCATATCATCCAATTTGGTGCATGTAGGCTCCATATAAACAGCTAAAATTCTACATTTCAATTGGCCTCATTTATTTTTTATTTATTTATTTAATTTAATTTATAGGCCGCTCTCCCCGCACAGCAGGCTCAGAGCGGCTTGCTCATGGCAGTGAATGGATGCCCATTGACACTGGAGACGGGGCAGGTGCCAGAATGGAGGAGCACTCCTATCTTCTCTCATTTCCCACCATGCACAGAGCCAACATGTCATCTTAACCCACTCTGTGTTAGCCTATGCATGTTTGAGTAGCAGTCCCATACACCCAAACTTGATATCTGAATTTCAGTTGGGCAATTCAGATCAATGTCTCCTAGGATTTATGATGAAATCTCATTCTAGTTATTTGGCAATTTAGCAGTGGCTGTTCTGCAGGAGGGCTTCTTAAAAAACGCAAGCTCATTCTTCCCTGTAAACCATATGGGCTCCTTCATCTATGGAGATTAAATCTGAATCTTTGGGGGCACGTTCATCATTGTTCACAGGAGTTAAAATTGTCACTGTTTTGTATCATATTGGGAAAACCTCTGTGATATAAATATCAGACATTCTGCACCTGAAAGTTTCCAGATTAAGTTCACCCAAGTTAATCCTTCTATGAAAACTGACCCATTCCAAGGTAATGATAACCACATGTTCATCATGAAATTAAAGATGTGCTGCCAACAATACCTGAGGCTAGATGGAGAGAATGAGTTAAATGTGTATAAATCCCAAATCCTGGAAATACATTGCAAATTACAACAGTTTAAAATAGTCAGTATTGGTTAGTTCCTTTCAAAAAACTTCCTAACTAGCATTAAGTAATCCACAGAGCTTATTTTCGAGCTTTTCACATTGACCATAAAGACTAATTTCCCTTCCTTTTAAATAAATGACAGCTGAGAATAATACAGAAATGCTTGACAATACACGGTTCATATTAACTATTGCTGTAAAAGCAGCAAAGAATTGTTGTTGTTGTTGTTGTGTGTGTGTGTGTGTGTTAAGTGCCATCAAGGTGTTTCTGATTTATAGGTAAAGGTGAAGGTTTCCCTTTGTGCAAAAGCCAGTCGAATCCAACTCTAGGGGACAGTGCTCATCTCCATTTCCAAGCAAAAGAGCAAGCGCTGTCCGAAGACTTTTTCCATGGTCATGTAGCCAGCATGACTAAACGCCAAGGCACACAGAATGCTGTTACCTTCCCACCGAAGCAGTACCCATTTATCTACTTGCAATTTTTTGCTTTCGAACTACTAGGCTGGCAGGAGCTGGGACCAGAGACGGGAGCTCACTTTGTCACGCAGCACTTGGGTCTCAAACTACCGAGCTACTGACCTTCCAGTCTGCAGCTCAGCATCTTAACCTCTGAGCCACTGCAGCCCCTTCTGATTTATAGCTACCCTATAAATTAATGACCGCCAAAACACCCTATCATTAGCAGTTTGTGTCTTGCAAACTGAGGGCCTTGGCTTCCTTGACTGAGTCAATCCATCTCATGTTGAGTCTTCCTCTTTTCCTGCAGCCTTTAACTTTTCCTAGCATTATTGTCTTTTTTAATGCCACTTGTCTTCTCATAATGGTGCAGGAGCTCACTAGCATAACTCATTAGCATAACTTATTTGCATATGCTACACCGCCTGACATCACCGGAAGTATGTCAGAAGGCAAGAAAGAAAGGAGAGAGAGAGAGAGAGAGAGAGAAAGGAAGGAAGGAAGGAAGGAAGGAAGGAAGGAAGGAAGGAAGGAAGGAAGGAAGGAAGGAAGGAAGGAAGAAAGAAAGAAAGAAAGAAAGAAAGAAAGAAAGAAAGAAAGAAAGAAAGAAAGCGGAGGCAGAGCGGCAGTCCAGACTGCCACATCTGCCTGGAGGAGGCGGGCTGGATGCAACGCGTCCAGCGCCGCGCTCCTCCTGCAGCAGCCAGGCACTACTTCAAAGTCGTGTCCCAGCTGTTGCGCACGCATTCCACCCGCTTCCGGCAGGTGTGAACGCACACCAGCCGGGGGAGCCGCACGGCGTTCGCACGCCACCACTGGAAGCTGCCCGCAGTCTGGACGCTGCGGGCGGCTTCCTTGCAGTGGCGTGTGAATGCCGCACTGTGGGGGTAATTCCCCCTGCCTTATTCTGCCATGCTGCGGAGGTGCAGCAGAACATGAGTCTGTCCTCAGCCAGTATAGGAACATGTTCCAACCGATTTTCCATACAGATCTGGCCAGCATGGTTAGGCTAGATCCTGTTGACAATGACATCTATTGGGGTAACTGAATTTGAGAGATTATCTCCCCTCCCCCCAATTTGATTATAGTGTCAGATTAGGATCTAGGAGATCCTGGAATGAATCTCCACTCAGCGATGGAAGCTCACTGGGTGACCTTGGGCTAGTCACTTTCTCTCAGCCAAATGTACCTCACAGGGTCATTGTGAGGATAAAATGGAGGAGGGGAGAGCAATGTTAGAAGCAATGTCACATTTGGTCCCCACCCAATACGGATAAATATAACAACAACAACAACAAAATCCTAATATCTTCCCTTTGCTTGGAACCGTGATATTTTCAGACTCTTTGAGTGTAAACAAGGTTGTTGATCTATAGGCACCAAAAATATAAATTGTTATTAGTATGCTAAGGGGGCTGGTCAGAGTTATTATAGTTTCATCAAAATAGTTCCTGTAAAGAAATATCCTTAAGCAAACCAGTGGTGTCAAAATTGTATTAGAAGTGATGGGGTGTTTACAGGTTTCTGCCCGTCTCCACGTACCAGAATGTAAGTAACTCAATTTAGTGAACGAATTCAATAATCAGAACAGCTAGGATCCTCTGCAATCAAATAATAAACAGGTTGTTAGAAAAACTGGTGAAGAGTTCGCTGTTTGTGTTAAGTGCTGTGTCCTGAAGCTATGAAGGACACTAGAATTGGCAAAGGAACTATATCATGTTCTTAATATCAACACATTAGCAGCTTTACTTTATATTAACAATATTTATAACTGTCTCTAAATAATAAGACTAAAAGAGCAGCCCCAGTTTTTCCATAGACTTCACAGCCGCCTAAATTAATCAAGAGGATCAGGTAAAGGCTGTTTGAAGCAGCATCTTGGCTACAGAGGTCCCTTTAAGAGACATTATTGGTAAGGTTGGTAGCAAAGTGATAGGAAGAGATCATGTTACTGATAGTTGATTGACTAAATAGAGCTGGAATATGGAGAATGGGCAATATTGTTCTTTTAAAATCCCTGCAAAATAATGTCTTAAGTGCATTTATCAGTATATCCCAGAACTCCAGTGGTTAGTTTTAGAGAAGAAACAGGACTTTCTTCTATTGAACCTAGAATTTAAATAAAAGGATGATTCAGTACTGGTGTTGATTAAATGATATGGTAGATCCAAGGTTATCAAAGAAATGTTGGTATGAGCATTTGAGATTGTGGGGTTGGATCCAGATTTGTCAAGGCAAAGGAAGGCAGTATTCAGTATACCACAATAGGCAATTACTTACAAGTTCAGAAGGAGATTTATAAAATCTTCAGAAGGAGATTTATAAAATCTATATAAACTTGGATAGAAAAGTAACAAATAATAACTGGTCCTCTTACCGGTATACTGTTGTTTTTAAAACGATCATTGTACCCACACTTATTTGCAGAATATCTCTTTTCAGGGCTCTTTTTGTAGAAAAAGCCCAGCGAGACTCATTAGCATATTAGGCCACACCCCTGACAGCACAGCTCATTAACATATTAGGCCACACCCGATGTTACCAGAAGTGTGGTCCTCCAGCCACATCCACCTTTCGCTTCTTATTCTGTTTACCTTGTTGTCAAAACAGTTTTGACAAAACCAATAAAAACATTATTTTCTGTCCCATCTATACAAAATCTTGCCTGAACCAATATCTTATGTCCAACAATTATTCCCACACTGGATTGGAATCAATTCCTAAAGATTAGGTTCCCATGGAAATCAGCTTGCCTTCCTGCAGAACTGGTACACTGAATATGATTTTTAGGGTTGCCAACCTACAGGTGGGGTCTGGAGATCTCCTGGAATTACAACTGAGCTCCAAACTACAGAGATCAGGTCAATGGCTGCTTTGGAAAGTGGAGTCCATGGCATTATGCCTTGCTTAGGTCCCTCCTTCCCCTAAACCTTACCCTCCACTCCCAAATCTCCAGGGATTTCCTCAACCTGGAGTTGGCAACCCTAGTTCACTGGCAGAACAACGCTAGGAGCCAGTTTGGTGTAGTGGTTAAGTGCGCAAACTCTAATCTGGGAGAACTGGATTTGATTCCTCATTCCCCCCCCCTTGCACCTGCTGGATGACCTTGGGCAAGCCATAACTCTGTACCAGCTGTTGTCTCAGAGCTCTCTCAGCCCCACCTACCTCACAGGGTGTCTGTTGTGGGGAGGGGAAGGGAAAGGAGTTTGTAAGATGCTCTGAGACTCCCTTGGGTAGTGAAGGGCGGGGTATAAATCCAATCTCTTCTGCTTCTAGGTTTGTGGATGCACTGGACGGGAGTAGTTTGTGGACTATTTTATTCAACGTATAAAATTTTATTCAAGGTATAAGATTTCATGTGCCACCCACACTTCTTCAGATGGAAAAAGTGTGCATGCACACAAAAGCTTATACCTTGGATGAAACTTTGGACTTCAACTTTGTTCTGCTGCTTCAGACCAATACGGCTACCAACCTGAATTATTACACTATAATACTTTTTACAAGCAATTATGTATCAGTGGAGTGGTTACCAAGCAGAGTCTGTCCCACAGGTACAATTATCCTGTGAACAGGTGGTCTTTACCACATAAAAGTATCACTATCATCACAAGATCACCAATCGTTGGAAGTCAACTCCTCAGAAACAGAAATCTCTCTTATTAGGAGGTTTAAGAACATCAACTTTGCTGGCCCATTAAAGGCAGATGTCAGCCCAGTGGCAGGAGAAGAGGGACAATCATCTTCATCAGAAACTCTGCCCACTTTTTAAATTTCACAAAACAGGCAATCTCCAAAGTGCTGCTGACCATGCTCATTTTTAGTTACATCTCTGTTTCTCTGCAGATGTCCCCCAAAGTCCCCCATGCAATAGTCAAGTGTTCTGCCAACACACACAACAATGAAGCTACTTTTTCAGATGTTTTCTCTTGCATGGCAGTAAGCACCAGACCACTTTAATACAGACTTTACACACACATATATTTGCAAGCCATTCCCAACAAGACACAACAATGAACTCAGGCTTCAAACGTACTTTTCTTAAGCAGAAGATGCCATGAGAAAATGAAAGAGATGCTCAAAATTTAAAGATATTGTCAAAAGCAGCATTTCCTGGGCTCTCTGCTTTTTTACATCCCCCCCTTTCAATATTTTTTTATAAAAACACAAAGAACAAAATGAAACAGAGAACGAAAGCGAGAGAGAGAGAGAGAGGTGGGAGAGAGAGAGAGAGAGAAAGAAAGAAAGAAAGAAAGAAAGAAAGAAATGTAAGGGAGAGAGAGAGAGAAGGAAGGAAGGAAGGAAGGAAGGAAGGAAGGAAGGAAAGAGATGATAGATAGATAGATAGATAGATAGATAGATAGATAGATAGATAGATAGATAGATGGATAGATGAGAGAAAGGAAGGAAGGAAGGTGGAAGAGAGAGAGAGAAAGAAAGGGAGGGAGAGAGAGAAAGAGAAAGAACGAAAGAAAGGTGGAGACAGAGAGAGAGAGAGAGAAAGAAAGACAGAAAGAAAGGTGGGGGGAGAGAGAGAGACAAGGAAAAGAGATGGGGAGGCACTTACCGGAGCAGGGAGAGCGATGCGACGTCGGCAAGCCAAATGCAGAGCCAGGCCTTGCAGTGCAAAGAGCCTAGCCCTGTGCTTAATCTCTGGGCAGGGCTTTCTCCTCCTGGCTCTCTGTACTTAAAAGGGAAAGCGCTGGGTGGGGCTTTTTCCTGCCGGCTGTCTGCAGGAATTTTTCTTTAAGTGTAAACAGCTCAAGCCCGGCAGGGAGGGCGGGGCAGGCTCGGACGCCAGTCAGAATGGTGTTCTGGTGCATTCCTGCTGAAAAAGAGCCCTGTCTCTTTTCCTAATTTGAAGAAAGATTCACAAAACTCAGAGTTCAACAGATTTCGGTATTGAAGGATAAGTATCAGCACATAAGAATATAAGAACATAAGAGAAGCCAATGTTGAATCAGGCCAGTGGCCCATCCAGTCCAACACTCTGTGTCACATAGTGGCCAAAAACACCAGGGGCCCTCAGAAGGTCCAGCAGTGGGGGCAGGACACTAGAAGCCCTCCCACTGTTGCCCCCCAAGCACCAAGAATATAGAGCATCACTTGCCCCAGACTGAGAGTTCCTATCTATACTTTGTGGCTAATAGCCACTGATGGAAGTCTGCACACACCATCAAACATAAATTGTGTCTATGTCAAAGTGGTTGTATTGAAGATGTAGTTCATTACTTATTATAGTGACCATTGTATATTTTCCCAAAAGAAAACTTTTGGTCCTCTTCCACCATTTTCTCAATGATTGGTCCCCACAGGATATAATTGTTTATCAGTTGTCTGATAAAAATGAAAGTACTTCTTATCAAGTTGCATTATTTGGAGTTACATCAAAGAAAACTTCACAAGATATGTAGGGAAATAGAGTTCCAAAATGTTGTTTTTATTTTAATGAAAGTGATGCCTCTGACTACTATGGATAAAAGTATATGATTTTTTATTTAATTAATGAGTTTAACTTTTAAAAGTGATGCTCTTGATTTTTATCAGTCATTTTAAACCGGTTTTGCAATGTCTTTTGACTATAGCAGTATAGTTTGTTTGACTGAGTAAATTTAGCTTCTAGCAGCAGCAAGCTGCTGGCAAATTAAGTATTTATATAAAAGAGTGGCAAATATGGTTGGCACACTACGAACAATACATTTCTGGTGGTTATGAGAAGTTCTCCTCTTCCTCACTTAAGATGGCTAAAATGCAGGGCTGGCCCACCTGCTAGGCAGACTAGATGTTGGCCTAGGGCGCCCCTGGTGGTGAGCACTGAACTGGACTCCCGTCCGACTCCCTGTCCCTTTAAGAGAAGTGACTGGCCCAAAACAGCCAGGGGCAGAAGAGCTTGTGCCGGAAGGTGTGGGCCAGGAAGCAAATGTGCTGGGGTGGCAGGGGGCGCCAGGCATGGGCAGTGGGGGTCCTCGGGCCCAGGGCTGCAGGAGAGAGCCAGGGGTGGGGGCGGAGATGTGGCCTCCCTCTGGGCAGTGCAAGAGGACCATCAGGAGCAGCGCAGCCAGGAGCATCTCCCGCACAGTGCAGAGCCCCCCTGTGTCCAGGCAGCTGCCATGGAGCCACTGGAAGGGTGCACAGGATGGCGTTGACCGCTTCTTCCTGTGAGGGGTGGGGACTGCTGGGCTGGGCTCAGGCATTCCCTGCTGGTGCCCCCTGCCAGGGACTCTCCTGGGCAGGAGGACAGGGAAAACCCTCGAGAGACATGGCTTCCTTCCCAATGGACTTCGCCCTCCTCGCCCAGCCGGCCCTGAGGGCGTGGCTCCCCCCTTCCCTCCGGTTTCCTTTGGGCTCGGGCCACTCCTTGAGCTTCTCTTCCTGGGGCCAAAGAAGCCACTGGGTGGCAGGGAGAGGAAGGAGGGCTTTGGAAGTTGAGAGCCACTTGGCACCTGGAGCCCAGAGAGGCCAGCCCGGACAGCATCCCAATCTGAGCCATCTCCAAGGGCAGCCCCAAATAATCACAAGCCTGGCCTCCCACATGACCCCGGATGGGGCCTGCAGGGGGAGGGGACAAGGAGTGCTTCAAGCTCGGAGATGCTGGAGGGGGGTGTCCTCCTTAGGGCTCCGCAGTGCTCAGGGGCCGTCCAGGGGCATCTCAGGTGTCCCTCCTGCAGCCAGGAAAACAAGAGGCCCGGGGGGGGGGGCAGTACACCAGGGGGCAGAAGGCAGCTTTGCCTAGTGTGCAGAAAAACCTGGGGCCGGCCCTGCTAAAATGATAAATGCAGAAACCTCATGCATCTGCAGTTTCATCCATGTTTGGACTTCCTGGTTGCTTCTGTGTGTCCCCTAGTTCCAGTGTGAGTTTGTTTTGTGAAGGTGGTCCTCCCCAACCCAGCTTTCAATCCCATCTGTGCCTTGGCTTGCTCTATAATACTGTCAGAATTTGTGTTCTGGATTTAAAATGACAACTGTAACAACATTCTCAAATCAGAATTTATTATTATTTTTATTATTTATTATTTATAATATTTTATTAATATTATAAAATATTATTATTTTATTATAAAAGTTGGACTAGGATTACAGCAAGTTTACATCTTTCTTCATGTAATGGAAGTAGCTTAATTTCAAAACTTCCATCAGGGTGTGTGTGAATCTAAGTAACTTCATATAGTGCTGAACCCAGTTGTTGCAGATGTTAAATATTTGCATATTTAAAGTGTGGGTAATCAAAGTACTTGTTGGTTTTATTCTTTGTTACATTATTATTTTTCCAATATGTTTTTTTTTATGAACAGTTTACAATACTGGCAGTCCAGCTCTGTCCTGTTATGTACATAATTTTTGGGGGTAATTTCACAGTACACTGCTTTCTGCTTTGTTATCTAAATCATAATTAGAAAAGAGCAATTATTTCAAACAAGGTGAGAAAATGTGAATAACAATGTAGATCTGAAATAATATTAGTTTAAATTTCTTAATGCTAGCTGCTTAGGCTGTAGCAAATGTCTATTATCTACAGCTACAAAAAGTGATGATTTTTTAATATGTTGAATGGATTACAAATCTAAGTCTAAAATTTACTGCAAAGAAGACTTCCATATGAAAAAGTACTAGACATCATATTAGTCCATATTTGAAGACACAGGATCAATCTGGGAATTTTATGTTTCTAATCCACGTATTTATGTCAGTTTTATTTTCCCTATAACAAATCAACAATAGATGGGATATCAATAGAGCTATTTCAAGCAAAAAAAAAGAGAGGAGTCCGGCAAAATCTTAACAAGAATATGCCAATAAATGTGTAAAACAAAACAATGGCCTTCAGACTGGAAATGCTCAATCTACTGGGGCATTGTGTTAATTTCTCTCATGAGTAAAGTGATGCTTAAAATCTTACAACAGAGACTGTTACCATATATGACACAAGAAATGCCAGATGTTCAAGCTGGATTCAGAAAAGAAAGAGGCACTAGAGATCATATTGCAAATTTGCATTGGTTAATGGAACATACAAGAGAATTTCAGAAGAAAATCAGTTTGTGTTTCATAAATTACAGCAAAGCTTTTGACTGTGTGGATCATGAAAAGCTGTGGTTGGTTTTAAAAGAAATAAGTGTGCCATAATATCTGATTGTTTTGAAGTGTAATCTGTGCTCTAGAAAAAAGGCTTCAGTTAGGACAGAATATGGAGAAACAGGATGTAAATGTAATTTGCGGGTCACTTGTTAGATTTTATTACGGTCATAGACCAGCAATCAATACAATAGAAGACAAATAAATAACAGATAAAAGAACAGTAAAATTATAAAATATAATAGCATCTAATATTATAAATAGGAATCTAAAAAGTTTAAAATACAGAAATGGTAAGATTAATATTAAGATCAAAATTTAAAAATAAATCTAGGCCTATCTGTACTTCTTTATCTCTTTCCTAGTTTGGTATGCCAACCAACCAAAATTGACAACCATCCTAGTCAGCTTTTGAAAATAGGATAGTTTCCAATTGGCAAAAGTGTCAGGCAAAGGTGTATTTTATCTCCCCATCAGTTCAATCTACATGCAGAACATGTCTTAAAGAAAACAGGATTAGAATTAGATGAAGGTGGAGTGAAAATTGGTGGAAGGAGCATTAACAATCTGAGATGTGCAGATGACACCACATTACTGTCAAATAATAGTGAAAACTTTAAAGTACTACTGTTGAAAGTTAAGGCAACTGCTAAAGCAGGATTACAGCTGAACATCAAGAAGACAAAAGTAACAAGTACTGGGGAATTATACCACTTTATGGTTGGTGATAAAGAAATTGGAATTATTCAAGATTTTCTATTCCTTGGCTCTATTATCAACCAAAAGGAAGACTGCAACCAAGAAATCGGAGGGTGATTGAGATTGGGAAGGGCAGCTATGAAGGAGCTAGAAAAGATTCACAAGTATAAGGATGTCACTGGTTACTAAGATCCTGTTAATTCATGTTATATTCCCCATTATTATGTGCGGGTGTGAAAGTTGGACAGTGAAGAAAGCCAACAGGGAAAATGTTGATTCCTTGAAATGTGGAGCTGGAGGAGAGTTTTATGTATACCATCAACCCTCCCTGGGTTCTAGATCAAATCAAGCCTGATCTCTTCCTAGAAGCCAAAATGACAAAACTGAGGCTATTGTACTTTGGTCACATTATGAGAAGACGGGAGTCACTGGAAAAGACAATAATGCTAGGAAAAGTTGAAGGCAGTAGAAAAAGAGGAAGACTCAACATGAGATGGATTGACCCAATCAAGGAAGGCACAGCCCTCAGTTAGTAAGACCTGAGAGAGGCTGTTAACAGGACATTTTAGAGAATGTTAATTCATAGGGTTGCCATAAATCAGAAGCAATTTGATGGCACTTCACACACAGACACAAGTTCCTTGACCCTCAGAGTGAAAGTTGGGCTACACATAAAGAAAATAAACAAATTGATGTTTCCAATTATTCATATGTGTACTTTTCTGCCTGTGTTAATAGGATATTTCAGCAGGAGCCATGAAGGCTGATTACAAGCTGTGTCAACTATATGTAATAGTAACTGCAGACTTTGAAGTTTATCCTGATATTGGATCACATTGAAGCTGAAAGAAGAAAGCAAGCAATGGTTACAACTTAAATTGGAATATGAAGGGGAGAGCTTTGCAGCAACATGCACAAATCTAATTTGCAAAGCATGAGGGCAAAAGCACATTTCAAAGTACTTATGCATATGCAAAATAAGTGGTTTTTCAAATTCAAAACAGTCTCATTTAGCACACACTAGCAAAGATATAAACACTATGTAGGAGTAAGGGTTTGTGCAGAAGATCTCTCACTTTAGTGCAGGGAAAATAAATGCTTCAGCTATCCCGCTAGATGCTGTAAGGAAACAAAACATGGTTGAGACTAAGGTTGCCTGCAGTCTGGAAGAAAAGTCTCTATTCTTTTAAAAGAATCTTTTACTCTATTCTTTTAAAAGAATCTAAAAGAATTCTTTTAAAAGAATCTAACATCTTTTAATGGGATGTTATTTACCAGGTGACTTACCCCCATGCTATGAAAAGCTTCCATTGTCCATCTCTACACATTATGCTTCTACAAAAGAGACAGGGCAGTCTTGTCCAGTCGGCAGCCCAAGCTTGCACTCTGAAAGGGTACACAATTTAGCCATAAACCAGCATACTCTTAGGGCCGACCTAGATGTGACAGCATCCATGGGTCTGACCCACAAACTCCACCACCATTTTAAAGTGATTTAAAAATGCCACAAAGACATGGTCCTGATTGGGCTGACAGCACACCTTTTCAAATGCCAAAACAGCCATGGGAAAGGGTTGCAGGCATTTCAGCACTTGAAAAGTCACAGGGTGGAGGAGAACAGCACTTCAGCCTGACCCGCTGTGGGTCTGAGCAGGACTGATCGCAGCATTTTTAAACTGCTTTAAAATCACTCATCAACTCTCATATGTAACTGCTAATTCTGTTGATTTACGACAAGATTCATGCTTAACCTTTCTGCCTTTACTCCTCACCTTTCTCCTCACATTCAAACTTGAAATATTCAGGGCAGATTTCACACTAACCCTCTCTGCCCCCCCCCCCCCCACAGAGTAATCTTTCCTGTAAGAAGCATTCCCAGCATAATTTTCCTTCACATACCTATCCAAAGAAATGATCTGCAACTCAAAAAAGCTCATGCTGAAATAAATGCTGTTAGTCTTTAAGCTGCCACTGCATTTTTGTTTTATTTCTCTTGCTTGTTGCGATGGTCTTTTTTGCTTCTCCTCAGCACTAGGCCTATCATCATTCCCCCCCCCTTCCTGTTTGCAAGCAGCAAAAGTATGTGTCATAGGTGACACAGGGAATAGGTATAGTACAGTGGCTTAGTATGAGGAAGGCGCTGAAGCCCTTTGTTCAGTGATCTCGCTGCAGCTATTGCCTCATTATATGGTGTTAGTCAGGGTGCTCTCTCAGCCTTAGCTGCCTTGCAAAAGTAATAGCTATCACAGAGCTGTTGCAAAGGTCAAGTAATGGAAAGGGCTTCAAATACTCAAAAAGTGAGATATAAAAACCAAGTATAAATATGGCCCCAACTCACAGAGAGACACTCAGTGCAGTCTGGGTGGTGGTGAAGCAACAGAAGCATGGCTTACAGCCTTCTGATGCCCACAGGCTGTAAGGCCAGCTGTACAGGGGCATAGAGTTTTCCATTTCTTGGGGGGGGGGCAAGGGCTCCTGTGCGCGAAGCACATGCTGGGACAATGTCCCCGCCACCACCACCTCTCCCCCCTGCCTGGCCACTCCTCCCTCCTTCTGGGGGCCATCCGGGTGAATGCCCAGCGTGATGGCGTCACCCGGAAGTGATGTCATCACACTGGGCACATTGCCAGGGTGACGCTCTGGCAATTGCACTGAAACTCTATGGTGCCATAGAGTTTGGGGGCGATTGCTGGAGCATTGCCCCAGCAACGTGCCCAGTGTGATGGCATCACTTCCAGATGACATCATCATGCTGGGCATTTGCCCGGATGACTCCCGGAGGGAGGGAGGAGTGCAGGGGAGCCGGGTGGGGGTAGAGGCTCTGGTGGCGGTGGCAGGTGGGCCTGCCTAAGAAGGGCAGGCAGGTGCGGTGGCTGGCAGCCATGGGCGGGCCAGTGGGCTGGGGGTGCTCCATTTCACCGGGTGGGGGTTCAGTCCCCCCAGGAAATTTCAGGGGTGGCCTGAGCGCCCCCCCCCCCATAGTTGATGCCTATGCAGCTGTGTAAATTAGTCTGCTGCATAAGCTGACATGGCCAGAGTGGACATGGGGAACATTGCCCAGTGCCTTTACAGCTGGCTTGCCTTCTCTTTGGGTCTTCAGCTTTTTTCTGATCAGGAGCCCTTCAGAGGCATTGGCAGCTGCAACCACATGCTCTGCTCCAGCCCCTTCCTGATACCAGCCAGCTGCAGATCAGTATTTAAAGGAGCTACAGCTGATCAGCAGGCCACCTGCTCCAGCATATCAGCCATCTCAAATCAGCTAGGGTTTTTTTTTAAAAAAAAAAACTGATCCAGCTGGAGAATCTTCTTTGCTTTTGCCCTGATTGTTTATCCCAGGTGACCTACATCCATCTCAAGCAGTTGGGGGTTTGAGAAGAACACTTCCAAGCAGCAGTAGTTAATTTCTGGGGGTAGGACCCAGTGGTACTGGGCTTCTTAAAGGGGCAGTGGGGTGCCTGACACTGCAGGCATTATTTTGTCTTGGCTGTATTAGTTATCAAGTGTTGGGCTATCCAATCTTTTAAAGGGGAACTGGGCTAAGACAACTGCAGCTTTTCTACTGGGCATTGCCTGCTCTCCCTGGGTATTTCATGGGGAGACCATGTTTTTTGAGACATTGTTTATAATATATAATAAATAATATAATATAAATAAAAGGTGGGAGTTAATTAAATGGTAAGTGGAGTGTGTTTTCATTTGGTATCATGGTAATTGATCTTGTTTTTTGTTTGATAGCATTTAATAACTTGCATTTCATAATTGAAGGAATCCACACGAGGTGGCAAGGAAAAATTGCAGGACACCATCTGGATATAAGTTGATTATTATCACTTTACTGCGACCACTTTATTGGAATTTTAATGTTTTAAACAGTTTTAATTGTATTTTAACCTGGCATTGTGCCACCTTGTAAGCCGCCCTGAGCCCACTTGCGGGGAGGGTGGGGTAAAAATGCGAAAAATAAAATAAAATAAAAATAAATAATTAAGCAGCAGCAGCAAGGTTGGACCAAAACCAACGGGTTGAAATTAAATCAAAAGAGTTTTTGGCTAAACTTTAGGAAGAACTTCTTGACAGTTAGAGTGGTTCCTCAGTGGAACAGGTTTCCTCCGGAGGTGGTGGGCTCTCCTTCTTTGGACACTTTCAAACAGAGGCTAGATGGCCATCTGTCAGAAATGCTGATTGTGTGAACTCAGGCAAATCATGAGAGTAGAGGCAGGAAGGGTTGCATCAGAGCTTAGTTCTTGTGGGTCTTTCTTACATGCCCAGGGAAATGCTAATCACCACTTTGGGATCAGGAAGCAATTTTTCTCCAGGCAAGTTAGGCTGGAGATTCTGGAAGTTTTTTTTGTCATCTTCTGGGTGTGGAACAGCAGTCACTGGGGGTGGTGGTAGGGAGGTATTTGTGACTTTCCTACATTGTGCAGGGGGTTGGACTAGATGACCCTGAAGGTACCTTCCAATTTTATGATCCTATGTTACAAATACAATGGTTGCATTGTGATTTATTGAAAAATTCCATACTTTAGGATCTGTGTTTAATTTGGAGTTTTCCCCCTTACACAGTAAATTTGTGGT
The DNA here is from genome assembly GCA_029233225.1 of Lepidodactylus listeri. NCBI lineage: Eukaryota > Metazoa > Chordata > Lepidosauria > Squamata > Gekkonidae > Lepidodactylus > Lepidodactylus listeri. The sequence continues at coordinate 131,959,550 of JARCFY010000001.1, read as the reverse complement.
GGGACTAAGACACTTGTTTGGGGGATTTCTTGTAAGCCTCATTAATTCTAAGTAATATATATTATTGTTTGGCCATGCCTCCTAAGAAATCTGCCACCCCTAAAAAGGCCAAGGCCAGTTCCCAGCCCATGGTAGCCAAATGTGGTAAAGCCACTGGACCAAAGCACAGGCCTCCTCTTCTCAGCCACACAGTAATACTGTCCCAGGGAACAAAGGTCCCACCCAAAAGGGGGTTAAGCCACCACAGGCCACCACAAGGGCAATCCCAGCTCAACCTGCACCAGCCTCATCCCTGCTTGTTTCTGTTGATAATACTATCTTACAGGGCATATCCCAGACATTACTACAATTCTCAGAGTGGATGGACAGCCTAGATTCCCATGTGACCTCACCAAAGGGAGAAGGAAACATCATTCTCTGGCAGAGGCCAGGGCATTCAGTGCTTCTAGGGAAACCACAGCCGAGACGCTGCACTGACTGAAGCAGGGCCAAGTGGAAAAGATCTTGGAAGTCAACACGATCCTGTGACATGTAGCAGTGCATCTTCAGGTGAGTCATCCTCTGATGAGGACTTGGCACATCTGGATGAAAATTATTGGAAGGCAGAGGCATATATTCCTGACAATCCACCTTGGGTGCACAAACTCAGGGCAGGGGGTACGCACAATCCTGGCAACGTGTAAGAAACTGAGCAACACCATGTGGGTCCTTGATTAATATTTTGTGGATATTTTTTCCCTTCGCAAACCAGAGGGTGGTGCTGGCAAAACAGGCCCCAGGCAGGAGAAAAAAGCATCTGCCAGGGGCAGTGTGGAATGTTCTTTTCAAAACTGGCTCATGGGTTATACTGCATACATGAGCCTGGTTGCCTCTGCATATCCAGAGCATGGCTGGCACCCTCACTAGGGTTGCCAGCTTCCAGGTGGGGCCTGGGGATCTCCTTTTACAACTGATCTCCAGCTGACAGAGATCAGCTCCCCTGGAGAAAATGGCTGCTTTGGAGGGTGGACTCTATGGCATTGTACCATGCTGAGGCCCTTCCCCAAACCCCACCTTCTTCTGGCTCCGCCCCCAAAGTCCCCAGGTATTTTCCAACCCAGACTTGGCAACCCTAACCCTCACTAATCATATGGGGAATGTCCTCAAGGCTCAGTCATTGGTGGGCAATGCCCCCATGATTGGCTTTTCGAAAACGGGCATCACATAATGAGCTTTTCCATTGGAACCTCCTCAGTGCTAAAATTTGGCTGGTAACTGTTGACCCACACATAAAGCCCCAGCCCAACTTTAGCAGAGGAAAAACCCAATTCAAATGTGACTTCACCCAGCAGGTTTGCTGGGAATAAAACCAGGGCAGGTGCCAATGCCCCCAATGTAGTTTTGTTCACTGTTGTGATTTATGCTTTGGCCCCCAGCTGTCTTGCCTCTCAGGAGGCTCAGCTCAGAACCGCCCTTTCAGGGATTCCAGCCCTCTGCTAGCTCTCACAGCAAAAAAGAAGGTGGGTCAGGTGCTGCTGGGTCTTCAGCCTCTTCTTCTTTCAAACAGCTCTAAAGGTTTTCAGTGTTTGGACATGCGCCTGGCAGTAACCCATTTGTCTCAGGTCTTTGGCACCCTATTAGATAAATGCCCTAATGAGACTGCCACCAAACACCTCAGTGAAGGGTTTAGCAAAGGTTTCCATATACCATTTGAGGGTTCCCATGTTTCAATGGACTGTGGTAGGGAGCTCCCAGGTATAGTTGCCCACAAGATAGCTGAAGAATGTGAGGTGTGTAAGGTAGCCAGCCCATTTGCTGTGCCCCCACTTCTTAATCCCTGGGTTTCCCCTCTGGATGTTGTAACAAAGAAAGCCCCTGGCAAATTCCATTTAATTCATCATCTATCCTACCCAAAAGAGGCCTTGATAAATGATGCCCTTGTGCCTGAGTTGTGCTCTGTGCACTGCACTTCTTTTGATCAAGTAGTTAACCTAATTAGGTCCTGTGGATTCCCGAAGAATCCCAGATCCCAACACCAGTTCAGTGTTCAGATCCAGGATTTTTTGGAAACCCCAATTTTTTCAGATCCGATAGACCTGAAAAGAAAAAAAATGGGGAGGGGGAATTGCACACCCAAAACTGAGCCAGCAAGGAGCAGTTTTTGCTCCCTACCGGCACAGCTAATACAAGCCCAACAAACAGCTACATTTCTACTGTTTTTCAGATCTACCCAGTAATTCCAAATATATGCAGGATTTGGGGGGGATTTTTTTTGGCTTTTCCAAAAAATCCTGAATACCTTTGGGATGCCAAAATATCCCCAAAAAGTACCAATAAGGTTTTTCAGGTATATTTTCAACTTGGATACATCCAAACACAGGACTGCACAGACTGCCCACGCATCAGTCACTATGTGAACAATTTTTTATTTGTGGACCCTGCTGGCTTATCAGCATATCCCGACCACCTGGCTACCTTTCAGGCCCTTGCAGCCGAGGTGGGGTCCCACTTGCACAGGAAAAGCCCTGAGGCTCGGCCGCACAGTTGACATATTTAGGCATTCAACAGGATTTGGTATGTGGTACTTTCATCCTTCCAGAGGATAAACTTACCAACCTCCAAGGTCATAGGCAATAAAAATGTACTTTGAAGGAAATACCATCACTGTTGAGCCACCTTAACTTTACTGGTAAAGTGGTTTCACCAGGGCATGTTTTTTTGTGCATTTGGCTTGGGCTACAGCAGGGGCTTCCTCCCCTCATCACCATGTTAGAATAACACATGATATGCAGGAGGATCTTCGGGTCTGGTTGAGCTTCCTTGTTCATTTTAATGGAGTATCGATTTGGCAATCACCTTTAACACCAGGGGACACTTTGCAGATTGTGATTTGCAAAACCTTATATGTTATTATTTTAGTCCCAGTAGGTTCAGGAAAATCGGTCTGGATTGTGAGTCACAGGATTATGTTCTGGGCAGGTTTGTATACAGCTTCTTCTGGCTGGGATTGCAATTTAGGCCTCAGGAACAGACTGCGCATCACTTGGATGGGACACAGAGGGATCCGCTGGCCTGCCCTACTTGTCATAGTCTTTCAATGAGGCCCTTCAGAGGCAATCGTCATCCCACACAAAAAGGGATGGTGCTATCATGTACCATTGCTGCTGACCTTCAGACCCTTCATCCCAGGCTTCCTCATACATCAGTGTTCTGGTCTAGACAGTCTATCCTCTTTAGGGAAAGAACAGGGCACAGACATTTGGTTCCATGATATTCATAATGGTCTGCAGAGCTGGTTACAGGCATAGGAGCATTGACAGGAATGAGGCGTGTGGTCACCCTGCTCCATGGTAGTTTTTGGCATTGGGATGGATCTTTTGTGAGGGGAAGACTTACTGGCATGCTTGTCCTCCCTGTTTGGGGGACTCCTTTATGGGTTTTTGGGGGTGGAAATACTCAAGCCATATGCCCAGCTCAAGGGCTATCAGCTGTCTTCCACCACCAGGTGGCACACAGACCATGCAGAGGCTGGTGCCCACATGGATATCACGTCGTGTCACCCCATGGGTTTATCCCCCAGCAGGTGGGCTGGGGGAGTTGTTATCGGGTGGCAGGCATGTTGCCTGATGTTTGGATCTGTCCCCATGCTGCACCATGCTGCACCTTTTGACTGTAATCAATAAAGCTGTGACTATATATTCTACCGAAACATTGGGGTTTTGGGGGAAGGTGTTCTTCCACCACATTGCCCTCCTATCCTCTGTAGACCTGCAATGCAGATGATGCTGAATGTTTCCTTGATCTGTGGCATCAGTAGGAGGAGGACTCTCTATCTGAAGTACTTCTTTAGGCAAAGGCCTAGAAAAACCTACCAGTGAAGTCAGATCTAGCAATGTGAATGACTGCATATTCCCTTCTAGGAGCTAATCATCTGCAGTGCCACATGACATGCATTTAATGCTTTTAAAAAAATCAATATTACAAAGTCACTTCCCAAAATAAATGATAGTTTATCAAAAGGCTACTTAGACCTACTCATGAATAAGTGCATATATAACAGTCTAGTAGTCAGTTACTCTTTCCTTTGGATGTTTCAATAACACAATATATATTTTGTTCCAAGTGGTAGAGATGAAGAAACAAGATGATAAATTATACAAAATTCTACTTTCCTTGCCTCCATACAAGAAACAAACTGCAGGCAGTGGACTTTTGTTCAAAATCCACTACAGTTAAATGAACTGCATTAAAGTGCTCCATGTGGATTTTCCTACCTTTTAAATATAATTTATTCTATTGTATGAAATAAACACAGATTAACAGAACACCCCTCCCAAAGTAAAACATTTTACAGTTCCATAAGTAAGGAAGGGGAAAATGGAAGAAAACGTTTCTACAGTGTGCTGAATTCAGACCATGCCTTCAGCTAGCTCTATTAACACTGAAGACCCTTTTCCTAAAAAGTAATTTGAAGTCCGTGGTTAAAAAAAATTAAGTATTCTGTTTAGCCATTACAGATGTAGAACAGTAGCTCGCAGTTGGTCATGTCCATGACAGATCTGACGATGTTTTGACTGTTGAAGTTAACAAATACCCTTTTTAAGAACTTTATTTGGATTACTGATGTTGCTAGTATAGAAACAGGAAACCAAAGAAAAGATGGACAGTGTGGCTCCTAATCAATAGATCTAATTCTCAAAAAATGCACATTAGATCTGGGGTTTGGGCCCAAGGACAAACAACGGCCCAGATTTGCAGAAAAAAATTGAAATCTTATATGTATGTATATGCACACATGTATGTATGCATAGGGGTTAAAACCCTCCGAATTGACAGAAGAAGTGGCTGTAGCTTTTACGAAACAAATGTGCTCAGGTAGGCAGCCATGACAGTATTGCCAGCTTTCAACCCTTTGTTTCTGTCAGTAAAAGGCAGGGGTGGTAGGGCAGGGACCTTTCTAGCGTTGTTTTAATGTTTGAGAGAAGACTTATTGGAGTCTGGCCTGACAGTAACCACTTGGCAACTTGCTGCCATCTAACTTGCATGACTCAACCAGGTCTAGCTGCTTGATACTGTTCAACAACAGGCAGGGGTCATTTCATAGAAAAAGAGGTGCAGGAGCTCATTAGCATAACTCATTTGCATATGCCACACCCCCAACATACCAGAAGTGTGTCAGAAAGCAACACCCACTCCTCAGGCTCCACTCCACAGGTGAGTGAAACTGACCTGCTCTTCCTCCATTCCCTTCCCCATCCAATACTTTCTGCAATAAAAATAAGCGTAAAGAACACACCCTCATTCTCTTCCTGCTCCCTTGAAACCACCAGGTTTCAAGTAGACTTGAGATACCCAGGACATGTGCACCACCCATCCTTTCCCCTTCCCACAACGACACCCTGTGAGGTAGGTGGGGCTGAGAGAGGTCTTTTGAGAACTGCTCACGAGAGAACAGCTCTGAGAGAACTTGTGACTGGCCCAAGGTCACGCCAACAGTGGCATGTGGAGGAGTGGGGAATCAAAGCCGGTTCTCCCAGATTACAGTCCAACTCCTGACCACTACACCAAACTGATGGGGTGGAAGCTGCTGAAGGGTTGGTGAAATTTCTCCAGTACTTATGTGCCATGTGCCCAGATAAAAAATGGTATACTTAGAAAATTTATATGCCACCTTGAGCAAGTCTCTGGAGAAGCAGCACACAGTCATAAAAGGAACAATGATAAAATTATCAATATTAAAACAAAACATTAAAAACGATAAAGACCCTAACAGGGCTTTCCCCGGGGCGCTGCGCCTCTGCACTGCTCGGGGAAGCCGAGGAGGGGGCGGGGCTTGGTTATGTGCCCGCTCCCTGGGCTCCTCACTCCCGGAGCTGCGCTCCTGTGTGCTCCCACTCCAATGGACCCCTGACAACAGGCACCACAAAATAGCAAGTGTAGTGTAGTGGTTAGAGTTTCAGAATAAGATCTGGGAGACCGAGGTTCAAATCCCCACTTTGCCATGGAAGCTTCAGTTGGTACCTTTGGGCCAGTCACATGGCTGTTGTAAGAACAAAGTGGAGGAGAGGAGATTTTTAGTGTCTATGAAATTTAAGTCCCTCCTTTCTGCTTTCAGAAGGACCACCAAGGCAGCTAACAAATTAAAACATACATAATGAAATCACATTTTAACTGCCCCAAATACAAGTTGTAACCCCCATCAATTAAAAAAACTGAGCTAAAATGTATGTGAATGTGTGTAAAGTGCCATCAAGTCACAGCTAACTTATGGCATCCCCACAAGGGGGCTTTTAAGACAAGTGAGAAGCAGAGATGGCTTGCCATTGTCTTGTTCTGCAGAATCTTCCTTTGTGGTCTCTATTCCAAGTACTGACCCTGATTAGCTTCTGAGATCTGACAAGATCAGGTCATACCATGCTGCCTTCTAGGTTTGCCAGTCCCCAGGTGGGGGCAGGAAATCCCTCACTTTTGCAGGCTTCTGCCTGCTGCTGCTCAGCCAGCCAGCAGGGGAAACCCCACCCCCAAATACTTTGGGGGCAAAACTCTGATTTGTAGCCATTTTTACCATAGAGTTTTGCCCAAAAAGTAGAGCATTGCTCCAACGTCACCAACATGGTGGTGTCACTTCCAGAAGTGATGTCATCATGTCATTGACATCCCTGCCCATCCCAGAATGCCCCCCAAATCCCCCCACTGGCACAAGGTAAGCACCTGACAACCATACCGCCTTCCCACCTTAAAATATGCACAAAAACATAAAAATAACAGATGAAACATTGGTCAGGAAGGATGGAATCCCAAACAAAACAAATAAAGGTCTCTACCTGCTAGCAGAAGATAGCAACAGAAGGGGACAGAAAAATCTCCCTAGGAAAACAGTTCCAGAGTTTTGGTGCCACAACCGAATCACAGAAGGCAGGAGGGGGGACCTGAAGAAGAATGATGTAAGTTGCTTTGGGTTTCCATTGTGAGAAACGGTGCTATATAAGTGAAGTAAATAAATAATAAATAAAGCTGAAGACTGGGGGGGGGAGGGGGTTGATAAAAGAGAGGTTGGTTGGTGAGTGGGAAGGAGAGAAGGTTGCAGGGGCTGTCCTAGTTTTCCAGGTAAAGGATGTCAGGGGGAGAGAAGGAGCTAAAGCTGAAGACAGGAGTAGATAAAAATAGGTTGGCTGGTGGGTAAGAAGGACAGCAGGAAGCAGGGAAAGGAGAGAGCCTATGAGGGCTTTCAAGCAAGGAAAGAGGAAATGGGAAAATGAGATGTCTCCAGCAAGTTCTTGGTTGGGCCTGCTTGTTTAATACAATCATGCATTCAGTAAGGAAAAGCATCTGTCAAATGGTGCAGGTGCTGGATAGACATATAGTCTGAAGCTTTGCCAAAAATTCACAGGCTTTTTTTGATGTCTGAGAATCACTTCTACACCCAGCCTACTTTTATATAATTTCCTTGGTCTCTCACTACCAGGGCTATTTTTCGACCGGAATGCTTAGGAACCGAGTTCCAGCTGGCTTCCGAGCCTGCCCCTCCCCTTCCCACCCCGCCCTCACCAAAAGCCCTGCTCCACTCACCCAGAAGTCCGAGCAGAGCACACTGTAGCTTCCCTACAGTGTGGGTTTTTTTTTTTTTCAGAGTCCTCTACCCAAAAGCCGTTTGGTCTCGGAGTTTTTATTTTTAAGCTATGTAGTCTGCTCTGGCAGTTAGCAGAGGATGCTATTTGCCAGTTGTAAAGTTTTACTCCTCCAGGTTGCACAACTTCTGCTTCTTCTGGTGAGCTTTTGTGTTGTAAATGTGGAAATCCTTGGGGAACAGGGTGAGATTCCTCCTCCTGTGGCTGCCCCCCTACCTTTTATTTTGAACACCAAAGTAGAAAGAAAGGTGGAGTGTGTGTGTATGTATGTGTGTGTATGGACAGAGAGAGAAAGAGAGAGGAGTAGAAAAAACTGTGTATTAAAAACAATATATATCTTTAATCAGGCTTCTTACTATTTTCAGTCCCCAAAAAGTTGAAGCACAAATGTGGCTTCCGTTTTCCCCTCCTGCTCCAACAGCAAAGTTTTGATTCCAACCCAACTCTCATCTCCTCTCCCCCACCCCCAGTCCTTTTTGAATTTCTCCAGCTTTCCCACTCTTTGTTTCTTCTTAGCTTTTATTTTTAAAAAGAAAGAAATCAATTTTTTTTCTGTTTCTGACTGCTCATGCCAGAAAGAGATGTACTAAAAGGAAGGACAGGATTGCCCATTGAAAACAAAAGGATGTACTAAAAGGAAGGACAGGATTGCCCATTGGAAACAATGGGAAACACTTGAAGGCCCATTGGAAATAATGGGAGCCAGGAATGCCAATTGATTTGCATGGGCTCCACTGAAATACATTACAGTACAAGTATAGTTGCAAAGAAAATGTGGAAAGGGTTTTCCATTAGGGTCTCTGGGCCCATATAGACTACTCTGGGACTGGAATGACAGGGCCTGGGGGTAGCAGGACAGTTCTGGGACTGGAATGAGAGACCATGGAGTGGAATGACAGCCACTGGGGGTAGCAGGAGTATTCTGGGAATTGAATGACAGGCCCCAGAGTGGAATGATAGCCACTGGGGGTAGCAGGAGAGTTCTGTGACTAGAATGAGAGACCACAAGAGTGGAATGACAGCCCCTGGGGGCAGCAGGAGTGTTCTGTGACTAGAATGAGAGACCACGAGAGTGGAATGACAGCCCCTGGGGGCAGCAGGAGTGTTCTGTGACTAGAATGAGAGACCACGAGAGTGGAATGACAGCCCCTGGGGGCAACAGGAGTATTCTGGGAATGGAATGACAGCCACTGGGGGGTAGTAGGAGTGTTCTGTGACCACGAGAGTGGAATGACAGCCCCTGGGAGTAGAAAGAGTATTCTGGGAATTGAATGACAGGCCCCAGAGTGGAAATACTGTCATTCCACGTTGTGAACTCTCATTCCAGTCCCAGAACAATGCCTATTTATTGTCGTTAATTCAAATGACTTTTTTTCTGAGTTTAGAAGTACAAGTGTTGAACCCAGTGGGCATTTGTAGAGTGTATGTGATGCTGAGAGATACTGCATCAGTGCATAAGATCTGGGCCATAATCTACAAGCATTGCTTAATTCCATTCAATTAATTGGCATCCTACAGCCTTCTAAGCCAAAGGACTTCAGTGGATTTAAGAGGGTGTTGTAATTCTGTTCAGGATTGCATTGTAAGGCAGGCATCATTTGATCTCAGAACTGGTTTTGGCTTTTATGTATTTCTGTATTCTATTTTATATATTTTATCTGTAATGTAAACTGTTGAACTCTGTAAGGAAGAAAGACAGCTAATATATATTCTAAGTAAATAAAAAACCTCTAGGACATGCTGAGGTAGAGATTCACCCTATGACCAAATTGATGCCTGTTAACTTTGAGTGTTAAGGTTGCAAAAAGCATATCTTAAACATCACTTGTCCAGCTGACTATGTAATCCACATTCTCTGCTCCATACACGTCTGCCAAGTTACATGGCTACATGATGACTTCCCTAGCCACTGAATTCAGAAGGGTGATTTTGATAGTGCAACATATCCCAAAGGAAGGAAGATAATTGATTTGCCTAGAAGGAATAAGTTTTGATGCCTGAGAAATGGGGAATTGGGGGAGGGGTGGATTCTAACAGATTCTTTGTTTTAGAAATTTGATGACCAAATAAAGCTCCCCTAATCTGGTTGTGGGGTTTTTTTGCCCTCATTTGGATGGCCCAGGTTAGCTAGCCTGACTCTTCAGATCTCGGAAGCTAAGTAGGGTTGGGAACCACCTAGGAAGTCCAGGCAGGGGCAGGCAATGGCATCTATTGCCTTGAAAACCCTATGGGGGTTGCCATATGTCAGCTGTGACTTGACAGCACTTCCTCCACCACCACCAATCTGTTTCATGAACTCATTTTGATTTTATTTTGTCAATAGGAACCTTTAGGAATTGATTCCAATCCAGTGTGGGAGTAAGTTTTGGACATAAGATATTGGTTCAGGCAAGATTTTGTATATATGGGACAGAAATATTTGAAATAAACAAGTTGTTCATCCTCTCACCCCCATTCCACAATGCACCACCTTGTTCCATCCGTTTTTCCCTCTCTGTCTGGATGCTGGGATGTGGAATGGCATGGTTTAGCCCAATCTTATAATCTCTCAAAAGCTTATCAGGGTCAGTACTTGGATCAGGGATCGCCAACAAAGACAGAGGAAGGCAATTACAAACCATCACTGCTTCCCAGGTGCCTTAAAAGCCCCTTGCTGGGGTCACCACAAATCTGTTGTGACTTAATGGCACATACATACATATCTGGATGCCACCGATTTCCATAGTAAACACACCTTCTCTCTCCCTTTCCACCTCTGTATGTAAAATTGTGAACCAAAAGTCCTTGGGAAATTGTGCAGCCCAGAGGCAACTGGTGACCTGTCACCGTTTTGGAAACTTTTGGAAGGATGAATTCAACTTAGATTTAAAGACTTATCTCACCATTTCAGTATAGTTTTCCAACTTCCAGAGTGTTTATTGAGATGTTTGCTTATGTTACTGTTAATGTTACTTTTAAAATAAATATAATATGAATTAATAAAAGTATGGAATTGAAAACTTTTTTTAAAAAAATAATATTTTTATTGGTTTTGTTAAACCGATTTTGACAATGAAGGTAAACAGAATAAGAAGCAAAAGGTGGGTGTGGCTGGACGACTATGAGTCTGGTAACATGGGGGTGTGGCCTAATATGCTAATGCGTTTTTTGCTGTTAGGTGTGGCCTATTATGCTAATGAGTTCCTACTGGGCTTTTTCTACAAAAAGAGCCCTGCTCACTACAATACATCTACAGTGGCTTATCCTTCATGTGAGGAACCAAATATACCAACAAAAAGGGAAATCTCTGTGCTTTCCCTCTTCTTTTTGTGTTTTTCAGTTTCTGAGCAGTGTTCCCTCTAAGGTGAATTAGTGTGAGCCAGCTCACAATTTTTTAGCCTCTGGCTCACAGATTTTCACCTAAGCTCAGGCAGGATGGCTCCAGAGCATACTAATTTATGCAGCAGCCAAATTGCTTGCTCACAGCCTTAATGCCAGTAGCTCACAAAGTAGAATTTTTGCTCACAAGACTCCACAGCTTAGAGGGAGCATCGGTTCTGAGATGTTAAAAGGATATCACACAATCTGCTTTCTTTTCCAGCATAATAGATAGCTCCAATTTGTCATTTAATTAGTTCCTCAGATGGTTACTGGAGATTATGCTACTTAAGAAGCCATTGTGGGAGAGCAGAAGAAATTAGGCATAATATTTGCAGCCCCCCCTCCAAAAGTTAGACTTGTTAGTGTAGTAACAAAATAGCACAAGCTATCTTTACATGAGTTTGTTAGTTGATTTCTTACAATTAATCAGTACAGGCTTTCACTGTCAGGATGCTGACAATAAGGCAAATGATTTGAAAAGAATACAGAAAGAATTATTAATGTCCACAGGGAAGAATGTCTGACCGGTTGAAGAGATAATGAGATATATGTTGTGACCTTAGGTCACACTCTTAAATGCTATTTTAGCTTAGAAGTTGTTCATTTTAAAAAAGTGAAAAGTGTTTGCTTGAGTTAGGCTGCAGTCAGACATTGTCACATTCAGGGCTAAGCCTGGTACTGTTGATGTACCCAGAGATCCAGGTTACATAAATACAAAGACAGCAAGTAAAGCAAGATACAGGACCATGGTCTACAAACCAGTCCAAAGGTCTAGTCCAGGGGTCAGACTTGGAGACAGATGCAAGATACAGTATCTGGGTCACAGGTTTCAGGAGCAAGTACAGGTTACCATCAACAAGGTACAAAGCAGCAGGCTCAGGGTAGAACTCTGTTAAGCAGGTCAGCACACAGAGAAGTGGCAAGCAAAGTTACTTCCACATCAAAACTTGCTCAGGGTATTCCTTTTATCTGCCTCTTTTGCTGACTCATCCCCTGAGGCTCAGGTGCTGTTCCTTACAGCTGTGTTCACCTTCCTACAGGTGCAGGTCTTTTACTGTTTCCCTATCAGCCTGTCAGTCCTGGTCCTGCCAGACTATGCTCCACGAATTATTACTGATCGTTGCTGAGCAGGCAGGCAGGCGTTTCATAATCTCTCATGAGCTGTCAAGCACTCTCTCCTCCTTCTATGCTCTGCTGGCTCAGGAGAGGCTGACTGGGACACTGGCCTCAGTGGCCTTTCTTTTTTCTGGCTGAAAGAGCAGTTTAGCCATGACAGGACAGCGTTCTTGCTTCCTGATGCTTTCCCCATTGGGTCTGCTGCCAAATCTGGCTGCTCAGGTGGAGATTTTGCTGGTGTGGGGACTGATTCTTCTGATTCCAAGGAGGTGGCAGCTGGCTGACCCATGAAAGACATCATCATATAAGCACAGTTAAGGAAAATGTGTAGATATCCAGTGTGGGCAGGCTTGTGTATGCACTTCAAGAATCAGGTTTCTACGTATCACCCACCCCTCATTTCTATCAGTACAGATGCAGACCCAACCCCCAACCCCCTAGAATTCTTCAGGCTCTTAGATCCTTGAACAGGCTGATTTTTCCACCCTCTTTTTCTTGTTTCTCTCTTTAACTGCTCACAATGTTCTGTGGTTCCTGGATCATTTTCAGTACTCATATGGTTGGATTTTTTGGGGGGGGGGGAGGGAAAATTAAATTTACAAATTAATGTTTTCTGCCTGGGGAATTCCCATGGAGGTAGAGACTTCTATTTTGTCTGCAGGTGAGCTGGTTATTCTACTTTCATGACTGGCAGGCATAGAGGATGGCCATTTTACAATCTATATATCTACTTTTGGACATGTCCCCTCACATGCAGATTTTAAAAAATCCACGGGGGGGGGGGGCTTCCCAGGGATAGGAGGCGCTCTGGATTTGGAGGAAAAAACCCAGACATTAAAAAGGAAAGGGGGTTAACACCCCTCCCCCAAGCCTGCTAAAGCAATAGCAATTCCAGGGAGGGAATTACATTTTATGACAGTGTCAGGAGATCTTGGCTGCTGTTTGGACTTGCCTAATCACCCCAACAAATATTGCTGATGGTGGTGGGTAGAGGAGGAGATGAAGCCACATTACTTGCAGATGACACCACATTACTGGCAGAAAATAGTGAAATCTTGAAACCATACTGGTGAAGGTTAAAGCAGAAAGTGTCAGAGCAGGATTACAACTGAACATTAAGAAGACAAAGGGATCAGCTATTGGGGAATTACACAACTTTAAGGTTGACAATGAAAAAATTGAAATTGTTCAAGGTTTTATATTCCTTGGCTCCACCATCAACCAAAAGAGAGACTGCAACCAAAAAATCTGAAGGAGATTGAGACCGGGAAGGGCAGCCATGAAGGAGCTGGAAAAGATTTGTAAGTGTAAGAATGTGTTGCTGATCACTAATATCAAGTTAATTCATGCCATAGTATTCCCCATTTCAATGTATAGGTGTGAAATCTGGACAATGAAGAAAACTGAGTTGAGGAGGAGAGTTTTATGAACACCATGGACTACCAAAAACACAAATAAGTGGGTTCCAGATCAAATCAAACCTGAATTTTCCCTAGAAGCTAAAATGACCAAACTGAGGCTATCGTGCTTTGGTCACGTTATGAGAAGACATTATGAGAAGACAAACGTCACTGGACAAGGCAATAACACTTGGAAAAGTTTAAGGCAACAGGAAAAGAGGAAGCGCCAACATAAAATGGATTGACTGAATCAGGGAAACCATGGCCCTCAGTGTAGAAGACCTGAGAATGGTTGTTAAAGAGATAGGACATATTAGAGGTCATTAATTCATATGTAGGAAGCAATTTGATGACACTTTACACACACATACACATTGGTGGGGGGACCTGGTTTACTGACTCATCATAGTGTTGGTTTAGCACGTCTGCTGGAATGGTGAGCTCAGAGACCTACGATCAAGATGTTCTGAAAGGCTCACAAGAGAGTCACATGGTAAAAATAGGCAGGAGAAGCCGTCACCAGTGGTGAACTGGACTGATGCGAAACAACAAAGCCAAACCTTGCTGCATAATAACAGCATCTGCTGGAGTTTCCCAGACATCAGTGATGGTCCCCCAGGACCATTTGTACTTCAGAGTATTAATATTCATTAGGTGTAACACCATATGTTGCACAGCAGGATAGACTGCCAGCAGACTGTTTGTCATCAAGCCAGATTTAATAAAGCATTGTAAAACAAACATTATGATGATAAATACAAAATGACAGATAATTAAGGGAATCTTAATTGCCACTTGCCCATAATAACATTTATTTGGTATGAAGCCCTCTTGTGATAGAATGTTGCTTGCATACCTTTGTAACTTTCTTCTCTTTTTTCCCTCTTCAGGGATACCCACCACCATATATGATTTTGAACTCAGAAGGAACCGTTTGAGCAACTTGATTATGTTAACAAAATTTGACATTTGTAGAGTGGAGGAAACACAGTCAGAAGTGTTTGTAAGCAGCCTCCACTCCCCCCCCCCCCCGGTTTAAAACAAAAATGGAGGGAATATCTGCTTCTTTAAAAGTATTCACTATTAGCGTATTATTCACTTGAAACCTCCAGGTGGATTAAAAAAATCCTCTGTAATAATGGGGAATTATTAAATTAACATTGATGCTACTGCCAAGTACCGCTAAAATGACTGACTAGGTCCAGTGTGGGAGCTGCATTCTTGGATGGCCCAGTCCCCCCTTCTATCTGCTTTATGCATTTTTATTAAACAGGTTCTGTTCCAACAATACATGTATGTACACAATTCACGAATTGGACTACCTTTTCATTAGCTCACTTGTTTGCTCACAAAATACCTACCTCAAAATAGATTTGGATTCCAAAATCTCAGAAATAAACCAGTCACTGTTTTCACATTGCAAATGAAGCCTAAATAAATTTGGAAGTGGACTAATCTGCAACTAATCTGCAACTAATCCTGTTCATGATTACTCAGAAGCAAGGGCAACTGAGACTTACCTTAGGGAAGTGCAACAGGATTACAGCCAAATACACACCTGAATAAAAGAACAGAATGAATTATCTTGGAATAAGGTGAAATGTAATGCATAAGGGGATTGGAGGAGACTGAGCTCTGCAACTGTACACATTTTTCAGCCATTTTTCATTCATCCTTTCATGCTGCTTAAGGGGAATTTTGTGAGGATATAGCATGCATAGCGGTTGGAGTGATGGACACCAACTGGAGAGACCTGGGTTCAAATATTCATGCAGTGGCTGATCTTGAGTGACTTCATATCCCTTGGCTTGACCTCTTTGATGGGGTTGTCTGAGGGAAACATGGCAGGGAAGAAAGCATATTAATCACCCTGAGATCTTTGCCAGAAAGATGACATTACTAATAACTTTTTTTAAAAAACTGAAAAAGGAAAGCCATTGGATGTTGCCTTGCAACAAGAAGCTCCCCCCAGGACATGAACTGGGAAAATGCAGTTCAGTTTACAGTTTGTGGCATGCCCAGTTTGCAAACTGTCATGAACTATTAGGTCTGTGAGGTGGTAGAACAGTCCATAGTATGCTAGAGACAGGGGTCCGTTGGAGCAGGAGCGCACAGGAGCGCAGCTCCGGGAGTGAGGATCCCAGGGGGCGGGCACATGACCAAGCCCCGCCCCCTCCTCGGCTTCCCCGAGCAGTGCAGAGGCACAGCTCCCCGGGAAAAGCCCTGCTAGGGTCTTTATTGTTTTTAATGTTTTGTTTTAATATTGATAATTTTATCAATGTTCCTTTTATGACTGTGCTGCTTTTCCAGAAACTTGCTCAAGGTGGCATATAAATTTTCTAAGTATACCATTTTTTATCTGGGCACATGGCACATAAGTACTGGAGAAATTTCACCAACCCTTCAGCAGCTTCCACCCCATCAGTTTGGTGTAGTGGTAAGGAGTTGTACTCTAATCTGAGAGAATTGGGTTTGATTCCCCACTCCTCCACATGCAGCTGCTGGTGTGACCTTGGGCCAGTCACAAGTTCTCTCAGAGCTGTTCTCTCATGAGCAGTTCTCAAAAGACCTCTCTCAGTCCCACCTACCTCACAGGGTGTCTTGTTGTGGGGAGGGGAAGGGAAAGGGATGGGTGGTGCACATGTCCTGGGTATCTCAAGTCTACTTGAAACCTGGTGGTTTCAAGGGAGCAGGAAGAGAATGAGGATGTGTTCTTTACGCTTATTTTTATTGCACAAAGTATTGGATAGGGAAGGGAATGGAGGAAGAGCAGGTCAGTTTCACTCACCTGTGGAGTGGAGCCTGAGGGGTGGGTGTTGCCTTCTGACACACTTTCGGTATGTTAGGGGGTGTGGCATATGCAAATGAGTTATGCAAATGAGTTATGCTAATGAACTCCTGCACCTCTTTTTCTACGAAATGACCCCTGGCTAGAGACATCCAACTTGCAGGGGATCTCCAGCTGACTTGCCTCTATCTACCCTCCAAATTTGGTGATTATGGGATTTATGCGGTCGGAGTTACAGCACCCCAAAGAAAGTGGTCCTTTCTTTGACATTTCCCCTGAAAGCACTCTACTGGGGGCACCTCCTTTATGGGATGTAACTTGGACCCCATAAATCCAAACCTTACAAAACTTGGAGGGAAGGTAGAGGAGAGTCAGCCAGAGTTCCCCTGTGAGTTTGGTATCTCTAGCTTGAAATTTCTGCCCAAAACATTTTCCTGGGGGCATCTTCCTTTGTGGGGGTATAACTCAGGGAATGACATTTCCCCAGAAAGCATTTTCCTGGGACACCTTCTTTGGGGGAGGGGCATAACCTGGAACTCTTAAATCCAATCCTCACCAAATGTAGAGGGCAGGTAGAGGAGAGTCAGATGGAGATCTCCTGTGAGTTTGGTATCTCTAGCGTGCACAAGGTCTGTTCTATAAACTCCTGACAGGTGCAGATTCAGGAATGTATAGAGTGGGTCCTGTGTAAGCTAGAGACATCAGACTTGGAGGGCATGTAGACAAGGATCTGGGGAGGTCCACTGCAACTTTGATGTCTCTAGGTTCCACATGATCTGTTCTATACACTCTTGAACCTGCTCCTGGTGGTCATTTTGACAGGCACAAGTTTAGGAGGTTCAAGAGTATACAGAATGGACCATGTACAAGCTAGAGTCATCAAAATTGCAGGGGACCTCTCTTGGATGTTCCTCTACAAACCCTCCAAGTTGCTGCTTTAAAGACCCTCCAAGTTGTTGCTGAGCTTGCTTCAGCGGGGAGGGCAGGGTATAAATTAAATAAATAAATAAATAAGTTGTGTAAACATTTAGATTGAGCGGAGACAGTCTGTCTGGAAATGTATCTGCTCATGAAATGGCACAAACTCCATGAACAGCTTGAAAGTTTGTGGAAAGTTCATGCTGGCTGAACTGCCAGAAACTTGACTTTGTAAACCAGGGACTGGCCAAAATTCATCACAGGCTTTAGTTCATGAGCTGGTTAATGCGCATCCCTACTCCCCCCCCCTAACTTAGCAGTGGGGTGAAAGCCAGAAGTGAGTAAATTGCCACCTAGCTTCTCTTTCAACCTCCCCACACCTTCTTTCCACTTATCCATTTCCTCCCAATTCTAGGTATACCAGGTTTACTTCAGAGGGAGGCCCAAAACTCCTACTGCTTTTGCATCTAGTCCAGCATGCTGTTTACCATTTTGGCCAATCATAGAATCATTGAATTGGAAGGGACCATACAGGCCCCCTAGTCCAATCCCCTGTTCAATGCAAGATCAGCTTAAAGCATCCATGACAAGTGTTTGTTCAACTGCTGCTTGAAGACTGCCAGTGAGGGAGAAGTCATCACTTCCCCAGGCAGCCGATTACACTGCTGAACTACTTGCAGTGTAAAAAAAAAATTCCTAATATCTAGCCAGTATCTTTCTGCCTGTAATTTAAACCCATTATTGCAAGTCCTAACCTCGGTTGCCAACAGGAACAGCTCCCTATCCTCTACTGACAGCCTTTCAAATACTCAAAGAGAGCAATCATATCCCCCCTCAGCTTCCACTTCTCCAGACTGAACATTCCCAAGTCCCTCAGTCTTTCTTCACAGGGCTTGATTTCCAGGCCCCTGATCATCTTGGTCACTCTCTTCTGTACCCACTCTATCCACATCCTTTTTGAAGTGAGGCCTCCAGAACTGCACACAATACTCCAGGTGTGGCCTGACTGATGCAGTGTACAGTGGGACCATGATATCTTGAGTTTTGGATGTTATGCCTTTGTTGATATACCCCACAACTGCTTTTTTCTGCTCATATTTAGCTTACAGTCTCCCTGTACCGTGAGATCTTATTCACACACACTGCTACCCAGAAGTCTGTTTCCCATCCAGTATGTGTGCTTCTCATTTCTGTTACTCAGATGTAGAACTCTGCACTTATCCTTGTTGAATTGCGTCTCATTCACATCTGCCCACTTTTCTAGTGTATTCAGATCTTGTTGAATTCTATATCTATCTTCTGGTGTATTTGCTACTCCTCCCATTAGGTGTCATCAGCTAATTTAATGAGTAGGTCCCTTCACCCACTCATTCAGATAATTTATAAAAAATATTGAGAAGTACCAGGTCCCAAACCAAGTCCTGTAGTACCCCCACACTTCTGTACCCGAACCTCAACAAATTGGAACTACTGATAATGGGTTAGATGGCTTCTAATCTAGTCACATACTTGTTCTTCTTACTGCCCATCAGGGAGTAACATAAGTTCTAGGCATGCTTCCCTGAGAATGTCGGCATGTAAAACTGAGGATGCCAAGCAAGATGACAGCAAGTCAGACAGATCACTGTGATCTAAAGTGACAGCTAGAGATCACATGACTGGACATATTGCATCAGCCTAGAGGAGGAGCTCAATGACTCAGCATCTTCTACTGATTGGACAATGTACTCTATATAATATGTTCTGTACCTAGCTGTATATGCATCTGATTGCCTTGCAAAGCATTTTGTCGGTCTGAACAGCAAATGCTTTACTTTGAAGGACTGTGTGAATATTGTGTAAATAAACTGTAAATATCTCTGCACAAAGCTTGGGCATGCACAGGACATCATTATTATTCATACCGTCCGAGAAGCCAGGTTTTTTTCTGTTTATATGTGCTGCAATATCTCCTATGATCTTTCTGGTCAAGTCCATCAGCTGTTCCCCTATATTTCTGGTCATATCTGTGATAGCATTCTCTAGATTTTATGGTTCCTTCTTTTAATAGGCAAAAGTGCTTTCACTTTGCGATTTGTCTTGTTTATGCAGAATAAAGCTACATTCTGAAAACTAAGCTTTCTCTAGCACTGAACTATTAATTTGCCTAAGAAAAAACAGCTTCATCTGATAGGAATGAGGAAATTGCTTTGAAGCACTTAGAAGACTTAGGAGAATGGATGGAATTTGAGGCTTCTGCTGTTGAGTGACAGACACAGATCCACAAAGGAAATTAAAAACCCTTACATATACCAGGAAAAGGTTGCTTGAGAAATTAGGGTTGTGGCCTTAGAAATATTGTTGGTCAGGTTAAGTTGACCAAATCTCATAGGTCCAGCCAACACAGGGCATTTTTATCAACTCTGCCAGCCTGGTTGTTTATTCATCCCTAGTGGAATAGATAGAAGAATATGGATACAGCCCAGGGCCAGTGTCCTACTCCCCAGCATAATACCAGGCAGAAATACCAGCTGAACAGGACCATAATCACTATATTATGACATTCTGTTTTTCTTAAAAGTCAAAAATGAAGATGACTTAGAAAACCCCTTTCTTATCCCAGAATAATTCAAACAAATTATATTTAGAAATTTTATTGAAGAGTGTTTTGCCATGACATCACTATTTTTCAGGTTCAGCTGTAAGCCCAAAGTCAGAGGAAATGTAAAAGAAGGAAAAAAGAGACTCACTTCACATTCTTAAACTGCCTTCAAAACTGAACCAATTTACAAGCAAGTTAAGCACTTGTTGAACTCCAGTCTTGCCTTTCCCTGCTGATATCCCTTCTTGGGGCCCAACTGATACTGGGATGAGTAGATGTCCCACCAAAATTGTTGTTAAACAGCAGCCAGTAAAGTGGGGGAGGGTTTAGACTGGGGTGCATTCCAAAGACAGGATCCACTCATTCTGTGCCATTCTCCTGAATATAAATGAACCCTGAAGCTGTTTGCTTTGCTGGAATGTCTAGGCACAATACAGTTGACATGTATACTCCATTAATGGGGCAAATAGCAGGTCCCAGAAGAACTGTGAAGTCAGGAGAAGTTTCTATTTACTAAGATAAACTACTTGGAAGATGCAGTGAAGAATCTTGAGCAGGTCTATTCAGAAAAAAAACACCATGGTATTCTACAGGTTTCCTCCCAGGAATGTACCTTTAGGACTGCAGCCCCATTAATGGATCTACCAGCATTTCAGTCAGTTTAGTGATCACTAATGCGGGCTGAACTACTGTACCCCCTCCTCTCTTCTTCCTTCTTCTCCAAATAGGGAAAGTTAGTTTTCCCACCAAAAGGAAAGGCAATCATAGTAAGTGAGGGAACAAGCAGGCTTCCACTAGTGTTCAGTTCACGTTTGAAGGTGGGCTCACAAGCAGCAGTAGGATCTATATTGTATTATATGGTGCCTTTCTCTGGGCTCATATAGAATTATTCTACATGGCACAGATATCATGCCTACTAAGAACTATTTCCCCCCTATGCTGATATCTTGATGTGTATATCGAATTTTCCATTAATCTTTGGGGAGTTAAATACCGGCAATCTCCATGGTTGTTCTTTATGAAGAACAGACTAGGAGATCTGAAGGGAGAAATAAGCCTTAAAAATATACTACCCCATGAAGGAAAACTGTTGTGTGACATATTGCATGAAAAGAGTTACTGTACAACTCCTGCCAAAAAAATAAATAACCACAAAGTTATTGTAGCTTCCCCATTCTCTTGCTTGGATACATACCCTGATGATGTATATCTAAATATTTCTTTAGTCTTTCTTCCTGTCTTATGTTTCAGAGCACTGTCTCATTTTATCTTTCTCATCACAAACCACATTTCTCCGGATTCAGGAGTCTATTGCCATCATATTTCAAATCTGTGGCCCTTTCCCCTTTTGTATCAAATTCCAGTTTTGCATCATGTGTTTATGATGCTGACTTTGATGTACCCCTTAGACTAAGGCATATTGTGGATTATATTTGGTAGGGTTCAACTAAAAAACAGAGGAGAATATTTCCCTCCACTACTAAAAGTAGCCTCTTTTGCTGTATTTCAGGAGGCTTGAAGGTGAAGTACAAGTGCTAATGAAGTATTTCCATTGCCATAGCTACTAGGCTAGTACTTTTTGTTTGCCTTTGATGCCTGAGAAGATAGGAAGTATAAACCAGCTTGCTTTAAAAATGAGGTTTTACTCCTCATCCTTCTCACACCATTTAAAATGAAGGAAATGGATTGGCTCAGTGAAATGACATCACATAGCTATATCTCATTGTCTGTATAGGGCTGTGACTATCACTGTGTTGCTACAAGTTTAAGTTTAATATAGTCCCTTATCTGTTGGTGGATAGAGATCCAAGGATTACACTGAACATGGCCACGTATCTCTCCACCATATTTTCCTTAAAGGAATAAAGGCTCCCTTTTCATTGTTCAAAATAATTGGATCAAAGGAGCTTGAAAGAAAGAAAAGGAAAGATATGGAAGAGAAAAAAAATCTCAGAAGGGTGGATGGAGAAAATGTGCTACAGAAGCAGAGTGGGAAAACAAGTTTAAACGAGGTGTAGCTTTACATGATCATAACAATATAGTACAGCAACAAGTCTGACAATGTCTGCACATATGTTCAGTAGTGCGAGCCCTCAGTATGAAAGGAAACTGTTCCTCCACTTCCACTCCAGACTACTAACCAACCTACACATCCATCTGTTTATTCATGCACACGCATACACACACTTTTATAATATATATATATATACATATACATACATGTGTGTGTGTGTGTTTATAATTAGCATTTGAATTAAATAATTTTAAGTTAAATAAAAGTAAAATATTTCTACTTTTACTATAGACACACATATGGTCAATAAGAAAGGGCTATTATTGTAAGTAAAGGCACTTCAAGAGAGATTCCACAAGTGGAAGGTGCCTTCAAGTTGCAACAGACTTATGGCAACCTTGAAGGATTTTTAAGGTAAGAGATGTTCAGGGGTGGTTTGCTATTGCCTGCATAGTGACCCCGGTATTCCTTGGTGGCCTCCCATCCACACTAACGAGGGCCAACCCTGCTTAGCTTCCGAGATCTTACAAGATTAGGCAAGTCTGGGCCATCCAGATCAGGGACCTCACTATTATAGTAATCCACAAATGCTTGGTTTAGTTCGTCTCTTTTGAGAAAAATAAAAGGAATGGAATGTAAAGGAAGAAGCAGCTTTTCTGGAGTTATTATAATCCATCCACAAAGATTACTGTAACCCCCAAATTACAGCATTTTTGCCTCGGTAGGAACTCTCTTGAGCGCTAAGAAACTCTCTACTTTTTTTTTTCTCACCAGCCAGAAAAAACTTCCTTGCCTGTCTTTTTTTTCTTCTCGGCCTCTTTTAAACTGTCAGTTTACAACTGTCAGGAGGGAAGGTGGCATGATATAGTCCAATCTTGTCAGATATTGGAAGCAAAGCAGGGTTGCTATTTGTATGGGTGACTCCAATGCTCCCTCTAAGCTAAGGAGAACTGTGAGCAAAAATCCTGCTTTGTGAGCTACTGGCCTTAAAGTTGTGAGTGAGCGATTTGGCGACTGCATAAAGTAGTTTGCTCTGGAGCCATCCTTCCTGAGCTAAGACAAAAATGTAAGAGCTGGAGGCTAAAAAACTGTGAGCTAACTCATACTAACTCACCTTAGAGGGAACACTGGTGACCACCATGGAAAAACCTGCAGAGAAAGGCAATGTCAAACCACCTCTGCTTGTCACTCACATTGAAAGCCCCTTGCTGGCATCGTCACTTATGTCCACATGTTACAACTGTTGCTGAAAATTACGGAACTACATTCCCTCCAAATGAAAATAGATGAAACAAAACCTGCAGTGCCTTACACAAGAGAAATGAAGTGCAGAAAGAGATGCAGGACACATCAAGGAATATCTCACACTGTCCCAAACCCTGCAAAGGCCGATTTAAACCCTCATAGTTGCAAGCCCAGGGGAAGATGGTTGGGGCTAGGGATAGGCACAAACTGGGAAAATGCAATTCAGTTAATGTTTCATGGCATGCTCAGTTTGCGAACCATGGACCATCACAAGCTTTTAGGCATCACATGAACCAGTTCAGTTTGTGAGGTCTGTGACCTGATAGAACAGATCATGGTGTGCTAGAAACACCAAACTTGCAGTGAATCTCTGGCTGACACTCCTCTACCTTCCCACCAAGTTTGATGAGCATTGGATTTATGAGATCTGAGTTACGCCTCCCCCCCAAGAAGGTGCCCCCCAGAAAAGTGCTTTCTGGGGAAATGACAGGCACAGGTTCAGGAGGTTCTTTTCCCCTGCCCCTCTGTCTCTGGATTTCTCTGCAGCTCTTGTCAGTTTCAAATGACTCTTGTCAGTTTCAAGAGGGTTCTACCCTGCCTTTGCCAGCATTTTTTTGCGTTCCCATTTTATTGCACAGAGCTTTCAATATCCCCCTCCCCACACTTGGATTTCTTGTGACACTGTGCTTTGAAATCAATCAGTCCATTTAAGCTTGCATTGCTATTGTGGTACCAGATTCTGCTGGGCACTCTGTACACTGAACTGGTTGTGCTGGACTTGCAACACCCCACTCCCCGCTTGGATTTCTTGTGACAATGTGCTTTGAAATCCATCAGTCCTTTGCCACTGGGTTCAAAAAAATGTCCTCCCTTCATTTTGTACTGCAGGGATTCTGTGGTTTGACATTAGTCTTCTTTTGCTTGTATTGCTGCAATCAGGGGTCCTTTCGTAGAAAAAGAGGTGCCGGAGCTTATTAGCATAACTCATTAGCATAACTTATTTGCATGTGCTACACCACTTGACATCACTGGAAGTATGTCAGAAGGCAAGAAAGAAAGAAGAGAGAGGGAGAGGGAGAGGGAGAGGGAGAAAGAAAGAAAGAAAGAAAGCTGGCAGAGAGGGGACAACTACCAATCCAAGCCTCAGAAATACCACTATTCTGGGAGGATAGCTTCGGTGGTGGCTGAAGCCTTCAGAAGGCTGGTTGGAGGAACAAGGACCTTCCCAGGGGATGGGGTCATTTTGCTGCAGCCATGACACAAGCAGGCATTCCCTTGGGGGGGGGGGGCTGGCACCAACTCCCGGAGCTGCGCTCCCCCGAGCTCCTGCTCAAAAGGACCTCTGGCTACAATTACAGGAATCTATGGAATAGCTCAGGAACAAGCCAGTGACACCAAACTCACAGGGAAACTTTCATATACACTCTTTGCTTTAAAGTTTGCATTGAAGTTTGGTAAACATCTTGATTGAGCTGAGACAGTCTGTCTGGAAACGTATCTCTATTCACAAAGTGCAATGAATTTCCACAAACAGCTTCAACGTTCATGGAAAGTTCATGACAGTTGACCTATAGTTCATGACAGTTGACCTATCATGAATTTGACCTCACAAAGCGCAAACCATCCAAAATTCAACATGAACTTTAGCTCATGAGCTGGTTCATGCCCATTCCTAGTTGGGGTTGCTCCTGCCCCAGAGTAAAAAGGGACAAGCAAGGAACACCCTGACAGGAGGATGAGAATGACACCATAGCTGAACACAACCCCTTTCGCATCTGAGGGCTAAGGATCCCCCCCCCCCCCAAGCTGGGAACCAGGAGGAGGCTCGAGCCACCAGGCTCAGCCCTTCCTGTCCCTTCTTCAGTACCCTGCTTGGCCACATCAAGCCACATCAAGCTCTTCTCTGTGGCAGTCCAACGTTCTGTCCAACAGGTATGCCTTGCTTTTGATGTCACAAATTAAACAGGATTTGATCTGTTCTGTAAACAGTGCTACATGTGCTTCACAAGGAATCTATTTTCTAGCTTAATTACAGACTTGCTAAACATCACATAATAACATCCCACTGTATACCATATTAAATTATTGAGAAAATTACCACTTTCTACAAACACTAATCTGCTGTGTACGTGTTCCACACCTTGTATGGAAAGCAGATGGTCGTTGCCCTCTCATTTATCAACATCCATAAGTTGGATGTCACATTTGCATAAGGACTTAAATGCTTAGAGCCCAATTCTTGTTATTGATTCTATTAATATCCCTTCTTGTCTCCCCAATGGGGACCCAGCATCATTCCCCACTCCCTTTTATTCTCATTACAAGAATTCTGTGATCTAGGTCTAAGCTGAGAGAAAGTGACTGCACCCAGTGAGCCTCTATGGTTGTGAGGGGATTCAAACCTGGGTCTCCCAGATCCTAGTCTGACATTCTAAACACTATACCACATGGACTCTGTGTTATGTAGGCTGCAATCATAAGAATAATAAGCTCAACCGAATAAAGTGAGACTTGTTTTTGAATAGACTTCCTTACGATTGTTCTTCTACCTACTATATTTTGTGGTATACCATCTGTGACATCAGATTAGAACTGCTACTTCATCCATATTCATTGAAATTACTGCTGTTTACCCAAAACAAAAGGGCATCTTCCATACCAAATCTTGCTCTTTTTCTTTCAAAAAGATATCTTTTCCTGTTATTTGTGCCTACAGAAGAAGTTAACAGTTTCTACAAACAGACTGTCATTGAAAAGTACATTTCTTTTGTGGAATAGTTTCTTTCTTCTTGGTGCAAAATTCCTGGAACTTTGCCTTTGTTATGACATGTTTGTCATCACAGAATAATTTAAATTAAAGAATTAAACATCATTGTCCTGATTAGACACACTGTCATGTGTTAAAGATTTCAGAGCAATTGAGATTACTCCATTTGTGCTTTTCTTACAAAGGAACTTTCTATCATCTGTCTTTCCCTAAAGAGCCTCAAAAGCTTCAGAATCTGTCATTTGTTCCAAAGACACCTAGTAGGCTGCTTGCCAAAAGCCTCAAGAAACATCTTGAATTTGTAAAGGGACTGTAGCTCTTAAGTGTGCTCTTGAAAACAATGTGAAATCCTCTTAATTATCTTTAACAGCCGGTTGGCCACTTCATTCATTGCCCCTGAGCACTGTGACAAACTGGGGCCCTTCAGAGTGTCATTCCAGACAGGGCTGCCACAAACTTTGCAGTGAACAGGTTTGGCAGGTGAACAACTGAACATCATCAGTTCAACAGGTACAGTCACTAGTGAGCATCACCTTGGATCTTCTCACTCACTGCAGTCTACTTTGAATTGCTGTAGTACAGCTTTGCAGTAGCTGTAGTGTTTCAGTTTCATTTCCTTCCACAAGCTACTTTTGCATCTGTGCAGGAGACGCAATTGATTCTCACCAAGGACATGGCTGGTAATTAAACGATGGTAAATATTAATATTATGAATTTTTGCAACATTGGCCAAACTTGGCTTTTTTCATGATTTTTTCAAAAAATGGATTAGAATTCTTTATTCATCTCTCAAATCTAGAGTTCTGAATAATGGCATCTTTTCTGTGTCCTTTCCTCTTGAGAGGGGTACTAGACAAGGTTGTCTTCTTTCTCCACATTTTTTTTTATGTATGTTTGGAACCTCTGGTTTGTGCTATCAGACAAAATAATAACATTCATGGCTTTGTGTACAACTCTTTTGAAATTGAAAATATTCTTTATAAATACCATCTTTTATTGTTTAAATTGGAACCACAGTCTCCCATTCCTGTATTAATGAATAAAACAAAGTTTGAGTCCAGTGGCACCTTTAAGACCAATAAAGTTTAATTCTGGGTATAAGCTTTCATGTTCATGCACACTTCATCAGATACATTGAAACAATTTTCTGCAAGCCTTATATATAGGTAGAGATGGGGTAGGGTTAGTTGCCGGGAAGGGCTAGTTAGATTCAATGTGCATAAGTAACTGGGTGATAAGTGTAGCTAAGACTGGATTAAAGCAGCCATTAAGACCTGTGAATGGCAGCAAACTTGCATACAAATAGAAGAGTTAACAAACAGATGTGAGAACTAAGTTTGGATCCAGTCACACTTCCAAGAGTTCAGTCCTGGGTATAAGTGAGAACTGAGAGACTTAGCATGTGTAGATGCACACTTCCTCAGATACATTGAAACAGATTTCCTCAAGTGTTACATACAGGTGTGGGGGTTAGTTGCCAGGAGTCACGATGCATAAGTATATCTAAGATTGGAATAATGCAGTTGGTAAGGTCTGTGAATAGTAGCAAATAGCATACAGATAATAAAAGAGTGTACAACAGATGTGAGAGCTAAGTTTGAGTCCAGTGCAACAAAGTTTAATTTCTGGGTATAAGTGAGAACTGAATGACTTAGCATGCATAGTGAGATAAGAACCCGATATCTCTGTTAAGGTTCCATTGTAGTGAGTGTTGTAATTCAGCAATCTCCCATCCCAGTCTGTTTCTGACATTTCGTTCCAGTAAATCAGCTACTTTGAGGTCCCCTATCGAGTGCCCTGGGAGGCTGAAATGTTCTCCTGCAGGTTTCTCAGTTTTGTGATTCCTAATGTCAGATTTGTGTCCATTTATCCTTTGGCGTAGGGTTTGACCTGTTTGTCCTATGTGGATAACTGAAGGGCATTGTTGCAATTTAATGGCATATACCATGTTAGAGGGTAAGCAAGTGAATAAGCCTGAGATGGTGTAGTTGATGTTGTTAGGTCCAATGATTGTGTTGTCTGGGTGCAGGGCTTTTTTTGTAGAAAAAGCCCAAAAGGAACTCATTAGCATAATAGGCCACACCAAACAACAGAAACTCATTAGCATACTAGGCCACACCCCTGACAGTGCAGCCCATTAGCATATTAGGTGGGGGCTGAGAAAGCACAGGGCAGGCATGGAAGCTTGCCTCTCTCCCCCCAGGCTTCTCTGCCCCACTTCAGCATCACCAGTTTGGTATAGTGGTTAAGTGCGCAGACTCTAATCTGGGAGAACTGGGTTTGATTCCCCACTCCTCCACTTGCACCTGGCTGGATGACCTTGGGCAAGCCATAGCTCTGTACCAGCTGTTCCCTCAAGGACAGCTTGGGAAAGAGTTCTCTCAGCCCCACCTACCTCACAGGGTGTCTGTTGTGGGGAGGGGAGGGGAAAGGAGTTTGTAAGCCGCTCTGAGACTCTTAAGTGAGTGAAGGGCGGGATATAAATCCAATCTCTTCTTCTTCTTCTTCTTCTTCTTCTTCTTTCTAGTCTACCCCCCTCCAGTCGGCTGGGAAAAGGCACTGCTGAAGTGCCTAGGATCAGATCAGGGAGGGAGAGAAAGGCATTTTCAGTGTGCCTGGGTTCCTTGCCTGCCCTTTTCTAGCTGCAACATGTTAGCTAGAGAAGGGAAGACAGAGAGAGGCTTTTCCTTGTCAATTTCACTCTCAACTGACTGGCCAGGAGTGAAATTGACAAGGCAATCCCTAGGAGCTCCCCAGAGGGAAAGAGGGCATTTTAACATGCTGCCTTTCCCGTCTATGTGTAACTTGGGGAGGGCAGCCTGCTCTGTAGCCATGCATGCTAGAGGTTTTGGCTGTAGGCATGGCCAACTCAGGGGCCAGCCGGAACTCCATTCCTGTGCGTTCCTGCCCCAAAATAGCCCTGTCTGGGTGTATGTGGCAGCAAAGTTGGCATCTGGTATCAGAGCTTGCAATAATTTGCTGATTTAACATGCTTAAATTAACATTATGGGCCAATCCAGATCTAAAAATTGGGAAGAAATATTTTTATGGAGGGATTGGACAGATAGGTGGGGGTTTTACTTTGGACCAATTAATAGACTGTGTCATTTTCTTGGCTGAGATCTAGGTATGACTGATTCACCTCTGTTGAATGGCAATATTTACAACTGCAACATCTATTGGTATCTAAATATAGCCCTGCAGTATTAAAATGTTTCAGAATCTCTTTCTCTTGAAACTGTCATTGAATCAATGCAAAAAAACAAAACCTACAATACTTGTTTATAAATATTTGATGTTGATTAATAAAGATGATATCCAAAGTTTTAGCAATGAATGAAATAAGAAGCTTGATCACCCTATTTTGCCCTAAACCTCATACTTGTTATTTATGTGGATCTCAAGCTTTGATTTAGTCATCAAAAATATATTTTGAATATATTGGACACCACAATGCCTTTTAAATAAAGGACTAAGTAAAGTGCTTAATTGTTGGCATTGTAACTTACAATATGCATCTCTCAAACATATATTTTGGGTCTGTCAAGTTATCCAGCCTTTTTGGGAGGAAGTAATTACTCCTATCAATTTTGTGTTAGGATATTCATTGATCTTTGAGGATGCTTACATGCTTTTAAATTATTTGCCTGTCTTCTAGAATCTAACCAATATGCCCTTACTATAGCTAAAAGACTTGTATGATAACATTGGAGAGATAAATGCCCACCTCCAGTAAATCAATGGATGGAGTACTTTAGAATTCTATCAATATTTGAACACATGACATATAAATGACAGTTGCATATGGACATATTTTTAGATACTTGGAAATCTTTTATAGATGCTTATCTGTAGACTTGCCACCACTGTTGTTATATTTTTCAATTTCTTTTTTTTGAGGGTTCTAATTATCATATTTTTTTAAAAAAAATTAAAATAAACCTGTGCAAAAATGTGCATGCATGAAATAAAGCTCAATGATTATACTGACAAGCACAGAATGGTAAGATTTTTTAAAAAGTGTTTACTTACAATTACTGGCTGACCAATAATTTCTCACTGTTTATTTATGCAATTGACTTGTAGAGAAGTGGATGGATCTACCTGAGTAGTGAGATCTGCACAGAACAACCCCCTTCCCCTTTAACAAGTACTGATAATATGACTGGTCTTTTAAACTGGTACTGAAAACAGCAGGCCAGCTTGCCAGGGACTGCTTGGGGTATGAGAACTGGAACCATCCGAGAACCAGCAATCAGTCCCTTCCTCTTTGGCAGGTATATTACCGTCAATGACCTGCCATGTTGTTTGGGGAAATTAGCTATGCGGCAGGAGAGGCCAGAGGGGTGTGAGGGACCACACACCAGTTTATACCAAGGTCCAGTACAGTAGAAAGACTCCAGATTTGAAGAGTAAATTAAATAGGTTTATTGAAGAATTTCTCTAATTACAAGCACACTAAGCATTCAAAAAACCCAAGCAGTATAGAACTAAGAAAGCAGAAGTGATTGATAGCAAATAGAGGGTTCAGTTATGGGGAAATACAACCTGTCCAGATGTGCAGAATTCATGGAGAAGGAATTGTGATCCAAACATAGTTTGGGGGTGGACTGCCAGTTGGCATCAGGGCAGAGGTACACCCTCTGAGGCCATGTGTGTGGACAGATATAAACATTAAAGAACAATCCTGACCAATGGGAGGTCTTGAGGGGCTTGCCCCAGGTGAAGACAAAAGATTACCTAGACCAATCAGGTATCCCAGGGGGTGCAGTTGTCCAGAGGGGCCAGATCTAGGTGTGACAATGAGGTCCCAGAGGGGCAGAGTCTGGATTAATAATAGCTATGATGGGATTACAGAAGATGACTGAATAAATTCAAGGATCACTAATGGTTCTGGCAAGGCAGATTGAATAGGTTCCCAAGTATAGTCAAAACGTGGGAGATGGGTTTCTGATTAGTGTCACGAAGGAACACTAAACATTTGAATGTATGATTGGTTTATCTAGGTATCCAGAAGAAAGGAGCAGGAAAGAGAGTTGTGAAGACAAAGGATTCTCATGTAGACATAGGTGCACACAAAAAAGGCTGGGTGAAGTTCTGGAGGAAGAAGGACTATTCACCAGGTGATCTTTGATTAGCCTTTAGAAATGCAGATACTTTAACTGGTGGAACTGCCATTGTTTCATATCCATACCTTTGCTGGGTGGGAGAGAAGACTGGAGTTTTGGTTTGACTTTACTCTGCTCTGGTTAGACCTCACTTAGAGTATTGTGTTCAGTTTTGGGCACCACAAGTTAAGAAGGATATAAACAAGCTGGAACATATCCAGAGGAGGGCAACAAAGATGGTGAGGGGTCTGGAGACCAAGTCCTATGAGGAAAGGTTGAAGGAGTTGGGTATGTTTAGCCTGGAGAGGACTGAGGGGTGATATGATAACTATCTTCAAGTACTTGAAGGAGTGTCATATACAGGATAGTACAGAGTTGTTTTCTGTTGCCCTAGAAGGTCAGACCAGAACCAACAGAAGAGTTTTCAGCGAAACATTAGGAAGAACTTACTGACAGTTAGAGCAGTTCCTCAGTGGAACAAGCTTCCTCGGGAGGTGGTGGGCTCTCCTTCTTTGGAGGTTTTTAAACAGAGGTTTAACAGATGGCCATCTGATAGCAATGCTGATTCTGTGAACAGGCAGATCATGAGAAGGAGGGCAGGAAGAGTTGAAACTTTGCTTAGTTCATGTGACCCTTTCTTACATGCCCAGGGAAATCCTGATTGCCACTTTGGGGTCAGGAAGCAATTTTTCTCCAAGTCAGTTTGGCTAGAGATCCTGGAGGGTTTTTTTTTTTTGTCATCTTCTGGGTATGGAACAGTGGTCACTGGAGGTATGGAGGGGGTGATATTTGTGAATTTCCTGGATTGTGCAGGGGGTTGGACTAAATGAACTTCCAACTCTATGATTCTATGATTCTAAGGTAATGGTACTCCTGTAAAAATCTGAAACTTTCTAAGCCAAGGAGCCTGCCTTATATTTAACATCTGATAGGGCATGTGAAGGGGGAGGGACAGAGGAATTTCATTTTACCCTGTTTCGAACACCCTTCTCTGTCTGGTGCTGTGCTAAAAGTATGCTTGTGAACATTTTCTTTTTAATAAATACTGTAGAACTTTTGATCCTGGTAGTGGTTCTCTGTGCCACATAGCCCTCCACCATCTTGGACATGCTATTTTGAAAGGAGTGCCAGGAGGAAGGGCAGGGCAGTCAGTTGGCAAGTGGCTACTCCCCTAGTGGTACACAAGTCAGCAAGCTGTTTCCATGGTAACCAGACAGTCAGAGACACAGAGGCAAGGCCTTAGAATTTGGAAGGAAAGCTGGGAGTCCTGACCCTTCCAGAGGGCAATTCCCAGAGGGCAATTCCTACAAAGGTCAGGTGGTGGTGGTTGAACCGAGAGAGAGAGAAAAGACCCTCTCAGTTTTGGGAAAACCTGAGAGGGTAGGGTGGAACAGGGCTTGCAGGTCAGAGCAGGACTGTTCTGCCACACTTGCATAAAGCTGTTCTATACATAGCATTCCATCATGATGTGGCATAACCTATCTAAGCATGCTAGATACTCTCTCTGGCCTATGCCCTTATATAGCTTTCTGCCCTCTGGCATCAGGTGGCCTCTCAGGTCCAATCAAGAATCTTCTTCTCAGGAATTTTCCAGAGGATGTTGGCAACTGCTCCCAGTTCCCCCATCCCATCTGGTTATACAGCTGAGCACAGCTTCTCACAACTTGCCCAATTACTACATTCTTGCATCTGGCCTTGAAAGAGATAAGGATGCAGAAACATTGAAATCTCAAACCTCTGCAAGCTGAACTAGGCCTTCTGATATTCACGTAAACCCTTGGAGGAAATTTAGGGTGCTTAGCCTCACAGAATCTCTCTAGACTTTAGGTTCTGCACATACAAGGGGGTGACTGGAGAGTACCCTAAGTAATGCAGCATATAAATAATAATTTACTGAATAAAGTGGTGGTTTAGCAGACATTCATTCTCAATACCCTAAAGCTAAACAAATATTGATAAGTTTGGTAGGAAGGAACAGATAGATCAAACTAACCTCTGAAAGGTTTTTGCAAAACCCCTGCTATTATGAAATGTGGCCATCCTGACATAAAAGTCAAACAGCTTTTCAGACTGTAATACTGTAAAATGAAAAGGAAAGAAAATGAAAAGGGTTAGATATCACAACATCAGAGAACTGTTGGCTAGCTAGACATAAATTTCATTTTCTACAATGTGCTGAGGAACTGAGCTTCAGAATTTGGTATTATTAAAAAAAGAAATGATAAAGGTGTGAATTCAAATATTTTAGTGCAAACTGACAGTTTATCAAATCATCTTCAATTTCATTTTGTGTCATAACTGTGATCACTATATGTTGTTATTCCCTGTAATTATTCTTATTCAGTCAGCGTTTCTCAGGGGCATGTGGCTCCTGAACATAATGCCCACCAATAATGCAGCAAGAAGGGGTTTTCAGCTTGCACACTTGAATCCCATGACAGAAAAACAAACACTTTTATCAGGGGTCACAATCAATTTGAAAGGCAATTTTTATTTGATAATGGGAATTAAAATAAATGAATAATATCAGAAACCCTGAGATACTGGAGACAAAATAGGAGGGGCTGCCTAACACAATGCATTGTATACTAACAAATGAAATGCCTTTCTTCTAGTATTATATCTCAAGATACATATAAACTTTGATTTAGAAGTTAATCAGAAATGGTACTAATTACTGTACCTGTTACCTTATATATTCTCTTGTGGTGTGTGGTCCTTGGAGAAACCTTAAAGTTTTTCGGGGGGGGGGGGGGGATGCACAATCAAAGTATTGCATTATATGTATGTATTTAGGAAATTTGTATGCTGTCTTTCTAGAGTCCTGCTATACAGGGTAAAGAACATATTTTAAAAGAAAGGAAAACTGTGGTTGATATACCGAACCGATTCCACCATTGGGCCCCTATATTTGCCCTTCCCAGAAGCTTCTCTGACATGGCTGCCAGAGGCCTGGATGAAACAGTGTTTTATATCAAATTGGGGTTACTGGATCTAGGCAGAGATTGCCCCAGGGCACTCCCAGATGGAAGTATCTGTTCAGCCTAAAAAACTCCATGGAATCATTAATGAAGGATCCATTCAGACTCTGGAGCTGTCCAAGCCTTTTTGGCCATAAGAAAAGATTCAGGTGTGCAGGCCCTAGGCAGGCTTCCTGACCTGGACACACCTTTTCCCCTCCCTAACCCAATTCAGTCAAGAGCCTGGGAGAACCGTCTAGCCTCCTCTCAGTTCTTTGTTAACAAACCCTGGGCTGGGCCCCTGGGCAGAAAATGGAATCACACAAGCTAATTTTCTTCCGAGAGTTATTCTAGGTTATACACAAGACAGAAAGGCCCAATATAGTTAATTACTAAATGCGGTGATAGAATTTATAATTTCAAGATATTTCCTTATATTAAACTAGTGTGTTAATTTGAAGACCTTCCCTAAGGTCACGTGTTCAAATAGCCAGATCAGCTAGTTAAGAGTGCTTGCATAAACCTGTTGGAGTTGCTCTTTAGATTAAAACTGTTTAAACTATTCTTTGCTCTTCTGGTCTCTATATTGTAACCCAGAAACATTACACCCAGGAGACATGTGTCTGGTCTGACATGCAAAAGAGATGCTCTAAGTGTTGTTGGCCCCACATGCACCGCTGTTTATAGACCAAATGACAAAAGTTCTTCTTGTCAGTTTATGCTACCTGGAAAGTCTGAAGTTTTCTGCCCAGCTGCCAAGAGTATGTGTTTGCATTGCGGCCAAAATGAATCAGTGGGTAAGGTGATTAGTCATATTACTGTATTTGCTTGACTATTCTGAAGATGTAGATTCCAATTTGTAATGCAGACAATTTATTGGAGCAAGATTCAGACTTTCATGGAAATCAGTGGGACTTAAAAATAAGGCTTTTCCTCTATCTTTACAAAGGACTTGTGAACCCCTCAGAGGTCCCTGATCCCAGATCAAGAAAAACTGCACTAGACAAAGAGTCAGGGGTATCTGTTTTACGGTTCAATCCTAAGAAGAGTTAAACACTTCTAAAACCATTGACTTCAATAAACTTAGAGGAGAGTACTTAGGCCGAGGACAGACTGGCAGTCTGGCCCGCTCTGCCTCCACTTTAAAAGCGGAGGCAGAGTGGTTGTTCAGACTGCCACATCTGCCCGGAGGAGGCGGCCCGGACGCAACACGTCTGGCGCCGCGCTCCTCCCGCAGCAGCCGGGCACCACTTCAAAGTGGTGTCCCAGCTGCTGCGCGTGCGTTCCATCCACTTCCAGCGCGTTTGAACGCGCGCCGGGCCGGGGGAGCTGCGTGGCATTCGGACGCTGCTGCCGGAAGCCGCCCGCAGTCTGGATGCTGTGGGCGGCTTCCTTGTGGCAGCGTGCGAACGCTGCACGGCGGGGGCAATTCCCCCCACCTTGTTTGTCAGTCTGTCTTCGCCCTCTGTTTAGGATTCCACTGCAAGTGGAGATTCAAGTTCACGCTGAAGACAGTGGGTCATATCTCACAGACACATGTCTAGCATAAATATATTTTCTGACCATACGTGGGAACAAAGACTCAAACAGCTTTATATGAATTTGCACTGTGAACTCAGATTCACACTCCAAGACATAACAGAGATGTCTGATGTAATTATTCATGCTTCTGATAATTTTTCAGTAAACACTGCAAGACTTAATTAGTTTTATTCAAACTTCAAGAATCCACTCTGTTCTTTTCCCCTTGAAGATGTGAGAACCCTTTCCCATATTAAAGAAGGTTTGGGCTTGTCAAACATTAATGTTTTCCCCCATAATTCCAGACAATCAGTTCAAATATACTTACAACAATTTTAGATAGAAATAATTTTCTTACCCTAATTTTGCCAGATCACATGTAGTGATGTTGTGTTTTACCTTCTTGACAAACTACTGTAGCTTACATTTTGGCTTTCAGATCTAATCACAGGCAGCCTCTGGTATGTGCTGTCAAATTGCAACTGATTCAAGGTGACCCTAGTAAGGGGCATTCAAGGCAAGTAAGAAGCAGAGGTGGCTTGCCATTGCCTTCCTCTGCAGAGTCTTCCTTGGTAATCTCCAAACCAAATACCAACCCAAGATCTGATGAGACCAGGCTATACCGTGCCACATTCCCTCCCATCTGGTCATAACCCATGGGGAAAATAAGCAATGTAGCATAATTTCTTGTTTATATTGTTGGTCCCTTGATCTTACAAATTTCACTTTCAATCAGAGGAAGCCTCAAACACAATTTGATAAATATGAATAAATATGAACTTTTTGCAACTGGATCCTGCTTAACCCAGTAACATACACTGGGCAAAAGCCAGTAAAAAGGACATGTTTTAAATACAGCTTGCATATGGTACAGAATGCGTCA
Organism: Lepidodactylus listeri; assembly: GCA_029233225.1. NCBI lineage: Eukaryota > Metazoa > Chordata > Lepidosauria > Squamata > Gekkonidae > Lepidodactylus > Lepidodactylus listeri. The sequence goes on along the minus strand of JARCFY010000001.1, from coordinate 131,923,282 downwards.
GTCCTCCTTTCCTTAAAATATAAACTTCTTACCTTGCACTTGATTGGTGACATTTATACCTGTAATAGGCCCTACAGATAACAGTGGAACTTCTATTGGAGAAAGGAGTTCAATTTATCCTCAAAGGGAAACAAATTGACTGGCCTGATATAATAGAGAACTAAACTCCAGTTCTTTCCATAGTTGTACAAAAAGTTCAAATGCCACATTGTTGATACTGCAAAAAATCTACTTTGCAGTGTCATGGTTTCGCAATATAGTAGTTATGTGCAAGTAAGCTAAATGTGCATACACTAATGACATACCTTTACTAGGACAGCTGGAGTGGAAAATACATGCTTTTTGCCACAGTGCAAGATCTCAGTGATTCAGAAACAGCTGCTGGGCTGCCATCCATGTATTGTATATTCCACTGCTTTGTATCACATTGTTTAGGTAGGTGTGGATGTTCTCACCCTTGAGAAACTCTTTTGCTTCACTTCTGAAAGAACTCTGAGAGAAAAGATATGTGAAAATGAAGCTGTGATGTGGCTTTTACCCATTATCACCACAATGGAGTTTATCGAAACAGGAATCTTCATGCATAAAAGTGTTTTTTCAATAGACCACAGTGGGCCAGTTACTAATACACAGACAGCGTTTGCCTGATACAGTTCTTTGGAGTATCCACCAGAGAAATAAGAGCCAGGAAATCAAAGCTGATTTTTATTGCATTTTAAAGATTTTAAAATTTTACTGGATTTGTTTTTAAGTTATGTTTCCCAGCCAAAAGCCACTAACTGAAAAAAAAGGTATAAAAGAAAAGGGAAGTGATGGCTTAGATCCTACAGAACATTTCTGTATTTGCAACCAGCCTTGTCCAAATGGAAGCACTAAAAATACAGGCTGACCCAGTTCATGAGCCCCAAACTGAACCAGGCTTTCCCAGTCTGTGCCCATTCCCTACAAATGAGTATAATTTTTATAAACTACATATCAGACAAAAAGTGACTTTGATAAGATCTTAAACTTTTCTGAAAATGTGTATATCTATATATCTAATTCTGAAGTGGCCTCTTCCGTGCGGATATCTAAATCCACGTGGGGGGCACTTGGGGGGGAGGGAGGTTTTTCTGCATACATGGGAGACTCTCCACGTTTGCAGAAAAATCCAAAAACTTTCAAAAAATATTTGGGGATATTTAAATCCCCCCAAAAGTAAAAAAAGCATCCCCTGCACATGTGCAGGGGATGCTCTGGCTGTTGTGGGGGATGCTCAGCGGCCTGGTGACTGTGAGCCGCTCAGGGCTCACTGTCGCCGGTTGGGGGGGGAGAAGGGTTGGTGGGCCACTGCTGCTTGCTCTGGGGAGGGGGGGTGGCAGGAGGAGCAGCGGTCCTCGCCACTGCTGCCACTTGCCCTGGGGAGGGGGTGGCAGGAGGAGTGGTGGGGCTCGCCACCACCACCGCTGCTTGCCCCGGGGAGGGGTTGGCAGGAGGAGCAGCAGAGCTCGCCACCACTGCCACTTGCCCTGGGGAAGGGAGGGGGTGGCAAGAGAAGCAGCGGGGCTTGCTGCCGCTGCTTAGCCTGGAGGGGTGGCAGGAGGACTGGGATACTCCCTCCCGTGAGTATCACAGGTGCCCCATCTTGTGTGTGTGTGTGTGTGTGTGTATATGTTCTCTCCAAATTCCAAAGCAAAAAGGATTATGATTTGGCTTATATTTTAGTTGATGTTTTCATGGAAGAGCCAAAATATGATATCATACTTGCACTGTAGGCAACCCAAGATTTCATGTTGAAATGTATCCCCCCCAAAATGCAACCAGCTGTGTTTAGAATATATATACATACTTTTAATAAACAAATTGCTAGTGAGAGAAAAAAATGATCTACCACTGGGGTTTTTAACAATATATTAGCTACATATTAGTTAGCTACTATTTTATTCAGACAGTAATCTTAAAACATTCTGTAACTTTTGGTATTTTAAACATATAACTGTATAACTGCATTTGAATGCAGCGTGGTGTTATTATTTCCACTAAGTAAAGCTCCCCAACCTTTTTGAGCTTCTGGGCACCTCTGGAATTTTGAAAGGGGTATGTGTGTTATCCCAAAATGTCTGCCAAAGGAGGTTTAGCCAATCCCAAAATTGCTGCTGCAGGAGGCAAAGCCAAAATTAATACCTTCTTCCCTCCTTTGCAAAAGAATCACATGTGAGTCACATTGAACACATGAACCTGTCTTATTCAGAGTCTGACCACTAGTCTGCCAAGGTCTGTCATTTAGCTGGAAGTATGTTCCAACCACTGGAAGGGCAGAAAGCCTTGAGAAGGAGTGGAGGGGCTTTTATTCCTGAGCAAATATCTACCTTCATGGAACAACCCAGCTTCCTGGACGAGAACAAAGCTTCCTCTCTGCTTTGCAAAAGAAGCCCCTGGAAACAATTTGTCAGGCCTGAATGGGGAATGGCACCACACAGTAGATAAGGAAAGCCTAAGTGTTTACCAGTCCTCTTGATCCTCCAGTGGCTGTGGCTACTGCTGCAGCTATGGATGGGCACAATTTTCGGCAGTTCATGCTTCATGAAGTCAAGTTTGTGATTGGTCAACTGGCATGAATTTTCCACGAACACTGAAGCTGTTTGTGGAGATTCATTGCAGTTTGTGAATAGATACATTTCCAGGCTGTCTCCACTCAATCAAGATGTTTACCAAATGTCAAAGCAAACTTCAAAGCAAAGGTGGGGGCAGAAGTTTCCCTGTTAGTTTGGTGTCACTGGCTTGTTCTTGAGCTATTCCACAGATTCCTGTAACTGCAGCAATGCAAGCAAAAGAGGACTGATATCAAACCACAGAATCTCTGTGATACAAACTGAAGGGGGGGCATTTTTTCAAGCCCAGCACAACCAGTTCAGTGTACAGAATGCCCAGCAGAATCCAGTACCACTGGGGCAATAAAGCTTAAAAGGACTGATCATTCACAAAGTACATTGTCACAAGAAATCCAAGCAGGGGGATTTTGCAAACCTAGTACAACCAATACAGTGTACAGAATCCAGTACCATTGTGGCAACATTTGTTTGGCATTGTCACTATTGCTTCATAGGTCTTGTCGATGGCCTTGAGGAGCTTCACATTCTAAGTTCCCACCAACAAAGCATGTGTTTGGAGTCCTAACCACCACCACCAGCCAAGCATTCTAGAATCCAGAGGAATCCATGATCCTGTATGGACATACCATTTGAAATGCCCACCTGTTCCAGCTTCAGGCTTCTACTGGTCTTTTCAAGAGCCTGGACCTACCTTGCAGATGACCACTGAGCTGAGTCTGGAAAGTGCAGGAACAGGCAAGGGCTGGAGCTTGGATTTAGTAGGCAAGAGTTGTTACCTTGTGAACTGATTAATGTAGAAAGGCTATCTTCCCAGGCCTCAGCTCAGTAGGATGGGAGATACTGGGCCCAGTTGCATTGCCCACAGGTGCTAGAGTTCTTGAGGTGGCTCTGCACACCAGTCAGGATCCTGCAAGGAATCAACTCAAGTGCATTTCTCTAGCTCTACTATGGGGTTGTGTGCAGCCTACCTGGCACTTTATCTCCTCTGTGCCACTTCGACCTGGGCCTTCTGCTGCCAGAGTTCCTGAGGACTGGGCAAGGGTCTGGGGTGGAGGCTACAGGGCCAGTCTTCAGTTCTGCCAGGTGACCATCTCAGGAGCTGATAGGTTTCCTTCACAGGCTCTGGCAGGGCAGCCTCTGGCGCTGCCCTATCCAAAGGCAGCTCTGCAGTGCTGGTCCTTTCCTGGTCCTTCTGGTCTTCCTCAGTCACCAACCTTGGCTCTTCCCATAGGCATTGTGAGTCAGAGTCACTGAATGGGTTGAAAGGGCTCATGACACCACCCTGTTGTGAGATGTCAGAGCCATATTCACTTTTGCCTTGAGTAGATAGAGGTCAGATCTTGGTTCAGGCTGAATTTCCAAACCTGAAGTAGCTCACCTCCTATCCTCTATTTTATCCTCACAACTACAACCCTGAGTGGCATGTTAGGCTGAGAGGGTATGACTAGCTCCAGGTCACTCATCAAGCTTTTGTGACAAATTGGGGAATCAAAATTGTGTCAGCTATTCATTTATTTGTTCTATAAACCACCCTCCTCTGAAGGGCTGTAACCACAAGACCACAGAAGCTGTGATAGATCAGAGAAGCTGTTGACCTACCTTTGTTTTGTATTATATGAGATGTTTTCCACCTTCACTGTCTGTGCTACATACATCTTCCTGGTTCTCATAAGTAAACCTTTACTTCCGTTGCAAATAGCAGAGGTATGTCTGAAGCTAATCTGTGCCAGGATGTTCCAATTTCTTTAGTTTTTGCATGTAGTGAAACTGGTGGCCAAACCTGAGATTCCTGGCTTTATTTTCTGATTAGTTATGCCTGCCACAAACAAAGAACCCTAGCTTCCATTGCAAATAGACTGCAGGTGGGGGGTTTCTTAAGATCACATGAGCCAGAATGTTCCAGTTCCATTCATATTTGGCACTGCAACTGCTATGATCATCCTGAAACTGGTGCCCAATTCTGAAGCTCCTGGTTTTGTTTTATGATAAGTTATGCAAACCACAGACAAGCAGATGAGCAGAAAAGTGTACATATGGGTTCTTATTATTATAGATTATATTTTGTAATAAAACTATCTCCATATATTAGTTTCTCAGTCAGTTACATGAATACTCACAATTTGCCTTCTCTTCCCAGAAAAATAAATGTATTTCTTTTTGTGTTAAATCTGTTCTTCTCATTGATATTTATGATGGACAATGTTATGAATAGGTTTTACCAAAGCAGGAGAGAGAGTACCTCAGAAACACCATCATGGTTTTACCTCACAAGTGATGAATGTTAAAGAGTGCCAAGCACTTGCAGGCCAATACATAAATATTTCCCCAGTATCTGTATACCGTGATTAGTGTATGTGCTGGGGAAATATTGTATGGGCAAGTCTTCAAGTATTCCTTAAAAATCTTATACACTACCATCAAGAGGACAATGGCACTGGTCTCCTCAAGAGCCACGACTTAAGTGGGGGCTTTTCCTACCAAAAATTCATTCTTGTACTAAGTGAGGACTTTTTTCACCAAAAATACATTAGTGCCTGCTTGTGCCACCCTAACCCACCCAAGGGCAAATGGAGACATTTAAATTTTAGGGTTTAAGACATTATGTCTACTTGACATAAATTCTGGCAGCCAGTGGAAGCAAAAATATATATCTGGATTTAGTTTCACATTTATCATGCCACACTATTGCACTCAGCTTTGAGGTTTAAAACAGTTGTTACCTAAGCAGGAACACCTCCTCATATGAAAGGCATGGATGCAGCCAATGACAGAAGAGTAAACAGGAAGAAGTATATTGAAGTTTTCATTTCCAAATAATCTTAAGGACTGTCCACTCTGGCTGATACAGATATTATTAAGAGCATGGGGCCTACTGTCATCCAAAGATTAGCTTAGACAAGGCTAATCACCAGAGAAGCATGTTCTCTGTATTTTCCATTTATGAAAATGTCTGTTATGTAGAGTAATTTCCCGTGAAGACCCCCAAAACACACAGGCTCCATGTATCACTTTTTTTGGGGGGGGGGAGAAGGCCACCCAAATTCTTCACATATGAAAGGTTTGTTTAAAATTAAGAAAAAAGTCTTTCTGAGGCAACAGCTTCATGTATGGCAGAACTTTTCAATTATCCTACCCCAAAGGTCTTTCCTTTCTTTGTCCCGCCTACATCCTCTAAGCCTCCTGTGTTTTCTGGCTTTTAAGAAGAAAATCCCTTTCAGGCCAGTTCAGCTGGGTGGCACTTTAGCCCTTGTTCCCTCTTTGTTGCTCTGCTTCTTTTTCACATTTGTGTTTTTCTCCTGGCATCACTGATGCAAATAGTTTTACAAGATTGGAGTTCTGCCATTTCAGACATCCAAACAGCATATGCTGTTTAAAGTATGTCCTTCTTTTGTCTCTTCTCTTCTCTTTGCCCTTCAGTAAGATTGGTCTTCAAGCAAAGGGCTTTCTAGTGCTGTACACTGTTGGAACAGGGTATTTTTAATTTTATTTTTGTATTGATTTTGATCTTCAGCAGATCCAACAGATGTTTTAAAGCAAACAAACCACGCATGGTGGTTGTCAGACATTACTCACAGCCTAATCCCTTTATCCAAATGTAAAAGTTAAACATATGTAATCATATTCTCAAATAGATGGCAAAGTTCAGCGCACGCTCAAAATGCCAGTATTGATCCCATCCAGTTTGGCTACTTAGTAAAGAGTTTGCATTTTTAAAAATTATTTGATATATCTTCTGTGTTTCATACCTTGCTTACCTTGGATTTTAAAGTGTGTACAAATATTAGAGTTTTAAACAACTTTCAATTTTATTATTATGTTTCTATTTTATTAATTTGTGAGATGCCTTGAGAGCTATAAGGTAGAGAGTGGAAAGGTGGCATCTAAATTGCCCAGATAAATTATACATGGGTTCATAAGTCAGAATGATGTAACTTTTTTGTGAATTATCCTTGGCAAATTGTTTTACATTACTGAAGTCCTAAGGTGTTTCATCACCCACCATCTTGAAAACATATACCATGGTAGATTAAGGACTGATAGCCAGTGTGGGGCAGAATAAGATTTGGGGGACTTGTATTCCAATTCTGCATACTTGGAAGTTTGCTGGGTGGCCTTGGACTAGTTGTACTCTTTCAGCCTAACCTAACTCACATGGTTGGTGTGAGGATAAAATGGGGAAGAGAAAACTATATATGTCATGGTGAACTCCTTGGAGGATGGGTGTACTACATGGTTAGGATTGTTTCATTTCAAAATCAGGCAAATCCATTCAAATTAGGAGTTTTACATCCAAACCTTACCCTCTTCAGGCTCCACCCCTCAAATCTCCAAAAATTTCCCAATCTGGAGCTGGCAACCCTATCTCCTTCCCAGCTAACCATCACCCTATGTTATCTGCCCCCTGACTTCAGCTTTCCATCTCCTCTCCCCTCTCTCCTGGAGAGTAGTTGTAATTCTGAGTGATCTCTAGCCCTCACCTGGAGATTGGCAACAATGGTTACCCAGGAGGGGATGGCTGGTTTGGAGGGTGGAGTCTATGGCACTGTACCTGTCTGAGGTACTGTACCCCTCCTCAAACCTTACCCTCTCTAGGCTCCACCCCTCAAATCTCCAGGAATTTGTCAACCTGGAGTTCGCAACCTTTTCTCCTTCCTAGCAAATCATTAACCTACCTTTATTTGCCCCTCTGACTTCAGCTTTCCATCTCCTCCCCCCCACCTGCATCCTCTACCATGCTCTGAAGCCTTGACTGCTACATCATACTGGCTGTCATGGGGGGGCATCTCAGCAGGATATAATGACACAGAGTCCACCATTTTCTCAGGGGAACTGATCTCTGCCATCTGGAGAGCAGTTATAATTCTGAGTGATTTCCAGCTGTCTCCTGGAGATTGGCAACAATGGTTCCCCAGGAGAAAAAGTACATTCTTTCTCTGCAATGGGTACCAAAGCAGCTGACATCATTCTCCTCTCCCCCTTTTGACTTGCACAACAACCCTGTGAGGTAGGTTAGGCTGAAACTCTGTGACTGGTCCAAAATCACTCACTCAGCTTTCATAGCAAGAACCTGGGTTTGCCAGACCCTGCTTTGAAGTGCTAACTGCTACACTACACTGGCAATGGTATACCTGGTATCACAACTGAACTCCAGACAACAGATCTCTCTCTCCCCCTGGAGAAAATGCTTTGGAGGGTGGGCTCTATGGCATTCTGGTCAGCTGAGGCCGCTCCCCTCCCTAAACTCTGGCTTCCATAGACTGTACCATAAAATCTCCAGAAATTTCCCAACCTAGAGCTGGCAACCCTAGTCAGGACTGGCTCCAGTGAGTTCCCCACAAAGGCCTGGGAAAGGGCTTCATTCCTTTGTCTTTTTACTGACAGAACCAAGCTTGGTTGCCTAGCAATTAGTCACTGAGGGAAAAATTAGTCCCACAGGAGCCAAGCAGGAGAAGTGTCTTTGTCAGGAGAAAGAGCTGTTTGGCAGTTATTCTGACAGGGAACAGTGGCTAAGGTGGCAGTGTGCAGGACAGAGGAGCAGACCCAGCACCCAGCCAATGGCCCGTGAGTATTCTTGAGTGGCGGTTGATGGGCCAAATGGCTGATGGAGTGCACTGCACAGCCAATGGGAGAGCTGGAAATGGCCAATACATAAGGGAATTATTATTAAAGATGCTAAGAGAGATTTCTATATCTGCAACACCTAATTCACAGTAATGACCAAGCTGATTGTCAGTTTTCTAGGTGTAAAAGAAGAATAGCAATAAAAGTGGTATGTTAACCGCAAAGTTATGAATAGGTTATAGTGATTTAGCTCTTTCAAACTGTTAAATAAATATGGAATGACAATCTAAATTAAACTTAGAATGAGATTCCTCTGGGTCGTAAACAGATTAAACATATCCCTTGTTCATGTTTAGAATATATGTTCCTATGACTATTCATTTTTCATGTTGCTTTCTGCAAGTTCTTCCACTAGGGTTATATTACCCTAACAATGGAACAAACAATTAAGCTCATGTTTTAAGTTGGAAAGCTATAAGGAATCATTTTCAATTGGAAGGAGTGGAGTTTGGGCCTTTTCCTGGACAAGTTCCATATTATCCATCAATTCAGTATTGAGGGATACAATAAATCAACAAATGGCTTGGTAATGAACACATATGTTTAAAAATCTATCACTATTCCTCACTCCATTGTGTTTCACTATGATGTATGAATCCAGGCAAGTTTCCATCAGCAAAGAAATACCTTGGAATGCACCAGCTAACTAGGAATGTGTCTAGCAGATGACAAAAAGCAAAACCATTTGAAATGACAAACCTCCATACATTTTAAGATCATAAGAGGAATTACAGTGAAAAAAAGGTAATAATGTGAAATTAAAGTGTGGCTAGCACATCTGGACTAAGCACTGGGGGATCTTTCCTGACCACCCATTGTCAGAGGACCACTAGGGATGTTGGCTCTGTAGCCCATTTGCAAAATGCATATCCAGAACTCTGGGTTTTTATGGGAAATTCCAACCCTATGACTTCCCTGTACAGTTTTGGCTGACATAACATTACAGGAGGGGAGTAGGAATTTCCTCTGGAAATATGATTCCCAACCATCACAAATTCTTCTGCAAGCTTGTCAAGATGCAGTCTCTCCTCACCTGCAGGTATTAGAGCCACTTTAAATCAGTACATGGAGCTGACTTTTCAGTAGTTTCACACATGGATCTGCAATTAGATGGCTCTGCAATTAGAGGGTTTTTTTCTGTTCTGTAGTCTGCTTTGTATATATTCATTTTCTTCTTGATGAGAAAGCCCATTTGGCTGTCTGTGTCCTTGGGTGAATCATACCGGAACTGGTAAGTTTACTATAGAAAACCTTGGAGCAGTGCTGCCTGAGTATATTATTTGCCTCTATGCAGTCTTTTTTTAAAATGCATTTCATAACCACTCATTCTGACATGGTGCTTGGAAGGAGGAGCATCAAAAAGATGGTGAGGAAACAGAGCACATCTGAGAAAAAAATTGGCAGCCGTTTCTACCATGAGCAGAGCCTTGGCAATCAGATGATTGCTTGCCTTACATTTTAGCTCCTGCCAAGATTCAGTGCTCCCTTTGCCTAACACATGTTTTGTTTCAAAAGAAGGTGTTGTTGTAATAGCAGAAATCCAGTCTACTTGTTTCCGAATGGTGGGCTAGATTGTAGCTTAACTAGGCAACCCAGTATATACTGTCCTGGAAAACAGAAGGATTTTTTATATAGGAAAGAAAGTGGTTGGCTTCCTATTCTTCTTTTTGTTGATTTGGCTCGCTTTCATGTCTGAGCTTTCTTGTGTGTTGAGTCCTACAAGTCTTCTTGCATCTCCAGCTTATCTAGTGGTCCATGGAGCCAGCCTGGAGAATTGAGTTTAGGAGCATGTTGATCCCTTCTGTCTTCCTTGTTCCCCTTTTCTACCCCTACAATATGCCTTGTTCCACCTTTCTTACCGAGACCAGCATTCGGTTGTGATCCCAGTGCCTGGGCCACTATTAGTGATGGCAAAGGTGCAACTGGACTTTTGTTTTATTTTGCTAACACAGACTCTCATGGCAACCCCACCGCAGTAATCATGGAAGGCACTGAATTTAGCTGCATGGAATGGAACTGAAAAAATGGACTGTGACTCATGAAAGGCTGAGGACAGACTGGCAATGTGGCCCGCTATGCCTCTGCTTTAGAAGCGGAGGCAGAGAAGCCGTCCACACAGCCACAGCTGTCCCCTGCGCGCACTCACCCGTCCCTGAAGCACTGTCCTTGTGCTTCAGGTGGAGACCCCTGGGAACCGGTCTCCAGCCATCTGGGTGTGCATACCTGCCGCTTCCTGCGGGTGTGGATGCACCCACAGTGCAGAGCATGTGGTGCCAGAAGTGTGGATGGGCTGTTCCGGCTGCTGCGGCTATGTGCATAGCCGCGCCTTGCTGAAACAGCCGGCAGCCGCACACCTCCTCCCTGGTATGGTTGCAGCCAGTGTGACCAGGATGCCCTGGGCTGCTTTTCCCACGCGGCTTTCGTTCCCACGGCTGTTTTGGGACAGATCCTCAGTCTGTCCTCAGCCAAAGTTTATATTGAAATAAATGTTGTTAGGCTTTAGGATGCCCCTGGGCTTTTGTTTTACTTATCTATTCCAGAGACTGTTGTGTCCTTCCAGTTCTCCATTTTGAATTCCTTACCTGCTGGGTCCTGGATGCATTCGCTGATATTTGATAACAGATCTATTACTGAGGATGATTACAAAATTTTAACTTTACTTTTTTTCTCTAGGTGATCTATGATAACAAAGGATGTGGCAGCAAAATCATTTTCATAAGGCAAGATACAGATGCTATGCTTTAGATGTCTGGGAAGCCTAAATCTTTCCCTGGCAATACCTTTTATTCAGTCAAGTTTATTCCTTTTATCAGAAATAGCATCATTCCTGAATATATTCATCTCTAGGGTGTAACTACTGGGACTGTTAAGTTGTGCTGAAGCCATTAGACTAAACCAGCTAAATCCAATTAACTTATATTTCATTGATTTGTGCATAATGCTGGTTATGTGAGCTCAATAATGTATTAAAATTTAAAATATAGGAAGAAAGCAGCTAAACTATTAACCTTATATAAGGTTTGAAAATGCATAAAAGTTTTTACTGGAACTCCATGTTGCATCTTTAAAATGAACTTGTCTCCTCCGCTCATGGAAGGAAAATAGTTTATTTCCTAACTAATTTAATTGCCTGCCTATCTGCTTGTTTCTAGGCCCAGTTCAAAATGCTGGTTCTAAATGGGCTGGGATCCTGGCAAGTGGAAGACCACCTCTTCTTAGATGAGTCTGCCTATCAGTTACAGTCAGCTTCAGAGGCCCTGTTCTGTTTGCCCACACCTTTTGGAATTAAGTGGGTGGAGATAGGAGGGCACTTTTTTGTGTGTGGTGGCCCCTCAGTTATGGACTGGCTTGTTGACTGTTAGGTGCCTGGTGAAATCATTCTTTTTAAACCCATACACATTAATAATTATAAGGGTTTATTGGGGAGAAAGGGGTCTTGCATTCATGTTTTATCTAGGGTTGCCAGGTCCTCCTTCCACCCTAGCAGGGGGCATTCCTGGAGGGGAGGAGACATCCCCAATGTGATAATGTCATGCAGAAATGATGTCATCATGTTGAAGATGCACTTCAACGAATTTGCCGTTTTGAGTTCGGGCGAATTTTTCCGAAAAAGCTCAACCTCCCCCCCCTTTTTGTGCTCTTGAATCCCAAGCAGCAAATTCGCAGCATGATATTCAGGTGCACTCCTCCCCCGCTGATCAGCTGGAGAGCCTTTTAAGTCTTCCAGAGCAGGAGGGAGAGGGGATGGCCGCAGGTGGTCACTGTTGGAGGTGGGGCTTGGCAGCAGGCAGGAGCCCTCAAAACTGGGGGATCCCCACCTGGGGACTGGCATCCCTAGTTTTATCTGTTGGCCTAGTGGTGCTACATTGTGATTTGGATAGCTTTATTTGCTATTAAGATGTATTGTTGAAGTTTTAAACTCTGTTCTTTATTGATATGTCATTTTAAATTTTTGTTCTTTTTTCCTGGATTTTCTAAGCCACCTCGAATATTTTCATGGCAGGCCTATAACTCCTTGAGCAAATAAATGAACCAAAGTTTTAAAGTGGAGAGTTCACTATTGTTATCACTAGTCGGTGAAGACTTTTTGTTTCATTTATTGTTCCCTCACTAACTCTTATTAACACTTTTCCCTGTAGGTGTGTTTTTATAACCTAATAGTGAAGTTGGCCAGATCTTTGGATACTTAAATCTGGTGACTGGAGCCATGAACAGGCAAGATAGATTTTTCTATAAACCTGAAAAGAGCCCCAGGTTTGCAGAAAAATGTGAAATCTAAAATAAAAAAATACATGGGGGGGGGGTCTAAGAAATCTTAAAAATAATAAAATGAGTGTCCGTAGCTTTAAGCAACTGATTCCTTCATGGCCTTTGCTAAGCAACCACAGTATTCCAAGCTTGGTTCTGTCAGTAAAAGGTAGGGGAAGAGGGCAGGGTCCTTTCCTGGATTATTTTTGGCCTTTGAGGGAGAACTACATGGGACCAGGCCTGGCTATAGTTGCCAGCTCCAGGTTGGGAAATTTCTGGAGATTTTTGGTGTGGAGTCTGAAGAGGGCACTGTTTGGGGAGGGTAGAAAGTTCTGCATTTAGGTGGGAAGAATCAAATGCATAAATTATAGGATGGGGGGGACTTGTCTTGGCAGTAGTATGTGTATGTATATGATCTTAATAGACCATACCCTGAACATGAGTCAGCATTGTGATGCGATACCTAAAAAGGTGAATGTGATTTTGGACTGTACACGGATCACATAAGTGATGCTATCACTTTACTTTGCTCTAGTTAGACCTCACCTAGAGTATTGTGTTCAATACTCTAGGCACCACAAGTTTGGGTACCACAAGTTAAGGAGAATATAGACAAGCTGGAATGTGTCCAGAGGAGGACAACAAAGATGGTGAGGAGTCTGGAAACCAAATCTTATGAGGAAAGGTTGAAGGAGTTGGGTATGTTTAGCCTTGAGAGGAGACGACTGAGATATGATAACCATCTTCAAGTACTTGAAGGGCTGACATATAGAGGGTGGTGCAGAGTTGTTTGCTGTTGCCCCAGAAGGTCAGACAAGAACCAATGGGTAGAAATTAAATCAGAAGAGTTTTCAGCTAATCATTAGGAAGAACTTCCTGACAGTTAGATCGGTTCCTCAGAGAAACAGGCTTCCTCGGGGGGGGGGGGGGGCTCTCCTTCTTTGGAGGTTTTCAAACAGAGGATAAATGGCCACCTGACAGCAATGCTGATTCTGTGAACTTAGGCAGATCATGAGAGGGATGGCAGGAAGGGTTGCCTCAGTGCTTAGTTCTTGTGGCCCTTTCTTACATGCTCAGGGAAATGCTGATCGCCACTTTAGGGTCAAGAAGCAATTTTTCTCCAGGCCAGTTTGGCTGGAGATCCTGGAAGTTTTTTGTCATCTTTTGGGTATGGAACAGGGATCATAGGGGGGTGGTAGTATTTGTGAATTTCCTGCATTGTGCAGGGGTTGGACTAGATGACCCTGGAGGTCCCTTCCAACTCTATGATCAGGCCCACAGCTATGGTGAGGCTTTGGTGGCTCCATCCCCTTCTTAAAGTCACAGCCCTACAAGAATTTTTCCTTTAAATGCTTCTTTCAATCATTTTAAAACTGTTTTTTTTAGAAGTGTGCCTTCCTTTATGCAGAGTGGGGTACTGTAGTTGACTAATTCCTGCAGTGAGCAAAGGATTCCTGCAGTGAGCAAAGGGGTTGGAGAAGGTAGGTGACCTCTAGTATCCCTTCTAACTCTGTATCAAGAAACTGGTCTCCTTTGAGAATGTTTTTCTGCCTGTTAGCTTTCTTGTTTTTGCTGATTTGGACAGTCCTCTCTCACAATGATTACAATAAGGGCCACCTGATCGACCTTTGGGGGTTTTTTTGTTTTTTGTTTTGCTCCTTGCTTGAGCGCATGGGCACTCAAGCACCTTGAGAGTCCCAGCACGGCAAAAGAGCCCAACCTGGACAGTCAGGAGCGCCAAGCCCTCCCCTTTGCCCCTTCGCCCATGAGCTTTAGTCACCAGGCCACGCTCAATGCATTCCAGAAGCAGCAGCAGCCGCTGAGCAGCTCTGGATTTGCATTCACTCCCAAGCGAGATGATTCCGGAGGCACTGTTCTGGAGAAGGGGGATTTCCCCCGTCCACCTCCTGCTGCCTGCTGCGAAACGCCCAGCAAAACTGCCCTCACTCTGACCTCCCACATGCTGCCTTTCCTCTCAGTCTCTTCTCCCTCCCTTCTGCAACCTCCTTCCATGTGTGTCTGTGTGTGAGGGGCGGGGTCTTCTCTTCTCTCCCTGCCGCTGCCCCTCTGATCTCGCACCTCTGCCGGTGGACACTACAGACCTCCAGCCACTGCCGTTGGGTTGGGATGTATGATCATCCCAACCTGAAAGAAAACATCCTGGATTAAACTCCAGTGGGAGAAAATCAGGGATTAGGATGCCATGTGACCACAACCTAAGAGACAGAAGAGTAGCTGAGATAATCCTCAGAATTCTGGCTTTTCTTTCTTCACTGAGAACTTCAGCCCCACTAGAAAAAAATTTGCCCCACATGCCACAAAATCCTGATTATGGGCCTGTGTATGATTCAGTGATGATACCACTCTACTTGCATGACTCAGCCTGGCAACTGAGACCCAGGCTGGCATCCCCGTCTTGCTGAGGAAGCTCACTGGGTGATTTTGGACCAGTCACATATGTTCAGCCTAATCTACCTCACAGGATTGAAGTGTATAAAAAGGAGGAAAAAAAGAATAACGTAATCTGCTTTGGTCCCCACTGTGGAGAAAGGTGGGGTATAAGCAAAGTAAATAAAGAATAAATATAGCTGAAGATGGGAGGCAAATGAAAGAATATAAAAACATAAGAGAAGCCAGTGTTGGATCAGGCCAATGGCCCATCCAGTCCAACACTCTGTCACACAGTGGCCAAAAATACCAGGTGCCATCAGGAGGTCCATCAGTGGGGCCAGGACACTAGAAGCCCTCCCACTATTGCCCCCCCCAAGCACCAAGAATACACAGCATCACTTGCCCCAGAGTTCCTATCTATACATTGTGGCTAATAGCCACTGATGGATCTCTGCTCCATATATTTATCTAATTCTGTCTTGAAGCCATCCATTGCTTGTAGCCGCCACCCCCCCCCCCCCCGTGGCAGTGAATTCCATGTGTTAATCACTCTTTGGGTGAAGAAGTACTTCCTGGACCATGACTTTCCTAGACAGAGGCAGCTGGGGGGGGGGCAGCTTAAGACAAAGGAACAGATAAAAGTAGGTTGGCTGTTGGGTGGGAAGGAGATAAGAGTTGCCAACTCCAGGTTAGGAAATGCCTAGAGATTTGGGTGGATGGAGCTTGTGGATGGTGGGGTTTGAGGAGGGGAGGGCCCTCAGAGGGATTTAATGCCATAGACTCCACCCTCCAAAGCAGCCATTTCCACCAGGGGAAGTAGGGTTGCCAACCTCCAACTGGGGCTGGAGATCACCTTGAATTACAACCGCTCTACAGATGACAGACACTAGTTTCCCTGGAGAAAATGACTGCTTTGCAGCATGGAAGAAGAAGAAGAAGAAGAAGAAGAAGAAGAAGAAGGAGAGATTGGATTTATATGCCGCCCTTCACCACCCAAGGGAGTCTCAGAGCAGTTTACAAACTCCTTTCCCTTCCCCTCCCCACAACAGACAGACACCCTATGAGGTAGGTGGGGCTGAGAGAGCTCTAAGACAACTGTCCTTGAGAGAACCGCTGGTACAGAGCTATGGCTTGCCCAAGGTCATCCAGCAGGTGCAAGTGGAGGATTGGAGAATCAAACCTGGTTCTCCCAGATTAGAGCCTGCACATTTAACCACTACATCAAACATGGAGTCTATGGCATTATACCCTGCTGAGATTGCTTCCCTCTCCAAACCTGGTACTCCCAAGGCTCCACCCCCAAATCTCCATGAATTTGCTAACCTAGAGCTGGGAGCTCTGTAGCTGGGAGATGCACTGTGATTCCTCAAGATTTCCAAGTTAGCAACACTAGAATGAGAGAAGAAAGCAGGAAAAGAAGAGAAGCTATGGAGCTTTCAGGAAAGGAAAAGAGTGGGTGAGGAGGAAATGTTATATCTCCTGCAAGTCCTTGTGTGTTTATCCTTTTGATGCGTTTATATTATGCTGGACACAAGCTTTGTTCTACTGTTTCTGGTAGTAGCTCATTCGAGGACTCAGGAGTTAAGTAGGCCCATGATATGGAAGATAACAAATGATTACCTGTTCCTTTGCACATTCTAAAGAAATGTTTTAAACAAAATAAATGAACTAAGTCCATCAGTGATACATGAACGTTTGAATCCTGCCTAACCATCTTTCACATGCCTACATTTCCCTGGAGTCTTGTGACTAATAACTATGTCTTTGAGGTCTTTGCTTCCTGACTTCTAGTGTCCCTTAGTGGCTCATGCCAAGTTATGTACTAGATTGGAGAATGCATAAGTCTGGGAAGTTTGAGGGAGAAAAGTCATAAAATATGATACTCCTAACCAAATATAAAGGTAGTTTAAGAAGAGTCGTATTTTCAAAAGATTTATTGCAGGAAATGAAGTACACGGCAAGTGCCTTTCACATTCCTCCTTCCCATTTTTCAAAAAAGTTCATAGTAGAGCAGGGATTCAAGAAAGTTACGTTTCCCCAGAGGGAATTAATTTTTTTTTAAAAAAAATTACAGAGCGTTTTATGAACCTAGCATAAAATACTATTGAGCGCACAGGAATGGTTATGGAGAGAACAAATGTCAAGTAAGAATTAGTAGGTTGTGAGGCAGAATTCAAATTGACAGTCCACATGAATTTACTCCCCAAATTTTGTCCTGTCCAAGAGAAATGGAAAGAATAAGAGAAAGTCCATAATTCAGTGGTGAAACACATGCTTTCCATGTAGAATGTTTCAGTTTCAACCTCTTCTAGTAACCTCAAGTAATAGAAATGGGGAAAATATACATGTGAGCCTTGGAGTACACTTTCAGTCAGAGCAGATGTGTAGACTAAATAAGTCAATAATTTCAGTCAATAGAAGACATCTTTCTATACAGCTCCTCCATTTGTGCAAAAGCTAATGATAAATGGTGAATAGTTTCAAGACCAGCATTTGGCAGCCTGGCTTTTAAATTAACGGCAAAGTTCAGTCTTTCATTAACATTGTTGTCACTCCCACAAGCATACACTCCCCACAAGCTGACAGCTCCACTGTACCTGTGATTGTGTAGTCTGGCAAAGGTCCCCCCCCCCCCAAATTTCAAGGTATTTCCCAACCCAGAGCTGCAAACCCTATGCCATGTGATTGTTTTTCCCCAGTGAGCAATCAGCAAGGGAACAGAAATGTCATCTGTGAATGTGCAGCCGTGTTCCCTTGCTATTGTTCTAGGGTGTCTTTTGATGTTTTTGTTTTAATTAAATGGGAACTATTCATTTACAGAAACTCTATCTAAAGATCCAGGGCAAACTTTAGAATGTGCAGAGGAACAGGTAAGCATTTCTTATATTCCATATCATCTTTGGACCTACTTAACTCCTGAGTCCTTCCTTGAATGAGCTACTACCAGACACTGTAGAACAAAGTTTGTGTCCAGTGGCACCTTTAAGACCAACAGAATTTTATTCAAGGTATGAGCTTTTGTGTGCAAGCACCCTTCTTCAGACACAGTGAAGCAGAATTTCTTCAGCCAGTTAGATATATGTGGGGGGCGGGGGGTGAGTTACCAGGAAGGGCTAGTTAGA
Source organism: Lepidodactylus listeri (assembly GCA_029233225.1). Taxonomy (NCBI): domain Eukaryota; kingdom Metazoa; phylum Chordata; class Lepidosauria; order Squamata; family Gekkonidae; genus Lepidodactylus; species Lepidodactylus listeri. The sequence continues at coordinate 131,905,308 of JARCFY010000001.1, read as the reverse complement.
GTCAAGATGCATAAGTAACTGGGCATTCATAGCTGAGATTGCTTAAGGTAGTTGGTAAGACCCTACACCAAAAGATAAATGGACACAAATCTGACATCAAGAATCACAAACCGGAGAAACCTGTAGGAGAACATTTTTAGTGGGGGACCTCAAAGTTGCTGTTTTATTGCAAAGGAACTTCAGAAACAGACTGGAACAGGAGATTGCTGATTTACAAGTTATTACAACACTCGGGATTATGAATTTCCCTAAACACGAAAAAACAATGCTGTTATTTTATTATTTATACAATTTCTGCTTATTTAATAGTACATTGTATTCACTGCCACGCAGTACTGCCCCCAAAAGGAATATTTGTTTGTTTCAACTCTTTATTTCTTCATAACAACTGTATCAAAATGACAGTAACATGCAGTAATAATAATTACAAATATAATTTTGTTCAAACGTGACAGTTCCTCAAGGCAGCCTTTAAGAAATATGATGAAATCAAAACATTTACCAATGTGAAGATCCTGCCTATTCAAACATGTTCCTTTTGTTGTCTTCATCACAGCACTGCTCATGATGTTGTTTCATTTGGGCCACCAGGCCTTGCATTTCTTTGTTGAAATGTTTGCATTTTGCACGCATGCCTGCCATAACCATAGGTAGAGGAACTTCATTAAAATATTCCCAAACTGAGTCTCTTTTACAGCCTGCTACCATTATAGGTTTTCTCCTCCAGGGGAAGAATAATATGATAAACCCATACACGCAAAGCTATACACACAAAGATCCAAAGACTTGTGAAGTATTCTACCCAAAAGGTTTCACTTTCATTTTTACTGCTTGCCCCTCCCTCCTCACACTTAGCTTTTTGTGCAGTTCTAGTCCACTTTTTATTCATTGAAATTTTTGAAACTTAGCACTTAAGAGGTAAGGGGTTGAATCTGTGTACACAGATTTGTAAGGGAACAATGGGATTAAGGTCTTTTTCTCAATTCTGTATGTTTATTTTATAACATTTTTGCTGTGAAGAAGAGGCACGTGATCTCTACAAACACAAATTCACAGTTTTGAGAACTGTAAAACCAAGCATCTGTGATAATATCTTCCAGATGGAAAAACTGCCCAGTAATCTTATAGAAACCTCTGGAAGAGCATGACATTGTGAATGGATTAATGAAATTCATTTACCAAAAAAATTAAACATTGCATGAATATACAGCCTCATGCGACATCAGTAAGAACGAATCCTTATTTCATGATGAGTAACCTTTGAACTATAATGTATCTTAAATAATGTATCTTAAATAGAAAACTATCTCTAGATTGATTTTTTCCTCAAAAGGCATTTTATTTTTAAAAATCCAATTTAAATTTTAAAAATACGTTTTTTATTTTTTTTAAAAAATCATTGATGTTTATCCATTTTGCCTAGTATTTATGCCAGCAATACAAATTTTCCCAAAATACATTAAGCAACTGCAAAGACAATGTGCACTCAGTAGTGTAGTTCAGCAGCACTACCATTTGCTTAAATGTACCGATCCATTGCCTGCCCACCCCCTGAATGAAACAGGACATAACTTATGGGTTAAACTGGGAACTTTATTTACAACAAGCTGATCTGCATAACTTAGTTAACACATTAAAGCACAGATTACCTCTGGCTTCCTTTTTTGTCATGGCCTGCACACAAGTGCATAGAGGGGATGGAGGGCATAGTCCTACCCCCAAATGCTAAGTCTTAAGGAGAAGAAGAAGAGATTGGATTTATATCCCGCCCTCCACTCACTTAAGAGTCTCAGAGCGGCTTACAAACTCCCTTCCCCTCCCCTCCCCACAACAGACACCCTGTGAGGTAGGTGGGGCTGAGAGAACTCTTTCCCAAGCTGTCCTTGAGGGAACAGCTGGTACAGAGCTATGGTTTGCCCAAGGTCATCCAGCCAGGTGCAAGTGGAGGAGTGGGGAATCAAACCCGGTTCTCCCAGATTAGAGTCCGCGCACTTAACCACTACACCAGACTGCCCCACAACCCTGAAGAAGATCCCACTGAGCAACCCAGACTGCCAAACTGATAGGCACCCAGTTTGAGAAGAAAAAAAACCTCGTTGATCTTGGGGTGCTTACCAACTCGAAATCCCCTCAACCCGTGCTTTTCCTGATTTCCCAGTTAGGGTCAAACCAGCTTAACCAGGCCTATTTATACCTCACCACCTTGGACCATGAGGAGCAGGCAAAAAGAAAAAAAAACCTTCCATCCAATTTGAGTGGGGCCAAAAAAATTCCTGCTCGGCCCCAAACTGGCAACCAGCTAATCAAACATGGTCTCAAACAAGGGAGGGAGGGTGAGGAGCTCTCACCACACTGAAATGTGTCCAACCTGGCTGGCGGGCCAGCCTTCCATTGGGCAGGATTTGCTGTGCTGAGCCTGGATTGGTTCTCCTTCCCCATATGTTTCCTCACTAGGAGGTAGGGGAGCAGGCAGATGCCGGTGCTCGCCCCACTCAGCAGGCACCAGTATTCTTTTCGTAGCATCAGCATGCCATTTTGTTTATCTAAGCTGGTATCAGCAATATTTGTTGTTCATTCATATCATGCAAGAATTAAAACCTACCCTGGTTCCAGACCAGTATCAAAGTCCTAAATTGTAAAAGACTTCAATCATAATTTGAGGATTCAGTCTGCACACCACAGCTGAATAGACAATTTATAATAAGACCCAAGACTAAAATATTCACACACACCTATTCCCTAGAGAAGGCGATCTTTTTTGATCCAGATTACAATCACTTCAGGGTCAACAGAGAGCAACTTGTAGAAAGGCATTTTGGCAAGTCTCCAAATTGACCAAAAAAAAGAGTCCATCAGTTTTCACTGCTATCACTTGCTTATCCTACACCAACACTAAGGAAAAGAAAAAGGAAAGAAAAAGCAGTCCAGATGCTAAAAGGTAACCATATGTTTCAGTTACTCTAGTCCCTAGATATTAATACTATGTGCTGTTGTCATGAAACAAAAAAAAAATCAATTCTACCTTATTCTTGTTATTGAAATATACCAGTTTTCAGCTCTGTATCACAGGTGCAAGCAAGAAGAAGGAGTTCCCTTGGCTGACAAAAAGATCTGTGTTCCTAACCATCAATCCATAGAGAGCAATGAAAGCTTTCAAAGGCAGTGCATGATTTCCTTACAAGGAACTTGCTTTGCCAATTGCATTCACCCTGTAAGTAGAACTGAAAATCTGGTTAACTTCTGGATGTTTTCTGAAGTACGTTGATGGACCTTGCATAAAACATCCAAAGGGACTTCCATCTACGGGTTCAAACACAAATTAAATCCAATATTCATAAGCCTCTTAATTCATTTCCTAGTATTATTCACATGAGGGTTGGGTTTTTTTGGTCCATAACAAATTCTGTTCAAGGTCAGTCTCTCAAATATGGTGCAAAATGCAGCAGCAAGGCTGCTATTTTGTCTTCCCATGCGGGAACACATCCAATCCACCCTAAAAACACTGAACTGGCTGCCTATAGCATACCGGATATGGTTCAAGGTGCTGGTTCTTACCTTTAAAGCCCTATATGACCAGGGACCTACTTACCTAAGGGACCGCCTTTCCCACATGTACCCCTGAGAGCACTAAGATTGGGTTCCCAAAACCGCCTGGTTCTTCTGGCCCCTAAAGAGGCCAGGTTGGCTGCAATGAGGGCTAGGGCCTTTTCTGTGGTGGCCCCTTACTTGTGGAATGAGCTCCCGGAGGATATCAGGGCTCTGCGGGACCTTTACAGTTCTGCAGGGCCTGTAAAACAGCTCTTCTACCAGGCTTTTAAGTAGGGTGCAGCCTTGACACTATGGCCCTGGCCTGATTACCAACAGCACCAACAGTATCAATAGCACCACCAACTGAAGGTTAACAGCTAGGTGGACGACTGGAGGCACCACTCAGCTGACAATAGAAGACTGCCATTTTTTAATATAAGTTATATTTATATAGTTATGGTTTCATATTGATTGAATTGTTTTAATTGGGGTTTTAATGTATATTTATAAATGTTGTTAGCCACCCTGAGCCTGCCAAATGGCAGGGAGGACGGGATATAAATGCAAATCTCTCCTATATCATAAAGCTGTTTTCAAGTGGCAAGATTCCATGGGGCGCCAAAATCAGTTGGCTGCAAGAACTGCCACTCAAAAAGGGTCCCTGGCCACTGTCTGTATTCCCCCGCAGCATTCCCTCAGTCCTGCCCACAGAGCTGCAGGCCAGCGAAGGGGATGGACTGGGTGCTGGGTCCATTCTTCTCCTCCACCCACTGCCAGGTGGGTCTAAATGTCCCCAGTGGCCTGCTTCTTCAGTAAAAAGACAATGGACTTTCGACATAACCCCCTCCCCTGCCCACTGCCAGCTTTTCCACTTTCCTGTCAGAATAAACTGTGAAAATGGCTCTCTCTCCTGCTTAGCTCCACCATGGTTGGCTGGCTAATGAAGTGAGCCAGTGACCATCAAACCATTCTCTTCAACCCCCTGCTGTGTGGCTGACTCCCCCTAGGATTGCCAATCTCCAGGTGGGACCTGGAGATCTTTTGCTGTTACAATTGAACTCCAGATGACAGAGATTATTTCCCCTGGAGAAAATGGCTGCTTTGGAGGGTAGACACTGTGGCATTATACCTTGCTGAGTCCTTCCATTCCCCCCCCCACCAAAAATGCTGCCTCCACAGGATCCACCCCCCCCCCCAAATCTCCAGGTATTTCCCTAATCAGAGCTGGCAACTTTCTCCTCAGTGCCTGTTGCTAGGCAACCAAGCTTGCTTCTCTGAAAGGCCTTTTCCACACCTATGTTGGCCTTTGGGAGAAAACTCATTGGGGACAGGCCTCAGCTGAACAGAATGCCGTAGAGGCCACCCTCCAAAGCAGTCATTTTCTCGGGGGGGGGGGGGGGAGATCTGTTGTCTGGAGTTCAATTGTGATACCTGGCAATTTTCAGGCTCCACCTGGAGGTTGGGTACCCTAGGGGTAGCAGTCAGTGCTTCAGAGCAGGATCTGCTAGACCCAGGTTCTTGCTGAGTGGGTGATTTGGGGCCAGTCACAGACTTTAAGCTTAACCTATCTCACAGGGTTGTTGTGCAAGTCAAAAGGGGAAGAGGAGAATGTTGTAAGCTGCTTTAGTCCCCATTGCAGAGAAAGACTACTTTTCCTCCAGGGGACCTATGGTTGCCAATCTCCAGGCGAGACTGGAGATCACTTAGAATTACAAATGCTCTCCAGATGGCAGAGATCAGTTCCCCTGGAGAAAATGGTGGACTCTGTGTCCTTATACCCTGCTGAGATGGCCCTCCTATGACAGACAATGTGACATAGCAGTCAGGGCTTCAGAGCAAGGTATAGGCTGCAGGTGTGTGTGGGGGAGATGGAAAGCTGAAGAGTGAGGAGAAAATAAAGGTAGGTTGATAACCAGCTGGGAAGGAGATAGGGTTGCCAACTCCAGGTGGAAAATTCCTGGAGACAGTGAGGTTTGAAAAGGGGTGGGACCTCAGACAGGTACAATGCCATAGACTCCACCCTCCAAGCCAGCCATTCCCTCATGGGGAACCATTGTTGCCAATCTCCAGGTGGGGGCTGGAGATCACTCAGAATTACAACTGCTCTCTAGGAGAGAGGGGGAGGGGATGGGAAGCTGAAGCAGATAACAATATGTTGATGGTTGGCTGGGAAGGAGATAAGGTTGCCAACTCCAAGTTGGGAAATTCCTGGAGATTTGAGGGGTGAATCATGCAGAGGGACCTCAGACAGGTTCAATGCCACAGACTCCACCCTGCAAACCACCCATTCCCTCATGGGGAACCATTGTTGCCAATCTCCAGGGGAGGGATGGAGATCACACTGAATTAGAACTGGTCTTCAGATGGCAGAGATCTTCCTCTGGAAAAAAAATGGTGGACTCTGTGTCATTATACCCTGCTGAGGTCACCACAGCAAATTGATGCTGAGTGTCCAAGACTGGGGCACTCTCCCAGAGCCTCTTTCTAGAGCCCATTGTATTTATTTCCACAATGGGCCTTATTCCTAGTATAAAATAAAGGACTTTGTCAATGCTCACCATTTAGATTTCCAGAGAAATCTGCCTGTCTTTAGAGCTTTGTACGTCCCTGCCTATTTGTGTTTCCACCTTTTGGAAACTATATCATTTATTATTAACATGGAAATAAAGTGGCAGGGAGAAGTGAGGAAGGCATTGCTAGCAGTAGGTGAGTCCTAACTAGGCTAAGCTTTGCTATCCTGTCCTTGCAAGCACTTAAAGCCTGGACAAGGCAAGAGGCATGAGCCAAAAGGCTCTTTGCCTGGGGCTTGTGTAGGTGGCATCATTGACCAAGGCCGTAGACAGATTGGCCATCTCGGCCGCTCTGCCTCCGCTTCAGAAGCGGAGGCAGAGTGGCCATTCAGACAGCCACATCTGCCACCAGGAGGTGGCCCGGACGCATCGCGCCCAGCACCACGCTCCTTCCACAACAGCCGAGCACCACTTTAAAGTGGTGCTCATCTGCTGCAGGGCGCCCCCCGCGTGCGTTCCACCCGCCAGAATGGGTGTGAATGCGCGGGGGCAGGGGCAGCCACGCGGCATCCGCCCGCCGCTTCAGGAAGCCGCCCGCAGTCTGAACGCTGCAGGTGGCTTCTTTCCGGCGGCGTGCGGACGCCGCGCCGCAGGGGAAATTCTACCCGCCCCATTCTGCCGCACCGCGGAGGCGCGGCAGAAGCCGAGTCTGTCTTCGGCCCAAGATCAGCCTGGAACCTTTGTTTATGAAATGGGGTAGGGTCAGCACTCCCAACCCCATACTAAATGGTTAAACAGAGGAGGGAGATATTGGATCTTGCCACTGGAACAACCAGGCCCATGCCACAGGTCTGGCCTCATGTTAGGAGGATAACATTCAGCCAGCCCACAACATCTGGGGAAACTGGAAGGATCCCTGTGGCTTGCAGGAGAAGACTCTCAGCAGTGGGCACTGGGAAGCCACAGTGGGAAGAAATCACAGGACAAACAGCGCAACTCCCAGTAGAAGCCCCAAAGAGCCTCCTACTCAGCAGGCAGAAGGATGACTAGCTGCCAGCCCCTGGGACCCACCAGCAACTGCAGGAGGTGGCAGGGGCATAGGAGTCACCATCAAGTCCAGGACCATGGCTCTTACAGACCTCGGGTGGAGGAAGAGCCCCCTCGGATGGCAGGAGAGCAAGATGGCTACAGCAGTGTCCTTAAGCCCACAGGAGTGTTAAATGAAGGGGGGAGAGGCAGGACAGCAGAAGTCCTAACCTGACCAACCATTGGGTCATAGACCCACCACTCCCACAGGTGCCACCAAGGGAGTAGAGGGATGGGGGAAGGCTGGAGGTGTCCTACCCCAGGAAACATTTTAAAGAGGAATCCAGCATTATTCCCAGGCTCTTCACTGACTGGGCCAGCACCAAAGGTGGACCTTCCAGCGTGGGAAGCCTGGTGCCCACCTCCATACCCCCACAACCCAGGTACAGGACCTTTGTCTTCAATGGATTTAACTTCAATCGACTCTGCCGCAACCATCCATCCATAGCGTCCAAATCCTCAGCCAGATGTTCAGGAACAAAGGACGGATGACCGCCCATTAACAGATAGAGCTGAGGGTCATCAGCATACTGATGGCAACCCAGCCCATAACTCCTGACTAACTGGGTGAGAGGGCACATATAGATATTAAATAACACTGGTGAGAGGATCACCCCCTGTGACACTCCATATTCTAGTGGGTACCGTGGGGAGATCCTCTTGCCCAGTGCCACCCTCTGTCCCCAACCATGGAGAAAGGAGGAAAACCATTTCAAGGCAGTCCCTTGAAGGTAATGGGTCAGAAGATCGTAATCGACTGTATCAAATGCCGTTAAATCTAACAATGGCAGCGCTGACCCACCTCTATCCAGATGTCTATGGAGGTAATCTGTAAGGGCAACTACAGCTGTCTCCATCCCATGGCCAGGATGGAAGCCAGACTGGAAAGGATCAAGGATGGAAGCATCATCCAGGAAGTCACACTGAGTTTGGGAATCACACTGAGTTTTCATTTGGTTGGATCCAAAGTACCAAGAGCTCATCTTTCCTACTTTAACGTCTTCTGCAGCTTTTGTGCCAACCAAAAAAACCTGCTCCTGGGAACCCTCTTCTCTTCATGCCAGGGCTACTTCAGATATAACCCCATCACATCAAGAAGCATGATCTCAAGAAGCATTACTTATGCTCACTTTTTTCACTGAAACAGATGTTTACTTCATATTTCTGTTATCTTTGTATTGTTTTTAATTCTCCCATAGTTTGCATCCTACATGATCTACTATTGCATTTTTATTATTTTTGAAGACTCTTTCTGCCAACAAGCACCCTCTAGAGGAAATTATTTTATTCCCATTTGTCAAAGAACACAAAGAACAATGGGAGAAATAAATGTACTCAGCCCCTAAATGTTTATAGTATTCTAAAGGAAACAACTTGGGTCAGAGCAAAATTTCCCTATGATTCATTCCCCTTCAAGAGCCAACACTGGGTCCCAGTTTCTTCTTTACTAATAATTTCAATAGCAATTTTTGTTTCTTAAATTTATCTTCCTTGATTGACTGAATTACAACATCACTCACTCAAGTATAATTTCTGGCCATATCAGAGGGATTTGTATCTGTGCAACCAATAGAAAAAAATTGTGACCATTTACATTAAGGCACACACCCACACAACCAGCTTCCTCATTGCTCGTGTATTATGAATATGTGAACAAAATTATAGACTTCCCCTCTCTTGACTGTTCTGGCATATATCCCCCAAAGGGAGGAAAAACCTTATAAAGTTTCCTTTGGCCCAAGCAGCCGAAACATCTGTTGCAATCATGAATGGCTTGTTGGCTAGGTGCACAAGCCAGAGCCTGTGTTTAATTAACTCTGCTGCTTTCACTGCTGTTCCTTCAGTCAGTGGGAAATAGTTTTAGGGCTGCAAGGAAACAAAAGAAATTAATGCTTGTTACTAATAAGATGGGGAAAGCAATGTGAACAGACAGGAAGGCGGAACATGTTGGGCCAATGAATGTATTGTAACTTCAGGCTCCATGCATTACAGCCGTGTTCTTCTCAGACTTCTTAAAAGCAAACCTAGAATTCATGAGGTTGGGGAGGTTGATTTTTTTTTTTTAGTAAACACAGCTGCTTGGCAAATGAGACTAATGAAAGTGGCAGGTTATGTTTCCCCTCCCTGAAAGGAACTTCAGTTATTTTAAGTGACACTGGGGAAAGAGACTCAATGCTGACCTGTCTGGAGCTGGCCAAATAGCATGTTCCTTCAAAACAGAACTGGCAAAAGGAAGCATACTTCTCTTCTTTCAGAATAACAGGTGCAAGGAAGGCCCTGTTGTGAGACTCTACTAGAAGTGTTTACTTGACTCTGCGATGAAATGATTCGGCCCATCTACTTGCACAGTGAACCAGTTGCAGACTTCTGCAAGCTTCCTGAAGAAGAAATTTATTGTTATAACAAGAATTCATCTGCCACAGCTTCATACTACGCAAAACAAAGAGGAATTTCTACAGGGTTGGTTCAAAGTATTTGGTCACCCCAAGCAGTGTATACTCACTGTGCCTTCCCATTTTCCCACCAGCCAGACATGAGATGCAGGGCCTTGGATCCAACTAGCAGGAATGTGGGACCAAGCCAATGCCTGTTGCCTCCTATACTGCTGAAAGTGTGTTGGCATTCTCTTCACCATGCTACCCCCAAGCAGCTCTTTATTTTGAAGACTTAAACCTTGAAAAGAAACCACTTGCAAGAAAGACAAGAGTGTTTGCTGGAGTAACTGGGAAAGACTCAATAGCCAGTGGTATAGCACAAACATTGACCACATAGTCACATGAGCATTTTTTTCAAATACTGGATACTGTGAAGGAAACAGAGGAACACTATAGGCAGTTGTATAAGGATGGTATGGTTGGTATGGTGGGTCTTGATGGGGCCCAAGAGTTACTTCAGGTGTGGTACAATCATGGAAAAGGTATAGAAAGAACAGTGGAAAAAACTGACAATTGATGTTCTGATTCAGTTTCTTTCAGAAACAACTTGGAAGTAGGAATTGTAAAGTGAAAAGAGGGAAGAGGAGGAAGTGTAGCAAGTGGATACCGAGGAGAGCTTGGAAAAGATTTAGCTATGGTAGGCTTCAAACCTTATTTTTAAAAGATTGGAAGAAACGAGTCTCTTTGGTTTTGGATGGGAAAGACATCAGTGTGAAATAGTAGCAGGGAAGGTTTTTGAGGTATTTAAAAGCAAGCTGGAAACATCTACGGAGTTCAAAGGTTTGGGTCAATTTAGATTGTATGGATGGGCTATTAATGACTATTTTCGAGAACTGGTGATGGAGGGAGAAGTATGGAGTAATTTGATGGATATAAAAGAGAAGACAGTTATTGGGCCATATAAAAGTAGCGTTAAGGACTTGAAAGTTATGGACTCAGGTGGACATATATTATGTGATTTGTTCAATACATGGTTATTGGCAGTTAGGATTCCAGATGTGGTGAAAGATTGTAGGTCTATACTGGTTCCTAAAGTAGAAGATAAAGATGGTGTGAAAGAGATTAGTTAAGTGGAGACCATTGACAACAGGTTCAACAGTTCTTAGATTCTTTTTGAGGATTTTGATCCCTAGATTTGGCCTCGTCAGAGAGGTTTATTTAATCTCCGGGATGTTCTGAAAATGTTGAAGTTTTAAGGATGATTATGAAGGATGCCAAACAGGGAGGAAAGCACTTAGGAGTTGCCTTTATTGATGTAGCAAAAGCTTTTGACTCTATCTTGTATAAGCACATTGTTAGCCGAATTGCTTTAATTTACACTTAGCAATCAGCAAAATACACGGGTTCTTGCCAACTATACCAGGGTCCCACCCCTCCCGGGAGTTCTCAAGGAAAGAGGCACGTGAGACGGATTCCAAGTTCAATGTTGTTTACTGGATAATGTTGTCAAGCATACCAAAAACGTAATCACACACACAATCTTACAGGCCTAATGAAATAAAGAGAGAAAATAGCACTTTTGCATGAGCAGGTATCGTTGGTGGGGAAAGCACAGTACCTTAGATGCATTGTCCGATGTCAGGATGAGTTGGATGGGGAGAAAGGTATAAAAGCTATGGGGCCACAAGGCTTGAACCAGCAAGACCACGTGGTTCTCCTGGATCGCGTTTCCAGAGAGAGAAAAATGGGGTTCAAAGATGGAGGCAAGGGTTGGGTACAGGAAGCTGGACTGAAGGGGCAATAGGTTAGATAGAGGGCAACGGCTCAAGAGGCCGAGTGACTCTCGGTTTGGACTTTTATTGGGGGTCCTGGGGCGGGCTTTGCAGACCACAACCCACTAACACACCTACTAGGCGGTCCGTCCCTCTTGGACTTTCCATAGGTTGAAGGTGAACAAAGGGAGGAGGTCCAGGGGTTGGTCAGTGTTGCAAGGGCATGATCTCATCAGGAAACAGACACTGAGTCTGGGGTCCGATGACTCACCTGGCCAAATCCATTGTTAATGACTTTGGCCTGTTGGTTAATGTCTGGCACATTATTTGCTAGGCAGCGTAGTCAGCACAACTATCCAGATGTGTAAGAGAGGGGGCAGGGGTGCTGGTCAGCAGGTCTCTGAGACAGAAAGAATCCTCATGGCAAGAGGAGTCCTTTGTCTCTGGTGAACTTATCTAGGGTGTCAGCCTCCTGGCGTGGGCTGGAGCTGGCTCCTATTATGAAGAAAGCACATGGCCCTTCCATTCAAGGCAGCCCAAAGTTCAGGCTTATGAATATCGCAGTTCATAAGAGCTTTCTGTGCCAACAACATCATATGTACTTTGAAAGATAGAGGACTAGATGATAATATTATTGGGCTGATTAATAGTTCCATGGTTGGAGCTAGCGGGTGCTTCCAGGTTAAAGATGCAGAGACCCCTCCAATTCTGTTTTTGAATGGTGTTAAGCAAGGTGACCCACTGCCACCTATTCTTTTCAATATTGCCATGGATCCCTTAATCAACACAGTTGCTAGTATGGCTCATGGTCATAAAATGGGAAATGCCAGCATTTCCATACTGGCTTTTGCAGATGATTTTGCCAGTTGGAAATCTATGGAGTTGGAAACTATGGAGTGACAGTTGGAAATCTATGGAGTCTTATTTAGATGTGGTATGAGCCTTTTGTGATCTTACTGGACTGAAGGCACAAGGGAAGAAGTGTTCTGGGCTTTTGATAAGTCCAGCACAAGGGTCCTACATAATAAACAATTGTAAAGATTGGTTTACTGGAGGTGAAAAACTTCAAATGTTAGAGCCCAGACTGGAACAAAGCTATTTAGGAATTAAGTTGGATCCATGGAGAGGAATCTGTAAAGCTAACTCTATCGAAGAGATGAAGATGTGGCTACATGACATCTCAAAAGCTCCTTTAAAACCATCCCAGTGGTTAGAGCTTTTGAAGCCTTATATTATTCCAAGACTGACCTATGTTGCTGATCACACGGATATTTCTTTAACCAGTCTTTGGACCGCCGATGGTTTATTCGTTCCAAGATTTAAAAAATGATTGCATTTGCCAGTATGCACCACAAATAGTCTTTTGTATGTTTGAGTAAAAGATGGTGGCCTCGGACTGGGTGAATTGGAAAAACTTATTCCTTTGACTAGGATGACGAGATTATTTAGAGTGGCTCAATCGCAAAACCCAGCTATAAGAGAAATTTACTATTCGGGTGAGGTGCAAGAGAAATTTAATAAGTTATGGTCTTCATTAGGTGGCTTAGATGATGAGATCCCTAATACATATGAAGGAAGGGAAAATGAGACATTGAATGGTGACTTTAGGGAATAACATTGCCCCTTACCCACTGGTTACAGAGATGCAGAATTTGAACATTGGTGCTCATTTATCTGCCAAGGGCCAAGGTAGTGGTGCTGCACTTTGTAGAGATGATAAAATTAGTAATGCCTGGATCAGCCACAAATCTGGTTTTTCAGACAGGCACTTTATATAAACGTTGAAATTGCAATCAAATATTATTCACACTAGAGAGCTTTTTGGGAGAGAAAATCAGGAATTTCCTCAGAGTTGTAGATAATGCAATGCAAAATATGAGTCATCTTCTCGTATTTTGGGACAATGCCCAGCAGTTCAGAGTTTAAGGATCCTGAGACATAATAAAATTAGTTCTCTTCTTGATGAGGCTTGATCTAAGGGACGGAAGATCTATCATGAACCACATCTTAGGAATGAACAGGGTGCTTTGAGGAAACCGGATCTGATCCTTGTAAAAGAAGGTTTAGCTCTTGTGGTAGATGTGACTGTGCATTTTGAGTATCATCAGCATGGACTGGAAGATACAGTGACTGAAAAAGTAGCCTATTATTGCAATTTAGAGAACCAAGTGAAAGAATTGATGGGTTCAACTCAAGTAATGTTCTTTGATTTCTCTGTGGGTGCGAGAGGAAAATGGGTTTCTTCAAGTGTTAGGACTTTCCAAATCAAGACAAAAATAGACTGCGAAATTAATTTCCTGACAGGCACACCTATACTCAGTTGACATGACCCACACTTTTATGAACACCTAAGTTGTGATAGGGTGCAATGTATGGACAACTATTTTCCATCTCCCATGGTATGGGGCAGCATCATTTGGTTATTGAAAAGGGTTCTGTTTTTATTGACAGCACTATTTTAGAGTTATTTGAGTTATATTATTATATTAGTTTGCATGCCTATTATTAAATTTGGTTATTAAATTTGCTGGACAAATACCAAGAGTGAACATAATATATGTCTCTGAAATCTGCCACTTTATGAACTCGACTAGGTATCAGGATTATATCAAATAAGTGAATTATCAAGTCAGCACAGATGTTCTTGTCATGCTCACAATGTAAGATGTGAGAATGGAAATATTCACATGTATTTCAACAAGCGTATGCTGAGTCCCTATGACCTTTTCATCAATTTCCACCTAGGGAGTTGTATACATGTGTACCTCCTCAACTATGAAGTTTCCTGGATGATCCTTGGGCTTGGACCATCACAATGTGTCAGCCTGTCCACTGTGTTGTTCTGAAGATAAGATGGAATGATTCCCTGTATTCCACCCTGAACTCTACAGAAAAGAGGGCAGGACAAATGCAATGCGTAAAATTTACTTCAAAGATTTATATACTACCTTTCGATTTGAACAAATGTGGCTCACAAAAGAAAGATATAAACACCAAGGAGTCAAAACAAATCTGAATTCTAGCGCACCCCCCTCCCAAGTTTTTTCTTTCTTTCTCTGAACGGGAAGATTTTGTTTCATGTTCAAGGGAAGAAAGGAATTCTAGGTCTGGGTTCAGTTGTGGATCACATAAAAAATCTTCTCTGATGAGTATGTTTGTAGACTAGGTTTCAGGTTAGCAGGCTTCCTAATAAATATTAAAATAACAGTTCCATAACAAATAATAATCAAAACAGACCTGTGTGTGTTTGTGTGCATGTGCACTTGCTCATACATGCATCATAAGAATGTGTTTGTAGTCTATAACATTGTGGAAGCTTCATTAGAAATGATTATTAAATGTCTGACAAGATAAATGTAGCGAGCAATACTGCACACCTGCTCTCCTCCCTCTGAACTTTGATCTGACAGAAGAGAATGTGTAATGGCACAACCTCAGCCTCAAACCCACCTGCAGTTTTTTAGGAAAGTTGCCAAAAGCACTGCAATTCTGAGGCAGACTGGCAAAAACTGCCAGTCCTTGTCATTTTTGCAGTGATACCTTCATTACGAGCAAGTGCCTTTCCCTCCACAGTCATTGCATTCATCACTGGAACACATACGTAGCTTAGCTGTTCCATCTTTATTCAACCATTCTATATCCCAAAATACACATACTAAAAAAAAAGCTGAAACAAAATACCAGCATGATTAAGGGCTCCTGCTGTGACAGAGTGCTTTAACACTGTACTGCTGCAGATAAAAAAAAAGCCGTTTAACATGCTGGAGAACAGGTGAAAGGATAGCCTCCTCCTTGAGGAGCCGGACAACTTGGCAGAAAAAAATAATCAAATTTCTTTCAGCCTGACAAGAAGAATGCTAATTGAGACTGAGGCAACTAGATTTCATTAACTGGTCTCTGTTCCTAGACTGCAGGCATTGAACTTCAGGCAAAAATATCACCAGTTTAAATTACCTTGGTTTCCACTGTAGTTCCTTTACTCAAACTATGACTGGTTGGGGGAAGGAAGCATCATACTTGCTTATTGCTGACAGAAATTATAGCTACAAAAACCATGACATTTTTCCAATTTCACCCTAAGGTCAAATCAATCTGCATTATTTTTACAATCTGGGAACTGCCATCCTATATTATACAGAGAGTCAGTATGGGGTAAATGATTAGCGTCAGACCAGAGTTAACAGCCACCCTGAGCCACAAAGATCTCTGAATGACCTAGGGCTATTCTCTGTCTATTCTCAGTCTCAGTCTAAACTACCTCACAGGATTTTTATGAGAATAAAAAGGACTTGCATAGAGCACAGGCAGAATAAAATGTGTGTATGGATGTGGTAGGGGCTACACATCCCTTTGTTCAATCTCCTTGCTGCATATTGCCTGATTCTAGGCATGCCTTCCCAGTACTAAGTCCCATAGCATTCAGTGAGGCCTGCTTTCATGTAAGTGAGCTTAATATTGTAGCATCTTACAATGCACTTTCCTAATTTCATTGGAGTCAGTGGGTTTATAGAGGGTGTGATTTTGCTTAGGATTGCACTTTGCTATGATTTTGAGTGCATGAATGCTAGGGAGGTTCTGAAAATACAATTGGACCCACCTATCCATTTCTGTCTGTGACCAACCTCATTTCCTTTTCTGATCGAGTGATGAGCTTACTGGATTTAGGAAATGCTGTTGATGTTGTTTACCTGGATTTCCTGGTAAAGCTTTTGACAGGGTTCCCCACGATGTTCTGACAGGTAAACTAGAGGACTGTGGACTGGACTCTAGGATAGTTAGGTGGATAGGGAACTGGCTGGAGAACCACACTCAAAGAGTAGTTGTCAATGGCATTTCATCTGAATGGAGGGAGGTGTCTAGTGGGGTCCCACAGGGCTCCGTTCTGGGCCCAGTACTTTTCAATATTTTATAAATGATCTGGATGAGGGTGTGGAGGGGCTATTCATTAAATTTGCAGATTACACCAAATTGGGAGGAGTAGTTAATGCACCAGAACACAGAGATAGAATTCAACAAGATCTGAATGCACTGGAAAAAAGGGCAGATGTGAACAAGATGCAATTTAACAAGGTTAAGTGCTGAGTTCTACATCTGGGTAACAAATATGAGGAACAGACATACTGGATGGGGAATACACTGCTATGTAGCAGTGTGTGTGAACAAGATCTTGGGGTATGGGTGGACTGTAAATTAAATATGAGCCAGTGTGATGCAGTGACAAAAAAGGCTAATGTGATCTTTGGGTGTATCAATAGAGGCATAACATCCAAATCACAAGATGCCATCGTCCCGTTGTACACTGCATTGGGCAGGCCACACCTGGAGTATGGTGTGCAGTTCTGGAGTCTCACTTCAAAAAGTATGTAGACAGAATTGAGCAGATGCAGAGGAGAGCAACGAGGATGATCAGGGACCCTATGGGGAAAGACTGAGGGATTTGGGAATATTTAGTCTGGAGAAGAGGAGGTTAAGGGATGACATGATTGCTCTCTTTATGTATTTGGAGGGCTGTCACTTAGAGGAAGGCAGGAAACTGTTCCTGTTGGCAGCAGAGGATAGGACTTGCATTAATGGATTTAAATTAAGGTTGGGAATTATGAAATGAATAAAAACTTTTTTACAGTAAGAGCTGTGCTACAATGGAATCAGCTGCCTCAGGAGGTGGTGAGCTCCCCCTCACTGGCAGTCTTTAAGCAGCAGTTGGACAAACACTTGTCAGGGATGATCTAGGCTGATCCTGCACTGAGTAGGGGGTTGGACTAGATGGCCTGTATGGCCCCTTCCAACTCTGTGACTCTATAATTCTATTGAATTATTTCCATGCTGATGCTTCTAGCTCCAATCTACCATCTCGATCTGACATCTGCTTCCACATGGAGATATTCCTTCCACATGGTAAGCAGGAATTCTCCATATTAAAGGGGAATGTACTAACAACACCATGCTTATTCCAGACATGATTTGTGATGTTCTCAAAGATTTCTCTTTTAAGACGGGGGGGGGGGGGGGGGAGAGGATCAGCTCATTTTAATCTGGATCAAAGGGAAATCTGTGGAATGGCCTAGGGGAGTGTCCATACAGATACTCATTCTTTTCCCACCATGGAGAGGGGACAGAGTTAGGCTCCACTTTCAAAAGTGGGACATAGTGCTGCCATTTGCCTTTTTAGCCAAAGAATCCCAGCTTCAAGTATAGGCTAATAGGATCTGAACTTGCTGAGACTGAGGGGGGAAAAGATCTTAGGGTTATAGTGGTCGTAGTGGTTAGCTCAATGAAAGTGTCAACCCAGTGTGCTGCAGCAGTAAAAAAGGCAAACTTTATGTTAGGGATTATTAGGAAAGAGATTAAAAATAAAACAAATATAAAATAAATAAATAAATAAATAAAAATAATAAAATAATAACATTGTAATGCCCCTGTATAGATCTATGGTGTTGCCTTATTTAGACTACTGTCTAAAATTCTGGTCACTGATTCTCCAAAAGGACATTGCACAGCTGGAAAAAGCACAGAGGAAGACAACCCTCATAAGGAGCACCTTCCTTATGAGGAAATGCTGAAGAGTCTGGGACTTTTGTTCAGAAAAGAACCGACTAAGGGGGGGCATGATAGAGGTTTATAAAATTATGCATGGGATGGAGAGATTTGACAAAAAGAAACTTTTCTCCCTTTCTTAAAATACCAGAACTTGAACACATCCAATGGAACTGTTGGACAGTAGGTTCAGGATGTACAAAAGGAAATATTGCTTTACAGAGAGAGTGATTAAAATGTGAAATTCGCTTACAGAGGTGATGGTCACAAGAATAAACACTGTTCCTATATCCAAAAGAAATGAACAGCCTTGATGGATGACTGATGAAACTCTTAAAATTGCTAAAGGTAGAAGAGAAGCAGGAGTAAAAGGTGACAGAAACAGAATCAACAGCCTAGAGGCAGTGTTCCAGTGGCTTGTAAAGAGAGCTATTATAATAACTAGTGTAAGGAAATAGAAGAGAACAACAAAAAAAGGAAGAAAAAGAGCTCTGCTCCACAAGTTCTAAGATATCAAAGGGAAATTTAAAGCATGGTTAGGCATGCTGAAAGTTCAACATAGAAATACATTAACTGAACAGGACAAAATAAAAAAAGATGGGAACAATACTGAAGACCTATACAAAAGAGATGAAAGGATGACAGATTCCTTCCAAGACTCATCTTTTGAAAAAGAATCTATAGTTTTAGAACATGAAATGAAAGCTGTACTGAGAGCAACTGGGAGAAACAAATCACCAAGAGTAGATGGGATACCAATAAAGCTATTCCAAGCCACAAAAACGGAGTCTAACTAGTATGGAAAACAGAACAGTGGCCCACACACTAGAAAAGCTCAATTTACATTCCTGTGCCAAAAAGGAGAAGTCAAAGACTGCAGCAACTATCAAACCTTTGCATTAATTTCTCACGCAAGTAAAATGATGCTCAAAATCTTACAGCAAAGACCAGGGCTATTTTGGGGCAGGAACGGAGTTCTGGCTGGCTTCTGAGTTGGCCGTATCTACAGCCTCCCCCCCTTGGGTTCCCCAGGCACCTTGCAAGCCATGGAGCACCTGGAAAAGCTGATCCAGAAACTGCTTTTCTTCCGTTGGGTTCCTCATGCATCCCACAAGCCACGGGGCACCTGGGGAAGCCGATCCTGGGAGGGACCTGCGCTGTAAAGGGTGTGGCCTAACATGCTAATGAGTTCCTGCTGTTGGGTGTGGCCTATTATGCTAATGAGTTCCTGCTGGGCTTTTTCTACAAAAAAGGCCCTGGCAAAGACTGTTACCATATATGGACTGAGAAATGCCAGTTGTTCAAGCTGGATTCAGAAATAAAAGAGGCACTAGAAGAAGAGTTGGGGTTTTTATATCCCACCCTTCACCACGCAAAGGAGTCTCAGAGCAGCTTACAATCATTTTATCTCCCTTTCCCCACCACAGACACCCTGTGAAGTAAGTGGGGCTGCGAGACCTCTGAGAGAGCTGTGACTGACACAACATCACCTAGCCATCTTCAGGTGGAGGAGTAAGGAATCAAACCCAGTTCTCCAGATTAGAGTCTGCTGCTCTTAACCACTATACCAAACTAGAGATCATATTGCAAAATTAAGCTGGTTACTGGAGCATATGGAGAGAGTTTTAGAAAGAACACTTGTGTTTCATAGATTACAGCAAAGCTTTTGACCATGTGGGCCATGAAAAGCTATAGCTGGTTTTAAAGAAATGGATGCGCCACAGCATCTGATCTTTTTAATAAATAACCTGTACTCCAGACAAAAGGCTACTGTTAGGACATAATATGGAGAAACAGAATGGTTTCCAATTGGCAAAGGTGTTAAACAAGGATGTATTTTATCTCCTTATCAGTTCAATCTATATGCAGAACACATCATAACAAAAGCAGGATTAGAATTAGGTGAAGGCAGAGTGAAAATTGGTGGAAGGATCATTAACAATTTGAAATGTGCAGAAGACACCACATTACTGGCAGATAACAGTGAAGAAAGCTGACAGTAAGAAAGTTGATTCCTTTGAAATGTGGTGCTGGAGGAGAGTTTTATGGATACCATGACTGCCTCCCCCCAGTGGTTTATAGATAAAGGAAGCCTGAACTCTCCCTAGTAACTAAAAGATAATAATGCTAGGGAAAATGGAAGGCAGCAGGAAAAGAGGAAGACTCAACATGAGATGGATTGACTCGGTCAATGAAGTCATGACCCTCACTTTGTAAGACTTGAGCAAGGCTGTTAATAACAGGGTGTTTTGGAGAACATTAATTCATAGAGCTGCCATAAGTCAGAAGCAATTTGTTGGCACCTACACACACACACATATACACACACACAAGTCTACTTGAGTCTCAGAGAGAAAGTCAGGTTACAAATAAAGAAAATAAACAAATGGATGTTTCCTATTATTTATTTGTGTATTTTTCTGCCAGTGTTAATAGGATATTTCAGTAGGAGCCATGGAGGCCGATTACAAGCAGTATCAAATTGTAACTGTAGACTCTCAAGTTTATCCAGATGGTGGAACAGGACTTTTTGAGTATGTTAATTCATAGGGTCACCATAAATCAGAAGTGATTTGATGGCACAACACACAGGGCTGGAGCCAGCATACCTTAAGGACTGCCTACTCCCATAGGAACCTGCCTGGTCAGTATGGTTATTTTTAGAAATGTGCACAACAGAAATGTTCAGAAGGACATTCTCATAAAGGGATTGCAACTGTACTATGATGGAACAGCTCAGGAGGTTCCTTTTTAAAAGAATGGTACTATTGTATGTTATCACCTTTCTTTTACTGCATTGTCTTTCAGCTTTGTAACTCTTTTTCTGCACTATGGTATGGTATGCCTTAGCTAGGTTGTGTTTGTTGTGCTTTCCAGTTCTGTAATCCTTGTCCTACTGCAGTCTGTTTAAATTGGGGTTTTTTTATAACTTTATTTTTTTATTAAATTTACAATTTTTTAAAACTTACAAATTAACCAAACAATTATAACAATTAATCCCACCAACAAAACTCAACAATTAACGTTAACTCGGGAACCTGCATTGAGTCTTAGTGAGAAAGAAATGTTATACATGAAGTTATGTACATTACCAGGTTTTCAATCAGAGGTCTCCTTTTTCAGATGTCATTTTTGGCCCATTCAGCATGTAGCATTCGCTCTGTTGTTTTAGCAAACCCACACTAGAACAGAAAAAGATGCAGCTCAAAACCACTTTCAAATACCCCGGGCCAATGCTGTACTGACAGCAGAGTCACCGCTCTGCAGAGCCATGCCATAAAATGTCTGCAGATCTATGCAGACCATGCCATAAAACTGAGAGATCAAAGGAAGTGAAACCGGCATGCAGTGTTGGATATCATTAAATCCAGCAATCAAAGAAAGTGACAGTGGCATGCAAAGTAGAGGGGAATTTCTGTTCCAGTGTGGGTTTGCTAAAACAACAGAGTGAATGCTAGATACAAAATGGGCCCTAGTCTCTATAGAAAAATCCTTACATCAATCGGGTCAATTTCAGACAGAATCCTAAACAATATTTTCCATCCTCAATCCTCAATTTGTTATCATTTAGAAATCTAATGCCCTTTTATCCCTGAACTTCAATGCTACCATAGTTAGTGTGTCAATATTATTCAGCAGTCGTGTGTGTGTGTGTGTGTGTGTGTACAGTAAGCTGTTGATCTGGTAACTGGTTTCTCCTTGATGGATGTTAGGTTCCTATGTATTTATAAACTACACAGAAAAACTAACCTAAAGAAATGAGTAATAGTCAAAGGAACCAGAATCTAATATTTCAAGGACACTGTCCCCATTCCATGGACAACGTGTGTTAAATTAAGAACAAGGAAACGTCCTTCAGTAAAAAGAGGTGACTACTTTCCCTAGAGTGATAAGATGTATGACACCAGTGATGATGAATTCCTGCAGACAGAAGAGACCACAGTGTCCTTGGATTTAGTGGTGACCATATGTCTGGTAAGAATGGGCTCTTTGTATGTATCATTACACCAGCATTCTGGAAAACATCTTTAAAAAAGATCAATAAAGGCTTCAGCTCCACATTTGTCAGACCAGTAGTTATCCATGTAACTGGAAAGAATTGTCATCAGTTTCTTAGTATAAAATAGGGGGGCTGTATCTATGTCTAAGTAAACGTATAAGTGTGTGTGCACGAATGAATATGCCATATTGCTACCAAATACTTTTACATTAAAGAAAGTAAAAACTTACATTATCAGTTTTGACAGAAACCTGATGGTCTGGTCATGACCTTGCCAAAAGTAACAAAATATCAGCTAGACTGGCTGATCTGTACATTTTAAAGCAGTAAAACTTTTCACAAATATGATGGTTTTTTGGCAAGCCCTGTAAAGGACTTCATATTTATCCTGGTGATGATGCCATTCACTAAACTGAACTGTAATTAAAACTGTGCCAATGTGTCCTGTATACCTCCAAATTATAAGAGCTAAAAAGTCTGTTTTGTGGAAATTTTCCACTCAGACTGCCAGATTAGATGGAAATTGTTTTGAGCAGGAGGAGTCTATTGAATACATCTTAGGCTAGGTGGGTGGAAATTACAAGAATGTTGTACACAACAACAGACAGAACTGATATTTTTTTCCTAATGCAGACAGCAAGGTTTACCACACAGCTACCTGTTGGACTGGACAGGCACACTGTGGTGAATGAACCTGAGGTCTGATTTTTGATACAAAGGTTGCTGTTTGGAATATGTGAAAGGGTCTGCCCCCAGTACTTCAGCAGCGCCTTTCCCCGACCGTCTGGTTCGGAGCGGGATAGATTAGAAAGGCGATGCTGAAGTGGGGCAGAGAAGCCCGGGGGGGGGAGAGAGGCAAGCTTCCATGCCTGCCCTGTGCTTTCCCAGCCCCCGCCTAATATGCTAATGAGCTATGCTGTCAGGGGTGTGGCCTAATATGCTAATGAATTTCTGCTGTTGGGTGTGGCCTATTATGCTAATGCGTTCCTGCTGGCCTTTTTCTACCAAAAAAGCCCTGGAAATAGGATGTAACGGGATGGGGGATTACAAAGGGATTGCATGGTGGCTGTTATGGGTATTGTAAATGGCAGTCGTGGGGCAGAAAGTTTGGGGGGTTATGCAAAGGGAAGCACAGAAAAGGAAAAAGTTCATAAAGAAAGGCAGCTGGGTTTCCCCCCCAAAAAATGATGTGTCTATATGCACTGTTCCCAGCTATATCTGACTTGCATCTCCTAAGATCCTGGTGATTCAGGCTCATCACATTCCCATGAGCACAGAACTCCTACAAGAAGCACCAGACACACAGGAGGATGTTTCTAGACTTGTGCATGGGAATTTGTTTCATTTCTTTTGTTTTTGTTATTAATTCTAAAAGATACAGTTACTGAGTTGTTTCATATGGTTTTCTCATAGGGTTGCCAGGCCTGGGTTGGAAAATACCTGGAGACTTTGAAGGTGGATCCAGGAGAGAGTGGGGTTTGGGGAGGGGAGGGGCCTAAGCATGGTACAATGCCATAGAGTCCATGCAGAGAACGCTTTTACTTATTGGGGGATTTAAATATCCCCCAAACGTTTTTTTTAACTTTTAGGCATTTTTCTGCACACATGTAGGAAACATGTAGAGACTCCTCCATGTGTGTAGGGAAATCTCCCTCCCCCCCCCAAGTGCTGCACAGAGGGGGCCACTTCGGAATTAGATATATAGATATATGTAATTATAGTGGCTACAGTTTGTAGTCAGTCCAGAAAGCCCAGGGCCTCTCTCCCAATTGCCTGAAGTGTTGGCCAGCAAGGCACTGCTAGTGCTCTTATGGATTTTAAGATTCATAAGCTTGAACTTGGGTTGCTAGTGTTGGAAGGGCTACATGCATTCTCCATTGCTGGGAGAAGCTCCAGTCCACTCCAGGAGGCTGGCACCCTCGATAGTTCACCAAGACAGAGACAAAGACTCCTTCTGCCATGAGGTTTCTTTCTGTCACACTACGCTGCCCCCTCCAACATACCTGCAAGGATTATGCTAACGTGGTTACCTGGCAACTAATGGTCGGGCCATCATCCAGCTGGCTAGGGCCATTAAAAAACAATGAAGTGGCCCCGGTGAGTCATCGGACTTTGCCCAGGTGTCTGTTCCTGTTGAGCTCATAGTTTTGCAATATTGGCCACCCCTCTGCCACCAGCCCACTTTTTACTTTAACCAATGATAGGGTTTGAAGGGATGGACTACCTGAGAGGCGTGTCAAGGGGATGTGGCTAGTTCTGACCGCCCCCAAAGACCACCTAATAAAAGACCCTGCACAGAAGCAATCGGTCTCTTGAGCCATCGTCCCCTATCTACTTTGCTACCCCTTATGCCCAGCATCCTATCCAAATACCCTTGCCTCCATCTTTAAATCTCTGAATTCCGGAACAGAGAGAACCACGTGGTCTTGCCAGTTCAAGCCATGTGCCCCATTTTTCTATTTTTCTCTCCCCATCCAATTCTTCCTTCGAGCGGACAACTCCTTTACAGGACAGGTAAAGTATCACCCCCCATCGAAAACCCTGCTCATGTGACAGTGCTATTTTCCGTCTTTATTTCCTTAGGCCTATGTGTGTGTGTGAGATTCTGTTTTTGTGTGCTTGAAATACATATTTTCAGAAATACCATTCAAACTGAACTACAGCCTCACTGCCTATTTACTGGGAACTCCTGGAAGGGGTGGGACCTTGATATAGCTGGCAAGAACCCGATATTTTGTCAATTGCTAATGTAAATTAAAGCAATTCGGCTAACAGAAGGAACACTGTGCTCTCTCTAGGGTTGCCAGACTCCCGGTCGAGGTGGGGCTTCCCCTGATTTCAGGGGCTCCAATCCACTGCAGGCCAGCTGGCCAGTGGGGGAAGCCCCATCCCTGAACAGCCCCTTCTTGTGTTGATGTCATCGGCTATGGCCTGGCAATTTTGAATAGAGCTAGTGTTGCCAGGTCTTCCCGGGCTTCGGGGGGGGGGGGCAAAATGCTAGAGCATTGCTGCACAACATGCCTGGCATGATGACATCACTTCCAGAAGCCCAGTAAGATCTGGCAACCCTAGCTCTCTCCAAAATTGCCAGGCCACAGCCAGCAGTCCCTGGGAGGAACTGGGGCAGGGCCTGGCACAGCGGTATTGCACCAATATATTAATGTCATTTCTGATAGAAACTAGAAGTGACATCTTTAGATGCCACCTGTCCTCCCGCCGCCCTTTCTTGCACTGGCGGGCAATCAGCTTGAATGCCAGGAGGCTTCCTACTATAGTGTAAGGCCCAGCACCCAGACTCTGTCTATGTCCTTATTAGGGAATGCTGCCTGCTCTGTTAAAGTGAAACCAACCGAGTGCAGAGACTGCAATAATGAAAGAAACCAGGACCAAATGAAAGAAAATCATGTGTTTTTTCCCATTATACATTTTGATAGAGAATTTCTTTCATTTTCATATTAATTAGTATAATTATGAAACACCCAATTTTTGTAATTATTGCAAGTAATAACAAAAAGTGACTTTATTGTTGGAATTTATGGTACTTGCCATAGCACACACCTCTCACTGAGAATGAGAATGGCACTTTAATTACTAGTTAGTACTTTCCATGGTTAGGAGTGGATATACAGTTGTCAGTGACCAGACTCTGGGAGAAGAAAGGCTGGAATGTCACACCTTCACAGAAAAAGAAGCATCATTCTCCATTCATGAGAAGGATGCTGTTTCTCAATCAAACACACTGGCAGAATACAGTAAACCACTGAAGAGTTTACTCAGTGAAGGAGAAAACATACAAAGTGGGTAAAATAAGCAAAAAAAAAAGCCTTAGAAAATTCATATGGGCACAAGGGTTTACTGCAAGCAAATTACAGGACGGTTCTCCTACTATATGTTCTGAGTAAACTGGTAAAAAACTTTTATTCAGAATTTCCCTGCTTATCAGGACAGACAAAATGAAGTACTCTCCACTCAAAGAGTAACTTGTCAAACTAATTGCCACAGGATGCCGTGAGGGCCAATAGTTCAGCTGGCTTTTTTTAAAAAAAGATTGTGCAAATACGTACAGAATAGGCTCATCACAATAATTATATATGGAATCTCCATTTTCTCAGGCAAAATACCATGGGTAACAGTAGACCTTCTGGGGGCATCTAGTTGGACACTGTGTGAAGCAGGTGTTGGACTAGTTGGTCCATTGATCTGTTACAACACAACTGTTCTTGTGTTCATCCAAACCACATCCAAACCAATGGGACCTTGTTTGATTTTTTTGTTTGAACAGTAGCAGGTTCTGTCACACCATCACCAGTCTTAGTTGTCATAGCTGGATCCGGCCTCAGCTATTATAATGCAGCAGAAGCACTCTAAAATCAGAAATCAACAAAATTTTCCTAAACTTCAGAACATGTAGGCATTTTAGGGTAATTAGAATATGCCACAAATACCTATTTTAATAAACCATGTGTATTTAGCATGGTATGTCTGTTCCAATTTGCATGGAAATGCCTATGGGGAGAAATCAGATTTTTCTTTTGCCATTCTTTAGAGAAGCATGTCAAGACATGCAGTGTGTGGAGAAAAATAATTACTTCTACAGGTTTCTAATGACCTTGTTAAAGTGTCCTGCTGTGAATACTTGAATTTTTATAAGTGGAAAATGAAATACTGGAAAGTAGAAAATGGATATAATCATAGCACAGAGTAAAGATAATCAGAGGAACAGAAAAGTAATATACTTGCCTATCTATATTGCTTGACAATATACACCACATATCATGTATACTGAGAGATGATTGATAAAAACAATTTTCAATGCAATTATACAGAAGCATTTTAAGATGCATAAGTCACCTTCAGTTTTATATATTTCAGGCCTGTATAGGCCGCATATGGCCTTCCCTTGTACCATACTTGTATCAATGTAATATACTTGAGTTTTTCCTTCCTCAGTAAAAGTAACAGAACTTACTTTTTGAAACCAAAGATCATATAAAAATGATGTTGCATTTAAAAAAATAATTCTGGTTTGACTTCTCCAGATCTCTCTTTATGTGACCATGGGTCAAACTTGACAACACAGATCATGAATCTCCTGCTGCCTTTTAAAGCAATATTTCAGATATGGTGGGAAGGAAAAGAGGGTTTACCGTAATCCTTCTATGCTTGCATGGTGTCATCTTGGAAACCATTCTCACTAGGAAGGGGGAAAGGGATAGGCACCAAAGGATCTTTGTGTGAGTTCTATGTGTCACATGCTAACATTAAGTTCAGACTGTAAAGTGAGATTTATTTATTTACTACATTTATACCCTAACTTTTTTTCCAATGGGAATCTAAAGCAGCTTACACTTTTCTCGTCTCCTCCATTTTATTGGAATAATAGCCCTGTGAGTCTAGTTAGACTGAGAGAGTTTGACTGGCCCAAGGTCACCCAAAGGGTTGCCAGGCTATTCCTGGCAAGTGGCAGGAGGTTCTGGGATGGGGACATAGGGGACCCTCAACATCATTTGTGCCCCTGTGTCACTTCTGGGGAAGACACGGAATTAGACAGAGTAGCTCTAGGATTTGCCAGGAACTCCATGGCAATTCCTAGAGCTACTCCATGTCACTTCTGGATTTTCCCCAGATGTAACAGAGAACATTTTTAAAAGTTTTCTCACCACCACTTAGAGCATCAGCAGGCAAGGATAGCTGCTGGTGGGAAGCCTAGTCACCTAGCAAGCTTCTGTGGTAGAGTGTGGATTCAGACCTGGGTCTCCTAGATCCTAGCCCGACATTCTAACCATTACACTCTGCTGGCTCTAACCATCTGTTTTCTTACAAAGTTTTGCAGAAGATATTTACTGGTTTCGTCTGACCATCAGTATGCAAATACTGAATATAATTTTGTCTTATGCCTGGTGTAAACAACATGAAGATGGTGATTTGGTAAGTTTCCAGAGAGTTTTCTTTCATTCCTTAGCCAATGGCTACAAACTGTTTACAAAAATACACAGCATTTGATTTCAGTCACTTTGTAGAATTTGCTGCAGCAGCCTCAGTTCAAACCTAAATATAGATAATGCCATGCATTTAAAATAAAGTTATTTAATTCAATAGTACTTTTAAGAAAACAAACATTCTATTAAACCTAAGTGCCCCAACTGTTTGTCAAAACAGCATATTAAATTTTGATATGTTGTTTAATCAATAAGATAGTTTTGCCTAGCCCCTCCCCAATAAGGACCCAGAGAATAGCATGAATTTCACTAGTTTATTTAAATGGCTGGTCTACATCATAACTTATTAAAATATACCAACATTTTTAAGGGCAAGCTGTGCTAGGCAGCCTGCCAATGGCTGCCTTTGTTGGGCATATCCAGCCTGGCTCCAATCTCAGCCAGCGATTCCACTGGCCTTGTTTATCCTTGCCTGGATAAGAGACAGCAAGCATTATCCCCCTCCCCTGATTTGCCATGAGGCCACTACCAGGTTTGAAATGATGCTGCTTAGCACAAGGGCACTCCTTCCCAACTCACCCAGCTGTACGGTGTGTGATGGGCTGTTCAGGACATGGCCCTCCATCATTCCCAGTACCTCAGGGTGTTTTCCAATTATCCCTACCTATCATGAACAATTCCAAAAGGTTGGTAAGGCAGGATTTTCAAGCTCTGTTCCTCGATATGCTTAACAAGTCTATCTTTAGTAACAGGATGCCCGCTTTCGCCGCTGCTATTTATTTGGATTTTAGAAGTTCTACTGTTAAATGTGAAGGAAGACAAAGATATTAAAGGCTTAACAACTAAAGGTTTTTCTTTCAAATATAGGGCCTTTGCAGATGATGTGATGTTTATAGTGGAAGACCCCTTATCCACATTACCACATTTGTTACAGAGAGTAAAAGAGTTTGGTGACTTAGCAGGATTTTATGTAAATAAAAACAAATCGAAAGTAATGTGCAAAAATATGTCAAATAAGAAACAAAACGAGTTACAAAAACTTACAGAATGTGAGGTGGTGAAAAAGACAAAATATCTGGGTGTAAACCTAACTATGAAAAATATTGATCTTTATAAAAATAATTATGAAAAATTATGGTTGCAAATTATGCAGGATATTAAAAAGTGGAATGTATTGAATTTGTCATTGCTAGGTAGAATTGCGGTGGTCAAGATGAATGTGTTACCACGATTAATGTTTTTGTTTCAAACTATTCCAATTGTGAAAGATGTAAAAACATTCAAATGTTGGCAGAAGGAGCTGTCTAAATTTGTGTGGGGAGGGAAAAAACCAAGAATTAAGATGAAAATAATGTGTGATGCCAAAGAAAGAGGAGGGTTTCAACTACCAAATCTAAGGTTATACCATGATGCAATATGTTTGACCTGGGTAGGGGCATGGACTATGTTACAAGATAGAATGTTATTGTCCCTGGAAGGTCATGATTGTAGATTTGGGTGGCATGCATATTTGTATTATGGCAAAACAAAAATGGACAATATGTTTAAACATCATTATTTGAGAAGAACACTAATGGATACGTGGACAAGATATAAAAACTTTTTTTCAGAAGAGATACCCATGTGGATTGTACCCGCAGAAGTCTTACATCCAACATCAAGATATAAAGGACAAGATTGGCTGAAGTATAGAGACTTATTAATAAGACATGGCAAGGATTTCAAACTGAAGGAGCAGCATCAGATTGATTTTGATTATGGTTGGTTAAGATATAGACAAATATATGACTTGTATAGAAGTGATAAAAAACACGGTTTCAGGGAAAAAAATAATGAAATAGAACAAGTATGGGAGGAAGGTGGGAAAAAAATGATTTCTAAAATGTATAAAGTCTTGCTAAAATGGTTTAATGCTGATGAAATGGTAAAAGAACAAATGGTAAAATGGGCGATAAACTTTAACAAAGACATTGAAATGGAATCTTGGGAATTTTTATGGAAAAATGCTATGAGTATATCTACGTGTTATAACTTAAAAGAAAATTGTTTTAAAATGATGTATAGATGGTATATGACACCAAAAAAAATTGCAAATATTGGTCAAAATATGTCTAACAAATGTTGGAAGTGTAAAAAGAAAGAAGGGTCTTTTTATCATATGTGGTGGACTTGTGATAAAGCAAAGACTTATTGGTCAAAAATACATGCAGAAATGGAAAAAATCTTGAAATGTACATTTAAGAAGTTGCCTGAAATGTTATTGCTAGGACTTAAACTAGAAGAGATAAATGTAAAGAAAAGGACAATAATATGGTATATGATTACAACAGCAAGAATGGTGTATGCACAAAACTGGAAAAATGAAAAAATACCAGAGGTGTGGGAATGGTTGAAAAAACTGTTATATATGGCTGAAATGGATAAGTGGACTAGAAAATTGAATAATCTTTACTCAGAGACCTTTCTGGAAGACTGGAAAGATTTGAAAGAATATGTTGAAAAGTATTGGGACATGAAAAACTATATCTATACATGGTTATAATAGCATAAAGGAATAGAAATATATTATATGGATGTTTTAGTTAAAATTAGACAATGAAACTGTTTTTATTTAGAAATACATAAGAGTATAGAAAATAAGAATTGGTGTATAAGTATAAGTATTTTAAAGCTATATAACCGTCACCAGAAACGAAACATAGATATAAGTATTACTATTTTGAATAAAATGGAAAATGTGTTATGCTTCAGATGTGGTGGGAAACCACCAAAACAAGATAAAAATAGAATGTACAAATAGAACAAAATGTTATTTAATATGGAAAAAGGGATTTGTGTAAGGTTAAATGTATTATTTTCGATGTTTTTTTTTTGAAAAATAAAAATTTCTTTACAAAAAAAAAAAAAGTCTATCTTTAGTAACCATTTCTACTAATTTATAACTAAAACACAAGTTAACTGGCCTGTAATTTCCTGTATCCCATCTGGACTCCTTTGAAACACTGGTGTGACATTTGCCACTTTCCAGTCCTCAGGCATAGAGGATGATTTTAGTAACAAGTTACATATACTGGTTAGTGGATGAACAGTTTCATATTTGAGTTCCTTAAGACCCCTTGGGTGAATACCATCTGGACCTGAAGACTTAACTAGTTTTCAGTTTGTCTAGTACTCTTAGAACTTCATTTGACCCAGTTCTTCACCCATCCCCAAATCAGCATCTCCGGGTGGGTATGTGCTTCACATTTTCCACAGTTAAAATGGACAAAGAATTCATTCAGTTTCCTCTGCCACCTCCCCATGTTCCTTAATAAATCTTTTCATACCTTTGTCATCCAAAGGCCCAACTGCCTCCCTAGCCGGTTTCCTGCTGTTGATATATTTGAAGAGATTCTTGTTTCTTATTATTTTTATCAATTTGCTGCTCAAATTCCCCCTTTCCCCCACTTTATTGTCAACTTATATTTGTTTTGCCAGAACCTGTGCTCCTTTCTGTTCACCTCCACTTCTACTTTTTGAAGGAAGCCAGTTTGCCTTATATGGCTTCTTTGACTTGGGTTATTAACCACACAGACATTCTTCTAGGCATCCTTTTAGATGGTGGTACCTTTCATGACATGAGCAAAAATGTAGTTCAGGGAAATTTGCCACTGTCTTCATCATTTCCACAGTCTAATCCACTACCCCCACCCGGAAAATTAATGTGTTTCATTATGATTTAGATGCAGACATAATTTCCTGGACAGCTTTGATAGTTGCTAGCTTCTGTAGCACTGGTTGTCTTAAAAGGGTAGTGTACAATATCACAAATTATAAGAGTTAACTGATACACCGGTCATTCTATCTTGCCAAGAATGCTCATTATGTAGAGTCATTACATCAAAAAATGTGAAAAATTCTGAAGAGCAGAGGTGAGTAGAAGAAATCACAAATGGATATAAATATGCCTTTGAGAGACAGAAAATGTTGAGTTTCCTCCCACTCATGCAGAAATGTTGCTAATAGGTAAAAGACATAATCTAGAATGGGGAAGGGCAAGTACACAAAAGAATATTCATTAGTTTGTATCCTCCTGTAAGCCAGAGCAACATTCTTGTGGACTTTTCTGGTGATCTATGAGAGCAGTGGATGGACTATGCTTCCAGTTATGTGGGTTAAAATAGGGCACATGGTGACCAGTGGGAAGATGGTGGAAGATGCCTCCAATGAAGGTTTAAAAGTGCCATTTTCTGAGGTTACCACCTCCAGCCTGGAGATTGTCACAAAGCACAAAGACACTCACACACACACAAAGCCATGTGAAGCTGTTTGGCTAGAGACACATGCCACTAACTCCATGAAAGTACGAACTCCATACATGTACACAGGCTTGAACCCCCTCCTGCAACTTCCCCCCCTCCATTTGGCACATCAAAGGACTTCACACAAGGGTGTGAAAGCAGCGGGACGTTTCCTGATGGACCAGTTCTTCAGTCCGAGACCCCTTTCATCTAGAAGACCATGCCAGATGCAGCTGACGTCAACATCCTGTCCTGACCATCAGGTAGATCTAAATATTGACCACTCCCATAGGACCCTCTTAGTGGCTAGGGACAGAGAACGGACCATCTATAGGCATTCCTGGAAAGGTTTCATACCTTGCCAACCTCCCGGGAACACCCCCCAATAAATACTGCTCCCCAAGGGTCACAAGTCAGAGAGAGATTTTCCT
The DNA here is from genome assembly GCA_029233225.1 of Lepidodactylus listeri. Lineage (NCBI taxonomy): Eukaryota > Metazoa > Chordata > Lepidosauria > Squamata > Gekkonidae > Lepidodactylus > Lepidodactylus listeri. The sequence goes on along the minus strand of JARCFY010000001.1, from coordinate 131,872,853 downwards.
CCTTGTTCCTGCTTGTTCTTCCTCCCTCCCTCACAGATCCTTGGGTGCACCACTTGGATCTGCCATGTGGCCTCTGCTGGTCCAGAACCATGATCCTTTGTCCAAAGATACTTTCCCCGCTTTTTCCAGACGGACTCCGCTAGATTCCTATATAGGTAAATATCACCCCCGACGGACACCATCAATCCTCCTGCTCATGCAAACTTCTCTGTAATTCTATTTAATTTCTTAGTTCTGTATGAACGTGTGTATGATTGTGTAATATTACCTATGAATCTTTTATCATTTTTATAGTAAACACCTTATCTTTATAACTCCTAACTTGAGTCTTGTGTCAGTTCTTGGGAAGTCTCGGTGAAGCGCAGCCTCTGTAGACATTGGTGGAGATCCGCAACGCCTGCTGCATATTAAGAGCTAATATTCCCCCAAATATTACTAAATAGAAGAGCAGTCAGGCTAACACTCCTTAACAGATAATTTAATCCCTGTTTGCTTCCAGTATCTTTACTGGCACAACAAAGTAAGAAGCATTGCCAAGACAAATTGTGTATTTGGGCTCTCTAGGGACTGGCACCATGTGTCCATTTTGAATATTGCTCTTTTCTAACATGTTGGCAGGCTGCGGTATACACAAAGGCATTTTCTGCCATCTTTTTTCTCTTGATATTAAGAGGCTATTGTCTCTTCATATGGTGTAAAATGTTTGAGGAATGGTGTGACGGCTGACAAGAAACCCTTTTTAAATCCTTGCATAAATACCATCTCAGCGTTTTATCTCATCCAACAATGAAGGCTGAATGCCTTTTTTCAGTTTTTAATTTGCCATATTTTATCACAATCATCTTGAGGATCTGTCTGATTTTAATTCCCAGACTGTAGTCAGTGCTATTATATTTACTCAGTTCTGACTTATTTCCTGATTGCATTCTGTTACTTTATAAAAGTGTCTATGGCACTTTTTTTCATCATATTTCTCTTACCTGCACATGTGAAGTACAGAGAACCCTTCAGAGGGTTTCACAATTTTCTTCCCAACCAAGCTGTATCCATGTCTGGTATATCACTACTCTTCATAATGTGGTTTTAGAAGGCAGCCGTGTTGGTCTGCAGTAGAACAGTTAGATTTGAGTCCAGTAGCTCCTTAGAGACCAACAAGATTTTTGGAGGGATGAGCTTCCGAGAATCAATGCTCCCTTCTTCAGGTTGTGCTGTGACATGTCCTGGCTTTGAGTTTCATCTGGGGACTGCTATGCCCTGCTTACCACACCAAGAAGTCTATTGTTTCCCAAATTGCATGTATCTGAACTCATTTCCTGCTTCGGCCTTGAGTGCCCATTGAAGAGGGCTTGTAGGTGGGTTGACTGTTGGATACCACTGTCAGGCACAGGATGGCCTTTGATGAAAGTTAGCAGTCAAGTTGACTGTACAATCCTGTGAAGAGTTACCTCAGCCTATGTTCACTAAAATTAATTGACTTATACTGGAGCAACTCTGCATATGACTGCACGGTTATGTAAAAATATATTTAAAGCGCAGCATCATGCTGGTACCAGAAATAGGGTGGGTGTGGGGAGGTGGTTGAGGAAAGCCCTAAGGGAGCCTCTATGATTTCTGCATGCACAGGATACAGGATTGTGGCCCAATATTTACCAACAGGTGATCTATGTAATAATTAATGTAAGTATTTAATAACAATGATTTGAAGTGGGTAACATGGAAACAGAAGGAATTTCAGCAACATCTAAAGCAGTTCACCTTTAGTGATTGTTTTTTAATATCAAATTAGGAACTAGTACAGTGCAAATCTATGTATTATAGAAATTCACTGGAAGGAACTGATTGTTGCACTTAATAGAACTCTTCAGACATTAATTTCTCCAATGACAGATTTGACAACACAGCTAATATACATAAAGATTTGTATTTGTACATTTCTTCACAACCGTTATTTAGAATTTATACTTACATTGGCATTGAAGAACATAAGAAGAGCCCTTCTGGATCAGAACAATATTCCATTTAGTCCAGCATGAGAATTTCAGCCCCTGCCTGTAGGTTTGCAACCCTGGCTAAAGGCCATCAAGTTTCTTCACATAACACAGGCCCATGTGGATTCCATGTTATGATTAAGTTAAAAATTAAAATATACTGGTTTCAGAAAACTGACTGATGAACACTCAAATTCCAACACTGAATCTGGTTTAATAGAGTAGTGAATTGGGTTATGAGCTGTATATCATGCAGCCAGACAGTACATATATTATGTTCACAGATTAATTAGTGCAAATAAAAAAGTTTCGTTTGTTTGCTTTCACCCTCTTGTTAGTCTGTGCCCTTTTGTGCATCCTTTCACTTCAGGCTTCATTAAATAATTTGTCCCACTGAAATGTAGAGAAGAGCACATTAATAAGGATGCAATCAGACACCTTCAGTGCCAAACAGCTGACACCATTAAACATTCTTCTATCAAGCTCATTAGGACACATATGCTGTGATAATGTCATTTACAAAAAAGAAGAAAAGATTATCATATTCTTGAACCACTTGGTCAGCTTATTACTTCTACCTATAATGAGTCACATCACAAATTGAAACTCATGAATTCAAACGGGGGGCAAAAAATAACTGTAAGAGCAAAATGAACATCTAATTGTTATGTAGATTTTTCCCAGTAGCAAAAAAGGACAGAGGTAGCTTTCTTTCAGAATATAAAACACAAAAATGGTGCAGTGAATACATTGTTCTAAATCAGACTGGTTTGCCAGACAGTGGCTTGTGATAGATATTAGAATAATTCCCTTTGTGGATTTGAGACAAACTTTTTGTGGGATAAATGTTTCTGAAAAGCTTTTATGAGATCTACTTGACAGACTCCACAATAATAATTTCAGCCTTGTAACAACAGAAGATCGATTGCAAAAAAAGTGAAAATAAAAAGTTTTTATGAGCATCCTTCTTATTTTTTTTAGCCAGGGGAATGAATGTTCCTGGTAAATAAGCTATCAAACAAAATGTCTTCAGTTGCAGTTATTACTGTTTATTACTCTGCATTATTTGAAGAAAACATGGGGGAAAACAAATGGAAATGTATGTGTCCATTTTAAAAAATCAGAAAGTCATTGCTCTTTTAAGAAATAGCATTTCAAGTAAAAACAGATTGCAGATAGTCTTTGGCATAGTTCATGCTCTGTTTGGCAGTGGTATGGCTACCACTGCCACACGAGGGCTTGCATATCATTCATGATAATTTATTTTTATTTCTGGCCATATGTTTACGAAGGACTATGTTGTTAATTAATATTCTACTGTGTCACTAGTATGATATGTAAGCATGGTGGGATGTGCCTGGTTGGGAGAACTCATCATAAAAAGGAGCAAGTCAAGGAAATTAGTTTGTGAAGGGAGTTTTAACTGTTGTAGAGGATGGACCGATAACACTGAGGTGGTCTGGTATACAAAGAATATATTGTATTCATTACATTTCTATCTAGACAAATTACAAAGAGGTAGGCTGGGAATCTGCTGCAGCCAAACTCACAATGAGTCTTGGGCACCTTAAAGACTAATACATTTATTCTGGTGAGCATTTGATGAAGTAAGTTCTGACTCATAAATCTTTATGGCACAATAGATTTGTTAGTCTTTCAGGTTGTATATGTCTCTATTTCTACCTAGCCATTGATCCAAAGACCTCATGGTATGTGAATACCACCCCTCTGGATTTGAATAGGTCATGTATGCCTCAGCACTCCTGCAGGTTGTCTGCAACCAAACCGAAGTTGATACCCTTCACACAGTCTGCTTGTACTTAGGTCTTCTTAAAGAGGCAGTACATAACATGCCTCCCTCCTTCCTAGAATAACTAGTCATACAGACTAGACATCTTCACTGTTGTGGTCTTCCCTTGAGGCTTAACTCAGCAGTAATCTCAAGGAGAGGAAGTCTTGAGCTGTTCCTAGGGTTCCTAGGGTTACCAACCTCCAGATGAGGCCTGGAGATCCCCCAAAAATCAAGAAATCAATTATCCTGGAGGAAATGGCTGCTTCAAAGGCAAGACTTTATACCATTATACCCCACAAGAGTTCCTCCCCTCTCTAAGCCCCACCTTCTCTGGGCTTCACCCCCAAATCTCCAGGAATTTCACAACCCAGAGCTGGCAAGCCTAGCTCTTCCATAGCTAACTCAGTGACATGGTCAGAGTTTTCCAGTAGTGAAAGCGAGGCATTCCTATTGATGGAGTTCCTCCAATGGAGTCTGAGATCCAAACTAGACAAGATGGCATCTCCAAGTTCAACCTGGGGATTTACCGCCATTTCGTAGAGTGAGATCCCAGCAGGGACATTACAATTGGCTATGTCAGCTACTAATGCTTATTTCTGTGCAGCAGCAAAAGTCGGATTTGCATGAGAGAAGAGGTGACAGTGGATACTCTCATTCTTAATTCCACTGTTGAGCCTACCTTCTAGCAAGCCACCCAGGAGATCCCCCAGTTCACAGTATTCAGCTGATCATGGTTTGTTTGTTTTTAAATGAAACCTTTATAGAGTAACAGATGAACTTGGGCAATGATGTGTCTTCAGCAGAGCAACCAATTCCCTCTAGGTGTTAATACTAGGTGCAGCAAATGTTGTAAGGGAATGGACAATAGCAAAAGTTTTTTATCCACAGTCAATAAATTGCATGCTTTTGTTCCATCTCTTCAACTGTATTAGCTTTCAGATACTAAGAAAGTCTTTTTGCATAACAGTCCCAAAATCTAGGTTAACTAACATCAAATTCTTCTAGTGCAGCCATTTTTGTATTAGCACAGGAGAGGAGAGGAGAGGAGAGGAGAGGAGAGGAAAGGAAAGGAAAGGAAAGGAAAGGAAAGGACTGGTCTTGTATAATGTTCTCCCAGCTTCAGGGTGTTTTAGCCACAGGTGAATGTAGGGTTACGAGCACAAAGCTGGTAACTGAAGCAGACTCACTGATTGACATCAGTGCTGGTGCAAGCTGAAGTGATGTCATGACACTGCCAATGGAACACTAGCATTTGGCCAAAACTCTAAATGCTAGAGCTTTGCTGACAACATGATGACTTCACTTCTGGTTGCACCATAAATGATATCAGCACAGCAGGATGCTGGGGTTCACTTCCTTATTTCTCCCATTCCCGCCTCCACTGCCCTGCTGAGGTCTCCCAATCCCCAGCTGTTTTGAGCTGAGGAAACATAGTTGTATGTATGCAGGCTATGTCTCCTTATTTACATTGATGGCTGGTGCAGAAGATAAGTTTACAAATGTTAGGAAGCTACAGCTTACACAGGTATTCAACAGAAAATGATGACAGCTAACATTCATAGTAGCCCGTTCTTTTAAATACAAGCAGGCGACTGACAATATATGCTAATTATCATTCCTAATGGAAATCCAAGACCCATGTTTGGTGGTTGGATTATACAGCAACATTTGTTAAGATTCTCTTATGTCACTTTGCTTCCTTGTCTTTCCCTAAGCTATTATTGTACAACTGGATGTGTATGGTTGCACCTGCGTAGTGTATTCAAATTCGCTAGTCGAGCAATTGCCAAAAAGTGACTTGAAGTAACCACATTTATGTGAAAATTAGCACTGCTCTTTCTGTCTGGGAAACATCTGCTTTAAGGGATACAGCAGCAGCTGTGATGATCTAATAGTTAACTAAGCACTTCAGATTTCAATTGTACAAAAGGGGCTTTGAGGGGAATGATAAATTGCCTAAATTAAGCCACATTTTTAAGTACCTAATTTCAACCTTGCTCATAATGAACACATTTTCTTACATTCTCATTGCACCTGTCAGGGCTAGAAAGCAAAGGAACTTTGGTTGTTGATCCCCTTAAAGTTGTGTTGAACATTTATTTATCAAGCAGCATTTGACATATACATATTTCAATAAATTAGTTCAGAGTCTTTGTGGGGGTTTTAAAAATGGTTTCTAAATTGATTTTGAAATAAATGAAAGTAAGATATCTTAGGATCAACATTATCTTTAAAACAAAATTTGAGTCCCGTGGCGCCTTTAAGACCAACAAAGTTTTATTCAAGGTATCAGATTTTGTGTGCATGCACACTTTTTCATGCATAGAGAATATTTCAATGAAATTAAGTGTGACTCGCTTCTTAGTACATATACATAGGACTGTGTGTGGCATTTACTTATACATTTGTTCCATTGCACACAATACATTATATTTCCAGTTTCTTGTTCAAGCAAAGTACTTCATGTTTACTATTGCACCTAGTTTTGATAGATCTCCTTCAGTGGCAGCAAATATATGAAACACCTACTGGAAACCAAGATGGATCTCGACAAGTGTGCAGGCTGGACAGTTGTCTACCTACTCTACCCCAACCCCAGTGAGGACTCAAACCAAATAATACCTGCTTGGCCTAAAATTGCTCTGCCCAAGGTTGTCGAGGTTTGGCAGCACTAATTTTCAGAGGTGGCCTGCAGAAACATATGGAAGTGTTCTATGGGAAGGGAGAAAAGTGAAGAAGCATAACCCCTTTCTTTTTCCTCATCTCCATTCCACCTGTGGCCATGTTTTGGATGTACGTTTTTCATTGTCACAAATGAGGGGGAATGGGGTTGAATACAATCCCTTATGCTTAACCAGGATAGAGATCAAGCTGTGAATCATACTGAAAAACAATGAAATCCCTAATACAAGTCAGATCTTAGGTTTAAGTCATTTTGTGTCTCTGATGCATCAACAAAAGCTAATTCCATTGATTTCTGTCTGGGATAGAGTGCTTGAAGTAGAAGGAAAATGGGAGGAAAAAACCTAAGTAGAGTGATAGAGTTGCCAGCCTCCAAGGAGTAGGTAGGCTGGAGTTCTCAGAGTTACAACTTATTTTCAGACTACAGAGATTAGTTCCCATGGATGAAATGGCAGCTTTGGATGGTGGACTTAATGGCTTCACATCCCTGCTGAGCCCCCTTCCCTTCCTCCTTCCCCTCCCTTCAGCAATGCCAGCAGCCAGCCTAACTGCACCAGAGGTGCTCCTGTATGGGCAGAGATACTCCTGTATGGGCATGCCAGTGTGGCCCTCACTACCACCAGGCGTAGCTCTACAATAGCTTGCTGCTGAGCAGGGCTTGATTTCAGCAGGAACGCACAGGAACGCCGTTCCGGCTGGCGTCCGAGCCTGCCCCGCCCCCTCCCTGCCTGGCCTGAGCTGTTTACACTTAAAGGGAAAGTTCCTGCAGAGAGCCGGCAGGAAAAAGCTCCACTGGGTGCTTTCCCTTTAAGAGCAGACAGCCAGCAGGAGAAAGCCCCGCCCAGAGATTAAGCACAGGGGCTAGGCTCTCTGCATTTGGCTTGCCATCGCGCGGCTTTCCCTGCTCCAGTAAGTGCCTCCCCATCTCTTTTCCTTCTCTCTCTCTCCCCCCACCTTTCTTTCTGTCTTTCTTTCTTTCTGTCTCTCTCTCTCTTTCTCTGTCCCCACCTTTCTTTCTTTCTTCCTTTCTCTTTCTCTCTCTCCCTCCCCCCTTCCTTTCTCTCTCTCTCTCCTCCACCTACCTACCTACCTACCTTCCTTCCTTCCTTCCTCTGTCTGTCTACCTTCCTTCCTTCTTCCTTCCTTCCTTTTCCTTCCTTCCTTCCTCTCTCCCCCCACCTACCTCTTTCTTTCTTTCCTTCCTTCCTTCTGTTCTTTCTGTTTTTATAAAAAAAATATTGAAAAGGGGGGGGATGTAAAAAAGCAGAGAGCCCAGGAAATGCTGGTTTTGACAATATCTTTAATTTTTGAGAATCTCTTTAGTTTTCTCATGGCATCTTCTGCTTAAGAAAAGTATGTTTGAAGCCTGAGTTCATTGTTGTGTCTTGTTGGGAATGGCTTGCAAATATATGTGTGTCTAAAGTCTGTATTAAAGTGGTTTGGTGCTTACTGCCATGTAAGAGAAAAATCTGAAAAAGTAGCTTCATTGTTGTGTGGGCAGAACACTTGACTGTTGCATGGGGCACTTTGGGGGACATCTGCAGAGAAACAGAGTTGTAACTAAAAATGAGCATGGTCAGCTGTACTTTGGAGATTGCCTGTTTTGTGAAATTTAAAAAAGTGGACAGAGTTTCTGAAGAAGATGATTGTCCCTCTTCTCCTGCCATTGGTCTGACATCTGCCTTTAATGGGCCAGCAAAGTTGATGTTCTTAAACCTCCTAATAAAAGAGATTTTGCTTCTGAGGAGTTCCAACGATTGGTGATCTTGTGATGGTAGTGATACTTTTATGTGGTAAAGACCACTGTTCACAGGATAATTTTACCTGTGGTACAGACTCTGCTTGGTAACCCTCCCCAGAACAGACACCCTGTGAGGTAGGTGGGGCTGAGAGAGCTCTGAGACAACAGCTGGTACAGAACTATGGCTTGCCCAAGGTCATCCAGCAGGTGCAAGGGGGAAGTGGGGAATCAAACCCGGTTCTCCCAGATTAGAGTCCGCGCACTTAACCACTTAACCAAACTGGCTCCTAGCGTTGTTCTGCCAGTGAACTAGGGTTGCCAACTCCAGGTTGAGGAAATTCCTGGAGATTTGGGAGTGGAGGGTGCAGTTTAGGGGAAGGAGGGACCTAAGCAAGGCATAATGCCATGGGCTCCACTTTCCAAAGCAGCCATTGACTTGATCTCTGTAGTTTGGAGCTCAGCTGTAATTCCAGGAGATCTCCAGACCCCACCTGTAGGTTGGCAACCCTAAAAAATCATATTCAGCATACTAGTTCAGGTCTAGGGTTGCCAGCCTCCAAGTGGGACCTGGGGATCCCATGGAATTTCAGCTCATCTCCAGACTACAGAGATCTGTTCCCCTGGAGAAAATGGATACTTTGGAAGGTAGACTTTATGGCATTGTATGTCACTGAGGTCTCTGTCCTCCCCAGACTCCATCTCCAGATCTCCAGGAGTTTTCCACCCTGAATCTGGCAACCCTACCCTGCCATCCCCTGCTGGTGGCCAGCAAGGATCTGACAATCCTAATTGAGTGCCAGGTCCAGCAAGGAGGCTGGTCCCCACACTGGCTCAGTGATTGCAGACAAGGTTGTGGATCCAAGGGAAGAGGATATCAGTACCCATTGACTCCACTGGGAGTGGAGTGGAGTAGAGGTGCACAAAAATGGTGGTGAGATTTCTGTGGGAGTGGGGCCTGAAGGTGATCCCATGCATGGCTTGGGCAGGCTCCTCAGTCAGACATGTTGCTCTATGTTCCCCTCACCAGGTTCAGTCACCCTGAATTTCTGCACCAGTGTTGTGGAGCATCTTTGTGCCTTCACCCCTTCAAGATGGGCTGTGGAGGTTGGGTTAGTCATCCTCTGAATGTTGGGCATCAGGGACTCCATGGGGCAACTGGAAGTAAATGAGGCAACTAAGTGGGTGGTCTTAGATTGGGCTATGGGCATGGAGGCCTATGAGGTACTGCTGCCTCCTGGGCTGGCCTTGGATGTTGTGGCCTTTGTGGTCCCTGGTAGAGCTGGGAACTTAGAGCTGATGCCAGTCCCCCAGACACAGGGACTGCAGCCTGCGCAGAACATACCCCCACCCTCTTGTATGTATGAGTGGCCATTGAGAAGATAGAGAACATGCCTGCAGTGCTGGGAGGTACCACTGCCACTGATTGCCAAGTGGCTATAGCTGGCCCCATGCTTATAGGATGGCACAAAGAAGGCTTGGCTCAGCTGGGCCGGGGTGTGTGGGCTGCCTCTTTTCTGTGCTGCCACCTCTGTTCTGTTTGGTAAGAAACTATGTATTCCTGTGGGGTTCCTCAGGGGTCAGTGCTATCCCCGGTGTTATTTAACATCTATATGCACCCCCTTGCCCAGATTGCCTGGAGGTATAGGCTAGGGTGTCACCAATATGCAGATGACACCCAGCTATATCTGTTGGGCGGACAGTCTGACTCTAACCCAGATGATTTGGATCGAGCACTTCAGGATGTGGCAGGCTGGCTTAGACTGAGCCAATTGAAATTGAATCCAATGAAAATGGAGGTCCTGTGCCTGAGTCGGAGCGGGCCGGGGGTAGAGATCCCACTACCAACCTTTTTATATTTATATATATATATATATATATATATATATATATATATATATATATATATATATATATATATATATATATAGTTTATTTGATTTTTTCAAATTTTTTCCCTTTTACAATTATTTTACACATATAGTCAAAGAGCACAAACATAAATTACCCCAACCATAGATAGAAATTGGACCATACAGTGCTAGGATCAAATCTATTGTCTACATTCATTAAATAACCCAGTTTGTCCATCTCTGCCCACTCCAATAGTTTATGAACTACATTTTCCCAGGTAACGTAGAAGGTTTCCAATGTTTAGCCATAAAATATGAGCTGCAGTCAAAATATATGCCAATAGTCTTTGCTCCAGCCTTGATAGACCTTCCGGTAGCATGTTCAACAAAAAGGTCCCAGGGTCCAGAACTATTTCAACTTCCATAATTCCCCTAATCATATTACAAACCAACAACCAAAATGTTTGTATAATTTTACATGACCACCACAAATGGAAAAAAGTTCCAACATCATTACCACACAACCAGCATGATTTAGAGACACTATTATAACACTTATTCAGTTTATCGGGAGACCAATACCAGCAATAAAAGAGTTTATAGGTATTTTCTTTGTAGCTTACCACCTTCAAATATTTCACAGATTTCCAAATTTTTGACCACCTATCTATATCTACATTATATCCAAAATCTCTCATCCATTTTATCATAACTGGTTTTATTTCTTCCTCTTGCATTTCAAATTTAAGGATTAGATTATAGATTGATTTTATTAACTACTTATTATTATTATTTAACCAAACAGAGTCTAATTCATTTGGATTCCCATAAAACCCCTTTTTCTTGTCCTCCCTATATCTACTTTGTAATTGGAAGTTTCCCCACCATGATAATTGAATTTCCAACTCATTTCTAATTCATAATCTAATTCCCAACTCATCTGATTTAAGAATTTCATTCTTATCCGATAATTTTTCATAGTTCACCAATTTATTTTGAAGTAATAAAGAAGGTTTAATAAAGGCCTCCAATGGTGACACCCATTTTGGTGTGTTTACCTAAAATGTTTCCTTTATATTAATCCAAGTTTTCATAAGCACCGCTCTAAGAGCATGTGTTGAGAAGTTTGAGTGTATTTTTTGCTTATTATACCATACATAAGCATGCCAGCCCATATACAAATCATGGCCTTCCAAAGCCAGCACTCGTTGATTATCCAGCTTTATCCAATCCCTTATCCAAACTAGGGTTGCTGCTTTACCATATACCTCCCAGATTGGTAGACCAATTCCACCTCTCTCCTTCCTGTCCTGCAGGAATTTCCATTTAACCCTAGGTTTTTTAGGGAACCAAATGAATCTTCTTGTTAAAATATTAATTGCCCGATAGAAAGCTGCTTTATCATTCAATAGAGGGATTGTCTGAGCCAAAAACAGAAATTTGGGGAGAATATTCATTTTAACTGTGGCTACTCTACCCAACCATGATAATTTTAAATCTTTCCACTTACTTAGATCTTTTTTGACTTTAGTTAATAATCTTTTATAATTATCATCAATTAGTGAACTGACTCTGTTAGAATAGATAACCCCTAAGTATTTTACTTTTTTAACAACTGGGATATTAAAGAGTGTCTGAATTTTAACTTCTAATTCTACGGCACAGTTTTTAGTAAGTATCTTGGTTTTCTGTAGATTAATCCTTAAACCTGCAACATTTCCAAACTCATTAATTTCTTCTAGCAATCTGCTTAGAGACTCCTCAGGCTCTTCCATAATAAACATTACATCATCTGCATAGGCACAGAGCTTATATTCCTGACCTTTACATTTAAGTCCCCTAATTTCCTGATCTCTTTTGACTTGGTCACAAAGGGTTTCCACCGCAAAGATAAAAAGGAGAGGCGAAAGCGAACAGACTTGCCTAGTACCTTTTTCTATTTTTATTTCTTGCATCATATCACCATTTATCATTAACCTGGCCTGTTGTTTCTTATATATAACTTCTGTCATCTTCCTAAAGTTTTCCCTGGCATTTCCTTTAGCTTGTGTAGCAAAAATTTCCAAGAGAGGTTATCGAAAGCTTTTTCAGCATCCATAAACATCAAAAGTGCTGATTTCTCCGGATGGGCCCTGTAATATTCTAAAATATTGATTAAAGTTCTTAAATTTTCTCTTAGGTGCCTTTTTGGGAGGAATCCAACTTGATCACTATTTATTATCTGGAATAATACTTTTTTTAAATCTTTCAGCCAAAATATTTGCAAAGATTTTGTAGTCTACATTCAATAATGAGATTGGCCTATAGTTGCTGATCAAATCCAGCCTATCACTGTCTTTAGGGATTAATGTTATGAGAGCATTGTTCCAAGATTCTGGAATGGTACCTGTTCCCCCAACATTCTTTATAAGATCTTTATATACTATAGAGATTTGGTCCTCAAAAATCTGGTAGAACTCGGCTGTTAAACCATCAGGACCTGGCGCTTTATTTCTTTTTTGTCTTTTGAAGGTCTCTACCACTTCACACATAGTAAGAAGTTCATTTAGAATTTTCCTTTGCTCTTTTGAGAACTCTCTTATTTTTACCTTCTTATCGAAGTAGGATCTTAATTGATCTTCCTTCTCTTCTCCTTGCTTATACAGGTTATTAAAATAGCCTGCTGCTATCCTTTTTAAATCATTCAATATGTACCTGCTTACTCCTTTATCATCTTTTAAGGTGATTATTGATCTCTTAGCTTCTTCCTTTTTCAGTCTATAGGCTAACTATCTCGACGGTTTATTAGCATTTTCAAAAAAGTATAACATTATATTATATTTTTTTGCAACTTCTTTACTTAACAATAAGTTTATTTTATGTTGACTTAATATCAGTCTTTGCCTATTGCTAACTACACCTTTTAACATAATTTCCTCTTCCTTTTTTACCTGGTTAACCAGGTACTCATATTCTCTATTTTCTCTTTTTCTTACCCATGCAGAGTGACTGATTATCTCTCCCCTTGTATACGCCTTAAAGGCATCCCATACATTACTGATTGAAATATCTGATTGAATATTTCTCTTAAAGAAATCCTTAATATCCTCTTGCATTTTTTCTGCAAAGGCTTGATCTTTTAAAATATACCTGTTCATTATCCACCTTTTATTTTTCCTTGTCTCCTTTATCCTTAACATCACTGGATTATGGTCTGCAAAAGTCGATGGTAATATATCTACGTCAATTACTTCCATCAAAACGGATCTTGAGATCCATGCCATATCTATCCACGACCATGACTTGTGCCTACCTGAGTAATAAGTAAAGCCCTCTTCTTTCAGATGTTTAACTCTCCAAGCATCTAAGAGAGCTAACTCTTCTGCTATCTGGAGAAAATTATTGGGTAAGATCAACCCTTTTCTTTTTTTTAACCCAGTTTGACTTTTTCTATCTAAGTCTCTTTCCATTACAGCATTAAAATCGCCTATGAGACAAATATTGTTACTATTTTCCCCCTACTACCTCTGCCAGTTCTTTAAAGAAAGAGTTTTGATTCGAATTAGGAGCATAAATGTTCACTATTAAATATTCTATCCCTTGTCTTATTATAGATATGGCCACTATTCTCCCATCCTTAGAAGAATGAACAAGTTGAGGGTGTAGGTGATCCTTCGCATAAATTACCAGTCCCCTTTTTTTCTCTTCTTTGTCTGCGGCCACAAATGTCAATCCCAGTTTCTCATAATTTAAGTGTTTTAAATGGTCTTTCTTAACATGGGTTTCCTGTAAGCAAATCAGATCTGCCTTTAATTTAGAAACTTGATGTAAAATACGTCTCCTTTTTTGTGGGCCATTCAGCCCATTAACATTTATAGATAGGATTTTAAATTCTTTAAATCTCGGCTCCATTTTTATTCTTTTGCTCTTTAGGTCTGCTCTTTGATTGATTTCTAGTCAGAATAATTTCAATTATTAATTGATTTCTAGTCAGAATAATTGTAATTACAGTTACAATTTTTCTTCACAGGTGTATCAGAACAGCACACAGATGTAATCCCTGTGTGCGTTCACACAGGATGGCAGATCAACTTGCCGGCAGATGGACTTGGGCCAGGGCTAAGATGTATACATTAGGCGGCCCCTACTTAAAGGCCTGGTGGAAGAGCTCCATTTTGCAGGCCCTGCGGAATTGTAATAAATCCTGCAGGGCCCTGATGTTCTCCGGGAGCTCATTCCACCAGTATGGGGCCACCACTGAAAAAGCCCTGGCCCTTGTAATTGCCAGCCGTGCCTCCTTCGGCCCTGGCAGGACCAGTCGGTTTTGGGATCCAGACCGTAGTGCTCACTGGGGAACATATGGAGAGAGGTGGTCCTTCAGGTAAGGATTAGTTGCTGATGTCTTCAAGTGGCTCATTGTCTTCAGTTGAGATGGTGATGGTAGCGAGCTTTTACTTGGAGCACCCGGATTTCCAGAGGCCATCAATCAAAACCCAACTGGCACCTTGTCACTAAGACCCTGAAGAGCAGCCTTTAGAGCACTTTTAAGCTTTTCTATATTCCTAACGTATTTATTAATTTATTAAATTTTTACTATTAGCTATTAATTTAATGGGAATAAGTAATGGGAGTAAATAAATATATGGCACCACACAATCACTTTGATTAATTCAGTAAATAGATTATTATAAACAGCTTAGCTTCACTGATTTACTGTAAATAATTTTATACCCTTTATATCCTTAACACCACTTAGCAATCTTGCAAAAATTTTAACTTTAATGTAAATTAATTATAGGAGTTCCTAATCACTGGGCTCTCATGGTACCTTCTCATTATTTTAATCTAAATTAATTTTATTTATTAATACTCTGCAGTATACTTCTGCAGATTTTAGATTTTAACCACTAATTATTCAAAAAAGAGTACTTTCTCTTTCCTTTATTGCTTATTGGCCAACCAGAATAAACACCAAACAGATAAAGTGCTAAAAAGTAAAAAAGGCAAGAACCAAAACTAACAAGCCAAACAAACTATTTACAATAATAGCTAGACGGTGAGATTAAGTTAACATGCACTGTCACTTTAAAGACTGCTGCTTCCCCTGTGTCCCATAGTAACTCCGACTTAGACAGGCAGCAGCAAGCAGAGCAGAGTGAGGCTTCTTATTGTGGTATACAGGTCACACGCTCCTGGGACCCAGCACTACTCTCCAGCCACGTAGCCTTTGCGAGCTTTACGTAGAGCCTCCTTGAGTTACGTAATTTGCTTCCACCTCTTCCACATCAATCAACTGCTGACGTTCCTGTCTTCCGGCAGACGTTTTCAACGCCTGCGCTTTCATCTCAACCACACCCCAAATGCTGAGCCTCCTACTCTTGAGCAGCTTCCTACACTGGACTCAAACCCCGGCAGAAGGGATGAGAGAAACAAAACAAAAAACACACATAGAGAAAAGATTAGTGCAGCGACATTTTAGAAACCAGCTGCCCCCCTTATCTAAACACCTCTGTAACTGGCCATTTTATACAGGGGCTTAACTATGCAGTATATGTACTTCAGTGTAGCTACCCCACTGGGCAAGTCCCCATTGGGAAATAATAAAGGGCAGAGGGGAACCAAAAATGAAACAGAGCAGAGAAACAACAGAAGGGAATACTCAGCTTCTTAGCCTTCTGTGCTTCGGTCCATGTAGTGCTTTGGCTCCCCAGGCTCTGTTCCCTCTTTCTCCCGATCAGCATAGACAAAGATGGTACTCCTCTTCGGGCTCTGCTCAGACCATGGAGGCACCCCAGAGAGAATTGCCTTTCCCTCCAAAGTGAACCCACAAGCTCTCTGCTTCTCCCCACTCTTCAGGCAGGAAGAAAGGCAGTGTCTTTACCTAGAAACACCGAAAGGTTTATTCACAGATTTGGAGGAGCTCTCTCCTCCAAGTCTGCAGTGAGGGTGGGCGGAACTGGAACTCAAAACAGAGACCCCATTACCAACCTTTGATGGGGTGCCATTGGTGCCAGTGCCGAGGGTCAGGAGCTTGGGAGTGCTCCTGAATGGCACCTTAACCATGGAGGCCCAGGTAGCAGCCACTGCCAAGGCAGCCTTTTACCATCTATGGCTGATTAGGCAGTTGGTTCCCTTCCTTGAACGCAATGACCCAAAGATGCCAAATTGGCTACCACCAGAGCCAGGGCCTTCTCGGTGGCAGTTCCACACTGGTGGAATGAGCTCCTGGAAGACATCAGGGCCCTGCGGGATCTTTTACAGTTCCGCAAGGCCTGTAAAACAGACCTCTTCCACCAGGCCTTCGATTAGGAGCCACTGCTGATTATTACATCTGAATCATCATGGCCCGCATAAGAACAATCTTGAATGCTGGCTATATGGGACCATCATACAGTACTACCACCTTTATGCATCTGCACTTTGTATTTCTATTGTGATTATGTAATTTTAATGTAATTTATTGCACTGTTAGTGCATCTGTGTTTTATTGGATTTTAACTGCTGTACGCTGCCTTGAGCCTGCTTGCAGGCAAGGCAGGATAAAAATCTAAGTAAATAAATAAATAAAAATGGATTTTAGAGGGTGAGAGGCCATGGACATGGCTGAGAGCTTTGTGGGTCCAGCCGTCTTGGCCCCTTCTCCTCAAATGTCCCTGGGTCCACTTCCCCATGCCTGTTGCCCTGAGTATGTTTGGTTCCCCCATATGTCACAGATGCACCATTTCACTCTTGTGATATCTTGTGGGTGTGATGGTGCAGTTGCTGGGGATGCTGGTGGGGCCACAGTCCAAGACTTCAGGGCTGTTTGCCCAGTCCCCAGTATGTGATGCTGCTGTTGTACCAGCAACCAGCTGCCTCCGCCATGGCAACCCTCTGGATTATACTGTAAATCACCTTGAAACCAAGGACTTTGCCATCACTTGCTTGCAGCCTGGATAGTTAGCCTGTAATTTTTTTTGATCAGCATACCTTGCAGTCCTCCTATTAATATCACTTTTCTGCATTTAATGTCCACATTTATAATATGCATGTAGCCACACAGTGGATTCCATGCTACCCTGGAGTAATTAATATGAAACCTGAAGCATAATTTAGAAAGAAATGAACATGTCCATTGTTTGCTTTGCACAGCTTCATCATACCTAAGCCATTTTCAATCAGTTCTTCTGAAGCTTAATCTCTTTACTCAAATCTTCATCAGGTGACTTTCCAATCACATGATGAAAATAAAATGAAACCTTCATAACCTCCTGATAATTTTATTTTGGATTCAAGCTTATTAAGGATATATGGTTATCATGATAAAGGTCATTTATTTATTTTTATATTCCTAACCTGCCCCATCCTGAAGCCCCAAAAAACTAAAACTGATTTAACTTGACATTGTGCTCTGAACCAATTTTTTGTAATGAGGGAGGGATTAGATCTCTTAGGGAAATAAAAGACCTCTAGAAAATATGACGGTTCCATGGACACAGGAAATGAACAGATTGTTGCTTATGTGTAGAGGTTACATGACATAATTACCCCATAAATCTCAAAGGTTGCAACAAGGAAATTCAGATTTCTGTTAATGAGAAAGCAGATGTCAGGAGGTACCAGTGTATATGGGGTGATTAATATTAATTTTCCTTTTAAATATCATGTCATTGTGGCATTTTTGTTATGATCAAAGAGAAGAAATTAAAATGTATAGAAAAGTTGCTTTAACAAGTAAGCAAATATACATTTTGTATGGAATTCACATTTGAAACTCTGAGAATTAAAATTGGAATAGTCTGGAATTCACACAGACACACGCACAGACACACACACACCAAATCTGATGTCTTCCTGAGCGGTCTGTCATGTTAATAAGCACAACGTAATTTGTTTTACCCTCCTTTAGACACTCCATCTGATATTGGGTTCCGTGGATCTATTTTTGTTTCCTGACACTTAATGGTGGCATATAACATGAATTATATTTACAATTGCTTCCTCTGTACACGTCTACGTATATGCATACATTTCCATGTAATATTTTTCATTAATCTGATGGTAATAAAATCATTAATTCTGTCAATATAAATGCTAAATAGAAATGAGAAATTGGATCTCTGCCTTTGTATCATGTGTCCCCTGATAAGAAATTAGAGCAGAGAAATTGAACCCGACAGATCTCAACTTTTATAGCCTTGCATCAAAGGTACATCACATAGGTCACAGTGAATGGCATGCGGGATACCTTTGAAGGAAAGGCTTCTTTTGTTTGGCCTAGAATTAATCCAAACTGCAGGCTCCCAAAGGGCTCATAGGAATACAGAATACAATAAAAGGCCATGAAGTTGTGGAAAGGGGACAAAATCAAGTTGACAAGCTTGCACTAATTATCTTTGGTATTACAAGATCGCTAATAGAGCTGCAGCTTCACAGTTAATAGAA
This sequence comes from Lepidodactylus listeri, assembly GCA_029233225.1. Classification (NCBI taxonomy): domain Eukaryota; kingdom Metazoa; phylum Chordata; class Lepidosauria; order Squamata; family Gekkonidae; genus Lepidodactylus; species Lepidodactylus listeri. Next base: position 131,854,397 of record JARCFY010000001.1, on the reverse strand, counting down.
GTGATCTCATTAGCAGAGCATTGAACATCTTAATGTTTGTAAGGGGAGCATTTATTGCCTGTAGTTGGGTTACTGGGTGCTTATCTCAAAGGCATAATTACCATCTCGAACAGGTTTGCAAGCTCAATGTGTTGAGGTTGTTTGGGGTTTTGCTTCATCGTAGCTAGGAAGGTCAATTTTACATGAATATTCTACTGTTTATCTATGCATGAAAAGCAACCAGAAAAACTGTAAGGTACAAAATCAACTTATTTGCAAATTCCCTAATCTTCCTATTTTTTTTTAAAAAAAAACCTCAGGTGGTTTAGAGAAAGCCATGGACAATATAATCTGTGTCCCATATTTCAGCATAGTTGTAGCATCACAAAAGAAGAACATACATTTGAATGTTTATTTTTGGATCTGCAATTTCTTTACTGACTTTGAATTTTATGGGTAACAAAATAACTTACGATACAAAAATCACCAAAAGTTCCCTTACCTATCTATGTCTTGCTGCTTCAAAAGAATGGACTGCAAGGTTTGCTGGCTGGGCCACTCAGGCAAATTGAAGGACTGGTTCAGCCAATCACAGTTTGCAGAGCTGCATTTGTGAATAATACCAAATTGTACAGGATGGTGAGATTGGAAAGACCTCTCTAAATTGGATGAGTGGGCAACAGTGTGGCAAATGAAGTTCACTGCGGTTCAGTATGAGATGCTGCACACTGAAACAAAAAGTCCTAGCTTTAAATATAGGTGTCTGAACTCACTGAGATTTTTTAGAGATCTTGGGGCTGTAAAGCCTATCTGTGTGGACACTCCATCCATCACCACTACAGGGAAGTGGAGGTGGAGCTAAGCTCTGTAAATAGCATCAGATAGCTCTCTGCTGGACACTGTTACTCCCCCTTTTAAAGAGCTTTCCCCCCTCTTCCCTGCTGAAGCACCCTGTAGCATTACTGAGGGTGGCTCAGTGAGGAAAGAGAAAGTAAGGAGAATATGTTTTTAAGGGCTGATGGGATCCCAGGCTGATGGGATCCCACAAAAGCACAGGCACAATGGAAGAAGGGGGAAGAATGTGTGGCTTGGCAGCAGTTGCGAGTAGCACAGGCATGGTTGTGTAGGTGCTGTTCTCATGCATTCCTGCTTCACTCTCTGTTCCTGCTGTGGCAAGCAGTGTTCCCTCTAAGCTGAGTTAGTGTGAGCTAGCTCACAGTTTTTTAGCCTCTGGCTCACAGAGTTTTGTCTTAGCTCAGGAAGGTTGGCTCCAGAGCAAATTAATTTATGAAGTAGCCAAATTGCTTGCTCACAGCTTTAATGCCAGGAGCTTACAAAGTAGAATTTTTGCTCACAAGACTCCACAGCTTAGAGGGAGCATTGAAAAGGCTTCATTTGCTGCACTCTGTGAGGATTCAGCCTCTGATTGGCAAATGAGTGATTTTTAAGGTGGCCTTGCCATTCAATTGGTCTGGTTAAACTTGTTAGACTGTAATCAGGTGTCACATTCAAGAGCAATGCGGATTCAGGTAGGAAAGCGGGGGGGGGGGGGTCCACTGTATCCTGAAGCATCAGACAGGTGAGGAGTTACCTCAAACAACCTCTTGTTGCTGACTGTCATGACAACTGGAGAGGTGGTCTCCCTTGAGGCCTGTTAACATCCTTGAATGCCCAATGTCAGCCAGCCAGTGAGGCTGTTGATGCTCATTGGTTCGTATTAGCATACACCGACAGTTTGTAGAAAATGAAAACTGAAGTACAGCAATTGCTTCTGTGCTGAGCTTTGAGACAAGATGAGGGTGCCCAAACATGGAAGGCTAAAGCATGGGAGATGGTACCAAGTCTCACCAAACACTAAGATAACCTTTGCAGAAGATCTGTAAGGTGGACGTTTAGTAGGACTTGTATTGTAGATCACTGTTTTTCTAGTTTATTTTTATCCCACTATTTGTCCTAAGTTTCTGTTTTGGTATTGTTTCTGTTGAGCTTATTGGTTCTGTTTGAATTTCTGGCTAGTGGTTAGTCATGCGTGTTTAGCTGTTATATTATTTGTCCTGGAGAAAATATGGATTTTTTTTCTCCATAGGAAACCATGGGGCAACAGTGGGAGGGCTTCTGGTGTCCTGCCCCCACTGCTGGACCTTCTGAGGGCACCTGGTGTTTTTGGCCACTGTGTGACAGAGTGTTGGACTGGATGGGCCACTGGCCTGATCCAACATTGGCTTCTCTTATGTTCTTATGGAGACAAGTAGGATGGCTGGGAATGCCTTGTTCAGGGACCCATAGAATTGGAGCCCTTGATCCAATTTGCTTGAAACTTGTGGAATATTTAGTGGACAGTAAATCCTAGTGTTTTGGTGTCATTTACGTGAAAAACCACTAATCCATTCCCCTAGAAATTTTCCCTCATAGGAAATGATGGACCTGAAAAAATGTCAGAATTCGGGGGGGGGGGGGGAAGGGGGTGTCTGAATTCCAAAATGGTATTGAAGACCTGAATAATCCATTCCCAAAATCCAAATCCAAAAAAATACAATTTCCCCCCCAGAATGCTCATCCCGACTTCTCACTGTAAATCCTGATTAAGTGCACCTACCAAGCTGCATCCCTATGCAGAACAGGCTAACTCCTTTTTTCCTGGTTATAATTGAACATTAATTTGGATCCCAAATGGTTACATTAAAAATCCCTTTATTTACAGATGTAGAGATGTAGATGCATTATGGGAGTAAAGAAGTAAGAAATCACAGGCAGTTTCCCCACCAGGTAGTTCCAAACCTAAACTGGGTTCCTTAGTGAGAGCAATTTATATTTATTTACTATGTTGTACTATTAAACTTCATGAATTTCTTTTTTAGATAAAATACTCCAAAATTACATATCAGATGTAAAAATAATTTGCCTCAGTGGGTAAAGAAATTGAGATCCTATGAACCATTCTGGATTGAGCATTCAATGCAAACAAACCTTCTGCTCCAGTTTCTTTTTCTGTCTTGTTTAATGATCCTTGTGATGTTGCTTTGGTGTTTGGGAGGCTAAATGAAAATAGCTTGACTTTTAAGGCACCATTAGAAATGGCTGTACATTATAAGTAAACAGTTTCTCTGATTTTCCTATTAACCCCAAAGTGGCTGAATCAACACAAACAAACTCTGGGGGAACTATGAAGCCTATTTGAAAATCAGATACTTTATTGTAACTAGCTTCAGGGCTCATGGGCACATTATGCTAAGTGGACTGAAATACAGAGATGTGCTAATGAACCAACTGTAATTTCCCTTAAGAAATCATTTAAAATAAACACTTCTGCAGGTATCTTATTCTGCTTCATAAAGTATTCTGGCTAGGATTCAGCAAACTCCTTTAGATGCATACGAGGACTTCGAAATGTACAGCAGCACTGTTGACCATTTTTTCCCAAATAACACAACCATATGTGCATTTTGACAACCTCTGAAACCCCTCCAGTTTCACATTCAGAGCAATCCTAAAACATCTATTTTTGCAAACATTTTTCACACAGCAAAACAACTGCCTCAGCCTTTCTGTGATTTTTTGGCACTGCCAAAAAAAGGGCCTTAATTTACTCTTACTCTAGATTGTTCTCATTTGCCTTCAATGATGCAGTCATTTAGCCAGACCTGACTAGTTCTGATTATACTTACTTTTACCAAGTAAAAGTGCAGTATTCAATATGAGATCTCTGACTGTGTAACATCACCCATGTTATTCATTTTGGAGGGAAGAATAAACAGTTGGGGGGGGGGGGATAAATCTGAAGATTAGCCACCAAAGAAATCAAAGGTATAGAATGTAATTAAAAAGTGAATTTGCAATGTATTTATCTTTTACAAAAACCTTCTAACTTAAATCAATAATTGCAGCCAGAAAAAAAATAAAACTGATTATTCAACGCAGTCCTATTCAAAGGCCACTAAAATGAAATCAAGGGAAAAGTTAATGTTCAGAGAAAAGACTCAACGGAGCTAACCTGTAGAGTCTCATGACTTCAGCTGAACATTACGAGGCTAACTAGAGTTAAATACTTTTAAGTCACTGACCCCACTTTTGGGTCAGGAAGGAATTTTTCTCCAGGCCAGTTTGGCCAGGGATTCTGGAGGTTTTTTGTCATCTTCTGGGTGTGGACCAGTGGTCACTGTGGGTGTGGAGGGGAAAGTATTTGTGAATTTCCTACATTGTGCAGGGGCTAGGACTAGACAACCCTGGAAGTTCCTTCCAACTCTATGATTCTATGATTCTAAGTCTTATTGAAGTTGATGGATAAAGTGATATAATTCTATGCTGGGGGTTATTAAGAAGGGAACAGATAACAAATCAGCCAGTATCATAATGCCCCTGTATAAATTGATGGTGCGACCTCATTTGGAGTACTGTGTACAGTTCTGGTCACCACACCTCAAGAAAGATATTATAGCATTGGAAAAAGTGCAGAAAAGGGCAACTAAAATGATAAAAGCGTTGGAACACTTTTCCTATGAAGAAAGGTTGAAGCGCATGGGGCTCTTCAGCTTGGAGAAATGATGACTGAGGGGTGACATGATCGAGGTTTATAAGAGTATGCATGGGATAGAGAAAGAAATACTTTTCTCCCTTTCTCACAATACAAGAACTTGTGGGCACTCCATGAAATTAATGAGCAGTCAGGTTAGAACAGATAAAAGGAAGTACTTCTTCACCCAAAGAGTGATTAACACATGGAATTCACTGACACAGGAGGTGGCGGCAGCTACAAGCATGGACGGCTTCAAGAGGGAATTAGATAAACATATGGAGCAGAAGTCCATCAGTGGCTATTAGCCACAAAGTATAGATAGGAACTCTCAGTCTGGGGCAAGTGATGCTCTGTAATCTTGGTGTTTGGGGAGGGGCAACAGTGGGAGGGCTTCCTGCCCCCACTGCAGGACCTCCTGAGGGCACCTGGTGTTTTTGGCCACTGTGTGACAGAGTGTTGGACTGGATGGGCCATTGGCCTGATCCAACATTGGCTTTTCTTATGTTCTTATGATGGATAGAGTGATATAATTCTGCATGAGATTGCACTGTAGGTGGGTTAAGTCAGAAGTAAGTCCTGTTCTCAGGTAAGGTTACATGGGACTGTACTGCAAATCTCATAAGTATCTACAAGTCGAAGGAACAAGATTTTACCCATGGGTATTTTTATGACATTCTAGAATTGTATTTTAAGATATCTTTCCAATGCCAGACAGTTCAGTGATGCTAATCAAGAGTATAATTGGTATATTTAAGATTAGATCTTCGATACTTTGTAAATAGAAATGAGTTTGTATGTTTGTGTTACATTGTTTAAGAAGAAGAAGAGATTGGATTGATACCCCGCCCTTTACTCAAAGTCTCAGAGCAGCTTACAAACTCCTTTCCCTTCCCTTCCCCACAACAGATACCCTAGGAGCAGTGTTCCCTCTAAGCTGAGTTAGTGTGAGCTAGCTCCCAGTTTTTTCACCTCTGGCTTGCACATTTTTGTCTTTAGCTCAGAAAGGATTGCTCCAGAGCAAACTAATCTATGCAGCAGCCAAATCGCTGGCTCACAGCTTTAATGCCAGTAGCTCACAAAGTAGAATTTTTGCTCACAAGACTCCACAACTTAGAGGGAGCATTGCCTGTGAGATAAGTGGGGCTGAGAGATCTCTTGAGAACTGCTCTTTCAAGAACAGCTCTGGCAGAACTATGGCTTGCCCAAGGTCATCCAGCAGCTGCAAGTGGAGGAGTGGAGAATCGAACCTGGTTCTCCCAGATTAGGGTCCACGTACTTAACCACTTCACCAAACTGGTTCTTTATAGAGTTTGCTTGAAGCAGAGCACTCTTAGTAATGATATGATATTTTACAAATGTACAATTTGAGTAGGAATTCTGGATCTAGCTTCTAGCCCTGAAAGCAATATAAATTCAACAACTTGACAGCCAAAACAGTTATAGGGCAAGCAAAATCTAAACTGTATCTTGATTAATCTCAAGACAGTCAAGACTGTTTCTAGGAGATTTGATACCCCATCATATTCCTAATTTAAGGTGAGACAAAAAATAGACCCATGGCTACTCTTCCTCTCACTGAAGCAGAAAGATACTTCTGCATCCAACCTTACGGTAAACCAAACCCAAATAGTACATTTTTAAGGCGCTGGCTGATCCCCGAAAACTGGAGAGAAAGTAATCTTTCAATTTACACAGGGGTCCTTTCGTAAAAAAAGAGGTGCAGGAGCTCATTAGCATAACTCATTTGCATATACCACACCCCCTGACGTCACCGGAAGTGTCAAAAGGCCACACATCCCTGACGTCATGGGCAGTGTGTCAGAAGGCAAGACGGGAGGGGGAAGGAAGGAAGGAAGGAAGGGGGGAGAGAAGGAGGAAGGGGGGAAGGAAGGAACAGGAAGGTAGGTAGGTAGTTGGGGGGGAGAGAGAGAAGGAAGGAAGGGGGGAGACAGGGAGGAAGGGGGGGAAGGAAGGAACAGGAAGCAATATTCAGTCTCAGAAGCGCAGCAATAACTTTGGGAGACAAAATGACGAGTGCTCCTGACAAACCAGGATAAAAGTTGCCTATGTGTAGGTGGCACATCTCCCTCCCTCTGACACAAGGCGATGTATATCATTGTGGAAAGAGGGAGGTTAAACTAGTCCCAAACCCTGCATTTGTCTGTCTGTTAATCCCCCCCCCCCAATGTAGTTCACTGTTGAGAAGGCTGAAACTGCCGGTCACCAAAAAAGAAAGAAAGAAAGCCCTCCAATTAATGTGCAAAACCATGCGCCGTATGCTCTTACTATACTAGGTGCTAGTGCAAATGGAACTATAACATGCACAAGGCTTAGAATCATATTTAAGCCTATGGTGGATCCAGGGAACTGTGCTGAATCGAGGCGGAAAATCCCATCCACGTTAGAATATGTTGGTTCCTTGGGGCAGTATTGGGGGGGGGGGGAATCTGACTGGTTCATTAGGAGGTTTTCAAGCCATTTGTCTCCATTTAATTTATTTCATTAGCCCTTCCACAGCCAGGCACTCCTTCCCTTCCGGGATAGTCTGTCTCCTCCTCCGCCTGTAGTTACTTTGCAGGCTTCCATGAAGAAACCTGCATGCACAAGGAAAAGCAATATTTCTTTTCTCTGTATGCCAGGCAGGACTTAAGGGAAACGGGAGGGTGTGTGGGGGTGTCTCTGTCTCTCCCCCCCCCCCCACCTTGCAGTGGCTGAAAGCTGGAAGTGTGGGGGGTTTCCTCAGCGAAACCGACTCCCCCACTATATTTCTCTCCCCACCTTTTGGTTGCTTTGTGCTGCCTTACCTCTGTGCATCAAGCCTGTCTCCAGCCTCTCTAACGCCTTTCTCCCTGGCTCAGATTTCCTGTTGCCACGATTCCCCTCCCTTTGGGGGAGAAAAGTGGCAGGAGACACCCCCCCCCCCCACACACACACCACCCTTTGGATCCTGTTCAGCAGTTCTGGGAGGCAAGGTGAGCTAGGATTTGGAGGGCTTTTGCCCAAGGGAGTTTTCCCTTGCCTCCCACTTACAGAGGCACATGCCCAGTGCCTGGCTCGTCTTGTGGGAGGCGGGACGGGCCTTTCTCGGTGGGGCCGGCGGCGGCGAGCCGCGGCCCCGCAGAAGGCGACGGGGGCGGGACGGGCCTTTCTCGGCGGGGCCGGCGGCGGCGAGCCGCGGCCCCGCAGAAGGCGACGGGGCGGGATGGGTCTTTCTTGGCGGGGCCGGCGGCGGCCAGCCGCGGCCCCCGAGACGGCGACTGGGGCCGGGACGGGGCCCACCCGGCCCCGCTCCCCGGCCCCTTCTCTCCCGGAGCAGCGCTCCGGCTCGCTCCGGCCCCAACGGAGCCCTGAATTTACATGACAAAAAATCCTGACAGTATTATGTCTGATAATACTAAAGACCTCAGTTTCATTCTGTAACTCTTTTTTAAAAGTCTGGGATAATACACAATTAATCCATCATAAATGAAATTATGAAATTATTTGCATTCTCAAGTAGATATCCATTGGAAGTTCCTTGATGTAAATCTTGATACAGGCAAGGAAATAACTCATAACAAGATTCATAATGCAAGGTTTTTCTTCTGTCCATCTTACACCCCTGCTCAACTTTCTTTTCCATTTTTCTTCCCTTCCTACTGTTGCTTCCTTTTTTTGCTACAAATGAGGTCTCATCTACCTAGCTCCAGACTATGTTCTTCCTAATTTATAAAAACAATGAAATAAACTACAGCTATTAAAACTTAACATAGTTGTATCCTGATTTCTCACATCTTTTCAGCTCTGATAAAGATAGTTTCATTTTATTGATGCTCTTAGCACTTGTGAACTTTCACTCTATCATGTGTTCTACAGAGTTGATGAGTTTGCCATCCTTAAATTAATTCCACATTCTTTATATCAAATTAGACAGAGGTACAAACATATCACATTAATAATATGTCTGTCCAAGAATAGACACACTTAAACATAGAGAAAGAGCTTGATTTCATGAAGTACTCTTTTAAATTAAGTATGGGGGAATCTAACAGACAATGGAATGAAATTTGAAGGTAGGGAGAAAATAAAGTGCTTTTAAAAGAAATTCATTTGAAAAAAGGACAACATATGTGCAGGACCGCCTCTCCTGCTATGTCCGTCAAAGAGCTCTACACTCATCAGATCAATAGCCGCCGGTGGTTCCTGGCCCAAATGACATCCATTTAGCCTCAACCAGAGCCAGAGCCTTTTTAGCTCTGGCTCCAGCCTGGTGGAATACTTTCCTGACCCAGGTGAGATCAGGCCCCTGTGGGACCTGCTTCAGTTCCACAGGGCCTGTAAAATGGAAATGTTCTGCCCAGCCTTTGGCTGAGGTGATGGTGCCTTGTTATACTGGCCGGCCCTGCTTCACCCCCCTGACCTGGTGTTAGCCAAATTGCTTTAATTTAAGCTTAGCAAATGGTGAAATAATGGGTTCTTGCCAACTATACCAAGGTCCCGCCCCTTCCGGGAGTTCTCAGGAAATAGGCACGGAGGCTGAGTGGTTTCTTTGAATGATGTTTACTGAAAGATGTTGTTCAAGCATACAAGGAATAATAATAAAAACCACATACACACAAGATCTAAGGAAATCAGACAGAAAATAGCACTGTTGCATGAGCAGGAGTATTGTTGAGGGGGAGTATGTTACCTGTCTTGATGATGGGTGATTCACTTCCACGAGAAGATTGAGGGAGGGAGGGATGAGAAAAATAGGGGGAACGAGATCTGAACCTGCAGATACACACTCCAGTCCTGGCTGCGCAAACCAGGGATTAAAGATGGAGTCAAGGTGTTGGGTACAGGAAGCTGGACATGAGAGGTTGGTAAGAAGATAGGGGTCGAAGATGGCTAAGCAATATGTTTCTGTTGTGCAAGATCTTTTATCAGGTGGCATTGGGGCGGGCTGCGCTGACCACATCCCATTGTCACACCCACAAAATTGTCCGTCCCTACTAGTCTTACTATTGGTCAGTGTCATAGTGAGGAGGGGGACAGGAAGGAGTGGACAATATTGCAAATCTAGGTGCTAATCAGGATCTAACACCTGGGCCATCTGGTTGGTCTTCTTGGCGCCAATCTCTGGTCTCATGATGGCTTTGGCCAGGTCACTTGATGGTCAGCGATTAGTTGCTGGGCAACCTAATCTCTTACTGGAACTTTGGGGGCAGGTGTGAAGAGGCCAGCATAAAGGAGAAAAGGAGCCTTTGAAATGGAGTCTTGGTCTCCCTGTTGGTGTGAACATGTGAAGTAGATGTAAGAGCTCTTTGATATGGAATTCTGGTCGCCATGCAAGTGTGAACTCTGAAGGAAGTCTCCCGCTGTGGGCTAGAGCCTCTCATAGCAATAGAGAGTGCCTTTGCCTTAGGCAGAAAGCCAACCCAAAGGTCAAACTTATGATTTTAAAGTTCATAAGAGCATATAACATGCCTTGCTGGCTTACACTGGTACGTCCAGGGACTGTTGGTGGTATTTGCCCACCATCCATTGGTTAATCCTGGGCACATCTATACAGACCCATAGGAGTGCCTATGTTATGGGCCATCTTGGGTTTTGATTATTTATTGTATAACTGATTGAAGGTTTTATTATTTTTATAGTTTTAGCTGTGTTTTAATTGTTGTGAGCAGCCCTGAGCCCTGCGTGCAGGGAATGGAAGGGATAAAAGTCCAATTGATAAATAATTTTTTCAAAATTAGATGTGTTTAGTCCAAAGAAAAGCTTGGGGAAATTTACCATCTGTTTACCTTTTAAAAAAGGTTCTCAGTTAATATAGGATAAGAGGCAATGATCTAAACATTAAGGAAGATACCCTAACTAAAAGATATGAGCTATTGGACAGTTAAATGGTTTGTCTAGGGAGTTTTCTTTGTCTAGGGTTAGCCTAGCATCTACCAACATTGGGATATTTTAACTCAAGGGGGAGGGGACAGATAATCCATTAGATTCTTTCTCATTATATGAATCTCAGTTCAGTGAGTGGGTAAGTGTGATTATGAGTTAAAATCGAACAGTATGAGCCTCTAATCTGCTTCACACAGAGATTATTATACTATGTGTAAACAGTCAGGCAACTTGGCAAATGAACGGAGGGCAAGTTTCAGCCAGGCAAATTCAGGACAACCCAGCATTCATTATGTCAGTGGGAGAGAAATGAGTTTACACCACAGGGTTTTATGTGGCCATGCATAATCATGGGTATTCAGTAACATTTTTTTTTTTAAAAAAAACCCCATTATTAAAAACCATTGGAAAAGTGGTCTCTGGTGCTTTGGGGTCATTAGACCCCTTATTATTCTACACAATTGCTTCAGCTTTCAGAAAGGGTCTAGCAAACAATGAAAATATTTAAATACAAAAAAATGGTATCTGACAAAAGGAACTTTGATTCTCGAAAGCTCATACCCTGAAAATCTTGTTGGTCTCAGTGCTACTGGATCCATATCTAGTTGTTCTACTGCAGACCAACATGGTTACCTTCTGAAAATATATGAAAAATGAATAGCTCTACAAAATAAAATTACCATTATGTTTTTTAAAATAAAAGAGAAAGGTATTTGCCATTGCTTTTTAAAACATCAACAAACACTCGGTTTTGGATTTGCTTGAAGTTTATGCAGGCACCCAATACTTCCTTCATAAAAAGCATAAACAAAATAATTCACTTGAAACAGAACCAGAATATATAAATGGGTAGCACTATTAGATAAGCGACTATGCTGAAATCTTGATTTTTGTTGGAGTTAACCAAAATTTAAATAGCTACGCCATTATAATTTCATGTGAATTAATATACCTTTTATGAAACAGTGGATCGAAGTTTATAAGATTATGCATGGGATAGAGCAGGTAGAGAAAGAAGTCCTTTTCTCCCTTTCTCACAATACAAGAACTCATGGGCACTCAGTGATATTGCTGAGCAGTCGGGTTAGAACAGATAAAAGGAAGTACTTCTTCACCCATAGAGTGATTAACACGTGGAATTCACTGCCACAGGAGGTGGTGGTGGCTACAAACATGGATGGCTTCAAGAGGGAATTAAATAAACATATGGAGCAGAGGTCCATCAGTGGCTATTAGCCACAATGTATAGATAGGAACTCTCCATCTGGGACAAGTGATGCACTGCTGGGGGGGGGGGAACAGTGGGAGGGCTTTTAGTGTCCTGGCCCCACTGGTGGACTTCCTGATGGCACCTGGTATTTTTAGCCACTGTGTGACAGAGTGTTGGACTGGATGGGCCATTGGCCTGATCCAACATTGGCTTCTCTTATGTTCTTATGCTCTTATGACTCTGCACACTTGTATATTTAAAAGCATGCTGCCATTGGCTGCAAATGCAGAAAGAGGAAGTGGTTTTTTACCTCCTAAAAAGAACATATCCATTAGGCTCTGGGTTGCCAAACCCCTGGTGATGCCTGAAGTTCTCCCAGAATTACAACTGATCTCCATACTACAGAGATCAGGTCCCTGGAGAAAAGAAAGCTTCAAGGAGGGAACTCTTTGGCATCATATTTTCACTCAGTTCCTTTCACTCCCCAAATTTCACTCTCCAGACTCCACTCCAATTAAGTGCCACTGAACTCTAAATTTGTTCTTTAGTTTGTTTACGTAAGCAGCTAAATAATGAATTATGAAATTTGTACTATCTCTTTTTTTAAAACTGTGTTTTTCAGGCAACAAAGGCCAGAATTTCAGCCAAATCCTTTCCTAAGTGTTCCATTGTTTTTGAGATGAAACCATATACTTGGTATTTTGTATAGCCCAGGGGTGGGCAAACTGTGGCTCAGGAGCCGCATGCGGCTCTTTCACATATATTATGTGGCTCCCGGCAGGGCGGCTGGGGAAGCTAAATATCATTAGCAAACAAATATCATTGGACAAATTAATATCATTATCAATATCTGCTTTTACCCCTTTTGTTATTATTTTTGGCAGTCTCATTTAACGTTAATAAAAAGCAAATTTGCTTATTTTCCAATAAAAGCAGGTAATATTTGTTCATGTCTTGTGGCTCTCAAACATCTGATATTTATTCTATGTGGCTCTTATGTTAAGCAAGTTTGCCCACCCCTGGTATAGCCTATACATTTTGTATAGTCTATACTATATCAGATGTTATGGAAGTCTCACTAGGAGGGACACAGAGGGCTAAGGTCCCAACGACTTTTTTTTAGAGGTTTCATGTAGTCATCGTGGTTGATAGCTAGAGTTGCTTCCTCCAGGTGGGGGCTGTACTCCGGGGGGGGGGGATCACAACTGATCTCCAGATGACAAAGTTCAGTTTTCCTGGAGAAAATGTCATACACTCTATGGCATCTCCTTCCTCATCTCCCCAAACCCTGCTCTTTCCAGGCTCCAACCCCAGGCTCCAACTCCAGGAACTTTCCAGCCCAGAACTGGCAACTCTACATAACCTCCATGAACATGCCTCTTTCTCTATTAACACAACCTACACTAGTAATCATCACTATGTCCTGTGAAAGCAAGTTTCCAAAGTTTATTATGTGTTCTGCTCCCCTGAGCCCTGCCTTGGTGGGGGAGGGTGGTATAAAATCTAATAAAACAAACAAACAAATGGTATGAACTATTTTCTTTTTTTCCTGACCTGACTGTACTTTCCCTTAACTGCATTGTGCCCTTGATTTCTAGTTACATAGCTAACCTCAAAGCTAACAAAATTTATGCCAGCAAAAGCTTTCAAGAGTCAGAACTCACTTCATCATATGCATGAAGTGTTCATCTATCTATCAGGTGTATTTATACTCAAAGCTGCAGACCACAGCAAGGCAGAAGTGAGGAGGCAATATATACAAAGGCCAGTTTAAAGCCATCACCAGTCAAAGAGAAATCAACACCTTCAGAGTGGGTGAACTACTCCCAGCTTTTGATTAGCCTTTAAGCTGCCAGTGGTCTTCTGGTTAACTTGGCCCCAACAGACTAACACAGTTGCTCCCTGGGATGATGACAATGATGACAATTGAAACCCATGGTTTCTAGTACTATGGGAAAGGAATAAAAGTGTTTATTCATTTATCATACAAAGCAGAAGTTTTATAAACCTCTACCAAGTTCCTCTTTGTTCCCCCCCCCCAACTGACTGTTTATTTCCCAGAGTTTATGCCATAATGCCTGTTTATATTCAATTTCTTTGGTAATAATCCCTAGTAATAATCTCTGGCAAAGCAGGGAGTGGCTAACAGAGACCGAGGGTGGCTGCCATGAATCCATCTGTAATAAAACCCTGAACTAAAAAGACAAGACTTAGGTCACACTTTCCTCATGAATCTATATTAAGGAGATCATATTGATTTGCATTGGCTTGGAAACTATTTTCTTCTCAGTGAACTGCAGAGATTAATGTCCCCATCTGGGCACATGCTGATTGCTTCAAGGTCTCTGATCCAGTTTACAGGGCCATCAATTCATGGAACTAATGAGCAGCTTTAGATTTGCAAAGATTCAGGTGAATGAGAAGTACAAACTGCAGTCTGCACATCTCCTCATAAAAAGGTTCCCCTTTAAATGTGGCAGGCCTACACCGACTGAGGAAGAATGAAAGAATATCAGAATCTGGATCAGAGAACCTAGAATATGGGTTTTCTAGTCCCATAGTTTCTTCAGTCAGGAGGCTAGAGCTGAACAAAGGTCTCTAGTTAAAGCAAGGCTATAATATACTGGGTCCAGACACATTGCAGTGAAATCATCTCATGGTTTATTTACAGATGGAAAATAGGAACTGACTGGCAGGACCAGGCATCTATTTATATGCAAGTACAAACCCCACCCCTGGTCACACCTGATTTCCCTGATAGGATTATTTATAATGCAATTATGCCCATAGGTCCCCTTAAGGATCCTGTGGAGTCCATTGGCCTGATTTACAATCCGTATGGGCTATTGTTTGCCCATGCGAAGCTCTGGTCATTTCCCCGACTGCATGTGTGATCTCCAACCACATGTGCGGTTGCCCTTGGTACATAACAAAGGCCCTTGCTAGAAACAAGATGATCAAAAAAGAGCAGAAAGCCATTATTATTATTGTTATTGTTATTATTATTTCACCCAACCCTGTGAATGGACTCTGGGTGATTTACAGATAAAATATAGTCATTCTGATAAAATTATCACAATCTATTAATAAATTGACCAGATTCAGATGGCAACCAACCCCCTTTTGCTAGTAGCAGTACTCTCTGAACAGCAAGGCAGGGAGGAGGGATGCAGGGGGCATAGGAGGAAAAAGAGGGTGCCAGTACTAACTGTTGCTGCCCTCAACTAAAAGCCTGGCAGAACATCTCTTACAGGCATTGCAGCAGGGCCCCTGCACAAGAGCCCTTGGATGACCAAGGGGTAAAAGGTGTACTGAAGGATAATAGGAAATGGCTGAGAAACTGAATGCATTTTTTGCCCCGTCTTCACTGTGGAAGATGAGAAGTGCTTGCCCACTCCAGAATCGCTGATTTTGGGAGGGATGTTGAAAGATCTGAGTCAGACTGAGGTGATGAGAGAGGTGGTCCTACGACTGATAGACAACTTAAAAACTGATAAGTCACCAGGCCCGTATGGCATACATCCAAGAGTTCTGAAAAAACTCAAATGTGAACTTCTGGATCTCCTGACAAAAATATGTAATCTTTCATTAAAATATGCCTCCATTCCTAAGGACTGGAAGGTAGATGATGTCACTCCCATCTTTAAAAAGGGTTCCAGAGGAGATCCAGGAAATTACAGGCCAGTCAGTCTGACATCAATACCGAGTAAGTTGATGGAAACTGTTATTAAAGAGAGAACTAGTAGGCATATTGATGAACAAAAACTATTGAGGCAGACTCAGCATGGGTTCTGTAAGGGAAGATCTTGTCTCACTAACCTGTTAGTGCTCTTTGAGGGGGTGAACAAACATGTGGGCAAGGGGGACCCAATAGATGTTGTTTACCTTGACTTTCAGAAAGCTTTTGATAAAGTTTGGGTAAGTTAATCGAGAAGGCAGTGGCGGACCAGTTGCAGGGCTTTTTGGATGAAACCTCTGCATTAGATCCATTCCAGTCTGGTTTCCGACCAGGCCATGGGACAGAGACGGTGCTGGTAGCCCTCACAGACGACCTCCAGAAGCATGTGGATCAAGGTGGTATGGCAGTGCTGATGCTGTTGGACCTGTCAGCAGCATTCGACACAGTCGACCATCAGCTACTAGCCCACCGCCTTGCCGATACGGGGATTCAGGTGTTGGCCCTACAATGGCTTTCCTCATTTCTCCAAGATCAGGGACAGAGGGTGGCAGTTGGGGAACAACTCTCCCAAAGACACCTGCTGGTTTGCGGAGTGCCACAGGGAGCAGTTCTTTCCCCAATGTTGTTCAACATCTACATGCGCCCCCTCGCCCAGATTGCCCAGAGGCATGGGTTGGGATGTCATCAGTACGCTGATGATACCCAGCTACCCAGCTCTATCTGTTGTTGGGCAGCCAGTCAGACTCTAGTCCAGGTGATCTGGACCTGGCCATGGCTGGTTGGCTCAGGCAGAGCCATGGCTGGTTGGCTCAGGCAGAGCCGATTGTAATTGAATCCGACAAAGACGGAGGTCCTGTGCCTGAGTCAGCATGGACGAGGGGCAGGGATCCCTCTCCCGGCCTTTGATAGGGTGCCATTGGTACCAGCATTGGAGGTGAGGAGTTTGGGAGTGCTCCTGGACCCCTCGTTAACAATGGAGGCCCAGGTAGCAGCCGCTGCGAGGTCAGCCTTTTATCATCTTCGGCTAATCAAGCAGTTGGTTCCCTTCCTTGAACGCAGCAAACTGGCTATGGTGATCCATGCTTTGGTCACCTCAAGACTGAACTACTGCAACGCTCTCTACAGGGGGCTGCCTTTGTCCCAAATCCGGAAGCTGCAGCTGGTGCAGAATGCGGCGACATGGCTGTTGTTGGGCTTCCCTGTACAGGATCACATCCAGCCTGCCTTAAAAGCACTGCACTGGCTGCCTATAGCATTCCGGATAAGGTTCAAGGTGCTGGTGCTTACCTATAAAGCCCTATATGGCCTGGGACCTATCTACTTGAGGGACCACCTCTCCCCATATGTTCCCCAGCGAGTGCTTCGATGGGGATCCCAGAATCATCTGGTTCGCCCAGGGCCGAGGGAGGCCCGGTTGGTGATTACAAGGGCCAGGGCATTTTCAGTTGCGGCCCCATACTGGTGGAATGAGCTCCCAGATAACATCAGGGCCCTGCGGGACCTATTACAGTTCCACAGGGCCTGCAAGACAGAGCTCTTCCACCAGGCCTTTAAATAGGGGCCGCCTAATGGTTACATCCTGGCCCTGGCCCCAGTGTGAACCTGCCAGCCAGAACGTTTTTCCACCACCTCTTTGGTTAACATCCTAGACGCTACCCTGATAAATAGAAGATATGCCATCCTGTAATTGTTTGGTTTTATGTTTTAAAATGTTTTAATTATACTGTATTTTATCATGTGTTGGTAACTGCCCTGAGCCCGCTGGAAGGTGGGGAGGGCGGGATACAAATTGAATAAATAAATAAATAAATTCCTCATCAAAGCCTCCTAAGTAAGCTCAATAGTCATGGGATAAAAGGACAAGTCCTCTTGTGGATCAAAAATTGGCAATCCCATCCAGAACAGGTTGAATCCTAAATCCTTGACTGAAAAAGAACATCCCATTCAGCCTATAAACAGCAAAACAAATTTAGGTTCTCATACTACTTAGACCAACGTTGCACATTCTGTGCCTGAGTGGGCTCTGGGACCTAACCAGAGTAGCTCACTAGGCTAACTAGAGGCTCCTTGTTTAGGCTCCAGACATTTGAATTTCCCATTCTCTCTGCATTTCCACATTATTAAGTTGCTTTTGGACTGTGCGTAGAAGAACTGTGAGAACATTCTGAGTTCTGTTTATAAAGTATGTTTGAGAGCAGAATTCGAGCAATCCTGTGCTGATGTATGTCCAGTGCTGGTCTGTTGCTTCCACAACATGTTCCTCTCATGAGGAACAAGGCACCCTCTGAGTAGTTTCCTGAGAAGGGTAACATTTATCTCAAGTACTCAATTGTTGCACAATGCTTTCATTCCTAGTGGGGAAAGGAGGAGGAAACAGGAGGAAGCCATCAATAAAGTCTACAGTAGTAGGGCTGCTCAGTTGCTGGTCTCTCTATCATTGCTGCTGCCTCCAGCTCCTGCTTTCTCTCCCTGTTGCTGAGAATCAAAAACAGCCCTCAGACAAGTGGCTGAGATGGAAGAGGCTCATGTCAGCAGTAGGCTTGGAGTTGCCTTGTTGCCTAACAGTAAGCAGAGCAGGTAGGAACAACAGAACAGGCAGTAACTGTAGTATTGCTTTTGTGCTATAACCTAGGGTTGCCAACAAGCCTGGAGACAAAAATGTTGCATCCCTTTGATAGATGCTTATGGTGTGGAAATGGGCAGCTGAAGCTTTTATGAAATTGAAGGTAAATAACATCACCTGGTAGAAAACAGCTCATTAATCTCATTAATCTCATTAAAAGGACAGGACATCTTTTCTTTCCAGGATGTTGTCAATCCTGCTACAATCTCATGTGCAATAAAAACAGCTCAAAGCACATTCCCACCACTGTGAGCCTTTTTTTTTGTCGGTATGCAGACTGCCTATGGGAGACCTAATTATATGTGGGGCTCGCCAACAACCTGGAGAAAAAATGTACTGTCCCTTTATCAGAGGTTTTATGTGTGAAAATGGGAAGCAGAAGTTTTCCATGGCAGGGAGAGAAATAATATCACTTGGTAAGTAACATCCCATTAAGCCTCTGCTAAAGGGGCAAGGCATTTTTTTCTCCTGGTTGTTGGCAGCCCTACACCTACTGGCCATATAATGTAATGGGCTGTAACGTTATGGACAGTTAAGCCTGTATGTGAATAGTTGAAGTGGAAGCAGCAGTGGAGACAGGAAATGAGTTATCTTTATTTGTTTCAATGGAAATTAGAGCTGATGAAACAAATTCAGTTCTCTAAATCCTCCTAAAACCCAAGTGTAGAGTCATAGCAGTCAGTTCAACTACCACTTGTCTGAATGACACAATTAGAACCATGCCTTGAACTTGGCTAAGGTGCACAACTCCCATTCTCACAGAGCAATCATAGGCAGAGTTCAACTCCAACCTAACTGTCCGATCCTTAGAACAATCTCTTAAAAGTAAGCCCTACTGAACTGATCTGAGTAGGATTCTCAGTTGACTAAGATCATCCACAAGTCTATCAAGAGGCTTAGACAGGAATAACCAAATAGAATTACACGGATACAAAGTAAAACATACATGTTTAGCCCTCACTAGATTGTCAAATCCAAATTTTGAAAATATATATTTTGATGCATTTTTCTATATTCTGAAATTTTGTTTTGGTCTTGTAAAAGGGAATTACTATACTGTGAAAGCCATTTTCATTCTGTATGTATTGGTTTTCTGCAAACATTCAGTAATTCAATTAAAACCATCTTTGACTAATATGTAAGAAATAAGAGCAATTTTGGTTCACAACCACTTCACACTTTTAAATCTGAATGTAGTTTACTGAGTACATTTCATACATACATACATGCATACACACGTATATACAGAAAGGAGAGAGAGGGAATACAGATGAGGACTGAAATCAGACACGTAATTGATTTCTAAACAGAATAATAATGGCATTCTATACTTAGCATTGTTTTGTCATTTAAGCAACACAGATTAAAAACTATGAGTGTTATACCCTTCAACCCAAAATGCACAGTATGGGAGCCCTCCCCAGTATTTCAAAAGCCATGCGACATTAACCGCATTGCATTAGTATTTCCCACTCCCACAGGTAGCATTTAATGAAGCAGACCAAGAAGAGTAGCAGAACACACAATGATGTTGCCTCATACTCCCCCCCCCCCCAATATATACCAAAAGAAATATGTGGGAAAGATGTGATAGAGACAACAACACATGTCTTACTTCATTGCTCAAAATACAATGAAATTCACTTGACTTTTGTTTCACCAATACTACCGAAATGTCCTGAAATCTCTGAGGAAGAGATTGTTGATAAACTCCTTTCTGATGAGAACATGGAGACTACTAAGAAAATAGAAAAATGTTGTGCTTAAGTGATAAAATTATGTTCCATTTATGTTTCTAAAGGAAGGGTGGGGACTTGATCTGCATAACTGTCTTATCAGAGTTTTTAAATCTGTGCATTTAATTTTAGATGTCTTACGTGTGATGGTATTTATCTATATACTGGCCGTGGGCTGTTAATAAAGACTGGTTGGCTGACTGACTGACTGACATTGCAAGGAAGCTCTTGTATGACAAAACTGTGTGTGAATATGTTGCTAGAAAAAACAGAAAAAAGTATTTTGTAAAATGTGCTTCATATAGGTATTCTCATAGATGTCTAAAATAAAGTATATTAACTGTGGTCTTTGCTATGTTTTATTTCAACATTCTATGACGCATCATGCATGTATACGTTTCCCTACTTTTCATGCCCTACTTTAAAAAAAGTGGTGATCTGTTGTGGAATAACCCCATTGAAGAAGATAACAACAGTTACCCAGACCTTCTTGCTGGTGGGAAGGGGTTCACTGTATGGCCCATTTTCAAAGGCTCCATCCCAACACTCTGTTCTCTGCCATTTGAGCCTTGAGGTCCTTGCAAGGGCAGCAAGGCCCTTTGGACCTTGTCCGATGTTGTCCTATTGTTGCTGGTTGCATAACAGTTCAAGCTTCAGGGCCCCCAAATTGTAGATCCACACCTGAACAGAGGTAACTCATTTGTATACCATCCTAAAGGCTTTTCTGACAAAACTGAGCTAAGCCAATTGGTATACATAAAAGCAAGCAATTAGAATCAGTTCGCAGGCTCTACAGGACAGGCTGCTTACCTCACACTGGATGACACTAAATGTTTTGTACAGTATCAAAATTGTGTGTGCTTTTAAACTTTCTAAAATGTAGATCAGCCCTTAGCATGGGCGTCAACTACGGGGGGGCTCGAGGGTTCGAGCCCCCCCCCCAAATTTCCCGGGGGGGGCTCAGCCCCCCCCCCCGGCAAAATGGAGCGCCTTGCCGGCCTGCCCTCCTGCCTCCCTGGGGTGGGGGGGGGGAGAGGCGGCGACGGCCGGCTGACTGGCCACCCTCATGCGCTCCATTTTGCTGGGGGAGGCTGAGCCCCCCCCCGGGAAACTTAGGCACGAGGCAGAGCGGGAGCCTGGGGCCCGCAAGGGCGACGCGCCGGCCCCGGCTGCAGGCAGCAGCAGCCAGCAGCAATCCCCGAGGTGAGCGGGGAGAGGGAGGGGGGTGGGGAGCGCAGCAGGCGGGCGGGCACGGCCCGGGGGAGGGAAGCGGTGGCGGCGGCTCCCTGGGGGGGAGAGCGGCGGGGACATGGTCCCATGCGCACGCACAAGAGAGCCACCGCCTCCCCCGCCCCCCCCCCCCGGAATTTAAAAAGTCTACGCCCCTGGCCCTTAGTAATGCTCATTCTGTAGCCCAAGGCTGCATCCTATGCATACTTCTCTGAGAGTTAATCTAATTGATCACCCTGGGTGTGATTTTCCCATACACATAAATATGAACCAGTTTCACTGGAATGAACATCTGAAGCTGCTGTAGTAAATAAGCCCACTGGTCTCTTTAGCTGGTTAGTGCCAAAGCATCTCTCCCAGCCATCTTGCAGAAGATTCTTTTAACACGTGAGGAGATGCAGGAGTTACTAAAGATTCTCTGGATCCAAAGTGTATGCACTACCAGTGGATCCAAGCCCTGAGTGCAACAGAATGTCAGAGATACCCAGACAGCAGTGATATTCCCTCCTCCCATGTGTTTTGTGGGGTTTTTTTAAGTCAGTTTCTCTTTAATCTCTTTTTGATTTACTTGCCTTGTCTCTGCTTTCTTGAAGTATACCCATCAGCAGTCAGGCATTCTCCAAAGGCCAATGTGCATTCCTATTTTATGTTCATTATATCTCT
Organism: Lepidodactylus listeri; assembly: GCA_029233225.1. Classification (NCBI taxonomy): domain Eukaryota; kingdom Metazoa; phylum Chordata; class Lepidosauria; order Squamata; family Gekkonidae; genus Lepidodactylus; species Lepidodactylus listeri. The sequence goes on along the minus strand of JARCFY010000001.1, from coordinate 131,832,902 downwards.
ACTGGGAGGGAAAGTGAGTGCTGTTTGACACTGCCTAGTATAGGGCTGGTGTGTCTGTTCCTTCTGCAGCATATGGCTGAGCCAACTTTTAACTTTAAATGGGAACCAAATGGCTTCAAGGTGCTGGATCTTTAGACAAATATACTTCAGGGGCCTGCCTTCCTCTTGCAGCAGCTGAAGATGCCAGCATTAACACATATAGCAGAACTTGGAATGGCTATCCTGTTTGTTTTGCAGGTGCGTTCAATGATGATAAGTATTAGAGGAGAGGCATGGCACTTTAAAACTTACTCCATGCAGGTGTAGAGTGGAGGAAATGACTTCCCCAGACCTCTTTAAATTTGTGTTTATTAGTAGCATTAAATTAGTAGGTTTTCCTTTTACACAGAGGGATATAGGTTGAGTGTTTTTTCCCAGGGTCCAAAATAGCAGGTAAAGAGTATGCTGGGAAAGATGAATCATTTATGCTGTGATCCTTAAAGCGAATTTGAAAGTCAATTCTATTGAAACCAGAAGGACATATTTCTGAGCAAATATTCTGAGGTCCACAACTCAACTTTTTAAAAGAATGTAAGAACATAAGAGAAGCCAATATTGGATCAGGCCAATTTTGGATCAGGCCAATGGCCCATCCAATCCAACACTCTGTCACACAGTGTTCATAGCCTTTTGAAATATACACTAACAAGAAAATACTCTGGATCTATGGGTGTTCTGGATCTCTTATTAAAGGATCTAAGGAACCAATGGACATTAATGTGTTGACTATATAACAAAGAAAACAGTTTTACCCTGTAGCACAAACATCTCCCTTTTTAGTGGATTGGTCATTGCAGACTGGGAACTAATTCATATATGCTGCTGAAAACTGCTACAGTAGTATGCTTACCAAGCATGCTTCAGTTTGTTTTTCCCATAATTCAGCAATAGGCTTTAGGAGCAGTGAAAAAAATTGACCTACGTAGAAGCCAGCATCTTTTGGTTTCAAGAAGAGACACCTTTTTAGTTCACACATCGATGTTAACTGTTGTTTTGTTTTGTTTTATTTTTGGCACAAGCACAATAATATGAGGGGGTGGTACACTTAGTGGGGGCATTGGAAGGGATCTTGATTCAAGCTGCTGAAAACTTAGAGCTGACCCTGCCACTGATGCTGATCTTGTTGGTCCATTTGACTTGAAGCATATCTATAGTGATAGGTCTATCCCAGTGATATTCATTGGCTGTCTACATATGGCTCCAATTTGCATGGATTCTTATCTGGGAGAACCAGGTTTGATTTCCTACTCCTCCACTTGCAGCTGCTGGATGACCTTGGGCAAGTCATAGTTCTGTCAGAGCTGATCTCTCAAGAACAGTTCTGGAAAGAGCTCTCTCAGCCCCACCAACCTCACAGGGTGTCTGTTGTGGGGAGGGGAAGGGAAAGGAGTTTGTAAGCCACTCTGAGACTCCGAGTGAAGGGTGGAGTATAAATCCAATCTCCTCCTCCTCCTCCTCCTCCTCCTCCTCCTCCTCTTCTTCTTCTCTAAGCACTCTTCTCCAACGTGGGCAACCTGGTGGAGCTTCTGGTTGGTAGTTAGTTCTCACCTTCAAACAGCTGCTACCAAAGGACTGGGAAAGCTGTGAGCCTCCATTAGGTGCAGGTCTCCTGCCAGGGATGAAAGTAAATGTGCCTCTTTGGGATGATGGTAATTGCAAATATGGCCCTCCTTGAGTGACACAGAGAGTATCACTGGTCTATTCTATATAAGTTGCATGGAGCAACAGGTGCTAGTCATCTAAACCATGATAAAAATAATCTATTCATTTTTATTTCTGTGTTTTTAATTTTTGTGTTGTTTTTATTTTGTTAATGGACTCATATTGTTGTGTGCTCACAACTTGTTACATTCTTACACAGCATGAATCAAAGGAAATAAGTCAGACTACCAATATGTTAAATACATTTGGAAGCACACTTACTGTAGTTGTTTGTGCCTAGTGCTATGAAATAGCATTGTTACCTGAAATAACCATGGGATCCAGTTAGTGGTGAGCACTCATTTCACATTTGAAAGCATATTGATCTTGCAATTGTACTAATGATGCCTGTTTCTTGTGAGAGATCACCGTTCTTTTTTGTGTCTTCCTGTTGTACTTTGAGGTATGCAAGGCAGTCATTTGTTGCCATTTTCTGCAGCATTAATGAGACTATCGTGTAATTTAATTCTGTTTGGTCCTTTGACTGAAATGTTGTGATGCTGATTTATTGATCTTTTTCATAATATAATGCTTGCTGTAGTGTGCCTGGGCAGAATAACAAAGACAAGGACATTTTTTTTAATGAAATGCTACTGGATAGAAGGGCAAAGAACTGAGAAAAGAAATTCATGACATTTTTGTAGGGCTCTTAAATAGGGCCATCAGACTTTCCTCCACTGTGAGGTATAATTTGTAAAACTGTAGTTCATTTTCTATATACTTTTAAAGCCAGCATTTAAAATATTTGAGGAAGGCTGTTTCTTTTCAACCTTTACAATCGGAAGAATTCTTTGTGAGTTTCTTACACTGAATATTTGTGTGTGTGTTTCTCAAGGTCTGTAGGTAATAACAGCAACATTTGGTTCATTCGAAAAGGAACCTTCAGATTTATGCAAAATAATCTTTGCTTCTCAAGAACCTCACTGAATTATTTAAAACTCTGCAGTGGAAACTAGCAACAGCTGTGGAGTAAATGTGGCAGCCATTTGCAAAACATGAACTATATAGCATCCAAGTTTTCTGATCTGATGCTGCAAATGCAGTTCTTTCTTTGAGTGGAAGGAATCATATTCCCATTAGTGAAAGCCTGGATTTGAAGAGAATTTTTTGGCTTGGTGTGGAAAGATATACCTATTTGGGTGGTATTTTCATGGCTGCAAAAGGATTTAGGTGGGGTTTTAATGGCCAAGCCTAAGTGAGACCCCAGATTAAGGTATTTTCTACTGCTCTGTTTATTTGTAATTTGAGATTTTCCTTGAACATAAAGTTTTAGCAATCACACTTGGTATGTACATTTATGGTGCAGTTTTACGTTTTTACCTTTAAATTAGCCCATTCTTCCAATTTAAGATTTAATATATATTCAGTGTGGTCACATAAAAGGGTCGAGAGAGCAGATGACAAGAGAGTCTATGCCTGTGCTCACCACTGTTGGAAAGTTTCATCAGTAGTGCTAGGCTTGGCTCTGTTTGATCCTGGCTAGTAACAGCCCTTCTGGGCAATGGACCACTGCAGCATTGTAATTTAAAGGGCCCATTTGACAGCAGCCTGCCATTCGGTGGGAAATAGGGTTGTAAATTGTCATAGCTTTAAATGTTGAGTATATTACAAACCAATGCAAACTTTTCTAGACTATTATGTGTATTTCTACACATTCAAAGGAAGGGAACACCATCATCCCCTAAACTACCACTGCTGAAAGCAGTAACGGAATTTGTGACTTTATTCCCAGCTTGTAAGTAAATAACTTCATTGGATCCACATGGAAAAAGCCATATGGGACTGAAACTGCAGTGAGAAAATTAGCAAGACAAATATTAAAAACTCATAGTTCTAACTATAGCTATTAAACTGGACATGCAGATTTATAATTTGCATGGGAACAGAGAAGATAGCCATTTGTCCGTTGTCACAAAAGAGGAATCATGACCTTGTCTGAGTCCCACACTCTAACATAACACTCATCACATGAGTAAAATACTAAGGCAAATAATTATTGGCACAGGTAAGCCAATTGCAGTAATGTACCAGCTCTTAAGATGTCATTAGCACTTATTTTCTAGGAAGTTCAATTGTTAAAATGTCAGAGAATCTCTGAATAATAAGTAGGTGAGAATTGATTATTCTTTACTAAATTATAGTTAAAGGTGAATTCATGCTTGCTTATTCATCATCAGAATTACTTGATGTGTGAAGCTTTGAGCAAATCCCACTCTAACTAGATTAAACACTAGATCAATATGTTTAAATTACTGAACTTTTGATTACACTTTCAGTAGTTTCTGTAACTATCAGTGTGTTAGCCGAATTGCTTTAATTTACCTTTAGCAATCAGCAAAATACACGGGTTCTTGCCAACTATACCAGGGTCCCACCCCTCCCGGGAGATCTCAAGGAAAGAGGCACGTGAGGCGAGTTCCAAGTTCAATGTTGTTTACTGGATCATGTAATCAAGCATACAAAAATCGTAATCATACACACACTCTTACAGGACTAATAAAATAAAGAGAGAAAATAGCACTGTTGCATGAGCAGGTTTCGTTGGTGGGGAAAGCACGTTACCTTAGATGCGTTGTCCGATGTCGAGATGAGTTGGATTTGGGAAGAAAGGTATAAAAGCTATGGGGCCACGAGGCTTGAACCGGCAAGACCACGTGGTTCTCCTGGATCGCGAGTCCAGAGAGAGAAAAAGGGGTTTAAAGATGGAGGCAAGGGTTGGGGACAGAAAGCTGGACTGAAGGGTCAATAGGTAAGATAGAGGGCGATGGCTCAAGAGGCCGAGTGACTCTGGGTTTGGACTTTTATTGGGGGTCTTGGGGCGGGCTATGCAGACCACAACCCACTAACACACCTACTAGGCGGTCCGTCCCTGTTGGACCTTGCTATAGGTTAAAGGTGAACAAAGGGAGGAGGTCCAGGGGTTTGGTCAGTGTTGCAAAAGTATGACTTCACCAGGAAACAGACACTGAGTCTGGGGTCCGATGACTCACCTGGCCAACCTATTGTCAGTTGATGGTTTTAGCCAAGTATCTGATGGCTGGCACAGTAGGTGCTAGGCAGTCTTGTTAGCATAACTTATTCAGATGTATATTGAGGAATGGGGGTTAACCAGCGGATGTCTGACAGAAGGAGGCCTCATGGCAAGAGGAATTCTTTGTCCTTGTCTTGGGTGAACTGCTTGGGGTGTCAGCCTCCTGGCTTGGGCTGGAGCTGGCTCCTATGTGGAGAAGAAAGCGCAAGTCCCTTCCACTGCTGGCGACACAGAGTTCAAACTTATGGATAAAAATCCATAAGAGCACCCAAGGGTGCCTTGCTGGCCAACATTTCCCCCCCTCGGAGACCTGAAGGCGTCAGGTGAAGGTCTCCGAATATGAGCGATACGATGATGAAAACTGAGACAGACTGCATGATGGTGACCCTGGAAGAAAGAGTTGGCAAGGGACGGACCCAGAAGATGACAAAAATCTATCGCAATAAAAATGCCAAATTGTTGCTGGGGCAGACATAAAAACAAGGCTTTGTGCATTAGACCACCAAGGGAGCCTACGTAGAAATATTTCATTCTTTAATTAGAGAAACATCTTTAACTGAAATATAAAGAGTAATTCTAAAAATTGCTTACTTTAAATTCATTGTGAAAAGCCTTATAGAAGCATTATAAATTTCTTATAGTATCTATACATAAAGCATTTAATACTTATAGCGGAAGTGCACACATTTGTATCAATAAAAATACTCCACAAGGAATGTACAAGGAAATAAAATGGTTACAAACAATTCTTCGTCCATCTCTCCTGAGCGGCAAGGCTTTTCTGCTGGAACAGGGCAACTGGTGCTGTTTGAACAGGAGAGAGGCGCGCTTTACATTGTATCTAATGGAACACCAGGACTCGTATGTCTTCGGCTCTTCGGAAGCCACTCGGGTCTTAATCAATAGCTCATGAAGCTCTCGGCTACGCCCGTCCTTCCTCGGCACGGACACGAGTCAGTTCGGCCGGGAAGGAGGAGACCGGTTTGCATATTGAGGAGTCGCCCCCCCCTTGCTATCTAAAAGCATCATGGGTACTTACTTACATTAGGAAAAAAGGATATTAAAATAAAACATAGTTTAATGATTTTGCAAGCAGAGTGTCTAAAGGCATTCAAGAAATACGGAAAAGGTCAAAACAGGTCAGACATCTGGAAATCATTGTATCATGAAAGACACATCATCTTGGGGTCCTGGCTGGAATAATCACAGGCCAGGTATTCACCCTTCGGGGTTGGCGGAGTCTCCGGGCACGCCTCCCGAACCCTGGGGAGCATTTGTGAGATGTGTGCCTGAGAGAAACAGACGCACACACACACAGGCGGGGCATGCAAAAGCTGGGTTCGGGAGTTGCGTCCGGTCGACTCTGACCTTTTATCTGGAGCCGGGTGGCTCCGCGGGGACGCCATTAGCTGCGTACCCGTTTTAGCTTGGAGGGCTCCCTTCGGGGGGCCCTCCCCTAATACTGTACAAAAATAGAACAATCTTTCCCCCTTAAACCTGATCCCAGTGGTACCGTCCCATATCCAATGAGGAGCGGACTGGGCAGCTAGTCACTAGGCAGAACCCCTCAAAGGTCGCGTGTTTTGGACTTGGCTGTATATGTTACGGCTGGAGGTCGTTGCGTATGCAAATGAGAGGATTGTTTGGGCATTCTGGGATACACAAACATTTCGAGAAAAATAAATTTATTACAAATCAAAAACAATCGAATTGGACACCAGTGTTGGAGCGAGGATACGTTTTAGCTTGCAGGCACTTCGGGGATAGAGCTGGCGAAAATCTCCCTTTAACTTAGAAAGATGTTAAAAAGAGGGGACAGGGGTCTTGGTCCGAGGTTCTGATCTAACCGGGGAGTCCTTCCCAGGCACTCTCCACTGCTTCGTGCAGGGAGAGCTTGCACGCCTGGTGAAAGAGAGCATGGGCCGGATTTAAATTCCGAACCCAACTTCTGCATGTCCTCCAGATCATTTCGGCTTGGAGGGGCCGCATGGCAGAGGGAGACAAAGGACTCGTTTGTCCTACTTCTTCCTCCTGAGCCGTCTCTCGGGCTTCCATGTCCTCCTTGTGCTTGTTGTCCTGCTCACTAATGACTCCCCACGGTTCGTCTGGGCCTCGGCCCTCCCAACACTGGTAAAGAATAGAAAAGCAAGCGCAGAGCAAAAGTGTTTTGGCAAGCAACCGGTTTTGCTTTGCAAACAGAAGACTTGGTTTGCAAACAAAACGGTTTATTTCTTGCCCGTAGAGTGCACAAAAACAAAGAGGCGGAGACAAAAACAAAACTGTGCACACAGTACAAAGTTTGTGGATGAGGCTACATGCTCATAAAAATAAATAAATAAGGGAAAGTACATATGAAGACTAAATAAGTTAATGATGATTGACGTATTATGCAGATTGGGCGTCAGTAAAGGCATGCTGGGAGAAAAGATATCATGAGCAAAATATATTTTAGAAACTCAAGGGTTGAATAAGAAGCTCACCCCGAGATGGCCGAGTGTTTTGGGGTTGAGGATCGCTTGGGCAGATAGTTAGGGAGGAGGTCACTCTAACATAAAGAGATGCAGAAATATGTGGCCGGGGAGGCTCTGGCTGGAGCGGGCTAACCTTGGGGCCTTTCCCCAGGCACCCGTCGCTGCCTCGAGTGGCGATCGGATTGCACGCCTGGTGGAGATGGGGCGAGAGAGGTGGAGGATCGGAGTAACTTCCGACCCCAACTTCTGTGCGCACCACCGGGAGAAGCCGCCTACTCAGCTTGACATTCGTGCTAGCCACAAATGCAACTACGGAGCTTTTGTCGACGGCATCTTTGAATGCGCCCCCGGCTCTTCTGATCTCCCATGAAGAAATGCTTTCGGTCCTCCCACCCCCTATCTCCCTTTTCTTTCTCTCATTGCTCCCTACGGTTCGTTAGGGCTTCGGCCCGCCCAATACTGGTTAAAGAATAGAAACAACAAAAAAAGGAAAATTCTTGGGAACAAGCAGAGGCTTGTGATAATCCTAAGATGTGGCTGGTTATGAACCGTAAAAAGGGTGTACTGACATTGGTGGGAGACTTTTTGCAAAAGTGAAACCAAAAATAAAGAAGTCCGGGGCACGGATTGGAACGGTCAAAAGATATACAACGTAATAGCACACATTTTGAGAGAACTAATTTTAAGATCCACGTGTCTGGGCGTATGCAAAATAGAGCTGCCGCAAAGCACGCTGGTTCTTAATTTCTGAAGGCCGGATTTTTGTTCAATAAGTTGTTATTTTGAAAACTGCCAATGTCACAATTAAAAATACTTTAGGAGGTTTCAAATTGGGAACCCAGGGGTAAAAGTGATTCAATATTTTTATGTCCTATAATCGAAAAAGTCCTTGCCAGGGGAGGGCTTGCACAAAAAGATCGGGGCTTGCCTTAACCTTTTTGAAAGGATTGCATTTCTCCCACTGGTTTTCCAGTAGGACCTGCACATTTGCACTCCCTTTCTTGGCCTGCTCCGTCGCGCTGGCCTCCAAACGTGACCATATTGCCACAATGGATCTCAGTCATCCTGAGAAAGCTCCACTGGCTTCTTGGCGGCTTGACAATATGGTTTTTTTGGTGCCAGCGACGCTACAGAGGAATCAAAAAGGCAGCAAGATTTAGGTCTTCTGAGTATGTGCAGGAGACTGAACCGCTTTCGGCTGCATTTGTAGTCTCGCTGATGTTCCCTTGGGTTCGATAGACTGCTGCTAAAGGCCAATTTTCCTACCTCATGGGTCTCGTCTAAGAGACCCACCCAATAACGGTTAAAGAATAGAAACACAAACATAAACACACATAAGGGTCTGGAAATGGAGGAAGACAGACAAACATAGGGAAAAGGGCAACAGTAAAGGTATGCCAGAGGCTGGAAAGGAGGGGCTAAGGATTCGAAACCTTAGATGCAACGTGCATCAAGGCTTGGAAGTCCGTGGCTTTAGATTGAGCTTCCAATTTGTGGATTTGTCTTCTCACCCAACAAGTCATTGTAAGTAGCGCCACTATCAAAATAATTTGGAAGGCCAAAATGACGACTATGGGGTGGAGCATTAAATTTAAATATCCCGTCGTTGTCGGCGACCAACCAAGAAGAGATTCCCACCAGCTATGCTTGCCAGCCTCTTTTATTTCCACAGCCAGTTCCTTAATCCTGGCACCATTATGGGAAACGTTTAAGGCGGCTTTATCTCCCGCTTTCTTTAGCTGAGCCAGGCGTTCTTGGAGGTCTGGGTGAGAGAGCAATTTCCGTAGGGCTTCCAGTCCTAACCCCAAAGGCACTGGAGCAATAGAGTCATATAATTCTGGGGATAGGGCCATTTCTTGTTGTGTCCAAATGGGGGTTTCAAAATAAAAATCACACCCTCTTATGGAGGTAACATTACAAAAGCATCTGTTTATTCCAGGCAACATTTGTTGGTAGTATAGCGTATTGAGGTGAATGTGTTCGCAGGTAGTTCTGAGACAGACACAAGCTTTGCCTATGTATATAATAGTGGATCCGGTCTCACTGACTGCGTCAAATTGACAGTGAGAGATGGCGTGTTTCTTGGGAACTAGGCATGGGTGATGTTTTTCTAGGGCTTCGTCATCACAGATGAAGCCTAAGTTTTCCTTATGGGTACATCCGTCTAGATTGATCATATGCCAGCTTGATGAGCTTACTTTAGCCCATCGGTCACTGTTCCTGGCATATAATACGGTATCCGAATCAACTTGAATACCCAGCGGAACCACTGGATAGATGTGGAAAATTTCTTTAGCGGTCACTGTGGTTATAATCAATTGCAAGGTCTGGGTTACTGCATCAAAAGAGGCATTTGCCAACGACCACCAGTGCTCGAGCGAGATTTCACTGGCAGTGAGATTTCCTTTAATCAATTCCCTTATTTCTAAAGGTATAACTCCAGCCATAGCTTGTTTGATTATAGTCATGGCAGTGACTACATTAAGAGTTTGTGCTTGAGTGCAAGCAAGAGCCAATGAGATATTGTTTTGTAAAGACTGAATGTCATCAAGGAGATTGGTAAAATCTTTTTCCATGATTTGTTCCCAAGTAATCAGCACTGGATTGGTGGAGCGTTCCACGTGGGCAAGGGAATCCAATGATTGCGTGAGAGGGAGGCTCATTTGAGAGATGTCGAATGAAACCTTGGAGGCTTTATTCGCTATCACTTCTATGTTTGCAGCATCTATGGCTGCCATGCCCGCTCCTACGGGTGCGACCCAATCAGAAAGATCGCGTTTAGTCCTTCTAGAGAGCTCTCCTTTACGCCACATTAAGATCCAATTGTCCCAACCTTGCTGGGTCGTGTGTAAGTAAGAGTCACAGAGGGCATGGCTGAAAGAGGTGCCGAGCCCATTTAAGCTGACATTGACTCTTTTGACTGAAATTTGTGGTTGCATCAAGACTGTTTCTTGATGATTAAATTTTAAAGTGTGTGCCCCCACTACTGGGTAGTCCAATGAGGCCAGTGCATCTACATTTTGGATAAGTGGGTCCAAATTTAGTGTGTGATTTGTATCACCAATTATTAAAGTATAATTCCCTTCCTGATGAGTGAGCTGTAGAATTGTTGTTCCGATAGCTGTAAGGTTTACAGTATCGGTGGCATTGTAGCAGACAGACGTGTTTAAAAGTAGGGTCCAGTCTGGGGGACCTTGCTGCTTTAACGCAGAGCAGTTAAAATGCCAATTGAGCTTGCCCCATGCCAATGGCTCTAGGTCTATGTCTTCGCCAAATGGGTCCGTGAGCGTTATTGGGACCTCTGTGTCGTTATGGAAGTGTCGGGAGCCAATGGAAATGATTACTTTTAAAGGATCGCCAATGTCCCATACGGCAGCTGATATTACAGCTATGTCTGTGTATAGGGAGATGGGGGTTGGAGCAGTATATTCAATGGTGGAGGTGTTGGTTTTGGCTTGTGACTGTTTACACAGGACCACTTCCATTTCATCCATAGAATATTTCCCGGAGGTGCATAGAGTCACCTTTTCTCCGGTGCGACTGTGGATGCAATGTGTGAGCTGCTGTGGTGGACATCGATCTATAGGTGTAAGTGTGACTGCTCTGTCATGCCGTCCTGTTACACAGGTAAAAATTCTAAAAGGCATGTTTATCCCCACGCATCTCCATTTGGTCAAGACTACCGTATGGTTGGCTATTTGTGTTGCTGAGGTATAACGAAACAAGGACAATCCAAATAAGAATACAAGTTTTAATGATCTTACCAATTTGTCTGCTGCTGGGGTGGAAGATCCTGGATGCATTCTGTAATATAATGTTTGAGGGGTGTGTGAGTGAAATTCCTGAACTTCCATACTGTGGTCGACATACCCAAGCAGTCACAGTATGGTTCCCTTTACCTAAGGCTGGGGGTGAGTGTAGTGGTTCCCATGCGTAAGCCCGGTGCGATTTTTACTGCACGCTCCCGCGGCTTCTCTTAAAAGGGAACACTGTTTATACACCATGGTCTCCCCCCCTTGCTTCCGAAAAGGCAACTAAAGCCGTGAGGAAGCATTTAAAAGGCAAGGCAGGTCTCTCCAAGGGAGAAAAGAGGCACAAGATCAAAAACATCTGTGGGCAAGTGAGGTCCGAAGGTAACAGCGGCAACAGGCTGCGAAGTTCCCCCGGGATCCGGAGTGAGGTTAGGAGGTTGTGGAACTGGATTCCCCTTCCACAGCTTGAGCTGAGAGGAATGGAAGAACTTGTACCACGTCTGACCATGCTTCCTGGGAATGGCAAGCTTGTAGACCGCAGGGCTTACGCGATCCACAATGGGGACCGGGCCAGCCCATTTGGCCATGAGAGCATGCTGATGCCTGCTAAATTTCCGGTATAGAACCTGCTGTCCGGGTTCCCAAAGCTGAGGATTGCGCACCCAGCCGAGCTTTTTATCCACTGCCAGTTGGCTTTGCCCTAATTCGTTAGCCACTTGGAGGTGAATGACCAGTAAGTCTCGGATAAGAGTCTTAACCCAGATATCGTGTGCCACTTGCGTTTCCAGATCGCCTGGCATGTCATGTTGGAGCCAAAAGGCTTCAGGCATGCGCATCTTTCTCCCGGTCATGACCATATGAGGGGAGTAACCATGTCTGGCTGTAGTCCCTCGTATTGCCATGAGAACTATGGGCAGTTTTTCGTCCCAGGTGCGACCTGTGGAAGTGACTATCTTGGCCAGAGCTTCCTTGAGGGTGCGGTTTGTGCGTTCAATTGCCCCTGAAGATTGAGGGTGAGCGGCAACGTGGAACCGCTGCTTAATGCCGAGAGCTTTACAGAGCTCCTGGGTGACCTCACCTAAAAAGTGGGGTCCGCGGTCGGAATCGATGACCTTAGGGATACCCCAACGGGAAAAAAGGTTATTAAAAAGCAGTTGGGCCGTAGTGGAGGCCGTGTTATTGTGGCAGGGGAATGCTTCGACCCATTTCGAGAATGGATCAATCACAGTCAAACAATATTTGTTCCCTCTGCGAGTCTTAGGCAGAGGTCCGATAAAATCAATTTGAACCCGAGCCCAGGGTCCTTCTACCCTCTGGTGCTGGATGGGGGCTTTGGGACCTGAAGAGTCCGCGTTAACCATGGCACATGATAGGCAATTATCCACCCACTGTGCCACGTCTTTGCGGATGTTTGGCCACCAGCCCGCGTCCCTGACCCGTTCCAGAGTCGGTTCTTTACCCCGGTGTCCTTGCTCATGGATAAATTGAATTAAATCGGCCCGGACTTCGACAGGGACAACCCAGTGTCGGGTCCCTGTGTTGTCAAAAGCCCATATAACTCCCTCTTCTTCCTTGATGGTGTATCTCCCAGTGGGATCTTTGCCCTTGGAGAGGAGATCCTGAACATCGGCATCATTTGCTTGGAGTTCCCCGAGATCTATAAATACAGGGGGAATGGCAGGACGGTCGTGGAAGGTGTTTGCCTTGCTTCTAGTCACTACTGGGTTTACCGGGCAAGCGGGTTGATCTGAGGATGAGTTAAAACGTGCCGCTTCCTTGGCTAAGAGATCTGCCTGATCATTCCAATAAGCTACTTCGGTGTCTGCCTTTTGGTGGCCTTTGACATGGGAAATTTGTGTCTCGGCCGAGCGTTTATGGAGGAGCCGCACGACGTCTCTCCACAATATTAAATGAGCTACTGGCTTTCCTTCCGCATTGACCCATTGCTGTCTTTCCCAGTGTGGGAGCCAGACGGTGGCGGCCTTGGCCGTCCAGTCCGAGTCCGTGAAGATGGCTACGGGGCAGTCTGAAGGTTCAAACTCAAGAACAGCCTTAAGGGCAGCGACCTCTGCGGCTTGACTAGAGTGGGGACAGACAGCCGCTTGCAGGGTGTAATTGTCGTGGACCCGGACTGCGCCATATCCTGTATGTGGGGTGCCAGCTATATGGAAGGACGAGCCATCACAGAACCAGCAATTAAACCCTTGTTGCTTGGCTTCTTCTAATGGCACTCCCCATATAGCGGGCCAAGGCAGATGTTCCACATCTGGAAGGGGGCATTCATGCTCGTCCCCAGTGATGAGCAGACCGTACGGGGCAGGTTGCTCCTTTTGTTCTTTCTTATATTCAATCCCCTTATTGACCAGGGCAAGCGTCCACTGGGCAATGCGGGCATTGGATACCTGACCGTCCTGGATCTTCCCTGAGAGGATATACTTAAGGGGAGTGTGTGTTGTTTGCACAATGACTTTGGCTCCCCCGATTATAAACTCCCAATGCGTAAGGCTCCAGACTAGGGCTAGACATATCTTTTCACACGGGGTGAACTTTATTTCGACGGAAGAAAGATTCCTGGAGGCATAGGCTACAATTCTGGGGGCCCCGGCATGATGCTGGATGAGCGTGGCCCCGATACTTTTCTCCGTGTGGGCTAACTGAATGTAAAAGGGCTTTGTTGGATCCGGGTGAGCTAAGGCAGGAGCTGAGGCAAGCGCTTGCTTCAGACTGGCAAATGCATATTGTTGGTCAGGTCCCCAGACCCATGGAGCGTCCCTCTTGAGGAGAGCATAAAGTGGCCGGGCTTTGTCAGCGAACCCTTCCATGAAATCCCTGGAAAAATTGAAGGTTCCTAGGAGAGCACGGAGGGAAGGCACATCTGTTGGGGCGGGGAGCTTGGCGATTACGGCCATTCTCTGTGAGTCGGGCGTCCTGCCGTCGGGTCCTAGTGCTAGGCCGAGGTATTTTACGTTGGTTTGAACCAGCTGTGCTTTGTCCCTACTGGCCTTGAAGCCATCAGCTTTTAGAAGGTGGAGGACTTCTCTAGTGACTTCCATGGTTTCTTCCTCAGTGGGGGCGTGGACCAAGATGTCGTCCACATACGACAACACGTGTTCCTTGGAGGAGGGGCCGAGACGATCCCACATACGGACCACATGTGCGTGGCAAATGCTGGGACTAGAATGGAAGCCTTGTGGTGTTCTTTTGAATGCATATTGCTGGCCGCGAAAAGTGAACGCGAATTTATACCAGCAAGACTCGTGTAGCTTGATCGAGTGGAACGCGTTAGCCAGATCAATCACACTATAGTATCGAGATCCGGCGGCAATGGCTGCAAGGATCTCGTGGTATTTGGCTACTACAGGCGCTACTGGTGGGGTTACAGCATTCAGAGCTCGGAAGTCCACAGTCATTCTCCAGGTTACACCGTCAGCCTTTAGGACGGGCCACAGAGGGGCATTGCATATAGACTGCATGGGGAGGATTACGTCCCATTGTAAAAGGCCTTCTATGGTTTTGGCTATTCCATTTTCAGCTTCTGCAGGGTATTTATATTGTTTCTGAGGTGGAGGATCTCGGCCTTCTATGAGAACACAGGCATCTCTCACTGTCCCACATTCTGCCTTGTCTTTGATCCAGACCTCAGGAAAATCTCGGATCCAGGGATCACTAGGCTCAATTGGGGCCAGAGGGAGAGGAGCTTTGAGGGCAGCGCATCTATGGATTGCATTGATTTCGCGAGGGCCCTCTGGAATTTGCCAGAGGAAGCCGTTTGCCAGATCAATAGTCAAGCCATGTTCTTGGAAAAAGGGGACCCCTAGGATGCCAGCATCCTCACCTTGATTGTCGCAGGCAGACACGAGGGTAGAAAGAGTTCCTACAGTTAAAGGAACGTCTTTCCAGACCGTGGCTCTGTGTGCGCCTCCAGCAAAACCGGCGAGCATAATGGCCTCCTGAGTGGGTTGACCGTGGGCAGCTAGATATGGACTTAATACATTAAGAGCGGCTCCGGTGTCGATGAGAAGAGTAGCAGGTTTACTGTTCCCTGGAGTCCCGACCCCTGCTTTCACGGTCGGTCTCCCCCAGGTATCGGGCTTCAAGGGAGCCACAACGCCATTGGGGAGAGCTTGGGACTCCGGGCAGCCCTAGCTGTGCTTTGTGAGTTCCGACAGTTCCTTACTAAGCACTGGGTAGATGGGCTGACCTGGTGCCTGCGCCTTCTCCTCACTCTCCGCCAAGGCACGAAGCAGAACACTATTAGGCTGCTTGTGGAATCTTTCCATCTCGTATCCCCTTTCCCTAAGCTGCATCCATACCTGCCTCCTCAAGGTATCGGACGTTTCCGGAGGCTGATAGCTGGGGTTCGGTTCAGGTGCCGACGGCTGATACGCCTGTGGCTGGTTTGCTTGGCCTTGTGGCTGCCCGTATTGGCCTTGAGGGGGGCCCTGATAGTTTTGAGGAGGTGGTGCGGAAGGCTGGAGGTGTGCTTGGGCAGGATTGCTGCGGTAGTCTCGATACTCCCTTTTTCCTCTGAAATTTCCTCCTCCTCTCTGATAATTGTTCTGCCAAGGTTTGCCTCTCTCATACCGGTCCTGTCTAGGGTATCGGTCATTTTTGGGCTCATACTTTCCAGACGGTTGGAACTGCGAATGGGGCCCATGGTTGGCGTAAGTTATCGCCTGTATGGGTTCGTCATCCTCCCTATCCTTTAATTTCTTGCCTTTATGGGGTTTTAGAGCTCCAGCACCTCGGAGAAGAGAGGCTATTCTTTTAATCTTCTTCTCCAGATCTGTCCAAGTAGTTGATGCACCATCTGCTATGTTTAAAGACAGTTGGGCTTGGGTTTGGAGGCCACTTACAAGTGCTTCCTTGAAATCGTCCTCCTCATAGTCAGGCGCACCAGTGGTAGGTTTTATAGCAACTTGGTCTGCTAGGACAGCTAATAGTTGTTTCCTAGCCATATATGTCTCTGGATCTTCATTGGGGCTCTGTCTTTCCAACACATAGAGAGCAAGTAGAGTAGTGTTGGGATTTAGATATTTAAGGACGTCCTGCATCCACTTCGTCTTTGAAGCTGCAGTTAAGTTGCCACTCGCAATGGCTGCATTGAGAGTTGGAAGCTGGGGGGCTGCTACGCACTGACGGGCCACCAATGTGAGGTCTTCTCCGCTAGCGGAGTTGTAAATCATATCTACATTAGCCATCCATTGTACGGAATTTTCCCTAGTAAGAGGGCCCAATTGTTCAGCTACTGCTTTAACCTCATCGGGTTTCCAGAGCCTGGTCTCGGTCACAACCTGGGTGGATGTATCATCGCCTTCTGTGATCACCGTATGTTTCGTGCTAATGGGGTGCATAGGGGCGCTGGGTTCAATAGCCGAGATTTCTGAGAGGTTTATCATACTTCCGGGGTGTACAGTGGAGATTACTGCATTCTGTATTCCCACTTGCTTCTTTAGGGTGGCAATTTCCCTTTGGCAAGCCTCGTGATTAGCTTGCTGTATTTTAATTTGGTTCTGTTCCACTAGGAATTTTGCCGCAGCCTTAGAAGTGTTTATCTCTTCCCTCGCTTGAGTTAGTGCGCTCTCTGTCAGTTCTACTTTACGGTTTAGGCCCTCTATCTTTTTATTAGCATCTTGGACAGCAATAGTAAGACTCTGGTTTGCCAGAATTACATTTAGTTTCTCGGTCCTCAGCCTATGCTCCTCGTCCTCGTGGGCTATTTTCAGCTGGTTAATTTCTTGTTCTAGCTCATCTTGCTTATTGGCCATAAGTTCCTCATAATTTGTACGCTGGAACGTGAGATCCTGTTCATGTTTACTTTTAATACCACTCAGTTCCTCTTTAGCTTCTAAATATTTGGATTCCAATTTCTCAAACCGGTCTATTTCTCTAGTCAGGTCAGACTCACGTTGCCGGACTAATTCTTCTTGTTTCTCTACGTCTTCCTGAAGGCGTTTGATTACAGCAGCGGCGTCCCGCACAGCTGTATACAAAGCCCAACTGGCGGCTTGATCCTTAGCCGCGGAGCCTGGTTTTTGCTCCTTGCAATAGTCTTGGAAAGCGTTTTGTACCAAATTCAAGGGATCGGGGCCTTTGAAAGATCCTTCCTTCCAAGGCGTCGCACCTTTCTTGATCAACCATTTCTCAAGTTTGGGCTCGTCACTCTTAGAGCGAAACATCTTTCAAGGAGTTCTCCTGCTTTCACTTACAACAGGGGCAAAGACTGGGAAGTTGTCTCTTCCGCTTCTCTTAGATTGTAAAGCTGCTTTTGTTAGCACAAGGAGGCTAACGTTACTATTAATTAGCACACTTTCTATGCAGTTTTTAGGGCCGGGGGACTCTCACCCCGCGACACTCAGGGATTACTTTTTAACCCAAAAACCTGGCGTTTGAAGCTGAGGAATATCCGTTCCTTCAGACTCCGGGTGCCTCCAACCCAAAGAGACTCCTTTGTCTCCGAGGTTCCTCTACCTCTTAACTTTGGGGTTTCGAGAACGGGGTGGCCAAGCCTCGCTTCTCTGACGGGATTACCTCCTAACCCATATTATAAGGTTTCTAGGCTTCTCCTAGCCTTTCTGGATTACCTTTAACCACAGACCTGAGCTATGGCGGACTCAGTCTATAGTGAGCTATGGCGGACTCACTGAGCTATGGCGGGCTCAACACAACAACGAGCTATGGCGGACTCGGAAAATAGTGAGCTATGGCGGACTCACTGAGCTATGGCGGGCTCAACACAACAACGAGCTATGGCGGACTCGGAAAATAGTGAGCTATGGCGGACTCACTGAGCTATGGCGGGCTCAACACAACTACGAGCTATGGCGGACTCGGAAAATAGTGAGCTATGGCGGACTCACTGAGCACTGGACTATCTCTAGCCAGTAGGGTTTCCAGACAATATGCCTCTCAGGGTAACCCCGAACCTAAATTACTTATTTCCACTTCGCTGAGCGAAGTAGGGCAAGGGAAGAACAAAGATGTGTTCAAGGGAAAAGTTCTTTTTCGGACTCAGCGTGTGTATGTAGTGTATGTAGTGTTGGTGCAACTGGCCTAGCGCCCTACTCTGGTCTTCTTTGGGGTCCCTTCCCACAAAATAGACGCACGGACGGTCACACAGTTTGACCTGGGGTTCAAAGAGAGAGAGAAAGAGGGGGAAGCCACCCACGATAGGTTGCTCACTAGAGCCAGGCACGCAGACAGAAACCAATCATACAGCCTCTCCAAGAGCTCCGGAAGTGGTTTTTCCCTTACGTCTGTGGGTTAAAGACACGCCTGTCGACTATGGCGCGAAGTTTAACCCTCAGGGCAAATCCCGGACGAGCCCCCAATTCTGTTAGCCGAATTGCTTTAATTTACCTTTAGCAATCAGCAAAATACACGGGTTCTTGCCAACTATACCAGGGTCCCACCCCTCCCGGGAGATCTCAAGGAAAGAGGCACGTGAGGCGAGTTCCAAGTTCAATGTTGTTTACTGGATCATGTAATCAAGCATACAAAAATCGTAATCATACACACACTCTTACAGGACTAATAAAATAAAGAGAGAAAATAGCACTGTTGCATGAGCAGGTTTCGTTGGTGGGGAAAGCACGTTACCTTAGATGCGTTGTCCGATGTCGAGATGAGTTGGATTTGGGAAGAAAGGTATAAAAGCTATGGGGCCACGAGGCTTGAACCGGCAAGACCACGTGGTTCTCCTGGATCGCGAGTCCAGAGAGAGAAAAAGGGGTTTAAAGATGGAGGCAAGGGTTGGGGACAGAAAGCTGGACTGAAGGGTCAATAGGTAAGATAGAGGGCGATGGCTCAAGAGGCCGAGTGACTCTGGGTTTGGACTTTTATTGGGGGTCTTGGGGCGGGCTATGCAGACCACAACCCACTAACACACCTACTAGGCGGTCCGTCCCTGTTGGACCTTGCTATAGGTTAAAGGTGAACAAAGGGAGGAGGTCCAGGGGTTTGGTCAGTGTTGCAAAAGTATGACTTCACCAGGAAACAGACACTGAGTCTGGGGTCCGATGACTCACCTGGCCAACCTATTGTCAGTTGATGGTTTTAGCCAAGTATCTGATGGCTGGCACAGTAGGTGCTAGGCAGTCTTGTTAGCATAACTTATTCAGATGTATATTGAGGAATGGGGGTTAACCAGCGGATGTCTGACAGAAGGAGGCCTCATGGCAAGAGGAATTCTTTGTCCTTGTCTTGGGTGAACTGCTTGGGGTGTCAGCCTCCTGGCTTGGGCTGGAGCTGGCTCCTATGTGGAGAAGAAAGCGCAAGTCCCTTCCACTGCTGGCGACACAGAGTTCAAACTTATGGATAAAAATCCATAAGAGCACCCAAGGGTGCCTTGCTGGCCAACAAGTGAGCACTGGGCATTTCAGTTATAAATAACAGAATAGAAAGTGATCAAATTAAGAGGAGTTTGGTGAGATACAGATGTACCCATAACAATGATTTGAAATTTGGTCATTGCAGTGGGGAAAAAAATTAACTATCATCTTATTGTCACAATGACAATGCTTTTATTCACCAGTATATAACTTTTCTCCTTTTGCTGCAGCACATTGAAAATAATTGTTTCCATGAATAATATTTTTTGTGTAACTGTTCCATTTTTCACAAGCGCATCAACTTGCAATTACCCAGTGTTCCTACAATTCTATTAGTTAATGGGAGTGGATGTTAAATGTTTACATGACAGATGAATATAATTAACTTAATAATACAATTATTGTCCAAATGTAAATGGAAATGCTACATCAATCAAGGCTAACGAAAGTGGCCATAAATAGGAATGGAATGGTGTCTGAGGAGAGGACCGAACATTACACCAGCATGTGCTTCCTAACAGACCATGTCCAACTAGTCTTGCCCTATTGGCTTGTGGTCCAAATGACAGCCTCTGCTGAATTACATGCTTCCTTATAATATTTTCTTTCCAAAACCAGACAACCTAATGAATAAAGCAAGGGTAACCACTATGTTTCCTCTGAGGACCAAAAGAAAACACATAATTAAATATTCAGAAATAGCTTGTACAGTCCTTTGCAATTAATAGGTGTCACCTTGCCCTACGTATGAGAGTCTGTTATGCCAGCCAGTCACTCCCTTCCCAGTTCCTCACAGGCTCCTCCCATATATTCCTTAAGGTTCATCCCTTGAACCCTCAGACTTCTGTGCCTACCCCAGTCCCCCAGTCCTCAATGAGTTGCTTTTTTAGTCCTACAGCCCCTGACAGGGTCCCCTCAATGATGCTGTCTTGACCCTTGAAGTCTTCTGCTTCTATTCCAGGTTCTTGCTTCACAACCTCAGTCATAGGAGGAGTTTCCTTAACTAACCCCAAGTCCTTACTGCTAGCTCTGGGACTTGCCTCTTTGCTCTGTCCCAATGGCTCCTCTGACTTCCTCCTGTTTGTCATTTTGATACTCAGCCCTGTCTTATGCCTTTCCTCCCTGTTTACGATGCTGACTGCTCTGGTTGCAAGCACACTTGCTCCTCTCACTGCTGCTGCCTCCACCCATGCTGTTCCTGTGCTCTCTGTTTCTGCCACTCCCTTCCAGATTGCTCCTGAGCTCTATCTCCTCACTTCCACCTTCTGCAGAATCCCACCCTCTTCTTCATGGCTCCCCCCCATCAATACTATCGGTCTTCTTTACAAGCCCTGACCACCTACACAAACCTTGCTCTCCCACCTGTGTAATCACTGACCTTGAGCCAGACATCCTGGAGTGCGAGGTCAAATGGGCCTTAGAAAGCATTACTAACAACAAAGCTAGCAGAGGTGATGGTATCCCAGCTGAATTATTCAAAGCCTTAAAAGATGATGCTGTTAAAATGCTGCGCTCAATTTGCCAGCAAATTTAGAAAACACAACAGTGGCCACAGGATTGGAAAAGGTCAGTTTAGATTCCAGTCCCAAAGAAGGGCAGTGCCAAGGAATGTTCAAACTATTGCACAGTTGCACTCATTTCACACGCTAGCAAGGTCATGCTCAGGATCCTACAAGCTAGGCATGGATAGAGAACTACCAGAAGTACAAACTGGGTTTTGAAGAGGTAGAGAAACTAGAGATCAAATTGCCAACATTCACTGGATTATGGAGAAAGCAAGGGAGTACCAGAAAAACATCTACTTCTGCTTCATTGACTATGCTAAAGCCTTTGATTGTATGGATCACAACAAACTGTGGCAAGTCCTTAACAAGATGGGAGTACCAGACCATCTTACACATCTCTTGATAAACCTGTATGAGGGTCAAGAAGTGACAGAACCGGATATGGAACAACTGATAGGAAAAGGAGTACAACAAGGATGTATATGGAAGCAGTGACAGACTTCATGTTCCTGGGATCCAAGATCACTGCAGACGGTGACTGCAGCCCTGATATTAAAAGACACCTGCTCCTTGGGAGGGAGGCGATGGCAAACCTAGACAGTATAATAAAAAGTAGAGACATCACCCTGCCATCAAAAGCCCATATGGTCAAAGCAATGGTATTCCCAGTAGTAATGTATGCTGCGAGAGTTGGACTATAAGGAAGGCCAAGCGCCGAAGAATAGATGCATTTGAATTATGGTGCTGGAGAAGACTCTTGAGAGTCCCTTGGACTGCAAGAAAATCAAATCAGTTAATCCTAAAAGAAATCAACCCTGACTGTTTCCTGGAAAGCCAGATACTGAAGCTAAAGCTCAAATGCTTTGGCCACCAAATGAGAAGGGAGCACTCACTGGAGAAGACCCTGATGCTGGGAAAGACTGAAGGTAAGAGAAGAAGGGGATGGCAAAGGAGTGCATTTTCCATACATCTGACACACTGGCTTACTTAGCTGAAGGCCAAGAATAGGAAAGGAGACCAAACAGACTACTCAAAGGGATCCCCTTTGTACACTCCAAGCTGGGCACTGCGGAACCCAGAACAAAATGTATCATACTTGATGAGTCTGACTCATTCAACATGCTGTGTGTCTTTCTGAATCATCAGGTCTCTCCTGTGTGTTGGCCCATGCATGTCAGTTCCATGAGTAGGAAAGCTATCTTGCCTTTGATTTGGAGACATGTTGCATAGTTTTTGTTATAGATAATCCAAATGTATACATAATCCAATAGATAATCCAAAATGTGAAACACTTTATGATATTTCTGGGGGGGTGGAAATCATAGTCTGGGCTTATTTATAATCAGATTTGGACTTCTTTTAAATTCACCTAATAGTTTTATAGGCAGGAGGCACAGGATATCCAGCATTATTAGGAGCAATGGAAATAATAAATAATAGGCTTCTGACAGGAGCCCTTGAGGACAAAGGTTCACTTGGACTAAAGGCATGCAGAGCTGTGGGCCATATGTTGCTGACTTCTGCTCAGGGTGTTGTTCACATAGTATGGTTAGGGAAAGCCTGAAAGTGTGAACAACACGCAAACCTGTCCACAGAACTGTTGCTACTTACTAGGGGCCATAAATATTACTAGCATATGGTGATTTTCCCCTCATCAAATATTGCATGTGAAGTTTCTCTGCAATGACGGAAAGTTAGTGAGACTTTTACTGTGTCTGCTCAGAAGGCTTTTTATCCTGAATGTGGGACATTTTTTAATGTGGTTGGAGGCAAGGAAGGTGAAAAAAATCATTCTAAGGATATAACATGGTAATTTTTGTTCAGTTGAAATTTGTAAATGTGGAACTCCATCATGTTTCTTTCAAATCAATTGGTATTCATTATTTTGGTGTACAAGTACAATCTGGGGAATAGATTATTGAAGATACCAAATCAGTGAGTAGGGTTGTCAGGGATCCCCCTGGCAACAAGCTGGAGGTGGGAGGGACTTACTGGGAGCAAAGAGAGGCTTAAACTGGCATTGCTGGCAACATGATTATGTCATTTCCAGCATGCACTAAAGTTATGTCATGATGTCAATGGCAACATAGGAATACCCTGGTATTTGGGTGCATGTCAAAAATGGCATTGAGGCATTGCTGCATTGCTGGCAATGCAGACCTAGCATGGTATATTGGTCAAGAGCAATGGACTCTAATCTGGAGAACCTGCTTTGATTTCCCATTTCTCCACATAAATCCTGCTGAGTAACCTTGGGTCGGTCACAGTTCTCTCTCAGAATTCTCTCAGCCCCACCTATCTCACAAGGTGCCTATGGTGGGGAGAGGAAGGGAATGTGATTGTAAGGTGCTTTGAGACTCCTTAAGGTAGGGGAAAGAGGGGTATAAAAGCTTACTGCCATTATTCTTTCGCTGCTAGTAAATCCCTTGCCACCCAGCTGATTGGTGCTGGGGCAAGGGGTCCTGAGAGTGTGGGATCCCCTGCCCCTGGCAGTGGCCTGGCAACTGTAGTGAGGGGCTCACTGGATAGCTTTGAGAAATAGTGTATACTTTAAATAGGGCTGCCAAGTCCCCCCCAGGGGTGGGGATTCCCCTGCTAAAGGGGTCCCCAATCCCCCAATCTGGATCTGGCCGGTGGGGGGGAACCCCACCCGGTGGGGGGGAACCCCACCCCCGAAGTGGCCCAATCTAGCCGACTGCCCAGCATGATAATGTCACTTCTGGGTGACATCATTGCAGCATGCACACACTTTGCTTGCACACAGGACTCCTGAGGACAGACCAGGACTCCCCCGCTTTCTCTCAGGTGAGACTTGGCAACCCTAACTTTAAACCAAGTTTAACATGATATGTTGGATCATACCAATGTTTCTGATAGGAACAAGAGAGTGGAGTGCTCCCTTTTAATCTCTCAAAAGACTGTGCTGGGGGTTTTGGACAATAAGTCACTCAGGGCAAGGTTGTAGTAAATTGGCTATCCTCCTTCTTGCACCATTAGAAAGGCTGGTTCAGCCAATGAGTTGGATCCATGCTAAACTGGCAGTTTCCACTGATTCTTCTTTCCCACCACAGAGCCACTCATGTCATTCCTCCAGTTCCCCTATCTCTTCCCACCCCCCACCCCGTGAATAGCACTGTGTGGAAATTAGTGGGCTGTAGCGGTGGGAGGGTAGGAAAACTTGGTTCTGCTGATAGAAATATTTATCTGGATCCAATTCAAATGTCCTCTGTGTAGTCACCCAGAAAGTCTTTACCACATTAAAGGTAATATTTAAAACATTTCTTATCAATTTCCCCTTCTAGGGCCTGCAGTCCACTGAAATCATCATCTGAGCCGTACAGTGGTAATGTTTTCTTCAGTCCACTAATGGGCCAATGCATGAGATAAGCCCTTCAGCTTTATCATTGTTGTATTGCAGCAGCTGTGTGAGGCAGGGTGGAAGAAGCTGTGCTTTCCTGTGAGCTATACTTAGAATGCAGTTGGGTATACATGAAAATTTTGTTATATAATAACTTTTCAATAAATCCCTACAGTAAATTCTATTGTTGTAAATGTTCAGTGGATAGTCTATCATAGTGATGTTTTTTTTTCCAAAATGCATTAATTTAAACCAGTCATGTGAATAAGATGCATATATATACCTGATAAAATTAGACTAAATATGAACCTATGACAGAAAACCAACTAACCAATAATGTGATATACAGCAAGCATGGTACAATGATTAGTGCGACAACAGACTAACACAGTGAGGTCACTGGAATAGTGATTATTGTGTTAGAGTAAGATAAGGAAAACCTGGGTTCAATTACACATTCAACCATGAAGCTCATTGTTCTTTTGACCAATCACACTATCTCATCATAACCTACCTCATAGGACTGCTGAGAAAAAATAGGGAGGTAAGAACCCTGGATGATACCCTGAATAACTTGGAGAAAGGGGCAGGATAAAAATCTAACAAGAGCAAAAGTCTTGTTCTACAAACCCAAACAGCCTCTGTTCCCTTCAATCAATGTACTGGACCTGGGTAAAAAACACTGGGTATCATGTAGCTTAAAAAACAACAACAACAGTTTGTCGTACCCCAAACACAGTGAGATGGCAGTTTCCCTGCTTCCAGCTCATCCTTAACTTAGAGTGTTTATTCCTCAAGTGTAAACTGTAAAAACAGTTTAATGGTGAAGATAAATAGCTGAGCTGAAGATTTCATTTTTCAGCACTACTCATCATTTTGATACACTCTTTTAAAAAAATGCAAATAGGGGGGAAATAAAGCAAGTTTATTGAAAGCCAAAAGTGTGAGTCGTGAATGTTTATTTTTAGTGAATGGTCAGGTTGTGAGGGATTGGATTGCCTGTAATAGATTTTTTCTCCACCTTTCCATTCTGCTGTCTGTGAGCTGGAGATTTACACAGACCTTTGGGCTTTTACATCTTGTGGTTTGCCAGGTCTTTGATAGAAAAGCACATTCTCCCTGGCCACTTAATTCCTTTCTGATCAGCGTGATGTGACACCACCAGTCAGAGGGACTTTGATTCATTGGGACAAAAAAAAGGATGAAAATGTACTTTTTCTTCTGACATAGCATTTGCCACAGTCCCTTGAGCTGCCTGTAATCCTGGCTCCATTTTTATTTCCTGTTCTTTAGCTATTCCGTAAACCCATGTTTAAAACCTAAAGCCTAATAAGATAAGACAAGTTCTCTTACCATCTGAATATCCAGGGAATAAATCTCTTTTTAAACACTTTATTAACAACATGTGTCAGAAGCAAAGCACTTTCTGCTCATGAGCACTGAATTAGGCAGGACTTTTTCTGTTGAAAAATAGCTGAACAGGCTTTTAGTACACAGTTGGGATGCAAACAGCTGCCCCAAATGCAGGGAGGACCGCCCTGTCACAGCTTCAATCCCTGGCATTTCCACTGAAAGGTAGAAGGTGCTGAGAGACATTTCTATGCCTGTAATCCTGAAGCACCACTGCCTGTCAAAGGAGACAACACTGAGCTAGAGATAGACCAGTGGTCTAGGGTTGCCAGCCTCCAGGTAAGGCCTGGGGATCTCCCGCTTTTACAACTGATCCCCAGCTGACAGAGATCAGCTCCCCTGGAGAAAATGGCTGCTTTGAAGGGTGGAATCTATGGCATTGTATCATGCTGAGGCCCCTCCCCTCCCCAAATTCCACCTTCTCCTGGCTCTACCCCCAAAGTCCCCAGGTATTTTCCAACCCGGAATTGGCAACCCTACAGTGGTCTGAAACAGTATAAGGTCCTCATTATACATTACAAACTAAAATCTTAAGCAAATGTTAACTCATTGACTTCAATGGACACTGAAAGCTGTAAACTAGGGTTGCCAGCTTCCAGGGCCCCCCAGGGATCTCCCACTTTTACAACTGATCTCCATCTGACAGAGAAAATGGCTGCTTTGAAGGGTGGACTCCATAGCATTGTACCATGCTGATGCCACTCCCCTCCCCAAACCCTACCCTCTCCTGGATCCACCCCCAAAATCTCCAGGTATTTCCCAACCCAGACCTGGCAACCCTACTGTAAACTCTCAGGATTACACTGAAAATCTCCATGTTGTCTGGAGGATGACACAAAACTTTGAATCAGATGTGCTCTTTATGATTTTATTGGTATCTTCCTTTGCATTGATATAATTGAAGTAACTGATTGTAATTGACTTGTGTTGGTTTTATACCGAATAAACTGAACTGAACAGCGAACAGTGCTCTTCATGCTTTTTAACAACTGTGTGAAACCCAAGAGGAAGGTCAACAGGAAATTTGGGTTGCAAAGTCATCTGTTGCAGGTTCTGAGGGATAGATTCACATTTGGATAAATGCAGGAAGTAGAATGGAGGTAGCTGGCCTGAATTCGGGCAGAGATCCAGTGTAAATTAAGTGTACATGGTAGTATATTATGGCTAGAGGTCCATTGTTGAGAATTGGGGGCCCTTGATTAATGATCTGAATCAGGGCTTTTTTTGTAGAAAAAGCCCAGCAGGAATTCATTACCATAATAGGCTACACCCAACAGCAGAAACACATTAGCATATTAGGCCACACCCCTGGCAGTGCAGCTCCCTCCCAGAATCAGCTTCTCTAGGTGCCCTGTGGCTTGCGGGGCTCTTGGGGAACCCGAGGAGCTTGGCTTCCCCAGCTTGGCTTCCCCAGGCACCCTGCAGCTTGCAAGGTGCCTGGTGAACCCAAGGTGGGGGGGAGGCTGTAAACATGGCCAACTCGGAAGCCAGCCGGAACTCCATTCCTGTGCATTCCTGCCCAAAAATAGCCCTGATCTGAATCCTGTTTCTGGTGAGAACTTTCCTTCCTGGCAAGCTCCAAAAACTCTCTATTCACTGCCATTTTGCAAGATCAAATCAAGTATGGTTCTGCTTCTCCCCATCAACCTCTGCCTTTTATTCTGTACTGGCCAAAGTTTTGTTTACTTGTCTTTAATCCAAAACCTAGAGAACGATAGTCTCAGGCACTAAAATAGACAAAATGGGAACAAAATGGAGGGCATGTGGTAACAACATGTAACGTAACCTTTCTGGTGGTGTTTTACCAAATTTCTGGCTTGTAATAATGATTTTTTTAAAAAATTATTTATTTGATTTATATATTGCCCTCCCTGCAAGTGGGCTCAGAGTGGTTTATATCAATCTTAATCTTTATATCAATCTTAATATAATACAATTAAAACATTTTAAAGTAACAATTTAAAACAGAATAGAATAATATAATGCCACATAAACAGATTAAATCAGATGTCAATCAGATTAATTAAGGTACAAGAGTGGGTACCCCAATATCAATTTGGATCCAGACCACTGATTGGAGATTGACCAGGAGAGGGGGGGCATCCGCTGCCTCAACCATAAGCCTGGCAGAAGAGCTCTGTCTTGCTTGCCCTGCAGAACTTGGGTTTGTGTGTGTGTGGGGGGGTCATTTGTTTGTGCTGAGGGTTTTTTGACTAGTAAGTTATTTTGTTGCTTATACTTTTTTTAAAAAATGTGTATTTTTAACATGTACATTTTTAAGAATGTATATTTAAAATGTTACAAAGATCTTTGCAATATTATAACGGTGCATGGATAAGTCCCATCCCTTATTTTGTCAGTTAAAACATAATGCATATATATATATATTTCTAGATGGGATTTATGCTGAAAGAAGAGGTAAAAGATTTTAGTAGACTTGTATAAATAAAATAGTTTTGTGTGGTAATCGTCAGGGGTCCTTTCGTAGAAAAAGAGGTGCAGGAGCTCATTAGCATAACTCATTAGCATAACTCATTAGCATATGCCACGTCCCCTGACATCACCAGAAGTGTGTCAGAAAGGGAATGTCAGTTTCAGCCCCATTATATCCTATGGGCCATTGAAATCAATGGCAAAAACTCATAGGGTATATAAGGGACTGGAGGAAAGGGGGTTTGAGGGAGAGGCTCCAAACTTGCAGGGTAGCTGCTGGGGCCTCTCCTCGAAATGCCCACCAAGTTTCAAGAATATTGGGCCAGGGGGTCCAATTCTACAGGCCCCCAAACAGGTTGCCCCCATTCCCTCCATTGTTCTCTATGGGAGGAAAAAAGTTAACATTTTTTCCCTCCATAGAGAACAATGGAGGGGATGGGACAATCTGTTTTGGGGCCCATAGAATTGGACCCCGTGGTCCAATCTTCTTGAAACTTAATGGGTATTTTGAGGAGAGGCCCCAGCAGCTACCCTGCAAGTTTGGAGCCTCTCCCTCAAACCCCCTCTCCTCCAGTGGCTTTTAAAGTTGCTGCCGAATTTCGGTGGCAATTCAGCAGCGAGCTGAATTAGATTAGAGAATCTGATTCAGCCCGTGGCTGCCCTACTGGCCAGTCCTGAGCTGGCGGAGCTTCGCTCCGCCTCACTCCGGCCCCAACGGACCCCTGGTAATAGTTCCACAACAAGGCCATAACATATGGAGGTGCTGACTGTGTAGATATCGGAATTACGTAGAGTCTCTACAGATCAATGCAGTACATTATTGCAATGGCTCGCACTAGAGTGGTGAGTCTTCATGAGGTTCAAGAAATATACACAGTAAGCATCTGTATATGCTAGAGCACTTGCATGGAACTGCCAGTACCTGGAAGCATTTCAAGCAGCCTCTATGCAGCTAGTATAATGTGAATGTCAGCTCTCACTCATAAAGGATCTCAAAATAGGATGATGGCCATAATATCAAAGTGTTCTTGACAGTAAAATTCAAAACATGCAATACAGATTTACTGAAGAATCTCTCCAAATTGGGTTAATGGCTAATGGTATACCTAATGAGATTCATTGTTAACTACAAAATGAAAGTAATTATTTTGTCAACACATTGCTGCATTCTGAACTGGTTATTAGCTATACAAAACAGTTGAATTTGCTTAGGAATTATAGCCAAAGGGTTAGGTGAACATATGTAATATTGGCCTTTAAACCTACCAACAGCTGTTAGCTCCACAGTTTATCTGGATGGGGGAAACACCACTTGTGTGTGACATACCTTCACACAATGGTGTGGCCGCAGCACAATATTACAGTATAAAAAGAGCTGCGTGTTCTGTACTACCAGCCCTGAACTATTTCAGCAGGCAGTGACAATGCGAGATCTTAAGTACTGCTACTGGGAACCTTTAACTAGGAGTGCCGGAGACGAAACATGGGACTTTCGACAAGCAGCACATGTGCTGTGCCACTGAGCTATAGCTCCCTAATGGGATTGTTGATTAATCTCTTAAGGATGCTTGACTGAAACAAACCCTATATTATTTTTATGGTGCCTCATGAATGAACCATTGCCAGACTAGGCAATGGTAATTATGTAGTTTCTCCATTCTGGAGTGTTTTCAAAAGCCCTTCCTTCTTTCCTTTTCCATCTTGAGCATGATGGTCAGTCATTTTAAAGAAAACCTTCTATGGAGAAAGGACCAAATCATGGTTTCCTTTGCTATCATAATCTTTGAAATCCCATAACCTTGCTTGTTTTCGAAACAAATACCTTGACATGCAGGCACTGTTTATGGTGAAAATAGTGAATTATTGTCCTTGCATATTGTTTAAATAAAAACAGCTGTGTTGATTCCAGCTGCATTCTAAATTGAGGAATAAAATTAATGCTTCCCAAATAAAGAAGAACAAAACAGAGCAGATGAATTTATTTCCAACTGTACACAGGAAATTACAAAAATGCTTTTTATAAAAGACAAATTTTAGATTGATATTGCAATATAATACCCTTGGCAAAGACCCAAGTTACGTGGCTATCAGGTGTCAAAGATTAGATGAATCAAGCAAATAATCTCCCATAATTCATTCCCAGATACCCCAAGGCCTCATATACATGTCCAAATAGCACCAGTATAGTTGAGTACTACCAGCCTTATAAGGTCATTTTCACCATTATTACCAATGGCATTTTGTAATCAGGAAACAGGAATGAAAAGGATAGATCAACAGTAAAGTTAACTCCTTGTTTGTTCTGAATATAACAGATAATGATAAAAATTATTAAAACAAGGAGGGCACAATCACTCCCATGAGCTTATGGAGTTGTCCTCCCTCACTTCTCTGCTTTGGTGTGCACTCTCCCTAGTGTCCATTCATAACTTGAACAGAAAGTTAGCATTCTTCCTGTTTTCCCATCTAGACTTTCTACTCCAACCCATGGCCTGGTTCAGAATTTATTTTGAACATTCAAGTATGTTGTAATCTCTTCATCTGCTGGCTTTCGTCCTATAGAGAGCACACTGTAAACTTGTACTACATACTGTTGATGTAAATATTGTGAATTTTAATCTAAAATCTGTATTTTCCATTAATCTACTTATGTCAAGCTGACACAAGCAAACATTGTGATGATCCTTCTTCTTCCAAGAAATGTACATGTAATTGTATATTGTGCTGTTGTTAGCTTTCACTTCAGGAAAATCCAGGGGACAAGTGATTTCAATAGCCCAATACCCAATAACATGTGGATTCCACCACAATTTAGATCTTGTGGATCGAGCAGCCAAAAGGCAGGGGGAGGAGTGAGGTGAACAAACAGACACATTGCTTGAGTTAAAATGGTCACAAGTTTATTGGCTACAGCTGTCTGAGCCTTTCTGCGGCATAGGGCAGCACATCCAGGCATTATCCTTCCCATCTGCTGCCCACTGGGTAATACTATGGGGTTCCACATGGAATCCACAAGCCACTGTGTGGTATCCTCTGTCATTTGAAAGTGAGAGTGTCCTAACAGCTCCCAAGCTAGGTATTTTCCCTGTAAGCCCTCTGTGACGTGCTTGCTGTTGGGGAGACTGATTCTCCTTTAAAACACACTCTGTGTACCTGAACTTGGTAGATTTCTGCTGCCACCAGGAATTAAAAATTCCATCTCTCTCTAATTTGATAAGATGACCCAGTGTCTGGGCGCTTCAGAGGACTATGTGGCCCTGAGGAAGTACTGTTCTGATTTCTGGGATAAGTTTAAACAAATAATGATTTATTTATAAAAGAACAAAATAGGTTTCTAGTTATTTTGAGCTGTTGTTGAAGAAAGGAACTTGTAAATATACCTGGCAAGGCTTGGCGTCACACACAGTCTCTCAGACTCCAAAACTCCACTCTGGCTTAGACATTCAGTCTAAACTCTCCGTCTCATATATATAGTCACACAGACTGAACTCTCTTTTCTTATATAGCCATACAGGCTGAACTGTTTGTCTTAGCTACACAAGCTAGATTCAAACTGCTTCTTCATTTATTTATTTATTTGTTTGTTTGTTTGTTTCAATTTGTATCCCGCCCGTCATAAAGACTCTCACACAAAAACTCTCCACACTCGTCTCTTCAAGAACAAAGACTCACCTCAGAGACCTCTCTCCTCCCACACTCTCATTCATCAACCAATCACATCACCTTATCTCCCCCTATCATTCTTCTTACATTACTGCAGTCACACTAAACATTAAAAACACACACACACCAAAACATGAAATCATTACACCCTTCCCCCAACATCCCTTAATGGGATCTCTGAATGTGGAAAAAATGGGCAAAATGCATCTGGGTCAATGCTGATATTGCCAGAATGCAGTTATGACAATGAAAGCAATAAAAGGAAATTAATATGACACCGCCATGGAGGAGACAACAACCTGTCACCTAAATGAACCCAAATACACTGAAGACAGAGGGAGGGGTTGGTGGAGAAAAGCCAATTGCAGCCTGCAGTTTGGCAGGCCTCCTTTTATCCTGATTGGGCAGGCCAGAGGGAAGACCCCTTTCTGAGGTCTGCCAGCCAGGCCAGGCCAGTGCTTGATCGGCTGGCTGGGGAGGTGAGACATCAAAGGCACTCATTGGGAAGGTCTTCTGCCATACTGCAGGTGTCAGATGGTTGTCCATCTTGCCTTGATTGTCTCCCCACCCCCTGCAGACCCACTAATGGGTCCCCAAATGTTTTAGATAACTGAAGCAAGCCAAGAGTATCAAATTTCCATGCTGGCCTAAATGTTTATTATTTTAATATGCTGTTTTAAGTATTTTTTAATTTTAGTGGTTGTTTTATTGTTTTATATACTTGGAATATGAGTTTTAAGTAGCATCAGAAATCACTGGCTAAAAGTCCGTAGGACTTAAATTGATCAAAATCAGTAAGTTAAGATAGCA
The DNA here is from genome assembly GCA_029233225.1 of Lepidodactylus listeri. NCBI lineage: Eukaryota > Metazoa > Chordata > Lepidosauria > Squamata > Gekkonidae > Lepidodactylus > Lepidodactylus listeri. The sequence goes on along the minus strand of JARCFY010000001.1, from coordinate 131,800,399 downwards.
GCTAACAATATAGTGTTCAACTTTTTAAACAAGCCTTTACAAACTCATAAACTACCGCCACAAAATTGACTCCATTGGTAGCAAGATTTTTTTGGGGGAGGGGGATAGAAATTAGAATTGGAAAATGCAGTTGAAAAATGGAAGTACTCCTTTCTGCATGCTAGAGAAAGTATACCATGATATAACCAGCACCAAATGGTTAACTATAGTAAAGCACACAAGTTCTAACTGCTGTCCAATGACTGATGAAACTCTTAAAATAGCTGAAGACAGATGAGAAGTAAAAGTAAAATGTGACAGAAATAGAATCGGAATTCCAGCACATTGTATGGAGAGACAAAGAGAACTGTTATAATGACCAGTGTAAAGAAACAGAAGAAAAAAACAGAAAAGGAAGAACAAGAGACCTGTTCCACAAGATCCAAGAAATCAAAGGGTGTTCCACAACATCTGATTGTTTTGATGTTTAGCCTGTACTCTGGAAAAGAGGCTACTGTTAGGATAGACTATGGAGAAGCAGACTAGATTCCAAATGGCAAAGGTCTCAAACAAGCCTATATTTCATCTCTCTGTTTCTTCACTCTATATGCTGAACATATCATAAGGAAAACTGGATTAGATTTAGATGGTGTAGTGAAAACTGGTGGAAGGAACATTAACAATTTGAGATATGCAGATGACATCATATTGCTGGCAGAAAATAGTGAAGACTTGAAATGGCTACTGATGGAGGTTACAGCAGAATATGCTAAAGTACAGCGGAACATCCAGAAGACAACAATTTATTTTATTTTATTTTATTTATATCCCTCCCTCCTCACTATGGCAGGTCAGGGCAGCTTGCAATATATATATATATCAGACCAACAGGCTATGTTAAAACATAGAATTTAAGTTAAAACCAAAACATATAAAATCATAAGTGTTAATAAGCATAAGTATTAACAAAAGATGGCAGCATTCATTCAACATCCAGATGGTGGATCCGGGTTCATAAGTCTGGGTTCTTGCCAGGCTGTTGGCTGGTGCTGATGTTGGGACCAGGGCCATGATATTGAAAGGTGGCACCCTAAACGAAAGCCTGGTGGAAGAGCTCCATCTTACAGGCCCTGCAGAACTGTAAAAGGTCCCACAGGGCCCTAATGTCTTCCAGGAGCTTATTCCACCAGTAAAAGGCCACCTCAGAAAAGGCCCTGGCCCTCGTCACTGCTGGCTTGGCTTCTTTAGGGCCTGGGAGGGCCAGATGGTTTTGGGATCCCCATCTTAGTGCTCTCTGGGGAATCTATGGGAAACAATAATGACTACTGAGGAATTACCCAACTTTAAAATTGATGCAGAAGAAATTGTTCAAGATTTTCTATTCCTTGGCTCCATCCTCAACCAAAAGGGTGGCTGCAACCAAGAAATCAGAAGGAGATTGAGACTGGGGAGGGCAGAAATGCAGGAGGAGTATCCCTTCAGTGCAGTACTCAATCTTAGACCAAATCCTACTGGTATTTTATTTCTGCTTCTTATATACTTAGCTGCTTATAACCCAGCACTGATACTCATTGTTATCATTAGTCTGGAACTTTCTTTGGCTGTATTTTTTGTTCTCAGATCTTCCTATGAAAAGCTTAATAGAAAAAGATTAACAGTTGGCCACTACCTAAGGTATAATCAGAAGAAATAAAACCATTTTAGTAGTAGATTTGGGTTGTAGCTCTTTACAAAATGTCAATACTGAGTCAGTGCATATGGAACTATATACATTTGAATACCTGGTAACTATCAGTTTTCATGGGAGTAAACCAAAGTGCCTGTCATATGTCTAACTAGAATTTTTACATCAGATGCTACCACAAAACTGTATTTGGATATCTAATTCTTATTGTCACCTGCCACCAACCAAATCTAAAATAATACATACACACACACAGGGTTGCCAGGTCCTGTCCACTCACCAGTGAAAAGTATCAGTGAGTTTGATGCTTGGATTGTGATAAAAATCTGAATTTTATTAATATTAAAAATCATTTGAACATGCATAGACATGAAAAAGTATGGGAATAATCTGCAGAGAAATGAGAATGAGAAATGGCAGAATTGTAAGACATGTGTTGCGTTACAATCTTCTTATCAATATTGAATTGTGTATATAGAGGATGGGAAGAATGTCTAATCCAGCAGATCCTCAAAGATTATCTCATGCAGCAGAAAAACAATTTTACTAACGTTTCAAGTGCTTACAACATCATTGCCTTTGCTACATTGTTTAAGTCACTGCCTGCTGCAGGAGGGTTGAGAAATAGCATAAAAATCTCCCAAATAAATGAATAAATAAAGTTTTATTTACAGTTTTTCAGAACTCAAAACCAAGGGCCAAATGTTCTCATCCCAAAATCCTTTGGCAAAATCATATCTCCAAAACATAAGAAATTAGCCTTCCAATATCATTTGTACTCTTGTCATGATGATTATTTATAGAAGGGATAACCATTTTATCAATAAAGTTTTACAATAAGGTGGCTGTGTATTTTGGGATGTGTGAGAAACCTATCAGAGACTATTTTATTGTAGTGTAGATATCCCACACTTAGGCTGTGGTCACACGGCACCCTAATCCCAGATAAAGTCCCGCTGAACTTTAATCTGGGATGTTTTCTTTCAGGTTGGGATGATCACACATCCCAACCCTGTGGCGGCAGCGGCTGGGGGAGGCAAGGTGAGGGCCACCTGCACACCTGCGCACAGCTGCCTCCCTCAAATGCTGCACAGAGGAGCTGGCTGGCTAGCTGGCCGGCTGGCCCAGCACTCTGCTCCAGGCCCCAAGCCTGTCTGTGTGTGTCTCTATAACTGACAGAGCCCCGCTGCCCGCCACCTGATGGAAAAGCAGGGAGAAGGAGAGAAGCATGCCATGTGTGTGTGTGCCAGGCAGCGGTGGTCGGTGGGGCTCGGGGCCCGGAGCAAAGCACGGGGATTTTTGAGCACACAGGCAGCCAAGCACTTAAGTGCCCAAGCGCCCAAGTGAAAGGAAGGGGAAAAAAAACCCTGAAGGATGATCAGATGGCCCTTCTCACAATCATTGCGAGAGAGGGCTGTCCAGATTGGCAAAATTGCAGGTTCAAAGAGTGACTTCTGGGAAAGTACTTGATTTTCCCGGGGTCAGAAAACATGCTAGGAACCCGGAAGTGAGCCCGTTCCGGCGCAGGAGTAGGCGCAACCGGTCTGATCAGTCCATTTAAATCCTGGAGGGATCAGTAACGAATCCCAATTTAAAGGACCATGTGACCGCAGCCTTACTTTTAAAAGCCCTCTTTATGGTACTGCATTACTTTTGTGGATATTTGAAGACTAACTCCCATGCCATATGCTCCCATCACAGAACAAACTCAGATAACTGAGCAGCCAGAGAATTATTTAGGAACTGGCCTAAAAGTGCTTAGTAATTATCTGAAGGCTAGGCCCCTGTGAAGTAAAGTATACCACTGTTTGGCGGTACACTCCCACCTTCCTCAGGTGTGCTGTGGAATAACTCTTAACACACACACCCCGGCTTATAGATGCAAAAAATTTTGTCCAATTATTTATTTACTTGTTTATTGAGATTTATATCCCGCCTAGCCAGCGGGAGCCTTTATGAGAATCAAGCGTGATTCTTTATGAGAATCAAGAAGGAGAGCAGAGATCACAAAACAAGAACTTTAATTAGAAATAATACCAGTCTATCATGTAAGAGTTTCCCTCAGCTTTTCAAAACCTAAATATTACTGGATCTTATACCACACAGACTTCACTCTTCCGCTTAGCCTCCCACTGCCTAGGAAGACTAAATTTTAGAGATTACCCACCAGTGTGTGCCCCTCATGGCAATCTCACTAAACCAGTCTATTTCTACTTGAAGAGGTCATGAGACAGAGCTATTTCTGGGGACTTCTAAATCCATTTTGAAGAACTGGTTATTAAACTGCTTCTTTTTACTCATTCACTCACCTTTCCATTTCCCTCTGAGCCCTACGTGACTGTTTTTGGCTTCCCCAATACACCAAGCTAAACAGAGTATTGGTAGATAAAGGGGGAAAGTGACGGACATAGCCCTGTCTGTTACATTTAGCATCACTTAAAAAAAATAATGTGAAATGTGGAGATTTCCTATGGAAATCAAGATATATAGGTAAATGTGTTCCATTGGGTTCATTGGGACAGGCATCCTAGTAAAAATGTACAGAGTCAATTTATATGTGATTTTACATAATCCCCCCCCCCATTTTGGCTATAGCAATGCATTTTCCTTTTACATGATACAGCATATTCTCACATGCACATTAATACTTTATATCTTTCTGACACACAGAGAGAAAATAGTACATATTTTGGCAATTATTAAGACAAAAGGAGCACATTGTGAGATTATTAAAGCATTATCGACCTACACATTAGTTACCTTATCCATTCTTTATCTGCATAATCCTCATACTCCAGTCATTATGTTTACAAATCCAAATGAATTCTATGCAGCCCCAATCTAATTAATTTTGGATTAGCCTTCCAGACACATGCTGCTCTGATCAGAACAATCTGTATTCTCCCTTTTCTGATTATGGTAAAGCCAGACCCCTTGTGCATTCTGTTTTGGGGGGAGATGTGCTGGGACATGAATATCAAGGAGCCAGTTAATCCTCAGGCTTCTTTACAACATCCTGGGGTTTGTTACCAGAAGCCTTTGGGACCTAGGGAGTGTCAGAGAGGGAAATCAAACCCAGTCCATTCCAAGTAGTGATTGAGATCTAGCCAGAGGGTTAATGAATTCAAATAGTGCATAATGAAAACAATCCACCAAAACATCTTTAGAAAGATTTGGTAATTGTAGTCTTTCTTGACAGAATCAGCTTGGGAGCAGAAATACCAGTCAATATTCTCAGCTTAGCTAATGCTCATTTAACATGTCGCCAGAGAAGCACAGAGATATATGAGCAATAAAGGCATGCAGAATCATTAATGGTTTAGGAGAGAGAGACATTATTTGTTTGTAGTTATTTCAGAATTTTATACTACCCTTCAAATATTGAGTAGTTCACTGTTCTTATCTCATTTATGCACACAATGACCCTGTAGGCATTATGACTCTGAAATGAGCATTTGACCTCTGCTTTCCTACTTTCCAGATAAACCTTGAGCGGAACTACACATTAGGTGTAGTTCCAGATCATTCATGCTTAAAAAAAAAATAGAATGGCAGCTGCAGGTGCTGGGATTTTAAAAGACTAGTATAGGAGGAAAAAGGAACTATTTAATTATTTCATGCTATGTCACTGAAAATTGTCATCTCAAAACTGCTTTAAGCCCTATTGGAGAATGTACAGGTACCTCTATCTTCCCTGGAGTGGATTAAAAGCAAGTGGAGGTGATGATTTTTAGCAGGAAAATGACAGGAAAGAGGAAAGGCTAAATAGCCCTTCTCCCTCTATTCTGCCCTGCTGCTTTAAATTGCTGCCTCCTCCATGGCAGTGTTTTGGAAGAGAAAAAAAGCCCTCATAGAAATTAATCATGGATTCACACAAACTATGTAGTTCTGCTCAGGCAGCACTGTATTTGTGTTTTTACACAGTACTTACAACCAAAGAACTAGCTGTCCCGGGTCCTCCTGGGATGCTTGAGAGACCTCCCATAGGGGCCCACCTAAAGACCCCACCACCACTCAAAGAAACCTCCACCGTGCTTGCAACCTACCTCCCCCTTTGGTGGCACCCCTCAGGTGATGATGGCAGTTGTGGTCTGGCAATGGAGGAGAGTGGGGTCTGGGTGGTTGCCAGGCATCCGGCGGCATGAGGAGGCAGCGGTGTGACTGACATAGCCACGAAGAGGTCGTGGATGACAGGCCCTAGGTTGGCCCAACTGCAGGAGTGGGCAGCCCTCGGGAGGAGCAGGGTGGCTGAGATGAGGCCAAGCCTTGTCCCCAGCATGGCTGGGAGGCGCCAAGAGGTGGCAGGGGTGGGTGCCAGGAGCCCCATGGCCAGCATGGTGGGGATGAAGGAAGGAGCGGTGGCGAGCAGAAGTTGGCCGGCATCTCCTCCTTTATGGGAGGGCATGGCTAAGGGCAAGGGGGTGGTCTGGGAGTGGGGAAGGAATAAAAGGAGAGACCACAGAAAGGCCAGGGAGGAGGAGGAGCAAGCCAAGCAGAGAGAGAGAGTCTGGCAGAACTGTTATTTGGGAGGAGCTACAGGGGTGGTGGCATAACCTCCCTGAGCCCTCCACATCTGAGGCCTTCCCTATATCCCTCCTTGGATTCCCCTCCTCTTGGGGCTTCCTCTTGCCCCCTCCTTTTTGTGTGTGTTAACAGCAATCTCTGGTGCAGGCCCCAAGGACCCTGCAAGGTGGGAACCCTACCCTCAATGAGTGGAGCCCCACTCAGGCACAAGGAACACCATGGCAGAAGACGGTCCTCCAGGGGCCCCCTGGAGGCATGTCCAGAAGCGACAACATGGTGGAGAATGTGGGCAGGGGCAACCCCCTAAGGACACCAAAACCAAGGCTCCCTGCCGCACCCAGCTGGCTGCCACCTCTGCTCCGCACAGATGCCACTGCTGGCTCCCCGGTGGTTAGTGAGGAGACATCCACGGAGGAATCATCAGGGTCAGATGATAGTCAAGAGGCTCTCTCTGGACCCACAGCAGCACTCCTGTCCAGAGGTGATATGGACTTAGCCCAGTTCAGCCAATGGTTAGCTGACCACTAGGCCCAATTGCTGAGAGAGGTGACCCAGCAGAAGCAGCAAGTCCAGGCTGCTCTAGTGCAGGACTTCCTACAGGCTATTGTCACAGCCAGCCAGGCCCCCGTGGGCAGGGGTGGACCTGAGACCCGAGGCCCATGGCCTCCACTGATGAGGCTAGGATCAGAAGATAAAATAGAGGCCTTCCTAGAGGCCTTCAAGAGGGCCGCTGAGGCAGCCCAGTGGCCAGCTGATTGCTGGGCCTTCATCCTCGGCCCTTATTTGACAGGAGAGGCCCAAGCAGCCATGAAGGCTTTGGAGAAGGCTGAGGTGGCCGATTACACTAAGCTTAAAGTGGCAATCCTTGACTAGTATGGGGTCACCCTGGAGGCATATCAGCAACAGTTCAAGTTGATGACCCTCACCCCCTCGGGACAGCTGAGGGCCACAATTGCCACCTTGTGTGATGCCGCCACTTGGTGGTTGAACCCTAACTCCGACAACAGCTGATGGATGGTCGAGCAGATGGTAATAGAGCAATTGTTGCAGATTCTCCCTCCCCGTACTTGCCATTGGGTCGCCTGTTGGAAGCTGACCCGATTGGCGAAACCCAGGAACTGTGGGAAAACTACCAGGCCACTGAGACCTGCGACACCAACCTGAAGGGCAAGTCAGTCAGAGGGGGGAAGATTCCCCAGGGGCCCCACAGAGGAGGTGCCACCGGTATGGGAAGATGGCTGTTGGATCCACCTGGAAGAGGAGGGTGGGCCCATTCTGGGACACCCTGTGCTGGCTTCAGCCCCCTGACCTTCCACAATCCCATGGGAGGGCCCTTACCTGTGGGGAAAGGTGGTGGAGGTGCAGGCCATGGGAATGTGGAAGGCCACTCCCAGGGGGTCCCAGCCGCTGCAGATATTGGTCCGTGCTTTACCTGTGGCCAATGGGGCCACTTCAAAAGAGAGTGCTCCTTGATGGAGTGTGACCTGGGAGAGGAGCATTCCCTACAATCAGCTGAAACCACAGATCACCCTCCAGCCTGGACAGTGTCAGTAACCATGGCAGGCCGACATCTCAAAGCACTCTTAGATAGCAGCATTTCGATATTGATGGTGCTCTGTAGCCTGTTGCCAGTAGGCTTACCAACTGTGTGTGAGGCCACCATTGTCTGCTTTCACGGACATGCTGAACGATGCCCGGTGGTGGCAGTGCCACTGCAGTATTTGGGGCAGACCCATGAGGTGCACTTGGCACGTATGCCAAAACTACCATGCCGCTTGTTGCTAGGCCAGGATGCTCCTGGGATTGTCATGGCTATCGAGCAATTCCATCAGGATGTGGTCCAGAGGTGGAGGAGGGTGGTGGGTCTGGGTGGCTGCCAGGAATCCAGCAGCACGAGGAGGTGGTGGCATGGCTGATGGAACCGCTCATCTCGGAGCTTCCTCCTGCCCCCCCTTTTTGTGTGTGTTAACAGCAATCTCTGGTGCAGGCCCCAAGGACCCTGCAAGGTGGGTACCCCACCCTCAACAAGTAGAACCCCGCTTGGGCAGAAGGAGCACCATGGCAGAAGGCGGTCGACCTCGAGGAGGCATGTCCAGACTTGACACTAGCATTGAAAGTAATATACATAAAGGAAAAATAAGCCGAAGGATTTCCCCTCCCCCCATAGCACTGCAACGCACAATTATGGCCTGTAGTGTTATTATGTTAAATAAATGTTCTTACAGACTCATGGAAGTCCCTTTACTACACAATCTTGTCGCTTATGATAGCTTTAAACTGCTATAAATTAGGGGGAGGGATTACAGAGACGATAGTATTCTCTTATACATTGGGTTCTTTTCAATGCAGGAACCAGAATTTACTATGGTTAGATAAGGTTGCCAACTTTGGCATGGGAAATTTTTGAAGATTTGAGGGTGATGCCTCCCAAGAGCAGAGTCTGGGGAAGGGAGGGAGCTCAGTGAGGATGTGGGTCGACAGATTCCACCTTTGAAAACTGTCATTTCCTCCAGGGGAATGGATCTCTGAAGTCTGGAGATCAGTTATAGTTCTGGGAGATTGGTAAACTTGTCAGAGATAAGACTGTGGGCCTAGATGCCCGCTCAGAACACGAGTGGTGTAATGGGATTTTTAATAATTTTTTTGCCAACAAGTCACAGGTGACTTATGGCAACCCTGTAGAGTTTTCAAAGCAAGAGATACTTGGAGGTGGTTTGCCATTGCCTACCTCCAGTCGGCCCTGCTTAGCTTCTGATAACTGATGAAATCAGACTATCCTGGGGTCATCCAGGTCAGAGCTAGAGTGAAAGTAATGTGACTGACCCAAGGTCACCAAGCAAGCTTCCATGGCATGAGTGGGGATTTGATCCCAGATCCTAGTCCAACACTTTCAGCATTACATCATACTGGCTCTCAAAATGGAATAACATTGCGATGGAATATGCCTGCTCTGGCCTGCAGGCCCTATTCTGCCTTACCCTCCTAGGTGTTTCTCAACACCTGGAGGGGCTTTTCTTCCACTCTCAGGTAGCCTGCCATCACTACCTGAGCTTTACAGGCATTACCCACTGGGACAGTCAGGGCTCCCAGCTTCTCTTCCAAGTTTTGAGGCCTTACCTTGGTGTCTCCTTCTGCCCAGCACCTGCTCATCATGGGAACAGTTTATTGCCTTGTGTGCCCCTGGAGGAACAGCTACTTGCCAACTGCCTGCCTTTCCCCAGTGCGCCTTTTAAAATAGAGTTCTGAGATGGTGGAGGTCTATGTGGTACTGAGAACCACTGCCAGCATCTTAAGTTTATTAAAAAGAAAATGTTCACAAGCATCCTTTTAGCATAGCCCCAGACTGAGCAAGGGATCCAAAAGAATCTGGGAAAATGCAAATCTTCTGGCCCTCTCTCTATACATGCCCTATCAGATGTTAAAATAAGACAGGCTTCTAAAGCTTAGGAAGTTACACATCTCTACAGAGTTTCTGTTACTTCAGAGCTTACTCCAGCTCTTTAGACATATACATGGTTAATGGCTGCCTTCCTAACAGGGGGAACTTTGTGCTCTCATGGACTGAGCACTCAAAGAAAAACAGCCCTCCTTCCTGCCGCAGGGTTTTTTTTATCACCTCTCTTTCCCCCACCCCTTAACAAGGTCAGGCCAGGTCAAATATGCTTTTTTTGGATATCTCCAAGAATCTCCTTCCTGGAGACTCTCTAGCATTATCTTCCTCCAAATCTCTGTTCCCTGCTTGAAGAAGGGAAAGAGCTTGAACCACCCATTATTTCTCCCACTAGATCCATTAGCACTTTTATGAAGGTGAGCTGAGCTACATCTGGGAAGCAACTGAACTGATTTCCTTCTCTTCTTGCCTGTTCTCTGCCCAGAGGGAAAAAAAACCCTTTTAAAATGCACACTGGAGGTTTTGCTCATCTCAAACCTCCCAGGAAAAAAATGCATCTCTTTGCAAGCATGTTGGAATTTGAAGGGTTTTTTTAACTGGTGTGATTATGTATTAATATATATATGAAGTTAAATACACAAAAATTCTTCACTGTGTTTCTTTTCTGGCCATTGAATACAGAGTTTGGGCCCAGGGGCACCTTTAAGACCAAATTTGTTTTGCTGCTATGGCTACCCACCTGAATCTATTTTCTCTCTTTCTATTTTTTTTTAATTTAATTTTATTTATTTTATTTTATTTTATTTTTATACCTTGCCCTCCCCGCAAGCGGGCTCAGGGCGGCTTACAAGGGCACGAATGCCAGTCAAAACATCATAAAACAGTTAAAATTAACAATAACATTCCAAAGTTACAAATGTATAACTACAATTTCCAATAAAGTGCTTCCAGTCTTACTAATCAGATGGCTTTCTATCGGGTTGGGGTCCTACCAACTATGACCATTGGGCCTGGACTGCATTCAGGGCCGGCTCACATTATAGATGTTATTACAGTAGATGTTGCTGCTGTTATTGCTGGTGGCGGCTCCTAGCCAAAGGCTTGGCGGAAGAGCTCCGTCTTGCAGGCCCTGCGGAACTGCATTAAGTCCCACAGGGCCCTGATCTCCTCCGGCAGCTCGTTCCACCAGATTGGAGCCGCCACCAAAAAGGCCCTGGCCCTGGTCCCAGCAAGCCTGGCCTCCCTGGGGCCTGGGACACAAAGTCGATGACACGACCCTGACCGAAGTGCTCGCTGGGGTATATGCGGGGAGAGGCGGTCCCTCAGGTATGTTGGACCCTGGCCATATAGGGCTTTAAAGGTAAAAACCAGCACCTTGAAGTGAACTCAGTATGCTATAGGCAGCCAGTGCAGCGCCACTAGCACAGGCCGGATGTGGTCCCGCTTTGTGAGTCCCATCATTAGCCTGGCCACGGCATTCTGCACCAGCTGCAGCTTCCAGGTTTGCACCAAGGGCAGCCCCATGTAGAGGGCGTTACAGTAGTCCAGCCTCGAGGTGACCGTCACATGGATCACTGTAGCTAGGTCATCGCGGTCGAGATAGGGGACCAACTGCCAAGCCAGCCGAAGATGGTAAAAGGCCGACTTAACAGTGGCTGCTACCTGGGCCTCCACTGACAAAGACGGATCCAGGAGCACTCCCAGACTCCTTACCTGCAATGCAGGCACCAGCGGTGCTCCGTCGAAGCTTGGGAGTGGGAGCCCCCGCCCCGGACCGCCTTGACCCAGACACAGGACCTCTGTCTTCGCCAGGTTCAATTATTGTTGTTATTGTTATTATTTTTGTTGTTATTGTTATTATTTTTTCATAATTATTAATGAAAATAATTTTGTCTTACAGAGGAGGGGCCCTAATCTGAATAGCCCTAAACTGATCTCATCAGATCTCAGAAGCTAACCAGGGCCAATGCAGAGGCAGGCAATGGCAAATCACCCCTGAATCTCTCTTGCCTTGAAAACCCTACATGGTTGTCACAAGTCAGCTATGACTTGATGTCCAAAAAAAATAGAGTGGTGGGTCTTAAAAACTTATCTACCCCAGGTACCAAATAAGCTAAGTACACCACTGTCAGGAATTTCCCAAACCAGTTCACAACCCTAACCAACCCATATAAAATAATGTGTCTCAGAGTATTTGCTCATTTTGGCTCTCTTATTTGTACTTCAAGCTCAATTCAATCAATATTTTGCCAGATATAAACAATCAACCTGAAAGACATGCACTGGATAGAGTTGGGGACCTGCTGTCAACTAATCTCATGCTTTTTGGATCACACCCAACAAGATGGCGGCATGACTTCAGGAAAAATAGTATGAGAAGAGGAATGGCAGCTTAGACAGGTTCAGGGCTGTTTTTGGGCAGGAGCGCACAGGAACGGAGTTCCGGCTGGCTCCTGAGCTGGCCACACCCAGCAAGAACTCATTAGCATAACAGGCCACACCCAGCAGCAAAAACTCATTAGGATTGGCTACATTAGGGGTATGTGGCCTAACATGCAAATTAATTCCTGCTACAAAAAAAGCCCTGGGTTTTGACAACAAAGAATAAGAAACAAAAGGTGGGTGTGGCTGGATGACCACTCTTCTGGTGACATGGGGGTGTGGCCTAATATGCTAATAAGCTGTGCTGTCAGTGGTGTGGCCTAATATGCTAATGAGTTTCTGCTGTTGGGTGTGGCCTACTATGCTAAGGAGTTCCTGCTGGGCTTTTTCTACAAAAAAAGGCCTGGACAGGTTGAAGCACAAGTTTTGACACAGAGGCAGTGTAGCTGAGATTACACTGAAGAATGGTAGGATGCAGAAATATGGATGAAAAAAAAAGCATACAATATGCCCCATATCAAGGGCTACTTTAGTCCCCATGTGCAAAGGCTGCTGAAATATCGCACAAGGTTCTCCATACAGTGGGTGTATTATTTACAAGCCTCCTTCATTATGTATAAGCTCTAATCTGTACATCTCCATACTAGCAGCAATCACTTGAGATGTAGGACACTGCCACAGAGAGTCTGTATGCCCTTTGGAGTACCAACATGGTTATTGTTGGGAGCTCTCATGCAGCAGCTATAGCATTTAGAAGCTCCCCAAGTGAATCAATGAAGTACATAAAAATTAGTTATGGGCAACTGATATGCCTACGCGGTAAGATTTTATGGCCCTTTCCAAGCCAGCAAGCTTTTGCTCCAAGTCCTAAAGATGGTGGTGGCTGCATTTAGATTAGCTTTAGTAGTTGCATTTCAGTGATGCATAGTAATGAAACATTTAAATCACTGTATGTAAACAGAATTAGTCATAAAAAATGTCCAATCCCTTTCCTTACATCAAAATGCTTCTAACATGAAGAATAGGGCAAAATGCTGTGTTTTTCTTAAAGGACAAAACACCAGGGGAAGGTGATCCATACTGTAGCATTAGCCAGAAAAGGAGGGTACAGCTTTGAACTCAAAGAGGATGCTAGTTATGGAGGTTTGAAGTAATAATTTAGGAAATGCAGATACTGTATAGTTTAAGAGCGAGGTAAGGTAAAAATAAAGCAGATGGGAAGAAGGTTCTACTGTATCAGTCTGGCATAGTCTTCAAGAGCCTCCTAACACAGGGGTTTGTGAAAAGAGGTATAACAATATCCTGATATGTTACATGAAAAGAATGTTACATGAAAAAATCCTGCTTGCCCCTTTTCTTTAGGGAAAAAACCCCTGGCTTTTGGGATTCCCCCCCCCCCCCAAAAATTTCACTCAATATAACTAGGGTCTCAATAAATTTGTCATATTACAGTTTTCTGCTGACTTCTCTCCCTACACACTCACAGACACATAAAGGTTTGGAATCTTCAGCTTCAGTGGCAAATTATATATGAGTAAAGAACATTATCATGCCCTTAGGGTTGCAGCTGTTTGTCCAATTGCAATCTCACCATTAGCAGCCCTGACTAGGGCCTTCAAGACATGTGGCTAAAACTGAATAGCTCGCCTCTGAATGCAGATTAGATGTTATTCACCTGCTTTTTCAAACTGAAATCAAATCAGCTTCATTATCTTTATCACTGAAGCATATTCTACCATGCTAGAGGCCTTCTGTCCTGAGACAGGAAGGTCATCGGATGGGTCACTAGCACCAGCAGGACCTGGTGAGAACTAGTGACCATTACTGAAAAGCTTATTCTCCTTTATTCATAAAAGTCCATTGTACTAAGAGTGTAGATCAAGGAGTGTTTTCTATAGATACCGGGGGGGGGGGGTTCCCCTACATTGAAAAGGATTTTATCTAATTGTAAAAAATATATTGAACTTCTTGCTCTTTTGTCTTACATTCTGATGAAATATTTTCTAAGACTAGTGATTCACTGTGGTGAGTGTGATATACTGTTCTGTTAAGCTCTGAGAAACTCTTTATTGAACTCCAGGGCACAGCTTTTTTAAATCTCCTGACTCCTAGTTGTTCCCTTAAATATAATATATGTCACAGATGACTGGATCCACCTCAGGTTGCCAGAGTTAGCCTCATACGCAGTAACCTCAGTAACTTGCTCAAGTATAACATTTCATACCTCTCATCAACATTTTCCAGCCACCAATGTCTTCCTCTAAACATAAACAACCCACATGACTGCAGTTATGTTTTACTTCATTTTCCAGCAGTGTGCTGCCTGACACTTTTGCAGTAGTGATTTTTTTTTCTCATCTACAATGAGCAAGATTTTTTTTCTCATCTACAATGACACAGGAGGACCTAGAACCAAAAGGCTAAATTAAAAGTAGAGAAAGTATTTGTTGTGTTTGTGTTTTGGATTATTGAAGCAGCAATAGCTTGAGGGGGCTCTGGTATCCTAAAGCTCCATTTCTCATTGGCTGATGAATAAAGACTCCCATTGGTCCTGAAGCCAATCTGTGTACTCTATCACTGAGCCCTGCTTGGGTCCAATAGTATTGCTTGTATATAGTTACATTGTTGAAAGTTATGTGTTGGAACAGTATAAGTTAAGGTGCCGCTCTCATAGAGCTGTCTTTGGAGCTGAGCAATATCACTGAATAAAAGCCTGTTGTTTGAATTCATTGCCTCCCGCTCAATACTTAAAACTGGCGACGAGGATGGGATCCCAGTCCTAACTGAGCGGCTGAAATCACTCTGCCTGCCCAGCTGAAAATCACTAAGTGCGCCCAGAGCTAAATCACTATGGGCATGGCATCCAAGGGCCATATCGAACCGTTCGACCCAAAGGTTGGGAACTGGGAGTCATACCTCGAGTGATTTGAATGCTACCGCATAGCAAATCGTATTGACAAGGACTTTCCTGACTTTCCTGAGTACCTGCGGCCAGGCTGTATTCGACATTGCTCGAGATTTAGTTGCTCTCTCTAAGTTACTTGAGACCCCTCTCGGCATCATTAAGGCCTGGCTGACCGAGTACTTCACCCCGAAGACGTCGGCTGCCACAAACCGATGCGCGTTCCATCAGCGGAACCAGGAGGGCGAGTCTGTCACGGAGTACCTCACCACATTGAGGCGGGCTGCTAGAGACTGGCACTTCACTGATTTGAAGTCCATCCTCCTAGATCGACTGCTCTGCGGCCTCCAAGACGAGAGCATCTGGCGAGCCCTACTCTTACTAAAGACTCTAACATATGAATTGGCCCTCGAAGAGGCCCTGAGAGTATAGGCCACAAACCTATCCCTCTGAGAACTGCGATTGGGTCTCCAAAGGCACAGACCAGGCCGCTCTGACCAGAGCAATACCGCTGAGTCCAATGATGCCAGGGACGACCAATCCGATGTGTCCAATGACGAAGTTTTCAACGCAACAGCCAACCAGAAGCTGTGTCACTGTTGCAATAGCCCATACTGCTCTCAAAAAAGCCCACGAAGAAATGGCTGTGCCGGTTGCGGAGGTGCGCAGGCGCGTCAAGACTGTCGGTTCCGTGATGCCATCTGTCATGCATGTGGGAAAGTGGGCCACCTCGCCAAAGTGTGTTGCTCGTCTCAGGGTCATGATGCTCCGGACGAGTTCCAGCGTATCTGAGGGTCTGTGAATGCCCCCAGCTGATCGTACAATTCCAAAACATCTTGGCTGTCCGGGCAAAGACAAAAGTACAGCCCTGAGGCAAGCGTGTCCGAGGACTTCACCAACTGCCTCTATATACACCAGGGACTACATCCGTGTCTGAAGATCAAAGCCACCATCTTTATCAAAGGTCGAGCATGCCAGATGGAGGTAGACTCTGGGTCGGCCTTATCCATTGTCTCATGGAGCACTTTCCAGCAAGTCTGCCCACGAATTGCTGCTCTCTGCCTTCAAAGATGCACCTTACAGTTGTTCGATTTCCAGAGGAACTGAGTCCCAGTCATTGGCATCGCCACAGTCCAGGTCAAATATAAGAAATTCTCTGGCCATCTGAACCTGCTCGTGGTAGAAGATCGCCGCACAAGCCTGATAGGGCTGGACTGGTTTGCCGCCTTGGGCATTGACGTTGTTGGTGTGAACCAAGTCGAGCCGCAGCCTTTATTGGACTTTGAGACAGAGTTTCCGGAGGTTTTCAAGACGGAGCTTGGCTGTTACAAGGGTTCACCTGTGTCGTTTAACCTGGATCCTGCTGTACCACCAATCCGCCTCAAGCCCAGATGCTGCCCCGTTGCTTTTAAGCCCAAGATTGATGAATAAATAGATAAACATTTGGCCCAAGGGATGCTCGAGCCAGTTCCCAATGCCAACTGGGAAACACCTATTATCACTCCCCTCAAGCCTGACAGCTCCATCCATTTGTGCGCTGACTATAAATGCACCATCAACCAGGCCCTTCAGCCGCACACATACCCGGTTCCTATGGTGAGTCACCTTCTGGCCTCAGTTTCTGGGGGCAGGGTGTTTGCCAAGATCGACCTCACCCAGGCATATCAACAATTGCCGGTAGATGCAGCCACAGCCAAAGCACAGACTATTATGATGCACCGAGGTGCTTTCAAGGTAAACCGGCTGCAGTTCGGGGTAAGCGTCACCCCTGGCATTTTTCAAGAATTTATGGAGCACCTTCTTCGAGGTCTGCCTGGCATCGTACCCTATTTCAATGACGTCTTAATTGCCGGAGCCTCAGACCTTGAACTGGCTACTCGAGTGCAAGAGGTCCTTCGTCGGCTACAGGATGTTGGCCTTCGACTGAAGAAGGAGAAATGTGAGTTCTTCGTCCCTACTGTGCAATTCCTGGGTTACCACCTAGATGCAGAGGGCATCTACCCTGCCCCGGACAAGGTTGCTGCAATCCGCAACACCCCCCCACCAAAGTCTAAGAAAGAGCTGCAGTCCTTCTTAGGACTATTGAACTTCTATCATGCTTTCTTGCCCAACAAAGCAGCTCTTGCAGAACCACTCCACCGGTTACTGGACAAGTCAGCACCATGGGCATGGGGTCGCTGGGAAAACACCTCTTTCCAAGCCATCAAAGCCCTCCTTGCATCTGATGCCGTCCTAGTTCACTACGATGAGAAGAAGCCCTTTGTCCTAGCTTGTGATGCATCACCTTACGGGATCGGGGCTGTGCTCAGTCACTGCTTGCCATCTGGCCGGGAGGCCCCCATTGCCTTCTATTCCAGGACGTTATCTTCTACTGAGAGAAACTATGCCCAGATAGATTGAGAGGCACTAGCAATTATCGCTGCAGTAAAGAAATTTCACGATATGGGCGGGAATTTGAAATTGTTACCGACCACAAGCTGCTGCTGGGCATCTTCATGGCTGTCAAACCCCCCAGATCCTGTCCCCCCTGGATGATGCACTGGGCCATTCTTCTGTCTGCCTACTCTTTCCGTCTCCTCCACAGGCCCGGCAAGACCATCGGGCACGCTGACGCCCTTAGCCAGCTGCTGCTTCCATCGTCAGGCCCGCCCGAGGCCCCACTCCAGGAAGTTTTGTTAATTGAGGAGCTGCCGCAGCCTCTGCTCTCTGTTGCCGATGTAGCATTCCACACTAGCCGGGATCGCACGCTCGGCAGAGTCTACAACCATGTGTGGAGGGGATGGCCATCAGGGACACTTGACGCTGAATTCCAGCCATTCCTATCAAGGTCGTCTGAGCTGTCAGTAAACAAGGGATGCCTGCTGTGGGGAAACAGAGTTGTTGTCCCTCCCCCACTTTGCCAACGGGTGCTGGATGCCTTGCATGAAGGGCACCTGGGCATTGTTAAGATAAAGGCCATTGCAAGGAGCTATGTTTGGTGGCCCAGCATGGATCAGCAGATTGAGCAGTGGGTCCGGACGTGTCAGGAGTCAAGACCAGCAGCTCCAGAGGTTCCTGTTCACCCATGGGAGAAGCAGAGGGGGCCATGGTCCTGTATTCATGTGGACTTTGCTGGGCCTTCCAGGGCCGAACTCTCTTGATCGTCGTGGAGGCGTACTCCAAGTGGTTGGAGGTCATCCCTGTCACCTCCATGACATCAGCCATCGTCGCCCGCTGCCTAGACTGCCTCTTCGCCACCTTCGGCCTGCTGGACCTCCTCGTGTCTGACAATGGAACTCAATTTACATCGGCAGAGTTCCAGTCCTTCCTGGACGAACGGGGTATCCGGCACATCACTTCGGTCCCTTTCCACCCCACAACAAACAGTCAGGCCGAGCGAATGGTGCAAACAGCCAAGGACTCACTCCGCCGGATGGGTGACAGAAATTTCCCGGCCAAGCTCACCGGGTTCTTACTGCAGCAGCACTCCTCACCGCACACCACCACCAGGATGTCGCCGGCAGAGTTGCTTATGGGCCGCCAGCTGTCCACCCACCTGAGCCGTCTCCACCCAGACCTGTCACCAGACATCCACCGCGACCCTATCACCACAGGGTCCTCTCGGTCCTTTGCGCTGGGAGACACAGTATACGCCAGAAACTATGGGGCAGGTCCGCACTGGGTTCCAGCAGTCGTGGTGCGTGCCACAGGCCCTATCTCATGCAAAGTGAGGGACGACACGGGGCAGGTCCGTCACAGACATTTGGCCCGGCTGTCTCTCAAGGACAGTTGTCTCAGAGCTCTCTCAGCCCTACCTACCTCACAGGGTGTCTGTTGTGGGGAAGGGAAGGGAAGGGAAAGGAGTTTGTAAGCCGCTCTGAAACTACAAGTGAAGGGTGGGGTATAAATCCAATCTGTTCCTCTTCTTCTTCCTCTTCTCACACTGGATGAAGACGTGCTCTCTACCTGCATGTACCAAGAGAGGGACATGCGGTTCTCTCTTGGCACTCTGAGGCAGATGGGCCTCTCGCCTGCTTCTATCCTTTAGTTAGTAATCTATCAATCTCTGCTCTTTCCTATCCAAAGTGTACTTCTCAAATAAAGAAGAAGAAGAGATTGGATTTATACCCCGCCCTTCACTCACTTGGAGTCTCAGAGCGGCTTACAAACTCCTTTTCCCTTCCCCTCCCCACAACAGACACCCTGTGAGGTAGGTGGGGCTGAGAGAGCTCTTTCCCAAGCTGAGAGAACAGCTCGTACAGAGCTATGGCTTGCCCAAGGTCATCCAGCCAGGTGCAAGTGGAGGAGTGGGGAATCAAACCCGGTTCTCCCAGATTAGAGTCCGCGCACTTAACCACGACACCAAACTGGCTCTCAAGAGAGAAGTATTTCTCTTCTAAACTTGCAGTGTGGTTCTGTGTAGCTTTGTAAGCTGAGTAACCTGGTAAAGTGATACTCCTGCGTTTGTAGCTTTATTTAAGCACTCTGCTTACTAATGGTGACTGGACTAACCACACCAGTTAACCTCAATAGAGGGGATGTCCCCAACATGATGATGTTACACAGAAGTGACAGCATCATGTTAGGGAAGCAGCCTGAATAGCAAGTGGTGAATTTGCCACTTGGAGTTCAGGCGCCAGAGGCCCTGCTTGTAAAAAGCATTTAAAGGGACCCTTCAAATGCGTCTTACAAACTGGGGCCACCAACAACTGGACTTAGTGGCAAATTTGCCACTTGCAGTCCAGGATGTGGCTGGCAGCCACCCCTCTCCCTGCTTTCCTGCAAGTTTTAAAGACCCTTCCATCTGATCATTGAGCAGTGTGCTCCAGCCAATCAGCTGGAGGGCCTTTTAAATATTCCAAGAGGGAAGGGAGAGGGGTGGCTGCTGGTGGCCACTCTTGGGGTGGGGCTTGGGGGTGGGGCTTTCCCTGCCGGCAGTGGGCAGGAGCCCTCAAAATCAGGGGATTCCCCCACCTGGGGACTGGCATCCCTAAGTAATTTCCACTGATTCCTCTTGGTGCTGCAGACCCACAGTTTGCCTTTCATGAAGTTCCTGAGGTGACCTGTTCCTCAGGAACAACATTTCAGCTACATCAGTTAGGCTGTGGCAGGGATGGGGTGGGAAGACATTCTGTTCCATTGACAAAAAGGCCTTGCTTGCATGAGTGGAAAATTTAGTCTGGATATATCCCAACAGCAGTACTCTTGCGAACTCATACAGTTCCCCCCAAGACTACTCATAAAAGTCAAACTGGCCACATTCAAAACCAAGCCAAATTGTTTCTTTCAGGCTCCATAATAAGAAATGGTATATTCTTGTATGAAGAGGGAGAAATATATTAAACCCCTCTGCCCTCTGTGAATCAGACTTCATCCTCTGATGTAATTAACTTTATTAAATTAAATTAATGATAGGTATCTTTAGTTAGTTTTTTAATAATACAAACCCTTAATTTTGCATCTTCATAGCACCTTCATAGGACAGAATGAAGATGAGCTTTCATAAAGAAAAGTCTTTATGGGAAATAAACATATTGAGCAACAAACATGCAGTTGTTGCCCATTTATTTCATAGAACTGAAATAGCTCCCCTTGAGGAAGCATTTTCATTTCATAGATATTGCGTGTTCCCAGTGTCATATCATAAGATCTAGGAACATGGAATTCTTCCCCAACCAATGGAACCATTGTAATGACAAATGCAGTTGGAATGTGAGTATAGACACCTATTGGACATTTTTTGGAACACAGCACCCTTCTTTCAATTTCGTGTTTTATTACTTCTTTAAGGTATACTACTGAAATGCAAGAGCAGTCATTTAGCCTTTTAGAAACAAAAAATGTGTTTTTGATGACAATTGCATTTTTTCCCTCTTAACTATTGCATTTCCCTGCCATTTTATGAAATTTTTCTTCATGCTTTCAGTATTTCTGTATTTCCCTTTGAAGCAAAGAGTTGTAAGTTGTTTCAGTCATGATATTGTTGTATGTTTCCCATTTACAGTTGACAAGAGTCATATGTAGGGTATTTAATTTTTAGAAGAACTGCATGGCTGGTATGGAATGGACACCATGGCAACGTGTGACGTATCTAATACCACTTTTCATTTTATTATCATTGCTCTTTTTTGTTAGACCGTTGTTTTTTGCCAAGTGACGGTTGTATGGGCCTAAGGACAGCCACCTTAGCAGGACTGTTCAAAAAAGCAGAATAGAAAACGAGGCTTACATGCGACAGGAAGGTTTGCTTGAAAGAGAAGCAATATGATGCTAAATATTACTTTATATTATTGCTTTTTTTTTAAAGTCAGTATTATCATAAGCTGTTTAGAGCTGACCCTATGGGGAAACTAAGACTTTAGGAACAGTCTCATGAGATGTAAAGCTTGTTCTATCTTCCTAATGAGAAAAGGGATGGAAACATATTAAGGCCAAAGCCACCAAACAATGCCAGATAAATCTTTGACTTCTGATTGTGTCAGGCTAGAATTTATTTTTCTTTTTTTCCAAAACAGAATATACTAAGAATGTTGCAGTAATTTTAGAGCTAGGATTTTATAAACAGTTTTCAGCCCACACACAATTTATGTTAATCATATCTTTATACAACTTTACTGCCAGTGTAATAATAGATACTTTTTGTGCAACACTAAAACATCACCTTGAAAACAAGGCCTTTCTTTTTGAAAATATTCATTTGCTTGAAGCATAATCCTCCAACCCAAAGCTGGAATCAGTCATCAGGTTACTAGCTGAAATTAAACTGATGACACTCTTTAATTACTATACTTTTGTGTAGGGTTAACATATTTTGAAAAGCAAAAGAGGACATATTTCCCAACTGACAGCTTCAAACAAGTGATCACTATGACAAATCAAATCTTAAATACCCTACTATTTAAGCTGTGATAATTGCTACTAACTAGGAATATTCCTAACCTTCCAGCCCAAAAAGAGGACATTTTCATCCGTTTTTTAAAAAAGAGCCCAAAAGAGGACACCCTAAAAAGATGACATGTCCTGTAAAAAGAGGACATGTCCTGTAAATAGAGGACATCTGATAACTATTTTTGTGTAATGTATAGAATAATTTTTGTTTCTGACATCAGGGTTTTCTTTTATATATCATTTTAAAATGAACAAAACGACACTCTTTAATTTCAGTAGTTCTCTACTTTTTGCTGTTGGCTTTGTACATGTGTATTTTGTGCACATATGTAGTTTTTATAGACAATTTATATGGCATCTATTTGCCTAGCATATGGGATGCAGAGAGCAATATTGTATGCAGTATTCCAAATTAGGCCATACCATAGATCTGTACTGGGGCATTACAGCATTGCCTTTTTTATTTTCGGTCTTTTTGACCCAAGGATGGTGAAGGCAACAGTGAGAGAGAATATCCAGGCAGTATCTTAAATTGAGAATGTTCCTCCCACCAATTTTCACTCCATCTTCATCTAAATCTAATCCACCTTTCCTTATGATGTGTTCTGCATATAGAGTGAAGAGACAGGGTGGTAAAATACATCCTTGTCTGGCACCTTTGCCAATTGGAAACCATTGTTTCTCCATATCCTGTCCTAACCATATTGTCCAGCAAATAGGTTGCACATCAAAACAATCAGGTATTGCGACATACCCATTTCTTTTAAAACCAACAAAATTTTGGATGTAATCTTTGAAACACAAGCTGATTTTCTTCTGAAATTATCTCATATGCTCCAGTAAATTTGCAATATGATCTCTAGTGTCTCTTTCTTTTCTGAATCCAGCTTGAACATCTGGCATTTTTCAATATCACGCCTTATATGTAATTGAATAGTGGGGCGGCACTTTCTGAACATCCCACACGCTCCTAAATCAGTTGGCTCCATGATGTGTCAGTCAGAAGCTGTTCCTATCCACTGGCTGCATTGCCTGAGTCCCGCCCACAGAAGCAGCACCCGCCAACACTTTTCTCAGAAGATGGTTGTTTCGCTCCAGTAAACACAGCTACTGTCTTCACTCTCTTCACCAGATGATGATTGAGTCCCTCAGGGGACAAAACCCACGTCTTTAGCCTCCAAGCCAAGTTTGCCGAGGCAATGCTTTCCAGAATGGGAAAAAACCCCACCAAGTAAACAGCTGTCAGCATAGCGGGGGGGGGGGGGGGGGGGAACAGCTCAAGTTATAAAAAAAACAGCCAGTGGATACATACACAAGCAGATAGGGGCCAAACACACAGAAAACAGGAAGCCAAAAAAACAGAGACATGCTACAAAGCACAAATACAGACAGTCACAGACAGATCTACGTTGGCACACACAAACAGGAGGAGTGCAGGAACAAATGGCTGAAGTGGAGAATGACATATACAGTAAAAAAAATACAGGGAGTGTGTGACACTGGGATAAAACCTGTGAGTGGGGGAACCTTTAAGCAGTCCCAGAATGTGAAAAGCAATTACAAAGAGAGAGGCAAACCAACAGAGACAGATATCCAGATACATATTTAAAATGAAAAAAGGAAGGAAAAAAAACAGGAACCTAGGTCACAACTTAGCTGTTTGCCAAAAGCCATGAAAAGGACACTTGCTATTTTGAGTAAAGCTGTATTGTAAAAAAAAGGGATCACTCATGGAAGTCATATGCCCATACACCTCTTCACCATTCCAACATAACCTACTGAGACTTTCGTCACAAGCACTTGTTTTCAACCCAACTTCCCTTGAGACCTGTTCTATAACAAGATGGACGGTGCAACCATGACCATATTGAATGACAGGGACGTCCAACATAATATGACTTTGCAGACTGTCCAGTTGTAGAAATTTCTCCCCAGAGCCCTGTGTGCTGCATTTTCTGGCCCACATTGTGTGACCTTGGACACCAGTTATTGTGTAACATAAAGTATGTGAGACTTTACTTCCACATTTGTACCTTTCTATTACATACTGCTAATATGTACTTAACCTGCTTCCAGCCTATGCATTCATTACACATCACATCTTTCTAGAGCCCATTGTATTTATTTCCACAATGGGCCTTATTCCGTGTGTGTGGGTGTATAAAAAATAACAGTCTGTGTAAGATTTTGACCATCACTCTACTTGTGTGAGAAATTAATGTGATGGTCCAATAGCTGCTGCAGTCTTTGATGTCTCCTTTTTTCAGAATTGGAATGTAGATTAAGCGTTTCTAATCTTGGGCCATTATTTTGTTTTCCATATTTGTTGGCATATCCTTGTTAAGATTTTGAAAGACTAAACAGTACAAAACAGGAGACAACACTGTAGACTGGTGACAACTTACTGTCAAAAAGAACTGCAATGTATAACCATTCTCACTCCTGAGTGATTTTCATGTGGTTTCCACAAAGCTAAGTCAATGTTTTGGTTGTCTTCTTTACACAAATAGCTGCTTTACCTGTTTCTTCTTTGGGGGATAACTGCAACTTCCTGAATAATGGAGCCAGTGTACATTTTTTTCATACTCCCACAGGAGGTTGAGACATTCTGGCCATAGGGGTGGATATGAGTTCTCTGCATGTTGAGGGTGTCAAGCAATCATGTCTGGTTTTTCCTGATGTACCCTCACCTGTTTATTTGTGCAAAGTTCTGCCTTCACCAAAGATCCCTACCATCAAGTTGTGCTCTTAAATCTTCTCAGATCTATGCACATGGGAACAGACTGATGTAGCTACTGGGATATATGATTAATATAGCAGAGCCTTGATCTGTCACAGAAGTGTGATACCAAGTCCTGTAAATAATTCTCCACGAAGTTTATTGAAAAAAGGTAAACTGACATTTATTCAGGAAGATCCATTCACATTCACATTCAGGTTGCAGTCAAACGGAGAGAGAAGCCTAATCTAGAGAGCACTTTCCTTATCATAAATGGCCAGCTTGTTCAGCATCATGTGTGTGGGAGCATAAGGGCATTGTACAGGAGAGAGAGTCAGAGAGCCTGAGCTCTCGGACACCCAGCAAAGCCGCTGGTGTCCGGGGGCTGCTTTGCTGCACCAAGGAAGACAGGGCAGCAACGGAGCAGACATTATGCATCCTGACATTGGCAGGGGGCAGAGCCAGCTTTTGAAAGGGCTGGGCTCTGCTCCCGCTCTTGTCAGTTGCTCCATGTGCTTGGACTGGAGAGGAGCTTCAAGCACGCAGAGGAGCAAGTGCAGGAGGACATTGATGGTTACTGGCGGTGAGGCTTCCCGGTGGTAGTGCTGATTGGCGGTGGTCCTTTCTTCTTGGGCAGAGGCTGCCTGCTTTTGGCAGCAGCTTACTCTTTGTGGGCTGTAGGCCCACTCCCACGTTTGTGAGACATCGGTTCTCGGCGGTGTCGGTGGCATCAGGGATCAGAGGCGGCAGTGGTAACAGGCCTGGTGGCTTAGGCTGGAGGCTTTCAGGTCAGTGATACATAGTAGCCGGCAGTGGCCCGCAGCTTGGGTTGGGGTCTCCAGGGCCTTGGGACTGTGGGCTGGCCTGGGCCGATTTGGGTCTGTCCTTTTGGGTGGCCAGTTAGGGCAGCACTGGGGATACGAATGGAGGCCTAAGAAGTATAGGCCTGAGGAAAAATTACTGCAAACAGGTAGTGGTCCTTTCCAGCCCAACAAGTTTTAGAAATTTAAATTTAAGTCCACGGCCAAATGGGGCGGCCATTTTTGGCAGTTTAACAGCGGTGGCCATTTTGAGCAGTTCCTGTGTGGGGCGGCCATCAAGAGGGTGGCATTCAGGGTGGCCATTTTGAGAAGGGTGTTCCTAGAGGGCTACCTTCTTGGAGGTGGCCATTTTGAGAAGGGTGTCTAAGGGTGGCCATTTTGGTGAGGTCTGGCTTCTGCTTGTGCTGGGGCAGACATTTTGTTTTTGCTCATGTGGCAGCCATTTTAGGTGAGACTTACTGAGGAGAAACCTGGAGGCTATTGCTTCTAGGTTGGGTAGCTGGGCTTAGCTAGCATTTATAACACAGGTCACGCTATGTCATACAATAAATTTTAATTGCGTAGAAAATAAAGTATTATCAATTAGAATACACAGATCTGTTTAAATACTACAAATAAATTTATCAATACAGACACCATGGCTTCACGGAAGGGACAAGGCAAGCCCAAGGGCAGCCAGCCCCTAAAAGGCCTCCTGTGCAGCCAATTCCTGTAATACCGTCTGATGAGGAGGAAGATGACCCAGTCAATGCCACCATACTTCAAAGAGCTGAAGCACTGAAAAAGGAGAGGGGTGCGCCTCCTAAGGTGGACAGGGGTACAGAAGCTAGGGGAGATTCTAACATTTCCTTTTATGCTCAGGTGCTGGCCCACTTGGCTTTCTTGGAAGACAGAAGGGGTTCCTCTGCAGTAGAGGATGTAGATGTGTCAGCATTGGATCAGCACAGACAGAGCACTGAGGAGCTGCAGGTGGCGGTGTGCAATGGGCCCCCTAGGCAGGAAGGTAAGGAGGAGAACACTGGCAAAAGTGGGTCACTCTGGCCATAGGGCCCTTGCCCTCAGGGTGCTGCTGGATCTGCCACACACATGCCACTGGTCAGTTGGCCACACTATGCAGGATGGGGAGGTGGGGCTCCACCTTTTCCCCTGAGGGCTTGGCCTGGATGGGATTATCCACATCCAGGCTTGGGTTTCCCAAATCCAGGGGCTGCTTCATATGAGGTGGTACCAGCTGGAGCCATACCATCTGGCAATTCGGCTCTGCCCCTGGGGGATCATCTGTTTACCACTACTAAGGAGAAGATCCTTAAGGGTGAATATGTAGACATATTTGCTTTATTATACCATGAACTGGGAAAAAAGGACAAGGAGGACCTTGATGAGTGGGAGAAAGAGGGCTTGAAGACGCAAGTGGTTGATAGAACTTGGGAAAATTGGTTTCCAGGATTTTTGATATTCATGGCAGTGATAGTAAAGCACCATCCATGGAGGGCTGCTGTGATGCTCCAATATTTGGACATCATTTATAAGGCTTTCACTGATTTCCCGAGCCCCGCATGGTAGCAATACGATGAAGAATTTCATTTGTGTGCAGCCATGAATCCAGCCATGAGACGGGATCAGATCCACCCACGCTTATTGCTGCAGATTATGTCCCCGGCTAAGCCATTTGGTGGTGAGAGGTCGCATAGTGGCCACTTGATGTGGAGAGCAGAAGTGCAGGCAGGTACCCATGCCCAGGCAGGGAGTTCACCTCCCATGGGACATGTGGTTGCAAGGCATGTTCTCTCAGGCACATGCCTTCTCTAACTGCCCCAAACCAAAGTGTCAGGGGGGCAGTAGAGGTGGTAAGTTTTCACATTAGGGTTTAGTATACCTTACCAAGGGAGTAGGAATCCATTCGTGGCTCCTAATTTATAATCAGTTCATGGGATGGAGCACATAGCTCTGGAGACAATCGCCAAGGAATGCAAGGAAGGCAGAGTCCTTGGTCCTTTTTCTCTCCCCCCCCCCCCCATTTGTAATTTAAGGGTTTCCCCATTGGGAGTTGTGCTGAAGAAGGCGCCTGGTGAATATCACCTCATTCACCACTTGTCCTACCCACGTGGAGAGTCGGTGAATTATACAATACCAGAGGAGTTATGTTCTGTTAGGTACACATCCTTTGATCAGGCCATGTGGGTAGTGCACCTCTGTGGAAAGGGGGTGGAATTGGCAAAGTGTGACATTAAGACAGATTTCCCACAAGGCGCTGCCCCAGCATCATTCTTCCCTTTGCCCTGATTGCCTGCTTGAATGTCCCACTATTTGCCACGGGGCGCATTTTGACCCATAGCTCCGCCAATTTCCTACGATTTCCTCTGCGGCTTCAGTGATCTTCAAAAAACAGGATCACTGAAGCTGTGGGGAAAATTGTGCGAAACCACAGGTCAAACTGCACCCTGTGGCAAATAGTGTGAAACTGAAGCAGGCAATCAGGGAAACCAGAAGAATTATGCCGGGGCAGCGCCTTGAGGGAAATCAGTCTAAGTCAGCCTTCTGCCTCCTCCCTCTTCACCCGGCCAATTTTGAGCTTCTAGGATTTGCCTTTGAGGGTAAATTCTACATGGACAGGGCCCTTCCTATGGGGTGCTTGGTGTCCTGTGCTGCTTTTGAGAGGTTCAGTTCATTTTTGGAATGGGCCTTGTGATACAGGACAGGACTCTGCAGTATGGCCCGTTATCTTGATGATTTCTTATTAGCAGGAAGGAAGGGCGCAGGACAATGTGAGGTTTTTTTGTCCAGCTTCATCAACCTGGCAAGGGAACTAGGGGTTTCTCTTGCTCAGGAAAAAAACAGAAGGCCCCACTCTAACTTACCTGGGGATAGAAATTTACACAGTGGGGCAGTTCTGTAGATTGCCAGCGGACAAATTAACAGCGCTGCGAACACTGGTGGACACAGCTAAGTTGAAGATTACATTGCTGGAGTTGCAACAGCTAGTTGGTCACCTTAACTTTGCATGCAAAGTTGTGGCACCCAGCAGGGCTTTTGTTAAAAGACTTTGTGAATCAATGAAAGGCCTCCATCTTCCACATCATAGGACCAGGGTCACCAAGGGGATATGAGATGACCTCCTTATATGGAAACAATTTTTGGAGTCATACAACAGGGTTCCCTTTTGGCATGAAGAACTCCTCATTGAAGCTGAGCTGCAAGTTACATCTGATGCTGCAGGTTCCTCCAGCTTTGGGGTATATTTCTGGGGGCATTTGGTATGCAGAGAACTGGCCAGCGGAATGGTTCCAGGCAGGGTGGGTCAAAGACCTTACCTTCCTGGAATTTTTTCCGATTATCGCAGCAGTCTGGATTTAGTCTGGGGAGCTTGCCAACCGAGCTGTCCACTTCTGGTGCGACAACATGTCCACAGTACACATAATTAACTCCTTGACATCAAAGTCTCCTAGGGTCATGGCTCTGGTCAGAGCCTTCATGCTACTGTGTTTGCGAAACAACATAATGTTCAAGGCTAGGCACATTCTAGGGGTCAGTAATGGGGTTGCTAATGCTCTCTCTCAAAAACAGATGGAGAGATTCCATCAGCTGGCTCTGGAAGCCGACCAGTTCCCAGTACGGATGCCAGAGGAGGTGTGGCAGATTGGAGGGCTGAGGCCAACAGGGCAATGAGTTTGGCTCTTGCCCCTTCCACCCAGAGAGCTTATATGAAGGCAGGTAAGCAATTCCTGTCCTTCAGGGAGAAAGCAGGCCTGAGGCAAGTTTGTATCTCATTTAATGCAATTCTGTGTGATGCTGAGGAACGAGGGCCTATCAGCACATACCATCAGGGGCAAGCTGTCTTCATTAGCCTAAGCCAGCAAGGCATCAGGGCATGATGACAGGATGGGTAACTTCTGTATTCGGAAGATGCTCGAGGGCTGGTCCTGGGAGAGTGGCAGGGTGGCAGACACCAGGGAACCCTTGACCCCAGCGGTGTTCCAGGGGCTCAAGACTCAGTGGCTCACATATTGCAGTGATGGCTATGAGGCTGGCCTGTTTCATGCAGCATCACTGGTTGACTTTTTTGGGGCTCTTTGAATCAGTGAGCTGGTGGCCAGCTCTCACCAAGATGTCTCGGGTATGGCACTGGAACAGTGGAACATTTCCATCCTGAATTCCAAAGTTAGGATTATACTGTGCCAGTCAAAAACTGATCAGCACGGAAGGGTTCAGTGACTAAACTGGGGCGCTGTTCTGAGGTTGAGTTGTGCCCAGTGTTGGCCTTAAGCCAGTATTTGACATTGCGGGGTGACGGCCCCAGTTATCTTTTTTGGTATAGGGATGGCACCCCTCCTCACCAAGTTTCAGTTTTGGACCTTGATGCAGAAGGCACTGGCCCAGTTGGGTTTAGGTGGGGTCTGCTTTGGAACCCACTCTTTCCGAATCGGGGCTGCTTCAACAGTGTCAGCTATGGGATATCCCAACAGCGAGATTCAGGGGATAGGGTGATATAAGGGATATGTGCGGACCTGTGATGTTTAAGTTTAAGTTTGGTTATTAATAGAGTTCTTTTTACAGGTGCTGCAAGCTGCAGGGTGAGACAAAGGGTCACCGTCTGCGGCCACAACATGGTCTTTTGGGCAGCTCATTGGGCCAGGAGGACACCCATTGATTCTCAGCTGGGCTTAGTGAATGGGCATCTGTCAAATGGTTGGGAAGGAGAGGCATGAGGTGGCCTGCACTCCTTCCCCTGCTATTCGAAGAGAGGTGAGGGCCTCCTCCTCACATCTTGTTGATACACCTGGGGGGAAATGACCTAGGTCTGATGAAGGGCAAGGCCCTCATTTTGCAAACTGAGGCTGACCTTGTGAGGATAAGAGTAAGGTGGCTCAGTGTGCAGATAGTATGGTCAGCCATGCTGCCCCGCTAGGTGTGGTGGAATTTGGGGAACCCCAGGTGTATTGACTGTGCCAGGCATAAGGCCAATAGACAGATGAGAAAGGCCATAGATGCTGGGTTGGAGTTGTTTTTGCCACACCCCGATATACAGGTCGAGTTTCAAGACCTGTATAGGGCTGACAGGGTGCATTTGTCTGGCAAGGGCAATGGGATATTTATATGGGATTTGCAGCAAGGGATTAGGTTGGCATTAGGATGCTGAATGGGGAGCAGAGGCTTGGCTGTGGCATGTTTTGTGCTAGCAAGAAAATGGAACTGGTGAGCACCTCATGGCATATTCCATTAGGGAACAGGAGGTCATCAAGAACTGCCTTCGGATTTTAAGGTCCAGGGTAGAGAATGGTGAAAATCTCTGGGAACCTCTTAGGCCAGGCTCCTCCCTGCAAGTTGTAAGGCTTCATGAGTAGGCACTCCTAGGGGGCAACCAGTATGCTGGGCAGCCGATCACAAGCCAGGTAGTTGGCTCAAGACCGGAGCTGGGTGACCTGCCCTTCAGGGGCAAGGGGGTTGGTCAAAGAGGGACGCCTGCCTTGCCTGTTCCGTGCTTGCTTAGTTGTCCGTTGCTGCAATGTTCTGTTTAAATAGTTAGTAAAGTGGCCCTTGTTTATTTCCAGAATGTTGTCTGTCTCGTTATTCCAGCTGGAGGGGGCAAATGTGTCTCCATGGAAGGCCAAATATAGAAAGTGAGAGGACAAAGCAAGAGAGAGAGGACAGCTCCCAGGTTAAGACAAAGAGAGGCATCCCATCAAGTAGATAACACCTATACATACTTAGAGTGATTTATTATTTATTTATTTATTTATTTATTATACTTTTATCCCGCCCTCCCCGTGAACAGGCTCAGGGTGGCTCACAAGTGGCACACAGTGCCAATCCAGTGCCAATTAAAACATTCTAAAATGATGTAGTGCCCCCCCCCAAGTGTCCAGGCATGCTGAGTCACTCACTTCAACAGTAGCTCTATCTTGATATGGACTTGTTTTCCCCTGCTAGGACTGGTATGCTGGTGGAATTAATCAGAATTCTGCCCTCTGAAATGGCTAAAGGGCTAATATGACATGTCTCCAACTATGTGCTTACGGCATAGCATTACATCAGCAGGAGAGGAAGAATCAACCAATGAAGAACCATAGGGACTATACTAAGTGACCACCCTTCTAATACACCACGTTTTTCTGTCATAGTTCTGATGGGGTTGCACTTTCTCTTAATTAAAGTTGTTTCAGGATAATGCCATTAAATCATATAGTATGCCAGGGTAACTTGGAGTTATATCATAAGGGATTTATTAGCAAACCTACTCTCATCAGCCAGCATTTCTTAAGTATCTGATTGCTCTGAAAGTCTTCTGCTTTTACTGCTTCATATCATCAGTACACAAATAACTAATGCATATCCCCCCAATGCATAACCAAATGATATTAGAGATTCTTTATGCTTAAAATATATATGCATTCCACATACCAAATTTCAGCCGCATACCAACATAGAAGTTATAATAATATAATCTATAATAGTATATGTAAAATGTGCATTTATCTTGAAATAATAAACATCCATTTTATTGCTTGCACAATCTTACTGAAAAAATATACCACATTACAGCAACAAATCAAGTCATAATAAAACCACAGACAGGAAAAAAAATAACCACTTACTAGCTGCATGTTAAATTATACTACACAAAGAAATAAATAGTATTTTAGGAATATGAGAGCTACATGAAGCCAACTCCCCAAATCAGCCTGTTGATTATAATCTTATAACATACATATTTTTTCATATGATTCTCACTTCTTAATTTTTTTAATACAAGACTAAGACAAAACCCCAAACCATTGAAAAATATCTGTAATGTTCTCAAATGGCTATTTTCCCCCACAACCTTTAAAAATGATACAATGTGGTTCTTGGCCACATCTAAACATGCAGCAAAAATCTTGATTTTTTTAAAAAAAATCTTTTTCTGATATCATTTAAGCTGCACAAGCAAGACATCTGAGGCTATTTGCTACATTAAAACCAGATTTTTGCTACAGCTAATGCTGAAGTTGCAATTTTTTACTATGTCAAAATAAGTTATTTATAGGATCTCTAACTATATTTTTCCTGACTTTGACAATACTTGGAGATTTTGAGGAAATGGAGTTGGCTGCAGATGACTCAAGTGCTATAAAGAGATTGCAGAATGTAACATTTGCTAAGGACTCCAAAATGAGAATCAAAGGTGAGGTTAATGAAGAATGAACCTTTGGAAGAAAATGTTTTGGAACTGACATCCATGGTACTTGTTAGAAAGGGTTACTAGACTTTAGTTTATTTTCTATGATTTCAGAAAAATGTACACATGATACTACATCTCAGCATGAATTGTTCAGGAAGGTACCTGATCTCCCACCTGCAACATGAAATCAGCTCAATTGATAGAGGCAACCTACATGTACCTGTACTGAGTTTCTGCCTGGAGGAGGGGGCAATGGGGGCAACAAGATAATTCAGCCGTCACCACATGTGATGTGCGTGGATAACACAGAGACTGTGTTGATGCATAAAATCATCTGGAATATTGACAGAAGAAACTGTGCTACATTATCTTTTGTTTCTGCCACAATTATCAGGCTTTTGACTTGGCTGGTTGCTGTGCACTGGATGGGAACTGCATTACAATAGTTTAAGTCCCAGCATAGCAGCCATTGATGCAGCAGGACTACAGGGTCAAGCCGCATATCTCTTTATGAGGACAAATTCCTCCCCACCCGCACCCCCATGTTTGAAATCTCTGGAAGAACTTCCTGGCATTTCCTTAACAAAAGATTAATATGGGTGTTTCCACATCAGCAAAATTCTATAATATTGCTAATAATTTTGCGGAGGGAAGTTGTCATGGTATAAGAATGCTTTTAGGTTTATTTAATAATTGTCAGTAAAAATCTATATCAGAAATGCATGACACAGAGCACATGACAAAATAAATAGACCATGCATTGCTAAAAGAAGCAAATTGGGACTAGCAATCAGAAACAGATTGCATCCAAAAACAGGAATGACAGCAATTGCTTATTGCTCATCCCATTTCACTTTCAATTATTGAATGTGGCTCTTGGTTAACTATTCGGGTTTACATGTTCCTATTTTTAATGAGAAAGAGGATTGTTGGGCTGATTTAGAGTTCCCTGTGCCACAGTTTGAAGAATACAGACCAATATAGTTTTGCTAAAGACTGCTAAAATTGCAGGTGAAAAGCATTGTCAAGTCATAGTCTAGTTATGGCAGCCCCAGAACATTTTCAAGGTGATAGACAAACAGAGGTGTTTTGCCTCTATGTAGCAACCCTAGACTTCCTCTGTGGTTTCCCATTCCACAAGTACCAACCATGGCTGGCCCTGCTCAGCTTCCTGAGATCAGGCTAGTCAGGGACATCCATGTCACAGCTAAAAAGTATGCCAACATGTTGCAACTGACTCATGGCAACCCCATCCATGGGATGTTCAAGGAAAGAGATGAGCAAAGGGGACTTGCCAATAGGTGATGTGCAAGGGGGAAAAAATCTATATTTTTTGGATTTGGTTTTTTTGGATCCTTAAAATGTGGTATTACCTTGAAAACCTGAATTCTAATATCAGCATTGTATTGGAATTTGGATAAAATTTGGGAATCCCAAATTTTCCAGCTCCATTATACTCTATGGGGCCACTATAGTCAATGACAAATCTCCTAACATATATTCAGTGATCCGGGGGGAGGGGGGGATTTGAGGTAGCAATTCCATGTTTGCAGTGTAGCTGCTGGAGCCTCTCCTCAAAAGAACCCCCAAGTTTCAAAAAGATTGGACCAGGGAGTGCCACTCTGACAATGCCAGAACCCAACAGGAACATGCCCCCTTCCCACATTTCACTTTCTCCTGCAGCAGACTTTCTGGGGAAATCTGCTGGGCTTGTATGCCTGCCTTGCTTTTCCTCACAACTGGAAACAATGGAGATTCTCAGATTTAACCATAGTCCTGTTAGGTTTTGGCACTGGTTCTGCTTGACACATTTCACTAGTTCTGCTGCTGGCCTTGCAAACATGCCCCCTTCTCACACTTCACTTTCTACTGCAGAGGTTCTCTGGGAGAATCTGCTGGGCTTGTTTTATGTGTGCCTTGCTTTTTTCTCACCATTGGACCCCCTCTTTGGGTGCTCAAAGAATTGGACCCCAGGTCCAATCTTTTTTAAACTTGGTGGTTCTTTTGGGGATAGGCTTCAGCAGCTACACAGAAAATTTGGTGCTTTTACCTCAAACCCCCTTCATCCTATCCCACTAAAAGTACCCTAGGAGATTTGCCGTTGACCATAATGGCCCCATAGGGTATAATGTAGCTCAAAAATTTGGGATTCCCAAATTCATTTGAGTTCTCTTATTGGTAAGCTGGATCAGATCAGAGAGTCTGAATTGGTTTAACTAATGCCTGAATCATGACAAAGAGGCATGATTCGGGTATTAATTCGGCTTGGAAATGCCGAATGCAGATTCCCTACTTGCCATTGCCTGCCTCTTCACAGCAACCCATGTTTTTCTTGGTAGTCTCTCATCCAAGTACTAATTGTGGCTATCTCTGCTTAGCTTTCCATCTATGATGGGCTCAAGTTAGGCTTGGCTATTCTAGCCCCCTGCATTTTTAAATTACATATAAAGTGCAATTGAAAAAAAAATGATCATCTACCTATTTAAGAATCCCTGTTTGTTCCATGGTGTTTTCCCTTATTGCTTACTGGAGTGCTGCTCTTTAGAATCACAAGATCTTTCCATGATGTCAGGTTAACGTGATCAGAGTGTAGTTTTACATCATTGCATCTGTATTCAGCCCACTAATCTATTTCTGGACTGATTTATTTTACAAACCATTCAGGCTTGTTTTACATATGCAGACTTATCATTTCCTTTCAAAATCTGTTCCAATTACCCTAAACATTCAAATGTTGCTTTTCCTTCCAGTTTGATAATAATTAACCTTGACTTTCAGTTCCAGTTGTGCTTAGAAGTACAAACACAGTATAGCAGCTCTCTGCACAGGTATTACTGCAATCTTATATACAGAGCTACTGTAGTAGAAGGAAGCTTTTATCAAGTGCATCAGTTAAGTGAGGAAAAGTCTTGACCTCCACCACGTTTTTATTGCAGTTCACCATCTCCCAGTACTTGGATATAGCAAAATAGCTAAATGGAGGACTTCCCAAAATACTTCTGTGGAATGTTGTAACATAAGGCTAATCAATGATTAGCTGCTTGGTACCTCCTTCAAAATTAGCAGAAGTCCAGTCAATCTAGTGGATGGGCTAGCAAACCTTGACAGCAGTCAGGTAAATTTTGATTATGGAAAGTGCATTCATAAGGATGAAAATAGATTTGACCATATTCAGCCTTCTATGCAATGTAGAGGACAACAAGAACCCCATGATGTAGAAGATAGATTCAGGTGGGTAGACATGTTGGTCTGAAGCAGCAGAACAACATTTAAGTCTCATGTCACCTTCAAGACCAACAAAGTTTAATTAAAGGTATAAGCTTTCTTATGCATGCACACTTCTTCAGATACAGAGGAGAGAATTTCTTCAACCATTACATATGGGGGTGGGGTGGTTGGTTGTCAGGAAGGACCAGTTAGAGTCAAGAGGCTAGATGGCCATCTGACAGCAATGCTGATTCTGTGAACTTTGGCACATCATGAGAGGGAGGGAAGGAAGGGTTGCATCAGTGTTTAGTTCTTGTGGCCCTTTCTTACATGCCCAGGGAAATGCTAATTGTCACTTTGGGGTCAGGAAGCATTTTTTCTCAGGCCAGTTTGGCTGGAGATCCTGGAGGTTTTTGGCATCTTCTGGGCATGGAACAGCAGTCACTGGGGGTGCAGGGGAGTGGTATTTGTGAATTTCCTGCATTGTGCAGGGGGTTGAACTAGATGACCCTGGAGATCCCTTCCAACTCTTATGATTCTATGGGTGATTATAGCTGAGATTGGATTATGGCAAGATTAGCATACAAATACAAATGTTAACATGTAGATGCAAGAATCACATTTGAGTCCAGTGGCACCTTCAAGACAAACAAAGGCAGGGTTGGGTGAAAATCTAATTAATACTAATAATAGTAATAATAATAATATGTTGTTGTGAAGATGTTGCCAGTTCTTTATTGTTTTGTTCTTGCGTATGTTGAAAGTACTCCTTCAGGCAAAGACAGTGGAAAAAGGCTTCCAGGTCCCTGGAGAACTGAATCATCTGTGTGGATCATCTTACTCCATGATGTAGGTGAGAGAAAGTATGACCAGCCCAAGGTCACTCAGGAAGCTTGCATGGCAGAATGGGGATTTAAACCTAGTATCCCAGATCTTTGATGCTCTAATCACTACATTGTATGTGCTGGATCAGAAGCTCATATTGTTGCATCCAGAAATTATCACAGGGCATTGCATTTCATAGAAAAAGAGGTGCAGGAGCTCATTAGCATACCTATTAGCATAACTCATTAGCATATGCCACACACCCTGACATCACCAGAAGTGTGTCAGAAAGGGAAGCAAAAGGGGGGAGCATCTTCAAAAGCCTCCCGTCACTTTCCCAAGCTGGCCGGCCGAATGTCAGTTTCAGCCCCATTATACCCTATGAGCCATAGAAGTCAATGGCAAAAACTCATAGGGTATATGAGGGGTTGGAGGCAAGGGGATTTGAGGGAGAGGCTCCAAACTTGCAGGGTAGCTGCTGGGGCCTCTCCCTGAAACACCCACTAGGTTTCAAGAAGATTGGACCACGGGGTCCAATTCTACAGGCCCCCAAACAGGTTGCCCCATCTCCTCCATTGTTCTCTATGGTGGGGAAAACGTTACTTTTTCCCACCATAGAGAACAATGGAGGGAATGGGGGCAACCTGTTTGGGGGCCCGTAGAATTGAAACCCATGGTTCAATCTTCTTGAAACTTGGTAGATTTTTGGAGAAGAGGCTCCAGCAGCTACCCTGCAAGTTTGGAGCTTCTCCCTCAAACCCCCTCCCCTCCAGCTGCTTTTTAAGCCACCACTGAATTTCGGCAGCAATTCGGCGGTGGGCCGAATCAGATCAGAGAATCTGATTCGGCCCATGGCTGCCCTAGTGCCCACTCCTAGCTCCCGCCCCAAATGACCCCCTGCTTTAATTCTTGGTTCTGTGGGGCCTGTGCTGCAGTATTCTACTTGACGAGGGAGAGACAGAGACAGAGAGAGAAATAAAGGTCATAGGTTTGACAACCTGGCATTGTCTTTGTGCCCTGTATTAACATACATATTGTGGGTCGAAAAAATTAATGGGCCCTGGAGTTAGAATTTAAATGGCTTCTGTTAACATGGCCTGTTAATTTACAGGCTAGGTAGGGTTTTCCATAATAGTGTAGTTATCTGCTCTGCAGGACAGCTCCCTTTTTCCTTTACAGGAAACTCCAAACAGCTGTTATTAGTGGGAGGAACAGAACACTGTAATGTAGAATTAATCGCTTCAACCTACATTGTTCTCTTCAAATCCACAGCTCATTTTATGCTGGGCCAGGCACCACCTGCTCCCCAAGCCTCCCAATTTCCCCTCCTACACAACCAGGGACATCAGCAGTCAAAAAGGAATCCAATAGTTTTTGGACCTTGTTTGAGAAGTATTTTTCTGTCTCTAACAGATCTAGGAAGGGCAGAAAGATATTACTGCTGAGACTTTCACAAAGAAAACAGGGGAAAATGTCTCATAAAGTGGATGTACTTCAATTCAGAGCTTCACCTTAAATCAAACGATTAAAATTCTTTCTTCTAAATCACTTTCAGCTCATTCAGCTGGGGGGGGGGCGTGCAAAGAGGAAAATAGAATCCAAGCAGTAAAAGTGTCTTAAAAACTTGCTTTGTCTAACTTAGGTCTTTAAATAAGGGGTTTTTAAAAAAAAAATTCCCATATTCATTGCTTCAATACCATTGAGGGGGATTTGTCCTGAATCTCACATTTATTAAAGTAAGTGTCACAAAATCAGATGAAATTCAACGTGAGACATCCATGTATTTGCCGTGACTCAAAGGCTGTACAGGGTTACAAAATCTCTGATACAAACACGGGGTTTTCATGCCTATAAGAAATCTCTTAGTAATTCCTGTGCTTGATAGCAATGCTTTGATTTGTGCAAAGAATGCTTTAGTACCTCCAACTTATCCTATTTGCAGTCCTCGTGTCTCATTGAAAACCAAACACTCTCAGCCCTGACCTGGATAGCCCAGGCAAGCCCAATCTTGTCAGATCTCGAAAGCTAAGCAGGGTCAACTCTGGCAAGTTCTTGGATGGGAGACTTTCTTGAAATACCAGAGGTGGGAGGCGGGGGTGGGCTTTATTCAGCCACCTCCGTGAATATCCTCCAGGCCCCCAGTAGGGGTCAGTCACCAAAGGTCGCCATGCCTTCCAGGTGTACACATTGTCAGTCACCAGAGGTTGCAATGACTTCTGGGTATACACACACTCAAATACACGTGCACACACAAACTCATGCATATATGAAAAATACAACAAAAAAAACCCACACAAAAACAATCACTCTCTCAACTGCATTATTGGCCAAGCCACAACTGAAAATGTCTTGGTGCTGATTTTGCATCCATGTCATTGGCAGCATTCAGCATTATGAAAAAATGATGGCTGGGGCATCACTTTGGGGCATCCTCACAATTCACTGGATTGCTGGAAGTCAGAGGCAGGTCAGGCAGCATCACTTAAAATCAGCTACATTTTGAATGTGTTTGCTTTTGTCCCTGTGCTGAGGTGGCAAAAATAATGGACAAAATATTTGTGATCCTCTTTAAAATTTGATGACTGCAGTTGGCTGTGGCAGTCAGGCAGGCAAAATGGACAAGGATGAAAGACTAAGCATGATCAGGAAATATGGTTTGGTTCAGTTCATGGTTTGCCCGGTTCACGAACTTTTAGGGGCCAAACAAACTGGTTAGGTTTGTGACCCAGTAGAACGCCCCTCCTGGCTTTCTAGAGACACCAAATTCACAGGGAATGGGGTTTATGTGGTCCAAGTTATGGTGCCCCAAAGAAGATGCCC
The DNA here is from genome assembly GCA_029233225.1 of Lepidodactylus listeri. NCBI lineage: Eukaryota > Metazoa > Chordata > Lepidosauria > Squamata > Gekkonidae > Lepidodactylus > Lepidodactylus listeri. The sequence continues at coordinate 131,761,119 of JARCFY010000001.1, read as the reverse complement.
TCAGGAGAGTGCTTTGTGGGGAAATAGCCATCCATCATTTTCCCCCAAAGCACTTTCCTGGGGGCACCTTTTTTTGGGAGGGGGGGGCTGTAACTCAGAGCCAGTACATCCAATCCTCACCAAGCTTGGACAGAAGATAGAGGAGAGTCAGCTGAAGATCCCCTGTGAGTTTGGTGGCTCTAGCTTGTACAGGATCTATTGTATACACTTCTGAACCTCCTAAATCTGCACCTGTCAAAATTTTGACAGGTTCAGAAGGTTCAGAAGTGGATAGAACAGATCCTGTGCAAGCAAGAGACATCAGTGTGACAGGGGACCTCCCCTGGATGCTCCTCTACATGCCCTCCAAGTTCCACCCCCATTACTTTAAAGTTTCATAAACATTTAGATTGAACAGAGACAGTCTGAGTGGATAATAAAAGTATACATGGGGTGGAGACAGTTGACACAGAGATTCCCCCCCCCAAAATACTAGAACTTGAGGTTGTCTGATGAAGCTGATGGGCAGTAGATTCAGGACTTACAAAAGGAAATACTCTATACACAGAGAATGATTAAAATGTGGAATTCGCTGCCAGAGGATGTAGTGATGGCTACAGGAATAAACAGTTTGGTGTAGTGGTTAAATGCATGGACTCTAATCTGGGAGAACTGAGTTTAATTTCCCACTCCTCCACTTGCAGCTGCTGGATGACCTTGGGCAAGCTATAGTTCTGTCAGAGCTGTTTTCTCAAGGACAGTGACAGAAAGAGCTCTTTCAGCCCTGCCTACCTCACAGGGTGTCTGTTGTGGGGAGGGGAAGGGAAAGGAGTTTGTAAGCCACTCTGAGACTCCGAGTGAAGGGCGGAGCATAAATCCAATCTCTTCTTCTTCTAAAAGGGGAGTAGACAGATTCATGGATAATAGGTCTATCAGTGGCTACTAGCCATGGTGACTGTTCCAGCCATGACTTTTCAAGCTCATACCATGTGGTACAGTATCAGCAGGTTTACTGATTCCTTAGCAACTGCTAGTGACATAGGCTGTGAATATTGGCAGTGATTGTACTGTATCATAAGATGATTTGTATGTTATGGCTCATATGCACAAATCACATGTTTTCACAGCTTTTCTACTCCTCTTCACCTATTTGGAATGACATATTTTTACAGTATTATTAGATATTGCCATGGCTTCCAATGCATTTGAATCTAATTTTTATAGAATATGCACCAAAATTGATCCACATTCAGACTTAACCAGCTTCATGATTAATCACACAAATTTAAAGTTCTGAATCATTGGCTTTTGCTTCCTATTCTTCTATTTGTATCACCATATAATATGATAGTGTTTGACTTCACCTTTTTAATACTTACAGTTATGTTTCATTACACTATTGATACTTAAAAAGCCATTTTAATTCTCAGATTAAATAGTGTTCCATGAACCTTACACACATTGCTTTGAATCAGACTAGTGTGGCACTTGAAAGGATCTACAAAGTGGAAACAGGTGTAGTCAAAAGCTTAAATGCTTTGAATATTGTTTGACACATTGCTGCAGTAGCTTGATTCACCGTCAAAATTTGAACATTTGCATAACCAAAGTGAGTTCATAAATCATTTCAGACAGCAGAATTGTTGTCTTACCTCTTTTCAGACTGATGAAAATGAATAACGGCAAAGTATTAACTACATGACAAAGCACAGCAGAAATATACTGAGTTTATACCTACATGTGATCATTATAGCAATTTAAACATATACTCAACATAAACATATTTAAACGTATTTAAAAGTATGGCCTGGGACCTACTTACCTGAAGGACCGCCTCTCTCCATATGTTCCCCAGCGAGCACTACGGTCAGGATCCCAAAACCAATTGGTCCTGCCTGGACTGAAGGAGGCACGGCTGGCAGCCACAAGGGCCAGGGCTTTTTCAGTGGCGGCCCCATACTGGTGGAATATGCTCCCAGAGAACATCAGGGCCCTGTGGGATTTGTTACAATTCCGCAGGGCCTGTAAGACGGAGCTCTTCCACCAGGCTTTCAAGTAGGGGCCGCCTAATGTTTACACTCTGGCCCTGGCCCAATTTCATCTGCCGGCAATGACATCTGCGCCCATAGGGAGTACATCTGAAGGTTGACTTGATACACTTGAAGATAAACTGTAATTGTTGCTGCCGATCTTATGGTATAAGTTTAACTGTTTTTGATATTGCTTGTGTTATTTTATGTTGTTAGCCGCCCTGAGCCCGCCATTGGCGGGGAGGGCGGGATATAAATCTCATGAAATAAATAAATGAATAAATGAATAAATGAATAAATAAACAAATAAACAAACAAACAAACAAACAAACATATAATAACTAAAATAACTACTTCCTGATACTTTGGGGGATTCTGAGGTGTTTTTTTTCCAAATTGCCAGAATCATCAGGCAGTCTTGTAACAGATATTTGCAGAATATAGAAATGGAAACAAAGAATAGGGCATGATCCAAATACAGTGCATAAGAACAAAAGAGCCCTGCTGGATCAGACTAATGATCCATCTGGTCCACCTAGTCCAGCATCCTGTCTCACCCAGTAGCCAACCAGTTCCTCTGGAGATTCACCAACAAGAAATAAGGCTGAGGCCTTCACCTGATGCTGCCTCCTGCCTCTGGGGTTCAGAGGTTGACTGCCTCTGAATGTGGAGGTTTCGTTTAGTCACCATGGCTAGTAGCCACTGACAGATCTATCCTCGATGGATCTGTCCAATCCCTTTTTAAAGCTGTCTATGCTTGCAGGCATCACTACATCCTCTGATATTGAAGTGACCCACAATTTTTTTAAAAAATCTATAGGCATATTAAATTAAATCTGAAGTCACTTTTGTAACCTAATCCTATGCAAACATAGTCAAAAGCAAGTCCAGCTATGTTCAATGGGATTATTCCCAAGAATGGTAATTTAGCCTTATAAAGTGACCCTAAGCATATTTATTTAAAGGTCATACTGATTTCCAGTGCTTTTTTTACATTAATTGACTAATATTCCCTTGGAGGTAATTCCTTCCATTGGAAAGGAAAGTGACCTATTTAGGGTTGCCAAATTACTTACCAGCAGGAGCTGGGAAGTCCTGCTCCTGCTCCGGGATCTTCACGCATGGGCAGCACGATGACGTCACCTGGAAGTGACATCACGCCAGGCATGTCACTGGGCGACGCTCTGGTAATCGCCCAAAAAACTTTATTTTTTAGGGTGATTACTAAAGCGTCGCCCTGTGATGTGCTCAGCATGATGACGTCACTTCTGGGCAACGTCATCATACTGGGCACGTTAGCCTGATGTGGCCATTTCAGGGGTGGGGTTCCCCCTGCTGGCTGAATCCGGACCAGCGGATTGGGGATCTAATTAGCAGGGGAATCCCCACCCCCCAAGGGGACTTGGCAGCCCTAGACCTATTAGATCCAACCTAATCAGACTTCCTTCAAAATAAGTGAGCATAGGATTACAGCCTTAGGCTGAGGACAGACTTGTAGTCTGCCGCGCCTCTGCGGCACGGCAGACTAAGGTGGGGGGAATTGCCCCCGCTGCACAGCGTTCGCACACCACCAGAAGGAAGCCACCCACAGCGTTCAGACTGCGGGCGGCTTCCTATGGCGGTGTGCAAAAGCCGCACGGCTCCCCCTCCCAGCGCGCGTTCACACCTGCCAGAGGCGTGCCACAGCAGCCGGGGCACCACTTTTAAATGGTGCCCGGCTGCTGCAGGAGGAGCACGGCACCAAACGCAATGCATCCAGGCCGCCTCCTCGGGGCAGATGCGGCCATCTGAACGCTTTTGAAGTGGAGGCAGAGTGGCCGAGACTGCCAGTCTGTCCTTGGCCTTAGTCTATAATGTAAGCATAATAGTAAAACACTAAACTGAACACAATAGGATTTGCTTCTGAGTAAAGATTATATAGTAAAGCAGACCAAAAGAAAATGTCAACTATAAATTCATTCTGCTGTTATAAAAACCCAAGTACTAAGGAAGCAAATTATTCATAAGAACATAAGAGAAGTCACGTTGGATCACACTAATGGCCCATCCAGTCCAACACTTCATTGCATAGTGGCCAAAACCCAGGTGCCCTCAGGAGGTCCACCAGTGAGGCCAGAACTCCAGAAGCTCTCCCACTGTTGCCCCCCAAGCACCAAGAATACAGACCATATCTGCCCTAGACACAGTGTTTCATCTATACCTTGAAGCTAATAGCCACTGGAGGACCTCTGCTCCACATGTTTATCAAATCCCCTCTTGAAGCTTGTAGCTGCTACCACTTCCTGTGGCATTGCCTTTCATCTGCTACAATGCATATTTAACAAGCAACATTTTACCTCTTGACTAAAATAAGAAAACTGTTTCTGGCCATTATTTGCTAAACTTCAGAAATGTGGCCTTTATTCTATAGCAGGAATGGTATTGTTGGAAATACAAAGGCTACTTTTGCCATACTTCAAAGCATACATAAATGCAAGTAGAGGCCTGAAATGCTTTCCACCAATATCCTATTGTCAGTTTGAGGCCCAAGTGATTTTGTAAAACTGAACAGATATGCAATTTAGTAACTATGGATATTCTCCCATTTCATGACCTTTCTAGAATTATGTATAAATCAAATATACTGTGTGCAGTACAAATGCCTACAATTTATTGTCAAGGAAGAAACAATGAGTCACCCAGTCTGTGCCTAGCTTATATATCGTTCTACACCCAGCACAATGAGGTTTCTATTATTCTCATCTCCATGGACTCTTCTTTTGGAGAAATGATAAAAAAAAAACCATCTGTCTTACAGGTTGACCTCCCACGGCATTCCCCCCCCCCCCCCCCAAAGATCTGATACTGTTCTGTTTAGGACAGGTATTAACTGTGTCTTATTCCTTGTTTATCAATATATTCTGGACTACGGCTACAAACCTCTCCTTGAACAGCACTGAGTACTGACAATGGAGGCTCCAAATCCTTTATTGTATGAACTATTTTGTTTGCTTGGGATAAAGAATAGAATATGTTTTGCTGATTCATTAGAGGAGGGATAGTTAACTGCACCTCCCACTGGTTTCTGAAGTTTTAAAAGTGGTCCTGTTCAGGAATCCTTGTTTACATTCTGCACTGACTTCGTTTTCCTGCAGGAATATCATCCCACCATGAATTCTGTGAAGCCATGTTGCTTTTCAGTATTATGCCAGTAGTTATGAGAACCCCAGTTGGTTTGAATTTTTTATATCTCTAATCCAGTAAAAAGATGGAGAAGGAGCAGTAATTAAAAGGAAGAAAGCATCATCAGCTAGAGTATAGAATGTCTGCAAACAGAATCTGAAATAAGTGAATATTCTCCCAATCAATCATTTTAGGAGATATTTCTGCCTGTCTTCCTTCCCATCTTGCTTTCCAAGAAGCCCTGTATTTTGATCTGAACATCTGGCAAAGTCTTAATGATAAATGTTGAAAGCAAAAACAAATTAAATTTTCTTTTCTATCCAAACTACTGATAAAATAGTGGAGGAAAAACACACTATGTACTTTTCTTGTTGGAGGGTTAGGCTGTGTCTAGAAAATATGGCTGGGAGTGGTGGCTTTAAGAGTGTTTAAATAAAATGCTACAGCAAATCATTTTCACCATTGGAGTAAATGTAAAGTAACTGGCAAGTAACTGTAACTAGCAAGTAACTGTAAAAGAATTTTGTTTCTTTCAAGGAGCCCTGGGAACCCCAATGGTGTGGCTTTGCTCTGTGTCTTATGGAGAATATCGCGTTGTAAACATAAAAATGGTAAAACAATTAAAATATGTGACAGCATGCAAGTTACTTGACAGAAGGGCAGGATAAAACTTACTAAACAGATAGTTGCAGTCCTAAAGAGCCCTTGCCTATTAATATGTCGTACATGTTAACTCGATGGTATACTTGTTTCTTCCTTCCCCATTTTTTCCTTACACCAAAACTATGAGGAGGTAGATTAAGTTGCAAAAATTTGATAGGCTTAAGATTGTCCAGCAAGTTTTGTGACAGCATAATGATTTGAACCCAATACTGCAATCCTGAAGCCCCTGGAGCTCAGAAGTAGACCCCTGAAGCTCAGTAGAATTTAACCCCAAGTAAATGTATTTAGGAGTACAGTCTTAGATTTGGATCTACCAGAGTGCTTCTGCAGGCAGAAGAATTTCTGTTCATGGAGTGTGACTTCCTTTCCTTCTCTCTCCCAAAGCATCCCCAAATGCCCCGTGAAACACTGCTCACAGGAACAGCATTGGGGGGGGGGGGGGGCGGATTTTGAGTGCAGTGAGGTAGGGAGAAAGTTGTGTTCCACAGGCAGAATTCCTTTCATGTGCAGAAATGCTCTGCCAGAGCATTATTCTACAGGATCATGTGCCACATACAATGGTCATGATCCAGCCAAAAATAAATGCTTCTAAATATCATTGATTTCAGTGGAAGAATTATACATATTTTCTTTTGAAATCTATGGGAAGTTACGTTTGAATCTGTCCTCCATTAATTCAGTGCAATACTCTTCTCTTTGCAGCCTGGCTGGGATGATAATTAAATAAACATATCTGTCTCAAAGCAAAACACGGTAAGTAAATTTTGCCTTATTAGAATGATGGATCACAAGTAGCTTTGTTGTTTCTTTCTCAAGCCCAAAGTCAACTGTGTTTTTATGCTAAAGACATAAAGCAATACAATGATGTATTGCTTCAGGCTAAATTTAACTTGCCCATTGATGTAAGTGTCTTTAGCTATAACCAAACAATTGATATCTCTACAACTACTTAATCTCTTGTTTTGACATTTTAAAAAATGATTCTGTAAAAGGAAGCAGGAGGGGTTGCATAGGACTGACTCATTATACATGCAACCTGTTTGATCTTTTCATTATCTTTATGAAATGTATAATCTGCTTGTGTAAAATACAGATGTGAAAAAGCATGTGCGTGCACAGCTAAATAAGCCCCTCTGAGAAATAAATATTTCTCCAGCTTTAATGGGATACTAATATTCCTCACCGTACCTTAATCTTAGCCAACAGCAGCAGACTATTGGGAAACAGAAACTGATTAAGTTAGAACCAAAGCTGCATATACAGAAGGTGCACTTTTTCTTGGAAAGCAAGGGAATCGGAGAGAGAATATAAAGCGGGGAGGGAGAGATGCTCAAATTCAATCATAGAGTGTTATCAACAATTGTTTCAGTTTACATGTAATTAAAAGTATGTTAAAAGAACTTTTTATTCCCAAGGAAAGAAAAAAGAAGCTTTGCACAGAATTAAGTTTAAATGGATCTGACATTCAGTATAACAGAAGTTTGGAAAAGGAATGCAAAGACTTGTGTTCTGATTCCTCCCTCTTGCAAATAATCCCACGTGAAACAGGGACTCAGGTATTTCATCTGTGCTTTACTTCTGAATTGTGACTTTCTATGTATGCACCTGAGCTTCTCATCACTCCACCAGAAGCTTCTTGTGGCACACTGAAAGCACAATTTTGGTACTTCGCTGAACTAGGGGAAGATATCAGGCAGACCAATTGAGTGCCCCTGGACACAGGCACTCAGAAACTCCACTATGTGTGTGTTGTTCACTGTAATGATCTCTATGGGTCAGACTAACGGTTACAGCATTCGCAAGTTTAACCCCTGGACACCAATGCCATTTTAAAGCTAAACACAGGCTGCGATCATACGCACAATTAGACCCGACATAGCTGTGAATGCCAGGTGGATCTAAAGGGAATGATCAGACAGCAACATCTGGGAAGCGTCCCGCAGCCATTGGCAACCCATTCTGCTCCACCACAGAAGTGGAGTTAAAAGACACCAGGCAAAATCTGGTAGTAAACGGGTTGCAACAGGCCACAGATGGACTTTCCCCTGTCCGATCACTCTAGCACACTCTCATGCTGTTGGGATGGTCTGATCAGGCCATCCTGACTCCGTGCCATTGTCCCCCCCTTCTCAGTATGCACATCATCACAAACTCCATAGGTAGCCCTCAGTGTGGAGAAGGGATCCATTGATTCCTCGTTTAAGTGCATGGGAAACAAATGGCCCCCCCAAAAACACCTGACTCACTTGCAGTTGTGTCTGATCACACACTGACAGGCTGCACCCGCAGCTTCAAAGGGAGGTGTGATCTCACAACTGTGGGTCAAATTCTGCTGGAGGAAATAGCCTCACTTTCCCCCCCCCCCCCTGCGCTTTATCTGGCATGTGTGACCACAACCACAGCCATTTAAAAAGGCTGTGAGGGCTTGATCCCTGCAGCATGGTGAGACCAGGTGACTTTTCCTTCCCGCATGCCATTTCAAGTATCAAAACAGCCCCCCCATGGCTTTAGGGAGGAACAAGATCACCTGGTCTCACCATATTGAGGGCTTGATCTTGATCAGGTCCTCTTGGCATTTTAAAATGGCCTAATTTAATTCTTAAATGGTGTCATTCGGCATCCACAGGTCAGACCCATGGATGCTGTAATGTTTAGATTGGCCCTGTGCCACTGCTGTTAACAGTGCAAGCCTAAAAACACTTCCCTGGGAGTAAGCCCCATTGCACTGTAAGCATTGATTTTAATGAAACATACCTATATACAGGGGTCATTTCAAGCAGGAGCTCGGGGGAGCGCAGCTCCGGGAGTTGGTGCCAGCCCCCCCCCCCCCCGGCAGGGGAATGCCTCCTTGTGTCATGGCTGCAGCAAAATGACCCTGTCCCCTGGAAAGGTCCTTGTTCCTCCAACCAGACTTCTGAAGGCTTCAGCCACCACTGAAGCTGTCCTCCCAGAATAGGGGTATTTCTGAGGCTTGGATTAGTAGCTGTCCCCTCTCTGCCAGCTCTTTCTTTCTTTCTTTCTTCCTTCCTTCCTTCCTTCCTTCCTTCCTTCCTTCCTTCCTTCCTTCCTTCCTTCCTTCCTTCCTTCCTTCCTTCCTTCTTCCCTCTCTCTCTCTCTTCTTTCTTTCTTGCCTTCTGACATACTTCCAGTGATGTCAGGTGGTATAGCATATGCAAATAAGTTATGCTAATGAGTTATGCTAATGAGCTCCTGCACCTCTTTTTCTACGAAATGACTCCTGCCTATATATAATAGGTTGGATCCTATTACCTTTTCTGCTGGAGCAGGGGGAGAAAGGGCAGCCTTCCCCAGTGTCCCTCCTCACTGCAGGAGTATCCTGCCTGACTTTTTGTCCACCCATATTCACCAGCATATCCCCTGGGTGTCATAACATTCATTTTTCTCAAAATCTTACATCAGCAGAGAAGCAGGTAGGATCCAACTAAGAATATACAGCTTAATCAATTGAAAATAGCACATTGAAAATGTTTAACCAATTGACTGTCCTAATGTTATAGTCTGATAACTGTGCTGCTCAATATGTTTAATCAGAGCAGAGATTCCTCTGCCACAGTTATTTATGTTCCACTTTTCTATTAAAAAATGATACCCACATTGAAGTATCTCTCTATATTATATTTCCAATTTGGGGTGGCCACCATGGCCATGTGAAATGCACTCCCTCTGGCGTAGGCTACATGAACCGCCACTCAGCACAGGGACCCTGGCCATTGGCTGAAGCAGCACCAGGGCAAACGTGATGAGGCCAGGTGGCCAGGGGGGAAGGCACAGCCTTGGCAGCCGTTCCCTCAAACAGGGGGCAGGTATGGTGGGCATGAGACCTTTGGCAGCCGTGGGGTGGAACAACAGTCAGGGTGGGGAAAGAGATGAGGGGAGTCAGAGTGGGGAAAGAGATGAGGGGAGTCAGAGTGGGGAAAGAGATGAGCACCCCACAGGCCTGGCTAGAGCCCATTGTATTTATTGACACAATGGGCCTTGCTCCTAGTAATGGATATAAAACATAGAAATAACACACACATATCAAGACTATCAATCAGTAACTAACAAAACTGTACCAGGTTTCTACTCTTTTTACTCAGTGGTGGGGCTGAGATCCTGAAGCTGCAACCTGGTGCTGTCTTCGGCCTGGGGAGAATTTTCCATCCAGGGCCAGACTTTTCTACCTGTTCAGCCCCGAATGGCAATATCTGCTCAGGTGGAAAGCAGAACGAGGCTGCCATGCCTTCTTAAATGCTTGAGTAGCGGAGCGGGGGGTGAGTGGCAGAAGACCTCACCTCAATCCTGGATGGCAAGTTTTCCCCATAGAGCTCTCAAAGGAGAAGGACAGGCTAGATAACCAGACCTGTGAATCCAGGATCAGCCCAGAATATAAACTGATACTAAAACTGATTGCGGTCTTGAATTCTGCTTTGCTCATTTACTGCAGTTTACTATATTTCACTCTCTCTTTTTTTGTTGGTTTAAATAGAATTTTTGTAAGCCGTTTTGGTGGGAAAAATGTTAACTTTTTTCCTCCCATAGAGAACAATGGAGGGAATGGGGGCAACCTGTTTGGGGGCCCATAGAATTGGACCCCCTGGTCCAATCTTCTTGAAACTTGGTGGGTATTTCGAGAAGAGGCCCCAGCAGCTACCCTGCAAGTTTGGAGCCTCTCCCTCAAAGCCCCTCCCCTCCAGTTTCTTTTAAAATTGCCACCAAATTTCAGTGGCAATTCGGCAGCAGGCTGAATCAGATTAGAGAATCTGATTCGGCCCGTGGCTGCCCTAATAGCTACTCCTGAGCTGGCGGAGCTTCGCTCCGCCTCACTCCAGCCCCAACAGACCCCTGGTCAGCTGTCAATTCACAAGATAGATGAGTAGTTTCTGGATGACTGCCAAGTAATTGGCTGTGAGTACGGCTCATTAAGGTTTAGCTATAAAAGCTGCCAAGAAAAGCAGCAGTTTGTGTATGCAACAAGTACCCTTTATTACTGAGCCACTGACCTTGCTGTTACCAGATATCTGAAACTTTGGACTTTAGACTGGATGTGGATGGCTGGCTTTTCTGGAATCCTAACCCTGGACTGGACTTAAACTTGCTGCGTGGATCCCTTGACTGGGCTTTGTTAACCTACTCTCTGGAACCCCTGATTTTGGATTAGACTTTGGTTGCTCTCTCTCTGTAATCTCTGCCTTTGGACTAACATAAGAGAAGCCAATTTTGGATCAGGCCAATGGCCCATCCAGTCCAACACTCTTGTCACACAGTGGCCAAAAATACCAGGTGCCCTGCTGAATACCAGCACTTGCCCCTCTGGAGGACTAGGCCAGTACACTCAGCCACAGGAGGATAGGAGCGGGCCTTGGCCTACCAGTGGTGGTTGTGGTGGCCTCTGCAGGGTTGCAGTTGGTACAAGCCCACAGCCTGTGTGTGGGTGGCCGACTCAGAGCAGTGATTTGTATAGGGCCGTGACCATGGCAGCCACCTTGGGGCAGTGATTGACATAGGGCTGTGGCCTATGCAACGGTGGTGGCAGTGGCCTTCCTGCGGCGGGGTTGGTACACAGTGGTGGCGCCAGTGGCACTCTTAGGTGCCCAGTGGCTGATAGTTTGAGCCAGAGTGCAAACAGGGCCTGTGAGCCCTGGGTTGGGGACCTGTACAGGAGGTTGGGGCTCAGCAGTAGGAATGAGCAGGAGGGTAAAGGCCAGTGCCTTCAGGAGCAGCATTGGGCAGACATCACAGCCTTTTCATCCTGGGGGGGTCCCCTGGGGGGTCATTGTGTGGGGCCCAACAGGGCGGCAATTGACTGAGGTGGGCCCAACACTCTGTGGGTGGTCCAGGGGGGGGCTTCACTCATGGGGCATAGTTTTTGTTGGTAGGGGGCTTAGTGGCCCGTAGTTAAACCCAATCTGGTGTCTGTCTCTGTCTTCCAACTGGGGGAATTTGGCTCCTTCTGGCCATGACGTCTGTGGCAGTCATAGGTGGGGGCAGCTTTGCCTCCCCCAGAAGGAGGGAGAGGCATGTGACTGGTGATGCCAGCGTCACAGTGTCACTGTGGAGAGGTGGAGCCAGGGGGGATTTAAGCATGGCTTTGCCCCCTGTCCTTCCTCTTTTACCATGTGCTCAGCCCACCTTCCATCCCTGTAGGCAGGGCAGGCTTTGGCTGGTCACCTTTTTGTGGCTGGGTAGGAATTTTTCACCCCTTTGATTGGCAAGGAAGGTGTGTGTGTTTTTGCCTACCTTGCACTGTTGTTAGGTAGCTATGTCAATTGGACATGGTGGTTCCTTAGATGGGATTGGCCACTAAGCAGGTTAGTGCAGAAAAAGGGGAAACAGATCCAGTGAGCACTATATGGCACCTTCCTTGTCGGGGGTCAAGGGGTCCATCAGGCTCAGCCTTTGGGTTTTGTGACCCAGGGCAGGGAATGAGGACTGCTTTTGGGACTGCCCTGGCTAGGCCCCTCTCCTCTAAGTTTTGTGGCTTGAGGGGAGCTTCAGGGTGGAACCCCATTTGCTATGCCAGCTGGTGATGAGCCAGAGGGATGGCCTACACCTGGGGCAAAGGTGGCTCACTCAGCATATGGCAAGGAAGTGGTCTGGAGCAACCCCTGGCCTTGACCTATTTCCGCACGTTGGATTTGCCCTTGTGGCAAAAGTTGTAAATACTCAATAAAGTGTCCCGTAGTTAAACCCAATGCGGTGTCTGTCGCTTTCTTCTGCCGGGGGGGGGGGGGGGGCAATTTGCACATAGACCATTCAGCTGAATAAAAACAGCCTCTCCTGCTTGTGCTAAGCTAGGTTTGTAGAGACATGAGAGCCTAAGCTCAATATATATTACTAGGAAGCAGGGCTCATTTCGTAACAGGAACTCCTTTGCATATTAGGCCACCACCACCCCCACCCTGATGTAGCCAGTCCTCCAAGAGCTTACAGTAGCCCCTGTAAGAAGAACTCTGTAAACTCTTGGAGGATTAGCTACATTAGGGGTGTGTGGCCTAATATGCAAAGGAGCTCCTGCTACGAAATGAGCCCTGCTAGGAAGGAAATGTACACCAATTGCCACATTGTACTATATTCCTGTGGATGTTCGCATCTGCAAACTGCAGAATCGAGTAAAAATAGAGAATGCATAAAACAGTCATCTGCACAGCCTAATGTGAGATATATTATTCTGAATCCAGGATATTATGGCATATCATGAACCATTTCCTCTTTTACTGTTAAAGCTGGAGTGAATATTACAATTCAGACATATATTTTATTCCATACTCATTCCAGCTTTAATTGTGACAGACATGAGAAGAATATATAATCCTCATCATTCCCATGATAACTTGCTTGTTTTGAATACGTGGGAAAATTTATGTCAATGGTTTAATGAAAATAGCTTTTTATGAGTTGCTTTCATGGAAAAAGTACTATACTCAAGTCACACAGAAAAGACATCCATCCAGTCATAATTTTGAGCTGGATGGCTCCTGTAACAGAACAAGTAGCTATCTCAGAATCATATTACTTTTTAGGAAATATTTTCCCCCACGTTGATTTATTGAGCAACTGTATTTCAGTGATGTGCTGTGAGAAAAAAAAAGAACACCTGTAATCTTAAACAATAATATTCCAATATTCTCCTGTGCACATAATGCCAGCTATATCTGCTTTTCGTCCCATTTCAGGCCCATATTGTTGGTGTGTAAGGGATCAGTAATTAACAGAAGACTGAATGAAATTGGAGAGGAAGGGGACAAACGGAGGAATAAAAATTCTCCTCTTTCCAATGTTATTCTTGCTCTAGCTGAGCCTCGAATCAGTTCAGACAATTGATCTACCTAACTCCCCTAAGTAATGGTGGTTTTTCCGAGTCTATATCAGGGAAAGGAATTTCTCTGCATCCGTTACCTGAGATGGAGAGGTAAGGGGAAGATGGCAAGGATCAAACCTTAACCTTTCTGCATGCAAATTATGTTCTCTACTTAGAATTGCCAGGTCTGGGTTGGAAAATACCTGGAGACTTTGGGGATGGATCCAGGAGGGGGTGGATCCAGGAAAGGATGGGGTTTGGGGAGGGGAGGGGCCTCAGCATGGTACACTGCCATAGAGTCACCATTCAAAGCAGCCATTTTCTCCAAGGGAGCTGATCTCTGTCAGCTGGAGATCAGTTGTAAATGCAGATCTCCAGGCCCCACCTGGAGGCTGGAAACCCTGTCTCTATTGGTGAACATGGTGCCTCCTTTATGTATTCATATGCTCCACATTAAAATCATTCCTTCCCTAGCCTCCACACACATCCCTGCCTAGGGTTGCCAATATCCAGGTGGGACATGGATATCTCCCAGATTTACAACTGATCTGCAGATCAAGACATCAGTTCCCCTGGAGAAAATGGCTACTTTAGAGAATGGACTTTATATCATTATACCCCTCCCCAAACCCCACCCTTCCCAGAATCCACCCCCAAATCTCCAGGAATTTTCCACCCTGAAGCTGGAAACCCTTCTACAAAAAAAGCCCAGCAGGAACTCATTATCATAATAGGCCACACCCCTGACCACACAACTCTTTCCCAGGATCGGCTTCCCCAGGTGCCCCACAGCTTGCAGGGTGCATGGGGAACCCAAGGGAAGGGGCACCTGGGGAACCTGAGTGGGGGGGGGCAGTTTAAACTCCCTTCCCTTCCTGGATTGGCTTGGTTTCCCCAGGTGCCCCATGGCTTGCGAGGCACCTGGGGAACCCGAGGGGGGGGGATGCTGTAGGCATGGCCAACTAGGAAGCCAGCTGGAACTCTGTTCCTGTGCATTCCTGCCCAAAAATAGCCCTGTAGGAAACCCTATCCTTGCTTCCCTGCACCACTTGCTCAGTTCCAGTGCCTGCTCTTCTTCTTCCCTATTGCTCAGTCTTTTCCCCCAGTTACTTCTTTCTTCACTTCCAAACACTTATCTTCCAGCCATATAAGGAATAAATTTAGAAAGTCTATAGTTCTTTAGAGTTTTATAGAACTGCATATTTGAATGTTCTTCTACCACAAACCCTCCCTGCACATTATTAGTTATTGATTTTAGAAAACCCTAGTATGTAAGGGAGACGGGCTAGATAATGGTAGTACAACTGAAACTGATCACTGTTATTTACTGTAGTATGTCTGTTTTCAAAATGGTGGGCCACTCAGCTACACTCAAATATCTGGATTTATGCCAGCAATGAGCATGGCCTGATGTTCCAAATAAAATCATCTACTCCACAGATGATGAATATTACAATTTTCAATATAAGCATTAGGTTCTCCAGATTCAAAGATGGACTCTGAAGCTTACAAACATCTGGGAACATTTTATAAAGTGGATTAGAACCTGATGAGAATTCAAAACTTGTCTTATGTTTTGTCCAAAACTTCATCTTAATTAGGTTCATATTCCTCGCAAGCAGACATATTTTATGTTTGTTTTGACATTGGAGGCATCTGGTTAATTAAATGTCAGGAAAAGCAAAGGTGGTGGAGAAAACGAATGGCATAAATAAAATATGTGCATGTAAGTGTGTGTCTGTATGGAGCTAAAAATCTTCCTTAGCCCTTGAAACCATCCCTTTCCCATCATAAAATTCTGTATTTTCATAGGACTGAAGGAGGTTACCCTGGGAGTTTGACAGAATAAATTAAATGAGCTAAAAAGCAAAATCTTTTTTGCCTTGAATCTCTAGCATTTAGTTTTGCTGTTCTCATTCTGGAGGTTAAACTCTCCCTTTTTATATCAAGTTCATCTGGAATATTTTTTTTAATAAAACAAACAAACATTAGTTTCAGTTGTTTCTAAAATACAGTTGTTGGGGGGGGGGAGGTAGGATGCATGTGCAAAAGATAGCAGTGCCACACAACTGTTAATTCCATGTCAAGATGGTTGTTTGCCTGACCTTAACAGGTGTGAATACTTAGCTCATCTGCTACAGCTAAACTGAGTTAAAGCAAGAGGTATCATTAACCCCTTTTAACCTCATATTATTAAACATACTTTATAATAATAACAAAATGTGAGAAGGAGTGCCCACACACAAGATTTTGTTTTGAAGCAGTTGGGCTAAAACAACATCAGATTAATTCTGCCTAAAATGGAATAAATTTATCACTTCTGTAGGTAAGATACAGTGAAGGTACAACTGTGAAGTCTACGCGGAACCAAACTTGCTTTTTCAGAAGGGCAGGTCCCAGAAGTTTATATTTATATGCTATAATTTTCTATTTCTTCCACCAAGCTTTGTTTCAATTAAAATTATAATGTCAAGGCTGGTCTATTTTTAACATTACTGTAAATCTCAAAGGACAACAAGACATCTGGAACTGATAAAGACAGATGTCTTCCAAATTTCTAGAATCTACATATCATTGGCCACAATGTATACGACCCTACTACCTCTTTCGTCCCCGTTGCCATCTGATATCTCAGTGGAAGAAGCAGAAAATGGCCAAGCATCCTCAGTAACCATCTGGCACTCACATGCAAATCCTTTCATCTACAAGAGACTTTTCCATGTCCCTGGCAGTTTTCAGACTACATGTAGAAAATACCAAGTCCTGGAAGAGACAAACATTTTTTAATCTACATAATCAATCAATCTTATCTCAATATTTTGACCACATTTATCACTTTAGTATCTGAATCCGGTTAAATGTTAAAATGATCAGTCAATTACTTTTAGTCCTCAGAATCATTAGCACAATTGCATTTAATTACATTCATTAGTAAATTTTATTTTTTCAGTTGAAAGTTGCATGGGGAAAAATAACAAATGCTTGCTTTGTCTTTTTCTCTGCTATCAAAGGGAATTCCTAAACTAGATTAGTACACAGTAGCCTATGCTGTTTAAAACAGAGCTATTAGGAAATGGTGGTATGTCCTTACAGTGATAAATCCTCATTTGTTTTCATTTGAAATGGAGATGAAAAAGCAGGAAGTATAAAATCAGGTTACAGAAGTAAAGTTCCAAGACATTGTGTTTCATCACTGAGAGACCCTCATGGACAAAATACTATAAAACATAAGGAACTGCTGTGAGAAGAGGGAATTGGGCAAAATTTCTCTGACTTCCTTTCCTCTGCTGGTGGAAGAAATGCAGTGGAGCAAACTTTTTATTGGCACAAGAGGGAGGAAGGACAATTTTGCTCAATTTCCCCTCTTCATTATAACTAGTCAGGTCCAAATTGCATCTATTCTGTTTCGAGGTTCCTCTCTGTCTAGCTGCACTGCCATCTTTCTGGGTATCTCAGGAGGGTCTCCCCAGGCCTCAGAGTGGGGAAGGGAAAGGGACTGTGCCATCAGAGCCATGCCCTCTTTTCCCAGGAACCTGCCTTTAAATGTCAAAATAGCTCTTTCCCTTCCCAGAGGATACCTGGCCTCTCTCTGAGGGAGGGTGGTGATTTGCTCCTCCCCTGTCTTTTCTACTGGGCTGCTGGAATGCTCCTCCTCCCCTCAGCTGACCTCCCTCCTGCCATATTGGTTATGCTAGGGCTTCAGTGGGATAGGCTGCCAGCCCTTGGGCCCCACCTCTGCTTTTCCCTGGCCTAGACTTCTCTTGGCTTTACTTGCCCTGGTGCAGGCTTCTCTAGCCCTGCCTTAGCTTCTATCCTGGCTAGTCTTTTTGCAGGCTACTTCAGCCCCTCCCTGACTTCTGCTGAGGCTTGCCTTTGTGCAGGCCTCTCTGTCAGCAACCTGGCTTCTGCTGAGGCTTTGGAGGCTGCAGTCTTCTTTGGGCCCCTCCAGTCTCCACCTGCATCTGGAACTGGGGGTGCCAGATAAGGACTTTGTGTTGTCACCCAGAGGCTGCTAGGCTCTCTGTCATCAGGGGTGGGTCTGCTGGGAGCTGTGTCTCCCATGGCAGAAGTGGAAGGTCTGGTTCTGGGTCCAGTGGAATATCCGGACATCTGTAATAACATAACATAAGAGAAGCCAATGCTGGATCAGGCCAACGGCCCATCCAATCCAACACTCTGTCACACAGTGGCCAAAAATACCAGGTGCCATCAGGAGGTCCAGCAGTGAGGCCAGGACACTAGAAGCCCTCCCACTGTTGCCCCCCCCAAAGCACCAAGAATACAGAGCATCACTTGCCCCAGACCAAGAGTTCCTATCTATATATTGTGGCTAATAGCCACTGACGGACCTCTGTTCCATATGTTTATCCAGTTCCCTCTTGAAGCCGTCCATATCCGTAGCCACCACCACCTCCTGTGACAGTGAATTCCATGTGCTAATCACTCTTTGAGTGACAAAGTACTTCCTTTTATCTGTTCTAACCCAACTGCTCAGCAATTTCATTGAGTGCCCATGAGTTCTTGTATTGTTCTTACGTTCTTTTGTTTTCCCCTTGGTCTTCTATGCATCATACAATACTACTACTTCTATGCATCAAACAATACTACTAATCTAACATCATAGAACATTCAGATTTGACTGTTATCTGAATCCTTTACTTTCTAGTTCCAGTTCCCTGAGTGAGGCGGGGGCGGGGGGGGGGGGGGCGACGGTAGATAGGAAGACTGCAGCTCAGTACTTATGTGCTTAACAGGGAAACTGTACAAAAACAGAGTACTTAGCCAATATTGTTGCCTACAGGATTGTCCAAATTGGCATTTCTGTATATAGTGGTCAGCCACAGATTTTACCATCTTAATCTTGGGAAGGGCTTTCAGATTCCATACATGGAAGGATGCTGTTTGATCTTTGGGGCTGTGCATGTCAGATAAGGGTAAAGAGTTCTGTTTTGTTGTAACCTCTGGCAGATAGACAGGGCTATGAAGACTGGAAGCAACAGAGAAGCAAAGGTCTCCCCCTTCATTAGGGGGATGACGAGACAACAGCTTTGTTTGTCCTATCTGGTAGCAGATAGGGCTTTGCAGACTGATAGAAAAATATGGGTAAAGGCCCTGGCTTTGCTCTTCCATGGGAAGCGGCCATGGCTCAGTAGCAGAGCATCTGCTTGCCATGCAGAAGGTCCTAGGGTCAATCTCCAGCATCTCCAGTTAAATTACCAGGAAGTAGGTGATGTGAAAGACCTCTAGCAGTCTGAGTAGACAATACTGACCTTGTTAAAGCAATGGACCAGTTCAGTATAAGGCAGCTTTGGTCAAATCTACATCTGACTTTCCTGCTGGAATCATTCTAGTTTCAAAAAACCCTGTCTATACCTGTTTCTAGTTTCAAACCATACTTGTTCTAGTTTAAAAAATACTGTTTACATTCATTAATTGCCCTCCTGTGGTCAAGCTAGCATTATACTACTTTAAACAGATCCTGTTGCTTAGTACTCTTCAGACCCAAGGAGTGAAATTTGAAACCAGTGTGAAATGAGTATAGGAAAAGACAGCAGTCAAACTACTTCAAAGGTGAGGTATAAATTGTGCCTTTACGTGTTTATGTGTCCCAATAATTGGCACCAAGCCTGCTTTGCAACTAAGAGGCTGACACTAAGGCCTAGTATTTGATATATATAACATATGTGGGAACTAGGGTTGCCAAGTCTGGGTTGAGAAATACCTGGAAACTTTGGGAGTGGAGCCAGGAGAGGGTGAGGTTTGGGGAGGGGAGGGGTCTCAGCATAGTACAATGCCATAGAGTCTACCCTTCAAAGCAGCCATTTTCTCCAGGGGAGCTTATCTCTGTCAGCTGGAGATCAGTTGTAAAAGCAGGAGATCCCCAGGCCCCACCTGGAAGCTGGCAATCCTAGTGGGAACCCCCAAGGACTTGCAAAAAGTATCTCATTTCCCCCTCTCCTCTTTCCCTTTCCTGAAATCCCCCATAGCTTCTCCCTTTTTCCTTCTTCCTTCTCCCCTTCCCACTCAACAGCCAGCCTACATTTATGTACCTCTTTGTCTTCAGGTTTTCCTCTCCCTGCACCCACCAGCAGCCTCTACCTAGGAAAACTATGGCTGAGTTGTGTGGTGCTGGTCACTAGGCCAGGCCTACTTTCACGGTAGGGACCCCTCAACGTCTGGGGGGGGCACCTCATTTTTCCCAGTATCTATTCCCCACATTATTGCCTCTTTCCCTTCTCCTGGCAACTCCTATATCCTCTCTCCTTTCCCTGTTTCCTTCTCTCCTTGTCAGCCATTCACCAACCTACCTTTTATCCACCTCCTATACTCAGCTATATTTATTATTTATTTATTTCATTCAGACCCCACTGTTGGATTGTTGAAAATTTACCTGCTGGATTATTGACCTACACGTGGGAGTTTTGTTAACACTGCATATGTAGAATTATTACTTGGTTTATTGTAGATTTTCTTGTTGTATTATTGATAACATTGTGGGTTTACCTGTTAGATTTTTGTAATACTACACTTGTAGTATTTTCAGCTAGTACTACTAGTTGTTGTTACTCATTAGTAAATTATTATTCTGTTCTGTTTTTAGTGTCCTTCTGCACAGTTTGTCTTGGGCTTATCATGGCTACTATGTAATTGCTAATTGCCTACCAATGTCCACTGAGGGAATATGTTTGTTAAAGCCACAGGTTATATTATATTATATAATTATATTTCTTTACATGGCATAATTATCTGTATGTCCTATTAAACTGACATGAGCTTCTTCAGCATGGATATGGCTGTTCCTTTCCCTTTTTCTATATAAATAATTTGCAGAATATGGGAATGGTTCACAGAACTGTGCCAATTCAAGCAAGAACACTGTTCCAGGAGTAACAAGCCCAGGAGTAGGCACATATGGTGATGCGCTGTGGGATCCAGCAGTGCAGAAGTGGAAACATAAATAAGAACGTAAGAAGAGCCCTGCTGGATCAGACCCGTGGTCCATCTATTCCAGCATCCTGTCTCACACAGCGACCAACCAATTCCTCTGGACAACCAATAACAGGGCAGAGAGGCTGAGACCATCCCCTGAAGTTGCTTCAGTGCCTCTGGTTGCACAGTATCTTGCACAAGGAGAAACGTAAGTTGGGATACAGTAATTCTGACTTTACACAAACAGCTACTGTGGTCTTTTTCTTGTGTTTTTGCTTACATAAGAGCTCTAGCACAAGTGGAAATTTTGCACAGGATCCAGCCAAATAGGCTGAAGCAACTTCTTCAGCTTTGAATGATTTAATGTACAGGCAGATCTGTAAATATGAATGGTTTTTATTTCAATGCCTATTTATTATAACAACCCATGCATATAATAATAATATATAACTAGCTTTTATATACCTATAGTTAAAGGAAACAGTCTCAAATTTACCCTGTTTATTGATGGGAGAGAAGAAAAAGGGAGCAAGAAGGTGTGGAGTGGGGAAGAGGCTTCAGGTGCCTCTGGGGGAGAGAAAGGGGAAAAGCAAGAGGGTGTTGAGAAATGAAATCCCCCAAGTCCTTGCAGGTCTCCAGTTGTATATAGTAGTTTTTCAACACACGGGCTAGCTTTGATAGGGTTTATTTTTGGTTCTATACATCAGAGAGTATAAACGTACTCTTGCAACAGTGACACAAAAGAACTAATGTAAACCCTTTCAAGATTAACTCTGTGCATTTTTTATTTTTATTTTTAATTCAAAGTGCTAGTCTTAGGAATTTCTGTTATTTGTGGTTTGTATTGGTGATGCAACATATGGATATGCTTCTCCTGAAATTCCAGGTTCTCAGGGCTATGGAAGTGTCCACAGACAGTATTTTATCTTTATTCTTGGTTTCTGTGCCTGAAGTTCCATGAAAGTTGATCCTTGGAGCAAAACTCTGAGTCCAGAGATAAGACAAATTCTAAATGTGGCATTGCTGTGGAGCCCACTCATCTGTACTACAGATACATGGAACATGTCTTGACATAAATTATTTTATTGGGAGATGGTTGTCCCATCTCATGATGGCGCTTTATTGTAAATGCACTCTACTTAGCTGATAAACTATTAATGTAATTATCTTTTCATTGTTTTAAACTTTTTAACTTTTTATCATTTTAAACTTTTAACTTTAATATATCATTGTATTCCTCAGAATGTATTTATAAATTGTTGTTAACTGCCCAGAGCCCCGTGCGGGGGGAGGGCAGTATATAAATCAAATAAATAATAATTAAAATAATAATAATCTTTGCTAAAAGCTGCTGTAAATTCTTACACCCGAATATGATTCCCTGTAACTTGAAAATTCGTTTCAAGATTTTAAATTATTAGTTGGTACCCAATCAAGTAAAATGAGCCTTTGGCTGCTGCAAATTAAGAGAGACGCTGGCACTGTGATGGCTATTAACATCTTGATAACAAGCAATTCAGAACACATTAGTCTCAGCATAGAGTGTATTTAATGCAATATACCAGATGTTCCAATGGTAACTATGCAGATAAACCAGACTTATGATCCAAACAGAATAATCTTGAATACATTCATGTAGAATTTATGGGAAATTTAAAAAGATTTAAAAGAAAAACAAAAAACAAAAGAGCCACCAAAGGTTGATTAAATCTATTCATGATGACTTGGTTATTTATTTATTATTTACGTAAGATATGTATCAGGGATTTCCCCCCAAATAATTTCAACATGACTTACAAAGTGGAAAAACAACACTACTGGTGGAGTGTCTCTGGAACACGGTCAAATAGACTCCGCTGGTTGGTTGGTCTGAAGGGTGAAGGATGAATCTGAAAGAGCCACCTGCAGTCCTTTCCTCAGCCTCAGATTTATTTAATTATTTAAGACACGTTTCTGCCCCATCTGACTCATGCAGTTTGCCAGGCAGCTAACAATCAAGCCTGTAAAAATTGTAAGATTTCTTATTAAAACAACAAAAGTAACAAAACTGAAGCAAACTGCCATGTCCACTTTAGAAATGGACATAGATCCAGAGGAGTTAGCCATGTTAGTCTGTTGCTGCAAAATAGTAAATAAAAGATACTTTCAAGTGAAGTGATCCAAATTACCTTGCAGGTCCCCACACAAATCCCCATACACATGTGTGCCTATCCAAAATAAAAGATCACATTTTTTATTTTATATAACCCAATAACATACTTGTGGCTAAGACAGATTTATTACTCAGTTACTTTTTCTTCTACAGCAAAACTGGATTCCTGGAAAATGTATCTTTTTTTGTAATGCAACAAGTCTTTTCATGTCAAAACAAGTGCTTTTTCTTTTCTTTTTTTTTTAAAAAAAGCATTGTTAAGGAATTCCAGTTCTTTCTTTTCATCAGTCTGGTGTGTGCTAGCAGGTGCAACTTGACATTCTTCAAACAAACTTCTCCGTCTGAGAAAAGTACTGGCAAATTCTTATCCTTTGATATGATGTATACTTGTCAAAATTTACAGAGAAAGTGAAATTGCCACTTGGAAAGAAATCCTTGTTAGAACATAGAAGCTCTGTAGTGTGCTGTGACTTAGATGTATTGCTACTAATGCATCAAGCAAAAAAATGTTCCCATTATGTCAATTGAACATTGAGGCTGTGCACAAGAAATTCACAGAAATCACAAAGTAAATGTGCTTCCATCATGCTGTTTTATTGTCATCTGCATGTCATTTTTATGTCTTCTGTGTTCTGAACTAAAAACCTTTCATGTTCTACAACCGCCCCCCCCCCAAAAAAAGCTAAGTTTCTGTTACCAGTTTTCTATGGCTACTATTTTTCTATGTAGTTTGCAATTAGGGCTCACTTGGCTTTGTACTACACTGAAACATCACATTGTCTCTGTTTGCCTTCTAAGGGAATGTTTCAAAGGGAACTCTATTCAGTGCTTTATATAGAAAATATTCTTCCCCTAGGGAGATCTCCACATTGACAATGGGAGTCTGGCTGAGTGAGTCTACTGCACAGCCTGTGCTGGTCTTAGAACTGGCCTCATCAGCCTCCTTCAGAACAGTCCACCATGAAGTATCTGGTGTGTAGAAACTGGAAATGTACTGAATGTTCACATCTGAGACCAAAAATAGCATACAGCACCATACAGATATTCCTTATGGAAGATGAACATATCACATGCATCCATTGTCCTTGCTTGAAGGTAACGTGGTTGGAAGTTCAACCATGATGCACATTCTAAATGTGATCAGATTTCCCTGATTTGCCCTTGGACATGAAAGTAAAAAGGGAACTAAAAACCACTGGCACAGCCACCTTCTTTGCTTTGCTCTAAGGTCCTAAAATCCAAAACTGGCTTCAGAGATGTGAGTACCCTGTCGGAGTACACTTCTTGTATGTGTGGCTCATCCCACTCTTAATACATTTCCTTTCATTTTAGGTAACATGTGCAATATGATCCTATGTATATTTACTCAGAAGTAGTACTACAGGATTCAGTATAGCTCACTCCTTAGTAAGTATATATGACACTGCAGATTTGTGAATATTTTGCCAGTGAAAATGGCCATGTCTAATAACTGAATGATACCATTTTAAAAATTTTGTCATTTAAAAGTATCAGACTAGAATGAGAGAAATCTGTGCTCAAATCTTAACTCATCACAAAGTTAACGAGATTATCCTGGGCCATTCACTGCCTCCCAACATAATCTACAACATAATATTTTTAATGGGAAGGGCATGAAGTTGTATTTTAACCTTGCTGGTCCTGACCATAATAAATTTGATTTGATTTGATTAATGGGAAGGGCATGAACACTACCCTATGGTCCTTGGAGAAAGGGCAGAATAAAAATGTAATAATATATATCTTATATATGTACAGGGGTCATTTCGAGCAGGAGCTTGGGGGAGCTCAGCTCCAGGAGTTAGTGCCAGCCTCCCCCCCCCCACGGGGGGAATGCCTGTTTGTGTCACGGCTGCAGCAAAATGACCCTGTCCCCTGGAAAGGTCTTTGTTCCTCCAACCAGCCTTCTGAAGGCTTCAGCCACCACTGAAGCTGTCCTCCCAGAATAGTGGTATTTCTGAGGCTTGGATTAGTAACTGTCCCCTCTCTGCCAGCTTTCTCTCTCTCTCTCTCTCTCTCTCTCTCTCTCTCCTTTCTTTCTTGCCTTCTGACATACTTCTAGTGATGTCAGGTGGTGTAGCATATGCAAAAAAGTTATGCTAATGAGCTATGCTAATTAGCTCCGGCACCTCTTTTTCTACAAAATGACCCCTGTATATATAATTCTCTTAACGTGTTGGGCATTTCCAGCTCTCTCATTGGCTGTGCATTGTGTTCCATCAGCCATTGACCCATCAACTGCCACTCAAGAGTAATCGTGTGCCATTGGCTGGGTGTTGGATCCACTCCTCTTCCCTGCCCATTGCCACCTCAGCCACTGTTCCCTGTCAGAATAACTGTCAAAATGGCTGTCTCTCCTGACAAAGATACTTCTCCTGTTTGGCTCCTGTGGGACTAACTCTTCCATCAATGGCTGTTGCTAGGCAACCAAGCTTGGTTCGGTCAGTAAAAAGACAAAGGAATGAAGCCCTTTCCAGGCCTTTGTGGGGAATTCATTGGGGCCACTACTGACTATGGTTGCCAGCTCCAGGTTGGGAAATTCTTAGAGATTTTGTGCTGAAGTCTATGGAAGCCAGGGTTTGGAGAGGGGAGAGGCCTCAGCTGAATAAAATGTCATAGAGTCCACTCTCCAAAGCAGTTATTTTCTCCAGGGGGAGAGCAAGATCTGTTGTCTGCAGTTGTGATGCCAGGTGATATCACAGCCAGTGTGGTGTAGCAGTTAGCACTTCAGAGCAGGGTCTGCCAGACCCAGGTTCTTGCTGTGAAAGCTGATTGGATGACTTTAGACCACTCATGGACTTTCAGCATAACCTACCTCACAGGGTTGTAGTGCAGATCAAAAGGGGGAGAGGAGAATGATGTCAGCTGCTTTGGTCTTCAATGAGGAGAAAGACTTTCTCCTGGGGAACCATTATTTCTAATCTCCAGGTGAAAGCTGGAGATCACTCAGAATTACAACTGTTCTCTAGATGGCAGAGATCAGTTCCCTTGGAGAAAATGGTGGACTCTATGTCTTTATACCCTGCTGAGATGGTCCCCCCTATGACAGCCAGTGTGATGTAGCAGTCAGGGATTCAGACCAGGGTAGAGGCTGCAAGTGGGAGATGAAAAGCAAAATCCCATATTTTTAATAAGGTATTGAAAGATGTTCTTCTGGAATGATTTTTCAATCAGATGTCTTACTTTTACCATCAACCAAGTCAGCAAATGACAAAGGTCACAGTAATAATGAGTCACATTTCTCTGATTTGACAACATGACATTATATATTTATTATCTGTTATTAAGATATTTATTTAGTTGACTTCCGGAAGAGACGCGCTCAATGGCGGATGCCTCTCTCCGCTTGTGCGGGAGAGGCGATCCGTGCCCGGCGGGGTGAAGGGGCTTCGGACTGGTGCTGAACCCCCAGAGACCCTAGCTAAGGGGCTCTGCCTGGGGTGGCATGAGGGGGAGCCTCTCCTGATGGTGGCGACCACAGGATCGAGGCCCCCTTCATCACCCCCGTTGTTCCCCTGCCGTGGAAGCCTTCGGGATGCGTAAGCGCAATCGAGAAGCAGCAGAAAATGCCGGGCGGAGAAACAGCAAAACTCCTTGATACGCAATGGTGAAAACCGTGAGTCTCAAGTAAAGACCGTAAATAAAGCGGCTGGGATGGAATGGGTGGATCACGTTCCCCCATCTTACCGAAGCATTCAAGACTTTCCCATGGCTTTACTGCAGTATTAGAAGCGTTTGGGAAATGCTGGAGGGCTGGATCGCATGTATGAAGAAAAAATCTTTTAAACAACATTAGTGTGACAAAGATAGCTCCTTCTACAGTCCGTCTTATCTAACTGTAAACAAAAGTGAAACAGCAACAATGACGGGGAGACCAAAACCCTCCCCTAAACCAGGAAGCGGAATACCGAGTTCAAAGGGCAATACCACAGAGATGAGCTCAATGCTTTCAGCGATGCTGCGACCTCTGGTGGATCAGATGACTTCTCTCAAAGCTAAAATGGATTCAATGCAGAAGGAAATGAAAGAGTCTGGCAAACGAACAGAAAAGCTGCAACAAGATCTCTTGGAAGTTAAAGCGACTACAAGTAAGCATGACTCAAGACTACAAAAAATCGAGAAAGAAAAGGCTTTTCAATGTGATAATGTCTTGAAACTTCAGATGAAACGTTCAAACTATTTCCTGCGACTTCAGAATGTTCCCGAGAAAAAAGGGGAGGATCTCAAAAAACTAGTGAGTGAAGCACTAGCACATGTGACAGGTTTGAAAATGGAAGAAATATTAAGCGATATGGACTTGGTCTATAGGACCTATCCAGAATTTGTTAAAAAGAAAAACCTGCCAGGTGAAATTATGATAAGATTCTCCAAAAGATCAACAAGAGATGTGGTTTTAAAAGCCACAAACAGAACATCACTGAAGATCCAAGAGGAAGAGATCAAGGTCTTAAAGGATATCCCATTTGAAATAAGAAAAAGAAGAAGAGCCTACAGAAGTTTGACTACGTGGCTTCAATCTGAGTCAATTGTATATCGATAGAATACTCCAGAGGGACTGTTTTTCAGCTATAAGTACAAGAAATATAAGATTGACTCTGTTGAACAAGCGAAAATTTTTTTGGAAAAAAGCAAGAAAAAGAAAAAAGAGGGAGACTCAGATGATTCGCTAGCACTGCAGGAAAGTATGTACGGCTTTGACAGCTCAGAAAGCGAAGAAGACGTGTCGGACTCAGAAAAGGGAGCGGCTGCACCCAAATCCAGTAAAGAGACTAAAAAGACAAGAAGAGGAACGAAGAAGAAATAAATTTTGCATTGTTGTTAAATGTGAAGCACTATATGAGAATGTAAATGGAAGTAATAAGCATTCTTCAATACTATGTGTACCAGCCAATCAGTTTGTGTAAATTATAGAAGCAGTATCATAAGTAATCAGTTATACCAAGAACATTTGTGTTTTTCAAGTTTATTAATTTGTTAAAAATGAATATTTTTCACAGCATTTTCTGTATAAGGTAATTTAGCTTAGAGATTAGCATTGTAGTTTGTAGATATAGTTGATAAAATCAATAAAAAAATTTTTTTTAAAAAAGATATCTATTTAGTTAACGATCCCATGTTTGTTTTTTAAAAATGAATTAGGAACTGGCATAACTCAGCACATCCACTACATTGATACAGAGTTATAAACAATCACTGGAAAGATGGCTAATTCTTAGCTATACATAAAACAAAAGGTGCCAAATAGAATCATCAGCAGTGACATCTGTAATTCATTCTGCATAACTGAGATTCAAGCCACATTTCCATTCTGTATAAGGACAATTTCAGAAAGATAATTTTTTAGTGTCCCATGGATCTGGTTCAGTGCACAAGGCATATGGAACATGTGGGTCTGATCTCTGACAGTTCAACTGGCAAAGGGCTTTCAGGGAACTGAGACTGACATGAATGGTACATGCCAGCTAGAAAGTTGTGGTGGCATTCTTCCATGTATATGAACTGTTCCCCAGTTAGAGAAATCTTACTTAAGTAATTGTGTGTGGTTTAATCTATAAATTAATTCAATGTGACTAATCTATAAATTAATTCAATATGCAAAAATACTTTTTTAATGATGTCTTTGTGCTTCACAGAAGACAGTTGCTGGTACAGAGGACTACTGGGTGTCACCAGCAGAAGGAGAGGCTATGAAAGCCAGCCCCACATTTCCAACTACTGCTGTCACTGAAAGACTTTTGGCAGACTTTGGTCAAAATGGGGGAGGGGAGAAATTCAGCTATCCAAGTTGCCATCAAGAATCGTCTTCCAAATTATAGTCTGCAGGATTGTTATGATTTTAATTGAGTTATACATTTATTGTTTACTTTTAATTGTTTTTAGCTCTATTGTATATTTTGATTCTTAAGGTCCTTAAACTTCTTTGAGCAATTTCCCCCCCCCCCCGCAGAAATGGACAGAAGCAGTGTTCCCCCTAAGCTGAGTTAGTGTGAGCTAGCTCACAGTTTTTTAGCCTCCAGCTCACAGATTTTGTCTTTGCTCAGAAAGGATGGCTCCAGAGCAAACTAATTTATGCAGTAGCCAAATCGCTCACTCACATCTTTAATGCCAGTAGCTCACAAAGTAGAATTTTTGCTCACAAGATTCCACAGGGAGCATTGGAAAGAAGTGCCTTAATAAATTTGTGCAGGGGCCAATGCAGGGTGCTTCTGCATGGACACAGCATGGTGACGTTTTGTAAATCCAAAGATGTCAACAGAATGTAAGATTATCAGCTAATGTTTAGTCATATTTTAGGTGTTGCGCCTTTGGGCTTAGAAAATGTTTCATATCTCTATATCTAAGAATAAACTGGCTGGTCCTTGTGGGGCCACACAATGGGACCAAGTAGAGGTCTCCCTATTGTAAACGGACCAAAAGAAAGTCTTTAAACATAGGCTGATGAGGCTGATGGAGATTAAACATGGGTGGTTGAGCAGAGGAGTTTCTGTGATGGTGCTGGTTGGTCTTTCTGGTCTATTGGAGGAATTGGTAACCTAGAGATGGTGTCTCCACCTCTGCATCAGGTGTCTCAGTTTCAGAGCTCTTCTCCTATGATTAGTCATTTGCAAGAATATGTG
Organism: Lepidodactylus listeri; assembly: GCA_029233225.1. Taxonomy (NCBI): domain Eukaryota; kingdom Metazoa; phylum Chordata; class Lepidosauria; order Squamata; family Gekkonidae; genus Lepidodactylus; species Lepidodactylus listeri. The sequence continues at coordinate 131,731,764 of JARCFY010000001.1, read as the reverse complement.
GGGCATTCTCTTTAGTGTCCACATACACCCTCCAGCAATATGTACATCTGAGCTATGTGGACCATCTTGTGAGTAGATGTAGTACAAGGGCAAACAGCAGAACTTGATGCCATTCAGGGTGAGCAGCATTCAAGGTCAGGTGGTGTCAAGTGGAAAAAGATGAAGATGGTCTGGATGTTGCCTTGTGGCTATGCTGTAGTATTTTTCTACAAGCAAACATGATTGATTGTTGCAGTGAAGAAAGATCAGAATGTCAGCAAAGGATTCTCTACAGGGAACATGTAAAGAAAAACGGAACCAGTGTTAGTTTAACTCCATGGCTGTGACTTTTAGGTACTAGGAAGATGGAGAACGGGGCGCGGATCGAGAAAAACTCATTTTAGACATCCACAGAAGTAAAAAAAAAAAGCAGGGAAAGTAGGAGACACCTGAGTGAGAAGAGCAAGGTCTTAGTCAGTTGCTGGACTGACTCTGCTATCACACAAAAGCACCTGCACAAGAAAAAAAACAGAAGGAAGAAGGTAAAGATCAGAGCAGACTCTCAGAATAAATCCAACAACATCAAACCGAAGAAGCATACCCCTCCCTCTTATCCTTGCATCATAGCAAAGCTGGAAACACATTTTAAACTTGATCGAAAAGTCAGGCCTCCTTGAGCCACGCTTGAGACGAAAACAGACCAAATGACTCTTATCTAGAGACTAACTTCCCCTCCCACTCCAAATATCCAAAGCAAGACTTGAAACACATTTTAAGAAGAGAAGAGAGAAGAGAAGAAGATATTGAATTTATACCCCGCCCTTCACTACCCAAGGGAGTCTCAGAGCAGCTTACAAACTCCTTTCCCTTCCCCTCCCCACAACAGACACTCTGTGAGGTAGGTGGGGGCTGAGAGAGCTCTTTCCCAAGCTGTCCTTGAGGGAACAGCTGCTACAGAGCTATGGCTTGCCCAAGGTCATCCAGCCAGGTGCAAGTGGAGGAGTGGGGAATCAAACCCGGTTCCCCCAGATGAGAGTCCGCGCACTTAACCATTACACCAAACTGGCTTTTTAAAGTTGAGCCACAAACCACACCCACACACTGACAACACACCAAAGTATCACCCAAAGGAGCTTTGATTGTTCTTTGAATCAAACAAACAAAACCCCACCCATCTTCATTTGTGGAAGTGCTGGGTCCTCTTTTCCTCAGTTCTTTGGTTGTCAGTGGTCACCTGTTTGGTGAGTTCTGGTTGGATCCACTGCCATCCTGGCTATTAGGTTCTCTCCCTCTGGCTATGGGGGCCAGATCTTCTTCAGACTTGGGTTCTCCAGGCCAAAGTAAGCAATGTGGTTACTCCAATCATATTTTTTCCAAAACTCTCACCACCATATTAATAATTGCCATTGATGAATGTACAGTTTTAAAGCCCTTGGCTTGTTTTCTTTCAAATTGATTAGTTTGTTGCTCAGATCCTTTCCTTGCGCAAAAGCTTATAAGCCCTAGGAGATGGCATAAGATACCAACAGTTGTACAATCACCAATAGCAGGCAATGCAGGTTAATTAAATGATGCCTGTTATTGTGCAGGTGTGAATAGGAGACAAACTGAGTGATCCGTGCATTTTAATGTTCTGACTCAAACAATCCCTGAGTAGAAATTGACTCCACCTTTGTAGCACAGGCTACAAAGAAATAAAGAATGAAAATTATCTACCAAAGCTCATGATATGCTTGGCTCAGTGCTCAACTTGGGAGTCACACAGGTTTGTGGGGGGGCAGACCCCTCCCCCAACTCAGAGCCTCACTCACCCAGTGAAAGAAGATGGGGGTCTGAAGGCAGGAGACGGGAGGCAGCTCAGAGTAATGGTGGGGAGCCCACATGGAATGCCACCAGCATCTGTGCCATGGACAGGCCCACCGCAGCCACCAATGACATCACTGGAAGGTGACCAGAGCCAGGGAGCCTTAAAGGTCCTGTACCCAGGGACCGCATCACTGACTGAACAGAATAAAGTGCTGGTGACAGGAGGAGCTCAGGAGGTGCTGAAGAGTTGTAGCCAGGTCTGCAGCGGTATAGAACAGGGCAAGCAGGTGGATAGAGCAAGAGGGATGCAGGAGGAGGCTTGGTGAGATGCTGGGTGAATCATGGATGGGACAAGCAGGGAGGAGAAGGAAATCAGCCAGGCAGAAGTGGGAACACCAGACAGGCCTCGAGCTTTATGCCTTCAGGAGGGGTGGAGCAGATGGCAGCATCCTATAACAAGGGTATTCCTGCAGGTGGCTGGGGACAGTGTGCAGGCTTGGCTCGAGGAAAAGCCCATAGAGAGAGAGCTGACCTGGGGGAACGAGAGGAAGAAAAGACAACTTAACCCCCTTCTCATTCCATGTCTGAGGCTATGGAGGTAGTGGAGACATTGGTGGGAAGGTGGTTGGAAGGTGGTTTCATGCAAGGGGGGCACAGGGACCTCACAAGGTTGTACTTGTCAAGTTAGGAGACCCTCCAGTTGTTATATAGTTGTGGTAGTCAAGCTCACAGGCCCTCCAGTTGTTACGTAAGTTTTATTATTCCAAAAGCATTGTGGAGTAACCTGACCCTAGATAGCCCAGATTAGCCCAATCTCATCAGATCTTGGAAGCTAAACAGGGTTGGCCCTGGTCAGTATTTGGATGGGAGACCATCAAAGAATACCAGAGTCACTATGCAGAGGCAGGCTATGGCAAACCACCTCTGAAGATCTCTTGACTTGAAAACCCTATGGGATCCCATAAATTGGCTACAACTTGATGGCAAAAAAGGGGGGGAAGCATGAGGTAGTATGCTGGCTATGAGTTCAGGATGAGGGTTGGTTTGTGTCAAATCTCACCCCAGCCCCGACTTCACTAGGGGGACATAGGCAATCTATTGCCTCTTCCTACAGAAGAATAAAAGAATTAACTCAATTTATAAGTCTTGGTAAGAAATACTTAGATAACTTATGTGAATTGCTTCAAACAGTCAAAGGCCCTATATAATTAAGTATCATTGGTACAAATCTGACAGGATACACTTGTAATCTCTCTATAAGCTATCCCATAAAGTTGCATTGTTAGATTCCCTTTTTTGGTCTTTTGTGGGATCAAATCCGCCAGTCCTGTCTGCAAGAATGTGCTGTCTTTCTCCTTTCGACATCTCTTTCATTTTTTTTACCTTTTGTCCGCCAGTCCTTTTTCTTGCACATGCATGTGAAATTAGACAAAGCTTCAGAACTGACATCAGACAGAGACATGGCAGAGCAACTAGGGAAAAGAAAAGTGTGCGAGGCCAAGTCCAGAATCCTTTGGAGAGATTCACTGTCAGACTGTAGTGAGGAAAAACAAAGCACAGTTACATTTTTTCCCCTGAATGTGTCCAAAGGGCCCTTCCATCCTCCAAACCAAATGTGCAATAAGGAAAAAAATATGCTAGGCTGGACTCTCATTCTTATTAGCAGTAATATAAAGCAAATTCATATGGGAGTTTGACTCCCCTTCTCCATTCACACAGAGTACCTTCCACCCTCTTAAACCTCTCTCTCAGGTTATAAGTTATACATAGGTCATGACATCTCAAGCTATCCTTCCTGTCTCTTTTAAAATATACAGAGAGCCATGACCATTTCACACCTCAGATCCTCTCATTTCACCTCTCAGGTCTCAGTGACATCCATAGACAGGGTAGCCCAGCCTCTTTTAACAATAAGCCCTCACACACAGAGAACGATTGGGGCTGGGGCTCAAACACTGTTCCAATCACTCACTGCCACCATTTATTCCTATCCTACAGCATAGGTATATAGACCAAGATACTAAATGGTGTGTGTGTGTTTCTTTCCCATACACACAGCCCATAGGGGTAATCAAAGCGACAAAACTTTTATTTCTGATATGAAAAAAACACTGAGAAATGTAAGGTATAAGTAACAACATTTCACTTTCATTTAACTTCTATCCTAATCCTACAACTGGGATCCTTTAGATACAACTTTACTATTTTCAACCTGCTCTAAGCAGCTTTTCTGCACAGTTCTACTCTGTCAGACATCCTCCTTTTCTCCTCAACTCCTAAGCTACCAATTCCTCTGATACTAATTCCTATTATTTTCAACTTCTCTTTTTTTCCAGCTTCCACTCTCAACATTCTATCTGCTTTCATTGGTTGCTGTTAGGGAGAGGCTATCACAAGGAGTTTGGATGATCTAGGTTATATAATAAAAGGATGTTTCTGCTCCCCAAATCTTGAAGATGTTGGACCTTGTGAACTCTCCTAATCCTGCTCAGCAGCCTACATAGTGACTTCCATGTGTCAGTCAGGTCACTCTAGTTGTTAGCAGCATGTTCACACACCAATCTATCAAGGTCATTCTACATATTGTGATTATCATCCACTTGAAACAAACTCTTCATCAAAGCTTCTCCTTTTCCCCTCTTGTCCCATTGCAAAAATAGCTTGCTTCAGAATAATTGTTAAAGTTTTTTAAATGTCAAGTGGAAAATTAGGGTAAGGAAAGTTCATAACAAGGAGAGAAGAGATACTGCATAAAATGTACGTGATGTAACAGCCATTTTGGCTTCTTTGGTACAATCACATAGCACTTCGTTGTTCTGTGGTGCCAAAGGCATTTCCTTGCCTTCCTTTGACTCTTAACCTCATCATGTGGCTTTCTTTTTGTTATGGGTTTTCCCATATGATGCATGTTTCAGCATATGAAGTGTGCTGTAGTTATTATTGCCAGTTGGTAGAGTGATACATCCCAGACTAGTTTAGTCATCTGCGTGCAATCTTAATATTTTCTTGTTCTACTTAGTCTTGCGAGGAGTGGTATTTGAGGATTGCCATGATACGTGTGATATACTTTGAGGAGTAGTATGGATTATAATAACAGACTGTGATGTGCAATCCAGCGTCTCTCTTACTTTCTCTCACACGTGTAAATGTATTGTGAGAAAAACAAACATGCAGAGATATCTTCTGTTTTTGTACTATTTTAATCCCTAGATTTAGACTAGGAAAACCTGGTTCAGATCTCTGCTTAGTAATGAAGCTCAGTGGGTAACTTAATTCCAGTCATTATCTCTCAATCTAGCCTACTTCAGAAGATTGTTATTAGGGTAAAATGGAGTGCTGAGTAAGAGAAAAACAAACATCATCCTGGCCTCCTTGGATGAATTGGCAGGATAAAAATATTGGCAGGATAAAGATATAATGAAATATGCTCTCAGCAGGGCTTTTTTCTTTTTTAAAAGAGGTGCTGGAACTCTCAAGAGGGAAATGAAGTTTTCAATCTGTATACTGAAAACTCATGAAGTTTTAAACATTTTAAAAATAATTTTGTCAAAGAGGTTCCGGAACTCTGTTCTGACACATTCCCCTAGGAAAAAAGCCCTGGTTCTCAATGTTTTCAGTATGTAAGCTGTCTTCTTGAGTTGGCTATTCCTAACTTCTGCTTCAGAATTCACTTCAGGGTATAGAAACACAACGGCAAGTTTAATGTTAACCTCTTAATATTGTTTGGAAGCTGTCTGATAAGTGTACTCTTTTATCTTGCTTATTTTAGTACAACTCAGCCACTAGAGTTCATGCATGGCTTGCTAGTACAGCCACTGTTCATAAATAAATACAGCAGTGCGATACTTTGCAGGAGTATATGTTTTTTTTCAAATGGGAAACTTATTAGTGAACTCATTCCTGAACAGCAGTCCCTGTTGTCCAAACCTTTTCTACAACAGTCATGACCTCTGATTGAAAAAGAGAGAACAAGATCAAAGTAATGAGAAAAATAACAAACACCCAAGTATATCTGACTAATCAAAATAATAAATGAGTCATTTGACAGAGTTCAGAGGGTATCATGGACTTCCTGTCCTATATTAGCACATTAAGACTGTGTTAGTTTAAGCAGACATATACTAGGCAATGAAAAGAGTGACAGTGAAACTCAGATGGTTCGGAGTTGAAAGGCTGTTTAGGAAAACACCCACAATTCAGTGGGGAGATCACTGGCTGATGCTAGCTGAGGGATCACTACACACACTGTTCTCTAGCTTCCATGTTTAATAAAGCTTAGAAGACTCTGACATCTTGTTCTTCCAGCTGCATGTAGGGATGTTACTGAATTTTGTGACAACTCCATTTCGATCCAGATGCTCAAAGTTCTTCCATGCTTTCTCTTCACACTTGGAACAAAATTATGGCTGTCCTTTTATCCTGATAATATGAATGAAATATAATGGAAATATTGCTGTTAAAAATGAAGCCTGGTTTCACATTAATTGTATATAAATGGTGCATAAAATGCTGTAAAACAAACAAACAATTGGAAATTTGTCAAATATAATAGGCAGGATGGAAATGGTCTTCTTGGCTGCATGCAAAATTAAAAAATTTGAATGAATTGAGTGTGTTAAGTTACCAAGAAAGTTGTAGCAAACTTGGCAACTAGTTGAGGAATACTGTGGATAAAAAAAAGGTAAACACTTATCTACTCCCAACAAATCCAAGATATTCTGTAACAGTTTATTTATTTTATTCAATTTGTATCCTGCCCCACCCAGCAAGCAGGCTCAGGGCAGCTCACAACACATAGATAGAATCATAGAGATAGAATCAAAGGCCCCTTTTAGATCAAGAAATGTGGAGAATAACTTATTTCCACATGGGCTACTGTACTTTTCAGCCAAATGAGTGAGAGTAGCACAGTGGTCCAAGGTCGATTTGTCAGAACAAAATCCAATCTGTTCTGTGCCTGGGAGACTCTGCTCAGACATCTGGATGGTGAGCTTGTCTAGTAAGTGTCCTGCATAGAGTTTGCCCACAGTGGAAAGTAGACTAATTGTGTGATAGTTTTTTGGGAGCTTAGGGTCGCCTTTAAAGAAACCCATGGTACTACTATGGCATTAGTCCATGATTCAGGCATGATTCTGAATTTATCTATTAATGTGAAGAGGGTAGCAAGGTGGGGAGCCCATCATTCCAGATGCTTTTGGAATAATTCAGGCAGAAGCCCATCAGGGCTAGGCACCTTTTCTGCATTCAATTGTTTAATTAGGCTTTCAATTTCATTTGGACTAATAGGTTGCCAGTTTGACCAATCAAACTGGATTATCTTTTGTTGGTCAAGAGGGCCAATTGATGCATTGTAAAACATATTTTAAAAATAGTCTGTCCCAGTTGTGGAGACCCAAGGCTATCAAGAGATTGTCTCTTGTCAATAACAGCCCAGAACAATGGCCCAAAATTACTTCCTGTTGCTGTTTAAGGAAGCATTTATCAGTAGATCACAGTTTTTGTTTTTGTTGACAATTTTTTAATAAGCAACTAAACTTTGAAACTAGATGGCAGGATGAATACATTACTGCTGCGATACAGGCACATGATTGAGATTTTGTAATTTGGCATTCCTCATCAAACTGTGAACTATTGTAATTCCTAGGTGGGTTGTGCTGAGCAATAAATTGCTGTTGTAAAGCACAGCTAATGGAGGTGACAAGGTAGCCATAGGACCAAAAAGCTTCAGGCAAATTATTAGTGTTTGCTATTTGGTGGTTTAACACACTTAACCTTTTTTATCAGCTGATTTAAACCCTCTTCCACTCTTTTGGACCATCTAACTCTTCTAAATAAAGGTTAATTCTTACAAGAAGTATTAGCAGGAAGAGGCAAGTGAGAAGGAAATTTAAGATTAGTGATCAAAGGGAAATGATCGCTATCAACCCACTCACCTACATAAAAATCCAAAATACAATTTTTCAAATAACATAATCAACTACACTACTTTCTTGAGCTGAACGAAATGTATATTCACCCAGAGAATTGTGGGGTAGAGACTCATTTAAAATGAGTTTGCTAGAGGATATGCAAAGGCTGGCCAGGGAACCTCCCACAACATTAACTTGTGGGTCTTTTGAGTGTCTTGAGGAGAAATAAAAATTAGGGAGAGAATCATTTTGGTTAAGGCTCATGGCATTGCATAAAACCAAATCATCCATCCACTCTGTGCATTAAAGTCCCCTGCTATTAAGAATTCCACTCATGAATATTTTCACTCAGGTTCCACCACATACACATTGAAATGATTCCATTAGGCTGAGGATCAATTCTATTAATACATGGGAGCAAATACACATGTATAATAAGCAAGCTTAAATATGGGGACTTGAGAAGAATTGCTTGGGCCAGGGGAAGGCAAGAAGGTAGACAAATAGGTTTGGCCTTGAAATGTGTTGGTATAAAATAGCTTATCCTTGCTTTACAATGACCCCTCTGCCCCACTCCAAGGGCCCTTATTGAAAAGGAGGTATAGCCTTCTAATTGGATTTCTTTATAGGCCCAAATTTCTTGAAGTAGTATGATGTCAAAATCTTGAAGGAAAATCAGAAAGTTAGGGTCAATTACTTTCCCCCCATCCACAATTATTCAAGAGCTTACATGATCAAAAAATACAACAATTTGTGTTGTTTTTAAGTGGATCCAGCAGAGAAAGATAATGTGGAAGTGATACGGACTGCTCAACTAGTTTTGTGCATGGTGGGCCTTTGGTATTAAAAATATCATTTGACCCGGTACTGAGTTTTGGCCCTAGGCATTTCAATGAATGGATCCTTGTTCACTTACAGACTCCATTGTGAAGTCTATTGTTGGTAAAACCATGTGTTCTGAGTTAGACTGAATCAGTTATTCATCAGGTGCACAACTGTTGGACTCCCCATGCTCTATCGAGCAAGCGGAACTATTGTGCTTAATTAAATCGGTTAAACTGGTTTCGTGATCCAAAGTGTGGTTGACACTATGCTTGCTTAAAAGTTCCCATTTTGCTGCAGATGCATCTTTTCCAGTCATCTTCTTTGAAGGGGGATGTTTAAAATAATCTGCAGTTATACACCGTTTCTGTAACGGGGACTAAGGGTCATTTTACACCTCCCCTCTAAAGTAGTTTGACTGCTGTCTTTTCCTGTGCTGATTTCACAGTGGTGTGAAATTTCACTCCAGGGGGTCTAAGTGCACTAATCAACAGCAATTGTTTAAAGCAGAATGAAGCCGGTTGAATACTAGTTTGACCACAGGAGGGCAATTAGTAGATGTGGACATTTCAGTAGCAGCACGGTTTCACACCGCACAGAGGTGTGGGCAGGTTTTTTTGGAACTAGAATGATTCCAGCGGGAAAGTCAGATGTAAAAACAGCCTTAAAGTGTTCCAGGGTGGAAGAGAGATGTCTCTGCTCGTCCTGAAGTGAGCCAAGCTGGGATAGAACTTTGTACAATTGTGGGAATAGGTAATTAATAAATGGAATGAAATAAATAAATACATAAATAAACACATAAATAAATAAGACTTGAAAGTGCAACTGTGAAAGAGTGTGGCCAAATGCAGAAAAAATGGATTTTGCTTATAATACCCGTGAGCCTCTCTGATTTAATATTGCTGTTAATTGTGCTTATTTTAAGACATTTTAATGTTTTCTGATAGATTACTGATTTTAAATACTTTGTGCTACTTTTCCTTCTTGTCTAATTCTTGTTTCTAATGTAGTCTTCTGGAATAATTTTGCTCATCTTTTAAGTATGCGGGTTTTTTTATGAATATTTTATAATTATGTATCTCTTAAATTGTTCTAATCTATCTTTATATTAAGCTCTATTGTGAGAAATAAACACAAATAAAATGCTATACAGTATTTAATTCTTTTTTGATTATGACAATTTTATTGAAGGGAGGGGGAATGAAGGAAGAAATGTACATAAAATAGCTGAGGTCAGAGATGAACTGAATCAACATCTGTATGCTTTGTCTCCGCCAAAAATCCTGATGTGTTCATTAGAACTAGCATAATCTGGGAGACAGCATTTTAAAGGTCTTTTTGTTTGTTTGAAGTCCTTTTCAGTGTGAGATGCCACATCCTGCTCACAAGTGTGCTCAAGGGGCAGATGATGGATAGAACTGCTTTGCTTCAAGGATCCCTGATGGCGTTTCAGACAGACAGAAACTCCCCTTTCGTTCCCTCTATCCTACTCTCTAAAGGCAAGGAAACCTAAAATAATAGCAAAAAGGTTAAAAGGAAGTATGCAACACCACATTTTACTCCAATAAAGCTGTCCAGAGGGGAGGAAACCATGAAAACATGACAGCAACTCTGCCATAGAAAAGGAATTCAAAACGATGATAATCAAAACTATAATACTGGTGCCTAAAATTATATAAACATACAAGCAAGTCAAAATTATTGATCCAAACAGATGCATAGTGCATAGAATGAATGGCAGGAATCCAGACAGCTGTTTATATAGGATTGCATTGCCGTGGTGAAGTAACAAGCTGAATCTGGACAAGCAGAATGTTTGTTGAGCTTAGTGATGGATAATTGGTGTTCTTTGTAGGTAAAAAAATACAAATTCTTTCATTTTCCCTTGAATGATAGTAACAGTATCAGCCAGACAGAATTTTTTTTCATCTGCAAGATCACAAGAGCTAGATCACCTCTCCACTCTTCCCATCCCCTATGCAACTCTGATCAAAACAGGTATCCGTGTGGCATTTTAAAAACAGTTGAATGCTCTGATTATACATCTCCCAGCATCTTGTCTAGGTTCATCCTATGGCTTGGGGCCAAATTAGAGTTTTTGTGGGCGTAAGGACTTCTGCCTACAGAGCATGATTTTCTAGCCTCCCCCTTCCTACGGCAGCCTGAAATGCCCCTTCAAAATCCTGTTCCTGGGAGTCCCTTATGCCTCATGACAGGGAACACAAGAGAACCATGTTCCATGAGCAGAAGTCCTTGGGCACATGGCAATGCTTGTATGCATCCAAGTCCATGTCTCTAATTGTTTTTCAAATAGCCAGTTTAATAGCATATGTGGCACAAAGAAGACTTGGTATTTTAAGCAGAAAGTGGATGGATAGAATTTGAGCTGTGGTCAAGTGGTCACTCCTGTAAGCAATGCAATATTCCTGCTAATCCTATTCCAGTCCTTTGCCATAGCAACAACAGAGAGTAAGTTCAATTAAAATTGAAATTAAAATCAGTGGTACTTACTTCTGAACAAACATACTTAGGCAAGGATTGTATTGTATACATAAGATTAAGAAAAAGGTGCTATTTTACTGCTTTCTTCAGTGTACTATTGTGTCAGCTCTTAGGCTTAACAGTCCAGTGGCAACATAATATTAATGCTCCAACAATTTACAGATTGTGATTTCACCCTTGACATAATAAATGCTGCCCCGTGTTGTTTCATTTCAGGACACTGATTTAAGACACCTCAACCCTCTTAATCTTTGCCTCTCAATTTTAGGAGAACAAATTGATTAAAAAGGTAAATAAATGGTGCAGGAGCAACCCAAGGGTTAGCCTGTTACTTTCCAAGTCAGCATTTACGTGACTTGGGTTCATTTTGATGAGAATAATTTATAGCAACATGAATAAATAATAGCAGAGAGTTCTCACTGTCTAAACATGATACATAATACCCTGGGAATTTTTTTTTTACTGTGTTCTAATGACTGATTGTCAGCTTTTATGTTGAGAGCAACTGTGACAAGTAAATCATCTGAAAATAATGAACAAACTCAGGTTTGTTTAAGCCACACTTGTCAAACTGCATCCCAAGTCAATTTTGAGATACATTGCACTGCTCCAAAGCATTGTGGTTGCATTCCTTTCTTTTATCTAGAGCTACACAGATGGTTTGGTAAGCTTAAAAAGACAGTGATTTACCGTGGACAACTACACTGTTATATCAGTCTCCAAATGATCAATATATGTGCACAAGCTTCAGGTTCAATACAATATAGAAAGTACATTGCTCAGCTATTTTTAGGAGGTCACATAATGCACTTTGCTTCTTAGCAAGATACAAATGATGGGGATGGACTCGGATGATCCTCAAGAGAGTATTCCTGTATTCTCATCCTGCTTTGGACTGACCACAAACAATTTTTTAATTGAGTCCTAAATTTTTGGAACACCTATAAATACATTCTCAATCCCACACAGGGGTAGACTGTCCATTTAACATAACAGGAAAATTCCTAGTGGGCTGCTGCCTTGGATGGAATGCTTGGAACAGAGGTTTCAGCAGCAGTAATAAGTGTCAGTTCACCCATTGCTGCCTTCTACACCACTGTCAACTGGTGGCCGTTGCTGGCACTGGTAGCCAGATCAGAGTCCCTGGCAGTAGTGTCTTAGCTGTGCAGCAAGAGTCATTTGTTTGTCTTGGCTTATGCCTGGGCCCAGGGGTTTTTTTGTAGAAAAAGCACAGCAGGAACTCATTAGCATAACAAGCCACACCCAACAGCAGAAACTCATTAGCATATTAGGCCACATCCCTAACAGTGCAGCTGTCTCCCAGGATTGGCTTCCCCAGATGCTCCGTGGCTGCGGGGTGCCTAGGGTACCCGAGGAGGACAGGCAGTTTAAACTGCCTTCCCTCCCTGGCTCAGCTTGGCTTCCCCAGGTGCCCCGTGGCTTGTGAGGTGCCTGGGGAACTCGGGAGGGGGGGGAGGCTGTAGGGTGGCCAACTCGGAAGCCAGCCAGAACTCTGTTCCTGTGCATTCCTGCCCAAAAATAGCCCTACCTGGGCCATATTAACTTTTGAGTCCACTCTTGATTAGGCATTTCTTTTGTCTTATAACAGAATTCTTGTTACTACTTTCCTGTAGGTGCTTACAAATATGGAACACATATATCTTGCTTCTAGATCTTACAAATCCAGGCTGTCTCAAGACCTATATGTGGGCCATCAAAAGGAATAGAGTTTGATGCCTGTGGTACTTCAGATTACTTGTGTAAGGAACCCAGAATCTAGCACTCTGGTGTCTCAGTTTCTTATGGTTTTTCTATGTATGCTTACAGCAGAGAAGGAAGAGGACATTCCAGGAGACCATCTGTAATATTGCAGCAGATGAGTCTGAATGAAGATTTTGCCTCTTCAGATTCATGAAGTTTCAGATTAGCAGTGGTGCTTGGACACTGAACAGGCCTGCTTTGGTATTTAGGTGTTCAGCTGAACTCAGAGGCTCTCTCTGTTACTGCCCTCTGAAAGGTGCTGATACTGCCTGCTTCTTGTTTTGGGGTAGTTTCAGAGGGTAGATGTATTGGACTGTGGTGAAAAGCTAGATTCAAGCCCAGTAACACCACAGAGACCAACAGATTTTCAGGATTTTCAAGAGTCAAAAGTCCCTTCATCAAATATCTGAAAATCTTGTTGGTCCCTAAGGTCCTTGTTGGACTTGAATCTAGTTGTTCTTGGATGACTCCCATTCAGGATTACTCCAGGCTTTCTTGCACATGAATTCATAGCTTGGTTCGAAGAGAACATGGTAAAATGCTTCTGCTCTACCTAGGGTGAGCTCTCCCAGTCCTTGATGTGGAATAGATCCTTCTGTGAAAGTTCTGGTATGAACTCCAGGACTAATGAACTTATTTCAACATATTTTTTATGAGTCAATGCTCATTTCTTCAGATACATGTACGTCCAGTAGGCAGATGAACTGAATTCTGATTCACAAATTCTAATTCCAGAATAAGTTTTACTAGACTTTAGGGGGCCACTAGACTTCTGTTTAATTTGTTTGCACCATAATAACATGACTACCCATCTGGACCTACCTTATTAAAGAAAACTCTTGCCAGTTTCCTAACCTGTAATAACAGGATGTATTTTGTAACTATGGATAAAGACAGAGATGGACTGTAGCTTTCTGTAAAAATAAATATTTCATTTGGGCTTTTTTAGTGGCTACTTCTGTCCTTTGGAAGTCTCTCTGTGGATGTGAGAAAGACCCAGACTTGTAAAGATTTTGGAAGCTCTGTAAAGCAGACTTTTTCTAATGCAGTTTTAGTGACCCATGATTAGATCAGCTGGTATGATGAGCACTGACTAAATTAGCTGCCCCCATCTTCATATTGTATTTCTTTTGTTTTTAGACATATGTAAGCAACTTAGAGTACTGTAGACTGGGATACAAAACAGGGTATAAATATTTTAAGTAAATTAAATTATGCAAATATATTATAATTTCATTATTTATATTTCTTTCTTTAACTGTCAGTTAATTGTTTACATTTCTTTAGCCAAGGATCAGGCCATGTTGGCATAGACCCCTACCTCATTATATCCTCACACTGACTCTTTGAGGCAGTTTAGGGAGAGAGAAAACAATTTATCCAGTAATGCCAAGGTAACTACCCTACTGAAAATCAGACGGAGAAGAAGATCTGAGCCAGTGATTACAAGAGCTACTGGTAGCATTTCTTCATGGTATAAGTGAGCCAAGTTATTTAACACCCTTTGATGAAGAGCTATTTGCCCATTGAGATCTACGTATTGGGATAAAGTATTTTCTTATATCTGTTGGATTTCTGTAATGATGAGAGGCACCAAGAGAAAAAAAAACACTTTGCCCTTGACTATGACAAACACAACATGCACACTCACCCCAATAAGCATGCAGAGTTGCCCCATTTCCAAAATTAATCTTGTTGAGGTACTAATCTGCCATTTGGTAAATAGTCATTGCTGTAAAGACATTCCTGCTCTTTATTTTTATAGTATCAATATTGTCATATTACTCCTTTAAAATAAAACTATGTTCTTGTAACACTCCACCTCATCTTCCAGCTATTTCTGCTGAGCTTTTCACCTTCCTCTTCCCACTGAGCCCAATATGGGGTGCCTGTAAACAGATCTGAACTTTCATTTTGGCCTGCATTTTCTTTGGATCCTGAAAAAAGTTCATTAACTTGAACACATAATGTGCAGCCTGTGAGGATTGACTTTTAAAATAGTGATGCCTAGAAAAGTCCTTGAGAACATAACCTTTAATTCATAGATAAACTGTAGCTTTTATGTCCCCCTTAGAGTTGTACGCCTAAAATAAACAAAAGAACCATATCAAACTTTCAAAACAATATTTTGGGCCAAGATTTTCAAAGGAACTCAGCTTGTCTCTGGATTTTCAAATGAACTCAGCTCTTCTGAAGAGTTGATTGCAGATTTGTATCTCTTTAGTAGCCAATACCATCCTGATTTTGCCATGACATGCACAAACCAGAGGGAATACTGAATTTATAACTAATAATGGTGCTTATCTGCCAGGCAGACAGGTCACCATATAATCAAAATGTCTTTCATGGAGTCATCTTTCTGTACATTCCAAATATTTTCCACTACCAAGAGCCCCTTCCCCCAACTCCAGAGGAGCAGAATAGACCATCAGAATAATGCCCCAACAGATTATTTCCCTACACCAAGACTTTCATTCTTTTTTTACTTGTAATTTCTCTTTTATTAATAATCTCTCTCTATAATAATTCTCTGATGGTGGTGGCACTCTCTAGAACATTCCACACGCCACCCCAGCCTTTGGTCCCCTGGCCTGTCAATCAGAAGCTGTCCCTATCCACTGGCTGTGAATACTCGCATGCCATTGGCTGGGTCTGCTCCTCTTTCCCACCCACTCTTTCAGCCTCTGTGCCCTGTCAGAATTCCTGGCAGATGGTTTTTTGCTCTTGACGAAGACACTTCTCCAGCTTCCTTCCTGTGGGGGGATTAACTGCTTTCTCAGCGGCTGTTGGTAGGTGAAATGAAATGGCAGTTACCTGTGTTTATAAGATGGCTACAGCCTGTGGTTTGTTTAAAATGTTCCCCCACTGTTACCTTAGTGGCTGTTGGTAGGTGAAACGAAATGGCAGTTACCTGTGTTTATAAGAGGGGCTTCAGAGCACGGTAGAGGCTGCAGGTGGGTCGGGGGATGGAAACCTGAAGAGTGAGGGGAAAATTAAGGTAGGTTGATGCTTGCCTGGGAAGGAGATGGGGTTGCCAACTCCAGGTGGGGAATTCTTGGAGATTTGAGGGGTAGAGCCTGGAGAGGGTGAGGTTTGAGGAGGGGTGGGGCCTCAGACAGGTACAATGCCATAGAGTCTGCCCTCCAAACCACCTATTCCCTCTTCGGGAACCACTGCTGCCAATCTCCAGGTGAGGGCAGGAGATCACTCAGTATTATAACTGCTCTTCATGTAACAGAGATCAGTTCCCCTGGAGAAAATGGTGGACTCTGTGTCATTATACCCTGCTGAGGTTGCCACAGCAAATTGACGCTGAGTGCCCAAGGCCTTGGCACTCTCCAAGAGCCTCTTTCTAGAGCCTGTTGTATTTATTCCCACAACAGGCCTTATCCCTAGTAACATAATAAAGCACAAAGAAATTGAACAATAACAGTCATAATACATTAATCATGAAGTGGGTAAGTGCAAATACAAGTATAAGAGGTGTAATATTTAAGAATATACCTGTAAGAAAGTCAAGGTGCAATAAGCAACAATAGTGCTTAGAATGTCAGCTTAAAGGTTCCAAAAGTCAGGTAGCCAGATATCAATTGTTTGGTAAAAATGCAACGGATTACTTGTCCATGTCATGTAGAGGCATAGTGTATGATAGAGAAATAAAAGAGATAACATATGAAGGGAGTGAAGTAAGTGCACCACTTAGCTAAGAGGATTTGCGTCCAGGAATTGTATATTTTAAACACTTGAAGAGGAAACGAGTGCTTACAACCATCTCTGAAAGTCAGACCAGCTAGGAGGTACAAAACCATCTTTAGTTAGAAGACTTTCATTCTCCCTGAGTGTGGAGAAGCCGTCACCATGAAAATAGGATGCCTCTAACACATCCCTGAGAGTCTCATCTACATACATCATTGGCTGGTTCTGCATCTGGCACTCACTCCACATTTTCTCAACACTGAGGAAAAGGTTCAGCTCAAAACCACATTCAGATACCCCAGGCCAATGCCATACTGACTGCAAAGTCACCCTTGAACGGCCATAAAACAGCCATAAATCTATGCAGAAGATATCATAAAAACCTGATCAAAGTAAGTGAAAGCGGCATGCAATGCAGAGGAGAATTTCTGTTCCAATGTGGGTTTGCTGAAACAACAGAGAGAAAAGCCAATGCAGAATTGTGCTTCGCCTCCCACAGCCTTTCTAGGTTGAGAGGTAGAAGAGGATAGAACCCGATGAATCAAGCAAGGAAAAGTGTAGAGGTTTAACAGCATCAGTAGAAATATGAGATCCGCTCACTGTGAGGAACAACTGAGAGGAAGAGCTGGAATTAAAATAATCTTATCCTGTAACATTGGGGGTGGGGGGAATTCTAATCTGAGGCCCTTTGATTGTGAAGTAGACTGGAAATGTAATACATGAAATACAAATGCACTGCATTGCTGCCAATAGTATTTCTGAAGGTCCAGTCTGTACAAAATAGCAAGAACAGCCAAGGCAATATGTTGAAAGAACAGAGCATCATTCAGAGAGAGAGATCATGAATTTTCAATGTGTACTTGAAAACGAGACTAATGACAGATGAAGAATATGGCAGAAGGCAATATTTCTTTCTATTATGTTGCCAAATGATGGATAAGGCACAGAAAAAAGAAAAATAAGCAATTTTAGCACCTAATGCAATATACCTTACTGCGTAGCAATTTCTTACATTTTAAAGTCCAAGATCATGCAGAAGAACAAATCCCAACACAAACAATATCGACAAGTAATGTTCATTTGAAAGAATGTATGGGGCCCTGACATGGATAGCCCAGACAAGCCTGATCTTGTCAGATCTCAGAAGCTAAGCAGGGCCAACCCTGGCAAGTATTTGGATGAGAGACCTCCAAAGCATACCAGGGCTAGGAGACAGAGGGAGGCTATCGAGCCACTTCTTTAAACATCCTCCATGTCCCAGTAGGAGTTGCCAGATGATTTCCAGGCATGGTTGTGCACACACACAAATGCACTCAAATGCAAAAATACCAAAGGGGGGGGGGGGGATAGAGAAAGCATGTATGGCATTAGCCACAGGCCATCAGAACAACCTACTTGTGGAAGTTGCTATAATGGCAGCCCCAGTCTGATTTCCGTGGAAAAATTAACTCAGTGGCTACTGAAATTAATCCAGAAAAGAAAGCCTTACAACAAAGCTTCTTTTCCTGCTCACCGCGTCTTTGGTCTGAACAAGATAGTTCTGGATGTGTCAGTATGGATCAGCGGTGGGGAAGACCATTCTTGACCCTGAGGTCCCCTGAATGGCAGTTGCCTCACTTCTCCAAGGTCTAGATCAGTGTGCTCTACAATTCAAATGTCTGCTGTCACCAGGTTGGTGAGTGGTCTCCATTGGCTTGCCTTCCTTCAGACTTGTTTCCCCTAGCCATATTTGGCCTCTCTTCACTCTCATCTTGCCTGAGGGAGTTTAAAATATTCCCCCTAGCTCTGTCCAGTCATCAATCTGACAGCCACATCATTGCCAGTTCTGGCTCAGTTATATTTATATTTTATTTTAAATGTATATGCTATTTTTCTGCCCTCACAAGGGCCACTAAGGCAGATAACACTTTAAAACATACATGATAAAATCACATTTTAAAACCATTAAATCAAATGTACATTATTAGATTAATTAAAAGAATTAAAATGCATACAAAGACACAAAAACAGCAATCGAAACATTGGTTAGTGTTCATTGAGGGAATGCTAAACAAAACAAAAGAAAAATCTTCACGCACTGATGGAAGACAGCAATAGAAGAGACAAATACATCTCCATGGGGAGAGAGTTCCATTATTTTAGTGCCATGACTGAGAAGGCCCTTGAGACAGACAAAAGGCTGCCCCAACCCTTGAAGGGAAAAACAGCCACTCATTTGAGGCTATGGCAGTGCTATTACAACATCCAATCACCTTTGAGAAGGGCAGCTCCATAGCCACAGAATAGTGCCTCCCAATTCTAGCCCAGATAGGTCGTCCAGAAGGATACCATGATTGATGGTATCAAAAGCCAGTGAGAGGTCAGAACTCTGTCCATCTTCTGACATAAGCCATCCACCAGGACAACCTATTTCAGTCCCATAACCAAACCTAAACCCAGACTAGAAACTTGAAGGCAATGGAGAATCATCCAGGAAAGCTTAGAGTTGTCCAGCCACCACCTGTTCAGTCACTTTGCTCAAGACTGGAACATTTGAGGCTAGTCAACAAAAGATCTCTTTGGCCCAGGGTAGACTTTTTAATAGACCAGGAAAGATAAGGCCAAGGATAAGATAAGCAACTGGTAAACCTCAAACTTCCAAGGATCCTGTCCACATTCTCGGACTGAACAAACTTGCTGTATTTTCACTGCAACTTTCAAGCACTACTTTAACATCTATTTCTTTTCAAGCAGTCTTCCCCCCCCACCACCACATGTCATAGTGTAGCAGAAATGCTGGATTTCATGTGCTGCAAAAGGAACTTCACTGAGGATTCCACTTGCAAAAAGAGGTTTTGTATATGCCAGGTTGGTTTCTAGGAAAAACAATTTAGAATGAAATAGAGCATGGTTTAATAGAGAAATAACCATTTCATCTATAATTCATCATGAATCCCACCTACTGATGTGTGTTTGGGAAACAAATTAACAGGACAAGTGCTGCCAAAGCTAAATTAACCTAATGCTGAAAGTAGATTGATTCGTGGTTTATGTGAAGCTAACTGCTGAATGCTAATCCTGTGTCTATATTCCCAGTAACATGCCTTGCCACCTAGTTTAAGTGCTTCCTGTTTTTTAAATGTAGGTGGATTTCATGGCTATCTACAAGAACTAGTACACCAAATATGCTCCTGAACCTCAAAATACCAATGTTTGCACATGGCTGGTGGTTAACACTTCATTTCTGCATACCTCATTGCATTTCTTAACACACACCCCTACAAATCCTTCAGAACTGTTTTCTACCTATGGTTTTGCATATTATCTACACAGGAAAAAAGAAGAGGGCAAAACTGTTTAGCATATCTTGGTGAGTTGAGGTGGGCTGATAGAATTTTGTATTTAAATTGTGAGCCCACTTAAAAGATAGTTTCCATTCATACATCCATTTGAAATACAAAATCTTAATCTGATGCAGACAGGTGCTCTGTTGATTTGCAGAAGCAGCCAAATGGAGATGGGTTTCCTCTGTATCAAGAAGAACTTGCAGTCCTCAGCAAGTTCAGCTCATGATGCAGATGTCCATAGTTCCTGTATGTGGCAAATGACTGTGGAGATGAATCCACATGTCCCACCTAACATAAATTCAATATAAAAAGAGAAGAAATTCTACCTAGCTTGAAATAACTTCAAAAATGTGACTGAGCCAGAGAGATCAGAAAACTGACTGCAGTTTAGTCTACCATGGGCTAATGTGGAATCCAATTGAATATCACATATATTCAGCAGCTAAATAGCAATCTATACATGATGACTGGTTATATACAGATTGTTTCAGATCTTTACATACTTTCCCATGGGGGGGGGGGGGGAATGTTCCAGTAGCATGAGTGAATTCCAGTTCCTATTTTAACCTATGTATATTTCATAAGCATGAATCCACTATGATATGATCACCTGATGATTGCCATCTTAACTTCAGATGGTAATGTATATGTTAAGAATACATGGAAGATCATTAATCAGAAACCCTTACCAAGTTACCAGGGTTAAAAAATTATGCCCTTCTGAGAATCAAACCAGATTTATTTAATAGGGCTTACTTTCAGGAAAGTTTTCTTAGGATTGCACTGTTAATTCTGCTTCCAATAGCAGCTAAAGTGACTTAAAGGAAATTAAGGAGTTAAATTAGAACTTTTCCTGGGGATTGTTGGAGCCCTGTGCAGAATATATTACCTCACAGGCTGTCTGTTGTGGGGAGGGGAAGGGAAAGGAGTTTGTAAGCCACTCTGAGACTCTAAGTGAAGGACAGGTTATAAATCCAATCTTTTCTTCTCCTCCTCCTCCTCTATGTGGTCCAATGTGTAGGTAGTTAAACTGGAGAAATTGGTGCCATGATCAGAGAAGATAGATCTCTCTAGAAACCTAGGAAAAGCCCCAGGTTTGCAGAAAATGATGAAATTAAACAAAGAGAATGTTAGATTTTCTGGTATGGTATACTAGGAATCCTATAAATATAAAAGCCCAGGGTATTGGCACTTCCTAGCTCTCTCATTGGCTGTACAGTGTGTTCCATCAGCCATTGGCCCATCAATCCCCACTCAAGAGTACTCGCATGCCATTGACTGGGTGCTGGGCCCACTCCTCTCCCCTGCCCACTGCCATTCCCTGTCTGAATAAACTGCCAAAACTGCTGTGTGGCTCACTTTCTCCTCAGTGGCTGTTGATAGGCTACCCAGCTTGATTCTGTCAGTAAAAACGCAGGGGGAGGAGGCACTTTCCAGACTTATTTTGGCCTTTGTGGGGAGCTCATTGGGGCCAGTCCTGGTTAGGGTTTCCAGCTCCAGGTTGGGAAATTCCTGGAGATTTTGCAAAAGGGGGCAGGCAGGTCCATTGTCTGTAGTATGCAGATGTCAGCAGGGAAGGGTAGTCGCAGCTGTCAGAGCAAGATTTCATGTGCCTTTTCCAGGGCCATATCCTAGGCATAATATTGGCCTGCCAGTCCTGGTCTCCCTCTTAATGTTCACTTATGTCAAGTTGCTTGATGTATGGACTCTTGAAACACCCCTGTGGGGTCCACTGATGGTTGAAGAGATCCCTCCTGTTGGATAGGGGATCGGCATACTTATAATAACTTTAAGAAATGGATTCCATCTGAGGTTTTGGTGACCGTTATGGATGTTGTCGGCAACCACAACAGTATTGCTAGGCTTCAAACCTTGATTCTGTCAGTTAAAGGCTGGGAGAAGACATGGCCCTTTCCAGAGCTATTTTGTGCTCCCAGTCCATCCCTGTTCCCTTCCCTCCTGCCCTGAAAAGAGGACTCATTGGGCCAGGGCCAAGAACAACTGCCAAGCAACTTGGCCTGGCCCAGAAGTGGCCACCACACATCTCACCTGAGCTACTTGCTACCAGACAACCTTTGTAATGTGGCCAGATTTTCCTCAGGGAGAGGCTGCCAGGGGAAAGAAGGGAAAGTAGAAAGCTAGACTGTTGTAGTGGTTAGAGTTCTGAACTAGGACCTGGGAGGCCCAGGTTCTGATCATGACTCTGCCATGGAAGATTGCTGGATGGCCTTGGGCCACTCTCTTTCTGCCTAATCGACTTTTAGAGGCTTCTTGTGAAGATAAAAATGGAGCAGAGGACAATGATGTAAGCTGCTTTGGGTCTCTATTGGGAGAAAAATAGGGATGTAAATAAAGTTAATAAATAATGCTGGACTGGGAGAGGCAGATAAAAGACAGGTTGATTAGTTATTGGGAAGGAGAGAAGGAAGCAGGGAAATGGGAGAAGATGTGGGGACAGCCAGAAAGATAGAAAGCAGAACTAGTGTGTGGAAGGGGATACAGGAGAAAATGAAATGACCCCTGTAAGTCCTTGTGGTTTCCCACTTACATTACCATAATAATTAAACTGGGCACTGCTGCCTCAGACATACATTTGATGTTTTAGCTGACTTTTTTTGAAATTTAAAGAACATGGATATGTATCTGAGAACCTCTTTTGACTGTCTCCCCCCTTTAACTTCATCAGAAAAGAGGAATACCCTTTTTGTGCAAATGACAGAGGAAACAATTTTGTGGTGTTCCCTCTCCTGGGCAATAATTACAATTTGCTTGGTATGCAGTTTATTGTGATTCATCAAGCACACTTCCCAAGGGTAGAATTGTGTAGCACCTACATAAATATCTGGTCTTGTTAAACTTTGGGAAACAATCACACTGAAAATAATGGAGGATGGAGCAAAAACCTAAGGAGATTAACAGAATGTCACCATTTTCATTGCACCACATCCGGATCCAATTCTTATTAATATCCATGCCAAGATTTATGTTGACTCCAAGAGAATTGAATTGATGCTTTTAAAATGTTTGCAAAGAATACTGAGAAAGGCAGAGTGGCTAATTTTTGATAGTGGGTATTAACAACACAGACAGTAACAGTGAAAAGTCAGCAAGTGCACATATTCATCTGAAGTAAACAAGAAATCTTTATCCCAAACACTTTACAACAGGGTTGCAACCTCCAGACTTCATGAGAAAAACCCTGGGGTTCAAGCCCACATGGGATCGTGACATCTGCTTTGAGTGGAGAGCATTTAACTTGAAAATCAAAATTTTAACATCTAATAGTGAAACAGGCTTTTTGAGGCTTGTTAGCAGTGATCCTTATAAATCCAATTGAGACAGGATGGTGGAGAGTAAATTGTTATATTTAAATATAACAAATGAAATGATGGTTGCCCTGAGAAAACAGGAACTGAGCAATTTCATAAAATGTCATTCGAAGGATTTTGATTATAGAAGTACAACCACCAGAGCCCATAGAATGTGTTCTACTTTTACTACTGGCATTCCCCCTCTGATTAAAATGCCAAAATATGTTTTCTGCTGACAGTACCTAGGTATGCAATGACATTTATGTTCGTACTAGGAATAAGGCCCATTGTGGAAAAAAATACAACGGGCCCTGGAAAGAGGCTCTAGGAGAGTGCCCCAGCTTTGGGCACTCAGCGTCAACTTGCTGTGGCAACCTCAGGAGGATATAATGACACAGAGTCCACCATTTGCTCCAGGGGAAGATCTCTGCCATCTGAAGAGCAGTTGTAATTCAGTGTGATCTCCATTTCTCCCCTGGAGATTGGCAACAATGAGTCCCATGAGGGAATGTGTGGTTTGGAGGGTGAAGTCTATGGCACTGAACCTGTCTGAGGTCCCACCCCTGCTGAAACCTTACCATCTCCAGGGTCAACCCCTCACATATCCAGGAATTTCCCAACCTGTAGTTGGCAACCCTATCTCCCTCCCAGCCAACTGTCAACATATCATTATCTGCCCCCTGGCTTCAGCTTTCCATCTCCTCCCCCCTCCCTCCTAGAGAGCAGTTGTAATTCTGAGTGATCTCCAGCCCCCACCTGGAGATTGGCAACAATTGTTCCCTATGAGGGCCTGGCTGGCTTGGAGGGTGGAGTCTATGGCATTATACCTGACTGAGGCATTATACTGCTCCTGGAGTTGGCAACCCTATCAGGACTGGCCCCAATGAATTTTCTCCCAAAGGCCAACATAGGTGTGGAAAGGACCTTTTACTGACTG
Source organism: Lepidodactylus listeri (assembly GCA_029233225.1). Lineage (NCBI taxonomy): Eukaryota > Metazoa > Chordata > Lepidosauria > Squamata > Gekkonidae > Lepidodactylus > Lepidodactylus listeri. The sequence continues at coordinate 131,707,715 of JARCFY010000001.1, read as the reverse complement.
AAGGAAACTTGGTTGCCTAGCAACAGGCACTGAGGAGAAAGGACAGTTGCCAACTCTGATATGGGAAATACCTGGAGATTTGGGCAGTGGACCAAAGTGGAGCCTCCTGTGGACCTAAGTGCAGTGGAGGATCAGTCCCCAGCTCCAGAGGAGCCTCCACCTGAACCAGAGGAGGCTCAAGCAAGCACCTCTCAGGGCATTACCCCAGCAACAGCAGCAGCTGAGCCACAGCCAAGCTCAAGCCCACCTGATTCACCTCCTCAGGTAGAACGGCTAAGGTCACGATCCAGGCAAGACTTAGCTGCTAGGAGAAAAGAGGCACGCATGCGTAGTTGCAGATCTCTCAGCTCTGAGTTTTAGAGGGAGCCGGGACCTCACTGCCAGCTGCTAACAAGCACAGGAAGTGGCTGGGTATATTAGGCACAGCACAAAGACCAACATCTTGTGCTAGCAACAAGTCATTCTGGCTAAGCTCTCCACCTGCTCGGCTCATATCAGCTAAACCTGATTCTGGACCTTCTGGCTCGTGACTCCAGCTCTGTCTGACTTCGGTTGATTCTGGACCCTCTGGCTCGTGACTTCGGCTCCGTTTGACTTCGGCTTTTTGTTGACTCCTAGGACTGGTTTGCTCGTGCATTTCCCTCTCTGACCTCGACTTGGACTGACTCTGCTTTCGGCTTGTGTTTTGGACTTGGTAATTCGTTCCTGATTTGGCTTGACCTTGGACTGTCTCGGACTTGACTTGGCTCCTGACCTACTGGCATCCGGCCCATGACACTAACCTCTGGAGTCATATTGCAATTATAGTTTTTGACCCATATGGTCAGGTGCAGGTGACATCCAATCACAACACATCTTTGAGAGAAAGCTCTGGAAAATTACATCACTTTTGCTAGTCTTCCCCCCTACAATCACTGAAAACATGCTTTCATGGGAAGCTAATTGTCCACTTCCACTCTGCCCTTGAAAATGATAAGGTGCCAGGCTGGCTGAAAAACTAATTAGCAACACCTGCCAGGCCCATTATTATACACATTAACCCTTGAGGGAAGGCAAGAATGGCACTTTGCCTTACAGGTTTGGAGAGCAAATCTTAAGAAAAGTTGAAGGAGCTGGGTATATTTAGCCTGGAGAGAAGATGACTGAGAGGTAATATGATAGCCATCTTCAAGCATTTGAAGGGCTGTCATATAGAGGATGGATTGATTTTCTGTTGCACCAGAGGTTTGGACCAGAACCAATGGATTGAAATTAAACAGAGTATTAAGTATTGAGTCAGGAGGCGATGAATCCAATGCAGGCTTTTATTCTAAACATCGTTCAGCTCAAAGACCGCTCTCTCAAGAGCGGCACTTAACTTATAGTGTTCCAACAAATAACTATATACAATGTAACCAAAGACACATAATCTTATTGGACCTAAGCAAGGCTCTGTGATTGGCTCCTAGGATTGGCTTCAGGATCAATAGGGGGTCTTTATTAGGCAGCCAATAGAAATGAGGAAGTTAGGATACCAGAGCCCTAACATTGCAATGCAAAATAATATAAGAGAACATAACACAGAGTTTTTGGCTTGAAAAAACCTCCTGACAGTTAGAGGGGTTCCTCAGTGGAACAAGCTTCCTCGGGAGGTGGTGGGTTCTCCTTCTTTGGAGGTTTTAAGCAGAGGCTAGATGGCCATCTGACAGAAATGCTGATTCTGTGAATTTAGGCAGATCACGAGAGGGAGGGCAGGAAGGGATGAGCCAGTACTCAGCTCTCATGGCCTTACCTTACATGCCTAGGGTAATGCCTATTGCCCCTTTGGGGTCAGGACAGAATTTTCCTTCAGGTGTGACTGGCCAGTGATTCTAGAAGTTTTTTGCCTTCCTCTGGGCATAGGGCAGGGGTCACTGGGGGAGTGGGGAGTAGTTGTAAATTTCCTGCATTGTGCAGGGAGTTGGACTAGATGACCCTTGCGGCGTCTTCCAGCCCCGTGTTTCTAAGTTTTTAAAGGTGGAGGGAAGAGCAAGTGAAGGGGGGAAGGATGGGATCTCTCACCCTGAAAGTTTCGTGGGTCCCCACTCAGTCTACAGATTTCTGGACTTGGCACTGGTAAGAAAAACAGATCCCAGGTATAGTTCCTGATGATCACTCACAAAGTCCATGTAGGCATTCTGCTACAGATCTATAGTTCCTTCTCTGTACTTGAATATTTTGTATGCTTACCTCTCTTTTTAATGTATTTAACAATTTCTGTTCTTCCAACAGTTCTCTCTGATATGTAAGTTGTTTCTTTGCCCCAAAACTACTTGGGTTTGGCCTTTTGCATTAAACGTTTTTGCAGTGACCTAGAGTGCCTCTGCTTGTATGTGAAAATTTAATTGCATGAAGACCTGATTGTCAAGCCACTTTTAATTAATGCCTGAAGCTGGACTCAAAAGCTGGATTCCAAAGATGAAAGACTGGTGTTTGACCAATTTAACTAAATCACACATTAATGCAGAGCCGTAGCTAAAAGAGCAAGACCCTAGCCAGCTGTTTGCAGACACTTTGAGAACAGTTTTCTTTCCTTCAGTGTGTCTTGTATAATCAGCACTGAAATAAGTTCCATGGTAGGCTTTTATGTTGAAAGACTGGGTTTAAAAAAAAAAAAAAAACTTTTCCAGATCTGATTAAAAATGCTCCAAACTTGCAAGTAGACAGTTTGCATAGTGGAAAACATACTCTAAAATCTTTCTGTCTTCTGGGATCTCCCTACATCATATTGGCCGCAGTCACATGGCCCTTTAATGCAGGAGGAAGTGCTGTTTCCTCCTGCATTTAAGGGGACCGTTCACAACGGCTGCGGCTAGTCCCGCGCCAAAGCGGGCTCAATTGCGGGTTCCTCCCACGTTTTTTGACTCTGGAAAAATCAGGTATTTTCCTGGTGGTCGCGCAAGGAACCTGCAATTGAGCCTATCTGGACAGCATTGCGAGAGAGGGCTGTCCAGATCATCCCTCCCATTGTTGGGCACCCAAGTGCAAAAGGGGAGGGAAACCCCAAACTTACCAGGTGGCTGGTGGGGCTTGGGGAAGTGTGCCTCCCCCAGCCATGGCAGCAATGGTGGTGGAGGAGGTGAGCAGCGGCAGCAACAGCGGTGGTGGTTGGGGGAGGCACGCTTCCCCAAGCCCCACCAGCCACCTGGTAAGTTTGGGGTTTCCCTCCCCTTTTGCTCTTGGGTGCCCAACAATGGGGTGTAAACATCCCAACCCGAAATGTGTAAACATCCCAACCTGAAATTAAAAAACCCAGCCCCTTTAAATCCGGGAGGCCTCCTGGATTTAAAGGGCAGTGTGACCACAGCCATTATTTCACGCTTTATGATATCCTCCTGTCTACATGCAGAGAGAAAAATAGGATCATTTTGCAGACAAACAGAAGTGTTTTGTATTTGTTTGTAATGTTACACTTGACCCTCATACCCCAAAATGGGATGAAACATACATGACATGGGTAACATTAAAGTTTATTAAAATCAACGCCTGAACTGTAAGAAATATTAACTGTTCCCATCTCTTCAGTATGGATTTCCTAAAAAGCTGCCTTATGGGCTTTACCATTTTGGGGGCAGTCCTACCTTGGCTCCAAGTTGCAAATGGTAGTGCTGCCACTCCTTGCTTTTCAGTGGCTAAACACAAAACTGTACTAAGACCCACTGATTACTGTCACCATGCCCCTCTGCATGAGGGTTAAAATATGATGCCCAACATCAAAGTTTTCCCCCCAGGCACCTGAGTCTGGTCAGCCCTGTCTGGTTTGAATAGATCCCTCCCCCCCCATCCTTATATGTCTCAAGATGCTTGCTAAACTAATGAACATCAAGCACTTAACTTGCATTATTCCTACAGTAAGAGTATGCCCTATCTCATGTGAGTCCAGGCCTACTTGATAAAACATGCTGCTTATTATGAACAGTGTAAAACAGGTGAAAATTGGAACTTCTGTAAGCCAGTTTGAGACGCACAGACACACCCATCCTAGTTACCAACTGCCTGCTCATACATTGCTTTGTGCAGGATGGGAATCATAGAACAGCTTTGCTAAGAAACATCTACTGTGAAGAGGTAGTTAAACCTTAAATAGTTTTTCCCTACTGCTGAAAGTTTCTACTGCATGAAACAGCTAGCCAACATCATTTCCTTGTGTCCACCTTTTTAAAATGGGTTGGAGGCAAAAGTGACTCCTGCATTCAGAAGAGTGGGAACAAAATGTGCCGCTTCTACTGCAATCTGTCTCAAAATAATTCTGTACTACAGAAACAGTCTTCCAAAAGGGGCACTGCTTACGATTAGGGATGGGCATGAACTAAAGGTCATGACAAATTTTAGCCTGTTTGTGCTCTGTGACATTAAGTTGGTTGGCAGGTCAACCAGCAGAAATGTCCATGAATTTTCAAGCTGTTCTTGGAGTTTCATGCTGGTTCATGAGAGGATACATTTCCAGACAGACTGTGTCCATTCAATCAAAATGTTTAGAAAACTTCAAAGCAACTATTTGGAGGGCATGTAGAGGAGGATCTGGGGTGGTTCCCTGAAATGTTTATGTTTCTAAGCTTGCACAGGATCCATTCTATATATTCCTGAACCTCCTGAACCTGCACCTGTCAAAATGGCCATTTTGAATGATGCAGGTTTAAGAGGTTTAGGAGTATATCGAATAGATTCTGAGCAAGCTAGAGATACCAGATTTACAAGGGACATCCCCTGGATGCTCCTCTACTTGCCCTCCAAGTTTGGTGAGGATTGGATTTATGGGGTCCAAGTTACAAGGGGTGCCCCAAGAAGGTGCCCCTAGAAAAGTGCTTTCAGGGAAAATTACAGGCAGGAAGTTCTTTCTGAGGAAATGGCAGGCTGACACAAGGTGAACAGTTTGTAGACCAGGAACCTTCAACAAATGCCAAGATGAAGATCGGAGAAGATGGGCAGGATCATGCCGGGAGAGGTGGTCCCGAAAGTATGAAGGTCCCAGGCTGTTTAGGGCTTTAAAGGTAAGTACTAACACTTTGAATTGGCACCAAAAACTAACTTGAGATCTGGTGCAGCTGCTGTAAGATAAGTGTTATATATGCTGACCAGGATGCTCCTTTCAGAAATCTGGCAACTATGTTCTGGAAGGGTCAGTAGAAGTGGCCACCCCAGCAGTTTGGGCTTCCCCAGCTGTCTTAGATGGATTTAGCTTCAATCAACTCTCACTTTCTACCACTGCCATTCTACCACTGCAGCCAGGCAAGAGGCCAAGACCAGAATTCCAGTGACTGATCACTCCTCAAATAAGAGGTGGAGCTGGGTGTCATCTGCATATTGATAGCACCCCACTCCAAAGCTCCTGACGAGCTCCACCAGAAGGTGCATATAGATGTTAAATAATATTGGGGAGAGAATCGACCCCTGAAGAACTCCACAAGTCAGGGCCTGAGGTAACGACCTCTCTCTGCCCACGATTACCCTCTGGGACTGATCCTGCAGGAATGGGGAGAACCAGAACCATTTATTATCCTGGGAACCCAAAGTGATTTACAAAAAAAAAAACCCATTACAATTTAAATTTTAAAATGTACAAGGTACAATGTAAATAAACCCTAAAAGGTACTTTAAATATCCTGAGCCGGGCTGGGATCCCCTGGAATGGTCCATCAAAGACACAGGCTGCAAGCCAGAGGCTAAAAGCCAACGGCCAAGATCCCTTTGGCTCTTGCCCTTCAACTTGTTCCAAAAGGCTTGTACCTCTGGCCATGCCCAGGCTTTAAATACATGAAGTAGGAGGGAAACAAAAAGCCAGCCTTGATCTGAAATAGCTGGCAGCCATCTTTCCACAATTCCCCTTCCTTGCCGTGAAGATCACTGAGTGACCAGACAATCTTTTTAACCCTAGCCTATCTCAAAGGACTGTTGAAAGGATAAACTGAAAGAGGAGAGAACCAAATATACTACTGTGAGCTCTTTGGAGGGAGAGAGGGATAAACTGTAATCAATAAATAAAAGTCCAGTACACTCTCTGTAGACCCATCACAAAGAACAGTGATAAGATTATTTCATAACTGTCTATTTTAGAAGAGTTTTTATTAATGGAAAGAAAGGTGAAATAAATAGCAATGTCAAAAATCAGTGTGAGGCTTTCTTTTCTTAGATGAATATTTAAATACTAGTTCCTAGATTATGAACCCAGGAAATTAATCATATATTTGAAACTTGTAGCCAGTGATTTTCCCCATCCATCTCTAACAAAATACATTATTTAACCAGAATTACTGGCCTCCATTTCTTAAATCAGTGAGATTGTATAGTCAATATATTATAGAATTTCAGATGCAACTGCATACTTTCATTATTTCCCTTTATCTCTGCTAGTGCTACCAACAATATTTGAGCTGAGATTTCAAAACATGGTAAAAATCACTTTCAGGTATATAATGTAGGCTTCCATCACAAAACAAATGGAGGCTGCATGCCTGTTTGCAAGGAAAACAAGCCTTTTATAGTATTTATGAGAGAATATACTATAGGCCATAAAACTGCAAACAAAGATGACTTCATGACATCCATAGGGAGTTTTGATGGCAGTACATATGCTTCATTTCATGTAGCCTATTTAGAGCCAGATTCCAGGTTAATGAGGATCTAAATCCCAAAGGTAAACTGCATAGGATAATAAGAAGATACTGGGATTGTCCTGCCACTATTGTTTTTAATTTGTATCTTGATAAAGCTTTCTGATTACTAATCACTTCCAGTGCTGCTCAGAGAAGTGGGCAAAGTTCACAGGAATCTGGTCTCTTTGGGGGCTCATGGATCTGAACAAGTAATGTGATTTACTTTCATATGATTTTTAGGCTGGATTTAGTAGTGTGAGGAGCACTCGGAGGGAATCTGACTGGGGACCCCAGTGGTTCTCAGCAGCCTTGATCACTTCTAATATTTTACTTTGTGTGATAAGAACAAAGAAAAAAAATGTATCAAAAGCATGGGGGGGGGGTTCTACTGATTTTGTAAGACAACAGAAGTTTACTAGTGACATATTTTAAAGAGTTTGAATTGTTTTGATTTACATTTGGCTTTAGATATTACTGTCTAATTTTTTGAACTAAAGCAATGGTCTCCGTTATTAATTAATTTGCTTATTAGATTTTGTGACACCCTTTGTCCACTCACACAAAGTGCCTACCACCCTCTACAACCTCCATTATTCAGGTTATGGGTTATAAGGAGGTCAGGACTTCACACTCACCACCCTTCTTTCTCTCTTTTAAAATCTACAGGCAGTGATGACTATCTTGCCCCTTAAGTCTTCTCTTTCACTCCCAGTCTTTAAGGAGCTACTGGACTCTTGCTCTTTTCTGCTGCTACAGACAGATTAACACGGCTACCCATCTTGTTGTTTCTTAGACTACTTTTCTCAGTGTTTTGCTCTTATAAATAAAACATTCTTATTTTGATTAACCCTGTGGGTTGCATGTCTAAGGGAAAGAAGAAGAAGAAGAGAAGAAGAGATTGGATTTATATCCTGCCCTTCACTCACTTAAGAGTCTCAGAGCGGCTTACAAACTCCTTTCCCTTCCCCTCCCCACAACAGACACCCTGTGAGGTAGGTGGGGCTGAGAGAACTCTTTCCCAAGCTGTCCTTGAGGGAACAGCTGGTACAGAGCTATGGCTTGCCCAAGGTCATCCAGCCAGGTGCAAGTGGAGGAGTGGGGAATCAAACCCGGTTCTCCCAGATTAGAGTCCGCGCACTTAACCACTACACCAGACAGAAGAAGCACATACACACACAATATCTCTGGCTATACACATATATTATAGGATACATATGAATGAATAGTGGCAATGAGTGATTGGAACAATGTTTGAGCCCCAACTCCAATAACTCTGTGTGAGTGAGGGCTGATTATTAAAGGGGGCTGGGCTACCTGGTCAGTGGATGTCTCTATTAACTACTCTATTTAAAGTGGCTATAGGCTACATTGCACAGTCTAGCAACGGCATTTAGAAATCACCAACAGAATAACATCAGAGATAGAGAAGCCAGAGGAATTAGGAATATTAGGAATCAGGGAGTGGGGAAGAAATTTATATTCTACTTTTATATATAAGCTGCTTTAAGGATCATCTGGTTGAGAACTGGAGTACAAATCTGTGATGGACAGGCTAGGTTCAGCCTCTCCCTAAGAGTAATGCTCCTCTCATGCCATTTGATATTCTGGGCAGGGCAAGACTGATGTTTCGAAGTGCAGCTAATACACAACAGATACAATAGAGTGTTGGGTGTGTTTTTTTCTCCTTCAAAACCTGCCAATATCTCTCAGGTTGTGGTAGAAACACCTGCTACAGGAGTTTACCTGCTGCCAGAACATCTGCCACTGGGACCTACCTACATAACTCTGACATGATGGCAGTCCTGACTGGACTACCGCTGCTGTGTAAAAAGGGAAAGATGTAAGGGCCTGGTCAGCTCATCAGTTCAATAATGGACAGGTCAGATCCTCTCTGTGTGCATGCAGGCAAGAGAGAGAGACACAGAATGTTGATTTGAGTGTTTGCTTTTGCATAGATTGTTCTGAAATGTGACTGTGTGATCTTGCACTATTTAAAACATTTCATTCTTTCCAAAAACAGAAAAAAGAAAAAGAGGAAAAAACTTAAAATCCAGCAATTAAATAAGAGGGTTTTTTAAGAAAAGAAAAAAGAAACATAAAGACAAGACAAAATATATAACAACAATGGTGGCAGATCTACACATACTTTTCTATAAATGATTTCCAAATATCTAAAAATAAGTCCATATTCATTTGCCATCTATATGTCATGTATTCAAATGTTGATACGAGTTCTAAGGTCCTCAATCCATTGATTTACCAGAGGTGAGTTTTTATCTTTTCAGTGTTGTGATATGAATCTTTTAGCTGTAGTAAGGGCATGGAGGGCCCATTCTCGTTGACAATCATTAGCCTCCAAGAGATGGACAGATAGTTTAAAAGTACATAAGAATCCTCAGAAATCAATGAGCATTCTAATACAAAATCAATATGAGTAATAACTTCTTCCCAGAAAAACCAAATGACTGGACACTCCCAAAGCATATGTTTAAGGGAAGCATCCTGTAAGTTACAATACCAACAAGTAGATACGTTAGTCAGTCTGTTGCTAAAGAGTCGCCGTGGTGTCTAATATATCCTAAACATATTTTTGCTAAATAAGTCTCAATTGAAGATCCATAGAGAGAGTAGATATAGACTTTAAGGCCATATCCCTTTTAGATATAGACTTTAAGACCATATCCCTTTAGCAAAATAGGGCAATCTAACTCCTTATTCCATTCATTTCCAAGACTCTGCATATCATATTTATTAACTGACACCAAATATTTATAAACTAATATTGTAGGTTTTGCTTTCTGCCTTGATTCAATTTGAGTTTCCAGGAGCAAAAGGGACCCTGAGACACTTAGCACCACAGGGCCATATTTAGATACCGACAAATTTTGCAACTACAAATATTGCCATTCTACAGAATGTGACAAATCATATCTAGACCTCAGCTGAGAAAATGACATAATCTATCAATTGATATAATGTAAAAATCCCATGCAGGGGCCGCGGTGGCTCAGGGGTTAAGATGCTGAGCTGAAGATTGGAAGGTCGGTAGCTCGGCAGTTAGAGGCCCTAGTGCCACATGATGCAGTGCTGAGAAAATGACAAAAACTTATTCTCATAATCTATCAATTGATATAATGTAAAAATCCCATGCAGGTGCCATGGTGGCTCAGGGGTTAAGAAACTGAGCTGAAGACTGGAAGGTCGGTAGCTTGGCAGTTCGAGACCCGAGTGCCATGTGATGGAGTGCACTCCTGTCTCTGGCCCCAGCTCCTGTCACCCTAGCAGTTTGAAAGCAAGAAATTGCAAGTAGATAATTAGGTACTGCTTTGGTGGGAAAGTAACAGCATTCTGTGTGCCTTGGCACTTAGTCATGCCAGCCACATGACTGCAGTAAAGTCTTCAGACAGCGCTGGCTCTTCAGTTTGGAAACAGAGATGAGCACCGCCCCCTAGAGTCAGATTCGACTGGCTTTCGAGCAAGGGAAACCTTTACTTTTACTTAAAATCCCATATCAGTCCAAGCCTCCCACAAAACAGATTTCTTCCCAATTTTTAGATCTGAATTGGCCCATAATGTTAAAATTTAGCATAGTCATATGCATAATATTTCTAGTAATCAGTATTCCAAGATAAGTAATGACATGTGGGCACCATCGAAAATGTATATAGTCAAATACATGATGTGATATGCTGTCTCCCAGTGATGTCTTGTCTCCTCAGTGGCATTGTTAAATACTGAGTTCCATGGATGGTCTGACCCCAAGCCTAGTGATCAGCCCTGCTTTATTAGTGATTCAGCAAGAACAAGACAAAGACCCAGGGCACCAGCCCTGTTTAAATAGCATGCAACTCTACCCACTTCCCAAACAACTACCAATGATAGACTATTGTCAGCAGGGATCATTTTGAGCAGGAGCTCGGGGAAGTGCAGCTCCGGGAGTTGGTGCCAGCACCCCCCCCCCCCCCACGGGGGAATACCTGCTTGTGTCATGGCTGCAGCAAAAATCACCCCGTCCCCTGGAAAGGTCCTTGTTCCTCCGACCAGCCTTCTGAAGGACTCAGTTACCACTGAAGCTATCCTCCCAGAACAGTGGTATTTCTGAGGTTTGGATTAGTAGCTGTCCCCTCTCTGCCAGCTCTCTCTCTCTCTCTTTCCCTCCCTCTTCTTTCTTTCTTGCCTTCTGACATACTTCTGGTGATGTCAGGTGGTGTAGCATATGCAAATAAATTATGCTAATAAGTCATTCTAATGAGCTCCTGCACCTCTTTTTCTACGAAATGACCCCTGATTGTCAGAACCATTAATTCCTCAGTTTGGTATAGTGGTTAAGTGCGTGGACTCTAATCTTGGAGAACCAGGTTTGATTTCCCACTCCTCCACTTGCACAAGCTGGAGGACCTTGGGCAAGCCATAGTTCTGGCACAGCTGTTCTTGGAAAAGAGCAGTTTCTTTCAGAGCTCTCTCAGCCCCACCTACCACACAGGATGTCTGTTGTGGGGAGGGGAAGGGAAAGGAGTTTGTAAGCCACTCTCCCTTGGGTAGTGAAGCATGGGGTATAAATCCAATGTCTTCTTCTTCTTCTCATTGGCCATCTCCAGAGTCCTGGTGGGCTATTGTTGTAGAGATCCAAGCTCAGCCAGACTCTGGTAGAACTAGTCCTGGAGTGTTCCAGCCCCAATACATAACAGGCATCAACTCAGATTTTGCCCAATTAATCAAATATCCAGGCAAGTCTCCAAAGGTATTAATCTCAAAAACTTAATGTCTCATCATACTACTGATACTTATTTATGGAAATGAAGACCTAACATTTTTATTTATGCTAACAAGCTACCATCAAGCTTTTCTACTGCTTTGCCAATTACAGTTCTTCATTCCATAAAAGTCGTTACCCTCTCCAGCCTGTTTAGTAGCCAACACAGAGAACGGGAGGCAGAGCTGGAGAGAGGCGGGGATAAGCTGAAGAAAAACAAAGAGATGGAAAGGCAGGAAGAAAGATTTGAATTAGGGTTGCCAGGTCCCCTGGGCAGGTAGGGGTTTGCCTGCCTGATGGGCCATTTACCTGCCAGCCCGGAACCAGCAGCTGGGGGGAACCCCACCCCCAAAGTGCTGGCATTGCAGCAACGTGCCCCAGCATGACAACATCACCTGGAGGTGACATCATCATGTGGGGGCACATTGTGGAAGACGCTCTAGCATTTGAGGGGAGACTCTATGGTTTTCCACTCAAATGGCAGTGTCCCACCCCCAATATGCTCGATGCTATGTTCTCACTTTTGGGTGACACTGTTGTAGCACGCGCACAAAGCGCATGCACCGAAGAAGTCTCAGAGAGGGGCCAGGACCCCCCCCCCGGCCACAAGCTAGGCAAGACTTGGCAACCCTAATTTGAATTAAGAATAGGACAGATCTGGGCTGGTTTAAAGGAGAAGGGTAGCTTCAGTGAGAGAATGGGGGGTAGGTAAGAGAAAACAAGAAGCAACAGGGTCAGGCCATGCAGGCACAGGAGGAGAGAGTACAGAGAGAGACATCCAGGAAAGAATGGCTGGCTTCAGGGAGTAGGTTTGCCAACCTCCTGGTGGGACCTGGAGATCTCCTGGAAATACAACTGATCTCCAGGTGACAGATATAACTTCTTCTGGGGGGGATGGGTTCTTTGGGGGTGGACTGTATGGTATTATGCCATGCTGAGATCCCTTTCTCCCTCCCAAGCCCCATCCTCCCCTGGCTCCACCTCCAAATCACCAAGAATTTATCAACCCAAGGCTGGCAATCCTAGGAGGCAGTTTTCAGAATGCAGCTCTGTTCAAAGAAAGAAGAAGCTAAAACTGTGTGAGGAAGAGAGAGAGCAGGTAAAAGAGCAAGAGAGAAAATATTTCCCCCCGATTTTCCCCACATCTTCTTAATCTCAAAAAAACAAGGATTGAGAAGACGAGGGGGAAATCGGGAAGGAGCTGTGGGTTAAAACGTGGCCACGCAGCGAATAGTGTGAAATTGACCAGTGCAACCGGGTCAAATGGAAGAGCGACAGCGGCACAGCTGGTTGTGGGAGATCAGTCTTTAAGTATACAGTGCCTGAATTCTACCACCCTGAGTGATGTCCAAGTGTTGCAGTGGTGTATGGCAGCTCAGGGTACAGGAAGCTAGTTTCCCAGTTCCAAAGCTTTTTTTTAAAAAAAAAGTTCCTAATGTGCATGCTTTCTTGGTCATGTGATATTTGTAAAGTTGCTGCTTATCTCTCCACGTTAAATCATTTCATGTCTGTTAGGCCCAGTCCAGAAGCAGATCCAACTGCAACACAAACATGGCCTAGATCAGTTGTTAGATGATCATTACCATGGTAGGCCAGTATATCACTGTTTAATATTTGCTATTTTATGGGGAAAGTGAGAATCCGCCATAAGCAGCACAAATATTAGCTGCTGGTTAATGTCTCTGGCTTTTGTCAAATGTCAGTATAATATCTAATTAGAATATCAAGTAGAAAATTGCCCTGAGCCAAAGGTCACTCTCACACGAGAGACTGAGTTAAATTTTGTGACTATTACACCTGCATAGTGAGGTCACAACTGACCTGTGTTGTATCTGTTCTAAAGTTAACAATTTTGCACTCATATGAATATTAGAGGAATATCATTCCCAAATTGTTTTAGTGAGCATAAGACAGCTCAGATGCTATGCTTCAATACTGCAAAAAAACCCAAACCCTCAAAACAAAACAAAACCCAAACACCAAAACTATGTACCAACAGAAAAACAACTTCCATCAAATATCCATAATATTTTTGTTGCAGTACTTCCTTTCCAATCATTAATCCACATCTCAAATTTCTGTCCATAGTGTCTCATGAATTTTCTTTCATTTAGTTTATTTATTTACAAAATTTGTACCCTCCTTTCTGCCCCCTGAGCGACTCCCCAAGACAGCTAAAATAAAAAGCACATAAGAAGAAGAATTAAAACCAGAACTGAAATGTATATATAAAAACACAGAAATACAGTAATTAAAACATGTGGTAGGAAGGAGGGATCATTGAGAGAGCACCATATGAAACAAAAAGTCTTAACCGACTGGAGGAAAACAATGACAGAAGAGAACAGACAAATATCCCAGGGAAGAGTATTCCATAATTTTGGTGCCATGACCCAGAAGGCCCTCTCTTGATCTTCACCTGCCTCATCTCCAAAGGCATGGGCACCTGTATCAGTGCTGTGACAGATTACTTTAGTGGTTGGATAGGTTTATATGGGAGTAGGTGGTTCTTCAGGTATGCTGGTCCCAAGCCATATAGGGCTTTACAAGTCAGCACCAGCACCATGAATGGGACTGGAAATAAATTGGGAGCTAGTGTAGATGGGTTAAGACTGGAGTGATATGATCCCTATGAATGAGGGAGCTGATGATCACAGAGCAGTTCTACATATTTGTTCAAGAGCAACACTTTGAAGAAAAGCTGAAGTAATAGTTACTAGAAAGGTTTTCATGGACAGAAAATACAATAGAAATATGATCATAGGATCAGATAGTTTATACATTAACTGCAGTAACACTAGTGAAAGGCTCTACTGAAGAACTGGGGAGATAACTGATGGGAAAAGGCCTTTCAAAAACAGGTGGGGGAAAAATGACCTTCTAGGAATGGATGCATGTGGTAGAAATTGTTCACAAATAGATCCTGAGGGAAATAAAAGACAGGCCAGGTTCCTCAGGTCTTGTAGAGATTAAAAATTAGAAAGAGTGGAAAAAACAGAAGATGGAAATTTTTAGTACTGGCCCACATAGAAAACTTAAGCCTTTTGGCTCCATAAAACTTTCTTTATGAAAAATTGTTTAACCCTCTTCTTACCAGAAAAGAAAAACCCACACAATGCTAGTGCGTAAGCCTCACTTTGCCCTGACCTGGATGGCTCAGGCTGGACTGATCTCATCAGAATTGGACCTGGTTAGGGTTTGGATGAAAGGCCATGAAGGAATTCCAGGGTCGCTAAGCAGAGGAAGGCAACCCACCTCTGTTAGTCTCTTGCCTGGAAAATGCCATGTGGTCGCCATAAATCAGCTGCAATTTGATGGCATGTTGTACACATACACACTCAAGCCTCACTTCGAGATGAAGGCAGACTATGTTGTAATGTAGTAAAGAGCCCATAGTGACATCATGATCCAGAGGCCCAGGAATAACATATTGAGGAATGAGAAAGCACTGCCTCTGTGAGTAAGATGAGCAGTTGAGAACCCTGAGGAACCAAATCTGGAAGGGTTGCATGCTAACTGCAATTAGGACTATACAGGTAGAAGAGGCCATCATGCCTAGTGATTTTTGGATAGTCAGTGAAATCTGAAAAAGACAGCAAGAGAACTTTGCAATCAGAGAATGAAGAGCTCAGGGTCTTCATTGCAAAATTTTGGGAACAATCACAGCAAAGCCTGGGTGGCTACCATGTGGGTGAGAAAGTTCAGATTTTCCCAGTCCCACCAACATGGCAGACATTTTCCCTGCCCTCTCCTTTCAGTGGCCACCCCTCACTCCCAGCACCTCCAGGGGCTTTTCAGTTTTTTAAAATCAATAATTGAATATCATTATATTATTTTTGTTATTATATTATTATATAATTATAATAATTTTAATGATATAACTATCTGTGTATCAGTTTCTCTGCATTTCCAGCTTTCATTTTTAGTGATGGGCACAAACCACATTTTTGCAGTTCAGTTCATAGTATGTAGCCGAACCATGAACTGAACCATGAATTGATACTGAGAGGTTGGTTTGTGAACCAAACCGGTTTGTATTGGTTCATGATCCCTGCTTTCTGCTCTGCACCACTTTTTGTGTGGTGCAGAAAGCAGGGGTTTCTCCAAGAAAAATAGCTGTGCAGCAAGGAGCAGAATGCAGAGGTTTAAGTGGCTTCGATCAATTTAAATCCCACTTTCTGCTCCTCACCACTCTGCTGTTTTTGGAAAAGAGCAGAAAGCAGAGGTTTAAATGGCTCAGAGCCATTTAAACCCCTGCTTTCTGTTCTTCACAAACCACCATAAACTGCCTTAAAATTCATGGAAGTTTCTGGTGGCTCTTCAGTTCATGAACATTGCTTCTCTATAAACCAGCCAAAATTCATGGAGAACTTTTGTCTGTGACCCAGTTTGTGCCCATTCCCATCATTTTTTAAAAGTAAGTCTCAATCCCTTTCAACGGAACACACCTTTTTGAGAGCGAGGGCGCAGCTAGCAGACGTCTTCCTCCTCCGAAGCGTCCGATTCTGAGGTCGTGGTGCGGTGCGAGTGGGTGGCCATGCGATCCTTCTGAGTCGTTTCAAATGCGATCGCCATCTGCAGTGCCTTCTCCAGGGTTGGTTCTGAGAGTGTGATCAGCCACCGCCGGAGCTTGGCCTCATGCACCCCGGCAACAAAACTGTCCAACAAATGGTCCTCCACGTGTCGGTACTCACACCCAACTGCCAGACAGCGGAGGTCAGTGAGGAACGTGGCAGCACTCTCACCCATCTGTTGGGTCCTCTGGAGGAATTGTACTCTGAGCACCAGCATGGAAGGTTTTGCATAAAGTAGTCCCTGAGCTGCTTGAGGAGTTCATCATAGGTGAGATCCAGCAGGTCTTGGGGAGAGATTAGGCTCTTGGCAAGGCTCATGGTTTCTATGCTGCAGTGGCCCAATAGCCAGGCCCGCTTCATGTCGGCCTTGGTGACCCCATGCACGGTCAGAAGGAACCCTAGTTGCCTGGACCATGCGTCCCAGGTCTCGGGTTTGGAGGGGTCAAAAGGAGGAATTTGTCCTGTGGCAGTAGCCATAGTTACCGAAGTGGCATGGCGAGCAATGTTCTCAGGGGCTTGCAGCGTTTCCTCAGAGTGCAGGGACTCGGCGATGCCTGGTGCCGGCAGATCAGTGCTTGGTGCTTCACTGCTTGCTTTGGCTGATGAGTTGCTCATCGGGATCCCATCTGCTGTACTGTAAACTGGAGGCCGGTGGAGTGAGTTTCAGCATGATCAAGTTTATTGTAGGTCAGGAACAAGCATACCTGAGGTGGCCCGGGGGTCAGCTTATATCCACAGAAAAGCCTCGCACCCGTCCACACCCACACTGCGGGATAAGTTAATCTTCCCACCAGAGATTACATTGGTTCATTTGAATATGCTAAGCCCCTGATAGGTGGATCTTTAGGAGCCTAGATGTTATTGTTCTTTTACCTCAAGCTTGTACTTTTTCCAGACCATGCGGTCAGACCGCATGGCCGGTGCCATTACATGTTTGGTCACATCAAAAAATCATACAAGTGTACACATAGAGAATCACAGTGGTTGTCTGGGGAATTGCGTCCAGGACATAACAAAAACAAAAGTGGATAGGACTTCTGGCAAGACTTGCGATAATGGCGGACGTGCTCCTCCGCAACTGCGGGGAGCGCGATCCGTACCCGGCGGGAAGAAGGGGCTCTGGACTGGTGCCGAGCTCCCAGAGACCTCAGTGAGGGGGCTCTGCCTGGGGTGGCACGAAGGGGATCTCTCCCTACGGTGGTGATCGAGGGATCGAGATCCCTTTTCATCACCCCCATAGGTTCCCCCGCCGTGGGAGCCGTATGGCTGAAAGCGCAAATCCGTGAAGCAGCAGAGAGTGTGAAGCAATGAGGCTGGAACTGACAGTTACGCATGGAGAAAACGTGAGTCTGAAGTAAGAAAAGCAGAATACAGCGGGAAGATGGCGGGAGGAGTGAAACCCACCCCCCACCCCCTCCGGGACTGGCGTACTTACCAGACTCTTCACGTGGCGTTACTGCATGAATAAAAGCCCATCCGCCTTGCTAGATGGCAGCATCGCTCACTTGGAGATATAAACTTTAAAAGGACATAAGTGCTGTTCGAAAATTTGCTCCTTTCGTTCATCTTATCTATCTATAAACAAAGAGCGCAGCCTCAACAATGGTGGGGAAACCAAAACCTTCCCCCAAACTAGGAAGTACAGCTCCGAGTGCAAAGGTTGATACCACAGAGATGAGCACGGTGTTCTCCTCGTTATTGCGACCTCTAGTGGACCAAATGACAGCTCTCAACGTGAAGATGGACAAAATGCAGTTAGAACTAAAAGAGTCGAATAAAACCACAGAGAAGCTGCAGCGAGAACTTCTGGAAGTAAAAACTTCAGTAAAAAACCAAGACTCAAGACTACAAAAGGCAGAGAAGGAAAAGGCCTTCCACCATGATCAGCTTTTGAAATTACAAATGGAAAGATCGAATTTTTTCCTAAGACTTCAGAATGTGCCAGAAAACACAGGAGAAGACCTTAAAAATTTGCTAAGTGAAGCACTTGAACCAGTGACAGGCATGAAAGCAGCGGATATAAAAAGCGATATGGATATGGTTTACAGAACCTATCCAGATTATACTAAAAAGAAAAGCCTGCCTGGTGAAATTATGATAAGGTTCTCCAAAAAATCTACAAGAGACGTGGTGCTTAGGACCACAAACAAAGCAGCTCTGAAGATCCTGGGAGAAGAAGTAAAAGTGATGAAGGATATCCCATTTGAAATAAGGAAAAGAAGGAAAGCCTATGGAAAATTGACATCTTGGCTCCAGTCTGAGTCTATCATCTATCGCTGGAATACTCCAGAAGGACTATGCTTCAGCATCAAAGATAAGAAGTATAAGATTGACTCTGTTCAACAAGCGAAAAAAATTCTGGGAAAAAGCAAAGAAAAGAAAACTGGGAGAGACTCAGATGGTTCACTGGCCTCGCAAGAAAGCATGTATGGATTTGATAGCTCAAAGAGTGAAGAAGAAGTGTCTGACTCGGAAAAAGGAGCAGCAGCTCCAAAAGTAGATGAGACTGTTAAGACAAGAAGAGGACGAAAGAAGAAATAGTGATTAAACTGTTTTATTAAGCATTGCACCTATGTATTATAAATTGTTTAATTAACCGTATTTCTCTAGGTGGGCATGCCTGCCAAATAGTTTTGATAATTTTTATAGTAGCAGTAACAAAATAATTGAAATTTATCCAAGGTTCTAAATGCTTCATAATTATATTATGTAACATGGTAGTATTAAGCAAATGATAAAGTACTCTCTGTATAAGGTATATGTAGCTTAGATTGTAGCGTATTAGTTGTAGATATAGGAAAAATCAATAAAAATTTATAAAAAAAACAAAAAAAAACAAAAGTGGATAGAGGTTTCTCTTTTTTTAAAATGAAAGCTGGGAGTTTGACTAGAACACTCTTGTCCTCTGGGAGAAGGTCAATGTGATTTTTTTTCCCTAGAGGAACATCTGGTACCTTTCCAGTACAGCTTGGTAGTTATAGATATCCTAAAAGTCAGAGCCCAGGAAGAATAGACTTTATGCCCTATGCCTTTTTTTCTGTGGCCTTCCTATCTATCAGAGCCAAGTGGAAACCTGATCTCTGCCTGGACTGCATAGCCTCCATTTTCAATTGACATGGAGGTAAGGTCTGTAAATAGTAAGCAACAATCTTCTTAACAAAGTCTGATTCAATCTTGCATGCATTTGAAGGTGAGAACCATATGCCAGCCACAAACCCCACTGGGGTTTGCTCACATTGGTGAAAGATGGAGTAGGTATCATATTGGTGACCAGTGCTCAGAAGAGACACAGTGACATGTCAAAGAGTCCCATGTAGTTCCCAAGTCACTGAATATGACTGATGTGGAGGGGTTTTCATGGCTCGCAGAGGTCTCGGAATATAAAGTAAATTTAAAAGAGAAAACACAGGTTTTCTTTTCCCCTACTGTGATAGGACTTGTATTTTCGCTAATATTAATTCCAGGTGTCAATTTCCTCTCCCTCCAAAAAGAGATAATTCTTAACCATCACATACATAGCAAATTTATCTATATATTATTAATCTTATTAATAGTCTCTGCTTATATTGGAAAACTTTATTCCAATTTTGCCTTCAGCTTGTAAGTTTAGATTCCTTCATACAATTTTTCCATATGAATTTTGAAATCCTTTTGTATAGCATAGTCCTGATAAAACATCCAAAACTTTTGCAAACAAAATCCATGGAATCAATACTGAATAATTATCATAAAAGCAAACAATGGTATATTATGAGAACACATGGAAATCCTTACCCATTCAAATAAACATCAGTAAAGAAATAAATTAGGGCACTGATGCATCTTGTACAAACCACACGTAATTGAGTGAAAATCATGCAAATATATAGAACTTGTGCAGTATCAGTAGGGCATACAAAAAAGATCTTTCCAAAGACTCTTAAATGCTCATCTAGATCCATAGAATCAACATTAAATCAATTAAAGTTTCAAGTATATTTGGTCAAACTAATAACTATGACAAAATATTAGTCCACAACCAAAATATTCCAAGTTTGGAAATGAAACAACTAGTATGTGAATGCTTCCTGCAGAGTATAGCAGGCATTAATTTTGTGAGATAGTAAGACACTGAAATGTAATTGCTAGCTTTGAAAATACAAACCCTGTTCTATTTTACATGCATAGTCAACAAAGATATTTTCAGTTTAAATAAGACCATGTATTCTACTACTTAGATTAGTAAAAAGCCCAAAGATAAAGAGAAATTCTAATCTTATTAGCTTCATTTGTGCTGAATTATTGCAGTCATTCAGCTCCATCTTCTGGTTTCCAAACACACCACACCATTTTTAAAATATGCATGGATAAAATGGCTGGTGGTTTTCAGAAACTGAATGGTTTGACTATGTATTGTAACATTTTAGCATAAAAATGTTTGCACAGTCCAACTTTACCACAGATGAGTGAGAGTGCCCTAACAAATGAGAGCAGAGAAATAATCATGAGTCAGTAGAAAAGGGCTAAGATGGTTCTTGGACATGGGAAATGCAGGTCTCTGTTGATAAGAAAATGTAAGAGTTTGAAAGGGATCTAAAAATCTGTGGCTGTCATTCAAGGATGTTGAATCATTAGCCTTGTATGCTAGGGATTAAAAAAACTCTTGAGCAAAGCTGTTGTGGAAATTAAATGTTTATTGGATAGTATTTGTAAAGTTTCCCACTCTGGTATCTGCCAAGTTACTCTCTCTCTCAGCTTGTGCAAGCAGCCAGTAAACGGGTAAGTGAAGGACAACCCCTCACAGAAGCTGGGGGGGATTTGTTTTGTCTATGGGAAACCCAACATTCCCTGTAGGGATCCCTCTCAGTTCCCAAACTGTCTTAAGAATTTGGGGGACAAATACCTTCAAGACATACCTTCAAGAGAAGATTTGATTTGTAAATTGTAAATTGCTTGAAATGGCCAAAAGGGATAAACTAAAGGTCTGATCATACGCACCCATTAGCCGCGTGAGAGGGACAACTCACCAACGGATCAAACTGGCACGATTACACCAGCACATGTGGGAGGCGTCCCGCAGCTGTTGGCAAGCCATGGGCAAACAGATTTGCTCCGCCAGAGAAGCGGAGTAAAAAACCACTAGGGAAACCCCAGTATCAAGTGGGTTGCTGCGTAATAGTAATAGTAGTAGTAGCAGTAAAGTAGTCAGTGAATATTTCAGATCAGTAGTATTGATCTGCACGTGGGAGAAGGAGATGTCAAGGTAAATCATGTTCATCAGGGAGGTGACAAAGATATTAGATAGGAAATTGGCAATGTTTATTTGAAGCAGGTGAGGTTTAGCATGAATTTGGAACCTGATGAGTATGAGCCCTTGAGCAAGCTCATCCAGGTCATAATTCAGAATCAATACACAATATGAAGGACCAAGGATTAGAGGACTGGTGGACTAGCATGGAATAATTATGCTAACACTAATATAATTCCCATTTTTCTGTAACATGTATAGTAGGGATGGGCACAAACCAAGAAATGAACCATGGTTTGAGCACGAACCAGGTCGGTTCATGGTTCATTTCAAACTGGGTTTTTTTTGTTGCAGTGTTCCCAAATCCAAAAATGAATTGCCTTTTTTCTGTGGCAGTTCATTTGATTCTTTAGAGTGGTTCATTCTCCAGATAGCCTGGTGCCAATTCAATCTTCCTAGGCAATGCTGGGGGTGGACTTGAGGAGAGCCCTAGAAACACCTATAGCAGTTGTCCATAGCTTCATTGGCAGCTCTGGGAGCCAACCACAGAGCTCCCATTCTGCTCTATGGGAGCAGATTGTATATATACCCACCCTGACTCGGCTGCTTTCACTTTGCAGCAAGAAGAGAGAGGAGTTAGTAGTCATGTGAGAGTGAGTTAGGAAGAACTGCTTGCTGCATGGCTAATTTAAGAGGAGGCTAGAGCTGAGCTTTCCTGGGGGCACCTGCTTTGGGGGGCTATAACTCAGACATTCCAAATTCAATCTTTGCTAAACTTGGAGGCTGGGTGGAGGACAGCCTGCTGAAAACTCCTTGTGAGGTTGGCATGTCTAACTCATTATGGGGCTATTCTACCACTTCCCAAACTCCCACACTGAACAAACCATGAACTGATTAGGGATCTGGGAAAGGTTCATGGCTTGTGGTTTGTGTAATCAAACGAACCATGAACCACCATTTCCCCATTTTGTGCCCATCCCTAATGTACAGTCTTGAGGACTGGAGCAGTCTTAGAATAAGGGAGATGTTAATTACTGAAAGGATACATAGGTTTTTGGTAGCAGATTGTGTTTCCAAAACTGTTATGGGGGAGGGGGGGGGGGCGGAAGGGAAACAGCCCAAGGCTTGCAAAAATTTTCTCACCAGATCTATTAAAGATCAGGTTGCTGTCTTGGAATAAAGCTCATTGGAGAATGAAGTTGTATGGCCAGTTTCAAGGAATTCCCGTCTAAAGTTTTATATATTCTGCCTGCAGGGTTTTAAACTCTGGAATATTCCAGCTATTCCATCATTTAATGAGGAACACAACTCTGGAGGTCTGGTGATTCTAGTTGTCACTGAGCGTCATACTGACTGCCAGATCCAGACATTCTCCTTTAATTTTTTTTTGGGGGGGGAGCTTAGAATGGTATGCAGACAGCTAAATCTGAATTTGTTTCCAATAAATGTGTATATTCCAATTACAAATTCCGTTTTCTTTTCATATGGTTTGTGGGACCTACCAGTCACAAAATGACAGCTTGTTGAGTGGAGCCACTTACAAAATGGAGGCTTGTACAAAAACTACAGTGTGCTTGGGTGTGGACACCTTTCCTCTTCTGATTTCTGAAAGAAAACAACCACTGCTATCCCAAATTGTAATTTGCCTTGTAGGGAAAAATATATATATGGTTGATGCAGAGGGAAAGCGTCAATAGCATATTCCTTTCCTATCCAAACCAAGGTGCATATGTGCGCACATGAAGAAAGAGGAGAGGTGGCTGGTGCTGCTGCTGAGCCATCCAGAACAAAGGTATCTGACTGTGTTTGCAAAGGCACGAAAGAGAAAGAAAAAAGAAAATGCTACAGTAGCTTTAAAGAGAGGAATAAATAAATGATTAAAGCAGTACAGGAGGAGGGGCATGTTATTTAAAAAGGAACACAGGATACCTTGATTAACACTCAGGAAGGTCTTTATCTCAGAGAAAACATTATTTCATGGGAAGTAAGCAACAGAATCTTCAGATTTTAGACTTAGAGGCTATGAGTTTCCTTTATGGAGACAAATAGCCAGGATGCAGACAACCTTTTGCCCACCTGCCAGGAAAGGGCAAGACAGAGAACTATTTGGATATCCTGAGTTGGGCCATAAAGATTTTGGGACATGCTTCTTGATTTTATTGGAGAAAAGGTGCGAAGCAATACACATGAGGACTCAAAACCCAGTTTCATGATAGGTCAAAGTAAAATGTTCCCAGATGGTGCAGAAAGGTTTAAAAAACCTGGACACCCTGTCAGAGGGATGCAAGCCAAGGACTAGGGAACAGGATTCAATGAAGTATGTTATAGGAACATAAGAACATAAGAGAAGCCAATGTTGGATCAAGCCAATGGCCCATCCAGTCCAACACTGTCACACAGTGGCGAAAAACACCAGGTGCCCTCAGGAGGTCCAGCAGTGGGGCCAGGACACTAGAAGCCCTCCCACTGTTGCTTCCCCCCTCAAGCACCAAGAATACAGAGCATCACTTGCCCCAGACTGAGAGTTCCTATCTATACTTTGTGGCTTTTGACCAGCCTTTATTTTTATTAACATAGCAAGCTTGTGTCAGTTCTGTGGAAAGAATGCCAAGGTAGCACTAGTGTCTGTACTACTTAGTTTCGTCTTTTTCTTTTCTAAGTTCTGTAACAGCCTGAAATGTTTCCATATTGTTTTCCAATGCCCTTGTGCTATAGTGATTGAGAGTCTATTTTAGTAAATAAATTTTGCCCCTATCTGTGCCTCAAGTTGCAGATAGAAAAAGAAAGGGCAGAGCTTGAGTGGTGGCAGCCAGACCAAAGAAAGGAGACAAGCAGCTGGGGGGAAGCCAAAGCCATCTCCCATGCACAGATTCCCCACCACTTCTCAGGCAAAAGCAGTAAGAATGAAAGGGGGAGGAGCTACTCATTTATAGAAGGTGGAGCTACTTCTCACTGCTTAGAGAGTGACCACAGCTCAACATTGCCTTTGAAAATATGACTCAAGTGCTAGAGCTATATACATTAATATTGAAATTTTGATTGGTCATACCAAAAGGCAATTTTAAGAGTGATGCAAGTGGGAATTATACCCAATTTACAAAATCAGAAAGCGGTGTAATTGATTATATACTGATTTAATAATCACACATACATTTAGTAGCATGCTTTGTGGTTGAACCCAGAATGGAGTTCACGTCCCTGTTTTGCTTATGCTTCAGACTGAGAGCTGGATAGTCTATGTAGCTGACTAAGATATGAATAGCTATATGAAAATCAGGTAACTGAAGATAATTAAATGGAATTGGAATGCAGAAAACAAGGCATTGCCAACTCTACCCTATTCTAACAAATGTCTTAATTTGCTAGCTCAATTTGTTTTACCCTGTACTTCTGGAAAAGTTTAGGAGATGTTTCTGCTGCTAGTAGGCTGCCAGAAATGATGCTTCAAATCTTTGGGTCCTTTTAATATTTATTATTTAGCTTATTTATAGCCCACATTTCTCACTGAGATATAAGGTGAATTACAGAGTATGGAAAATGAAAAAAAGTATACAGTATATGTCATCGAATGAACAATACTATACGATGGGAGTGACGGAATGACAATACAAGCAACAATGTAATCGTACAGTACGATGTATACAATGAACAATGCAAATGAAACATGTAATCGGACCAAGAACATGAAATTAAATGACAATGTGAAGAGCAAACTGCTCAAGTCAATATAGGATGTCAGTCTGCCATATCAATAGCTGTTGATAGATTTATTTATTTATTTATATTTATATCCCGCCCTCCCCGCCATTCGGCCGGCTCAGGGTGGCTAACAACATATACAGTATACATTAAAATGTCCATTAAAACCATCAAAATCAATATAAAACCATACAATACATTATAAAAGATGGCGATCTTCTGTCAGCTAAGTAGTACCTCCAGGCTCCTGCCTAGTTCTTAGACCTTGGTTGGTGGTACTGTTGGCACTGCTGGTAATTGGGCCAGGGCCAGACACTGCAGTGGCACCCTACTTGAAAGCCTGGTGGAAGAGCTCTGTTTTACAGGCCCTGCAGAACTGGAAAAGGTCCCACAGGGCCCTGATGTCCTCTGGGAGCTCATTTCACCAGTGTGGGGTCACCACAGAACCTGGCCTCCTTAGGGCCCGGAAGAACCAGGCAGTTTTGGGAACCTGATCTTAGTGCTCTCTGGGGTACATGTGAGGAGAGGCGGTCCCTTAGGTAAGTAGGAGCAGCAAAGGCACAGATTTTGTCACCTTTCAAAAGTACAAATTCTGCTTTCAGAGATACAACCTTTGCTAAAAAAAAAATTAGCCACTGGATTCTATGCAAGGCAGAAAAGGTATTAGAGTTTCTTGGCTGCCAATGAAACTTGATATTATGAAGAACAATAGAAGGACCCACAAGGGCTTGCATGGAAAGTGAAATTGCATTCTCTACACTACCCCAATTTTCTCCTCTCTTGCTCTACCCCCAAACCTATCATCTCACAATGTCTTTCCCTCAAACCTACCTTCCACTTTCAAATGCTTTGATTCCCTTGAACCCTCCTATTGTGTGTTTTCCTCCCTCCCTCAAAAAAGAAAACATCTTGGAGATGTTTCTTGGGTTTGCTAGGCAACCCCATAACATTGCCCAATTTTCTGCCATAGTTTCATAAGATCTCAGGTGGTACTTTTTAAATCTGGGGGGCAGTTAAATTCTGCAAATTAAAAAAAAATTATGAGATTTTTCTGCAGCCATGGGATTGTCCTAGATTTGTATCTCACCTACTTCTATGGTACCGTTGTGTGTATAGTTTTTAATTCACACAATAGAATGAAGTTTGGAATTAAATATACAGAATTCTATCCCTACTAGTCCTTCATCTCATCGCTTAACATAATGACATTCTGTGATTTCATTCATGCTGAAATATATATGACATTTGGTGGCCTGCAATTCTGGGTAGAGGGCTCATATGTATAGATGCCTCTGGAGAGTTCTCTAAAGGATGGGAAACGAATCGTAGATACATAAAAATGTAAGGAAGATGGATCCCCCCCATCCCAGATTTAGTGACAACCTGTCAAAAAGAAGACACTTTTACAATTCAAAGAAATTTATTGAAGCATTTGGGAAGTATTTAAACTAAGTACATATGTCCAGAAAAGCTGCTAGATTGAACAGTTTTAGACATTAAAAACATTAAAATCTGAATTAATGATTATAATTGTATCCCCACTTTTCTCTGTACACCTGAGTTAATATAATTGCACCAAATAAACCATTCATGAAAGATCATAAGTGGCACATAGAGGACAATGTGTTAAAATATCTCTTTCAAGCATTTTGGTCATCATTTCTTGATAAGAGGAAATTTTAAAAAGTCGTACTAACTGGTCAAGAGGTATGTTGCAAAGTGTTCCCTTAGATTTTATAAGTATAAGGGACCAGATCAATTTTGCCAGCTTTGAAAGTGTTTGAAGTCAAAACTCAGGCCCAAGTTTGCTATGATGTACAAATATAGTGTTCTAATATCATCACTGGAATCTATATAACATCGATTTGTGATGGCCCTGTTAAGCAGTGTATCCATCAGTACCTACAGTCACAGTTCATATGGAAGCTTGCTTAATTTCAGTTAAATGTAGAATAATACAGTCTTTTCTCAATTGTTGGCTGAGATTCAAACATTTCAATCTAGCAAAGGTTTGTTTCAAGCAAGTGGACAATTGCCTACAAGGACTTCTTCATGCTGTTTATTTAAAAATGCTTTTTAGATGATCTGCAAATTAAAGTACAGGATGAACCAGAGAATTCTGGGGGTGGAAAAAAGATGATTATGTAGCTGCAGTTAATCTAAAAGTGACACAATGGTTTGCGAATTTTACTGAACGGTAGGGGAGGTCATATTATCTGGTATCCTTCCTGGAGCTCAGATTGAGAATGGCATTTACTCTTTAAGATGTCAGGCTATGAACATTGTAGTCCTCTAGGGGATATCAAATGGAATTAATGATGAAGATCATCTGTGTTTGCACAATTAATGGATGGTAGAAGATCTACCTAAAGGTTATGTCCTGGATGCAGTTCCACAGACAACCAGGCTACAATTCTCTATGGGTACACTTGTATGATTCTTTGATGTGACCAAACATGTAATGGCGCCGGAAAAGGTATAAGCTTGAGATAGAAGAACAATAGCATCCAGGCTCCTAAAGATCCACCTATCAGGGGTTTAGCATATTCAAATGAACCAATGTAATCTCTGGTGGGAAGATTAACCTATCCCGCAGTGTGGGTGTGGATGGGAGTGAGGCTTTTCTGTGCATATAAACTGACCCCCGGGCCGCCTCAGGGATGCTTGTTCCTGACCTACAATAAACTTGATCATGCTGAAACTCACTCCACTGGCCTCCAGACTCCAGTACTTTTCATATCTCATTATCTGTTGTTTTGTAGGTTGTGGGAAATGCAGTGGGGAATGTCATTTAAACAACTGCAGCTGTCTCAGGATAAAGCCAGTGGTGTATTACTGTCTATTTAATTACAAGATGAACAAAAATGCATTACTAGACATTGCTAAGTTTGCCTATCAGGTAAAATTAAACAGAAATCAAGTGGCACCTTTAAGAGTGACCAAATCATTATATGTTTGTATATAAACATGTTGTTTTATACGCATCTGACAAAGTGAGATCTGACTCACAAAGCCTTGTGATGGAATAACCATGGTTAGTTTTAAAGGTGCCACATGTTTTCTGTTTTGTTTTGCTACAACAGACTAACAAGATACCCTTTAGAAATATTCTTTTTATGTGTAACTGTTGCTGTACAAAATTAGTAGTTTCACATTAAAATTTTGGAAATTGCAGTGACTTTGGTGGCTATTCAATAAATGCTTCATTTATTGTCCTTAGCAGATCTCAATGAAATACATCATGATTATTGCTATTTCTTGAAGAGAGAGATATGTAGCTGTTGCATGTATTTAATGTATGCTATTCTTGCTATTTTAAATATTATCTGGTTTTAGACTTTTTGAAGCCCTACTGGGAGAAAGGCCGAACAAAAGTATTAGGGCCTTTTCGCACATGCCATTAGCCTCTCATTTCCTCCTCATTTCCCCCGTGAGACTCCTCCTGAGCAACCATATCCAATTTTCCACTACAGCAATCAGCTCCTCTTCCCCCCCCCCCCAGTTTTCTGTTCACAGTAGTGGTTGCTGCGAGGCTTTCTGCTGCTGCCCCGTCCATTTCCCCTCCCCTTCCCTCCCCTTCCCTCCCCCCTGCTCCTCCCTCGTTCCCCGCTTTTCCTTTAAAAAAAAAAAAAAATGCATGTGTGGTAACGTTATAACGACATAGTGGAATGACGACAGCGCATCACCCACCTTCCTCTTTCCAGAATTCATCAAGTCCCTCCTCAGTATTCAAATTTTCCTGCCGGTCTGGGTTGAAGCAAAATGATTGGCGGGCTATACGGACTTCCAGTGTCACTGGAGGACCACCCCCCCCCCCGCCATGGATGGATTCTCCGATGTGAACTGAAATGTCATGTGCTTAACTGCCAGGATTACGATCAAGGCAACAAAGTGGAGGATGGGCAACATGGCATCAGCTGGCCCCTGTAAAGTAAAAAAAAAAAATTACATAAATGGTGGTGGTGGTGGTGGCAGCTGAGGAGGAGCAGCATGACATGCAGACCAGTCTCCCCGCTCCGCAGGAATAGTTATAGCCCCTAGAAAACAGTTCAACCCATTTCTGTGACTTTTCTGCAAAGAAGTGCGCCCAGCCTGCTCTGCAGGGGCTGCTGTGGGGCCCAATGGCACCCGGCTCCCAAATGGCCAATGGAACGCTACCAGTAAATGGCAAATGAAACCCCCCCCCCCCCATAATAGATGTGAACGTGTGTGTATTATAAAAAGACAACAACTGTGCCGTCTTCCCTTGCTGCATCAAAATTTCATTATGATGTTATAACGTTATAAGGGCCTTTTTTTTTAAAAAAAGAGGGGAGGAGTTATGCTTCAGGATCGTAGGACTGCACACAGGGAGCGGGAAGGAAGACTCGCGTCCCCAGCCCGCCCACTTGCTTGCCACGGCTCCACAGGTTTCTAGAGGAAAGCACCCACCACCAGCTCTGCAGGGGCTGTTGCTGGGGCAGCCCAAAGAAAGGGCAGCAGTCCTCTGCAAGCACAGGGAGCTCTTGGGCCAATGGCGCTCGGCAAATCCACCTCGCCAACGGCAGTCCCTGTGATGGGATCTTACCTCCCTGCCTCCTTATTTCGATATAACGTTAGGAGGCCTCGTTTCAAAAAAAAAATTCAAGAAACGGCCACCATGGGGCGGGCCACATGGAGGGCGGGCGAGTGGGTGTTTTCCTCCCATCTTCTCCACCGGAGTAAACAGGAAACACCGCTAGAAACAGGATTTTCTTGCTCCAGGGATACTCCGGAGCAGTGTGGTGATACTCTGGAGGAAATTGTTAGCATGGAGCAACTGGTGGGAAACTGACCAGAAGCTCCAGTGCTAGCTTCGGTGTAAAACCCTGGGAAAAAGCTAGTGCGAAAACGCCCTTAGAATTATATGTTTGTGTGTGCAAACATGCATATGCAAGTGTTGGGCAGGCTTGGTATATAGACTGGCCAAAGGGGCAAGGGCCCAAGAATACAGCTCTAAATCTGTGTTTAATTCAGTGCTAAATGGGTAAAACTGTTCTGTCATAAGTAGCATCAAATTGGTATTCCCAATTCCTGAGACATTTACAGGTTAGCTCCTGGGTAATGTGCATAAAATTCAAGCTTTAGAAGGTTAATCTCTGGTGTTTTAATGTGTGTCCACTCAAAAAGATACCATACAGAAACATTCAATTGGACCAGCATTCCATCTAATCCAGGGCTAAGAAGTCCACTGTTTCTAATTAGGTATTGAATTTGGTAGCTATGAAGTCTATTTCTCCCTGATGGAAGGAAGTTAGACAAAGGGAGAAATGCTTAATTTGTCTTCATACGGTGTGCTACAAAACCAGGCATAATGGAGCTCAGCTACATTCACATCTCAGACTTATAGCCCAAATACTATCTTCCACCATTCAAGTAAGATGTTAAAGTTTAGATATTTAGCAGCTGCTATTTTCTCCTATAAACTGCATAGTTTTCACTTTATATTCTACAGTGGTGTATTGTAAAGAGTTTACTATGGAACATAAAGAAGACCCCCTGGTGATACTGAAACTAGAATTAAACAATGCGAATGAGACATCACATTCTTTTTATATGTGTGTGTCAATCTGACATCTCTATTTCACAAAGGAGACAAAAAACAGAATTACCCGTTTCTTAGTTTTTCTTGCTTACATGCTCAGTGGCACCCATTTTAGAGAAGTAAAATGCAGAGAGGGACTTGATAACTTGGTATGTACATGGAATCTCTACCTTAGAAAGTTATAGAACTTTTTAAAGGAACATCTGATTCCTTGTAATATTTAGCTGTTGCTACATTATATTAGAGGAAGAACATCTGAATATTTCCAGAAATGGTGATTTGAGTCCATTAATCTGAAAAGGAAACTTTCTGCAAAAGATAGCATGTTTGTCTAATAATGATGTGATTGTTTATAAAATATTTAGAAAATAGGAATTGGTGAACAGGATAGAAAGAAGCAGGGAAAGCCCCACTTAATGCAAGGTAATAATCACTCAGTTGGACTTTAATTTGATATTGTTGTTGTTGTTATTGTTGTTGTTATTTCTGTTCCGCCCTTAGCCAGAGCTCTCTGGGCAGTTTACAATAAGTATAAAAACAATAAAATATAATAGCTTAAACTTTAAGAATCAAAAATTAATTTAAGATAACATGAAAAACATTAAAAACAATAGACCTTAGGATCTTAGCAAATCAACATAGAATGACTAAAAATGAATGAAATCCTGTGAACCATTGTAAATTTAATTCAGACATTACTAAAATGGAGATGAGCATTAAAGAAGAGCCATGTTAGATCAGACCAGGGGTCTATCTAGTCCAGCATCCTGTCTTACACAGTGGCCAACCGGTTACTCTGGAAGGCCAGCAATAGGGCATAGTAGCCAAGGCCTTCCCGTGATATTGCCTCCTGGCACTGGTATTCAGAAGTTTACTGCCTTTGAATATGAAGGTTCCCTTTAGACACCATTGCCACTGATAAACCTATCCTCCATGAATCTAATCCCCCTTTAAAGCTGTTTACATCTTTGGCCATCACTACACCCTCTAGCAGTGAATTCCACTTTTTAATCATTCTCTGTGTAAAGAAATGTTTTCTGTTGTCCATCCTGAATCTACTGCATATCATCATCACTGGATGCTATCAAGTTCCTGTATTTGGGAAGAGGGAGAGAAAATTTTCTCTCTCCAGTCTGTCTACCCTGTGCGTAATTTGATAAACCTCTGTCATGTCCCCCCTTAATTGTCTCGTCTCTAAACCGAAATGACTCTTCAGCCTTTTTTTGTAGAAAAAATGCTCAAACTCATAAAAATCTCAGCTGTTCTCTTCTATCCTTTTCTAGCTCTGCAATGTCTTTTTGGTTACAGTGACCAGAACTGCACAGTATTCCAAATGAGGCTGCACCATAAATCTATATAGGGGCATTGTGGTGCTCGCTGTTTTAGTTTCAATTTCTTTCCTAATAATCTCCATCATAAGAGTTTGCCCTTTTCACTGCTGCAGCACACTGAGTTGACATTTTCATTGAGCTATCCGCTATGACCACAAGGTCTCTTTCTCTCTCAATTTCAGCACGTTCAGACCATTTTAGCATACACTTGAAGTTGGTTTTTCTGTTCCAAAGTGTATCACCTTACACTTACCAACATTAAACTTCATTTGCCACATTGCTGCCCACTCACCCAATTTGTGGAGATCCTCCTAGAGCTCTTCATAGTTGTCCTTGGTTTTCACCATCCTAAACAATCCCGTCATCTGCAAACTTTCCACAGTGAACACAGATACAAATAATTCATTTGCTTCCATCTCCACTCAGCCTACAAAGAGAACTGTGCCTCTCAAATGGATTATTGACTGACATTTGGATCTTGCTGGACTTCATTGTTTCAACTGAGATGTGCCTCCATTATTTAGTACTTCTTCTTTCCAGAACGCAAGTGCTAGAATCTAACACTGGTAAGCCTGTTGGCTTCTAATACCACCAGAGCTGGCATGAAATTGTGCCTTTTCCCTCAACTTTTCAATTTTTGAAACATCTGCTTGATTAAGGGTTCTGATGACCTGGAAAACTTGCATATTATTGTCATTTTGGTTGGCTCTAATAAAATGGTATCTAATGGATTCAGCTTCTTGTTCCAGAAAGTACTAGAAACTAAGGAATAGATCCAAAGGTGCAATACCATTAGTGAAACAGCATGTCTTTTAGCTGAGAACAAAACTTTGGAACCTACCTGAAGGGTTCTTCTCTTCAGTGAGGCAAAGTCATCCAAGTTGGCTAGGTCACGCCTCCATTTGCTTCAGGTAGGGCTATGCAAATTAGTATGAAGATGCCTGCTGGAGAGATCGAGGCTGACCTTCCAGTTGAGTCCTAGCTTAGCACTGATCATCATTTAGTGTGTGTGTGTGTGTGGGTATGATACTTCCATGCTAAGTGCCTTTAAGATTTCAAAAGGATCCTATGTGATGGCCCAAAACACTCTAAATCGGAAACCTGTGTCTCACTGGAGGGGCTAGTTGCCTAGTTCCTGTTAGGAAATGCTTGACGTGTCTGTTTACCAATCGTTTCTTCAATCTCATAGGACCCAAGACTGCATTAAGTGCTGCCACTTGTTTCCTTAAGGTATTTGGTTTTAAACCTTGTTTCCACCTCTGGTGAAGAAACAAAACAATGTCTCTATAAAAGGGTTTCATTGGGTCGAGGATATTACTTTTTGCTCACTTTCTAAAGGTTACCCACATGTGGTTATAAATGTGCCTAGTTACAGGCCTTCTAGACTGAAGCATGATCTCTACTATCTCCTCAGGAGAAACCTGTTTAATTAGATCCGACCATTCAACTTCCAAGCCGTCAGTTGGAGCCAGGCTGAGTCTGGATAAAGAATTGGGCCTTGGCTTAAGAGGTCTCAGATCGCTGGTATCCTCAATGGAACAGCTGCTGACATCTACACTAGTTCCGAGAACCAAGGGTGTCTGGACCAGAATGGTGGAATGAATACTACTTCTGCTTCTTCCCTCCTTACCCTGTTCAGTACCCTTCTGATCAGTGGGGTTGGAGGAAAGACATAAAGTAGACCCTTTGGCCAGGAGTGTGTCAATGAATCTTTTCCCTCTACTTTGGGATCATGAAACCTTATCAGAAATGTGGATACCTGGAAGTTAGTTGAAGACACCAGTAAGTCCATGACTGGACATCCAAATCCATATGCGATTTGTTGAAAAAATTCTCGATTCAGGCTCCATTCTCCCAGGTCTAGGTCTTTTCTGCTCAGCCAATCTGATTCCAGGTTGCCTGTGCCCTTGAGGTGTTCTGCTTTTAGCAAGGCAAGATATTTCTCTGCCCACCTTAGGAGGATTATGGACTCCCTGAACAGTGACATTGATCTGGTGCCTGTCTGATAACTGATGTGTGCCTTTGTTGTCATATTGTCTCTGTGAACTAACACAGATTTGTTTTTTTAGCTGCTGTTGGAATACTGGTAGTGCCAATCTTACAGCTCAAAGTACCTGTTAGTTTATGCTGCCACTTTCCTTGAGTCACTAGACCCTGGCAATGCACTCCCTAGCCCCTTGTGCTATCATCTGTTGTCAACACCAGTTGAGATGATTGCAGGAAACTTACCCCCTTGGAGAGGTTGGATGAGTGTCCACCACTTTAGAGACTTATTCAGTCTTGATAAATGGATCTGTTTGTGTCTGTATCTAATTATGCTCTTCTGGAGCTCTGAAGTAGAAATGGGCCCAAGGCACCATTGAAATCATAAGACCTAGAACTGTTGATAGATGCATGATGTCCATGGAGTGGCTCTTTCTGATCTCTTTCATTAAGGTCATGATTTTTTGCTGCTTTTCCTATGGTAGGAACACTTTGGCCATGTGGGTATGAATTCTGGCTCCCAGGTGTATGATATATTTTGTGGGTGATAAGTGACTTCTCTATGAATTTATCAGGGATCTGTATGCCTGAAGAAAACGTACAGTTCATTCTGTATCCTTGGTGACTGTAACAGCATCCCTGGCTCTTATAAGAATGTCATCTAGATATGGATAAGTGTGGATTCTCACCTGATGCAGCTTCACTACAAGTGTGATAATAACTTTTGTGAAAACTCCTGGGGATCACGAAAAACCAAAGGTTAAGGCCTTGTATTGGAAATGTTGGTTTGGATAAGAAAATTGAAGGTACTGTCTGATGTCCAGATGAATAAGGATATGCTGGTAAGCTTCCTGGTGGTCTAATGACATAAAAAAATAATTTTGCTATATCACTTGTAAGATATGACACAGGGGTTCCATCCAGTATTTGCATTTCTTGACCCAGTTGTTTAGACCTTTGAGATTTAGAATTGCTCTCCAGTCACTGGATTTCTTGGGAACCATGAACAGAACATAATAAATCCCCTTGAAGTGTTGAGTTGTGGGAACTTCCTCTATTGCTCCTATCTGAGTGAGGTGAAGTACTGCTGTTGCAGCAGATGTCTCTTCTTTGTAATGTTCTGAGAACTGGAGAGGGAGTAAATTGTCGAGAGGGGAGAGAAACAAATTTTGTAGCCTTCTCTTTTTATGAATAGGACCCAAAGATCCCTTGTTGAGTTTTGCCAAGTCTCTGTGAAGAACTGATGTTATTATTGATATTATTGGGGGGGAGGCAACCCAAGTTTTCCCACCCCCACAACTGTTTGAGTAGCAATCGGGAGGTTTTCCAAAGCTGAAGCCCCGATGCCCAGCTTCGGGTGGGGTGTTCCCTTATGAGATCTTTTTCTTTGTAGATGAGATTACTGTTCTTTTGGAACCTGGGGATGTCAAGGACCTGTCCTCCTCCATTTTTTTCTGAGATGGTAGGTAAATAACTCTCTCTTCTAGTTTGCATGGAGCTGAGCTCAAGTGTCATAGGGGAGCAGCAGGGCTATCCAAACTGGAAGGTCAGCTTCCATCTCACCAGTGGGCATCCTCATACAAATTTGCATAGCCCTGCCTGGAACAAATGGAGGTGTCACCTAACCAACTTGAATGACATCCCCCACTGAAATGTAATTTCTGCTGAGCTGATCGCTCCTTCCCACTCCAAAACTTTACTTTGCTCTGAGTGATATTTCTATTGGTCCTTTGATCCCAGAAACAAAATTTCAGGGGCTCAGTAGGCTGCAGCAGGAGGTGGACACAGATGGACACACGGAAGCTGCCTTATACTGAATCAGACCACTGATCCATCAAGTTCAGTATCATCCACTCAAGACTGGCAGCAGCTCTCCAAAGTGTCAGGCTGGGGTCTTTTACATCACCTATCTCATGATCCTCTCAGCTGGAGATGTGGAGATTGAACCTGGGGCTTTCTGGATGCCAAGCAGATACTCTACCTCTGTGCCATGGGCTTCACTCCATTTGTGATTTAGTTCCCATCTTGTGTCATTACCTACCATATTCCTTTTAGCTCAGTTTCTTTTTCCACATGGGGACAGGCATGTATGTAATATTGGCAGTTGCAGTAGCAACCAGGCCTTCAGGTAGCAGCTTTCCTTGCCCTGTCCCCCAAAATCAGCCATCCCTCCCTCACACTGGTGGGGCTTTTCCAAGTTTTTTTTTTAATCAGCAATTGAATATTGTGATATTGATATAATGTTATAACAATAAGCATAACAAATTCTCTGAATCCCCAGCGTTTATTTCTTTTTCAAAGCATGGGGTCGATAAGCTTTCCTCCTTACATTTCTGCACCTAAAAGTACTAAGGACTTACTTTAAAAAAAACAAAAGCTGGGAATTCAGAATACATATTGTGATAATATTTATTTTTCGTATTTATAGCGCACCCATCCCACAAGCAGGCTCAAGGCGGGTAGCATCATATCAACGATACAATGAATAGTTAAAAGTTTAAAACACATATATCAGTGTAGCAACATTCAGTTGCCGATTAGATAAAAAGAAAAAAACCCTCTGCATAATGGTGGGAGGAAATATTCATTGTGGGGAAAATGGCTGCCACACAGACAGGACTGGAAAAATCTGAACTTTGTCAGTCACACACCAGCCATCCAGGTTTTGCTGTGGTCTCTCCCAAAAGTTTATCCCCGATGGAGACTGAAAGCAACTTACATCATTCTCCTCTCCTGCATTTTCTCCTCACGACAAGCCCGTGAGGTAGGTTATGCTGAGCCCAAGAGGAATCCAAAAAGTTTCCATGGAAGCATGAAGATTCAAACCTGCATTTCAGCAAACTGAGCAATAACTGACCATGGGTTGTTCATTCTCTCTCTCTCTATCAAAATACTGTTGTGAGGATTAAATGGAGCAAGACAGAACCATTATGTTGACCTTAGCTCCTTGGCAGAATTGGCAGGATATAAATATGATAGATGGATACACTGATGGCAAAACAACAAAAACAAATTATGTGAACAAAAGATTTATATGGGTAAGCAATCATAATAGGACAAATATTGGAGGAACCTTTGAATAACTTGAATCCAAATGGATGATCTATTACAAGATTATAACAGACAATATTTGTTTGTACAGAAAACAAACTGCGATTTCATTTTAATGACACCACAGGCTCTTAAATAAGGCTTTGATAATTAAAACATTAACACAAAGTGTTAGCCGACTTGCTTTAATTTACACTTAGCAATTGGCAAAATACACGGGTTCTTGCCAACTATACCAGGGTCCCACCCCTCCCGGGAGTTCTCAAGGAAAGAGGCACGTGAGGCAGATAGCAAATTAAATGCTGTTTACTAAATGATGTTGTTCAAGCACACAAAAACAGATTCTCACATACATACACACAGGTCTAGGGAAATAAAGATAGAAAATAGCACTGTTGCAATTTGCAGGAGTTCATTGGTGGGGAAGCAATACGTTACCTATCCTAAAGAGGAGTTGTCTGACCGAAGGAAGTTCCAACAGAGGATTAGAGGGACTGGAAAGGCAAGCTGGGGGGGGGGGGTAAAGGAGGGGGGTAAAGCAGATAGGGGATGATGGCTTAAGAGAGCGATGGCTTAAGAGAGCGAGTGACTCTGGGTTTGGACTTTTATTGGGGGTCTTGGGGCGGGCTTTGCAGACCACAACCCACTAACACTCCTACTAGGCGGTCCATCCCTGGTGGACCTTGCTATAGGTTAAAGGTGAACAAAGGGAGGAGGTCCAGGGGTTTGGTCAGTGTTGCAAAAGTATGACTTCACCAGGAAACAGACACTGAGTCTGGGGTCCGATGACTCACCTGGCCATACCTATTGTCAGTTGATGGTTTTAGCCAAGTATCTGATGGCTGGCACATTAGTTGCTAGGCAGTCTCGTTAACATAACTATAGTGGGGGTCAGCCAGCGGATGTCTGACAGAAGGAGGCCTCATGGCAAGAGGAATCCTTTGTCTTTGCCTTGGGTGAACTGCTTGGGGTGTCAGCCTCCTGGCTTGGGCTGGAGCTGGCTCCTATGCAAAGAAGAAAGCGCAAGTCCCTACCACTGCTGGCGACACAGAGTTCAAACTTATGGATAAAAATCCATAAGAGCACAGAAAAGTGCCTTGCTGGCTAACAAAAGTACTCCTGAAATAGGAAGATACTTGTAGATTCTCTTTTATTTATTTATTTTGTTAGAGCACATTACAACATCAATACAGGAAACAAACTAGAAATCAATTAAAAATATGGGAAACAACTTATTTTTTCATGCATTCTTGGCTTTGGAAAAACAAAACAAAAAAGAGCAGCTTTTAGCCTCTGCTCCTGGCACAGGTCCGCAATATATACTCTTACTACATCTATATCTAGAAACAGTGGCGACAATCCAGAAGATATGAACAGGTGCATGCCAGTGATCTACATTTCCAATCATCTCTTTCTGCTTAGTTTTCTCCCAGGAGATCACAGCGTTCATCTGCCAAATCACTTCAAACTTATATAAAAAAAGTTTGGCACAGCAAGATTGTGGAAGGAAGGCTATGCAGCGGAAAATGAGTGTTTGTACATGCAAGCTTACTATTTTATTTTTATAAGGATGGGGAACCAAAATTTCAAAATCTTCTGGGAGTTAATTCTATACTTTTTAGGATCATTGTCTATATGGCTAGAAACTTACCTCTGAGGTTAAACTAGACCTGAGATAAATCATGGATCTCCTCCAGCCTTTTAAAGCAAAATTACACCGTCAAAGGGCCTGCTTGGATTACACCCACACACACTCTTGGGGGGGGGGGGGGAGGTGGCTTAATCCTTCTAATCGAATATGATTTTGTTAATCAAGACTGTGTTGTTGCTGGCCAGTTAAAAAAAGAGTGCCCATCTTTTTATTTAAAAGACTATAGAAGTGTGAAGAACCTTGTTTCAATTTGTGAAACTATGTAGGGAGTGAAAAGATACAGTTATGTTTTCCAAACTGGCTTCCTGTGCATCTGTAGTTTTGGTAAAAAGCCACTGGGAAGATCTAGTCATGACTTTCCCAGGACCTTGTATGTTTGGATCCTGTATTAAGTGAGCTCACTTTCCACTGACTAAGGGAGCAGTCCTAAACAGGATTACTCAAAGTACATCCCACTTTATTTACAGGACTAACTGTGTTCTTGGGACTGCAACCTAAAACTGAGGCTTATGTCTAAGTATGCACCAAAATAAAATTTGCATTGCTAATTAAGGCTGAGGCCCTAAGCAGTGTTCCCTCTAAGCTGAGTTAGTGTGAGCTAGCACACAGCTTTTTAGCCTACAGCTCACACATTTTTGTCTTAGCTCAGGAAGGATGGCTCCAGAGCAAACTAATTTATGCAGCAGCCAAATCGCACGCTTACAGCTTTAATGCCAGTAGCTCACAAAGTAGAATTTTTGCTCACAAGACTCCACAGCTTAGAGGGAACATTGGTCCTAAGCACGGTTTCAGGCCTCAAAGTTCTGTTCTGGACATCTTTTCAAGTAACTGGGACCTTGAGATTAAGGTGCCAGATCATTAAATTTTGATACACCAATACCACAATCATAAATACATTTATTTGAAAATCCTATTGATTTCAATCGAGCTATGTAAATATGCTCAGGATAAACCTCATTGATGTTCACCATTCATTAAGCACTAGTAATAATAATCTTACACTTTTTATGCTGTCCTTAAATTATGGTTCATTATCATCTGGCTACAATGTGCTGGTTTCAAGCAATATCTAACTTTACCACACAGAAATGAGCACAGAATTCTATGCTGTGAAAAAAACAGAAATGGGCTGATAATGACAGGATGCTATACTAATTCAGGTGCAGGTCATTCTTACTAGAACTATAGTACTGGAACCTCTCATCTGGAGAGCAGAACAGGCCTTAATGAGAATCTAGGCTTTCACTCTTTCTGATATATATCTCTTTCATCACATTTTGCTGTATGTGTATTATTGAAAATACACAATACAATGCAATATTTTGGCTTAGAAGGTTATTAAACAAAATATCAGCTTACTTTTTACTGTAAATATTTAATACAAGGTTGATCTTGACTCCTGCTATCAGTATGTCTACTACAGGAAAGAGTTTGGACCCATTTAATATTTTTTTAATAAATATATATATAGATAGATATAATGTGTTAGAATTATCTCATCGGTACTTTAATCTCAATGTTTGTGTTCCCATCAGTGTTCCCTCTAAGCTCAGTTAGTGTGAGCCAGCTCACAGTTTTTAAGCCTCTGGCTCACACATTTTCATCTTAGCTCAGAAGGATGGCTCCAGAGCAAACTAATTTATGCAGAAGCCAAATTGCTTGCTCACAACATTAATGCCAGCAGCTCACAAAGTAGAATTTTTGCTCACAAGGCTGCACAGCTTAGAGAGAGCATTGGTTCCCATTATTTGCTTGTAACCCTCTTAATGAGTCACCATCAAGGCTGTGACAGGCTGCTAGCAGAGGTGTTGGTACACTCTCCATGTAAGGACCTGCAAGCTCTTTTCTACAAATACAGAATAATTTGTGATCTAGATGTAATGTTATTTTTAGAAGTTAAATGAAAACACTTTGATTCAGTCTATTCAGTGCCAATTTGTAGCCATCACACTACAACATACCAGAATCAAGGTATCATATTGAAACCAGGCTGGTGTTCTCTGGTTCCATTTTACAGGCTAAGTAAAATACAAAATATGAACTGTATACATGTTGACAGGTAGACTATTCCACTAAAATGTTATGACACAGACTATTTTGATGGAATTTTAATCTTGGTGCTGTCCCTTTATACTGGAAAAGGATGCAATTTATTTGTTCTCAAAATACACCACTCAAAAGGAGAGTTTTCCAGTTCATTTTCTACCTTTATCAATTTTGCACAAAACTATCTGGATTCTCTTATAAGGTATCATCAACTTGAGAATTCTCCATTTCATTCAAAATCAGTGGGCATGAATGTGATCTAATGTCATTCTTTTTGAAGACGGCGTCATCCAGATCCAGATACTTATCATTGATTTTCACCTCCATGCACCCATTATAAAAAAGTGTCACTGGGGTTGCGTCAATGGGAACATCTGCATAAAACACCACAAAAAAAATTAATTTTTGCAATACCAATTTTTAATTAAAAAACCTCAACACAATGCCAGAAAAAATCATGGTTGTTAATGCCTACATTTATTTGGAAATATGTATCAACGAAGCACAAGGGAGGAGGACCATATATTTGGACTGAGCAAAAATAAAATGGAAAGTTTCCCAAATACTACTTCAGCTATTGAAAAAGATGTTTTTATTGTTTCTTTTGCCATCAAAAAACAAAACAAAAAAAACCCTTTGTGGGATTCTACTTGGACTGCTTCTTTTATTCAGTTTTCCATTTCTTTTAAGAGCCAACATGAACAACAATAACACCACCATAGAAAGAGAAGATGGAGGCTAACTGAAAGAGTTTAATTGGGGGGATAATAGTGTAGGGGTACGATCATACGCACCCATTTGTCACGGAAGAGGGACGATTCACCACCAGATCACAGTGGCGCGATCACAGCAGCACATCTGGGAAGCGTCCCACAATCGTTGTCAAACCGTCGCAAACCCTTTTGATCCGGTGGGGAAGCGCTGTAAAAAGCTACTAGTGAAACACCAGTAGCAAATGGTTTGCTGCAGTTCACAACCAGAGTTTCCCTGTATGATCGCACCAGCGCGGAAGTGTGGCGTCACGGATAGCGTGATCACACGCTATCCCGATGCCACGCGGGTTTTTTGTCCCCCTTCTCCATGTGCGCATCATTGAAGGCCCCCTTAGGGGGAGACGCGATTCATCTATCCTCCCCCTCGTTGAGGCAAATAATCGATTCTTCTCCCACCCACCCACCCCCATCTAAGCAAATCATTGATTCCCCCTTCCCCCGTTGAAACACTTCATTGATCCCCTGTTTAAGCACCTTGGAAATCCACCACACACACACACACAAAAACAGTCGTCCACGGTTGCGTGTGATCACGCAGCAGCGGTTTGCCCCCGCAGGTCCACGGACCTGTGTGATCACGCAACTGTGGCGCAAATTGCTCCGGCGCAAATTTGCGTCAATTCCTGTCCGGCTTATCTTGCTCGTGTGGCCACGACCTAGATGTTGCAAATTAATATTTGGAAGGAAATAGAAGAGGTGGGATCAGAGAATAAGGAAGGTATAGAAAAGTAAGGGAAATATTGGGAAAACATAAAAAGAAGAGTGGAGATTGAATATAAATACGCCATCTGTATGGTATTATGTTGGATTATATGTTTTAATGTTTTTAATATTTTAAATTATGTATGTATGGATTTGTTGTTAGCCGCCCTGAGCCCGCCTTATGACGGGGAGGGCGGGATATAAATCACATTAAATAAATAAATAAATAAATAAAGATTTAATTTATATAAAAGAAACACAAAAAGAAAGCTCTGTGTATGCGTGTGTGTCTGTAAAGTGCTGACAAGTTGCAGCCAGCTTATACTGATCCCGGCAAGGGGCTCTCAAGGCAAGTGGGAAGCAGAGGTGGTTTGCCATTGCCTTTCTCTGCAGGATCTTCCTTGGTGTTCTCCCTTCCAAGTACTGACCTTGCATAGCTTCCAAGATCTGACAAGATCGGGCTATACCATACCACCTTCCACCCAAAAAGAAAGCTAGGAAATGGTATTATAGTTAAGACATTTAGTCCCTTGTTTATGGATTCTCAAAATTCAGATAGATTATCAGGACAGCTATTTCTGTCCTGCAAGAGCATTAGATGGGTAGTTTCTAGTTTCAATATGTGTGTCACTTTAGGTGTGCCAGATGCTAAAAGCTAGTGTTCATATATGGACTATGGAAAAAGGTTCCTTTTCCTTTCTGTCATTCCTAGAATATTGGGATGTCTACAGTTCTGTAATTTAAGGAGTTTGGCAAGTTGGGTCTCATTGGAACACTTTACAAGATGAAGATGAGCACCAAAAACAAAGTTATTTGTCACTGAACAGCTCCACTTTTCAATGTCTCCTTTAATTCCCAAATACATCTAATAGTTGAAACTAAGACCATTGCTCTCAAGGTAAGAACACATTTCCCCTAAGGTAGCACATGCTCTTTTGAAAAAGAACAATATCGACCCCCAGCTTTTGGTATGTGTCCTGATTGGATCAATTGGTGAAAGCTGCGTGAATAATATGCTC
The DNA here is from genome assembly GCA_029233225.1 of Lepidodactylus listeri. Taxonomy (NCBI): domain Eukaryota; kingdom Metazoa; phylum Chordata; class Lepidosauria; order Squamata; family Gekkonidae; genus Lepidodactylus; species Lepidodactylus listeri. Next base: position 131,664,732 of record JARCFY010000001.1, on the reverse strand, counting down.
TTCCACTTTTCTGTTATGGTGACTGTGGACCTGTAAGTCAACAATTTTTAATTTTTATATGCTAAGTTGTTTTCTTGGGCCTCTTTTTCTTGAGGAGTTTGAGGCAAATAGTGATTAGGTGCAATCCTGATTCCCTCACATCCATTTACCTCATATTCTCAAGCTATCAGGTCAATAACAGTGTCCTTTTTACTTTGTTAATACCATATGTAAAAATATGTATACATATTATTTTTGAGAAGATATGTAACATTTCCAAAAAATTTGAATCCACAGGGGGAAAAAACTCTCCCCCCCCCAAAAAAAATGTTTGGAGAATTAATTATGTGCAATATGTACTTGACTATCAAAGCTAAACCTATTCTGCTGCTTTAATAACATAAAATGCATAATCTATGATGTAGTGTGGCATACTGTATTAATTGACGTAGTTTTAGAATTTAGAAAAATAAATGCTTTAGTTTTCTACAAAACAATTGCAAGTATACTTGATACTAAAGCAGGAGGGAGCTGCAAACTGATGTACCATATGTTACCTTCGCACTTTCACTCATTCCAAAAGAGAGAGAAAATCTCTGTCACAGGAGTCATTTTTAGTATTCCCCCAAATTTCCCAATAGAAAAAAAAAATGGGGAATAGGCTTCAGACATTTTTTGTTAAACTTTTTGAGTGAACAAATGCTTGCCTTATATCATTCATTTCAAAAGATTTTTTTTCAGTGCTCCCTAAAAGTTCCCATTTTCCATTGGAAAAATTGAAGGAAAAAAAAACCTTGGAAAAAACTCATTGCATCTTCTTCTACCTAGAACTTTAGAGAAGAGGGTTGGGTTAGGGTTTAGCCTTTCTTTGCTCAAGGCAGCATGCCTGGCTCTTTCCCCATTTATACTCAAAAGAACTTTGCGAGGAAAGTTAGGTGACTGGTGCCAGGTCACCCAAGCAAGTTTCATGACAAATAAGGATCTGAACCTGGGTTTCCCTAACACACTTCACAGGTACACCACTTTGGCTCTATGTGATGAATATATCTCTGATATCATCACTAGAGCTGTATTTATCTCAGTACATATCAAAGGTATCAATACACCTATCTGCCAAATGTTAACACTTTTTCTTTGAAAATGATGAAACACCTCTTGAGCAACAGGGATGCCTGTATTTCTGGTTGGGAGGAATGGAGTGCTGAGTGTACAACACTGAGGACTGAGCAGCAAAGGATGACACATCTCCACCCTATACAGATGACCTCTCCATATATTAACTGACTGCACAGACAGGAAGAACAGACATGAGTGCACTGACCCCACTCCCTGATACTGCATGATCACCAGATTATCTTCAGAGAATGAATGGGCGGAGTGCATACACTCCCTCTTTATAATCAGCATTTAGAAAGTAGCACTGCTTGAACACGGGGAGGGAGCCTATATGTGGGCACTTTGCACATTCCCTCTATGCACAGGATCTGGTGATCGCATGGAGGTGAGGAGGGCAGGGACAGCATGTTTATACCTGTTCTCCCTCCTTGCATGGTCAGTTAATCTATGGACAGGTCATCAATACAGGTTTTCTTTGCTGAGTCAACACAGCCTTTGGTAGTGAAGTATTCCTCATTTTATTCTCCTCTGCCCCAACCTGTAGACATTGCTAAAGCTCAGTTGTACTCACTAGACAACATAAAAAGAGAAATCTAGCAATGAATTTCAGATGTGATTTCAGTAAAGCTTTTGACAGGGTTCCCCATGATGTTCTGATGGGTAAACTAAGGGACTGTGGACTGGACTGTAGGATAGTTAGGTGGATAAGGAACTAACTGGAGAACCGCACTCAAAGAGTAATTGTCAATGAATGGAGGGAGTTGAATGTCAAGTTGTCATCTGAATGGAGGGAGGGGTCTGGGGTGCCACAGGACTCTGTTCTGGGCCCAGCACTTTTCAATATTTTTATAAATGATCTGGATGATGGTGTGGAGGGGCTACTCATTAAATTGGTAGATGGCAGTAAATTGGGAGGAGCAGCAACCATACCAGAAGATGAGAGATAGAATTCAATGAGATCTGAACATGCCGAAAAAGTGGGTGGATGTGAACAAGATGCAATTTAACAAGGGTAAGTGCCAAGTTCTACATCTGGGTTGCAAAAATGAGGAACATAGATACTGGATGGGGGATATACTTCTGAGTAGCAGTGTGTGTGAACAAGATCTTGGAGTAAGGGTGGACCAAAAGTTAAATATGAGCAGCCAGTGTGATGCGGTGACAAAAAAGGCTACTGCATTCTTGGGGTGTATCAACAGAGGCATAACATCCAAATCACAAACTGCCATAGTCCCGCTGTACACTGCATTGGTCAGGCCGTACCTGGAGTATCGTGTGCAGTTCTGGAGGCCTTACTTCAAAAAAAAAAATGTGGACAAAATGGAGCGCATGGAGAGAAGAGCGACAAGGATGATCAGTGGCCTTGGAGACCAAGCCCTATGAGGAAAAGTTGAGGGACTTGGGAATGTTTAGTCTGGAGAAGAGGAGGTTGAGGGAGGACATGATTGCTCTCTTTTAAGTATTTGACAGGCTGTCACTTAGAGGAGGTCAGGGAGCTGTTCCTGTTGCCAACAGAGGATAGGACTAAAAAATCATGGGTTTAAATTAAGGGTGGGAAGGTACTGGCTGGATATTAGGAAAACCTTTTTTTACAGTGAGAGTTGTGCAACACTGGAATCAGCTGCCTAGGGAGGTGGTGAGCTCCCCCTCGCTGGCAGACTTTATGCAACATTTGGACAAATCTGTCAGGGATACTCTAGGCTGATCTTGCATTGAGCAGGGGGTTGGACTAGATGGCCCCTACCAACTCTGGGATTCTATGATTTCCACATGCTGCAAGAATTCTGAAGGAAAGATATGAAATACAAATAGATCACATTACATTTTATCCAAGGCTTTATCAAAGTTATGGGATTTTTTTAAGTCACTTGTGCCCTAAAAGCAGCTTATTAAAGCCAAAAAATATATAATGGGTTCTCATAAACATGTCTCCCTCATTTATCTTTACGTAAATACTTTACATGCCAACACTGTTCTCAGACAAGACAGTAGAGGGCGCTTGAGGTATATGATAAAAGAGAAGAAAGAAAAGAGGCTGCACATGGGATAGGAATGAGAAAACAGAGGTTCCTAGGGTCACATCCTAGAATAGATTCTGCTTCTATTTGTGTTAAGCTAGCACATTATTACTACTATACTACAATTCTAGGCTTTAATAGCAACTGTGGAAAATTACTTCAAGAAAGGATACTTTGTATTTTAAAACATATAAATAAATAATGCTAGGGTGATGGAGTTAGGTTAATAGTTAAATTATAATGGAAGAAAACAACATTTACCAGGAACGCCACCTAGGTAGGTATCAATGGGTCTCCTCATTGCTTGGTCCAGGGCAGCAAACTGTTGATCTAAGTAGGTGATATCGGAATGTGAATCAGCTGTAAGTTCAAGCAGCTGCCTGCTGACTCTGAGTCCCACTTGCACTCTTCTCCTGGTACACAACCGCTTTGACTCCAAACGGGCAACAATGACATTCTCAATAGATACAATGAGTTCCTAGGAGCCAGAAACAAACAACAATCATTTTGCTTATAATGGTGTCTGAGCCACAGTTACATTTTGCTTATAATGGTGTCTGAGCCGCAGGGATTTTCTTGGGGAGGCTGTGTGGGGTGCTGGTGGTAATGGTGCTCTATTGCATTTTCCGTTATATTAATCTTGGAATTGTGAGTCACAAAGGAAAGGTATGCATTTTTAAATGACTAAAACCCCTCAACAGATATATACATTTCAAAGGGTTTCAGGTTTTTAAGAGTCAATAAAAACATGCAGTTTCTGATGAGGTATAGTCATCTCACAGGACTCCGTGCACCAAGGGGGATTGGCTGCTTCAAAATACCCCTCATCCAAATCTATTCACAGAAAGCTTGCATGCTGGGAATAAGTTGCTTCAGAGAGATTTGAATAGGGAGCTTCTGAACAGGTAACCTTCTGTTACCTATGTAATCCTATGTTACAGCTGCCCCTTTGAATCATTTCAGTCTATTGCTGTCAGGGAAAACAACAAAACAATTTACACCTTTCAGAATTAAGAAGAAGAAGTGAAGAAGAGATTGGATTTATACCCAATTTATACCCCGCCATTCACTTGGGAGTCTCAGAGTGGCTTACAAACTCCTTTCCCTTCCCCTCCCCACAACAGACATCCTGTGAGGTAGGACAGCTCAGCTTTCAAGAACAGCTCTGTACAGAACTATGGCTTGCCCAATGTCATCCAGCAGCTGCAAGTGGAGGAGTGAGGAATCAAACCCAGTTCCCCCAGATTAGAGTCTGAGCGCTTAACCACTACACCAAACTGGGAGTTCTTAGGTTGTTATCTTGGCTTAGGCCTCTGGTGGTTTTAAAAAAAAGACTTTCCGTCAGATCAAATATTCATGCCAGATTTCTCCCCAATGGGGACCTGTGATGCCTTACATCATTCTCATCGCCTCCATTTTATCCTCGTAACAACTCTGTGAAGTAGGTTAGACTGAGAGTGCATGTGGCCCAAGATCACCCAGCAAGTTTCAGTGGCAGAGTGGGGGATTTGAACTAGTCTCCCAGAGCCTTGTCTGACACTCTTAACACTATACCACACTGGCTACAAACATGAAGACAATATGACACATATACACGCCTGCAGTGGGAGCAAAGGACTACCTGGGAGTTTGATGAGTTGGATTCCACTACTGATAAAGCAAGAGGCACGGTCTCTCCAGAAACCAATGCAAGCATCACGCCAGTGCTTGTGGATGGACGGACGGTCAGGGTGACATTTATCAACCAGTCCCCTGTATCAGAGAGGCTGTTATCTGAGTTTTGTTTTTAACAAAGGAAAAAAAGTATCCATTAGTAAGTCACAAAAGTTGGTTCTCTCATTTATTTCCAGTTGCTTTTTATCCCTGCTTTGCAAAATAGATACTGAGAATTACCGGGGCAGAGTCTGAGGTGAAACCAAGTACTTTGTTTTGGGAATTATAAGCATCCCTCCCAGCAAGCCCTTGCAGCTTCAAGCTAAAAGGATACAGTAGATACATGCCAGATGCCCTGAGATATTTTTATTTGGTTGCAACATTCAAGAAAAGCAGGCAACCACCCCACATCACAAATAGATTTCAGTCAATAGTCTGGACACAGTCACATCATGACTACATTCACGTACTCTGCCTTTCCCCCAAAGAGGACCCAAAGCAGCTAACAGCATTCACCTCTCTTCCACTTTATCCTCACGGCAACCCTGTAAGGTAAGAGGCTGACAGCATGTGACTGGCCTAACATCACCCACTAGACATCAACAGCAGATTAGAACCTGAATCACCCAGATCCTAGTTTGACAACCTGACCAGTACATAACATTTTGTTTGGTCCTAAGTAATTACTTGCAAATGGAAGATTTAATAGCATCCCATGGCTAATATGGCATGCTTCACAATCTACACAGAGAACTGATGCTAGGACCTATAAAAGAACTCACTCAGATTGTGTAAGACACCTTATACTGAGTCAGACCATTGAGGTCAGTATTATCTACTTCGACCAGTAATGGCTCTCCAGGTTCTCAAGCATAGGCCTTTCAAATCACCTACTACATTTTAACTGGAGATGCCAGGAATTGAACCTGGGACCTAGATGCTGTATCACTGATGGATACAGCCTCTTCTTTGGGAAGTCTAGTACTACACCAAACCTACTTCCAAGATGGCTGGATGCAGAGCCCGTGAAGGTGAACGGCAATATACATTCTCATTTCTATTAATTTTGTGACCACCAAAGTATAGCATCAGGAGGTGGGGAACATACTTACTGAAGCTAACTTGAAACTTTGCCACTCCAGTACCAGGGTAATACGACCCCTTTCTAACAGCTACCAAACAGTGTTTACTTTGTTTCTCTTGAATGACTTCTTTCACACCAGAATTCCCTTGATTCATCAGGTTCCAGGCCCGAATGCATCCATCTAGACGGGGATTAATCTGTAGAAGAGTTACAGCAATATTATTCAGGCTGAGACTAGGAAGGCTTCCATGCTGGCAAGATTAAATGAAGGACTGTGAAACAGTGCTGTTAAGGAGGGCTTTTGATGTAAGCTAATCCGTGCTGCCTTGTGGTTATTCTTTCAGGTGCCTGGCAATTGCAGTCTGTGAATTTTTAGCAGATGTTTTATTGTCCCAGTTTTAGTTGTTTCTTTGCTGTCTTTTTTAAAAAAAATGCAAACTCTTCGTAAACCAACCTGAGTCACCGGGGGAAAGAGGAATATCTAAATAAATAAAATGTCACATTATAGTTCATTCCTGCATACCAAACATGGCAATACAGGTCTTAGTTTGTGCTATAAACACATACACAAAATGAATGCTACTAAATCCTGCAGCCCTACTATTTAAACTGAAAAATCCTGTTTTGTTTTTACTTTATGTGAATGGAACCCGAGTCTTTTTTTTCCAAAAATTTTATTGATATTACCTATTTTCTACTTCTACAACGCTACAAACTAAGCTACATATACCTTATGCAGAGAATACTTTATGAAATGCTTAATTATATCAAGTTAATAAAAAAAAATTAAGAAGCTTAATTAAGACCATGGTTTACAGCTTATTACTTTGTTACTGTTTCCACTGAGAAAGCTATTTGGCAAGTATGCATACTTTGAAGAAATATGCTTAACAATACTTTTTATAGATCACATTAGTGCATAAGCTTAATAAAACATTTTTAAACAATCATTTCTTCTTTCGTCCTCTTCTTGTTTTTACAGTCTCAACTTGTATTTTTGGGGCTGCTGCTCCTTTTTCCGAGTCAGATTCATCTTCACTTTTTGAACTGTCAAATCCATACATACTTTCTTGCGAAGCCAGTGAACCATCTGTGTCTCCTCCTGCTTTCTTTTCTTTGCTTTTTTCCAGGAATTTTTTCGCTTGGTCAACAGAGTCAATTTTGTATTTCTTATCTTTGATGTTGAAGCTTAGTCCCTCTGGAGTATTCCAACGATATATGATAGATTCAGACTGAAGCCAGGTTGTTAGTTTTCTGTAGGCTTTTCTTCTTTTCCTTATTTCAAATGGAATGTCCTTCAAAACTTTCACCTCTTCTTCTTGGATCTTCAGAACCGTCTTATTTGTGGTTTTTAAAACCACATCCCTTGTAGATTTTTTGGAGAACCTTATCATAATTTCACCAGGCAGGCTATTCTTTTTAATATAATCTGGATAGGTCCTATAGACCATATCCATATCGCTTTTTAAAGCTTCTGCTTTTAAACCTGTTACTGGTTCCAACGCTTCACTCAGCAGGCTTTTAAGGTCTTCTCCTTTCTTCTCTGGCACATTCTGAAGTCTTAGGAAGAAACTTGCACGTTCCATCTGTAGTTTTAGAAGTTGGTCATTATGAAGAGCCTTGTCTTTCTCTGCTTTTTGTAGTCTTGAGTCTTGATTTTTTACTGACGTTTTTACCTCCAGGAGGTCCCGCTGTAACTTTTCTGTAGTTTTATTCGACTCTTTTAGTTCCAGCTGCATTTTGTCCATCTTCGTGTTAAGAGACGTCATTTGGTCCACTAGAGGTCGCAATAACAAGGAGAAAATTGTGGTCATCTCTGTGGTATCAACCTTTGAACTTGGAGCTGAACTTGGTAGTTTGGGGGAAGGTTTCGGTTTCCCCACCATTGTTGAGTCCGCTGTATTGTTTAGTTAGATAAGATGGACAGAAGGAATGTTTTCTCAACCAGCACTTATATCTTCAAGTACACGATCCTGCCTTCTAGCAGTCCGTACAAGCTTTTATTCCTCAGTAACGCCGTGTAAGGAGCCTCATAAGTACGCCGATACAAAAAGGAGGGGGGGGGGGTTTCCACCGCCCGCCGCGTTCCCGCTTGATTCTGCTTTATTTTACTTCGAGACTCACATTTTCACCTTGCATATCTGGGAGCTTCTGCTTCTTTCGCTTCATACTCTCTGCTGCTTCTGGGTTTGCGCTGTAGCCATTACGGCTTCCTAGGCGGGGGAACCTATGGGGGTGATGAGAGGAGCCTCGATTTCGCGGTCGCCACCGTCGAGAGAGGTCTCCCCTGTGCCACCCCAGGCAGAGCCCCCTCACTGGGGTCTCTGGGGGTCCGGCACCAGTCCTGAACCCCTTCTTCCCGCCTGGCATGGATCGCCTCTCCCGCTGGTGCGGTGAGAGGCGTCCGCCATTGTTTGCAAAGTTTCCGGAAGTCCAATAGAACCCGAGTCTTCATTTTTGTGCTATCTTCTGTATATTCATGGTGAATGTTTCCCTTAATTTTACGTATTTTTAAAACTTTTGTTTTGCTTCAACTGCATACTAATTGTAACATACAAATGACTCCAAAAGGCTATAAAGGCAGAAGTACACTAGGAACACTTGCAACAAAAATGCTTACAACCACAGTGAAATGAGTTCCCACAAAGAACAAGGCAGGAGTAATGTTTTCTAAATAAATAAATAGGAAAATGAAAAGAAACAAAAATGGCACAAGCATCCTGTATCTAGCACTAAACATGCCCCCCACCAGGCAGATCAAAAGACCCAGAGAATGGGGCAATGCTGAGCTAGGTGGCATTCTTCTGCAGATCTGGGGGAAACCCCAAGGTCTGCACAAAAATGTGGAGGATAAATGCCCCCCAAATCATAGGAACACTGGCTGCACAAACATAAACATACTGTAAATGGTTAGGGAAGGGGGGAGGAATAAGGTGAACAGAGCTGCTGGAGGGGCTGGAACTGACCCCATCACAACCCTCTACCGCCTCTCCTCTGCAGGCGGGGGCAAGGGAGGAAGAGCGGGAGCTACCACTGTCACCCATCTGACATCAACCCCACCTCTGCTGCCTCTCCTCTTCATGTGGAGGAGGAGGAGCAGCAACACTGCAGCAAGCAGGGTAGGAGGAGAGGGAGCCAATAATGCTCACTCTTTATTGCCAACGCCAGCCCTGCCACTGCTGACTCACCTCTATAGGAGGGCAAGCAGGGGAGGAATAGCAAAAGCTACCACCACCCTCCTGTGTAAGCTAGGTAGGGGGGGGAGAGCCACTACCATGTGAGCCACGCATGGCAAGATTATGCAGACTGCACAAAACCCACAGCACTTCAGTTTTTGCAATGTTAGCATTTGATATAAGAGATAAAGTTTTTCAGACTACAGAAGGAATAGAGGAGGTTTTGTGTTATCAGAACAGCCTGTGCATAGATTTTGCTTCCTACTTGTTGGTGTCAGTGTCATGAACTGGGATTCTGATTCACATTGAGGGGCAGGGGAGTGATGTCTGATACAGAGGCGGCTGGGTTCCAGAATCAGGGCAGGAACCTTCAGATATCCTTTTCTGAGACTACAAGGAGCCCCAAGAAGCAAAAATATGGCATTTGCTAGCTTCAGAGCAAGTAGCTCCCTTCCAAATTTGAGTCTCTGAGCAAGTCTCTAAGCCAGGTCTTTTTTTCTGGGGGAATGGGCCAGAATGGAGTTCCAGAACTTCTTTGACAAAATTCTTTTAAAAATGTTTAAAAGTTCATGAGTTTTTGATACACAGATTGAAAACTTCATTTTCCTCTTGAGAGTTCCAGCACCTCTTTTTCCAAAAAAAAAAGCCCTGTAGAGGATTTCCATTACACCAGACTAAGATCTGTCTTTTCTGCAGAGCAATTTAAACAAAATGCTTGATTTTCAGTTGACCCGACTCCTGCACTCTCAAACCACAGTGTGTAACAAATATACTTGAATGAGTGGTACATAACTTATATACACTACTAAATCTTGTTATGAGCACTACACTGGCCACATGGCTTAGGAAAAGACTTGCTATGACATCCTAAGCAGAGCTGAAATCAATGGTCTTAGCAGGGATGCTTGGGATGATACTGTTGATGGTTTAGGCTATGGACTTTCAATCACAGACAGATTGGCACTTTCAGTTTAGCAGATCTAGTTTCCCTTCAGGTGGCATGCCAAAATCTGATAACTCCATGTGGTGCAGGAAACATATATTCCCTTTCTGGGCTCTTTTCCATGCTTCCACATGCCAAACATTGGTGTAAATAAACATAAGTTTCTCCTCCTTCTCTATGTTATCCTCACAATCTGTAATGTAGATGAGACTGAAAGCTGGTGACTGCCTCATGGTCTTTCAGGGAACATCATGGCAGAGGCATTTGAACCCAGGTAACCCCAGTCCAAGTCCACCACTTGAAACACTGCAGAAATCAACTGCTTTTCACAGCAGAGTTTTCACGTAGAAGCAGCAGCTCTTTTATCAGCCATTCTTCTTTACTCTTTATGACGAATTCCCCAGGGATTCTTGAAACTATAGCTACTTATTTTCACTGTAATTTATCTCCCACTTTTTGCTTGTCAAATGCAGTTTTTACAGCAGCACAGACAAATCCAGCAGTAGTTCCAACATTAAACTGCTAGTGCAAATGCACCTATTCTGAAGAAGTGTGAATGCACACTACAACTTAGACCCAGAATTAAACTTTGTTGGTCCTGAAGGCGCCATCAAACTTTAAACTGTTATAAATTTGTTCTTCACAAATTTAGCTGCCTTTCTTAACCTGCTCCCCCACCCTGTAATCACCAATCAGTCCACACTTTTTAACTCCTATGCTTTTACCGAAGTGACTACCAGTTTTTAGATGTAGATAAAATGTGTTATGTATTCCACAAAGGATTTAGCTATTTTTCCATTCTATACAATTTGAATACCTTTTAAGCTAACAGTAAATGCCCATTTTTCTGGCCTGTATCTAGTATCATCAGGTAACATTTATAGAAAGACATTCGAAAGAAGTGTTGTAAGTTTGTCTTTTAAGAATAAAACTAGTAACTAAACTTGAAAGTGTACTGAAAGGGAGAATCCCGCACAAGCCCCTCAGGTAAAGCCTCACAACTCACCTCACATATTGTGACACTTTTTAAAGGAATAAAAAAAAATCACATGAATTTTGTCTCAGACCTTAGTGACAAATGAAGAGATAGGTATGTATGAGAGAAGAGGTCACAATGGAGATGCCATAATCAACACTGAAAAAGATTACCGGTTTAATGAGTGTGTTGTCCACTTTGCGAGGCAGACCTGCAATGTACACCTTTGTCTCCAGAAAGCCGTTGGATGGCTTAAAAAGGTTTCTTGGGCTGTTAATATTCATCACTGCTTCTTTGGCTATTTTAACAGTGATACTTTGCTCTAGCTCCTCCACCGAGATCTAGATGTAAAAAGAAACAGATATATTTGTAAATGTCTAAGAGAGGAACCTCAACACAACAAGGATTCTGTTTTGCTGAAAGTGAAAGCAAACTGGGAAAAGACTACAAACCACAAGGTATAAAACTGGGCTTTAATTGACTCCATACCTTGTGCAGCACCTGAAATTTATCTTAAACACTGTTAATATAAAGACTACCAGGTGCTTCCTTTTGGTCTCAGGAGCTATGTATCTTGTTTGGCATTTGAGAGAAATATGGTTGGGCTACTGCTGGCTTTTGCATTTTCAATGAGTGGATACAGAACACAGTGGAAGCCACAGTTACAGAAGGGGAATGGGGAAGGGAGGAGCTGGGGATGGAGAGAAGCTTGGCATGAATCCTGTCATAAAACTTTCAGGTGTGATTCTTTCTTATTATGCCTGGCTTGACCATCATTGTTCCAAGATTATATTATGTGAAAGAGATCTACAGATTTCTTATTAGGCTTCATCAGAGAACATTACACATATTAGTGACCCTTATACAAACTTCTGCTCAAAACTATTTGGGATCACATCTGGTTTATGTATATATGTAAGTGCTGTCACGTTGTTATGGCAACCCCAGTGAGGAGCTTTCAAGGCAAGTGAGAAGCAGATATGGTTTTTCACTGCTTTTCTCTGCAGAGTCTTCCTTGATGGTCTCCTATCCAAGTACTGACAATGCTTAGCTTCCGAGATCTGATGAGATGGGGCTGTACCATGCTGCTTTCCCTCCTCACATCTGGTTTAAACAAAGAGATTTCCAGCATTTTTTTTTGTGTCTCACTAAACTCTCAAATAAAGTATTTATGTCTGACTGAAGAGAAAGTATTCCCCTGGATCTTGGGCACAGAGCTACAATTAAAGCATTCTGGTTACGAACTGTAATAAAGCAATGATGATGAATTGAAGCATTTAAACTGTAAACTATTATGAGGTCATCAAAGTATTTTGTAAAAATAATGTCAGTTACTACTGCATATTTATACAGTAGTTTGAAAAGGGGATTGCTCCCTTACAAGCAATTTTATTTTAAATTCCTGGCACTGAAATAAGACTTACTATGTGCCATGAGCCATCGTTAATGGCTCTGCCACCAGTTGTTACTTTGGTTATCACTTCATTCTTGAACTGGATTTCAATCTTCCCATCACGAAGTGCAAGCAAAATCCATGCTGTGTAGTCAGGAGATTCAGCATACAATATTACACCTTCATTATCATAGGTCCGAAAATCAAATTCAGCCGAAAATCTGGGACGGGACAGAAAAGCACAATAAAGGAGAAACGATGACGTATGAAACAATGAACAGACTGGATCTGTACACTGTGAAAGTTATTTCAGAATAAAATATAATGCTTAAAATAATGTAATAGCTACAGATTACAACTCACAAGCAAGAGACAATGGACACAGCTAATACAGGGGCTGAATGTGTATCTGTACTGATATAAAGAGCCCCAAGCATCATTATTCAAGGTTCAGTACAAATTGGTAACATCGGTCTCCCATCAGAAAAGCACTTAAGTCATTAAAGGAAAAAAAATCATTTAATTTTGAAATATCATACATGGTAATGAGCTTTCAGCCTGGCCTGGTGGCCTTAGACTGCCTGGCTCCAGTAAAGTATACCTGTTCCCCCTGCTCTCCCATACTTGAGGCCTTCTGACATCTACTTACCTTGTAACTTCTGGTAGTCTAAACCTTAAATACAAAACAGGAATCCCTATAAATTTCTCTGCCAGGTAAAGCAATTCATAATTTGTTTCAAGATTCAGTGGGAGACAATCTTGTACAGGCTAAAGAAAAAAAGAAATACCTGTTATAATTTGACCAAGTAAGGTCAAATGCTTAGTAAGTTTTATCAATGTATTAGGACAGATTCAAATACCTACTTCCCCCCTAATGTACACTGCCATTTGTACTCATCATGCAGTGGGAATCAAGTAGGATTAGGTTGTCAGGGACTACATAATGGAATTCGCCACCAACTTTAGTTCGACAGTTGACCAGCAAAGTCAATTGTGCAGCGGAATCCTTCAAACAACATAGTTCTTCTAGACTGACTATATCACAACTGTTTGCTGTTTATTACTCCAGTTGCAAAAACAGTAAAGACAATAAATAAATAAATAAATAAATAAATGGCAATTTGAATCCACCTTCTTGTTTTATGACAAACTAGTTTTACAGTCTTTCTCCTAGAAATGCCCTATGTTTCCAGACTGCCACCTGTGAGGTCTTCACGGGGCAAGGAATTGGTTGCACATTAGAACCACAACCAACAAATGCAATCTGCATACCACGTATGTGTATTATTGGAGTTGTAGTCTAGATGTCAGGACTGCATTATGACTAAAGACTCTGCTGGGTTATGCCAAACTTGCTTTTGGAATAACAGCTCTAATATTATAGCTATAGGTAAAGGTCTAACCTTAGTATAAAGGAATCTCACACAGATTTTATATAAGGAGTTCTGACAACTTTTTTTTAATTTAGTTCTGTGTCTTCTTTTTATATATGAGGTGATTTACCAAAAGCATATAGCCAACTTGCTGATATCATTATCAGCAGGGAATGGAATTACACCTTATGTTGCCTAATCATTAAATCAAAATTAACTACCACTCACCAAGTTCTCATAAGTATGTTAAAGCACAATAGCTGCCTTTGATCTGTGAACTATTTAAGCCCCGTTGCATGGAACTCTGTCAAAGCTTGTTTTTAGTGGTAGCTGTTTGAATACACTTGAACATGCTCAGTCTTGCCAAAGAAGTATAAAGGAAGCCATTCATAGAGAAACGTTTCTAGTGAAACCCTGCATACCTCACTCTTTCTCCATCTAAGAAATGGGAATGCTTTGATTGTTTAATATACCTCTTAGGAAGGCTTTAGCTGGTAGCGAGAGAATTATTAAAGTGAAGGGACTTAGAGCTACACAAATATTTCACTAGGACCAACTTAGGTTTTAAACCTTTCAAAAACAAGCCAACAATTAACTGATTTCTAAGAAGTTTGGACTACAGGACTGGAGATAGTTTGCAAAAAGGTGATTAAAAATAGGTCTACACATATATTTCTTTTCTCTGATCAAACAAGATGTTCAGGTATTTCAAGCAACACATTGACCTGCAAGATCTCTAAACAATGGATGGAAACGGAACAAGTGTACACACCAGTACTAACGTTAGTACTGTCTTGCCACCTTCAACTATAGTCTAGGGCTGAGGACAGACTGGGAATCTGATGCGGAACGGCAGCGGGGCAAAGTGACCTGGGGCTGGCCATTCACACTGGTCAGACTCCTGCAGGAGCGTTCCGGGGAGGAGGTGCAATGATGTGTACACACTGCTGCAGAGCGGCCCCTGGCGGGCCGGCCTCCACGGCTTGTGGCGGGGCCATTTCAGCAACTGGTGCATGGACGCCTGTGCACATAGGTGGCAGCAATTCGGCCACGATCCAGTGGCACACAGAGCACATATGCAAATCTCTCTGCAGCAGCACATTCACACTCCCGCCTCTGTTTGAATCCCGCTTCTTCCCGCCCACACAGCCAGGAAGTGGAATTCAAGTGGAGGAAGTCCCCTGGACACCACTTTCTGCCGGTGTCTGACTGAGGCGCCATGAAAGCGCCTCAGAAATGTGTGAGTATGGAAGGGAGATGGAGGACAGCTGCAGCTGTCTGAACTGCCTCCCTTCCCCCGTTTCTAAAGTGGACCTATCCCAGGCCACATTACTTAACCTAGGCTGAGGACAGACTGGCAATCAACAACGTGTGAGTGAAGATCATCTTCGGCTAGCCTAAAAGATAATCCAAATTCATCTGACTCATGGAAGGGGGGGGGGGATTTAGAAGTATAAGGCATTAAGAAGATGGGAAAGATTTGGCAGCCGGAAATGGGCTTTTGTTCTCCTTCTCTGTTCTGCACAGTGAGTTAGTATAATGTACGGTGATGCACTGAAACTGGGGAGAGATTGGTTCAAATCTCCATTTGTCCATGCAATAGCAAAAGAAATACAAGATACTTAAAATTATTTCTGTTTCTCTTGCCTTGAGATTATTATGAAAGAAAAATACAGAACAGGTGTATGTGGCAGGATGCTTGCAAACACTTCCCCTGAAACTGAACCTATGTAGAATGTGATGCTCCACATCACATGGAGAAGACATCTGGTTTAGATTGGAGTCATAGCCTAAAGCTATAGTTATGAATTCCAAGCCACTTGCTGTAATGAAACTCCACAGCGGTGGGCTTAGTGATTCTACAGCCCTGGGCAAAAATCCAGGTCCCCAGAAATATTGTTACCCCCCTGCCATGGCCCCTGCCAAGCCTACCTCCTGTCGCTGGGGTCAAAGCAAGGGATGGCCCTCACCCTGTGTGAGATGGGCAGGAGCCACTGCCAACAAAAGCCTTGGACAGGGCAGCCACAAGTGGCTTCCACTTCTGAGCTGGCTGTCCAACCCACAGAGGCAGTCAGTGCAAGCAGCTGCTGCTGCAGAGTCCACTGCTGCCTTCCATTGGGGAATGGTGGGAGTCAGTCTCCTCCCCAGTATGGGGCCTAGGGCAGCTGCCCTGTTGCCCACTGGTTAAGACAATGAAACCTGAAGCCCCACAAACTTGTTCTACTCTGCATATTTTACTGTAAATTCCCTTGAACAGATAGATGAGGCAGGACAGATGTGTATACACAAACAAAACAAAGTAATCGGGATGGGTCTTGGCCAGTGTTCCCTCCAAGCGGTGTGAGTGTGAACTAGCTCAGTTTTTCAGCCTCCAGCTCACACATTTCTGCCTTAGCGCAGGAAGCATGGCACCAGAGCAAACTAAGTTATGCAAAAGCCAAATCGCTCACTCGCAACTTTAATGCCAGTAGCTCACAAAGTAGAATTTTTGCTCACAAGACTCCACAGCTTAGAGGGAGCATTGGTCTTGGTAGTTCTCAGAAGTCACTGGAGAAGAACATTTCACTTCTCTGGTACTACTGAGAAAAGCAAGGACAGGAGGGGATAACTATGGTGCCTTACCTCACAAGTTTTCATGTCTTTAGCAAGCTTGAAGCCTTTCTTGCCATCACAATAGCACGTGTAGCTTCCTGGAGAATTGATACACATTTGAGAACAAATGTTTTCGGCACATTCATCCACATCTGCAGAAAAAGGGGAAACATACAGCTTGACACGTAAATCTGCTTTTTGTTTCCAAAAGATACAATACTGCATCCTTGGGAGTAAAAGTTCAGATGGGTCTTAGGCAGTTTTCTGGCAGCTGGCTTTGCAGATCTCACACTTTCTCTTAAAAGTGGATGCAGGCATTCTCCTGCAATGACCTCTCCAGTTTGGAAGCCTGCCAGCTACATATTCTGGATTTCACTTTTATATGAGCAGAAACAAGAGGTTTACTGTGTGCCTGGGGTGTTGGGCCACCACACATAGATGGTGCAGTGACTTCATTTGATTTTGTGGGCTGATAATTATATAGGCCTTTACTTTACTGAAAATGTATGCTCCTGTAACTCACAAATGGAAGTCTAATGCCTGAGAATAATTCATTTTATCTGCAAAAGTCAAAACAAAGGGAAATAGATAAGGCTAATTACCTAGACGCTGGCTACAAACCTCATCCATGATTCCCCCCCCCCCCCCCCCCAATCAAGCCGCAGCTAATTTATGGCGATCCTGTAGCGTTTTCATGGCAAGAGAAGTTCAGAGGTGGTTTGCCACTGCATGCCTCTGCATAGCGACCTTAGTATACCTTCGTGGTCTCCTATCCAAATACTAACCAGGGCTGAGTCTGCTTAGCTTCTGATTATCTGATAATAGCCAGGGTTATCCAGGACAGTGATTGTATATCTGAACAAAAATAATTCACAATAACTTTCCCCCTCAACCTTAAATGTCCCACTCATATAAATATGTATGCCTTTGCTCTTCCCAGGAAATGTTTATGGAAGCTGGAAGCCAGATGACTCCGTGGGAAAGATGACCTGAATGAGCAAAAAAAATAAAAATAAATCACAGAACTGAGCTGTGAAGCTTTTAAGTCAGAGAACTGACTGTGCGAGAAAGCTCAGACTTATCTGTTTGGAACTATAATTGGCTGTTACTATCCCTGACCATTTAAAAAAGGTACCATCTAAAATATGTTCTATATACTCAACCAGGGTGCATACACCCACACTGTCTTGAATAAAGAAAACAAAATAAGATCAATACAAATGTAGAGAAGTGTGTGCGCGCATGTGTGCACTGCACACAACAAATTCTGAAGCCCAGGGGGTTTGGAAAGCAATCGTTCAGAGAGAAACTGTGGGCTGACCGGAGCAAAACACATTTTGTCCCAACTGAGCAAAGCTGACTAGATTCTCTGCTTTGTTGGCTAAGCACAATAAATAATTTAGAAGAGCAAGGCTGTGTGAAAGACAGTATTAGTAACCTGCCATCTCTGTGAATAAACAGACTCTAGCTGTGCAAGAAGATCATACAGGCATCAACATAAAGCACAAATTTTACAGTGCCTGTATCTAAAACACCAGTGTCACGCACACACACACACAAAATACTGAGCGGTGATTTTATGTCTATATCTATGTCTGCCCTAACCTGGATAGCCCAGGCTAGCCAAGTCTTGTCAGATCTTGGAAGCTAAGGAGGGTCAGCCCTAGTCAGTATTTGGATGGGACACCATCAAGGAATATCAGGGTCACTATGCAGAGGCAGACAATGGCAAACCATCTCAGAACATCTCTTGCCTTGAAAACCCTAAGGGGTCGCCAAAAGTTGGATGCAACTTGATGACAAAAAACAAATAACTAATATCTATACCATCATGGTCAGTGTGTGCAGTGGTTTGATTGTTAGACTAGGAGCCGGGAGACCCAGGTATGCCCATGGAAGCTTGCTGCGTACTCTTGGGTCAGTCACACACTCTTGCAGAGTTGTTGTGAGAAAGATGGAAGCTGCTTCACCTCCCCATTGGGAAGAAAGGTGGGAACATAAATTATCTATATCTTGATGTTGTAGAGGTTGATTGTGTACTATCCTAGGCATTTATTTTTCTTGTATAACTATGAAGTTACCTAGAGGTATAAGTAACACTTTTGCAATAACATCAAAAGATTTGTTTCCTAACTCACTACATCTGTACAGGAGGATAAAGTGCTGAAGAAAACAGTTTAATAAAATGATACAAGATACCCAGAATTTAACTATATCGGTAATGGGTTGCTCCATTCTACACTTAGGCTTCAATTCTGGAAAGGGAGGGAGGAAGGATGGAAGGGATAATGTCCTCCCAACACTAAGCATTCACATGTGTGCATCTGGAAACACATGAGTATATGAATGTGTTTTAGACAGATCACCAGTGTTCCCTCTAAGCTGAGTTAGTGTGAGTTAGCTCACAGTTTTTTTGCCTCCAGCTCACACATTTTTGTCATAGCTCAGGAAGGATGGCTTCAGAGCAAACTAATTTATGCAGTAGTCAAATCACTTGCTCACAACTTGAATGCCAGTAGTTCACAAAGTAGAACTTTTTGCTCACAGGACTCCACAGCTTAGAGGGAGCATTGGATCAGACCATTGGTCTACTAGGCTGAGTACTGCCCACTCTGACTAGTGGCAGCTCTTCAACATTTTAGGCAGAAGTCCCCTACATCAACTCCCTCTCTTGCAACTACAGGTGCTAAGGACTGCCCCTTGGACCATCTTCACACACAATCATTCTCAAGGAATCAGGACTCTACCCTGGACTTGGTACTTGAACTTTAGGCTACTTCACCCACATTTTCTATGTTTGCTGTAGGAAACACTATCATAACACACTCATGTGTGTCAGCCACATACAGTATTGTGTTGCCCTGACAATACTAGACTAGTAAAACATGACAACAAATTTAGACTTACATTTGTATGGCAACCACTATGGTGTAGCGGTTATAATCTTGGGTCTAGATATGCAAAAGCCAGCCTTGCTCAATTATATAACTCTAAGGCCAGCTTAGGCAAGTCAGTCTCTAAACATACCAAACATGAGTTGTTGTTGTAAAGACAGCATGTTGCAAAAGGAAAGTGAGGAGGGGAAACAATGTGTAAAAATAGTAGTGGCTGCTTGTTTGTGAAGCCAGGGTGGAAACAATAAATCACTAACCACATGGTAAACATACTACACGGTTGCACTAAACATGATCAACAATAGCAGGAGAAGAGTAATACTAGGTCATCCCATTTAAGTTGTGCATGTACACATATATTATGTCCCACGTGCTTATTCTCTAAAATTCACAAAAACTAATAGCCTTGTTGTTGCTTTTTAAATGAAATAATTTTCATTTTTAATTCCAGTTCCAGTGGACTTCTGGATTTGTCATCTGCATGAAAAAAAATAAATTACTTGTGAATAGAGACAGATGTGAAAGACTGGGGCGGGGGGACTAGAAAATTTAAAGAAATGTTTTCCCCCAAGGACTCCCCCCCAATTTTCTGCTGCAAATATTAGGAAATTTGGGAACAATGAAAAAAAATGTCCTACATACGCTGTCTTGCACAGTATTTCACTCATTCCATAATAACTGAATGAAAAAGTATGAGGACAGTCTCAATTTTTCAAATGGGAAAATTGGGGGTGTTTCCGCACATGCCATTAGCCTCTCATTTCCTCCTCATTTCCCCCTGTGAGACTCCTCCTGAGCAACCGTCTCCAATTTTCCACCACAGCAATCAGCTCCTCTTTCCCCGCCGCAGTTTTCTGTTCACAGTAGTGGTTGCTGCAAAGCTTTCTGCTGCTGCCCCGTCTATTTCCCCTCCCCTTTCCTCCCCCCTGCTCCTCCCTCGTTCCCCGCTTTTCCTTTTTTAAAAAAAAAAATGCATGCGTGGTAACGTTATAATGACATAGTGGAATGACGACAGTGCATCACCCGCCTTCCTCTTCCCAGAATTCATCAAGTCCCTCCTCAGTATTCAAATTTTCCCGCCGGTCTGGGATGAAGCAAAACGATTGGCGGGCTACACAGACTTCCAATGTCACTGGAGGACCCCCCCCCCCCATGGGTGGATTCTCCGATGTGAACTGAAATGTTGTGTGCTTAACCCAATCAAGGCAACAAAATGGAGGATGGGCAACATAACGTCAGCTGGCCCGTGTAAAGTAAAAAAAAAAATTACATAAATGGTGGTAGTGGTGGCGGCAGCTGAGGAGGAGCAGCATGACACGCAGACCAGTCTCCCCGCTCTGCAGGAATAGTTATAGCCCCTAGAAAACAGTTCAACCCATTTCTGTGACTTTTCTGCAAAGAAGCGTGCCCAGCCTGCTCTGCAGGGGCTGCTGCTGGGGCCCAATGGCACCTGGCTCCCTAATGGCCAATGGAACGCTACCAGTAAATGGCAAATGAACCCCCCCCCCCATAATAGATGTGAACGTGTGTGTATTATAAAAAGACAACAATTGTGCCGTCTTCCCTTGCTGCATCAAAATTTCATTATGATGTTATAACATTATAAGTTGAATAAACCAAAGCAGGGATCACAGTTGTCTACTAGTGCCATTTAAAATTCTTACAGTTGAACTTATTTTACTAACTTCAATTAGTCCAATATTTTTAATAGCTTATGTGTCATTAACCCTAATTCAAGCTGAATAAACCAAAGCAGGGATCACAGTTACAGGAAATATATCAATATATGCAAACAAACAAGCCCTGTGATAAAATGACATTAACTTTTAATCACTCTTATGAATACCAATAATTTTGTAAGCAAAGTCCAACATCCTCCTAAAATGACACTAACATTTAATAACTCTTATAAACACTTATAAATATCAATTAAGAAAAGTCCAACATCCTCTCAATGAGCACTTGAGACAGAGAGCTTTTACCAGCCATATAAAAAGAAGAAGGCTTTCAGCCAGATATTAAAGAAAGGACTGGTTGCTACTTTTAGAAATAAATGAAATGGCTTGCTCCTATTTAAGTACTTCAAATGGAACTAACAGTAAGTTAAAGGCTAAAAATTATTAATTATTGTAAAAGTTAAAAATTATCATTTAAAAATTACAACAATATTCCATTCAGCTACATGTCCCTCTTTATTATTTAGGATATTTTGATGTAAACTGAAAAGAAGGCTATTTGAAATTGGATCCAGAGGATATAAAGATAATAGAAGCTAAGCTACATCTAGAGGCTGACACCTTTTACTCCTACTCCTGAGGAAGACTGAAGAAATGAGTGTTTAACCGGGTGCTCATTGAGAGGATGTTGGACTTTTCTTAATTGATATTTATAAGTGTTTATAAGAGTTATTAAATGTTAGTGTCATTTTAGGAGGATGTTGGACTTTGCTTACAAAATTATTGGTATTCATAAGAGTGATTAAAAGTTAATGTCATTTTATCACAGGGCTTGTTTGTTTGCATATAACGTTATAAGTGCCTTAAAAAAAAAAAGAGGCGGGGAAGTTATGCTTCAGGATCGTAGGACCGCACACAGGGAGTGGGAAGGAAGACTCGCGTCCCCAGCCCGCCCACCCGCTTGCTTCCCGCGGCTTCTCCACGGGTTTCTAGAGGAAAGCACCCACCGCCAGCTCTGCACGGGCTGTTGCCAGGGAAGCCCAAACAAAGGGCAGCAGTTACCTGGGAGCAAGCACAGGGAGCTCTCGGGCCAATGGTGCCCGGCTCCTGCTACCAAGAAACGGCAAATCCACCTCGCCAACGCAGTCCCTGTGGTGGGATCTTGCCTCCCTGCCTCCTTATTTCGATATAACGTTAGGAGGGCTCATTTCAAAAAAAAAAATTCAAGAAACGCCCACCGCGGGGTGGGCCAGATGGAGGGCAGGCGAGTGGGTGTGTTCTCATCTAGGCTTCTCCACCGGAGTAAACAGGAAACACCACTAGGAACAGGATTTTCTTGCTCCAGGGAAGCTCCAGAGCAGCGCAGTGATACTCTGGAGGAAATTGTGAGCACGGAGCAAATGGTGGGAAACTGACCAGAAGTTCCGGTGCTAGCTTCGGTGTAAACCCCAGGGAAAAGCTAGTGAGAAAACGCCCTGGGAAATTTGGTGGAGACATACACAACATTTTCAAGATTTTTTTTTGTTTAAATAGTTTTGGCAACAATTAATAACCTATAATGTGTTTTATGATAATACGTTAAAGAGTTCAGTGTTTTCAGTGGTACAAGGTTTAGCTTAATACCCAAACATACTGGTTCTCCTACCAATTGTGACTCTGAGAGTTTCTGTCCAAATAATGAACTTTCTTTTGTTTACTACAGATTTTGTTTTCTTTCTTCAGTGTTTACTACTTCTCATACAGCAAAAAGTACACGTGCTATGTTAGCACAAGTTTCAGAAGTTTGCAACTCTGTCTCAAGTATTTGGTATACCTGCAATTTTTCTTATAGAAAATGAAGACATTTATATTTTTAAATTCCATAAATATGCCAAATAGTTCAATCTTATATTCTAACTAAGTTATAAATGATACATTATATAATGTTGAATGTTGTTAAATTGGTTCAAGTTTTAGTTTGCCAAGCAAGCAAGTAGAGAAGAAGAAGAAATTGGATTTATACCCCACCCTTCACTACCTGAAGAAGTCTCAAAGCTGTTTACGATCTCCTCTCCCTTCCGCTTCCCACAACAGATACCCTGTGAGATAGGTGGGGCTGACAGAGCTCTTTCGAGAACTGCTTGTGAGAGAACAGCTCTGAAATAACTTGTAACTGACCCAAGGTCCCACCACCAGCAGCATGTGGAGGAGTGGGGAATCAAACCTGGTTCACGCTCCTAACCACTACACCAAACTGTATTGAGGTACAATAATGACAGTGAGCACTCCAAGACACTCAAAATTCTGCTTTAAAAAAATTAGGAACTACCTTCACATCTCTTTGTAGTTGAATTATAGGCATAGCCTTCTGCACATTCACATTCGTACTTCCCAGGAGTATTCTTGCATTGTGCTGTCCCACAAATGTTCTGGTTTAACATGCATTCATTCCTGTCTGTACAAACAGAACATGTATTCATTTCCAACATAAAGGAATGGATACTTTCTCATGTCTGAGACAATGCTTCCTGCCACATACCTTAAGGCTGGAACTGAGCTCAAGAGACAATCAGAAATGTGGGAGGCATGAGCTACTCCCCGATGAAATGTGCTCATATGAAAATTAAACTCTAGGTTCACATGAAAATAAAAAAAAACAAAGAAGTACTGTGCCACTTTTTGAAAACAAAAAGAAATAATACATTAGTGGCACCTTAAAGACTAACAACTTAATTCTAGCATAAACACCCATGGACTAGACCCCACCATCCCATTTCATAAGTTCAGTCCTCACTCTGCATATATATAACAACGAAAATAGTACTGATGATGCTATTTTTTTAAAAAAGTTATAGTAATGTGAACAAAGTTTTCAAAGGGACAATGATCTCATTCTGTTTGTCAGAATTTGAAGTGATATGGCTAAGCCTTTATATTCCCATTGGTACCACAAACTCTCCATTTCCTTTGAATGAAGCACTATAATCATAATGTATAGCACAATCAGGGGTCATTTCATAGAAAAAGAGGTACAGGAGCTCATTAGCATAACTTATTTGCATATGCTAAATGACCTGACATCACTGGAAGGTGGTACAGAAGGCGAGAGAGAGAGAGAGAGAGAGAGAGAAAGAAAGAAAGAAAGAAAGAGCTGGCAGAGAGGAGACAGCTTCTAATCCAGGCCTCAGAAATACCACTATTCTGGGAGGATGGCTTCAGTGGTGGCTGAAGCCTTCAGAAGGCTGTTTGGAGGAACAAGGACCTTTCCAGGGGACGGGGTCACTTTGCTTCAGCCATGACACAAGCAGGCATTCCCCCACGGGGGGGAGGGGAGGGCTGGCACCAACTCCCGGAGCTGCTCTCCCCCGAGCTCCTGCTCGAAATGACCCCTGAACACAATCCTAAACAGAGTTATAACCTTTCCGTTGGCTTCAACCTACTTAGAAGGGCGTTACTCTGTTTAAGATTGCACTGGCAGAGCCCTTGAATTCAATTACAAGCTGAAAAGATGGCACTTGGAGACCATGGAGTAGGCTCCCGAACCCCAGTAGATACCATCTGACAGAAGAATGGGCTACAAGATTCTTGGACTAAGTATGTATGTGTTAGATTACTAGTCTTCCCTTTCAATGCTGGAGATGTCAGAAACAGAGTTCCACGGAAGATTTCGGCCAGGCATACTGAAACTTAACTGCACCAGCCTTGGTATTGTGACCACAAGCAAATGTTGTGATTGACCTTGTTTACCAGAGGTGCTCTATATGCTAAATCCATGACCAATATCAGGTAAACTGCAGTCCCTCTTTTGTCCATTTGGAGATATTTCTTGTTGAAATGTTTGAAATGTGTGAGTTGCATGGTTCTGTGCAACTCCCTTTCCAAGGTCTCTAGAAGTTAAACTGCTCAGTGGGTAGATAGCTGCCTGTGCATATAAACATACACATTAAGATTCCATGTATTATATAGTCTGCCATTTCACATGTTGGTGAGGTTAACTGTGAACTGTTTACTGGACAATTATGTTTTTTTTCTGGAGTATTTTAAATAGCTATGAGACTACCTATTGCAGAATATGTATGAACAGAGCATTCAGCAATGTGTGGAGGTGAAGCACAGTGATCAGGCAATGAACCTTCATGTGAAAATAGGGATTGTTAATAAGAGTGCCCTTACCCCTGCAATTCAGTTTATTCGGAAGCATAAAGTAACCATCTTCACAGGAACAGCGATAGCTTCCAGGAAAATTAATACAAATTTGACTGCACCCTCCATTTCTATTTACTGGATCTTCGCATTCATTGATATCTAGAAAAAAACCAAAAACAAAACCATGATCTTGGACACATCCTTCGCTGACTACCCTACAGTTTAGTATGGAGAGATATTTAAAACCCATTCATCTGGGTTTTCTGTCATACATATTTTAAAATGTCCTGGTAGCTGCCACTGGTTCATTCCACACTATACCTTCTTCACACTTCTGTCCATGCCATCCTGGCTTACAGAGACAGGTAAACGAGGCTTGGCCATCTCTGCATTCTTTATAACCATCTTCATTGCATGGCAGAGGAATACACTGATCTGAAATTGCTGCAGAGGAAGAAAAAAAACCCAGTCTTTTGATTAGTCTTCTCCTAATTTTGTTTGTCCTTTCTGTTCCTAGAGCAATATTCAGAAAAATGGGAAAGGCTTGCGATACAAGAACAATATTTTACAAAGTCAGTGCAGCCCTCCTAATTCACTTTTAATGCTTGTGGGGATTTTAAGTAAGGATCATGCCTACAGAGGACATAGGCACTGGTGTGACTAATGGCAACTTCCCCACTGCTGATAAATAAATGAACTAGTCTTCGTTTGCAAGCACCTGCAGGTAAGAAAAAAATGGAATGAAAACTAAGATGCATTTACTTTTTATTTAACAGACAAATTTATTAAAATATTTCTATCCCACCTTTCCCTGCAAGCAGACTCAAGGTAGCTTACAAAAAACAGGATTTTACAAACCTTTCCTTTGATTGTCCTTGCTCCTTGAAAAGAAAAAAACTTCCTGTGAATCACATTCTGAAAATGCTCGACAGTTGATAGAACAGAGTGTGACTGGCCTCTACATCCACGGATTCATGAACATGTAAGGCTGCTTTGTATACAGTTAGAAGACTATCTTAGTATTTTCTGCTCTGATTGCCCCAGTTCTCATGGAGAGACATTTACCAAATCTGGTATCTTTTCTCAATCCAGGGATTGAATCTGGGACCTTGTATATGCTAAACATACTCTCTGCCACTGAACTTAGTTTGAGTCCAGTGGCAACTTTAAGACCAACTAGTTTAATTCTGCATATAAGCATTTGTGTAATGAAGAACTGCATTAAAAGAATTAAACTTTGTTGGTCTTAAAGGTGCCACTGGACTCAAACTTTGTTCTATTGCTTCAGACCAACACCCGCTACCCACCTGAATCTATCTTTGCTACTGAGTTATGGCCAGGTGGTATCAGGTGGTTCAGTTCCTCTCATCACTTAATGAACTCTTATGAGATAATGTTAACTTGTTGTAGTGTTGCTAAGGCATGAAGTGCTTACAGCAGGGCAGGAGACTCTGAACTTCTGGGTAATCTGCTGTTATGACAAGCCAGTTCTCATCTGTTCAGCCTGAGCCACTGCAGAATTCTAAAGACTGGATTGCCATGATATTCAGTCATGACTACAACATTTTTTTTTGCTTGTAATATCATCAGTGTTTCTCCAGTGGGTAATCTGTGACAACTACTTTATGACACCAACACGTATGAGGAATAAAATTAACATCAAGTACGGCAGCATTCCTCACTGGAGACCATTCAGCGAGATAATATGCTCACACACAGCCCTGCCACCCCCCAAGAGGCTCTAATGAGAGTAAGAAAGAGAGGGAAGGGATGAATAAAAACACACTTTAATTTGTGACTGCAGGCACGCCAGCGCAGCAGTCTGGGAACCGTGTTCCATCTCTGATTGCATGAGGGAGAATTACCAATGGTTCCTTTTTGCCCTCCTGTGTTCTCAAGGACAAAAACAGGAACAGATGCTTAAGGATAAGCATGTATCTTCCACTTGGGATCGGTTTCCAAACACCTGACAATTTTGTTACAGGAACAACATGAAGTGGTACTTCCAGTTAGGAAGAGGGGATGCTTTGCATACCTTATTTCTTACTAATGTCTTACATCATACATTCTGGATGCAATCTGATCAGACAGACTGAATGAAGGACAAACTAGCTATTCTGCAGCTTTTAGGACTTAATGAATGCAGATATTTTTAAAAAGCAAGAAATCTCTGTGATGGGCAAGATGGAAAATGGTGGAGCCTAACGTACAATTTCATTTCACTGCAGACGTTCTTGGGGGTGCAACCCATGCAACAGCGAGGATGCAAAGAAGTATTACACAGGTTCATAACAAGACGATTATAGAAAGAACTATTAGTCAAGATAATCAGCCATGTGCCATGTGGAAACTGGTAATTTATATAGCTGATAGAAAGGAGAGAGAATTGTGCTACATCTGTAGCATCCAAATCCAGCTATCATTCGGATATACTAGGCTAATGAATTGTGGGGGGTTTTCAAAGTGTTTCAGGATATTCATGTGTTCTTGCAAGACATTCTTTTTCTTTATGACTTATGAGTGGATATGAGATGCAAACAAGAGATAAAGGGGTTACATGATAACTTCTATATTTGGGATTGCATTGATGAGAGAAGAAATGCACAAACAAATATAAAATTCTATTGATGGACTCTTAATTAAAAAGGACCAGGAATCAATATCCTTTCTGTTCAAGCTAAAGCAAACTGCAGTGAAATTGAAACAGCTGGAGGGCTGGAGAGTTGTCTCCACCGTGAAAGCTATTTGAAGTACCAGTGAACACAGCAAATCCAGTCATAAGCACAGTCTACTGCTTTGCTCCGCTTAAGTAAGTTGAATAAATATCCTGTGTCAAATGTCTCTTTGGAGAAGTGGCTAATAAACAATATCAATACTTGACGGGGGGGCTGTTGAACATTCAGTTTCAACCACATAATTTACTTCACAAGCCTACAAGCATCTTTTTTCATTATAAACCGCGAAATATGACAACTGATTACAATATACAGACAACAAACAAAATGATGCATATATATTAATATCCAAATGGTATCTTAAATTCAACTAGCTAATAATAGTTACCAAACAGGTACATGTACAGTGGAGACAATCATTCAGAAATTAGCTAAAAATCTAAACCAAATCCCTTCTAAATTGAGTTCATTTAAGATAATTAATCCTATCATGAAATACTCCGATATATATAAAAGCCCTGGCATATTGGCATTTTCCAGCTCTCCCATTGGCTGTGCACTCCATCAGCCATTGGCCCATCAACCACCACTCACGTACTCATGTGCCATTGGCTGGCTGCTGGGTCTGCTCCTCTCTCCCGCCCACTGCCAGCCTGGCCACTGTTCCCTATCAAAAACTGACAAAACTGCAATCCCTCCTGACAAAGACACTCTCCTGCTTGTCTCCTCCGTGGCTGGCTGGCTACTGAGGTGGGCCAGCGGCCATCAAACCATTCTGTTCTCCTCCTGCTGTGTGGCTCCCTTTCCTCTCAGTGGCTGTTGCTGGGCAACCAAGATTGGTTCTGTCAGTAAAAAGGTGGCGGGGGGGCCCCCTTCCAGGGTTACTTTAGCCTTTGTGGGGAACTCATTGGGGCCAGTCCTGACTAGGGTTGGCAGCCCCAGGTTGGGAAATTCCTGGAGATTTTGTGGTGGAGTCTATGGAAGCCAAAGTTTGAGGAGGGGAGAGGCCTCAGCTAAATAGGATGCCATAGAGTCCACTCTCCAAAGCAGTTATTTTCTCCAGGGGGACAGAGAGATCTGTTGTCTGGAGTTCAGTTATGATACCAGGTGATACCACAGCCAGTGTAGCATTGCAGGTAGCACTTCACAGTAGGGTCTGCCAGATCCAAGTTCTTGCTGTGGAAGCTGAGTGGGTGATTTCGGACCAGTCACAGACTTTCAGCCTAACCTACCTCACAAGGTTGTTGTGCAGATCAAAAGGGGGAGAGGAGGCTAATGTAAGCTGCTTTGGTCCCCACTGCAGAGAAAGACTGTACTTTTCCCGGGGAACCATTGTTGCCAATCGCCAGGCGAGGTCTGGAGATCACTCAGAATTACAACTGCTCTCCAGATGGCAGAGATCAGTTCCCCAGGAGAAAATAGTGGACTCTATGTCATTATATCCTGCTTAGGTGCCCCCCCCCCAAGACAGCCAGTGTGATGTAGCAGTTAGCGCTTCAGAGCAGGGTCTGCCAGACTCAGGTTCTTGTTGTGGAAGCTAAGTGGGTGATTTTGGACCAGTCACAGACTTTCAGCCTAACCTATCTCACAGTGTTGTTGTGCAGATCAAAAGGGGGAGAGGAGAATGATATGAGCTGCTTTGGTCCCCACTGCAGAGAAAGACTGTACTTTTTCTAGGTACAGACTGCAGGGAGTGGGGAGGAGATGGAAAGCTGAAGTCAGAGGGGCAGATAAAGGTAGTTTGATGGTTGGCTGGGAAGGAGATAGGGTTGCCATCTCCAGGTTGGGAAATTCCTGAAGAGGTGGAGATTGGAGAGGGTGGGGTTTGAGAAGGGGTGGGACCTCGGACAGATACAGTGCCATAGACTTTACCCTTTAAGCTAACCACTTCCTCCTGGGGAACCATTGTTGCAAATCTCCAGGTGAGGGCTGGAAATCACTCAGAATTACAACAGCTCTTCAGGTGGTAGAGATCAGTTCCCCAAAGAAAATGGTAGACTCTGTGTCATTATACCCTGCTGAGGTTGCCACAGCAAAATGATGTTGAGTGCCCAAGGCTGGGGCACCCGCACAGAGCCTCTTTCTAGAGCCCGTTGTATTTATTTCCACAATGGGTTTTATTCCTAGTAATAATAATAACGACCAAGGCAATTTCCAGTCTTCTTTAATGATACTGACGTTCCAGATGAACAGTCTGCTTTTCAAAGCCACACAAAGTGAAGGAAAGGAAATAGGGGGGACAGGTATGCCACAGTAGTGTATATCCAACTATACACGTGACTTCATAGACAGGGCGTTCCTGCTGTAACTCCTGCAGTTTGGTTCCAGAGGTTTCTCTGGAACAGCACTGGGGCAAGTCTGGGGTATGCAGCCTGACGGGAGTATTGGCATAAATTCCCACCTGCTCTTCCAAAGACTTAAGTGTCATTAAGTCTTCGGAGCTGTGTGGATGGATCCATACCTGTGATTCAGCACATAATCTAAGTTTTCCAAGCAGGAGGGTTAGAAGATGTTCCTGCTGAAGTGGTTCATCTTCACAAGCATTTTTGTGCAATTTCTTCCTGACTGGCTTGGGGGGGGGGGGTTACTTTGTTGATTACATACGTAGTCTTCTTTATTTGTTTTTGATATTTCCTTCCCTGTTCTTGGACTACACTTACTTGCACAGGAACTAATGTTTGCTTGATATATTCTGGGAGGTGGAACAGAAGCAAAGCCTATGTTCCTCTGCTTCCTCTGACAGGCACCAAGCCTGCAGAGAACAGGAACAAAATTTTGCAGTAGGAAAGCAATAGATGGAAAGGGGGGGGGGGTTTGAGAAGACGCTCTATTCCATCTTCCTCCCCATGATAAGCAAAATATCTGGAAGGGTGCTGAACCAAACTTTTTGCCCGCATATTCTGAAAGGCAGTCAGGCCATTGCACAGCAGACTGTGGAGAAAATAAATCAAATGGTTTTGTTTTCTTAGTGGAAGACCAGGCCAAACCAGTTGCAACTGAAGAGAACTATAGTTGAGGATCTGAGACCTCCCTCTACATGGGAGATCATTAAGTATAAATATTGAAGATACCTCAACATTTTTACCTTCATGTAAAAGTAACTTCTGACACCCCTCCCCCGACCGACCGACATAAATTGTGCCCTGTCTTGCTGCTATCAGCTCCAGCAAGGAAAGGATGTGAAAGTTTCCATTCATATGTAAAACAAAACAACAACACAACAGGCTGGGGAATCTCTTTTGAAGCAAAACTGGAAACTGTAAGCTAGGGGAGTTAAACTGTGCCACCCCCTTAATTAATGCCATCAACTTATTACTTTCAGAATTGTTATCTCAGTCCAGGTAACTGAAAAACACTTCAAATTCCAGGATATGGGGGTTGTAACGCACGAGAGGGGGCCGGATTCCTTTCACCCCACCTGTACTATTTTTGTTTTACAATTGGCACACACACTCATACAAACACATACACAAGAATCCCAGTAAAGGAAGAAAAACTCACTTCCTCACAGCACTCACTCTGTAAGTGGGAATTGGATACCTTCTGTGCCAGCGCGGTATCCTTCCTATGCTGCCTCAGCAGAGAAAAGGACTGGCTTGAAAGACCTTGGTTTAGGAGGCTTGAGATCAAAGTAACTGTACTGGAGTCGACAGAGACACTGCCCAGACTCACCAATCACACAGTAGCATGCCGATAAAAATGCCTTTACACATCCCTGATCTACACATCTGCCTCCTTCTCACATACAAAACAGAACAGAATCTGTGAAGGAAGGAGCCCCTAGATCTAGATAAACTAACTCTGTAGAAAACAACAACAACATGGGATTAACCTCCAGAACAGAGTACAAGAAGGCAATACTGAGCAGGAGTGCAGAGAATCAGTGTGGAAGAGGAGGAGAAAAAAATAAAGGCACAAATGAGATTCTTCCTCCCTGCAATTCTTTATGGGTATATGATTACAAAAGCTTACCCTTCACACAGGACCTTAAGTCCACTGGAACATCTGAAGAAGTCACTGGAATTGTCCTGAAAAGTCCTGCTCGGTGAGAGGCCAGGCATTCTGTCAAAGTATAAAGCAGCTTACACACAATGACAATGGCACATTTTAAAATGCAAAGAGCTAAATTACTCCCTGGATCATACCTTTTAGACTGCTGGCAGATACATTTTTGAAGGCAAATAGGATGAAAATTTCTCCTTGTCATGTCAGCTTTCTGTGTGCAGGGAAATTTTGTTCATGTGGGAGCAATGAAAAGTGCAATTTCTCAGCTGCGATCACACACATTAAATAATCCACTTTCAATGCCCTTTCCAACTGGATTTTATTGTGTGAACTGGCAAAATCCACTTCAAAAGTGGACTGAAAGTGGATTATTTAGTGTGTGTGATCGCTCCTGTAGTTTACACTGAAGGAGCTGAATCCCAAATGGACAAGCCAAGTGATTCCCCCCCGCCCCCCTGGTTATACAGATCCATCCTAAAACAGGTTCTGAAGGGACATTTTTTTAAAGCTTATAACTGGTTGTGGGACTAAAAGAAACTGAAAGCCATACCACCTTCAGAGCAAGTTCCCTTGAATTCTATGTATCTATAGTAGTTGATGATAAAATGAATCTATGTATGTTATTAGAGCCTGTATAATCTTATACTCTAAGCTTCATTATAAATGTATTTTTGTATTGTCTTTGTTTATCATTCTTGATAGCTGAACCTTGTGAAAAAATATGCCAAAACCAAAAATAATTAACCCATATATTTTTCTTTGATGACACAGTTGACCATGAAATTGACATTCGGTCTCCTCTGGATAGGTTGCACTCCCCCTAAAAGTTCAAGTTTCCAGTTGCAGGTTATGCTAGAGCTGATGGATCCCAAGTATTATCTATGGTATGAAGCACCTTCAGGCAACATAAGCTATGGATGCCAACAAGCCTTGAGAACAGAGGTTTAATGTATGGAATCTTTTCATGACACGGAAGTTAATGGTATCACCTAGTAAATAACATCTTCTTAAGCCTGAATTAAAGGGAAAGGACATTTTTTTCCTCCAGGCTGTTGGCTACAGTCCTTGCTAGACAAACCATGATATTTGGCCATAATGTCCATGCTCTGGTAATAGCCAGGTTGGTAGATCAAGAAGATAAATATGAAGTCAATTTCAACTTGCGAAGACTAAAGCTATGCAGGTAGAAGATACCATGAAACTTAGTGGGACTTAAATCCAGTCACTCCTGAAACTAAGTTGTAAGAGATGATAACAGACTCCTGGCATGTCTTTAAATTAGGCCCAGAACTGCTACGCCCACTGTGAAAACTTGATTCTCGCACTCTCTCACACACACACTATGTGAAAACTGCTTCTTTGTAGAGCTATCCCAAATGGGACAGCAGCCAGGACAGCACAGTCTGAGGGCTGGATGAGGATTTTTGTCAGCTGCCCACCCAAATCCTCCAGCACCACCACAGAAGGAACACTTCGAGGCAACTTTAAGAACTCTGGGCTGGAGGAGAAAACAAACACCTGCAGCCATTCCTGCCACCTGTTGCTGAAGTTGCTTAACAACTTCAAGGAGAGAGTGGTACCAACTGAGCTTTGTTAGGACCCGTAAAAAGAAAGTTGCCCTGACAGCTGCAGGATTATCTGAGTGCTGGATGGAGGACTTTTGTCAGTTTTGTATCTGTTCAGTGAGACAATATTTAGCTCTTCCTCCACACATTTCACCCTAGCAATCACCACTCCCAAGCTGCTTTTACCAGTATTGGCAAAATTGATGGTTAGCCTTATATTTTCTCTGGCAAGGATAAAAACAGCTGGGGGGTAGTAAATTTTCAGCAGTGAAATGGCATAAGGAGAAATAATTCAGTATCAAGAATTAAACAGTCCAGCTTCCCTGCAAACAGTGTCCACCTTTACACTGCAGCACTGACAACTACATTGTTTTAAAAAGCAATAAAATGATCAGGAAACAGCATATACTGGTTCTGTGCTGTTTCCACAGAGCTTACACTCTGGAGCAGTAGACATAGTCCAGAATTAGAGTCAACAAACAGAGCCAGAGGTCAGAGAGCTGGGGATTCTTTCCAAGGTTGCAGGGTTCAGGAACAAGGAGCAACACACCCAGAAGCAGGTCTGGAATGTGCAGAGTTGCTACCGCACTGAGGCAGTTGTGTGAAGTGCTTACCAGGAGGTTCTCCCCTTGGAGTCTGCCAAGGCGTACAACTCCTCCCGTTACCTTTGCAGGAGCTGCAGTCTTGCACTCCTTCTTCGCTCCTGCATAGTCAGCCTTTGGCATGCCCTACATCTGGGGCATTCAGGAGAACTGGGCAGGGAATCTGGCCTTGGGGTGTCTGCAACTGGGGGTGCTGGGCAAGGCTCAGGATCGGTCTCTCCTTGTGGCTGCACCTCCTGTGCAGCTGCTGGGGACTCTTCCTCCTCAGGTACTGTGGAGGGTTCTTCCTCTGGGCTGACTCCCAAGGAGGCTGGGTTGCTCCCTGTCTCTTCCTCATCTGAGGAGTCAGCCTAAGCAGAGCCAGTACCCATGACAGGTTCTGTCCTTAGGAGACATGGTGCAGACAGTTTATATTCTCTTCCAAGGGGTCTGAAATGGGCAAAATTAACAACTGCCCATACATGTCCGTTCTTCATTGCAGCCCCCACCTTATGAAATGGCCTGCTTGATGAGGTCAGGAAGCTTCCCACCATCTTGGCTTTCCACAAACTATGCAAAACTGAATTACTCAAGAGGACTTTTTCTACATAGGTAATAGGGTTGTACTGCAACAAAACAGCTGAGTAAGATACCTGAGTAAAAAGTTAGGGACTGTGGTCTATACTATGGTATATAGTTTGTATTGTCTGTTATTACGAGTAGGATCCTATCATCCAATTTTTGCATCATTTAACACATCATATTAATATCTGTGTTTTGCTTCAATTCTGTTTATATTTCTGGCTGGTTCCAGATTCCTCCAATCTAAATCCTACTGCACTGTCTATTTGATGTCCCACACTGTTGATTGTACTGACTTACTCTGTGTCATGTGCCTTGAGTCCCAGTGAGAAACATGGACTATATACAATGTATATAAAATAATTTTTAAAATTAATCAAGGGTCTTATTGCTTTTCTTCTAAAATCATTTAGTCATTAAATTAACAAAACTGATAATATGGAAATAGAGGGAAAAAACATGCTTTTTTGTGTGTGCCAAACTTACCTAAATATCTGGGATAGAAATATTCCTGTTTTTTTAAAAAAGAGAAAAAATCCAGTCAGAATGTTAAAATAACAGGAGACATTGTTTAATTGTTTATATTGCTTTGAAAGATAATTTGCATTTACTAGTGCCACAACTTTAATAGATCATTGAAAATAATTTTATTTATCTTTACTGTTTGCTGCTTATTTGATAATGACTAGATGTTTAGCAGAATGCTGTTTTCCGATGTCACACACAAAGCATATATGGTATTAAATGCAGGGGACTTAACAGCCTCAGTTTGCAAATGTTCCTCTGGGAAGGAAAACAAAAAGGAAGCAAAGATTATTTTTTCCAGTTATGGTGCTAACTGCTTATAATTAAGCTTTCAAATGCTTAAGTTCAGACGACACCATTCAAAGTAAATGCTACCCAAAGTTATCCATCATAATGGTATTCCATGATCATATACTGCTACGGATTAGATGCTGAGCCAAATTACTTCTGATTGGAAAGGATTTCCATCAGCAGAATGGGACTTCTCCACTTCCTCTGTTCTGCTGCAGCCCCAAATGCCCCCCCTCCACCCAGCGCTGCTTCTGAGGGACAGGGGACCCCAGAACAGCATAAAGGTGAAATAAGAGAAGGGGAATGAGTCAGTGAAAATCACCATCCCCTCTGTCAACAGAAATGTCCCCTGGATTGTAATTCTTGTGGCAACATCCCATTTACAGTTGCCACCCTGCATCAGCTTTGGAGGGAGGAGTGTTCTCACTTTGCATGGAGCAGCCAAACGGTCAGGGGCTGTGTCCCAGAACCCTCATGTTGCATGCTGTGCCTTTCACATCCAGGGAGCTCATTTTATTTCCCGAGGGCTCCCAAAGCCTAGAGCCACCACTGTTGCCAATGCTGCGGTCACTGCCAGAGATATGATGTCATTGCCACAGATGTGATGATAGGCTACAGACAGTTCAGTGGCACACAAGGAAAGCATCACAAAAATGCTGACCTCTTCTGTTTGAATTACCACCACCAAGAAGAAATTTCAGGCAACACTCACAAAGGAATTGTAATATCTAAACTATAGAACTACATTCCCCCCAACTGATACTTTAGTAGTCAAGTTCACCAAAGGGTACAGAGAAGGAGTGTGGCAGACTGCACTCAGCTACAGCTTTGGCATGTCATTTTCATGCAGAATTATTCTTGTAGCAATGGCTAACAAACCTGGAATTTAAACCCTTTATGCAGAAAGATCTACTGATTTCAATACATATTTACATATAATGAAACTGAAATGCCAGTTTGCATGTATTAACGGAAAGCAATTGTTCACTGCATGCTTTAGTTTTTCTTAACACTATCCAATTGAGACCTAGTACAGTATTAGACTATAGTATTAGACTAAGAGGTATAGTATTAGACTAACAGGTAAGAGACCCAAGTTCAGTCCCCATTGCTCCATGTGAGTTTGCTAGGGGACCTTGTGTCTGTCACTCTCTATCACCCTAACCTATGGCACGGGGTCACTGTGGGGATAGTGGAGATGGGGAGAATGATGTAATCTGTTTTGGAGTTCCATAGGGAAGAAAAAGTGGGGTATTAAAAAATCTAAATAGTTAAGGCATACGCTGGTTTTTCAGTGCTCCATGAACATCACACATTTCCTCTCTCCAATCCTGGCAACACCCTTGTTAAGCAGAACATCATCATTATACCTCTATTAAAGCCTTGCAGAGTGTGACTAAAAGGTATGTGATCAGCAGCCCTTCTGAAGTTAAGCAGGTATGCATCTGCAGCACCCAGACAGAAGACTCTGGGAACCCCACATAAACTGCCTTGCGTTTCAGGAAGCAAGAATGGCAGGATATAAACATAAATAAGGAAAAGACAGCTTCCCTGAAGGCTTCCAATTGATTTCAAGGCTGAGATGCTATTTGAACTAGGGACTTCTTTAGATTACACCTTGTGCTTTTTACTATTACCTTATTTTATTACGCCAATACCCTTTTACTGAAAATGGTCTGAAGGCACATCACAAAGTTCTGCCTCTGAAAGCTATGCAGGTTGAACCTTGGAGAAAACCACCTAAGGAATCACACACAAGGAATATAGAGCTCCCAAGGACTTCACTGCCAGTCACCCAAGGATCTGTGTACCCTCCTAGTAATTTGCAGTACTTTCCCAGCCTTGAAATAACCTTCTGGTATTTATTTGGGAAATCACAGTTATATAACTATACATGCATATTGATGTATCTTGAACACTCCAAGTGGATATACAAACAGACACAAAACCAACCTATGTTCCGCCAACATTAGGTGCCTCCTTAGTAACCGTCAATATGTATTAGTTTATTAACACAAGAACTCTTACCGTTTCAGGGTTATTTTCAAAGACTTCTCTGGCTTCTTCCTTATTGCACAATTCTTCAACGCACTCCCGCTCCAGATTTCCCTTCTTACTTTCTTCCATAAAGGAATTTGCCCGACGTTTTCTGACCAGGAACTCTGTGGCATGATGCTGAGATAAAACTTGATAAAAGCAAACATTTGGCATTGAACCCATTGTTCTACAATCAAACAATTCTGTAGAATGAAGATTTACAGTCAAGATTCTGAGGAACTTGAGAGATAGATCTCTATAAAGACCAGGAATCAACAGCCAGCACACACACACACACAGCTGGAATCTTTAAGAATGATCCTATGAGGACTGGAACTCTTCCTTACAAGCAGTTCCTCATGAACAGCCACTTTCTGGCCTAGTCTAGGCTGGCACACTTAAGCTGTGATACAGAGACAGATGAAATAAATTAAATAATACATGCAAATAAACACCCCCAACCACAGATGAATCTAGCCTGCTAGTGGCATCACCCTCTTATTGTGTATTTGTGAGAGAAAGTCCACCTGGAAAATATGCCCCTGCCCCCCCCCACCCCCCCCCCCGAAAATCAATCCTGCAGAAGAGCCACATCTTGCTATTATTATTCAGGGTGGTGAACAGCAGCTGTGCTATCTTTCTGCAGCAAGCTTATCTCAGTACAGGAATTCCGTAACATTGCCACTGAGAAGGCACTTGCAGAATTATATTGCAAAGTAAGGAAAGACTCCAAGATTGATTGCTCCATTCTACTGCTTCTGCAAGTTCTGGCAAGCAACTAAAGATAACCCAAGACAGCAGAAGCAGACAAGTTAAGTTCTTAGATTCATTTGACTTTCTAAGGGTTTTTTTTTAATTATTACTATTATTTTATACTACTTTAAGGCTATATTTTAGGTGTTTACTCTTGGAATTTGCTCTCGACTGCTGCTTGAGGTTAAATTTAACTTTAAGTGTATTACTGCTATGTTACTTTTCATCCTGCTGTGCTCCTTTTTTTTTTTTTTTGCTTCATTGACAATTTTATTGGTTTATTGATTTTCCCAGCTAGCCACCTTGAGGGCAAATTCTATTCTCTGAAAAAGGAGAATATCATCATTCTTAAATAAAAAAATGATACACACAGCTTACCAACATTTTAGGTCATTTTTTTTAATTCAAGCAACAGAACATTTTCCCACTTAAAATAACTTCTCTGTACTGCACTGAAGGTTGCAAATCAAATGAGTTTTTGACCCCTTCCAATCAAACACAGAAAAGATAACAGACCTCATCACCTTTCTCAAGTCAAAAGGAGACTTTCTATTGACTACAGCACAGCTCAAGAAACACAGAGTAAGTAAAGGGTATCTTTTTATCAAGCCAAAGTTTAAAGGATTGGTACAGATGTTTGGGGGTCATAGCAAAGGTCACTGTACATCAAGCTGCTCTTTTCCTGTGCTACGGACATGGGATCAGGTTCTACATCTTAATTTCAGGTTAATATATTATGAATTACAGTAATTAATTTAAATCCTACTCTTCCTAAAATTACATGGAACGTTAGTACTCAATGGTAAATACAATTTGACCAGCTTATAAATTAATTAACTTTTCCTGACATATAACGTAATTCTTAAAAAATATATATATCTTAGCTGTGAACACCTTCAACTGAAGAATCCTGTATAACTGGATCACTTATGCAGCATTTTGAATCTCAGCCGCCCTGAGCCTGCTTCTGCAGGGAGGGTGGAATATAAGTTCAATAAACTAAACTAAACTAACTAAACTGTATTTTACAACATTTTTAATGCCATTCAGTATGTATTAAGATTATCACTCCATTTGTTGAATTATTTTGTTTTGGCCAACAAAGATCCTAAGAATCTGATTTTTGCTTTAAGATTGGAAGTCACTTTAAGTGACAAATAAATGGAAGACTTAATGCATCAATGTACTCAAAATGTGAAGCAGAACAAACCTCTTTTTTACTGCTGAAACTGGCCCACAGACAAAAAGTCAAAATAGACTGACTGGGTTTGTTTTTGGGCAACTACAAGAAACAACAGAGGAATAACCCATCTAGATGTTCAATATCAGAACAAAATATATGAGTTTAAATGCTTATGTAATGCATCCATTGAGTGGGCCTTAGGGTTGTCAAATTCAGCTCCTGAGGGTGCTCCTTTGTCTTCAAAAACTGCATGAAAAGACTTGCTAGAATTTGCCCATCACACTGCTTGAAGTGACAGTAAAATCTGCATGAGGTACTAGCATCTTTCCTTCCAGGTTGAATCCACTCATTGTTGGATAGTGTGTTATTGATGCACTACGGCATAACTCACAACTGAATTGTCTTGTCTACATGTGCTGTGTGCTGTAAAAGTAGTTTCTGACTTAGAGTGAACCTGTGAATTAATGACCTCCAAAAGGTCCTATTGTTAACAAATTGTTGTCCTATTAAAGGGAAAGGACATTTTTTTCCTATTGTTGTCCTATTGTTAACAACCTTGCTTAGATCTTGCATTGTGGCTTTTTTTGTGGACTCAGTCCATCTCATGCTGGGTCTTCCTCCTTTCTTGCAGCCTTCAACTTTTCCTGGCATTATTGTTTCTTTCCATCAAGTCTTGTCTTTTCATAATGTGACCAAAGTGCAATAGTCTCAATTTGGACATTTTAGCTTCAGGTTTGATTTGATATAGAATCCACTTAGTCTCTTTGATGGGCCATGGTATCTGTACAACTCTTCTTCAACAACACATTTCAAATGAATAAATTTGTTTCCTATCAGCTTTCTTCATTGTCCAGCTTTCACATCAATACATAGTAATGGGGAATACTATAGTATCTTGGTCTTCAGTGATACATCCTTACACTTACGGATCTTTTCTAGTTCCTTTATGGTTGCCCTTCCAAGCCTCAGTCACCTTCTGATTTCTTGGTTGCAGTCGCTCATTTGGTTGATGATTGAGCCAAGGAATAGAAAATCTTTAACTTTTACAATTTCTTCATTGTTAACGTAAACTTGTGTAATTCCTCAGTAATCATTACTTTTATCTTTATGATGTTCGCTGTAATCTTGTTTTGAAGTTTTCTCCTTTAACCTTCACCAGATGTTGTTCCAAGACTTCACTATTTCCTGCCAGTTAATATGGTGTTATCTGCATATCTCAAATTGTTCATGTGCTTTCCATCAATTTTCACTCCCCCTTCATCTAAATCTAATCCAACTTTCCTTATTTTATGTTCTGCATTCCTTATGATAAGTTCTGAATATAGACTGACTTGTCCACACAGGAAAATCCAATTGCATGTAATAGTCACAGCACAAAATAATGTAATATTAGTGTAATACACAAGAATGTGTTGATGCAGTCTTAATCTGACAGCAGCACTTTCTGAGATGTATGAGTGGGAAGGTGATGCATGAAAGCAGTACAAAGGTATTCATAGGAGAAGCAATGACCTGCATCCTATGTAACCATTTTTGTCCAACCAGTCCTTCAAGGAACTCGGACCTGAATACTTGAATCTCCTTTCCTCCCATTTTGTCTTCACATCATGCAAAGTAAGTCAGGTTAAGAGTAAATGATTGGCCCAAGGTCATCTGGGGTAATTAATGGCCACACAGAGATGTGAACCCAAGTCTCTCAGGTTCTAGTCCAATCCACTAACTACTATACCACACAAGTTAATTCCAGAGGGGCAGCTGTGTGAATCTATCACAGCCAAAACAACATGTGGCACTTTAAAAGACAAATAAATACACTGTGGCCCAAGCCTTGGTGAGTCAGAGCCCACGGCTTCAGATACATAAATTGTTACCCTCAGAAGGCATACACACAGAGAAAGGTGGCCAGGGAGCCCAACAATTCATGAGACCAGAGTGTTACATTAACTGATAAGAAATGAAAACAAGGTCTAGTCAACAGAATGAATTTTCCAAACACAGTGGGAGTAATGGATATAAACCTCTTAATGAGGATGATCACTTTCCATAGTGAGCTAAATATTCCCCATATCTCCCAGTATGTCACAAACCTTATGGAAATAGGCAATATTAATCTACAATATCTCAGCAGTTAGCAACTCTGTGGGTTCACATACTGGTTATTCTAGCATCCCACCTACCCCTCCAATGTATCTTTACCTAAATAGTTTATTTTCTTTTTTTAAGAGATGTATTTGGTTCTGTATGGAACCCCATCAGTTTCTAGACCAATAGGCTGCAGACCCCTGCTACCTGGGCCTAGATCACCTCGGCATCTTCTGTTCCCCACTTGGTGGCAAATTGGAATCTGAGTAGTCATAGGCTGGATTCACATTTATGCGTTGATCTGCTTGGAGTATACAGGGAAGAAATATCTCATCCTCATGATAACCAGTAAGATAGTCATTGGAAAAGCCTGGCCAGTCTGTGGCAAGATACATTCCCTCACCATCATATGTTCAAGCATGCTTTTGTGAACACTCATACCCCAGTGTCTTTGGTGGTGAGCCAAACCTTGTGCTGAGTTGCTCATGTTTAGTTCATCAAATGCTGGGAACCACATTTTCCCCTGCATCTACCAAGAGCCCATAGATAGATCACCTGAACACTAATAAATACCTTAAGTGCCTCACTTCCTTGTCTCCACGCACCTCCCCCCTCAGGTTGCCAGAGCAGGGTTCCCAACCATTTATCACTGAGAGTCAAACAGGGCTTCCAATGCCAGGCAGAGGAGGGGAGGGAGTTCAGCAGGGATGTGATATCATACAGTCCACCCTCTGAACTTGCCCTTTCCTTTGAGGGAATTAATCTCTGTAGTCTAGAGATCAATTGTAATTCTAAGGAACCTGAAGGTTGGGAACACTGTGAAAATTTAGAGCAAAAGATAATCAAAAAACCGAAAATGTGCAACTTAACAATACTGATAACTGACACGCATCCCAAATGTTAGTTGTTGTGTGTCTTTTATTAGGAAGTGGTACACACGAAGTCTCACAATAATAAATATACACAGGAGATTCCTGCAGAGTGAGAGACATTGTAGTGTAGTGGGTTAGAGCACTGACTAGGATCTGAGGGATGCAGATTTGAATCCCCACACTGCCACAGAAAGTTGTTGGATGACCTTGGGCCAATCATACACTCTCAGATTAATCTATCTCACAGGGTTGTTGTGAAGATAAAACGGTGAGGAGAATGAGGAAGGCAGGGTATAAAAGAATACATAAATTGCTTTAGTGCGCTGGGATAACTGCACGCATGGTTCACACTTGGTTTACTGGTAAATGTTCACCTCTATTGTTCCCATTCTTTAAAGTATCTCTTAAGAAGCTCTCTAACCCCATGAAAATCCTTGTCTGCCACTCCCTTCACATACTGGTTATGTTTGCATCCCACCTACCCCTCAAATACATCTTCATTTTCTTTTTGAAACAGCTGTATTTGTGTTTGTATTGAGCCACACTAGGCTCTAGAGCCATAGGTTGCAGACATCTACCATTTGGCCTCTGCCTCCACTGGTATCCATCATGTATCTGGAACTGGGAGCTGGGTTTTGCTGTCAGAAAGATCTGGACAGCTGGGGGATGATTATGGCACAAACTGGTGGGATTGATAATATATTGGAGACTATCCCACGGGGCACATTCATACGGCTTCATCTTGTGAACTCTTGTCCTCTTCTTAACTGCCTATCCCTTTGCCACTTATATTAACTGTAGATGTAAAATGTGCATTTAATCAGGCTCAGTTGGGATACAGCATCAGATGGACAGTGGTTACTGCAGCATGCCTAGGTGGGGAAAATGAAGGACTGCTGAAAAAGAAACTGAGAAATAAAAAAGGTCACCGGGACAACAACTTGGGGAGGAGGAGAGAGGTGGCGCAAGAACGTGATGAGTTTTCAAGTTTCCACGCTCTTCCAAATGTTGCATAAAAACCTCTTCAGCGCTACGTCGACCAAGCTGTTCTTAATGCCCTGGTTATTTCTCCCGTCAGAAGGGGAAGGGGGGGGGGGGGAGCTTCCATTTGCTAGTGCTACTAATTACTTCCTCGTCAGCACATTGATTGCCCCCAGCCCTGGGCGCATCTTTGCACAAACAAACCTGATTGCTTCGGCAAAAGGGAAGGGAGAGGGGGCCTCGCCGGAGCCCAAATCAAAGCCGCGTTTGCAAAACATGCAGAGCTTCGCCCCTTCCGAGGAAA
This sequence comes from Lepidodactylus listeri, assembly GCA_029233225.1. NCBI lineage: Eukaryota > Metazoa > Chordata > Lepidosauria > Squamata > Gekkonidae > Lepidodactylus > Lepidodactylus listeri. The sequence goes on along the minus strand of JARCFY010000001.1, from coordinate 131,621,298 downwards.
AGCAGCAGCGCACACCTGACCTGAGACGTGACCGCCAAAGCAGAATGCAGTCGCTTCCCAGGGCTTAAAGCCCATCGAGCAGAATCGGATTTCCTCCTGAGTCAAATGCTCAGAAGCAGGCTGCAGCGTGCCGAAGGCCTGCAGAAATGCATTCCCCAAAGAAAGTATAAATCTAGCAAGGGTCGGGATAACGGTTTTGCTCGTTGCGGAGTGCGAGCAGCCAGCTGGAGGACGAGGGAATGACACACATCCGAATCAATCAGAGGACCGGGGGCGGGGGAGGGGAGGTAAAAATATGAACTTTCCCCGAAAGTTGACGCGCCCGACCGACTGACTTTACTTACATGTCCTAGCCGCAGCGAGAACGGTGGGTGCAACGACGAGGCAGGCGATGACCAGGCACTGAAGCCTCATCCTTCAGGGGAGTCGCTGCGGTGGGCACCGCGGGGCGGGAGGATCCGTCCGGGCTCGGAAGGGGAGGGGGCGCTGGCAAGCGCCACCGAGCTGCCGTTTCCCTGTTTACCCGGGTGCCTGGGAGTGAGGCAGGCAGCGGGGAAATGTTCTGCCAGGTTCCAGTCCTCCTCCTGCCGGGGAGGGGGGTGGCGGCGGTGGTGGCGGAGGACAAGCCGGCTGGCTGGGGGATGGGGTCAGAGCGCGGCAGGACATTTCCAGGAAACGGTCCTCTGGGCTTCGCGTGGCGGATAAACAGGATGCACGGGTGGGGGGACCCGGGGTCCGCGACCTAGAGGCCGCTGCAACTCCCTTGGGGCTGGCTTCCAGCGACTGACTGGAAAGGGGGAAGCCGATTGTGAGATTTCCCGCTCGTTTCCCCCCTTTAATCCGAGGCTCCGACTTGCCAAGCACAGTTCAAGAAGAGTGTTCTGATCTGGCTAAGGGACGCTGTGGTCAACGGAAAGCTTTAAAGGGGGGGGGGGGGGCACATTTTCAAATCAATCACAATCCGGATCGTTTAGGTGCAGGGAACAGTCTGTGCAGACTCCGCGGTTTTCGGGAGAAGCCCATCTTGAGTTGCTGAGCAAGTTTTCCAGGTCAACTGCTCCCAGGACCCTTGTCTTTCCCCTGCCTTTGACCAGGCCCAGGCCTGTTGGTGAATGGAGGGAGCAATGGAAGGCCAAAAAGGATACATACAGTGGCTGTCAGTACAGAAACAAAACCTATATAATAATTTTATTGGAGTACTAGGAATAAGGCCCGTTGTGGGAAGAAATACAATGGACTCTAGAAAGAGGCTCCAAGTGAGTACCCCAGCTGTGGCTGGTGGAGCGGCAGAGAAAAGGGGAAAATAGAGGGAGGGGAGCCGTGTTTATTTCCTTCTGCTTAGCTGTAAAGCAGGGCTGTCTCAAGTCCTTTTTTTTGCCCCAAGTGGGTAGTAGGGGAGGAGAGCCACATGATAACAGGCATGGTTCCTTCTACCCCTGACTTATGTTGATTTGGGGCTATGCAGTGGCAGCTAAGACAGAAAGGCAACTCCTCCCATGCCATGTCTTCTGGCTTCCAAGGGTCTAGAAAGCGGTTCCGTAGCCAGTTGCAGGGTTGCCAACTCTGGGATGGGAAATACCTGTGGATTTGAGGGGTACAGCATGGGGAGGGATCTCAGGAGGTATAATGCCCTAGAGAGTCACTGCCCAAAGCAGCCATTGTCTCCGGGAGAACTGATCTTGGTCATCTGGAGATCAGTTGTAATAGCTGGAGATCTCCTGGTGCTGCTTGGAGGTTGGCTTATGTGGGGAGGGACCTCAGCAGGATATAATGCCATAGAGTCCACTGCCCAAAACAGCTGTTTTCTCCAGAACTGATCTTGGTCATCTGAAGATCAGTTGTAATAGCTGGAGATCGCCAGGTGGCGCCTGGAGGTTGGCAATACTTAACGGAGGGCCAGGTTTGTTGAAGGACTTCAGTGAGGTATACTGCTGTAAAGCTCACCTTCTAAAGCAACCATTTTCTCCATGGAAAGATGTCCAGGTCTTCCCTTTCCCCCCAACCCCCCCCCTCCCATTTAACAGTTTAACCCACTAACTGTTCAACTGACTCTGTACTAATGCCCCACAGCCTCTTGGAACTCACAACCTTGGAGTTGTAGTTCTAATTCCCTTTACTATGGTTGCAGTAAAGCCAGCTTAGAACTACAACTCCCAAGGTGCAATGCATCAAAAGTGGGGGTGTAAGAATTGAGCTGGTGGCACAGGCCAATAGGAAGCCAAGGCAGCTTACCCATTGGGGCAGTGGGAGAGTAGGTGAGTTGTCACCAGCACAGCTTGAATTCTAAAGCAGTAAGAGCCCGAACCTGGTGGAGGAGCTATTTGTGCTCCCACTGATGCAAATGAAAGGGAGCTATTAATTGACCATATGTTCGCCAAGACGTTTGTTGAAAGCTCATGGTGATATATCAGAAGCTGTTAATGGGGAAACATGAATGGGATCTAATTTGACCACTCCTTTGGAGCAACAGATAGAGAACTTTCCACCAGATGTTCTTTCTCCAAGGAAGTGTTTGGCATAGCAGACCACAAATTTGGTCCAGAGTGCCACAAAAGTCTGTAGGAACAGCATTCTCACCTATGTGGTTTAAGTCCCTATGGTGTGTAGTGGTTTGTGTAGCTTGGAGACCTGCAACATCTCTATTATTGCAGTTTTGACATCTTTGAACAGTTACCTCTGCTGTTTCTTGTTGTCTGTTATTGAACTGGCTGTGTGCCTTTCGTTTGGTGAGATGTGCCCTTTGTTCAGGAGTCATGTTTTGTGCCTGTGCAGGATGGACAGCATTTAGCATCAGTGTGTGATTGTGGGTTCTGTCTTTTTGGCATGGCATACTTGTGTTATGGGCTACCATATAATATGTGCGTCGAGGCACTTGTTTTCTGTAGGGGAAATGATGTGCTGTGTCTGGGGAACATGGTAATTTCTGGGAGACCTCCAGGCCCCACAGGGAGATTGGCAACCCCAGTGGATGTTTAGGGGAAGATTGGGAGATGTATTTTACCTCAGGACACATTCAATGACTCCCAGCAGCAATATCAAACTGTTTAAAATGTTGAAGGGCCAATCAGGCCGCATATACAAACTCTGTGTTCCAACTGGCCATGGGAGGGGGGGAGAGGATAATGTGTGGAGTGGAGCGAGGCTCAATCAGCCCGCATATGCAAATGACTTTGAAAGGCTGGCCCAGTCAGGTAGAACGTGAGTCCTTGGGATCATGGCTAGCCTTTTATATATATCTAGATAGTTAATACAGAACGTTGCACATCCGAAAGAGAAACTTGCCTAGCCAGTGTCGTTGAGTTTCATATACACATGGCAACTTATAATAAAAGCACACCAAAATGGTCCCACAACCTCTTCAAAGTGCTCTCCTGGAGTTGGCAGACAGGACATTTTGTGTGCTTTTCGGAATCACGTTCAAGTGTGAACTACAATGCTGAGGACAACACTATGTCTCCTTAAGAAACTCACTGAAATTATAGTAGCCCTGTTCACAAGTTACACTGAACATACATACAATCCATGCAGTGTTACACTTAATTTTTCTTTATGCATATTTTCATGTTACATTCAACACATGTAGCTGAATGTGTGATCGAAACCAAACACTTATCCAGGCACTGGTCCCTGGTTTCCTTTGTAAAATGAACAGACATTGGCACGTTCAAATGAACAGATGTACACAAGTGGGGACCTGCAAGAAACTTGCAATAAGGGTGCATCCCTTCCCCACCTTTGCTTCCCCCTACTCTAACAATCTTTCACCTCTTTCTCACATGCTTCTCATATCTGTCAACCTATCCCCTCATCTCTTTTGCCCCCTTCTCCATCAATCTGCCCCTCCCTGGATCTAACCTATCCCCTCATCCCTTTTGCCCCCCCTTGTCCATCAGTCTACTCCTTGCCGGTGCTGTCATACTACCCCCATTTCTTTTGCCCTCCTTCTCCATCAATCGACCCTCCCCTTATTTGTCAACATACTCTCATCTCTTTTGCCCTCAAACCCTTCTCCATCAATCTCCCCTTCCTTTGAACTGTCAACCTACCCCATCTCTTTTGCCCCCCACCCTTCTCCATCAATCAACCTACCCCCTATCCCCCCTGTTCTATCTATACTATTATATTTCAACCTATTAATCTGTCCCGACCGCCAAGCCTACTCCCCCCCCGCCGTCACTGGCCCCCTACACACACACAATGGCCTCGGAGGTCGGGAGATGCATGGCTCTTGATCTCTGAGGCGTCTCCCATACACACACAGAGGCCTTGGAGATCAAGAGCTGCATAGCTTTCGATCTCCAAGCCTCCCCCCCCCCGCCCCGCCCGCCCAAATCAATGGCTTTGGAGACTGGGAGGTACATGGCGCTCTCTCCCTCTCTCTCACACGCACACACACACAGAGGCCTTGGAAGTCAAGAGTTGCATAGCTCTTGATCTCCAATCCCACCCCCCACCCCCCCAGTCAATGTCCTTGGACCTGCAATACTCGCAGGGAGGAATCCTTCCCCCCACTGCTTCTGATTCCCCACATCCTAACAGCTCAGGGGCGGGAAACTCTTGGGGGGAATCCTAAATCCCTCCTCCAACATCAAGCCTGGCATGGTTCCAACCCCCACACATTTTAAGCAGCTGGACCACATGACCTGGTGAGCACAGATCCTGAGCACATTCTCTGCTTCATGCCTGTGGATTTGGCAAGTAAGTGGGTGGGTGGGGGGATGTTTTCCAGACATTACATACTTGCTTGGTTAATATAAACTGACATTACATGCCAGATGTTGCATCTATAGTGCGTTGTTGCATCTGCACCTGGACATGTGCACATTTTATCCATTTTTCTATTATGCCTTCCCCAGCACCTGTTTGTGTCACACTAAGATGATAACACTATTAACTCCACTTTATTTGCACCTGTCCATTTTTAAAAATCCATTTCTCATTTTGGACACAGGTGAAAACACCTCAAACAGTGCTGTGGATAACCAGGGGTGAGTGCAGGACCTTGATGAGACATGAATCTTCATACAGGTGGATGCAGCCAATGTTCTGCACACTGCTATTAATAGAACAATCCAAAGAAAATAGAAGCCCCCCAAAAGTGTCTTGTTTCAAGGGATCCCAACAGCAGGTGCCCGTTGGTGGATTTAGAATACTATAAAAGTTTTGGAACAACTGTGGCTGAATTTGTGAGTGTCCATTCCATTTCTGTTGCTTGATGTGAAAAATATTGTGAGGTGAGCTCTGTTAAAGTTACAGTTTTGTTTTCCCTAAAGCAGAGGCACCACAAGGAGCGTGGCTTGAAGATGGTTCCAAGGATGACCCTGATTTTGTGCCAGCTACTCCAACAGCAGACCAGCCAGGTTAACCTTTGCTTTGTCCTGAAAATGTGTAATTATTGATAGTTTTGTCCCTGGTATGGCTTTTGCCAAGCTAGGCCACTGATGGAGTAAAGGTGATTGTATTGTCATTGGTGGAAGCAGGCTATGTTGCTTTTGTCGCACCTTTCAAATGTGCAAAGGATCACTATTGCCAAGCATTTTATGATGGGCTACACCACCCACATTGGCCACTTGGAAGGTAGTGGTCACCCTTGCCTTGTGCAGGTAATTTTGCATTGGCATCTTAAATATTTTTTGGTTTAGGGCAGCTTGCAACATTGTGGATAATTATAATTTTAATTTGGTTTGTTCATGACAACATGAGCCGTTAAGGCTATTTTAAGGCTCAGAAGGGCTGGGGTCTCCTTTCTTTAGTATACCCCCCACACACACTCACGATTTCAGCAGATAAAAGTGAACACTATAGGGCAGTTCACAATCACACTTTTGTTCACTGATACCCATGGTAGGTGAGACTTCACCCATGTCACCAAACAAGGACAGCATTAAATGTAATGAGCATCAGGTATGGGTTCAGTTCAACCATAATTTTTTATATCAAATGAAATTAAGTGCTAACCAAATGCCTCTCTTCTATGTTCCTAGGGGATGATGTAGAGGAGGGCAGATCACTGCCACTGGCAGAGTTCTCTCCAGCAACCCAGCTTGCAAATTCCTGAAACAGGAAGCGCTGGGTTGCAATTTTAAACAAGGTGACAGAGAAAATGCTGGAGCAGGGGCATTGTGACCAGGGCAAGACTGCATGATGGATGCAAATGGAGGAGCAAAGAGACAAAGAAGAGGATGGAGAGTATGACAGGATGATTTCTCAGGAGATGATGCAGTAGGACATGAATATCACGATGGCTGCTGTGGATGCCCTGAAGAAGTTTGGTGATCTGCTTCAGGATATGCAAAACACATCTGTGTTCCAAAACACATGCCTCCCCCATTGCCTCCCCCCCTCACAGGCTCAAGCGTCTCATTTGCACTCTGGATCATCCAATGAAATAGCAGCTGGCAACACTACTGCTCTGTTATGCTGACAACTCCCGAGCTGTATCAAAAGCCAACACTCAAAATGAACATCTCGCCAGTCCCCAAGCAACCTCTGGTATGCTTGACATGAGGAGAAGAGGTGGAGGCAAGACGTGTTCCTGTGTAGGCCAGAAAGGGGTATATTTTAAACACTAGCCAATTTTTTTCTTTCCTTTACTAAAACAAAATAAATTGATTTGTAGAAACAGGTAAAGAATTTTAAATTGTTTTATTCTTCCCAACAGCAAAGCAAAGAGGCACCCTTCCCAATTTTTTAACAATTTCCTACCCACACCCCAACCTAGGAACTATTTACAGAATAAGAAAATAAATACCCACCATCCCCCACAAACTAACAACTACAATACAACAATGACCAAATAACCCCCCCCCCAGTCAACTGAGGCTGGAGCTCCCCTGTGGGTTATTTTTCCAGCTCATTTGACAGACCTGTCATTTTCCTCTATATTAGTCTCTGCCTCCTCTCAATTTTGCTTAGGAGGGCATTCACACTTTGGACTGCGGAACAGAGAACACAAAATTACCAGGGGTCATTTCGTAGAAATAAAGGTGCAGGAGCTCATTAGCATACCTATTAGCATAACTCATTAGCATATGCCATGCCCCCTGACATTACTGGAAGTGTGTCAGAAAGGGAAGCAAAAGGGGGGCATCCTCAAAAGCCTCCCATTCCCCAGCTGGCATGCCAAGGCAGGTGGGGGGGGGGGAAGCGAAGTGAGAAGGGCCCCATAGAATACAATAGAAAGATCGTGCTGCCGCTGCCACGTGACTCTAAACAGAGAGGTTAAAGCTTAAACCCCTTCTCGCTTCGCTTCCTCCACAGGCTCGCTGGGAGCTGGGGGAGGGGTTTGCCACCACTGCCATTTGTGCCCACTAGGGGTGTGCAATCTGAATCGGGCCAAATCAGACCACATCTGTTCTGGCTGCCGAATGACCCCCACTTGCAAGTTTTGGCAACACAAGCCCATTCGGCTGGCTGAATGTCAGTTTCAGCCCCATTATAACCTATGAGCCATTGAAGTCAATGGCAAAACCCATAGGGTATATGAGGGGCTGGAGGAGAGGGGGTTTGAGGGAGAGGATCCAAACTTGCAGTGTAGCTGCTGGGGCCTCTCCCCAAAATACCCACCAAGTTTCAAGAAGATTGGACCACGGGGTCCAATTCTATGAGCCCCCAAACGTTACTTTTTCCCCACCATAGAGAACAATGGAGGGAATGGGGGCAACCTGTTTGGGGGCCCGTAGAATTGGACCCCCTGGTCCAATCTTCTTGAAACTCAGAAACAAAGAGTAAAACTCTGATACAAAAGTGTTGTGAAATATACAACTGCAGTCACAACAAAGAATCTAGATATCCACTCCGTTTCCAATCCTTCTTCAAAGGTGACTGTATCAGAATACAAATAAATATTTATAAATACATGTTTATACAACCATGAAGGTTAACACATCACCATAACATATGTATACATACCTAGTATTAACTGATTCAATTATACAAAGTTGGCAAATGACTTAACCGGGAACCACAGTTCCTATGGAAAATAAAATAAAATACATGCCACGTTAGCTCAAGTATAATTCCATAGAGATCACAAAAATACTTGGAATTACAAATATCACTCACCGGAAGGTTTTTTACAAATGGGCTACCATGCAATATTCCTAAGGAGCAGGGCTATTTTGCCTGGGGAAGCCAAGCCGATCCAGGGAGCTAAGACAGTTTAAACTGCCTTCCTTCCTCGGGTTCCCCAGGCATCCTGCAGCTGCGGGGCGCCTGGGGAAGCCAATTCAGAAACTGACTTCCTTCCCTTGGATTCCCTAAGTGCCCTGCAAGCCGCAGGGCACCTGGGGAAGCCGATCCTGGGAAAGAGCTGTGCTGTCAGGGGTGTGGCCTAATATGCTAATGAGTTTCTGTTGCTGGGTGTGGCCTATTATGCAAATGAGTTCCTGCTGGGCTTATTCTACAAAAGAAGCCCTGCTAAGGAGCATCACCTCCATCCATATTTACCTCATAAAGCCTCAAGTATCAGCACTAAGGGCAACTATATACTGAAAAAGCAGTTTTTACTTACAAGTAGTCAATAGAAAGTTTAAAGGGGCAGGCTAATAACTAAGTCACTGTATGTAACATGAGAATTCAGATTCCTGATTAAGACTATCAGAGCACTAAGGGCAACTATATATAGAAAAAGCAGTTTCTACTCACAAATAGCCAATAGAAAAATTTAAAGGGCCAGGCTAATAACTAAGAGACTATATGTAACTGGAGAATTCAAGTTTCTGATTAAGACCATACGGGTAAAATGTTCGTGGACGGAAGATCCAATAACTTTCTCTCTGGTAAAGCCATTTTGGACATTAACCTTATTATAACTTTTAGTGGAACTGGATCTTCCGTCTACGAACATGCAAAAAGTTGCAAAGAAAATGCAGAATGGATTTTCCATTAAGGTTTCTGAGCCTACATAGACTACTCTAGGACTGGAATGACAGTCCCCAGAGCAGAATTTTGTTCCCAGAACAGCTGCTATTCCCAGGGACCATCATTCCACTCTGGGGGATGTCATTCCAGTCCCAGAGTAGTCTATCTGGGCCCAAAGACCTTAAAAGAAAACCCATTATACATTTTCTTTGAAACTTCTTTTGTGCTTTAGTCCAGAAGAATGTCCCGCTGAAGGAAAAATAGGCAAAGACAAGGCCCAGCCAGCTGGGAACTTCAGCAGCCCCGATCTCCCTCAGAAGGGTGAGGACAGGCAGGGGAGGGGACGGGGGTGGAGAAGAAGAAGAAGAGATTGGATTTATATCCCACCCTTCACTCACTTGGAGTCTCAGAGCGGCTTACAAACTCCTTTCCCTCCCCCCCCCCCCACAACAGGCACCCTGTGAGGTAGGTGGGGCTGAGAGAGCTCTTTCCCAAGCTGTCCTTGAGAGAAGAAGCTGGTACAGAGCTTTGGCTTGCCCAAGGTCATCCAGCCAGGTGCAAGTGGAGGAGTGGGGAATCAAACCCGGTTCTCCCAGATTAGAGTCCATGCACTTAACCACTACACAAAACTGGCTGCGGGCCGGATTAAAGCCCTGGGTGGGCTGGTTGTGGCCCATGGGCTGTAGGTTTGATGCTCCTGCTCTACATTGATATTAGTGTACACAAGTGGAGACTCGGGAGAAACCTATGAGATGGTTATCCCATTCCTCACACCTTTGCTTCCTCCCTTCTCCCCCTACCTCTCACACTTTCTCCCTTCTGCCCCCCCTTTCTTACTGTCTCTCTTCTCCATATATGTTGCTTCCTCTCTTTCTGACCCATCATCATTCTCTTTGTTTTTCTGCCTCCCCACCACATCAGTCTTTCTCTTTCTACCCCTGGACTCCATCACTCTCTCTTTCTGTTCTCATCACTCTCCCAGCCTCCTGCCTGCTTCCTCTCCCCCCACAGCAGCAGTGGCAGTGCTCTGGGAATCACAATGGATCTCCCAGCTGCAGAGATCAATTCACCGTAGGGCTGCCAGCTCCAGGTTGGGAAATTCCTGGAGATTTGGGGGTGGAGCCTTGGTACAGTGAGGATTGGGGAGGCAAGCAGCCTCAGAAGGGTATAATGCCATAGACTCAACCCTCCAAAGCAGACATTTTATCCAGGGAAACTGATCTCTGTTACCTGGACAACTGTTGTAATTCTGGGTGCTCTCCAGCCCTTGTCTGGAGGTGGGAAATGGTAGTTCAAATGAAGGAAGTGGTTGGTTTGGAGGGTGGCATCTATGACATTGTACTAGTCTGTAGTCCCTCCTCAAATCCCACCCTCCCCAGGCTCCATCTCTCAAATGTCCAGGAATTTCCCAACCTGAAATTGGCAACCCTGTTTCCTTCCCACCCAACAGCCAACCTACCTTTATCTGTCTTCAGCTTTCCATCTCCACCCCCCTCCCCCGCAGCTTCTACCTAGGAAAATTACAGCCTTTCTCCACAGTGGGAACTAAAGCAGCGTACATTACAATTTTCTCCTTGTTATCTGCACAACAACCCTGTGAGGTTGGTTAGGCTGAAAGTATGTGACTAGTCCAAAATTTCCCAGTCAGCTTCCAAAGCAAGATGGGGATCTGAACCCGGGTCTCGCAGATCCCAATCTGAAGGCTCTGTTACATCACACTGGCTTTCATAGGGTGGCTCCAGATGAAGAGTAGCAAGCAGCTGTGCTTACCTGAGTCATGCAAATCAGATGGTATCAAGTCACCCAGAGGGTGCTGCCTAGGGATGCCAGCCTCCAGGTGGGACCCGGAGATCCCCTGGAATTACTGCTCATCTCCAGATTACAGAGATAACTTTCCATGGAGAAAATGGATGCTTTGGAGGGTGGAGTTTATGGCATTGTACCTCACTGAGGTCCCTGTCCTCCCCAGGCTCCACCCCCAAATCTCCAGGAGTTTCTCAGACTGGATCTGCTGCCGGTGGCCGGGGGGGGTACTTGGCAACCCTAGACTGCTGCCAGTAAAAACCTGCCTTTTACTGACAGAAACAGAAGCCCCTGCCCCCCCGCCCCGAACATTCTAATCTCTCACAGTTGATGCCTGGAGTTAGATCCCTGTGAAGGCCATTTCAAAAGGTATTGGGGGAATTCAATGGTTCCTGAAGGGTTTTTTTTAAAAAAAAAATTCTGTAGACCGAGGAAGGCCCCTGACTATGTAGGAAAAGCTGTTGGGGGGGGGGGGGAGTGAGCTCTCTTTTGGCAGATAAAGTATCCACACAGGGGGAAAAAACCTCTCTGGGAAATAGTATAGAGACAAGAAGGGGGGACCCGCGATACTTGCATGCGGGGGGGAGCTCCACACAGAGAAGGAAGCCGCCATACGTGAGCCTCCTCCCCTGCCCAGCTCCTCCCCCATCCCCGTCAGCGATGGCAAGGCCCGCACAGCTCCCATTTGCCTGGCCTGCCAGGCTCTTCCCCCTCACCAGTGATGGCAAGGCTTGCATGGCTTCCAGCCGCCGGACCTGCCAAGCTCTTCCCCCCACTAGTGACAGCAAAGCCTGCCAAGTCTTCTCCACCCCCCGCCACTGCCTCCAGCCACAGATTCCAGAGGTAAGTGTTTTCCCTACACATACACAGGGAATGCCTTTTCACTTTGGGGGGAATTTAAATATCCCCGTATAGTTTTTTAAAGTTTTTAGATGTTTCTGCACATCTGGGGAGTTCCCCAAGAGTCCAAGAAAATCTCTCTGCCCCCCAAGTGCCCCCAATGTGCGGATTTAGATATCCACACGGATGGGGCAACTTGGCTATTAGAATATAGACAAGAAAAGGGACCCACGATACTTGTGGGGGGGAAGACCTCATCGCTGAGGAGGAAGTGGCCACAGGTAAGCTCCCCCCCCAGCAGTTCCTAGGTGCCGGGCCTGCCAAACCTCCCCCCAGGCACCGGTGGTGAGGTCTGGTTGCCTCCTAGCCACCGGGCCCACCGCTGATCTCCCCCCCCCCCCCCAGCAGCAAGGCCTGGTCACCTCCCAGCCACCAGGCCAGCCGCCAATCTCCTCTGCCCCCACCCCCACCCCCGGGCACTGGTAGCGAGGCCTGGGTTAATGATGCAAACAACAATAAGAATTCCTTTTTCACAGGGGAAGTTACAAGAACAGGGCATTCTCTTTGTAACTACTCCCCATTTTTTTCCTGTTGCCTGAACTCCTAAGCATAAATTTAGCTGCTTTGGATGGTGTGACTCTGACTCACAAAAATGCAGTCTTGCCTTTTATTGAGTTTTTTTTTTATTGTTTATTGAATTTTAAAGCGTTTATTGGCCTTTAAGGTACTACTGGACATCTCCTTAATTTTGCTACAACAGACGATATTAAACTAACATGAGGCTTGGTATACCCAAGTAGCGTAATTCTGAGACTATCTAGGTATAATAACATTACTCATTATTACTTCTTGCTGTATACCCAATGTTCTCATCTAACTACTGTAACTTCTTGCTGTACATTGTTAATTCTGTTGTTATTCAGTATTAATGATTATCATTGGTATAGAAATCGCTCAAGTTTATAGTTCCCCCTCCAAAAAAATAATTATACACAGACAATTTATATTGGTTAACATCAAAAAGCAGACCTTCCTAAAGTATTCTTAGACATCTGGTAATTTAATTAACTAAGACTGCACAATCAAAATCCTAGCTTTGAGGCTGAGCTATGGCTCAGTGACAAAGCATCTACTTTAAACACAGAAGGTCCCATGTTCTATCGGCAGTTGAACTGCTCTATTAAGTAGTGATGTGAAAGATGCCCACCCTAAAAACCTGGGGAGTTGCTGCTAGTCAGAGTACACAAAGCTGACCTTAATAAACGAAGGTAGCTGCATATGTTCAAGCAGACTTTAGAAGAAAGCCTGTTCTCTTTAGGGTGCCACGCGACCGGTGCTCAGCTCTCGCTGGAATTCTATCCCCGCCTTTGTAGGAACCAATCCTTGGCGGGTAGCCATCAATCCAAATCGTCCACTTCCCATTGGTCCGTTGCTTCCCAAGCTACTGTCTTGTCCCTCCCTCCAGCGCTCTTTTGTAACCATTGGCAACCAACTTGGTTACGCGTCCCTTCGGTGCTCCGTTGTTATTGAACTACTCTCTAGTCCGGCCAATGAGCGGTCTCCACCAGAGTCACGTGGAGAAAGGATGGCGGAGGGAATGGTGTCACGTGACCGATCGGAAGGTCCGGCGCTCGCTCTGTCTGAGTCTGTGGTCGCTTTGAAGGTACGGGGGTTGGGGGGTGGAGGCTGGGGCAGGAGGAGGAAGGAAGGCCCTACGTGGCAGCTTTGGGGTGATCTCTCGGCTAAAAGAGAGCAGGCCTTGCCGTGAGGCTCGCTGTGATGTTGGCCGTGCACGACTTTGGGCTGCTGAGGGTGGCCGAGAGCTGTTGCCGGACACCGGCTTAACTCATTCCGCGGCGATTTTGGCGCTCAAAGCTGGGAAAGGGGGTGACCTGTCGCGGGTGGCGATCCTGTCCCTCGTGCGCCTTAAAGCTTGCTCTTTGTCGGCTGACAAGGGTGCGATTGTGTTGCGCAGCATTGATATCTCGGCGTAGAGATACAGACGGCAACTTCAGTCTAGAAACAGTCAAAGCCCAAGCCTAACCTCGGTTACTTTTAAGAAAGCCTCGTTGAATCCAGTGAGATTTACACCATAGTGAGAGGGTGTTGGCTGGTGAAGGGAGCTTCAGCCAATCGCATTTCTGTGTTGAAAGCACTTATAAAGGGATTTGTGTTTGTCGCGTTTATATTGTTTTCATTTTTTGATGTATGCATAAAGCAACTTTCAAAACGGTAAGGTGACAAAAAGCCATGTGGCACAAGCAGACATGCAAGAAAACCAAGTAGTTGTTTACAGAAGGATTTTGTATCTGCGATGAAAAATTTAATGGGAATCTGCCTTCTTTAAAAAAATCTTGCACCTCTGATTTCTAACTGAATAGTAGTGTGTATGTGTGTATAAGAGATCTACCATTCCTGTGCCCTTCAAGGATGTAAACAGGTAGTTCTGATTTGTTAGTCCTTAGAAATACTGGAAAGTTGGTCTGCAGACTAGACAAAGCATATGCATATTAGTGGTATACTGTAAAATCTTGTGAAAATCGTGGATCCATTCTATCCTGATACAAAAGGCTGTCAGTGAAGAAATGCATGTTTGTAAATTTTAAATAGATATACCTCTCCCTCCCCCTTCCAAGATTTCATCTGCTAATCCCATTGAGGATCTAGTGTGTTGCTTTGCTTGGAGATAAAAACATTTATATCTGGCCAAATGCAAGTTATAAGCTGCAGTCACACATACTAAATAATCCACTTTCAGTGCACTTTCCTACTGGATTTTGCCAGTTCACGTAGTAAAATCCAGTTGGAAAGTGCACTGAACAGGGTTGCCAGTCTCTAGGTGGGGCCTGGAGATCACCTGCTTTTACAACTGATCTCCAGCTGATAGAGATTAGCTCTCCAAGAGAAAATGGCTGCTTTGAAGGGCATTATACCATGCTGAGATCCCTCCCCTCCCCAAACCCCACCCTCTCCTGGATCCACCCCCAAAGTCTCCAGATATTTTCCAACCCAGACCTGGCAACCGTAGCACTGAAAGTGGATTATTTAGTGTGTGTAACTGTAGTGTAAATGTTATTTCTCGAGCCTCAACACTCAACTGGGATAGCTGTTGATCTGTGTGAAAGAAACTCAGTGCAAGACAGTGTTTCACCAGGTTTATAGAAGGAACTCTTTCTTGTTATTGAAGAAAGAAAGCTTGATCACAAGTGGTTATTAACAGTGACTTTTCTCATTCTTTCAGCCACAAGACAGCATCTGAATTGCTTTCTTGTTCGGTGGACAGTCTTTGACTGCATCTTGAGGACCTGTCTGGATACAGCATCTGTAAATCGTTTGGTGCTTTGAATGGCTACTGCATAGTGATGTATAGTCTGATGGCCAATTGCTGCAACTGGCTAAAGAGGTGGAGGGAACCTGTTAGGTAAATTGTAAAAATGTTTAGAACAGTCTCATTCACTGTTTCTTGAAGTGTTGGTCTTCAAGAGAGATTCTTTTATATGCAGAGAATGTTCCAAAGCTACCTTATAATGATTCCTACATAGACTTAAAATCTCTGTCTCCTAATTTCAGTGAAGACCCATGCAATTGGATAGTGGCTGGTCCTTATTTGAAATTTTGTTTGATCTCGAACTATGTTGCTGTGGCAACTTTGTTTCAAGGAGCTGTTTTTGTTAAATGCTTTGCTTAAAGACACTTGTTAATTGTTGGTCATCTTAAGTGTTCAGAGTAACTTGCAACAAGTGATTGTTCCTTTATAAGTCATTCTGACAGGCCACATAGTAGAGTGAAATTTTTTAAAATAAAACCACAATAAAAAAATCAGCCTACTTAATAATGATGCAAAGCAGCAATAAAAATGTGGCAGAGGCACAGAAGGTTTGAAACAGAAACAATACTTGTGTTAAACTTGCATCGTTACAGCTTTTTGGACACATTCTTGTGAAGAAGTGTATAAATTTTTGTGCTGTCTCTGCTTGGGAGGAGAGGGATATAGTTAAGGCATATATTGATCAGGGTACATTTTCCCCATTTCTGGGTCTAAAATGTATCAAAACCAGATTTAATGGTAGATGCACAGCTTTACAAAAAAGTATTCACAAAAATTATTGACTCATTACAAATAACTGCTTTCCTGCATATGGATTTAAAATTATTTTTCAAAATCTGGGAGGGCGGGATATAAATTTAATAAATCAAATCAAACTTAATAACCCATTCAACTCCTAGAATTGTAAAATTTTAATAAAACCAAAAAAAGGGAGGAGAATAGGTGACCTTAAGGGAGCATATTCCCTGACTTCAAAAAAGGGCAGGTATGTATAGACCATTGTTCTGGGTATTCTGATTAGCTAATAAAAACCTAATTAGATTTACTGGCATCTAAAGGTGAAGATCTGACTCCCTCTTTTTCCCCTTCCCTGTTCCACACTTTAAATTTGAGTCAAAGCTCAGCTCCTGTACCAGTTTTATCGCCAAAGCTCAGCCTAAGAATATGTTAAGTAACAAATGGCCTTGGAGAATTAAGTGCAGAGTGCCCTTTCTAATGAGTGTAATCAGCAATTAACATGAAAATCATATTGAAACACTACTTTTAAGTTTTTTGTTCTGTGATTCTTTAACACGACTGGTTAAAAGCATTTTTTAAAAATCACAACATTTTAATGTTTTAGTTCCTAAACCTTGGTACATGCTCCAAGTGGCAAAACACAAAATGAAACTTTGCAGGTTGCTTCTCTCCATGCAGCCTCCAGAGCTTAAATCAGACATAGTCTTCTGCCTCAGTACTTCTTTTCAATGCAGTAACTTACCCCAAATTGGGCTTATTGTCTTTCATTGTGACCATAATCAGCCAGCACTCCGTAAGAGGCCAGAATGAAGCATGTTATAAGGGTAGGTATACATATTAGTTTGTTGCAGCAGAAAAAACTAGAATTTTGTGGCATCTTAAGGTTAACAGTTTTTATTCTAATATAAGCGTTCATGAGCTAGAACCAGAAAGCTGTGCTAGAATAAAAATTTCTTAGCCGTAAATTGCCACAAGAGTCCTGTTTGTAAAGGATGATAATTGCCTTATGCGTGTTTACAGTTCCCTTCATGCAGATTGACTTGGTCTCTGAGTAAGTAGAAGACAATCCAACACTATTTTCACTTAATATAATGACTTCCATAACATTAATGACAGAAGGCCTACAGAGAGGTGGGTCAAGGAAAGGATAACTAAGGATTAGAAGGAAACAGTGGGGCAGAAAGTATGTAAGTGAATGGGAAGGGCATGCAAGTAGGGGACCTATAAGAATGGGGTAAAGAGAGAGAAAAACATTGTGCTGCTTGAAAACAGAACAGTTTGTGTCTGTCAGAATCTGTCAATTCAGCCAATGTATTCTTGCATGCATGCTATGTAACCTATGTAACCTTTAATCATTATGTATTGGACCTTGTATGAATCCTGTTTTGGTCGGGAGGGTGACAACCCTTAAGGGTGAGAACAAGGAGGCCTCTCATCCCTGCCTCCGCATTCCAGCTGCCCCGGCAGTAACTTCAAGGGGAGGATTGGCTCTCATCTCTTATCTCATGCTAAAGAACCTTGGAGCCATGAATTGTTATGTGAACTGAGGGGTCTGGTTGAGAGGGGAAATTTACTGCTTAACACCTCACTTTTTTCCTGTGTGAACCAAACGGTCAAGACACCTTTTAGCCCGCCAATTTTCCCTTGAGGGGATTGGCTACCTATGGGTAATTCGAACTCCTTGGAATGGTATAATAGACCCGCTTGTATTATTTGTCTCATCTCTGACAATAACCCGAGATGCTGTACTAATGTAGGAATAGGCAATAAAGAACTGTGGTTAACCAACCAAGATCTGATCCTTGACTACTCTGAGCAGAACTCTCACAGATTGTCAGAGATCTCTGATTGGGACTCAGCCGTTCCTGACCATGTCAGAAGACGACGCTGTCCCCCTCAAACCTACTACTCCAGAGGAGGCTCCCGTTACCCCGACGGATCCGGGGAACGGGGGTGGCGGCGGCGGAGGAGGTCCCGAAGTGCCGGTGACCACGAGCCAGGGGGCTTACTACATTCCGCACCGCCCGGTTACTCATCAGAGCGTGACCCCCAAGTACGCATGGAGCCACTTCGGGCAGCGTACCGTGAGTTCGTGGGTGCACGACCGGAAAGGGGTGAGAGTTTCGCTCACCGGAGACCAGCCCGATCGAGGGAGACCGAGCTACCTAGGAGACGAACGCGAGCCGATCTACCGTGGAGGGCCGCGTCGCCCGCCTCCCGAAGAGGAGGGACTGGACCTGTATGGGCCCGATCCGTATCGCGAGGAGCAGACGGTCCCTTTGGATCAGATGATGGGAGACCTGCGGCTTCAACTCACCGCCGAGCTCCGCGAGTTGGCCCTCGATCTCCAGCACCAATTTCGCGACGCTATGATGACGATGCAAGGAGCCCTCCTCGGGCAAGGAGTCGGAGTCCAACCACCGCCGCAGGCGCCCGGAGGGGTTCCGGTTCAACCGCAGGCGCCCGCTCTACCGGCGCAACCAGCCCCGCCGGTCGCCCCAGTTCCAGTTCCGGGGCCCGTCCCCGCGCCGGCCCCAGTCCCGGCCGCGCCGGCCGGCCGCCCAGCCCCTTCCGATCCTTTGACGACTACTTTCGATGGGGACCCCGAGAAGCTACGTTTCTTCATGCTGGAGATCGGGAGGTTCCTGGACAGTTGGGGCCACCTCTACCCCACCGAGAAAGAACGGATTGGCTACATCGGGTCCAAACTGAAAGACACTGCCAGCGACTGGTATGTGAGCCTGCACGACAACCCCGGACCTGAACTGCGCTCACTGAACAACTTTATGTGGGCCCTCCGGCATCAGTTCGAGGACCCCCTGGGTGAGGAAAAAGCCAGGAATCAACTAAGAAAGCTGTTCCAGGGGAGGTCGTCAGTGAGGGACTACACCGACAAGTTCCGGCGCATCGCGGCAAAGATCCATGGGTGGCCGGAGGAACTATTCATGGAGAAGTATTGGGAGGGCCTGAACCCGGAAATCTACGAAACGGTGCTGTTAGGGGGTCGCCCGGGCACCCTGAACACCTGGATGAGGGCTGCCATCGACATGGAGGAGCGATTCGCCCTGATCAAGATGGGAGCGTCTGCTACGGCGGCCAGCAAGGCAGCCCCCCGAGTGAAGCCCCGGTCCAGTGTGCAAGATGTCCGAGATGCAAGGTTTCGTCAGGGGTTGTGTATGAAGTGTGGGGAGAGTGGCCACTTCGCCTCCGCTTGTCCAAGAGGAGGGGGGAAGGGACCGAAGACCTCAACTCCCGGAGCGGGGAGCACCCCTAGCCGCGGAAAAACCCCAATGAAGCCCCGGGCGTTGCAGCTGGAAGGGGTGGCGAGCGACCAGGGAGAGCTGGAGCTGATGGAAGCGCAGATGTCGGGAAACTCCAACGGCCTGCAGTGAGCGGCGCAGAACTGCAGGTCCCCCGCCAAGAAGCGCCATCTCCGGTGAGCATCCCAGGCCCCCTGTTATATATGGTAGTGACGGTGGTAACCCCTGGGTCTGGTACCCACATGCGGGTTCGAGCCCTAATTGACTCTGGGTGTGCGCGAGACCTGATCAGCCCCCTGGTAGTGGAGGGGTTGGGACCCAGAGTCACCCCGTTATCAGAACCCCTGAAGTTTACCCAGATGGATGGGTCGGAAATGAAGGAGGAGTGCATAGCAGAGACTGAGAGTTTGATTCTGGGAACGGGGGAGCATTGGGAGAAGCGAGCTTTCGTCATCACCCCGAACGCCCAGTTCCCTATGGTGCTGGGCAGCCCCTGGCTCGGGGCGCACGACCCCTACATAAAATGGAGCGAGGGGAAGATTTCGTGGGTAGACGAACGCTGTCAGAGCCACCGGTGGGACCCCGGATGGGGACCTGGACCTCCCACCCCGCCTCCCCCGGCGCCCGCACTCGCCCTCACCCCTACCATGGTGCCTAAAGAGTATAGAGACTTGCTAGAAGTGTTCAGTGAGACTGAGGCGGATGAGTTGCCCCCCCATCGACTGTCGGACTGTGCTATAGAACTCCTCCCAGGAGAAAAACTCCCCAAGGGGAAATTATATTCCATGAGCCCGTTGGAGCGGGAGGAGCTAAGGAAGTTCCTGGACAAAAATCTGGCACGGGGTTTTATCCGCCCAGCCAAGTCCCCCTTTGCGGCGCCCGTGCTGTTTCGAAAGAAAAAGGATGGGGGCTTACGGCTATGCACTGACTACAGGGGGTTGAATGCAGTCTCCACCACTAACGCCTACCCCCTCCCCTTAATAAAGGACCTCTTGGCGGAGGCGGCCAAGGGGAAAATCTTTACCAAGTTGGATCTACGAGATGCCTACTTCAGGGTGCGCATAAGGGAAGGGGATGAATCTAAAACTGCCTTTAACACCCCCCTGGGGCAATTCGAATACCTAGTGATGCCGTTCGGCTTAAGTGGCGCGCCCGGGGTCTTTATGAGTTTAATCAATGAAGTGTTGCACAAGCATCTGTTTAAGGGCGTGTTATGTTACATAGATGATATCTTGATCTATTCTACTGATAAGAGTGAGCATGTGACTTTGGTCAGAGACGTTCTTTCAACCTTACTGAAAAACCAGCTTTATGTGAAACTGTCTAAGTGCGAGTTTCACCGTGAGTCCGTGGACTTCCTGGGCTATCGCATTTCGCAAAAGGGGTTGGAAATGGACCCGGGGAAGGTGGAGGCAGTGGTGCAATGGGAGGCCCCGCGAACGAGAAAGCAATTGCAGAGCCTCTTAGGATTTTGTAATTTTTACAGAACCTTCATCAAAGACTTTGCCAAAGTTACCCTTCCCTTAACGGACTTATTAAAAACCAAGGGGAGGGGGCCCGAGGCCGGAAAGCCAGGAGAGAGATTAGCATGGAATGGGGAGTGCCAGAAGGCATTTGAGACTTTAAAAACCCTTTTCACTTCTGAACCCATTCTAGCACACCCGGATGAGACAAAAGACTTTATAATTCATGTAGATGCCTCGGATGTAGCCATGGGGGGGGCCATTTTGCAAAGTGACTCGGAGGGAAAACTGCACCCCTTGGCTTACATTTCAAAGAAATTTAACGAGACGGAAAGGAATTGGTCGGTGTGGGACAAGGAAGCCGCAGCCATTAGGTTAGCGCTCACTACGTGGCGCCACTGGTTGGAGGGCGCGCAAACTCCGTTTGAAATATGGACTGATCATAAGAACCTAGAGGCGTTGCGCACTCAGCGGTCCCTCAATGCCAAGCAGCTGCGCTGGGCTGACTTCTTTTCCAAATTCAACTTTGTGCTAAAGCATTTTCCTGGGAAGGCTAACTCCCTGGCAGACGCATTGTCCAGATTGCCCCAACACGAGAGTGTAAAAGAAGAGGTGTTCGATTCCATGTTTTCCCCCCAGCAACTGGGAGGGGTGGTAGTCACCCGGAGCAAAGCAAAGAGAACTGAGCTCAACACAGAGACTTTCCAGTGGGGGGGGGAGTATGCTCCAGAAGAAATAGAGGAACTGGAAGCCTTGGGGGAGTGTTCCAAGAGAGAGGACCACTGCTGGCTGCATGGGGACAAATTAGTGGTGCCTAAGACCAAACGCAAGGAAATCCTGCTAAATTGTCACTCCTCAAAGCTAGCCGGGCACTTCGGTTTCCTAAAGACACTTAACTTGATCCAGCGTCAGTTCTGGTGGCCGCGCATGCGTCGGGACGTCTCGGACTTCGTCTCGGCTTGCCAAACTTGTTTAATGTGTAAAAAGCGGGGGGGGGAAAGTCCCAGGATTGCTGCACCCCCTACCCACTGCCTCAAGACCCTGGGAAGACATAGCCATGGACTTTATCACCAATTTGCCCCCCTCCAAGGGAAAAACTGTGATTTGGGTGGTGGTAGACACTTTTTCTAAACAAGCCCATTTCACCCCCTTCAAGCAATTGCCCACCGCCAAAGGGATGGCTAAAGCTTTCTTCAACCACGTGATCAAATTACATGCTTTTCCGAAGAGGGTGGTTTCCGACCGCGGAAGTCAGTTCGTTGCCACCTTCTGGCGGGAGCTTTTGAAATTAATGGACATAGAGCCGGCCCTAAGCTCGGGTTACCACCCAGAAACCGACGGCCAATCCGAGCGAACTAATCAAATTCTAGAGCAATTCCTAAGGTGTTACACAAATTATCACCAGGATAATTGGGTGGAATTGCTGCCCTTTGCAGAATATAGCTACAATAATGCAGTGCATTCCTCCACAGGGGTCTCACCTTTCATGGCAGTGGGAGGTTTTGAAGGGAAACCACTCCCTACCCTTAAGGAGGACCCCCAAGCCCCCCCCTCGAATTTTAAAAGTTGGTGGTCCAGCCTCCAAGACTCCTGGCCATTAATAGGCAAAGCCCTGGACCATGCCAAAGAGGACTACAAGAAGTATGCGGACCGAGGGAGAGCGCCGGGATGGGATCTTCAGCCCGGGGACTCTGTTTATCTCTCTACTAAAAATATCCATGGGTTGCAGCCCAGCCGGAAATTGGGATGGAAATATGTTGGACCTTACAAAGTGCTACGTAAAATCTCTGATGTGTCTTTTGAACTAGAACTGCCTAAATCACTGAGCTCTGTGCACCCTGTGTTTCATTTCAGCCTGCTGAAGAAAGATCCTGGGCCGAATGCATGGCATCCAGTTCCTCCAGCTCCTCCTCCACTGATGAAGGAGGGGAGTCCTCACTACGAGATAACTGAAATCCTTGACTCCAAGATGAGAAGGGGCCACTTATATTACTTAGTTAGATGGTTGGATTTCGGCCCGGAACACAATGAATGGATTCGTTCAGAACATGTTCATGCCCCCAAATTGACTAAACTATTCCATAAAATGTTCCCTGATAAAGCTAGGTGAAGAAAATTATGGGGAGGGCAGGGTGTCAGAATCTGTCAATTCAGCCAATGTATTCTTGCATGCATGCTATGTAACCTTTAATCATTATGTATTGGACCTTGTATGAATCCTGTTTTGGTCGGGAGGGTGACAACCCTTAAGGGTGAGAACAAGGAGGCCTCTCATCCCTGCCTCCGCATTCCAGCTGCCCCGGCAGTAACTTCAAGGGGAGGATTGGCTCTCATCTCTTATCTCATGCTAAAGAACCTTGGAGCCATGAATTGTTATGTGAACTGAGGGGTCTGGTTGAGAGGGGAAATTTACTGCTTAACACCTCACTTTTTTCCTGTGTGAACCAAACGGTCAAGACACCTTTTAGCCCGCCAATTTTCCCTTGAGGGGATTGGCTACCTATGGGTAATTCGAACTCCTTGGAATGGTATAATAGACCCGCTTGTATTATTTGTCTCATCTCTGACAATAACCCGAGATGCTGTACTAATGTAGGAATAGGCAATAAAGAACTGTGGTTAACCAACCAAGATCTGATCCTTGACTACTCTGAGCAGAACTCTCACAGTGTCACTCCCTGTTGTCTCTTAAACATGGATGGTCACTATGCCAAGCAGTTAGAATTTTAAAAACAGAAAACTGGAACAGATCCAGTTAGGCTTTTGCAATTGGGTATGAAAGACGAAATAAAAAATACCATTTGGAAATCAAAGCAGGGGACTTTTGGCAAAAGTTCTGTGTAGTGAAAGTTTATTTGCCCTGTACCAAGCTTGTGCAATGTAGTTTGGGGATGATCTGCAAATCAGAGACAGTACTAGTTGGCCAGGTTATATCCATGCCTGTGGAAGTCTTTAGAAGTGAGCGCTGTATTACAGCAAAATTTTCCAATTAGTATACTGTTCACTAGGTGGTGGTGGTAAAGGAACATTTAATAGTGTGCTTTTTCATCCTTCCATGTTATGATATGCCTTAGTTCTATATATAAAGGAATGTGTATTCTAACAAAATCTTTAGGTATTCAGTTACTTCTTATATATTACAGGCACATATATTACCAGTCCAGTGTAGGATGTTTTTTGGGGTAGAATTTGTTTTGACAACTGTGATTTTCTTAATATGTTCTTACCCATAAGTATGGAGACATAGGTACTTGAAGGTGACAGTTCCCAACTGCTTTCTAAGTGTTTCTGAAATGCAGTATAACATTCAGCTCAGGGGAAAAGGCTGAAAATACTATTTTTGTTTTTATCTAATTCAAAGGAAGGTGACATTAATCATGGTGGGCCTTGATAATGCTGGGAAAACTGCAACAGTGAAGGGAATCCAAGGAGGTAAGATGCATCTTTATTCCAAACTATCTCATCCGGTATTAAAAAGATCGTTTTTTTAAAAGGTCCTGGAAAGTATTACTTTTTCAGAGGAATTGCAGAGAACTGGTGCGATGAGGTTGGCATATTGGACTAGGCAGATCCAAGCGCAAACCCCATTTAATCATGAAATTCCAGTGTAGCAACTCCCCAGGGTCATTTCAGGTTGGGAAAATGGCACAGAGGAGGAGGCCTAAGCAATGCTCCTTCTAATCCTGTGAGCAAAAATCCTACTTTGTGAGCTACTGACATTAAAGTTGTGAGCAGGTGATTTGGCTACTGCATAAATTAGTTTGCTCTGGAGCCATCCTTCCTGAGCTGACAAAAATGTATGAACCAGAGGCTAAAAAACTGAGCTAGCTCACACTAACTCAGCTTAGAGGGAACACTGGGCCTTAGCCCATTTTCCCTGCATAACTTGTTCCCTTGCACTTGGGAAACATAACTCGGACCATTCCTGATAAAATTCTGTTGTGAAATTAGGTCCTTACTGGATGACTTTGTGCCCTTCACATACTCTTTTTGTCCAAATCGTCTCACAGAATTGTGAGAAAAGACTAGAGAAGAGAATCACAAATGCTGCCCTGAATTCCAATGAATAAGGATGGGACAAATATGTAACAGATGCAAGTAAAATCTTCCCCTTTTACTGAAAAGTCAGAGGTACCTCCATGCACACATCCTTGTTTAGTACAGTTTTGACTTTGACATGGCACAGAGTGGTAAGTTCTTTTCTGGGCTTAGGATTCATTCATACACATGCAAAGAGCCTCTGAATCAAGACTGTTGTGCATATCCTTATGGAGGGAAAAGAGTTTGTTGGGAAGTTAAAGTATCATATTTATCCTATATGTTGTAAAATGGGAAACCTGGTAATATTTGTGAGGTCTGAGCAATTGTAGACTTAGAATTGTTTTGAACTGTAGCAAAGAAAAAATGATAGTATTTTGGGTTAATTAGCATTTTACTTTTTAAACATTTGATAGAAAATCAGTGGTTCCCCTTGCAGTCTATGCTGAAACTACTATTTTCTGAAGCCCAGTAATGAGTATATATCAGTAAATTTTACATAAAAATCTGTTGTAGGTATAAGTTTTTTGATGACATTGACCTGGGATATCATTAGGAAAACAGTCCAAGACGGAAATTGTGCATGTATAACAAAGTGTGATTTTAATTATTCTTCTGTATCTCTATTTGTAGTTGTATAGGTACCAGCAATTTGCCATCTCTCTCTTACCCCTGCAACCTTAAAATCCCTCTTGACAAAATTTTTCTGTCTGCTGCTGTAAAATAGTATTCATGCATCCAGGCTCTCTGTTGGATGAAACTTGTGTTTTGGACTAGTGTCACTGAACTGCCTTCTTATTTGCTGGAAATTTAATGAAGCAGCCAAATACATTATTATGAGAAAATCTGATCCAGCAGTTTTTCAGGTGCAAAAGAAACTTTATCAACTTTCCTCACCATCTTCATAACATTTACTCTGGTATCTTGCATCTGATCGTTGTGTGGTCTATATACTTATTAAAACTAACTTCTAGTTTTATGGTAAGATGACATCTTAAATTATTTAGTTTTCTACAACTTTGTATTAAAGGTCACAGTTAGTCGGGTAGTAATTCATAAAAGGTCAGACCATTATATAGTTAATGTGTTCAGCACCTTCTGTTTTATTTTTAAAAATTCATGTAAAATGCCACAGCTAAACGTTTTTATACCCAATCCAGGCTCTTTCATTCCACTCTAAAATATAATTACCTATCATTTTAGAGAGTATTTGTGTTGGTCTGCAGTACAACAGCTAGATTCAAGATGAAGATGATTTTTGAGGTATAAGCTTTTGAGAGTCAAGGCTCCCTTTGTTGGATCATTAACCAATCCTAAGCAATTAAGACCAATCCTAAACAGGGCTACTGAGAATACTACTCAGTTCTGTTTGGTGGAGCTTACTCCCAGGAAAGTGTTTTTAGGATTGCATTGTAAGTTATATAATGTGGGGGACCAGTGTGGAATTGGGAGAAGCAGATAGTGTGAAGGCTGGGTTTTTTAAAAATGCTATTAAAAAAGAGGTAGCATGCTGTGTAGTTTGACCAGTGTGGTCTGTACCCCAACCACTGCTAGACAGACAGGCTGTAATGTGACGTCTGAAAGCAGTCATTCCAGCTGAGGCTTGAAGTAAATTGGGGGGGGGGGAGGTATTTGTTAACTTTCTTGGATGAGATAAGATTATTCAGTAAAGAGGCTTGAAACTATGTAAAAGTATAACACAACATTTGCTCACAAAGGTTTAATGTTTCAATTAACAAGGTAGCAGTGCAGAGAGCAGTAGTAAGCCCAGCTTTGATTTGTGAGGTGGATCTTTGGACTTTTCCCAACCTTAGGAATCTCAGAGTAAAAGGGTGAGCTCCTTCTGGACATTCCAGTAATAGCCTGCTGTCCCTGAAAACCAGACTCCAAGATGGCGCACTCTCCTTTTTTTAAGTGTTCACTGAAATTAACCTTCCTTATCACAAAAGCCAGGCTTTGAGACCTATAAAGTCTCCTGAGAATGGATTTCTTTTAACCTATTCCTATCTCAGGCCTTGATAATTCTGGGAACCAGGCTTCTGTTGTGACCTGAGGTTTGTTCATGGTACCTAGAGCTTTGGTGGTTCTTAGTCTGTAAACTATGTTACAGAATTGTAAAGGAGGAGGATGGAAAGGAGGAGTCAGCTGTTAAAAGGAATGTCCTGGAAAGATTCTCTAAAGAAGGTCTCTTCAGAATTTGAGCAGACTATTTTGCCCTTTTCCTTCTATTGACACTCAACTGTTCTCAACATTCTGGAGCCTGTTTAGTCTTCATTAGGGTGACTGTTGCAGGTAACTTTCCTTTTGGTGAATTTAATTTGGTTAAGTTACAAATATTTTATCTGAATACCTGGGGACTCCCTCAGGTAGGCAGAAACCTCTGCTTGGTATATGCTTGGCCTGGCTTTAGTTTCATTATCCTAACAGGACCCAGCCAATTTACTATTAGGTGTAGCTGTGATCTTGGACAATGCATTATAGTAAATTTGTCTTTCCCCCATAGAAGTTTTTATCCAGTTACCATAAGCAGCGCTCCTGCACCCTTCATAAAGCTTCTCCTGGTATTTGAATCTCCATAATGGTGTAACGTCTGGCAAGAGGAGGGATGGGCGACTGAAGCAGAAATTCTCTCTCCCTCTTGCTGTATGAACAGAAGTGCTTTAGTAGTTAATGGTGTTAGTAGTCAGTGATGATGCATTTTTAACGTACTTTCTTTGAATATAAGGTTATTAGCAGTAATTTCTCATAATTTGTTTTATTGTTTTCCCAGAATCTCCTGTGGATGTGGCTCCAACAGTTGGCTTTTCTAAAATTGACCTTAAACAAGGACGTTTTGAAGTCACCATCTTTGACTTGGGAGGTGGAAAGCGAATCCGGGGTATTTGGAAGAATTATTATGCTGAATCCTATGGGGTGATATTTGTTGTGGATTCCAGTGATCTGGACAGAATGGAAGAAACAAAAGAGACCATGTCAGAAGTTCTAAAACATCCGAAGGTATCAGGGAAACCTGTATTAGTGTAAGTAATATTTTTTAACTACTAATCTATACATTAATAAATATTTTTCTTTAAAACATTTAGGTTTTGTGAAACATTCTTTTTTTAAAGCTGTCTTTGAAGTTGATTCCCCCCCCCGAAAATTACACATTAAAGTATATTATTTTATTATTGAATTTAATTGGAAATGATGGGATCATTCCTGTAGAATGACTTTCTGTCGAAACTCCACTGAAATGACTGGGACATCCACTTTTTGTTCTTCCAGTACTACTTTCAGTAGCACTGTTTTATCTAATGAAACATTATAAGAACAGCATAACCATCTCGTTGCTGATTTGTTAGTATTAATGGGGTACACATCTTTGACACAAGAGGGTGCAAGTAAAGCATTTTCAGAAGGACCAAGTTTCTCAGATCTGTAGTAGTCCCAACTGACTTCACAACAGTTAAGTGTGTCTACACATCTAATCCTTTTACCAGGAAATGTGCACAAAATAGTTGGATAACAGCAAATATTATGTGCTTAAAAATCCCACTGATTTCAGTGTAAATGGTTTATATAGCGTTGTATAGTAAATTTTTATCCTGCATATCTTCCAAGGATCTCTGGTACTGTATAAGGTTCTTCCTTCCTAATTTTATCTTCTCATCTTTATACATATCTTACACTTTCCCATTCAAACCAAAGGAGCAACTGTAGCAGAACTGTGCCTAATATTGCCAAGTACCTGCTGTGGTGGGAGACCCCCTGCCCCCAGCTCCTGTTGCCTGTCAAAGCTATAACAGCTGGCAGGAGAAAAATAAAGTAAAAAATGCTTTTGGCACAACAGCATTATGTTTTAGGAAAAGTCCAGAGGTAATGTCATGCAGTTCCTAAAGTGGCATGATGTTCCTAGAAATCAGCAGTGCCTAGAGAAGCACGACATAACTCTGGGAAAACCCAGAAGTGATGTAGCATCACCATGGTGATGGTGTCTCCCATGTCCTCCTCCTCTGGCTCCTGGCAGTTGTCAGTCAGTGACTGGCAGTCATAATTGTGCCCTGTGTTTTCAGTCTGTTGGTGAGTGTAATATAGCACTTAATACAGTAAATGTATTTTCAGGGAAATAGGGAAGTATGTTTTAATTGAATTCATAAGTTCTAGCAGATAAAGCTTTGTATTATATCAATTTCCTTAATTACTATAGAATCAGGATGAAGACTCTTTTGTAATAACTGATTAGTTTTTGTTTGGAATGATTGCACTCTACCTGCCAACTGTCAATTTAATTAAAAAAAAAACCTGTTACAGTTTTTTTAAAAAAAAGATTGTTCTCTTTATGTTGCTGTTTACACCCTTTATAGCAGGAGTGTCAAACGTGTGGCCCGGGGGCTGGATCAGGCCCCCGGAGGCCTTCTATCAGGCCCGCACTGGAACTGGTCATCTCCTGCTTCCAGTTCTGTTGCTGCTGCTGCATCATAGCTTGCTTCACCAGACTTTCTCAGTTGCTCAGCCATTTCATATTTCCTTCTGTGTCCTAGATTCAGAACTCTGAGCATGAGATTTCTGTGGTGAATGTCAATAAATCAAAAGTAGGTTTGCAGCTTATAGATACACACCTGAACAGCATACTCAAGATTGCAATAGCACAGACGTTTTGATGCAATAATTCAGAGCAAGTGGTGTCAGTTATCAGATACTGTTAAATAAACAAAATATTGCAAGAGTGCTAATGTTTTAAGCATGTTTTTATTTTAAGTAAAAAAAATCTTTGTGTTTGTGTCTACCTGGCATTACATTTTATGACACACATGGTCTGGCCCAACAAGGTCTCATTTATGTCAGATCTGGCCCTCATAACAAATGAGTTCAACACCCCTGCTTTATTGGTCACCTCAAATGGTTAGATGTGAAACAAAAGAAGTTATGTTTGTAGGCTGTTTTTTGTACTAATAGTCTTCTGTTGATTGTTAAGTTAGGATGAATGATTCTGTAAGAGAATATATAATTTACTTTGTCTGTACAGCACCACAGTCTAGAATTAAAGCTTATTGCCTTCATTGAATACTTCCTGAAAGTCTGAGTTTTCCACTGTTAACAAATAGGAGAATGGTTAAATCTCTCTGAAGGCCTCGTATCTTAGTGTTTACCAATAGCAAACATTAATTTAAAATTTCCCAAGTGAGAGTACATATGGTTTGTTGTACTTATTCCTTGAACAAATAATTAAAACTTTATTCTGAAAGTCATTTCCATTACTTTACTTAAAAGCCATTCAAGACCCTGCTTTCTGCTCCCCGCCACTCAGCTGTTTTCCCCCGGAGATCCCTGCTTTGCTCCCCATGGAAAGTGGTAGGGAGCAGAAAATAGGGATCACAAACCAGTTCAGTTCATGAACCAACCTCCCAGTAAGTATTGGTTAGTGACTTGGCCACAAAATGAAACAAACTGCAAAAATGTGGTTCATGCCTATCCCTATTGCTTGAGAGACATTACAGTAAAAATCATTGCTGAAAATAATGTGCCACAATGAAATTTCTGGTTTCATCAATATCATTTTAGACTGCTCCGGTTTGTGTACTATTAATTGCCTTCAATGGGTCTTTTTCTGGGCATTTGTTGTTATTAACTTGATTTTTTTTATTGATATGGGTTGTTTATATTTTTGTTTTATTATGAGTCACCTCAAGCAGGAGCGGTGGTGTACAATTGTTGTAAATAAATAAAAAGTATGTTCATATATACCATTCAGTACTGTCTTTCCCCCTGCCAGTACAAAGTATCTTGTGATAATGGCATATATACCTTCATATATGTAATCATGCTTTGACCCATATTTGAGATGCAACCATGGCGGGGGCTGACTGTGTCTTATATTGTAGATACTGTCTGCTGTTTATGCTTCTCTTAAAACGTTTTTTTTGCAAATTATTTATGAACTTTATTTATGAATATTATGAGGTAATATGAACTGCAGAAAAAAACCAATGGTTTCCAGGCAGCTATGCCACCTTGAAGGCCTTCGAGTATTCTGAAACTGATGCATGGCATGTAAGGAGCCTGTCTGTAACAAATCCTAAAGTTTAAGATCTTGACAGATGAGTAAGGATGGCACGCTAGGAAGGAATGTTTACACTAAAGACTAAGTTTCTGAAGGTCTAATATTTACTGTATCTGTTTTACTCAGGACCCACACTTAATCCAAAACAGCAACAGGGCCCTCACATATATTTGTTTAACTGCATGTGTTTGTCTGACTTGTGTCTTTCCTTTCTAGCTTGACTAAATAGAAGGAAATGAATTCTATTAAGTGCAAGTTTGTTCTGTAGAGATGATTAAATGTAAAGTTCTGTTTTTTCCTTTGTATCTGATCATCTTCCTTGCTCTCTTTTTAAAACCTTCAGTTCTTCCTTGCTCTCTCTGTTTTTAAATCTTCTTCTAAGAGAGGGGGTGAAATGTGGGACTCTCACTAGTGTGACACCGCCCTTTAGGTTCATGCAGATACTTCTGGTTCCAACCCACCTGTTGGAAGACCCATGATCTGTGTATGCATTTTCTTTTTTAAACTGATCTTGAATAAACATTATATTTAGGACTGACTGGAAACATTACTTCCATACTTTCTAGTTATAAAAACAACACACAATGTGTTGGTTAATTGTGTTTTGATGAAGGGAATTCTAGGAATTGTTATGATATGAGCTATTGAAATTATTTTTCAGTACCTATTGAAAGATATGGGGTGGGCTGAGATTTATTTTATGTTGTTATTTCATATATGTCTCATTTTTCTCCCCAGTGGTGACTAAAAGTGACAGTAATGTGGGTTTTCCAGAAAAAATTGAATTGGAAATTTTTCTTATTCAAATTTACATAATTTAAATATTTAAATTATATTAGCAAAATTTAAATGTTCACAAAAGGGGACAAATATACCGTGAACAAGCCTGAACCTTGAACAAATATGAGTTTGTTCATGTTTCGTATTCCACGTCTAGCTCATCTGACATGACTGATTTGCAGCACAACAGCCCTGACAATTATAGATGAACAACCTAATCTATATATGTGAGGTGCAAAATTTTCCACTGAAAAATATAATATCGGAAAACTTTCTGTACCACATCACTGGTAACTAATAACATTTTCCCCTTCTTCAGCGTACTCCTACTACAGTCCTATGAGATAGGTTAGGCTGAGAGTGTGTGGCTAAGGTCACCTAGCTTCCCATAGCACAGTGAAGATTCAAAACTGTGTCTCCCATATCCTAGTCGGACACTTTAGCTACCACACCATGGTGGTTTTCAAGTTTTATTGAAATGAAGTTATGACCTTCAGTTCTAGGACTTCTGTGAGATAATGTTGTAGTATAATAGCATGTAGCTTGAATCTTCGTAACAGAGATGACTGTCAAGATCAATTAGTATTATTCTAGAAAGTGTGGACTATAGCACGTTTCATGAACCACAGCCTCATGATACCTGTAATGCACCATGGTGGCTCAGACTCATAGGTCACCATCTCAGCAATGGTTCAGAGTCCATCCTCAACTGAGTAAATACTAGAACTGTCCCACATCAGCCTTCTCTACCCTGTAAAGCACAGGCACCTAATCTGTTTGTATATTTACGTGTTCAGTGTTGACAGTATACAAATCAGTGTTTCTTTAAAAAACACACACCAACAAGTATCCAAACGAATGAAGATCCGTTTTGTCTCTTTTCATCTTGTGCAGAAGAATGACAGGAAACCAGATCTGATCAGTGAATGGAACTAAGTATTTTTAAGTATAAATACCTTTGATAAGCTTTTAGTTAATGTAAACTGGGAGCAAACAATTTTTAATTCAAGTCTTACTGACTTTGCCCCTCTAGCTTGTCCTGGGCATGGCAACATCCTGTAATGTTAGTTTCACATGCTAATGCAGCACATATTATGATTTTGATCTAGCTTGTGGAAGGTTACTTTGATCATTGGCATCCATGGAAATAGTTACCAGTTTTAGAACTAAGAAGTGAGCACACCCTCTATACAGAATTTTGGACAGCCCTATCTGCATTGTCTCTTATTTAGCATGAGCTCTACTGAGCCTTAGAATATACTGATTACTTATATGGCTGTATGTATTGGCTGTGTACTCTCAAACTAGTACGGTAATCTTTTTAAATCCATAGGCTCGTACATGCAAGCACATCTGTTACATTCACACAGTGTATGAATATGGTCTTCTAAATGGAACTTGCTGTGAAGATCAGTGATTGAATATGAGAACGATGTGCTGTATACAGCCTAAAATGTGTATTTAAAATGCCAAACACTATCTCTTTACACACACTAAAAATACTGCATGTGAAGAAGTCGTATGTGCGAGGCGACTCCCTAGCACAAACTAATGTATTTGTAATTTTTCAATTTTCCATTGCCAGAAATATGTGTCACTTTCTTGGCATATGTTTTGCTCTTGTGTATAACTAAATATCAGTGTTGATCTGCTTGGTTTGAGAAGTCTTGTAAAGAAGTGCTATAACATGGTATCAGCTAGCTACAGGTAGGAAATATTTTGCTATTCCAAGATCTGTTTATGAATCTTCAAGTGCTGTACTACATATTCTTGCCAACTAAAATGTCCACTGTTTACATATGAATGGGAAATTCTTTTCCTCCCTATTTGTTCAAATAAACTTAGCCTGAGCCTTTTCTGAGTTCAGAAACAGTTTTCCTCTAAAGCTTTGTTTTAGTTTGCATCCCTGTGATGCAGCTAGGAACAGCTGGGCTGGTAACACATCCCACCAGAAGGAAATCAATAAACTGCTTAAAATTTTAGACTGTGAAATGTGTCCTAATGTACCTTTGAGTCTTTGTCAGTCTTAAATTGATTTTGCAGTTCCCTTGTCTGACTTTTCTTCAGGCTGCTCATGCACCTTCAAATGTAACTTTAAACACCCATGAGGACTAGAAACTTTTAAAATTAAACTTTTAAAGAAGCAAATTCTACACCCAATATCACACTTGGCAAAATCAGGAACGCACACAGGTATGAATATGAGGAACATTCTGGAATATTAACTAGCTGCTTTGAAGAGGTTTAAACCTATTCCTACTTGACATATGAACAATGAGCAAAGGGAGGAAAAAGATATTTATGATTGACTAGGAAGTTTAACTAATGCCACCTGAGTACCACCGCAGTGCTGTACTTGTCAGCTTAGTGGCTCCAAGACATCTAATACTGAGAATTTACCTGAAAAGCTTAATTGATCAGAATTTGCTGACCACTCCTTCCACTTGTTCTTTATGTAGGTTTTTGACACAATCATCTGTTGGCAGTAGGGGTGCCAGGTCCCCTCTGGCCACCGGCAGCGGATGGGGTGATTGGGTGGTCAGATCCAGGTTGGGAAACTCCTGGAGATCTGGGGACGGAGCCTGGGGAGAACAGGGGCCTCAGTGGAGTACAATGCCATAGAGGCCACCCTGCAAAGCATCCATTTTCTCCAGGGGAACTGATCTCTGTAGTCTGGAGCAGAAATTCCAGGGAATCCCCAGGTCCCACGTGAAGGCTAGCATCCATAGTTGGCAGCCATCCATAAGCAAGCAGCTAAACTGTCTTCTGTCCCAGTAGTCCAAGCTTTTTTAGCAGCCAGTTGTTTCTGATCTCAGGTTTCCTTACATATCAGTGGTATGGGAACTGCTTTTATGTAGTTTACTCCAGTAGTAGTGTTACTAGAATGTTTAAGATCCTCCCCTCCACCTGGGCAGAAATAACAGTACAGGAATGTTCCATTTTTTACCCATTTGTGACTTTAGAGCAATGAGTGCCCACACAACTGGTGACATCCATATGGTGACAGGCCTTTAAATTTTACAGCACCATTGTTGGATGAACCCACAGGAAAACCCTTCCCGTACCCATTCTGTAATGTTTAAAAAGTACATTACGAAGATGGCTAATGAAGTGATTCCAAATCAAAGGTTCTTTGTATTTAAATAATTGAGATACTTGGTATTTTTATACTTCCAATTTCTAGTGATTAAGCTCAAGCCGATTGTAATTCTAATAATATTTAAAATGTTTGCAGAAACCATTTAGTTTCTGTAAACTGCTAAGAATTTCTCTATGCATGTTAACGCTGAAGAGTTGTTGGTGACGATAGCTTTCTTTGTGCTACACAGTTTGTTTTAATGGTTGGTTTGGTATGAGTCTGTGCTAATGTTGCCAGGTTGGAGATTTTTGGGGTGGAGCCAGAGGAGGGCAAGGTTTGCGGAGGGGAGGGGGTTTAATGCCACTGAGTCCACCTTCCAAGTGGCCATTTTCTCCAGATGAATTGATCTCTATTGACTGGAGAAAATCTCCAACCACTACTTGCATCTTGGAACTCTAGTCTGTGCTGTCTCGTAGAATGGAACTTCCAGGGTTTTTTAACTTGCTGGTTCAGCGGCACCTTGCCTAGTTTGTAAAACTACATGGAACAA
Source organism: Lepidodactylus listeri (assembly GCA_029233225.1). NCBI lineage: Eukaryota > Metazoa > Chordata > Lepidosauria > Squamata > Gekkonidae > Lepidodactylus > Lepidodactylus listeri. The sequence goes on along the minus strand of JARCFY010000001.1, from coordinate 131,586,514 downwards.
ATGTGCAAGCAGTTGCATGTAGTGTTCTGTTTTTCAATCTGGAGATGGTGTTCTAAAATAAGTGGGTTTATTCTACATGAGAAGCGGGCATGGAGGATAGAAAGCATTCTTGTGGTGCTTGGTAGTTCTGTGTGAGACATACTTCTTTCATAAAGCAGCAAATGGATTCCTGCAAATGCTTTGTCTTCACTTCCTTCTTTTGTAATGATGGAATAGTTGAGAATGTCATAACTGCTGATATGATTGCGTGCTTCCTGGGTTCAGCCTTGGTGTCAGACAATCACAGCATGTCCAGGAACAAAAATAATTGAGAGACATTCAGAACACAGTTAAAATCTTTTCAGTTTAAAAAAAGCCCCAGGTGGGAAAACCTTTAGAAAAGAAACATTTGAGAAAGCAGTACAGCTTTGAACTATGACAAGGGAACTTCAGATCCCCACTCAGCTATAAAGCTCACTAGATTACTTTGGCTAGTCACACATTCTCATATCTCTCTAATCACCATATACATGGTGGTTGTGAGATTAAAATTAGGAAGCAGGATTGTGTATGTCTCCTTGGATGAAAGACAGGATTAAAATGTATTAGGTAGATAAAAACATTGCTTTTTGTATTATAAATAAGGCTAGCAGTGGTCCTGTGCCCCAGTCTCCCTATCCCCTTGTACAGGATCTGCTGATGTCTGGATGAAGGGAGTAGCCTTCAAGGCATCCAGATTAGAAACACACAGAGAGACTGCATAGGTGGAATTTCACAAATACTGAAGAGAGAAGCAGAGCCAGATTCACATACTGGAGAGATTGCTGAAACCGTACTAGGAAGCCCTAAGTTCAGTTCCCTCCTTATTGAATGTCCTTGAAGTAGTCACCGTCCTTCAGCCTAATCTTACCTCACTGGGATGCTCACTGGGACAAAAGTGCACCATTTCACACTGGATTGTGCCCTACCACTCTGCTCTTCAAAGTTTTGAAGGCTTCATGCAGCAGAAAGAGTCTTGCTCCATCTTAAGTGGCTCTTTTGCTGGAGGAAACTTCCAGTTTTCCCCAGTGGAGTGGTAGGGTACAGGCCTTCCTGCCTTTGGTGGCAGGGCTGGATAAAAACCTAACAGCAATAAATATTAGTGGGTAATGTCGGGATAAACAAGAGTATTTATATATAATTATGTGGATAATGTAACCTTGATTTTTTTTGGCAGTGAGGCTTCACTGCAAGCGGTGTGTGTGTAAGCCTGGGTGGACGGAGTGGTAATGGGCGGCTGTGCTTGTAGTGGTAGAGAGGTAGTAGGTGTGGAGAAATCAGCATTGATAGTGAGACAGAAATCCTAGGTCTCGATTCAATCCAGGTGGATACATTGTTTCGAGCTTTGTTACCAGTTGCAATTCAGCAGTCTCTCTAATCTCCCTTTGAAATTCCTTTGTAAGATAACTGCTACTTTTAGGACAGCAACTGAATGTCCTTGAAGGTTACAATGTTCCCCCACTAGTTTTTGAATGTTGTGATTTTCACTCTCTATATTGGACAAACAGGTCAGTCCCTTCAGCAAAGAATTAATGGACATAAGAATTAATGGACTATGTCCAATAAGGGACATAAGTCCCAGTCCCTTCAACAAAGAATTAATTGATATCAGAAACCACAGCATTCAGAAACCAGTGGGGGGACATTTTAACCTTCCAGGACATTCAGTTTCTGACCTAAAAGTTGGAGTTATCTTACAAAGGAATCTCAAAGGGAGATTAGTGAGACTGCTGAATTGTAACTGATAACAAAACTCAAGACAATGAATCCACCTGGATTGAATCAAGACCCTAGGTTTCCTGTCTCATTACCAATGCTGATTTTTCCATGCCTGCTTCCTCTCTGCATACCACACCTAATCCAATTGCACCTCCTATTGTTATTTGGCATCTGAAATCACTCCACTTTCTAATATATGGGACAGATGGACTCCTATTCTAAATGTATCTGAAGAAGTTAGCAGTGACTCGCAAAAACTCATACCCTATCACAAATTTTGTTAGTCTTTAAGGTGCTACTGGACTTTTACTCTCTTCTACTAAGACAGTTGTGTACATATTCTGATTAGATAATTGGGGGGGGGGGGTTTTGAGCTGTGTGTATATTGGATTAGTCAAACCTTTAATCCAGGCCATTGAACTTCATTTTAGTTTTGAAGACAAACATTTTCAGAACAGGAAGACCTGACCTTTAAGGAACTGCTGTTGTTACTTCAGCAATGTGTCTGTGCTTTACTGTTTCTCTCTCCGTGATAGAATTCAAGTCCAGTAGCACCTTAAAGACCAACAAAATTTTACATAGCATAAACTTTTGTGAGTCAAATTTTTAACTCCCTGGAAATTTTTATTTGTCTTTTATTTGTCTAACCTAGCTACCCACCTGATACTACCTCTTTGTGTGAGCATATCTAAAAAATCCTAGAATGATTCTCTTTAGTTACTCAATCTTAACTATTTCTCTCTCCGATGCATTGTTTGTCTGTCTGATGTAAGAATTGGGCACCTTTAGGTTAGAATCAATCTGGTTGGATACTTTGGTCAGCTGCTTATTAGCAGCACTGCTCCCTCTCACAGTGCTATGAACCAGTACATGCCTGTGCTGTATGCTCAAAAATGGTTTAGTGCTCAAAATGGCATCGGCTAGGTTCTTGCTTTTGTGTATTCCCTGCAGGTTTGTTTTCTGGCTCAGTGACTTCTAATGAAAGTGGGTGTCTAAGAGAACACAAGTGAGACAATGAACTAATTTGGGATTTGTATGTCTCTTAGCTGAACAATGGTTTCACAATAGGAGCATAAGAGAACCAATGCTGGATCAGGCCAGTGGCCTATCCAGTCCAACAGTCTGTCACATAGTGGCCAAAAACACCAGGTGCCCTCAGGAGGTCCAGCATTGGGGCCAGGACACTAGAAGCCCTCCCACAATCTAAAGCAATAAAGGATGGTTTTGTCCTGCATCAGAATTGTGACCAGCAACCTGGCCCTATGAGCCCTGAGTGCTGGACAGGGGCCTCTTGCAGCCTGGTTGAGAGTAAATGTGACTGGGCTGGGAGTGGTGTGCTGGCAGGAGGGTGAGGGCAGGATTGCCAGCTGAGGGCTTTAAAAACCAGTTAGGGGGAGGGGAAGGCCTAGAAGGAAGAGGAGGAGCAGAAGGAAGTGGTGGTGGGAGAAGGAGTGATGGCACAGGGAACAGAGGCTATGGGGAGAAGGCTTGGCGGAGGAAAGAAGGAGGTGGGGATGCTCAAGAGGAAGGGAGCTGCAGCCCCAGAGGTATTCACCGCGGCTGTAAGGGAGGCTACAGGGAACACCATTATTTAATATTAAAGAAGCCATTTGGGGGGGTGGGGGAGGGAAGGAACTTGAGATTTTAACTGGACATGCTTGGTTTGACTTACTTGGCAACCTACTTGTTAAGTGCTACTCTTGCAAAATGGCCAGGACTGATTTTAATAACCGCCCAGGTAAGAGGGAACAGCTGAGAATGGTCAGTTCATGCTTTGCTTTTTTAAACTGCACCACATTCTTACTATAGCCAGTTATGAATTATTGTGGTTTTAAATGACTTGTTTTCCCCACAGAGATATTTTCCCCACCAGTTGCTGCTTCCCTTATTAGTAGTGGGGAAATTGCCATTTAAGTACACATGTGCTACTCTTACTTTTGTATCTGAGTTCAAAATGTCTGAATGTAGTCAACATTCTTGTATATTCACTGTCGGTCTTTTTCAGTAAAAAGTGTAAAGTTTTACACACAATAAATATTCATAAATTCAGCATATGCAAAACAGAAAGCAGTTCCACTCTTGCCCTTAAAATGTCCATGGTCACTCCACCTAGAGTTCAACCAAAACTTCTATCTCAGTTTTAGGCCTGCTTTAGTTTAAAATTTCTGCTGCACTTAAAAGTTTTCTTCTTTTGTTATTACAACAAAACATTATTTCTTCAAAGTTTTCTGATATGTAAATTGCCAGCATTGTTTAATTTAATCTTTCCCACGCATGCATTCACACTTCTCTCATGCTAGTAATAGATTTTCACTTTACATAACAAACAGAGTACATGGAAATAGTTTCTTTAGTCTTTAATTCTTCTGAGTCCAAATGGATAGCTTTTTAAAGAAATTAAATTTGCATTTGTGAAATATGGTAATATGACAACTATAGAGTGCTAAAGTTGCTGACAGCATAAAAATTCTCACAGGCGAAACAACTGTTTTCCTCCAAATAATTGTGATTACTTTGACTTTTTTGGGTTGCAAGGAAAGCTACCTTAGTGCAAAGCAGCCTGTCACAGACGGCAGCAAAATAACAATGTGGGATCTTTGAATTTTGCTGTTTGCTTTTAATGTCTAGCAAGACGTCTGTGTTCTGCCTTATTTAGTGGCAAAATGTATTTACAAGCTGATGATAACAGCCTTGCAGTGACTTTTGTTTAAAGATACCTTTTATGCTGTTTCCTGTTTCATATCTAATTTTCAGAAATATGCGCATACAGAAATGTTGAGGCTGAGATCCAAATAACCTTACACTAAGTTCTATGCATGAAGGGAATGTTGAGCATGTGTTTCTTATATTGCAGCCCACCTATTCTATGTTCCATAAAACTGCATTCTTTAAGTTAAAGGCGGGGGTCCCTAACATGGTGCCCGATGACACCTTCCCTGCCACCCACCAAGTGTTTGTAGATAGTGGGTGGGATCAGGTGGGGGTTTTGCTCAGCAGAGCTTCTAATTAGGCACTGGAGATCTGATTGGGGGTGCTGATTAAAAGTTATCCTGAAGAGTTGTTATTAGAGTTCTGCGTAATCTCACTCCCTGCCATTTTGTAGTTAGTTTTGCCTCCTGCAGCAACCATTTAGTATTTGTGTCCACCAGCCTGTGTCAGAATTCCAAAAATGCACACATGCTTAAAAAGGTTAGGGAGTCGGGGACCCCAAGTTAAAGGTACACTTGAAAGCATTTCTTTTAATGGCTGGGGGTGGGGTTGAAAGGGAAAAAAGTCAAACATTCCACTGGGTAGGCCAAAGTTTGGGGGCATATCTAAAGTCTCCCAGTCTATGTACACTGTTTTGTTTTTACATTATACAAGCCATTGGCCAGGGAACTGGAACTGGTCACAGCTGCCTCCATATATACATGTCATGGATAGTATGTTTGTCATTATGAAATATGTGAGTAGCCTTCATTTATGTTTACTGTACCTTGCTTCTAAACTCTCTTCCCTAAGAAAGAATTAACTTCCTGTGTTAACTCTTTTTGTTTAACAAAAACAGCTGTGTCGCTGGAGTTCTACCCTTTTGGACTAACTCATGCAAATTTGGATGAAATACATGATGCATTTACTTTGGGTTATTTTTGTAACAGCATTTACATTGGTGAGCAAACTACCAATGTGTTTTGTGTCTGAGTGCATCTTCTGAGACCTCTGCTATAGCTGATTTATTGCATCAACTGAGATCTCTAATATAGCTTATCTCCTTTAAAAGTGCGATTTTTTTTTTACTTGTACAGATGGCATGGAATAAAAGGTGCACTACATAGAACAGCTCTGTGCCTTCATTGTATGTTATGTTTGCAACATTCTCTCTTGCAGCTTATAATATATTTCCATGTGGCTTCTATTCTCAAACAGGTTGCTGTTTCTGAAATGGTCAACCCAACACCATAGTCATAAATTGTTCCAAACACACCCTTTCCAGACAGTCTGTTTTCACAGCAGGGGATATGCAGTGGTTACTAGAGTAGCTAAGCTCTTCAAAACAGTGTATGGTGGGTGGTTCTGCAATTTTCTTGCCCTTCAAGCTGCTGTATAAAATGTCCCCCAAAGTGACTCCATTTTGATGATAAGTGCTACATGGAACATTATCATAGGCACCTGTTAAGTAGTGCTGTAACATCATTAATGACCTGTGACTACTTCTTAATCCCAGCACTATCTTGTTCACATTTTAAGAAAATATAGGCCATTCCTCCTCTTCATTACTGCCTAAAAGGAGTTCTTGGCTAGCTTTTTGAAATGGTTGCAAGTAGCAAATACCCACAGGTCTCTCTTCATAGAACCCATTTCCCCTCTTCTTTGGTTTCTTTGATTTGTGCTTTCCCACCTATCCAACTTTATAATGCATACAGTTTGAGAGGAGGAAGGAAGAAGAAATACAGTGTGTGTGGAATAATTCTGTGCCTGATAGGGCAGCATGGCTACTCTCGCCCTCACATTTTTTACATGCATGTGGGAGCTGCTGGTTCTGGAATAAGATGAATTGCCCGGACAGACCTTTATGTACAGCAGGGGAAGCACCAACAGCATATTGCTCTACAAGGATTTTTCTTTCGATACTTGGCTGCTAGTCTGAACTTCTCACTTGTTGTCTGAACATAGTCTTGAGTATTAACTACTTCCATTTCAATGTTGTTGATAATTTCTCCTTGTTCTTCTACCAAAAGTGAGATTTGAATAAATAAGTCCTTTAAATCTTTCACCTGGTTCTCAAGATTGATCAGTTCTTTGTGTCTTTGTTCAATCTCGGATAACTGTGTTTTAGTGATCTTAACCTCGGTAAGCAGGTTTTCATTGAAAATCTCCCATTTTCCTTGCCAAACCATATCGTTAGTTTCTTCCTCAGTGACCTCTTTTCCAGCCACCTCGAGCTGACGCACAATGAAGGTCTTGCATTTTTCTTGCTTGGCTGTTATAGCATCATTGTACAGAAACATTATATTTTGGAAACGGCGGAACAGGACAGCTCGCTGAGAGCTAAGGACCCTTACAACGGCAGATGATGAGCCATGTACTTTTTCTACCTTTTTCACAGTTTTTGACAAGTCATCCAAGCACTTGCTAATGTGCTCTGCTTGAATTTTTATCTCTTTTGTAACATTGAATTCTTTTTTAAGAATGCTGAATCTTCTCATGGAAGCTACTAGGCTCTTTTGTTGCTGATTAAACTTTTGAACATCGTCTGCCAAATTGTTGATATCATTGTGAAGTCTCTGGATTTCATTTAGATACCTTTCTGTTACAGGCTCCCTTTCAAAAATAACAGCTGCTTGTTCAAACTCTGTTTGTTCCTCTGACACAACCCTAGGAACGTGGCTGTTTTCTTCCAATAACTGTAGTTCCTTTGCTCGCAGTTTAAGCTCTTGAAGGCGGTCTTTCATCTTCTGCAGAATTCACTAGGGTACTTCTGAGATATATCCAGATAGCGATGTAACCCTAGGGATTAAAAACCACTTTAACTATTGGTTATGTACTCATAGACATGTTACATGGATGATGGAAAACTAGTAGGTATATAGAGAGGAAGTCAGAAGAATGCAGCAGCCCTAAGCTAAGTAAATGCACTGCACATGGCAGCAAAAACTTTTTCCTTAGATTCGCTGTGTAAAATCATTGGCCTGTACCAGCTGCAGGGAAAAACACATACTGACCCACAATAGTCTGGTTTTGCAGGCACGAGATGAACAGAAATAGTGATCTCATAAGAGATTTCTTAGTCTGATACATAGTACAGTGAGCATTCTGCAGTCTTGTATGCTTCCCCTGCCTCTTCTCTCTCTCTTTGAAATTCCTTCTCTTTTTTTTGGAATTAACAAAGCTCTCATATATAGATATAACAGTGGTTAACACTTGAAAATTATACAGTTGAGGTACTCAGGATCTGTACTTAAAATCCCTATATATTATGCAAGTGATGAAACTTTTTCAGGATTTACCAACCCTTTTTAGTTCTTCTTTGAAAGATTCATGATACTGTGGCATGATTTTCCACAGTTCTTCATAGTAGAACTATAAACAATAATAATGTTGAATAGATGCACAATTCCAATGTACTTAGCATTTCATAACCGTTATTGGGCCATTATACTTCAATGCCAATGGCTGGAAAATTGCATTTCACAAGAAAAAAATGTGATGTGAATCAATGTTTATTCTGATAATTTCTTGGCATTTCAAAATTGTAGACTCTCATAACAGAAAATGTAGTTAAAGATAAGTCTTTAGTGATGTTATGAAATTGCTTTCCACCAGTGTAAAGTATTCTGAGGAAATTCAGGTTGGAGCACATGAAAATAATCAGTAGTACTGATTCATGATGGCAGTGACATGAAAAATCTCTTTTGGCTGATCTCATCAGATCTCGAAAGCTAAGCAGGGTTGACTCTGGCAAGTACTTGGATGGGAGACCTCAGTGGAATACCAGAGGTGGGAGGCATGTTAGACTTTATTCAGCCACTTCTCTGAATATCCTCCAGGCCCCCAGTAGGGGTCAGTCACCAGAGGTCACCATGACTCCCAGGTGCACACACACTCATACACGCACGTGCGCACACAAAAAATTTTAAAAAATCTCTTGTGGCACAGTCTAACACATTTATTGACATCAGGAATTCAGTATGTCTAACAGATCTGTAATTAAAGTACAGATCAGCAGTGTTTTCAGCCAGTGTCAGAAGGATTATCTTGGACTGCATTAAGTTCCAGTACTGGGAAAACACACAATTTTTTAGTTGAAACCTTTTTAGTTACTATTATTGCATGTAATCATTGCACTGGGAACCTGTATGACTGGAAGAGAAATAAGGTCTCTGATTCTCCCTCCCCACCACTGCAATAATTCTCATAACTTACAAGAAAAGACAGGAGTCTTGTGCTATGGAGTATTCTAGTAGAAATTTTTGTGAACAAGAAAGGGCACCAGTCCATGGTAGAGGAGGAAAATACTGTTTAAGGTTGCACAAGACTTCTGTTTGTTAAAGTTTTAGATTATTTTTCCTGGAAATGCAGGTTTCCCCATAAATTGTCCCTGCCACTTTAAATTGGCAAACAAGTATAAACTACAACTTATCAATCGTGTTGAAGTCTACTTCTGGTAAAATATACTGTTGGATGCTGGATTGGGGTAGTGCAAGAAATCACCGAGAAAAGCCCTTGTGTACAGTTTTATTATTATTGATGTATGACCTCAATGAAACTGGGTGGAGATCACTGAGGTAACACTCCCAGAGAAAGGCAATGTGATTCAGAAGTACAGAGGAGGAGTTCACAATGCAGCATTGCTCATAGTGAAGCAAGAGCTGAACTTGTCAACCTGCAGTGACGGACTTGAATAAAAAGCATCATAAATTTGTTTTTGTTCCAAAAAGCTGATGCTTTTGGTGAAGAAATTTTTGAATTTGGTTTCCTTAATCTCATTCTAGAGGCTGATAAAATGTTTGTAAAGCCCTGATTTTAGATGTGTACTAGATACTAGAGAGTTACTGTCTTATTTGTAAGGATCGCTACTTCAGATTGGAACATTCACCATGTACCACTGAGGTAGCACTATATTCTAGGCTTCAAGTGTACTTGTAAGCAGTGTAATTGCAACCTGTAGTGCAAGTTGGATAATTTTGTCATTTATGGTCTGTTCTGTAATCAAACAGAGAAATAGAAAGTTTATAAATTGCTCCAAGCCTATTGAACATGGCTGTTTTCTGCAAGTTTTAGCTGCTATTGCAAAGTAGGTTTCATGTACAAGTTTCAGGCAATAAGCATAAAATATCCTTGAACTCTTTCTGGGATTACTTTCTTTCTGGAGTAGCCATTATTCTTTGGACAAGGCTTTGGATTGCTTTTTAAAAAATATATTACAGTTTATTAACTGTCTGTCATACTTACATTTTTAAACAGAAAGCTGTTACCATCCGTACACTAATGCACCCTGCTTCAGATCAGTGCAAGACAAACTTTCCCAGAGTAAAATAGCATAGTGTACAGTGCACAGAGAAGAGCCTTCTGCAGTGAGCACTAGAAGCCTCATTTGGGGGAGCCAGGGGTAAGGCGGGTAAGGCTCTCATTGTAAGAGCGAAGACAGTACAAATATATGAATGTGTCCCTGAGGCCTGGTGTATTACTGGTTGGATTTTAGCAGCTTTTCCACTTACTTGCCTGATTTTCCTCCCTCACAGCAGCCTGTGTTCCAGTAACTTCTATCTATGTGGATCCCATGATCTCTGGCATATATGTTTTGGTGGTCAAAAGCAGTGTTCCCCCTAAGCTGTGCATATGAGTGGTCACTCATTTACACAGGAAGCTCCACTCAGCAGTGATCTGGAGCTGCACAGGGTCTGGACCTGCCTGTTGACCATTTTAAGATTACAGCAGCTATACTGTGCTCAGGATGTGAACTGCTCTGCTCAGTAGGGGGAAAAAACAGAGGAGACATTGGTCAAAAGGAGCCCTTTCTTACTCTTTCATGAGTGGAAAGGCTAGTGGATGCAGCCCAAAGTATTATATGATGGAAGTATTATTAAACTGAGTTTAAAATCAGCTTACATATATATTAAATTTACAAGTGAAGGTGGTATCTGTGGGCTTTATTGAGAGTTTCAGGGTGCAAATTATAGAGATCCAAGAGAATTCAAAACTTGCTGACATTTTAATTTAACCTTTGCTTGGAGTATTTTAATTTAATCTTTGCTTCTACCACCTTTGCAATATTAAAATTGCACAGTGGGTTCTAATTTCATAGTTTTAAAACCATGTCCCATCAAACCCTGGGTTCCTCAGAAGTCTGGCTTGTCAGAGGTTCTTCAGTGAGAAGACCTGTAATGGGAGACAAATCTGCTCACTGCTACCATTTTTCCATGCTATGCATAGCCACAGAGGAGGGCTGTGTGTGTTCTAGAGTGTGTCCTGAGTTCAAAGGTCCGTAATTGATACTTGTAAACCAAATATGTATCATGAACGTATGGCAGACTTTTTGATGAACAAACAATTCATGGCAGGCATGGGCATTCCTTGAGAGATTAATGTAGAAAGCACTTGGAAAAATTAGAAAGTTTGAAAACTTTATAGCATGAGAATCGATCACATTAGAAAGTACATTGATCAGGGGTTTTTTAATTGTCTTGGACAAAATAGATACTAACACATTATAAAACTAATGTTCGTTCTTATTCTTCATGTGGTCTGCTGTTGGTGTCTGGCTCACAGGTAGCTCAAGTGTCCTGAACGAGGGCAAGAGCTTTTTCTAGAGTGGCCCCTGCCTGATGAAACTCTCTGTCAGATGACATCCGGTCCCTGTGGGATCTTTCTAAATTCCATAGGGCCTGTAAGACAGAGTTGTTCTTCCAGGCTTTCCATTGAGGACTGTTGAGGACATTTTTCTACCCCCATTAGCAGTGTCGCCTGTTCTTTGACAGCAATCTGGGGTGTTTGTTGGTGGGTTCCAAATTATCATGTTTTATTCTGATGCTTGAGCTAGAGTGCTATTCTATGGGTTGTAAATTAATCCTTTTGTAGGTATGTTTTATCTTTACTTATAGATTATTTTATTGAATAATGTGAGCTGCCTTGAGCCCTGTGACCCAGTGGAGGGGTGGGATATGTCTAAATAAATAAATAAATAAAACAAAAATATTTTTAAATCTATTATTTCAAAGTCCAGCTGAAAATCATGCAAATACTGTGTTGATTTTGTCAGCTATACCTACTTGTAGCTTAAGTTAAAAAAAAAAAAAAAGCTGTATAGTTGCAGGGCTCAACCAATGCCAAGCACTTAAGTGGCCTTGAGACAGCACCTGGCAATTTCATTGTGGCACCTAATATTTTCAGCATTGGTACAGCTGTAGTGTATCTTGGCATTTCTCAGTGGAAGTCATATCACAAAAAAGTTCATGTGCATGTTGTTTTTGTCACTATTTATATGTTTATGCCATTCATTGGAAATAGGATGAATCCATTTCCCAACAGTTGCTTTCTGTACTGGGTCCAGTATTCAAGTAAATGCAGTTTTTTAAAGCAGTAATGAAATTAGAAGGCATTAATGTGGATAAGTTAGGCTAGGGCTAGTTTTTTAAATTATTATGACCATCAGGCTTACCCCCATTTTATTTATATACTACACCACTTGTCATTGTATGAATAAGATTATGAGAAACTGTGAAGGATTTAGAAATTTGTGGTAGCAATAATAGCCCAAATTTGAAAAGCGGGCATGTCCTAGTTTAGACTTGTTTGGATTTTTTTTTGGATTTAAATAGGCATGACCTTTGACTGGACAAGTTTCCATATACAGCAATAATATTTTTTTCGTAAATGTGAGCTTGTCGTGTCATTTTAACTGTACACAGAACACTCCCTGTCTCATGATGTCTACAGTAACGTTCTAAAGCTGTTTAGCTATAATAAAATTCCCTGATGCTCTGTATACACTACTTCTGTTCTCAGTTTTTTTCCCTATTAAAACATTATTTTAAACTCTAATAAACATAGGGAATTCTCAAACAAATAAAAAAAGAATACAGTAGCAAAAATAAAACAAGAATCCCTTGCTCATACAGTGCTTAACTTGGCACTCTTGACTTTACAAGCCAAGTAAATCGCTATCCCGGAACATCACTTCAAACATTTTTATTATTAAAGTCTACCTCAGTTGGTATTAAGATGAGAATTTTGGGCAAAGAAAGGTTCCTATTGATTTGGAAAATTAAAAGTGAGCTCTTGCCTTTAAGCTACTTCTGGCACACTTCCAAAAGAAACAACTTTAGTGCATGAAATGTGTTTAGCACATTAGTATTCCTGTTCCCAGGCAGTAACCCTCTGAAAACATATCTATCGGAAACACTTTCAGTTTTTATGTAGGGCAAGCACCCACTGTTTTAAAGATCCTTTGACACTTGAGGCTTTTAAATTATACAGTGTACTGTTTCGTATTCTTTGAGGAACAATAAAAACAAACTACTTACCTTTAAAATCCTGAGTTGATGGAAGCTTCTTGTACTTCTGTCTTAAGATCTGGTGTTTTAAAGTCATTAGCCATATCCTTGAGAGCGCAAATAATAGGGCAGGAGTATGATTTCCATTAAAGAGTTTCTGCTTGCTTAATCCTTGTAGATCTCAAGCACCTGGAAAGTGCATCTTGGAAGGCTGTACTGTGTGAGAGTAAGACTGGTTGCAACGTACAGTGAATTGGTTACTTTATGCTTGGAGAATCTGGTTCTGCCTGTTGGAGACCCAGCCTTGATTTGAGGCGGGCCATTCTATTCTAATTAGCCAACACCAGGAAGTATTACTGCCTGGTTGACTTGAAATGCAAATACATGTTGTTGTTGTACAGGATTCTGTTCTTTTTTTTTTTTTAACCCTTCTCTGAACATTTGATCTTTGAAACACAAAGATATGATATGGTGTATTAGAAGAGGAAGAAAGGAGATGCTTGCAAATGATTGCACAAGCAAAGTACTTCTCTGCATACATAGGGAGGTAGCTAACAACTTTTAACTTCCAGTGGCAGTCCCTTGTGCCTGCCTCTTCTTCAAGATTCATTCAGTGGAAGGGAAAATGACTATGAAAGAAAATTTAGATTATAATATACTCCAAATTGTCCAGTTCACAAATTTTGTGGAGTTCAGGATCCCTAGCTCTCTTTCCCTGCCACTTGCACTTTTTCTTGTGGAATTTCTTTGACGTTTCACCTCCAAAAACCTACACATCTGTATCTAAATGTGGTCCAACACAGTGTTTAGAAATGTAGTATTAAAATTTTGTCCTTTTCATAATCATTTCATTCCATTTTAAGAGGTTCTATTACATTTACAAGGAAAAATGATTTTTTTAAAATACACATGCTATTAGAAACATGGAGCCCCCCCCCCCCACTATTATTCTGGTGTTGGCTTGGCTGCTACTTAAGGAACCTGGAGCTCTTGCAAATGAGGACTAATGCTTCCTCTACAAAAGTAGGCATGTGGATTTTGTTACGCTGTATGTAGGCTCTTCAATCTAATTTGTGCTGTGTGTTTTAAAAGGTGTGATGTTATTTTATCCCACCCTGAGTTGTCAGTTTGTCTTATTTTATTTACTGCATTTTATCCCACCCTTCCTCTCAGGGGCTCAGGCTGGCATACATGGTTCTCCCCTTTTCCATTGTATTTCACAGCAGCCCCATGAGGTATGTTATGCTGACAGAGAATGAGTAGCCCAAGATCCCCCAGTAAATTGCATGGCATGTAGTGATTTGAACCAAAGTCTCCCCACTCCTCGTGTACCACTCTAATCACTACCACCACATTGGCTGTCACACAGTGTCTTTATGGAACACTATCATAATTCTGTTAGCATGAGATGATCTTTCAGTATGGACTGTGCTGCGAGGAAAAACTTACTTGTCTTTCTCTCTTGTTAATCAGCATTGTCAGATAGGGAACCCTTGGATTGTTTGTTTTTCAGGGGCAATGAATCACTCGGTACATGAGGTTCTCTGGATCAGAGCAAGGCAATTTGAGAGTTGATAATGAAATAGTTTACACTTCTATCTGCTTTCCTTTCAGGGAAGGTCAATCCTAATTAGCAGCTACTCTTTAAATGTGATATTTATAATGCTGATAACAAATCAGCTTTGAACAGTTTTGATCAAGATTAAGGCACAGCATGCCTTAAAAATAATTAATGTGAGATTGTTAATTTCATATGCCAAGATCTAGCCAACCTAGGTGACATACGCCACTGAGAAGTAATTATTAATAAATATCAGAGACTATGTTGGAATTTAGCAACACTATATCATTATCTCTCTTTTTCACTGCCCCAAAGAATTGAGAGTTTCTATTTTCTATTTGACTTTTTTGTTTTGAACTAGGCTTGGAATTTTTTTAATAAATATTTTTATTAAATTTTCAATTAATAACAAACCATAATAACAATACAACTAGTATAAGCAGTATTGCAAGGGCCAACAATAAAAGTAAGCATACATGGATACATTCCAAGATAGAATTTGGCTAGCAATATTTTTAAATCAATACAATAGAAGCTCAAAAACAACATAAACGGCTGCAATAATACTAAAATGACTTTGACTAACCGTGCCCCCATAATAGCTACAGATCAGAAAAAGTAAAAGTGATTACCGTAGTCATGTTTAGAATCTAATGGATCTCTACCTTTCTTTGTGTTAAGATAAAACAATACAGAGAACCATTGTTCAGCAAAATGTGAGATATAATTTGGGGATTCTGCAATAAGGATTTGGTCTGAAATTTTAGCCATTATATAAAAGTCTCATAATTTATTTACCCACTGTGCAATTTTTACCGATATCAGCAGTTCTATTTTATCTTCTCACTGGGTGGTGTTCTTTTCCCTTAGGTTAGCAAATAAGCAGGACAAAGAAGGTGCATTGGCAGAAGCAGATGTAATTGAGTGTTTGTCTCTTGAAAAGCTTGTCAACGAGCACAGATGCCTGTGTCAGATTGTAAGTTCCTTTTAATAAGATCTTATTTGATGACTTCCTTAAATTTGATGCAAGGGTTAGGCTGGAATTGTAGAATCCCATCATGCCACTCAGCCCTACAAAACAGCTCTTGCCTTCGTGCTTCTGATCTCTGGTTGCAGTTGTTGTGCCAAATCAAACATTTAAAGATGATCTTGCTGCTTAAGGCCCAAACAGTCAAACCAAGCACTGGGTCCTGTATAAACTCTTTACAGCATCCTTTTCTACAGTTAGCCTGGTTGGACACTTGTTAAATAAAACACTTTCAAATATGAATGTTATCCTTATGGAAGAAAACCAATAACTTTATTATAATTCAATTAAATGATCCAAGCAGTGGCAAATCTTTTAAGACTGGAATAAAGAAGAATAAAAGAGAAGGCTTACACTAACTTTCTTGAATGGTGTACTCTCTGAAGTTATCAAAAATTGATATTTCTCGGTATTTTGACTGAAAAATTCCCACCTGCTGATCCATCATCCTTAACACTCTTGTTTTATCTGTATGTCTGAAGAATTTAGTGCTTGGCTTTTCAGGAAGAGGCTCAGTTGCTCCATTTAAGTAAGAGCTTCTTCTTTCCCATTATGTTCCCAGAATTTTTCAAGCTTCTGTGAAGAACCTAATTTCTCAATGCACAATAACATGCAAGTAGTATCACCTAATTGGTTTTTCAACTGAGATTTTGAGGTGATATTTCTTCTAATGCTTCTTGGCTTAGTGGCACTCGGGAACTGAAAACATCTTAGCTTGCTTTTTATGAATCTAAAAAAGTTACATAATATAGAGCTGATACTATTTAAAATTGTGAGCAGTTATACCCTCTTGTTTTCTTTCTATGTTATGTTAGTATTGGTACACAGTGGTTTTTAAGGTAGTGGTATAGTGTGATACAAATTGGATTCTTGTGTAAGTGTAAATTACCTCCAGAGAGGTGGAATTTTCCAGTATGACAGTGTGCTTGCTTCTGAAGTAAGTGTTTTGGAGTATGTAGATTGCAGCTTTGGAGGATATCAGATATTTTCACATAAGTAATTGTAAAATCCAGATACCCAAACTGTTTTCTAAACTCAATAGATGAAAGTATTTTTTGGGATTTTGTGGAAATAGCTTCTGAAAAGGGTTTTTTTTTGGGGGGGGGGATTAGGTACGTCAAGCTCTGCTTGTGTCTCACTGGATTTCAGCCTTCATTGTTCCATGATGTATTAATAGCTGAGATAGTCTGAAAACAAACAACTGACAAATTAAGAGCTCATCAACTGTAGACAAAATCTTTTGAAAAATTACATGACAGTGAAGTGAAGATTTCATTTTCACATTCACTGTGGTTGAGTATCATGTCTGTTTTTCTCTTCCTTACAGGAGCCTTGTTCAGCTATTATGGGCAGTGGGAAAAAAATTGACAAATCTATAAAGCAAGGTTTACTCTGGCTGTTACATATTATAGCAAAAGATTTCGATACCTTAAATGAACGAATCCAGAAAGACACCATAGAACAAAAAGCAGTTGAAGAACAAGAGAAACGAGAACGAGCTGAACGAGTGAGGAAGATAAGAGAAGAAAGGTATTTTCCCCTCTTTTATATGAAGGGTTTTTGTGGCTGAATGTTATCAAATTAATACTAAAAAACCATCACGGGATTAGGGCTGCCAAGTCCCCCCGGGAGCGGGGATCCCCCTGCTAAATGGGTCCCCAATCCGCCAGTCAGGATCCAACCGGCAGGGGGAACCCCACCCCTGAAGTGGCCCAATCAGGCCAAAATGCCCAGCGTGATGATGTCACCCGGAAGCGACGTCATCACGCTGGGCACATCACTGGGCGACACTCTAGCAATCATCCTGAAAACTCTGTGGTACCATAGAGTTTTAGGGTGATTACCAGAGCATCGCCCTGGCAACATGCCCAGCATGATGACATCACTTCCGGGTGATATCATCACAGCATGCACATGGGACTCCCGGAGAGGGACTGGGACTCCCCCGCTGTTATGAAGGTAAGACTTGGCAACCCTACATGGGAGAGATCCAAGCAGCTTTTTCCACTGGAGGAGACCACCCATAAGGTAATGCTGACAATAATGGGTCCTGTTTGGATAAAAGCCATGTGAGATAAGGGCTGTAATAAGGATGGTAATAGGGTGAGACTGAATTTAAAAAACAAACAAACAAAAACTGGATCCAACCCTGTTGTATACATTAGCAACTCTCATGATCATGGGCCTATAATAGTTCAGCCTACAGGCTCTAGGGAGGTCTTGTGGCTCCAGAGAAGCCTGTATTAGAGTAGCTATCAGGGCCTACATTTCCCAGGTCTCCTCTGGACCCTGTGATTGGCTAACAGGGGATTTGGAGGGGAAACTTACACCAGCAGAGGAGTAGAGGGTGGTACCTAGGAAGAAGGAATAAAAGGCCTTGCCCCAAAGTGGGAAGTGGTTCACTCCCAGGGAGAGAGTTGGTGCGGCTTCTGCAGAAGGAGGGATCCCTCATCCAAAATGGGTGAGTGAGACCTAGTACCTAGAGAAGACTCGAACAGTATAGTCAGACTTGTTAGGATTTCTTATTTTGCTGGTTTACCTCCCTGTGTTCATTTTTCCTACCTGTTATTGGATTATAGTTGTTAAATCTCTTTAATAAAACTAGTTTGTTACTCTGCCTAGGTCCTTACTTCTCACTTGGGCACTTGTAAGGGAAAACCTGTTGGAAAAAAGTTTATAAAGGGGTAGGGTGGGTGCTCTGGGCCCTCCCAAGGAGATCCATACCAGAGTGGTGGCAGCCATTAGAGAACCTTTCTGGCTGCTGCCTGTGACAGCATCTTTCAGCAATATTAATGTGAGCTAAAAGATAAATATTTCGTAATACTTCTGTAGAGGCTGCTGCTCAAGAAACATAAATTCAAACCCCCACTGGGGGTCTTGTCATACAGTTTGCTAAGTTGTAGCCTAAGTAGGTGGTAATTATGGCTGTCTCCCCTCTGGACCTAGGTAATTTCTGCTGCCTGAAATGATGCAAGATTTTAAAAAATGTGCACACCTGTGCTCTTTTACCTAAGTTTTGCTTTCAAGATCCACATTTTCAAAGACTTTGGAATGTTTGGACAATTGTGGAACTGAAATATGCTCCTGTGTGATCACCACTTTCCCAAGCAGTAGGAAGTTGTAGTTGAGAGGAAGAATGGTTGTAGATTTATGGTGTTTTTTATATTAAGATTTTTTTTTAATGTGAAGGTTTAGCGAACAAAATTAGTTTGGCGACCCTGGCTAGATCCTGGTAAGGTACTTATGCCAACCAGCAACTTTTTCTGGAAAGTTCCACATTCTGATGCTGTTCTCTTTTCTGTCCACATGCAGGCTGCAAAAACTATTCCTCCAGCCCCCATCCAGGCAGGCAAGGTGTGGCACAAATTCCAGTAACTTGAGTAGTAGCTGTCAGAGTCCATTAATCAGTACTCTATTGTCCAACATTCAGCATACAAAACCTAGACAGAGAGGGCCATTTTGTGTTAACTAAACAGCATGCTTGCAACATCATGGAGATCTGGATAAACAGATGTTGTAAGGGCACAGACCAGTGAATAGTAGTGCTGTGGGATGATAAAGAAGTGTACCATATCTACATTCCTTTTCTCAAGACATCCACAGTGGTCTCTGACTTTTGAGATTGCACTAAACACCATCTCGATGTGTTAAAATCGAAGCATGACAAACTTACATCAGCCTGGAATCTTAGACAGAGAATGCTCATAGCTCAGTCTAGTGTTGTATTTGTGTTCTTATGGGAAGGAATGTCTATTATAGAAGAACCTTGCACAATTGAATTAATATTATTGCTTCAGACAGCTTGGTCTATATCTGCTAATAGTCACTGGTTGTTGGCCAGTAGGCCTGAGCTGGGTAAACTGTAGCAGAAGTAATAAAAATGAAATCTGGCTTTTTCAAAAATCAAAATACCAGTGCAATAGTGCTGCTTGAGCCAGCTATTGGTGGCAAAATCTAGGAGTTGGGTTCAGATTTACAGGTGCTTGTTAAAACTCATTATTATTGCAAGAAATGTACACCTTATTCTGTTCTTGAACAAATCTTGTACGCTTTTGCAAGTTCACTCACCTGAAATGAAAAATAAATTTAGAATGTATCTGAATTAGAATTACTTAGCATATCTACTTTTTCAGGTGACTAGCATAGCATCACTAGCAAGAATGCAAAGTTCCCACATAAGATTAACACACATTTAACTAATTCTGAATAATAAAAGTATTTTAATGAAGTGCTCTGCAGTGCAGTTTTGAAAAGTACTTTTTAAAAGTAGCACCATAAATGTTACAGATATGGAGCTCAGCAGAAAGAGTCTCTATTTGCCATCTGTCTCAGTGTTTTTCTTTGGACAGATGTGACATTTATCTGTGGTACAGATATTAGGTTGAGAGTCATCCAGTAGATCATTGCACAACTACCAGTTGTTTCCTGGATGTTTTGGATCACATTGCTTTCTTACAGTAGAGTGTGAATTCTGCATCACCCCGACTGTTGAAAAGCAGGTTATTTATGTCATTTTTTCATTTTGCACACTTAGTGTCAAAACCTTCCACTATATTTTTCTACTGAGAAGCCAAAAAGGCTTCTTGGTCTTGACATTCTGTTGTTTTCTGCAAATGGTCATTAGGAAATCAGGTGACAAATGAAGATATCTCAGTGTTTCCTTTCTCAAACTTTTCAACACCCCACTTTCTCCCTCACTCCCACTGTTTCTGCAAGTATTCTCTCTATGAAAGGAGACAATTTTTTAAAGTAAATAAAAACCATTAGTGTGTGCATGGCACATAAATGTTTTTTTCTGCACTTCAGCATACAGTGATTAAGAGCTTTCCATGTCCTTTTATTTCACTCCCAAAATATTCATAAGGATTTTGGGGATGAGATAAAAGGACTTGTGAAGCTCATAACCACTGTTACCAGCTGATACTTTATTCATAAGTTTTGAAAAATTTAGTTTCTGTACCATCATTTTAACTAAAATGTCACACTGTCTTGTAGCTTGTGTCTCAAAGCAATGTCTGTAAAACATGATAAATATGTCACTGGAAGGCACACTGGTTTTTTGTGTAGTGCATGTTTGGCTGTAAGCCGTTTAAGACAAGAGACCTCTCAGTCTTTCAGCCACATTCGGGGATTGAAGGGAGAAGGCTGATGCAGCATGACAAATAGCAAACTGGCAAGAGAGCAGGGGAGGTGACAAGAACGGAAGCAGAGGGTTCTTGGAGCATGGGAACATCAGCAATGACCATTGTGTCCTTTGGCAGTATAAAGATAGCAGTATGAGACATCACGATTTGGCATTCTTAGAGCATGCTACTGAGCAGCCTGTGGGTATGGCCTTGTCCACATTCCACTGGCCGTTTAACTTAAAGCTCAGAAGGCAAAAGTCCTCAAGGAGCCTGCTTGGCGGGAAGAGCGGCATATAAGCCCAATAAATAAATAAATAAATAAAATAAAGGTGGACAGGTAGCAGCTGGAAGGCCGATTGCATATTGCACTTGGCCATATGGGCACTGGGGCCGCAGTCCAGACTAGGCAGGCGGCATGGTTGAAAGAGACATGCCAGGCATGACATAATTCTTGGGGATGGCGTCATTGACAGATGATGCTTTGGGGTAGGAGAGGTGTTAGATTAGTATGAATTTACTTGGGGCTTTCTTAGGCACCACTCCTAGAAAGGAAACCCTAAGGTTCAGAATGGGAGGGGTGCTAAAGGGGAGCCAGCCACTCTCCTGACAGCACATTCGCTGGTGGCCACTATATCCAGCCTGTCATGGGCAGATTTGAAGTTGCTGGAATCTTTGGGGATGCAGGACCCAGTAAATGAGTTACAAAAACTTTGGCTGAAGCCTTCATAGAGGTAACAGGAAGTGGCTCAGTTGGGGTAGCAATCATATAATGGGCAAAGGGCATCAAGGTGGATGGGAGTGAGTGCCAGCACAGCCTGCCAGGACTTAGGGAACTTTTTTGCGGGGATAACGGTGGGGGAAAGGCTAAACCCTCCATCCTTCTTTCTGCCAGTATTGGAGGGGGCATGTCTGTCCCAAAAGGACTGAAGGTTGCCATAGGCACAAGGGCAGGAGGGCCCAGACAACTTTCAAAGTTGTGGTCGAACTTACAATAGGCCCTCAGACATTTCCTCTGATTGTATTCCCAGCATACCTGCTGGGTGGGTTCCCACCTGAGTGCCCCCTTTGCTGCTCTGGCTGGGGGTCTGGCCTGCCTTGATGTGGGGCCCCATGACTAACAGCCACAGTTTGTCATTAATTAGGTCCCACCTGGCCACCTCAAGGCCTATTTGTGGAATGCCTTGTCATGGTCAATGGGTGCCTGCCAGTGCCCATGCCCTCAAAATGTTCTTGAGATGGATGAAGATATGCCAGTTGAGGGGATAAGCAAATTGGACAACCCCAATGGAAACAGTGTACTCTGCCATCCAGTTATGGAATTTGCAACCTTCCTCCACTTTTTTGTTGCATTTTTCCCCCCTAGGCCCATGCCTGCTGTCCTTGGCTTCCAGCTTTAGAAGGGAAAAAATGTCCACAAAGTACCCATCAAGGATACGCTCCCTAACATTATGGGCAAGATGGATGCGGGGGGGGGGGGTTTGCGATCATTATAAGTGACTAAAACTGGGGAGAGTCATGATGACGACTGCTCAGTGCCCCACATAGCCACAGGTCCATTCCTGCCCTCATCCCTTCTCCTGGGATGGTAAAAATGGCCTGTGGGTGGTGGTAACTCTATATTCCCCTGAGGCATGAGCACATTTCTTGTCTGAGGAGGGTTCATCCAAAGTCTGGTAACTTTTGTGTGTGTCCCAGCCAATGCTCCCTCTAAGCTGTGGAGTCTTGTGAGCCAAAATTCTCCTTTGTGAGCTACTGGCATCAAAGCTGTGAGTGAGCAATTTGGTTACTGCATAAATTAGTTTGCTCTGGAGCCATCCTTCCTGAGCTAAAGCAAGAATGTGTGAGCCGAGGGCTAAAAAACTGCACTAGCTCACACTAACTCAGTTTAGAGGGAAGACTGGTCCCAACCCTGGGCTGTTTCCCATGGCTTGTGGCACTGGCAGTGCTGCTTCTTGGATGGAGTGTGTCTCTGAGGGAACGTCATCCCCAGAGCTACTGGGATTGCTGGGAAACCAGGGCCTCCTGCCCCAGGTTGGCTTTGGGGGCCTAATGACTTGTGCTTCAGAATGCACCTATTTAGGAGGTGCCTCTTGGTAAACCTGGACTCAGGAACCAGCTAACAGGAACCCAACTGCCCCATGTGCTCTGTGAGGCCCACCAGAGCCTACGAGTTGTCTTGTAGGGTGGCTGTGCTCCCTGAGGGTGGATGCCAACTGGAGACACACACCCCTCCCAGGAGCAGGTCAATGCCTGATGGTTACTGATGGTAGTGCCTCCCAGGCTAGCTACATGGCATCCATGAGCAAGCAGCTGGCTGCTTGGCCAGAGCAGTGCTTTTTTTGAGTGGCATGATGACAGACAGACAGGTTTTATTTTTACAGTCAATGACCAGTAAACCCAGAGGTTTACATAAAATCAAACAATCAAATTTTTGACGTTAAGAGATAAGAAGCAGAGCAACTGCCAAGGTGAGAGTGCCAACTAGGAGGAGCTGTGTTGCTTGCCCTTATAGTAAGCCCTCTGGGTAGCTCTTGAGGGGCGGCTGGGTTTCCACCACTGTAGCTCCCCTTCCCCCCGCCTGAGGATGTGTGTGTCCCCAGGCCAAGGTCAACCCACAGAACTCAAAGGTCTGTGCCTGGCTCCCCTGACCACAGACCAACAGCTGCCCTGAGCTTGGTGCCCTTATGGGCTGTGCAAGTGTCTTTCTTTTGGAATTTCATTGATTCAGTTTCTTTTTCTTTTTCTTAAAGGGACCGGAAAGAGAGGGAAGAAGCTGAACGTGAAGGTAGGAGCATATCGGATGAAATTGACTCTGAGATAGTAACTGGCAACCCATTCCAGCCTATATCGTCCGTAATCACTGAGGTATCAAAATGTTTGTTTTATTTTATTAACCAAGGATTTCAAACTTCCCTGTTTCTGAAATCTAAGTCAGCGTGTTTATGAAAACTTTTCTTCATCCCTATCCTTTTATGATAAATCAAGTCTCTGAGGTAATGCTGATCAACAACTGTCCCTATGTTCAGGGCTGGCTCCATTCCCAACTTAGACTCCCTCCCACTGAGGAAGCCATGAACAACTCAGTGCCCTGAGGGCCCTTAGCCCAAAGCAGGAGCCAGAGAACCCAGGAGCAGTGGCCAGCCCAGTAGGGCAGGCAGTGACAGACCCCAACCAGGTAGTGGCCCCCACCACTACTAGAGAGGATGCTGGAGACCTGGACAGTTCAGTGGCAAGCTGAAACGGTGTGGACCAGCTGCCAGGAAGGGCCAGGGCAAGGAGCAGATGGAGGAGGGAATCTGGGTCTGATACTTTGAAAACCCAGGAGGGAAAGCAAAGGATAGACAGAAATGAGACTGGGTATCTACCCTCCTTTTGCCACTTTCAAGAAGAGATGGAGCTAAATCCTGATTGGAGCCAGATTGATTGAAAAGAAATCAGGAGGAGCACACAGGGCCAGAGAGGGAGAACAAGGGCGTGGTCACGTGGAGGGAAGGAAGAAGACCAAGGTGCCTGAACCCCCCTCTCCTGCCCATTCTGAGGCAAGCAGGGAGGCTGGCCCAGACCCAACAAGGGTGGCAGAGGTTGGGCGGGCCTCACACCCTAATATTAATAAGCAGTGATCTATTGTGAACTGCCTTAAGTGTCCCTTTAAGCTGGAAAAGGTGATTGACAGTGCAGTCCTATGCAGAGCTATATCCTTCTAAGTTCGCTGAAGTCAATTAGAAAAATTTTAATGAATAAATTACAGTATAAAAGATTTTCAGTCCTGTTATTGACTTTAATTCTCAAAATGAAACCATTTTTAATTTTTCATCCCCAATAGACCTTTTGTTAATGTAGTCTCTTGTAGAATTTAGTTTCACCCCTTTCCTAAGCAAAACCACCTGATTTATACCACCATATTCCACTATAAGTCATGCAGTTTATGACTTTACTGTAATATTGTGTTATCCATGTTCTTAGTTAGTGGTTAAATTTACAGCATTATGTACTGTATGTTATATGTTGTTACTGATGATCTTTGTTGTCACTGTACACTTACGTTCTTTTGTTTTTGATTACAAATAGAGTTTTTTTAAAAAAAATTCAGGTTAGGGACACAATTGTTACCATGTGTATTGAGAAGACATTCATTTTGACTTCAGTAGAGTTTGTGTTCATTGAAGTGTGCTTAAAATTTCAGGCTTAATTTCCAGATATTTATCTATCTATCTATTATTTGTATTTACTGTATTTTTTGCTCCATAAGACTCACTTTTTCTCCCCAAAAAAGTGGGGGGGAAAGTGTGTGCGTCTTAAACCCCCCTCACTTTTCCCAAGCCACGGCACTGAGCGGAGCTAGGTGCGTCTTATGGTCAGGTGCGTCTTATGGAGCGAAAAATATGGTATATCCCGCCCATCCTGCGAATGGGCTCAGGGCAGGTAACATTTTTAATAAATACAGTCAAAATATAAAATTTAAAACACAAAACTATATAAATAATTAAAATTGGCAATTACAGCTTAAAACACAAATTCAGCTGGCTATAATGGGTTCTGGCCCATTGATATAGATGGAATGGAGGCCAGCTATCAGTGGGTAGATGGCAGCAACCTTGGGGAGGCCCTATATGGGTGCCCGCTGCCCCAGCCAAAGGCCTGGTAGAACAGCTCTGTCTTGCATAAGTAACAGTACAGTGGTAGCTAAGCTGCTTGGCATATATTCCACTAGTGCAGCTCAAGTATGGCACATATTACTATAGGGTACACATAGTACCCTGCCCCCAGTGTGTTACTGTTATTTTATCTGTATTCTGTTGTGCTGAAGACAGGCTGCAGCCCTGAGCAGGAAAGACTATCTGTAGGAGTATAGTTAGAACCATGGAAATGTCTCCTTTCCAGGAGTACTATAATGTCTGTTGTTCATGCCAGTGGTAGCATCTGCTCTGCGGGTTGGCCTGCAGTGTTCTCCGAAAAATAGAAAAGTTGGATGTGTTAAATTCATTGAAACTACTTCTTTTTATTTTGTAGATACTGCGTTTCCATCTATTTGTGCATTTATTTGATAGAAATATAAAATTTGCTATAGAAAAACCAAAGCACCAGTGAGATAAATCAGCATTAATAAAATAGGAATATAGGCACCAATATCTTTAGAACACTATGGTCTCCTTGCATAATTTGGTAATTCCCTAAACCAAAGGAGTGAGATAATGGGTTTCACAACTGTAATGCCTTTTCTTCCTTGGAGTATATGCAGATGTGTTATAAAAAGTATCAGCTGCTAGTTTTCCCAAATCAATGTAAGTGATTGAAGACTTAGTCTTCCTAGCATAAGACAGTTTAAGTACTTTATACACAATGATTTGTTTATGGGATCATCCAGTAATCTGTAGGTATATATGACAATAGAATTAAGGTTATTGACTATATTTGTACAGCTGAACTTTTAAATACCTGACTCTCAAAACCAATTAAAATGTAAAGCTTTGTAAGGCTGTGTTTTTCCTGAGAGTATGAAGTAACTAAATAATATTCCAAGGGAAAATCTGAAACAGCGTCTAGTACATGTGAGATGAGTGAGGTAGAAGTTTCTGTCTTCCATTCATCATATCTCTAATGGCAACAACAGCTTTCTAACATGCATAGGCTTCTTGTGAAGCTGAATGAGTTAAAGATTTGCTTAGCACAAATTATATGTAAATACATAACTATAACTTGTAAAAACAACTTATTAAACATTTTATATGTATAATATTATTTCAGTAAATCTTGTAGAGTATCTTTTCTGGCTTATTGTTGCCATTTCTGCTGCTTTACTCTCCAACAGAAATTTTATCTTGCACAGTCAGCTTTACTAAAATGTCCCCTTGCTGTGCTTTGTTAGAACAAAAAGAAAGTTGAAAAAGAAAAGAAGAGACAGAGGGAGGAGAATGAAAAGAATGCCATTGCCTTGAAGCTTAAAACAGATCAGGAGCAAATGGAGACGGAAAGCATGAACAGTCAGCAATCAAATGACAGTAGACTAGTAGAAAGTTATAAAGTTGCCCTAACACAACGATTGGATTGTGAAGATGAGAATGACCATGACCAGCAGATCTCAGAAAGCCTTGATTCCGGGGATAACGCTGCATTGAATTCAGGAATAGGTGAGTTTTACAGATGTAAATTCTGGCCTTGACTTACTAGCCATATTTTTGTTTGTGCTTGCCACAGATTTCTCCCCCAATTGTTCAGGAATCCACAGAAGAGAAAAGGCAGGGTATTCTTTCATATGCTGGGTCTTGGTGAAAATATAAAACACAGCAGGACAGTCTCCTGCCATTTCTTAGCTTCTACAAACCATCGCATAAATGAGAGCCCAGGCATGGGAATATGAACAGCTGAGAGTATGAGATGCAGTTGTCCCAGCAAGTGGATTGCTGGACAAATGCATAGCTGGATTGGTTTAAATTCAAAAACAATACTAGAACATAAGCCGATGTTGGATCAGGCCAATGGCTCATCCAGTCCAACACTCTGTCACTCTTTCAAAAACACCAGGTGCCATCAGGAGGTCCAGCAGTGGGGCCAGTGAATATTGTTCTTCCCAGTGTGGGTTTGTTGGTCATAACTGATGAAAAGATAAGTATTTATACCATTTGTACTTTATTATATATATGGTACATACTCATTGAAAGTCTGTTTTACTTATCTGAAAACAAAGTTGCAAGCTAGATTTTTAAAAACACACTTAAAAAAACAGTTTTTTGCACACTTGCTAATAAGCCCCACTGAATTCCGTGGGACTTGCTTCTGCGTAAACATGTATGTGATAGTTAAGGCTTGGACACAAAGATCCTATTCCACTAATGGTGAAGCCTGCCTTTGATGCAAGGAGGTTTGTTCTTCATGAAGAGAGGGAGACACGTCATGTGTAATAGTTAGAACATCAAACTACAAATAGGGACACACAGATTACTTCTCACAAGGTTGCTATAAGGATAAAAGGGAAAGTGGTCATGTATACATTGCCTTCAGATTTTCAGAGACTGCAGGAATGTTTGGATCCACTTTTGGCAGGTGGAATGGAATTGGCATCTGTGGAGTAGGTTAAGACCTTGGGGGAGGATGCTCATGGGCCTAGCCTTGCTGTTTGAAAAGCAGGTTGATGGGAAGCACAAGACTGCCTTTTCCAGCTGCATCTTGTTCACCAGCCCTTTCCTTACCTATGCTCAGCTGACCTGGTCTTGCTAATCTATGCTTTTGTACTGCATGTTTGGGATACTATAACATGCTCTATGTTGGCTGCCCTTGAAGACTACCCGGTAATTGCAGCTGGTTCAGAATGCAGCAGCCTGTTTGTTGTTAGGGAACACATCTTGCCTATTCGAAAACAGCATCATTGAACAGCATGCTAGTTTATCTTTAGTTTAAGATGCTAGCTATGACTGTCAAAGCCCTTCATGTCCTAGGGGCCAGATACCTTAAAGATAATCTCTCCCTGTATATTCCCATGTGCCAGCTATGGTCTTCAGCTTGACACCTTCTGTATGTTCCCTCTTGAAAGGTGGACCATCTACCATTGACAAGGGCCCATGGTTTCTCACCAATTGCTTCCACTGTATGGAATGAGTTCCCAAAAGAGGGGGGGAATGTTCTTACTTCAAGACTTATTTTACTCACCAGAGCTTTTAATGGAATGTAAGTTACAAATATTTTACTAGGTTGGAGGAGGATTGTGAGTTTATTGTTGTTTGGGGGTTTTAATTGTGAATTGTGAAGCCACCTTGAACCATAGGTAAGGCACACTATAAATGTTTCAGTAACTAAAAGCCTATAGTCAACATTGTGAGTTGACATCATGCTCATCTGGCTGATACTCATCCACCAAGAGAAACCAGCACTTATGCCGGCTGGCTTTATCAGCTCCTCCCTTCGAGTAGTATGTAATCATGTACTCTTGTCTCCTCACTGCAGTACCCTCTTATAGTAATTCCCTAGTCTCCTACTACTCTATCTCTGTCTTTGAGGAAAGAAGTCTTATCCAGCTGCCCTCAGTGGAAGCATTTGCAATTATGAAAATAAAGTATCACAAGCTGAGTTTATTTATAAGATGCTAAAGTTACATGGCAGTATTTTTTATGTTTTTTTAGAGAACACTAAAAAGAAATCAAAGAAACCAAAATTAAAAAGGAGTCACCGAGTAGAACCAGTCAATACTGAAGACACAGTTTCCTCAGATCCTACACCAGTAGCTCCTCTTGCACCAGGTGGGTAAAACATACACCCTCATGAATAAACTATAATTCATGGTACATCAGTTTCTGAATGCTGTAGTGAAAAGATTTTATTTACTTATTTAGAAAAAATGGATTTCATAGTTATTTCATATTTTAAACATGGTATAAATCTGTTGCTGGGTTTACTTGTCCTGTGGCACCTTAAAGAATAACAACATATTGGTAATAGATTATCTTCAGATATTTTAGTTAAATTTGAGTATGTAATGAGAGATCCCCCCCCCCAGGTGGCAGCTGTTCTAGTAATGGGAGGGGCCATGGATCGGGCGTAGAGCATCTGCTTGGCATGCAGAAAGTCGCAGGTTCAATCCCTGGCATCTCCAGTTAAAGAATCTCTAGTTAAAAGGACTAGGTAGGAAACGATGTGAAAGACTTCTGCCTGAGACTTTGAAGAATCGCTGCCAATCTGAGTAGACAGTACTGACCTGCATGGACCAATGGTCTGATACAGTATAAGGCAGCTTCATGTGTTCATATGTGTGTTCAAGCAAAGTATTTTCTGCAATCTACCAAACAGCCATCTTAATTCAAGGTTGTTAAGGTTCCTTACAGTTTTAGTAGGTTTTCCTTTCAATCTTTTGAATTTTTACTGTATAGCAGTTGATACAGCTTCTCAGGTTTCCTAAGATAGGATGTAGTTCTAGGATGAAGGTAAGGAAAGGTAAAAGCCAAATAAGTATTGCTGCTTTTCCTGGGCAGTTCACATTCAGGACGTTATTCCCATACATCATAAAATGTATTGCTTTATGAATATTTAATAATGCGTACAAACATCCTCACGGCAGATACAGCTAATCTGGTTTCTGACTGTGGTCCTGTTTTTAAAAACAGGAATAACAAGTTTTACTTGACTTTTTTCAACTACAGTGTTTTAAATCTAAATTGAATTTTAAAACCTAATCACCTAGTTCTGCACAACAAGTTATTCATGTTACTTGTTGCTAATAGTAGCAAACAAAAAAGCATCTTCTGAGAGATAGTTAGAAATCGTATTTTATGAACCCTTCAGAGTACGAGGGATTGCTAGCAGAGGGGAAAAATAGCCTCCCAGTTACGTATGTGTAGAAGAGCTTTGTACGTGCACACAGGCTCCTCTAGATAGTTGGCCTCTTTTGTTGGACAAACAATATGGAAAAAAATAAGTTTTGAAGTCAAAGAATTAATGTCCTGATCACGTGAATATTTATTTGAAAATACATGTACAAGGTAATTGAGGCTCACTCTCAAATTAATTTGTTGAAAACACAGTCTACATTTACCTGTAAGTAGGTCTGAATGAAAGTAGTTCTGACTCCTTAGCAAGTATGCCTAGGAATGGCCTACAAGTAGGGTTAGCAACATCTAGGTAGAAGCTAGAGATCTCCCAGAATTACAACTGATTTCAGACTACAGAGGCCGAGGACAGACTAGTATTCTGCCGCACCTCCGCAGCGCAGCAGAATAAGGCGGGGGGAATTGCCCCCGCCGCGTGGCGTTCGCACGCCGCCGAAAGGAAGCCGCCCGCAGCGTTCGGGCTGTGGGCAGCTTCCTACGGCGGCGTGCGAACACCGCGCGGCTCCCCCTCCCGGCGCGCATTCACACCTGCCAGAGGCGGGTGGAACGCGTGCCGCAGCAGCCGGGACACCACTTTTAAGTGGTGCCCGGCTGCTGCGGAAGGAGCACGGCACCGGACACGATGCATCCAGGCCGCCTCCTCAGGGCAGATGCGGCAGTCTGAACTTACGAAGCGGAGGCAGAGCGGGCCAGACTGCCAGTCTGTCCTCGGCCAGAGATCAGTTCCCCTGGAGAAAATGGCTGCTTTGGAGAGTGGACTGTGTGGTGGTATACTTTGCTGAGGTCCCTCCCCTTCCCAAACCCTATCTTCCGCAGGGTCTACCCCCAAATCTCCAGGAATTTCTAATCCCTGAGTTGACAACCCTAATTACAAATTTTGTTTCGTTTTTAAATGTCCTTCCAAGTTGTTCCAGTAGTAACATAAGGTAACTGAGGGGCAAGTGAAATATGTTTATAAAATTAGGAATGGTGTATGGAATGAATAGTTTTTCTCTGTGTCAAAATACTGGCTATCTAGGTCAACCAATTGCATTGGTTAGTAGTAGGCTGAAGAAAAAAGCACATTCTCATGCAGCACATAATTAAGGAATTAATTGCCCCTCATCACTGAAATAGCTACTAATATAAGTAATTTTAAAATTAGGTTTATGGAGAAATAGGTCCCAGCAGTGATCCTTATTAACTGTAATAGCTAAAAAAGAAATTACCATGACAGGTTAGAAGTAGTATAACAGATTATTGATATAGAGTCCAGTAGCACTTTCTTGAGTCACTGCTCACCTCTTCAGATACTTCTTCAGGTATCTTCAGGTATCTGAAGAAGTGAGCAGTGACTCACGAAAGTTCATACCCTACCACAAATTTTGTTCAAGGTGCTACTGGACTCTTACTCTTTTCTACTGCTACAGACAGACTAACACGGCTACCCATCTAGATTATTGATATATACCACCTCTGATCTGCTAATCAGATGTCTGTGGCAAACAGTTTATATCTGCCAGGGGTTTGAGAGACAGAGAGAGTTGGTCTATATATACCTTTGATTTACTATGCAGTTTTTAAGTTCTTTCCTACCCTTGCAGTTTACTTTTAAATGGAACTGTAGGTTTAGTTTGTTGTGAATGCCTTCTTCCTATATTTTCATCACACAGATGAATGTGCTGGTCTCTAGATTTCTGTTCAACAATGTAGTGATGGTCTTTGATATTTTTGTTTTCAATAGTTGGCTGGGAAACCCCTAAAATTAACAGAATTCGAAAACTTGAGCCTCTTGGTGAAACACGTCGTAATGGTAATTTTAAAGGAGATCACACCTTGTTTGTTCTCACAACCCATTTCGTTTTGCACGTTGGCTTATTCCTTTCATTGCATCTTACCCTGAGTTGCTTTATGAGCTTGTTTTCAAGTTTTTAGAAAGATCTGCTTTTTCCTAGCTTTTTTTAATACAGGGGGAAAGTGTTGCTTATGAACTGTTCGCTTCATTGTTTCATTCAAGGACAGATTATGACTCAGTGGTGCACACCTGTATCATAAAAAAATCATTTAAACAAATTTAGTAACCTGTCCCATTTTATATAATATTAAAAATATCACGTGATGTAGTTCAGAGGCAAAACAGAAATTAGGTGCATCTATCATCAGCTACCAATAAAAGTCAGATGAATTAACTTCTCAATTCTGTAAGATAAAAGACAAAGTGTTTTTTTAAAGCTTAATCAGAAAGGCAAAGGAAATGTTGCATGCATAGTCCAGAATATGTACAGCACAAAAGTGAATATATGGATATCCCTGAACCTGGTTTATGTAAAAGAGGATTTGTCTCTAAACCTTGTTAGCTGTTCATGAAGGGATCCAATTTAATTATTGATCTTAAAATATAGGAGTCTTCTCTTAGCTTTCTTAAAATTCCTACATAGCTATTTCATGAACCTTTGCTCAAGATCCAGTGCTTCTGTCCTATAGCATGTCCATATTATTATAAACTTCCCTGTTGAGTGGTGTTGCAATGGTAGAACCACATATCTCCACAGTAGAATGCACGTTTGGCACGCACAGGGTTCCAGGTTCATCCTCTGGTATCTCCAGTTAGAGGATCTCTAGTCGAAAAAGCCTTTGATGGTGGCAGACCAGTGGTATAACTCACTATTTAAGGTAGCTTATTAGTATTTTTCAAACAATAACTATTTCTTTTGCATATTTGTGATGGTAAGCACAAATATTATGCATTGTAATATAGCAATGATGTAATATGCTTTAAAATGTATTTGTATAATAAAGTCCACCTTTGTTTTTAAGGCATATAAAAGGATGAAGACAAGAGAAAAGACAGAATAAAAGAGGTAGGGAGGACAGGAAAGGGCTCATGCTTTCTTGATTACATTTGCTTTGCTCAAAATAAGGCAGCCTGCTTAGTGGCTGGAGCACGGGAATAGGAATCAAGAAATGTATATCCTTAGGCATGATGCCTGTCTTTTCCCCCTCATTTTCTGAAATATAAAATGGAAAGCTGGGACAAGTTCCAGGGCAAGAGATATTTATCTGGATAGCAGGTGGTATCTCAAGTTGGTCCCAAAGGGATGATGTTAACTCATCAGTATCTTTCATGGAGTTTTTTGTATCCTTATTGAAAAACACTGATTCTTGGAACTGAGATAATACAGTTGAATCTGCGTGCCTGTCAAGGGCTGTTTACTATGGCTTACTGGACCACTGAGTGCTTTTTAGGATCAACTGCGATTAAAGTGCAATTCTAAGAATTCTGTGGCTCTTTAGGAGCTCTGTTTTCCCTGCAATTTAGGTGCCTGTTCTCCCCCCCCCCCCCCCGCCAAAAAAAGTGACACACTGGCTCAGTTATGACAGCTCTATACAGCATTCTTCTCATTTGTATCCTTATTTAATGCTAGGTATAGGTTTAATTCTATACCTTTTCTTAGCTGGATTTTTTTCAAGCAGTATCTAATGGGATCGATTATATTTACAGAAAGATGAAATTATTTCATTAAAGAAATATTTTTATTTTTACAATATTGACATATAAAAGCATAAATTAAGACGTAAGTTACTTAGATTGTTGGAATCAGAATCTCGCATATGTTCTTGTATGGTCCCTCAGCTGTCTGATAATAACATGCTTCCCTTCTTAGGGAAGTGTTACACATAGGTTAGCCTAGGGGAAGAATCTTCACATAGTAAATAAACTGAGCCAATTCATTCAGGTACCTTCATCCAGGTAATGGGAAGACATATTAAAGCTTCACCACTTCTTGTACACATATTTGTCAGTGATGTTGTTGAATTACAAACTTGCTGTTCAAGTGACATATTAAAATTAGAGACTGAGTTTTGACGAGATGACAACAACATCACAAAATGTGATAAGCAAATATTCTTGATTAGATAAAAGAAATGTACACATCCCATGTTGACCAATCTTTAAATTTAACCAGCAATTTAAAAGATGGAAGAAGCATCTTTCCTGTCTGTCCTAACTGATCCTACCCGTTTCTAAATCAGTGGGTTTCATGGGAACCCTAAACAATGCTACGCAGAATTACAGCTTTCTAAACTTGATGGCTTAAATGGATTTGGAAAGGTATTAAGTTGGTTTAGGATTGCACAGTTTCTTAAGCAGTTAGTTTCACATTCTCTAGCCTGGGCAATAGTGTTCTTGGAAGGCATAGGGGAATGTCATTTAATATTTTCTATCTCCATTTAAAGCAAACTTTATAATAGACAATAGGTCATGGTGCTTATAGCTTAGCAGAATTCTGGAAGTTTCTGTTGAAAAAGCAAGACAGAAACATCTGGCTTTAGTTCAGCTTCAGGACAG
Organism: Lepidodactylus listeri; assembly: GCA_029233225.1. Taxonomy (NCBI): domain Eukaryota; kingdom Metazoa; phylum Chordata; class Lepidosauria; order Squamata; family Gekkonidae; genus Lepidodactylus; species Lepidodactylus listeri. The sequence continues at coordinate 131,552,446 of JARCFY010000001.1, read as the reverse complement.
CAAAGTCTGGAGGTCATAGGCCTTTAAAATTAAATATGAATATACGCAGAATGGATGTAAAATAAGTAATGTCCATACCCCTATGATGACACTACTTTTAGTGCCACTGAGAGTCGAAAAAATCCTAAATGCTGCTTGCATTCACTTTTCCTGTTCCCTTCTGAGTAAACAAGCTAACTTTTTGTTTCTTTTCTAATTTTGCATATACTAAACCTGCATGTATTATGCTGCTATAATTGTTTGTGTAAAGGATGTTTCCATTCTCTCCTGGGCATGTTCAGAAACTTGGCATTAGGGGTCTTATTTTTCTTTCTGAAATCCTGTTTATCACAGTGAACACACAGCATTGTTTAAAATGTTCTCCAAATGTCTGATTCAGAGAACAAACAGATCTGGTGCCAGCACCATGGAACCCCACAAGTGTTGAGTGTATTCATGTTGCAGTACAACTTTAGTAATCAGTGGATTTGGAGGAATGTGCCACTTCTTAGGATTATTTAGGATAAGACACCCAATAGAGTTCATTGCTGTTTTGTGCTTCATTACTGGCTGGGAGTTGTGGGGGGGGGGTGGAAGTGTTGCTATGCAATGATCCTGAGATCCTCCCTTTTTAGGATTACTTCTTGTAGACTTTGGCTTATCACCGCTGCTTGTAAAGCAGAAGGAGATAGCAGTGGCATCATCATCATGATTTGTTTGTGTGTGCATCGAATAAAACAAACACAATAATCCATTTAGGTTTAGATTTTTTTCTTTTTCCATATTACTTTTGACTGCACATACTCTCTTACATCTAACTTTCTTATGATTGTGATTTTAATAATTCTAGTGTTATAATTTTCTGCTGAGATAACCAATCATAAGGACATCCATGGGTCTACATCAGTTATGTATGTGCCTTTGTGCCTGTGATCTCATATTTGTAGGCTGACCTTTTGCTACTTTTGCTACTCAGCATAATGCTGAGATTGAAATTTCAGATGTTGCCATTTACCTTCTGTACATCATGTGCATGACCATCAGAAAAAACAACAAATATAAAATACTAATAAAATAAATTGTTTGTTGTTGCCATCAAGTCACAGCTGACTTATGGTGACCTCATAGGATTTTCAAGGCAAGAGACATTCAGAGGTGGTTTGCCATTGCCTGCCTCTGCATCACAGCCTTGGTATTCCTTGGTGGTCTCCCATCCCAATACTGGCCAGGGCCTACACTGCTTAGCAGCCAAAATAGTCTGGGGTATCCAGGTCAGGGTGAAGAAATTATACCCTTGGTCAAATATGACTTGGTTTGTGAGTTCACGCCAGTCAAGGATAATTGTAATATCAGATGGAACCCAAAGTTTCCTCACATTTTGCTAAATTAGCAGAGAATTATATATACATGATTAGCCTGTTCCTAGAGTTGGTAACCAATGGTGAAAAATATATTAACACTTTTTCCCCATGTGTGCGTTAGATTTCTACGGGAAGCCCCTACCCCCGCTGACAATACGGCAAACACCTAACAGTGATTCCCATGATGTGATTTCTTAACCAGGAGTCATGCAGCAGCTTTAAAAAGAAACATGCAGTGCGGAAAAGGAACACCCATATTCAATGTTATTTTCTTACATGATGAGAAACTTGCTATTCTTAAAAGCTGCTGGGAACTAAGAGTGCCTTGGAGTTGCAGCAGAAAGAATAGTGGTGATGAATTCAGCTGTCATATTTCCTTCTTGACTCACCAGCTCTTCTTCAAGAGTTTATGTGGACTGAGAAAGCTTGTATTAGTAGAACTCCTGGAGGTTCCTTACTTTTTTCCTTTGTCGTCAGAACAGAAAACTGTAGCTATGAAGAAAACTACTTTCCAAGACCAAAATACAACTTTACTGTGCACATACAATGACTGTTTCTGGTTAAGCATAGCAACCAGTATTTCTACATTTAGTATTTCAGAGATTTGTTTTTTGGAAGACATGTGCATGTGCAAATGAAAAGGTATGAACTATACATTTTAACTATTTTTATATTTTTTTCTAGTACGTTTGGGTTAACAAAACTATTTTGAAATATTGAAGTTCATAATTAAATTCACAAGCAGAACATACTTCTGAATGTCATATTGTGTTTTAGCAACAGCAATACAGTTTGCCTATGACTTGCTTCACCAGTTGCCCTTGATTTGGCCTTGTTCAGCCAGAAGGAACTGCATGCTTACATGAGTGCTGCAGTTATTTTTCCCCAGCTGAAAACCCTATTCCAGGAGCTGGTGCTATATATACCATGTACCCATGCAAATCCACTGGGATCACATCAGGCATGTGTTATGGAGGTGAGTGGGAGGACTGAATCCCTGCCCTCTGTTCTAACTTCCATTTTCTGGCTGATGATTAGAATCATTCCAAAGATTCTGGGATACCATGCACTCAGTCCCAGTTCTTGAAGTGGACTTTTCCGGGGACGGGAACCGGGATGGAGACAGACAAGCATTGTACCAATTAGTAGCATGTGCATTTCCTCTTGTTAAATTAGGGTGATTTGTGTCTTGATCTAGTGATAAATGAGACTATATGTAAAATTATGATGGTTTTGTTTGTGGAATATGTTGTAATCTCAAAAATTTTCTGTCCAAAGGCCTAAAATGGCAAGCATCTAAAAATTGGAAGCAATTTGTACTTCATTATTTAGGTTCTGTGTGTCTCCCATAATGCTGAACTGATTTTCTTGCAGTTCCACTTGTTATACTTTCTTGCCCAGAGGCTCTAGCGCATGTGTGTATAAGTTACTTTTGTATACACTTGTGGCACAAATGTGGCCTTGGCATTAAAGTGAATGAGAATGCTTCTGCTCATGCTGGGGCTGAAACATGTACATCAGAGAAATTGTTCTTTGTTCTGTATGCATGGGTCTCATTAAAGAAATTAACTTCTGTATCATAAATAAACTGGCACAATTGAAATATTGTTATTAAGTTCTTTGACTTCACACCCTTCATGTACAATCAGTAATATTAAACATTATTCAGAATATTATATTTAAGATAAAACTGTGACAAAATAACTTTTGCAGGTTACTTCTCCCATGTCTAAAAGTGATGTAAACATTCATCAGTACCATAAGCAATTTAAAAGTTGCATGAATTTTTGTGTGGAGAGAATATTTCTTTGTAAGCCAAAATGTCCCATAGGATGGTTTAAAGATTAGTCCAAGGCTTTCTGTTTTGGGACACAATTTTATAACAGAGCTTGACAGTTTAGCCCATCTCACTGAGTGATTTTTCTCTCAGTTCTGTGAGCCTTCTTTCTCTTAATTAACATGCTTCACAATTCAAAGGATGATCAAAATAATTCTGGAGACTAGCTGGCTTTCTTTTGGTACATGTATATTACACACATTTGTTAATGGCTGTTAATTCTACCATGTGAAATCATCTCCCATGACCGATCTGCTTCAGTCTTCCATCTTAGCCTAGTTTTCCATATCCATTTATGTACTATTCCGAAAGAAATACTGATTCCTTGTCTCCAGGGGTCCTTTGGGGCCGGAGTGAGGCGGAGCGCTCCGCCAGCTCAGGAGGGGCAGTAGGGTAGCCACGGGCCGAATCAGATTCTGCCAAAATTTGGTGGCAACTTTAAAAGCAGCTGTAGGGGAGGGGGTTTGAGGGAGAAGCTCCAAACTTGCAGGGTAGCTTCTGGGACCTCTCCCCCAAATGCCCACCAAGTTTCAAGAAGATTGGACCAGGGGGTCCAATTCCACGGGTCTCCAAACAGGTTGCCCCCATTCCCTCCATTGTTCTCTATGGTGGGGAAAAAATAATATTTTTTCCACCATAGAGAACAATGGAGGGGATGGGGCAACCTGTTTGGGGGCCCATAGAATTGGACCCCCTGGTCCAATCTTCTTGAAACTTGGTGGGTATTTCAAGGAGAGGCCCCAGCAGCTATCCTGCAAGTTTGGAGCCTCTCCCTCAAACCCCCTTTCCTCCAGCCCCTCATATACCCTATTAGTTTTTGCCATTGATTTCAATGGCCCATAGAGTATATGGGGCTGAAACTGACATTCCCTTTCTGACACTTCCAGTGATGTCGGGATGTGGCATATGCTAATTAGTTATGCTAATGAGCTGCACCTCTTTTTCTACAAAAGGACCCCTGCTTGTCTCTATTTTTGTGCATCTTCACCATAAACTAAGTCGTTACATGTCCTGTTCCTGGTCTTGCTTATTTCCTCAGCATATTGTTACTTCAAGCAGTAATGCTATTTGCGTAGCATGTCTGTCAGAGATGTCCTGTCTTTAAAGACTACCAAAATGTACTGAGCATCTGTTAGAATGAATTCAATAATACCCGTAATTCCATGTCTTTTATTAGAACCTGCTAAAACATCATGAAGTAATGAGGAAGCGTTCAATTTTTTCTGAAACACACAGTAGGTTAAGCCAGTGAAGTATGTTCCTTTCTTAACTAGAATAGATGAAAATTACCATCAAACTCACAATAAACGAGTCGTCCCTCTGCCTAATCTACCACGCAGCCTTGTGAGCATAAATGGAGAATAGATGAACAGCATACCAGGCTGGCCGATTGAACAAGATACTCCCGGTCGCTGGCCGAAGATACCGTCTTCGAACGCTCCCCTAAATAAACCCAGTTAAAAATGTGCATACCAAAGGGGACACTCAACCCTATTTACTCCCTGCTGAGTAGTTTTGCTACGGTCTTGGAGATTACATCTCTTTTCGTTTACACGGAGAAGCATTCAAAAGACCGATTTCCCCTCCCGATGCCTGAAATGGTACCGTCCGTTTGTAGCTGGCTTGCCCCGCACGGTGAGACCAGGCCGAGGTTTCCCGCGATCTCCGCAGGAGGGCGGCCGTCGGCGTTGTTCGCAGCCGCAAGGCTTGCGAGGCGCCATGTGGCTGCTCCGGCGCCTGAGCCCTCTCCCCGGAATAAACCCCCGTGCAGCTGCTCGCCAGCTCAGAAAATCACATTCGTCTGCCCTGCAGGAGGTGAGCAGCCAGCAGGAGGAGGAAGGCGACGCGTCGCTCCAGCTTTTCTCGGTCTCGTCGTTGCGGCGACGAATTAAACCGAAAGCCGAACGCGCTTGACGGGGATCGGCTGATTTTGCTGCTTCCCAGTCAAAGCAAAACGGTCTCCTTTCCTTCGAGGCCCCGAAAGTCCTGAATAGATTTTTGTGTGTGTGGGGGGGGGGGGGGGGGGGGGTCCTTGACTGGCCTCGGGTTGGATTGCTCCCCTCCCCCTTTTACAGGCTTCATTAAATCCGCAGCCTTCTGTGCCTCGTTGAGAGAGCAAAGCAGCCTTGGACTCAAACGGGGTTCTTCCTGAGTCGCCATGGGTAGGATTGGGTTGTGAAATGCGGTGAGCTGTTCGGATAGGCCAAGAAGGCCTGAATAGCGCGCGAGAACTGAAAGGGCGCAGCGGAGACGAGAGCCTGGAAGGGAGCACTCCTCTCCGGGGTCAACAGAAAGCGAGTTGCGCTGCTTCGTCCGCTTGAGTCACGATACAGGCAACGCGCCTCTTTTCCGCCCCAAGCAGTTTGTTGTTACTGCTGTGGGGAAAAGTAGGTGCTGGGCTGCTGATTGTGCAAAATAGCGGGGAAAGGTGAGAGAACAAATTTGGAAAGCTGGTTCTCACATTCCGCCGTTCCTCTGAAGAGCCTTAAGTCAGTTTCTTTAAGGGATGTTTAGTATTACAGGGTTGGTTTGTTTTTAAGTGTGACGTCACTCCCCCCACTCATGTCTGTTTAAGTCTTGAATTTGTATCCTGCTGTTCCTCAAAATTCTCCCTTCCTCCATGAGGAAGGCTGAGAAGGTGACTGGCCTGCTACGTGGCTGGATGGGGATTGGAACCCTGGTCTTCCCAGCCCTGGTCGCTGAACAAGCATTTTGATCTGTAAACATCAGACTGTGGGGTCGTGGTTTTGTTTCCTTCCCATTCTTTTTACTCCCCTACCCTTGGGTTTTACTGTATCATCGCTCTGCCAGCTCCGTGTAAAGGCAGCATTCCTGGTCTTGTGGCTGAGGTCATGCAGAAGATGCAACATCCTTGGGGCTTAAATTAAGTGTTCATGCACACATTCACGTGTGTACACACATTTCCTTTAATTGGGTTGAGACAAAGATTTTGAGGCTCTCTGGAAAAAGAGAATGGTGTAGTTAAAACTAAGCACTACATGGCCCTGTGCATCTTAGTGAAACAGCATGATGTTACTGGCAGATCTGGGATGATTACTTCTGCAGCTTCCAGAATATTGCAGGTTCTAGATACCAGTGTCATATTTAAAGTTTGTTGTGTGCTGTAATGGTTAGAGTGTTGTTATAGACTGGAAAGACCTTTAAGGCCCCAGTCTGCCATGAATTCATTGGGTAACCTTGCGCCAGTAACTGGCTCTCATGCTTACCCGTTTCACAAACAGGACAAAAAGGTGAGAGGAAATAAACCAGTGTATAGTGCCTTGAATTCCCGGATGGAGTGTGGCACAAAAATAAAATAATCAGAAGCAGTCTCTGGAGAGGTTTCTGAATTTTCTAAATAAATAAGATCAACATCAGCGATTCTTAAAATAATCTGCAGTACCTGAGAGACATCTTTTGCATCTGTGGGGCATCAATGATGGTGGACCATCAGCAGTGATAACAGCCAGTGTGGTTGTAGTAGAGCACTGGTTCCTAAAGTGGGCAATACCACCCCGTGGGGGGTCCTGGAACAATCCGGGTGGGTGGTAGGAGCCATGGGAGCAATTGGGGGGCATTGAAGAAAAATAGGGGGCAGTGGAAGCATAAAGAAAGAAGAGTCCAGAACCTATCTAAAGCAGCCTTTTCCCACCTTCTCCTGGTCTTCCCAGGAATCGGGGGGAGGTGGAGGTGGAGAGGGGTCCCCACAGCCAATCATAACAAATGCATGTGCACCCTTGTAAGGCTGGTGTTGCTGCTGGGCTCTTGTGTGGTGGCTGCTGCTCGCCTCTGGCTTCAGGCTTTCAGCTGCATCTTTGTGTCCACTTCTTGAGGGTAGATTTCCAGGGGGGCACTGAGTAATTTTTGTTCTGAAAAGGGGGCAGTTGGCCAAGTAAGTTTGGGAACCTCTGATCCAGTCTGCCCCTCTGAGTTAGCGTGTCAGTCTGGGATTGCAATCCTAAATACAGTAGTAAGTCAGTCCCATTGAACTCAGTGGTGTTTACTTCTGAGTATGCATGTTTAGGAGTACATTATGGGATCTGGATTAGAATTGCATTATGCGATTGGGTTAAAATGTCTATACTTCCATCAGAACTCACTGGATGGACTTGAGCCAGCTGTATGCTACCAGGTTAATCTACCTCATAGGGTTGTGAAGATAAAATAGAGAGGGGATAATTACATGTTTTGCCTTGATCTCCATCTCTGTGGAAGAAAACAGGATAAAAATTTATTTGATAAATAGAGCACTGTGAGTAATGCAAGGTGGACAGTGTCAATTTATAAGAATTATTTTTAACGAAGACCTTCATGCACCTTTTTATAACCCTCTTAAGAAATTATATAGTCATCAAAATATATTTTGCCTATTACACTTAGATATGCACATATGAACTGCATTACTGAGCGTAACTGAGTACAGCCTTTGCCTAATTGGTATTCATGTGTGCCTTTTTTTGTCTTTTTCGGTCCAAGTTGAAAACAAATTCAGGAGGAAAGCTTCAGAAGCAAATATGCCAAGTTGTTCTCAGTCATTTTGAGAAACAGTACTCCAAGGAGTTGGGAGAACTATGGAATTCAGCCAGGTCAATTTCTGCTTCTTTTTTTCCTCTCCTCCTTACTTCTCCCCCTATGCCTAATAAAATAATTATCTTAGAAACAATTCCACAAAGTTCAAACTCATGTGAACTCTCAGATTCCCCCCCCCCCCCAAGTAGGAAGAAGAAGTCCTAGATGAGATATAATCTGATGTAAAGAACGATGGCTAACATCTGTATTTTGATGGGAGAGAGTGCATGTTATTCTGTGGCCCAAGTACTGAAATAATATTTTGCTGCACTCTGCAGTGAGTGGTTATATGAACACTTGAATCTTCTCTATACCTTAACAGACCATTAGCCTTCTTGTTCTACATTTGTGTCTACAGTAACTGGCAAGAACTCTTTATCAGAAAGGGCTTGAACACTGGCCTGTCTTCATATGATGCATGTGCTCTAACAATGAGTCACAGCCTTTCCTCAGATTTCATAACAAATGGTAGAATATCTCTAGTTGTTACAACTTGAAAATAATATTTTCCTTTCTAATGAAACTGTGGGCAAACACTTTAATATGCCTTGATAGAAATTTGGCAGGACTTCTTAGGGCCAGAGAAGTTATTCCAGGGCTGATTCTTACCTACTGGCTGGGCACTATTCGGCCATCCCTGATGTAAACAAAGAGAGCTGATTAAACACAGAAAACCCAATAGACATGAAAATTAAGCAAGAACATTTGGGTTTAATTTTATGTACACCAGTAGAATAACGTGAGTTTGTTTTAGCAGGTTTACAGGCAGCATCCTCAAATGAGTTGATTATTTATAAATTGTGTGGAGAAAAGTGCATAGAGAGCATTTGTTTATCATAAGTCTGTATCTTGCACTCACTTAATGAAATCGGATTGGGAGCACTGTTCCCTCTAAGCTGAGCTAGTGTGAGCTAGCGCACAGTTTTTTAGCTTCCGGCTTACACATTTTTGTCTTAGCTCAGGAAGGATGGCTCCAGAGCAAACTAATTGATGCAGCAGCCAAATCGCTTGCTCTCAACTTTAATGCCAGTAGCTCAAAAAGTAGAATTTTTGCTCAAAAGACTCCACAGCTTAGAGGGAACATTGATTGGGAGTAGTGTCAAGACAGACAAAGGTAAAATTCTTTGCACAATGTATAATTTAGGGAATTGTCAGAGGCTGTGGCGATGTCCTAGATGTCTTGACAAGGGATTTAGTTAGATTTGTAGTAGAGAGTGGACTGGCTGTAGTTCAAAGGCTGTGTAGTTCTGAATACCAGTTGGTAGGAGAATAACAGCAGAGGTAGGCTATTTCTTTTGTGCCTTCCTGGTGGTCTTCATGGAGGCACCCTAGTTCGTTGCTGTTGGAAATATATCAAATCAACGTTTGATTTGATCAAACAGCACTGTTCTTAGCCCTGAAGCTTGTTATCAAGATTACTTTGAGGATGTGCACTGCAAATATCTTTCCTTTGCTTCTTGATTATCCAGTCACCTTGTACATCTAGTCTTCTGAGGCAGAAGGCTGACTTCCAGGCACAGTTTAGCCCTGGCATCTCTTATTTCAGATTATGTCCTGGGAAAACATATTAATTTATGCAAAACTGTTGCTTAAGTTTAAACTACCACCATATACATAAGAAATTATCCTATATTGGTCCCTGCCTTATAAAGTAGCAAGATAGGGAAGGAAAGTGATACAAGCAAAGTGTTTCTGTAGTCAAGACACTTAAAAAGTGTCCCTTTTTAAATATAGTTTACAATGCTTTTTGTTTTCCTCTGTGCAAATACACATCGAAGTGTAGTAACATGTACTGTTCTGCTTTAAATCTCCAGGAGAGTGCTCACAATGCCCCAGTGTTGGCAGTATGCTGTCCTCCTTAATCCATTCCATTTTTCCTCTGAAGTGGAGAATGACTTGCTTTCAAAGGGTTATCGGCTCCTTTTCCCAGAATCTTCATCCTGCTTCCGGCCATCATTCAAGTGTTACATCACTAGTGCTCCTGGTAGATTCCCTGCTCAGAAACACCGAGCTGGTAGACTGAAGGAATATTATCTGCTGAATGCAGCTTCTATTCTGGCAGTGCTGGCCCTGGATATAGAGAATGGGGAGAAGGTTTTGGATATGTGTGCTGCTCCAGGGGGTAAATCGATAGCAACACTTCAGTATGCTTGCCCAGGTAATGCACTGTGTTCCTAAACCAATTAGCACACACAAATTGGCTGCTAACTTAGTTAAACAACTTATTAAACAGGTTATTTGGAAGCAGGTATTTTGCATTCATTAAGAAAACGCTGGTGGGGTTCCTTTTCCCCCTATTGCTATCAAAAGCTTGGAAGTGTTGTTAAAGTCTGACTCAGCACATCAGGAAGTAGTATCATTTCTGTCTTGAATGTGATTTATGTATTATACCCTTGCTGCCCAGCACCTTGCTTAATGTTTTATCAGTTGCAGGTACACGAAAACAGGTGTTGTGCAGTCCTTGGGTATTTTCGCATATTCCTTCGCTCTAATTTTGCAGGGTCAGCTTGAAAGGGAAACAAAGCAATTTCACAGTGCTAGTGAGATGATGATCCCTAAAAAGAACACTTCCCAGTATGTGGCACAGAGGATGCCTGCAAAGGAAAGTCGTGTATATTCTGAGCTGCAAGGAGATTAGAGTACAGACGGTGGGTCTGAATATCTTTTAGCAGCTGGATGGTTTCAGTTAAAATTGGAGGGCGCTAGATGAATATTTCATAATAATGTTATTATAGACTTCATGAGAATAAAAAAAAGATATCGCAACTGTTGGATTTAGACACGGTCTAAAAGACAAATACACAGCAATGAAACCACCGATAACAATGCATCAATCAGCCTTTCTCAAGAGGTGGCTTTTTGTATCAGGGATGTGATGATTAACCCTTTACCTGCCAGCAGTGTGTCCCCTGAAAATCCTATCCCCCAATTATGCTGTATCCCTGACAATATTCCAGACATGCCTTGGGCCTGGATCAAGAGCAGGATTTCTGTAGGTGCAAGGTCTCCCACCCATACAGCATGACTTTCTCGCCTCACCACTTCCACTGCAACCCAAGATCACACACACACACCCTACTCCACAAATGCTGTTTGCGGGAGGGGGTGGCAAGAAAGTCATGCTCTGCAGAGGAAGCCCTTACAGCTGTAGAAATGCTGTCCTGGAATGCCCTGCCTTAATGTGCAATCCATGGGGTAAAAGTAGTGTTTAGGGGAATGACATTTCAGGGGCAAGTAATTGGTAAGGGCAAATTAAGCATTCTCTTTCATCATAGCAGCTGAACACGTTGCTTGTCCTAAGGTCAATTCTCATTTTTTTCTACCGTGGAATGCTTGCGGTTGAAAAAGGTTTGGTTCATCATCTGATTAGATAATTGTTCTTGATGAGCTTTATGAATTATTTTTTACTCAGCATTGTTCTGGGTTGATTAACCATCTGTCCGTGTGACAAATCAGCCAGATAATGACTTGATGTCAAGGTATATGCCGTATTTAGCCATGGTAAGGAATATATGAATTAGTCCTAATAATTGTGATACTGATAGAAGTAGTTGTTAGATTCTGACTGTATTTAAAGTTAGGTTTATTGTCTTGGCAACTTGGAAAGGTGGCAAGTAATTTTTAACGTATCTAAGGTCTTTCTTATTTAAGGTCTTCTGCAATCCAATGAATATGATAATTTGAGGTCAAATTGGCTGAGAAATACACTAGAATCTTTCATCCCAGAATCACTGATGAATCTAGTTATCATTTCTCAGTTGGATGGAAGACAAATTGGAAATCTCCAACCTGAAAGATTTGATAAGGTATCTCTCTGATGTGCTGACAACTTCATCGAACTCTGACTTACTCATTTCTTTTCTCCTGTTCTCTTTATCTCATTCTGATCATAACTTGCAGTGACTGTCCTTATTTTTTCCTATGTCAAAGAGAATGATAAATAAAAACATGTTGAGTTGGATCCTAGCTTTCATGAATGGAAGATATTTGTAGAAGTGGATTTTCCCTGACTTCCCCTTCCATTAGGGGCACCCAGTGCAAGAAGGAGCTGCAGGAAGGAAGAGAAATAACATGAAGTTGTCCCTTTTCTCCCCCGCCCCCCCCCCCCCCCCAGTTCACAAGCAGAGCAATCCTACTTCCCTTCCCAATATATTGCATGCCATGTCATTCAAAGAGGTCCTGTGCCCTTTAGCAGCTCTTTGGAAAAGGTGCTGCTGGAGTAAAATGTGGAAAATTCACATCTGCAAACTCCTGTTCACAAGACTCAGGCTCCAACTTTTTATTTTAAACTTGTGCTTTACCCTATTGTTCACATAGGCCCAAACTACATATTAGTTTAACATGTGGTCCCCACGAAGACTTGCAGCAGAATGCCAGCTATGAATTCCCTATGGCAACTCAATTTAGAAATGCCGCAGGGGCCCAGTTCTGCTCAGGACCATGGCATGTGGGGGAAGGGGCTCCTGGCTCTCCCTCCCCCATGCCATTTTCCAGTGCTGAATGGCTCAGGGAGGCATTATTTGCCTTGTTGAGGGGCTGCACATACAAGCATTCAGTGCACATGCAGCCTCCCCACTGAGGAAAATAACTTCCCCCGGACTGTCTGGGGTTGGGGAAACGGGGGCGGTGGGGGGGGCAGAAACCCCTCTTGAGGTGCCACGTGGAACTTGCAGCTGCCATGTGAATGCAAGTCCCTGTGGCAATCAATATATAAAATGTAATGTGGTCATTTGACCTTAGAAAGTTCTTAAGAACTAATGCTGTAAACCCATTCAGTAAGCTCACAGTGATTTGCATTGGGCTTTCTTCCAAAGTTGATTGGATCTGTTCTCTATTAGTTACAGCTTGGGGTGTCCTCAGCCCAGTCTCTCTATTCACAGAATGGTTTTAATTGTATTATTAGACTGTTTTGTTTTAATTTCCTGGACCTTTTTTGTTGGGAGAGGTAGGATGCTACTTTCCATGTTTTCAAACAAATAAGAACCCACAAAATCTATTTTTGGAACAGTTTTTTTTTTCATCTGTCAAGAAACAGTTCTCAGTTTTGTGTTTCCCTAAATATTGGGTGGAATTCTGCCACTCAGTAACTGTAGCCATCATCTAGCCTAGAGAAAGCACCTCTTCCAGTGGAAAAAGACCTCTTGGGAAGGAGGGCCCCACACTTATGTAAGTGGAATGGTAGGATAAAATCCAGTGTTAAACTAAAGGTTTGTTGAAAGTAATATGTAGAGCCTGAAATTCAAGTAATAGGCAAATATTTAATATTTTTAATTAATGGATTTTCATTAATAATTTTATGTACATTTCTGTCAATGTGATTTCACTTTATCTTTTCTTATAATTGGTCATTCAGATACTTGTGGATGCCCCATGCTCAAATGACAGAAGCTGGTTATTCTCTTCTGATTTCCAGCAGGCTACCCTAAGGTTAGCACAAAGGAAAGAATTATCTGCTGTACAGATACAGCTGCTAAGGTAAGACTTGTGAAGGAAAACTGCCTGAAATTCGATCATCTTCTGCCCTGAATTGAAGGGCATGCCAGATTGTATTCTGAGACTCTTCATCTGCCTGATCCGTACATAGCCACACGGAGCCAGTCATCATTTAAAGAGGCACATAGAGCTAGTCTGACTTCATGGTAACTGCCCTAATAAACATGTTAAACAGTAGGCTTGTACTGGATGGAGGAATGGAAAAGCGAGAGCAGGGCTGTGGGAGTTTACATTTGACTTTTCATATGTTTTGCTAAAAACACAGTTCCTGAATTTTAAAAAAATGTCTCTAATTGTTTTAATTATTGTAGCAACTAATTAATTGTTTGGCCAGTTTCAAAGGTTAACATCAAATGTCTAATAAGTGAAGAAAAAAATCATACGAAAACAAATCATAAGAAAACAAATGGAGCCAACTGCGACTTGATGGCACTTTACACACAGATATACAGTTTACAGGTTGTTCCTCCGCATGTGGCAAGGGGGAAAGACCTTGCTAGAAGAAAGCTAGTTCAGAAAAAGAACTTAAAACTTGTACTTAAGGAGAAGCATTCATGTATTAGGAAGATTGTGTGTCCTCCCTCCCCCAAGTCTTTGTATATGCAAATTTATGGAATAGAAAACTTTGTTACTGATTCATGGATCCTGGACATAAGTGAAGACATCACTTCCATATCCTTTGATCTGGCTCCACTCGAAACAGACAGCGTATTCTCAGATGGGACCTTTACAGTGCAATCATAAACAGAGATACACCCTTCTACATCAAAAGGTGTAACTCTGTTCAAGACTGAATTGTTATTATGAGCATACTTAACTTGATCAGAGTATACCCTTGAAGTTTCCATTGGAACACCATGTTATAACATATGTAGTGTGGTGGCTACTCTTGCATTGATGCTGTGTTTGGTCAAAGTTCTTGCCCAGGTCATGAATATTGGGGGTTGGAGCACCTTCCCTAGGAGGAAAGGTTGGAGTGTCTGAGACACTTCAATCTAGGACAGCTAAGGGGAGAGGTTTATGAAATTATATATAGGGTGGAGAAAGTGGATAAAAGGATCTTTTTCTCCCTCTCCCATAATACTAGAACTGGGGCACATCTAATGCTTTGGTCACCACTGTGTAGAAAGACTGTAATTTTCCTAGGTAGAGGCTGTGGAGGAGGGGGTGGAGACGGAAAGCTGAAAACAGAGAGGCAGATAAAGGTAGGTTGGCTGTTGGGTGAGAAGGAAATAGGGTTGCCAACTCCAGGTTAGGAAATTCCTGGGCATTTGAGGGGTGGAACCTGGGGAGGGTGGGGTTTGAGGAGTAGAGGAACTTCAGACCAGTATAAGGCCATATAGTCCACCCTCTAAACTAGTCATTTCCTCCATGAGAACTACCATTGCCAGCCTCCAGATGAGGGCTGAAGATCACCCAGAATTACAACAGTTGTCCAGGTGACAGAGATCAGTTACTCCAGATAAAATGGCTGCTTTGTGGTGTTGAGTCCAATGCACCCTCTAAGCTGTGGAGTCTTGTGAGCAAAAATACTACTTTGTGAGCTGCTGGCATTAAAGTTGCGAGCAAGAGATTTGGCTACTGCATAAATTAGTTTGCTCTGGAGCCATCCTTCCTGAGCTAAGACAAAAATGTGTGAGCCAGAGGCTAAAAAGCTATGAGTTAGCTCACACTAACTCAGCTTAGAGGGAACACTGGTTGAGTCTATGGCATTATAATTTGCTGAGGCTGCTTGCCTCCCCAAGCCTTACTGTCCCAAGGCTCCACTCCTAAATCTCCAGGAATTTCCCAACCTGGAGCTGGCAGCCCTATGGTGAATTGATCTCTGTAGCTGGGAGATCCGTTTTGATTCCCAGAGTGCTGCCATTGCTGCTGTGGGGGGGGGGGGGAGAGGAAGCAGGTGGGTGGCTGGGAGTACCACCACCACTGCTGCTGCTGTGCGGGGTGGGGGAGAAAGCAGGCAGGAGGCTGGGAGAGTGATGGGGAAGAAAGGAAGTGATGGGGTGGGGGGCAGAAAGAAAGAAAGTGATGAGGTGGGGAGGCAGAAAAACAGAATGATAAGGGGACAGGAAGAGAGGAAGTAACATGCATGGAGAAGAGAAAAGGAGTGCAGAAGAGAGAAAGAGTGTGAGAGGAGAGGGGAGGAAGCAAAGGTGTGAGGAATGAGATAATCATCCCGCAAGGTTCTTGCGGGTGTGCACGTCTCTATATACTAATAGCCCAGTTGGCCAAATTTTTGGATTCTTAAATCCGGTGACTAGAGCTGTGAACAGGCAAGACAACTCTTTCTACAACCAGAAAAAAGGTTTAGAAAAAAATATGAAATCTAAAAATTAAAAAAAAATGAGGGGTTTAAAAACCCCAAATTATAAAATGAGTGCCTGTGGCTTTAAGCAATGGATTCCCTCAGTGGCTGTTGCTAGGCAACCACAGCATTCCAAGGCTTGGTTCTGTCAGTAAAAGGTGGGGGGGGAGGGCTCTTTACAGGCCTATTTTGGCCTTTGAGGCAAGACTAATTGGGGCTTGGCCTGACTGTGGTTGCCAGCCCCAGGTTGGGAAACTCATGGAGATTTTGTGATGCAGTCTGAGGAGTGCAGGGTTTGGTGAGGGGAGAGGCCTGAGCTGGATATGATGCCACAGAGTCCAGCCTCCGGTGAGGCTATTTTCTCCAGGGGCAGATCTATGTCATCTGGAATTCAGTTCATAACCGTAGGCCTGGCAGCAACCTCTGGATTACTTGATACCATCCTATTTGCATGACTCACTAGGCCTAACTGCTTGCGTTCCAACAGCAGCTACCCTATGAAAGCCAGTGTGGTGAAAGCCAATAGGGTCTGGGAGACCCAGATTTGAATCCCCATCTTTCAGCCTAACTTCCTTCATGGGCTTGTTCTGTGAACCAAAAGGAGGAGAGGAGAATATTGTGAGCTGCTTTGGTCTCCACTGTGGACAAAGGTGGGGTATATTCTCTTGGTGGCAGCTAGCTTGGCTGACAATAGCAGTAGTGTGGAAATCTCCCACACCCCCAACATTATTTGCATGTAAAGATAAAGTGTGGGACCAATTTGTGATAGCGAAAATTACTGATGTCATACAAAGGGCACACTAAAATTCCATCCCGACTTACTCTAGAGTTATCCTCACATGGGTTCCAGTGTTACAGTTCATGACTGAACATAATCTTCTCCCTTCAAACTTGCTATCACAAGTGGCTTCACTTTCGACATGCTCTAGGCTCTAACATGCTGTTGAGACTCCCTAGGTTGATCAGGGCATCATCGCCTTGTTACTTTGGCTTTCAGATTTTATAATATTACTCACCAGTATTTACTCGCTGTCCAACACTAATATGTGTATTGTTCACTTTGCTTGTTTGTTGGCTGTACTACATCATTTTACTGGCTGTGTTGTAGTTTTGCATCTTTAATAAAGTTGTTAAAAATTTTAAAAAATGAAGCAAATCCGTAATAAATATAGTTGAAGTTGGGAGGCACGTAAAAGGAAGATTGGTAAATGGCTGAGGAGAGGAGGAGGGATGTGGGGGTTGTGAGAGGGAGGGAAAGAGGAAATAGTGTGGGGAGGGGGATACAGGGGGAAATGAGGTGCTATCCCACAAGTCTTTGAGGGTTCTATGCAAGTGGGCCCTACCCAGTGTATGGCACCCCACAACTGGACCACAGTTTTCTAGGTAGAGGCTGCGGGGGGTGGGGGGGGTGTTAAGACAGAGGGTTGCAAACTCCAGGTTATGAAATTCCCAGAGACTTGGGGGTTGAAGATGAGGGGAAAGGACCTTAGAGGGGTACAATGGCTTAGACTTCACCTTCCAAAGCAGCCATTTCTTCCAAGGGAACTAGAGTTGCTAATGTCCAGGTGGGGTTGGAGAGCACCTGGAATTGCAACTGCTTTCCAGATGACAGATATCAGTTCCCCTAAAGAAAATGGCTGCTTTGGAGGGTGGGCTTTATGGAATTATATCCTGCTGAGGTTACTTCTCTCTCCAAACCTTGCCCTCCCACAGTTCCACCCCCAAATCTCCAAGCATTTCCCAAACTGGAGTTGAGAACCCTAAATGGGTGGGACCAATCTCTGTAGCTGGGAGATTCCAGGAGTTTTCCAGACCCCACCAGGGGACTGGCAACCCCAGGAGGAGAGAGGATGCAGGAAAAGGGGAAAGGCTATGGGGTCTTTCAGGAAAGGGAAAGAGGAAATAGTGGGGGAGGGGGAAATGAGATGCCTCCTGGAAGTCCTTGAAGGTTCCTACTTGTAGGATATAATTTCAAACTCATTTAATTGTCAAAGCTTCCTGAAGGTGATCTAGAAACATCTGATTTATGAGGCTTTTTGAAAATTCTTGAGAAAGTATTCTTAGCCCTGTCCATTATTCTCAGGGAGCTGTAGGGGAATGAAGCTTTGTTAGTTAAACCAACGAATAGGCACAAGTGTCTTGACCTGGATGGGCCAGTCTAGCCTGATTCTGTCAGATCTCAGAAGCTAAGCAGGGTTGGCCTTGGTTAGTATTTGGATGGGAGACCACCAAGCAACTCGCTATGCAAAGGCAAGGGACGGCAAACCACCTTGGAACATCTCTTGCCTTGAAAACCCTATGGGCTTGCCATAAGCTGGCTACAACTTGACAACACTTTCCACCACATGGGTACAACTATCTGGGAAGGTTTCTTGTACAGTTTCCTTTGAAGTGGATGGGAGTTTGCATAGGGAATCATCCCAGTATACCCTATTTTTAGCACAGGCATATCTTTCATATGTAGTGGAAGATTTGCTATGTAGTTGGTCAACTGCTATGTAGTTTGTTCACAATTAAAATGTATTGCCTATGTCTTGCTATCTAGATGTTATGTTTATCCTGGGGGGGGGGGGGATAGCTTGGAATGCAGCTTGGAATGCATTGGTTTAGTGGTGCTTAAATTACAGCCTTTGAGTTTTGTTTTACAGAGGTAAGTAGAAACGATTAGGAATTTTAAATGTAGAGCCATATAATATAAAGATATTTGAGAGAAGGGGTGGCTGATGGCTGAGTTAAAAAGGACTTTTTTCTTGTCCTCAGTCATTTTCTGCTGCTATATATTATTTTATGGCTATTGATCAAATACTAAAGCTTTTTTATGTAGTGCTGTGTTTCACTTCAGAAGTATCCCAGCTGTCAGGATGAATTGAGAGAGAAATAAAATAGTTTGTTTTCCTAAAAGTAGGGTTCTTTATGGAACGCTCTGTAATAGCAGTCCTTTTTGTCTTGTTTTGTTTTTCATGATTTCCTGAGGAAAAGGTCTAAAAGAAGCTTGTGATTTATAACCGAAATATGAGTGTCTTATTGCAGTAATGCATCATGTCAGCCATTTCCTTTGAAGAAATCAATCACATTTAAAACACTGACCTCCTTCAGTTTTCTCTTTCCAATATTTGACATGTAAAATCCAATTTGTGAACCCCCTGGCTCAAGAAAGCATACATCATCTAGTGATTTTTTTGCAAATTTGAATAAATCATTCTAGATTATAATTCTGAAGTGGAACATTCTTGACAGCAAGAACCTTGTTGGGAGAGAGAAATCTAAACAAATCAAAATAGCCCATCTCCCAAAAGCACATTTAATCTAATCGAGCCTGTTATCTAGAAGAGAGGAATAGAATATCTGACATATGCATCCCAAGCATAGGTGGGCTACACAATAACAGAGGCTGCAAATGTCTAATTTTTCCACTGTAATTTTGAATATTAATTCAGCAGTCCATGTTGTGCTTTCCACAAATGGAGAATTAACATGGCTGAAAAGGCCCTGCTCCTTGCCTCCAAAAGAGTGAAGGAGACAGAGGAGGGTATGACATATCAAAGAGTAGGCAAAAAGCAAACAGTCTAGCCATTTAGGACGTTAGGGTATTGTTGGAATTATGAATAAAAATAATTTCTATATTCTGCTTGAATTTTTATTTTTGTAAAGAAAGTCATGAATCTCAGGTTACGGTCACACACACTAAATAATCCACTTTCAGTGCACTTTCCAAATGGATTTTACTGTGTAAACTGGCAAAATCCAGTTGGAAAGTGCAATTAAAGTGGATTGAAAGTGGAGTATTCAGTATGTGTGACCACAGCTTCAGTGTAACTAAAGGAAAAGGGGTGGGGCAACAAGAACAGCAATTATTGCAAGATAGATTTTTCTTATGCTTATTGGACAAAATGATAGGAAATTTGTGAGTGAATTTCCCAGGGACTATTTAGGGTTAAATATAGTTTCAGAAGAGCAATTTCATGGCTGTGACACTGGAGGGTTGTGGTCAGTGTTCCCTCTAAGTTGTGACCAAGCGATTTGGCTACTGCACAAATTAGTTTGCTCTGGAGCCATCCTTCTTGACCTAAGACAAAAATGTGTGCGCAGGAGGCTAAAAAACTCAGCTAGCTAACACTAACTCAGCTTAGAGGGAACACTGGTTGTGGTGTGTTTGTGTGTGTTAACCTTTGCCTTCCACAACATTTTCTCAGTTGCTTCTTGGAGCTGCTGTTTTGCCCTGTGGAGAATTAATGCAGGTATGTGAATGGAGTAGATAGCAGGTCTGGAGAAATAATTTCATAGGAGAATGGTTTGGGTCCTCTAGAGCTTCAGCCCTCATCCAGATTGAATCCAGCTGCATTTTAATTACTGCAGTCCTAATACATTGTAGGATTCATAAATTATTTCAGTCCTTGGGTCTGTGTGCATTTGAAGGCTTGTGAATCTCTGCATATCTCATGCTCCCATCACTGCTGCTATGGAAGTTTTCTAAGCAGAGCGCTCTCCATAAACTCACTTTTTGACCAAAGCCTTTATTTATATATTAAATTACTTACAAGACACTTTAGTTAAAAAGGCTCAAGGTTTGTTTATTTATGGGGACCCAAAGCAGCTTGCAACACTTTCTTGTCCTTTATTTGATTCTCCCAACAGCTAGGTTAGACTGGGAGAGAGTGACTGGCCCAGAACCACTCAGCACATTTCTGTGGCAGTGTAAAGATTTGAATGTGGGTCTCCCAGATGTTAGTCCAAGACTCTTAACTGATACACCGCAAAAAGTGTAACATAGTGCAAAACCCAGTTTTTGTCTGTTTTTGTTATAGTATGAGACACCTATACCCTGAGCTCGGAACTTGAGTCTTGTTTTGGTATTGTAATAGCAATTACTTTGATCTTTTGTGTACAAATATAACTTCTGAACTGGGTAATCAAAAGTACGGTGAGGTACAAGCAACAGCCACGCCTGTGGGATAGCAGTTTTTACAATCCAGTAGTTAAAACCAGATGATGACGAGCGAAAATGTAAAATTAATTGTTCGATTTAGTATTAAATTAATTGGGTGTCCCAAATGGATGACAAGTGGGACAGATTGCTGTGCTGGGAGAAATAGTTCAGGCAGCACCTTTGTATTAAAATAACTCCCCGTTTGGCGGGGAGGGCGGGATATAAATCTCAAAAATAAATAAATAAATAAACTTGATGCATTTCACATTTTATTCTGAAATACTCTCCCTTGCTGCTTGATTTTTCTGCAATAGGAAGGCCCAGCCATAGTGAGAGGGGGACATGTATTAAGCTTTCGGGTGCTGCTGTTTGATTATCCCTAGTGTGGAATCACTTCACAGGCATAGTATAAATTGCATTTTGTGGGTACCAGAGGGTTTTTTTCCTCCTGGCCTTTTCAGATTGATTTTATACACTCCCTGTCCCCAGAAGCTACAGTTGAGGGATGTAAGTGGAGTGACAGTGCTGTGGCTTGGCCAGGTTGATCTTTAAAAGGAAAACAAAATGTATGATCACTTTCATAACAGGGAACGAAGGGATGAAAGTAAATGTGATTTCAGCTGCTGAGTGGCTAAGAGAGAACTCCTTTCCTTCTGATCAGAATCAGCTCTGCATGAAAATACTTATAAAGTTAACCACAAGATGGCAGGCTTGAAGTGCAATACAATCTCCTAATCTGTTCTGATTTTTTTGCTCCTTTTATTAAAAAAAGTGAAGAATGGTTGAATTAGTGACATAATTAATGCCGGCCCTTCTAATGGGATGAAGAACATGTAATTAGCCTCTGAAGAAATGAGGAAGTGGAGCTGGTAACATGAATTACCGTACCAGTCACTGGTATATCTCTGGATGTATGCATCTCTATCAATGGAAAGTGTCCCTTTGTGTGAAACATGGCTTGAAACTCACAGATATTAAAACAGACAAAAATAGCAGCTTATCCCAATGTTTAATTCATCTCAATGTGAGGGCTTTTGGCATTTTGTGGGTTTGGTTATTTTGTTGCTGACATTTAAGAAGTGTTCCTCAAAATTGCTGAGAACTTGAATAGTTACTTATTGCTTCCATTTTCTGGTTTCTTTCCTATTTTTCTTTGCATTTCTTTCAATATTCGTTTCTTCTCCAGTTACTTCTAATGGAAGCCTTTAAAAACTATTCACTATGTTTGAACAGATACAAAGCAACTGAAATGAAATGTTAGTTTATCAAGTGGATATATACAGCTTAAAATTCACAGTTTTCAGTTTCACTGAATTGTGTGCATAGTTATCCATCATTTTCAAATGTTGTTCTTTGGGCTTGCTCTAGGTTTGCAATTAATTAGGCCTTGAATTTTTATAATAATGGTTAGCATTTATGTATCAATTTTCCTAAGTGTTTTGGGCAATCCTTTACAGCATTTGGCCAGTGTTCTTATCTATAAATTACAATTTTGAGGAGCTGAGGATGCAAGGTAGGGCAATGCGTGGTGTTTATGGCTGGTTGAATTTTGAGCCAAGGACTCTTTAGCCCACAGCCACCTTTTTTCCTTACAGAGCTCAAGGCAGCTTGTAAAATAGATAAAATACATTAAAAATATAAAAACCAAAATTTAAAATCACAATTCAGGACTGCTAGTAAACTTAACCAAATGCAATCTGAAATCAAACCTTCCTCCTAAAGATGTACGGTGTTAAAGGTCAAAACCAGCACCTTGAATTGGGCTTGGGAAGTAGACTGGTAAATTTCAGTAAAATATAAAAAAGAAGGAAATGCATAGATGCTAAAGCACTGCCGTAGTATCTTTCTGTTGGGTTGTAATGTTACTTCTAATTTCACCTGTGCATTTATCCACTATAAATTTACCCTTTTGTTTTAGTGAAGTCAAGCCAAAGATACACAGTGCAGTCAGAGGTTTCTCCTCCTAAATCCATTGAAGATAATGCGCTTAGACGAGTGTAACTCTGTTTAGGATAGTGTTTGAGTGTTTCCTTTGTTTGTTTGTTTTACATTGTAGGGTAATAGCTAGTATTCCTGAATAGATGTTGTCACCATTTGAATCCATTTTTTACCTGAGTGAGCCTGCTTTGGCAAGGAAGGCGGGATATAAATTCATTAAATAAAAAATAAATTTTGGTTTTGTCTTTAAGCTTTAAGGAAGCTACCACATGTCCTTGAGGAAGTTGTTTTTTCCACAGTTCTTGTTCCCTAAAATATTGATAATAGTATTGGCAAAGCTTACTAGATTGCTCTAAAGCTTGGGAGATAATGCTTGTGAAATGTTTTGGACATCCTTCGGAGTAGAGAAGCGACCCAAAATGGTGATTTTGCTTTCTTGGCAATGAGTTCTCTGACACTACCTTGGTCCCTGGCTCACTGCAATATGGGACTCATTTTTATTATTAAATCTTACCTGATTTTAGGGCCATTGTTCAGGGATGTTTATTGGTGTTTGAAAGTGGTGTGACTTACACGTAGGTTTGTTCTGTCATCTTTTTTGCCACTTTCATTTGCTGATAATAATAATCATAATAATAAATTGGACTTTCTCTTTTCTAAAAAAATCACAGATGATCAATGTATATTAGAAGCATTCTTCTGGATTTTATCTAATGTGTCATACAACAATAACAATGTTAGCAACCTCTTTTCCTTGATAGCAATGAAATTTGAGCATTTGTCTTCCATACTACTATATGTTTAGAAAAATGGTTATTGAGATTGTCAAGTCAGTAGCTGGTCAGAAATGCAGGAAATCCTAATGAATAATCACACCGCTGGCACATGGGTAGAGTATGGAATGGCACCCCCCTCCTTTCTTTAGATAGCATCCCAGAAATTAAAGAATCATAAATTGCTTGCAAAACTTTAAAGAAATAACAACCCCAAAACACTTTGTCACCACTCCAGTGATATCAGTGGATTGGAGTGTGATTAAGTTCCCCTAGATTGGGATACCAGTTTATACTACTTCCTCATTCTCTTCTCCCCTTCCTCTCTATCTCTGTTCTATTTCCTTCTCTCTCTAAAAGATAGATATGGTGCCACTGGTACAATCCATTTTGAGTAAGGTCATGGCATAGTCCACGTGACTTCTCATCACTATTTGTAGTAGATTAGTTCTATTAAATTTTGGTGCTGTAAAGCTCTTGAGCAGAATGGAATTGCCCCCAAATGCATTACTAGAGCTTTTATGGGTTATTTAACCTTTTGGCTGAGTCAATAAACAGCAGGCAGTTTCACGTTGCCCAACTTATTCTAAAGTAATTGCTTATCTCAGTTTAAGACCTTCCTACCCCAGCACTGTGTGCGAGGTCTGTACAATTGAGCCCCCTAATATTGTATTTCTAATCATCACATTGGTGACCTCATGATTAAATCACGGAAAGGACAGGCAGCTTTCTAATCAACGATAATGGAAGGAAAAGTTGTAATGTAATGGAAGCATCTGTTGGTCCTGGTACATAGAAGCAGCCTTTAGAAGCTCTGACTTAAATTCATGAGACCTTGCCCAGTATGTAAGAAACTGAATAATATTAGCCTATCAGGAAATGGAATGAGACTTCCTATAGTTGTTTTTTTCCTGAGGAAGGACCAGAAGTCTGAAACACTGAATACTACCTGGGAAAAGTGTTGGATATTTATTTTGTAGATTTATACTTTTGGAGCCTGTATTTTCTCTTTATGTATTTTGGAGTCTGTATTTTCTCTTTATTTTCTCTTCTGTATTCTCCCATGATGGATTATGTATAGAGTTATTTCAGATTAGATATGTTGTTCACTGTATTGAAGTCTCCTTTTGGATATCTTTGCGGGATATTCAGAATGCTGATAGACCCTGAATATTTAAAAGTTTATATATTCTGCTTCAAGGTTTTCTATTTTAATGCAGTTAAATGTTTAAGTTCAGTAAATCTAGCTCAGTCCCTTGTGATTCCTTACAGGTCTGCTATCAAAGCCTTGCACCCAGGAGGATCTCTGGTTTATTCCACATGCACTCTTTCTAAGGAAGAAAACAGTGATGTCATAACTCACATCCTTGATACTTGCAGCAATGTTCTACCTGTGGATATAAGCCCCATAGCCAGATCTGCATCCAAAGAATTCACTTTTGCTTCAGATGTCCAGCAACATGAACTTCTAATACTTCCAGAAATGGGAAGAGCATGGGGCCCAATGTACATATCTAAATTAAAGAAAGTATGATCCACACAGTTTCTTATGTGATTTTTGTTGTCATATTGACTTTCTAGGGGATGAAACCTTTAATGCTGAAAACTTAATAAGGTACTGGAGGCCAATTATCTATTTATTTAGCGATTAACATTTCATCTCATAATTTTCACTATCACATTTGAAAAAACCCAAGACATCTGTTTCTTCTGTAGTTTTGTGGGTGTGGGTGTTTTGTAAAAATAATTTTTTAAAGGAAAAATAAATTTCAGGAACTCTTGTTTAGATCTGTCATGAGCCTAGGACTATAGTAGTGCAGCCCATAGGCTCTCGGGAGGCCTAGTGGCTCCAGGGAAGCCTGTACTTCAGTGACTACAGGACCTACATTTCCCAGGCCCCTTTGGACCCTGTGAATGATTAACAGGATTTGGAGGGGAAATTTTCACCGGTAGAGGAGTTGGGGGGTGGTCCCTGAGAAGAAGGAATAAAAGGTCTCTCCCAAAGTGGTAAGTTGTTCACTCCTAGGGAGCAGAGCTGCAGAGAGACTGCTGCAGACAGGGATCTCTCATCCAGGAAGGTGTGAGTCAGCTTGAACCCAGCCATCAAGAGACATCTAGGGACAGTCTAGAAATTCCAGATAGATGCATTAGGGATCTTCTATTTGTTTGCTTACCTATGTTTACTGTTCTTATTCTACAAATTATTTGAAAACCAGTTGTTACTAGGTCTCTATAATAAAATTGTTTATTATTCTGCCTGGGTCCTCACATCTCATTTAATTACATATAAAATACATATAAAATATAAAATACATATAAAATAAGGGGTCTGGTGGTGCTCTGGGCCCTCCTGAGAAGACCCATACCAGAGTAGTGGCAGCCTATGGAGAGCCTCCCTAGTCACTGATGAGACTGGGCGTCGGAGTAGTTGAAGCTGATTAGCAAAGAAGAGTAGAATCTTTGCTACAGTAGTCAGAATCATGAGAGCTGTGATATAATAGCTGTAAATGCACTCTACCAGTTATAGCAGTACAGGTAGGATATTGTGGGCATTTGGTTTCACCACTCAGTTATTAATTATAGGCTGTTCTTTATGCAAGTACCAAATGAAGTTTATCTGTTTCTTTAGAAAAACTGCATTTATTCCAGGAAGTTGAATTGTCTTTGTCCTGTCGCAGACTATTCTGTCTATTGGGAGCATTCCTTGAATTATGCCATTTGGGTGACAAACCTGAGTACTAGGGGCAGGGGATGATGTTTTTTTGTAGCTGCTGAATAACTATAGAACTGCCTTCCACTCAAGATACAATCAAAATTGGGCCTGAGTATTTCACCAGAAGTGCTTTTAAGACTGTGGGCCTTTTCGCACATGTTAGTTTCTTCCAAATTGCATCTGGTTTTCCCCTTTAAGTATTCTCTGGAACATTTCCCCCCGTTTCACACACCCTCGTTTCCTCCCTGAATGTTTCCATTCGCACAAGATTTCCTTCGAGTCTTGTTGGTCCTTTTCCCCTCCTCTTTCCCTCCCCGCCCCTCCCTTTTTTTCTTCTTTTTTTTTTAAATGCTTCTGTGGTTGCGTTATTGCGCAATACCAGCATTCAAGCAGCCGTGGGGCCCCTCTTCTTTTCTCCGCCCCTCCTCCTCTCCTTTACAACACGTGTTCTGCTGGGGCACACTGATCCTCCAAGGAGCGCAGCCAGGGAGACGGGGTGGAGCGAGGGAGACGGGAAGCGATAGGTGCTCTCCCCGGACAGGCAGGGCTGAGCGCACGGGGGAGGGAGGGCGGGCGGATGGAGGGGAGAGACGGGGAGCGTCCGCTCGAAGGCCAGAGAAGGTCGCCTTCCACGGGGGGGCGGCCGGGGCGGAGGAAATAAACGCATGGGAGAAGTTGGTGCCGGTCAGCGGCAGAGACCACAGGCGCCCTCCAAGGGGGAGCGCAGCCAGGGAGCCGGGGTGGAGTGAGGGAGACAGGGGAAGCGAGAGGTGCTCGCCCCGGGCAGGCAAGGCTGAGCGCACGGGGGAGGGAGGGCGGGAGGACGGAGGGGAGAGCCAGGAGACGGGGAGCATCCGCTCAAAGGCCAGAGAAGGTCGCCTTCTATGGGGGGGGCGGGGTGGAGGGAGTAAACGCACGGGAGAAGTCAGCGCTGGTCAGCGGCAGAGACCACAGGCGCCCTCCGAGGGGGAGCGCAGCCAGGGAGCCGGGGTGGAGCGAGGGAGACGGGAAGCGAGAGGGGCTCACCCCGGGCAGGCAGGGCTGAGCGCACGGGGGAGGGAGGGTGGGAGGACGGAGGGGAGAGCCGGGAGACGGGGAGTGTCCGCTCGAAGGCCAGAGAAGGTCGCCTTCCATGGGGGGGGCGGCCGGGGCGGAGGGAGTAAACACACGGGAGAAGTTGGCGCCGGTCAGCGGCAGAGACCACAGACGCCGTCCTTTCGCCAAACTCGGCTTTATTTTTCCTGCTGCCGGATTTTTAATGCTCCCCCTTCCCCCTTCCAAAAGATTTCCCCTGACAAACTAAATGGGCCTTAGGAATAGGTTAAAAACAGTGCCATCGCTAAAAAAACTCTCACAAGTATAAAATACAGTGAAATAATTGCAACTTATATTTTATTGTGGTGTAATAACGAAATAGCGTTATTAAAGTGTAAACGATAAAAAAAAAAAGTCACTCCCACCATGGGGCGGTCCTGTTAGAGGGCGGGCGCATGGGCGGGCGCATTTCAAGCTTTGCCTCCGGAGGGAATTTGGAAAACTTCAAAAAACAGATTTTTTTTGCTCCGAGCAAACTCCGATGCAGCTCTGCAATACCCCGGGAACAACTGTTCTGAAATTGACGAGAAGCACCGGCTCAGGCAGGAACGTAAACTGGGGGCAAGGCTAGTGAGAAAAGGCCCTGTGTTTGGGCTAGCTTTGATGGGTTTCCTTGTTTAGAAAACATCTGTATGTATCGCATTTTGAATGCAGTGTAGCCTTTTTGTTGGCTATCTAAATTATTTAGCACAAGAATTGGTGTTTTGCATGATGGCTGTTTCTGGTGTTTTTTTATCTTTATACAGAAGCATGCAGCCATTACAGGGCTAATGATCTGATACAGAATTTGAGTGTCTTGAAAGCCCTTAATTTCAAATTTAGGCTTAAGTATACTTAAATTCTTAAATACCATATTATGGGTAACACACAGTCATTCTGCATAGACATGTGATAGGATCCTAGCTTTCAGCCTGAGCCCTCTTGAACATGGTATATCTGTTTGAATACACAGTGACAGTTTAAAAATTCATGAACATAGAGGCAAGTGTTTTCATAGATGTGAGATTCCTCAGTTTTCCGAGTTCCAGAAGTAGCAGTTTCTTCTTTGGAGAACAACTTTTGAAGGTTTGGTTTTTTTCTGACATCTGTTTGTTTACATGTGAGCATGAGAAGGCTCAGAAAATGCCACAACAAACAATTATAGCCTCCCCGAGAAAATCACATCATCTGAGCCCTCTCCTTCACTCCTGGAAGCTTCTAGCAAGCTGCAAAACTCTTAACTTCTTTTTCTTTTACTAGCAACATTTTTTTTCAACTCCAAACTGCAAATTCATGCACTACAGGAGCATGTGTCTTTGTGGATACCCAGCTTCTGCTATGCCCATTAAAGAAACTTTTAAACCTTGAACATGAATGAGTAGTTATCTTCAACTAGTTTACCATCGTTTCTCATTAGCAAGCAATCAAACTTGCCCATCTTCAGTTTATCTCTTTATTAGTCAGATCATTACACACTTTGAAACTTTTTGTTATGAATAGGGATAGAGATATTTTAAAAAAACAAACTAGTGACCCACAATATAGTCAACCTAATTTCATAAGTTGCTGTTAGCCAAAGTTTACCTCTTTAAATACAAGCACATTATTTTAGTCCATTCCATTTGAGCAGCTGACTTAAGGTTATTAATAATATGGGCTATCTATTATTAAATGTGATTGTATCTCCCGGCTGTGGCCAGGAACAGATTTTTATGTAGAACTTGCTTTTGTAAGTGGAGGTCAGCCTGGGCTCCAGAACAACAATTTTCCTATGTTGCACATAAATTACATGCAGGATTAGCTTCTACCTCTTTCAGAAGTTACATGTTATATTGAGATCAGTTTTTAGCTACTTCTGCTACCTTTGTCAGAACATGCAGTGAGCTGATTGACTGTGAGCCAGAGTCCCAAACAAAAGTGGCATGCAGTTTGGAGACATAATGCTTTTTATCGGGCAGCTATAAAACAAGTACTTAAAGTGACGTGATGATGAAGCATAGCTATAGTCGCCACAGACAGTATTACAAGAGCATTTCTACATAACTGCAGCTATAATCATGGGCATAAACAATCTGAACAAATGGTTTGTCCAAAGTGATGTCAGTTCTCTGCCATACATGAGAAAAGACTGAAGAAATGCCTTACAGAAAAATCAGTTCACTGTTTTCATTTTTTATAAGACAATTTCAAAGCGATAACAAAAATGCTAAAAATTAATACAAATGACATTCTTATATAAAAGACTTTTCATAATGTCATGCTGTGCAGCTCCTGAAATACTGCCAGTATTTGAGAACATACTTTCTCTGCAGAATTGTTTTAGTTTCAGTAATGAATTAGCTGTCAATTTTTCAAATGTAAATAAATTTATCCTTCATATCCACATATGTTTTAAAAGTTTATTTATTAACATAAGAATGAAACTTATTTGTAAATTATTATTTTTGCAAGTCATCTAATGCAGAATCAAACTTAATTACACTATGGGAAACTTACATGTATTTGCTGTAACATCACTCCCAACCTATAAACATGAGGAAGGGCTTTGAAGCCTAATAGTGCTAGACTGTCTTTTCCATTTAGCACCTATCCTTTTGAGAATACTTGGGATTGTGTGTGTGTGTGTGTGTGTGTATATATATATATATATATATATATATACACACACACACACACACACACACACACACGTACACACACACTTTCATATCCCTGTTTTGCCCTTTATATGGGAAAATCACATATTAAAGTATGGCCTCTCTTATGTCTCCCACCGGCCCTCCTATTATATGAGGTGATAACCAGAATATGAAATCTATAAGATTTATTGCATACTGATTACCCCTTTCTGGCTTCAGCAAGCATGGTTCTCTTCCCGCTACCCATCATATTAGACTATTTACTCACCCTGTGTAAGTCACGGTTAGCCCTGACTTTAATAAAAGTACTGCTATCTCAGCCTTTCATGAGTTTATACATGGTCACTCCATTTCTCACACCATATTTCCAGGGGTCCGTTGGGGCTGGAG
Organism: Lepidodactylus listeri; assembly: GCA_029233225.1. Taxonomy (NCBI): domain Eukaryota; kingdom Metazoa; phylum Chordata; class Lepidosauria; order Squamata; family Gekkonidae; genus Lepidodactylus; species Lepidodactylus listeri. The sequence goes on along the minus strand of JARCFY010000001.1, from coordinate 131,522,448 downwards.
CGAGGCGGAGCAAAGCTCCGCCAGCTCAGGACTGGCCAGTAGGGCAGCCACGGGCTGAATCAGATTCTCTAATCTGATTCAGCTCACCGCCAAATTGCCGCCAAAATTTGGCGGCAACTTTAAAAGCCACTGGAGGGGAGGGGGTTTGAGGGAGAGGCTCCAAACTTGCAGGATAGCTGCTGGGGCGTCTCCTCGAAATACCAAGTTTCAAAAAGATTGGACCAGGGGGTCCAATTCTACAGGCCCCCAAACAGGTTGCCCCCATTCCCTCCATTGTTCTCTATGGCAGGAAAAAAGTTAACATTTTTTCCCACCATAGAGAACAATGGAGGGGATGGGACAATCTGTTTGGGGGCCCATAGAATTGGACCCCGTGGTCCAATCTTCTTGAAACTTAGTGGGTATTTCGAGGAGAGGCCCCAGCAGCTACCCTGCAAGTTTGGAGCCTCTCTTTCAAACTCCCTTTCCTCCAGCCCCTCATATACCCTATGAGTTTTTGCCATTGATTTCAATGGCCCATAGGGTATAATGGGGCTGAAACTGACATTCCCTTTCTGACACACTTCTGGTGATGTCAGGGGACATGGCATATGCTAATGAGTTATGCTAATGAGCTCCTGCACCTCTTTTTCCACGAAAGGACCCCTGCATATTTCATATCAGTTCCTCAAGGGTCTTACTAACCTATCCCTACCAGACCAACCATAATGCCTTAGTGAAGTCTATCCCTAGTGCTAGCCCAACCTATGCTTCCACCTTTTGAACCACTTACCTTGCGTTTCACTGCCTTATTGTCAGTGAAGATTGCCTTTGTAGTAGCTGTGACCTCTGCTAGAAGAGTTAGTGAATTAGCTGCCCACAGGATGGACCCATCCATGATGACCTAGCCCACTTCCCTCCCTCAGAGGCAAGATTTTCCTTCCATTTTTCTCTTCCTTTCTGACTGGCCCTAATTATCAGTTTGGTTTCCAGAAGGCTTGACAGTCTTTCCAGTACCCAAACCCCTTCTTTTGAAACACCAGTACTCGTCTTGAGTTTTTAACTGACCCTTAAGGTCTCTAAAAATAGTTTCTAACCACCCCAGAGCAGGGATCTCTGTACTCTTCAGAGCTATTACCCTGTTTAGACCGGGTAGGGAAATTCCTTCTCTTTCTAGAAGTTCTATTCCCTCTCCTTGGCTGGAATAGGAGTCTCTAACTACCCACTTGTTACTGCCAACTAACCCCAGTTCACCTGTCAGTGTTCAACTGCTCACAGGGCTGAATTCCAAATGAATTATCCTCCTCAGCATTCAGCTCTAAATCCTCTCTCTGCTCATGTGATGCTAACCAAACAGATTGCTTGGAGCAGCCTGTCATTCAAAGCTCTCTGCTTCTGTGAAGAATTAACCCTTCACAGTCCTTCAGCTGTTTGTACAGCACTTCTAAGCTTTTAAAAAGTGCAGTCCATAACACAAGCACAAATCCCACCCCTCCTGTCCCATTGTGAGTCTCTTTAGATCAGTTTATCTGTACTTCAGTGGCTCAGGAAAACTGAGGGGAAATGGTATCCTTCCCTATCAGTGCACAATGCTTTTGACAGGAAATGTCACCACGCACAAGCACACCAAAATGGGAAGGATGCCCTTTGGGTCCTAAAAGCTAGAAAGTTTCCCATGGCCAGCCTGCAACTGCATAGTCCCAATGTGTATCTGTACAGAAGACACTCAATGAACAGTTACAAGTACGAGTAACCCTATTTTAAGAATGTATCCAACTGAATTTGTACCCTGATTTCAGATTCTGGTAGTGTATATATTTTGGGGATTGGCAGTGTTATTTGTTTACAAACGAAGAGAAAGTGTATTAAGAAGGTGAGTTATTTTGATTATATTTCAGGCTTCAAGGGATCCCAAGCCCTGTTCTGAAGACCAATTAGGTAAGGTACAATAGAAAAATAGGCATACTAGTAACATAGAGTTCAGGCTGCAGTGGGGGAAAAAAAGAATGTATGGGCTGTGGGCATGTACAGACATCGGAATAGTAATGTGGAAGAGACCAAAGAAGAAAGCAGTATACAGTTTTGTATTTGTTAAAAGGAGGATAGCTTTGAGAGACAGAAACAGAAGATTATGAAACCTGATACCATACTGTGATTCTGAATGGTGACTCAGTTGGAATTTCAAATTGGGAGAACTGCATATGGGTCCTATTGTTGCCACAGACACTTTATGTGGCCTTAAGCAAGTCACTATTAGCCCAAGTTTACCTCTGTAAATAGATAACAAGCAATCTACCTCCCAGAAATAATGTGAGAGCAGCATAATAATTACTGGAAAGTGCACTAGAAATTGATAATGACAGTAGCAGGAAATGTAGACAGGAGATGCACAAAACAGAGCTAAGGAAGCAACTTGATGGCCTATAACTAATTGGTATGGTTATGCCTGGTATTCTGGAACCGTGTCTGCATTTTTATTTGTATATAAGCTATGGCATTATATTATTCATGGGCCTTCATCCAGGACATCATTTATTTGTCAGAGTTCAGAGGACAGCAGAGAGAAGCAATTATCTGGAACAATTTGATTGAACAAGAATGTGGAGCTGTGGTAGGCTAAATTCCATATGACATTTTAGCTCACCAAAGGATGAATAATGGTGCCCAAGATATGAAACTATGTGTCCAGTAAGGAAACAGACGAAGCTGTGCGGGGCGGCTGTGGTTACCAGCTTTTGATTTTAAAAACAGGGGAATTCTATGCTGGAATTGGGCAGTTTCTTGCAGACACAGATAAGTAACCAGATCTAGTTACTTAGGCCTGTAAGTGCCCAGTCTCCTCTAACAGCTAGCCTTGGTTGACTTGCTTGGTGGCTTTAGCATTAATCAAAGAATTGCTAGGAACATAGAGGAACAAAACCTGCTTGAGGGAAAATCAGCATGGCTTCTGCAAAAGGAAGTCCTGTCTCACCAAATTTTTGGAGTTCTTTGAGAATGAGAGCAAGGATGTAGACAACAGTGACCCTGTAGACATCATATTTCTGGCCTTTCAAAAGACTTTTGACAAGGTACCTCACCAAAGACTCCTGAGTAAACTTAGCAGTCATGGGATAAGAGGATGGGTTCTCTTATGGATTAAAGACTGGTTAAATGACAGGAAGCAAAGAGTAGGAAGGATGGTTCTCACAATGCAGGGAAGTAAGCAGTGGGGTTCCACAAGGATTGGTATTGGGACTGGGACTGCTTAATTTATTCATAAATGATCTGGAACTAGGGGTGAGTAGTATAGTGGCCAAGTTTGAAGATGATACAAAATTATTCAGGATGGTGAAAGCCAAGGCTGACTGTGAAGTGCTCCAAGAGGACCTCCACAAACTGGGTGAGTGGGCGACAACGTGGCAAATAAAGTTTAGTGTTGTTAAGTGTAAAATGGTGCATGTGGGGGCAAAAAAATCCCAACTTCAAGTATAGGCTAATGGGGTCTGAACTTGCTGAGACTGAGAGGGGAAAAAATCTTGGGGTTGTAGGGGATAGCTCAATGAAAATGTAAACATAGTATGTGTCACGATAGGACCATGAGGCTCAGACAACACAACACAAGTTAGAGAAGAAAGTCACAGCCAGGCAAGAGTTCAGTTCTTCAGACAGGGGTTTAACAGTTCCAAATGCAGAGTCAAGCAAGCCAGAGGTCAGAGCCATAAATCACCTTGTTTTCAGAGGAGTCAAGCGTGAAGACGTGGTCACAGGAATGCCGGAGGTCAGAGAGCCGAGATCAATAAGCAGGAAAATCCGTAGTCAGAGTCCGAAGTCAAAAGCCAGGTCAGAGGTTCAAGAATATGCACAGGCGCTCAGAGAGGTGCGGATAAATCCTATCCAGGAAGTAACATTGCCAGCATCAGTAGCTTGTTGATATAGCATGCTGGCTCATTAAACTATTAGCAGCTTCCAGATACCGGCCTGCCGCTGCTAATACTCAGGACTCAGTGTTTGTCTCCCCCTCATTCGTGCCTCACTTCTCCTAACTCTAAGTTCTTGCCGTCTCTGTGCACGGAGCCTGCTCACAGGAGGAGGTGAGGCTGGGGGTGAATCACTTGTGCTGGGCAGAGCCTGAATGGCTGCAGGTGGGTCCTGCTGCAGGCTTGATTCCCCAAGACTTACGTCTGGGTCTGTTAAAGGAGCCTGATCAGGGTTGTCAGGGGCTAATTCAGGAGCAGGCATGACAGTGTGCTGCAGTTGTGAAAAAGGCAAACTCTATGTTAGGGATTATTAGGAAAGGGATTGAGAATAAAATGGCCAGTATTGTAATGTCCCTGTATATATCCATGGTACGGCCTCATTTGGAATACTGTGAACAATTCCGGTCACCATATCTCCAAAAGGACACTGCAGAGAAAATGGGAAAAGTACAAAGACGGGCAACCAAGATTAGGGGGTTGGAGCACCTTCCCTATGAGGAAAGGCTGAAGAATCTGGGACTTTTCAGTTAAGAAAAGAGATGAGTAAGGGGGTACATGATAGAGGTTTGTAAAATTATGCATGGGGTGGATAGAGTTGACAGAGAATTTTTTTCCCCTCTCCCAAAATACAACATGCAGATGACACCCAGCTGAATCTATTAATGAATGGACTGACTCAGCCTAAGGTGTTTGGGCAGGGCTTTGGGGGCTGTGGCTTGTTGGCTGTCGTAGAGTCAGCTGAAGTTAAATCCATCAAAGATGGGGGTCCTGCACCTGAGTTGCGGGGGGCTGGATATGGGAATTCAGCTCCCAACTCTGGGTCGGGTGCTCTTGTTGCCAGCACCAAGAGTGAGGATTTTAGGAGTGATACTGGATGCCTTGTTATCAATGGAGACCCAGATCACCGTGATTGCCAAATCAGTCTTTTCCCATCTTTGGCAGGTTCAGCAATGCGTCTCCTACCTTTTCTCCCACGACCGGGCTACAGTGATCCACACAATGGTCACTTCCAGGTTAGACTATTGTAACTCACTTTACGCAGGGCTACCCTTGTACCTGATCCAGAAGTTGTAGCTAGTGCAAAATGCAGCAGCATGCCCGCTGACTGTGATGTCTCCGTGGGCTCACATTCAGCTGGTGTTATGCCAACTGCACTGGCTGCCAATAGAATTCTGGATCTGTTTCAAGGTGTTAGTCTTAACCTTTAAAGCCCTATGTGGCCAGGGACCAGCATTTCTGTGGAATTGCCTCTCTCCATATGTGGCCCAAAGAGCCTTGTGCTCAGCAGATCACCATCTACTGGAAATCCCCAGCCTGAAAGATGTCCACTTTGCCTCAACCAGGGCCAGAGTGTTCTCGGCCCTGGCCCCAGCCTGGTGGAATGAGCTCTCAATAGCGATCAGGGCCCTGTGGGATCTATTACAGTTCTGCAGGGCCTGTATAATGGAGCTATTCTGCTGGGCCTTTGGTTGAGGCAGTGGACATCCAATCAATCTGGCCCCTCCTGCTTAAGCGGCCTTTTGAGTCCAATGGTGATTATTCTACCATTCTGGGAATCTGGACCATATATGCTGCTATTTACTTTGGACACCATACGTTTTCGAATGCCATCTTGTGATTGAGACGGAATCTGGAATAGTTGTTTTTAGGGCTTTTAAACTGTTTTATTCTTTGTTCAGTGTAGTGTACGTTGTAACTTGCCCTGATCCCATTAGCAGGGAAGGTGGGATAAAAATCAAATTAATTAAGTAAGTAAAAATAGAACTGAAGGCCATCCAATGAAACTGATGGGCAATAAGTTCAGGACAGACAAAAGGAAATGCTGCTTTACACAGAGAATGATTCAAATGTGGAATTCACTGCCAGAGGATGTAGTGATGGCCACAGCTTTAAAAAGGGATTAGATAAATTCATGGAAGATAAGTTTATCAATGGCTACTAGCCATGATGACTAAGGGGAACCTCCACATTCAGAGGCACTAATCCTCTGAATCCCGGAGCCAGGAGGCAATATCAGGGGAAAGTAGGGCTGCCAAGTCGTACTCATGCACTGGCGGGGGGTAGTCCTTCGCGCCTGGGAGCCTCCCTGGCGTGCGCGCTTTGCGCGCGCGCCTGGTGACATCACCCGGAAGTGACGTCACCACGTTGGGGGCATTGCCAGAGCGTCACCCTGGCAATGTCTCCAACGTGGGGACGTCACTTCCGGGTGATGTCACTACGCTGGGGAAGTCGTCCAGGCTGGACGACTTCGGGGGTGGGGTTCCCCCCGCCGGCCGAATGCCGGCCGGCAGATTGGGAACCCCTAAAGCAAGGGATCCCCCGCCCCCCGGGCTGACTTGGCAGCCCTAGGGGAAAGCCTCAGCCTCTATGCCTTGTTGTCGGCCATCCAGAGGAACTGGTTGGCCACTGTGTAAGATGTGATGCTGGACTAGCTGGACCATTGGTCTGGTCCAGCAGGGCTCTTCTTATGTTCTTAATATGCCATTTAGCCTCATGGAACTGGTATTGACAATGAGCCATACAATATACCCTAAACTGTGCTTATTTACTAATTTGTATTATTTTTCCCTGTACACCCAACTAGGCAGTCTTGAGGCAGCTTATGGAGAAACAATAACAGGATAATCAAAACTAACAGAATTAAAATATAAATAACCAGTTATAATAGTAGCAATAGGAGTAGAATCAAAGGAGGAAAAACAGCAGCAAACCATCAGCTTAAATAAAAGTTGTTAATAAATAAGCAGCAACTTAAGAACTCAGTTGCAATGTAAACAGTATTTAAGCATCAGCAGTCTAAAAATATTAAAAGATGTAGATATGTTGCAGGCAGCTATGGGGGATATGGAAGACACGTAAGGTAATATGAATGCTTTGTATCTGTGTGTTCAACCACACATTCATAGAGACTTGGATGTTGGAGAAAGAAACCAGCCCCTTTTTAAAATTTTGGCTTCACCAACAAGAAACCTGGCAATGGTCAAAAAGCATCCTAGACTAGGCCAAGAAAAAAAAATCCTGCTAGGTGGCATCCCTAGCCAGACTTAGGAACAATTTCTGATTTCCAACTCATCCAGTCAAAGATCCTGTAATGTAATTTGCATGGTTAACATGAATGGCATTTTTGCTGGGATGCCGGCCTACAGTCCGAGCTAGGCATCTGAGAAAGAGTATGCTGAGACAACAAAAAGAGCATCTCAGAGATTGCCAAGCAGCTATTTCTGCCAAAGGTATTAGAACCAAATGGGGTTTCAAAGATCTGGAACTTCATGAGGGTGCATGAGAGGTAAACTCTGCAGAACAATTGTGGTAGCATGCATTATTTTTCTTTAATTTTTTTCAAGTAATCTCTTTCTCTAATAACATTTAGCACTTGAGAGTATTCAAAGTACTTCACATGCTGTGTGGCTTCGTAGAGAAGGTGGGTGGGTTAGGGTCTCGGGGGGTCCCAGCATGATTGCTCTTATGCCTATGGGGTCACCTCTCCCATTACAACCCTCACATTCTCCTTGGGAGCCTCTTGCAGGTGCCTGGCCCCAGGATAGGTCAGTCAGCTGTCACCAGGGGAACGGTCTTCTCAGTTGTGGCCCATACCCTGTGGAATGCACTGTTGGATGACACCCATGCCCTGCTGGACTTGTTTAGTTTCCGCAGGACATGCAAGGCCAGATTGTTTTGGTTGGCCTTTGGAGGATAGTCCACATGTTTGGATTGTTTTTTGTTAATGGTATGGTGCTAGTCACATTTTTTAATAGTTCACATTTGTAGAAATGTGGAGTAGAATTATTTTATTTGTAATATCACCCTAGGGATTTAGTATGCTTAGGTATGTGCACAAAAATTTTGTGGGTTATTCTGTCTAATATCTTATATGTTTTCTTTAATTTAGTCATTATTATTGGTTGCTATGGGAAACACATTTTCTTTTTCTTTTCTTTTTTTTTTGTTCATGCCCAGTTGGGATGAAATTTTTCCAGATGGTACCATCACACAAATAATTGTCCCTGTCAAATTTCATACAGATGGAACAAAGGGGCCTTGTTGTAGAAGTATATAGATCAAGATGAACCAAATCTTCTCCCTTGCTTGATAGATTTCAGCATTTTTTTCTGCAGCAGAGATAACTTCTTGTTTCAGAACCCAGTCAAGAGATAAAAAGTTATAATTACTAGAGTATACAGTATAGCAGGGTACCACATTTGGCCTTCCTCATTCATGCACTCCATTTTAATTTTTAAAAAATTAACCTCCTTTCACACCCCCTTTCCCACCCTCAGTTCTCATTTCCAAATTTCTAAGTAGCCTTAAAGAAATGAATATAATGTGTTGCTAATGATGTCTTCTCTATGATCTCAGAAAAATACAAAGTATGTTCTGAGAAAACGGCTGAAAATTCAAAGTTGAACAGAAATGCTCAACCTCTTCCTCTCCCTTTTTTCCTATTCCCAAACCAGTTAATAATAAAATTCATCATACAAATACAATAACCAATAAAATAACAAAGTATATAATGAAACAAAAATCCATTAAACACAAAATGTAAAACAAGCAAGGCAAGAACCATCTCAGCAGCATAAAATCAATATTAAAACCAATAAACAATAGCTAGTTAGCTTCAGAATCATTCTGGAAGGGGAAAAGCCCCTAGAACAAAGTTGCATTTTTACAAATTTTCCACAAAAAAATGGAGAAAGAACTGCCCAAGGAAATGTCCTTGGGAAAGAAATCCTACATTCTGTCAGATTTTTTAATTATCTCCATTCATGCTAAAAACACATCCCCTGCTGCATCATTGTCCCCAACAAATTTTCATATATGAAAGATCCAGGTGAGTTATAATAGTGGAAATGGGTTCTTAGGAGCAATTGTGTCAAGTGCTCATCAGCTCACCATCCCATACGTTAACTATGTTAATGACATTCCCAACTGAAAAATCCTAAGGGCAGTTGAAAAACTGTCTTGATCCATCATCCTTTGAAGGCAAACTTAATAGGACCTCCATCTTTGATAAAGCTGGGAGGTGCCAGGATGATGAAGAGAAGAAACTGGATTTATACCCCGCCCTTCACTACCCAAAGGAGTCTCAGAGCAGCTTACAATCTCCTTCCCCTCCCTCTCCCCACAACAGACACCCTGTGAGGTAGGTGGGGCTGAGAGAGCTCTAACAGAAACTGCTCTTTTTCAAGAACAGTTGTGCCAGAACTATGGCTTGCCCAAGGTCATCCAGCAGGTACAAGTGGAGGAGTGGGGAATCAAACCTGGTTCTCCCAGATTAGAGTCTGTGCACTTAGCCACTACGCCAAACTGGCTTATTGTGTAATGGTCAGTTCATGACAGTGAAGCAGCCCTAAAAAATCTTTAGTGGACACTCTTCTAAATTCACTAAAGACAATGGGCTCAGAAGAATATAACTCTGCTTTGGATTAATCTGTCAATTATCACACCTATGCATTGGCTTTGATGCACATGGAGATGGACCACTGATTGTCATAGTGGCCAGAGGTTGGATCAAAAGTTCCACTTTTATGTAACAGTGAAAATCTTCACTGATTCAAGGGGGCTCCCACTAGCAAAACCCAATTCTTCTGCCAGAACAGAAGTTCTATTAGTTAGCAGAAAATCCCTTGCACTATAGAAAGACTCAACATTTAGCAGAGTGGAAGCTTTGGATCCACCCCCATAAAGTTCTAAACTGCTTCAAACAGCACCAGACATCCATAAGTTCAAGTTCAAAACATTTTCAGCCCACTATGAACCTGCTAGGCAGTAATATGTACAATAACATTGCAGAATTCAAACTATGCACCTAGAACCCAGTACCTGATATATGCATTAGATATAGGATGGACAGGTGGAGACCTATGAGAAATTGATGGGGAAATTCTCTCTCTGTCACTTGACTTCTGACACCCAACTCCAGGCCCCTTTCTATATTCTTTTCTTGTGCTGCCATCTTTTCCCTTCCACACCCTACTTCTCCCCCCCCCCAAACACTGGTCTCCACCTTGCCCTTGTGCTCCCACTGTCCCTTCTTTCCTCAGTCTCTGCCCTTCCTATCACCTCTCCCCTCACCACTAAGCCTGCCCACACATCCCTCTCCTGTCACTTTGCCTGCTTTGCCCACCCCCTGTTTATCACTCTTTTCTGCCCCCGCCCCGCTCACTGCTCATCCATCCAGTTTTACACTGCTTTGCCTGTTTGGTGTAGTGGTTAAGTGCATGGACTCTAATCTGGGAGAACCGGGTTTGATTCCCCACACCTTCACTTGCAGCTGCTGGATGACCATGGGAAAGCCATAGTTCTATCAGAGCTGTCCTTGAAAGAGCAGCTCTTCAAAAAGCTCTCTCAGCCCCACCTACTTCACAGGGTGTTTGTTGTGGGGAGGGGAAGGGAAAGGAGATTGTAAACCACTCTGAGACTCTGAGTGAAGGGCGGGGTATAAATCCAGTCTCGTCTTCTTCTGCCCATCCCCCTCGTCATCACTATTCTTTTATATATATGTTTATTTACCCACAAAAAAATCGTAACAAAACAAAACCATCTGATAACCTCATATCCAATATAAGAGATAATATCATCATGTGGTGGTGATGTTCCAACAGCAACAAAAAAAAAAGAAAAATATAAACCAATACAAGAAAAATCATGACTAGATAAAAGGGAAGAAAGGAGAAAAGGGGAGTGGGGAGTGCTTCCATCCAAGTTGGCTGAGATTTTACATAATTTTCATTGCTCCCATTTCTGAGAAATAGTATCTTCCAATATAGTTATTCAATGCCTTATTCAAATTTTCAAGTAAGGGTCTCCATTCATTAAAGAAAATTCTTTAATGAGCTGTACTCTGGAAATTCCATTAAATAAATTATAATACTATTCCAAATTATCTTAAAATCATCTTTCTTCCCCCCCCCCAAATTAATCCCCCCTAAATGAATCTAATTGTTAATTTTTCAAGCGCCACTATATTCCTTAATTTAGCACGCAACCTATCCAAGAAAATCCCTTTATCATTCCCTCATCACTATTCTGCCTGCCTGCCCTCCTGTCACCCTCCTTGCCACACTGTTCACCTTCCCATTTTCCCCCTCACTTGGTGGGCCAGCTGCTCACCAGCCAGCCCTCCCTGTGGCTGCCTGCATTCCACAGCTGCTCTCTCTCCGCTACCTCAAGTGGTGTTGGGGCAGTGGCTTCCTCCCCACTGTTCTGCCCTCTTATCTACCTGCTCCTATCACTGTGGTAGATTGATCCATTGATTCTAAAGTAGTAAGGGCTTTAACCTGATGGAGAAGCCGTTTGTGCTCCTATTGATGCAAATGCAAGGGAGCTATTAATTGACCGTATGTTAACCAAAAAGTTTGTTGAAAGCTCATGGTGATATGTCAAAAGTTGTTCAATTAATGGGGAAACGTGAATGGGATCTAATTTGACTATTCCTTCAGAGCAACAGGTAGAGAACTTTCCATCAGATGTTATTTCTCCGGGGAAGTGTTCGGTATGACAGAATTCACAAATTTCATCCAGAGTGTGTAGGAACAGCATTCTCATCATCTATGTGGTGTAAGTCCTCGTGGCGTGTAGTGGTTTGTGTAGCTTGCAGAGCTGCAACATTTCTATTATTGCAGTTTTGACATCTTTGAATAGTTACCTCTGCCATTTCTTGTTGTCTGTTAATGAGTTGTCTGTGTGCCTTTCATTTGGTGAGATGCACCCTTTGTTCAAGAATTACGTTTTGTGCCTGTGCAGTATGGGCAGCACGCATGTGGAGAGATTCAGCGTATCTTTGCTGTGGCATCATAGCATGATGACAATTATGCAGATTCTGAAGCTCAGCCTTCCTTTCATCTGCAGTGCATTGTTGGTGCCTTTTCCTGTAATTTTCAGCCTTGTGGTGTTTAGCATCAGTGTGTGCTTGTGGTGGGTTCTGTCTTTTTTCCTGTGGCATGCTTGTGTTATAGGCTACCACAGAGTATGTGTGTCAAGGCACCCATTTTCTGTAGGGGAAATGATGTGCTGTGGCTGGGGAACATGGTGATTTCTGGGAGATCTCCAGGACCCATAGGGAGATTGGGAGATGTATTTTACCGGAGGGCACGTTTAATGATTCCCAGCAGCAACACCAAACTGTTTAGAATGTTGGAGACAAGGGCCTATCAGGCCGTGTATGCAAATGATTTCTGTGTTCCAACTGGCTATGGGTGGGGAGAGGAATAGCAAACTGTTTAGAATGTCTGAGGCAAGGTCAATCAGGCCGCATATGCAAACTACCTCTGTGTTCCAACTGGCTATGGAGGAGAAGAGGATGACATGGAGAATGGAGCAAGGCCCAACCAGCTGATATATGCAAATGACCTTGAAAGGCTTGCCCAATCAGGTTGAAGGTGGGTCATCAGGAACACAGCTAGCCTTTTATATATATCTAGATAAATTAGCATTAACTAGAAGTATAAGGTCAAATCATGGATAGCTGTGTCAACTTTCTGTTCTTAGTTTCCAGTTGGAAAATGCCTGGAATGGGGAATGAGAGACTAATAGTCTTGACTCCCTATTCCTATTCTCCCTACTCCTTATTATGGGTGTGCAGGGGGGAGGGATTTGGGTTTTTTCAGATTTGGGTAAAATAAAACTGAATTTTTTCAATATTCCTGAATGTACCTGAATACCAATACTGGTATTGTATTGGTATCTGAAAATATTCAGTAATCCCAAAAATATTCGGCTCCATTATATCCTATGGGGCTATTGTAGTCAATAGCAAAAATCTTCTAATGAATATTCAGTGGGCTTGGAGGGGGTTTGAGGTAGAGGCACCAAATTTGTACTGTAGCTGCGGGAGCCTCTCCCCAAAAGAACCCCCAAGTTTGGAAGAGATTGGATTATGGGGTCCAATTCAAGAGGCATCCAAAGAGGGTACCCTCAATCCTCCATTATTTCCTATGGAAGGGGGAAAAGGCAGATAGCAGTGCCTCCCAGAGAATCGCTGCAATAGAAAATAAGTGAGGTGTGCTGTTAGGGGGTATGTTTGCAAGGCCAGCAGCAGAACCAGTGCAATGTGCCCCCCAGAACCAATGCCACTGTGGCAGTCAGTGCCCAAACCCAACAGGACTCAGGTCAAATTTGAGGATCTCTGCAGTATAAACTGAGGGGGCATGTTTGCAAGGCCAGCAGCAGAACCAGTGCAATGTAATCATCACAATCCACCTCCACCACCATTACCCTCAGGCCCCAAACCCACCAACCCATAACAAAATAAGAAAAGTTTTTAAAAAGTGGTCCTAATAAGTCAAACCAGTGTGATATCTTCTCTTCAGTCTTCTGTTGTCCAGTAGGCAGGATGGATTCTTGATCTGAAGTAGTCCAACAGTCAACAGCAGAAAAGCAGGCTCAGAGCAGTGGCTGAATCAGAAGCCAGCCACACAATCTCTAGCCCAGGCTCTCTCAGCAGCAGGAGCAGGAATGGAGTCAGCCAGCCAGAGACCCCTGCTTTTATGCTCTCTGGGCATACACAGAAGAATTTCAAAAAAAAGAACAAACTTCTGTGATTGGCCAAAGAGCAGTATGCCAAATCCTACTGGCCAGTGCTCCTCCCCTGGGAAAGCAGCAAGCTAGTAGTTGGGCTTCAACAAATGAAGCCAGCAGCAATAACAGCCTTTCAAGCTACAATGACATTTCCTAATGTATTGCAGTGATTGGCTGTCTGTAAGGTCCCTCTTCCCCCTCCCTCCTGGAAAGCAGAGCAAAGGGTGAGAAAGAGACAAAAATGGTGGGAAAAAGAAGTGAAGCCCTTTAAAGCCTCCCAGAGCCCTATTCGGGGGAGTTTTCGGCATTCAGTATTTGGCAGCCAAATCAGATTCTGATTCGGTATGCCGAATACCTAAAAATGCTGAAAAGGCATTTTGGGGGAGGGTTTGGTTCGGCTTTACCGATTGCACACCCCTACTCCCTATTCTTCTTACCTGGATCAGCTAATCACCATCTTCTCCTTTTGCACATATATACCAATTGGTCCTTATGCCCAATTACAGCTTTTCCCTGGCTGGTGCATAAGCAATTGTTCACTAATCCAACCCAGGACAAAATCCTAACTCTTCTAGAATCACTCTACCTTGGGACTGTAGCTTTCAACACTCCATACAATCCTGGTACCAATTTGAACAGCTGCTGCATATAAATGAACAATGCCTTTAAGTAGTACTTCCATAAATTTGTCATTTGAAAGTTCACAATGTAACAGTGTTGTTGCTATTTTCCTGTTGTGTATTTCTATTTAAAATGGCAGAACTGACCAAGAGGCAAATCAACTTGACTCAGCAAAGTATTACTGACCACAAAGCAGTCTACCCAGCCTTTTGATCATATATCCCACATCCACCTTCCAGCAGGGATCCCTGAGGTTCTGAAAGCTTCCTACTGTTAGGTACAAATGAAAGTAAATGTGAATTGTATTTACTTATTCAGTAATCAGGTTGTCAAACTGAGATGGCAAGCATGGGGAGTAGATGCACACTCTTCTCATCGCTGAAGTAGCATTGTGCCTCACATACATAATTTTGACTGGAGATCATTTTGTATAAACTGTCTTACCAATGAAGAGACATCTGTCAAAAGGAGCTTTCATCGGCTACTCTTCCAGCTTCCCAGCCTGCCTGTTCAGCCCTCGGGGGGTATAGTGGGCTTTGCAATATTTTTTTTCCCTGATTTTTTTAACCAAGCAGTTTACAGAGCCACATGCAGCATGTGGCAGGCATCCCACAGCTCACAGAGCTCTATTTAAAATGCATTGGAGGTAATAACTAAAGTAAAATGACTTCCTTCTTCAGCAAAAATGGCATAACTCTCTTTCATGGATGAGTAGCTATGAGACTGTTCTCAAGGGGAGGGCTGGTGTCAAATTATAAAACTGAGCTCAGTATAGCTTTCATTATTTATGTGAACAGAATTTTTGTAGACACTTTGGCTCTGTCTTACAGTTTTCCCATTCACACACAATAACAGGGAAATGTTTAAATATACACTATCTTTATTGAGGGTTTTAACATTAAATTTGAATATTTGTTATTTATATTCTCTATGTATTTCAAATTACAGTCTGGAAATTTGTGTTATTCTTGGCCAGCAATGCAATATTCCACAAAGAAACATGGGATGGAACTCAGGATTAAAAGTATTTAAAACCTGAGAGAGAGAGTCAGTGTAGTATAATAATCATTTCCTATCATCCTAATTTACCTCACTGAATTGTTGTTTAACTTTTAAATTAAGTTAAAAAATGGAATAACCCATCCATCCTGAGATTCTTAAAGGAAGGATGAGAATAAAGGTATGTTAGACTGAGAGGATGGAAGGCTGCCTCATTGAGGCTATGTTTGGTTCACCATAGCTACCTCAATAGCGCCATGCTACCTCAGCCCACGGTAACTGCTTATGCACAGCAACTCTCCACTCATCTGCCATCTGTCCCAAAGGGCCATACAGATTGTCCTGATCCCATGAAGAGTTTCATATATTCAGCCATGAACATCAAGCTCTGGAATGCAGGGAATCAAGCATGGAATCTCACAACTGAGAGAAGAATCTTCATGGCAGAACAAATGTGACAGCCAGATAGAATGGCCACAGAGCTTCCTCCTACAGAGATAAGATGACTGGCTCTTAGTAGGACTGGCAGCATAATCCTGTAAATTTATGCCCTTAGAGTAAGTGCACTCACTGAAATGAGTATAGCTGCTATTATTATGTGGTGACACTACTATAATCACCTCACAAATTAGCTTCCATTGGGGAGAATATGCCTGACAGAGTAAGCAGAAATAATGTATTGTAACCAGTGTTCCCTCTAAGCTGAGTTAGTGTGAGCTAGCTCACCATTTTTTAGCCTCCGGCTCACACATTTTTGTCTCAGCTCAGGAAAGATGGCTCCAGAGCAAACTAATTTATGCAGTTAGCCAAATCACTTGCTCACAACTTTAATGCCAGTAGCTCACCAAGCAGAATCTTTGCTCACAAGACTCCACAGCTTAGAGTGAACATTGATTGTAACCAATGGTAGCACTCTCATACATTCATGTTATCAAATATGACCTCAGCACATGATTCCCTTCTATAATTTACCTCTCTTATGAACAGTACTGCTCACAAAACAAATTCATAATATTCAAAACACTGTGTTACAATTTAGAGACATACAACATAAGAATTATAATGAAGATCATATAATTAGTATATTTATGAAAGCCAATGAGTGAGTGTATATCAGTGAGTGAGTGAATGAATGGCTTAGTGATGGGTCTTCACATGCTATTTTACATTATTTTCGGTATTTATATGTTCTTTTTCTAAGTGCCTTAGAAGTCATTTTCCAGTATCTAGGAATACTGGGAGCAATGTTCTGTGTCAATGTGAACCTTTTGAGATTCCCAAAAAGTTTGACTACAAATAGCTAAGTTATAAGAAATTTGTTCTCTGTGGCAATGTAAATATTTTGTGGTATTGCTCTGTAAAATACATTTATTTATTTAGTAAATTTGTATGGCACCTCTTCAGAGCCCTGCTCAAGACAGCAATGAAAATTATAAAACAATAAAACTGTTACATTCTTCTCAGCCCTTGCGCTGTAGATGTGAATTCTATGTTGCCTATCAAGTTATGAGTTGCCTATTGGCTAGCACCTGTAATATCACCAGGCTTTTTTCCGCCTGGGCCAACTTTTGTGGGTTCAAATTGTATCAGGTGTGTGAAAGACTAGTATTCTTTTTTTAAAAAAATGTCACTATGATCACATGCATGCCAGTTAAAATAAAAGACCTGTGACAGTGTAAGTATAGTATAGTATAACTGTGATAGTATATTTTTATTAGAGCATAGTTTTTGCTTTTAATCGAGAAGATGGGACTTTTTTCATAAGGCAGTTCAGATCTATTATCTTGGGAATGGTCATGGCATTTCATCTTGTACTCTATTTGGCAATGCAGAACAGCTGCTGGAAGTCTCCAAATTAATTTTTTCACCTCCAGTAGCAGATGCCACAGTGGTGGCTGTAAAATACTGCAAACTCTAGAGGCTTCAAAGATTAAAACTAGCAAGAGCCAAAGCTGTAACTAAATCAAGGAAATGAAAAAGAGAGCTATTTCTTATATGAAGAGAATAGCCAGACTTGTGGCAAGGATTCTTTGTGTTCTTCCTTTCTCCTACTTACAGCTAAGTCCTGTCATCTTCTGGCATGAGCCTATTCAGTTCTTTGATACACTTGCCTAAATGGTTTCTCACAGCACAACAAGCACAGTACAGCTGGCCTGAAAACAAGCATCGTTATAAATAATGGGAAGTGATATGCTGAAAAAAAATCTGTATGACTCGACTTCAGGAAAGCAAGAAGCCAAATATATTCAAAGAGCACCCACACCACATCAGTTGCCTTTTCTTACAGGATTATTGTTATTTGTATAGTGTTCCAATAAAGCACTTTGCAGAGAATGAAGGAAGATAAGACCTTGTTGGAAAACTGGCAATCAAGTATCAAGAAGACCCAAGGTGGAACAAAAACAACAAAGAAGATTTAGGACAGTTATATCTCCAGACAGGTCCTGCTTTTTGCTGACTGAAGAATGCCAGCAATCAATGTTCCCAGTCCTGCCACTCAGTTTCAATAGCAGAAAGAAGCCAAGGGCTGGACAAGGTTGTGGCTTGAACAAAAAATATTTTTTCAGAACGAAGTTTATAATAAATAACACCTGTATGATAATTTCCAGTACTCAAACCTGAGACCTCCATGTGTACAGGAGTCCTTCCATCCATCCCAAAATTACAAACTACCATTTGTGCATGGACCTTTCCTTAACCTTGCTGCCATGTTCTCCACAAAATTTTGATGGCTTAGAAAGTCTGGGGAAGCCCCCCCCCCCCCCCCCGGAATTCTGTTCTTTTCTCCCCTCTTCTCATTAGTAATGAAATTATAATATAACCAGCCATTTCAAATCATGCTTAAAAACATTTATTCTTGTGTTTATTTTATTACAGGTAGAAGTAATCCGCTGTATCAATTGGTGCCGAAAATAGGCTTAGACTCTGAAGAAGCACAGACTGTAGAAATTCCACACAAGCTATTCTCAAAGGAAAAGGTACAATACAAGGCAAGAATATACATACCTGCTGGATTATGCAGATCCATTCCAATAGTGGAGGTGCTGTTCTCTGGTGGAAGGAGCATTCAGTTGTCCAAAGATAGTCTTCAGGGTATCTTGCATCAAGTGAAAGCTCCTCTCATCAAAATAAAGTATTTCCACTAGAGAAAGGGATCCACAGGATCTAACGCTGGTAATTCCTGACCAGAAAGAGATCCTGGTGATCCCTGGCCCAAAAAAGATGCAGCTGTCTTTGATCAGAGCCAGAGCCTTTTTTGCCCTGGTGCTAGTCTGGTGAAATGCTCTGCCTAATGACATCCATGCCCTACAGGACTTGATCCAGTTCTGCAAAGCCTATAAGACCAGAGATGTTCCACCAGGCCTATGGTTGAGGACAGCAACAGTTTGTCATTCAGCTTGGCTTCTTTATCACCTCAGGGGGAAAGGCTATATAATTGGTACATAATGCCATCTGAACTAGCTGTGATTTGTACTGTATTGTTTTTGTTGTTTTAACTGCTTAATTTAATTATCATTGATTGATTGTATATGTATTTATTGCATGTTGTGTGCTGCCCTGAGCCCTTCGGGGGGAGGGCAGTCTACAAATCAAATAAATAAATAAATAAGTAAACCCACAGAGCAATGTACAGCTGTGAATCAAGCTTTAATATGCAAAGTTTGGTTATCTCTTTCAACCATGCAACAGCAAACCTATGCTACAGGCTGTTATTCCTATATGAATAATAGGAAATGAAGCTTGAAAGAATGAGCAGCATTTAAACCCACTACTGATTTAGTTCTTTGTAATCCAAATCTGTCCCTATTCTTCACAGCCTCTTTGCATATATTTTCTAGTGTATGTGAACTTATGCAAATAGAATTAAGCATAGGGTTGCCAAGTCTGGGTTGGAAAATACCTGGGGACTTTGGGGGTGGATCCAGGAGAGGGCGGGGTTTGGGGAGGGGAGGAGCCTCAGTATGGTACAATGCCATAGAGTCCACCCTTCAAAGCAGCCATTTTCTCCAGGGGAGCTGATCTCTGTCAGCTGGAGATCAGTTGTAAAAGCAGGAGATCCCCAGGCCCCACCTGGAGTCTGGCAACCCTAATTAAGCATAGTTTATTTTTAAAAGGTGAAAATACCATGGCCCAGATTTTTAGTGGTTTTCTTACAGCTAGCCTTTCCTTCCCACCCCGCCTCAGTCCCAGAACAAATCAAAATATAGTTTGTTAATCTGTTCTGCTTTGTAAACTCTTTTTATCTTTCTTTTCTGAGTTTTTTACTTGTATACATGTGTTTTTATGCCAAAGAGAATGAAGGAGATTGCAATGCAAATATAATCGCATACCACTCCCATTTTAGCTGTTTTATTAAATCTATCTAAACAATGGTTGCAAGTGTTCTGCAAAGATTTTGATCTTGCTTCATTAAAATCTCATTATATTGAAAGTTTTCCTGCATACCCATACAGTGTGAGTGATGAAGCAAGATTGATCAACAAGGATTTCTTTCTCCAGACTGGCCTTTATGAACTAGCAGGAAACTGCTGCTTAGAAGATGACCCTTAAGAGCATTTTGACTTGATTATTGTCTCTGACCAGAACAAGAAAAATTAAGTTTAACTTTATTCAAAAAGGATCAAGAAAGTTGTGATGATTCGTTTTAAGAAAAAGTGTGTGTTTGTGTGTATGTGTGTGTGGGGGGGGGTTATCACTATTCTTGCAGTTTAAAATATTAGCTATCTGATATTTCATTCTGAATTTCAAGCAGCCTCTGGTGGTAGCTTGGCTTCTTGAAACGTGATTTGAAAATTCTGGTGACAAGACCCAGCTGCCATGGAGCTTATTACAAAAAAACCCCAAACCCAAACATAGAACAGAACTAAATTTCTTAACAATTAAAAACACAGCATTATAATCCCAGTCAATCTATAAAACAGCACAAAACACTGAGCAGCTTAAAACAAGTCTAATAGAATAGTTCCTAGGCTAAAGGCAGACTGTAAAAGTGATGTGTGTGTGTGTGTAAAGTGACATCGAACTGCAGCCAACCTATGGTGACCCCAGAAAGGGGCTTTGAAGGCAAGTGAGAAGCAGGGGTAGTTTGCCATTGCCTTCCACTGCAGGCTCTTCCTTGGTGGTCTCCCTTCCAAGTACTGACCCTGTTTATCTTCTAAGACCTGATGAGACAGGGGTATACCATGCCACCTCTTCTCCCATAAAAATGATACCCCTTAATTAAAAGCCTGGATAAAAACTGATGTTTTGATATGTACCCATTAAGTACCAAGGGGAAGGACATTACCCAGGTGCCGCCACTAAAATGCCCTAACTTTGATTGTGACCTGCCTCACTTCTGAAGTTTTGTGGTTACATTTATTAAAGCCTATTACATTTTTATCTTTCATGTCTTCCAAGATCCTCTAGCATACATAATTCTCCCCTCCTCCATTTTATCCTCACAACAACCCTGTGATAGATTAATCTCAGAGAGAATGACAAAATTAATATACAATAAGAACTTAGAGGAACTGGGAAAGAGGGGAGATATTTGGAAATCTCCATTCTACCCCTTCAATCTCCCCTTCCAGATTTCTCTAAATTCTCTCTAAGCTAAGTGATAGAACCAAAATATTTTTTAACTACAGAAAATTAATTAAAATGACAAGGAAAGATAGTTTATAAAAGCAGAATGGATGTAAATAGTTTCAGCTTTGGTGTATGTATTTTTTTTCTTTTAACGAATCAGCTGCTCTTAACATTTTATCCATTCTGGAGCATTCACAGGACTAGCAACCTCCAGGTGGGGCCTGGCTATCTCTTAGAATTACAGGGATCAGTTCCCTTGGAGAAAATGGCTGCTTTGGAGGGTGGGCTCCTTGGCATTACAATCTACTGAGGTTGCTCTCTAAATCCTGCCATACCTAGCTCCACCCCCAAATCTCTAGGAATTTCCCAACTTGGAGCTGGCAAATCTAATGCATTCATTAGGTTTTTTCCTCTCTTTGTTGATTTGCAAACACATATTTTTCTGCATACCTGTAGACACGCCTTATCTTATCTGTGGATGGTCCCTTTTGGCATCCCTCAACAAATCAGCCAGTTTACTATTGCATAGTGATAGTGCTAAAATGTTAATCAAAAGAAACTGAGTTATAAGGGTGGGAAATAGCTTATAAATCGCAGAAGGGGTGTCATTGCTACAGACTATAATGTTGTAGTTCTATTTCTTAACATGTGATAGTGTGTCAAGCCAACTTCAGTCCTCGCTGTCATTTTCTGTTCCCATATCCTCAAAAGACAAAAGAAACAGCAATTCTTTGAATGCACACTTGTCATCTTTCTCATTTCAGCTCATGTAACTGTGCCCTCAAATCCATATTATAATCTATTTCATCTTGCTACCAAACTCTATTAAGGAAAGTCAATACAAATGATAGAGTTAAAGACTACCTAACAGCTTCTCTCTATGCACTGACCCCCATTGCTCCAAAGTCATACTGAAAGCATTATCACCTTTCTATGCCAGGAGATCTTTCCTACTCTCTGTTGCTTTCTCTAAAAATGTACTGTACTGTACATTCCATGTTTCCATTATTAAGGTTGGCATGTATGCTACAATGCTTACATAGGATTTGTTGAGAAATTACCCAGCAACTGTTGCGTCTGACAAAAATAAACCAAGGAAGCTGGGAGTTCTGTTACAAAATAATATGGCATAAAAAGTCAGTTCCAGAAAGCAAAAATAAATACAGAATTGAATAACATGAAACACAGTGTTCTAATAGTTGGAATAACTGTTTTTGAACATTTTACCCAAAGTCCCAAGGCCACAATCTAAATAAACTCACCAACATACAAACATAGCCCTTTTAATCTCTTTTTAAATGTTATTGTCAACCTTGGTTGTCAACCACATTTTTATTGCACTTCCTCAAGAGTGTACATGGTTCTTTTTTCCCAATTCTTCCTAGCAACCCTATGAAGTAGGTTGGGTTGAAAGGGAATGTGATTGGCTGAAAACTGCCCAGGCAACATTTATGGCAGGGCACAGATTTGAATGTGGTTTTCCTACATCCTAGTCTGGCACTCTTAACAAGTATACCACAATAAATCTCTAGCCATTTTTATTCCTGGTTTCCTAGTTCAATTGTTCCTCTGACACCAATTTTATATCATTTTTAGGTGATTTATATGCAAAGAATACAAAAATAATACTGAAAATTGCCTCTTAAATGGAAATATTTCCTTGAAATTCTAGAAATAAATCAAAATAAAACAAAGTAAAAAAAGAAGATACAAATAAATTTGACCTTAGGTCTTTAGAAAGCTATACATGTCAACTGCTATGACATAGTTGTGGCCAAAATGTGCTAATGGGCACTAGCTTAGAGAGCTTTAAAGTAGATGAGAGAGATTCATGGAGAACAGGTCTTTCAAGGACTGTTAGCTATGGTGGCTGAATGAAATCTCCACATTTAGAGTCATGAATCTCATGATGGCAATGCATACAAGTTGCAAGGGAGTAACAGAAGAGTAGGACTGACAAGATAGTCTAGACTTCTGTCTAGACTATCAGCAAGACTCAGCAAGAATCTTCCCACATTATCTTTCAGCTACAGGATTCTTGGTGGTAAGGGAAAGAAGTACAAACAACAACCAAAGGTGAACTCTAGTTAAAAGCACTTTAATTAAGTGATTTGTGAATTTTCAGAACCATAAGCCCCTTCCAATGAGGATAGGAGATGGGAATATTTTTTCTCCTTATTCTCCAAGGGGAAAATGACAAACAGCTAGAGGAGACATAAACAGGAAAGAATCTCAGAGGAACAAATCCTCATCTGAAGTGAGTATGAGAATCTGGCAGCGTCATAGCTTTGATTCTGTAGCATCCTTGTTGAAATAGAAACCTACGGCACACTTACAGTGCCATCCTAAGCAGAGTTACATTCTTCTAAGTCTGTTGAACTGTGTACCTCTGCTTAGGATGACACTGTTAAACCTGAAAATAAGAAATGTGAGATGACATTTCCTTAATGTTATGTTCATGATGTGTAAAAAAAAAAAAAAGGATCAACAGTGGTGACGAAGTGGAATAAATACCAGATAGAATCTCCCAATAAACAGGTCAGAAAATAATTGGACTATACTTCCCAGGACTGTAAAAATTAGTAGGTGCACACTAGCATGCTAAGGCATCCCATGATTTATGTGACTATAGAAAACAAATTTTAAGCAGTTAATACTTAAGTCATTGTAAAACTAGATTTTTTAAAAAAGAAATACTGGAATGAGGTGGGTTAAAATACAGTGTGTAAGTGTGTGTGGATGCAGGGCTAAAGAAAAGTTAGTTTGAAAGCCTTCAGATCAAGAAAATATTTTCACTTGGTATTTCTGTGAATAAAGCAGATCCATTTCTCAATATCTTCTCAGATGCTATCTCTTCCTATGCACTTTCTGTTTCCCAAAGTAAGATTTGAATTGCACAAATGAAATTAGAACAGCAAGGCCTTGCCCTGAATAAAAACCCTTTTATTCTGAATGGATTCATGTAATCTAAAAAGTCGTTAATTTGCAAGTTTCACTAATTCACTCACAATAACCTGCAATATTAATGCAGGCAAGTGTCAATATTAGCACACAGTATTAGATGCGTAAAATGCTTCCTGTTTGCTTTTTAAATAATAAAACTGTGCCTGGTATGATTCAGGTACATCACTCTGAAATTTGTATTTTATTCAAGCTCTCTGGATCTCATTACATTAGGCAAACACTGCACCAGAGGAAAGTGGATCATGTAAATACCCCTAATATTATTCATGAATTTTCCCTCCTGCTGTGAGTTGAAAATATGCTACAGATATTCTCTTATAAATGACCTTGTTTAAGTTCTGGTATTGTATTCCTATATATTTTCATTACTATTTAAGAGGCTTTGATTTATCTCACTGGATGTGATTTAATATGCTGTTCTTGTCTTTCATCAAGCTTTTTGCTGTTTTTTAGTGCCTTTTCTTCCAAACACACTCTCTCTGAGTACTCTGGGCTATTGTTGCCAGTTTCTATC
Source organism: Lepidodactylus listeri (assembly GCA_029233225.1). Classification (NCBI taxonomy): domain Eukaryota; kingdom Metazoa; phylum Chordata; class Lepidosauria; order Squamata; family Gekkonidae; genus Lepidodactylus; species Lepidodactylus listeri. The sequence goes on along the minus strand of JARCFY010000001.1, from coordinate 131,498,328 downwards.
ACTGGTCTAAACTGCCACCGAAACTTAATAAGTTTAGCCTTAGACAAAGTACAGTGTTTTAATGTGGCTTTTAAAAATCAGTCCATAAGTTATGACGAGTTTTTGCTGTGTCATCCGCTGGTGGAAATGAGCCCATTAAATATGTGTTATAACCTGTCTCAAAGTGTAATGCTGCTAGTATATTGGCTGCTGGGAAAATTGGATATGCTGGTAGAACACTTCAGAGCAAAGAAAGAGAAGTAGGTGTACATGCTATGTATAGTAATGCCATTGCAATCACCTTTGGGCGCTGAATGGATCTTGGTTGTTTTTAATTCTATTAGCAAAAATGATGCTTGCAGCTCAGCATTTTGAGATATATGTATGTATGTGTATGTATATGTGTATGTATATATATGTGTGTGTGTGTGTATATATACACATATATATATACAGACACGCATGCATATACATACAATCTAACAGTTGACTCTTCATTAAGTGCTATTTTTTCCCTTCTCAGAAGAATCCTGCTCACCAACAGTATGTACTCCCATCTTTCTTTAGGCCTTATTTATTTATTTATTTCTTGGGATTTATCTCCCGCCCTCCCCACCAAAAGGCAGGCTCGGGGCTTTATGTGCTAATGGTTGCTTTAAAATAAATTCTGAGGAACTCTATAGCTCCGCAACCAATGCACCAATATACTGAAACCAGAGTTCTTATAGCTCATAATTTATTTATTTATTAATTTTATTTATATCCCAATTATCTCCCCATAGGGGACCAAAAGTAGCTTACATTATTTTCCTTTCCCCCATTTTATGATCACAACAACTCAATAAGATTGATTAGTCCAAGGTCACCCAGTAAGCTTTTATGGCAGACTGGGGATTTGGACCTGGGTGTCAGGTCTTAGTCCAGTGCTCTACCCACTACACCACAGTGGTCCTTGATAGTTAAAACCTCTGCAGCCTAATTTTTCCAGTTTTTCTCTTTTTTCAACTTTATATGATTGGGGAAAGAGTAAATTGGGGAAAAAACACTCCCCCTTGCAAATATCCGACTAGATTTTCAGCTCTATCTATAGCCCTTGTTCCACAGGTTGCATAATCCATGGCATAGCCTTTTTGGTGGTCAAACAGGCTTGTTCCTCTTCTGCCAGTGGAAAAGATGATAGGATATAATCTTATATGTTTTGTTATGCTTTAAGATACATCCATCTTGTTTGGAATGCAGGGGATTAGGTGGAGCCCTGGGAAGAATTCCATCATGTGTAGAGGATGATTTTGCTTGACTTTCTGTCCTCACTCCACTGACAGAAGAGGGAGGTGCGAGGCAAGTTCACCCAGTCTTCCTCCCTGAAGGCCCTATTGGATTGTGGAATTTCATCTATAAAGCTTCTGCGATCCTTAGTGTCAGTTTTTCTGGGATCGCAAGGAGCTGTTGGGACATGTGTGCTTCCATGAGCCAATCAAATATGCCATTAAAACAATAAAAGATGTGTGCATTATGTGCTGTCATGTCACTTCCAACTTACAGTGAATTAATGACCTCCAAAACATCCTCTCATTAGCAGTCTTGCCTATAAAAAGCCACCACAGGCCATCAAAACAAACAAACAAACAAACAAACAAAAACTCTAACAGAATTCAAAAGACTGATAAAAAAACTAAAAGCAATTTCAGAACAGTGCACGGTAAGCAAAGTGCCTGGTTGTATTTTTTAAAATCTTTTTATTGCGTTTTTACAAAAGAAAAGAAAAAGAAAAAAATATATAAACAGATACAGAGATACTATATGTATCCACATTAACATTTCTACTAACATCAGTATCTAAGTCACCAAATCAGCTTATCCTTGTTTTATAGGAGCATATAATTAGAGTTGATTCAATTTTTATAGAGTTCATCCAACCATTCATAAAACTTTGACCACTTATTTCTGAAGATTTCCTCTCTTTTGCCTGCTAATTTCAATGTTAAGTTGTCCATTTCTGCAGTCTCCAATAGTTTGTAGATTATTTCCTCCTTAGAAGGAATTTCTTCTCTTTTCCAATACTTTGCATAAAGAATTCTAGCAGCAGTTATTACATGGATAATCAGATATTTATCTAATTTGGTAAAAATTTCTGGAATCATATTCAACAAAAAAAATTCTGGCACAAATAGTATAGTCAAATGCAACATATTTTGCAATATTTCATGAATCCAGGTCCAATATTTTTTTACGCATTTATACGTCCACCACATGTGAAAAAAGGAACCAACAGTTTGTGTTCACTTACAACACTCATTCGACATATTTGGATACCACCTTGCTAAGTTCTTGGGTGTCATATGCCACCTATAAAACACCTTATAAATATTCTCTTTAAACGCCATACATTTTGTAAATTTTATATTTGTTTCCCATATATTCAACCATTGCTCTAACTGAATATTATGCCCTATATTTTGTGCCCATTTAATCATAGCTGTTTTTCCTATCTCATCCTGTATTCTCATTTCTAATAATAGTGTATAAAATGCTTTTATATATTTAACTTCATTTGCCAACAATATTTTATCTAGCCCATTCAGTTTCTCAGCAAACCAACTGGTTTATCTTTTGCATATCTAGAGTCAAGTTTCACTTTTTCCCACCAGTTTAGATTAATACTTTGTCCTTGCAGTGTGACTTGTGATTTCAGAGAGTTATATTTTTGTAAAAGTTCTTGATATCTCCAAAGTTGTTCTTTAGTAAAAACTGTGGGATATATGAATGCTTCCAACAGTGAAATCCATTTAGGAATTTTTGTATACAATGTGTTTTTAGTCTCTTCCCATACTTTTAAAAGGGATGCCCTTAACATGTGTTGTTTAAAATATTTATGAGCACCACTCTTCTCATACCATATAAAGGTGTGCCAGCCCAGCTTCAAATCATGTCCCTCTAATTTTAGCAATCTTGAATTTTCTAGAGTGGCCCATTCTTTCAGCCATGTTAAAGCTGCTGCCTTGTAATAAAGGTGCCAATATGGTACTGCAAAGCCCCCTCTCTCTTTTGCATCTTGTAACACCTTCATTTTGATTCTTGGCTGCTTACCTTGCCAAATAAATTGTTGTGTAAGTTTTTCAGTTTCATTAAGATATTCTTGATTCTTTAAAATAGGAATTGTTCGGGAAAAAAATCTTGGTAATAGATTTATTTTTACAATCGCTATTCTTCCCATAAAAGATCCTTGTAATTGTTTCCAGTTCTCCAGATCTTTTTAATAGCCAGAAAATTTTTCACATAGTTATCTTTTAGCAAGGAACTGCACCTATTTGTTAACATAATTCCTAAATACTTGAACAAAGTGCCTGGTTTTATAACCAGACAGCATGATATCTTAAAACCTCTTAAAATGTCAAATCAGTTAAAACTCAGCAAAGATAGCAATACAGAAATCATAAACAAGCAGATCTCCAAAATGCCATGGTGCCACAACCAAAAAGGCCCCATGTCTTATTACTACCTGTCTCCCTTCAGATAGCAGAGAGTGTATCTTTAGCTGTTCATTTACCCCTACCCACCCACCCACTTTTTTGAGTTAGACCGTGCTATTGGATATTATACATTCACTGTAGCATAGCAATCATTTGCAATGAACTTGCTGGTCCACTCAGAACAATACAGCTGCAAATAGTCGCTACAGTGCAACAGCAGTGCAGAGTCCAATAATGAGGGAATATAGCTTAGAGACTTTTAATTTTGCAAATTGCAATATCTTTTCTCAGCACTGCCCCCTGCTTGAGATGCCTCTATTGTTTCAAGGGTCTCTTGTCTGAAGACATCAGCTACTACATTACATCTTTGAAAATATACTCGAAAGGGTCTCTTGAAAGCTCTTCATTCAGATTTCATTACTGCATGACAATAGAAGTAGTTGCCTGGTGCATAACACTCTGAAAACATGAAGCCCTTTTCCAGTTCTTTCTTTTGATAGTAACCCTTTCATTATGCTGTGCCCACAAAAGGCCAGGAGAGGTGGAAGCTGCCTCTTCAAGCCAGAAGAAGCACCCTCTTGTCTGGCTAAAGTTGCACATTAGTGGAGCTCAGCTTTTCTATCCACTTTAAAAAGCAAGCCCTAGCTATTTTATTTTTTGCATTTAACTAAAAAAAAAGCATGCTATTGAGTTTCACTCCATTGAACCCAATCTGCAGAATTGACAGCATACCTTGAAAAGATTCCTGCAGTAGATAATTAGAGCAGTATAACGCAAGCACGGCATGAATTAACCTTTGCACTCACATATGAATATTCAATGCCACTCTAGTTTCTTGGCATGGATTGTTTTCAGTGATTAGCAGGACTGCCTATTAGGGTCTTGTAACATATTGATCAATACAAAATGGCACCAATTAGAGACATTTGAAAGGTCCAAAGCATCACAGATTAGCTACACCTTGCTAATATTTATGGGTTTTCAATGAAAAAGATCAAGAAGATGGAAGAGGTGTTAAATTTTGCAACCGAACAGTAATTATTCATTTCAATATAAAAAGCAATAGCACTGCTAGCTTTCTATGGATTGTAGTCCCCCTTCCATACTTATGATGCCTATTCAAAGAGATTATAACAATAAAAGGTGTGAATATGTGAGCTAATAAAAATAAAAACTTGGTGGTAATAACCATTAGTCCAACGTGGTTTACATATGGTGATGATTCTTATTAAACTTGCTGACTCTCCAGTGCTTTTTTAAGGAGATTGTAACTTCATAATACAGAATAATTGGTTGATACATCACCAACAAGAACTAATGGCTAGGGGAGGATTGCTTAATAATGGGTGGGTTCTGTAAGTTTTTGAATGAGATGCTGTCACGGCTCGTGTGAAAGGAATGGCAGAAGCAGCAGTTTTAAAGGCACACAGAATTTCTAGCTGTTCTAGTTTAGTAACTGTTCCAATTTAAATTAGAAGAACATGTGCATGCAATGGAAAAGGGGGATGTTGGCTAACATGTTTTCTGGGGAATATTCTGCCTTTTTCCCTATGTTTCTATATTTATAAATACAGCTAATATTAGATGCATAAATCTTTTTATCAAAAAGAAACTAACCCTGTTAGTGCTATCCATGAAACTCCACTACTCAGGGAAGTAGAGAGTATATAACATACACAACCTACAACAATAATTCCACAGAGCAAATATATAGCTATTTAACTTCACTCAGAAATCAGTAGAGGAACTGGTAAGAGGAAACTCAATGCCCATCGTTAGTCCTCCTTCCTTCCTTCCTTCCTTCCTTCCTTCCTTCCTTCCTTCCTTCCTTCCTTCCTTCCTTCCCTTCTTCCCAACTCAAACGGGGGGAGGGGAGTTGCAAGAAAAGGTTATATCTATTCTTAAAAAGCAATGATAAATAAACTTTAACCAAATGATAGCAATAGCAATATTTGTATATTTTTCTGAGTAAAAAATGATGTCACTTTGGATCAAAGTAACCACATTGGGCAGTCACACTTTCCCAGCTATTTATAACCACTTATGACTACTCCTTGTATGATGCCAGTATGGTAAGTCTATAACCTATGTTTCGTTTTGTAAGCCATTTATGTATTTCTAAATGCAAATGTGTTGTAATATTAATTATTGGCACTGTTTGTCCATAGAAAAATTGATATTGTTGGACTAGTCTGACTCTAAAGGATTGTTCTTTTGTATGTTGTTCCATTAGTTACATATGAAGGTATTGTAAGCTTTTAAAGTATTTGTTAATCATTTTTACAATTTTACGAATAATGTCTTTGTAACTTTGCATATTGTATATTGTATTTTTAATAGTCATATGATGGTCCTCAACTGATGAAGATTGCCAGAAACGAATATACTTACCGGATGCTTCGTTGTTGATTTATTCTTGGACCTTTATTTACTATCTATTGTATTAAATTGATAATTTTGCATTATTTCATGTTTTCTTTATATGTTCCATTAGTATAGTGCTTTTTCAGCTATAAATCTCTTCCATTTTGACTCAGCATATAGCTGTTGTTCCCTCTATTGCTTTATTATAATGGGAGCCACTCCGGGATCCAAGTGCAAGGTCACGGCTAGCCACCCGGAGATAAAACATTTAAGTATTTTTGCTCCTCCGCTTCTTCTGGGATCCCTCTTAATTTTAAATTCAGGGTTTCATTTGGGATTCTAGGTTTATCAGCTTTTTTCTAGACTTCGCCTCCTGTGACTTTAAATCCCTGATCTCGCATTGAAGCGATGTGCTTAAGTTTAGCACCTTTTCAGCCACCTTAGAGCTTTTTTCTAGGGAGTCATGGATTAAGGAGAGTTGTTCCCTTACCAGTTCCATGGATTGTTGGATTTGCTCTCCTAATCGCCTCTCCGTTCATTCTAAAAGTCCCGGTAAGTCTTGTCTTGTGAGTGCTTATTCTAGGAGCTGAGTGACAGTCTTCTCATTTGCCATTTTATTTTTGTCAGCCCCATGAGCTGTACCTTCTGTTGGGCTTTCTTGCAGCAAGAAAAAATCTTTCACTGTTTTGTTTAGCGTTTTGTTGCCCTGTAAGTTAGTGCTGCCTGATCCTCTCATACTCAAGAGAAAATGCATTGAATTTGGCCTGCTATTAGCTTTGAGGGAGGAGGAGGGAATGGAGCTCTGGAATCAGGCAACTGCCATGCTTCTCGGCGTTGCCACGCCCCCCATCCTCCTACTTGAGGCTGGTGGAGACTGAGTAACCTGGGGGAGTCAGGTGAGTGAGTGGAACCACTTCATCTTTGCCCACCGGGGTCTTGGTCAAGCACACCATGTCAAAATCCCCTCACCAAATAAGCATCAAGAGGAGGAGAGGCTCTGGACATATATACCATTCCTCGAGATGGGTTGGAGATGTCCATGTTTTCAGAGATCTTTTAAATCGAAATCTCCTCCCACAACCATGCATGCTCCCTCCCCACACCCCTTACAGGAATTGCCTGGTCATGAGGGCACATCCCAGAAATAACCTTGGCTGTCTCCTGCACCAGAAAAAGATGGAGATATGCCAAATTATACAAACAACACAAGCAACAGCCTGTCCACTCAGGAAATTCCTCACCCCTATAAACTTTAACACCCCCTCTCACCTCCGGACAAGCCAGTTCCCTGCCCCCCTGCCTGATCTTGCCACTATACTCAGGCAAGTTCTGGGACTTCTGGTTTTTGGAGACTCAGTGGCGGGCACACCTCATCAGAGCTCTGACAGAGGCAGCCTCTAGCTGTTAGCCAAATTGCCTTGATTTCTTAATCAATATTGGGGAATTATGAATAACTGGCAGTAGGCATAAATGGATCACACCTGTGTATACAGAGGTTGGGCCCCTTCCAGACAAACCAGAGAATAGACAAGGAGACTGATGTAAATGATAAAGCAGTGTTTCTTTACTAAGAACATTATATCTCATTCAAACAATACAGAATCACACAAGTCTTTATATGGATTCTAGGAAATTAGATAGATTAAGAGACAGTTGCATTGGCAAGAAGTTGATGGTGTCCTGTAGAAGGAAATATTTACCTGTCCAGAGATCTGGTGTGATCCCACTGGAAAAGAATTAAGGGAAGGCTGGGAGGAAGATGGGGGGGGGAGAGCACATGTGCTGAACCAGCAGCAGCATGTGTAGGCCCTTGGCTGCGTGCAGACCAAGAGTCTTGAAAGTGAGGGAGGGCAGGAGGTAGTTGAAGCAAGAGAGAGAGCTGGCTACTGGGAGCTTTCTTTTATTGGGGGGCGTCTCTGGGGGCAGGCTTGGCCAGATGCCTGTCGTGAGACCACCCCCTTAGAGGGTCCACCCACTAGCTTTTGTCCAGTGGGAGAAGGGGGGTTGGGCAATGTTACACGCTACCTAGCAAAGGTCAGAGATACTCCTCCATCAGGAGGATGACTCATCTTTTGTCTTGCAGATGAGATTAAATTCTCTGGGCAGCCAAACCAGTTTTTAGCTGGTCAAGTCCATTGTTTCACAGGTCAAGGAATGTTGGAGGGGGGGGGGGGTTGCAGCCTGCAATGTGTAGAGAACATGTACTGTAATGGAGTTTTGTGAGCACATGTCTTTAGCCAGAGACAAGATGGCTTTTGTGTTCAGAGAGGCTTCTGGGAGTTGGCAACAGTGGGCTTCTGCTGGAACGTCGTTTCCTGGCATAGGATAGCATTTGTCTGCAGTTAGCATCTGTTTCTGTCCACTCAGCAACACAACTCCTCTCATACACGTTTATCATCACAGTTCAAAGTTTAGCACTTATGAATTTCTTATTCATAAGAGCGCAAAAAGCACCTTACAGGCTTACATAGCCCAGCAGACGGGAGGCATACCAAATGATTCTGGACCCCCCTGGAGCCCTTGTAGGGGGCTCCCAGCCTGGGGTGCAAGGGGTGCCTCTCCCAAGGTGGCAGCCAAGGGATTGAGGCTCCCCTTTGCCCCAACAGGTCCTGCTGCCATCATGGTGCACAGAGGCGCACACTGGTCAGGCATGCAAGTGATCAAATAGACCCAAGAATCTCTCCTTACCTGGAATCCACAATGCAAGAATACGTTAGTCCATCTGTTTAGCTGGATGTGTTCTTAAGTGATCTCCTGAAACCCCAAGTTAAAGCGACAGAGGGAGGGCATACCTCCCCCCCCACAGCTCAAGCAATCTTCAAAATGATTTAAAGGGGCTAGGAACTTTGGCATGTTGGTGATATAATCGGGTGAATACAGATCCATTTAAAGCGGCATTAAATGAACTTTCTTGGATTTTATAAAACTTGCTTGAACTTGTAAAAAATGACTGAACAAGATGGCAACCAGATCAAAGCCCTCCTCAAGAACTGCAACTTTAACACTTCCATTTGCTAAACCAGAAGCAATCACTGACTTTCCTAACATGTTAGCTACAGCATTGTGCCCTCTGCTGGACCAGATGACTAACCTTAATAACAACTTTGAAGCACTCCAAAAACAATTGAAAGAGACTGATAGAAAAACAGAAAAAACAGCTAAATTGGTGGGAAAGGTTGAAGCCAAGACAAAAGCAGTCAAACAAAGGCTGGAAGTGGTGGAGAAAGAGAGAACCTCTGACAAAGATCAACTTTTAAGACTCCAAATGGAAAAATCAGCATATGTTTTAAGATTTCAAGGTGTCCCAGAACAGAAGGATGAAAATCTGAAGCAAGTATTAAGTGAAGTGTTGGCCCCAGTGACAAGTTTACAAGTGGGTTTACTGCAAAACAACATGGATATCTCATATAGAAAATATCCAGAATTCATTAAGAAAAAAAAAACCTGCCTCAGGAGATATTGGTGAGATTCTCAAAGAGATCTACAAGCGATGTGGTTCTCAAGGCAACAAACAGGACAGCCTTAAAAATCAAAGATGAAGAAACTCGAGTTTTAAAGGATATACCATTCGAGATAAGAAAGAAGATGAAACAGTATAAGAGCTTAACCACTTTTTTGCAAAAAAAATAAAAAGCTCTACTCCTTACAGATGGATAACACCTGAAGGACTTGTCTTCAACTACAAAGAGAAAAAGGAAAAGATTGACTCTGTTATAAAGGCAAAGCAATTTTTGGAGCAGCAACAAAGTACAGCCAAGGATAAAAAAAACAACAGAGGAAGAGGGAAATGAAGAAGGCAGCATATATGGACTGGAAAGTTCAGAAAATACAACAAGCAATACTCTAGATGAGGACTCTGAATCAGAAAAAGGGGCGGCAGCCCCAAACCCCCTGAAAGTCAAATGGGATTTTGAAAAAGAGAAAGCTATGAGAAAGAAAAAGAAATAATGCAGTTTACCTATTTGAAAGTTTGTGAATGTCTTAAATATATCCACTTGATTTAATTACTCAAACTATCCAGCTTATATCAGAAAACTAGAGAATTATGCTTTTATATAATAAACATATTTTAAAGGAAAGAACTTTTTAGGCTATAGATTAATCCAAATTTCTTGATCCTTGTATAGCTATTTTTAGTTTAGTGTTAATTTGTGTAGTTTGTTAGTGTCTGTAGTGTTTTTAGGTTTGTAGATGCAAAAATAATAACAAATTCTATACTCAGGCAAGTTCCAAAATGTTCCTGAAGTTCTGGCAAAAAAGTTTCAGACACACCTGCTCTGACCTCAGTTCTCACTCAGGTCAACAGGCTTGTAATTACTGCCATTCACCAGCCAGCCATGGTCTGCAGGAGCTGCTGCCTCTGCTGAAATAAAGCTGCAGCTTCTGAAGGCCACCTGGAGCTTTTCCTGGTATTCTGGCAAGGCATTATGCTGATTGGCTAGGCTTTGTGAGGTACAGAAGCCACCTTGTCTTATTGCCCAGCACTCTTGTTCAAGTGGAACCCCCCTTCCATTCTTATTTAAAAATGTTGCAGAACAAACGTTTAATTAGAAAAAAATGTTACAGAACTGCAATTCTTGGGTTGGGGGTAGGTTTGAGGAGGAATTCAGTATGAGATTCAAAGGCTGTAATCACACACACTAAATAATCCACCTTTAATCCACTTTCAGTGCATTTTCCTACTGGATTTTGCCAGTTCACACAGTAAAATCCAGTTGGAAAGTGCACTGAAAGTGGATTGAAAGTGGATTATTTAGTGTGTGTGACCGCAGCCTAAGTCAAATGCATGGGTTGTTTGAAGAACAAAGTTTGGGGAAAACAGATCTGCACTCTAGGTTCTTATAATAGCAATTAAATAAACTCTTTCATTCTGTCTTTTAACCTATTGATCTCTGGCTGTATATATTCGATAATTTCCTGTTGGCTGTTATGTACTGATTGTTATTGTTTTTTTATCTTGGGTGTTGTATTTTATTGAATTATTATTTTAACCTTGCTGTATGCTACTTTGGGAACTATAAGAAAAGTGGCGTATAAATAGAAACAATAGCCCAGTGAATTGATCAATAAGAGGATTGGATTGTGAAGCCAAGGTTCTCTTTTCACTGTTTCCATGATATCTTACACTTATTTTGGGTTAATTTGAGCTGTGGAAGGAATACCATGGCCCCGTCCACACTGTCACTTTTGTCACTCATTTCTCCCTATTGCTTTGGGTTCCTCCCCCTTTTCCACATGTGTTTTGCTCCCTCTGGGACTACTAGAGAGAACAAAACATATGGGGAATGGGAGAACCTGAAGCAATAGGGAGAAATGAGCAACAAAAGTGACAGTGTGGACGAGGCCCATAAGAACAAAAGAAGAGCCCTGCTGGATCAGACCAAGAGTCCATTTGGTCCAGCATCTTGTCTCACACAGTGGCCAACTAGTTCCTCTGGACGGCCAACAACAGGGCATTCAGGCCTTCCCCTGATGTTGTCTCCTATCTCTTGGATTCAGAGGATTAGTGCCCCTGAACATGGAGATTCCCTTCAGTCACCATGGCTAGTAGCCATTGATAGACTTATCCTACATGAATCTAGCCTTCATGAATCTATTTAATCCCTTTTTAAAGCTGTTTATTCCTGTGGCCATTATTACATCCTCCAGCAGTGAATTCCACATTTTAATCACTCTTTGCATCAAGTAGTATTTCTTTTTCTCCATCCTGAATCTACTGCCCATTAGCTTCATTGAATGTCCTCAGATTCTAGTGTTTTGGGAGAAGGAGAAAGATTTGTCAACTCTCTCCACCCCATGCAAAATTTTATAAACCTCTATCATGTCCCCCCTTACTCATCTCTTTTCTAAATTGAAAAGTCCCAGGCTGAGTTCAGACTGGCAGTTTGGCCCAATATAGGCACGTTTCTCAAGCGGATTCAGTGGGCCGGTCCACACAGCCACAGCTGTCTGGCGTTCCCGTGCTGTACTCACCCTGTCCTGAAGCATATTGATCCTGCTTTTTAAAAGTACCAGGTGAAAGCTGTGGCAAGCCATTTGGGTGCACGTTGATCCCACTTCCTGGAAGTGTGGATGCAAATAAGCCGCGATCAAGCGCTGCCGGTAATGTGAACCCGTTGATCCAGCATAACTGCCCATGCGTGCTGTGCGCCTGAGCACACAGCCACCTATGGGGACGCTTCTGGCTTGCAGAGTTAAAGCTCCCAGCCATGGGATCCTGCCCCAATTGCTGCTGCGCCTATGTGCCAATGTGCCTATGCACAGGTCGGCAAAATGGACCAAAGTTGTGTGCAACTGGGGCACTGCTGCCAGGGGCCGCCTCGCAGTGTGAACACTCCATTCCACCTCCTCCCCGGTATGGTCCCACATCAGTACACACAGTGTGACCAGAAAGCCCCGTGACAACTTGGCCCGGGTCTTTTTGCCCCACTTCCCTTGCACTTTATGCTGCCAGTCTGTCCTCCACCCCAGACTCTTCAGCCTTTCCTCATAGGGAAGGGGCTCCAGTCCCCTAATCATCTCGGTTGCCCTCTTCTGTATTTTTCCCAGCTCTGCAATGTCCCTTTTGAGATATGGTGACCAGAACCGTTACACAGTATTCCAAATGAGCCTGCACCATAGATCTATACAGGGGGATTACAATATTGGCACTTTTATTCTCAATCCCTTTCCTAATAAGCCCTAAAATAGAGTTTACTTTTTTCACTGCTGCAGCACTCTGGCTCAACACTTATCTTGAGCTATCCACTACAACTGAAAGATCTTTTCCCCTCTCAGTCTCAGCAAGTACAGGCCCTATTACCCTTGAAGCTGGGATTTTTTGTCCCAGAGTGCATCACCTTACAAACCATTCATTATTTTTATGGGATAGGAACAGCTGCCCTGGACATCTCATGAACAGGTTATATTTCTGGTTACTGTGGCACAAAGCACTATCTATTTCTACCAGAAGTATACATTTTTAGTATGTCCCCATTCTCAGTCATGAGTATAACATGACACTTAACTTTATGTCACATTTTATACCCAAAGACTATTCCAAATGTTAGAACAGATTTCCAAACCATTTCCTCTTCCAAGGCTCTTTCTGTTTTTACTTTGAGCATGTATACATACAACTCTTTTGAATGAGTCAAAGTCAATAAAGGTTTACTCCCCCCCCCCCCCCCCGAGTATTTGTGTATGCTGAAAATGTTTAGTGGCTTGTTACATGTGTTTCCAGATCATAATTCAAATGTCCTACAAAAATGGACCAATGTGCCTGGTTGCAATTTTGATGTCCATTCAGCCATTTACAAGTCTAATCAGTATATGGAAATCCATTGGGTGATACTTAGTATTGAGTTCATCATATAATAATGTGTATGTAAAGTTCCACCAAGTTGCAGCTGACTTACGGTGACCCCAACAAGGGGCTTCCAAGGCAAGTGAGCAGCAGATGTGGTTTGCCATTTGTAAAATACTGGGTCCAGTGAAATCATTTCATAAGTTTATTGATGGTACAATTCCAGACTGCTGAACAGGGTCCAGGGGTCTGCTTAAATACACGTCTAAACCACACCACCAGCCTTGCCCAACTCCCTGATAGGATTACTCCCTGATAGGATTACAATTTACAATCTAATTTACAATCTGGCCAGACTATTGTCTCCCGGAGTGAAGCTCCGGTAGCCAGTCTGGCCATGTGCATTTCTTTGACCATGTGCTCAGTTGCCACCCTTCCCTCCATAGTTCAGATATTCCCTAGCACACAAAGTCTTTTAGGTATGTGGGCCTCCACCGTTCCCTGGTCGAGCGGCGTACTCCCATTTCTGCAGCGAGTTGCTCAGGGGCGGCCTCAGCCAGTCCTAGGGATAGTTCTGGTTCATCCGTCGGGGCCGGTGCTGGAGAGATGTCAATGTGTGTGTCTGCTGATGTGTTCAGTCAGGGAGACTCTGGTGCAGATGTCTCGTGGTCTTCTTCTTCGTCTCGCTTGGGAGTGGGGGTTTCATCCTCACTCTCTTCGGGTGTGTTGGTTGCTGTGGGCAGGAGCCAGTGGTGCAGTTGGTCAATGTGTCTTCTTCACAGTTGACCTTCCTCCCCTGTGACCTCATAGGATAGAGGCCCTGTTACTCTCACTATTTGACCTGGCACCCAGGTGGGACCCTTAACAAAGTTCTTTACATAAACTGGGTCTTCCGGGAAGAACCCCTGTGGAGCCTTTTGCTTCTCCAGGGCCATGGTATGTTCTGGGGCATGGTCTGGGTGTAGGCGGTCCAACCTGGTTGTGAGCTGCCTACCCATGAGGAGTTCTGCAGGACTGCACCCAGTTGTGGTGTGTGGGGTTGTCTGCTGGCTGAATAGGAACACTGCCAGTTTGTAGTTCCAGTCACCAGTGTCTATGTGGCACAGGGCTTCTTTGGCTGTGCATGCCATGCATTCAGCCTGGCTGTTTGTGGCTGTTTGGAATGGGGTGGATCAGATGTGCCAGATCCCATAGTAGCCCATAAACTCCTGGAACTCTTCTGACATGAAGGCTGAGCTGTTGTTGGTTATGAGTGTGTTGGGGATGCTGTGGGAGCTGAAGATGTGCCACATGGCATGGATGGCAGCCTGTGATCAGTTGGAGGACACTGGCACAACTTCCAGCCACTTCATGTAGCTGTCAACTAATATAAAAAATAGTTGACCCTGGAACGGTCCCGCAAAGTCCAGGTGGAGTTAGGCCCATGGCTTGTGGGATGACTCCCAGGGTTGCACCAGAGCCTGAGGTGGGTCTGGCCTCAATTCCTGGCATTTCTGGCTCAGCTGGACTTGCTCCTCAATCTCCTGATCTAGCCCTGGCCACCAAATATAGCTCCAGGCCAGGGCGTTCATCCTTACAATGCCCGGATGCATTTCATGGAGTGCTGTGAGCACCTGTTTGTGAAGCAGCTTGGGGACAACCACCTGAGCCCCCCAGAGCACACACCCCTTGTGTGCTGAAAGTTCATTTTGCTGGACCGAAAAGGTGGAAAATTCAGACCCCAGGCTGCTGGGCCACCTCCTTCCCACCCAGTCCAAGACATGGGACAAGGTGTGATCACGGGCGGTGAGGCGAGAAACATCTTTTACCTGGTCAAGCCAGTCTGGCTGGTCCTCCAGCAGGGCAATGTGATGGGCTGGAGCAGGGTTTGGGTCACAGGAAGGGAGCGGCAGGCAGCTGAGGGCGTCCATGTGGCCCATGGACTTCCCTGGGTGGTGGACCAGCTCATACTGGTAGCCAGCCATGAAAATGGATCAGTGCAGCACCCTGGGTGAGAGCATCTGAGGGGTTTGGTGGTCTGGCACCAGAAGACCCAGGAGAGGCTTGTGGTCCATTGCAATTGTGAAGGCCCGGCCATACAGGTAATTGTGGAACTTCTTAATTCTTGCCACGATTGCCAGAGTTTCTTTGTCAATCTGCATGTAGTTGCACTCAGCTGACAACAGGGTGTGGGAGTAGTAGGTAACGGGGACCTCTTTTCCATCTGCCAGGCGATTTCCTGGGACGGCCCCCACCCCGTATGGCGATGTGTCGAATTTGAGGACTACAGGGAGTGACTCGTCAAAATGGGCCAGTACCGTATTCAACATCAACAGTCCCTTGATGGCCCAGAACACCACTGTGTGGCGGGGACCCCAGGTCTATAGAGCATTCTTGCCAAGGAGTCAATAGAGGGGTTCTGCCACTGCTGCCTTGTGGGGGAGGAATGAGTGGTAGAAGTTGAAGAGCCCCCCAAATTCCTGGAGCTCCGCCTTTGAAGCTGGAGTGGGGGCTTCGGTAATGGTGTGGATTTTGTCAAGGGTTGGATGGATGCCCTGTTCGCCCACTGTGAAACTGAGGAATTTGACCAAACTGACTCCCAGCAGGCATTTTTCTCTTTTCACCTTTAGGCCCACATTGTTAAAGCACTGCAGGACAGAGCGTAGCCAGGCTGTGAAGGTCTCGACATCTGGGGCTGCTATCAGAACATCATCCAAAAAAGGTTGGACCCCGGGGAAACCTTTAAGCAAAGAGTCCATAAGATTTTGGGAAATCCCCGGGGTGATGCTGACCCTGAATTGCAAGCACCGTACCCTGAATGCCCCCCCCCCCGTGTGTCATGATGGTCTGTGCTTCTGCAGTGGCATTGTCCACTGGGAGCTGTTGGTAGGCCTGTGCCAGATCCAGCTTCCCAAATACCTTCACCCCGGCCAGCAAAGCCAGGACCTAGCTTATTACTGGCAATGGACAAGTGTGGTCTTGGAGAGCCTTATTTATTGTGCATTTGTAATCTGCACAAATGCGTACATCCCCATTTGGTTTCATCGGGGTTACAATGGGGGGGGGTCTCCTACCGAGCATGTGGGACCAGTTCAAGGACCCCTTGGTCAACCAGCCTGTCCAGTTATTTGTTGATTTTGGGCCAAACTGCTGGAGGGGTCATCTGGCCACCGTGCAGATAGGCTGGATCGTTGGATCTAGATCCAGAGACACTGGGGACCCCATATACTTGCCTAGTGCACTATTGAAAATGGCTGGGAACTCATCACAGACTGACTGGAAGTCTGTGCCACGGAAGTGATTCACCCCTGTCACTCCCATTTCCAGGGGCCCAAACCACAATAATCCCCGCAAGCTGAAAAGCCTGCCCTCAACCACCAGGAGGTCCAATAGTCCATCAAAGTCTTTGAATTGGACACTGAACTTGTCCAACCCCTTGATTGCTACCGGGTTCTTCTGGAAATCCCGTAGCTTCAGTCTCATGGGCTTCCGTAACGCCCCTCCCCACGAACAGAGTCTCTGAAGGGTGTCCACAGAGATTATGGAAAATGTGGACCCCATGTCCAGTTCCATTTCACAGGGGGACCCCTCTATTACTACTGGGACATAAATTTTGTTGGGGGCATCCCGGGGCAAGTTCATTACCTGGTGGGGGTGGATGCTGTGGAGTGCAGTTCTGATGACTCCAGGTGTGCGGCTTGTGTGTATCAGGAGGCCCGGGAATGACAAACCCAGGCGATGTGCCCCATCTTGTCACAGGATGGGCAGGATGCTTTGCGGAAGCGACAGGTCTGGCGGTTGTGTGGATATCTGCAGCTAGCACATAGTGTGGGTGCATTGGTCTGCTGGCTGGCTAGCACTGGTGCGGCGGCTGGGCACTGTGGTCCTTACTGGTCTGGCCTGCGGAGCTGAAGGACCTCTTTGTCCTCATTGGATGTCAATGGGCTGGCGGTGGTTGCCAGGTAGTGCATCATGGATTCTTGGCAATCCTTATGAGCTTTCTCGAAGGTGGCAACTGCTTTGCAAGCATCATACAGCTTTAGTTCCTCAGTTGCCACTAGTTTTCATCGGAGCTTCAGCTCACGGACAGATGAATTGGGTCAGGAGAGTGTCCTTGATGGATGGAAACTTGCACCCCACTGTCAGGCGCCAGGGGTCAGCCATGAAGTCCGCAGCTGACTCACCGGTCTTCTGGGTGCGAGCACAGATGTCCATTTTGAGTGCCTTTTGGAATGGTTTTGACATGAAGTAGGCCGTGAGCATGTTGATCAGCTCGTTGAAGGATGCATCATCTAGCATCTTGGGTGTGATTAAGCTCTGCACCAGGTGAATTGTGGAGACGCCGCAGGAGCTGATGAGCCAGGCTTTATTCTTTCCTGTGTTGGTTGTCTCCTGGACCAGGAAGAAGTACATTAATTGTTCTATCCACGCTTCCCAGAGCTCAGGGCGAGCGAGGTTGAGTGCGGTGAGTTGTCCCGAAGTGGCTGCCATGACTCTGGAGCGGTGCGGTGAGCGATGTCCTCTGGGGCAGTTGGTGGTGCTGTGAGGCGCTGGAGCCTAGCGTTGCTCGGTTGCCAGTGGATCGGTACTCAATGCAATGCTGGAGTTGGCGTTGGTGTCACTCATCGGGATCCCACCTTCATCACCAGTATAAAGTACTGGGTCCAGAGACGTGTTGCAGTGAAATCAGCTCATAAGTTTATTGATGGTGCAATTCCAGACTGCTGAACGGGACTCAGGGATCGGTTTAAATACATGTCTAAACTGCACCCCCGGCCTTGCCCAACTCCCTGATAGGATTATTCCCTGATAGGATTACCCTGATAATATTATGCCCAAATTCCCTGATAGGACTACAATTTACAATCTAATTTACAATCCAGCCGGGCTATTGTCTCCCTAAGTGAAGCTCCGGTAGCCAGCCTGGCCATGTGCATTTCTCTGACCACGTGCGCGGTTGCCATTAGAACATAACACTGTGGAGTCTTCCTTTATGGTCTCCTTTCCAAGTACTGACCCTGCTTAGAGCCAGTTTGATGAAGTGGTTAAGAGCAGCAGGACTCTAATCTGGAGAACCATGTTTGATTCCCGACTCCTCCACATGAAGCCAGCTGGGTGACCTTGGATCAGTCACAGCTCTCTCAGAGCTCTCTCAGCCCCACCTACCTCACAGGATGTCTGTTGTGGGTAGAGGAAGGGAAGATGATTGTAAGCCACTCTGAGAATCCTTCAGGTAGTGTAGGGCAGGGTGTGAAACCAATTCTTCTTTCTGATGAAATTTGGATATACCATGCCACCTTCCCTCCTCATATAATAATAGCTGTATTTAAATTATAAAAACTGGTAATTTCCTGCATTGTGCAGGAGATTGGACTAGGCGACCCTGGAGGTACATTCCAATTATTCTAATTCTAGTCTTCCTTTTTGCATAGTTCATTCTGTAAGGCAAATACAGCATTAAACTTAGAAATGACTTTTCTGGAAGCCCCTGAAAATCTTTTTTTCAGAGAGCCGCCAATAAAAGCAAAAGATAGTGGGGACAATCAGAATTGTTCAGCAGTGTTAATCTGTGGTTTGTTTCAACTGAAGTTGGACATAAATATATGTGGAATTGAATGAAGTCATTTAATTGTTTCTTATATTGGATATAAGGAGTCCTTGATTTAATTTATCAGTGGACCTTTGCAAACACAATAATGGGACAATCTGGCTGAGATTTGTACTGAGTGCTGGTGTACTGAATTTCCATAGACCACTTTAGCTATGCAACTTGATGAGCTTTCTTCCCATGACCTCAGAAAAAGATGAAAATGTTTTACGGTTGTAATAAAGAAGTTGCATTAGATAAAGTTATTTTTGGTGTCTCTTTCCAAAAGATTGAGAGTCAATTACGCCAGCCAGGTTCATCTTCGGGACAGCTGCACAGAAGGGTATATTGTACTTTTCAAGATGATTTAGAGATATAATGTCAGAGGTTGATACCAAGACCTTCTTTTCTCCCAGCAGAATATGAATAATTTCATTGAATTCCCTGGAGTGAGTTGTATTCAGTGGTTTGACGATTCTAGCATTTGGGCTTCCTTATACAGATACAACCTGACTAAAGCATTTCTGGTTAAGGTTTCCCTTGCTCGAAAGCCAGTCAAATAGGACTCTAGGGATCCAGTGCTCATCTCTGTTTCCAAGCCGAAGAGCCAGCGCTGTCCAAAGACGTTTCCCTGATCCAACTATTTTTACACTGTGACATGAAGGACTGGAACCTACTTGGCAATCATAGGAACTTCATTAGAACACTGTCAGTGTTATTTACTAATTTACTAATTATTATTTACTAATAAATAATCATAAACTGTGGGAAAATGTGAGACATAATAATGCAGAAAGCTGAGTTAAAGTTAGTGGACAAGGGCATTCCAATATAAATACAAGCTTTCATTAATGAGTACAGATGGCACACATTTGAGATAATTATGTTTCAGTTTTAGAAATGTCAACCAGTCTGGACAGTGATGTTCCAGTAATCATGCAGAGCATGAATACAACCATCACCACCCTGTTGCCCCCCCCCCCCCCGGACTGGCATACTTTGGGGTTCAGAGAGTCCTTAGACTCTAAACCTCTGAGTCAGGAGGAGTGGGTGCATTTTGTCTCTTATATGCACTCATGTAGATCCATGTGAACACAAACCACAAAGTGTCATTTTGCATTCTGTATTGCTGGTATGGTTCAAACTGCTGATAAAATATTGTTGGATGATTTTCTGGCACAATGTTAAAAAAAAAAGAAGAAAAAGGAGAAGGAGGAGGTTTTTTACCCCACTCTTCACTACCCAATGGAGTCTCAGAGCTGCTTACAATCACGTTGCCTTCCTCCCCCCACAACAAACACCCTGTGAGATACATGGAGCTGAGAGAACTTTGAAAGAACTGCTCTTGAGAGAACAGCCCTGAGAGAAGCCAACTGGCTACATGTGGAGGAGTGGGGAATCAAACCAAGTTCTCCAGATTAGAGTCCGCCTCTCTTAACCACTACACCAAACTGGCCTCTTACCTTCTTTTTTTTAAAATCAATGTTGTAGAGGAATAGCTTACAGCATTCAGAACAGAGACTTTAATAAGTTGCTTGGAGGAAGGCAAGCAGTTACCCTTGGTATAAGAATTGGGATGTATATAAGGTTGGGTCCCAATTTTCATCTCTGATATATCAAAAAGTATGCAAAAAACATTATATTCTTTCTGATTGCTAACCCCAAGCCTAGCTTTAAGAAGTTTTCAGTAGTTGCTGATTTTGTAGTCAAGCAATTAATCTGATTTCCCCCTTCTCATTATACTAAAACAATATATCATATAATTGGGAGGGGTGGAGAGACTGCAACATCTAATTGCTACTAGCTCTGATGTTCCAAAATTTAGATGTTTGATTTCAGGATTTAGCTTTTCAAGGAACCATTTTAAAATGCTAAGAGAAGGGGTTTTTGTTGTTGTTTGAATCACAAGTGATTTTATAAGCTAAACACATTCTTGAAATGCATGATCAGTTAGTTAAAACTCCGCACTTTCAAAATGAAGGTGCAGCATTCTTAGTGTTCCCCCTCCCATAATCAGCAGCTGAAAACTCTAAATTTCCCTCATTTGACCTAGTTCTAGTTCATAGTATTCCCAGTATTCCTCTCCTGTAATATGGACAACAGCAAATATTAACAGGTGGCAATGGGCTGGGAGAAAAAATGGAGGGAGCATTATACTCTGTGAGGGTGACCAATTTTGGATTTGGGAAAAAATAACTCACCGCAAAAATGCTTCCAGAAAACATTGGGGGGAGTGAAGACAAAGCGAGGCGACCCCTAAAGGGAGAAGAACACATGCAGAAAGGGGAAAAAAAACCAGAGTTGTAGAGTGGAAACAATGGAAAATATACTTGTATAATAGGCCACAGAATATTATAAATCTTAGTTCATCTCCCAATTTAAGGTTACCTTGAACTCAGAAAGGAGTTTTGGGCATTACCTTCTCCTTTTGCTTTGGGGCCAGCTGTTCATTTTAATCAGAATGAACGTCTGACTTGTTGATAATTTCACATCTAGCAGGCTACCAGTAACACATCTTGAAGAACTATGCTGGCTGCTGATTCCCTTCTATTATTAGAAGAATTGTAAGACAATTCATAATTCAGTAAAGCCGTCTGAAGATTGCCCATTCCCTTTCTTGGCTAGCCCACCAATTAGATCCTGTTTCCACCTACCCACAAGCATTTGACTGATAACAGTCTTGATAAGTTATTGTTGGGGGGTGGGGTGTTGTACTAGATAAACTTCTGGTTAGATGATAGCTTTCTCTCTAAGCAAGGTAATATGACCATTTGAAAAGCTGATGATGGAGGCTGGGTGAGTCTCACAGACAAATTTCCATGGGGATTAGAGAGCCTGCAGTGAGGAGAAAGACTCAGGCAAAATCATTCCCACTTTCTTATTTCACCAGTAGAGTTTCGAACTAATGGCATCATCCAGGGACAAAACCTTATCTGTGGAATACCCTTCCCGTTGAGACTCATCTTGTCCCTATCCTACTCTCTTTTAGATTCCTGGCCAAAATATTTTCTTTGATTAGGCCTTTAATCAAGAAGATGGCCACTTCTGGTCTGAGAACTGTTTTATGATACTCACATTAAACTGCTGAATGCTTTGTGCTGTTATTATGCTCTGGCTGGGTTTTTAACATGGAGATTTTGATGGCCAGTTATTTTTAATTATTTCTATGTTGTTTTATGTTTTTGGCCTGTTTTACTTTGTAAGCCACTTCAAGCAAATTCCCTGGAGACGTGCTGCAGAAATGTTCTAAATAAAAAAAATTAAAATCTACAATTAATTTTTTTTTTACTGCTAGTGGCCTAATAGCCATGATGCATGTTTTATTGTGCCCATTTTTGTACTGATGGACATGACACCACATATGGGGAAAAATTGCAAGTCAAAAATGAGATTTCTAGTGCCAAATAAGATTTTTAGAGTCTACCCTATGAGGCTCAGACTTGTAGACCTTGCCTGGAGATTATGCCTCTACTCCCCAGTGTTCTGAAGCACCCAGTGAGGCTGCAGCCAATGTCCACCCATAAAATAAATCAGTGGATTAGGACACATGGGTCTTTTTCAAGCTTTATATTAATTAGTCCCATCCTATGAAGCCTGTGCAGCATGCAAAAAAAATATAACTGTAGGAGTTAATAACTGGGGATTTAATTTTCCACAACCAGTTAGTGCTATTTGAGTGTGGTCAAGGTGCATTTGAAGAGTTCATTGACTGTGGCTGTAAGCAATTGCAAATACTCTGGGAAATTAATTTTTACCTGTACCTGCTGGGAGTCTTACTGCAGAAGAAGGAACTGAAGTTACATTCACTAATGAATGAGCACCATAAAAACAGGAAAGATTAGACAGTGAAGCCAAAAGCAAAGATTTGACTGAATTTGGGTGATTTCATTGCATGTTCTACAAGAGGGACAGAAATCCTTTTTCAGAAGTGATGAAAAAAGCCACATATCCCAGTATAGATGTTCTTTAGTTTTTAGCTTGTCAAAATATTTTTCGGATTCATTGAAACATCTCTGCTTGGCATAAAACAGCCCACAAGTCAACTTAAATTAATTTTGGCTTGTTCTGTTATCATATAGGGTAATACTAGTTTAGGAAATTCCCTGTTATTTCAGATAATATAATGGTGTACTCTTGCACTGAATTCAAGCTCAGTATACATGTTCTCCAGTTCTTTTGGCAATGACAAAGGAGAAAAAGCTTGTCAATGATGCTCATGCAGACCCATTTTACAAAAAAAAAACAACCTTGTTCCACTAGTCAGCTGTTTTTTAGGGAAAGGTAGGGGGCAGAATCTGTCCTGCTTGAAGAGCTGATATATGGCATTTTGGCACAGTTCAGACACATCACAGAACTGTTGCTTCTGTTTTAAAACTGTGGTTAGTTTTTGAAACCAGGATTAGGCTAACAGATAATCATTCAGACGTTGGTTTTCCTTGACAAATACTCATTTCATAGCCTTTTCACTATAGTCTGGAATGTACAAAGGCATTGCTAGGGAACTTGCTAGTATTGGATACTGTAGAGAGAGAAGAGAACATGCCAGTATTGGATACTGTAGATCTGTTTTGTTAGTGATAGTGTTATCCTTCTCATCGAGGATCCTTCCTCAGATCCAACAGGCTCTTTGTATGGTGGAAGAGCCTCGTGGGTCAGGGGAAGGCTCCTGGCCCTGGAGAAAAGCACCACCTTTGGTGGAGTGGATCCACAGGAGCCAACCCGAAGCCAGAATTAAACCAGAATGTCTGTATTTGTGCATCACATGAAACTGTATTTAAATAACTGAGATTTATAAACCTACCATGATTTCAAACAATGGGTAATGATGAACTGGCACACGTTCAGACAGCACACAAGCCATAGTTGATTTAATTAAACAGTGGTTTCATATTATGTCACATTATGAGCCTCTATCTTGTAAAAGGGTTTCCATGTATTCTAGTCTACTGCTGGATCACTTATCCAGCATTCTTTTATGTGCATACTTCCCACCATCCATCCAGAGCTTAATGTACATCATGCTCAATGCTCCCTCTAAGCTGCGGAGTCTTGTGAGCAAAAATTCTACTCTGTGAGCTACTGCTTTTAAAGTTGTGAGCGAGTGATTTGGCTACTGCATACATTAGTTTGTTCTGGAGCCATCCTTCCTGAGGCTAAAACAAAAATGTGTGAGCTGGAGGCTAAATAACCATGAGCTAACTCACAGCTTAGAGGGAACACTGAATACTCCTAGCGGGATCAAGGAATCTATGTACGTTCAACCAAAGTTATTCTAATTATTTGGCTAAGGATCTGATGGGCATTCCATTTTTGTATGCAGATGCCAATCATTGCTCAGTACCCTTTGAAATCCTGGAGTTTTCTTTCATCACAGATTCAAATGGGAAAAGAAGCTGGGTTATGTATGTTTCATGTTTTAAAAAGATAAAGCATTGTTTGCATCTGCTTTCAAGCTGTGCCTTTGGCATAGAAACCCTGTTCCTGAATTCCAGATTTGTGGGACTGGCCATGGTTACAGAATTTGATTAAACATTTCTATTTTATTTTCCAATTTAAAAAGCATTGTCCACCTGATATAATTTATAGCAAAGAAATTGAGCTATATACTGGAGTTGTGAATTGCCATGAAAATTGTTATTCCTATGTGCTATAAATAAAATCCACTCTCCCACAAATCTTTCACGAAAACTCTGTTCTTTGGCTTTTCTGTAATACATTAATTTAGTTGGAAATTTCAGACAAAATGTGCCTTAGGTTTAGAAAGGACACAGTTGCTGGACATGTCATAGAATCAGAAAGAGGTACCGGTAGCCAGCAAGATGCCTCTGGGAAGCCCACAAGCATGACATGAAGGCCGTAAACTTTCCCGGTATTTTGTCCTCAGAATCTGATATTAAGTATATGGCCTCACAGGGCAATTCATAACCAGTAGTCATCACCTGCCAATCTGACCTGGGGAAATTTCTTCTTGGCTCCAAAGACAGCAGCCTGCAGGGTACCAATAGCAAAAAAAAAACAAAACCCCTCACCTTAGACTTTCAGCAACAACATCTATAGCTTGTCTAATTAAATACTCCATAATATTATACTTGGTTATAAATCTTGGTCCTTTTTGCAAGGTTCATCTTTCCTTTTGACCCTTGTCACACAACACACATTGCATGAGTCTTCTTATCCTCAAAACAAGTACATGGAGATAACCATCACAAGTAAGGAAATACTCTATTTGACATTCAAGGGCTGATAGGAATGTACTTCAAAGATCTGGCAAGACTACAGAGGGTTAAAAGTGATTGTGCTTTAAAACAATGGAATTTACATGCTTCAGAGGTTTCCTTTCTCCTTATCTTGTCCATAAGGAATTAATAAGTTAGAGGCATTTGGCTCAGAATGTTGTCTTGATTGTATGTCTTTTATTAAGTAGCTGAGGTGTGAGGAGACTGTGGAGTTAGCAGATTTTCATACGCTACGTGTTCAAAATCAGTGTCCTCACACACACACATGTGTCACCGCTTATTCAGCAGCCAATAAATATGCCTATCTGTGTTATTTATATCAAAAAGCAAATTTAAGCACTAGCTATAGATAATGTAAAAGCTGTTAGAACCCCTCCCCCTCAAAAACCCTCTGTAATCCTATTCCTATTGCATTGTTTATTTGATGTTTTAAGTTGTCTTATTGATTGTTTTACAAATACACATACACAGAGAGACAGAATTCCTCTTGAGTATCATTTGGAGTACTCATTTGGAGTACTGTGTACAGTTCTGGTCGCCACACCTCAAAAAAGATATTATAGCATTGGAAAAAGTACAGAAAAGGGCAACTAGAAGGGTTGGAACACTTTTCCTATGAAGAAAGGTTGAAGCACTTGGGGTTCTTTAGCTTGGAGAAATGATGGCTGAGAGGTGATATGATAGAAGTTTATAAGATTATACATGGGATAGAACAGGTAGAGAAAGAAGTACTTTTCTCCCTTTCTCACAATACAAGAACTCGTGGGCACTCCATGAAATTGCTGAGCAGTTGGATTAGAATAGATAAAAGGAAGTACTTCTTCACCCAAAGAGTGATTAACTCACTGCCATAGGAGGTGGTGGCGGCTACAAGCATGGAGGGCTTCAAGAGGGTATTAGATAAACACAAGTGGAGACCCACAAGAAACTTGCAGGATGGTTATTCCATTCCTCACACGTTTGCTTCCTCCCTTCTCACCCTACCTCTCTCACACTCTTTCTCCCTTCTGCCCCGCTTTCTTACTCTCTCTCTCTCCTCCATGTATGTTAATTCCTCTCCCTTTCTGACCCGTCATCATTCTCTTTGTTTTTCTGCCCCCCCCCACCTCATCACTCTTTCTCTCTCTTTCTGCCCCCCACTCCATCACTCTTTCTGTCCTCCCCACTCCATCACTCGCTCTTTCTGCCCCCGTTACTCTCCCAGCCTCCTGCCTGCTTCCTCTCCCCACACAGCAGCAGTGGTAGTGCTCTGGGAATCACAATGGATCTCCCAGCTGCAGAGATCAATTCACCTTAGGGCTGCAGCTCCAGGATGGGAAACTCCTGGAGATTTGGGGATGGAGCCTTGGGACAGAGATGCTTGGGGAGGCAAGCAGCCTCAGCAACCCTCCAAAGCAGACTTTTTACCCAAGGGAATTGATCTCTGTCACCTAGACAACAGTTGTAATTCTGGGTGCTTTCCAGCCCTTGTCTGGAGGCTGGCAATGGTAGTTGAAATGAAGGAAATGGCTGGTTTGGAGGGTGGAGTCTATGGCATTATACTGGTCTGTAGTCCCACCTCAAATCCCACCCTCCCCAGGCTCCACCTCTCAGATGTCCAGGAATTTTCCAACCTGGAGTTGGCAACCCTATTTCCTTCCCACCCAGCGGCCAACCTATCTTTATCTGAAGAACAAGACAATGACACCAAACTAACAGGGAAAGTTCACCTGGGCAGATCCCCGGGCACCAAATCCATCTTGCCAGACCACTGGAGACTGGCTCTAGCAGGGCACCACCGGGGTCTCAGAGCCTTCTTCCCCTGATCTGTTCCTAGGGCTCTCCCCAGGCAAAAGAATTGATACCACTGCCCAGAGACATCAGCAATTGCTAACACTCTTTGGAGAGGAGGACTCCGACAGCAGTGATTCAGACCGTGGAGGGAAGCATCCTCTCTTCCCAACTCCTTGTTGCTGCTCCCACCTCAAATACACCCCTCTGTGGTCCTCACCCAGCCCAGCATCAGAAAGCAGCTGTGACTCCCAGGGGGGCGCAGTCCCTCAAGTCTTATCCTCCTCCATCTTCCACAGGCACCTGCAAAGGTTACACACAACCATGTTGCCACTGGAGGACAGAGGCAGTCAGCAGCAGGAAGAAGAGGCCCACTGCTTCTCAGCAGGAAGAAGTGGAAGGGGAGCAGGAGGCCCCTCCAAGAAAGGCTCCCTGAACTTGGGCTGCTGTAGGTGAGACATCAGGGTGGGCTACCCTCCAAGAGGTCAAAAGCGCTACATGGAGTGCCCAGGAAGCAGTCATTTGCCTCATCATTGGCGAGATGATTGCTGTGGATGGCCAATTCTTCTCCCTCATGGAGGGTGTAGCCTTTTGCTGGCTGCAGTGGCTCAGCTCTCCAGAGCACAAGGCAGAACTGTGCATGTCATGGCAGACCCCTGGAGCAGCCAGCAGGACTGTCGGAGCATGGCCCAGGCCTCAGGAGGGAACAGTCCTGCCACTGGGCTACAAAGTGGTTCTGCTTCATGGGCAGGGGATGGATGCAGACCACACAAAGCAAAACATTTCTGCTGTGTGGTACAGAGCAGCCTGAGGGAGTGGGTAGGTGGATACCAGCACCAGCATGCTGGCAGTAGTGAAGCATGTGCTCCTTAAGGGCATTGTCTGCCTGGTGCACACACTTCAGCAGGTGATAAAGGATGCTCTGGGGATAGGGAGCACTGTCAAGACACCTACGACACTGCTCCACTCAAGATGCAGTCCTTTCTTGAGACTTCTCATGCAGCATCAAGTCTGTCCATCTGCTGCACAAGAGGCAGCAGGAGCGGATGAGGAACTCCACCTATGCCATGGTTGTGCATTTGGTGAAGCAAAAGAGACAGGACAGGACATCATCTCCTCCATTATCATTTTGCATGGGGAAGAGGAGCTCAGCATCAGCTCTAAGGAGTGACTGACCCTCTCCCAAATGATGCATGTCCTTGAGCCCTTCCGGACACCACCAACTTGCTTTGTGCCCATATGACCATCCTGGGGCTAATCATGCCCCTGATTCAAGGGCTGGACCGGGTGATGGCCTCCAGACTGGAGCTGGCTATTCTCCCATGGGTTAGGACCTTGGCAGAGATGTTGCAGGTGGGCATCACCACCAGGTTGCATCCTTTCTGCAATAAAGAGGAGTACAAGCTGACCTATAACTGTGACCCCCCCCAGATAAAAGATAGCATTGCTTTCCTAAATGCAGAGCTCTTGCAATGGAAGTGTGAGCTCTGCAAAGGAGTGTGGACTGGAGGCTATAGGCCAACTGACATTTCCAGAGGGAACAGCAGGTGGAAGAGGCTGGGGAGGAAGAGGAGGAGGAGCTGCAGCCCAGCACCTCTGCCTCAGACCCCAACCAGGAAGAAACCCCACTACTAGTTGTCAGTGGAGAACTGAGAGGTCAGCAGTGGCAGGAATGTCAGGCATGCAATGGCCAAGAATTTGGCAGACGTGATGGTGAGGGAGTACCTTGCCAAGTCCCTTGAACCCACCAGTGCTCATCCCCTGGAGAACTAGTCACACAAGGTTGTCATCTGGCCCAACCTCTCTTGTGTGACCATGAGCCCTGAGTCCACATAATACCCAAACCTCAGCAGGGGAGAGGAGTTCACAATCAGAGGGTATAAAATGTGGGTTCCCAGCAAAGGCACTGTAATGTCTTTAATGGCGACCACCACATGGTCGCCAAAATGTACAAGGTCGGGCTAGCTGCCTGAGCTTCGATCCAGCAGACAATAGCCCTACCAGATTGTAATTTAGACCAATCGTGTGCTTAGGATCCAACGAGGGTCCTATAGCGCACAACCACAGAAAAACTAACCTATTTGCTTCATCGGGAGAGGCCAGGGATGCAGCTTAAGTGCGAATATAAGCAGGCCCCTGGACCTCAGTCCAGCATGCCATCTTCTACTCAATAAACTTAAGTGCTGATTTCACTTGAAGTGTCTCCGACTGCAGTACTTTATACTGGCAACGAAGGTGGGATGTGAATGAGTGACTCTCCTGCTGACTCCAGCACCGCTCCAGATGCCAACCCAGCCGCTTCCAGCGACGCAAGGCTCCAGCGCCTCACCACTTCGCCATCAGCTGCACCGATCCCCAGCAGCGCATTGAATGCTGATCTCCTCATTCCCGGCGAAGCAAGGCTCCAGCACCTCACTGCACCACCATCAGACCCCAGCAGCGCAGCAGATGATGTCCCACTCATTCCAGGCAATGCAAGTCTCCAGCACCTCACCGCACCACCATCGGTCCCCAGCAACATACAGCCCGCCAATCCTCCTGTTTCCGGTGACACACGGCTCCAGCGCCCCACCACATCATCCGCTGCTGCTCTGGACCCGGTTCACCACAACCCTGCATCTCTGTGAGTCATGGCTGCTGCCACTGCTCCAGGACATATCACTGCATTCAACCCTACCTGCCCTGAGCTCTGGGAAGCATGGGCCGACCAGCTCAGGAATTTCTATGAAGTACAGGAGGTCACTGATGCCAGTAAGAAGGAGGCTTTGCTCCTGAGCACATGCGGGGTAGACACCCTGCGCTTGGTTTGTAGCCTCATCTCACCCCGCACCTTAGCTGAATCCTCCTATGATGACATCATCACATGGAGAATTCCACCCTCCTGTTGTCTTGGAGTTTTCTAAACAGTTTACTTGAGCAGAGACAGTATGTGAAAATTCACGAACCACTATGAACAGCACCAAAGTTCGTGGAATGTTTGTGCCAGGCGGCCTTCCATGAACATTGCTTTGCAAACCATGAACCAGCCAAAATTCATGGCAAACTTTATTTTGTGAGCCAGTTCATGCCCATCCCTACTCTGTAATTCTTGTGAGTTGGATTCTATGACTCTATTAATGCAATCTAAAATCACATTAGCCTTTTTTTTACAGCTGCATCATTCCGCTGACCATGTTCAGCCTATGACTGCTGTTAATCCTAATATCTTTTTTACATGGCATGCCAGGTTGCCCCATGTATGTGATTCTTTTTTGTTTAAATGCAGAATTTTGCATTGTCTCTGCTGAATTTTGTTTCAGCCCAGTCTTCTAACTATCAAGGTTATTTTGAATTTTATTTTATTTTATAAACTAAAATGTTTGCTGTTCTTCCCAATTTTATTGCATTCTTAAATCTGATTTCCTCCACCTTTTCAATTGTTCAAAGTTCAAGTCCAGTGGCACCTTTAAGACCAACAAAATTTTATTCAAAGTTTTTTTTTTAAGACCAACAAAATTTTATTCAAGGTATAAGCTTTCATGTGCATGCACACTTCTTCAGATACATTAA
The DNA here is from genome assembly GCA_029233225.1 of Lepidodactylus listeri. NCBI lineage: Eukaryota > Metazoa > Chordata > Lepidosauria > Squamata > Gekkonidae > Lepidodactylus > Lepidodactylus listeri. The sequence continues at coordinate 131,468,109 of JARCFY010000001.1, read as the reverse complement.
AATGGAAGCTGCCAGTCCATACGTATAGGCAGAGGGTGAGCAGCAAATCAGCATACTGCATAATAAAGTTGTTTGACAGATGCAAAGACTAAACTGGAATAACAAGCTTAGTTTATATGGTCACCATTTGTTTGGGTTTAATTCTGGGGGAAATCATAGTGAAGGAAAGAAATATATCAAAATTGGAAGTAGATGGGCAGATATAACCTTTTTAATTGTGGAATGCTGGGAATAATTAACTAAGATCCTGCTATCATGCTCCATCTGTCTCCTCTCAAGCATGGAGGCAACCTTACAAAATCCTCTTCTTTGAGGTGGGTAATTGGCTGTTCAGTGTATCTTCTCTGTCCCCAGACCAGAGAAATACATTCCAATCTACCATTCCAAATTATATTACATGCTACTATTCATTACATTACATCACAATTTTCATTCCAAATGAGAAATCAAATACAGAAGATGTATAGCTCTTCTGGGGGATTGGTGGAAATACAATAGTGGAGTGCAATTTTTTTTAACCGGTATTTTTCGGTTTGGGTCTACTGGACCCAAATTTGGGGGGGGGGGGGGGGAGGGCACGGATTTCTGAAAAATCCCAGATTCCAATACCGGTATGATATTTGGATACAGGATTTTTCAGAAATCCCTAATTTTTTTGGGTCCAATAGACCTGAAAAGAAAAATACTGGGGTTTTTTGTTTTTGTTTTTTTTAAAAAGCCAGCCTGATCCTGGGGCTGGCTAAGGACTTCTCCTACAGCCCAGCTTAAACCATGCTGCAGGAGAAGCCAGCCACAGGATCTGCTGTGCCATGGGAAGCAGATTGCTCCTGCAGCATGCAGGTCCTGGCTGGGGACTTCTGCTATAGCCTGGTTTAAACTGGGCTGCATGAGAAGCCAGCCCCAAATTGAGCCAGCAGGAACAGTCTGCTCCCCGCTGGCAGAGCTGATCCTCGGGCTGTCTTCTGTAGTCCTTTTAAATTTAAGATTGCAGTAGAAGCCTGACAAACAGCTGAGAGGTGGCAGCAATCTGCTGCTGCCTCTCCACTGTTTTCAGGTCTGCCTGGTAATTCCCGGATATATCCTGGATTTTTTCAGGATAAGTTTTTTTTGTGAATATTTTCTAGGGGTGAATGCACACCCCTAGAATACAGTTGTAAGGACTGAATGAGGTTAGCATATGTAGTGAGATAAGAGACCAGTATCCCTGTTAAGTCCTAGGGGTTCCATTGTTCTGAGTTATGTATTAACTTGTAATTCAGCAGTTTTCCTTTCTAGTCTGTTCCTGAAGTTCCTTTGCAATAAAACAGCTACTTTGAGGTAGTGTCCTGGAAGGCTGAAGTGTTCTCTTACAGGTTTCTCAGTCTTATGATTCTTGATGTCAGATTTGTGTCCATTTATCCTTTGGCGTATGGTTTCACCAGTTTGCCCTGTGTGGAGAACCGAAGGGCATTGTTGGCATTTAATGACATATACAATGTTAGAAGATGGGTAATTGAATGAACCTGAGATGGTGTGATGGGTTGTGGATTGAAGATATAGCTTGCCACTATCTGGTGTTAGACTAGGTTGCAGGCCTAAATAGAAGGGAAGTCATTGTGGGTTGTCAGTCTACCCTGAAAAATTTATTCTAATGGGAAATGGGAAATTCTTTAGTCTCATTTTGTAGTGTTGGAAGCTGTTCCAGGACATGGAATCTAATGTCAGGTGCTTGAAGATTAAGCAATGGATAAAGACAACAAGAATAAACATTCAGATAAGAGATTTGCTGTCAGGGAAAAGGAATAGGGGGTTGGGCCCACTGGACAGTGAAGAATATGTTCTTGTATACTTCCAATTTACTTGAATAAAATAAGAATAAGGCACATGGACAAAAAAGAGGAGGAAGGATTTCACACCAGACATTGTCAACTATTTAGCTGGGCTTTGGATACTACAGCCAATTTGACAAGACTGATTTCTGAAAGGCAGAAACTAATTAATGATTTACAATGATTTGCAACACAGAGTTAGGTTGGAATACCAGGAAAAGAAGTAGGTGGCCAACTTGCCCAAGCCACAGGGAATCCTGCCAATTTAGATGGATTTTATCCAAAGAAGATTTCACATGGAAAAGCATTTTTAAGTCACATTCAATGGAATAAAACTTTTTGATTCTTTAGGGAAGAATATTTGCATTTGTGCTATACAGAAGGTTTGATAATTAAAGTAATCTAATAACTAATGTTAAATCAGGCTAGGTGTTAGAGAATGAAAATGCAGGAAAATCTAATAAGGGTTTTTTTCTGGTATCCAGGCCTTTTTCACAGCTGAATGCTCTGTTAAAACTGCTGAAGCATGTGTTAGAATAACAAGGCACACACATACACGCACATCCTTCCCTTTTCTCATGTATTTGAAATCCTTTTTGACAGTATATTTCTGTGCTACACCTGTATGTAACCATGTAAGTATGCTGTGCTATACGTATCTATGTCATGCATCTGTATACAGCTGTGCTATATATCCATTAACATTAAGAACACCTAAGAGGTTCTTTTAGGGGACCTGTGAATGCACAAAGAAGATGGCTGTCACAGGACTTTGGTTCTAAAATGGCTCCTATCAAGAGTCAGGTCATATAAGCAGCATTGAGTCAGATTCAAAGGCAGCTTTGGGATAGTTACAACTTTAGTATGATTTGACCCAGCCATAACAAGATTTTTGGCAAGGGGAAACCCATGAGGGACATGCATACTTTCCCATATGTGATTTTTTCTCAGAATCCACATGGAAGACCTTGTCAGCAAGTTGGTAAAAATCCAAGTAGCATTGGAGCACCATGATTGGTTTAGCAAGTATTGGGAGCTGAATGGGAGATGTGCTAGACAGAATGTGTGTGTGTGTGTGTGAATACAAAAATGAGGGATGCTAAGAGGAATTCAGAGAGAGGGGTTCCAAAGCTTTCTCCCTCACTTCCTCTTCCTCAAATTCACATTTGAAGAAACCAAAGTTGCTAAAAGTGATGGGGTATCCAGAAGGTCTGATCCATTGACTGACTCACTGCTTACTTTGCTGCCCTCTTTCATCAGGACTGGTGAGATTACTGTTCTATGACTGTGTACTACACAACATTAACAGCTGAGTTAAGTCAAGCTGTATTTCTTGTATTGGGGTGCTGTCTGGAAATTTTCTAATGTAATCAAAGGGAGGCAAAATTCTTCCATAAAACTATATAACCTGGTGTCCAAATTCCTTTTTTCTGGAGGTGCTGTTCCCTGCATAAGAGTAAAAACCTGTCTTGCAGTATAGGCTTAGCCTGGGAAACCAAGCAGGTTAAGACTGGGGTGTTCACTCTTTCTAGCCCTGAACTTAGTCATCTTGGCTTCAACAGCCAGGATATACAAATAATGAAGATCACACATCTGAACTGGAAAAGGAAATAAAAGTTGGCCCATTTTCCCCCCCAGAACAAAACAATCACACTTTTCCTTATCAAGTTAAATTTGAAAGAATTTCCCAGGTTTCTGGGGAACATTTAGCAAACAGAACCTTTCATGTGTTCTGAAAGTTTTGAAAGTATATTTTAAGCACAGACAGAGATACAAGCAAGGATGAAAGGGTAAAGAGAGGGGAGAACTACAGATCCCCAAAAGAAAATAACACAGTTTATCCCTCTAAAACTTAATAGCAAACTTCTTTAAACATTACTTAGGTTTCTCTTTCATAGGGAGACATTTTTCCATGGGAGTTCCAATGGCTGAAGGCTGACTCATAAATCCTTCTTTCTGAGCCCTCATTTTAGAAGTTCGGATGAAGAGGGTGGGACAATCAAAGTATAGAATATGATGTGCTAATTTTCTCACTGCATGGTCAAAGCCAATGAAAGTGTTCTTTCCTATGATCATGTATGTTTGGGCTTTGCATTGTTTAGAGTACAGTGCAAAACGTGGATCTTTTGCATTAGGCATGTACCATGTATTGTAGCAACTGGCTCAACTATTAATTAGCTATAACTAATCCTGTTGTCTTTCATAGTAGTCCATATACAGAGTATTTGTCAGAAAGCAATGATGTTGTCTCCATACCTCCTACTTGCTACACTTAAATTCACTGCAACATTTGTATAGAGAATATGCACATACATATGTTTGCATGTGTATGATTGGGTTCTAAACGATTGGTCCACAGTCATATCCACAGAAGAATACATGTGTAGGTGCTGTATACACATTCCAAAGAAAATGTTTATGTTGGTGCAGTTTGCCATGGGAATTCTGCTCCTCCCATGCACATTTATCTTGTCCATATAGAGCATCTGCAAAGGACTTATGTGCAAATAATGTACAATTATGTACACATGCAGAAAAACATATTCATAAAGATAGCATCAAATGTTATAGGTAGTATCTCTAATGCATGAATGGGGCATTAATCTCTGTTCAGCACTTTCACTACATTATTTAATGGAGTTCCCATTTGTCATTTTTACAGCCAAATGATCAGCCAAAAAGTTGCCTTCTCATTTTCCCACCATTCTCAGAGCATGGTTATTTCTTTAATGTGTTATATATTTGTAGTAACTCATATGTTTGGAAAGTCTCTCTGGCTCTTTAAGGGCATAAAGAATATGAACAATGTGTTATGCACATTTAGATTGTTAGGAAAAGCTTTGCAGGAGCATGCCTTGTTTAGCACTTTTGTATCTATCACATTTATTTTCCTCTGGTCTCCTACAGCGTGGATGTTTGTAGCTATGCATTCTTGTTTAAAAAGATACATGAGGAACATTGTTTGAATAAAAAAAACCAAACAATTTTATTACGCTAAAGTAAGACATTTATAGGGAGGACACAGGTTGAAAATGGACTTTTGGGTGCTAGAGGAAAAAACCTAGGCAAAATATGAGACACCTGAATAGTTTCCCCATTGCTATTAGGACTGTCTGGATGAGCAATTTTTCCATAAAGCTGTACTGGCTGCAAACACAGATAACAACAGAAAAGACTGAAGGCCAGATAAAAACATGCTATTTTAGGTCAATTTTTTCTACTAATTACAATTCTATATATTATGTAGGATGGCATGTGTAGTGAGGGGACTAGAGTGTTGGACTAGGACTGAGGAGACCCCAGTTCAAATCACTGCTTGGCCACAAAACTTACTTGGGTTGGGCATTTTCTTTTTCAGCCTAATCTACTAAACTGGGCTGTTGTGAGGATGAAATGTGAGGTGGGGAATAACTATGAATAGCACATTTTGCTTGAAGAAGGCCAAGATAAAAGTTAATAGATAATTAATAATCATGTATCTAATTCTGAATCTGGCTCCCCTGTAGACTGATGCAGTCAGATAATCAGGCCAAGTTCAGATAGGAAGTATTCTTCTGCAGACTTGGGGGATCCCCAGTTTCACAGACAAATGTGGAACCCCCCCCCCCCCCCCCCAGGAAGGGTGATTTTAAATCCTCTGAAAGAGGATTGTCTGTGCTTGTGCAGACAGTGTAATTCAGAGCTCCCTTTAGGGTGGCTGTGTGGAGAAGCAGTAGCTGCTGCCACAATCTAAGCCAAACAGGGAGGAAGAGAGATGGAGAGAGACACAGATCCACTATCATATGTGCCACGCAGGAAGATGGGGGGAGGAGAGAGTCAGAGCTATGGTACGGCACTGTGGGAACAGTTTTTTTTAAAATGGAGGGGGTTAAATCCTCCCAAACAGAGGAACTGTGAAAGTTAATGTGAGGTGCAGTGGGGAAGGAAGCAAGCAAGCTGGCAGTCAGGCAGAAGACCAGGAGAGCAGGGGAGGGGGTGGATGAGTGAGCAAGCGAGTGTGGGACAGCAGCAGGGCACCACTGCCACTGGGACTCCCTCTTTCCCATGAGTTTCTTCTAAGTCCCTGCAATGGTGTTGCCAAAAAGGAAGCAGTGGGAACTGCTGACATAGCTGCTGCCACCATGTAACTCAGGCAAGTGGTGGCCGCAGTGCATAGGGAACAGGAGCCAAACTCTGCTCTGCCCCCTGTCATGACTGGCAGTGCTGAAGTTACGTGAACTGGCTGGTGAGTGGTTGACCAAGTGAGTGGCCAGCCCAGCAACTAAGGAGAGGTGACCCCCATGGACTTTGTGGGTTCCCCAATTCTTTATACATATTGTTGATTAACATATACATTTGAGATGGGCACGAACTGAACCACAAAGCAAAATTCATGATGAATTTTGCCCTGTTCATGGTTCGCAAACTGAAGTTCATGAGAGGTCTACTGTCACAAACTTCCATGAACTTTTAAAGTAGTTCGTGGTGGTTTATGGATAGAGCAGAAAGCAGTGAATTAAATGGACTCCAAGTCCCTACCCTTCCTTTCTGTCCCCCACAAAAGCCATAAAAACAGCCAAGCAGCAGGGAGCAGCCTGCTCCTTGCCACTCAGCTATTTCAGGCTGTCTTGTTTAGTCCCTTTAAACTTTAAACTTTGTGTGCTCCCAATATAAAGTGTGATCTCATACCTCTCTCCTATTCATGTCAAGAACAAGTCTGAAATCCTCAGGCTAGTATACTCCTTCCCACCCGGCCCAAATGCACTATTCTGAGATCTAGGTCTTCCTGGTTCATTAAATATTCATCTAATCTCAATTTGTTGTAATATTTTATAATTTCATATTCATTCTCAGCATCACAGATCTCTATTTATTTCATTAATTAATAGATTTATATCCTGCTTTTCTCCCCAATGAGGATCCAAAGCACCTTACATCATTTCCCTCTCCTCCATTTTATCCTCACAACTACCCTGTGAGGTAGGCTAGGCAGAGGTGTGACTGGCCCAAGGTCACCCAACAAGCTTCCATGGGTCTCTAGACTTGTTGAACCTGTGGGAGCTTTTGAAATTTTGAGAAAGGCTAGCAGTTGCCTCCACAAAATGACTTCCATGGAAAGGTAAATCACACAGTGTTGGGAAGTTCCAGGTCAAGAATCCTTCTATGATGGCACAACTCTTCTTAAATAGGTGCCCCCTGCAAATTCAAACACAATACCTCCTCGTGTTATTTGAAGAATATTCTTCTCCAACGAAGTGGAGAAAATCAAGGATTAGTCCTTGTTTTAGGGAAGAGAAGCCTTGGGGAAGAAGCAAGTTAGTGTCAGGAAACACAGCGGGCAACTTGGCAGAGGCTCACAAGTCCACAAAAGGAAGATCAATTTACAGTTGTTGTGCTTTTTTGCTTCCCTGGTCCAGAGAAAGGATGGTGCCAGACAAGTGGAGACAAAGAGGTACACTCAAACAGGTAGAATTACATAGTTAATGGATTAAACCTATTCTGATAACTTGTGCATATCAACTGCTCTTCACAAAAATATACTAGGAGCCCCAATCATTTCAGTTACTCAGGGGTTTTATCAAACGTCTTGCTTTTACCATTGGGGGGGGGGTAATTGTTAGACTATAAGATGAGGTTTCATATGGGGATGAATTGAATCAGGGTATGCTCCTTTATCTTTCAAGGCACATATATTTCTGAAAAGGAGATTCCTGAGTTTATGTTCTGCATATTATGTGTGTGTGTGTGTGTGTGTGTGTGTGTGTGTGTGTGTGTGTGTTAAGTGCCACCAAGTTGCTTCTGACTTATGTCCTCCAAGTGTCCTATTGCAGCTGCTGGTGTGACCTTGGGTCAGTTACAAGTTATTTCAGAGTTGTTCTCTCATGAGCAGTTCTCGAAAGAGTTCTCTCAGCCCCACCTACCTCACAGAGTGTCTGTTGTGGGGAAGGGAAGGGAGATTGTAACCACTCTGAGACTCCTTCGAGTAGTGAAGGGCAGGGTATAAATCCAATCTCCTCCTCCTCCTCCTCCTCCTCCTCTTCTTCTATCATTAACAGCCTCACTCAGTCTTGCAAACTGAGGACCATGACTTATGTCCATCTTATGTTGGGTCTTCCTCCTGTCTTCAAATATTCCTAGCATTATTGTCTTTTCCAGTGACTCTTGTGATCAAAGTACAATAGCCTCAGTTTAGGTCAAATTTACATCTGACTTTCCTGCTAGAATCATTCTAGTTTTAAAAAAACTGTCTATACCTGTTTCTAGTTTCAAACCATAGTTGTTCTAGTTTATAAATTATTGTTTACATTCATTAATTGCCCTCCTGTGGTCAAGCTAGCATTATACTGCTTTGAACAAATGCTGTTGCTTAGTACTCTTCAGACCCCCCCCCGGGAGTGAAATTTGAAACCAGCGTGAAATGAGCTTGGGAAAAGACAGCAGTCAAACTACTTTAGAGGGGAGGTGTAAATTGGGCCTTAGTCATTTTAGCTTCTAGGGACTTGGTCTAGAACTCACTTATTTGTCTTTTTGGGGATCCACGGTATCTGTAAAAGTCTTCTCCAACACCACATTTTAAAGGAATCTACTGTCTTTCTCTCAGCTTTGTTCATTGTCCAACTTTCACACTCATACATAGTAATGTGGGCTACTATGGCATGAATTAACTTGATCTTGTTTGCCAGTGACACATCCTTAATGTAAGGATTTGTTCTAGTTCCTTCATGGCTGCCCTTCCTGGTTTCAGCCTCCCTCTGATTTCTTGGTCGCAGTCTCTCTTTTGGTTGATGATGGAGCCAATCTTGAACAACTTCAGTTTCTTCATTGTCAGCCTTAAATTGTGTAATTATGCAGTATTAATTACTTTTGTTTTCTTGATGTTGAGTTGTATTCTGGTTTGACACTTTCTGCTTTTAACTTTCATCGGTAGTGTTTTCAGGTCTCCATTGTTTTCTGCCAATAATGTGGTGTCATCTGCATAACTCAAACTGTTAATGTTCATTCCACCAATTTTCACTCCACCTTCACCTAAATCTACTTATCTGAATATTTGAAGTCCCCTGTATATTGTGATGAAACCATCCTGCTTTACACTGCTACATCAATCCCTTTTGGATTGCTATGGACTTGTTTGCATCATATCAGAGTTGTTCATTATCCTTAACAAAATAAATGTTTGTTTGTTTTTTAACATGGACAGGGAATTCTAACCTTTCTTCTCCTTTAAGCAATTCTAAGATATCTTTCCTTGTTTGCAAAGGAAGGGGGGGCCTTGTTCTAGCAGGGCTGACCCAATCTATTACATTTGCAGAAATATTCCATTACTGCTGCTCAGTTAGGGCTAGATAGTACAGGACAAAACTGAAGTTATTGTTAATTTATACTAAGGGCTAATATGTTTCTTCCTTGTATTTTCTAATGCAAAATCTAGCCTACAGCATTTTAAGATAGATTTCTGTCAGCAGTTTCTCCCAATAGAATATTGCAAAGCATTTTGTTCAGTGGTGCTGTGTGTTGTAGATAAAAATGACTCAGTTACAAAATATTGGCACATTTGTTTGTTAATTGAGATATTAGGTAACTTTTGCCAATACAACAGTCAATAACATTTATGAAAACATAGCTTGTGTATCAAGATGCCTACTTTTTTGACAGAATCTATTTTTAATAACAAATCCAGTGATAAAACTGGACTGTGAAAGTGTCTAAAATATCATTCAGGAATCGGTTAAGAATTCAAGTCTTCTGAAGAGCAGAGTTTTTCCCTACCCTTTAACTAAATAGAGAAAAACTAAGCATCATGGACTGGCTTTGCTCCCAGGGCACAGTAATTCCATCACATTTTCATGCATTTTGTCACTCAAAAGATTCTCTTTTGTGTTCACTTTGATAGCAGATATACAAATTGCTCCAATCATGTTTTTTTAAGCTCTACTTTTCGCTTCAGATATGACAGAGCTCTGGATAGCAACATAATGGAAGGGGAATACATGACTGAAGTTCATAAGTCTGTCACATTATAGTTCCCTGTGAAATTGGCCATTTAATCAAATTCATTTTAAAACATTTTCCATAGCTTATCTAAATGAAAGGTAATGTTCCTCTTCATAACAAGATATAACATTGTATATGGTTTTTGTTTTTTGCAAACAGTATATTCTTTTCCTGGTTGCTTCAGTCAACAGACAATGCTTTTGAACCATAGAAAATATGACATAATGAAGTCCATAAAGATATGGAATAATTCCCATTGTACAGGACGTATATCCTGGAAAGTGCATAAATCAGCACCAACATTTGCTATTTTCAGTCAGCATAGTACAGGCTAGTCTGCATCTTTCTCAGGGTAGGGAAGGTAACAGAGGTCCCTACAATTAAAATCTATGTGGCAAGATGATAATTCAAATTACAGATAGGCAGAGTTGTGTAGTTTGGATGACGTCAGCCTTTCAGAAATTATACAAAGCAGATTCCTTTAAAAGCTGCTGGTTCTTCTTTAACAGTGTTAGCTGAATTGCTTTAATTTACACTTAGCAATTGGCGAAATACACGGGTTCTTGCCAACTATACCAGGGTCCCACCCCTCCTGGGAGTTCTCAAGGAAAGAGGCACGTGAGGCAGATAGCAAGTTCAATGCCGTTTACTGGGCAATGTTGTTCAATCACACCAAAAACGTAATCACACACACAATCACACAGGCCTAAGGAAATAAAGCTAGAAAATAGCACGTTTGCATGAGCAGGATTTCGATGGGAGATGATACGTTACCTTCCTGAAGAAGAGTTGTCCGACCGAAGGAAGAATTGGATGGGAAGGAAAATATAGAAAAATATGGGACACGTGTCTCGAACCTGCAAGACCACGTGGTTCTCTCTGTTCCAGGATACAGAGATTTAAAGATGGAGGCAAGGGTATTGGTATAGCAAGCTGGACATAAGGGGTAGCAAACCAGATAGGGGATGATGGCTCAAGAGACCGAGTGCCTCTGTGCAGGGTCTTTTATTAGATGGTCTTGGGGGCAGTCAGCGTTAACCACATCCCACTAACACACCTACTAGGAGGTCCATCCCTTTCTGACCTTACCATAGGTTAAAGGTGAACAAAAGGAGGAGGGCCGGGGAGTGGACAATATTGCAAAACTGAAACTAAACAGGAACTCTATACCTGGGCAAGGTCCGATGACTCACTGGGGCCACTTCTATTGTTAGTTAATAGCTCTGGCTGACTGGGTGATGGTCTGACCATCAGTTGCTAGGTAACTACGTTAGCATAATTCATTCAGGTACGTTGGAGGGGGCAGGGGTTGACCAGCATGGTGTGACAGAAAGAAACCTCATGGCAGAAGGAGTCTTTGTCTCTGTCTTTGGTGAACTATCTAGGGTGCCAGCCTCCTGGCATGGACTGGAGCTTTCCCCAGCAATGGAGAATGCACATGGCCCTTCCGATACTAGCAACCCAAGTTTAAGCTTATGAATCTCAAAATCCATAAGAGCACTTGAAGTGCCTTGCTGGCCAACAACAGTACAGATTCTGCATTTTTGTACTGAAAAATCGTCTTTCCTTCCATCATGCCAAGAGTTCATGAAGTGCAGCTGTTGTCCTGGCTAAGGGTTATAAAAGCAGCTAATTTAATTTCACACTAAGAAGCTTGAGACATTTGCTTTTTGAGACTGCATCATTGTCACAGGCTGGGTGCCAGTAGGTCAGGAGCCAAGTCGAAGTCTGAGACAGTCCAAGGTCAAGCCAAATCAGGAACGAATTACCAAGTCCAAAACACAAGCCGAAAGCAGAGTCAGTCCAAGCCAAGGTCAGAAAGGGAAACTCACAAGCAAACCAGTGCCTGAATACCCAGCCACTTCTTGTGCTTGTTAGCAGCTGGCAGTGAGGTCCCGGCTCCCTCTAAAACTCAGGTCTGAGTGATCTGCAACTACACATGCGTGCCTCTTTTCTCCTAGCAGCTAAGTCTTGCCTGGATCATGACCTTAGCCGTTCCACCCGAGGAGGTGAATCAGGTGGGCTTTAGCTTGGCTGTGGCTCAGCTGCTGCTGGTGCTGGGGTAATGCCCTGAGAGGTGCTTGTTTGAGCCTCCTCTGGTTCAGGTGGAGGCTCCTCTGGAGCTGGGAACTGATCCTTCTCCGCACTTAGGTTTGCAGGAGGCAGGTCTTTAGAGGCACTCCTGACAATCATAATGTAATAGCCTGTATGCAATTAGCAATATTAGGTATGTGTCTGTTTGGTCATTCCCACAAAATCATTTTTATATTTATTTATTTCCTGAGATTTATATCCCGCCCTCCCCGCCAAATGGCAGGCTCAGGGCAGCTCATAACAAGAGTTAAAAATACAATCAATTTAAAATAAACACATATTCCAGACAAGATAGGCAGCATTACAATTTACCCACAGGTGGATCCGAACAGCATTCATATATAATCCCTGTGTGAACATACACAGGCTGGCAGATAGCATTGCCGGCAGATGGAACTGGGCCAGGGCTAAGATGTTTACCCTAGGCGGCCCCTACCTAAAAGCCTGGTGGAAGAGCTCCATTTTACAGGCCCTGCGGAATTGCATCAAATCCCGCAGGGCCCTGATGTTCTCTGGGAGCTCGTTCCACCAGTGCGGGGCCGCCACTGAGAAGGCCCTGGCCCGTGTTGATGTCAGCTGCGCCTCCTTAAATCCAGGCAGGACCAGTCGGTTTTGGGATCCAGACCATAGTGCTCGCTGGGGAACATATGGAGAGAGACGGTCCTTCAGGTAAGCAGGTCCCAGGCCATATAGGGCTTTATAGGTAAGCACCAGCACCTTGAACTTTATCCGGTACGCTATAGGCAGCCAATGCAGTGCCTTTAAGGTGGGCTGTATATGTTCCCGCACAGGGAGACCCAACAACAGCCGCGCTGCGGCATTCTGCACTAGCTGCAGCTTCCGGATATATACTTCTGAGGAACACTGTTTAGTACTCACCTATAGGTAAAGGTAAAGGTTTCCCTTGCTTGAAAGCCAGTCGAATACAACTCTAGGGATGCAGTGCTCATCTCCATTTCCAAGCAGAAGAGCCAGCACTGTCTGAAGATGTTTCAGTGGTCATGTGGCCGGCATGACTAGATGCCAAGGCACATGGAACGCTGTTACCTTCCCACTGAAGTGGTACCTATTTATCTACTTGCAATTTCTTGCTTTCGAACTGCTAGGTTGGCAGGAGCTGGGACCAGAGATGGGAGCTCACTCTGTCATGCAGTATTCGGGTTTTGAACTGCTGAACTACCAATCTGCAGTCTAGTGTCTTAACCACTTGAGCAACTGTAGCCCTATAGTTTTGAGCAAATAAATTACACTGTTACTTAATTATTTTTATTATCTTTCACAAATAGTACAAACAAACGTATAGAAGTATTAGTATTGTAAAAGAGTGGCTATTATCCTGAGAAACTTATGGTGTAAATTAGATAATAGGAAGAATGGCAAATGTCACTGGGATTGGGTTTTTAACTGCATGGTATTGCCCATTTCATTTTTTGGCCTCAGGATCAATACCAGGTATTTCCAAACCAACAAGGTATTTTCAACTGGGAGAAAGTTTACATTTTTTCCATTCATCCTACAACCTGAGTTTCTATACTATGTCCCATCCTACCAAAGTACATCCGGCTTCACCACTGATCTATCACTATTCATCAGGCTCTGTCCTCTGGCCACTCAAATTCATCCCTAACCCACTCTGTTTTGATCTTGAAAAGATATTTTTCAAAGTACATGTTACCAATCCAATAGTAAGGGGGAAGCACCTGTGGATGGTGAAGCTCCTATCAATCTATCTCCTGTACAGTGGTGTGCATTTGGCATAAACTGAGCCAAAAAAATACCCCCAAAATACTTTACGGGTATTTTGGGGGTATTATTTAAGCCAAATACAGACCAGAGAATCTGATCAGCTACCAGTATAGTTAAGCCTGAATAAAGCTAGATTTTTTTGGCTTTTATTTGGGTATATTCATCTGTACTAAATGGTTTAAACTGTGCTGCAAGACGAGCCAGCCCCAGCCAAGGTGGCATGGAGATCTCAGCTCCCAGTGCCCCAGTTGACCCTCTCTTGCCTCCCTGCTTCACACAGATCCTGGGGCCAGCTTCTCCTGCAGCATGGTTTAAACCACACTGCTGGAGAAGCCAAGCCAGCCCTAGGTTCAGGCAGGCTTTTTAAAAACTGGGTTTTTTTTTCTTAAGAACATAAGAGATGCTAATGTTGGATCAGGCCAATGGCCCATCCAATTCAACACTCTGTCACCCAGTGGCCAAAAACACCAGGTGCCATCAGGAGGTTCCCTAGTGGGGCCAGGACACTAGAAGCCCCCCCCACTGTTGCCCCCCCCCCCCAGACACCAAGAATACAGTGCATCACTTGCCCTAGACTGAGAGTTTCTATCTGTACTTTGTGGCTGATAGCCACTGATAGACCTCTCCTCCATATGTTTATCTAATTCCCTCTCGAAGCCATCCATGCTTGTAGCCACCACGACATCCTGTGGCAGTAAATTCCATGTGTTAATCACTCTTTGGTTGAAGAAGTACTTCCTTTTATCTGTTCTAAGTACCTCTTTCTCTACCCAATCTATCCCATGCACAATCTTATAAACCTCGATCATGTCACCCCTCACCCCTCATAGTTTCCCCAAGCTAAAGAGCCTCAAGCGCTTTAACCTTTCCTCACAGAGAAAGTATCCCAACCCTTTTATCATTTTAGTTGCCCTTTTCTGCTCTTTTTCCAATGCTATAATATATTTTTGCGGTGTGGTGACCAGAACTGCACACAGTACTCCAAATGAGGTTGCACCGTCGATTTATACAAGGACCTTATGATACTGGCTGATTTGTTTTCAATTCCCTTTCTAATAACCCCCAGCATAGCTTTGGCCTTTTTCATTGCAGTCGCACACTGTCTTGACATTTTCATTGAGTTATCTACTATGACTCCAAGATCTCTCTCTTGGTCAGTCTCCACCAGTTTGGACCCCATCAATGTGTATTTATCGTTAGGATTTTTGGCTCCAGTGTGCATCACTTTGCACCTGGCCACATTGAACCCCATTTGCCTTGTTGATGCCCATTCTCTCATCCTCGACAGATCCCTTTGGAGTGCCTTACAATCCTCCCTGGTTCTCACCACCCTGAACAACCTCGTGTCATTTAGAAATTTAGCCAATTCACAGCTTACTCCCAACTCCAAATCATTAATAAACAAGTTAGAAAGCACTGGACCGAGTACTGATCCCTGCAGTACCCCACTGCTTACTTCCCTCCACTGAGAAAATTGCCCATTCACACTCAGTCTCTGTTTCATTTTAATTAGCCAGTTTCTGAACCACAAAATGACTTGTCCTTTTATCCCGTGACTACTGAGCGTACTTAGGAGCCTTTGATGAGGAACTTTTCTGGAAGTCAAGGTAAACAACATCTATTGGGTCCCCCTTGTCCACATGTTTGTTCACTCCCTCAAAGAACACAGGTTAGTGAGACAAGATCTTCCCTTATAGAACCCATGCTGAGTCTTCCTCAAGAGATTTTGTTCATCAATGTGCCTGCTAATTTTTTCCTTAATAACAGTTTCCACCAACTTACCCAGTATCGACATCAGACTAACTGGCCTGTAATTTCCCGGATCTCCTCTGGAACCCTTTTTAAAGATGGGAGTGACTTTCACTACCTTCCAGTCCTCAGGAATGGAGGTAGATTTTAATGAAAGTTTATATTTTTTGTCACAAGTTCACATCTAAGTTCTTTCAGAACTCTTGGATATATGCCATCCGGGCTTGGTGATTTATTAGTTTTTGTCTATCAGTCGTAGGACCTCTTCTCTCATCACCTCAATCTGACTCAGGTCTTTCAACACCCCTCCCAAAATCAGTGGTTCTGGAGTGGGCAAGCACTTCTCATCTTCCACAGTGAAGATAGAAGCAAAAAATGCATTCAGCTTCTCAGCCATTTCCCTATCATCCGTCAGTACTCCTTTTACCCCTTTGTCATCCAAGGACCCCACTGCTTCCCTGGCTGCTTTCCTTCTTCTCAGCTCTATTGGACCTCCAAAAACCTGGGATTTCTGAAAAATCCTGGATCCAAATGCCTTACCAGTATTGGAATCTGGGTTTTTTTGGAAATACCAAAATGTTTCCTGTTCAATAGACCCGACTTGTAAAATACCTTCTTCTTTTTTGCATACCTGTAGCCCTGGACTTGGCACAGTCCCTGATGCACCCTCTCTCCTGATGTGGCGGGGGTGTAAAGCATTGCAAGAATGTCTTGTATGGTACTTTCTCTCTAGAGACTGGAGCTGTTCTCCAGATTTAACACTGCTTGCAAGGAACTCCAGTGTAACTCCAACTATGGGTTTTCATTTAGTGAGTTGTAAACTTCTACATGAAGATGACCAACAGCTGAATTTACCTTGCTTTGTTTGACTCCTTCAATTATATTCAAACTAAGTGTATGATAAGATAACACAGATGGCTGGTGTCAAAGTTCATCTCAAGTAACTATCTGTGCAATAGCAGTGTGCTCTACAGGGCGTGGTCATTGTAGCTTGCAGCTACTTTGCCCAGTCTGATAACTACACGTTCATAATTGACAATTAAGATATGCATCCCCCTGAATAATGGTTGGGCCATTAAAGAGAACATTAAGCTGCCTTATACTGAATCAGCCCATTGATCCGTCAGGGTCAGTACTGTCTATTCAGGCTGGCAGCAGCTTTCCAGGACCTCAGGCTAAGGTATTTCACCTCAAGTACTACCTCATCCTTTTAACTGGAGATGCTGGGGATTGAACTTTGGTCCTTCTGCATTTCAAGCAGATGTTCTACCACTGAGCCACTGGACCCTCCCCAAAGTGATCTACTTATATTATAAAGCAAGGAATTTCTTGTCTTCCATGCCTTCTTTGCACCTATGCAATCAGATGCATCTTTTAAATGACAAATATAAGCTATATTGTGCTGTCTTTTATGTCTGAGAAGTCAGTGGCATCTATTCAAAAAGTGACCACAAGAAATGATTGCAAGGTTATTTAGATTCATGAGCAGACACAGAAAGCATACCAAGACACTAGTAGTAAGTTTCAATTAAAAAATCTCAGAAGTGATTTTTTTTCCTTTTAGCTGTACTTTTAAAAATGGAAAAAATCAGCAGATGGAGGATAGCAGGTATGAAAAAGGATTGTAATCTTATGAGAAATCAGCATAATATTGTAAAAGGACACATCCAAATTGATTCAGACCAGGGCTCTGTTGGGGCCAGGGCGTGCCGGAGCGCCGCTCCGGGAGAGAGGAGGCCGGGGGGCGAGACATAACAAAGCCCTGCCCCCCAGCTCGCTTTCCTGGCCCACACTTCGGCGCGGAGCCGGAAGAAAGCCTCCTCCCCCGCTCACCCTTCCCGGCCCCGCGGCAAGCGCCGCCAGCTCAAGGAGAAGGCCCTTCCCTCCCCCCCAGCAAATGCTTCCCAGCCACGTGGCAAGCACTGCTGGCCCAGGAGAAGCCCCTTCCCTCCCCCAGCTCATCCTTCCCTCCCCCCCAGCAGAACCTTCCCGGGCCGCAGCAAGCGCTGCCGGCCTGGGAGAAGCCCCTTCCCTCCCCACCCCCCAGCAGATCTTTTCCGGGCTGCGCGGCAAGCGCCGCCGGCCCAGGAGAAGCCCCCTCCCCCCACTCAACTGTTCCCGGGGCCGCAGCTGGCCACCGGCCCCGGGAAGAAGCCCCCTCGCTCCCCCCCACTCAACTGTTCCTGGGGCCGCGGCTGGCCACCGGCCCCGGGAAGAAGCCCCCTCCCTTCCCCACGCAACTGTTCCCGGGGCTGCGGCTGGCCGCCAGCCCCAGGAAGAAGCCCCCTCCCTCCCCCACTTACTGTTCCTGAGGTGCGGGAGGGGGGCGCAAGGGAGGGAGAAGCCGGGCCTGAGTGGCTTAACGCCAATCAGGCCCAAGCAAGGGGGGAGGGAGGGAAACGCCAGCCCCAGTGGGGGGAGAAGCGCCTCTTCCTTCCTTCTCTCCCCCCCCCACCTACCTACCTACCTTCCTGTTCCTTCCTTTCCCCCTTCCTTCCCCTCTCCCTTCCTCCCTTTCCCCTTCCTTCCTTCCTTCCTTCCTTCCTTCCTTCCTTCCTTCCTTTCTTCTCTCTCTCTCCCCCCACCTACCTACCTACCTACCTTACTGTTCCTTCTTTCTTTCTTTCTTTCTTTCTTTCTTTCTTTCTTTCTTTCTTTCTTTCTTTCTTTCTTTCTTTCTTTCTTTCTTTCTTTCTTTCTTCTCTCTCTCTCTCTCTCTCTCTCTCTCTCTCTCTCTCTCTCTCTCTCTCTCTCTCTTTCTTTCTTCTCTCTCTCTCCCCCAGCTACCTACTTACCTTCCTTCCTGTTCCTTTCCTTCCTTCCCCCTCCCTCACTCCCTCCCTTCTTGCCTTCTGACACACTGCCCATGATGTCAGGGATGTGTGGCCTTTTGACACTTCCGGTGACATCAGGGTGTGTGGCATATGCAAATAAGTTATGCTAATGAGCTCCTGCACCTCTTTTTTTATGAAAGGACCCCTGATTCAGACACATATACAGTTCAACAAACAACTGGTTCTCTGCCCATGACTGGTTAGCAAGACGTGCTGAACTGGCAGGAGCTTGAGCTTGCCTAGTATTTCATGAATTACTTAGTGAAAGGAGGGGGAAGGTACTGGCAGATCTAACTGGAGACCATCAGGTATAGACAACCAGGACCTTTGTAGGAAAGCATGCTGCTTTTCATATCTACCACAGCTAAACAGGGAACCTGCATTCCTGAGAAGCAAGTGAAATAGTGTACTTGGAAATCTAAGAGACCTATGCTTTTGCATAGGCATTCCATCATTTCATTTTAGGGAAACTGAAATCCAAATCTGCCTCAAGATAGTTTCTCAAACTGCAACATGTGGTGGCTTTTCTGTAGAATAATACTGTCTTAATGAAGCAGAATCTTGCAATAATCATGCTTCCTTCTTTAATCCTCTGCTTTGGCATGCTGATTCATCAACATTCTGGCACATTCAAAGTTTGTTTTTCTTTGCCTGCATTGAACAGAGAAACAGTCTATTTTTCAGAGAGGGGTGTGATATAGGGTTATAAAAGGCAATTATAAGTATCTGAGCGTGGAGAAATTTCTTAAGTTTCTTTTACACTATTGACAACACAAACAAGATGAACATTTTGTTTAGTTGGCACCAGCTGTCTATTATGAATGGAAATGATGAGCCTGCGGTGATGCATGGCTGCTCTGAACAAATCTAGCATGAGGCATCGCATCCTGCAGGTGCCTCTGTTGAGGGAATCTCTTCCAGTTGGAGCACATTTCACTGATGTAACATACAGCTGGTCAAAGAATGCCTTCTGACTATTTGAAAGTTTGTATAGGAAATGGAATCTTTTGATGAAGTTGGACACAAAGTATTACTCGGGAAAGCATCTCTCATTTCATCTGCCCCATTTTTTCTGCTGATCACTTCAGGCCCTATCTCGCTCAATATGGCTTGTTTTTACTCCTTAGAACTATTTGAAGTGCTTCAGAGACCAAAAAGAACACCGTTTCCCATCTGTCATGATCCTCTGCTTTTTGTTTAAATCAGTAGTAGATGCCAAGCATGAAAGTATTGAAAAAAGTTGTAGATGGAATGACAATGCCATTCCACTGACTTCAATGGACTTAGAAGGGTGTAACTATGCTTAGGATAGGCACTGTGATTCTGCTAAAAGCATTGGTGTCAATGCAAGAAGCTTCTCCTTGGTATTTTTACAACATTGTTACAACATTGTTACAAAGTAACTTAGTGGGAGGAAGGGGCAGGTACTGGCAGATCTTACTGGAGACCATCAAGTACAGACAACCAGGACCTTTGTAAGAAAGCATGCTGCTTTTTATATCTACCACAGCTAAACAAGGAACCCACATTCCTAAGAAGCAAGTGAAATAGTGTACTTTGAAATCCAAGTTATTTGGATTTCAGTTTCCCTAAGATGAAATGTATGAAGTGTACATCAACAGGGGGGACGAGTGGTAAGGGAGAGTAGGGGGAAGTGATGGAGGGCCTTCAAGAGGCACTCAGGAGGAGGAAGTAAATAAAAAGAAGAATGAGATTTCTCCTCATCCTCTATGTCCTTGGGGATTCTTCAGTTACTATTTAGTTGGGAAGGGTTTTGTCTGAATTATATGTAAGCCATTCAAGAGTCTTTGGGCTAAGGTCTTCTAGTGTCTTGACCCCATGGTGGACCTCCTGATGGCACCTGCTATTTTTGGCCACTGTGTGACAGAGTGTTGGACTGGATGGGCTATTGGCCTGACCCAACATTGACTTCTCTTATATTTTTATGTTCTTAGTAAGTTAATCTATCAACCAAAGATCCAGCCTTAGGACTACAAAATACAGCAAGTTTCAGAAATCAAAACAGCTTCATTCAGGTTTGGAACCCAAAGAATTAAGGGATGTCTTCTCAAGTCTCTGCCAAGCTAGTTTTGTTGGCCTTATATCCAACCTTGTGGCAGCTAGAAAAAGCTGTGGGAAACTACTGAAATCTCAACTTGGAGAGTGTGGAAGAACCAGCAGATGGAAGTAAGGAAGCTACAACCTACAGAGTAAGTACTACACTATTGACCAGGGAAGTCAACTAAGCTAACATTATTTATATTAGGCCTAGCCTAGTCAAAGACTTAAATAACATGCTAATTATCAGGGCAGATATTGCAGTCTTCTGCAATATGATGCTGCATTCCCAGAGAGTTCACAAAGCTGATTTCTATCCACAGAACAAGAATTTTCTGTTTAAGAACTATCATGCCTGAAATACTTTTATTTATTTTATTTATTTTTTATTTATTTTGGGATTTGTATCCCGCCCTCCCCGCAAGCGGACCTATACATTATTCGATTTTCTTTACTGTTATATATGTATGTAGGGATGGGCATAAACCAGTTGTGAGTCCAAATTCGGGCCAAATTTTGGCCAGATTGGGACTGTGATGTTCAGTTCTCACATGGTCTCTGAAGAAATCTCTGATATTTTGGGCACGGCTCATGGCAGCTTGGGAAAATGAAACCCACCCAGAGAAAACTGGTACAGAAATGCTAGGCAACAGTGGGGTGGTGTTTACAAGCCTTGGAAACACCAACAAGGACCTTCCAAAGCTTGACAGCAGTGCCGCCTGTCAATAACAGATAGATGTGCTATGTAAGTCCAAGATAAGCACATGTGCATGTCCACATGTGTCCTGTGTTGGGTTTTGGTCAGAGATGACGCGGGAGGGACGGAGAGTGTTGAATGCAGAGCTTTGCTGGGTGTAGGGAAGGATTACACCCAGTTGGGAGACTGAGAAGAGAATGTAACAGACACCTAGTATCTGGTGAATAAGATCATAACTACAGTTGTATTTTCTCCTTGTATACCTACAAAAGTGTTTTTTTAATCTCCTCACAGACTAAAAAAAAAATGCTTCTTAGAAGAAAATCTTGCTCTATCACTAGTGGATGGTACCCAAACTAGGCCACCTAATGATTTAATGTGGATTGTGGCTTGCTTTTTTGCTGACTGTAAAAGGTTGCCTAGTGGTGACTCATATTCGCCCAGGCATGAAATGGCACCAGAAAGTGAGAAGATAGCCTGATTGTTTCAGTTATTATGTGTGGAATCACACAGCTGAAAGGAGAAACAAATGAACGTGGAGGGAGTGGGGCGAGAAAGGCATTGATAAATTAATCTGCTATCATTATTATATTCAGTGGGTTTGCTAACAGGAGAACTAGTCTCTGTAATTGCGCCGTGGCTGTTTGATGTACAGGAACAAACAGGTGATTATTATTTTTTACAGTATGGAGTTAGCATTATCACCTGCTAATTGATGCATTTCAAGGGACTGTTAAAGAAGCAGGAGCAGGTCAGACTTTCTGTTCCTTTGTTTTCTTGGTCCACTGGCAACACTGTCAGCAAATCAGTTGATGGTGGAGGGGGAAAAACTATGCATAACAAAACAAAAGAGTTAGATTCAAATCCAGTAACACCATGGAGACCAACAAGATTTTCAGGGTATAAGCTTTTGAGAGTCAGGCTTCCTCTTGAAAGCTGATCCCTGAAACTCTTGCTGGTCTCTAAGGTGCTACTGGGCTCAAATCGAACTGTTCCACTGCAGACTAAGTCAGCTACCATCTAAAATAATAAGGGCCCTGATTTGAGATATTGCCTCACCTAAGGCCTATACAACTTGCAGCTCAGCCTGCCAAATGTTTGGTCTAACTTGTCTTGATTGTCATCCCTGGAATATGAACTATAGACATGCAATAGAAAGCTTCACCTCCTGGTTTCTATTGATCAGTCCTCTATAAAAGTTTCAGGAGAAGACTAGAAGGCTAGGATGGTTTATTTCTGGCTGGTTTGGAAATCATATATATTCCCCTTTCTGACTGTGCCCTTCCAAGCAGGCAGTAAATACAAAAAGTTTAAGGAATCTCTGTTCAGTATAACTGCTTTGTTAGCTACATTTTTGTGCTAATACCCATGCACATGCTTGTACTAATACAAAAATTAGCTGTAAGAAATGCAGGTATATTTTGCACAGATGCATTCCTTTTACTCATAATACATCACCATTTGCTTTTGCACCTTGGGTTGCCAACTCCAGGTTGAGAAATTCCTGGAGATTTGGGGGGAGAGGCTGGGGAGTCTGAAGTTTGGGTATGGGAGGGGGCTAGGACTCCCACCTTTAGGTTGGGGAAGTCCTAGGGCTACCCCCAAGTCAGAGCAGGGGATTCCCTGCCCTGAATTCCTGTTCCCCACCACTGCTTCAAGTTGCAGCAGAGGAAAAATTAAAATAAATTAAAGATTAAAACTTTTTAAAAATTCACTGGTGTTACTGACATGATGACATCATTTTCAGAGAATACCCAGAAGTGATGGTGGGAGCTGCAGGAATCACCAGAAACTCGATGGTAAAATCATGGGCAAATTGTATGTGCAGAACTTTTTCCTTTAAAGGCTATGACGTCAAAACTGTGTTGTCCTTTTTCTGTAGATTGAACAGCTGTGGTCAGACTGGCCAGTTGGCATGGTTTGGGCCTGCTGCTAATTACTCTGTTGCATTTTGTGGTGGAGATTTTCTGTCAGACTCCCACATTGCTCTGGCCTTACTGCATGCTTCTTCCATAGCTGACTGTTCCAATCAGAGCTGCATGTCAACCACAGGGTGCATTGTCTGGTCTCATTTTTTAAAAAAAGATATAACAACTTTGACTTTTTAAAGAACATTTCTTGGGTGAGCATGTGCGCACATGCGCATATACTCTAGCATTTTTTAAAAAAAACAGCAAACCCAGAACTGCAGGTCCACACTTCTGAACCAGTTTGAGCATGAACTGGGGAAGTTCAGACATCTGGCAATGAGGGATGAATGCACAGAGATCTGTTAGCACCAGAATTCATCTCCTGTCTATTTACTCCATCTCCAACTCACTATATGACGGGGTATGTATGACTGGGAAATGGCTGCCAGATGTGGCTGCATGAACCAGCGAGTTTAATCTGTTAAGAGAAGGCAACTATATTGGGCCAGACTGACCATCTGATTGCAGGCCATAATTGGTTTTTTACATATTTATTCTTCCCCCTCCCCTGAAATTATTATATAATGTTATATTTGCTTTTCATATTCCACCTTATGCTAAAAGTCTAGGGGAATCTACACTATTGTAGAATATAAGAATTCATTCACATCCCCAAGATTCCCAAATTACACCAAGATACACTCTTACTGGGTCTCCCAATAAAGAATTCCCTTCCTGTAAGGACCCAAACATCTCAGCCAGAAACCCCTCCACCATTTCCATTTTTACAAGAGGTACTCAAGATGAGAGCTAATTCAGGGTCAGCTAAATGGGCTTCATGGGCCTGGTATATAAGCAAACAGAGAGTCTTTGCTGTGTCTTGATGGTTTGTATTCTTCTCACACCGTACTAGCTGAAAGTAATTACTATCTGCCCAGTGGCTGATGATCACCAGTGCCAATTGACTTGGTTGCTTTGTTTCAGTTCATACTGAACAATAGTCCACCTCACAATAGCCAACTCAGCCACAACTTCATATAATTGGTTCATTTGTTGGTAAGCTCAGCAGTAAGGCTTAGACCTGACAGAGTTCTAAGACTGAATTACCTATTTATCTCCCAAACTAGATTTCTCTAAAGCATGAAAAAGGCAGACTGCCAAAGAAGAAGAAGGAAGTTTGTACTTTGTTGCAGCATGTGTTGCTAACCATTACCTAAATAATCAGAAAGCTTGCATCTCCAGGGTTATCACTCTCACACTTAAAATCAATACATTCATTCACTTCTGAGAAGTGGAGGCTTCCTGAAGAAAAGCCAACTTGATAGGAGAACTACTACTTGAAATAGATCTGTATTTGAAGGATTGAGGATATTAATATGTATCTTCGAAGCTAATTAGGCAGCAAGGTGCTTTCTGCGTGATTAGTCAAGGCCCCTCCAATCATGCAAATCCCTGTTCAACAAGGTATTTTAAAAGTAGCAGTTGTCTATCCAAGTGGAAGCCACTGGAAATTTGACCACTGGAAAGATTACATTTTAAGGAAATTGTAGTGCACAGAGGCATATCCTCTGGTTATATGTCATTCTGTTTTCACCATGGACTCTCCTGAACATTCCACACACTTCAAAATCAGTTGGCTCCCTGATATGTTACTCAGAAGCTGTCCCTATCCACTGGCTGTGAATACTCGCATGCCTTTGGCTGGGTGCTGAGTCTGCTCCTCTTTCCCGCTTACTACTTCAGCCACTGTGCCCTGTCAGAATTTCTGGCAGACGGCTTTCTCTCTTGACGAAGATGCTTCTCCTGCTTCCCTCCTGTGTGGGACTGTTACCTCAGTGGCTGTTGGTAGGTGTAATGAAATGGCAGTTACCTGTGTTTGTAAGATGACTGCTCTCTGTGGTAATGTTCCCCCATAAGGTTCAATTGAGCTGTAGTTCCGGAGAGGGGCCTGCAGGTGTATCACTCACTGGGTTGAATGCAGTTTCCTCATCTGCTGGCTTACAGTTCCCAGCTGCCCCAAGGCCAAAAAGTGTGGGAAAAGATGGAAAAGAGGGTGTTGTGGCAGTCAGGGTTTCAATGCCCTCCAAACCAGCTATTCCCTCTTGGGGAACTACTGTTGCCAATCTCCAGGCGAGGGCTGGAGATCACTCCAGATGACATTGATCAGTTCCCCTGGAGAAAATGGTGGACTCTGTGTCCTTACACCCTGCTGAGATGCCTCCCCCCATGACAGCCAATGTGATGTGGCAGTCAGGGCTTCAGAGCACGGTAGTGGCTGCAGGTGGGGGGGGGAGATGGAAAGCTGAACAGTAAAGGGCAAATAAAGGTAGGGTGATGCTTGGCTCAGAAGGAGATAGGGTTGCCAACTCCAGGTGGGGAATTCCTGGAGATTTGAGGGGTGGAGCCTGGCGAGGGTGAGATTTGTGGAGGGGTGGGGCCTCAGACAAGTACAATGCCATAGACTCTGCCCTCAAAACCAGCTATTCCCTCTTGGGGACCCACTGTTGCCAATCTCCAGGTAAGGGTAGAAGATCACTCAGAATTACAACTGCTCTTCAGGTAGCAGAGATCAGTCCCCCTGGAGAAAACTGTGGACTCTGTGTCATTATATCCTGCTGAGGTTGCCACAGCAAAATGACGCTGAGTGCCCAAGGCCTTGGCACTCTCCCAGAGCCTCTTTCTAGAGCCTGTTGTATTTCTTTCCACAATGGGCCTTATTTCTAGTTACACAATAATGCTAGAGTATTCTTGCAAAGATCCAATCATTCCAAACAATTTCTGAACAATCTCTCTCTCTCTATTTGCTGTGATTTCTGGTTCTCTATATAGTTTTTCCATTTTCATGTTCATATAAAGAGGAAAATTAAATACATGCTTAGCTCTTCCCCATTAAAAAGATGACAAAGTGAAATTCTTTGGATGAACCTCTAACTATGAGTTAAAATGGATTCAACTAGATTCTGTGCTCTCTGATTAATTTTACAAAGGCGTTATTACAGAGTTCTGTAGTATTCATCTGAGTTTGCCCTATACACATGTTAGGCTATGGATTTGGATTCTGAACACAGTCTCTACTGATTGCCATGGGGACAGCAAACAATCAGTTAACGTAGTGACTCTTAAAATAGTATTTTTTTCTTTCTATTTTTTGTGGGTCAGTAGCCTTCTGATGAAAGGTACAAGATTACAATTTAGAATTGGATACCCAGTTGCAATTTCTTTTAAAATGCCCTGCTTTCAGTGATAATTCCAGATGAGTAGCTGTGTCAGTCTGTAGCAGCAAAATAAAACAGAAATACAGTGGCACCTTAACAGTTTATTTTATTCCATTATCGACTTTCATAAGTCAGAGCTTACTTCATCTGGTATATTGGAGTATATATCCATTAGATGAATTATTTCCTATTTAAAACAGAAAAAAGGTGTGTAGGGGGTATGTTACAAAGAGAGAATGGTTTGAAACAAGATCTGATATACAAAAGGAATAAATCACTTAGAGACACTCCTAATCATTGTTAAATAAGCAAAGGTGGATTGATGTACAATCTAGTTCAAGATAAACAGATAAAATAGCCTTATATGAAAAACTGAATCTTACCTGATCTGCATGTATGTGCTTTATAACCAGGGGTCATTTCATAGAAAAAGAGGTACAGGAGCTCATTAGCATAACCTATTAGCATAACTTATTTCCATATGCTACACCACCTGACATCACCGGAAGTATGTCAGAAGGAAAGAAAGAAAGAGAGAGAGAGAAAGAAAGAGAAAGAAAGAGAGAAAGATCTGGCAGAGAGGGGACAGCTACTAATCCAAGCCTCAGAAATACAACTATTCTGGGAGGATAGTTTCAGTGGTGGCTGAAGCCTTCAGAAGGCTGGTCAGAGGAACAAGGACCTTTCCAGGGGACAGGGTCATTTTGCTGCAGCCATGACACAAGTAGGCATTCCCCTGTGGGGGAGGGGGGGCTGGCTGGCTCCTGGAGCTGAGCTCCTCCAAGCTCCTGCTCGAAATGACCCCTGTTTATAACTATGAAGCATCGCACTAATTTATTATGGAGTCTGATATCCATGGGAAGATCAATTTGTGTAGTCAAAAACATGTCTGACCCCCAGACTGCTATGTGGTGTATACTGTAGTGGAATACACAAACATACAGAAATTGGGGCCTATTAAAGGAGCCTATATTCAAAGTATAGATATTAGAATAATAGTTCTCTGTTTTTTGTTCAGTGTTGATAATACTGCTATATCTCTTATATGGTAGAATGAGCTCCCGGAAGAGACCAAGGCCCTGTGGGACCTTATGAAGTTCCGCAGGGCCTGCAAGACAAAGCTCTTCCACCAGGCTTTTGATTAGGAGCCGCCACCATTTACCATCACCATTGCTATTAAGGAAGCTCAGGCCTGGCAGCCATGGAGGGCCAGATCATGACCCTAGTGTTGTCTCACTAAGGGAACTTGCAGGACGTCATCTTGATTTTTTTTTTTTTGCTGCTTACCATCACTGCAAGCCCTTTAATCGCAAACTTTACTGCAAATTTGTTATATTGTTGTTGCTTTTAAACTGTTTTTAATTGTTTTATGTTGATCTAGCACTGTGTGCCACATTGTAAGCTTCCTTGAGCCTGCTTGCAGGGAGGGCAGGGTAAAAGTGTGAAAAATAAATAAATAAGTAAAACCAAACACTATCAAATGTTCAAAACATGGGAAGGGGCATTTTCCCACACCCTAATTTTGATACAGGATAAGTTTTAATCCCTGTTCCTTTCAATGTTAGTTTCTTCGTCAATATGTAACACAATATGCCCAGCGTGCGTCAGGTCACAAGTGTCCAACTGGATGCATTCAGATGCACATTGGGGAAATTCACCTTAAAGAGTGTTTCTTCATTAAGCACTGTGAAGGAGCACTGAGGGGAGGGAATGCTTCGAGTTCCATTCTCCCTAGTTTTCACCAACAGAAACAGCAGGGAGAACCTTTTGACCATTTTCTCTGGTTCCTCATGTCTTGAGCCAGAGAAGGGGGGGGGAGCCATTTCTGTGGCAAAAGAAAAAAAAACTGAACAGGAGGGAAATCAGAAGCTCCTTCTTCCCCTCACAGTGCCCCTTCACAGTGCTGAGTGAATGAGCACTGTTTATGGTGAGTTCACCTAACGTACATCTGACTGGGAGTGTGGTCTTGCACTCGTGACCCAACATGTATTGGGTGTAGGGTTGCCAGGATGAATGTGACAACCATCCAGAGGATTGGGGTAGGTGGGGACATCATGGGGTTGGTGTTGCTGCCGGAATTGGTGGCAGGTTGGGCCAGCTACACGTGGTCACTTCCAAATTTTCTGCAGAAGTGACATTGGTAGTAACACTGCGGCTGCTGTTGCGTTTTTAATCCCTTGGGAGCTCAGAGCAAAGGATGCATCTGGCAGCTTGGCAGTTCTAGTTGGGCATATTGGGTATATGAACCCCGAGGGAGTGTATAGGTAATGGGATGGAAGAGGTTTTGGCTGTAAGTTGCTATGGTAAAGAGTTACACAGAAGATACAGTTAACAAAGAGTTTAATGTTGGAGGAAATGCCTCCTGCCTCCTGGTGGTAACTGGGAAAATAAAGCTGAGTTATTGTATTTAAGATGGATGCTGGGGTCAGCATGATATGTAAATCAATCTGTTCAATTTCCTCTCCAGCAGCAGAGATTAATTCTTTTGGATCCTAGATGATCTTTCTAGCTGATAATCAATAATAAAACCAACCATGATTGTTCTGGATAGGGTTTTACTTCCCCTTAAAGAATAAATTCACAGTTTTTTGATCTGCTGGTAAAGGCATAAATCTCCTCTGTCGCACATAGCAGGTATAACTTACAGGGACCATATTTTGCCAATTGTAAAAGCTTGATATTGGCTGCTAGTTTGCTTCAAGTAATAATTCAGAGTGCTGGTGCTGAATTCTAAAGTCCTAAATGGTCTGGGGTAGGCTTGCCATCTCCCATGTGTGCCTGCATGCCAACTGAAGTTATTGTTGCAAGCCTTGCTATGTGTGTCCTCATGGTGGTTGTGTACCAAAGACAAATTCATCATTGGTGGCATCTACCCTTTGAAATTCCTCTTTTCAGAGGTTCTCCAACTCCATATTGTTAGACTCTGGGTGGAGATGTTGTTAAACTTTCAAGCTTTGTAGATCACTGATAGTTATCATTTTCAGCATAATTTTATCATTTTCAGCTTGATTTTATTCTGTTTTTAAGACTATGATGATTTTTTCAACTTGTTTTGTTTCATTACTAGTTGTTGATTGTGGCATACATTAAGGATTTCTTTGGCTTATTGTACAACTTGCCTTGCATCACAAATATAAATGAGACAGTTAAAGAAATAAACAAATGATGCAGCTACTTCTCGCACAACTTTTAAAATTTTGTTCATTTTGCCACAGTGTTAATATGGTTTGGAAAAGGCACTATGTTACATGTTCTATAATACACGAAGGACATAGACACAAATGTAATTACTCTTTTTAGCCCTTCCCCTTTAAATTCTTAAGGCTGTAGGTTAGATAATAGCATGTGATCCATTATGTTTGCATTGCAACACCTATTCTGCCAAGTTCATAGCTATGAGAGTAGCTGCCATGAAGATGAATGGCAGCTAACAAAAGGTTTGCTCTCTTTGGAATATAGAAATGATGGTCTGTTAGTAAGGAATTACTGGAAACATTGTTACAGTGAATGTCTTCAGACTCCTTTGCAATCAGAAGCAACTTTTACAATTAGAAGCAATTCCTGTAACTAGAAGCATTTGTATCAGTCACTTCTGAGGAAGGTCTTCGAAATGAAGTATATATCTGGATTCTTCGTTCCTGCTGCTGTGACTACGTTGTGAACCTTGACTGTGTGATTATATTATTCAAATATATATTGAAGCATATATTGTTATACTATCACTTGCATGTTATTGATTATATTGTTATTATTTATATTATTGTAGCATCCTTTGTTACACAGCTCTGTATATTCTTTGCTCTCATTTCCCACCATGTTTTCTGAATTTGTATTCTATTGATAGGCATTCTGGGCTGCTTATTGACACTGTAGGCAAATTCCTGATTGTTGTTAAGAGTTCTTTTGCTAATCTTTCATACACCACATATAGACAAATCATGATTTTAGGCTTATTTCCTAGTTCAAGATGTGATGTTAGATATGATTTTGGGAGATCTTTGAACCTTACCAGCATTTTAAAACAGAAACATCAGCACTAAGTTCCCAACTTGAGTTGGAATCATAGTGTGGGGGAAAGAGAGGAATAATTCCTGCCAACATGATTTCATGTATCAAAACCAAAGTTCCTGGGGGCCCAGACCTTTATTGGATATCTTTTATGTTGCTCTTGGGTTTTTCCCCCATGTTTAATGTTGTATTCTTTGGACTCAGGGTTACCTCTCACATTCTTTTAGAGTATTCAAGATGGCTGTAATTTCAAGGATCATACACACAAATCATATACACAGATTCAGAGCTGCCATTGGAACCCTTCCCTGGTTACTAGGCAGTGTTATTTAGTGAATAGACCAGAGCATCCAAATTGATCTGGAGGAGGCTGCATTTAAATCCTAGTTTGGTCTTGGATGTTCCAAAGGTAATTGGACAAGTCACTATCTCTGAGACTTTCCATTTGTAAAATCAAAGCCCACCCACCCCCTTGCCGTCTCATAGGGTTGTTCTGAGAGGGAGATGAGAAGAAACTTTATACCTATACATATACATAAAGCTTACTCAGAAATCCCACTGAGTTCAACAGGGCTTATTTCTCATTAAGTATTCATATAATTATAGCCTAATCCTAGGCAAGTTTATTCAGCAATATATTCTACTGTGTACAATAGAATAGAACTTAGTCATGAATAAACATCCTGCAAGTTTATGAGGGGCTCTCTAAATGATCAGGAATAATTAAAGGGTAACCTGGTTAGACTTTCTTAGGTGTGAACAGTGAGTGCCACCATGTTATGTGAATGCCTTGAGGTATGACATGGAGTCTCCCAGTAATCATTACAAAATTCTTCACAACTGTTAGTTCTCTTTGAAGATAAATGACTCTTGTGCTTTAAATGGAATCCTTCAAATGAGGAGCCATTAAAAATAGCAAGCCTGGCAGTGAGTCAGGGCTGTAAACAAGTTTAGTCTCTAGTATGAGGTCTCCAAAGTGGCCTCTTGAAATAAGTTTCTTGAGAAAGGAGGGAATTTAATTTTGTTGATAAAATTAGATCAATTAATCAGAGAGAGCCACTAAAGGATGCAGAACAAGAAAAGCAGGTGTTATGCTATGGAATTTATTTATTAGCTAGAAGACTTCTTTCAATCTGAAATTCAAGGCAAGCCAATAGTAAAAAACTGTACGCCTCATCATGGGATTTTGGAGTGCAAGTAAAATTCACATTATCTATCAAGATTATTAAAATGAAATTATTAACCTTCTGACAGTTTAATAATTGTGTTTATGCTACAATAACACAAGACTCCATTGAGATCCGAGTTCCAGTTTTGAAGATCTTGTCCATCATTTGTTGAGGAAACTGAACTTTGTGTTGAGCAAAACAGCTGCAGAACCAAATATGCTAACATGCCCAGGTTAGGCCTAATCTCTTAGTACTCAACCTAGCTTTTCTGTAACAGAGCCAAGTTGGTGCATGCTCTGCTATTGGAGGCCCAAGAACAATAAATACATGGAAGCAGATTTTGCCAAGGCATGTTGTTGTTGTTTCACTTGTGAGAAAACTGGCTCCCAAAGAGAGTATGCAATAATAAAAGATAAAAAACAGAATATAATTTAGGTACAAAACCAGTCTAACAATCTAAATATTCCAATAAACTCCAAAATAAAGCTAGCAGAGAAGAAAAATAGGTTATGCAGTAAAAACATAGGAAAATAAAAGGTCAACAAAAGGCCTACATAAACAAAAATGCATTTGCTGGGCACCTAATGCTAGCAAACTGTTTGAGGGCAGAGTTCTAGAAGGGAGCTACCACCACTGTGAAGGCCTTATTTTTAGTGACCATCTACTTCACTTCTCTTGGTAAGAATGCTTAAAGTAGGAATCCCATTTTAATTGATTGACTGGATTCATTAGGGAGCAAGTGGCCCTTCAGATCCATTGGCCCGACTCTTTGCGACACCATGGACCACATCATGCCAGGCCCTCCTGTCCTCCATTACCCTCCAGAGCTTGCCCAACTCCATGCTCACCAGATCAATAACACTGTCTAGCCATCTCATCCTTTGTTGTGTAGCCAGCCGCCTCAGCCCTGAAACCCAGGGTGATCTTTCCCGAGAAAGACACACCTCAAAACAACCTCTGAACCTCCACAAGCAGTGCCCTATGAAGCCAGGCTTGGCTTAAACAGTGGCTTTTGCTGGGAGGCTAGAAGAACCACATCTTGGCTAAGAAAACTCAGGCCAAAGAAAATTCTCCAGGCTGGTTGCACTGCCAAGCACCCTCCATGCAAGCAACCCCCCCCCCCGACTTTTCTCTGCTCAGTCCAAAAAGGACTAGAATGGGCAAATCTCTGCCATTGCCTCAGGCATTTTCTACTGACCAAATGTACAGGCAGGCAGGGACACAAAGCTTCTAGTTTGTGCTATTGTCATGAATGAAGTATATTGCATATTTCCTTCCCCCTCTCCTGTTTCACCTATATGTCAGGGAATACTTTTGGAATAATCCTCTCATTCCTGTCTCCATATATTTGTCTATGATATCTGCATTCTTATGCCTATTCCAGACCTATCAAGGTAAACATTAAGTTTCCATGTCTAGTTAATGTTCACCCATTCAGGATCACCCTGCACACATTAAGAAACATCACTTCTTTTGTCTGGCACCAGGGAAATGCCAGACCACTCTATTGTTCCACAATGGACACTCTACAGTACAATCATCCAACACCTGGCTTCTATTGTTAAAGCCAGACTCTGCCCCTCTGGAAGCTCATTTTTCACATCTAGGCCTTGCCCATCCTGATGCCACACACCCCTGTGACTCATCATTGGTCCAGGTAATCTATTGTTCTCACCTGAGACCAGCCGCCAGGGCAGCCTATTGGTCTGCACTGTTTTCCAATGTCTATATCTCGTAAAGCACATGCTCTCCAGACTGTGTGCCTCTGCCCTGATGCCAACTGGCAGTCTACCCCTAAACCTTTAGGGTTTAGGCCATAAACTCATCTCCAAGGACTCCCGTACATCTGAACAGGTTGTATCTCCCCATAACTTACCCCACTATTCGCTATCAATCACCTCTGCTTTCTTAATCTGTATTGCTTGCTCTTTTGAATGTTTAGTGTGCCTGTAATTAGGGAACTACTTTAATAAAACCTATTTAATTTATTCTTCAAATCTAGAGTCTTCCTACTATGCTGGACTTCAGTATACAAGTGGTGTGCGATTCCTGTATCCCTCTGGCTTATCCTGCCATATAGTTAATTATTTGTTTGTTTGTTTATTTATTTATTTATTAGTTGGATTTATATCCCGCCTAGCCAGTGCTTAGCCGGCTCAAGGCGGCGCACAAAAGTTTAAAACAGCAACACATAAATAGCATAAAAGTGCAGGTTAAAATTACATAGAAAAACAGCAGAAAATCACAACGACTGGTGGCCAACATTGCTTCCAACACACAGCACAGCAGGTTAATCAGATCCACAGAGGCCACACCAGTAGATTTCCCAGGCTAAAGAATAACTTAGCCCTACCCAGTGGCCCCTTCCCCCAGTGGCGGCTCCTAATTGAAAGCCTGGCGGAAGAGCTCCGCTTTGCAGGCCCTGTGGAACTGCAAAAGGTCCCGCAGGGCCCTGATGTCTTCCAGGAGCTCATTCCACCAGTATGGAGCTGCCACTGAGAAGGCCCTGGTGGTTGTCAGCCTAGCCTCTCTGGGACCAGGGATGGTCAGGCGATGTTGGGTGCCTGACCGCAGTGCTCTCTGGGGTATATATGGGGAAAAGCAGTCCCTTAGGTAGGCAGGCCCCTGGCCATATAGGGCTTTAAAGGTTAAAACCAGCACCTTGAACCAGATCCGGTATGCTATAGGCAGCCAGTGCAGCATCCTCAGCACAGGCTAGATGTGGTCTCACACTGAGGGACCCATCAACAGCCTGGCCGCGGCATTCTGCACTAGCTGCAGCCTCCAGAGCTGAGAAGGGCAGCCCCATGTAGAGAGCATTACAGTAGTCCAGTCTCGAGGTGACCATAGCATGGATCATTGTCACCAGGTCATTGCATTCGAGGAAGGGAACCAGCTGCCTAATCAGCCCCAAACAACAAGGCAAGCCACTGGGGGTAACAGTCATCCCCTTTTTTTACCTTCAATCTTTCCCAGCATCAGGGTCTTCTCCAGTGAGCGCTCCCTTTTCATTTGGTGGCCAAAGTATTTGAGATTCAGTATCTATCCTTCTAGGGAACAGTCAGGTTTGTTTTTTTTAGGATTGACTGATTAGATCTTGCAGCCCAAGGATGGCTATATTAAAGAAACAAAAATATGGCTTAAACTTGTAGATAGGTCATGCATTATTTGTCTTACTTTCCAAAATACAATCATAAGCACTGAATCTGTCTGTCCATAGAAGTTGATACAACCCTTTCTACTATTAGTCTAAGATTTGGTACAGGATCAACCTAGTAGATAGACAAACATTTAATGTTACACAAACTGTAGATATGTATTATATTTTTCTTTAAAATGATGTGGCATAACAACACTGGGCTATGCAATGAGATATGCTAAGGATGGACAATGGTTTTCAGCCACTAGCCTTTAATATTAAGTACACACACTTGATCTTAGCCAAAAGACCAAGAAGCAAATGCCATCCTTAGATTCTTTAGATGAGAAGGTGCAGGCTTTATACCTGCAGCCCTGAAACTATTTCAAACAAAATCTTTAGCTCAACTCTTATATGGATCACAAATGGGATTAACTGCTAATGTTGAGATTCTAGAAACAGTCCAATCAAAATGTCTTAGATCTTTATTAAATCCACCTAGATGTACTTCCAATGTAATTCTTAGGCAGGAAGCTGGTTTGCCCACAGTTGAATTAAAAATCTGGGAACATGCCACCTATTACTGGATAAAAATTCATCTTGAACCAAAGGGCTTAATCCCCCCCATTGTCAGCTTCTGACCTGTATCTTACCTGGTGCTCAAAGATAGCTGATAAAATTAAGCTGATTGGTTTGGACACAGTAGCCCTGTTTGATATGGAACCCAACAATGCAAAAGCTCTAATCACCCAAAGACTAACTGATATAGAGTCCCAAAATGATGAAACAATATTTCCTTCAAATTATAAAAGCCTAAGAAAGCTACCCTGTATCCCCATACCTTTCAGATATTACAAATGAAAGATGTAGCTGGGTCTTCTCTAGAGCATGGTTTGACACATTTTCTTCTGCAGTTTTGTATGGGAGATTCTCCCACCTGTCCTTGCAGCAGCATTGCTGTCTCTGTTCAAATAAAGTGGTTGAATCATTCACACATATACTTTTGCGCTGCACATTTTATCAAGGCTACAATTAATTATCCCATTACTCCGTTGATTCAAACCACTACAGCATTATATAGATTTTAGCCCTGAAACCCTTCGGGTATACTTATTTGATGATAGCCAGAGAACTATATCTTATGCAGTAGCAAAATTCTGTGTGATAGCACTAAGAAAGCGGTATCACTTGACGAAGGAAACACCGCGATGGGAAATAAATTAATGAACTGAGTGTGGTTTTTACCATTTTACCATGTTCTTCACCTTTTATGTATTTACCCATTTAAAAATCTATAAAGTGTCCTTTTTATCTGTACCTATTATGGCTGGTCTTATGACCGTAATAAACTTTTGAACTTTGAACTTTGAAATATTAAGTACGTTGTCACTATAAATTAGGGATGCCAGCCTCCAGGTGGGACTTGGGGATCCCCTGGAATTACTGCTCATCTACAGACTACAGACACTAGTTCCTCTGGAGGAAATAGAAACTTCGGAAGGTGGACTCTATGACATTGTACCCCACTGAAGTCTCTTTCCTCCCCAGGCTCCATCCCCAAATCTCCAGGAGTTCCCCAACCTGGAGCTGGCAACCCTACCCTCCACTCCCACCAGCAGCCAAGGGGGACCTGGCAATCCTACTATAAATGGCTTAGCCAAAACACATGAAGACCTGTCATGTAGAATCAAATTAATTTTTTCCTTGGATCATCTATTTTTCTATAACTATTTATCTATAATTGGTTCAAGCTGTCAGGTTATACAGAATTCTTCAAGCTGAAGAAGAATATATAAATAGGTTCCATAGAATATTGCTACCAATGGATTTCCATCAGCAGAATGGGCCTTTCTTGACTCCCCCCTCTTGCTGTAGCCCAAAATGCCTCCCCAAATGCTGTTTTTGGTAGACAGGGGAAGAGCAATATGCTGGCTAGGCACGGTATGCTGCTAGGTGGGGTATACATCCAAAAATAAATAAATAAATAAAAGAGGGAGCTGGAGGTCTGCAGCAAGAAGTAGTGACCCCTTAACTGTTTACAGAAATACTTCATAGGATCCAACCCAATGGCATTTGGCTACACTGGCTAAGATATGATCATCCTTTCTTTGGTTGTCTTTAGTAGGGTAATTTAAAAATGTTCTCCAGATATTAAAATTCATGTACTGTAGTGGTATTTTTTTATTTTTAAATGAAAATCCCATGGAACTCAGCAGTAGGAATGCACTAAGAGGATCTTTATTAATGTCCCTACTGTTTTATACTGAAGGCAACAGAGGGAAATATGATAATCTCCTGAATCAGAGTGGGCCATGATAGCAGTGCAGACAACAATATACTGAAAAGTAATGTAAAATGTAGCCAATGGAATAGAATAGATTTGTCGAAATATACATGGGTTACTTACTGAATACCTGAACCTGAACATTCCAGACCATGCTTTTCTGTTACATAAAGTAGTTTTCAAGTTTCAGGCAGCCTAAGTCAGTGGGGACCAATGGATGCTAATGATTAATTAGGCTACTGTATAATGCCACTTTCATGCTTGCCTTGAGCCATGCTTATTTGTAGGGCAGCAGACACTGAATCCAGAGTGCACAATGCAGAGAAAGCTAGCTTGGAGTTTCCATGATACAGCGGATTGTGCACTGGGGCTAGTATGGCTTGCCTGTGTGGTTCCTTCTGAGTCTCTTTGATGCTGCTAAGCCTCAACATTTGTAGACTGAAATGAGATACTAAATGTGATAACTTCTTGCATGGCCATGAATTGATTCAGAAACCTGGCAGGAACATATTTAAAAAGCTAAAACCTGTTCCTTGCACACAAAGGGAAGCATTTCTGTTTTTCATCAACAGGAGAAGAAAGGCTGAAAAATGCAGTTTAATTGGAATGTGTAAATTCAGTTAACAGCACCTGCAGTATTCAGCACTTTCTCTTCAAAAGCAAACAGATCCTGAACACAGCACTTGATCTTCCTAATGTCTGGAGAGGGGTAGAATGTGTGAAATAGTATGAAGGATGTATAACTCTAGGCATGGAAAATGAATAACTACAGAGGACATGCAGAGAACAGAAATAAACTCACTAGCTGATTTGAGATTCCAATGCACTAAAATAAGGACAGCTCACCAATTAAACACTTGGTTGAATTACATTTGCTCCGGGTTATCATTTAGGCACATTATTTTTATTTGCACAGTTGGTGGCATGAATCATGTTGGTACATGCTCTGTGCCTGTAATGGACTGCTTCCCAGGCAAGATGTAAACTTGTAAATGGGATTCAGATGTGTTCAGCATGGAGGCAAAATGGAACATGAGTAAAGCAAGCCATGCATGTAGCTTCTCTCTCTCACTGTGCCCCCCTCAGAAGGATTGGGGCAGCCAAAGAAAGCACTCCTGTTTCATAGCTAATTTGTTTTCTGGTGGGTATAGTGGGCACATGAGAGGAGAAGGGAGACAACTGCAGGAAAAGAAATGTGAGAGCACATTGTAACTGGACTCAGATATAATATTCCAGTGAGCAAAGGTCAAGTTATCATGTCATCAGAATTTACAAGACTACAATAGAGACAGGCCATGCAGCTGTTCCACCCCCAAGCACAACTGAAACTTCATCTTTTGTAACTTATTAACAACACTATCCCTGTGATGGATGACAGAAAAAAGACAGGCAGCTGTGGGGAAAGCATAGGGAAATTTGCTTGTGCAAATTATCTGTAATTATACCTGAAAGCTCCAGTGAGTAAACACTGAGTCAGCCAGCTAAAATGAGCTTGGGTAGAATAGATAGACATGCCTTCCCTTGCCCCATCACAGCAGAATTTATTTATTTTTATTATATAAAAAGAAGAAAAATGGAGGAATGGAGAATGGAGGAAAATGAAGACATGCAGATTATGTGCAATCAATTTTTGAATGAAAAAATTGGGTGGGGGGAGTGTTCAAGGGTGCTGCTTACAATTTGAGAGCAAGTTGCCCTCTGCACACAGAGTGACCAAGTATCAATGAAAAGAACAGATTGCCACAGAGTTATGGCAAATGGATTACATAAAGACTCCATACATTTGTTTGAAACACTGTCTGATATATTCCTGTGCAAAATTTTGCATGCTATCTTTCTCACCCCAGGCTTTAAAGTAAGTGGTCATCCAATAATTACATCATTCTTCTCCATCCTTGTGATTTTTTTACACTGTAGACTTAAAATTACAGCTAAAATCTGTGGATTCATGAGACTGTTTCTAAATCTTCCCTTTAGGTATTCACCAGGTATCCCTTTAGGTATTCAAATGGATAATCCAAATCAAATGGCCCACTGGTGGACCTCCTGATCAATGCTCCCTCTAAGCTGTGGAGGCTTGTGAGCAAAAATTCTACTTTCTGAGCCATTGGCATTAAAGTTGTGAGCAAGGGATTTGGCTGCTGCATAAATTAGTTTGCTCTAGAGCCATCCTTCCTGAGCTAAGACAAATATGCGTGAGCCGGAGGTTAAACAACTGTGAGCTAGCTCACACTAACTCAGATTAGAGGGAACACTGCTCCTGATGGTACTTGGTATTTTTGGCCACTGTGTGACAGAGTGTTGGACTGGATGGGCCATTGGCATGATCCAACATTGGCTTCTCTTATGTTCTTATGTTCCTCAAACAGTGAAAAGTCCAAACATCCATGTTTATAATTCCTCTTTGAAAAACTTGTCCTGCCACTTGTGTATTCACTTGGATACCCAATTATTCGAGGAATTTGACTTGGATTATTTCTGAAGGTTATTTATGTGTTTGGACGATGTATTTTTGAGTTTCTGACTATCATATTATATTTTTGATAAACTACACTATTTATATAGGTTCAGACCATTATACTCACTGACAGCTGAATATTTTCGTTATTTATGCATGGTTTGTATCTTTTGTATAACTTACTACCTGGAGGTTGGCAACCCTACTTCGGAGAGAAGAAGAGATCTGCCAAATGAGCTGGGTGATACAGTTGGTGTGATTATGCTTCCTTTCCTGTGTGTCAGCCTTTCAAAAGCATTTGATAACTTTCAAAGGACTTTGTTTGTTTTGTTTGTTTTAATTAGAAAGACAATAGCTGTTTCCTTAAGAGGTAATTTAATTTATTAATTTTACTTCCCATGCCTCACTGACTTTTTGCACTGCACATATTGAAATGAGAAATCCAGATGTAAGTGACTGCTAGCCTTACCAAACTGCATAGGGTTGTTAATATGGTAGATCTTTTATGGGAACTACCATCATTTTAAAATTGAAGGTCCCTCCTTTTTATCACTAATTAGCTGAGCTGTTGTAACCCACAATTCCTCATAACAGAACTTTAAGCTGGTTGCACCAGTAGTACTACTGCCATTAGCATTTTCACAGGCTTTCCTCCCAATTAGGGATGGCCAGAGGGCAAGGGGTTGTTGGCCACCGACTCAGGTCTCACTGGCCCATCAATGTGGTAGTGCAGGATGTAGGATGTAGGGATGCAGGATGTAGGAATATGGTGCAAACAGGTGAACATCTATTTATAAATGTGGATGTGGGAAAGAAATTGAAAATGGCTCCCAGTGGGGTTTTTTTTTTGCACATCACCAACTTTAAATACGAAAATGGGTCCCATGAGGAAGACTATGGTTGAAGGTGGGTCATGAGAAAGTAAGGACTGAAGACCACTTGTTAAGATAAAGAACTGTAATGCTTACATAATTATAATTTCTAAATCCCATAGATTAAGATGGGTAGCCATGTTAGTCTGTCTGCAGCAGTAGAAAAAAGTAAGAGTCCAGTAGCACCTTAAAGACTAACAAAATTTGTTAGTAGTGGTAGGGTATGAGCTTTTGTGAGTCACTGTTCACTTCTTCAGATACCTGTAATTATTTTTAATATATCCAAATCGTTATCCTGTTGTGCAAATTATCATTATAATAAAATAGAGAGGTCCCATTGCCCTTCCCGGCCCGCTCAAAATCAAGCCCCAGTTCACCTTTCAGTTGTTAATCCAGAGGCAAGTGGGTTGTTGTAAAGAATGTTAAATTTAGCCATGGAATTTACTGACAGTTGGAGGCGTCAGGACTGAGTGAGGTAGCCTATGCTATTACCATTCTTCCCTCCAAGTGCCCTGCCTTACTCGTAAACCAGGATATTAAGGTATGAATTTTTAGAAGTTTATTAACACTGAAATCTAGTTGTTTGCAGTCCCTAATGGGTTGATGCAAAAACAATATCTGGATAGGGCCTGGTGCTGAGAAAGATCTGGGTCCTGGTCAGTCCATCTGAATCCTGTTCCAGGTTCCTGGATCCACTAGTTTGAATCTGTTTCTCCAAACAGGCATGACCTACAACTGTGTATACTCCAGTCTCATTTCCCACTTCACAACAGCCCCAAGCTTGAAGCATCTCCAAGTCAGCAGTGTTTAAGACTAGCCCATTCTGCCAGCTTTAATCGCTTACCTTGGCTTCAATGAGAGACAGGAGCGGATAATGCTGCTCAGCCAGGCTGGGAGGGCATGAAATTGCGTTAAGCAACGCTCCTGAAAATGACTGGATTTGCTCCTTCAGTGTAAGTGTCTAAATGTTTTTTGAAATTGTAATTTTCCTGTGCTGTTATGTGTAAAGGTGACCGCTCCATGTTAGGCCCTCAGCAGTTTTGCACTCGACAGCTAATCAGGTTGATTCATTTGGCAATGTGGGCAGTAAGCTCTTGCTCTCTCTTTTCTCACTGCAGCTATAAAGCAGGATTGAGTTCTTCTCTGACTCCTGGGGATATAATACTGCCTGGTTCTTTTTAAAGGAACATATTAGAAGTACAGAACTGGCTGAGAAATACTGTGGAGACATTCAGGGTTCTATTTTTGTAGCAGGCAATATTATTATCGTGAGAAGCTAACATGATGCCCGTTATTAAGTCTGTCGGTAGCATTAAAGTAGAGTAGGAACTATTATTGCTAGTGATGCCAGAGGTAGTGGGGGGAGAAGCTTTGTGATTTCTGTCCTCTCTCTCGTCCCAACAAAACATATATATTCCCTGGATCAGAGGGTATTTACTAATTGCAGAAACATTACTCTGACCCAGCCAAAGGTTGATTGAGCATTACTCCACTCAACCACATGGTGGCGTCCATCACTCAAAGGAAAATTATAACTGTTAGCAGAGGAATTGTCTGTGAATGGCAATGAACTTTTCTGTCTGGTGCTGAGGGCTTCCTTCCCCTAGCTGCTATTTTGATGGGAAATTTAGTTAAAGCATAGGATGGAAGAAAGATACAGCTGTTGTTTCTGTCACAAGGAGGAATGGATTTTGCATAAAGTTAGAGAAGAGGGGAGGGGAGGGGACTGGATTTTGTACATAATAATGACATTCATCTGCTCCCCAAAACTGCACCTGAAACAGCAGCGCTATTGCTGAGATTTCCATTCTTTCTACTGTCTCCCTTTCTCCCTAATATTAGTAAATACCTCTGTAAATAAGACTGAATGATAAACACTCAAGCAAGATTTCAATACTTAATTCCAGAGGTGTGTAGCTATGTCGGTTTGCTCCCGCCAAAAGTTTCATGGCACTTTAACAACTAACAAATGTATTGTTGTGAACTAGAGGGCAGTTTTCCAGACTCATGAAGTTTTGACTTCATTTGGCAGATAGATATATCCTTGTATGTATAATCAACGGTTAAAATTTCTTGCATCTGAAGAAGTGGCACTAGTCCATGAAAACTTATGCCATTAATGGGTTGTTCTTCAAGGTGCCACAAGACTTTTTGTTAGCATGAATATCTAGGTTTCCCCCACCCCAGAAATGAATTTTCCCTGATCCAGAGATAATCATATAAAACAAAGTGTTGTGAGAAGCTAACAATGGGTTTTGAGCAACTGGTGGTGCACTGGGCAATGAGTAACCCTAGAGAGTGGATGGGGCTGTGTATTACTGCCTGTGATGCCTCACCCATATGACATAATGTACCATTAAGAATGGCACATGTAGCTAGGAAGACTAGATTCTGTGATCATGTCAAAGGAACCTATTTGTGCAATACTCCAATGTAAGTATATACAGATCTGGATCCAATAACGGAATTAACAGGAGACTCATCTTCTCCATGCAGTTTGTCCCTTTTGGATAATGGTGTTTGTCTGGTCAACTCTGGCAGTCATTTGCCTTGATTCATTCTGTGATTTATCTGTGTAATGAATACAAACTTAAATCTTTTCATGTTTGTAATATTTATAAGTTAGCATTTATTTAGATTCAAGTTTTATCCTTTGGTTTCCATGTTCCTTGCCCTCTCATTTCCCCCTGAAATTTAGCAAAGATCTTCTTCAACTTTAATTTACATTATTTTATCTGCTTCATTTATACTCCACTTTTCTCCACAATGGAGAACTGAGGTAGCTTACAGCATTCTCCCCCCTTTCCACTTCATCCTCATAACAACCCTTTGAGGTTTGGCAGGCTGAGACTGTGTGGTCCAAGGTCACCCTGCAGGTTTCTAAGGAAGAGCAGAGACGCAGAGCTAGGTCTCCCAGATCCAAGAGCAGCCCTCTAACACTACTAGGGATAGGCAGGATTTGAGCTTTGGGAGAGGAAGCAGCCCCTAGGTGTTGAGTTTGTCAGGCCCTTTTTATCAAGTTCACAGCTTGCCTACTACTCTGAACTTTGCGAAGCTCTAAGTATTTTTCACCCAGCCTGCCATTTTTCTAGTAATCAATCTTCTTCTTCTTCTTCTCCTTTTTTTAAACCTAGTAATTAATCTAACTTACTAAGGATGAGCATGTACCAGGAAAATGGAGGTTTGTCCCCATGAACCGGGACAAACCTCCCCTATTTCATGACCTGTTTGATTCATGAGGTTTGTGGATCTTACCTCCCTCCTTTCTGCTGGTGGTGGCTCCCCAAGGCCAGAAGAATGGAAGGGGGGGGGAGAGATCTTGCAAAAGCCATTTAAAGGGAACATTCCCTTTAAATGGCTTTGCAAGCCATTTCAGTGATCCCTTCCACTGAAATCACTTCCAACTAGGAAGACATTTAAATGCTTTCCCAGTTCACTCACTGAGTTGTGTGCCGTTTAAATGCAATCTCAGTTAACTTGCAAGTTGTGCCACTGCAGCAACAGTGGTGCGGCTTCCAAAAACCATTTAAAGGGATCCCCTTAAATGGCTTTTGCAAGTAGCTTGGAGATGGCATTTAAAGAGACCACAGTCTCTTTAA
Source organism: Lepidodactylus listeri (assembly GCA_029233225.1). Taxonomy (NCBI): domain Eukaryota; kingdom Metazoa; phylum Chordata; class Lepidosauria; order Squamata; family Gekkonidae; genus Lepidodactylus; species Lepidodactylus listeri. The sequence goes on along the minus strand of JARCFY010000001.1, from coordinate 131,424,498 downwards.
ATGCCTTCTCCAAGCCCCACCACTGGTACCAGCATGTCTGCTGATATGAACCACATGAACCCACCTGGTCAGTTCATGGGGGCTCATGAGTGTGGGATGACACAAACCAAGGTTCACAAACCATGAACTGGGCCTGGTTCATGACAAACTTCAGTTTGTAATTTGATTTGTGCCCATCCCTAAATACTGCACCACACTGGCTCTCTTTTAAAAGTATTTGGTATTTATAATATTACTGAAAATATCAGGGATCATTTCGTAGGAAAAGAGGTGCAGGAGCTTATTAGCATAACTCATTAACATAACTTATTCACATATGCCACCCCCCCCTGACATCACCAGAAGTGTGTCAGAAGGCAACACCCCCTGCTCAGGCTCCACCCCAAAAATTTCCAGGTATTTCCCAACTCAGAGCTGGCGAGCCAGCTTTACACTTTGACTAAAGACACTTTAGGTTTCCTTTGCTCTTGCAGTGAAGCTATCCTACAACAAGCATGAAAATACAGATTAAGTTAGTATGCGTTTGCTTTTTTCTACAGCACATCACCATATGTGCCCACTCCTGGGCTTGTTACTCCTGGAATGGCATTCCTGCGGGTTCCTGCTTGAAATGACCCCTGGAAAATACAATAGTGAAAGAATAAATCATCTTGAAGAATAACATAGCATTCAGATATAGAAGCATGATTTGAGGGCATCAGTCTCCAGAAAAAAATTCTGGTGCAGTTAAAAAAAAGTTGTCAGGACCGTAAAATATCACATATGTGTTTTTTTCCCAACCTGGCAAAAAACCAACCTGACATCTTTCCCTGGGAACTCTTCTTGAAGCTGCTGTCAGAAAGAAAAATAAATGGGTTAAGTCCTTCCACTTCTCACAAACTAAATTAGGCTGCGGTCACACGGCCCCTTTAAATCCGGGAGGGCTCCCGGATTTAAAGGGGCCGCCGTGGCAGTGGCGGGAACGGCGGCGGGAACCCGGCAGCGGCCGCTGATGAGGCAGTCGCAGTGGCGGGAATGGCGGCGGCGGCAGAAGAGGCGGCTGTGGCGGCGGCAGAAGTGGAGGTGGCGGCCAAGGACCCGCCAGCCGCCTGGTGAGTTTGGGGTCCCCCCCCCCTTTTACACTTGGGCACTTGAGTGGCCAAGTGCCCAAGTGTAAAAGGGGGGGGGGAAATGGCTGGCGGGACTATCTGGACAGCCCTGCTCTTGCAATGATTGCAAGAGAGGGCTGTCCAGATACCTCAAATGCGGGTTCCTCCCGCAACACCTGGGAAAACACTTGATTTTCCCGGGGTCGGAAAATGCAGGAGGAACCCGCATTTGAGCCCGCTTCAGCGCGGGACTTGGGGCGGGCCGTGTGGTTGGCTCCTTTAAATGCGGGAGGAAATAGCCCTTCCTCCCACATTTAAGGGCCATGTGACCGCAGCCTTAATATTATTTAAATCCTTAAGGGGGGGGAGTATGTATTAGGGCATAGAAACTCGGCCTCTATGCCCTGTTGTTGGTTGTCCTGGGGATCTGGTTGTCCACTGTGTGAGTCAGGATGCTAAACTAGATGGACAATTAGTCTGATCCAGCAGGGCTCTTCTGCCAGGGCAGGGCGAAGCCAGAGGAAACTCTGGTGGAGGTCTGTAGCAGTCCTGACATGCAAATTGGGGTGAAAGACTAATTGAACCATCTAGTAGCTGGTTCCCTCCGAAGTTTCCCTCAGGATACCTGGTGCAGATCATAGGCAAATCATGAGAGGGAGGACAGGAAGGGTTGCCTCAGTGATTAGTTTTTGTGGCCCTTTTTTACATGCCCAGGGAAATGCTTGGGGTCAGGACGCAATCCTGGAGGCTTTTTTGTCATCTTCTGGACGTGGAACAACGGTCACTGTGGGTGTGGAGGAGAAGGTATTTGTGAATTTCCTGCATTTTGCAGGGGGTTGGACTAGATGACCCTGGAGATACCTTCCAGCTCTGTGATTCTGTGATTCTTCTTACATGCTTAACCTCTAAACAGTGTTGTGTTTCTTGACTACAAACCCATTTTAACTTTTCTGGTATCACAGTTTTACAAGATGTTAAATGCAGGAGTCAGGCGTAGCACTGCTGTGCTGCCTAAAAGGGGCTTGAAAAGAGTGTTTGTAATTTACTGATAGTGAGCTATAGCAAAAAGTGATGTGTTTCAAAATGTCACGCTTTTGTATTTACTGCAGTTTGTTAGGTGACCTTCTATTTCTATCTGTGAGTTAGCAAAATAAAATAAAAATAAAGTCTGGCTGCATGGTTTCCCCCCAATTCTTGATGCAGGTCTCCTGTGTGTGTGTGTGTGTGTGTGTGTGTGTGTGTGTGTGTGTGTGTGTATAGTAAAAATCAAGATCATCATATTGCATCTGACATAGTTAGCAAACATAGAGCAATTGCATTTCCTGTGACACTTGCACTCTGCGTGTTTCTCTCTCTCTCCCCACCCTGCATTGACGTCTTCTTTGTTTCCCATTCCCATCATATTTGACAAGCTGATTCCAGAGGCCAATGACAACATCCATGTTTCTTTCAAGCTGAGTGCATTTGTTATGCATTTGAGAGGGTTGTCTTCCTGCCCTTGGGTATCCAGTCATGCAATGTGAAAGAAATGCACAAGTTCATGGACTGCTGAGTGCTCAGAACATGGCACTTTCCTAAGTGAAAGCAGCTAGAGAGCAAGTGCAGTAATTAGACATTTATGAAAACATTTTTTCCCATTGGAAGGGCTTCCTGATTGAATGGATTCCCAACGTGTGAATTAAAAAGAAAAAGAAAAGCTGTAAAATAAGTGTTTCAGCCTGATGAGACAGGCAGTCGGCAGGTGGAAGGTCTGTGCTTTTAGAAAGAAGAAAGGGAAAGGAACTTTCTTTGAATTCCTTGATCTGTAAAATTAAGATGGCATGGTGCCCAGTGACCATTCCCTGGGGGAGAATAGGTAGGAAAGTTTGTTTCTTGCTCACAAATCTGTCGTATGGAGTGGGGGAAGGGTCAGGAAGGATTCCCCCCCATGCAGCAGGTCATGTTGGCAAACGGCTGTCGTGTGGACTATATTTTCCTGCAGCATATAGTTTGGCTTGCTTGTTTGAGTTATCAGGGCCTATTTGATCTGTGGTCTTTGTGTGACACAACCACACACTCCTGGCAGTGGTGAGGTATTGATGGTTCTGCTTTATAGCAGGGGAGGGTGTCCCTAGTGTTCCCTTCCATTGCAACTGGTTCACTTGAACCTATAGTCTCTAAAAATTAATTCCAGCAGTAGCACTAGTAGTAAAGTATTCCTCTTTCATACTGTCTACAGCAGGAGTCCCCAGCCTTTTTGAGCCTGTGGGCATCTTTTAAATTCTGATACCATGTGATGGGCCACAGGAGGCTACCACAGGAGGAAGAGCCAGCCCAAAATGGCTGCCACAGCTTACTTCTGTTCCATGCTGCTTGAGACAATAGCCACAAATACACCTCATTGGAATGAACATCCAATAAGAAACTGCCCCTGAGAGGATTACTATGAAATGACTATAATAGTTCTGAATAATTTTAATTTAATTACCTCTGGCGACCTACTGGGGTATGGAGGATGTTTGGAGAAGTGGCTTGATAGCCTGCCTCTGTCTCCTGGCGCTGATATTCTTTGGAGGTCTCCCATCCAAATACTTGCCAGGGTCAGCCTTTCTTAGTTTCTGAGAGCTGATGAGATCAGGCTTTCCTGGGCTAGATCATGGATGTTTTATAAATAATCAACTAAAATATCTAAGCAAAAATAAAATAAAATCTAAAAATCTATTCTGTGTTACCAGATACGGGATCTCTAACAAACAGTGACCTGGCCTATGTTCTTAAGTATTTGCAACATAAATGCATGTAAAACAGAGCAACTGTTTCAAGAAGATGTAAAGTTTCTAGTAAAATATACAGTTCTTCAGGACTGGTGTTATTCTGTGACCAATTTGAGAGTACAGGAAAGGGACTAAGAGAAATTCAAAGCACTGAACATGTCCAGTGCAAACATTAATCCAAGATAATCCAGAATTATTCATTAAGTGAATGTAATGCTTGTCAAAGGTCTTGGATTGGCTGACCTGAGTGTGAAGCTCTTTCCTTATCCATAAAAGAATCACAGTATGGCCAGCAGTAAGACAGACTGCCAGCTTCTGAATTCACAGGCTGTGACAAACTTACAGCCAAATTGGAGAGACATTTTGGGCTTGGAAGGATAGGTCTAGCACTTGAGATATTCATTTTTACTGTCTGGCCCCAAACACCCAGTCTGCTGTACCATTTTAGCAGGAGATCAATGTGAATTGTGGGCAGGTGCCATGCGGCTGCAGAAATCAAGTGCATTGAATCAGCACAGCCCAGCCCTAAATAAAACCACCTGCAGACACATCCTCTGGGACCCCAGTTTAGGTATCAGAACAGCCCTTCTTATTTCAGCAGTTTATAAGCACGGAGATGGTATGCTTATGACTCCCACTGCAACCCTGGAGATATTAAGGCTTGCATACTGATGATCTGACAGCACACAATGAAAAACATTGTCTAAGGATGGTCTATCTGTACAGAAAAGACCGTTCTTGTTCTCACACAAAGGATCACACTTCTGGTTGTCAGGAAGCTGTTGAAATTTGGAGGGGCCTGACAGCTGCTGCTTGTAATTATTACAAATTATGTAGCAACTGTTGCAGTGAGGGAAGGGGGAGAGCTTTCTCTTCCCAAATAATGTCTTCGAAGTGAAGAGTTGCCAGTGACTTGTGTTGCCGTGATAATTTTCACTTGGCTTGACTCCATCCATCATGGGGAATAGCACCTGGCAAACGGCTTGGACCCAGCCAACTCTTGTTAACCTTTCAGCCTTCACAATAACTATCAGCGGGGACAAAGTGAGTGCCACAAACAAACTGGCATTCAGAACTCTCCACCAGCTAATCACAGTGCATGGCTTTTCAGCATTAAAGGGAAAAGCCATGTTGTGTTTAATTAGTCAAAAGTTCTCCGAAGCTGAGTTGTTGATGAACAGGCATGGGACAAAACAATAACAGGCTTTGTGGTCAGCTTTGGCACAAATGCATGCTTTAAGACAATCTACATATGCAATTTTAAATTCTGGTTCTAAAATAAAGTGAAGAAAGCAAACCTCAACAGTGGCATTTGGCAAGTGGCTAATTGCTCCCCAGCCTGTGCTGAATTTCCCCTCTTGCTGCACTCTTCATTGTTTTTATTCGCTAGGTTGCTAGGAGGGTGAGCAATAATCTTTTGCCCTTTGGCTGGCTATGTAATTTCCTTTGAAGCAAAGGACCTGTTGGCTATGATTTATTCAGTCTCCAGAACAGGTGCTTAATATACTGGCAAAGGAAGAGACAGTTCCTTTAATACCAGCAGCCTGTCTTAGAAGGGTCCTTTGGATGGATCATTCAAATACTACCAGCACTCCTTCTGGACTATGTTCAGATTCCCGGCAAGAAGCACCCCTGAATGTGTAACAAAAATGTTCCAAAGTAGCAATGCAGAAATAGAAGTCCAAGTTCAGAGTCTTGATGTGACTTTTCCAGAGACTATTATTCTGTTAACGACTTTGTGTCAGAGGAACACAAATTAAGACTGAAGTCTTGTGTATGTTGATTTGACAGCAGTCCAGCCCAAATGATGGAATAAAAGACTGTGATATGCTTTTGCAGTATACACAACACCATTCAATGTATGTAGTCTGAGACCTGTGCTCACTTTGGACATTGTGGGAGATCCTGGCTTGCTCATTCCATGCTGTTTGATTGTCAGGTATTGTTCATGAGCCAAGGAGAACACCCCAAGATCCTGAGTCACAGAGTATATTGAGTGGAAACCATGACCAGTGTACAACCGAGGGCCCCTGTATATGACATGCAAAGGACCCCGAGCCACCTCTATTGTGCACTGCTTTTATTTTCATTGGCTGCTTTTTCTGAAGAATGATCAGGCTGGCCTCTTCCTATAGCTACCTATAGCAAATACGACTACCACACATAATAAGCATGACAGATAGACACAAAACATGCAGTTGCAAACCCCTAAAACCTCCTTTTGTAAGCAACTACTTGTACTGTTAAGCCAAAAACAGGGACAAGGTTTAAATGTTGGCTGACAAGTGTACGGAAGACATGACCTTCAGAGTAGTCAGGCTGTACTCGTACAGATCCGGAGGCCATGGCTCATGCCAGTGCCTGGAACAGAGGGATAATTTTTGGAGGTCCCTTGAAAGCCACAACAATCCTGACTGGATCTCACAGAAAGTCTTGAATTAACCTTTCACCACCAGCATCCCCTCACTCTCTTGTGCCAGGTTAATTTACTCTTTTAGGAGTGATGGTAGAAGAGAGCACCTCTGATGTAACATCCTGTCTGTACATGGCGCACATTTTAAAGTAGTGCCATCTTGTAGGACCTGACCAGAGGGAGTGGGACCACTGCAGCTGTCTTACTCAGGACTCTGAAACTGACGCTGTTGAGGACATCAAAGGAAAAGGTCCCTAGTATATAAATGACCATTAACTCTGCCCCTCATGGGGGCTTCTATCATTTGGAGGCAGATTAGCCCCCACAGTTTGCGACCCAGAAAGAACTTGCCTCTGTGGGATCTTTAAAGAGTAGCTTTAGGAAAAGGACATCATGCAATAAATTAAGAAATGATTCTTAAATATGGCTGTGATAGATGCCTTAAAAATACCTTAGATAGCTATTATTCAAGCAAACATCAATCAACCTTAAGCTTATATATTGCTGCTCATTTTGCAGTGACAAATTGCAATCACGGAGCAATGAAAATCTACATGCTGCTATATCAAACTCGACTCTTCAATAACACAGATGTCAAGCTGGCTTCCACAATGTATTCAACTGGGAGACACGCACAGCTCAGAAATGTAACCGTAGTTTAATGCCAGTTTTATGGCTAGAGGGTTTGTTCTGCTCACTCTGCAGTCTTTCGACAGACCTACGTGGTCTTTTGACAGATCCAACAGGCAGCACTACCACTAGCTCTGTATTTGTGCAATGCATTGATCTGGGAGATTTGTGTGGGTGAGATTTCTACCCCTATGCTGGCAATTTCATTGCTGTAGGAGAGATTTTCCTTTTTTGCCAGAGTAAATGGTCCTTTCCATATTCATTTTCCTTGTTTGCATTCTAAAAATATGTGTAGGGAAGAAATGGGCACGGGAATATGTTCTGGGCAGACTGTATTCTGGGAAGTGTGTTTGACATATGTTTCAGGTTTATATGCGACCATCTGCACATATCAGTCATTTTCTGGCTGCTTCTGGGATAAATCAATCTAACACTGAGGGTTCTGGGAGAAATGCTATGTGTTTCTTTACCTACAGCAGGAAAGTTAAAACAGAAGGGAAGTTGCCTTATCAGGTTGTTCACTGTAGTAGGCAACCTCCCCATTGGCTCTCCCCTGCTCTTACAGGAGATGATATCACAAGTTTGGCAATGCCACTTCCAGCCACTGTGTCTGCAATTTTCTAGGAATTTCCCTATTCTCTATGGTATTTACCATAGAGATGGTGGGGGAATTTATAGAAAGTTGTGTGATGTGTTGATATCATCAAGTAATGTCATACCCCCCTTTCTCATGTCAATTCCCAGGATCACCAGTAGCAGGCCTGGCAATCCTAAAAAAATATTTCATTTGTCCATGTGTGGGAGTGGAAAAGTTCCTTGTAACTTTATTAGATAAGCTTCTGGAGTGCAGTTTCTTTTGCAAGAAGCTTTGAAGCAACCCAGGAATACCTCACTGCTCTGAGAAGACTTAAAACCAACCATCTGGAGAACAGTTTAGCTCTGATACAGCCCTTTCTAGTAGGAAATGGAAGACCGCCACAAAGACCCAAGAAGAAGAGTCAAGCAGTTTTTCAGTTCCTTCCTAGATTGGTAGTCAGGACTGATCACACTAATCTCTCAGGCCAGGGCTGTGGCTGTTATTTGAGAAGTTGTAGTTGGAAATGTGTTGCAAAGAAATAGACCCACTCAGTCATTTATGCCTTCAGTAAGATTTCTGGTGGCTGTTCTCTCCACTAAAGAGATCTGGGCCTCCTCAGCAAGATCTAGAGCCTGTTTGACCATAACTCCTGTACTCTAGAACAAAGTTTGAGTCCAGTGGCACCTTTGAGACCAACAACGTTTTATTCAAGGTCTGAAATTTCGTGTGCATGCACACTTCCTCAGATACATTGAAATGGAAGGTAACAGTTTATTCATGTAAGTAGAGGGTGAATTAGCATGCAACATAATGAGGATAATTTTACGCAATCATTCTCCTATGTTGTCATATTTATTTGCTTTACTTTGTTTTCCCTGTAATTAAATCCAAACAAATAGTGACCATATAAACTTAATGTGTTAGTCTTGTTTAGTTTTGTATTTGTTAATACATCCTTTTATAGTTTTATTTGTATGATATCTACTGATTCTGGGCCACCTTGAATGTAGGGAAGATGGGATATACATCTTTTAATAAAAAGCATAAATATGATTTCATGTTATAAATAGAAATTACTGAAACAATGTTGTCCAGGATATTCCACCTTCCAATCATCTTATTTGTAAAGCAACAGCTGCATGCTTTAAATGGGAAGGTAACTGCACACCATATAGCTTTCTAGTATAGGTTGGGCAGGGGCTGTGGCTTAGTGGTACATCATTTGCTTGACCTGCAGAACGTGTCAGGTTCAAACCCACAGCTTCTCTGATTAAAAGGACCAAGATGTAGGTGATGTGAAAGACCTCTGCCTGAGAGCCTGGAGAGCCACTGCCTGTCTGAATAGACAGTACTGACCTTGAGGGACCAAGGGTCTGATTCAAAGTAAAGCATATTAATGTATTCACATGTGTGTTCTGACAGTAGAATTGTTTAGAGAGGTGCTAGAGCCTTAAACTGTGTGGGAGATAGCCAGCAGATATAAATCCTAACTTGAAAATGGTTATGGTGGTTGTGGTGGGGCTTTATTTGATCAGTGGTGAGGAAGAAGCATTGTGCACATTCTCAGAGATACTTCAGTTCTGCTTAAGAGTTCTCTGCTTTGAATACAGAGACTGAATTTGACTTGATAATTTATTCTGTATTACTGTTGAGCCTCAGCATTATACTTTAGTGGTCTAATCAAAGTACCTAATTCAACAAGAGATGACATCCCAAATCCAAATGTAATATAATGGATTGAAAAGGAATGTTTGGATTCTTTCCTTCCCCATTTCAAGAGAACACACATATACTGACAATCAGGGGTCATTTCGAGCAGGAGTTTGGGGGAGCTCAGCTCTGGGAGTTGGTGCCAGCCCCCCCCCCGCGGGGGAATGCCTGCTTGTGTCATGGCTGCAGCAAAATGACCCCGCCCCCTGGAAAGGTCCTTGTTTCTCCGACCAGCCTTCTGAAGGCTTCAGCCACCACTGAAGCTATCCTCCCAGAATAGTGGTATTTCTGAGGCTTGGATTAGTGGCTGTTCCCTCTCTGCCAGCTCTTCCTTCCTTCCTTCCTTCTGACATACTTCCGGTGATGTCAGGTGGTTTAGCATATGCAAATAAGTTATGCTAATGAGTTAAGCTAATGAGGTCCTGCACCTCTTTTTCTACGAAATGACCCCTGCTGACAATACATACCTGGTAATATTGTCCAGAACTGTAATGCCAGTTGTGATTTTTTTAAAAAAGGCAGAGTAAAAGTGCTTTTATATATCTCATGGAAATGCTGTTCATTGACCAGAAGCTGCAGTTTCACAGCACAGGGAGATAGGGAAGTAGAACTCAGGATGGGCTGCTCATGATCATAAATGCAAATGTGACCAGGAAGAAAAATCTTTGAAAAATGCCATAAAACTACAGAGGGGACATGAACACAGCAGGATTTGCAGCACAGGTGCTGCTTTTGTTTCTTTTCTTTGTTCTGGATTTGCAAGGAAAACACAGCTCTATTTTAGCTTTGCTCTTTTCCTGAATAATTTATTTGATCTACTGACAAGACAAACTTGCTGGAAATGAGAACTGTAATCAGAACATTTTGAGAGGATGTTTTAGCTGAGATTTAGGGTAATTTTTCATGTAACTTTTCTGTGCTGGTATCCTTAAGTGGAAGGTGAGCAAGAGACTAGAAGGAGCACCTCTGTATAACAGAAGCTGATGGTACCAAGGATCAGTTCATGACACCAACCAGGGGCGTCATGTTTTGAAATCCGGGGGGGGGGGTGTCGTGCGCACGCAAAGCGCATGCGCACTCCGAAATGATGCTGCCGCCATCTCTCCTCCCCCGCCACTCTTCCCTCCTTTCCTTTCCCTCCCGGGGCTCCGGACGAATGCCCAATGTGATAGCTGGGTGATGCTATCGTGTTGGGCATTTGCCCAGAGCCCTGGAAGGGAAGGGAAGGAGGGAGAAAGGAATGAGGAGTGGGTACAGGGAAGCAGGGGGAAGAAAGAGGCTCTGGAGGTGGTGGCCAGCCAGCCGGTGGGCCGGCGGGCCTAGGAAAGGCCCGGGGAGGCAGGGGGGAGAGGTGGTGGCAGGTGCTCTGTTTCGCCAGGGAGGGCTCAGTCCCCCCGGGAAATTTCGGGGGTGGCCCGAGCCCTCGAGCTTCCCCGTAGTTTACTCCTATGACACCAGCATATTGTGAAGACCTTTGACTAGGGATACAGTGATGATTGCATGATTGCTTTGCTTAGCCAACATTTGCCAGACTACTAATAAGTCCAGATCCACCACAGACTCTAAACTGGGTGCTTGCAAGTATTTCCAGGATTGAACTATTACTTTAGGTAACAAAAGCAGACCCGATCTGAGACACTTCTGTACCTAATGAAAACCAATGTGGAATATCCAGGCCCAAACTTATTGTTTCAGTCAACAATAAAACTATTCTTTCTTATCTTTTAGAGGACCTAGTTTCTCCTGTGTCCTTTCCACAAAAAGCAGAAACTAGTTAATCCTGAATACAGTGTGTCTTGCTAACTCATAGAACTTCAGAATCATCATTAGACACACTATGGAGATATTAATTATAATACAACAATCCAGACACACTAGTACCTCACAAAAGCACTAGTGTGGAAATGGTGGAGGTGCCAATGACCAAGGAAGAGATGAGCCGTAGGTGGAACAGACATATTGTACTGAAAATGCTGTGACCACTTTCGGTATGGAAAAGTGTCAGATGCTGCTTTAATAAGGATAAAATAAGGTATCTTTCATATCACCACAGCTAGCTCACAAATGGCTTGGACCTTTTTTCCTGGAGTGGTAAAGTCCTTGCATGGAAATTAATTTCATCCTCAGTTACATAAAAACCCCAAAGGAAAAATCATGGATTTTATTATAACATGTACAAAAGATTAGGGATCGGGGGGGGGGGGGGGGACATTAATAGACAAATTGCATTGCCTTTGTGTTGAAGGTGGAATAGTTCACATAACACCAGAGTGCTTTATCATGAATATGAATTAGAATCAAACCTGTTTGTATGAGACACATACATATTTATTTGTCTTTAAATAATCTGATTATTTCTGGTTAGCTAATCGAATGGTATGATTTGCTGAATATCAGCAAGATTCTAAATTAGAGTATTCTAAATGAGTTCTGTCAGATTTGCAAGAGTAATCATTTTCAGAAAGAACCGTGTGTCTGTGACATAATGCAGCTTTTAATTATCCTCTCATTCCATGTGAGATGAACTGAAATGCACAGCTCTACAGAAAATTGGCCTGTGAGCTGATTATGAGGAGGAATTAGACTCCATTTTCTCACACAAGCTTAAAGTGACCACTTCTTAAATGAAAGGGCCTGCTTAAGAGAAAAGTGACACTGTTATTTTGTGAAGAAATTAATAGGCATTGGTGTAGCCCAGAGCTTCCTTGCAACACCTTTCCTCTGGTCATCAAGTAGTGGGGCAGACAGTAATGCCTGAGTAGATCTTACCAAGTGAAGGAGCCAGACTGAAAAACCTAATTGAGACATCATTAAAATGACTCATCATGAAGCCCTTGGCAAAGGTAAGTTCCAAGAAGAGCATTCAGGGAGGAATGGGAAAATCACAGGAATGTCAAGACAAAACAACAGAGACAGAACTAGCAAAACTGAGTAGAGCAAAGAAGAAGAGTTGGATTTGTACTCTGCCCTTTGCTTGGAGTCTTAGAGCAGCTTACAATCTCCTTCACTTCCTCTCCCCACAACAGACAACCTGTGAGGTAGGCTGGGCTGAGAGAGCTCTGAAAGAACTGCTCTTGAGAGAACAGCTCGGAAAGATCTGTGACCCACTCAAGGTCACCCAGCTGGCTGCTTGTGGAGGAGTGGGGAATCAAATCCAGTTCTCCAGATTAGAGTCCAAGGAGGTTAGGGTGCATACACAGTTGCCCTTCCTGGTTTTATCCCCACAGTAAACATGCATTTAGGGTTACCAATCTACAGGTGGGGCCTGGAGATCTCCCAGAACTGCAATTGATCTCCAGACTACAGAGATCAGTTCCTCAGGAGAAAATGGCTGCTTTGATTCAGTTAGATCATCAGGATGTCCCTGGTTTGAAAGCCCTTGTACCTGGTGCCTCTGAGCAGTATTCACCATGATCTAGGTGCATTTTTCATATTCATATTTTCATTCTCAATATATATGTTGTTAAGTTATACTCACATATTGATTCAGGATAGTCTCTAGAAAGTTGCCCATATTGACTCTCATGCTAGGGCAATCGTGTGCTCAGCCATTTGCAAGATGTGAACTAGGAAAAGCCCCCCAAGTACCAAAAGCTATGTTCTTTATATGAATTAGTAGAGCCTATGACTGGCTCAGTACAGGCTGACAGCACTAGGATCCACCAGAGTCAAGGCTTCTTCCATGTTTACCATAGCAAGGTGATGCAGTCATGTCAGTGGATCTTGGATTCTAATTTGTACAATATTTCTGTGATTTATTTATTTTGACTTATAACCTGCTCTCCCCCATATAAAGGGCTCAGGCTGGGGAACAACATTTCCAATAACGACATTCATGGGTTAAATTTAAAAAATAAAAAGAATTAAAATAAGCTTAACAGTTTAACTAACTGTTTACAGATGGTGCATGAAGCGCACAGTCTACTGTCCCTTTCCCCGTGGGGGAGAAGGAAGGACGAAGTCGGGCTAGATGGAAATCCATTGCAGTCTTCAAACAGAAGCCTGGCAGATCATCTCTGTCTTGCAAGCCCTGTAGAACTGCATTAAATCCCGCAGGGCATGAATGTCATTCAGCAGAGAGTTCCACTAGGCCAGCACTAGGGCTGAAAAAGCCCTGGCTCTGGGTGAGGACAGCCGAATACTCTTCAGGCCAGGGATCACAAGTAAGTTCTTCTCCCCTGAGCTTAATGCTTTTTTCGGGGGATGTATCAGGAGAGGTAGTCCCATAGATATGTTGGTCCCAGACCATTTAGGGCCTTAAAGGTTAATAACAGAACCTTGAACTTGATCCAGTATTCAGCCTGGAGCCAGGGCAGCTGGGGAAGCACCGGTTGTATATGGGCTGTCAATGAAGTTCCTGTAAGAACCTCTGCTGCTGCATTCTGGACCAGTTGTAGTTTCTGGGTCAGTCTCAAGGGTAGAGTGAGTTACGGTAATCTAACCTGGAGGTGACTGTAGCATGGATCACTGTGGCTAGGTTGGGTGAGACAGGAAGGGAACCAGCTGCCTGATCTGATGTAATTGAAGGAACGCCACTCTAGCAACATTTGTGATCTGGGCCTCCATTAAATTCCCCCTACCTAGCCACAGAACCTCTGTCTTAGATGGGTTCAGTCTCAAGTGGCTCTGTTTCAACCATCCAACCACAGCCTCAAAACCCTCAGCCAAAATAGCTGGAGCAGTATCTGGCCATCCATCCATCAACAGACACAGCTGGGTGTTATCTGCATACTGAAGACAACCCAGCCTGAAACTCTGTACCAGCTGGTTGAGGATGCACATGTTGAATAGCATTGGAGAGAGGATTGCCCCCTGGAGAACTCCACATAAGAACATAAGAGAAGCCAATGTTGGATCAGACTAATGGCCCATCCAGCCCAACACTCTGTCACACAGTGGCCAAAAATACCAGGTGCCATCAGGAGGTCCACCAGTGGGGCTAGGGCACAAGAAGCCCTCCCACTGTTGCTCCCCCCTCAAGCACCAATAATACAGAGCATCATTTGCCCCAGACTGAGAGTTCCTATCCATACCTTGCAGCTAATAGCCAATGATGGACCTCTGGTCCATATGTTTATCCAATTTTCTCTTGAAGCCGTCCATGCTTGTAGCTGCCACCACCTCCTGTGGCAGTGAATTCCACATGTTAATCACTCTTTGAGTAAAGAAGGACTTCCTTTTATTCATTCTAACCCGAATGCTCAGCAATTTCATGGAATGCCCACAAGTTCTTGAACTGTGAGAAAGGGAAAAAAATACCTCTTTCTTTACCTGCTTTATCCCATGCATAATCTTGAAAACCTCTATCATATCACCATCCTCTGAAGCTCCATGGTGTACCATGGAGCTAATTTAGAGCCAGAGTGAAGAGGACATTGGGGAGCAATTTCATTGATGGCTTCAGAAAGACAGGTGTGCCAGTCTTTTATTAATACACCCAATGAATCACTGGGGGAAATCAGATCCTGCAGAGCATTCTAGAACCCAATTGGGTCCATTAGGCTCCATATGTGGGCATAAATCAACTCACTGCCTAGACAGGAGGGGGCTGTAGCACCCAGCTGAGCCTTCAGGAGAAAATGATCTAACCATGACACACCATCAGTAGCAATCAGATCTCTATCCATCCCCGTGCCAAAGATCAAGTCCAGTGTGCAGCCTGCTTGATGTGTGGGACCTGATATAATCTGGGAGAGTCCTAGCATTGCCATGGAAGATACTAGGTTTGGCTGCTGCAAGGAGGCATCAGCATGGACACTGAAGTCCCGCAGAACTATAAGTCTTGGGAATTCCAAGGCCTAGCCTGCTGCTGCCTCCAGCTGTCTTGGCAGGCTATCTGCTAGTGCATTAGGCATTCAGTACACCAGCCAGATAGCCAAACTCTCTTCAGCATAACTCAAATATTATCTTTTAGTAACTTTTTATTCTCCAGTGGCTAGCAACTTGTTGCACACTGAAGACTGTGTTGGAAAAATAAGTATACTAGTGGCATATTATTGTTGTCCTGATGATGTCATTGGAAGCACAATATGATTCTCAAAAGCACAAACTTAACTTGATATTGAAGTGTTGGCTAAACTGCCTGCAAAAGAAGACAGTGTGATTCTGTTTTCCCCTTTCTCCTCCTCCTCCCTGCATTGGGCATCCAGTTCAATCTGCAAAATGTAGTTTCCAGAATGTTATGCATCCAAGGCAGCTGAGAGGAGTGGGACATGAAAACAGGGAAGCTATCTGGTGCATGCTTGGGAATGTAGTTCCTAGGATACATGATGACACTTGCAGAAGTAAACTTTCTTGCCTTCTTCTGTTTGCTCTGTCCCACCTTCCACTTCCACCTGCAACAACAGCACATAAACTGAAGAAGGGAGAGTGAAGAAAAAAGGGGTCGGTCCTTCTGATTTGGCTACATCATTTAAGTGAGAGCAGAATTCAGGGGACCTCCATTAGCGACTATTATGTGGTGCTGAATCCATATGCTGAATCAAAGAAGAAGAAGAAGAAGAGGAGGAGGAGCGGGAGGAGATTGGATTTATACCCCACTATTACTACCTGAAGGAGTCTCAGAGTGGCTTACAACCCTTTCCCTTCCCCTTCCCACAACAAGGTGGGGCTAAGAGAGCTCTCTAAGGAACTGCCCTTGAGAGAACAGCTGTGAAAGAACTTATGACTGACCCAAGGTCACACCAGTAGCTGCAGGTGGAGGAGTGGGGAATCAAACCCAGTTTTCCCAGATTAGAGTCCGCATTCCTAACCACTATACCAAACTGGCTCTCGAAGTGTGAACTTCAGTAGCATCCTTAAATAACAGTAGATTGTAGATGGGAGGATGTCTAAAATTATATTAGATGAAGGGATTAAACCAAAACACAAAAGGAAACCCAGCTTGTTCCATGACATAATCAATGAACATGTGTACTGGAGCACTGGGGAGAACAATGATTCACTCTGAAAATTGTATAAAATCCAAACGTGTACAGCAGCCTGAACAAATATTGGGGGGGGGGGGGGGAGACCCAGGTAAATGGGAGATTACAAACTCATCATTGCTTGAAAAAGCAAGATAAAGGAATCTGGAACCTGGAAACCTGGGAAGATGAGAAGAAATTCATACACAATCTTTTCAATAACCATCTTGTAGTTTTATGCAGCCCCTTGCCCATACCACGTGTAGCAACAGCTGCTCAAATAGTCAGTGTCATCAATTAGGCCTATTTATTTTGGGATCACACTCTGAATAAAGCAAACCTTTTATGCTATGCCCCAAATGCTATTTTGTGTAAAAGAATGATAGTGTACAACCCCCCCCCCCCAAGCTTTAGAACTATGGTGATAAGGGCTATAGAAAAGCTGATAACCTGCACCAAGGATGCCCTGGAAACAAACATAATCTTGCTATCAGCTGTCTGTATAGCCTTTTGTTTACTGTACTGGCAAAACCCCAGAAAATGAGTCACAAAACCTATTGGCACTATACAGATAATGCTTGAATATATTAATATGCATGAGACACATAAAGGGTGGGTTTTTTTTGCCTATGGAGCCACCTCTCCTGCAAACAGTGATAAGCTTTCATTATTTTGTAACTCTCCCCCTGGAACACTGGTTGTGATTGCTAAGGCTATTACTCCATTTTCCACCCTAAACATAGAAGGAATGAATCCTTGAGTCTTATGCCAGGTGTCCTTTTGTTTAGACATGTTCTTTAGCCTAGATCGTTACAGCCCCTAGTTTTAGACAAAGTGTTTTCAAGTAAAAAAAACCATGATCCACTGTCTCTCTATCCAGTAGTCATAGAATATTTATGGCATTCATGCTACATTGATGGTTTAGAATGAAATGCATTCCTCCTCTTGCTAAAGCAAATTTGAGCAAAACTATACAAAGAGTATGTATCATAGTATATGTCATATGTCAAAGTATATGCCATACTTTGATGGATGGTCATATTGTATCTCAGCAGAACATAGATAGGGATCTGTCTTTGAAGACAACAGAGAACTAGTACAATACACTTTAGCCTAGTTATTGAAGAATACAAAACATACCTGAAGGACCACCTAACATACCTGAAGGACCACTTAATCCCTTATGAACTTGCCCAACCATCTTCAGAGACCTTTTGGTGCATCTGCCTTCTGAGTAGAGATGGGCACAAACTGGCTCACAAACTAAAGCTTGTGACAAATTTTGGCTGGATCATGGTTCATGAGCTGAAGTTCGTAGCAGGTCAACTGGCACAAACTTTCAAGCAGTTCTTGGGCAGTTCATGAATGGATACATTTCCAGATAGACTGTCTCTGCTCAATCAAAATGTTTACCATACTTGGTTGGTTTCAGGAGGGTTTACCCCCCTGCCTTTGTATTCCCTTCCCATTTTTGTGTTTCCTTACTATCTTTTTGCACAGAGCTTGCAAAATCGCCCCTTGCTTGGATTTGTGACTCTGTTCATTGAGCTCAGTCCTTTTAAGCTTGCAATGATAGTGGCACTGGGTTCTGCTGGGAATTCTGTGATTGCACTGGTACTGCTGGACACTCTGTAAATTGCACTGCTTCTGCTGGACTTGCAAAAATGCTTCCCACCTTTAGTTTCTACTGCAGAGATTCTCTGTTGGGTTTGCACCACCACAGTGGCACTGGTTCTGCTGGGCTTACAAAAATGTCCCCCACCTTCAATTTCTACTGCAGAGATTCTCTGGGACTTTGATTCTGTTCTACTGGGCTTCTATTGCCCTTTCACAACCAGAGTCATAAACAGCAAACACTCACACCCCAAAAGGAGAGCCTAAAAGTTATTCCAAAAAGCTTAACAACAGCTGCCAGAAATCATTAGCTTAACAACAGCTGCCAGAAATTTCACCACACATAAAATAGTTTGTTAATCTCTGAGTAACCCAAATAGTTTGTTAATCGCTGAGTAACCCAAATTTTAGCTTCTGAAGAGATGGAGAGATAAATTCAGTTCTTCTATCAGAAAATTTGGGACAGTTAAAAACAAATATGATCCACAGAATTGATTCTGTTGTTGCTGCAATTACAGAGTCTATTTGAATATGGAATTCCATTGAATCTTTCTAACATCACCACTGAAGGCAGGGCATTCAGGTGTACAAGCATGAATGCCCTTCTATACTTTGGAAGAGTTAGCTCAGATAGATAGTTTGCCATTTTTGTTGGAGTGAGAATGCCTACTGAAAAATATGGACACACTCTGTGGACTCTAATCAACATACTCTCATAATTAAAGTCCCTCAGATGTTTTCTGAGATGGGTCAGTTCTGTCACATAATGGGTAATGCCCAAGTGTGATAATTTATGATCCAGTAATCTGTCCCAATCACTTGTGTGATGGTCCAATTTGAGTAGTCTGAGGAGGCTTGATTCTGGATTCAATTTTAGAGTCCTAATTTTCAGACTGAATGCTGTGCCTCAGGACTTTGCTTCAAATGACATCTTCCCAACTTTGGCTTTTAGAGCTATTCAAGACACACATCAAGGGACTCCCAAAATATTATATAGGAATCTTAACAATGGTCTATCAATGTTTTCTGTTACTGCTCTGATCCAACCCCCAGAAGCATATAACACCTGCTTGGCAAATTTATCATTAAATACATTAACTGCTATGGGAACACATTGGCTACCAGAGGAGTAATAAATCTTGAAATGGCCTTCCCAATACTCATATAAAATCTTACAACAGCATTCAAGTGCACCTTCCAAGAAAGACTTGCTTGAAAAATAGCTCCTAGATATTTGAAATATTCCACTTGCTCCATGGATTGACCTGCTACTGACCACTTCCACTTCTTTATCTTTCATTTTTTTACTGAAAAGAAAAACCTTTGCCTTAGTAACGTTAATAGCTAAGCTCTCTTTGGAACAATACTCTGAAAAGAGACCTATAAGCTTATGTAGGCCAAGCACAGATCTTGACAGAAGAGCAGTAATGTCCCACATAATTTAATATAACATGAGCCAGGCAAGGTGAGCAAAATTCATCTCCAGAAATATGAGAACTTAAATCATTGAGATATAAGTTAAATAAGTAAAGACTTCTTTACTTAATGAGTTAGCCAGATTGCCTTGTTTTCTTATCAATGTTGGGGAATTATAGATTATCAGTTAATTGGCAATAGGGAAAAGGGAAAAACACCAATATATACAGAGGTCCCACCTCTTCCAGACAAACCAGAAAATAAGCAAGGAGGCTAGTTTCAGTAATAAAATAGTTTCTTTACTGAAAGAATATTTCTCAATCAACCAATACTGATGCACACACTCACTTATACAGTTCCTAAGAAATCAGATAGATTAAGAGACAGTTACATGAGCAGGAATATTGTTGGTATCCATCGAGTGCAATAATTACTTGTCCAGAGAGATGTTGCGTTCCCACTGGAAAAATAAGGGGAGGCTAGGAGGGAATTAGGGGCATGTATCCTGAACCCACAGCAACACGTATAGACTTGGGCTGCACAAACAAGAGCCGTGGAGGTAGGGTGGGGTAGAGTAAGAAGTTGTTGAAGCAAGAGAGAGAGCAAGTTGCTGTGTCCCCTCTTTTATTAGGGGGCTCTGGGGGAGGGCTTTGCTGGACACCTCCCCTGAGATAACCCCTTGTGGTCCACCCCCAAAGTCCTGTCCACTAGAGGGGAGGGGCTTAAGGGGTTGGGCAATATTACACTCTACCTGGTTGTGACAGAGATACCTGGAGGGCTGTAAATGAATTCATCAGCTAGCATCATTGTGTTGGTGATGAGCTTAATGTCTCTAAGCTGCAGAACCGGTTTCTGGCGAGCCAAGTCCATTGTCTACGTGAAAGGAGGACATAGGTTGTCTTCAGCAAGAACCTGGGCTTTTTTAGACATACCCCAGTGTTTATGCAATAGCTTTCCAGATGAGATCTGCTGAAGCGTGTTCATGATGGATTTCAGAAGGAACTGCATATATCTTCTATTTAGAAATGAGTCTGTAGCTGAAGTCAATTGTATTGGATCTTTTGCTTCTGTTTTTGTTTTATTTGTTTGTAACTTTTTATTGTTTTTATTAACAAGAAAGGCTTATTTTAATCATGGCTAAAGCTGCCATGAATATAAGATAAGGTAGGAGATAAATATTTTAATTATATAAATAAAAATATCAGAGGTGTGAACCCAAATAAATTAACTGAGCAAACAGCTTTATACAAGCTGGTTTGAACAGAACAAGAGAGAGATGAGAATTGTACAGATGAACCTCCCTTTGTAGGGCTTCACATCGAGAACCACCTCTGAGAAGTACATGGTACTTTTTTTTGATAATGCAAGACAAAACAAAGTTTGCTAGGGAACACTGAGGGCCACAATTTATATTAAAGAGGATACTGGTATAATTTTGTCCCATTTAAAAAATAAAAATAAAAGCAGAAGTAGAAGGCTTTAAGTAGGAGGGCGAAACCAGTGGGATCTGGCCTGCTCAATACTGCCTTTATTTGCAATTATTCTGCTAAGAGTTATACTCCAAGTTACTTTACAACCCATGGGTGGGAAAAGGTACGAGTACATATATTTCCCATCCCCTGTTAGAAAAGCATCTGAAGGAGACAACACTGGCTAAAAAAAGGTATGAAGGGAAAGGGTTAAACAGTCATTTCCTCCCTCATTCTCTCAATCAGTTTTCAGCTTTCTGTGGATATGTTTCATTTTTTAAAATGCTGTAAATGGACAGTTAAATGTAAGGCTTAAGTCAGTTGGTTTTGCTAATGCTAAAAATTCAATTGATAACCATATTTGGGGGTCCAGAGAAAATTCTTTTAAGGCCTGATTGGTCAAGTGAACCTACCTTTATTTATTTAGAACATTGGTATTGACTTGGTATGTTTGCTAGAGCTGCAAGCCAGTTTGGTGTAGTGGTTAAGTGTGCAGGCTCTAATCTGGGAGAACCGGGTTTGATTCCCTACTCCTCCACTTGTATCTGCTGGATGACCTTGGGCTAGCATAGTTCTCTCTGAGCTGTTCTCTTACGAGCAGTCCTTGAAAGAGCTCTCTCAGCCCCACCTACCTCACAGGGTGTCTGTTGTGAGGAGAGGAAGGGATAGGAGTTTGTAAGCTGCTCTGAGACTGAGTGAAGGGTGGGATATAAATCCAATCTCTGCCTCCTCCTCCTCCTCTGCAGGTGCCATGTTGGAAATATTTTGTTCTCTGCTGGTGCTATGCTATGGTCTGGATAAGTTTGATTGACCTATGGAGCACCAGCAGATTGATAGTGCTGCTTTGTTTGATGATGTTTTGGTTTTGTCCAGCTCTGTGATTTTAGGAGTTTAAGTAAATGGTCATGATCCATCAAACTGTAAGCATACAGATCCTGTGTTGTTGCTAATGCAACAGCAAATATTTCCATATGTCCTGTTAAATCTTTGAAGTGGCAATGTACTCTGGCAAATTATATTTATATTTATTTTTTTAATTTAAAACATTTTAATGCTGCTTTTATACCCAAGCAGGGTCCCCAAGGTGGTAAACATTAAAAAAATTAAAATATTTGAGTAATTAAAAGGACATTTAAAATTATAAGATAACTCAACTAAAAACCCATAAATAAACAACACTAGAAGGAAGGCCAGTAAATATTATTGAGGATATGCTAGAAGACAAAACAAAACAAAAATATCTTCACCTGCTGGTGAAAGACATAAGAGGGAGACGGGAAGGAATTCCAAAGTTTTGGTGCCAAGACCAAGAAGACCTTGTCTCAGGTTGTCAGCCATCTAACTTCAGATGGCAGGGGCAACCAAAGCAGGGCCTCTGAAAATGAGTGAAGTGTGTGGATAGGTTCATATAAGAGGAAGCAGTCCTTAAAGTATGTTGGTCCCAGGCTGTACAGGGCTTTAAAGGTCAATACCAGCACCTTAAATTGAGCCCAGGAGCAAATTGGAAGCCAGAGTAGATAGAAGAAGACTGGAGTGATTTGGTCCCTACAACCCACTCCGTTCAATGCTCTGGCCACAGCATTCTGTACCAACTCTAGCTTCTGGACAGTCTTCAAGAGCATCCACATTAGAGCACATTACAGAAATCTTATCTAGATGTTACCAGGGCATGCACCACAGTGGCAAGAAGTTTTCTGCCCAGCACCCCTGGCCACCGCTGTCACCCATTTATCCAACAGGATGCTTGGATCTAGGAGCACACCCAAGCTGCAAACCTGCTCCTTTAGAGGAACTGCAACCCCTTCCAGGATAACCTATTTACTGGGTTAGACCTTCCCCCATCAGTAGTGTCTCCATTTTGTCAGGATTAAGTCTCAGCTTGTTAGCACTCCTCCATTCCAAAACTGCTCCAGCCACCTGTTTGTGGTTTCCACAGCCACTCAGGATCTGCTGGTAGTGTGAAATAGAACTGAGTGTCATATGCATATTGGTAGCAGTGCAGCCCACATCTCCAGATGACCTCCCTGTGGTTTTGCATAGATATTAAAAAGCATGCAGGACAAGATGGAACCCTGGGAAACCCCATAAGCCTAAGGCCATGGGGCAGAGCAGCAGTTCCCCAGGACCACATTGCAGTTTCCCCAGGACCTACCTTGAGGTAGGATTGAAACCCCTGCATAAGACTGCCCCCCACTCTTAGTCCTGAAAAGTAATCCAGAAGGATACCATGACTGATGGTATCAATGGTATCAAAAGCAGCCAAAAGGTTCAGGAGAATTAACAGGATCACACTATATCTATTTCCCAGCACATGTCATCCACCAGGGTGATAAAGGTCATTTCAGTCCAATATCCAGGCCTGAAAACAGATTGCAATGGATCTAAACAATCGATTTCATTCCATTCAGGAATCTTTAAAGTTGGTCAGCCACCACCCATTCAGTCACCTTGCTTAGGAATAGTATGTTTGGGACTGGATGGTAGCTATTCAACTCTCCTGGGTCCAGAGTAGGTTTCTTTAGGAGTGGTCACTCTACTGCCCATTTCAAAACAGGAGCAACCACTCCATCTCTGAAAGAGGCATTTACTGTCTCCCGAATCCAGTCTGCCAGCCCCTCCCAAAGCAGATTTAAATATCCAGGAGGGGCAAAGGACATACAGAAGAGAAGAAGAAGAGACTGGATTTATACTCCACCCTTCACTTGGAGTCTCAGGGCAGTTTACAAACTCCTTTCCCTCCCCCTCCTCACAACAGACACCCTGTGAGGTAGGTGGGGCTGAGAGAGCTCTTTTGAGAACTGCTCTTTTAAGAGCAGCTCTGAAAGAATGATGGCTTGCCCAAGGTCATTCAGCAGCTGCAAGTGGAGGAGTGGGGAATCAAACCTGGTCCTCCCAGATTAGAGTCCACGCACTTAACCATTACACTAACTCAGGGGTGGGCAAACTGTGGCTCGGGAGCCGCATGCGGCTCTTTCACATATATCATGTGGCTCTCGGCAGGGCGGCTGGGGAAGCTAAATATCATTAGCAAACAAATATCATTGGACAAATTAATATCATTATCAATATCTGCTTTTACCTCTTTTGTTATTATTTTTGGCAGTCTCCTTTAATGTTAATAAAAAGCAAATTTGCTTATTTTCCAATAAAAGCAAGTAATATTTGTTCATGTCTTGTGGCTCTCAAACATCTGATGTTTATTCCATGCGGCTCTTGTGTTAAGCAAGTTTGGCCACCCCTGTTCTAGGTGGCTCTTACGCTGAGCAAGTTTGCCCACCCCTGCACTAACTCAAACGGTTCAAATGGTCCTCAAATGGCACCCTGATCCTGTTGCTGCTAATGTAGAGTCCAAGTCGGAATGGATGTGAGAGGTTTTTATTCACAAAGTACTTAGCAAAATGATCGCAGTGGGCTGCAGAGCACCCCACCTCCTCTTGTTGGCCAGAATCCAATAGGCCCTTGTGAGAGATTATGGACTATGACATCAAACAGTGCTGTGCTGCAGTTGCAGTTGTTCATGACTGTACCTAAGATCTTGGGTCTTCATTACCTGTATCCCTTGACAAATGTAAATCCAAAGATTTTTATAACCTGCAAAGAGGCCAAGACAAGTACTGTTTTTATCTTATTTTCCCAGTGCTTGAGAACCAAAGATGAGCATTTCCAAGTTCATCCATGAGGGCTGTTACTTTGTAAAGCGATTCTTAGCAGATTCTATGGTAAATATTGCCTATTCAACCTTGAATTAAATGTTTCCTGTTTGGGTTTTCACAGCAGAAATTCAGCTCATTAGTAGCCAAGGTGCAGCCACCTTGTCAGGGGAAACACATTTCCATTCTTTTTAATTACAGGTGGAAGACTGGCTTACATATACAGAATTCCTAGTTTCCAACTGACTAATGAATGTAGACTAGAAGAAAGACAGCTATAACCTGACAGAACAAGAGAGAAACAAATACAATTCACTAGATCCACCTCCTCTCAGACTAATAGAGCAATTCTAACATGCAGAGTTACTCCAATTTAAGCCCATTGATTTCAGTGGGTGTAGACTGGAGTAACTCTGTTTTGGAATGCACAGTTAGGATGAAACTGAGAACGAAGGAGGCTGCCGATCTTGTAGAATCTTTTAAGACTAAATTTTAGGCATGAATTCAGATAGGCAAACAATGCAGAGGTGGGATTAAACTCTGTCTCCCCACCCCACACAACAGTGATCCAAATCAGGGTCACATATACCTGAACTTTAGTTTTTAAAAGGTTCTGAGAGAATAGTCTCCATTTAATCTCTTTTGACTTTCAAACTTTACATTGTCATTCTACTCAGATTGCTTTAGAACTGTTGTTTCTCTAGAAAGTAGACTATAGTTGCAAAAAAAATGTGCACGGTAATACACAGTTAATTTTATGCTCGACTGTCAGGAGTATGGTAGGAGAATGGAATGGTAGGAGGTCTGTGTACATCTCATGGAAATGAATGAAAATTATGCTACAGCAATAATCTGAGATTGTGGCAATGTTCTTAATGCTTTCAGGAACACTGTGTGCAGACACAGACCTCTGTCATTCCAGTCCCACAGGTTTTGTGAGTTGAGTTTTGAAACTGGTTATGTGCTTCCAGGGCTAAGAAGAAACTAGTCCAGCCATTCTCACATTGGGGTGCAAGCATTGTTTCTAAAGCACTGTATCTAAACATGAATTGTATCAAGTAGCCCATAATGTGCTGTGTACTTGTCCCCAATCCCCTGAAGTCTTCTCTCTCATAAGAAATGGAGATCACTTTAAAAGTTTCCCCTTTCCCCACCATTTACTTCATGCACATCCTTCTGCAAACTCATGACTTTATGAAACAGATAGTCAAAATCATTGACAGGTTCTCACCCGTCAAGGTTAATTTCCAAGTTGTGTATATGTTTACAGCCTCTTAAGGGAGCCTCTAGCTGCTTTGCATGCACCTTACTTATCTCTGAAGCTGAAGAAACACTGCTTAAAAGGATTAATTTGGCAGGCACTCCAGAGACTTTGCAAGGTAAACAACTGTTTCTTTTTTGTCAATATGGCAATTAAGAATTGTAAGATTATAGAAAAGAGAGTAAATGCAGCTTTGGCTCCTACAGTAGACTGATGGCTTAATGATACGCTGAATATTTGATTCAGTGCTTTAATGGATCTGGAGAATTGAGTCGAGGTCAGAAAACAAAATAAATAAATAAACAAGTTCACAGTTGGAAACATTGGGTGGAGAATTACAGAGTTTCTTCTGCTGTTCCTGAGACTAAAGCACGCTGCCCTCTATTTGCTTTGGAATTAGTCATGAGATAGGCTTCTTTCTCCCCCAAATACTCTAGACGCAGCCCTTGAGACAACTTACAACAGCTCTTCCCCTATATAAAGTTTCTGTGTCATATTTTTCATGCAGTAAAGTCAATGAACCTAGGCCAGTGCAGTAAAGTCAATGAACCTAGGTTATCGATTTCCAGGTGGGAGCTGGAATTATATTGGAATTACCACTATCTCCAGACTACAGATATCAATTTCACTGGAGAATATGGCAGCTTCAGGGGGTGGAATCCATTCCAAACTCTGCATTCTTCAGTCTCTACCTCCAAATCTCCAGGAATTTCCCAGCCTTGACATGGAAACCCTGCAGGCTGAGATGGTTGTGTCCAAGGACAACTGAACATTCTAATAATGTCAAATTGGAGATAGCTGGCTCTGGAAGATCACAAAGCTAAGGCAGAATCCATGCATGCCACTTAAAATGCTGTTTAGTCCCTCTCCTGCTGTTGAGGTGTGTATAAAAAAATGCAACAAAAGGCAGGGATGCCCCAAAATTGACTTCCATGGATTTACTGAGGATTATACTGTTGCAACTTAACATGAGCAAAGAACTAAATTAAAGAGTTTTCTGTCCCAAAGATTTTATAATCTTATGATAGCGGGTAAGGGAATGGTAAACACAGCCACAACCTTAATAAAATTATGCATGGGGTGTGAAGAGAGTTGACAAACCGAAAATTTTCTCCCTCTTCCAAAACCCTAGAACTCAAGCCAATAGGCAGTAGGTTCAGGATGAACAAAAGGAAATACTACTTTACACAGAGAGTGATTCAAATGTGGAATTCGCTGCCAGAGGATGTTGTGATAGGAATAAATAGCGTTAAAAGGGGATTAGATTAATGGAGATTCATGGAGGATAATTAGATTCATGGAGGATAATTCTATCAATGGCTACCAGTCACAGTGACTAAGGGGAACCTCTACATTCAGAGGCACTAAAACTGAATCCCAGAGCCAGGAGATAACACCATGGAAGGCCTCATTCTCTATACCCTGTTGTTGGCTGTCCAGAGGAACTTGTTGGCCACTGGGTGAGACAGGACGCTGGACTAGATGGACCATTGGTCTTATTCAGCAGGGCTCTTCTTATGTTCTTATGTATGTTGTATATTGGACTTCCTTTAGTTTTTATTTGACCTGTTTGTTGAGTTAAAATTGTGTAAACCAGCAATACTCCATAAAATCTGTGCAATAAAATTGTTTTCATGTACTTTTTAAAATCAATAAGGAGGATGACAGACACTCCCTCCAAAAAAGGAGTTCCATAATTGAAACACCATATATGGGTATGCTGGTAGCCAATGTTTCCTCTAAGCTGTAGAATCTTGTGAGCAAAAATTCTACTTTGTGAGCAACTGGCATTCAAGTTGTGAGTGAGTGATTTGGCTACTGCATAAATTAGTTTGCTCTGGAGCCATCTTTCCTGAGCTAAGACAAAAATGTGGGAGCTGGAGGCTTAAAAACTATGAGCTAGCTCACACTAACTCAGCTTAGAGGGAACACTGCGTAGCATCTTGTTGTGCTTCTGTACTTCAGATGATGGGGCACTAGCAAAAGAACTGTCTTGGCAGATGTTATATACATGGAAGGAATATATAAGACTAGGTGTTCCTTCAGATAGAAAGGAATGAGACTTGTAAGGATTTGGAGATCAAAATAGGTCCAAAATTAAATAATTCTTTAATCTTGCTTTTTCTCTTACAGTTGAGATCCAAAGCAGATTACAAAACAAAATATAAATAAAAATACAATTTAAACAAGAATATGCATCCCAACATATCCCCAGTACAATCTTAAAGCATAGGCTGGTGCTAGTTCCATCAGGATCATTTACAAAGGACCACAGGTTGTGAAACACAGGCTAAGAGCTAAGAGGAAAGGTCCTTAGGCCAAGCCAAACTTCAGACACCAACAAAAGGGCTCAGTCCAGGTCTTATTTCCCTGGCTCATAATTCACCATTCCCTCCTCTCCTTGTGCCTCTGGCTTCAAAGTTCCTCAGGTTCAGCCTGGAAAATAACTGAAACCAGTGAAGATCTATTTAAACTGGTATTATATGGCCCCCATGGATTGTTCTAGCTACAGTTCTGGTCTCTGTATACTAGATCAGTTGTAGTTTCTGAACTGTTTTCAAGGTTAGCCCTACCTGGTGCACATTACAGTAAAGGTAATGTGCACCAGATAGGGCTGACCTTGAAAACAGTTCAGAAATTACAACTGGTCTAGTATACAGAGACCAGAACTGTAGCTAGAACAATTTTGCCATTTTGATAGCAAGGTCATGGTCATCAAGTGAAATGCAGAATTAATATCTTGGGGAAAGTAGATCTGACTGAAATCACCTTATGATAATCAAGTACAGAGGACTGGTCAGAGAAAATTCCAAAGGTGTTACCCTACTTTTAGGGGAAGTGCTGCTAACCCATCTAGCGTAGTCCATTAATTCATTACCAAAGCCAGAACAATAAGAGTGTGATGGTGGGGTCTCAGTTAATTAAACCCAAACAAATGGTGACCATATGAATTAAGCTTGTTATTCCAGTTTGGTCCTTGCATCTGTCAAACAACTGTAATATCCTGTATGCTAATTTGCTGCTCATCCTCTACCTATATGTATAGATTTGTAATTTCTATTTCAGTGTGTCTGAGGAAGTGAGTGTGCACACGAAAGCTCATACCTTGTTGGTCTTGAAGGTACCACTGGACTCGAACTTTATTTCAATGACTAATTAAGCCACAAACTACCTACAGAGCTCCACTGGAAGTCATTCAGTAGTTTCAGTGGTGTTAGGGAAACAAGTGCTCTTTGTCATTATCACAGAGTAGGTTTTAATTTGGCCTCTAAACCGTGTTCGGTCAGATTTGGCATGTATTTTTCTCTACATATGCTTCAGCATGCTTACTCCCTTGTTATCTGCTGTTCTTCTCTATAGCAAGGAGCAGAATGAAGCAACTTGGTGCAACAATGACAAACAGTTGGGCCAGCATCACTAATGGTGTTTGCTTACAAGAAGACTCAGATTTGCTAGTAAGTAGGTTCACTATGGATCCTATAGGTTGATGTTTCTTAAATGTCTATCTAGAAATCAAATGTGATTTCCTAGGAATTATTCTCATTTTCAATTAAGTAATTATTTCCCAAGACAGTTTGGAAACAGAGTTCCTGTTTCTGTTCCTGTTCTTTGTCATACTGTTGTCAAAAGAGCAAGTAGAGCAGACTATGGAAAAACAAGGCTATTCTAATAGTAAAACTTCATAACATATAATATCTTTTATGGGGAAACACTGTTGGAAGACTGTTGACCATCAACACAAATGTCATTTAGCTACATGTAAAGTTAATTGATAAAGGATGAAAGAAATACAGTCTTCTCTTTAATTCTCTGCTCTTATGGCTACAGTCTTAAGCATTAACAATTCAGCATAACAACAATAGAACATTAATAATTCTTACTATAACAATGGGCACACCTATAACAGGTAAAACATCAAATTATCCAGGTCTATCTGTTTGATTTAATTACATAAGAAAAGAAGTTAGCAACAGCCAGAGTAGTATCATGATCATTTCTGGCCAAGAGAGTCTCTAGCTTACAGGGGGCGGAGGAACTGGCCAGGTCCTTCAGGAAGAAACAAACAAACATGGTTTTATACCTATGAAAATTTGGACAATCCAATAAGCAGTGTAACAAAGTGCCAAGACTCCCTGTTTCACAGCTACAGAATCTTGCAGCTGAGACATTTCAGCAAGATTTGAAGTGTGGTTCACCAAGAAAGTATATTTTTAAAAAAATTCTCTGATACAGAACACACACCTTAAAATGTTAAAGCCTAGCAACAGTAATTCCTGTCCACATGAGATGTTTTTTCTCATCACAGTTTGCCTGTCTGGCCAATTCCTGGTGCTTTGAAATCAGATTCCCCCCCCCCCCCCCCCAGCATAGAACTTCACACAGCTGGCAATCAGAGGGATTCACAAATCATGTATAAAATATTTGCCCTCAATTCTCCCATATGGTCTCTGTACTTTAACTTGTGTAGAAATGACTGCATCAGTGCTCTGAAATAATAATCCATCATGATACAGGAGCAGAATGTGACAGCATTCCATGTTCACCGACAGTGGAGTGTTTGGGAACACTTCATCCTATGTCTTTTCATCGAAACTCAGAAAACATTTTTTCCTCCTCTGGTGTTTTCTGCCTCTCATGTAGGGAAACCATGGCAAGAATCACTAACACTGGGTGTGAAAATGCAGAAACATTACAACTGCAGCCCTTTAAGACAGAGACAGAAACCAAACTGTGAAATTGTGGTTCTGAAAGGGTGGTATGCAGGCTACATGTCACCATTGTTTTCCAGGAGGCTAGTCACATCACAATATATCAATACAACTTTCCTCAGGTTAGCTGTGTTTACTTTGCCATGTATAATCATGGAGGATATACTCTCTGAAGGGAATGCTAATAAAAATAGTTTTTTGAGCAAAGTTCAGTTTTCATAACATGGTGGCAACCTTTACTTTTATGAACACTTAATACACTAAGATTTATTTAAATATCAGCACAGTGTGTTAAAAAAAAATCAAACCAGCAGCCTTGCTGGCTCAAGCTAATACTTAAGCCATCCTAAAATTCAGTTACTTTCACTTTCTTTCCTATGGCTCAGCCATATCCTACAAAAAGATTGAATGATTCACCCTTACGTTTTGTAAAAAATGACCACAAAAACAAACAAAACCCCAAAACAAAACAAAGCAAACTGAAAAAAGCCAGAGCCTTGAATTCTGATACTAATTTCTAAATTCTCACATATGATAAAACCAGATATTAGAAAGGTTGTTGGAAGTTGGTACAATAAATGACAGTGCCATCCTAAGCAGGTCTACAGAATCCTACTGAAGTATACTCAATAGGTATTACTTCCAGGAAAGTGTTCTTTGAGCTAAGGAAGTATCAATATCATCATCAGCAGCAACAATGCTCACACTCTTGCAGTGCAAATTTATTCCAGAGGGCAGAGGCTGAAGTAATTCTGTACAGAGAGCCAGTTTGGTGTAGTGGTTAGGTATATGGATTTTAATCTTGGAGAACCAGGTTTGATGCAGCTGCTGGCATGACCTTGGGTCAGTCACAGTTCTCTCAGAGCTGTCCTGGAAAGAGCAGTTCTCTAAAGAGATTTCTCAGCCCCACCTACCTCACAGGGTGTCCGTTGTGGGGAGGGGAAGGAAAGGAGATTGTAAGCTGCTCTGAGACTCCTTTGGGTAGTGAAGGACAGGGTATAAATACACTCTCCTCCTCCTGAGAGCCAGTTTGGTATAGTGGTTAAGTGTGTGGACTCTAAACTGGGAGAACCAGGTTTGATTCCCCACTCCTCCACTTGCACCTGCTGGATGACCTTGGGCAAGCCATAGCTCTGTACTAGTTGTTCTCTCAAGGACAGTTGTCTCAGACATCTCTCAGCCCCACCCACCTCATAGGGTGTCTGTTGTGGGGAGGGGAAGGGAAAGGAGTTTGTAAGCTGCTCTGAGACTCCAAGTGAGTGAAGAGCAGGGAAGGGAAAGGAGTTTGTAAGCCGCTCTGAGACTCCACGTGAGTGAAGGGTGGGATATAAATCCAGTCTCCTCCTCCTCTTCTCCTTTATCCTTCTCCTCCTCCTCCTTCAGAATTTTTCCAATCTAAATCCACTGTAGTAACTTTGCATAGGAGTGCACTGAAACAGTGTGAGCTAAAAATAATCCTTGACTCAAATTTTATCTCAGTCATGAACTCAGAAGGTGGTGGCCTTTGGCAACGTACTGCTCTCTCTGGTATTGCAACCAAGACACAGTTTATTCACAACAAGGACAAGCCTAACAAAGAACATTTTTAGAACGCCTCTCTGTTGTATTAACGGCTTGCAGTCAATTATTATGGCACCTTTTATCACCCAAAAAGTTTTATTCAGGGTATAAGCTTTCATATGCATGCACTGTTGGAGAAACGACAGCTTGCTAAGAGTCTAGTTACTCTAAATAATGCTGAAAGAGTAGTTTAGTCCACTTGTACCTTAGGGGGAGCTGTGGTGCATTCTCTAGTGTTTAGGGTTTATTGAATGTTTTCTCTTGCATCTTAGACTACCTCGTTTCTCTTTTTCTGCTGTGAGTTAGTATGTGTTAGTACTTGTCCTCTGAACGCCTCTCTGTTACATTAATGGCTTGCAGTCAATTATTGTTCTTTTTGCAAAATCCTGTTGCAGTAAATTCATTGAAAGCAAATTCCATAGTGTGGATAAGATAATTTACTGAACTCTGCCAACATGCATACTTCAACTACTTCTTGTATTTGAAGAAGTGTGTGTACACACAAAAGCTTACACCTTGAACAAAACTTTGTTGGCCTTAAAGGTGCTTCTGGCCTCAAACTTTGTCCTGCTGCTTCAGACCAACATGGCTGCCCACCTGAATCACCTCATTTATTTGTAGGCTTATATGCTCTTTTCTACCTCCCTACTTTCCTTGTCCATACAGCAAGACTAAAGAACTCTTCAAATGAAGTTCAGTTATTGATAGGGTTGCCAAGTCCTACCTTCTGTGTTGCTGGGGGGAGTCCTTGCCTGCCCGGGAGTCTTCTGGCGTATGTGCAAAGCGCACACGCCACAATGACATCACCCAGAAGTGACGTTATCGCGTCGGGCATGTTGGGGTGGGACCTCTGAAATTCAAGGGAAAACCATAGAGTTTCCCCTCAAATTATAGAATGCCCCCCCAAATGTGCCTAACTCAATGACATCACCTCCAGGTGATGTCATCGTGCCGGGCACATTGCCGCAGCCCAGCAATTTGGGGGCGGGGTTCCCCTCGGCAGCCCAATCTGGGCCAGCGGGGAATGGACCAATCCAGTTGGGGTTTCCCCGCCCCCTGGGGGGACTTGGCAACCCTAGTTATTGAACCACAATTCATTATGACATCTCAAGAGGTGGTGGGCTCTCTTTCTTTGGAGGCTTTCAAACAAAGTATAGATGCCCATCTGACAGGAATGCTGATAGTGTGAACTTAGGCAGATCATGAGAGGGAGGGCAGGAAGGATTGCATTATTTATTTATTTACTTAATTTATATCCTGCCCTCCCCACCTCTCGGCGGGCTCAGGGCGGCTACCAGCATACCATAAAATATATATATCATTAAAACATTTAAAATACACATCAAACACACCCTGTTTCAAGATGGCAACTTTATCAGAGTGGCGTCTTAGATGCCCAACCAATCCAGACGGTGGGAGCCATTCATGCTGGCGGATTCCCAATCAGGCCAGGGCTGAAGATGTCACTGTTAGGCGGCCCCTACCTAAAGACCTGGTGGAAAAGCTCTGTCTTACAGGCCCTGCAGAACTGTAACAAGTCCCACAGGGCCCTAATGTTATCCAGGAGCTCATTCCACCAGTGTGGAGCTGCCACTGAAAAAGCCCTGGTCCTTGTAACTGCCAGCCGGGCCTCCCTTGGCCCTGGGAGAACCAGGCGGTTCTGGGATCCAGATTGCAGCACTCGCTGGGGAACATATGGGGAGAGGCGGTCCCTCAGATAGATAGGTCCCAGGCCATATAGGGCTTTATAGGCAAGTACCAGCACCTTGAACCTTATCTGGTATGCTATAGGCAGCCAGTGCAGTGCTTTTAAGGTGGGCTGAATGTGCTCCCGTACTGCATTCTGCACCAACTGCAGCTTTCGGATTTGGGACAAGGGCAGCCCCATGTAGAGAGCATTACAGTAGACCAATCTTGAGGTGACCAGAGCATGGATCACCATAGCCAGTTCGTTGCATTCAAGGAAGGGAACCAACTGCTTGATTAGCCATAGATGATAAAAGGCTGACCTTGCAGCGGCTGCTACCTGGGCCTCCATCGTTAACGAGGGGTTCAGGAGCACTCCCAAACTCCTCACCTCCGATGCTGGTACCAATGGTGTCCCATCGAAGGCTGGGAGAGGGATCCCTAACCCTGGTCCACTTTGACTCAGGCACAGGACCTCCGTCTTCATCGGATTCAATTTCAATTGGCTCTGCCGGAGCCATCCAGCCACGGCTTGCAATGCCAGGTCCACATTAGTGCTTAGTTCTCATGGCCCTTCAACACACCCAGGGAAATGCTGATCACCCCTTTGTGGTCAGGAAACAATTTTTTCCCAGGCCAGTTTGGCTGGAGATACTGGAGGTTTTTTATCATCTTCTGGGCATGGAACAGCAGTCACTGTGGATGTGGAGGGGGAGGTATTTGTGAATTTCCTGCATTGTGCAGGGGGTTGGACTAGATGACCCTGGAGTTACCTTTCAACTCTATAATTCTGATTCAATGATCTGCGTTCAGGCTCTGTAACAAATTAGTGATTGCTTCTTGGCTGCAAACCAGGATCCTAAATCATGGTTTAATCTTGGTTTAGAATCCTAGTTTTGCAGCAAGCAATTTGGATATAACAAATTATGGTTCAATTTAAATCCCTAAATCAAGAAGTCTTCAATTCTAGTTCACATAGAAGGGGAGCAGAGAGGAAGGAAAGAGGAAGGGCACTTACAAGCTCAAGGATGAACAAGGCTGGTTTTCATCACAGCACAACACTGGATTGTTAATGATGTTATGGCAGTGAAATTCCAGTTCCCTGAAATATGGGCATGAAAATACTGTCTATCCTTACATGGCTGCCATGATAATGTATGTGAAGCTTTTTGAATGCTTGAATTGTGCTATAGCAGAAAAAGACTGTTGGGGGGCTCTAAGAAGAGGTGATTCCAAGGAGAGGTGAAGTTTTTAAAAGCACTGAGTGGCAATTTGCATAGTAACACAGCAAATGCTGGATCTTTCTGGAACTGGGGATTCAAAGAAGAATTTATTTACGTGTTGAAAAATGTTTCAATCCAGACCAATTTTATAAAATAACTTGGAGGCTGAGGAAGGGTATAACCAACAGAATTTATTTTTGTTTCCACAGTTATGTTAATAGTGTAAAATGTAGAAATGGTAGGTTAGAAGAAATTAAGCCCATTTTTAAAGTGACAAATTAGCACGAAAGGCTTCAAAAGTTATTTGAAAGCTTCTTGTAAAAAGCTTTTGAAACGGGAACATTGCAGTTACAACCACTCTTATGCCATATAAGAGTGGCAAAGAACAAAGCTAAAATGACAGGCTTTTGTTAGCTACATAAAGAGAAAGAATTCTGGTCATGAACAAGTAATCTGTTTCTAAGTCTACTATTCTGCTCCATTTTTTTAAAAAAACAGTAAAATAGGCTACATCAAAAGCAATTATTTAGTGCTAAAGAGGAGTTTTGAATGTAAAGAAAACAAAAACAGATTCACTGTGGTACTTTTAATAAAGCGTCATTTTGAAAAAAAAGGCATTTCATTGATAAACTTTGATGTGGGATTTCCTTATAAATATATTAAAAATTGCAGTAAATTCCTTATCTTTGCCTTGTCAAAAACTTATGATCTCTCCTTTAGTAAAATTCAAAGCTAAAATCTGTCTTTGGAGGGAACAAGAAAGAGCTCAGGTGACCAATGGGGAATACATGAAGGTCAAAATGCCAACTTTTTATTAATATGGAGGGGCCTTTATGCCTAAAGAGCGTTTGGAAAACACACAAGCTACATAGTGGCCTGAATGTGATGGAAATCATCCACCGAAGCGGATATTATTGTAAATCTTTGTCTATGTGGCAGATTTACATCTACTGACTTCCATAAAATCCACTGCTAATGGCACAACACCTATTAAGCTGAGATATTTCTAGGTACAGTATTTCATGGTGTTTTACTATACAGTTTACATTATTCTTGGCATTTCACTGCTCACATTATGAGGTACTTGAGAGTGGAAAATATAGTAACTTGTGCTCGCTTTTCAAGGACAAGCTTTTATTTCTTCCCTGAGAAACCTTTCAGGAAATGATTCCCTAAATATGTACACCAAATGCTGTATACCACCAGGGACAGAGATTTATGAAGTACCTGCCTTTTGTTTCTTTGGAGAGGAAGAAGTAAGTATCCTTCAGTTCAGCCCAAATAAAAACACTTTAGGAAGATTAACTGTTGTAGAATTTATATAGTGAATAAATTATGGACACTTATAAATCTTGTTTTAGTAATCAAGGGATGTTATGGGACAGCATTGTCTCAGAATAATATTTAGATGGCATGATGCAGGAGTTACTAGCCATTTTAGGATCAAATATGACGCTGTAATGGACAGTAAATGGTTAAGTTTAACCTGGTCTGAGAACCTTGAATGAAAGAGGATTCAAATGGAATTTTTCAGTTGAGAAGGTCAGTAAAGAATGGCAGTTGACAGTTAAGAACTGACAGTTGACTGGCAAAGCAAGCTAAAAGACTGGGAGAGGTTTGAGAAGTATCTTGAGTTAGGGAAGTGGGAAGCTTAGCCCATCCCTAACAAGTCTGAAAAAATAGCTCCTAAAAGAAGGGGGTGATCTCTAGCCTGTGGATAAGGAAGGAAAATGGAACTTGTATAAATGCTCCTGCCTCCACCCAATTTAGTATCTGTTAGACCTAGAAGCTTATGGTAGTTTATTTACAAAACACTGCCAAGAAATCTCTCTCCTCAAGTTTTAAAGACCCATCAGAATAACAGAAACAGTTACTTGTTTGTAACAAATTATCTGGCATTTATTTGTATACAAAGTAACTCATTCCTGTTGTCTGTTCACCTCATGAGTCCTACATCTGATTCCAATCTGACCATTTCACCTCAAAGTTAAATAAAACAGTTCGTGATTTTTGAGCTACCATCAGCCTCTCATATGCCATTATCAAACCAGGACAAAAAGAAGGATTTTAGTCTCTTTTTTCAGTTCCCTCGGCTGGGTCAGCATTTAACTTTCAAATGACTGGGTGGAACAACCAAAGAAAAACAAAGAGTAAAAAGGAAAAAGGGGCAACTCAGCCAAAAATAAAAACAAAAACAAATCCTGTGAGGGAAGGTGAAATCACCATAGACATATTTAAAGGATCCCAAAGGGTTCAGAAAGTTCTCCAAGTTCTGGACAATTCTAATGTTTGGCTAATGTTGAAAAATGCAGCTGTTTGAGTTTAACTAAGTTTTGTATATAGTGCATTGGTCTATTTCCCAGTTTGGGGACAAGTAAGGGTTAACAAATTGAAACTTAATTCTGACAAAATGGAGATGCTGTTGGGAGGAAGGACTGACACAGGAAATGAGGGATGTCCTGTGGTGGATGTGGTTGTATTCATCCCAAAGTAGCAGGCCCATAGCTTGGTGGTGTTGCTGGCTCCAGAGCTCCTTCTGGATAAACAATAGCTACCTATGGCCAGGAGCTACTTTTATAGGGTTGCCATATGTCTTTAGGGCAGCAGATCTCCCACTGCTAGCAGGTGTTGCTCACTGACTTTCCAGTAGCTGGTGGGGGGGAGAGATTAAAAAGTTGTCAGTGATGGCATGATGTCCCTTCTGGGAAAACCTGGAAGTGGCATCACACTTTTATAGGAATTGCCAGATTCCTAGACTAGCATCCACAGCCTTGCAACTACTGGAAGTCTGGCGGGCAGGGACATGGGGGCCAGCCATTTTTAATGGTGTGATGTCACTTCTGGGAACACCTGGAAGTAATGTCACACCTCTCTAGGAATCACTGGTTTTACCACAGAGTTTTCAATATTCCTCAAGAGGACTGATGTCACTTCTGGGAAAAACCCAGAAGCTGTCTCTAGAAATTTCAGAAGACCCTGTAGTTTTACTGGAGATTTCCTGACAGTTTCTAGAGAGACATGTGTTTTGCTAAATTGTATATATATGTGTATATGATACACATACAAAGTATATGCATTTTAAATAATAAATACTATTTCTCTTCACTATTTTATGTTCTGGAAGAGATTAAGAAAGGACTCTGCTTCAGAACAAATGGTGCAGATTTTTATACAAAATGTCCTGTAAGGTGAGAGGCCCTATTAAATTCCTCCTTTGGTTGAAACATTTAAGACACTTGCATTTGTTTGAAAATTGCTGTGGGAATTATAGTGTTGACAACCTTTGCATTGCTTTTGCTGCATTATGTGTTGAAGACACACCATCTGTAGTAGCACTTGAAGGTCGCTGAAAGAGCAACTGCAAACAGCATCATTGCACATGCAGCGAGGGAGTAGAGGAGGATTTCTATACTAGGTTGTCAAATACAACCTCTGTGAGAAGGATTACTCAAGCCCCTGCTGCATACTTTTTTTTTTTACCTTACTAAACTGCAAAAATTGATACAACTGTTGTATGGAAACAACTGACACTCTCTACACACGCCAATGTGTACACTGTATTCCCTTTATAGGAAAGGATCCTACTTGCACATCATGTGTAGAAGACTTCAGTTATCAAACTATAAGGGGCCTCACATTTGTTAAAACAGCTAGGCAGATGAGAACTAATGTGTTTAAAATGCAGCAGGCAACAAGGTACTAATTTTAATCTAAACAGTCAATTAATACTAGTTAACCATTAATACATGCTTTTTTCCTTGTTGGTGTTCTCTGAAAACTTCACGGTGTAATAAACAGATAAATCACTTAAACCTTTAGCTGATTAACTGATAAGGGCAACTTTTAATGGATGGCCATGGCCATCCAGAGCAGACAAGTTTACTTTTCTGAAGTACAAAGTTTGAGTCCGGTAGCACCTTTAACAAAGGTGCCACTGGACTCAAACTTTGTTCTGCTGCTTCACAGCAACCTAGCTATCCACCTGAACCTTACTTTTATGAAGTTGTTTTGGGTCTAGTGACTTAAAATAATAAGAATGAAAAAAGGAACTATTGACCCTCATTGACCCTCTTTCCTATTTGCAGTTGACAATGACTTTTCCTTCCAATAATATGGTAGCTTTTGTTTATGAAACTGAGTGAAAGCACATTGTTCTGACATGATCTATCAAGAAGAGAATAAGGGGTTTTCTGCATGAGTTTTTTGCTCCAGCGTGGCTTCTTAACAGCATTGATTCCCCCCCCCCCCCCCCACACACACAGTATCATTTTCTGGCTTTGCTCTCCCAGTTCTTTGAGTTTTCCTGTGTTTGGTCAAAGGATTTTTGCATTGGTCTGAAAAAAATACTGGGAAAACTTCTAAATACTGGGAAAACTTCTAAATGGCAAGAAATAGGAGACTGGTAAGTAATACTATGTGTAAGTGAGGGGGAGAACAATGCAGTTAAGAAGCTGTGATTGACTGTCAAGGGTTAATGCCTAACAGAGTCTGAGAACCTTTGAGTGACAGGCTGTTCAAATGAAATTCTGTTGAGAGAGTCAGTTACAGGATGACAGTTGGGGACTGACTGTTGAAGACAGGGGTCATTTTGTAGAAAAAGAGGAGCAGGGGCTCATTAGCATAACTTATTTGCATATGCCACACCGGATGTGTGTCAGAGGGCAACACCCAGCTCTGTTCTCTGCCTTCCCTTCCCTAGCTGACATGGGGTGGCTGGAGAAGGGCAGGCAGGGAGCCCAGGCATATTGAAAATGCCTTTCTTTCCCTTCCCCAGAAGGAAAAGAAAAACATTTAAACACCCCCCCCCCCCAGTTTCTCCACAAAAGTGGAGAGACTCAGGGGAGGAAGAGGCCAAGTCTACATGCCTTCCCTTCCCTTCTGCAGCCAACCTGCTGCAGCGGGCTGGCTGGAAGGAAAGGACAGGCAAGCAAACATGCCTGGCTTCCCTGCCGATCTGGGGAAGGGAAAGAAAGGCATTTAACATGTCCTGCACTCTGAGTTTCTCTGCAAAAGTGGAGAGACTCAGGGAAGGAATGGGGCACCTGGAGAAGATCAGATGAGGAAACCCAGCATGTTTTTAATGCCTTTCTTTCCCCTCCCTGATTTGGGGAAGGGAAAAAAGGTATTTAATATGCTCGCCAAAGGTGGGCAGGCCAGGTAAGGCATTTAAATGCCTTCCTGCTTCTTCAAAGGCCTTCCCGGGCTCTCCTGCCTAGGCAGGCAGGCCTAGGAAGGTAGGGGAGCCTCTCCCAGCCTTCCTCTGCTCATCTATTTTGGTGGGCAGGCCACAGAAGGTGCGGGGAGGGAGCAGAGCCACCAGCCGGCAGACCAGCTCTGCACCGTGGGGAGGCATGGGCTCTTGGCTGCCTTGGCTCAGTGGTTCTCCCCTGTGGAATGGGCCTCCCTTCGGGAGCACCCAGCCGGCATGGAGGCTGGAGGCTGCGCATGGCTTTTGCCCTGTTCCTGCCTTCCCTTGGTGAAGCCAGGATTGTGGCTGCAGGGGGTGGGACTTGCTACCTGTGCCCACCCCTTGGGTTCCTTACTGATGGAGCATTGCTTCAGTGCACTCTGGCAGGAAATTACCCATGGCTGAAGAAGAGACAGTTAAGCACTGACTGTAGATTGGGAAGGAGGCTAACAGAGTGAGTGGACTGAGGAGGATCCTCAGCCAAAAATAGAACACAGCTTCTAATAAAGAGAAATGACCCCTGTCCAGTTAAGAAGGGAAATAGCTTCAATAAAAGAGGAGTGATCTGTTTATACAGAAGGATTTTGGTAGTTTATTCCTGCCTTCTAAACTTCACATGTTGGTGAAACTCAGAAGCCTATGCTTGAACATTTAAGCA
Source organism: Lepidodactylus listeri (assembly GCA_029233225.1). Taxonomy (NCBI): domain Eukaryota; kingdom Metazoa; phylum Chordata; class Lepidosauria; order Squamata; family Gekkonidae; genus Lepidodactylus; species Lepidodactylus listeri. The sequence goes on along the minus strand of JARCFY010000001.1, from coordinate 131,383,988 downwards.
GAAACTAAAAAGAAAGCCTCTCTCCTCAAAGTTTTAAGGATTTTGTTGAATAGCAGAAACACTTAGTTGTTGGCAACCAATTATCTGATGTTTGTGCGAATACAAATTTACCTTAAGTTTATTATCTGTTCAGCTCATACATCCTCCATCTGATTCCACCTGGCCTTTTCTCCTCCAAGCGAAATAAAACTTGTTGTATCAAAAGCCTCTTGTGTGCCACTTCAAAAGCACAGTATAAGAAGGGGACTTCGTCTCTTCCTTCAGTTTCCTGCAGCATCTGTCTGTCTGTCTATCCATCCATCCATCCAACTGGGTGAGACAGCCATGGACAAATCAATAAGAGGAAAATAGATAAAGGGACTGCTCAGCAAGAAAGGAAAAATACTGGGAGGGAGGGAGGGAAAAGGGCAAGATTGTCATAGAAGCCAGGCTGAAATAAAAACCTGGTGTATAATAAAACCCTTAGCCTATGTGTTACCATGTGTGCAGTTTGCTTATATGCTATCCAGAAATTATTTACTTGCTTAGATGCAAGAAACCTATAAATAGAAATTGGTCCATGGATAGGATGGAGATAGCCTTTCAACATGTGTACCATCATCTAGCTTGGGCCAACAGAGAACAGCAGAAAACAATCCTCAGCAGACAAGTAAGCTTTTGTTGCTCTGAACCCTTAAGAAGATTCTGGTTCAAGCTTACTCACTAGTTTGAACAGAAATGAAGGAAAGTGTTCCAGCTGTTGGCCACAGGACCTACATCTGACAAGCTGAAACTGTATTTTATTTAAAACAGTTACAACCCATCTTCAATCTAATTTTCCCAAAGCAATTAACCAAGAAAAGAAGCTTTAAAACATCTACAATTAAATCCATGGTGCAACAGGCCAAAAGAGCAGTAAACAACAGAACTATTTATACAATAGGAACAGAGCAAGGTAATCAAGGCAATGATTCCAATCAGTAAGTGATATGTAAGTGACAACCCCTCCCCCCCAAAAAACCTTATTGAAATAACTTTTCCTACCTGGTGACAAAATGCCACCATAGAGTTACAAGGCAGATTTCTCTACAGACACCATGGCTGAAGAGGCTCCATCCTACTTGGGAACAACGAAGAGCCAGTAGCAATGGAATATAGGGAAGGGCCACAGACTCACACAGAAGGAGATGGCCCTTAAATATCTCAAACCGTTTTAGGGCTTTAAAGGTCAAAACAATTCAGTCTTGAGACATATCGGTAGTGAGTGCAATTGCCATAGAACAGGTATGTGATTCAGCTACTCCCAGCAAACAACCAAGCTGCCACATTCTGCACAAGTTGTATGCTGCCCTGTACAAACCATGTTATTGTAATAAAATCTGAAATATGCTACCAAGACAGAAACAACTGTGGCTAGGTCATCACAGGGCAGTGTAACATTACTGAACACATGTTGGGGATCCATGAGGACTCAGTAAGGCTCACTTTCCCTTTTTATTATTGGGAGAGATGTGGGTGGTTATATGACAGTGGAACTGCCCCCCAGGTTGAGCACTACAATGTGTACTTCATGTGTTATTTCTTCAGCCGCAAACTTAAGCACTATAGCATTTTAATTCTACAGCTATATAAAGGATGGGGAAGTTTCAGAGATGGTTATACAGGGAGACCAGTATGGTACAGAGTGGCAATTTCCCCACTAACCTTTGCCACCATCAGTACTTGTAACAGTTCCTATGGGAAGACATTGAGCATGTGTGGCACCTGTGGAGACAGGGGCTATGATCACATACCCTAGATAATGCACTTTCAATCCACTTTCAATGCACTTTCCAACTGGATTTTACTGTGACCAATTTCCCACTAGCGCTATCCCGGTGTCGGGTCCTCGGTTTGCCCAAATGGAACAATAACATTTTGACCTGGGGCTTCACGCGATTTCCTCCATGGCTTCGGTGATCCTGTTTTTTGAGGATCACCGAAGCTGCGGAGAAATCACGTGAAGCCCGGGGTCAAAATGTGCCCCGCAACAAATACTCGGAAATTCAAGCTGGCAATTGGGGCAAATGGAAATTGGTCTGTATGAACTGGCAAAATTCAGTTGGAAAGTACATTGAAAGTGGATCAAAAGTGCATTATTTAGAGTGTGTGATCGCAGCCAGGGTTTATTATTACTTTTTAGATCTGAAGCTCTTAAAATTGTTGCCTCTTTAGAAAACTGTTCATTAACAATGCAAATATTTTACTCACTTTTGGTAGATAATGTCTTTACTACAAGCTTTTAGCACATGGAGGCATTAACGTTACCTTGTGTGTTGCCAGAGGCTTGAAGTGGAGACATTATCTACCTGAAGCCTTTGCAGTGTATAACTCAGTTTGCATTTAAACTGAAATGTTATTGTTCCATCTGTTCTTAAGTTTCCTTTGCCTGCAAAAGTCACTTTCAAAGTAAGGCACCAAAGCAGAGTTCTGGAAATACTTCTATCTAGTTCTCTGGGAACACCTATTAGTATGTTTTCTATGCATCACCTGTAGGAATTTGCATTTGTGAGCTCCATCCTTTTAAAAAAAATCTGGCTTGCTGGTTTATTCTGTTGGAAATATGGGGAAAAGGTGCCCATATTTACGGCATATGGAAGCATCCAGTCATCAAGAGTGTGTCGGATTGCATGTGATTCTTCAGAGGCGTCTTCACTTCCAGGTAATTCACTGGTTCTGTGAAGGTCAAAGAAAGTTGTAAGCAGCTGTACTGGCCAATGCAAAATACAGAATAAGAAACAAAATCTATGTAATACCTTTTGTTATGGCCAAGCAAAATGACACAAAGCAGTTTTCAACCTTTTGAATCCATCAGAATTCTTCTTGGGCTGAATGTTACAAACCTTTTATAAAATGAAGGAGATTTTCCAGGTCAAGAACTTAAAACTCTGTCTTGTCAGACTTTGATGTTAGATGCTGAAAAGCTCACAGGTCTATGAAAGTCAAACCAGAAGAGATGCTAGAAGAGCCACTTATGGATCTTTCAAGAGGTTTTCAATGGAAAAAGCAGCCATAGACCATTCTACCTGGGGTTATTAGCCCTCAAAGAAAAAAAGACAAGAAAAAGAGATTGCCTTTCCTTTTATTCTGCTAGGGACAATAGCAACTTGGGTGGGGGAGTGGTAAGTATATATTTAGATTGTGGGAATGTTGATCCACCCTTTTCTCCTGTACCATAGCTCTGAATCACGTCAGGGTGCCATTTGCCTATTGATGGCTGCAACTACCATTTACATACTAGGATCTCCTGCTAGGATCTCCCTAAATCATGTCTAGAATGACCCCCAAGTGACTTTGTACTAGATATCTATATCAAATAACAAATATCTAGGGGGATTAAAACACACTCACTCTTCTAAAGACAGGATAACTTACGTCCCTTTTTAATGCAGAAAAAATAGCTCTTAAAATACTTCTATCTTTTTGCAGTTTAATCCCAACTATATCTGAGAAGAGATTTTAATCCTTTGGAATTTTTGCCCCCCACTTAATACTTATCCACCCACTGAAATATGAAATGGCATCCCTGAGAATGGATAGAATCTACATCAGTTGCAATGAACACAGAAGCACAATTTGCAGCAAACTTTTTTTTGATGGATTTATCTTCTTAGGCTGACATCCTAAATCCTCCCTGAAATCAAGAGAATCATCAGTGCATGTAATCAATGAGTCATACCTGCTAAAAAGTCATGAATCTGGATGGAGTCTTTCATCTGTTAACTGACTGGCAGAGGCTGATGTTTTTTAAAAGGAGTTTTACAATTATTAACACATATCTTTCTTCTTTCCTTTAGTTTTCAGTGGGAGAAGTGAGATATAAATATTTCTAGGACATATATTAAACATTATTTCCAGATTTCCCTAAACAGGGCACCCATTGATATTTATCTTTCAATATCCAGTGAGACAAGGGGCATACCAATATTTTGATAGTATGTGTACTTAACTAAATTTCTTATTATAGCTTCAGTACAATGTAATTCCATATAATTTTTGCTTTGTCTTTTAAAAAAATCAGCAGACAGAGCTAGTGTGGTGTAGTGATATAGTGGTTAAGTGGTTAAGAGCAGCAGACTCTAATCTGGAGAACTGGGTTTGATTGCCCAGTCCTCCACATGAAGGAGCTGGGTGACCTTGGGTCACTCACAGTTCTCCCAGAGCTCTCTCAGCCTCACCTACCTCACAGGGTGTCTGCTGTGGGGCGAAGAAGGGAAGGCAATTGTAAGCTGCTCTAAGATTCCAAGTAGTGAAGAGCGGGGTATAAAAACCAACTCCTAACCATCTTTCTTTATCATCAGATCATAAAAGGACCATACAGTTATATAGATTTGTAGGAAAATGTAGTTCAGATATTTTCCCATGCTTTCATTAAATTGGATTGGAAAAATAGAATTTAGAGATCAGATATTTGGGAATTGTCTTTACTGTTCTCAGATTATAAACTCGGTTGTGGTTGATATTGCTAATTCTTTTAAGAGATAAAAAGGAGGCCAAGGCCAATGGAGCAATTAAAGGATCTTTTTAAATTACTCAGCCAAAAATTTACTAAGTGTTTCACTAACAGGCTTTTTCAGGGGAATTTGTAGTATAATATAATTACTGTATTTTCTGGCGTATAAGACTACTTTTTAACCCAGGAAAATCTTCTCAAAAGTCGAAGGTCGTCTTATACGCTGGGTGTCGTCTTATAGGGCGGATGATGAAACTTCCAAGCCGGACTGGAGAATCTGTGGTTACCCCATCCCTACCACGTGCACAGCTCGGCTGACAGAGGGGAACGAGGGGGCAACCAAAGGGAAGGGCACTGTGCAGACCTCCAGCCAAAGGGCGCCTTCCGAAAGATGGCACGCGGGGCTTAGTGAGGTGGGACTAGGCAGGGCCCTCCCTGGGAAATGAAGCGGCTGCTATTCGCGCCGCCGGCAGCCGCGGGAAGAGAGGCCTCGGGCCGCTTGCACTGCCATGGGGAGGGAAACCTTGCATCGCTCATGGCGGCTGCGGTGAGGTCTTGTGCTGCTCGTGCTGTTGCTGGCCGCGGGGAAGGAAGCCTTGCACCGCTTGTGGTGGTGAGGCCCTGTGCTGCTTGCGCCGGCTGCGGCGAGGCCCCACGGCCGGGGGTGGCGCAAGCAGCGTGAGGCCTCCCTTACCAAGGCCAGCGGCGGCGCAAGCAGCAGCCGTTTCATTTCTCAGGGGGGCTCGCACCACTGCCGGCCGCAGGGAAGGAAGCCCCCACTCTGCTCACGGGGAGGCCCCGCACCGCTCACAGTGGCTGCAGGGAGGTGTTGTGCTGGTGCACAAACCCCCGCCCCCCCCGGAATTTAAAAAGATGACGCCCCTGGTGTGAGCTAGCTTATTTTCTTAGCCTCCGGCGTCCACAGAGCCACTTGAGAGAGAAGGACTAACTGAAGGTCTGGCGCTGTATTTGGTGTGCATTGGAAGAGGGGTAGTCTTATATGGTGAGTATATCCCAAACTCTATATTTTGACTGGAAAAGTTGGGGGTCGTCTTATACACCCAGTCGTCTTATACGCCGGAAAATACGGTATATAGCAATGGTGTAACATGCAGGTGCAAAATGGGGGAAATCATGTGGCTGGAGCAGTTAGGCTCAAGAAGTCTGAATGAGGAGGAAGCAGAATCCCTTTATCCTTTGCATGCTGTGGTTCTGAGTTGAATCAGGTCTCCATGGCATTTCCTGTAGCTCTGTGTGACTGTGGGGAAAGTTTCCTGTGTAGTTGGGCCCTAAGCACAGGTAAAGAGATGATGGCAGTAGCACGTTTGTGGCATCTGGAAGAGCCAGCTCAGGTTGCCATAGATGATTCTCCCACGGACCTGTGTGGTAGATTAGGCTGGGAAAGAATGACTGGCCTAAGGTCACCTAGTGGATTTCCTGGCAAGTTGGGATTCAGTCATAGTTTGACGTGCTAACCACTACACTTCCATGGCTTTTGTAATGTTTGTGGAGTTGTCCACTACAACCACTGTGAAAATTTGCCACCAACATGGTCTATTGAGGATAATATTGTCATATTTTACAAAATTGTGGTAAGAATAACTTGAGATAATACATATTTATTTTTTAAAAAGTATGCTGCCTTTCCACAGATCTACTCAAGCATTTGTTGCTAGGCTAGCCATCTGTACTGTTTTTCAAGGAAGAGTTCCATATTATTTATTACTGAAATGTCCACGTAAAAGAAGAGATGCATCATAACTGCAAAGAGCAACTTTAGTGTAATGTTACAAGAGCTGTGTAGTCTAACAAAGTTCTGCTAATGGTTGCATCTACACATCATTGGTATTGCATAGTTACGATACTATGGCAATAATTCACAATTGGATTTTCCTGTGTGAACAAACCAGTCCAATTGTAAATGATTGCTATAGTGCAATGAAAACACAGTATCCAGTGATGTGTGGATGCAGACAATGTTATGTCACATATAGGATTTCATTTTCTCATATTCTTTTGACTGTGCTTTAGTTCAGATATGATACAAAACTATAGTTTAAATTAAGTAACTGGGTTAGTTTGATCTCAGGATGTGGGCCGCTCCACTAACCATGATTAGTTAGGACATATCACACCAGGATCTGAAACCATGGTTTGAGATCATTTTATTAACTTTAGTCAGTATTTCTTAGTTATGATTTTGCATCATATACAAAAGCAGACATCATGTCCTACCTTGAAGTCAATGGGTTTAGAAGTGTATAATTCTCTTTAGGGCTGCACTGTTCATTCTGGTTTCTTTCTGGCTTTTCTCAGGTGCCATTCTCATGCAATCTTCAGGTAAAGAAATGCCTGGGCAGAGAAAGGAGAATGACACCAACATTTGTCAAGGAAAACCAGGATTTGAGGTTTTCTGTAAGCCAAATATTAGTTTGACAGACTAATCATACCAAAAAGAAACCATGATTTGTGCTACATCTTGGCATTCTTTGCAAGGCAACCTTATTTGGAACATCTAGAAAAACAAACTGTAACAAACAGAATATAGCAAAATACTAATAGTTTGATTGTTCATTGTTTAATTTGTGAAAAACAGAACAATGGATTATTGCCCCAGTATTTATTCTTTTTGCTAGTATTTGGAAGAATTGGGATTGGGGGAAGAATCTGTCTTGGTTTGCTTTTCAGCCCATCATCTTTCTCACTTTGAGAGAGTCTAAATTCCTCTTATCTGGATTCTAATTGGCTACACATATTCAAGCTTTTTTAGAAGTGAAGTGTATATGTAGAATATTGCAAAAAGCAGCCTTGGTCAGGTACAACTGTTATTTTAAAAGGAAACAGAGGTGATTCCCCAAGGGCTTTGCTTAGATATAAAAGCACATGTTCTACTTTCTGTTCACAAACCTCAACAACACTTGGCTTACTCAGGCAATCTCTCCTAGGTTTCATCTTGTGATAGATTTAAAATAAAATTCAGCGAACAGCGGACGTATGTAGGAGAACAAAAAGATTAAAGGTCAGCTCAAAATGAAAAGCAGCGGTAATAAGGATTTTTGACTTGGTGTAAATAAGCTTTTACACAATCAAGGGGAAAAGAAAACAGGGAGCAAATCCATGTCAAATTGAGACAACATTATACCAGACTTTTGCTTGCCTCACATTATGAAGAGAAACAGATTTATAAATATTCCAGTTAGGTAAATGTGGCCAAATTTAGGTCTGGATTTTCACCTGCCAAGTTCATATCAATCTGCCTGTTCTAAAAACTGGAGTGTATGGAGGCTGAATGAATTATGAGGATGCCAGCAATACAAATGTGGTTTGTGTTGTTGTACTAAGAATGATTGTTCTCAAATACAGGGAGACTGGGGTGAAAGCAGACATGTAAAAGTTTTGAACCCAAGTTCTCTGCCCTAAAAGAAATGCTTTCAAAAGCTGCAAATGTGTGTTCAGTCCCTTCTACCATACCTTTTTTAATTTACAATTTGCATTGGAATCTCTATATTAACTATATATTTTAAACTATTTTATTACTATTAAATATTAAGCAACAGGGTTAGATATCCATTTTGTTACCGTATGAATGGATTTGAATTATTTATTATTTATTATTATTACAATACAACATGTAATCTTCTTATCCTAAAAAGCAATGTGCATATCTAGCTGCCAACCTCTTGTGACAATATTTTTTTCTACAATTGTAAATTATCAGGATCTGTTTAGGATTAATTTAAAGGATGAAGGATGTAACTGGTGGCACTGTAGGTTAACAGGGAAAAAGGTTCCTTTGAATAAAAAGCAAAGGAATAATAATGGACAGTGTGTGTGTGTGGTTTCCTAGCTCTAGATAATCATTTTTCCATTTATTCCCCTCTTTGCAAAACATGGATATTCAGGATATTGCAGTATGTTAAAACATAGGGTTGCCAGGTCTGGGTTGGAAAATACCTGGATCTGGGAGAGGGTGGGGTTTGGGGAGAGGAGGAGCCTCAGCAGGGTACAATGCCATAGAGTTCACCATTCAAGGCAGCCATTTCCTCCAGGGGAGCTGATCTCGGTCAGCTGGATATCAGCTGTAAAAGTGGGAGATTCCCAGGCCCCACCTGGAGGCTGGCAACCCGATTGTGGGTCCACTTGAATTTAAGAAGTTGCACAGAATACAGATCGCAGGAATTCATTCAGAAAGCTGTGCACTGTGAAAACATACTTCGTGCTTAAAATAACAAAGGTCTTCAAGGATAACACAACTCTGTTCATGTATAATTTCCTAATCTACGTGAAGACATAAAACCACAAGTTCTGGGTTAAATGAGGTGGACAAAAGCGGAGACTGGCTATTTGCTTTGAAGAAATGAAACATATGGGTAGCAGGAAACCATAAGTGGACACTGTTATGCTCAGGGGCACCCCACTCACTAGAGATCACTGGGATAATCTTGGGCATCCACTGCTAAATTGGGCCATGAATGAATTTCTTCTTGTATTTTCTGAATTAATAATCAACCATGCTATTAATGTAATTTTTTATGCTTGTGGCCTCATTGATATGGAGTTAGTCCCCCAAAGAGCTTTATGCTCTGCTGAGAACAACAGATTGATGATCCCTGGCCCCAAAGACATCTGGCTGTCCTCTAACAAAGCCAGGGCTTTTTTGGCCCTGGCTCCTTCCTGGTTGAACTCTCTGCCAAGCAACACTCAGACCCTGCAGAACTTTTTTTTTTTTTTTAATTTTTTTTTTCTTCTTAACAGTAGTCTTTACAGAAACAAAACTAAATTAATACATACTTTCAGAAGCCTGAGTTAACTCAACCATTCATAGAATTTGGACCAAATTTGCTCCCTTTCTATTCTCGCATCCACATTCAATAGAAAGCTCAGTTTACTCATCTCTGCCCATTCGAGTAGTCTAGCTACTATCTCTTCTTTTCCCAGTAATAACTGTGCTTTCCAGCCCGAAGCCCGAACAATCCTTGCAGCCGTTAATATATAAGCTATCATTTTTTTCTCGTAACCCCTCAAACCATCCGGTATGATATTTAACAAAAAAATTTCCGGCACTAACGCTATATCCAAACCCATAATTTCCATGATCATCTTCTTCACCATTACCCAGTATTTTTTAACCTCTTTACATAACCACCACATATGATAGTAAGAACCAACACCTAAGCCACAGCTCCAACATTTATTAGAGAGGTTCTTATAACATCTTTGTAGCCTATCAGGTGACCAGTGCCAACGGTAAAATAGTTTGTATATGTTTTCTTTGTAACTAATTGCTCCCAGATATTTTACGGATTTCCATATTTTGGACCATTGTTCTATCTCTATTGCATAACCAAAGTCCTGCATCCATTTTATCATTGAAGGTTTAACTTTTTCCTCTAACATTTCTAACTTCAGAACTAATTTATATATTTTATTAAGTTTATTTTTAGTCATCCAAATTTTATCTAGTTCATTTGGGGTCTCACTGAAGCCTGCTTTTTGATCCAGTCGATACCTTGAGAGTAATTGGTTTTTTTCCCACCAGGAAAGTTGCAAATCTATCTCATTTTTTAGCAAGTCAATATTATTTAAGCCTCCCTTTTCATCCAGCAATTTATCATAATTTGCCTTGTTTCTTGGATTCACTAATGAGGGTTTTATAAAGGCCTCTAATGGAGAGACCCACCTGGGAATTTTTAAATATAATTTATCTCTAATATCTAACCATGTTCTTAAAAGTGCCGCTCTTAAGGTGTGTTTGCTAAAGTTCGAGTGAGTTTTATGTTCGTTGTACCATATATAGGCATGCCAGCCCATATATAAATCGTGCCCTTCTAATGCCAAAACTCTATCATTCTCCAGTGTGACCCATTCTTTTACCCAAACCAATGCAGCAGATTTACCATATAACTCCCAGTCTGGTAAAGCCAGCCCTCCCTCTTCTTTCTGATCTTGCAAAGATTTCCATTTGACTCTAGGCTTCTTCGGAAACCAAATAAATTTCTTCGTTATATCATTAATACTTTTATAAAATTTAGCATTGCTCTTTAACAGAGGGATCGTTTGTGCCAAAAATAGGAATCTGGGTAAAATAGTCATTTTAATCGCCGCCACTCTGCCTAACCATGATAGGTTTAATTTTTTCCAATAGTCTAGATCCTTCCTAATTTTTGTCAGGAAGGGTTCATAATTATCTTCTACTAAAGAGCGAGATTTACTAGAGCAGATCACCCCTAAATATTTCACTTTCTTCACCACGGCAATCCCATATGTTTTTTGAATATTTAGCTGTGTTTGGTTAGAGCAGTTTTTAGTTAAGATTTTTGTTTTATGTAAATTAATTTTTAAACCAGAGGCCTTACCATAATCTCTAATTAATTCTAACAGCTTACCTAAAGAGTCTTCAGGATCTTCTAGGAAAAACATCACATCATCTGCGTACGCGCATAATCTGTACTCCTGACCTTTGCTTTTAGTCCCCCTAATATCTTTGTTCTCCCTAACCACGTCGCATAAGGATTCCAGAGCAAATATGAAAAGCAGAGGAGACAATGGACATCCCTGTCTCGAGCCCTTCTCTATTCTAATTTCATCCATGATATCAGAGTTAACCCTCAGTTTAGCAGATTGCTTTTTATAAATTGCTTCAATCATGGTGATGAATCTATCTCCAGGATTGTATTCTCTTAATTTTACCAATAGAAACTCCCAAGATAGATTGTCGAACGCCTTTTCGGCATCCATAAACATTAATGCTACAGATCTCTCAGAATGCACATCATAATACTCTAAAACATTAATGAGCGTTCTCAGATTTTCTCTAAATTGTCTATTTGGTAAAAATCCAACTTGATCTCTTGATATTATTTGATTTAAAACTTTTTAAAATCTTTCTGCGAGAATATTAGCATAAATCTTATAATCTGCATTCAATAGAGATATTGGTCTGTAATTCCCAATATCATCTAAATTTGCTTTTTCTTTAGGTATTAGGGTTAGCAGAGCTTCATTCCAGGATTCAGGGACTACACCTGTACAACCTATATTTTTAATCAGATCTTTAAGAATCATAAATATTTGGCCCTCAAATATCTTATAAAATTCTCCTGGCAGCCCATCCGGACCTGGGGTCTTATTTTTCTTCTGCCTCTTTATTGCCTCAACTACCTCACATATTGTAATTGGTTCACTCAAGATCCTCCTTTGATCTTCTGAAAACTTATCTGTCTTTATATTGCCATTAAGGTACGACCTAGCAGATACTTCGCTCTTTACTTCTTGTTTATATATTTTACTAAAGTAAACCTCCACTATTTTTTAAAGATCTTTTAGCAAGTATTTATTATCCCCATTAGCATCTTTTAAGGTGATAATTGTTTTCTTACTCTCATCTTTTTTAAGTTTATAGGCCAGCCATCGGGATGGCTTGTTCGCGTTCTCAAAAAAGAACAATTTATTATATTCTATTTTCTTAGCTGCCTCTTTATTCAAAAGAAGATTCAATTTATGCTGATGAAATAATAAACGCTGCTTACTACCCCCCATTCCTTTGTCGCTTAATCTATTTGCCTCCTCAATTTCAATTTTTTTTACCAATTGATTATATTCTCTGTTCTCTTGCTTACGCTTCCATGCGGTGTGACTAATCAACTTCCCCCTTATGTAAGCCTTAAAGGCATCCCACACTATATTAATAGAAATCTGAGGTTGGAGGTTTCTTTTAAAGAAGTCTTTAATATCTTCTTTTAATTTTTCAACAAATTCCTGATCTTTTAATACGTATCTGTTCATTGTCCACCTAGGGGCCTTCCTTATCTCCACCAATGATAGGAGAATTGGGTTATGGTCTGCAAAAGTTAGGGGGCAGATCTCCACATCGCTCATCTCTAGCATTACTGATCTGGTAATCCAGGCCATGTCTATCCTTGACCAAGAGTTATGCCTTCCTGAATGATAGGTGTAAGCCAATCTGTCTTTATTCTTTGTCCTCCAAGCGTCTAGTAGATCCAGTTCCTCTGCAAACTGAAAGAAGTTTTCAGGTAATGTTTGACCTTTATTTCTACTTCCTCTTTTACTCTGAGTTTTCCTATCGATTCTCCTATCTACCACCGCGTTAAAGTCTCCTACCAGACATATTTTATTAGATTTTATTGTCCTCAATGCTTCAGTTAATTCTTTATAAAATGGGGTTTGATTAGTATTAGGACCATAAATATTTGCAACTATATATTCCTTTCCTTCTCTTATTATACTAATAATTATTATCCTACCATTATTTGACGAATATAGTAATTTAGGGTGCAAATATTCTTTATCATAGATTACTACCCCCCCTTTTTTTCCTTCTCATCCATAGATGCAAACATTATTCCTAATTTTTTACAGTTGAGAAATCTAGCATGATCCTTCTTTATGTGGGTTTCCTGTAAACATGTAATTTCCATTCTAATCTTTAAGAGCTGATGATATATTCTTCTTCTCTTTTGTGGAGCATTAAGTCCGTTAACATTGGTTGAAAAGATTTTAAATTCTTTAAGATTCATTTTCGTTCTGGTCGTTTGTTTCTTTTGGCTTATTCTTTAGTTGATTCCGGGTTTGAATCTGAAGCGGTGGTCTCTCGGTTCCTCCTTTTCTTCCTTTCCTGGTCTTCCCTTTCTTTTCATCTTCCTCTCCTTCCCTCTGCGCGCCATCCGTTTCTTCCTCCTCTTCCTTGTCATCAGGTACACCAAGATCCGCACCAAAAGTTTCCATAAAATCTTCTAGTTTAAACACCGAGTTGAGCTTATGTCTTCTTCCTCTGTAATCGAAGAGAAGACCCTCTGGGACGAGCCATCTATAATCGATTTTATGATCTCGAAGCAAACTTGCTAGACGTTGATACGACCTCCTTTTCTCTCTTACCCGCCAGGGTACTTCCTGCAGAAATCTTATCTCTTCCCCTTTTATAAGGACTTTACTCTTGTTAGAAGCGCTCAAAACTTTATCTCTCAACTCTCTCTTATTGAACTTAATATGTACCTCCCTTGGGGTGTTGAATTTTCTCGAGTACATCGTGCTTCTCCTAAATGCTCCATCAATTTCTGATAAGATTTCTTGCTTAGTACCAACTTCCAACTGGTCTGCTATGACTTCAGCAACTTCTTCTTTAAGATTATCCCCTATGTTTTCCGGGATGTTCTGGCATCTGATAACTTGAGCCACCCTTTCCAACTCCAAGTTAATAATTGATTCCTCCAGAGATTCATTCCTTGCCCTTAGCTCCTGTAAATCTAAATCAAGATCCCTTACTTTGGCGTGGGTCTGTCTTCCTCCTGTCATCAGCACTTGTATGTCAGCTTTATTTGCCAGGACTTGTGTCTTGATCTCTTCAACTTCTGTTTTAATCTGACTTGCCCAGTCGTCCACTTTGCTATACATTGGTTCCAACTCCTTCTTAATCACCACAGGGATTCTCTCTTCTACTTTGTCCATCAATGCTGGGAGGGTGGTTTCCATTACGGCCTTAGTTGCAGCTGCAACAGAGTCCTCTATCATCGTCTTGATGTCCTTCGCTGAGAGGCCGGGATTACTTGATGATGGCTTCATCTGGCTAATTCCACTGGCTTGTGAAGGAGAAGATAGCGAGCTCTTCCTTGCTGCTCCCGGGTTTCCAGTTGCCATATGTCTAGATACTTTGTGACCTTCTTAGAGTTCTATAAAGTTTCTACTTATTTCCATATCATTATTTAATATGTAGTTTTAATAGACTGTCTCAATTAAACGTGGCCTCGGAAATCTTAATTAATTAGCTTATTTCTATTTTAATTTGTTAATTTATTAATTTAATAACTTAATCTGATATTACTGATTTATGAGAATTAATTAATTAAATTAATTATTTATCCAACTATTGACTGATCACCTGATCGCCACCAAATCAATTATTAAAATAAATAATAAACACCAATCTATCAACAAATTAATTCACTTGGCTCTCCACATCAACTAGCCCTCTAATAAACAAGTCTTCTTATGATCCTTACATACAGTAATATGGCATAATATACTTTACATCACAGTCTGATTTCCAATTAATCTAAATACCTTGTGTTGAAGTACAGTGATTATAATGGTGAACTTCCCAACCTTCCCAAATTTATTTCCCCACCAAGCTCCGCTCTCTTCAGTAACTTTTGGCTAGCACCATTAATTGATTATATTCTACAATTGGTTTGCCATACACAGCAAATAATATCACCAGCTCAGTCCCTATGGGAGTCTTCCCCGCCTCTTCTGTCTTCTAACACTCTGTATTTCGACTGTTCCTTACACCGTCTCCTTACACCGTCTCCGTTGCCCTCTCCTTACGCCGCCTTCTTCCACCGTCTCCTTACGCCGTCTCCGTAGCACTCTGCGTCTCTTCTCCACTCCCCGCTCACGCTGCTTCTATGAACCACTCCGCTGATCACTCCGAAGTTTACGTGGCTCCGCTTCTGTTGTACTGCCACCTTCCGGTCTTCGTTCTCCGCGCCTGCGCAGTCAGCTGCCCCACCCGACGCCGAGCCTCCTCAGAAGTAGGTCAACACTCGCTGCTCCTCATCCCCTCATAGGCACCCCAGAACTCAGGACACACTGGAAAGAACAAACAAACACAAAAAAGACAAGGTTAGTGCAGCTTCTTCTTAGAAATCTATGTACGACTTCCCCCCCCGCCTGTTTCTTCACTGGCCGCTTTCTATATGGAGGGAGCCTCCGCTTCCTTTCTTGCGCTCGCACTCTTTTACCGTGTTAGAGATTTTAGTTGGGCAAATATAAATTAAATAGATAAAGTAAATACTCAGCTTTTGAGTTCGCTTCAAAGGTCTGTGAAGCTTCTTGGCTCCTCAGGTCTCTCTTCCCTCTTCTCCCGTCCGATACCAATAGTTGGTGTCAGCGGTACACCACGACGGATCCTGCTCAGAGCACAGTAGTTTCTGGGGAGTTTTGCCTCACTTCCCCTTCAACCGCCACAAGCTCTCTGCTTCCCCCAACCCCACAAGTTAGGAGAAAGGCACCTGTAAAGCCTAGGAAACCGAGGTGTTTTTAGTACAAACACGGGAGCTCACTCTCCCCGCGTCTGCACCCAGGGAAGGCGGAACCGGAACTCCCAGACCCTGCAGAACTTGAAGCAATTCCATAGGGCCTGCAAGGCAGAGATGTTCTGCCAGGCTTTTGGTTGGGGACAGTGACAAGCACCGTCCTGGCTGGCACTCCCTATTCTTTTCCCAATTCCTTTCCCATCTTTCTAATATCCCCACCCCTCCCACAGGGTGGCGCAAGGTCTGAAAACTTACATGTCAGTCAGTTTATGCTAATGCCATCTGAGAATTATTCTAATATAATCTAAACTGAATTGTTATTGTGTTTTATTGTTTGATGTTTTAGTGTTTTGTTGTTCATTGCCCAGAGCCCTGAATAATCAGTGGTGGGGCGATTCATAAATCTAATATATAAATAAATAAATAAATTGTCAGTAAGATGTTCATTATTTGCCAAGATTCAGGGAAGATGAATATTGCTTGTCATAAATAAGAAAGAACATCTATTAAAGGGGTTCCCTTGACCTGTGCGCTATGATCTTGTAAAGAGAAGATGAGCGTACAAGTGCAGGGATAGCAACACCACACTTTCACAGAGCAATCAGTCCTACATAGGCAAACCCACTTGAATCAAAAGATATTGTTTTTATTCATCACTAATTAGGTCTCAAAGAGTAGAGCTGGAGTGCATTCTTGTGAAATTTGAGCACAGCCTTAAATTTCAGGCTGATTCTCAAGTTGTCAGTTTTGGCTCTGGAAGTATGGCCTCACACAGTAAGCACTGGTGTGTGGGTGGGAACTCTCATGTTTAAGTAGTTCCCACTCATGCGTTAAATGTCAGCTTTGCACAAGGATGCAAAGAAACAAAGTGACTCAATTAAAAAAAAACCTTTATGTCAGTTGGTTTCATCACAACAGTAAGATGAGAACCAGCCCTTTCTTAGAGGGAACAAGGATTTCAACATTTGCCAAGAAACTTTCTAATTATTTGGGACTGCTAAAGCTGTAGCTCATCTTTGCTCAGCAATCTATCTAGTTATCTGTGTTGTGTCTTCTGTCAAGTCAGCACTTTCTCTACAGTAGTGTAATTCAAGGTCCTTTGTAGCCATCTCATCTATCAAAGACTTTTGATTATATATCCTAAATAAGAATGCCTTAAAGGCAAGGTGCAGATTATATACAAAGAAAATCCCAGTTGCTCTTTCTCAAGAGTTAGATTTACATATTTAAATGGAGATGCATTTTTAGTCTGCATCTGGCCATTGGGAAATATCTCAAACAGTTTCTACTGAAAACCATCTATGTTGAGTTGCCAAATGGTGCCTTTCTTCCTTCACACATGAAAGAAAGATAGGTGACACATAGAATAACTCTTTATATACAAAGGGAGCATGGAAATTTTTTCCTGCCCTTACAACATGCTGAAAATTTGTCTCTTTAAGTTAATGTAGCATCAATGATTGGCAAGAGGGACTCTGACTAAAAACTGTTTCAGGGAATGATTTTTTTCCTCTGCATTTAGTTCTTGAATTTGAAATCAGCATATATTTGGGCTACACTTCTGATTTTTGTATTTGATTTAGTCTGCATCAAACAATTTACTATAGAGAAGGGTGGGCTGGGAGGAGGAAATGGCTTTGAAAAAGGGCTGTGGACCCACCAAACCAAAAGAGGGAAGGGAGAGAGGCAGACTGCCTGCCCTGCCTGCCTACCCCTTACTATGCAAGGCATGAGTGGGCTGAGCACTGAATGGTCTGGGCCAGGTGTATGTGTGTGGGGAAGTCATTGGCCTACGAGGAAAAGTCCCAGTAGCCATCATGACCAGTCTGCCTCTGCCTATAGATCATAGAAACTGTTGTATTCTTATTATTTTACAGCCACAGCTTGCAGAGACTTTGGGATGCAAAAGGCCCTTTCTGATTGGCTAACAAATAAAGACTCTCATTGGTCCTTAGCCACTCTAGGTAACCAATTGCTGAGCCTCGCTTAGGTCCAATAGGATTGTTTGTACATAGTTACATTGTTTGAAGTTATGAGTTGGAAACAGTATAAATTAAGGGGCCGCTCTCATAGAGCTGTCTTTGAGCTGAAGCAACGGTTTGAATAAAAGCCTGTTTGATTCATCGCCTCCCGCTCAATACTTAAAAGAAACGAAAAATCATTTTGATATCAATGGGTCTTTTTTGCTTTTTAGAACTGCTGCATCACTTCATCAAAATTTATCATTGCCATTAAAATGTAAAACATTTCATTTCTTACAGGTTCAACCCACAAACCGCAACTCAGAACACTCATCATCTTTTTCTGTCTTCTATTTTTTCTGTCTTCTACTTTATCTGTGATCGTGTCCTTTGTCTTATAGACTTATTTACAACAAAATATTGATCCATCCAGTAACATTTACCACATTTACCACAGTCTTTATTTAACACACAACTTGATTACCCCGATTTCAGCTGGGGCTACTGGTGCTTGGGATCATGACCCAAGATACCATGAGATTCATATTTGACTAAATTTTAGTATTCTCCCTCTACTAATTTTAGAGCAAACACTGGTAGATTGACAATGCACAGGAAGATAGAGTCAGAATGAATTCTCTAGTGTTCAAGGTAAAATGATCTATTAGGAAGTATAGTTTTGTCACTTTGAAAAATATGATATTCCTTTCTATTTTACATCAAAACTACTCCATTGATTTTCATAAATTTAGTCCTGATTTATATTCATGGCTTCACAGTCAGGATTTCTCAAGCTTTGGACTGAGACTACCATCTCCTTCTGTGTTTTGGGACTGTACAACTCCACACCAGAGGTTGGATCCTATGCAGTGCCAATGGAAGGGACAGGTATAGACAGCAATGAGGAATGCTTGTTGTGCAGGCCAAAATCATAGGATCCATTCCTATATATCTCTGTGTGGTGTGCATATCCTGCAGCTGCACATGAGAATGCATGGGTTAGGGCAGCGGTTCTCAACCTGTGGGTTGTGACCCCTTTTGGGGTCAAACAACTATTTCAGAGGGGTCACCAGCTGGCGTTTGAGCCCGCCCCTCCCCTCCCCGCCAGCAGGAAAGGGCCCTGCGCTCTATCGAGTGCGAGGTCTGGCCTCCCGGCTCTTTGCCCTCAAAGGGAGCTTTCCCTTTAAGGGCAAAGAGCAGGGGTTGTTTGGGGCTGGAGCCCCGCCCCCTGCTTCCAGCAGCCCTTCCAGCAGGGGCCATGAGGAGGAAGAAGCCAGCAGGTAAGTCGATGGCTGCTTCTCCCTCCCCGCCACTGCCTTTAGGGTGCTCCACCATCGCCTTCCCTGGGCTCCATGCCAAAGCACAAAGCCCAGGAGAAGCGGCAAAAGCCGCCCCCACCTACCTACCTTCCTTTCCCCCTCTCTCCCTCCCCCCTTTCTCTCTCTCTCCCCCTCTTCCCCCTTTCTCTCTCTCTCCCCCCTCTCTTCCCCCTTTCTCTCTCTCCCCCCTTTCTCTCTCTCTCTCTCCCCTACCTGCAACAGCCTCTCCCCCCCACCTACCTTCGTTTTCTATTGGCATCTTCCATTGAAGAAAAGTAAGTCTGAAGCCTGAGTGTTTGCTGTGTCTTGCTGGGAATAGCTTGCAAATATATGTGTGTCTAAAGTCTGTATTAAAGTTGTTTGGTGCTAACTGCCATGCAAGAGAAAACATCTGAAAAAGTAGCTTCATTGTTGTTGTGTGTTGGCAGAATTTTATGGTTGGGGGTCACCACAACATGAGGAACTGTATTAAAGGGTCGCGGCAATAGAAAGGTTGAGAACCACTGGGTTAGGGGGAAATGAATATTCAATATTATTTTAGCATGAGTGCCACCCCTTTCTTTGCTCTTATTACCATCACATTATCACAGGGCTGTTTTAGGAATTTATCTAAAGGGAAGGACCAGAGCAGTTATTTTGCATAGATGCTGTGTGTGCATCTTCTGGAATCTCTGGAGGAGCCTCCCAAAATGCTTACCTTCTAGCAGCTCTGGATCATTCCCAGAATTCAATACTCAAAATTTCATGAATGTGAAGGTTCTGTGTCTCATAGACACACTCAGCAAACTTCTATGGCAGAGTAGGAATCTGAACCTGGGTCACCCAGATTGTAATCCACTAGTTCAATAACCTAGGCCAGGAATGAAATCTTCTGTACAGCTGGAAGACATTCTGTATGTCAGACAGTTCTCAAGGGGGAAGGGGAGAGGGAAGAAATAGATTTTGCTGCACAAAAATTAAGTCTTCAGGTGTGCTCAGGCACCACCGTAATAATAAACCGGTGCTCCATAGTAATAAGGTATTTGTAATTATACAGCAGTTAGGCATTATCTTTCATACAAATAAAAGTAAGGCATATGAAGAATTCAAATATAGATTCAGTTTACATTAGAAACAGAGTCAGTGGGTGTATTTGTGCTCTGTGTAATTGTTTTCTAAGTCTTTTGCACTAAGAAAATTGGAAATATTTACCACCACCACCACAGATTCTTTTGAATTATGGTGCTGGAAAAGACTCTTGAGAGTCCCTTGGACTGCAAGGAGATCAAATCAGTCAGTCCTAAAAGAAATCAATCCTGACTGTTCCTTGGAAGGCCAGATACTGAAACTGACGCTCAAATACTTTGGCCACCAAATGAGAAGGGAGCACTCACTGGAAAAGACCCTGAAAGCTGGGAAAGACTGAAGGTAAAAGAAGAAGGGGATGGCCAAGGATGGTTAGACAATGTTATCGATGCAACAAACATGAAATCAGGGCTCATTTCGTAGCAGGAGCTCCTTTGCATATTAGGCCACACACTCCTAATGTAGCCAATCCTCCAAGACCTTACAGAGCTCTTCTTACAGGGGCTACTGTAAGCTCTTGGAGGATTGGCTACATCAGGGGTGTGTGGCCTAATGTGCAGAGGAGCTCCTGCTACAAAATGAGTCCTGCATGAAATTAAGCAAATTCCGGAGCATGACGGAAGACATGAGGGCCTGCATGATGTGGTCCATGGGGTCACGAACAGTTGAACTTGACTGTGTGACTGAACACCCCCCCCCCCAATAATATTGACAACCAATACCCAGCAGGTCACCTCTAGTTATAATAGTGCATTTTCCTCTGAGATGGGGAAGGAAGTGGATAAGGATTCTGTGGTGGGACAATGATTTATTTGCACGACATAATGTTTATTTGCATGGTGTAGAAAACAGCAAGATTTATTTGCTGAGCCAGAGTCCCTCAGGTATCCCATAAATATAATTACAAGAGCACATAAATATATTTATACTATGCCAGTAGGCCTTTGGAATCAGAAAACTGATTTCCCCCCCAGAGTGGGAGATTGAGCATTTTAGAATGGAAATAAATCATTTATTTCAACTGTTAATTCAGCAGTAGAAGGTATGGTCAAAGAGAACAATTTATCCAGAGTGACTGGCATCACAACAGAACAATATCTGAACCTGATATATCTGGGGTGTTAGAGATTGACTAGTTGTGATAGGACTGTGATAGATTGACTAGGCTGTATGATGGTACAAAGTGGCATATGAAATATTTTTCTAATAAAGCTGTTACCATCAACCCCTTCATGTCTTTAAGTTTTTTATGTGTGTCTGGCATATTGCAAACAAACCCAAGACTTGGAAGACTCTTTTGCCCCATCTCCAGCTACTTAAATTAATGGGCATGTTTCACAAACATCAGGGACAATATCCTAATGCAGCATTATCATGGATTAGAATTACAGTAGTGTTGGCATTTAGAGATTTTGTTTTCACCTTCCAAAACTGAGCCACTGGGATGCTTTACAAATTCATTTTTCTGCATTTTTTTCTATTTTAATGACTGACTGTGGCAAAAAGTTGGAAACTGGCAGTGATATATTTTCTTTCTTTTCCCTCTTTTGTTTTTGCCTCTACTCTTTGAAGACATAATAGACTACCACATGCAGAATAACAGTGGTCTGTATGCTCATTAGTTTTTGGCAATGCTTGGGCCATCAATGACTCATGAGAGGGCCATTTTGACTGATCTGTATGCATCTGCCTTTTTTTAACATTTAAATTCTTCCAGTGACAATTTCTCCTTGGAGCTCTCTCTGTGTGTGCATACATACCCTCCAATGGTTCACAGATAAAAAGTAGAAGCATGCTTATAACACCCCTGTTCTTATACAAAGGATCAGTTTGTGAGCCACAGTGCCCTTTGGGACCATATGTTGTTGAGGGTTTGTTTCTGATTATGTATTCTGTATTAATTTACCTTAGAGCCTTTACTGACATTGATTTAAAAGCCAAATTGGTGATGACAATTTTGAGTGACTATATACTTGAAAAATATTGATCTATAATATACTTAAAATATTTGGCCCCCATCCAGCAGCCGGCCACCTGGCCACACTGCTGGGACCTGCCTTTGTTTCCTATGAAGAGAAGAAGAACAAGAGAAGAGACTGGATTTATACCCCGCCCTTCACTACCCAAGGGAGTCTCTCAAGGCGGCTTACAAACTCCTTTCCCTTCTCCTCCCCACAACAGACACCCTGTGAGGTAGGTGGGGCTGAGAGAGCTCTGACAGAAACTGCTCTTTTTCAAGAACAGCTGTGCCAGAGCTATGGCTTGCCCAAGGTCATCCAGCAGGTACAAGTGGAGGAGTGGGGAACCAAACCTGGTTCTCCCAGATTAGAGTCCACGCACTTAACCACTACACCAAACTGGCTGGAAGGAGGAAGAGCAGGCCCGTGTAGTGCAACTGCCAGGCAGTACCACCAGACCTCAAACACTCCTTTGCCGATTCGGCAGGAGGTTAGGCTGGAGAACTGACAGGCAGAGCTCTCTGATTAATATTAACACAATCAGGAGTCAAGTTCCTCTTGCTCCCAAACCACAATAGGCTGCCACCAGACCTGCTTCATTCAGAACAGCAAGGCACAGGCCAACCCTGCTTCCTTTAGGACTTTGAGCAGCAACCCAAACCCTCTTCAGGGTCAGGCGTTCCATACATATAATATTGGTGGTGTTATGTCCTGGACACAATTCCACAGACAACCAGGCTACGATTCTCTGTGTGTACACTTGTATGATTCTTTGATGTGACCAAACATGTAATGGCGGTCCGACTGCATGGCCTGGAAAAGGTACAAGCTTGAGGTAAAAGAACAATAGCACCCAGGCTCCTAAAGATCCACCTATCAGGGGCTTAGCATATTCAAATGAACCAATGTAATCGCTGGTGGGAAGATTAACCTATCCTGCAGCGTGGGTGTGGACGGGGACGAGGCTTTTCTGTGCATATAAGCTGACCCCCGGGATGCCTCAGGTATGCTTGTTCCTGACTTACAATAAACTTGATCATGCTGAAACTCACTCCACCGGCCTCCAGACTCCAGTACTTTTCAGGTTGGCAGGGCTTTTTTTGTAGAAAAAGCCCAGCAGGAACTCATTAGCATAATAGGCCACACCCAACAGCAGAAACTCATTAGCATATTAGGCCACACCCCTGACAGCACAGCTCATTAGCATATTAGATGGGGGGCTGGGAAAGCACAGGGCAGGCATGGAAGCTTGCCTCGTTCCTCTCAGAGCTTCTCCACCCTACTTTTGCAATGCCTTTCTAGTCCCTCCCCCCTCCAACCAGACAACCGAGGCCACGGTGGACAGGCTGGGGAAAGGAAGGCAGGCATGCACACATGCCCCTTTCTTCCCTGAGCCTCTCTGCTATTGCGGAGAGACTCAGGGAAGTGCGGGGGGGCATGGTTAAATGCCTTTCTCTCCCTCAGGGAGGGAAAGAAAGGCATTTTCAAGGTGCCTGGGTTCCCTGCCTGCCCTTTTCCAGCTGCAACATGTCAGCTAGAGAAGGGAAGGCAGAGAAAGGCTTTTCCTTGTCAATTTCATTCTCAGCTGACTGGCCAGGAGTGAAATTGACAAGAAAATCTCCAGGGCTCCCCAGAGGGAGAGAGAGCATTTTAACATGCCACCTTTCCCTCTTGTGTGTAACATGGGGAGGGCAGCGTGCTCTGTAGCCACACATGCTAGAGGTTTTGGTTGTAGGCATGGCCAACTCAGGAGCCAGGAACTCTGTTCCTGTGCGTTCCTGCCCAAAAATAGCCCTGTTGGTAGGGCTAAAGAGGCAACTAGAAAAAGCCTTCTGCAAACCCCAGATGGAAACACACATTACAGGTATGTAACTAAAATGTTTATTTAAGGTGCAAAGCTATACCAACACACTGTGCACAAAAAACAAAAAAGTAATATCTCTAACTAAATTACCTTGGATAGACAGCACCAGACACCAGTTATCCTGTAGCACAAAGAGCAATCTGCTTACAGCAGTTCAGTAAGGCAGACCACCAAAAGTCTCAGTTCCTCCAGCAGAGGTTCAGAGTTTTCCCCAATGGAAAACCAATAGCACCCTGTACCATACTCTGCTCAGGTTCTAAAGTTAGCCAAAGAAAAGACTTCATTTTTAACCACTTCTGGGAACACCTGATCATAAGCACTAATTATCAATTAGACCTAGCAACCAGGTTCACCTGTTCCCATTTGTATACTCCGCTGCTGCGTGGGAACCTCAACCAGCCTCAGCTGTCCATGGCTATTCCTTAAAAAAAAAGTCTTCATTATGTCAGTGCTAGGCAACCCAAAAGCTAATGATCTGCAGATGGCCTTATCAGCACTTCTCAGCTCAAGAACACAAAACCAAACACTGGGCTTCTGCAAGGAACTAAATACAAATGAAAAATTAAAAAATAAAATAACCCCCTGTTACTACAACCTGGGTACTGGCTGAGGAAAGAGCTGGCACATTTTAATGGCCAGCTCCACTCCCACCTATTTAGTCAATGGTGGAAGTTCAGCCCATTCCGATCACTGTACAGGCTTTGGCTGGTTGCCTGTTTGTGGGGGCTGGGTAGGAATTTTTGATCCCTGCCTGGTTGGCATGGTTGCATGGATTTTTTTTGCCTACCTTGTATGGGTATTCAGCGGGTTGTGAATTGGCATAGGATGGTGTTGTTTAATTAATTGTTTAATGACTTTTTGTGGGCTGGATGGTGCTGGGTGAGTGATCAATTAGCACCCCCAGTTTGGGAGCTAGGAGTCTGGCAGAATCAGCCCTTGGGTTGTACAACCCCTAGTGGCAACCAGTGTTCCCTCTAAGCTGAGTTAGTGTGAGCTAGCTCACCATTTTTTATCCTCCAGCTCACACATTCTTGTCTTAGCTCAGGAAGGATGGCTCCAGAGCAAACTGATTTATGCAGCAGTCAAATCGCTCACTCACAACTTTAATGCCAGTAGCTCACAAAGTAGAATTTTTGCCCACGAGACTCCACAGCTTAGAGGGAGCATTGGTGGCAACCCAAAAAAGGGACCTTGTTCAGAGCCAAAACTTTGGAACTTCCTCCCCAGGGAGAATTATGTTGTCTCCTTGTATTATTGTCTTCCGCCAGTGAGTGGAGACTTTTTTTTTGTGAGGCTTTCCCTCACTAACTCTCTTTAGCTCTTGTCACAGCCCTGAGCACCTTACTCCTGGTGGAGAAGGGTTGGAGCTAGGGTTGCCATTTACCTGCTCGGGGCAGGAGGTCATATTGAAGGAGATACAAGCACAACAGGCTTCCAAGAAACCCCAGGGTTCCCCATAATTTTTACAAAGTCCCTATACTACATAAAGCAACTGTGGGAATCCAAGTCCTTTTTCACTCATTACATTTTTCCAAACCATGATAAGTTAAAGTCCATTAACAAACATGATTTAAACATCTGAATTTCTCTTCATAAAGATCAACCTCATTGACTATTTAATATTCAAAAAAAGACTCTTTGTACAAGGTATAAGAAAGCAAACACATTTCCTTCTATCTTTTTATATGCTGCCTTCATGCTTATAAGCTTGTGAAAGAGAATAAATGGGAAGATAGGTCAGACTCACAGTGTGAAAAATGCATCATTAAATGAGCATTAATCTCCAATACAAGTCCCAAAGAAAAGGAAATTGCCCATGGACTCCTTAAATGTTTGAAGTCATTCACTGAATGAGTGTTGTATTAAGAGTGATCATGTAGAGGTATGTGGAGGCCTACATCAATGGGAAAACTTTTGTCTTTGAGTGCACAGCAAGCTAGGCTTAAATAGCACATACTTACATAACGTCTTCCTTGTTTTCTAATTTATATTACTTTGATTTTGTTGGAAGCATTGCAGTGACTGGTTCATTAGGTAAGGATTCCATGGTTAATCCCAGTGCACTTAATGTACTTCCCCCCCAAAGGCTTTATATAATGTTGCTGTTATGATCAAGGCCCAAAACAAGCATGAGGAAGATCAAGGATCTCCATTAGCAATGTTTGAGCATCTGCCAGTTTGGCTCACAGCCTCTCTGGCAGTGGTGATCTGGCAGCCAATTAATTAGGGTATGCAGTTAAAAAAATGATTATGTTTTGGATCCAGATTTTCATGAGGGTACTGTTATTCCCCATTTTTAGGAGTACTGTATACCCTTCAGGATTCCATTTTAAGCATTTTTTAATTTTGGAACTATTATTTCATATTTCATTATGTCATATTCTTTCTACTGTTTTACACAGTTTGCAGAATGCCAGCATGTCAGGTAGGCCATTTCACAAGGTGGGGGCCCCTACAGAGAATGCACATGTATATGCAGTTATTGATCTTGTCCATTTGAGTGATGCTGTCATGGCAAAGCATAAGGGAAGAAGTGGTTCTTCGCATATGAGAGTCCAAGAGAGCCAGTGTGGTGGGAGAGTTAAGAGTTGCAGACTCTGATCTGGAGAATCAGGTTTGATTCCCCTTTCCTCCTCCACATAAAGACCTTGAGCCAGTCACAGTTCTCTCAGAACTCTTTCAGCCCTACCTACCTCACAAGTTGCCCCTTGTGGAGAGAGGAAGGAATGGCAGTTGTAAGCCACTTGGAGACTCCTTAAGGTAGAGAAAAGCAGGGTATAAAAACCATCATCTTCTTATGAGGGGCTTTGTCTGCGATAGCCAATACTTTGAACGGAACCCAGTAACTTGAGGGCAGCCAACTGAGTGACTACAGAATGGGTGTAATATGCATGCTCTTCTTATCTCTTAATAATAACTGAGCTGCAGCATTCTGCACTGGCTGGGTCTCTGAGCTGACTTTAAGGGAAAACCTATGTAGAGAACATTATAGTAGTCTAGTCTTGATGTTACCATGGACAGATGGGCCAAGTCAAGGTAGGAGCCATCTTCTGGGCTAAATTAAACTTGGAAGGGGCATTTTTCACTGCTGCATTAACTTGCTTCTTTAGCAGTAATGCTAGGTCCAGTAAAACCAAAGGGCTCTTAATTCAGTCAGCAAGATTCATCTGAATTCCATCAACAGTGGAAAGTACAGTGTCCTTTAAGACCTCAGGCTTCCCAATCAGCTTGTCTAGGAAGCCTGTCTTTAAGCCTTCCTTTAAGTCTCCTAAATTTTTGCTAATAAATCTAAAAAAGGAGTCTCCGAAGTTGTGATCTTGACCCAGTTTACCTGAAGCTACCATGGGTCCACCTAACTTGATACTCTCTACTTGTCAGTAGTGGCTGCCCAAGATCTCGATTAGTTGAGCATCATCCCCTTATTGAAGATTCTTTCATAAGAGTTGTTGGTGATTAAGTCTTGGATCTTTTGGTCCAAAGGCATGTTCTTTAGCCACAACCTCTGTTTCTTGCATTCCAGAGGAAAATGCCACAAGTTTGAGGTGCTCTAAAACAAAAGTGGTAGGTAGCCCTCTGGTGAACCACTCTGTTGGGCTAGAATCTTTCTTCTTGGTTTGCTAGCTTTCCATGGGCAGACTTTTTTTTTACATAGGTCTGAAATGAAAATATGCATTGTCACCATCTGTATTCTTAAGGATTATGGTCTAGGAAGCGTGGTAGCCCATTGTAATTCTGGTTTGCTCCAGTAAGATAAGTTGCATCTACATCCAACAATGTAAGATGTTAGCAATTATTTTTTGGAACATCACACCTCAAGGGTTGATTTTCTCTTGTCTTGCCTATTCTCAGGGTGAACCACAGTTTGCTGCAACCATATGCTAGTGAATTATGTGGAGAACTATATCTCCCCATCTTATAGTCTAATAGTGAAGTGTCCCCCCCCCCCCCCCATGTGCAGTATCTAAATCTGTGGATCAGGGCCACTGAGGAAAAAAAACAACAACCAGACAGTTCTGCAAACTTGGTTAAACCCAATTACATCGGGGGGAGGGGGTCTACTAAACTAAACAGTGTTATCTGAGCAATCACAGAGAATGCACCCTACCTCCTGTGTCATTTTGTCAGAGTCGGAGAGCTGCTCTGGGTCTGCTGCTGGTGGAGCCTAGGAGCTGCTTGGGGCCCAGGAGTGGTGGTGGTGGAATCTGCGAGCCAAGCTAGGCCAATGGTTGGCAACGGGGGAGGCCAGGAAGCTCTGCCTTGGCTCAGGATGGGATCCCCCATGAATCCCACAGCCCCCCCCCCCACTTGTACTTTATAAAACCCTATGTGAGCAGCAGCCTAATTTAAGATATCAGGATTTTTATTTCTACTATCTCCATTACAGGTTGTATCGAATTTCACTCAGCCGTGTGTGTGTGTGTGTGTGTGTGTGTGTGTGTGTATGTGTGTGTATATATATAGTAAATAATTCATTTTCTGTAGCTTGCATTGGCAGCACTGGATATCTGTAATTATCCTTCGTGTTCTTACAATTCATTAAGCAGGCTGCCTAATAAGCCTGACATGATAGCCACAGTACATCACTTGGACTCTGGAATAATAGTCTGCATCATATTTGCAGCCTCCCACAGCTATTGCACAGCGAAACCCACTGCTTATGACTCACAACCCTATGTGCAATTCCAATGGAGTAACTCCTATTAAATTTTGATGTCTTCACATACAGTGACGGAAGTTCTTTCTAAAACATCTCTTTATATAATATAAAAACATCTCTCTCTATTACACACCTCTCTATATAACACATTAATTTCCCATCTATGGATACATGGGTGAAAGGATCCTCTTTAATAGCTGTAGCTAGGCTATCTTGTCTGGCCAAAAAAACAAAGTGCGAATCCAGTGGCACCTCTAAGACCAACAAAGTTTTTGCCCTGACCTGGATAGCCCAGGCAAGCCCAATCTCATCAGATCTCCAAAGTTAAGCAGGGCCAACCCTGGCAAGTAATTGGAAGGGAGACCTCCAAGGAATACCAGGGCTCGGGATGCAGAGGCAATCAAGTCACCTCTCTGAAATGTCCAAACCCCACTACGGGTTGCTAGAAGTCACCATGACTTCCAGGCATGCAAGTGCACACACACAGAAAACAACCACAAAAAAGACCATCGAAGTTTTATTCAAGCGAAACATATTACTTGTTTCATGGTTTCCATGGGCTCAACTCATTAAAAAATATACTTTGGATCATATTCGGATGCTGCAGACCTATTTTTTATTGACCCAAGAAGCACTGCCAACTGCATTTTCCGATGTTCCTTGCCGTCAATGGTTATTCATTGAACCATCCGGGCCTTAAACCTCAAGTCTCTGCTGCCACTATCCCTTTCTGTCACTGTTTTCTCTCATCTTGTCAAGGTAACTTTGGGGAAAATGGAAATTATGGCAGGAGGGCTATAGGAGTAGATACCTCAGGGAAGGTAATGGAGCTCAGTTAGAAGCAGGCCTAAGATTAAGGTCAAATCTACATCTGACTTTCTTGCTGGAATCATTCTAGTTTCGAAAAAAATGTCTATACCTGTTTCTAGTTTCAAACCATACTTGTTCTAGTTTAAAAACTACTGTTTACATTTGTTAATTGCCCTCCTGTCATCAAGCCAGCATTATACTACTTTAAACAGATCCTGCTGCTTAGTACTCTTCAGACCCAGGGAGTGAAATCTGAAACCAGCATGAAATGAGTGTAGGAAAAGACAGCAGTCAAACTACTTCAGAGGGGAGGTGTGAATTGGGCCTAAAAGAAGTAATTCAGGCCCAATTGAAGTCTAGCCCTAATTAGCTTATTTCAATTCTGTATTTTGGTGGGGTGAACTCATTGTTTAGCTGGTTTTCCAGTTATTTAAATGGACCACGCAACAATCTTTTTGGTGAAACAGAAGGTTGTCTTTGGAATATGGCAAAACAACAACAACCTCCAAGCGACAAAGAGAATTAAGAGAGCAAACTGTTAATTCTAAATAAAGTCATAAAAATTAGATACAGTAATGTAAGTTTTATTATTCATATCTGATTTGACCAAGCAGTAATCTTAGACACAACCACAGTTCCAGGATCCTCAGTAGATTTTCTTGTTCTGCATCAGTGTAAATAGTCATGCAGTCACCATTCTTGGAACATCAGTAAATTTTCCTTTTCTTCATCCAAGTAAATTATCTTATCTCTAAAGCTTAAAAGATACAGAATCTTTGATTTCAAACAGGCCAAGTAAAGATGATGATGATGATTAAGAATTGTCACAGTCAGATATTTGACTGGTAGATGGTGCTCTGCAATTTGAAATCTATTTAACTTCTTGGGAATTGCAGATGTATCTTCACAGGATTCTTGCTGTTCCAAGCAACACTGTCTTCTGGAGCTGAGTTGGTGTTATTTGCTCAATGCCCAGAATGTCCAGGTGTTTCTTGAAACTTCTAGGCACTGCTCCAAGGGCTCCAATCATAGGCGTCAACTACTGGGGGGCTCGAGCCACCCCCGAAATTTCCTGGGGGGGACTGAGCACCCCCCGGGAAAATGGTGCACCCTCTGCTGCGCCTCCCTCGGCCCTTCCTAGGGCCATCGCCGCCGTCTCTCCCCCACGCCTGGCCACTCCGACCCTCCCTCCGTCCGTCCAGGGGCCAGCTAAGCAAATGCCCAGCTGGCCCCTGGATGGACGGAGGGACAGAAGCAGGAGTGGTCAGGTGGGGGGGAGGCAGCGGTGGGGACATGGTCCCAGCAGGCAAGCGCACTTTGTGTGCGTGCACGGAAGAGCCCCCGCCCCCCCGGGAGTTTTTAAACTCTATGCCCCTGGCTCCAATGACAACTGCCACAATAGTAACCTTCTTCTCCCAGAGGGGGGCTAGCTTGCTGTGATGGTGGGGCTTGTGTGCTCCAATGAAATAGAGGGCTGTGTTAGCAGCAGTGTAGCAGCTACGAAGCTGCTGGTAGGGTCTCCCATGTTAGACTGGCCTCTGCTAAGGAGTCAGACTACATGCATCCCAAATCCCCATCCAATATGGTGAGAAAATCAAATTTGAAATATTTACTAGTGCAGTCACCTCCTGGGTTAACAAGGACCATATCAAGGTGTTCCTGTATCTTTGGTGAAATATACAGGCTCCAAGGCTCTTCTGGTGGGCTACCAGACCAGAGGCCTGATGTGCTACTGGAAGCAGGCTCTTCTATATTATTATCACTATCACTATCACTATTACTATTTGCTTCAAGGGGCAAACCACCCAAACTTCTATGGGCACAACTACTAGCCTCATATAGATTTGACTACTGCCAGTTTGATGAGTGTGACATGAATTCCCCTTATCTATCTGACTGAATCATGACATAATATTAATCATATACAAGTAGTCATAAATATTTTCACAAATTGCTCTTAGTTTCAGCACATGCTGCATTATTCCACTGAATAAAGATTAAAAATAAAGCTTAAAAACAATAATAATAATTTGACATCTTTGGTTTTCCTGTAGCATATCCAATTTGCATTTATCAGAATGAGATGATGGGCCTTTTATCCCATTTGATATACCAAATGGTATAGCGGAATGGAACTTCAGGCACCCTTGTGTTTGAGTGTGTGAAACTCTGTAAAATCTGAGGTTAGTACTGGAGCTTTCATTCCTCTGCAAACCCCTTCCACTGCATTGCACACTAATGAACAGCTGTCACAGGGTTAAGGGAAGTAGTAAAATTCAACAGTCAAGCTGAACTGATACAGTTCATTATCAATCGAATCATGTTCATACAGGTAACTCAACTCTTGCTATAGCAGGTTCAATGGACTGTGCACAGCTATGTTGTATTACAGCTCTAGATCATAAAGTTTTATCAAACTGTACATTTAAAAAATACTGCCAATATGGACATTTTTGTCTCATGCACATTTTCCTCTCACTGCCTTCCGATACTTAATGAACATTAGCATTTGACTTATTGGAATTAGACAAAAATTGGAACAGCAATGGAAATTCAATTTCTGACTAGCGCTGGCAGATATTGACATTTTATGACCATCTGTGACCTAGACACATTATCCTTATATTTATTTTGGAAATCCTCCAATAACACTACAGACAGATGGAGAGTGTTGAAGTATGTGGCATGCTGGTCTTATAATACACTCATCACATTTTTAAAAAGTTTTCTATTATCTATTAAAGTTTCTAATGAAAATATAGAAGTGGCAAAAATATATTATATTGAATGCATGATGAAACTAATGTAGTCAAAATAGATTAGTTATGAAGATTGAAACTTAAACTTAAATAATGAATATAATTGTACCACTACATAAATAAGAACCATTGTTTTTTATATATAATATCGTAAAAAATATAATGAGGGGATGTAACGGGAAATAGTTTCTGTCTTATATATTTTGTACTACATGACTGTCTTTGACAAATGCCATTATGTTTCATAACCCCCTTTTCCTTTCTTTTCTATATCCCCAATGTTTTCCTAAATTTTTTAAAATAATAAAAATTAAAAATTAATAATTTTAAAAAGTTTGTTTGGTTTGCTAAAAATAAAGAATGAGAGAGAGAGAGAGAGAGAGAGAGAGACCGACCAATGGAAAATATGTCACTATGCTCCCATTAGTTCCCATTGCAGGATAGTGTTTGGAGCACTGTAAGCACTCAAACACAACAGTTAAAAGTACAGTTAAAAAACCAGCAAAAACTGCCAACACAGTTTACTTTCCATGAAACATCATCTGGAATAAAGTCATTTTACACACCTTTCTAAATGCAATGACTGAAGGTGTCCTCCATACCCACTCCATAGGATATTCCCTAAAAAACTGGACCTACCACAGAGAAAGCCATGTATGTTACCAAACAGATAATTGTAGGCAAGGGTACCATCAAGAGAAGACACTCTAAGGAGCATAACTGGTACATGAGAGTAGATCAGAAATTGTGGGTTAGTATGAGGGCCCCAGGCTAAAATCTCCCATTTCAGTAATTAAAGCTTTGGTTAATCTCTCTTCCTTCCCATATTTGGCCACAGCTTTACTCCCTACCTCAAATATCATGTCAGGCTTATTACTTGCAATATCGTTAGAGAAAAGATTATAGGTAGTCTTCTTAAACTGAAAATGGGCCAAATCACTTTCCCTTGGATAGCTGATGGCATATTTAAATGAATATACACTGCTGTAAATCTCTAAAGCACAATTTTGACATTTTAGATGTTTTAAATTTGTACTCACTGTGGGTGCTAACCTTTTAATGAATTTTAATGTGTTATGTGTTTCTGGTAGTTGTCACTGGGCTTGATCCCCAGCAAGTCCTCCTCCAACAGAGACTTGATGGGGGGCATTTTTAAGTGCTGTTATGGCTTCCAAAGCCTCTCCATGGCTTTGCAGAAATCAAGGCTCAGAAGGCCAGCAACCTCCAAAATGGCCACTGAGTGTTTAATAGGCAATGTTTTCTTGAAGCTACAGACCTTGTTTCTATTGTTTGTTTGTTTTTAAATCCTTGGATGGAATTTTTTTTTTTAAACCTAGGATTCACTTCAGGTTTGTAGGGAAATCCATTTGTCCATAACTCCATTTTGAGGATCTCTCTCTCCAGACTCTATAGCCAGCTTGCATATAATTAAAATAGTAGCAATTTTTCCATAAAACTGCCCACACTTTTCAGCTGTATAGGGATATTATCCATTATATAGACTTACCATATTTTGTTATGTCAGCCTGAAAATGCATGGATTCCTTTACTTCCAGTTTTGTGTGTTTTGCTGCCAGTAACAATTCAATGAGTGTCATCCTAGTCAATTATATGACCTGTCTAGAACTTCCTAGATTTCTTTACAGTGTAATACTATGCAGAGGCTGAAGACAGACTGGCAATCTGGAGCGGGAGGAAAGCGGGGCCGAAAGTTGTGGGGGAAAACTGCTCCGGGGCTGGCCGTTCACACTGGCCAGACTCCTGCATTAGCATACCGGACTGGAGCGTTCAGACTGCTGCGGAGCAGCCCCAGGTGGGCCGGTCTCCCCAGCTCGTGGCGGGGCCATTTCGGCAGTATGCGTATGTGTGCCTATGCGCATAGGCGCATGGCCGCATCAGCAGTCTAGAAATTTTAAATCTCCCCACCTCCTGTACTGAGGCATGGGTGCATATGGTTGTATGAGTGCTCATGCACTCATGCACATATCTCCGCGATTCTTCCGGTTCACACTGCACTGAAGCGGGATGCAAGCGGCAGATGGCCTCTGGACACCGGTTTCTCCCAGTGTCCTTCTAATGCGGAAGGGAAGTGGCTGGAAAGTGGGTAAGCATAGAAGGGAACTGGGGAACAGCTGCGGCTGTTTGAATGGGCTCCCTTCCCCCACTGTACAAGCAGAGCTCTCCTGCTCTAGATTGCCAGTCTGTCTTCAGCCAGAGTTACTCCAGTGGCATCAATGCACTTAAACATCAATACACTTCCAATGAACTGGAATAACTCTGCACAGGATTGGTGTGTTATATTTCTTCAGGTATCTTCTTCTCTAATTTTTGTACATTTGAGTAAGTATACTATGTTGGACAAAATAAAAACAATAGTTAGCACTACAAATGAAGTTCAGCACTACAAATGAAAAACTCATTTTTTCAGGCTTATTTGATAGATACTTTGAAAATATTACATCCTTTCTTTGTGTTAAAACTCCTTAAGGTTGAGAAAAGTGGAGTATAAAAACCTTCTTCTTCTAGCAGCACACTGTTATTAGGAATGTAATCACACTGTTTAAAGGAGGTATTATTCTAAGCAAGAGGTTGCTCCTACTGAAGAACCAGACCTCTAGAAGGAAAAGGTCAATCTGTTAAAAGTTCTTGTCACACCTATTAAACTAGAAACAGAAGACATTCCACAAAATATTTCTGTTAGTAACCCAAATATTGACCTGCCCATGAAGTTATTAGAGGAACAACAGATTTGTCCATGGTAGAACTCGAAAGTAAAAAGCATTAGCCTTATTTTTAGCTACTTTTCAGCTTTTCAGACCTGGCTATAGGTCAGAAATAATTAGTGTGATTCCTGAAAGCTCTATGCTCCCATATATATATTCTAACTCTCCATAAACATCTGAATTATTTGGACTGTATAGAGGATATGCTATCAGTATTTTTAACCAAGCTGAAAGGCTTCCTATTCACCTGTGTCTGATATATTATAATGTCCTCTTTCATTGGGTATTCTTGGAATATATCTCATGACTGACTTCTATGCATTATAAGAACAGAAAATAAGAGTACGGTTTAGGGAATTTCAGCTGTTCAGTTAAGGGGGAAAAAACCTCAACCAAGAGCCATAGCAGAAAAAATCATTTGATAAATCATCTCTAAAAACAGGAGGTTACAGCTCATTGGAATTATAGTTTGTAAATGCTTGTGCAGTGACTGGAACTACAGAAAATCTTGTACTGCTTTGTGGACAGGTAAAAAATTAAGACTCATGGAAGAGCCCTCTCCACTTAAGTTCTAGTCAGCAGTTTGGTTAACTGTACTGAAAATAGAACAAAGTTTGAGTCTAGGGGCACTCAGCGGTCCAGTTAAGACCAACACAATTTTATTCCAGTTATAAGGTATTGTGTGCACACACACTTCTTCAGATACAATGAAATGGGAGTTTCCAGTCCATGCATATAGGTAGAGGGCGAGTAGTAAACTAGCATACAGTGTAATGAAGCCATTTCACAGATTCAAGGACCAAACAGGAATAACTGTTAAACATCTTTTTCATGCTGTATGCTAATTCACTGCTCACCCTCTACCTATATGCATGGACTGGTAGTTTCAATTTCATCATATCTGAAGAAGTGTGTGTGCACATAAAAGCTTATACTGTGAATAAAACTTTGTTGGTCTTAAGAATGCCACTGGACTCAAACTTTGTTCTGCTGCTTCAGAAAAACATGGCTACCCATCTGAATCTATGTACTGAAAACAGTCACTCTACTTTTGAGCTGATGCTTTCAAATTATGGTGCTGGAGAAGACTCTTGAGAGCCCCTTGGACTGCAAGGAGATCAAATCAGTCAATCCTAAAAGAAATGAACCCTGATTGTTCCATGGAAGGCCAGATACTGAAGCTGAAGCTCAAATACTTTGGCCACCAAATGAGAAGGGAGCACTCACTGGAGAAGACCCTGGTGCTGGGAATGATTGAAGGTAAAAGAAGAATGGGGTGGCAAAGGATGAGATTAGGAGATGAGGTTAGACAGTGTTATCGATGCAGCTAACATAAATTTGAGTGGGCTCCGGAGGACGGTGGAAGACAGGAGGGCCTGATGTGATGTGGTCCATGGGGACATGAAGAGTCGGACTCAACTGTGCAACTGAACAACACCACCAATAACAATTATAGCCAAGTACTGTCACAAATTGGATAGCTTACATCTGTTGCTGAAATGAAGAGAAGTGGTGTGGTAATACCGAGAGACTCTCAGTTTTGATAATTTAATTAAAACCATGGCATAAATTAGAGACAAATGTATTACAGAATAATTTTATGAATGGGCTTGTATTTTGAATATTTCAGCTCTAAGATATAAAAGCTGGAGGCATTTTAAAGAGAACTGTGAAAGGAGAAAGTATTTGTCAGTACTGAGCCATTGCCAATGTTGGGATCCGTTCAAATGAGAATTCTGTACAAGCACAGTTGAGAGTAGTATGCAAATACCAAACACCCACCAGCTTGGCTCATGTCCTGTTTGCTAGTGGCAAACAAGGAGTCAATTTTTTGTGAGACTCTTTGGCCAAGTTCAGACTGGCAGTTTGGCCCAATATAGGTCTGCTTTACACAGCCACAGCTGTTTGGCGTTGCCATGCCGCACTCACCCCGTCTTGAAGTGCTTTCATCCTGCTTTAAAAAGGTACCTGGTGAAACCGGTGTCAAGCCGTCTGGGTGCACGTTCATCCCACTTCCTGGCAGTGTGGACACAAATAAGCCACACATCAAGCAATGCCGGTAATGTGAACCCACTGATCCAGCTGCTGCACCCATGCGTCTATGCACCCATGTGCTTACGCGCAGGTTGGCAAAATGGACCAAAGCTGTGCGCCACCACAATGGTGCCACCTGAGGGCACCCCACAGTGTGAATGCTCCATTCCGCCTCCTTCCCAGTATGGTTTCATATCAGTCTACACGGTGTGAACGGAAAGCCCCGCAACAATTTGGCCCGGGTCTTTTTGCCCTGCGACAACTCAGCCCGGGTCTTTTTGCCCCATTTCCCTTGCACTTCATTTTGCCAGTCTGTCCTCAGCCCGGATCTCTTCATCAGTCATTCATAGCTGTTTGACAGGTTGCTTCATTGTTCTTCCAAACAGTGCAGTAGGGCCCACTTGGTTTTTCAGTGCACATGATGGAGGAGTTGGGGTTTGGAGGGAGAAGGAATAGACAGTATCCCAACTAGTCCAGGACGGACTGCAGTATGTGACTTTAGATAGGCAAAGTTTGGATGCTGTTCCTTGATAAAAATGGTAAATTGTTAAAGCTGTCTAGTTATTGTCTTTAAGTCTGAAATGCTGAAAGAACAAATATTGTTATCCTTAAGCATGAACACCTCCCTCCTCTGGTAACCATGTCAGCCATCAGTAATGGCATTACATAAGTAGAAGACAGTGCAGTGGAACAGTATAATACATACAGCAAACAGATAATACTATATGTTGTAGTGTTCACAGTCCCACACCCTGTATTGAAGCACCTATTATCTCTATTACCTTAATAAATATGCTCTCCTGAACAATTCTGTTTTACAAAGGTTGTGGAAGGAAAGAAGAAGAGGAGGAGGAGGAAGAGGAGGAGATTGTATTTATACCCCACACTTCACTACCCAAGGGAGAGTGGCTTACAAACTCCTTTCCCTTCCCTCCCCACAACAGATACCCTGTGAGGTAGGTGGGGCTGAGAGAGTTCTGAGAGAAACTGCTCTTTTTCAAGAACAGCTGTGCCAGAACTATGGCTTGCCCAAGGTCATCCAGCAGGTACAAGTGGAGGATTGGGAATCAAACTCGGTTTTCCCGGATTAGAGTCTGCGCTCTTAACCACTACACCAAACTGGCCAATTATGGGAGCCCTCTGGATCTCCTCAGGCAGGCCATTCCAGAGATGGAATGCAGAGCAGAGAATGCATGTACATGAACAGTTGTTGATCTTGCCCATTTTTAGGGTGGCATCTGCAGAAGGCCCTGTTCAGTTGAGGAGAGGCAGTCCTGAAGATATGGGGGTCTAAGACCCATGAAGGGCTTTGTATGTTATAGCCAACTGGTCATTACACAAGATGTACTAACTCTCTACCAAGGAAGCAGCACACACTAAATATGATCTCTTTTTTCCATATGGTCACTCCTAGTAAAAGTAAGTATCTTAGTTTCTGGCTAAGGAAACCTTGAAAATAGTGTCCTGCTGTTGCAAAATGAACAGCAGAGCAAAATAAAGCTTCAAGCAGTATCTCATTCACTTCCTTCAATTTAAGCTTACTGCGTAGTTCTGTGCTGCTGGCCCCTTCCTCTTACAGTGTTTCACTGGCTGTTTCTGGCAACAAAATATCTGGCAAAGTGTACCAATGGCCTAACTGTATATGCCAATATTTCTATGTCAGCTACTGAGATTATATTATGCTTAAAATCCTGAACATTCTGAGAAGCCAGTTCTAAATCTAACAGATAATCTTTGTGCTCTGAATGCTTCCTTTCTAAGAAAGCCAGTGCTATTACACAAATATAGAGTACCTTCAGGGTCACTGCTGGAAACTTTATCTTTCTTCTAGTGCCATCAATTTTTGAATGGCTTTTATGAGACTTCTAAACAGGAAAGATGGAAACAGTCACTGAAAGTTTGATTTCAGAAGCTGGAAGGCATAGTGAAAGCAAGGGGCAACATCAACCAACTGGCAAAGGATGGATGCATATGGTAGAAACTGACTGTAGGGGATCAAAATGAAGGCTTCTTGCTGAAAAGAGAGCAGACCTAGATGCAGAATCAGTCAGATTATACAGGCTTTAATCCAAGCGCAGGTCATGATCATACTATTTTCATTCCTGTTTGTGATTCAGTAGGATAATTTGCTTGGGAGAATGCCACGGTGTGTGGCTGACCTGTTATGCCTGGAAGAAAGCATAATTCATGTGTGGTTTAAAACCTTTAAAATTAATAGAAGGCTTCACAGTTGTTCTAACAGCAGTTGTTCTAACAGCAGTTACAGCCTTGCCAAACCACTCTGTAGTCTATACCATCTTCCAACTGCTTTTTTAAAAAAACCTATACAAACAAAAAGAATAGCTGACTACATCCAGCTTTAATTATGGCATTTTGGAGTATTTTATTATACATTATAACAAATGCTGAAAAAGACTTTCACGGAGCTGTTAATTACTCATACTATGCAACTGTATTAACCTATTCTGACACAAGTAAATCTTTCTCTTTACACAAAATGCCAAGAAACTCTCATTTTTGATACTACAGTAATAAAAGGAAAACATGTTTTCAGTAATGAAAGTCTTAAACAGTGGGACTCAATGCCCTCTTCATAATTTATGGCACTGAAATTCATTGTGGTTTAGAAGTGTTATGGCAACTTCATTCTGTTGGAATATGTAGGGTCTATCGTGCATAGACAAAATGACAAAAACATCCTGCAGGGGCAGCAGAGGAGAAAACTAGTTAGCTTAGGGAGATTAGGGACTTCCTACTCTTTTCAAATTATTTCCTTCCTGTCTCCTGATTGGCTCAGTTGGGGTTTTCCTGCTCCTGCTGAGATGTCTTTGTTACTGACTTCCTGCTAGTTAGTTAAACAGTTCGACTTTTCTTTCTCTCTCCTCTTTCTTACAAAGTTTGTTCTTTTCTTAATAAACTGACTTTGCTTAATAAACTGACTTTGCTTTTCTTAATAAACTGGCTTGTGCTCTGCTTTACTGCATATCTACACTCTGCCAACACAATCAATGTATAATGTGGCCCCATCTGCGGATACTTAAATCTAGAAGTTGGAGGCAAGGACAGGCAAAAGAGATCTTTCTGTAAAGTACAGAAGATTCTCAGGTTTATAGAAAACTATGAAGTCCAGGGGTCATTTCGAGCAGGAGCTTGGGGGAGCTCAGCTCTGGGACTTGGTGCCAGCCCCCCCTTCCTTGCAGGGGAATGCCTGCTTGTGTCATGGCTGCAGCAAAATTACCCCACCCCCTGGAAAGGTTCCTCCGACCAGCCTTCTGAAGGCTTCAGCCACCACTGAAGCTATCCTCCCAGAATAGTCGTATTTCTGAGGCTTGGATTAGTAGCTGTCTCCTCTCTGTCAGCTCTTCCTCCCTCCCTCCCTCCCTTCTCTCTCTCTCCTTTCTTGCCTTCTGACATACTTCCGGTGATGACAGGGTGTGTGGCATATGCAAATAAGTTATGCTAATTAGTTTTGCTAATGAGCTCCTGCACCTCTTTTTCTACAAAATGACCCCTGATGAAATCTAAAACAAAAACAAAAACTGGGGGGTTGAAATACCCTAAAATAATAGAAGCAGTGCCTGTATCTTTAAAAAATCTAATGCTTTCAGCAGCCAGTGTGGGGGCTCCTAGGCAGCCACAACAATATATCCACCTAATTTGTACTTTGTTTTATATTGTAATGGCTAATGGCTACACAATAAATTTTACTACCATCCATCCATCTATCTATCTATCTAGCCTTCAAACCTTGTTTCTCTCAGTAAAAGGTAGTAGAAAAGGGGAAGGCCCTTTCCAGGGCAATTTTGCCCTCTCAGTCCAGCCCTGCTTCCCTCCCTTTGCTTGGAAGGAGGACTCATAAGGGCCAAGCCTGGCAGCAACCAATGAATGACTCAGTATCACATGATTTGCATGACTCACCCAGGCCCTGTGGTGACCATCCAGCAATTCCTTCTATTCAACACTGCTACTGCATGAAAACCTGTGTGATGCAGTGGTAAGAGTATCAGGATCTGTAGATCCAGATTTGAATCCCCACTTTGTCATAAATGGGTGACTTTGGGAAAGTTGCTTACACTCAGCATTCTCTCTACATCACACAGTTGTTGTGGGGATAGAATGAAGAATGATATACACTGCTTTCGGTCTCCATTTATTGGAGAGGCAAGGTATAAATGAAGTAAATAAATAATAAATATAGCTGAAGATACAGGACAGATAAAAGGTTGGCTGGTGGATGGGAAGGAGAGAAGGAAGCAGGGAAATGTGAAGATAGGGGAGTTCCCAGGAGGAGGGAAAGAGGAAATTGTTTGGAGAGGTGGATAAAGGGGGAAATGAGGTGTGCCAAGTCTTTCCAGGTTTCCCACTGTGCAACTAGGCCAAGTCTGGTGGCCTGTAACATAAAACTGGTCCTGTGGCTAGCACTGCACTATTGGGTCATCCTTTTCCCAGGTAGAGGCTGCCAGGGAAAGCTGAAGATGCAGGGAAGGGGAATAAAGGTAAGTTGGCTAGTCAGTAAGAAAGAAAGAAGGAAGCTAGAAGAGGGAAAAGGCAACAGAGGCTTTCAGGGAGAGAAAAGTGGGGGAGGATAAAATGAGATCCCCCCTTGCCTTGCAAGTCTGCCACTTGTAGTAGATATTTCCACAGTAGATACCATTTACAACTGAAGGCTTACAGATTTACAATAAAATCATACCAAGACCAAAACAAGCATGTATACTCAATAGCCCCTTCCAAAAGATCTCTTATGCAGTTAGTGAAATTCCATGTAGGATAAAATGCTAAGGTGAAAATAGAAAGATGGGTGGCAATGTCTTTCCTAGGTTAGGTTGTACAGCAATTCCCGTTATTATGTATTGCCCTGCCATTTGGTATTTTGGATTTGAATTCAGCAGTTGGTACTGAATTGAGCAAACCAGGTATTTTTAAATGGGAACTTTAAAAAAAAAATAACTCCTCTCTCATGAAGCTCTCCATGCTGGTACTATCCCCTGTCATGCCTCTGAGTCTCAGACTGGGTTTCTAAACTTCCAAAACTTTTTATATGGTGGAAACCTAGAACACAAAGTAGTACATCACTTGTAAATTCAAAACCTGACCCATAATTTCACAATTGCACTGTTTCTCTGTGCTACTGGATCCACAGTAGGGTTGCCAGGTCTAGGTTGGAAAATACCTGGAGACTTTGGAGGTGGATCCAGGAGAGAGCGGGGTTTGGGGAGGGGAGGGACCTCAGCATGGTATGATGACACAGAGTCCACCCTTCAAAGCAGCCATTTTCTCTAGGGGAGCTGATCTCTGTCAGCTGGAGATCAGTTGTAAAAGCGGGAGATCTCCAGGCCCCACCTGGAGGCTGGCAACCCTAATCCACAGAGACCTTGTGAGTGTGTTTCAATGGTAAATTCCATTTAACATTAGTGAGACATGGTGGTGAAAGACTTTACTGTGAGAGCAATCCTAAACAGGTGTACTCAAAAGAAAATCCCACTTTATTTACTGGGACTCCCCCCCAAAAAAAAAGTAGGTTTAGGACTACAGACTATCTCTTATATATATCAGGAGCAGCTAAATCCAGTGAAATACTAATCCTTTCATCCCTATGAAAGTAATATGAAAAAAATTGTGCAGAAAGTGGTTGTACTGTGTTCCCTCTTTTTGCTATCATGAACCCTTAGAAAAATTAATTAATGTTAGAATGAGGAAATGCCATAGCATGGATTCTTCCCATATGATCCTGGGCTTTTTGTATAATCTGATGGCTCAAAGAGTGGCATTGCTGGGTTCTCACACCACAGAAATAACTTGGCTGGCCTTTGAACCAAACCTTGTTTCAGGGATGAAAAACAAAATAGCTGTCATTTTAGAAGGTAGCATGGGATGCTAC
Source organism: Lepidodactylus listeri (assembly GCA_029233225.1). Classification (NCBI taxonomy): domain Eukaryota; kingdom Metazoa; phylum Chordata; class Lepidosauria; order Squamata; family Gekkonidae; genus Lepidodactylus; species Lepidodactylus listeri. The sequence goes on along the minus strand of JARCFY010000001.1, from coordinate 131,341,435 downwards.
CATTTTCAAAACATTATTTCAAACAGTGGGAAGAAGGACAGGTGAACTGATTATATTAATCAATATAATTTGTGAGTGAATAAATTATTGATTAAAGGCTGGTGGTAAGGAATGGAAGGGGAAATCAAGGAAAATATAGCATTTAGGCAGGTATTAATTGATTGAAAAGCATGAATGATCATAACAATGTTACACTGATGATCCTATTTGAGTGGAAAGGTGGCATAGAATTGTTTTAAACAAATAAATATTACTGGAGTGACCTGGAAGGTCATTTGGGCGATATCCACACATAAAGAACATTGGGCTCTGACTGCCTCCTGTGGGACAAAGTCAGTCCAGATGTGAATGATTATTATAGAGCAAAAATAGCACAATATCCATCAACATATGAATATAGCCCTGGTCAACCATTCTGATCCAAATCAGGCACTGTTAGGTCAAATCTACATCTGACTTTCCCACTGGAATCATTCTAGTTTTTTTTTAAAAAATGTCCATACCTGTTTCTAGTTTCAAACCATACTTGTTCTAGTTTAAAAATTACTGTTTACATTCATTAATTGCCCTCCTGTGGCCAAGCTAGCATTTTACTGCTTTAAACAGATCCTGTTGCTTAATACTCTGCAGACCCATGGAGTGAAATTTAAAACCAGTGTGAAATGAGTGTAGGAAAAGACAGCAGTCAAACTACTTCAGATGGGAGGTATAAATTGGGCCTTAATTGAAAGTGCTGATAGCAATAAATTATCTATAAAAACAACTGTCTAGTTAGTGGCATAACCAAACTATGGAGATTTTATGACAGTTATCAGAAATGGTTGGGAAATTAGTTGTATCAAATAGGCTCTACTCTTGATTTTTCAAATAACCTGGAGTTGCATGTAGCTCTTGTCAGATGGAAGAAGTATTACATGAGAATGAAATACTTGCATATACTTGTACTAGACATACAAGAAATGTCTGGTGATTTCAGTAGCTCCAAAAGTGCCACCATAATCACATTCCTTGTTGTCTGAAAAGTAGGTGTGAACTGACGGACACTCTTGTATATTCTAGTGATGCATGTAGAAGCACAGGTGTGCAAAGTTTTGACAGTTTAAAGTTTGCCAAAAGTGGATAAACTGGAAGCAGCCTGAAAACAGGCAATAAAAGAAGGGAGATAATGGAGGTTAGAAACAGGAAGCACATGTGGACAGGCCCGTGGTCAGGAATTTCTAAGTTGGGGGGGCATTTAAATTTCTTGGGGGGCACTTGGCACTGGCTAATTTAAATAATTTAATTATTCCAAGGTGGAAGGCAGAGCTGTGGCCTGCAAATAAAAAGGGAAGTGGGGGAGGGGAATCCTTGCCATTCAAAGGCAGGAGGCAAAGCTGAGCTCTGAAAATAAAAAGGGAAAAGGGGGAGAGAGGAATGGAAGCAAAATCATGGGCTCTGAAGCTGAGGGAGGGATTGGGCAGTGTGGCACTTGCTTTGCTGGCTTGGGAACTGGAGGGATGAATGTGGTCAGGGCTCGCCTTGCTGGCCAGCAAGTGATGAGAGAGAGAGCAGAGCAGCAGCATGGGACATTCCAACCCAGCATGGGACATTTACCAGCTGAAGAGAGGCAAGAAAGAGCAGTAGCAGCAGCATGAGATTGGAGGCAGGGCTTGCCTTGCTGGCCGGCAAAAAACAAGAATGAGCAGTGGCATGGGATTGGAGGGCAGGAGGGCACAGGGCTTGCCTTGCCGAGAGAGAGTGGTGGGCAAGAGAGGGCAGCATGAGGCTTGCCAAAGGTGGCGACGAGTGCAATAAATAAAATTAAAAATTGGAAGTTGGGGAGCCTGGGCTGGATGAGAAGTTGGAGGGCCTTGGTGGTAAGTCGGGGGTGGGTGGGTGGGTGGGGCAAAAGGCTCCAGTGTAGCTACCGACTTGCATGTGGGCTCCCTAGCTGAAAAGTCAGTTGCCATAGCATTCCAGCCCTAGGTGCTTCCACTCTCCACAGTGACCCCTCTGTTTCTAGCATGGAACTGAGCAGGCTAATTTTTCATGCTGTGTCTCATTATTCATTTAAATTTTAGGTTTCGCACACTTCTTTAGTATAACTTCCATGTCACTAGAGAAACATGTTTGTAATTTATATTTAATTTGTTTAGTCAATATGGCAGAATTCTTCCAGTTCCAGGATTTTAGAATTCTGTAGCCTATCCAGTCCAACCTCTGTTCAATGCAAAAAAGAAAGAATATATGAGGAATGGATAAATATGCTATTTTAATATTCAGACAAAGGGGAAAACGGCGTAAGGGGAAAACAGTTAAACAGGCAACAGAATTGTCACTTCCAAATACTTTGCATGGAAACTTAATTTAGTCCTTTGGATATATTTTGAACATTCAAGGCATCCATGGTATTTGAAAAGAAAGGAAGTAAACGTAAAAACAGATATTAAAATTTTTTTTGTTCCAAATTATACATATTTTAAAAGTAAAAATTGGTTCAACTTTTTATAAAAAATACAAATTTCAGATGGTAGTTTCCTCTAAAGACAAAAGGAAAACTGACATTAGTTTCTGATTCCTTGCAAGGCATCCAAAATCGAAAGAAACAGCTCTACAAAATGAAAGCGTATCCAGTTTTAGACCAGCAAAAGATTATGCAAAAGACTTATCTGAAGGTTACATTTAAAGCCTGAGGTCCAGGATAAAAATGTCAGTTCAAATGTATTACAAGTAACAGTGGACAGATTATATGTGGGAAGGCTGAAGGCTGATTATAGAGGAGCTGAGCACATCCTTGAATACTCTGAATTACTTCCATCTCCAGATTTGTCTTCCTTTTGAGTTATGTAATAAACTGCTTTAGGTAATGTCCGAATTCATACTGAGTCACTATTTTTTATTCATCAACATACTGGATCAGGAAAATAAGTGAAAGAGCACTGTAGTGTGTGTGTTCCAGGCTAATACCTTATTGCTATATTAAATACTGAAATGGCATACCACAAAATGGTTGATATAATTAACATTTCTGAGTTCCAGCAATAATTGGTTATTACAGCAATACACCAAAGTAAATTGCCAGTAATAATAAGTACAGAAAAGTGTCGAGCATAAGTCATACTCATGGATCTTTATATTCTGGCCTCTTAAGAAGTAGAACAGTGTCTCTCTTGCTGAATCGTACCTTTTTCTTCTTAATAATGGCAATCTGCCCCAAACTTTAGTCCCCTTAAAGTTCATTGGGATTTTGAGCTATCTTGACAAATGCTTAACAAACAAACACTTGGGCACTTTTGATCATTCAACTAGTAGGCTTAAAACACACACACACACACAAAAGATTCTGCGCCTCCCTCCCAACTAGTTATCGTTCTTTACTTTCCCAAGCAAAATATCTTACCATTGAGAAGGGAGAGGGAAGTCTTGTTGGACGCAAATCCCATACTGCCTGGCCTTTGGAAATGATACTTTAACAGTACAATCCAAAGCAGAGTTGCACCATTCTATGTCCATTAGAGTCAATGGCCTTGGAAGGATGTAACTGTTTAAGATTGCACTGTAAATCAGGCAGTAATGGTGGTACTATGGAAGAACAATATGGAAGCTAGATAGGATTTGTTTTCACAACATTCTCCCTGTCCAGCTCCACAGTCAAATGCAGGTACAGGTTCAGACCTCAATATAGCTCAAGGCCAGGCCCATAGCCATGAAGGCCTCAAAGGGTGACACCTCTTCCCAAATTTGCCCTGCCCCCTCACCATTGGGCCTGGGGCGGCACTGTTCTCCCACTCAACTCATGCCTGCCATTGAAGAGCAAGGTGGGAAAGTGGCGGGGAAGGTGGGGAAGGCCTCAGTGGGCCCACCTGGAGCAGCTTCAGGCAGAGGGAGGCTTGGCTGGCGTGCCTGGAGCAACTGCAGGCAAGCCAGTGAGAGTGGCAGAGAAAGGGAGAGGTTAGCTGGCTCACCCAGAGCAGCTCCAGGTGAGCTGCTGAGACTGGGGATCTGGGGAAAAGTCTCTGTGGGCCCACCCAGAGCAGCTGCAGGTGCAGTGCTAAGAACAGTGAAGGTGGAGGGAAGCTTGGTTGACTCCTGCTGGCTCACCTGTAGTTGTGCCAGGTGAGTTGGTGAGGGAGGGAAGGAAAAGTTGGCTGGCTTGCCTGGAGCAACTCTTGATGAACCTCTGACAGCAGCAGAGTGGGGAGCTTTGAGAAGTATGTGGATGAAATTGAGTGCATGGAAATTACAATAACTGTAGTGTTTACAGCTGGCATCAATGCAACGTAGGTAACTGAGTGCAGCATGCTCATTTCACACATCTTTTCACACACATATGACTAGTACAAAGATAATTTTATCCATGTTAAAGCACAGAAAAATCAGTTCCTAAAAACTAATTTAAAAAATAGACTTCTCCCTTAAATAGAATACAAAGTTTGAATTTTCTGTGCTTCATATTAATAGATTACATGTACAGGTTTTTTCACACTGAAATATTTGTATTTAATGTAAGGAGGTTACAGAGTTCTAGCAATCTCAAGGAGTTCAGCAGGGAACTTAGAGAGAGCCCATTCCTAGTTAGAAAACAGAAACAGCAGGCCCAGGTTGCTAAGCAGGATTCTGTTTGGGGGAAGGCTCTCGACCACAGGCAGCATCTCACAAAACCTTATCACATTTCACAGATGCAGACAGGGACATTAATGTATTGGACTGATGCTGGACAACTTATAATAACAGTGCAATCCTAAATGCAGTTATACCTTCTATGCCCTTATTTGGGTTGGAGGAACTGCAATGAGATAGAAAAACTGACCACTGTTTCTGCAGATACTCTTATAAGGATACTCTGAGATCACACAAAATCAGATTCATGGTGATGGAGTATGGAACAGGACAGCACTGAATGTTTGCAAATAAGCAATCACATTTCTGTGGTATCTGTCCTGAAATTACTTGAAAAGGCAATTTTCTGAAGCTGAAATTGACTCTTCTGAGGACAAAACCAGCACAAACCCAAGCCCAAGGTGAAAGCTTAAATATTTTGAGTTTACAAGTGTGTAACAGCAATAGCAACATTATGTTATTATCATTTTATTTATAGAATTTGTATATTGTCTTTCTGCCCACTAAGGGCCATCAAGGTGGCTAACAGTTTAATAAATTATAATAACCTATAAGAACAATTCACAAAAGCAATTTAAACCAAAACTAAAATACATATTAAAAACACATAAAACACCTCTTTCCAAAAGATGCTGTCATTCCTTGCTTGCCAGTGCTCTTACAGAGATAAGATTATTCACTAGTTTTGGGTTGTAAAAACAGTTTGTAATGAGGACTTTTTGGGTTTCTCCATTTGGAAGCTTGCATTTTATTGTCCTGGAACCAGCACCTTCAGCCATTATAGAGCATTCATCTGCAACAATTAATTTCTCTTGCTTTTGCTCATCTAATGTTTCAGAAATGCTTTATCAGCGCACATGTGGGTCATGGTTCCGGAATCAATAAACTATATATCACTTTTTGTAGCTCCTTGTGTTAATATTAAAAAAAATCATTGTTGGCTGCTGCTTAAATTTGATCTCAGCTTCCTTGCCACCCCTCCCTTTGCTGTTTTGGGAAAGGCTTTCCTTTGCTTAGTCCCTCTTAATGTGGCCTTGCTTCCCATAGAGGTGAACTTTCTTTCCAATGGCGTAGACTTTCCAATTTTGGGGGGTGGGGTGGGGGGCTGGGCCAGAGACATTACAGGCCATTGTCTCCAGGGGAGGCTCAGCACGTCCTGGAAAAGTTGGGGGGGGGGCTCCAGCTCTCCAGCCCCCCTGAAGTTGATGCCTATCCACCTTTCTTATGGTTAGTCTCTGCTCTCCTTAATTCCAGGGCATCAGATTCCTCCTCAGGTTGATTGATAATGCTTTGGAGACACTGTATTTTCATATGATTCTGGCAGGGTGATTAAAATTAACACAAGCATATCCCATTCTGCAATTTCTTTTCCTGCACTTCTCAGTTGCTCAGTTAATTCCAACATCTTGTCAAGATGTTCCGGAAGATTCCCACCTTCCTGCATTCTCATGCTAAACAAGTGTTTCTGAAGACAGAGCTAGCTCTTTCAGGAGGATTTTACATGCAGTCTTTCCAACCCAGCCCAAACAGCCTTAGCAGTTGGCATCTTAATGACTCCTAATACCTGTCTGTCTGTTAAACCAGTGATAATAGCACCTCTTGCCTGGCCATTCTTGGTGTTCTATGCAATCCGTTTGCTCTGCATCATGAGGTGAACAGTCAGTATGGATAACAGTCCACAAGCCTTTTTCAAGGCAGGGCTTCACTGGATAGTTGCTCTCTCTGAGCCTATCTATCAAGTGATTATGCTTGAGGTCACAGGAGGTCACCATCTTTGCTCCTTTGTTCTCACCTGCTCATGCCAAGAGTTTCTGGTGAATTTTCTCTTTAATCAGAGATGCACTTAATTTGGGCAACCATAAACCCTGTTGGCAGAGTAATTTACATAGCAATGGTGTACAACATGATTAAAGAACAGATAAAGGTTTATTTAGGAACTAACATACTTGATAGAAAAGAGCAGAGACAGAGATAGGTTCCTAACTACATCTAGAGAGGGAGAGACTGAGTGAAGAACTTCCAAGAAGAAGGAGGAAATTGCTCAAAGACTAGCAATCTGGAGACAGACACTTAACAGGAGATAGAAGGTGCTGTCTTCACTATCTTAATTATCTTCTTGCCGCCCCCTTCAGGGTCTTCTTCTTTTCTTCTTTGTACACCAGACATTGTCTTTTCCAACAGTTAGAAGGTTTACTGGACTTGGTTACTGAAAACAGGTTCCCTCAAAGGTGTAGGTTTCTCTGTTTACCTCATGTCTGGTTCTTAGAAACTGTCCAGATAAATTTGGGGCTTCTAGCTTTTACCAGGATGCTCATTTATCACCTTAAAAAAAGCTTTCTTCCCTAAGCCCACCAAATCCTACCTAAAATGGACCCAATTGGGTTCCTGAATGCTCTGTGAGATCTGATGCCCCCCCCCACCCACCCCGGGCAATTCATTAGATGTGCTGATAGAGGACTGGAACTCCTGTCTCTCTGAAGCTATCAATGAAATCGCTCCCTGACATCCTCTTCACTCCTGGCGTAAATTATCCCTCTGATACACTACAGAATTCAGAGGGATGAAATGGAAACACAGATGGCTAGAGTAAGTTTAGTGGCATACTCGTGACAAAGCTGCAAGAACATCTTTGTTTGTGTTTGGAGTATTGCAGCAGCAATAGCTTGATAGGGCTCTGGTATCCGAAAGCTCCAATTCTTATTGGCTGATGACTAAAGACTCCCATTGGTCCTAAAGACAATCCAGATACCCAATCGCTGAGCCCGGCTTAGGTCCAATAGTATTGCTTGTATATACTTTGTTGTATATACTTTGTTGAAAGTTATGTGTTGGAACAGTATAAATTAAGGAGCCGCTCTCTTAGAGCTGACTTCGGAGCTGAGCAATATCACTGAATAAAAGCCTGTTGTTTGAATTCATCGTCTCCCGCTCAATACTGAAAAATCTTATAGGGTGTTTATGAAATCCTTTGAGGTGGCAGTGAAGGCTGTTAAAAATGGAATTTTATACAGGCTGCATTTCCATCTGTTAGCTCTCGCCCAGCACAATTGTTTAGGGTAATCAGATCCTTAATGTCTCTCACTGAGAGAACCCAAAATGTTAGGAAGTTGGCCATTAGTTGTGAGGCTTCTGGGAACTTTTTTGCAGATAAAGTCCTGTTGCTCCACCATGACCTCCCGGCCAACATTGATATAGCATGTGAAATTCCCCTTGGCCATCTTTGGATTCAGTATTTGACAACTTCATCCGATTCTCACAGGCTGATGGTGACATGATTTTGAGTGCTGTTAGGCTGACCACATACCTCTTGGACCTATATCCCTCTTGGCTGGTGAAAACTGGTGGTGAGGGAATATGGGGTCCTCTGATAGACATTATCAATATGTCCCTGGGTTCAGGGGTCTATCCAGAGGGACTAAACGAGGCTGTGGTTGTACCACTTTTAAAGAAACCAACTTTAGATTCTATGGATCCTTCCAATTATTGCCCAGTCTTGAATCTCTCATTTCTGGGTATGGTAATTGAGAAAGCAGTGGCAGAACAGATCCAGAAATTCCCGGATGTAATTGAGAGAGCAGTGGCAGAACAGATCCAGATATTCCTGGATGACACATCGGTGCTGGACCCATTCCAGGATTCCACCCTGGCCATGGGATGGAGACAGCACTGGTTGCTCTCAGATTATCTTCACAAACAGTGTGATCAAGGCAGGTCGGCACTGCTGTTATTGCTTGATCTTACAGCAACATTCAACACAGTCAACCATGATCTTTTGACCCACCGCTTCACTGATGCAGAGTTCCATGGGGTAGTCTTGAAGTGGCTTTGCTTCATTTCTCCAAGGATGGGGACAGAGGGTGTCAACTAGGCACCCATTAGTATGTTACTCAGGGCGCAATCCTCTCTCCAATGTTGTTTAACATCTATATGCACCCCCTCACCCAACTGGTGCAGAATTTCGGGCTGGGATGTCACCAGTATGGCACCCAGTTGTATCTGCTGATGGGTGGCCGACTGGATACCGCCCCAGCAAATTAGGCTGAGGGTCTGGAGGCTGTGGTGGGATGGTTGAAACAGAGCTGGCTGAGACTGAATTCTGTTAAGATGGAGGCTCTGTGGATGAGCAGGGGGGATAGAGGTTTGGGGTGCCAACTCTGGCTCTTCATGGTTTGCCCTTAATACCAGCACTAACTGTCAAGAGCCTGGGTGTGATTCTGGATGCCTCCTTATTAATGGAGGCCCTGATCACAAATGTTGCCAGACTGGTATTTCTCCAGTTACACCAGATCAGGCAACTAACCTGAAGAGTACTGGACTCAGGAGACCAGGAACGGTGAAATCATGAAGCCTTTATTGAGTGATTCAGCATGCCCAGTAGATGGTCAGAACAAGCATGCTTCCAGGGCTCCAGGGCCCTCATTATATGCTGGCCAGAGCCACACCTCCGGCCGCACCCAAAAGACCTGATAGGGGCTTAACATATGCACATGTTTGTCATAGGTTCCCTGGAGGAGCCTTTGATTGCATTGGCTCCTCAGGGAGAACCTAGGTCCCACATTGGTGGAGGCTTTCATTCTGGATGTCTATTGTTCCTCCAGATTCAAGCTCCCCTCTCTGCCTGACCATGTGCTCTAGCCATGCAGCGGGCGCCATTACCTGGGAGCACATGGCAGGCTGGTTGCTACACAGAGCATACTACATTACAAACCCTTTACCTGTCTCACTCTGACCTGGCTACAGTAATCCATGCAATGGTCACTTCCAGATTAGACTGCTGTAACTCGATCTACATAGGGCTTCCCTTGAGACTGACCTGGAAACTCCAACAGATCTGGAATGCAACAGCCCAGGTCCTCACAGGGACCCCGTGTATGAAAATTTTCAACCTGGCCCCAAGCTGGTGGAACTCTCTGCTAAATAACATCCATGCTCTGTAGGACTTAATGCAGTTCTGCAGGGCATGCAAGGCATGGTTGAGGACAGGAACAATTTTCCATTTGTCTGGCACTCCTGTTTTCCTGCCTCTCCCCAAATGAGGCAGTGGAACATTCGGGTAGTCTCATCACTGTTTTACTGATTAACTCATGCATTTTATTAATGTAAACTGTAAAATTTATTATTTTAACTGTGAATTATTATGTGAATGTTTTTTTATTGATGTAAATCACCCTGACTAAAATCCTGACTAAACTTGTGCTCTTATTCAAAGCTTCAAATTCCTGTCTGTGGACAGAAGTTTTTCCTTCCCCCTATTAATCCCCTCCCATCCAGTGGAGTTCCATGGCTGAAGATCACCTGGATTTGCCTGATGCTAAAATCACAAGGAACGATTTAGAGCCTTAGAGGAGAGGTGGGACTTTTGGGATGATTGTCATAACCACCCTTCCTATGGAACACATTGCTCCAGGAAAAAATTAAACAGGTTGTTAAAGGTCAACACCAGCACCCTGAATTCAGTTTGAAAACAAATAAGAAGCCAGTGTAGACAAACCAAGACTGGACTGATATGATCTCTGTGATCCACTCCAGCCAATATTCTGACTTGAGCATTAAGTAGAATAATAAGCTGCAGGAGCAGACCAGAAGGAACTTTCTGATGGGTTGATGACCTCCCCCCCATTTAGGCTGGTCCAGCCCAGGGTAGAAGGGCTGTGCACGACCCAGGGAAGTCACATGTAGCCTGGGAAAGGCCTGGGAAAGGTGGCTCCAAGCCCACATTAGCAGTGTCCAGTCCAGCACAAGATGGCTGCACCTGGGCCTTACAGAGCTGTAGGAAGAACCTAACTAAATTGGCTGGCTGATGCTCTTTCCATCCTTCCCCTCCTCCTTTGTGGATGTGGGCTTGGGTGGGCTGGGACTCAGGGCCTTTGTCCAGGGCCATTCTTTTTGCAACTTATTTATTGCAAGAACAGTTGAATAAATAAATGCATTTTCCCTTCATTGTCTTCCCTCATTTGACTGCTGATTCAGAACTTCACACAGATTTCCCTTCAGAACTGTACAAATCTTAGACTTGAGTATGTGTGTTTGTGTGTAACCCCACATGGAGAACCTTGCTCTTAAGGTGACATTTTGTCTTTCAACATTGCTTTTGACTTTTCTTTCCTGCCAATTCACCAAAATTCCCAATACTAACGATGAAATAAAAATATAGGCCAACTCCCGGCATTATAAGGAAGGACAGCCAAAGAGGAATTAAATGTTTCCAAATGCCAGTGTTCTGGGCTGTGTTATCACATAACACAACAATCCCTTTGATACTTATGAAACCTTCTGGAATGCACTGAACTTTGCAATTGTAAACTGAAAAGGTTTCATATTTGCATAGGACACCTTATGAATAGTTTTGCATTCTAAAATGTTTGGGGACTAGTTATACAATAACAGGTATTTGTATTATTACAATTCAGGTAAATTTTAGCTGAATCTGTGGATTTCCTTAATCAGTTAACGCTTATTTCTCAATAGAAAAGTGCTCCTTCCAAAAGGAAATGTCATATATAAAAACTATAAATAGTTTTTACAGGTGGGAAGATATCACATAGTAATAATTTCTGTATGTTCTTGGTACATTGGCCTCAGAAAATGAAAAAAGGCAATGTACTGTAAATTGATGATGTCTACTGAATCATATTTTAATAGAGAGAAAATGTAGTAGTAATGATAATGATAATATACTTAGCAGTTATATAGCTTATTTCTAATGTTTAAAGAACTTCACACACATTATTTCAAGAGTCTGAGCCTGTGTGTTCCAATTCACATTTAATTTGATTACGGTCCTATGCAGCGTGACTAGGAAGCATTTATGCACAAGAATTTCTGGATGTAGTTCAGCATGAACAACAGGGGCTACGATCCAGCACAGAATGAAGTCCATTTAACTGGATTGTGATATGGACCAGGAACAACTGGAATATATAAAAGCAGTTTGATTATTATAAATCTACCTTGTTACTTTTGACAAATAATCCAATATTCTATTCAGGATTCTGTTTTAGCTGGAATCGGGTGGTAGCCTCTGGCTTTGGACCCTGTTCAGTCTCTCACCAGCCTTCATACATCCAAGCTCCTGTTAAAACAATCAGATCTGCCATTTGTTTGCTCGGGATTGCAAGGGGTGGCTTAATGCACCAGCTATCCTCTTCTTCAGACCAGAGGAACACTACCTTTTCAAATACTTATTGCTGGTACTCCCTAGATCAAACACCATCATAGCTGTCATAGTGACAGCTGCGTCTTTAATATCAGTTTTATCTGCAACAATTATCAGGTAATGTTATTTATCATCATGCCTCAAAAAGCTCCCACTGTCCATTTCTGTATACTAAGTCTCTGTTAAAGGGGTAGGACTTTCCCCTCTCAACAGTTGGCAACCATAAGTAGGGATCGGATGATACTAAATTTTGAGACACCATTTCAGTCACAAAATCCAAGTTCTGATGAACTTTCAGTTGTCTTTTTTTCTGACCATACTAATAAAATTTGCTATATTATTACTGTTAAAATTAACATCTTATTTTGGGCAATAACCTATAAATGACAAAAATAGTGTAAAAATGGAATAAAAGAGAGATGATTTTTAAAAACTGGAAATACTAGCAACAGAGATGAATAAAATGAAAAGCCTCACTGTACCTGCAAACAAAAGGAAATTTAGAAGGGCATATTTGTATATCCACAGATCCATTGTACTCTTATCACTGTGCCTGAAGCTAGATAGTATGCAGTCTGGAAGGAAAGTGTTTATTCCCTAGATAAGACTGGAGTGAAATGATAAAGTGGTTATTATGGTCCACCTCCCACAGGTTCACTGCTCAGTCTCTTTCTCCTGCCATCACTGGCTCTGGATCTAAGAGATCAGAACCAGGGTAGCAACACCAACCCACAGTGCTTACTTTCCCCTTCCCTATCCTGCTGCACAGAGAGCATGGTAGCTGGCAAAAAAGGGATTGATGGCCAAATGGATTGGTTGTTTTATTAGTGCATTGTAATAATTTTTTCATGTTGATTGTATTTTATCTGTTTTAATGCTGTAAATTGCCCAGTGCCCACTTGTGGGGTTGGGCGATGTTGTTGTTGTAGTAGTAGTAGTAGTAATTTTGATGATGATGATGATGATGATAATGATAATAATAATAATAATAATAATAATAATAATAATATCCAAGTAGCATACTGGAAGAGACAGCCCCATGTCTGCCGCTGTTATGTGTGTTAGAGAAAGAGAGAGAGACAAAGAGAGGAGGTGAGCTAGCTCTTCTCAGTTTCTTTCTTCACCCTCCTTTTTAGACATCTCTTTTTCTCAGTTAGAAACCAAGCTGTCCTTCCCAGCACTGACTACACCAGTGTGTGTTTTCCAAGCAATCTGAGGACTAACATGGAGTTGAAGTCTCTTGCAAAGTAACTCTTCTTTCCCAATGATCAGATGTTTGGGTTTCTACAGAGATCAACAACTCTGATTTAAGTGAGTAGCACAGATAAGTAGGAGTGATTTTATGGCTGAGGACAGACTCGTGTTCTGCCACGCGGGGGAATTGCCCCCGCCGTGCGGCATTCGCACGCCACCGCAAGGAAGCTGCCCACAGCGTCCAGACTGCAGGCGGCTTCTGCCGGCGGCATGCGAACGCCACACGGCTCCCCCGACTGGTGCGCGTTCACACCTGCCGGAAGCGGGTGGAACGCGTGCGCAGCAGCCAGGCAAGTGGTGCCCGGCTGCTGCGGGAGGAGCGTGGCACCAGACGTGTTGCGTCCCGCCCGCCTCCTCCAGGCAGATGTGGCAGTCTGGACTGCCACTCTGCCTCCGGTTTTAAAGCGGAGGCAGAGCAGGCCAGACTGCCAGTCTGTCCTCAGCCTATAACTAGGGAACACATAGCTAGCATAGCTAGAGAACCCCCCCCCCTCAAAAAAGCTAGCTAGAGTTACCTTACATTCTGAGAATCATCCCAACTCTTTGTAATTTGACCAGTGGATCTATCTCTGCTCTCCTGATTTTTTAGGATTGGACAAACCAAAAGATCAGACAGTGGGGCACATGGCTGGGCACCCCTATTTCTGGGGTGTCTCCAGTTTGGTTATAAGCCATTTGGCTCTGGTTGTCTCCACTGCTTGTGTCTCTACTTTCCTAAGCCATCCAACCCACTAAAACTGCCACTCTGCCCATTCAATACAGCTGGAGGATCTGCCTACCTGCTCTAGTAAATAAACGTGTATTGTTGGAGCATCTGAGTGACTTTTCTTCCAACAGATAAGCCTGGCTTATTCCAAGGCACATTTCTCCTGTCCCAACAGATGCAACACTAGAATGGGGAAAAAAAGAAATAAAGAAAACTAAATTGAGCTGTTGATGTCATTAATTTAGCTTTAAGACCCACGGAGAAATATCATGTAAAAGTAAAACCTTTATAACCATTTGGACTTAAGGTCCCATTCAGACGGGCAGCTAATCCCGCCATTGGCCCAGCTCTAATTTGATCCCTATATTTTTATCCAGTCTTGCATGACCAGACAGCTCCCCCGTGAATCCATTACTGTGTGCGAACTCTGTGGTGGATTGTCAGACAGCATCCACCTGAAGGAGCTGTGAAGTCAGGGTTTTGTTTGTTTTTTTAAATCTGTTTGCGCATGTGCATATGTACCTTACCTTCTATTTGTTTTTCCGTGCATGCACAGACTTGAATGTTAAAAGCACAGCCAGTGGTACCTTCATCTAGGTACCATTTCAATTAACAAAGTTCACAAGTTTCATGGGACCTTCAGAAACATGAAATTGTCTGGAATGTTTGAGTGGATCTCTGCGGCCATCACACGTTTATGTGTTTATTCGCATACTGCTAAGAATTTTTTTAAATGGCAGCTGGAATCAGACCATCCCCACGGGCTGATTATGTGCTAGAACGAGCAGATGGGGGCAAGTCCTACTGGCCTGTCGGCAAGCTTTAGACTGGACTTTCACCACTGTCTTTTTAGTACAGCTCCCTGGCAAGGATCAACAGGCTGATCACAGCAGTGGCACATTTCCCAGATGTTGCTATCTAGTTGTGCCCTTTAAATCCACCAGACACACGTGCCTGGGTTGGATCTAAAGAGCCATCTGATCATGACCTAGGGAAGGGGGCTGACATTCCTTTTGAAAAAGTAATCTCTGGAACCCAACCTATGGTTATCATCCTTTCCCCCCTAACAATCATTAAATAGTTGTATGGCGCACAAACATTCAATAGATAGAGCTTCTCCCATTGTGCATTGATGGGGTGTTCAAAATCTGACTTTTTGTCTGCCATAAAACTTTTTAACCTGTAGGAGCCCTTAGAAAACAAAATAACTGCAACCTCAGAGGCCTTTACAAGGTCATTAGATCATCACACTGGAGAATCTGTTTAGGCATAAATCCAATTTAGGCCCTTAGTTTTTTCCTTTCCCTTTGTACAACAGCAGTTCACACTGAGTATTTTAGATGTAAAGAGATACAATTTTGTAATGTCCTGAAAAGTGCAAAGGTTCCATTGTCCAGTTGTCATTTAAAAGAAAGAAATTCTAGAAAGTTCATACCAGTAGACAAAAAAACCAATTAGACAATAGAAAACAGCTGTTGTGAAAGGAGGCTTGTTCACTTGTCAGGAATTACCTTTTGAGAGTTCCACTGAGGTCATCCCTTCAATGTCTCATGTTTCTAATCTCTATCAATAACCCACATATGCAGAATAAGCTAATTGGATTTGCTGATGCCACAAAATGGCAAAATTGAGGTCACCACTGAGCAGCATATAAAATTCAGAACAGATTTAGATCTGCTGCTTAAGTGGCCTGGAGAGAGCGCAAATGAATTTTTGAGTCAACGAGTGTAAAGTAATACACATTTGGCTTCAAAACAAATTCATGAATAAGAATGAAAGGAATTGAACTAGAGCAGGAGAAAATTGAAAAGGACCTTGAAGTAATAGTATATATACTTTATTGGAAATGTGTGATAATGTGGAGGTGCATCTTAGAATCTCAAACTGCAAAACCTTGGCATTCAAAAAGAATCCATGTGAATACTGTTTCGTTGATCATTATTTCATTTTCATCACTGTCTATTCAATGTGATATGCATTTGTGTCTCTCTATCCCAATGTTCCCATGTTTTTAAAAAAATGAAAAGAAGAAGAAGAAGAAGAAGAGATTGGATTTATACCCCGCCCTCCACTCCCCAAGGGAGTCTCAGAGCGGCTTACAAACTCCTTTTCCCTTCCCCTCCCCACAACAGACACCCTGTGAGGTAGGTGGGGCTGAGAGAGCTCTTTCCCAAGCTGTCCTTGAGGGAACAGCTGGTACAGAGCTATGGCTTGCCCAAGGTCATCCAGCCAGGTGCAAGTGGAGGAGTGGGGAATCAACCCCAGTTCTCCCAGATTAGAGTCCGCGCACTTAGCCACTACACCAAACTGGCTCTACACCAAAGCAGTCACAGGTGGCTGCAAGTCTGAATGAAGAAGCAGCCAGCAGATGGGACTTGTTTAGCCTAGCCCCTTCCTGCTATTTACAAGACTTTATGAAAGTGATGTGAAGCAGTCTACTCAGAAAATAAAAGTCCCCATTTTTTTTTAATTTCCAAGAAGAAAAGTAGCTTTTGGAGGGAGGGAGGCATTGGGGAAGGATTAAGGAGTTGCCCTACAGCTCCTGGTTTGCAGGCTTCTTCATTAAAAAAAATCCCTATAAATTACAGAACTCAAATGTAGGCTTTGGACAGACTGGAGTTCTGCCATGCCTCCGCAGCGCGGCAGAACAAGGTGGGGGAAATTGCCCCCGCTGTGCGGTGTTTGCACGCCGCCGCAAGGAAGCTGCCCACAGCGTCCAGACTGTATCATCGTCCGTCCGAACGTCGCACGGCTCCCCCGGCCTGGTGCATGTTCACACCCGTCAGAAGCGGGTGGAACGCACATGCAGCAGCCAGGACACCACTTTGAAGTGGTGCCCGGCTGCTGTGGGAGGAGCGTGGCACCGGACACGTTGCGTCCGGGCCGTCTCCTCCAGGCAGATGTGGCAGTCTGAACGGCTGCTCTGCCTCCGCTTTTAAATCGGAGGCAGAGCGGGCCAGACTGCCAGTCTGTCCTTGGCTATAGTTTGGCTCCTTCACATGCACTCAGATGCAACATTAATAGATATGATAGAGCACAAAAAAGTTTGAGAAGTTGTTTGAGAGTAATCCTTAACAGCACGTCTTATTTAAATAGCTGCTATATATTCAGAGTGTTCAATATAATATCCTGGGCTTGCACTTGAAGCAAGGTTAATATGTAGAGTTTAATTAGTTTATTGACACAAGTGGAAGCATCTGAAAGCCAGACAAGTGAATTTATTAGAAGAATTGAAGAGGGAGGGGCTCAGCAGGAGTGTGACAGAGAAGGGACTTCAGTCCCTCCAATACCTTGATGGCCAGATGAAGAACATAGGTGGTTAGGTTAAGCTAAGAAGAGGGCATTCATTTATTTTTAAGGGATACTTCCAGGAGAATGGAAAAGAGAATTTGTCACTATAATGGAAAAGAGAATTTGCCACTGTAATTTCCAGATTTATTCCCAGCAAATGACAAAAGCGAAAGGGTGTCATGAAGTTTCAGAGAGAGATTACCCAGGAGGATGTCTAAGATGGCTGTAAATTCTGCTGTTTAAACTACTTTAAAACATTTTGAGGTGCATGGAATTCAAGGATGACTAGCTCCAGAGGAGGAAAGGGTGTTGTTATTTTTAAAGTTATATAGAAGAGAAGCTTTGGCAGGTAGACATTGCCACCTTCCCCACACTCTTGAAATTACTTCTTTAAGATGCATACACAACAAGACTGCAATTTTTTCATTCCATGTGAATGCTCTACACCCCCTACTGTTAAACACACGTTCATGTTATTTGATTACATTTTTGAGTAGCAATAATATTGCTGAGATAGCCAGGTATTGCCTCAGTTTTCCCATATCCATCACACGTCCAGCAGTGACCAAGCAGTTTCAGTGATGATGTGTCTGGAAGTGGTTAATAAAATGAAATATAAAAATAACTACGGTGGATAATGTATTGCTGTTACAGATGGGACATGGAGGAGGGAAGATAGCACAACTATCTGAGGTAATTTCTACTCCGATTAACACTGATGCCTTGTTTCAACAACACAATAATACATTTATTGTGTTTTCTTTAGAAGACCTTATGAAGAGTAGTCGGGTGGGCAAGTAAAGTTACCAATGTAGTAACTATTTACAGCTAAGGAGAGCCCAAGCTCTGTTTGAGAAGTGTTACATTATCAGACACCCGTTGCTGAAATGACAGGCAGTTTCTTTTGGAGTCAGAGAGATGGATGGTTTTTTTCTTGGAATGGCTCACTAAATGCAGGATCTCAGAGTCTTAAAATAGACACTAAACCGAATATCTCAGACCCTTGTCTCTTAGTATTGATTCCTCAATCCCCTCACAAGTCACTAACATGCTTTTTCTCTGAGGTAACCTAACAAGCCTAACACAGGATACTAACCTAATCTGGCCTCTCTACAGGTGCCTGAGTTCTAATCCTCTAGGTCTATCAGTATCTGAGCCCTATCTACCTAGTTCTATCATTGTATGAACGCTATCTCAGGATTTTTTCTGTTATTGTCAGGTTTTCCACTTACTTTCCCCTTCCCTCCTCTCTCTCTCTGACAAGTTTAGAGCCTGTCATTGTTGGAAACTCTAGAGATTTGCATACACAGCAGGAAAGCAGGGACTGGCAGTGATGCATGTAGGGTGCAACAAGAAGATGCCCACCATAACTGCCTACTCTTCTGCAAACCTACCCAATCACTAAGGTAATCTTTTGAGGTCCCACTTTGTGTGTCCTGGCCTTCTGAGATTAGGTGGGTAGCAACTTAAGAGAGGGACTCCTTGGCCATGGCACCAACACTATGGAAATCTCTTGCCAGGCATATTCATCTGTCCCCTCCTGTTACTACTTTCTGCCAGTGGGTAAAGAGTTTTTCTTTGTCTGGGATTCGCTAAATGGTCCCTCCTTCTTGCTCTATGTTTTAATTACAGTTTATGTGCTTTTAATATGAATTTAGGTTCTAATTGTTTTTATGAACCGCTTGCCTGCCTGCCTGCCTGCCTGCCTACTTACTGTTAGCCTTCTTGGTGGTCTTGACTGGGCTGAAAGGAGAAATGCTGTGTTTTAGGCTCCCTAGTAAGTAAATATATTCTATATTTCTTTAAATAAAATTTATTTATTTTGAAATTTTAAATGCTCTTTTTTTGCTGTATATATATATATATATATATATATATATATATATATATATATATATATATATATAAACAGCAAAAAAAGAGCATTTAAAATTTCAAAATAAATATATATATATATAATCAGTTCATAAGCTCAAAGTGATTAAAAACATTCTAAACACATCTCCAATTACAAAACTTTAAAGTATAATAAATCAATATCCCCAGTTACAAATCTTCAAAACATTATCCAACAGTTCTTCAATATATAATATACTTTTGCACTTAGCGTACACTATCCACATATACTATTCTCTAGTCAGACAACAGGGTGTCTAGAAGAAAACTGTCCACTAAGTTTCTCATGGTCTGTGTTATTTTCGTTTTCCAACAATTTCTCTCATTTCATGTATACTAAATGCAAAAGTATGTTAGAATGTTTAGAGTGCTTTCTTGTTAATCATTTTATGAATTGATGAAACTTATATATAATAGAAACATATAGAACAAAATAACAAAAAAGAGCATTTAAGGTTTCATAATAAATAAATAATATGTATTCTCACTGAACTTTGATCTAGTAGCTGTTTGACTTTCATTCTGTTGGGCTGAAAGGAAAACAAACCCATTTTGTAAATAAAATAAATAAAATACTTTCCCCTCCCAGCTTTCTTTTTGTTTGGCTGAATCACATATTAGTGAAAAAAACGGGCCATCCACCGTATGTAAAAGAGCTGGGACTTTGGCTCAGTGGAAGAACACATGCTTTCTATGCAAAGGGTCTCAGGTTTGTTTCCTGGAAATTCCAGCTCAAGGATCTCAGATAGGCAGTATTGGGAATGCTTCTTTTGATGTGTGTGCACCCTGGGAGGTATTCATAAACTGTAGACAATACTGAGCTCTAGCTTGGTATAAAACAGCTTAATAGATTTACATATGTTTAGGGAATGCCAATGCCAGTTAACAGCAGGCTAAGAATGTCTGCCAAACAAAACAATTGGAATACATACAGTTTGTCTCCCTGTTTTTCTTTCATAACCAAAGACACATAGTGGGATGTGCTTCATTAAACTTTTCCACAGAATTCTTGAGTAAAAGGGAAATTGAGGAAGCATTTGTATTCCTTTCAAATTGATGGGATCAGGTTAGAGCATTCCTATTTGGAGATGAATACCTACATAATTTAAAAAAAGATGTATGCATTACATTTCCATGACATAGCCCAATTCATATTGTTAAATCAACCAAGCTTCTGGCAGTGCTTTTGAGGCACTGCAAATCAATTTTTTTTTCTGGTAAGTCTGTTTTTATATTTACATGCCTCCACAGAAAATTGTCTGAAGCATTTAAATTTTCAATAGTATGTCATGGAAAATGCTAGCAATAACACGTTTGAGGCAATGCTATAGTCTTGTCCTACTGCCTCTGCTTGTCCTCTGTTTCTTTCACATTTTGTAGAAACAGTCTCATAAAAATAGGCCTGGGAATAATGTGAAGTAGAAATGTGTCACATTCTAGGGTGAAATTATTGAATGGGAGATTTCTGTTTGCCAGTCCCTTAATCAGCTAACAACCCTGTTGAATTTCATTGCCACTGAACAAGAGAGAAGGAACTCAACTAGCAGATGTAAGAAATCACGTCATATCTATATATCTAATTCTGAAGGCACCCCCTGTGTGCGGATACCTAAATCCACATGGGGGGCACCTGGGGGGCAGGGAGATTTCCCTCTGCAGAAAAATCCAAAATGTTTAAAAAAATATTCAGGGGATATTTAAATCCTCCGAAAAGTTAAAACATTCTCTGAGCATGCACAGAGAATGCTTGGCTGCTGTTGGGGAGTGGGTGGGAGGCAGCTTGTTGAGCCTCGGGCCTTGCTGCCACCACCTCTGGACTGGGGAGGGGGAAGGGGTGGGAGCGGTGTGCCACCACCTCCCTCCCCGCTCCCAGCCAGGCCGCTGGATCCTTGGGGTTCCGTGTTGGCAAAAGGTTGGGTCGGAGGATGCTGGAGCTCAGGGCAGTGCAGCCTTGCTTCCCTCAGGCCGTGAGGAGGAGGCGGAGGAGGCATCGGTGGCAGACGGCAAAGTGGACAGCGAATGGGATGGGAGCCAAGAGGGCTCCTCTGTGGCCCACCTGCAGTGCTACTTGGCTGGCAAGAGGCCCCCCAACGGGGACGTCTATGGTGGAGGCAGGATGACCAATGGCAATGCCAGATTCCTCCTCCTCCTGCCACCACCTCAGGCGGGCCCCATGGAGCTGCCACCGCTGCCTCTGCCACCGCCTGCTCCTCTGCACAACAGAACGGGGAAGGGGGTGGGAGGCAGCTCGGTGGGCCATGCCACGCTGCCATCCAGTGAACGGGGATGGGTGGGTGGAGGGTGGGAATAGACCCCCCCCCCCGCGAGTATCACGGGTTCACCTCTTGTAATATTCTATTGTAAAGGAATTCTCAAGGGCTGAATGAGAACTGTATACAGCAGGATTCTGTAGCAAAAGCAAGCTTCTGTAAAGGGCTGTGCCTTGAAAGAGGAAAATGGGAAAATTGTGACAATGAACTTCTGAGTAGCTAGGAGCTGTCTGCAGTAGAAAAAAGCATGCCAGAGCCAATAGTAATATTTTTGCAAAGATAAGCAGTGTTCCATTTAGAAACTGAATTGTAACCCTTTCCACATTGCCTGGTGATTAAACACTTTGGGCACTTCCACACACACGGAATAATGCACTTTCTCCACTTTGCAATGTGATTTTACTGTGTGAAATGGCAAAATCTGCTTGCAAACGGTTGCTGAAGTGGATAGAAATGTTGTTATTTAGCATGTGTGAAAGCACCCTTTGTATTTACTTTGGAGCTCTTCCACACTGCTCCAGTGGATTCCAGGATACTTTCCATCTGATAGTGGATGCTGGCAGGCCTGAAGATATCAATACAGCCCAGAATACATACAACACCTCATGCAGCTACATATTGTTGGGAAGATTAGTAATGTCAGGCTTGTTCAATATGATTCCTTTTCTCACAGAGGACCTCCCTCATAGTTTACATAAGTCAGAACCATTGCTTTACACGAGGACCTGGAGAAATGCTGCCAGGCAGAGTAGACAATACTGACCTAGATGTGTCAATGCTCTGGCTCGGCAGAAGCCAGCTTCATATTTTCTCTTCATTGTCCTTGCTGAATTGCAAAGTGAACATTAATATACAGCAGTGGTGGGCAATTGTTTTGGCTTGGGGGCCACTTTGTGGGAGCGGAGGTTAGCGGAGGGCTGCACCTTTTAAAATGATTGCATTCATTAGTTAACCCTCGCTTTGGCGTGGCCCGGGGAAGGCAAGGGTGGGGGTGGGCAGGGCTTCCCCGGAGAGCTGTGGCCCTGGGAAGAGGAGGATGGGGGTAGGGAAGGTAACTTACCTTCCTTTTTCTGCCTCCTCGTCGCCCAACAGGACTGCTGGGAGCAGGGGGTGGGGCCCAACGGAGGCCTGACTGAAACCACATGGCCAACTGTCTTGGCGGGCCGCAAAAAACTCTGTGGCGGGCCGCTTGTGGCCCCCGGGCCGCAATTTGCCCACCCCTGACATACAGTTAACCATTTTTCTAACTCAAGGATTGTGTCACATGGAAAGGAAGCAAACAAAACTCAGCAGATGCTGCTTGGGGCTTAATCTGGAACCTGATTGTCAGTGTATAGCTTTTTGCATAGGAAGACAACAATGACTCCAGTTTATTGATTTTGCTTAATTTACAGCCTGTCCAATAGAAAAGGCTCAGAGTGGGCAATAAATTATTGTCAAAATTCTATAAACATCATTAAGGCACTAAAACATTAGAAACAATATCAATTCAAATCATCCTTCACCAGTTGCTAAATATTGTCCCAAAGACATCTAAAAATCCATTGTACTTAATAATGCCTTTTCAATATTATAAATTAAAAGTTTGAAGGAGGCAATACAAAGCTACCCAATTCTCTTTGCAGGTAATGGAAATCCACTATTCATTGTGACTGTTTTGTTTCTTAAATCTTCTTAATTACATTTCTATGTAAATGATGGAAGAAACAGAGAGCTGTTCTGGTTTACAGCTGCGCAAACCTGTCCCCCTACTTTCTATAAGGAACACTTCACTCAAGATCTGCAAAACCTTTTCTTCAACCATCTGAAGTCTCTGTGGTGAAACCTGCCAATCATCTCAAATTATGCAGTCAGAAGCATTCACTGAGACCAACAAATTCATTTTTATATGTGACCTGTCTTGGAACTTGGATGAGGTCTCCAGAGGTGAAGTGCTGGTACTTTAAGTCACTTTGCCACCTGTCCTTTGCAGGAAGCTATCACACACTAAAAGGAGCAGTTTGACATTCCATTTCCTCTAGCCTGTCACTGTCTTTCATTTTTACACATATTATTTACCAAGTGGTAGAATGGCATGATCAATTTGCTGTTTCCTGGGATCATTCAGCTATCAGAAATATACAAATACCAAGGTCAGAATTAATATTTAGCACTGGGTAATTCCAAAACATATGCTAAAATAGGCTATTGGGTGCAAGTTAATCCAAGTGCAATAGCATCTGTAAAATTTGAATTCTAGATATGTCCTTGAGGAATGATTTTATAGTGCTTGCTTACTGTGCAGATTTGACTCAAAATGAATATTGTCTTAGAGACATTCAGTTATTTAACTATTTTAGTCTCTCATAGCCTGTTATAGACTTGCTAACTTGTTACATTTTGGGCAGAGATGCCGCAGAGGACAAGAGGGCCTGATGTGATGTGGTCCATGGAGTTGCAAAGACCGTGCAACTGAACAACAACAAAAAAGTAGATGCAAATGTGATTGAGGCAATACTATTCTACATTAACAAACATATTTTGTTACATGGTTCTCTCTGATCAAATTAGATTTGTTGGTTTTTGAAAACCTGTGGTTCAGACTACATGATTTTTTTTTTTAAATAAATCTGATAATTCTAAAGATTTTTCTTTTCTTTTCCAGATATAGGCTCCCATAAGATTTCCCTGGTAGGGGTAAAAATGACTCACACATTACTTTCTTTGGTGGAAAATTACAGGGAAGAAAACGGTGCATGGGGGGAGTCCTTTTTTCAAAGATCGGGAAGAAGACAAAATATGCAAATCAAACCTACAAATAGATGCATTAACGGAGCAAAGACAGGTCTTGGCTGTGCTTTTTTGTTTCATTTTTAAAAAATCCTCTGATGACACTATACAGCTTTAATACTTGATGAGAAGTTTGCTCTTTCTGTTGTCCTTTAGGAATATGCACAAAATTCATTCAGGTCACTTTTTTTCTTTGAACATTTTTTACTTTATTATTTTATCATATTTGCTTGAATTCTTCATTGGTTTCAGCGGGAGGCACATTTCTACTTGTAACTTCTTTGCTTTCTAGGCAATTGGACTGCAATTCTCAGCAATTGTATCTTTCATCCCTTCCCTGCCACATTTCCAGTAATCAGAAGAAAAGGTGGATGGCAAAGCCTTCATTTCGGCCTCTAACTCTTCCACACTCAATGCCCTTCCCTGCTAGCTAGCACAAGTATCATATGTGGTCCATCCCTGCATAGAGGAGCTGCCTATTGCATGGGGAGGGGGGGACCTGTGTTTTGCTTTGGCCTTCCCCTTGTTCTAACTACCAGCAGATACAAGCAAAGCTTTGCCCATGTCATCACCAGTCAGATAACAGAATAGCTCAGAAATAGACCTTATGCTTATACAAAATCAAAAAGTTTCCTCCAAGTCTCTGAGACAATGTAATTATGAATGGAAAGTGCCTTGTGTGCTGTGTACCATCAGTTCAATCATGTTTTGTGATACCAAGGCCGAGGACAGACTGGTGCTCCACCGCACCATGGAGCAGAGGTGGAGCAACCCGGGGGTGAAGCATCCCGGAGCTTGCGGTTCGCACTGCACGCAGTGCAACGCAAGCAGTCCGGGGAGGAGGCGGCCCGCAGTGCTCACACTGCGGGCGGCTCCTGGCAGCAGCAGCAGCGCGACACATGGCTGTGCACTTCTGCGTGCGTTCACACCCTCCGGAAGCGGGAGGAACGCATGCCCAGCTGCCGGGACACCAGTTCAACGTGATGAATGGCTGCCATGGGAGCACAGTGCCTCAGGACCTGGTGAGTGCGGGAGGGCTACTCCAGGCAGCTGCAGCTGTGTGCATGGGCCCACCTCCTCCACTTGCAAAGCGGATGTAATGCGGGCCCAAACTCCAGTCCGTCTTCAGCCCAAGTAATTCACACCTTCATCCAACATACACTTTCTCTCTAACCAGTAACTACAGAGTAAGCCATACCCTTCTGTGAGGGAAGGATGACATTAGTAGGGACACAGCTTGCTGATGTTTAAAATTATTTCTGGAAATTGCAGCACAATCATAAGCAGAGTTATACTGTTGAATCCATTGACTGAAATGGAATTTTAAGGTATAACTCTGCTTAAGATCAGCATTTTTGAAAATGTCTGGTGAATCTAGGATACGCTGTGCTGAAATAGTGATTGCCATGGGAACACTCATTCTTTTAGGATCTTTTTTCCTATGGAAAATAACTACTTTTAGATTTATTTTTCCATCCTCACAGTTTCATTTAGTGTGCACAATAGTTTTCTTCCAAATACTATTTAGGAAAATGATTCTGTTGTTCATCGTTGCATAGATATTTGTTGAAGATAAGCATCTTTTATATTATGGACCCATTCTTTGGACTTCTTAAAATGTGAAAATCTGTGCAATAGGCTTTGGCACTGCATGCCTTGTTTGTTTTGTAGACATAAGTATCATTGGTCTGGAACATTTTCATTTCAACGTCTCCATAAAAATGATGAAAGAGACATATAGAGAACTTGCCATTTAAATGGGTAAAATAAACACGAATCTTAATGCTCTTAGTAATGATTCTTTTTGGACACATCATCCAACACTGGTCTCTCCTAAATATGTTAAGATGGATGTGAAAATGGCTTTAAATATTAATAAAATTTGTTGTCAAGTCTTCTTTCCTTCCCTCTTCCAGGAGCTTAAGAATAGTATTTCCTTTCTGTTCCAGATCAGCTGTAAGCAATGCCAATGCTTGAAGTCCCGGAGCAGATTTCATAGAACAGTATTTCCCACTTCCCCTTCTCACTGCAGCCCACTGACACACACACCTAATTTTTGTTCCTGCAGGTCAGTGAACCTTCAGGACCAGCATAGGGTACAAAATCTTGTCCTTTCACCTTCAGAACTGAGAGGCTGGGTGCAAGCTATAGCCTATAGAAAGAAACCTTTAAAATAGTGCTACCACATGCTGTCTAGAGTGCTGGGGTGGAGTCAACAGTCATAGTGTGCATTGGAAATGTAGTTGTGTGGTCCTGGGTAAAAATATAGGTTACTAGGCAGAAAGTTAAAGGCCAGGAACTCCAAGGTAGCATTCTCAGACGTGCTGCTGGTTCCATGTGCAGGGCCAGCTAGACAGGCACAGATCAGGGCTCTCAATGTGTGGATGAGGAAGTGGTGCCAGGAAGAAGGTTTAGATTAGTTAGGCACTGGGGAACTTTCTGGGACAAGCCAAACCTGTACAAAAGAGGTGGGCTTCACTTGAACCAAAAGGGAACCAGTCTGGTGGCAATTAATATCAGCAAGGTGGCAGAGTATCATTTAAACTAATGCCGGGGGAAAGCCGACTGGAACCAGTCTCCAGTTCAGGACAAGTCAATCCAAAGGGATGATTGAGTAAACCCTCAGGGTATTATTGGTAGGAGCATAATAGAACTTGGGAGTGAGGGTAGGATGGTGACAGAGGGCCATGTATAGCAAATATGGCTAAGGAAGGCAAGGGTTATTGGAGAGGAAAACACACTATAGGTGTCTATGTGCCAATGCTAGAAGTTTCTGAGCTAATCTTAGGGAGCCGGTGTTCAATGACAATTTAGATATAGCAGGTGTCTCAGCAACATGATGGGATGGGGGAAATCTATGTGAAACAGTCATTCCTACTATAAACTATAGGCAGGACAGGAAGGGCTGGGTTGGGGGAGGTGTTGCATTGTACATCACTTAGGGCATAGAATCCAATAAGTTAGAAAACATAGGGAAGTAACTGCCTAACAAAAATGATATAGGTGGAAATACTGGGCCCTAGGGGTTACTTAAAAAGTACTATCACCCACCTGATCAAATCCTTGAGGCTGAGCTTGACATGGAGAAGGAAAAAAGGGAGGTGAATAAAGACTTCAGCGACCCTTACATTGACTGGGTAAACATTTGCTTGAGTCATGCTGTAAAAATGAGATTCCTAGGCATCATAAATGACTAGGGGTGGGCATGAACCAAACCATGAAGCAAAATTTGTCATGAATGTTGCCCTGTTCATGGTTCGCAAATTTAAGTTCATGACTGGTCTACCATCATGAACTTCCATGAACTTTTAAAGCAGTTTGTGGTGGTTCATGGCAGTTTGTGGATAGAGCAGAAAGCAGGGGTTTAAAGGGACTCCCAAGTCTTTTTAAACCCCTGCTTTCTGTTCTCCCCAAAAGCCACAAAAACAGCTGAGCTCAGAGCCACGTAAACCTGTGCTTTCGGCCCTTCCTGAATCTCCACAGACCACCACAGCCTTCCTTAAAATTGGTGTAAGTTCATGGTGGCAAGTTCACAAACATCACTCCATGAACCACGAACTGGCCAAAA
Source organism: Lepidodactylus listeri (assembly GCA_029233225.1). Lineage (NCBI taxonomy): Eukaryota > Metazoa > Chordata > Lepidosauria > Squamata > Gekkonidae > Lepidodactylus > Lepidodactylus listeri. The sequence continues at coordinate 131,313,926 of JARCFY010000001.1, read as the reverse complement.
TTCATCATAAACTTCTGTTCATGAGCTGGTTTGCGCCCATTCCTAGTTACCACAATGCTATTAAGTTCAGCATTCAGATCAATGGAAAGTTACCCCTAAAGTTCAAAACTATAACATTTGATTTCAAAAGAGGGAACTTTACAAAAATGAGTGGAATAATAAAAAAGCAGGTGAAGAGGAAACACAAGTGTTGAATCCCTAGAGCAGGGGTGGCCAAACTTGCTTAACGTAAGAGCCACATAGAATAAATGTCAGATGTTTGAGAGCTGCAAGGCATAAGCACACACATCTTTATTGAAAAATATGCAAATTTGCATATTAAAGAGACAAATGCCTTCTCCGAGCTGGCCCCGGAGGGGGGGAAGCTTTGAGAACACATTTAAAGTTAAAGTTGCTTTCTTTCTGTGCTCTCCCCCACCTCAAGCCTACCCAGGGAGGGAAACACTGGCTGGGGAAGGGAAGACCAATTGGGGAGGCATACCTCCCCTTCACTTCCCCAGCTGCCCTGCCGGGAAGTGCACAATATCTATAAAAGAGCCGAATGTGGCTCCTGAGCCACAGTTTGACCACCCCTGCCCCAGAGGATGCTTGGAAGCTATATAAAACCACATTAATTGAAGTTCAAATAGAATGCATTCCACAGGTTAGGAAAGGCACTGCGAAGTCTAAAAGAAGGCCTGTATGGTTAACAATGCCAGTCAAGGAAGCTATAAAAAGTAAAGAGGTTTATTTTAAAAAGTAGAAGGTCTGTTCTAATGAATTGAACAGGAGGGACCACAGGTTCTGGCAAAAATAATTAATTAGGCATGCAAAAACAGATTTTGAGAAGCAGGTTGCTAAAAGCATCAAGCCAAACAATCAACATTTAAAAAATATATCTGGAGCAGGAAACTAGCCAGAGAAGCAGTGGGGCCTTTGGATGACAAAGAAATAAAGGGATTGCTAAAGGAAGATGGGGAGGTAGCAGAGAAGCTCAATAACATTTTTGCTCTTACATTCACTATGGAAAGTATACAGCCCCTGTTTTCAGGAACGGAGTTGAAGAACTGAGCCAAATTGAGGTGACCAGAGATTATATTCTAGACCTATTGGGGAAATTGAAAACCGATGTCTCCAGATCCTGATGGCATACACTCAAAAAGAATTCAGATGTGAGATAGTTGATCTACTAACCTGTATATATAACCTATCACTAAATTCAGCAATTGTACCAGAAGACTGTAGAGTAGCAAATGTTACACCAGTTTTTAAAAACGGATCCGGAGGGGGACCAGAAAATTACAGGCAAGTCAGCCTAACATCTGTCCCAGGCAATTTAGTAGAAACTGTAATCAAAGATAGAATTGTTAGGCACATAGAGGAACAAAGCCTGTTGAGGAAGAATCAGCATGGCTTCTGGAAAGGGAAACTGTGCCTCACCAACCTTTTTGAGTTCTTAGAGAAAGTGAATAAGTGTGTAGACCAGAGGTCATTTGTTATGAGGGCCGGAGCTGACATAAATGTCACTGTCAGGGGCCATGTGAGCCATAAAACATAATGCAGTGGGTAAGCTCCAAGGACAGCAGCTGGTAATCTCATGCATCCTCATTTGCAGGGCCCCATGGGCTGGCAGAGGGGGTGCAAAGGAAAACCCATATGGGTGGACTGGAGAGTCAGTGGAGCGTCCTTGGACAGACGCTCCCATACTTCTTGACTGCTGCAGATGAGGTTATTCTGCCATGCAGAAGTCACAATTGGAGTGGCTCCACCCATTCCCCCCAGCAAACTCCTGTTCCCTCCCTTGCACTAGTTGCTTGTGGTCCACATAAGAGCCCTGGATGGGCTGGTTCTGGCCCTTGGACTTTATGTTTGACACCCCTGAGTAGATAATGGGGACCCAGTAGACATTATATACTTGGACTTTCAAAAGGCTTTTGAGAAGGTACCTCACCAAATACCCCTAAGAAAATTTAGCAGACATGGGATAAGAAGATAGGTTCTCTTATGGACTAAAAACTGGTTAAATGACAGGAAGCAATGAGTAGTAATCAATGGACAGTTTCACAATGGAGGGAAGTAAGCAGTGATGTCTTACAAGGATTGGTATTGGAGCCAGTACTATTTAATTTATTCATAAATGATCTGGAACTAGGGGTGAGTAGTGTAGTAGCCAGATTTGCAGATGACACAAAATTATTCAGGATGGTGAAAGCCAAGGCTGACTGTGAATAGCTCCAAGAGGACCTCCATAAATCAGGTGAGTGGATGACAATGTGGCAAATGAAGTTCAGTATTGGTAAGTGTAAGGTGATGCACACTGGGACAAAAATCCCAACTTCAAGTACAGGCTAATGGGGTCTGAACTGACTGAGACTGAGAGGGAAAAGGTCTTGGGGTTGTAGTCAGTAGCTCATGAGAGTGTCACCCCAGTGTGTTGCAGTGGTGAGAAAGGCAAACTCTATGCCTATTAGGAAAGGGATTGAGAATAAAATGGCTGATATTGTAATGCCCCTGTATAGACCTATGGTGTGGCCTCATTTGGAATACTGTGTACAGTTCTGGTCACTGTATCTCAAAAAGCACATTGCAGAGCTGGAAAAAGTACAGAGGAGGGAACCAAGATGATTAGGGAGTGATAGCACCTATAAGGAAAGGCTGAAGAGCCTGGGACTTTTCAGTTTAGAAAAGAGATGACTAAGGGGGGGATGTAATAGAGGTTTATAAAATTATACATGGGGTGGAGACAAAGTGAAATTTTTCTTTCTCTCCCAAAACACTAGAACTCGAGGTTATCCGATGAAGTAGGTTCAGGACAGAAAAAGAGAAATACTACTTTACAAAGAGAGTGAAATAAAATGTAAAATTTGCTGCCAGAGGATGTGGTGATGGCCACAGATATAAACAGCTTTAAAATGGAATTGGATAGATTCATGAAGGATAAGTCTATCAACGGCTACTAGCCATAGTGACTAAAGGGAACTTCCACATTCAGGGGCAGAAAACCTCTGAATACCAGTGCCAGGAGGCAACATGAGGGGAAGGTCTCAGCCTCTGTGCCCTGTTGTTGGCCCTCCAGATGAACTGGTTGGCCACTGAGTGAGACAGGATGCTGGACTAGATGAACCAGTGGTCTGATCCAGCAAGGCTTGATCAATGTTAAAAGTCAATGCAATGCAGTGAATACAATACTGGATGACCTAGGGAGATTTGGGTTTAATCCCTGTTAAACCATGAAACTTCCTGAAGGCCTAGTCAGTCTAATGTACCTTATAAGAATTACAAGGAAAAGGTAGGATAGCCCTGTTTATATTATTCTAAGTTCATTGGAAGAAGGATAGGCTACAAACCTTTTATATATTTATTTTTATTTCATTTATATGCCAACATAAATAAAACATTGGTTACTGCTGAACTATAAAGTTCAAATCCCCCTTCAGCCAGATCTTTTAAAAATATGTGATCTGTTTATCCTTGGGCCTAGCCAGGCAAAGAAATTTAAGTGGGAATCAGTCTTCTAGGATGCATTTGCCATTAACTTCAATCTCCCAAAATGAGCAGTTTGCAAATTGATTTGGATGACCTGACTCTGACTATGCAGTTAGGAAATATTTATTTAATAGTTCAGGCAGTCTACCATCCCCTGCAATTTCATTTCCCATTCCATCTCACAATGTTCCAATTGCCTGCTTCACCAATTCAACTGCTATTCAAGCATAAAGAAAACTGGTTTGGGGCTGATAGTTACATTTGGTATTTCTTTTTAGAGGTGTGTTACATTATATCCTTTTTAATCCTCCCTTCCATCTTCTGATACCCATTCCATTGTTTTACAGGAAAGGGATTTCAGCAATTGCATGTTTATCATACTTTCCTCTTTTGCCATTTAAATATAAGTTTTAGAGTACAGTTTGCATCGATATTTAAGGCAGTTTCCCATTCCTTTTTCAAGCTCGTTTCCATCAGCCATAGAATGTAGGTGTCTGAATCAGAAACAATCCTGTCATGCTTAGCAGTCCTTCTAATCCTGTCCAACTGAAACAAATAGGATTGCACAGCTGCAATGTTTTCTACTATTTCCCAAAGCTGATGCACTATAAGTAGCTGAAAAGCCACTGGAAAGGAAGCTTCCTGGGTATAGGAAATAGGAAATTGACCCAACTACAATATTAAAGGTAGGCTGATGGTACACAGCTGACCAGGATGGTATAAAGTAGCACACCTGAATAGATTCTGATTTTGTGAGTGAACTGCTAACAGGTAACACAGAAACTCTTTGTACTTCTAAATGGATATCACCCATTTTTACAAAGCTTCATGTATTAAAATGGTATGGATATTACATACCATATTACATACACTTGAGTCTCTACCAAAGCATATACATACCATTTATTCATGTTCTTGCTTACTGGCAAAAAGAATGGTGGCTATTTATTTTATTTTTTAATTTTTTATTTAAAACATTTATATGCTGCCTTTCCACCCAAAAAGGGCCCCACAGTGGCAAACATTAAAACATTTCAGCATTAAAACTTGTAAGACATTAAAATACCATTTAAAACAGAGTATAGATAATATATTTAAATAAGTCAATAAAACACATACACACATAACACATATAAGACAACCAGGGAGGAGGACAATTAATATATTGGGGGTATGTCAAACAAAACAAAAGAGTATTTCACCTGCTATCAGAAGACAACAATAGAGGGAGACAGATGAATTTCCCTGGGGAGGGAGTTGCAAAGTTTTGGTGCCATGACCAAGAAGACCCTGCCTTGGGTTGCTACCCATTTAGCCTCAGCCAGCACAGGCACCCAAGGCAGGGCCTCCAAAGATGACCTGAGTGGATGGGTAGGTTTATATAGGAGAAGGCATTCCTCCAGTTGTGCTGGCAGTCAACACCAGCACCTTGAATTGTGCCCAGAAGCAAATTGTGAGCCAGTGTAATGAAACAAGACTGGAATTATATGGTCAAACCAACCCACTACAGTCAACATTCTGACCTCCGGGTGATGTCATCGTGCCGGGCGTGTCGGCCCGGTCCAGGCACTTCATTCCTTCCTTCCTTCCTTCCTTCCTTTGACTTACAGCTGGATCCAGGCCGATGGATTGGGGCCCACTAAAGTGGGCCATCCCCTGCCCCCCCCAGGGGGATCTGGCAAGCCTACACATCAATAATCTAATCTAGATCTTACCAGGGTACACACAATATAGCAAAATCTTTCCCAAGAAGGAAGGGTCACAGCTGGCTCATCCTGGCCACTGTTGTCACCTGTTTATTCAACATGAGGCCCAGGTCCTGGAGCTCCCCCAAGCTATGATCCTGCTCCTTAGGGAGAGTGCATCCCCATCTAGAACATGAGATATCTTAGTTCCTGAGTTGGTCTTTCCACCAGTAGTTTCTCCATATTGTCAGGATTAAGTTTCAGTTTGTTAGCCACTATCTATCCTAAAACTGCCACTGGTACTTGTTTACAGTTTCCACAACTTCCCTGAGTGTTATCCACTCTCTGCCCAGATCTTCTGATGACCTCTCCCAGCAGCTTTACATAGGTGTTGAAAAGCATGGGGGACAAGACAGAACCTTGCAGAACCCCAGAGGCCAAGGGGTGGAGCAGCAGTTCCTAAGCACCACATTCTGAAATCTACCTTCAAGATAGGATCAAAACCACCAAAGAACAATGCCTGAACCCCAAAGTCAGTCCAGAAGGATGCCGCGATCAGTGCTATCAAAGGTTGCCAGGAGGTCCAGGACAATTTACAAAAGTACTGAATGGGACATTCCTTTCTCTTATCCTTTTAATCTTCCTCAATACATAGGAACTGAAATAATGAAGAAATTATTAAATCATTTAACAACAAAAACAAAAATACCTGGATTGTATATTCATGACTATGCCTGCGGTCACACACACTAAATAATCCACTTTCAATCCACTTTAAATGCATTTTCCAAATGGATTTTGCAAGTCACACAGTAAAAATCCAGTTGGAAAGTGGATTGAAAGTGGATTATTTAGTGTGTTTACTGCAGCCTAATGTAATATAAAAGCTGAATGTGTGTGTGCATGTATAGTATATATATCTGCCTTTCCATAATGCTCAAAGTGGCCTCAAAACTCCATAGTAAACTATGTGCATTCATACTGGAATGTACATACAGAACCAGCATATATACATGCTTAGATTAGGGATGCTCATACAGCCATCAGTTTGGCCCTTGTCCTGTTTGCTGGTCATTCTGACCATGTGCTGATTCATTCATGGCTGTTCAACAGGTTACTTCACTATGGCTGAAGACAGACTGGCAATCTGGAGTGGGAGGAAAGCGGGGCCGAAAGTTGCAGGGAAAAACTGCTCTGGGGCTGGCCGTTCACACTGGCCAGACTCCTGCGTTAGCATACCGGACCGGAGCGTTCAGACTGCTGCAGAGCAGCCCTGGGTGGGCTGGTCTCCACAGCTTGTGGCGGGGCCGTTTCAGCAATATGCGTAGGTGCGCCTATGTGCATAGGCACATGGCCACATCAGCAGCCTAGAAATTTAAAATCTCCCCACCTCCTGTATTGGGGCATGGGTGCATATAGGTGTATGAGTGCTCATGCGCTCATGTGCATATCTCCGCGATGGCGCGTTCACACCGCCACCTCCGCTTGAATCCTGCCTTCTTCCAGTTCACACTGCACCGAAGTGGGATGCAAGCGGCAGATGGCCTCTGGACACCAGTTTCTCCTGGTGTTCTTCTAACGCAGAAGGGAAGCAGCTGGAAAGCGGGTAAGCACGGAAGGGAGCCGGGGAACAGCTGCGGCTGTTTGAACGGACTCCCTTCCCCTGCTTTACAAGTGGAGCTCTCCCACTCTAGATTGCCAGTCTGTCTTCAGCCTGTATTCCTTCCTGCTCATGCAGTAGAGTACAACCAGCTTTTTATGCATGCATGGTCTCACACAGCCCAATTGAGTTTTTCTCCCTCCTCATCCATTGTTCTTGCTGCATGACTGTTCTGCTTGTCAGGCAATTGTTTAAATAGCCAATTAAATCAAAATCATATAAAACAGTTATAAATAAAAGTTGTGCTTTAATAAACTCCTCCCTTCTGGTGCTTATCTAAGTAGTCCCCAATGGCAGCAGAGGCTGCCAGTTGGATTCAATCAGCAGCATCTTGATGTGCACACAATTTTGCAAAACCCTGATGCAAACATGTTCAAGCAGGAGTCTGTGACTGTTAGGAATGAACCGACTGACCAGGCAATTTGCTCACATCTGGTCAAAACCTTGAAACAGGGTAAGTTTGATATATTGCAATAAACACACAAAGGTTTGGGTCAAGCTTGCTGTCATACTTCCATGCTGATAGTCTGCCCTATGTGTATTCATTCTACCCACACAGAACATCAAAAGGAGCTATATATGCTGTGTGGTTTCCCTACCCTGAAATCACATGCTGTGGAACAAAGCAAATGTATGTGTTCAGACTACTTCCACCACATTTTGGTTTTTTTCTTGCTTATTTTTTAAAAAAATGTATATTTCAATTTTTTTGTACCCGTCCCATAGCCTTAGAAGAACCTATCCTAGATGAACTTGAAATTCAACTCAATACGAGCAGGCCTTTAAAGAGGCATATAAAAATAAATTAATAAGCCCAAGGGAAAAATCCTACCTAAACCACAGGAATATACATTTTCCCCAAACCAGAATGTTAAATGATCAGCTAAGTTAATTTACTCAGAGGTCCTTTGGAGCCGGAGCGAGGCGGAGCAAAGCTCCGCCAGCTCAGGAGTGGCCACTAAGACTATGTCCCGATCACGGGACTCTCCTGGGCTCCCGAGGCCCCAACGACCCCCCGGCAGCCACCCCAACGTGCCCCGGTGGGGCCCCAAGACTCACCAGGGCTCAGGAAGAGGCAGAGAGAAGCCAGAATCCCACAGCCCCCAATGGCACCGGCTGAGACGCCCGGGCAGAGGGGGCGAGTGGGCCGAGGGAGGAGCCACAGCATTCCCCAGGCCCCACGGCGGGGTTCACCACGGAGAGCGCGCCCGTGCCTGAGCTGGATCTGGGGGTGGCCATCGGCCAGGCAGGTGGGGTGGGGAGGGCTGAACCTGGTGGGGGCCAGGCAGTTGGTGGGAGGGAGTCCATGGCTGCTGAACAACAGATACCACCGGCCATGCCCACAGACCCCGTCAGCAAGGGAGCAGGAGGAAGAGGGTTGGATGTGAGGCCAGCTGCGCCGGGCCATAGGCCTGGCGCGAGAGCATGACAAGATGCATGGGCACCTCGCCCAGGAGTGGGAGGGGGCGAGGGGCAGACCCGGAAACCCCTACTGAGCCTCAGCATAGAGGCTTAAGAGGGGAGGCGGGGCCAGAGGAGGCAGATCAGAGGGGCAGAGACAAGGGGAAGGGGGGAGGTATAAAAGACAAGCAGTCGAACAGAGCCGGGGAGGAGTATCCTGGAGGTGGATGAAGCCAAGCACAGTGAGAGAGGGTGCAATACATCACCCCAGGAGGCAGCTGGTGTGGGTGTGGTGACTTAACCCCCCCGTCGCCACATCTGAGGCTCTGGCTGCTAAGGGCAGGAAGCAAGCGAGGTGGCGGTGAGGGGCACAGATAGTGAGTCCAGTGACGGCGAGCCCAGCTCCAGCAATTCGTGTGACAGGCAGCCACTCAGATTCTCTGATCTGATTCGGCCTGCTGCTGAATTGCCACCGAAATTCAGCTTCAACTTTAAAAGCAACTGGAGGGGAGGTGGTTTGAGGGAGAGGCTCCAATCTTGCAGGGTAGCTGCTGGGGCCTCTCTTCGAAATACCCACCAAGTTTCAAGAAGATTGGACCAGGGGGTACAATTCTACAGGCCCCCAAACAGGTTGCCCCCATTCCCTCCATTGTTGTTTATGGTAGGAAAAAAGTAACACTTTTTCCCACCACAGAGAACAATGGAGGGGATGGGACTGACATTCCCTTTCTGACACACTTCCGGTGATGTCAGGGGACGTGGCATATGCTAATGAGTTATGCTAATGAGTTCCTGCACCTCTTTTTCTACGAAAGGACCCCTGAATTTACTTACAATGAATGTATTTAAAGTACCAAGCATGGGGAATGTAAAGTAACAAGGATGGAATTAGTGATCTACCTTATACGCCCTCAGTTTTAAAAATTCTGCAGTAATCCAGTGTTTGAAATTTAATGAGTAATTTTACAGGGCAGCCAGGAACAAATTTGTATCTTACCCCCAATATCATCATTTGTGTCACCTTTCATGTTGCACATTTGATAAGGAACATTTTATGAGTCCCACATAAATATTATCTGCTGAAAAAAATTGAAGATTGTAAGTGGCTTTTTCCCTTGCAATAACATAATACAGCTTATCCACTCTCGTTTGCCTCCAGCTGCCTGAAGTACACTGGATTGTATGACCTCGTGCTAACTTCTGTTGATTTATTTTGTCTAGGAAAATGAAATAACTGGGGAGGGGGTATTAGCCTTGGCATATTGCTTTTGCTTGCCCTACTGCAAGATAGATTATATTTCTAATTTCTGTTGTAGGTCCTGCTTGATCATTTCTGTTAGGTTAAAAATTCACACACTCACACACCAATATTAATGTATACTTCAGGAAGCAGTTTGATTGAATAATTTTGGCCTTGTACATAAGCTCTACCTTTGTGCCAGGGAATAAATAAAAGAAAAAAACATGAACAAATTACAAGAAACAATATTATAAACATTCAAAAATCATTAAAGGTATCAGTATCTATATACTCTTATTCATACAACAGTTCAAGTCTAATGCATATATTTTCAATCCATAATCATTTCCATTCTTATCCAATTTGTCTAAAGGAATAAAGTGTCTGTGTCGAAAAATATTGTCAGTTCATTATTTTCAAAATATCAGTTCATTGTTTTCAAAATATAGCAGATAAATCTTTCAAACAATCCAATTTCAATGTGCGTTGCATGGAGACTGTAGATAGGACACTGTCAGTCCACCTCTGATATAATATCTGCTATATTTTAAAAACAATAAACTGATATTTTGAAAATAATGAACTTTTTTCCTCCTGCCACTCCTTTTCTTACTTTCTCTCCTTCATGCCTGTCACTTCTCATTATTTCTGGCCACCATCCCATTACTCTCTCTCTCTCTCTCTCTCTCTCTTTCAGACCCTGTCACTCTCCTGGCCTCCCACCTGCTCCCCCCCAACTTGCATAGCAGCAGTGGCAATGGTGGCTCTCCAGCAATCACAACAGATCTCCTAACTTTGGAGATCAGTTCCCCTTAAGACTGCCAGCTTCAGGTGGAAAGCTCCAGAGATTTGGGGGTGGAGCCTTGGGAGGGTGAGACCTGTGGTGTGAAGCAACCTCAGTAGGGTATAATGCCATAGATTCTACCCTCCAAAGGAGCTGTGATCTCTGTCATCTGGAGATCAGTTGTAATTTCAGGTGATCTACAGCCCTCACCTGGAGCTTGGCAACACTAATTCCCCTGGATAAAATAACTGCTTTGGACAGTGGAATCTATGGCATTGTACCTGTCTGAGGTCCCTCCCCTCTTCAAACCCCACCCTCCCCATATTCCACCCCTCAAATCTCCAGGAATTTCCTAACCTAGAATTGGCAACCCTATTTCCTTCCCACCCAACAGCCAGCCTACCTTTATCTGCCCCTCTGTCTTCAACTTTCCATCTCCCTTTCCCCTACAGCTTCTACTGAGGAAAATGATGGTCTTTCTCTATAGTGGGGATCAAAGCAGCTTACATTATTCTCTCCTTTTTTTATCTGCACAACAGCTCTGTGAAATAGGTCAGACAGAAAATATGGAACTGGCTCAAAACCACCCAGTCGGCTTCCACAGCATGATGGGGATCTGAACCTGGGTCTCAGAGACTCTACTTTGAAACTCTAACTGCTGCAATTCACTGGCTTTCATAGGGTGGCTGCTGTTGAAGAGTAGCAAGCAGCCAGTTAGATTTTTTCCCTTTTTTGTGAGTGGCAACCCATCTTTAAACTATGTAGAGGTCTTTGGGAGTTGGTTCCTGTATTACTATATCTGGAGAAATAGTCTGTAAAGTATATCTTAGAAGTGTTCCTGCTTTATATTCTTTGCAAGTATTCAGTATACTGAGGAAGTCCAAATGAAACAAAAAATACAGGCTGGCATCTTCGTGGCTGGATACTTCTCTTTGGTCTTTGTACCTGTGGAATAATATATTGTACTAGGAATAAGGCCTGTTGTGGAAATAAATACAATGGGCTCTAGAAAGAGCCTCTGGGAGAGTGCCCCAGCCTTGGGCACTCAGCATCAATTTGCTGTGGCGACCTCAGCCCGGTATAATGACACAGAGTCCACCATTTTCTCCAGGGGAAGATCACTGCCATCTGAAGAGCAGTTGTAATTTAGCGTGATCTCCATCCCTCCCGTGGAGAGTGGCAACAATGGGTCTAGCAGATCCTGCTTACCAGCTTGTAATAAACTGGTACAGTGACAGCTGTTTCAGACAGCCCTTCCCCTACCATTTTGGAGCCGTCTTCGGAGTGGTTTGCCATTTCAGACTGCTGTTGTTTTTTTTTCAAGCCTCTTCACTACACACACACACACAAACACACAGACACAAACACAAACACACAAACAAACACAAAAACACAGACACACACAAACGCTTAGGGTAGGCAACCTCCAGGTGGAGCCTGAAAATCACCGTCACAATTGAACTCCAGACAACAGGTCCTCTCCCCTCCCTTGGAGAAAATGACTGCTTTGGAGGGTGGCCTCTATGGCATTCTGTTCAGCTGGCCCTAATGAGTTTTCTCCCAAAGGCCAGAATAGGTGTGGATAGGGGCTTTCAGAGAGGGAGGGTAGACTCTATGGCATTGTACCATGCTGAGGCCTCTCCCCTCCCCAAACACCACCCTCTCCTGGATCCATCCCCAAAGTCTCCAGGGATGTCCCTAACAGAACATATTGGCCCTTTCACACAGAAACGTGCCTCTCCCATTGGGGAAGTGTTCCTGAGCCGGTTTACCTTGAAAACTCCTCCCAAGCATTCTTTAGTGCTTGTACTGGTCCTGAAGCGCTACAGGATGCTGTGTGAAATGGCCCCCTGTTTCTGACAGTTTATTCTGACAGTTTATTCTGGGCACGCTGGCAGTGTGTGGGGAAGGGGGTTATGGGGAAAGTCTATTGTTTTTTCACTGATAGAAGCAGGCCACTGAGGGGACAGCTAGACCCACCTGGCAGTGGGAGGAGGAGAAGAGTGGATCCTTTCCCTTCGCTGGCTCCCTCCAGACTGAAGCCAGGATGCTGGCTGGTGGCTCTGTGGGCGGGAGTGAGGCAAAGCAGGGAGAGAATGCAGCCAATGGCCAGGGTCCCCCTTTTGAGAGGCAGTCCGTCCAGCTTACTGATTTTGGCACCCCATGCACACACAAACACACACAAACACAAACACACATAAATGCACAAAGAACACACACACAAACACAGAGAAACACAAACACACACACACACACAGAAACACAAACATGCACACACACAAACACGCACACAAATACACACACAAACACACAAAGAACACACACATACACACAAACACATGCACACAAACACAAACACACAAAACAACACACACAAACACATGCACACCAACACACACACGCACACACACCAACACACTCATCATCGGAGGAAGCACTTCGGGCATTTCACACAGCACCCTGTAGCGCTTCAGGACCGGTACAAAGAACAGAAGGACGCTTGGGAGGAGGTTTCAAGGTAAACCGGCTCAGGAACGCTTCCCCAATGGGAGAGGCACGCTTCTGTGTGAAAGGGCCAGAATGTTCCATTAGGGAACCAGTACTAATATGGTTCTGTGTAAAATGCCTGACAGAAACTGTTACTGAAGAGTTCCTGAAATGGAACATAATGGCTGTGTGAAATTCCCCACTGTGATGTATACAGCTCATAGTTTTTAGGCTCTGGCTCACACAGTTTTGTCTTAGCTTGGAAAGGATGGCTCCAGAGCAAACTACTTGATGCAGTAGCCAAATCATTTGCTCACAACTGAAATGCCAGTGGCTCACAAAGCAGAATTCTTGCTCACAAGACTCCACAGCTTAGAGGGAGCATTGGTTGAGAGTATAATGTGAGTAGGCAAAGTTACGAATGTGAGGATAGGGCTGTGAGGAAGCCATCCCCCCCCCCCCAGTCACTACCTGTATGTATAATAGAGTGCCCCCTTTCCCATTCTGCCTTTTGCCCTGATCCACTTATACACTAACATTAATGGCTTGAGCATGCTGCATCATGCAGGAGGCTTGAGGACTTTATGTTTCTTTGCAGTTGGTCTTCCTTGGCAGTAGGCTCACATTGTGGGGAGGCAGGCTCTCACCTTGTCTTCTCTTGCTGCTCCCCCCTCCCCCAGCCAGGCCCAGCTGTTCCCTCCCCTCCCCTACTCTTTGCCCCATTTGGAGGTGATGGGAAGGGAGAGAGGGAAGAAAATGGATCCCTGGCAGTTCTGTCTGTCAGAGGGAAGGTGCTCTGTTCTCTCCGTCAGGCAGAAGCGCCTGGATTCCCTCCCCCCCCCCCTTTGCTCTGTTTGGAAGTGATGGGAAGGGAAGGCAAATTGCATCCTCTCTCCTGAGGTGAAGCCACATTGTGAGGTGAATTTTGGTGGGCAGAGCTTTGGTGGGCAGTCTGCAGGGAACCCAGCTTGGAGCACCCTTTCCCTTCCCCCCCTTCTCTTTGACTGTTTCACAGTGTTTTCTGAGAGGAAATTTGGCAATTTGGCAGTGTGCGGGGGAGGGGTTATGCTGATAGTCCATTGTGTTTTCACTGACAGAAGCAGGCCCCTGAGGGGACAGTTAGGGAAGGGAGAGAATGGATCCCGGGAAGATTTGCCTGTCAGAAGGAAGGCGCTCTGGTCTCTCTGTCAGGCAGAAGTACCTGGATTCCCTTTCTCTCCCCCCCATTCTCTTTGTTTCGTTTGGACAGTTAGACCCACATGGCAGTGGGCAGAGGAGAAGCATGGACCCAGCTCCCAGTCGGTCCTTCCCCTTTGCTGGCCCCCTCCAGACTGAGGCCAAGACGCTGGCCGGTGGTTCTGTGGGTGGGACTGAAGCAAAGCAGGGAGAGAATGCAGCCAATGGCCAGGGTCCCCCTTTTGAGAGGCAGTCCGTCCAGCCTACTGATTTTGGCGCCCCATGGAATCTTGCTCTTTGGAATGTTAAAACGGCTTTATATAATAGGAAAGATAAGGGTTCAGATACCTGGATACTTTGTTCTTTGTACCTATATAACAATAGTATATTAGTACATATTGTTTGTATTGTAAAAGGTTTAGACCTGGAGTATATTATTGTATATTATGTTATATTCCTTGCTTATTGTATTTTGTGTCTAAATAGATTTCTCTGCATTATTTACAGGGTTGTGTTTTTTTTTTGCTGTACTACTTCACACTGTGTTTATTGCCTTTGTATGATCCCCCCCCCCAGAATTACAGCTGAACTCCAGATGATACAGATCTGCCCCCCCCCCCAGGAAAAATGGTGGCTTTGGAGGGTGGACTCTGTGGCATTCAATCCAGCTGAGGCCTTTCCCCTCCCCTGTACTCCTCAGACTTCACCACAAATTCTCCAGGAATTTCCCAACCTGGATCTAGCAACCCTAGTCCCAGGCCTGGCTCCAATGATTCTGTCCCCAAAGTCCAAAATAGGCCTGGAAAGCACGCTGCCCCCGCCTTTTACTGACATAACCCAGCTTGGAATACTGTAGTTGACTAGCAACAGCCACTGGGGAATTTGTTGCATAAAGCTACAGGAGCTCCTTTTACCACTTTCGGATTTTTTAAAGCCCCAAATGTATTTGTTTAAGATTTCACATTTTTCTGCAATCCTGGGGCCTTTTTCAGGTTTGTAGAAAGATCTGTCCTGGCCATTCAGCTCCAGTCACCAGATTAAAGTATCCAAAGATTGGCCAACTTTACTATTAGAATATAAGATTGAAACAAAGAAAGGAACACAAGGTCTAAAAGAATCTTCACAGCAGCTTGCTTGGCTAGCTTACCCCCAGTCTTCAGTAGTACCTGATCTGGAACTCCTCCAGATTCTGATACCCTGAAACTATAATGAAAAAACAATGGGCTTCTAAATGAACGACACATGCCATTTTCTCCTTTGTCTCTTCTCTTTTAATTTTGTCCCCCTCCCCATTTCTTTGGCAGCAAATATCAATCACTCCTTGCAGGTGGTTTTCTCGAGGAAGATAGAAATGATACTTACTATAGAAATAGCTTTGAAGCAGAGCTATTAATTGATCTTTCTTTTGCTCCCAATTACTGTGTGCCAAAATATTTTGCAAGATATCATTCTGAGAAAACGAAGGAATAAATATTTATTTGTTAAAAGAACACATAACTAAAAAATGTCAGCAGTTGGATAACTAAATCTTTTGTAGGGCAGCATGAGGCTTTTTGTTTTCCTTTCTCCCTTCATTATTTTTTAGTGCTGAAAGACACAGGGAGTACTTTTTCACAAAAGCAAACAATAAGGTTTGTATTGTCATCTGTAGACTCCTCTTCTGGATTCGTGTCCTCACATACATACAGCTATATGCATGCAAGTATTTTCCTGTAGTTGCAGTCTCTTTCCCATTTTCCCCATTCATTTTTCAGATTTTTATAATTTTATTCAATTTAGAGTTTTTATGGAAATTAGCTTCATCAGCTGCATCAGTCACCAAAAAGAAGGAAATAGGAAAAGATTGTACATCTTCACAAACAGCAGAAATTATTCCTTTCCTCCATTCTGTCAATATAAATCCATCCCAGAGATGGCAAATGGTAGCAAACTGATTAAACTGTAATGCTCAACACCATGCTGCATCAGGTGTATTACCTTGAGAACTGCCCTCTCATCTTCAAATGAAATCAATGTCAATCTGGGAAGAAAGTGTGCTTCAAGGTGGGAAAGAAGCATTAAGAAAGACAGCTTGTCTCCTACAAAGAGAAATTTGGTAATTTTTTTTAGCAAGGGAGAAGGAATTTAAGATTATTCTGTCCACTTTGTTTAGAACACCTCTTAAAACAATGTACAGCCATAGTTTGTGCAGCCAAAGACATTTATTTGTAAAATGCAGTTCCTTTGAATATGTATTCTGCTGCCAGATTTTGAATTAACATTTTATTTAACATTTTATTTAATTAATATTTTGTTTGCTTATTTTATTTATTTTTATTTGTTGTTTCCTGGCTGGTAGACCACCACTATCTCCTCCCATCAAAAAATGTCTATTCCACATGATTATTTCTGGACTTGAGTGGGGATCAATACATTGAGCTGGGATTAATCCACAGATAAAATTATGTCTTCCTTGTAAACTGGAAAAAAAGGTAACTGAAAAATGTTGGTTGGCTATAAATCACGAGGCAATATCCTTCTCAAGAAGGTTGTTGTGCATGCTCACTGGGAGCCATAGGGTGCAACAGAAACCTTTTCAAAATTTCACACATCAGCTTTAAGTTGAGCCCATGTTTACTGCTGCATGTGGGCTGCAGTGACTCAGTGGCTAGCCTTAGACGCTGAACTGCAGACTGGAAGATCAGTAGTTCGGCAGTTCGAGACCTGAGTGCCATGTGACAGAGTGAGCTTCAATCTCTGGTCCCAGCTCCTGCCAACCTAACAGTTCGAAAGCAATAAATTAAAAGTGATAAATAGGTACTGCTTTGGTGGGAACATAACAGTGTTCTGTGCGGCTCGGCATCTAGTCATGCCAGCCACATGACCACGGAAATGACTTTGGACAGCGCTGGCTCTTTGGCTTGGTAATGGAGATGAGGACCATCCCCTAGAGTTCAACAAACAAACAAACAAACAATACCTTTATTGGCATAATTCATACAATGCAGCAGGGACGAACCTCAAGATAACCAGGTCTAAATTGCTATAGACCTCTCCTCCTGGACACCTCCAATAAGAAACTAGCTACAGGCTCCAGAATCTCCATACTCTGGGAAGACAACAATGCAGCAGCCCCCTAGAGTTGGATTCGACTGGTTTCAAGCAAGGGAAACCTTTACCTTATGTGGCTATCACTTGCCAAAAGTAATCACATGTGCTTCTCTCTTGGATTGGATGATGATGATAATTCTTCAGTGGCTTGTATCATGTTTTTGGGCTGCTCTTGCTATGAGCAAAAACTTGTCATAAAAATACTAAAATAATCTTTGCACTTCTTATTCTCTTTTCAATTACTTTGTTGCTTTATTTTCAGTGCATTTTCTATGGAGATTTTGTTTGTATCACAACATATATGTGCTAGTTCTCAGAAACTAAATCTAAAACTCTTGAGCTAGCTAATGCACAGGACATTGCTCTGCTTTTCAAGTCAACTTGGAGACTTTGTACAGAATGTACTTTGTACATTCTACAGTCACTCCACCCATCAGTTACAGGGTTCAATTCAAGGTACCAGCTACCGCATACAAAACCCTTCAAGGGCCTTGGACCCTGATATCTACAGGACTGTCTCTCCTGCTATGGTCCACCATGAGACCTTTGCTCATCTAAGCAAGACTTTCTGGGGGTTCACCCTATATATGGGCAAGTTCAAAACCCACCCATATGTGTGTATTCACTGTTGTAGCACCTGCCTTTTAGAATGGTCTGACTGAGGAGGTCAGGAAGGTTTCCAGGCTTCTGGCATTATGAAAACTGTGTAAAATAAAAATTTTCAGAAGGGCATTTTTATAAAGGAAATAGCATTATATTATAACAAAAAGGTTCCGGAAGGCACTTTAATAAAAGAAACAGGACTGTGAACTATAGTGTGTGTTGTTTGCTTTATGCATTATCCTGCTCTCACTGCTATGTTTTATACTTATGTATACCATTTTATGCATTGCTTAATACATCATGTTTAATATTTATGTTTGGTTTCAGATTTTTGTAATCCTAGTCCTAGTACATTGCTTATTGAATTTCTCATCCTATTGTTTGCATTGATTTAAACTGTGTAATCCTCCTTGAGACTCCATGAGAAAGGCAGGCTATAAATGAAGAACATACAAAATAAACATGGAGATTGTTACGTCATGATTACTTGTGTTTTACTTTTTTCTGAGATAGAACATTCCAGGCAACTATTTCTGTCAATTAACAACAACAACAGGGCCCAGAAACTTTACCATGCGGGATATCAAAGATGCTCAGGTTCCACAGAGCATATTTCTGTGAGCAACATTATTATTAATTATATTAGCTGTAGAGCCTCTAGCAATGGCTGCCTGAGAACACCAAGGAATTTCTCAGGTTCAATGTGGGAAGAAAAACTGAAAATTAAATTAATATGCAGATGATATTGTATTTATGGTAGTGGATTCTGTTGTAAAGCTGTTTCAGATTCTGCTAGAACTGATTTTATAAATTGGTATAAGGTTCATCATTATAAATCAGAATGGACAGTTCTGAATATGCAACCATCTGTGGAAAATAAATTACCTAAACAATCGGGAATACCTTGGAAAGCGCTCCAGTGAGGTATCTTGAAATATGGATACAAGGAGATGCTACAAGAATGGATTTGTTTAATCATGTTAACTGAAGTATGAGGATGGATGAATTTTTGGTCCCAGTTCTCTTTGTCTTGACTAAGTAGGGTTGCCTTAAATAAAATGTGTGTGCTACTAATATTTTTATATGTGAATATACTTTTATTCTGCAGTGGTAATTTTATAAAACTGTGGAAAATGCAAATCAATTTGTATGGAAAAATAAAATCCCACATGTGTCAAAATATATATTTTTAAGACATAAAGTTAAAGGTGGCATTGGTTTTCTTATACTGTATGTAGTTTTGTAAATCTGGAGAATTTGTTTAATGCAAATGAAGTTATATGGGTAGAAGAGGAAGAGCTGGGAATTAATTTGGAACATGTTATGTAGCACTGTAATAACATGTTATGTAGCACTGTAATAACATGTTATGTAGCACTGTAATAACAGGTGGAAAACAAATTTTATTAACTATCTTAACGGTAGTAGACTGGGAAAGATGTAGAGATATTATAAACCCAGGATTGTCCTCTTTATTTATTTGTATCCTGCTCTTCTCCCCAAAGCAGCTTACATTATTCTCATTTCCTCCAGTTTTATTCTCACCACAACCCTGTGAGGTAGGTTCGGCTGAGAGTGTGTGACAAACCCTTCAGCATTAATGGCTTATATTCAGGAATCTTCCATTCCTAACATAATTTATCTTGCTGGCATGAAAACAGATCTATTAGACTAAGAGATTGTTTAGAGGAAGATTAAAATCTTTTCATATGAAGAACTAGTGAAAAAATGTGTGGGCATCAATTTCATTATATCAATATTTCCAGCTATGAAAAATCGCACAAGAGATATTAGATAAAGGATTATTAAATAAAAATACAACAGAATTTAAATTATTGATATAAAGATCTGTATATAAATGGCAAATAGGAGCCAACTAGAAGTTTTGAATTATTTAAAATCTGAGGGAAAGGATAATACTAATAAAAACCCCTGGGAAAATACATTGGATGTCCCAGTCTACAAACAGAATGGGAGAGGACTGTAGGATAATATGGATAAGAATGTAACTAATACGTAATTGAAAGTTATTATAAACTTTTATTTAGATGGCATTTAACACTTTTAGGTTCAAAGTATTCTTATAGATTGCACACAGTAATTTGTTGGTGCTAAGAATGCAGATGACATATAATTTTGAAATGTCTGATAATTATCTCCTTCTGGGAACAGATCTGGATATAGATAAAAGATATCACAGGACATAATTTGCCACTGAAACTAATTTGCTATTAGAATTTTTAAAAGAACTATATTGTATCTGATGATTTGGAATTGGATACAAGTTTAATGTCAGCAGTAAGAATATGTATCACAGTGATATGTAAATCGAAGAACCTGTCATCAGTAAAAGACTGGTGTAATTGGATCGCACCATTATTAACTAAATTAACTTTTTATTAAAAAAAAGAAAAGAAGGACTTCCGGCAAGACTTGCGACCATGGCGGACGTGCTCCTCCGCAACTGCGGGGAGTGCGATCCGTACCTGGCGGGAAGAAGGGGCTCTGGACTGGTGCCGAGCCCCCAGAGACCCCAGTGAGGGGGCTCTGCCTGGGGTGGCACGAAGGGGATCTCTCCCTACGGTGGTGACCGAGGGATCGAGGTCCCTTTTCATCACCCCCATAGGTTCCCCCGTCCGTGGGAGCCGTATGGCTGAAAGCGCAAATCCGTGAAGCAGCAGAGAGTGCAAAGCCTTGAAGCTTGAACTTATAGTTACGCATGGAGAAAACGTGAGTCTGAAGTAAAAACAAACAGAACACAGCGGGAAAGGCGGGTGGAGTGAAATCCCCCCCTCGAGACTGGTGTACTTACGAGACTCTTTACGTGGCGTTACTGCATGAAAAAAAGTACGTTCGGCTTGCTAGATGGCAGCATCGCGCTTTAGAGGATATGAACTTTAAAAAGTTATAAGCACAGTCGTAGAATTTGCTTCTCTCGTCCATCTTATCTAACTATCAACAAAAAGCACAGCCTCAACAATGGCGGGGAAAACGAAACCTTCCCCCAAACTAGGAAGTACAGCTCCGAGTTCAAAGGTTGATACCACAGAGATGAGCACTGTGTTCTCCTCGTTATTGCGACCTCTAGTGGACCAAATGACAGCTCTCAACGTCAAGATGGATAAAATGCAGCTGGAACTGAAGGAGTCGAATAAAACCACAGAGAAGCTGCAGCGAGAACTTCTGGAAGTTAAGACTTCAGTAAAAAATCACGATTCAAGGCTACAGAAAGCGGAGAAAGAAAAGGCTTTCCATTCTGATCAGCTCTTGAAACTACAGATGGAAAGATCGAATTTTTTCCTAAAACTTCAGAATGTGCCAGAGGATAAAGGAGAAGACCTTAAAAATCTGCTAAGTGAAGCGCTTGAACCAGTAACAGGCTTAAAAGCAGCGGAAATAAAAAGCGACATGGATATGGTTTACAGAACCTATCCAGATTATACCAAAAAGAAAAGCCTGCCTGGTGAGATTATGATAAGGTTCTCCAAAAAGTCAACAAGGGATGTGGTGCTTAGGACCACAAATAAAGCGGTTCTGAAGATCAAAGGAGAAGAAGTTAAAGTGATGGAAGATATTCCATTTGAAATAAGGAAAAGAAGGAAAGCCTATGGAAAACTGACATCTTGGCTACAGTCTGAATCTATTATTTACAGGTGGAACGTTCCGGAAGGACTGAGCTTCAGCATCAAAGATAAAAAATATAAGATTGACTCTGTTCAACAGGCAAAAATTTTTTTGGAAAAAAGCAAAGAAAAGAAAAAAGAGAGACTCAGATGGTTCGCTGGCATCGCAAGAAAGTATGTATGGATTTGATAGCTCAAAGAGTGAAGAAGAAATTTCTGACTCGGAAAAAGGAGCAGCAGCTCCAAAGGTACAAGAAGAGACTGTTAAGACAAGAAGAGGACGAAAGAAAAAATAAGGGCTGAATTGTTTTTATTGAAAATTGCACTTATATATTTTATATAATTTGTATAATTAAGCATTCCTCCAAAAGAGCATGTCTGTCAAATAGCTTTTTTATTTTTCTTATATCATCAGTAACAATGTTAATTGAAAATCAACCAAGGTTTAAAATGCTTCACATGTATTTGTGGTAAGGTAATATTAAGCAAACGATAAAGCACACTCTGTATAAAGTAAATGTAGCTTAGAAAGTAGCGATGTAGAAGTAGTTATAGAAAAAATCAATAAAAATCTTTAAAAAAAAAAGAAAAAAAAAGAAAACCAGTCAAAAGATTGTAAAAAAAAAACCCTGGATAATATTTATTTGACAATTCTGGATGCTATTTATTTGACAAAACTTGATATTATTTATTTTAGAATTCCAGTACATAGTTTCTAGACTAGGGATGGGCACAAACCACATTTTTGTGGTTTGGTTTGTGTTTTGTGGCTAAACCACAAACCGAACTACAAACCTATAAAACTGGAAGGTTGATTCATGAACTGAACCAGTTCATATGGGCTGGTGAACCCTGCCTTCTGCTCCTCACTATTTTCCACAGGGAACAGAAAGCAGGAGTTTAAAGAGCTCTGAGCCACTTAAGCCAAACAGGTAAGCAGTGCCCTGTTGCTCAGCTGTTTGGGTTAAATGGCTTGGGCCTGAACCCAAGAAAGCCTTGGGTTTCTGAGTCATGTGGAGCCGAGCAGTTTGCTCTGTGTGGCACAGCTGTTTAAAGGGGCTTTCTTGTGCTGACCTGGATGGCCCAGGCAAGCCCAATTTTGTCCGATCTCGGAAGCTAAGCAGGGAAACCTCCAAAGAATACCAGGGCCAGGAGGCAGAGGCAGGCTATCAAGCCACTTCTCTGAATGTCCCCCATGCCTTATTGGGAGTTGCCAGAGGTCACCATGACTTCCTTGTATGGACAAGTTAAACGTTGTAAGCAATGATACAATAAAATTGCATCTTTAACTATTCAACTCATTGTCTGTGAAAAGCCATCTTTTACTAAGCATTTGGGACAACAGTGTCCAATAGCAACAGCTAAGCCTTCTGTTGCAACTGTGGAGTTCCTTTAGTATTATTTCTGCTATTAGATTGTACCCCAAAATATCAGCATTTTCCAGACTGCAGCGACCTTTGGGTTTTTGTCAGTATTATGGTGGTTCTGATAATCACACTATTGGTGTGATCAGTTCACACTAATGTGTTTGCTTCAGTCTTTCCCCATCAGTCTTCCATCTGTTTGGATTCACATTTGAGGATTGTTTTTCTGAGGGTTTTTTTGGTTTATTTTTGTGCATGTGCTGCAGTACTGCAGCAGCTTCAAGGAGACCCCACAGACTGTTTCCTTTGATTGTACTTCAAGAAGCTCTGGATTCCCCCTTCCCCTTGGAACATGTTCCCTTTCCCCCTGAGCATCTGAAGATATTCCACCCCCCTTCCCATGCCTGTTAATATTTATGAAAATGAGCTGTATTGAACCCCTTCCGTCCTGCTAGCTCCAAGTTCCACATAAATGATGAAAATGGCTCCAAAGTGGTTTTTGTGGCTTGTGATCTGTGAGGATCTATGAAATTAATACCAGGGTTTCTGTGAGAATAAACTGAGCCGCTGTAATGTAGTATGTTCTGTGTAGCAACCAGCCTGCCATGTGCTCCCAGGTCATGGCGCCCGCCGCATGGCCAGAGCACATGGTCAGGCAGAGAGGGGAGCTTGAATCTGGAGGAACAATAGACATCCGGATTGAAAGCCTCCACCAATGTGGGACCTAGGTTCTCCCTGGGGAGCCAATGCAATCAAAGCCTCCTCCAGGGAACCTATGACAAACATGTGCATATGTTAAGCCCCTATCAGGTCTTTTGGGTGCGGCCAGAGGTGTGGCTCCGGCCAGCATATAATGAGGGCCCTGGAGCCCTGGAAGCATGCTTGTTCTGACCATCTACTGGGCATGCTGAATCACTCAATAAAGGCTTCATGATTTCACCGTTCCTGGTCTCCTGAGTCCAGTACTCTTCAGCCGCATAGCCAGGCATGCCTTTTAATGTGACCCTATACCTCCAAACCATCTGCATTTATCAGGTCTTGCCAAGAAAGACTAAAGAATGGGCTTGATACTAAATGTATTTGAAAATGGTGCCCATGGATGTGCTAGACTTTGCTGTTACATTTGAATTAACGAATGATAAGGAGGGCAATGATTGGCTGTTTGTATCAGGCCTCCAAATGGGAATGACCGTTTGTTTCAGGGCAGGTGCCCTCCGGCACTGAAATGTTTCAGCACTGGCATGCAAATTTTTTAAAAGTTGGCATGCAGATTTTAAAAAATGCCCAAACCCACATAGGTTGTTAGTTATAATGAAAATAAATAAGAAAATAATTTCAGGTGGGTAGTCATGTTGGTCTGCAGTGGAAGACCAGTGGAAAATTTGAGTCCAGTAACACCTTCAAGACCAGCAAGATTCCCTGGTAAAGGGATCTTTGACTCTCAAAAGCTTGGAAGTCCTGTTGGTCTTGGAAGTCCTGTTGCTCTTTAAGGGGCTCCTGGACTTGAATCTAGGAAAATTAGTGACATCCTTCCATACTCTTTAATATTCATTTCTCTTCATTATTCTGTTACCTGGCTGTCTGGTTTGGAATGGGGGGGGGGGTAAGTGAGGAGAGGACAGGCAACCTCTCAGTATATTCACCATGTATTCACCAATCATGGGAAGCTTGGGGTGGACATAACTGAGTCCGTTTAAGTAGCACCGCCCTATCCCTAAACCAATTTCCTTTATCATTAGCATGGCAGTTGTATTGCCATGTGACTGACCTGTGCATGACATTGCTATTTTTGCAAGTGTTTGTGGAAGTGTGAGCTTTCCTCTTATTTCGTTACCTTTTATATTAGTTACTGGATGATACCAAATCTTGTGTGGTGTTGAGAATATTTGCAGTGTACTGAGTTCTTGTAATAGACCAACTTCTGTGTGGCACTTTTACTGGTATTTCAGCTACTTGAAAAGTTACAATCTAAATTTCTTTGTGCCATTTTACAGGTGTCTCCCCCCCGCCCCCGTGCATTTCTAATTCCCTCCCTCATTTAGCAACTGGCCAAATGAGGATTGAAGCAAGGATTTTCATGGCATCTGCCTTTCAATGGCTTAAGATATATATGATCCCAAAAGACCTTCTCCCCCTTGTACTGCAAGATTCTTACCAACAGAGATGGCTACACATAGCTGAAGAAGGCCTTGAAAAAATGGGTCTTCAACCTGGCGCTCTTTCATTACAATCCTTTGATCAGGCTAAATTTTTAATTAAGCAAAAGATCTGTGACACGAAATGCCAGCAAGATTTAATAAAGTCTCCCATCTTCAGGGCCTTTGAGGAGATGAGATATATCATGACAATGGCCAAATATCTTAAAACTTTAGATTCCCCCCCTCACAGGAGGGCTTTTACACTGGCCAGATGTGATGCCACACCATCCAGGCTTTTGGAAGGAAGATATAAGAAGACCCTATATTCTAAGAGGTCCTGCCCTTGAGCTCTAGCTGAGGTGGAAACAATAGAACACTTTTTTTTCACGGCCTGCTTTATAAAGAAATACGCAACACAACATTTCTGTCCCTTGTTGATAGATCTGCTAATGTGTCAGACAAGGCATGCTTAGATAAACTAATAGCAGATGAAAAACCAGCTATTACTAAAACAACAGCCAAATTCTGTGCTCAGGCGATTAGAGTTCATAATATATTTTAGTTCTGTTTCTGAGTTCTGAGTTCTGATCTAGATTTTATTAGGAATTTGATTAAATAGTGCCTGTTTTAACTTTTAGGTTTAAAATTAAATGGTTTTATGATGTTATCTTAATATGATGTTACCTTATTAACTTTTATATGTATTTTAATTATTTTAATTTAACTTTTATATGTATTTTACTTTGTTATAATTCTATATCTGTTCTTTTAACTGGAGTGCTTTAATATCTATACCTTGTATCTGGTTGTGGACCACAATAAATAAATTTATCATTTACTGAGTTCTTGTGTGTTACCTTCACTGAATGCACACACAATAATGTTGATGTGTTATTAATTGCAGAATATTTCAAGTTATTTCTACCAAACACCAACTCAGTGTGCTTTGTTCTTCTGAACACCCACATTTACTGTCTGAAGCAAATGAAGGGAAATTACATTTAAGACTAATGAAGGATTGGCAGCTCTTCCACATTACAACTTTTCTTGGGTACCACATGCTTCTTTTCATCCTGCGTGGCATTTCTACCTACTGAGGATACCAGATATCTGAATTGCCTGCAAGTGTGAATTTTACTTACCTGTAAACCCTTTCTCCTGTATGCCCCCAGGAGAACCCCCTTGGTACAACCCCAGAGACAACCCTCTTAGTAAGAGCCACACACCATAAAAATGGATGGAAATATGGCCCAACCAAGCGAGAGCCCCCAAGGCTGTGAGTACTGAGGGGCTCCTTTGCCTCCATGGATGGATCAAGGCTATTGGGTATGGGTACATATGCGTTTATGGGGGGGGTGGAGCCAATGCATTGGATTTCCTGCCCCCAGGACCCTGTATTCAGTCTTTGCTGATCACTTGGCCCACCCACCCACCTTTTCCTAGATTGGGCTTATGCTTGTCATGTTTGGGGGCAGGTAGGAATTTTTCATCTCTAGCTCAAATTGGCCTGGAGCTGGGGGTGTTTTTGCCTACCTAAGTCTGTGAGCAGTGGTCTTGGGCAGTTGGCGGGGTGGAGCTGATAACTAGGTGATCATATGGCAGGTAGGAAGCTGGAATTGTTCAGGCAGGGAGCAGCAGGTAGCATGTTAGCCGAATTGCTCTGATTTACATTTAGCAATTGGCGAAATACACAGGTTCTTGCCAACTATACCAGGGTCCCACCCCTCCCGGGAGTTCTCAAGGAAAGAGGCATGTGAGGCAGATAGCAAGTTCAATGCCGTTTACTGGATAATGTTGTTCAAGCACACCAAAAACGTAATCACACACACATACACACAGGCCTAAGGAATAAAGCTAGAAAGTAGCACGTTTGCATGAGCAGGATTTCGATGAGGGGGAAGCAATACATTACCTTCCTAGAGATGAGTTGTCCGATCGAAGGAAGAATTGGATGGGGAAGGAAAATATAGAAAAATATGGGACACGTGGCTCGAACCTGCAAGACCACGTGGTTCTCTCTGTTCCAGGATACAGAGATTTAAAGATGGAGGCAAGGGTATGGGTATAGCAAGCTGGGCATAAGGGGTAGCAAAGCAGATAGGGGACAATAGCTCAAGAGACTGAATGCCTCTGTGCAGGGTCTTTTATTAGGTGGTCTTGGGGGCAGGCTGCACAGACCACATCCCACTAACACACCTACTAGGCGGTCTGTTCCTTACTGACCCTACTATAGGTTAAAGGTAAAAAGTGGGTTGGTGACAGAGGGGTGGCCAATATTGCAAAACTATGATCTCACCTGGAACACACCTTGTGCAAGGCCCGATGACTCACCGGGGCCACATCTATTGTTAGTTAATGGCTCTGGCTGACTGGGTGATGGCCCCACCATCAGTTGCTAGGTAACCATGTTAGCATAAATATTCAGGTAAGTTGGAGGGGGCAGGGGTTGACCAGCGTGGTGTGACAGAAAGAAACCTCATGGCAGAAGGAGTCTTTGTCTCAGGTGAACTATCTAGGGTGTCAGCCTCCTGGCATGGGCTGGAGCTTTCCCCTATAATGGAGAATGCACATGGCCCTTCCAATATTAGCAACCCAAGTTCAAGCTTATGAATATCAAAATTCATAAGAGCACTAAAAGTGCCTTGCTGGCCAACAAGCAGACATTCCTTGATTGGGGGGATGGGCTGTCTTGCAGCAACCATCTGGTGGGGATCCCCCGGTGGTGTTATGCTGGCGGCCTGCAAGTCCCCCTGGCTGGGTCCTCCCTCAAGTTTTGCAGCTCAAGGTAGGCTCTGTCAGGTGGCAACTCGCATGCTGAGCTGCCTGACAACAGTCATGCAGTTTTTGGCCTCAGCCAGGGGCTCGATGCTTGCCCAGTTTTGGGATAGGAAGGGGACTTGTTTGGATCCCTGAGCCTCTCCTTTTATAGTTGGGGCCTTGCTGTTCATTTGGTTAAAGTTCCTGTTAATTTCAATAAAGCTGCCCAGAGTTATTCCAACAACAGTTGTCTGTCTTATTATTTCCGACTATGGGGGCAAATAAAAGAGATGCAGACATGAAAGTGTTTTGCTTTTAATTTCCTATAAATGTTGGGAATTGTTCTCCTATCTGTCTGAAATTTAGTTATAGTGATGCAAACCTTTCACATTTCATCTCAATTGATTAGAAAAACACAGCTAGTATAGTTTTTCTGTTTTTCTTTTTAAAATGCATTTCTCATTAAACAAATAGAAAATGAAAATCAATGGAACAATGAATGAATGAAGCAAAGACAAATATGTCCTAACCTGAACAGGTTCTGGAGAGGCGACATACAAATTCTCTAAATAAATAGATAAATATTTTAAAACTTGGGGGGGGGGGGAGAAATCACATCCTTATTTCCGATCATCTCTACAATAGGTACAGTGTGTCTGTATGTGGTGGGGAGGTGGGTGGGTGGGTACATACATTCAATATACTTATGTTCATAAAGTATACAATAGTGTATTATATTTCCTCAAAAGGTCCCCAGAATATGGAGATGTCCTCTTCCCATCACTGGCCATTTAACTACTGTTAAAACTGAGTTGATCAGCAACAATCAGTTCCCCATTTTCCCCAGCCAATATGTTTTCTGCACATTGCCGCGTAGAAGAGTGTCATAGCAGGATACATAGTGTAGCTAATACTAGACATGGGATAAAGGTCACAAACCCATCTCACACATCAGTGATAATAACATTTCATAGTCCTGTAGAAAAATTTCTGAACCAAAAAATAGGAACAAATATCTCCATATTCAGGTCACTGGAGATTCCTTTTCTTTTCATAGTTGTGTCTTGTCAATACAAATTTACAACATCAGGTAGTTTACATAGATGGTTCCCAACCTTTCTTCCTTGTCTAAACAATGCACAAATCCATAGCTTTTGACAAACTCTTGCTGTGTTATCATCATTATACCAAGTAGCTGCTGATTACTGGATTTTATCAGCAAATGGGCAGTAGATAGAGAAATATTAGAGGAGATATATGTCTGTTTTTATAACTAGTAAGTGGCAAATCCCAGCAGTAGGAGTCTACCTACTCATCATAATAGTGGTAATCTCTTTCTGCTGTTCTTTGTGCTTCTCCCCTTAGGCTCACACTATTAATAAATCAGTTCCATTAAAACAATGTTTTGTTTGTCTTCCCAAACACTTCCTACAGCATTGATCTTCCCACAGGAGTAGATTTCCCTTTTATTATTTCTTTATTTTTCTAGTATTTTACACTTTCTTAATTCTGGTTTAAACAATCTTATTTATAACATGAATGATTAGTGTGCAGTTTTCTGTAGCTTTATATTCCTAAAGTTCATTTGTGTGTGCGTAGACAGACAGAAAGATATCTCCTTGATGTACTTTTTTGATGTGATGTGCTTGTGTGGACTGATAAAATCTAACAAAAAAGCAACCTTGATTTTCATATGGGATCTTTAACCCACTTTGGATTCTGAAGGAAAACAGATTTTGTTCAGGGTCTCACACACCTTAACTACAAAATTCTGTCCTCCCACAGTTAATGGAGCCTTTAATCTGGGTTTTTCCAGAATCTGTTTTGGTCTGTTTTGTTGTTGTGCTTTATCAAATGAGGTGTGTGTGTGTGGGGGAATCCATTAGACTTCAGAAGCCAAAAACGATTTAAAGAGCCCATATGGAAGGGACCTAAGAGAGGAGACAAATTTTGGACAAGATGTACCCCAAAACAGTCATTCTCATCACTGTATTTACGTGTTCTTCAAATAACTAAGTGGCATTTGGCAAAACCATGAATGAACTGTAAGGTGGAACCATCCCTCAGCATAAGTCTTGTCATGTATGTCCCTCCTTGCTAGTTGTCACCTAGTAGCAAAGTGGCAGATACTTTTCTCAAACAGTGAAATTAGGTACTCTTCTGGGGGAGGTGGGACTTGTAGCTTTTTGTCCAAGATGGATGCCTGGCTGAGGCCTTATGTACTATGACTCAAATAAAGTAGAGTTATACCCCTGCCCTGCTGGTGCAGACTCCAAACATTACAAATTTTATAAATTTCTTAATGAATACTGAGGGATGAAATAAGGAAGGTACCACTTATGAAACAAAATGGCGGAAGGAACAATGCATATCAATTATATTAAATTGGGGTGGAGATCTAAGGTATGGCAGTTCAAAATACACAAACAATTCAAGTTAATTGAATTCAGTTTCACAATGGGGGAGGAGGGGAGAGACAGTAAATATAGCAAATGGGAACATCCATTAATAAGGCTTCTGTTGGTTCTCTTGCATGACAAATCCCCTACAGCAATCTGTTTGTAGAAAGTTAATACTTTCTGTTGCAGCTTTTCTGAACAGCAGTCTCAGGACTCCTGTACTACTGCTATGACTTCCTCAGTACCTTACCATCCAAACTTAAATATAATGACTTGCATTTGACAAGTACTGTGCAAGCAAGTGGCGGTATTGAAGGCAGTCAGAATTGCTGCATGCTCAGCACTTCAGAAAAGTTGGCCAACTTTATTTAGGAGCTCAGCAGAGTAAATGAGGTGTCAGTCCTTTTAAACTAAACCCAGATCCTCCTTTCCAAATCCTTTATGGAAGAGTAACAAAAATGCACTTTAATATATTGTCCAAGTATCTGTACTCTGAGTACCTAGCAAAAGTTTAAGTTCACCTTGTCTATGTATATGATGCTATTTTAATTACATGTCAGTGGTTTGGAATGGGTGGCTTACTGATTGTGCCCAGAGGACCATTTCATACATAATTGGGTGGGGGTGTATTTCCATTTGATGCCATTTACTCAAGGCAGTAATCATGGCATTCCTCTAAAAAGGACGTTGTTTCAGTTAATTCGATGTTGCAGTTATTAATCCCTGGTCAGCCATTTAATTTTTTGTGACAACCTGCCATAAGTTCACTCTACTTTCTAAAAGTCTAAAGGACCAAAAGCAGAAAATAATTGTGACTTACTTCCCCCCCTAGTCAATCTTTATCAAACTTGGTGGGCAGGAAGAGGAAAGTCAGCTGGAGATGTGATTTTGGAGTCTCTAGGACCCCAGGGGGAGGGAACCTCACCACATCCCAAACCTGTTCATTTTGGCAGAGTGTCTAAGTTTGGGTTTTCCTGGTTTTTGCCCATCCCTAGATCTGACGCAAGATAATTTGGTGCAGACAACAATTGAAAAAAGTTAAAATATATTAAAATACTCTGCCAATTCAAAGCATGCCCTAAAATAAATAAAGTAATTGTCTAAGTGGTCACCTAATAATCTAGATGGCGTATACAACTTCCATTCATTTTATGTACAGGAAAATAGATAGACCATATTTACCCCCAGCCTGGAGAGATTATCCTTTCTGTCTCAAGATATTTTTTTCAAGAAAGCACATGGAAAAATATGCTGCAACAGAGACAGTCTGAAGTTAACTATTTGGTCTTCTGCCTGTAGCAGGGTTTTGGAATGAAAGTTGACTGTAATGATGACAGAAGGAGACGGTAATAGTGTTTTCAACAATAAACCATAAAAAGCACAAGTACTGCTCAGAAAGAACACTGAGATTAGAAATTATGTGAATTCTTCACATCTGTTTGCATTAGAAGAGCCTTTCTCATTCTTACATAGAAAACTAGTATTTAAGATCAAAAAGAGACAGAAAGTAGTCCCACTGCTATAATACAGTTAGATGAAGTAAGTGAATCAAATGTCTTCAACACTAGTCCATGATTTGAGTGGTTAGTTATCCCATGAAATACAACATTAATTTTTTTTCTGGAATTTATACCATTGAGTCCCCAGGATTGTGCCTGCCTTGAACACGAACCCATTCCCCAGAAAATCTGATTTATAATGTGAAGGGTGGGCTCTGATCATTCAGAAAGAAAGGAAATATGATTTGCATATGTACAGATTATTTTTCCCCTTCATTATTAAGGATCAATAAAGCATTTTCGAGATCCAGGAAATAAAAATAGGTACCAGAGCAGCACCCACATTGTAATGTCTGTTGTTAAAGAGGAGGCCCACAGATACAGCACAGTTCAAGTTCTCAGCAGCGTTTATTCAGTATCTTCAATAATAACAAAGTAAGCCCCGACCTGCAGGGAGGAAGGCTTAATAATCAGAGAGAGGGAGGGGTGCCTCTGTTATTCCTTCCAGGTATGGAAACAATTCAAACCTGTCTTAAAGAGATACACCACATCTCCTTCTCATAGTTAAAACTAACAATAATAACATAATAGTATTTAAAACAATAGTTAACTTTAAAATCCATATCTTTCAGGACAAAACACTGATCTCCCATGTGCTGTAATGTATATTGGTTGCCTATTTTGTTCTAATACCTCCCTATTTTTTTCTATTCCCTTCTCTTCTCTCTCTTCGAAATTTCCTCTACTATCCCCCTCTTTTTGAACTTTGAGCCTCCGTCTGTTTCTTGTATAAACATGGCCATCAGCTGTCACCACCTGATATGCTCGAGGTTGCTCACACCGGCGCATGACCCTGGCTGGTGTCCACCCCACCCGCGTTTCCATCCATACTTTCTCATTTTCTTTCAGTGGTCTGAGTGGTTTTGCTCCTTGATCATAATAATATTTCTGCTTCCCTTGTCGTTTCTTCAGGTCCTCTCTCACCCCTACTGCTACTTTGGGTTTCAGCATCTCTGTTGTAATGGGCAACTTAGTTCTCAGTCTTCTTCCCATGAGTATCTCTGCTGGGGAATACCCCATATCTGTTATCGGTGTGTTTCTATACTCTAAAAGTGCTATATGCGGATCTATGCCTGTCTCTTCAGCCTTTTTCAGCACATGTTTTATTGATTGAATTGTCCTCTCCGCCATTCCATTTGACTGTGGATACCCCAGTGTACTTAAACTCTGCTCGAAACCCCATTCCCTGGCAAACTGTTGAAATGCCCTGCTAGCAAAGGGTACATTGTCACTAACGACTACTCTGGGTATCCCATGTCGAGCAAATAGTGACTTAAGCTTACCTATTACTGTATTTGCTGTTTTATCTACTATCTGCATCACCTCTGGGTATTTTGAGAAATAGTCCACTACCAGGAGATATGGCCTAGAGCCATGCTCAAAGATATCTATTCCTACTTTTTCCCATGGCAATTCAGGTACTTCATGGGGAATCATTGGTTCTTTTTGATTCCTTGCAGACATATTCATACATACAGTACACCGCCCTACCATTGTTTCTATATCTCTATTCATGCCGGGCCAATACATAATTTCTTTGGCCCTCGCCTTAGTCCGTTGTATACCCTGATGAGACTCATGAAGTAAAGTTAGCATTTCCCGTCTATAGATCACTGGTATGACTATCCTCTCTCCTGCATAGCAAACCGCATCTTCCCATCGTAAGACATCTTTTACTCCCCAGAATGGTTTCACCAACATCAGGACATCTTTTAAATATCTTGGCCATCCCTGACTCACCACGTCTGAAAGGGCCTGAAGCTGTCTATCCTGTTGTGTTGCACCATGTACTGCCGCCACCCAATCCGTTTGCATCGTTACGGCATTTACGTCATAAATCACCTTTTCATCTTTCACTCCTTCCTCATCACTAACAGGAGGATCTACCACAGCTCGTGACAAGGTATCAGCAATATACATGTTCTTACCAGGAACATACCCCACTTCCATTTGATATCTCTGCAACTGCAATAACATACGCTGAAGCCTAGCTGGTGCATTCCCTATTGGTTTTTAAATATGGCTTCAAGTGGCTTATGGTCCGTTTGAACCTGGACCATTTTACCGTATACATACTGATGAAACTTTCTCATTGCGTATAACACTGCCAATAATTCCTTTTCGATCTGAGCATAATTCTGTTCAGACACAGTAAGTGCTCTAGATGCATACATTACCGGTCTGTCTTGCTGGAGCAGAGCAGCGCCAAGACCATTCTGTGAGGCATCTGCCTGCACCGTAACTGGTTTCTCTACATCAAAATACTGAAGAGTAGGTGCCTGACACAACTGTTGTTTAATTGCTTCAAAAGCACTCTGCTGTTCAGGCATCCATTGAAACAACACATTCTTTTTCAGTAAGTTTCTCAGTGGTGCTGTCAGTTCAGCCTCCCCTGGAATATATTTTGAGAGATATTGAACAGAGCCCAGAAATCTAAGCACTCCCTGTCTATCTTGTGGTGGGGGCATATCACGAATGGCTCTCACTTTTTCCTCATCTGGCTTAACTCCCTGTGCTGTCACTATATGACCCATATACTTCACTGAGTCTACTCTAAACTGAATTTTTTCCTTATTAAACTTTATGTTTTTTTCCTTTGCTGTTTCCATTACTTGACGTACTATTTGATCATGCTCATCTAAAGTTTTAGCCGCTATTATCATGTCATCCGCTATCATATATACGCCTTTTATGTTGCCAAAAATTTTCTCATTTTTTTGCTGAAAAACTTCACTTGATGACTTAAGGCCAAATGGTAAGCGACTGAAGCAATATCTTCCCCAGGGAGTATTAAATGTACATAATTTTGCTGACTCATTATCCAGTTTTACCTGCCAGTAACCATCTCTTTCATCCACAATTGTGAAATATTTCATCCCTGCCAACTTACTAAGAATATCATCCATCGTGGGGATGCTATAGTGCTGTTTACAAACTGCTTTATTCAAATCCCGCGGATCTAAACAAATCTGCAAATTTCCATTTTTTTTTCTGTAATGACCAAACTATTTACCCATTCAGTTGGTCCTTCAACCTTAGATATTATTCCAGCCTCTTCCATATGGGCTAATGTATCTTTTAATTTGTCAAGGATTATTATTGGGATCTTCCTACAGCCATGTATTACTGGTCGCACAGATTTATCCACATATATATGATGAGTCCCTTCAAATTCCCCGAGACCTTCAAACACTCCTGGGTACCTTGCAAATAAATGATCTAATGTTAAGGGTTCTGTTTTCTTCACAACATCTACACGACGAACAAGATTCATTGCTTCACAGGCTGCCCTCCCAAGCAAAGGCATTGCTACCCCATCTATTATATAAAATAGCAGTTCATACATCCCTTTGCTTGTACTACATTCCAACACAACAGTGCCCAAAGGCTTTATCTTAGACCCACCATATGCAACCAGGATTGTTTGACTCTCCTTAAGCGAATTGTTGCCCGACAGCTGTTCCAATATTTGTCTAGGCAACACATTAGCTTTTGCCCCTGTATCTAATTTAAATTTAACTTGATGCCCTCCCACATTTATATCTGCATACCAGCCTGCAGGTTGCTCCCGCTCTATATCAAATGTCTCGTGATATAACATGCCTATAAACAAACTCTGCACATCATAAACAGCATTTCTCTGTTGTTCATTGCCAGTCCTTCCACTTGCACGTGTTCCCTTGCAGACTTTAGCAAAGTGGTTTTTCTTCAAACATCTAAAACAAACTTTTCCAAATGCAGGGCATTTGTATGCCTCATGCATACTACCACATTGCAGACAGTCTTTTACTCGAACTTTTTCTTGTTTGCCTTTAGGTTGAAATCTTTTCTGTCTGAGGGCTTGCACTGAATTTTCTTCTTCCTGCTGTCCTGCCGTTGTAACCTGATACAGCTGTCTTGAGCCTGTTGTCATTGTTTGTAAACAATTCGCAGTTGACTCAGCTATTTGACAAATTTCCACAGCCTTTTCTAACGTCAGCTTTGGTTGTTTCAAGAGTCTTTCTTGTAACGTCACTGGTGCACTAAAAACCAACTTATCCCTTATCATTTCGTCACTTGTTGATCCAAACTCACAAGTCTTCGCTTTAAGCTTAAGTTCAGTCACAAATTGCTCCACCTTATCGCCTTGTTGCCAACAGTGATTCCAAAACAAGTAACGCTCATAAAGTACATTCCTTCTCGGATTACAATGTTCTTTAAACTGTGTAAAAATTTCCTCTATATCATTCGGGCCATCTTCAGAGAAAGTAAAAGTATCATATAAAGCCACAGCTTCTTCACCCACACAGTTTAAGAAAATAGCAATTTGTCGCTTACTTGAAAAATGATCAGCTCCTGTAGCTGTTAAGTAGACACGAAATGCTTGTTCAAAACGCTTCCATTTTTCAGCAAGATTACCTTGCAATAGAAGCGAAGAAGGCAGTCGGCCAAATTCCATCCCACTTCTGACACCATGTAATGTCTGTTGTTAAAGAGGAGGCCCACAGATACAGCACAGTTCAAGTTCTCAGCAGCGTTTATTCAGTATCTTCAATAATAACAAAGTAAGCCCCAACTTGCAGGGAGGAAGGCTTAATAATCAGAGAGAGGGAGGGGTGCCTCTGTTATTCCTTCCAGGTGTGGAAACAATTCAAACCTGTCTTAAAGAGATACACCACACACATTTTGCACCTTCTGGGACTGACCTCTGGTTAGGTGTAACCTCAAATAAAGCACCAGAAGAAATCTATCTAAAGTATTATGTTGAGGTAATTAATAGGTTAATGGGGTTTTATTATTGTAATAGTTAAGAAAGTATGCTAGTTTGTCCTAAAATACAGTGCAATCCTATGAATACTTTTCT
The DNA here is from genome assembly GCA_029233225.1 of Lepidodactylus listeri. Taxonomy (NCBI): domain Eukaryota; kingdom Metazoa; phylum Chordata; class Lepidosauria; order Squamata; family Gekkonidae; genus Lepidodactylus; species Lepidodactylus listeri. Next base: position 131,277,652 of record JARCFY010000001.1, on the reverse strand, counting down.
AAGAAGTAAGACCCACTAAATAGACCTGAATAGGCTTCAGAGTAGGCCTGTCCAGGATTACTATCTTTACATATATATATATATATATATATATATAATCTTTTGTGGAGACATTTTCAGATTATACACTTTGACAGGATTTGTTTTATAGACAACTTTATCAAGCAGCTGAATGTAACTTTTTGTGACTCAGATCTTATTTTTCAATGTACTATGAACACATATTTGTTTCAAATTAAGGCTTCAATTAGTTGTTGTAGATTTTCCGGGCTGTATGGCCATGGTCTTGGCATTGCAGTACCTGACGTTTCGCCAACAGCTGTGACTAGCATCCTCAGAGGTACAACATAGAAAGATGGAGTACTCTCTGTGTCAATGCAATACTAAACTTACTTGGGAATAAATACACTGACTATAATGGGTTTACTTCTGAGTATGCATGTTAGGATTAATGTTATGTGTACATACAGGGAAGCACTATACAAGGTTGCCAACTGGCCAGGGGAAAAATGCCCTGTGTCTTTAGTAGATATTTAATGTACAAAAACAGTCACTAAAAGCTTTTCATGGCATGGTGCTAAACAGCATCACTTGAGAATTACTACAGATAACTGATATTAAAGGGACAGCTAAATGGACCATTTTAAAACTTGGCAACCATAAGTTAACAGCTCCAGCTATGGAACAGGCATGCCTTTTTTAAAAAAGTGGGAAATGGCTTGCCTTTTTTTCAGTGAGAGCTTCTTAAATGAAGGTGTCCAAGAAATTGCATGGATCATGGTTGCACCAATATTCGCCTGTCAAATGTTAACACAAACATAACAAATGACACAGCCAGACCTAAGTCTGATTTTCATAATGGCCTTGGGCCTGATCCTGCAATGATTTCAGATTTGTAGCTTCTTTGAGAAGCCCGTACATTTGTCTTTGTTGTTATATCCGCATTAGCCACCATAGGAGGCCTTTTGATGTATTATTATTGAGCTCTGAGAGGAGTAATATGGTTTTTCCTCCCTGTGTGAATTCTTTTCAAAAATGAGCGATTCCATTGCATCTTTTACACACTGGCATAAATTGTTTCTAATCTCCCCTGTCACACGAACATCACACTCTTTCCGCCTGCTGTTCTCTTTTATGATGAATCATTCATTTGTGTCTAGGTTTATAAATTGATCCAATGTCTTTATCAGAAAGTCAAATCGAGTAGATATTATTGTCCAATAAATGTTCTAATTAATACTGTGATGTTTCAGATACATTTCTTTAAAAATGGAGGGAGAGGGCAGAAATCTAGCATAATGGAAAGCTATAACCCCCCCCCCCCCAAGTACTTTCCCTGGTTTAATCTTGGGGTAAGAAACTGAATTAGAGCCAATTTACTCCCCCAGTATAATCTCTGGAAACTGAATTGTCTGAGATCAGTAGTCCACAATTAGCTATTAATGGATAATGCTGGGTCGAAAGAGGTGTTTAATTGCTTATTCCATTATCTGATTAAATTATGTTTAAATATTTTTGTGCCTTTAGCAAGAGACATTTCACTGTTGAAGAAACCATTTCCTTAATATCCATTTAAATACTAGTACTTTTCAATGTTTTTAACTAAATGTGCATATCTTGGGGGCAATCAGACCTTCTTAGACATCAGCAGAAAACTTAGATTCCCATGAGCTGTAATTCTGAGTTTACTACCAAACAAATAGTTTATACCAAGAGAAATGAAAATGGACTCACTGTAGTTATACCAATGGTATTATAGGCATAATGCTGTTGTCAAGGTGGGAATGTCCCTTATGAGTAAGCTGCCAGCTAAAGGCTATCATTACCTGCAAAAAAAATATTTTCCCCCTTCAGCGCACAATTTAGGAGCAGGGCTGCTGAAAGCTCACATGCCTACCTAAACATCATACAGTTCCTTGAGCTCTCAGGCAGGGCCTCTGGTTTTTAAAATGATCTCTTTAATATCACTTTGATCTTCAAGTATAATTATTGGATAATTAGCTCCATACTATAAAAAGCTTTAACTGCACATTTCCTCATATTACACCTGTATTAAAGGGGACAGGACCTTTTTCTCTGGCCACTTAGTGACCTTACATGCAGGGTCACCAGGGAAAATGGAACTGTATCTTCTAGTCTATCCCTCTGAACTGGCCTGCTTTGGAGCAATTCTATACTACCCCGTAGAGATAAATCAAGGATAGGCACAATGGCACTAAGAGTGCTTACAGGTAAGTAGTGCATGGTTGAACTCTGCCTCCTGTCCAACGAGTTCATCCTATGTCAGGTACCACCAGACTGTTCCTGTGCACTTAGTCAGATACAAAATGTGTAAGATCAGTATTTGCAGCTGAAATACTGGGGAGAATCACACACACACAGAGAGACTAACGGTACAAACTCAAAAGAAAGTCCCATTGAGCTTAATGGGGCCTGTTCCCTAGTAAGTGTGTTTAGGAGTGTAGCCTAACAATGCAATCCTAAAAACACATTCTTAGGAGTCAGACTCTTCAATAACCTAAGTAGGATTATGAGTAGATCTGTTTAGGATTGCTCTCTAAGTGTTTTAGATTCGGCCCAGTCTGTACATTGTTCTACCATGTGGATGGCTGCTGTTGACAGACATGTGACCAGCACCCCAAGAAGGCTGGAAAGTGAGATTCTTTCTCTCCACACATGATTAAGGCCTTGTATTGACTCTATGAGTCCAGTATTTGATGAATGTGGTAGTGACTCAGCAAAGTAAACACATTAATGGGCAATATCACTTTTCTGCATAGTTTTTATTTGACCCTCCCCCCCCCCCAGCTGCTGCTTTTTTAGCCATATTAACAGCCTCGAGTACTTATAAAAGGAAAGGCAGCTTTATGGGCTTGGTGGAAAGAAAACATTTTACTATGTTTTTAAAAAAAACATAACTGAGAATTTTGAATGCTGCAGAGCTTCTTATCCTTTTCCATGATGCTGAACTTTAGGGCTTGACCAAGTACAGTGTTATAGCTAAACTAACATCAGCACACATGATATTAGCAGATGTATTTGTAGAAGTTCCATAACCACATTATCAAAGATCATAAACTGGCACTGAATCCCAAATGCATCACACTGACAAATGCAGCTTTTTTTTAAAAAAGCAGATTTTACCCTTCTTGACACCAACCTAGACTTGAAAGTATATAGGCAATTCTCATGAAATCTCACAGTTCTAGGAAAGGATAAACAGGAATTCCAGTAGGATGTAATTTCAGTTTCCTGCTGCAAGAGATTGGCAAAAATGGAACCCATTAAGCAAGAAAAGCAAATATTTGCTTAGTTTGTGTGATTGATACATGTTGTGAAAGCCAGCTGTTCCTCGAGGACAAGCTGGTTTTTCTTGTGCTCTAATTGTCACATAAGCTATATAAAGCCTTTATGGCTGGTGATAATCTTCTGTAGTACTCTTTGTGCTGGCTGAACTCAGCCTAACATGCAGAGCAAAAGACAGTGGAGCATGTCTGAGTGAGAAACTTAAAATGTTAACAAGGCTGTGCAAGTGTCCTTGGATTGTTCCTCTTCATTTTCCTGAAACAAGACCAGTGTTCCCTCTAAGGTGAGTCAGTTTGAGCTAGCTCACAGGTTTTTAGCCTCTGGCTCACACATTTTTGTCTTAGCTCAGGAACAATGGCTCCCAAGCAAACTAATTTATGCAGTAGCCAAATTGCTTGCTCACAACTTTAACGCCAATAGCACACAAAGGAGAATTTTTGCTCACAAAACTCCACAGCTTAGAGGGAGCATTGAACAAGACTGAAGTCAGTATCACTTGAAGTTGGATTTTGAAATCAATTTTTAACTTGATATTCTTTCAAGTGTATTGAAAGAATCTTTTTTTTATTTTTAATGTTAGTTCCAGCTAAAACCCACATGATAAATCTAATTTTCCCTGCAGATCTTCCTTGCTCTCCTGTCCCCTCCTTTTATGACTGCATGGTCTTTGGCCTTTACTTTGGCAGTACTGTTTCTGTAGAATGGTCTTACTATAACTGACAGGAAGGCACTGTTCCTTCTCACTATCAGGGCTGTGATCACACACACTAAATAAACCACTTTCAATCCACTTTCAGTGCACTTTCCACCTGGATTTTTACTGTGTAAACTGGCAAAATCTAATTCAAAAGTGGATTGAAAAGGGATTATTTAGTGTGTGTGACCACAGCCCAGGAGACATATAGCTAAGTTGTTAAGGAAGTCCTTAGAAGGCAGTTTGAGATCATCAACATTATTCTTCTGTGGACTATCTTTATGATGGGAGTATTATGTTTTATTTTTGTAAGCAGTTTGAAAGAAAAGAGAGGAAAATAAAGGTATTTTAAATAGATAAAATCAATATCCCGTATCTGATGAGTCTTCTGTATTTAAATGCCTTTCCCCAGTATGCTTCCATATTTACTTGTGTTCTCCATATATACCCCACCTTTCTTTCCACCTTTGGGTCCCCAAAGTGGCTAACAGCCTTTTCCTCTCATTCATTTTATTCATACAACCTGTGAGGTAGGTTAGGCTGAGCGTGTGTGATTGGTCCCACATATCGTCAGTCTTCCAAAGGCTCAACTCCAAAATGGATTCCTTATTTAAAAGAGAGAGCAAGAGAGCAGGAAGAACCTGGAATACATTCTTAGGACCTTTTGGTTTCCTTTGCTGTTGTTTTTGGATTTATTCTGAAAATCTGCACATCTATGGTGATTAAAATTTTAGTCGATTTCATTTCATGGTCCTATGTCACTAGTTGCAGTTCTCTAAAAGTGTTGTTCACCCAGATATTGAAGATGAAATTGGTTAGGCTTTCTTAAGAGCCAGCATGGTGTAGTGGTTAAAGAGCTGGACAGGATATGAGTAACCCCAGGTGCAAATCCCTACTCTGCCATGGAGGATTGTGAGATCACTTTGGGACAGCCATGCACTTTCAGCCTAGCCTACCTCACAGGATAGTTGTGAGGGTAAAATGGAGGGGAAGTGAATGACATCAGCCATGTTGGGTCCCCATTGGGGAGAAAGGTGGGATATCAATAAAGTACATAAAACTCTAGGATATTAAGTTGGGAAGAACGAGGCACTGGGCCTAGGGACTGAAAATACAATCATCCAGTCTTTCTTAAGCACAAAGGTTATATGCATACCATTGGGAAATAGATCCCCTTCCGAAACAGAGAGAGAGGGTCCTGACTGTGAAGAACTTATCTCTAAAGGAGAGAGAAGCTGTTTTGTAAGCACTGCCTCGCAGTATAGTTTTGAGGGAGACCAGGTGTGGCAATGCAGTGTAATAATGTGAATGACTAACAGTACAATCCTAAGCAGGGTTACATTCTTCTAAGACTATTTATTTCAATGGACTTAGAGTGGTGTAACTGATCTGGACATTGCCTGGCTTTCCTAATAAAGTTTGGGACAGATGGAGATACACATCACATGTGTGAAATGTTCTTAAAGAATATGACATAAGCTGAGTAGATAGAGGGGAAGCCATGGGAAAGCAGTATGAAAATGTGAATATGCATATACACAATGGAGAACTCATGAGAATTATTTGAATACAAGTGAACAATAAGTCTAACAGTCTTGATTGCAACTTGTGGACACTTTGTGAACCAAAACATTTGGGTATATGAGCATCACTTTATGAAGTTTTTGTCAAGATGCAAAGAAACACATACACACTTTTATGTGAGGAAAGTCTGAGAGGACATTTATGACTTGTGAATCCCTGCCTAAAAGGAATAGCAGCTACATCAGAAAGAACAGAGAATATTGTGCCAATTTAAAGGCTAACACATTTATTGTGGCATAAGCTTTCATGATCTAGTTCCTGTTCATCTAGCTGGATGAACTGTTAAATTCAATAAGCAGAAGCATTTATACACAAGAGTACTAACAGAAGAAGGGATGGGGAATAATCACCATGGGAGGGGTGGGGAATCATCACAATGCCCATCACAACGGGCAAGGCTGCTGGAAGGGAAAGGAGTAAGTGAAGGGTTGGCTCTCCTAAAACAAGAGCTCTTGCAAGCTCAAGCAATCGCTATTCCAACAAGAAGGAAACATGGTCGGGAATCAGAAGAGTTTTCAGCTAAACATTAGGAAGAACTTCCTGACAGTTAGAGTGGTTCCTCAGTGGAACAGGCTTCCTCTTACATGCCCAGGGAAATGCTGATTGCCTCTTTGGGGTCAGGAAGCAATTTTTCTCCAGGCCACGTTGGCTGGAGATCCTGGAGGTTTTTTGTCACCTTCTGGGTGTGGAACAGCAGTGTGGAGGGGGAGGTATATGTGAATTTCCTGCATTGTGCAGGGGGTTGGACTAGATGACCCTGGAGGTCCCTTACAACTCTATAATTTTATGGAATCTAAGAAGCCAGTGTGGGTGAACAGAGAACTCTGTGGTGTGCTAAGGGAGAAAAATGAAATGTTCAATAAATGGAGGCAAGGATATACCACTAAACAAGAGTATCTGTGGGTTGCTAGGCTCTGTAGGTCAGCCGTCAGAGAGGCCAAAGCTCACACTGAGCTAAAGCTGGCCAGGGAGGCTCGCTACAACAAGAAAATCTTCAGATATGTGAGATGCAAACACAAGATAAAAAAGGCAATGGGACCACTGTTGGGTGAAAATGGAGAAACTCTGACAGAGGACAGAGAGAAAGTAGAAAGGCTTAATGCCTATTTTGCCTCAGTTTTTGCCCAGTTTTGCCTCAGTTTTTGCCTTTGCTCAAGCCCCCACTAAACGTATCAATGACCTTGTTGATTCTTGCCACAAAAGCCCCTTTAAATCATGTCATAGTACAGTAATGGGTTATGTTATATTGTTGCGTGCAGGTGAAAAATAATCTAGACAAAACAGTAAAGGGACAGGGGAAAGATTTTTTAAAAAATGATAAAGAAAGTAACATTGGTTTATAGAACTTATTTGAAAGAAAATCACAAGCCTTCAGTCCTGGTACAGCAAATTTCCCTGGACATAAATATAATATAAGAATACAACCTGAGGTTAACAGGAAATCATTTCCTAGTCAGATATTGTGGGTTTCATTCTGGTTTGAAGTCCAGCACCATTTTTGTTTTGGGAATTGACTAATGTGGCCTAAATGTACCTGGTACAAAAGAAAAAAGGATACAGAAGAAGGAACAATAATTAATAACTGAGGAAGTAAGTTCTGTATAGAGGATCCCACCAGATGCCTTGGTAGAATGCCAAGGCAGCTGATGTTGTTTGAGTACAAATTGCAAATGTGGCAAGCATATGTAGATTACTCTGGATGCAGGATCGTCTCCCCACCTTTTTGCTTGTAAAGTGCACATAGTGCTCAGGTTTTTTAAACTGATTATGGATTGGTGGAGCATGCAAAACCCTGTCCTCTTCTGACTGTTGTTGAGTATACTTACAGAAGAGAAATCTATGAATTGTTTTTGCCTAGCTTTATATATTTATGCATAAAAGATATGCTAAATATGATCTATCTCTAAATTTGTGATGCTTAATGGTTTTTGTAAATAGCAGTTTGTAGAGGATAATTTATATCAACATCCATTCACATCAGTTTTGCTAAGGCCTGCATGCTGTCATTTAGCAAATTAATAATCTAGAATTTCCAGATATCCATATTAGTTATTTGGTTTGTTAGAAGAACAATGACTCTTACTAGTGTACATAAAGGATAAATAAAATACTAATTACCCTAGTGCAGGCCAGTTAGTAGTTATCTAGACAGCAACAATAAGTGCAGGTCTCGTGGAACCTTGTGTTTGTTTTAGTTGATAACATTTAGAGAAAGAGCAGTCCTTATCAGTGTCCATAGTTATTTCAGAAATAACTAGTACATTGGCAAGAGAAAGAAAGAGCACCAATGAATTCTATGACAGGACATTTACAAATTACTTTCTTAAAGAACATACCCACATTTTTATCTCAGTGAGACCTTTAAATCTGATCACTTCTCCATCTTATTTCCACCTAAGAAAGCTGTTGTGGAATATACATTCAAGGTCTATTGATGTGTATAAGTTACACTTTTACTACCTGGTTTTCTTTACAATCAAGATGGTAGTTGGATGTTACAAGAGCTAATGAATAAGAACATAAACCTAGAATGCAAATGTATAGTCCTGTCAAATAAGTACAGTTGTAACAATAATCTTTTCACAAATGCTGGAACCATGTGGATTTGAATTTCTGCTGTCCCTACCTGATAGAAAGAACTAACCCTGCTAACTTCCAATGGTTTTCTGCAAAACCAAAGGAAATTAGGCCACCTGCAGATTCTGAGTAGAACTGCCACTGACTAATAACATGTTGTTTACATTTGGCTCATTGCATAGCTGATGGCCATGTAAATAATGCTTAGGCCTGCTGTCTGTTCTGTGCTGTGCTTTCCTAGCTGTCAGCTCTGTGAAATGTGCCCTTCGAGTCCTTTGTGCCCCAGGAGGCTGCTTTTGTAATGCTACACATGGAAAGTATTTATTTTACACACTAGGATGCAGCATCTGAAACCTTCAATAGATGGACCTTTTCCATCATCGTGGTTGCCCCCCTGCGGGGCTTCTAGCATTTGGAGCTATGCTGAGGGGTTCGATTTGAATAAGGGCTATTATACTGTACATGAATGAATGTCAAAAACTCACTGAGTTCAGCTCTGTCAATTTCCCCTTCTTCCCATCTCTAACTGCTATTTTAGTCTGATACAGTCATGTTCATGAGCTCCATTAATTTTTCTTAGGGACAACTTTTCACATCTGTTCAGTGCAAGGAGACCTGCACTGCAATATCACAAGTAAAAGTGTGTCTATGTACAGTTCTGTTGAGTAGTTCCTTCACAGCATTTTATTTATTTATTTAGTTATTTAATTACATTTTTAGATCATCTAATCCCCACAGATGTGGGGCTGTAGGCACTGTACAAATTTAAAAACAATAAAACCATAGTCATTGTCAAAAATATGTACTACAGTAGCCAGGGGTCATTTCATAGAAAAAGAGGTGCAGGAGCACATTAGCATATCTATTAGCATAATTCATTAGTATATGCCATGCCCCCTGACATCACTAGAAGCGTGTCAGAAAGGGAAGCAAAAGGGGGGGGCATCTTCAAAAGCCTCCCCTTCCCTTCCTCAGCTGGCCTGCCAAGGCGGGCAGGGGGGAGCAAAGTGAGAAGGGCCCCATAGAATACAATGGAAAGACCATGCGGCCACTGCCACATGACTCTAAACAGAAGGGGTTTAAACTTCCAGAGAGCCAGTTTGGTGTAGTGGTTAAGTGTGTGGACTCTAATCTGGGAGAACTGAGTTTGATTCCCCACTTCTCCACTTGCACCTGGCTGGATGACCTTGGGCAAGCCAGAGCTCTGTACCAGCTGTTCTCTCAAGGACAGTTGTCTCAGAGCTCTCTCAGCCCCACCTACCTCACACGGTATCTGTTGTGGGGAGGAGAAGGGAAAGGAGTTTGTAAGCCGCTCTGAGACTGCAAGTGAAGGGCTGGGTATAAATCCAATCTCTTCTCTTCTTCTTCCTCCACAGGCCTGCTGGGAGCTGGGGGAGGAGCTTGCCACCACTGCCATTTGTGCCCACTAGGGGTGTGCAAATAATTTTTGGGGCCCCGATTTAGATAGGGCCAAATCAGGCTGCATCTGTTCTGGCTACTGAATGACCCCCGCATGTCAGTTTTGGCAATGGAAGCCAATTCAGGAGTCATTTGGCTGGCCGAATGTCAGTTTCAGCCCCATTATACTCTATGGGCCATTGAAGTCAATGGCAAAAACTCATAGAACATGTGAGGGGCTGGAGGACAGGGGGTTTGAAGGAGATGCTCTAAACTTGCAGAGTAGCTGGTGGGGCCTATTCCTGAAATACCCACCAAGTTTCAAGAAGATTAGACCATGGGGTCCAATTCTACGGGCCCCAAACAGGTTGCCCCATCCCCTCCATTGTTCTCTATGGTGGGAAAAAAGTAACTTTTCCCCCACCATAGAGAACAATGGAGGGAATGGGGGCCCTGTTTGGGGGCTCATAGAATTAGACCCCCTAGTCCAATCTTTTTGAAACTTGGTGGGTATTTGGGGAAGAGAGTCCAGCAGCTACCCTGTAAGTTAAGAGCCTCTCCCTCAAACCCCCTCTCCTCCAGCTGCTTTAAAACCCACTGCCAAATTTTGGCAGCAATTTGAGAATCTGATTTGGCCCATGGCTGCCCTAGTGCCCACTCCTGGGCTGGCGGAGCACAGTTCTGCCTTGCTCCAGCCCCAAATAACCCGATAGTAGCTAAAAATCAAGAGCAGAAATTTTGTTAATTTTCCCCATATCCAGTCTAAGTTGCCTCATGGATATGGGAGGGGGAGGAATTAGGGATGTTAAATCCTTCAGGGGACAGAAATCCATAATGTAAATTGTCATTGTCGTCAACCAAACACCTGGTGGAACATCTCTTTGTTCTGTTACTTACTACACTGCTGACTTTCAATTTTCTCCCCTGACCCTTCTTGGAAGTGTATGGTTCATCTTCTGGGTCTCTGCCGTTCTGTGCTTGTGGATTGCAACTCTGGGCTAAGTGATGAATGGTTCTGGTAATGACACTGTAGCATATGGCTAATGCCAGTGATTGAACTGTGAATCATTTGGAGAACCTTTCATGAATAGTATTTTTAAAAACTTAATATTCCATTTTAAAACTCTCCCTTTCTGCAGGTAATTTAAAATTTGGGTGAGACCAAAGGTGTGAAATGAAGAGCAAGAGTCAAACAGTTTAGCTTCTGCTTCAGTATGTGCCATGCAAGCAGAATCATCCGCAGCTTGGGACAACCTTGCAGCTCCTTACCTGGGAAAAATTTGTATTGGATGCCTGTATGACCACACAAAAATTTGTATTGGATGCCTGTATGACCACATATGACCACACTGTTGACCTGTTCTCTAAATCTGAGTCATGATGCAATGCCTTCTCATGAGAATGATCGATGCAAAAGCCATGTTCCATAGGCTGATCAATAAACTGTTAAAGGGGTTAAAAGACTGTACTTGCTTATATTGACAATATAGTAATCTTCAGCCAAAGGTGGAAGGAACATCTTCAAAATCTAGCCATCATGTTCTAAAGGATAAAGGAGGCTAATTTAGCAGTAAATGACTCCAAATGCCAAATAGATATGCACCAAGTAAAATATCTAGGGCACATACTTGGAGGTGGGGTAATAAAACCAGACTGGAGCAAAGTACAAGTAATACAGGAATGGCCTAGACCCACAACCAAAAAAGCAAATCAGAGCCTTTACAGGAGTAGTAGAAAATTGTTCAAGGTTCATTCCCAAGTTCAGTTCCAACGCAGCTCCATTATATGAACTCATCAAGAAAACTTATCCTGACAAGGTAAATTGGATGCCGGAATGCAAATTGCATTTGACCAACAGCAAATTAATCAGATGGAGTCTCCAATTACAAGATTTCAGCTTCAGCATTGTATATATAAAAGGGAATGAGAATATTATCACTGAAGCCCTCTCCAGAACCACCTAAAAGACACAGGTTATTAAAGCATTCTGAATTTTATATATAGTTATATAAGAAGTTTGATTTATTGGGATTGGGGGAAAAATGCAAACACATCCTTCAGCCATTTCACAGGAGAGGCTTGAGAGAACATCCCTTGAAGAAATGAGGAAAAGGGTGGGACATGTGATGGACTGTCAAGGGTTAATGCCTAAGAGAGTCTGAGAACCTTTGAATGACTAACTTTTTGAATGTAATTCTGTTGAGAGAGTCAGTTAAGGAATGATAGTTGGCAACTGACAGTTGAAGAAGAGTCAGTTAAGCACTGACTATGGACTGGGAAGAAGGCTAAGAGAGTGAGTGGATCAAGGAAGATCCTCCTTCAACCCAAAAATAAGACATAAGTGCTAGTAAAGAGAAGGGATCTCTGCCCAGCTCTTCTAGAAAAGTAACTTCTAGAAAAGAGGAGTGATCCTTGGTTTGTGTATAAAGAAGGATTTTGGGAAATTGGTTGCACATTCTTGCCTTCTAAACTTTACATGGCAGTGAAACTCAGAAGCCTATGCTTGAGTGCTTAAGCAGAAAATGAAAAGAAAGCCACTCTCCTCAAGGTTTTAAACACTGTCAAATAGCAGAAGCACTTTCTTGTTGGCAACAAATTATCTGGTGTTTGTGAGAATACAAAGTTACATCAGTTTTATTATCTGTTCACCTATACATACTACACCTGATTTTACCTGGCCTTTTCTCCTCCAAATTAAACAGAACATTTTATTTTGAACTTCCAAAAGTCTCCCATTTCAAAACCAGAGTATAAGATAAGAAGGTGATTTTGTCTCTTCCCTCAGTTCCCTGGGCTGGGCCATCATCATCATCAATCTCTATAAGAAAGTGACTGGATGGGACAGCCATAGACAAACCAATAAGAAGAAAATAAATAAAGGTGCTTTTCAGCAAGAAAGAAGAGGAAATCCTATGTTTGAGGACAGGGAAGAGGGCAAGATCGTCACAGCATAAAACACTGATCTGCTTCAGTGTTTGTGTCTGGATCTCAAGCAGATTTGCAGATGATTATAGATAGAGTGTTTGGTGTGGTGAACTCAGCATCTAACACGGGATCACACTGACCATATAAGAAACTAGGTGGTTTCTTAAATGTATTAATACGAGTGGGGAACCTGTAAGGAGTTGTGGGGTCATTTCATTTTCTCTGCTCCCCTTTCCTTCTTTTTGTCCCACTCCACCAACAACCCTTCTTATATCCCCCCCTCATTCTTCAGCTGTACTATTTACTTCATTAATATTACTATTTACCTTTCCCCCAACTGAAGACCAAAAGAAATTTACATCATTCTGCTCTTCTCCATTTTGAGAGCCAGTTTGGTATAGTGGTTAAGTGTGTGAGAACCGGGTTTGATTCCCCACTCCTCGACTTGAACCTGCTGAATGACCATGGGCAAGCCATAGCTCTGTACCAGCTGTTCTCTCAAGGACAGTTGTCTCAGAGCTCTCTCAGCCCCACCTACCTCACAGGGTGTCTGTTGTGGGGACGGGAAGGAAAAGGAGATTGTAAGCCGCTCTGAGACTACAAGTGAAGGGCAGGGTATAAATTCAGTCTCTTCTCTTTATCCTCATAAAAACCCTGTGAGGAAGATTAAGCTAAGACAGAGTGACATGGCCAAGGTCACTGAGCAAGTTTCTCCCCTCCCCCCATAATTTTATTGAGAATTTTTTATGACACAGGATAGAAAACTAGCAAGAACTAATAAGAATAGAAACTAGAAAATAAAATAAAGATAAGAATTATAGAATTAGAAAATAAAGAAAAAGAAAAGAAAAGATATTAAAAATAAAAGAAAAGACTTCCGATTTTCACCATGATAAATCCATATAGAATTACCAACTTAAACATTTTATAATTATAGAGGAAACAAGAAACTTTCCTTTTTCTATTAACTAACTTTCCCCTTAATCCTCAAAACCATAAATCATCAGTTCATTTCCTCACTCCCATTTTATGCAAAAAGTCCATCAGGAGTTTCTGGTTAGCAATAAATGTAGATAGGGGCTGTGATCACATGGGCAGTTTGGCCCAACACAGCAACTCCTCCCCTCCAGATCAAATGGGTCAGTCACATCTGTCAGGCATTCTCCAGGCATATTTATCCCATCATAAAACAACTTGGACCTGGATTAAAAAGCCAGCACAACAGAGGCGGTGTTTTTGGTTCCCTTCACAGCCATTGCGCATGGCCAGATGTCTGGACGCAGGGGAGTGTGTACAGAATGAACCTGCAGATCTATTCTGCTCCTAGAGAGGTGGGGTTTTTTTTAAAAAAAATCTCCTATGTGTGTATGTGCATGTATGCACATTAGCACATTAGTGCATATGCACGGACATGCACATTTATGTGCCTGCATGAGCTTTGGAAGTTTTTGCAGTGTGTTCCGTGGCTGCCGCACTACAATAATGTGGATGCTATCCCACAGGATGTCTCCATGGGTAACCTGCAGCAGGGTGGGCTATGTAGCTGATATTTCCCGCAACACATTAAACCAGTTCAATTAGAGGCGGCACCATATCGCGCCAAGCCGCCAGTGTGATCACATCCATTGCCTTTTCTTTGATCAAAGAAGTTTAGCCATCTCCACAAATTCCAACATCTTCACCAACCATTCCTCTGTTGTGGATATTGTTGAACTTTTCCATTTTTGAGCATATAATATTCTTGCTGCTGTTATTATATATAAAAACAAAGTTCCATGACTTTTTTCAGGCTGCCTACCCATTAATCCCAAAAGAAAGGCCTCTAGTTTCATTTGTACATTAGTCTTTAGGTTCTTCTGGATTTATGAATGGATTTGATTATTAAAAAATTGGCTTTATTACAAGTCCACCATAAGTGATACAATGTCCCTTCATGTTGTTTACATTTCCAACACTCATTTGAAATGTTTTTGTACATTTTAGCTAATTTTTCTGGTGTCATATACCAACAATATATCATTTTATAGAAATTCTCTTTGAGGTTAGAACTTAAGGTAAATTTAAGGCCCTTCAGCCATATATTTTCCCATTGTTCCATTTGTATGCTATACCCAAAGTTTTTAGCCCATTTTATCATAGATTCTTTCACTCATTCTTTCTCTGTCTCAAATTTCAACAAGAGTTTATACATTTTAGCAATGACATGTTCATCATTTGTACATAATTCTGCTTCAAATTCAGTCTTGAGTATTTCAAGAACTAAGATAAACAAGAGAGAAGACAGTGGCAACCTTGTCTTGTTCCTTTTTTGAATCTCACATGGTTTAGTTAAGTCTCCATTAGCCATTATTTGTGCTGTCTGTGAGGTGTAGATCAATTTCACCCATTTTATAAAATTCTCTTCAAAATTCAGATCTTCTAGAACCCTAAGCAGAAAAGTCCAGTTCAAACTGTCAAACACTTTCTCTGCATCTAAAAATATCAGTGTGGCTTGTTTTTCATTATGTTTTCCCAGATACTCCAAAAAGTTTAACACAGTTCTAACATTATCCTTCAACTGCCTTTTAGGTAAAAATCCACATTGGCTTTCATTAATAAATTCTTGAAAAAATAATTTTCAATCTTTCAGCCAAAATTGTTATAAACAACTTACAATTGTTATTCAATAGTGATATTGGTCTATAATTTCTTTTCAAGGTTAAGTCTTGTCCATCTTTAGGTATTAATGTTCTCTGGCTTCTTTCCACATGTTCACATCTTTCTTCCCTGTAGGGTACAGTTCATCGTATTTTGTAGAGGTTGCAAAATTTCATTCTCAAAACACTTATAATACAAACCCAGTAGTCCATCTGGTCCAGGAACCTTTCCTGGTTTACCTTTTTTATTGTTTCCATAACTTCTCTTATTGTTATGGGTCCATTCATAATTTCTCTTTGTTTTTCTGTAATGTTAGGTAAATTATGTTTTCTAAGATATTCATCTATTTTTGTCAATGACACACCTTGACCTTTATATAAATTAGAGTAATAGTTATAAAATGTTTTTTGGATAGCCATATTATCCATTAAGATATTATCTCCTTCTCGTAATTTCAAAAACATTTTCTTTTCTCTTTCTTTTCTCAGTTTATATGCCAACCATTTTCCTGGTTTATTTGTAAATTCAAATTTTTTTTGTTTTACATAGTTCAATTTTATTCCCATTTCTCTTATTGTTTTTTTTTTAAATATTTTATTTTGCTTTTAATCCCCATAATTTAAGTTTATACAAAATATCACAACAAAGGAAGAAATAACATTTAAACTAATTTATCAAAGATAATCTACAATATACCCAAATTGGATTAATTTATACTATGTCTTTTGTCCTATCTTTATAATCCCCTTGGGAATGTTCCCACAAACTTAATTCTACGTTCCAAAAATATATCATTATACAATTCATACATCTTTTGTTTTTCTTACCCCACTTGACCCCAAATTAATTTTTTCAATTATTTGATTGTTAATTATTTGTCAATTCATTTCTTAACACTTCTAATGTATAATTTTATTAAATAACTATTGCGATGAAAGGAAAGCAAGAATTGATGCTGAACACCAACATTTTTATCTTCTAGTGTTGATCTTTGGGTTGTGCTGCCCACTCCAGAATCTTTGGTTCCCCAAAAGAGTCTCTTAAAGAGACGTGCCATTGGCAGGCTGGGGATCTTCCCCATACAGTCTTATCTGTGTTGTGCAATATCCCACTTAAATTTAAACAAAAGTTTGTGTTCCAGCACTGCCTATTTCACATCCTTATCAAGTCTAGTCCTATAGGCCACCAGCAGCCTGCGTAATAGCTGTAATCATTTCCTCTCCTGAAGGTACATCATGGGCTGTCCAAGTCCTTCCCCCTTGGGTAACTGTGAGATGACCCAGAGGAAACCACTGATATGGCATTTTTAGTTCTATTAATCTCTGTACCACTGTACGCATATTCCTTCAAGCGGTCAAGATTTCATATGGGAGATCTGGAAATATTTGTGTAATAACATCATCTAGTTTCAAACATTTTTGGCTATGAGCAGTTTCTAAAATTAATTTCTTTGTTTGAACATCCACAATCTCCACAATAACATGTGGGATTAAGACTGGTGACCTGGATCTGTTAGTATTTAGTATGTACGCTGTCACAACCACTGTACCCAGAAGTTTCAGCCCCCCACTCAGCCAAGAATTTAAACCTGTAGTCAGGTTGGTATTCAGTTCAAAGTATGGAGGAATCCCACATATTTTGATTTTCCGTTCATGTACTCTAAGTTCTAATAACATTAACTTATTTTTGCACCAGGCTTCATAATCACATAGCTCGAAGATAGCTTATTATTTTTCACTTCTGCTGCAGCTGAGCCTACATCTTTAATTTCTTCCATGCTTTTAGTTAAATTGTCTATTTTTGTTGTCATTGGAGTAATAAGACTCTTGATTTCTTCTTTTATTTCTTGTTTCAGTTTTGTAAAAAAATTCTTGCATGTGTTTTTTTGAAATCGAGTCTTTGCATTTTTTTTTTTTGCTGTCCTGAGCTTCCTCTCCTTCTGATTTAAGCGGTGGTGGTAGTGGGGAGTCTTCATTAGATAATTCCATTTTTCCCTCAGCTGGTAGAGGTCTCTGTGTTTTCTTCTTTTGACCCTTGGGTCGTCCCATCTCAGCCTTCAAGATTAGAAGTTATCTTATTATTTATGGTAGGTGTTTTAAATTCTTTTAGTTTGAGACAATGCGAAGACAGTGTTTGGTGTGGGCACTCAAATTAATATCCACTGGAAGTTCTCCCATTTCTCTTATTGTTAACATAGATCACTGTTGTTGTAAGATTCTTATTTGTTGGGATATATTTAAATCCCCTGGGGAGGTTTTAATTCCTCCTCTTTTCTTTTAATATCATGCAAAATATTTTTTTTCTTGTCTCTTCTTCTAAAATTCAGAATTATGTTGTATCAAATGACCTCTTATAAAAACTTTACTTGCATCACAAACCATTCTCAAATCAGTACCTTTATTTAGATTAATTTCAAGCAATTCATTTTATTTTTTTCCTAAAATCTTTAACCATTTCTTTTTTGGTAAGAGACCTTACCTTATCTTCATCTAAAGATATTAGATTTTCTTTTATAAACCAAATTTATAAGATTGAGATCTGAGAGTTTTTGGTAAAATTCTACTTAGACACTTTAGTGGCTAAGTCTTTAGAAATCCAAATAATATCTATTCTTGAAAAAGACCTATGTCTTTCTGAAAAGTAAGTGTACTCTCTTGAACAACCATTTTTCTGTCTCCATATATCAACCAACCCCAGATTGTCCATCAAATCAAAAAAGGCTTTTGGCAGTTTAACTTGTGTAAGTTTAAGTCTATCCATTTATGGCAAAATTACTCCATATGAGTCCCTCATCATCAACCACCAACTTTCATAGGGAAGTTCTGTTAACCTAGACATAAATTGTTTGTAAAATGCCCTTTTGTTCTCATTTGGGGCATAGATTTCCAACACCATGGTCTTAACCCCATGTAATTAACTTCTGCCCCCCAAAATCTGCCATGTCACCTATTGATATCAATTCTGGTTTTAACTGAGATTTAATATATAACACAACCCCATTTTTCTTTTTAGTATGTGCTGAAATAAATTCACCCATTTTTGGGGGGCCAAATATTTTGTATCCTTTCTTGTATCCTCATTTGTCTGCACCAGTCTTTGGCTTGGTGGAAGAGAAACTTTTGGATGCTGACATTAAATAGTTGCTATCTGAATATGATGAGGGGGAATTGCAACATTTTAGAAAGGTGGAATTTGCCTTGAGCAAGCCCAGAAAACATGGACAATTTGTGTAAAATAATGTATATTGTTTTCCTTTGTATGGCTCTGTCACTTTGATAGTAACCTCTCTCATCTACACACAATCTTATCTATTCTATTTCTCATTTGAACCAAAACATGGTTTGGAAATGAACATCTAAAATAATATCATTCCAGTGGTGAAAGATTTGTACTGCATTACAAATGTGTTTCTGGGCACAATTCAAAGTGTTGGTCAAACCTTTAAAGCCCTACATGGGTTGGGGCCAGGGTACCCAAAGAACCATCTCCTCCTTACTATCCAGCCCACCAGTTAAGAACTGCCTCTCAAGCCCTTCTCTTTGTGCCCCTGCCTTCATAGGTGAGGCTGGTGGACTAGAGACAGGAAATTTTTCTGTGGTGATCCCTAATCTTTGAAACATCCTGCCCCCTACAGGATGATCTGATGCCTGCTTTAATGTACTTGAGGTGCCCGGGCAAAAACACATCTTTTTATACAGCTTTTAATTACAGAATTTATCTTACTGGTATTTTAATGGTCGGCTTCTGGTCTGAGCAGTTTTTATGCTGCTTATTTTTGTTTTTAATAGCTTGTTTTCAAAACTGTTACATTATTTTAATTGTAAGCTGCCTAGAGCACGACTCTGAGGAGGTGGCAAGAAATATTATAAACAAATAAATAAATAAAATGACTATCTATGTAGGATCTTGCCTTAATATAGAGAGCAGAAAAGGATTCCTCCTTAGGTAACTGTCATTTTCTTCTTGGTCGGACTATATTCCTAAACTTTAAGGCCCTAATTAAGGAAATAGTTTTCAAAAAACATTATTTTGTTTTAAAAGAAAAACAGAAATATTCCAAATCCCACACAATAAGTTACTGAGCGAACATTTAAAATTAACTTGTTATTAATGGAGACAAATTCCCAGTTGAAGAGTATGCATATTAGGTATTGTCCAAGAGCTGTGGCCATGCGTTCCTAGTTTAGGATACAAACCACTAGGTACTTTTCCTATTGCATAAATGCTATTGAAAGGGGAAGGAGGTGTACAAGAACACCTTCTATTCCACTCTTAATGTTTGGAAATAACCTCATAGAATACAAATGCCTACATTTGCCATGCTTCAGCTGACAAAATATATTTTGCATTTAATTTGAAACTGTGCTCCAGTAATAAAAAACGACCCTTAATATTGCATTAGTGAGTGAGCAGTGAGCATCCAGTTCAATAAAATGGATTTTTGTCTGCTTTATAAATAAGAGAAAGTAGATAATGTGCCATTTACAACTTTTGTTATATGAATAGAAAATCTACTCTGGCAAGTATCTGGAATGAAATTGAAAACATCTAGGACTTTCTATTACTCTAAAAGATCTATTTGTACATTTCCACTATGGCTTTCCTATATGTTACTTAAATATTCTTAAAATTCATTTTCTATGAAAATGCCAGGGTAGAAATACTGTAGAGTGGTGGTAGAGAAGCACAACCTTTATTATAATAAACTTACACTAAGGTTTCTATCTAGCTATTTCACTTTCCAGGTCATTTTTTTTTGGGGGGGGGGGCTGTCTAACTGCTCAGCAAGGAAGAAATGGGTTATTCTTTATGCTACTCCCTCTTGTTTGACTCATTTTTTTCATTTTATTTCCACTCTATCATTATTGTGTTTAATTGAAAAGTAATTGTCCATTCAATGAAGACATGAGATAAGAGTTTGGGTTTAACTAGTCTATTTAATTAATTAGACTGATCTGTGTCATTTAAACATGCTAGTATATTTAAATGGATGAATTGTCTAAGGCAGCTTGCCTGTGGCTGCTTTTTCTGGCAGACACACCCTGACTCCAAACACAGCCAGCATCTTTTGCTGGCTTTGTTTATCATCTCCTGCACACAATATGCCAAGAGGTGCCTAGCCCCAGCCCCCTCACCTGATGCACTGCACAGCCATTACCATGTTCAAAAAGACATTGCTCAGCACCAAGGGCACTCCTTCCCAGCTGCACTGCTGATCTGCTGTGAACGGCAACTATTAATCTGCCTTGGCATTCCTCACCAACTTGCTGTCAACACCACCTTCTTATAAAGAAGTCCCAAACCATGAACTAGCAACCCCCCCCCCCGAAACTGGTGCTGCATCAAAGGTGACCCACCTCTTTTGCTAATATAGGCAGCCTAGGCTAGAGCCCCACATTCTATATATTCCTTTAATACCAACACTGGACAAATCTGGAGATCCTAGATGATTCCAAACCAGGTGATACCCCCTTGCCTCAGCCAAACTGATTTGGACCTGTATCAAGGGTGACCCACCCATATGTTAAAACAGTCAACTTGGGTCATAGCCCTGCATTTGAATTAATGCCCTGAGAGTCTGAATTGGGAATCCCCTGTGTTCCTCACTACCATGTGATACTCTTGCCCACTAATCTGATTAGGTTTGTGTCAGAGGCAACCCACCCCTGTTGAAAAGCAACCCAAGCCACAGTCTGGAACACCCTGAGTGCCTGAACTGGGCAGCACTGGGAATCCCATGTGGTCCTTGATACCATGGGATACCGCTTGCCCAACTATTCTGATTGTACTTACATAAAATGTAACCCACCCTCAATGAAAGGAAATCCAGCCCACAGACTTGTGTTCAAAAGAAAACACCTAAGCACGTGAACCAGGAAACATTGGGGATCCCCAGGAGTCCTCAGAACCACAGATGCCCCTTGCCCAATTGATCTGATCCAGGTGAATGCCAAAGATGATCCATGCTTGTAGTAAAAAGAGGCAGCCTGGGCTACCTCGAGCATCTAAACTGGGCGACACTGGGGATCCACAGAGGCCCAAAGTCTAATATCTACCTACTTTCCCTTAATTTCCCTACAACTGGTGCTGACCAATCTTTCTCAAGTTATTGCCTTAACTTTGAATTTTTATAAAGGTAAAGGTTTCCCTTGCTTGAAAGCCAGTCGAATCTGACTCTAGGGGAAGGTGCTCATCTCCATTTCCAAGCCGAAGAGCCAGTGCTGTCCAAAGATGCCTCCGTGGTCATCATGTGGCTGGCATGACTAGATGCCAAGGTGCACAGAATGCTGTTACCTTCCCCCTGAAGTGACACCTATTTATCTACTTGCAATTTCTCGCTTTCAAACTGCTAGGCTGGCGGGAGCTAGGACCAGAGATGGGAGCTCACTCTGTCATGCAGCACTAGGGTCTCAAACTGCTGAACTGCCGACCTTCCGGTCAGCAGTTCAGCATCTTAACCTCTGAGCCACCACGGCCCCATCCTTGACTTCTTATAGTTATTTTTATTTGGTTGTTTATTTAGTTATTTCTACAGTACATCTGATTTGGCTTTTAGAGCCAATAAGATCACTGATCTATAAAGTGAGTATTGTGCACTCTGACTGGCAGTGGCTGGCAAGGCACTCAGGACACATCACCTCCTATCTCCATCCCTTCATCAACTGGAATGATCATGGATTAAACCTGAGACTTTATGTGTGCATAGCAGCTGTTGTGACATTGAGCAACAGTTGCCACTACTGAGCACATATTAAACTGTTTTATACTGAATCAAACACATGCTCCACCAAGACAGCACACTGACTGGCAGCAGATCCCTGCTGCCTCATCATTAGTTCATCTTCTCATCCCTTACTGTTTGACCCTTAGGTGGAGATGCTAGGAACTGAACCTGGGACCATGTGCACACCAAGTAGATGCACTGTATCTGAGCCATGGCCCCTCATCCCTATATAACTGCTTTTAGAACACGTACACACGCACACACCACACAAACAAAAACGGTCACCAACAGCAAAGTAGTGGTTTGTACTGTGGAATTACGATTCTATATATGAAATATACAATGACAATTACCGTTCTTATTAGACAGCTTATTAGACATGCTCTTTTATGAGATGATGATGATGATGATGATTAATCCATTCATTCATAAAACATTGGGAAGTTACCCAAAATGTAGCTCTGAATACCAACATTTGAAAATGCTGCATTTTGTTTGATTTTAAAAAGCTTTCTGTATAACAATCTGCATAAAATTCTGGGTGTTATGCTACTTCTAAGTAATTTACATCTCTCTTTGCTTGCCAAGAGCAAAATTCAGTTCAACCTCATTGGATACATACTTGCAACAAGGCACTGGAGAGGCATTATGGAATTGGTGGTCTGCAAAGCAGGGCCCCATTAGTTGCCCTAGAATTCTTTAAGGATCATGGTATATTATAGTGGTAGATCATTCCTCCATGGTACATAAGTACCTTTTCCTATATCCATTTATGCATATTTAATATAGATTTTAATAATTTAAAGTTCATTTGCAAAGCTTTAAATATTAAAGTCTTATTTTGTCTATTACATAGTAATAGAAAGATAAGGTTGTTAGCCCTGTATGTGCCCCTGTTTAAACAACTGCAGCATACTAGGATAGTTATTCAAAGAGACTAGTACCAGCATGAAAACACATAATTAATTGTGTTTGGATATTTTAATGATAGACATAACTTACAAGGCATTGTGGGATAGTGAACATTCACTGGACTTAGTAGGGAGCCTTGAATGGAATATCTTGATCCATTCTCATTCTTTTGGACAGGCAGATCATCAGTCAAGATTCCTGATACTCAGATTGGTACTTGAGAATAAGCAAGATGTCTAAATCATAATGTAAGTAAAATACAGTCACAGGATGGGACTTCCTATAAACAAAGCAATGAAGTTTAGATTGCAGAAATCTGAAAACAAGCTGAAATCTCCATACGTAACAGAAAATTTTATCACATACTATCATTGTCATACTGGTACAGAAAGCCTTTCTTCATATTATAACTTAAGATCCTGAATTTAGGATACAAAAATCCCCTCATAAGACCAAAGTCAGACCTTGCAAAGGAGGCCGCAGCTGAGAAAAAGGAAGGTTTCCAGCTATGAAGAGGTCTATGTAATTTCCTAAGTTGTTCCTAGACAAAGCCAGTTGCTGAAAGTGTCCAGTAAGCAATGCTCCCTTGAAGCTGTGGAGTCCTGTGAGCAAAAATCCTATTTTGTGAGCTACCAGCATTAAAGTTGTGAGCGAGCGATTTGGCTGCTGCAGAAATTAGTTTGCTCTGGAGCCATCCTTCCTGAGTGAAGACAAAAATGTGTGAGCTGGAGGCTAAAAAACTGGGAGCTAGCTCATACTGACTCAGCTTAGAGGGAACATTGCCAGTAAGTATCTGAAAGCAAGAAAAAAAAGAAGTTAAAAAAATTGTGGCTCAACTGACTAAGAGTTCAATCCTAAGCAGGTCTACTCAGAGGCTGAGGACAGACTGGGGATCTGGAGTGCCCTGCCTCTGCTTTAGAAGCGGAGGCAGAGAGGGCATCCAGACAGCCGCAGCTGTCCCCCGTCACCGGCGCGGACTCACCCGTTCGCGAGGTGCCCTGGTGTCGCTTCAGCTGGAGATACCTGGGAACTGGTCCCCAGGCATCTCCGCGCACATCCCCGGCACTTCCCACGGGTGTGAACGCACCGATGGCACGTTGAACCCGCCACCGGGAGTCTGAATGGCAGCCACGGCTGTGCATAGCCACGGCTCGTTCAGGCAGCCGGCAGCCACGCACCTCCACCCCTCGCAGTCAGTGTGAACAGGGCACTGTGGGCTGCTTTTCCCATGGGGCTTTTGGCCCCACGGCTGTTCTGGGGCAGACCTTCAGTCTTTCCTCGGCCAGAATCCTTATGAAGTCTACTCAGTGAGAGTTATTCCCAGGAAAGTGTTCTTAAGGTTGCACTGTAAAATGTGCATGAGAGCATCAAAAAAACTGAGGAATAGCTTACACAAAATAATTTAAAATAAAATTCTGCTTCTTGAAGCAACGTGAAAAGACAGTCCAGAGGAAGATGAAATAGGAGTGATTCTGTCGAAGGCAAGCATAGTACTGTGGTTGGACTAACTTCATTAGAATTCTTTGCAATAATATGTAGTGAGATCTATCATTCTGGAATACCAGTGTGACACACTGGATAATGGTAAAACTGGTATTTCCTGGCAAGTTTCTGCCTTGTGTAATAACTCTGGCACTGCATCGACTTCCACATCTTCCATGATGTCTCCCATACTTCCAGTGGCCAGGAATACAAATCAAGGTGGTGGTGGTGGTGGTGATGATGGAGGTGGAAATGCAGCAGGTGTCAAGGCTGACCCTGTTAGCTGAATTGCTTTAATTTACGTTTAGCAATCAGCAAAATACCGGGTTCTTGCCAACTATACCAGGGTCCCACCCCTCCCGGGAGTTCTCAAGGAAGGAGGCACGTGAGGCAGATAGCAAATTAAATGTTGTTTACTTAATGGTGTAGTTCAAGCATACCAAAAACATAATCACACACACAATCATACAGGCCTAAGGAAATAAAGACAGAAAGTAGCACGTTTGCATGAGCAGGAATTCGTTGGTGGGGAAGCAATACGTTACCTAGAGATGCGTGGTCCGATCGATGGAAGAATTGGATGGGGAGAAAAATAGAAAGACTATGGGACACGAGGCTCGAACCTGCGAGACCACGTGGTTCTCTTGGATTGCGAGTCCAGAGACTTAAAGATGGAGGCAAGGGTATTGGTATGGGAAGCTGGGCATAAGGGGTAGTAAAGCAGATAGGGGACGATGGCTCAAGAGACCGAATGCTTCTGTGCAAGGTCTTTTATTAGGTGGTTTTGGGGTGGGCTGATCAGACCACATCCCACTAACACACCTCTTAGGCAGTCCGTCCCTTTCTGACCCTTCCATAGGTTAAAGGTGAACAAAAGGAGGAGGGCAGGGGGATGGAAAATATTGCAAAACTATGATCTCACCAATAAGTGGACACTTGGGCAGGGTCCGATGACTCACCTGGGCCACATCTATTGTTAGTTAATGGCTGTGGCCGACTGGGTGATGGCCCGAATATTAGTTGCTAGGTAACTACTTTAGCATAATCCATTTAATTATGTTGTAGGGGGAAGGGGTTGACCAGCGGGTTGAAACAGAAAGAAACCTCATGGCAGAAGGAGTCTTTTGTCTCTGTCTCATGTGAACTGTTTAGGGTGTCAGCCTCCTGGCATGGGCTGGAGCCTTTCTCTCTAATGGAGAAAGCACATGGCCCTTCCAATATGGGCAACCCAAGTTCAGGCTTATGAATATCAAAATTCATAGGAGCACTAAAAGTGCCTTGCTGGCCAACAACCCTTCCTTGGTGCAGTAACATAACCAAGCTTTACCTGGGTTTGGTCTCAGTAGATTCCTGAGCAACACACACCATAAAGCAAAATAAGTCTTCATTGAAGAAAATTCAAGAAAAGATATAAAAACAAGGCATGTAGTTCAGTGGCAATAAAATACACAAAAATAACACATGTGACTAGCTGTACTTACTTACTGGAAGCCTACACAGTGCAGTTGGTTCTTAAAGAGTTCCAGAGCTTAATGCAAGTATCCTCTTGGCAGCTAAGAGGGGTTGGGAGGAAGAGGAAGAAATGAAAAGTAATAATTCTTCTCACTGACCATACTTATAGAAAACTGCCAGCCATAACCTCCTGAGCTTCTCAGACAATTGCTGGGCATATCTATGGAACTTACTTCTGTTTGATGTCTCCAGTTTTCCAGCTGCCTGTCCCTATCAGAGCTAATTTCCCATTCCTGTTCCTGACCACCATTCCAAAATAGACCAGAATTACATACACATTCTAATCACAAGCCCACTGTCTATTTGTTACAAAAACAAGAAGTATATGCAGTGACACTTCTTGTCTTCACAGAACATTGTAGACCATGATACAGTGCCACTGTCTGCCATGTTATTAATGCCATTCTAATTAGGCCAATCAGTTTTAATTAGTATCCTGTCATTTAACAATGTAATAAAACACTTCTCCTAAGAAAATTGATTCTGCTCTGATGCTAATTATTGTCCTAGGCTCCCTTCTTTTAGAAATGGGAATTGATTGTTTTCCTCCAACCCATCTTATGTGCTTGGCAATAAGTCTCACATAAGTCCCTTCTTTCTCTTTTCTTCTGTATTTTGTCCCTTTGTCTCTCTCAATTAATTCTTCCTGCAGCCCAGTCTCTGGTGTAACCTGAAAAGAACAGGGCTTTATCACTTGTCAGAGAGAGCCTTCCTCAGTTAAATTTTTCCTCTCAGGAATTTACCAGATCAGAGACCCATAATCCTAAAGACTGTCTCAGAACTAAAGCTGACAGGGTTAGGCCCAGGTCAGCCTACTCGTAAATCAAAGGATGAGATGGAATGCAGGCTCTGGCTGGAATCAGAGATTTATAGAGACAGTAACATTAACATTACAAAAGAAGTGTTTTATCAGCTGTCTCATGGGATTTGTTTACTGCTAAAATCCACAAGAATGACACTATAATGTTAAATACATGCAAAAGCAATGAATGGCATTAATTTGGGCTAATTAATATATTTTTAGTGTTTGTGTGGGGGGGTGATTGGCAAAAAGAAGCAAGAGCTGCCACTATAACTGTCTGTTATCTGAAGAAGTGTACTTGCACACAGAAGCGTATGCCTTGAATTAAAGGTGCCACTGGACTCAAACGTTGTTGTACAGCTTCAGACTAACACAGCTACCCACCTGAATATAGCTGTTTACCTAGGAAGGGCATGATTTTCAGTCTCATCAAAAGTAAATTACTTTTTCTTTAGGAAAGTCTATGAAAAAAGGTTTTCCATCAGAATATGCTGTAAACCAGGGGTGTCTAACATGCAGCCGGCAGGCCGGATCAGGCGCCTGGAGGGCTTCTATCAGGCTCACAGTAGAACTGGCCATCTCCTGCTTCTTTTTCCAGTTCTGCTGCTGTGTCATAGCTTGCTTTGCCAGACTCTTTCAATTGCTTAGGAGAGATAGACAAGGCTATGTTTCCTGCATTGGCTGTGGCTCCTCTCCCTCCCCCTCCCAGGGGGAAGAGAGGGAATGAACCAGAACTTGTTTCCTGGCCAGGCTGCCTCAATCGCACAGGAGACAAAGGGAAGTTTTTGTGTGCCTTGTTACACTGTGTGTGTTTTGTTGGGTTCGTTATGTTGTGGCTCACCTGGGTGCAACTGGGTTCGCCTTTTCACTGTATTCATGCTCTCATGATCCAGTCTTTCTCAGTAGGAAAGCAATGTGAACTATTTAGATGACGAATAACAACAAGCCAGTGAGGTGGATTAGGCTGAGAGTGTGTGTCCAGATCAAGTTTACCAAAACATTTCCTTTGGGAATTTTGAACTTAGATTTCCCAGATGGTAGGCTGATACTGACCACTGAGAAAGACAATAGTTTTACAGACAAACACATAGTCCACAGTCTGTGTCATGGTGCCTTCTCATGTTGTTAACCAGTGCATAAAGCAATTTAGGTATAAAAGCTCAAAATGCCAAGCCATTTTATGTTTTCTCCTGAGCCGTAGGCTCAGATCTCTGAGCATGAGATTTCTGTAGTGAATGTCACTAAATCAAAATTAGGTTTGCAGCTTACAGATACACACTTGAACAACATACTCAAGATTTCAATAGCATAGACATTTTGATGCAGTAATTCAGAGCAAGAGGTGTCAGTTATCAGACACTGTTAAATAAACAAAATATTGCAAGAGTGCTAATGTTTTAAGCATGTTTTTTTATTTTAAGGAAAAAAATCTGTTGTGTTTGTGTCCTTTATAAAGTTTATATCTCCACTACCTGGCATTACATTTTTTGACACACATGGCCCAGCTCAACAAAGTCTCATTTATGTCAGATCCAGTATCAGGTGGGCCGTCAGCCCCAACTCCCTTGAGGTGCAAGGGCTCAGCTGGCGGAGTGGGGGACCCCCATCCCGTCACCGCTGATCCGGCACATGCAGCACTGTGAGGCTCCCTCTGGTGAGCACACAGAACTAACCCACTAACACCCACACCTTTGGAGACCACCAGCCCTGAGGAGCACCAGCAGCCCAAGGATGACCAAGCAACCATGCCTACCGTGGTCCCACCCAGCAGATGTATCACAGGGAGTTGGGAGGGGTCTATGCGGGAGACAGGGGAAGCATGGCCAGGCCATTGGCTCACCTGTTGTAAGGCTAGGCTGGGGGAAGAGGGGGAAATAAAGGAGGTGAAAGGAAGAACAGACCAGGGAGGATGAAGCCGGGGACCTTATGTGGTGAGGGCGAGTGCTGTGGAAGATGCCGGAGGGGTGATGTGTGGGGATGCTGAGAGAGATGGGGCTTTGGCCCACCCCCAAACCCCTCCAATGGGAACACACAGCCCTGCGGTAAGCCCCGAGGGCAGTCGTTGGTGAGAGTAACCACAGTTGGCCCAAATCTGAAGATTGTTCTCCACTGACACTCCCCGCGTTCTCCTACTCAACCCAACCCTGCCTCATCGTGGACCTTGGGGTGAACTGGCAGGAGGGCACACAGTGGATAGTGGTGGCCCATACAGGGAGAGTGAGTCAACTCCCACATCTACCCCGCCCCATTTGAGGAGCCTCGGAAGAACCATGACAGACCCAGCAACCACCACGACGCCAGCCACGTTTGACCTAGCCCAGTTCACCCAATGGAGGGCAGAGTGCCAGGAAAGGATGATGCAGGAATGTGGTCACAGAGCTAACTGAGCTAGCCAAGCAGTGGCTGAGTCCAAAAACAGCTGGGGAAAAAGGAGTAATTCAGAAGGTGGTGATGGAGCAAGTGCTCCAGATGTTGCCAGAGGACACATGGCTGTGGGCGCTCAGGAATAAACCCCAAGGCATGGCTGAGCTCACAACACTGGCTGAAAACTACATGGTGGCTGAAGGCAGGAAACGTGGGCCTGAAAGAGGCCAGACCTTCCTCAGTGGCACAGAAACTACCCCCGGAGTTCTCGCCCAGGCCCCTCCCCTGCTTGCAAGATGGATGCGCCCAACCCTTAGCCAGAGTAAGGGCATTGGAGGTTCCACTGCCCGGGGCCTTCCAGCACAGGGCTCCTCCTCAAGGAGAGTCAGTGAGCTTACCTGGGGTAAAGAAAGCTGGGTAGAGAAGCGGGCGGGGCCCGTTTCACCTGCAGGCAAATGGGGCACTTCCAAAGAGAGTGTCCCATCATGGAGTGGGAGGCCAGCTGGCTGGTGGCCTTGCCAGTGTGGGGTGTGAGCCAGGGGAGGGCCCCTTTTATGGTGACCCTCCGCCGCTACGGGCAAATGATAGAGGCATTGTTGGATTAAGGTAGTTCCATTTCAATAGTGCAGGCCAACTTGGTGCCTGCCCATGTGCCCACTTACCAGTGGACATGGATCCACTGCTTCTCCCAGCACCCACACCAATGGCCCATCCTGTGAATGCCCACAATTATTGCAGGGGAGCCTTATACCATGGAGGCTGCCAAGGTGCCTACGCTTCCTTACCCCACCTTGTTGGGACGTGACTTCCTGAGTTTCTGGCATCTTATTCATCAGGCCACCCAACTGGAGGCCATTACTTTGGAGAGGTGGGGTGAGGAGGGCCAGCCCGGCGGGGATGGCTTGGACAGGGAGCAGGAAGACACTGCCTCGGAGGAGGAGGCAGAGCTTCCGGAAGGGGAAATGGACATTAAAGAACAGTTCTTGTGGGAATAGGAGACCGACCCAATGCTGGAGAAGTCCCACTGCCATGTGGCAGTAAGTGAAGGGGTAGTGCAGAATGCTGGGCTGCCACCCAGGTACTGCACACTGAAAGGCACTAGGGGGCACGGTATTGCATTGCCCACCAAATGTGAGGACTTGGGGAATGTCCCCAACAGTTGCCACCCCCGGGTATTAGAGCTAGAGCATGAGCACACCTGGGTGGGACATCAAGGGCCTGTCAAGACCGTGGCCCAGATCTTAGAATGGTTCTATCAAGACACCCATACTTTCTGTCACAATGCCAATGCCATTCTAACTGAACACCAGACCCCGCCCCTCGAAAATCACTGCCCATAATCCAGGAACTCTTCTGGTGCATAGCCATGGATTTCATAGGACCCCTATCCTGCACCCCGTGGGGACATTGCTACGTACTGGTGCTGGTAGATTATGCCATCCCCAGAGGCCATCCCCTTGAGGACAATGCAGGTGTCCGGGGTGGTGAAAGCCCTTTTCCAGCTCTTCTCATGGTATGGGATCCCCCAAAGAGCTGTTGTCTGATCAAGGGACATCGTTCCGGACTCAGCTACTCCACCAATTGTGTGAGGCGTTGGGGATCCGGAAAATATTCATGTCCCTTTATCACGCCCAAACAGATGGCTTGGTGGAAAGGTTTAATTACACCTTGAAGGAGGCCCTACAGAAGTTAGCGGAGGACAAACCCCACCAATGGGATCTTTTCCTAGACTCCCTCCTCTTTGCCATGCGAGAAGCGCCGCAAGCCTCTACAGAATTTAGTCCCTTCAAGCTGGTGTTCAGATGCCAGCCCAGGGGGAACTTGGCATTAATAGAGGGGCAGTGGGTAGCTAACCCCTCGCTCCCCCGGTGGACCCCACCAAATACGGGCATCAGCTAAGGGAGAAGCTGGAGTGAACTCACTGCCAAGCTCGGGACAACCTGGAAAGAGCTAGGCAAGAGCAACAGAGGCAGTATGACAGGAAGACTCGGCTACAAGTCTTTCAAAAGGGGGACTTGGTACTAGTGCATCAGAGAGCCTGCCAATCCTCTGAGGGGGCCATGTGGGAGGGGCCCTTAATGGTGGTAGATGTGTTGGGGCCCATTACCTACCAAGTGCAATGTGGGCCTTGGCCCCGCGATGTCCGCTCCTTCCACATCAATCACCTGAAGGAATGGAAGTCCCACAAACCCCAGAGTTGTGCTCTCACCCAAGGGGAGGATGCCCTAGCATTACCATCCCCTGAATGGAAAGCCCTGGAGGACCACCCCCCTGAAAGGTCAGTCTTGGATGCCAGTCTCACCACCGGCCAGGTGAGGGAGGTAGACCAACTTTTGAGAGACCACAGGGCCATCTTTTCCAAGTGTCTGGGCTGCACCCATTGTGCAGCATGTGATCCCCACCAAGCCTGGCCAGGTAGCTTGTGCCACCTGGTGCCCAATTCCCCAATCACAGTGGAAAGTGGTACAAGCAGAGGTGGCAGAAATGCTACCTGTAGGGGTGATAAAACCCTTTCATAGTGCATGGCATAGCCCTATTGTACTCATCCCAAAACCAGATAGGAGCAGCTGATTTTGCATGGACTACTGTGAGCTCAATCAGGTGTCCAAGTTCGATGCCTATCCCATGCCTTGACTTGACCTGCTGTTGGACTGTCTGGGGGCCGCCCAAATTGTGTCCACCCTGGATCTCACCAAGGGCTACTGGCAGATCCTGGTGAGAGTGCAGGATCGAGAAAAGATGGTATTTGCCACCCCCATGGGGCTGTACCAGTTTACCCACATGCCGTTCGGGTTGCATGGGGCAGCATCCACCTTCCAGCAGCTAGTAGATACTGCCCTGGAGGGGTGCCAGGAGTATACAGCAGCCTTTATTGATGATATTATCATGTACAGCCCCGACTGAGAGACCCATTTACAACACCTATGGGTCGTCCTAAGGGCCTTACAGGTGGCCAGCCTGATGGCCAACCCCAATAAGAACCACATTGGATGCCATGAGTTAAAGTACCTAGGCTCTATGGTGGGGCAGGGCATAGTGCGGCCCATGCCCTCCAAAGTCCTGCAGATCAGGGACTACCCCCGCCCACAGAACAAAAAACAACTACGTAGATTCTTGGGGCTTTTGAGTTACTACAGCCAGTTCATCTCCAGCTACGCTACTAGGACAACTCCCTTGACCAATGCATTGCAGAAGACCAAGCCACAAAAACTCCTATGGAGCCTTCAGGAGGTTCAGGGCTTTGCCGACCTTCGTAAGGCTCTAGACCAGACCATGATGCTGTACAACCCTGATTTCGCCTGGCCCTTTCTGGTACATTCCAATGCCATGGCCACGGGCCTTGGGGCAGGTCCAAGAGGGTGAAGCAGTCCCCATACTCTTCCTGAGATGGAAGCTGCAGGATGCGGAGCAATGGTACTCCACGGTGGAGTGGGAGGCCCTGGCAATGCAATGGGCTGTTGGAGCCCTACAGTTCTATTTGTACAACAACCCATTCATGTTGATAATGGACCATGCTCCCCTACAATGGATGGCCCACATCAAAGACAGTAACTCACAAGTGTTACGATGGTACCTCTCCCTTCTGCCTTTCAGGTTTACCATCCAGCATCGGGCCGGGCAGTTGCACCAGAATGCTGATTGCCTGTGCCGACTCTTCGAAGACCCCCCCTGGATAGATTGGGCTTACGGGGTGTGCGTGTCAGGGAGGGCTGTCAGCCCCAACCCCATCGAGGTGCAAGGGCTGAGCTGGTGGAGTGGGGGACCCCCATCCCATCACCACCAATCAGCACACACAGCAGCTCAAGGCCCTCTTGGGTGAGCAGGCAAAATGACATGAAACCAGCGGGACCTGCTAACACCCACACCTTCGGAGACTACCAACCCTGAGGATCACCGGCAGCCCAAGGAAGACCAAGCAACCACACCTACTGTGGTCCCACCCAACAGATGTATCACAGGGAGTCAGCAGGGGTCTATGAGGGAGGTGGGAGAGGCATGGCCAGGCCATTGGTTCACCTGTTGTAAGGTGGGGCCAAGGGAGAAGAGGGAAATAAAGGAGGTGAAAGGAAAAACAAACCGGGGAGGATGAAGTCGGGGATCTTATGTGGTGAGGGCGAGTGCTGTGGAAGATTGTGGAGGGGTGATGCGTGGCGATGCTGAGAGAGACGGGGCTTCAGCCCACCCCCAAATCCCTCCAGTGGGAGCACGCAGCCCTGCTGTAAGCCCTGAGGGCTGACATTGGTGAAAGTAACCACGGCTGCCCCAAATCTGAGGACTGTTCTCCGCTGACACTCCCCATGTTCCCCTACTCAACCCAATCCTGCCTCACTGTGGACCCTGGGGGGGGGGGGGACCGGCAGGAGGGCACACAGCAGACATCCGGTCCTCATAACAAATGAGTCCAACACCCCTGCTGTAAACTGTCTGATTATGTGGAATTTTGTGTACATATCCATAAATCTGTTGCCCTGATTTCCCTTTTAATTTTTGCTGTTAACATTGAAACCATTTTACAAACAGCAAGTAAGCCATCATGATCATTTTGGAGGTTATGTTGTTCCAACTTTCTTCTCTTTCAGGTTTCACCCTACCCAGCAATTGACCATCCTTTCAGGGTGGTTGATGAAATGTCAATAGAAAACTTTGCTCTCAAGCTGAGCCAATATAGATCTCCAGGCACCCTTATATCACATTTGAGTCCTCCTCACATGTAGAGCACACACCAGATACTCCATTGAATAGAAGTCCTTCTATTAAATTACAACTGTATCTTATCCAGCTATCCAGACCCCAGGCATGGCCTGGACCCCTGGAATTTCCCTTTTTTGGAGATTCCTGGCCATTTAGGGCTGGATCCAGCCAGCTTTCTCACTCAGCCAGTTCCTCTCATTCTACAGTCCCCATCTCATATGGTTTTGTACATGCAAGTCCCATGATCTCCAGTAGAGCCTTTTTGATGATAAGAGGAGATGCCATCATCTCCTTTTTAGCAGAAAATTGTTTGGACCCAACCTTCATGCAAAGTAGGCATTTACTGTGCACTAGATTCCTTTTCTATATCACATGTCATATAGAAAACAGAACAGATCTAGACCCTTCTCTAGAATGATACCATACCTTTAAAACTGCCTCTGCTAAGAAGCTGTATTATGGCCAAATCTCTTGTGGGTTTCCGGAGACTGGAAAAGGCTTTCCTTTTTACAAACATGTTTTTTTAAAAAAATTGTTAGACCATATTCTCCATTGGTTTTAACCTGCTCATTTCATAATTAGCATTTGTATAGATTTGTAATCCATTTACATTTTTATTACTGTTTTATATTTTGTATGTAGATGTGAGAGTTTTAAGCTGAGCATGTGTGTTAAAAAACAAATATCAAATAAAGTTAATGTTGAAGGAAATTTCCTCATCTAGGTTAGAAATGCTAAATAAAATATATTACTTGTATAATTGCTTTTGAAAAATCAATGTTTTA
The DNA here is from genome assembly GCA_029233225.1 of Lepidodactylus listeri. Classification (NCBI taxonomy): domain Eukaryota; kingdom Metazoa; phylum Chordata; class Lepidosauria; order Squamata; family Gekkonidae; genus Lepidodactylus; species Lepidodactylus listeri. The sequence goes on along the minus strand of JARCFY010000001.1, from coordinate 131,243,258 downwards.
AAGTTGGATTCATTTATTCTACTGCATTGCTTCAATTTTAACACCAGGTAAGTTTTTCATGAGGAACACTGTACTGCCAATTATGGAAACAATGTTATTATCTACAAGTTGTCCAGCAGTTAGTAGAACAAATCTGGAAGTGAAATGGAAAGCAGGTCAAAGAGAAATGTACTTATCACCTCATAGATGTTGTATATCATTGCTGGATGTATACTGGAGTAGCTGTACTACAGATGGACTTCATATGTTAAATGGGATCTTGAATGGGATCTTTGTGCCCTTGTAAGCCGCCCTGAGCCCGCTTGTGGGGAGGGCGGGGTAAAATATGAGATGATGATGATGACGATAATAATAATGATGATGATGATGATACTACTACTACTACTACTACTACTACTACTACTACTAATATTCTACATCTCACAATAATTTTCCTCCAAAACAAAACTGTTGCTGTTGGGACTGCTGAAGATGAACCATGTCATCAACCATCAATGGAATTAGAAAGTTATAACTGTGTTGGATGGGCACAACTGGCTTCTTCAGGAGGTGGTGGGCTCTCCTTTAGAGGTTTTCAAAGGCTAGATGGCCATCTGACAGCAATACTGATTCTGTGAACTTAGGCAGATCATGAGAGGGAGGGCAGGAGGGGTTGCCTCAGTGCTTAGTTCTCGTGGCCCTTTCTTACACACCCAGGGAAATGCTGATAGCCACTTTGGGATCAGGAAGTATTTTTCCTCTAGGCCAGTTTGGCTGGAGATCCTGGGCATGGAACTGTGGTCACTGTGGGTGTGGAGGGGGATGTATTTGTAAATTTCCTGCATTGTGCAGGGGGTTGGACTAGATGATTCTGGAGGTCGCTTCTAACTCTATGATTCTGTGAACTCAATCAGTACAGTCAGAGAGTACAAGAACCATACTTTCTTTAGCGGTTCAGTATAGTGTATGCCATTCATACCACATTTGCTTAACACACATGGTGACTTCTACACAAATCCTAGGAACAATTACAATACCCTGACTAAAAAAGACTCATGCTGGGCCACTTCTGTGCAGCTGCCTGATAATTAGGCACAGGTCAGTTCCTGTTTTGTTTTAGGTGCTGAAAAGCAATTAACATCGCAAGTCAATGACTCTGTGCTCTGGCGATCATTAATATGCAAGGTGACCAGCACTTAAGCCACACACCCTCATTAATATGCAAGATAGGTAATTTTACTACTTATGCCCAACCACCTGGTTACCATGCCAGCCTATCACAAGCAGGCTTCTGGCTCCTTAATAGACTCTTGGATCCCTACACTGAACACAGGGCACTGTGCTAAAAACAAGAACAGGGTCAGAGCCCCCATGCCTTCCTTCTTCCTCAAATACCCACTTGTACAAGAAGTGCTTCTGGAGGCATGAAGAGCTGGATAAATGGCATCCCTATTTCCTACTGCTCACAGATGAATTCTAGCATCCACCTATGAAGCAGGGTATACATATAAGAATGGCCTAGTTAGTCATCAAAGTGCTGGGAAAATCGACAAGAATGTTATTAATGGACAAGATTTGAACAGTACAAAATTGCTTTTTGTACAATATCCATCAGAAAAATGGTGTTATGTGCACATTTAGCTGATTCTATAGACATTTGATCCAAATGTGGAGTCTATGCGGAGAGGATGTATCTTATTCAGGACACGTGTGTTGTATCTGAGTTTTGCTTTCACTCAAATCTCATTTGGATCTGTGGTTTGTTTTGTGGTTTTATTTCTAATCCAAAAGGATTAAAAGAGGTGAGGAAAATACTTGTCATTTGAAAGGTTTCTTCCACTGGGCAGTTAATTCTGTCTCTTCCTATTATCTGATATGGCAGATTCCTTGACAACAAAGATTTGTCTTTAGAAGTGCTGACAAGAACATGTTGCGACGTGTAGTGCAAGTGTAGAGCTGGAGTTTCACAGAATGTAAACCCTAAGTGGAAAAGCACCAAGCGCTAGCAAAGAGAAAGAAAGAAAAACAGGAAAGGAAGGATACCTTGGAGACTCTGGACTTCTAGACCAGGGTTTTCCCCTCCATAAAATGTTCAGCTTAAAAAATACCCTTTAAGGGATTTAAATCCTTGATGTACATGGAAACGATTGTTTTATCTGATGCTATCTTCTGCCCTGGCACACAATCCCAGCCCCAAGGCTTCAGATGAGTTCTATGATTTTCTCTGCAACCTGAACCCCAGATGCCCTTTCAGGTTTAAGACACTTTCTAGCAGCACCTGCCAGGCACCGAGTCAGAAATAGTCATGGCTTCCCCTTTTGGTGATATGTTCAGGGAGGCTGGAATGGTCCTTTCAACTTGTTAATTTCCCCTGTTCTGCTAATATTCTCCACCATTTATTTCAGGGAATGTGGCATAGATTCAGGTGACTAAACGCCACTAGGTAAAATAATGAGGAAATCCTTGGGATGGACCTTCTTGTAGAGAAGACGATTGTTTACATAGAGTAGGGGTTATATATCCCCACTCCTCTGAACTGAGTCTACTCCCCACAGAGATTCCATTCTGTTTCTGGATGGATTGTTGTTACATAATAATGCTGTTAGAACTGATCTGGAGCTGCTTACCTTTCTTATTTTAATTGACATTCAGCATGGTAAAGAAGAGTTTTCAACAGGGGACTTAGAAGGTCACTGAATTCATAGGCTTCCTGCATCTCCAGTGGCTTACCCATATTCAGGAATATCATGTCCTGCAAGGAAGAATGGAATTGCCATTTTTATCTTTGGGAATAAGACAAAATTACAGTTGTCATGATCTCTGGTGGGAAATTATATTCTCGATAATACTCAGAAGTCTCCAACTAATCACAAGGTAAGCATTTCCTGTCTCTACTGAGCCATCTCTGACACCTCTTATGGAATTCACCTTCTCATGAAAAAAATGTACTTGAAAGGGGAAGGTCCCCTTTACATTTTCATCAGAAACACTTGGAAAGTATTGAGGATTTTTCCCTCCTGGTAATGTTATAAAATTCACAAAAAGTGAATATATTCTGAGGAAAGTTTGGACTGTAGAGGGAACCGTCTTATCACTAATTGCTAATTGTTGGTTTCCTGCATTTACTTTTTTAAGCTAAAAAAAATTATGTGCTTGAGCGTCCATCCTAAATATGTCTTCTAGACAGATGTACTGCTAGAGGGAAACAGGCCTCTTGATGTTAAGATGATATGGGTTCTGATGCTTACATGAATTCTAAGAAGGTTCAGAAGAAGGCATTTTTGGGGTTTCTCAGGAAAAACTGGTATAAGCATGACAGTGGATTTTTACTTTTTGAAAACATATGTACCATTAATAAAATATACAGCCTTGTCACTCACTGCTACCAACTAGATTTTAATAAATTAAGAATGAATGTGTAATGAAGCAAATGGAGATTTTACTGATGCAAAGGAATGTTCTTGAAAAAAGAAGAAAGCCCAAGCTGATAATGATGCCCCTGAAGGGGAAAACAGCCATTCAGCTGAACCTGTGGGGGTGCTGCTCCAGCATCCATTCACCTTTGAGAAGGGGAATGGGATGCTGGAGGAAGCACAGGAGGAGTGAGTTCAGACAGCAGTGAGAGTTCAGCTCTGGCTCAGCAAAAGAGCAGACGGAGTGAAGGGTAGCTATGCCTGGGAGTGTGGCAGAGTGGTTTAGCTCTACCTCTGGGAGGGAATAGAGTATCTGATTGCTAGTCCTGTCTCTGGTGATGAGGAGACCTTGTACCATTTATTTGACTCTTGGGAAAGGGCAGGCTGGTGTGGGTGGATTCCTGTGTGTGTGTGAGAGAGGACCCAACCTAGTCAGTAAAAGCCTGTTTGTTCCTGAAAGCACTAAAGAAAAGTCAAACTACTCTCTGAAGCCACAACCAGCTTGAATTTATATGCTTCAGCCAGGTTTCTTCTTCAGTTGACTGGAGACTAGGGTTACAAGGAACAACAAATCCTCAAAACCAACTGTGTGCTCTATCGCCCACAATTGTTGTTCTTTGTAACTTATTACTGTGGGCTGTACTTTTGTTGTTGGAGACTAGATTTGCTATCCCCCCAATAGTGTGGGGTTTCCCTGACCTCCAGCCTTCTGATCCGCCAGCTGGCCAGCTGCCAGCAGGGGAGCCCCACCCCTGAAGAGCTCCCTGGCATCTGGTGTGCCTGGCACGATGACGTCATCATGGTGAGCATGTTGCCAGGCAGACACTGTAGCATTCGGCCAAAAACTCTATGATACAGTTTTTGACCAAATGCTAGAGTGTCCCCCGGTGATGTGCCTAGCAAGATGTCATCACTTCCACCAGGAGAAAGTAAACACCTGGCAACCCTACTGGAGACATGCTGCTGATAAAATAAATAAATCTTCTATGTTGCTTATATACAAACAGTTTCAGTCTCAGTGATCTCTGTATTCTCCTTACTCACCACAGAACTTAACACAAGGCAGTGAGCCCAAAGCCTATACACTTGCTTCCTTAAGAACACCTGGTAACTAAGGCAGTAGAAAAGAGTAAGAGTCCAGTAGCACCTTAAAGACTAAAGGTGCTACTGGACTCTTACTGTTTTCTATTGCTACAGACAGACAAAGGTTGTGATCACATGCACAATTAGTCCCAACATAGGTGCGAATGCTGGGCTGATTAAAGGAGCACGATCAGACAACAACATCTGGGAAATGCCCCACAGCAGTTGGTGACCTTTTTTGCTCCACCACAGAAGCAGAGTTAAAAGACACCTCAGAAAGTCCATTAGCAAACAGGTTACTATGGGCCACAGACGGACTTTCCTGCATCTGATCGCTCCAGTGTGCCCTCATGGCATCGGGATGGTCTGATCAGGCCATACCGACTGTATGCCATTGTTTTTTTTTCCTTCTCAGTATGCGCATCATCACACACTCCATAGGGAGCCCTCAGGGCTGAGGTGCAAATCATTGATCTCTTGTTTAAGCACATTGGAGACAAATGGCAAAAAAACCCACCCCGATTCACCTGTGGTTGCATCTGATCACGCAGTGGCAGGCTGTGCCCGCAGCTTCAAAAGAATGTGTGATCGCGCAACTGCAGGTCAACTTCTGCCAGAGGAAATAACCTCTCTTCCCCCCTGCTTTATCTCACTTGTGTGACAACAACTTAACATGGTTACCCATCTTGTTAACTAAGGGGAAGTTACAGTTAACCCCAAATCATAAGAGGCTGTGTGGGTTCCCTCACTGATATTTATCAGTACTGATCTGACAGTGATATACAGTGACTCCCTGAATATAGGTGTTAGCTTCGGAAGAATACAATGTTAGCCAGCTTCAAAATAACCCAAGGGTATCATGCATGTGAAGTGAAGCTCCCCTTATTTCCAGATGAACTGCTTGATAGCTTTTGGTAGATAGCCTCTCTATTACTTATCTAATCTTTCTATCTAATGAATACAGCAAGAATTCTACTTCTACCCAGCAAAAAAAGATGTCATATATCTGGGACACATTGTCATTAATATAGTATCCAGAACTGTGTTATTACAGTGGTAAAATAGGCTTTCTTACAATGTACAGTTTTGTGCTACAGAATTTTAAATCTGGAAACACTGGAATTATAAATAAGGTCTCTTAAATGATCTGATTTTCGTTTAGTACTTTGATTATAGGCAGTCAAATAAAAATGGGCCACTCAGGTATACTGGTATAGACATTTAGGCTGCCCCATAGATTACTCATTTGTATGTGACTTTCCTCAACTCTAAGGCTTGGTACATGTTCTAAAATGAAGTAAAACCCATATTAAAACACCAGACCACCAGACCACCTTTGCTATCAAATGAAAATGTGGGCCGCCAACTCCTGTGGTTTTCCACTGTTTTATGTGTATAGTTATGTATATATTTGTGTATACTTATATATACATACATTATACTTATGTATACTTATGTGTACTTAGTATAAATTATATTGTTGATGTTTTTAACTCCTGTAAGCCGCCTTGAGCCAGCAAATGCTGGCTAGGTGGAATACAAATCCAAATAAACAAACAAACAAACAAATAAAAAGATTTAGCGGTAACACTTCCAAGTTAATATTGTTAGGACCTAGAAGACTGTGCATGTGGGGACTCCTTTGGTGAAGAGTTTCTACTGGAAATACCACTTTATAGGCTTTTGCTACTTGAAACCTAGCAAGTGCATATTATCTTTTCTGCGCAGCTGAGGGCAGAGGCAGTTGTGCCCATATCCCTTTAGGAAGAGGGAGGTTCTATTTAGGCAGAAAGCATTGTCCTGTCCAAGTAATATAAAAAATAAAGTGTGCTGTATCTAGGCCCATACTGGCATATCAGATGGTTGTGGTTGTGGTTGTTTTTCCCTCTGCACTAGCTTGTCCCCTATATTAATGCTAGGTGGTTGCTTCAGAACTGAGCAGGATTTGGGGGGGGGCATTCTACTGTAAGTGGCATTTTTCAGCACCACTCAGGAGTAGGAGGGGTCCTGCTCACCTGTATGACTGCTAAACCTGATCCAAAAGAGCAGAAACAGTGTGTATTTAGGCAGGAAATGTAGGGACCCCAAGCCATATGAAGGTTCACCCAAACCAGTCTAGACATAATAGTCAATAGGGAACTCTCTTGTGGTTAGGCAACATTACCAGACTCCATGGCTATCCAGGTCTGATGGATGGGCACTCTGCTTGAGGCCTTTTCAACTCTCTCTCTCACACACACACAGCCAGGATTGCAAAGCCTGATTCCTGAAGTATATAGAAGACTCTCAAAACCAGAGCTCTTCTTGTAGAAAAAGCCCAGCAGGAACTCATTAGCATATTAGGCCACACCCCTGACAGCACAGCTCATTAACATATTAGGCCACACCCAATGCTCCCAGAATTGTGGTCATCCAGCCACATCCACCTTTTGCTTCTTATTCTGTTTACCTTGTTGACAAAACAGTTTTGACAAAACCAATAAAAACATTATTTTCTGTTCCATCTATACAAAACCTTGCCTGAACCAATATCTTATGTCCAACAATTATTCCCACACTGGATTGGAATCAATTCCTAAGGGTTAGGTTCCCATGGAAATCAGGTTGCCTTCCTGAACTAGTATGCTGAATATGATTTTTTAGGGTTGCCAACCTACAGGTGGGGTCTGGAGATCTCCTGGAATTACAACTGAGCTCCAAACTACAGAGATCAGGTCAATGGCTGCTTTGGAAAGCAGAGTCCATGGCATTATGCCTTGCTTAGGTCCCTCCTTCCCCTAAACTGTGCCCTCCACTTCCAAATCTCCAGGGATTTCCTCAACCTGGCGTTGGCAACCCTAGTTCACTGGCAGAACAACGCTAGGAGCCAGTTTGGTGTAGTGGTTAAGTGTGCGGACTCTAATCTGGGAGAACTGGGTTTGATTCCCCACTCCCCCCTTGCACCTGCTGGATGACCTTGGGAAAGCCATAGCTCTGTACCAGCTGTTGTCTCAGAGCTCTCTCAGCCCCACCTACCTCACAGGGTGTCTGTTGTGGGGAGGGGAAGGGAAAGGAGTTTGAAAGACGCTCTGAGACTTCCTTGGGTAGTGAAGGGTGGGGTATAAATCCAATCTCTTCTTCTTCTAGGTTTGTGGATGCACTGGATGGGAGTAGTTTGTGGACTATTTTATTCAAGGTACAAAATTTTATTCAAGGTATAAGATTTCATGTGCCACCCACACTTCTTCAGATGGAAGACATGTACATGCACACAAAAGCTTATACCTTGGATGAAACTTTGGACTCCAACTTTGTTTCAGACCAACACGGCTACCCACCTGAATTATTACACTATAATACTTTTTACAAGCAATTATGTACCAGTGGAGTGGTTACCATGCAGAGTCTGTCCCACAGGTAAAATTATCCTGTGAACAGGTGGTCTTTATCACATAAAAGTATCACTACCATCACAAGACTACCAATCATTGGAACTCCTCAGAAGCGGAAATCTCTTTTATTAGGAGGTTTAAGAACATCAACTTTGCTGGCCCATTAAAGGCAGATGTCAGACCAGTGGCAGGAGAAGAGGGACAATCATCTTCTTCAGAAACTCTGCCCACTTTTTTACATTTCACAAAACAGGCAATCTCCAGAGTGCAGCTGACCATGCTCATTTTTAGTTACAACTCTGTTTCTCTGCAGATGTCCCCCAAAGTGCCCCATGCAACAGTCAAGTGTTCAGCCAACACACACAACAATGAAGCTACTTTTTCAGATTTTTCTTTTAATACAGACTTTAGACACACATATATTTGCAAGCCATTCCCAACAAGACACAACAATGAACTCGGGCTTCAAACTTACTTTCCTTAAGCAGAAGATGCCATGAGAAAACTAAAGAGATTCTCAAAAATTAAAGATATTGTCAAAACCAGCATTTCCTGGGCTCTCTGCTTTTTTACATCCCCCTCCTTTTTAATAATTTTTTTATACAAATAGAAAGAACGGAAGGAAGGAAGGAAGGAAAGGAAGGAAGGAAGGAAGAAAGTGGTAGGTGGGGGGGAGAGAGAGAGAGGAAGGAAGGAAGGAAGGGAAAGGAAGGAAGAAGGAAGGAAGGTAGGTAGGTGGAGGAGAGAGAGAGAGAAAGGAAGGGGGGAGGGAGAGAGAGTAAGAGAAAGGAAGAAAGAATGGTGGGGACAGAGAGAGAGAAAGACAGAAAGAAAGGTGGGGGAGAGAGAGAGAGAGAAGGAAAAGAGATGGGGAGGCACTTACTGGAGCAGGGAAAGCTACGGGATGTCGGCAACCCAAATGCAGAGAGCCTAGCCCCTGTGCTTAATCTCTGGGCGGGGCTTTCTCCTGCTGGCTGTTTGCTCTTAAAGGGAAAGCACCCAGTGGAGCTTTTTCCTGCCGGCTCTCTGCAGGAACTTTCCCTTTAAGTGTAAACAGCTCAGGCAAAGCAGGGAGGGGGCGGGGCAGGCTCGGACGCTAGCCGGAACGGCGTTCCTGTGCGTTCCTGCTGAAATTGAGCCCGCTCAAAACTATTCTAGCTATCTGAAGCTAAAGAATACCTGAGTTCAGGAATAGCGACAGAAGCACTTACACAGGAATCAGTTGCCGCACAGAAGCAGTTTAATAAAATTGTCCTTAGTTTAATACTATAACCTTGTGTCTTCCTTTTGAAGTATTTGGGCAAATTTGCCTTGAAATTTTGAAGGTTTTCAGTAGAACTAATTAGAAGATTTAGCCAGTCCTGTATATCCAGAAATACCAATGGTAATCTCTTTCTGGTTTGCACAATTTTGTACTTTGGTTGAAGGTCACATATCTGAATGTCTCCCCACTGATACATAATTAAGAGAGAAATCCTAAACAGGTCTACTCAGAATCCTACTCAGGTCTATCTAATGGGACTTACTCTCAGGAAAGTGTACAGGATTGCACTATAATCTCCTTCACATAGAAAGTAAACATGTGAGGGAAAGAATTCAAAGTATTCTTTCTTCTGATGTTTTAATTTTCACTGTGAAAGAAGTTAAAAAACAACAACAACCCAAAGACCAATTCTATATGAGACTGCTCATCTACAATGTAACATGGTATCACTAGGAAGGACTGTATCATGAAATGTTTCTGAATGGGTAGTTTTACTCTTGGTGTTGGGTAAATCTGAGAATTTTATGGCAAGAATGTTATCACCTTGTTAAGAATATCCTATTGACTCCAGAAGTTTGTATTTGGTTTATATTTTTTAGAAGATACACACACATTTACAAGATATTCTCTGCACTGAAAACTTTTGAGGAAGTTTGACTCCAGATTCAGTTTAGATTCAGGTTTAGAAGTCGAGATTCAATCTTTGTAATGAATCTGTAATGGAATTCTGACTCTGAACAAGGCTTAACTTTGAAGAAGTAAGGATCTGCATACAGATCCAAATTCGACAGTTCAGTCAAATCCCTCATATTAGTGCATAAATTACATCACACAGTTCTCTCCATAGAAGGAAGCAGTTTTATATTGATTAAATGTGAACAGATAATGCTTTGGCAGTAGGGTGATATTGAGAAGATTACCTCCTGGTGCCAGTGTGAATAGAACAGATCATAAGCAGTAGTGCTTAGTAGAAAATGATGTCTTGGACTGTAATATTAGGATATTTCAAATGTTGGAATATGATCCAAAATTATTTAATGAACTTGAAACTAATTGGGGCCTCTGCACAACAATAGGTACATGTGAACAAAAATGGCAACTTCCTTGACACCTCAGGATCTAATTTTTAAAACACAATTTTTGCATTAATGGCATGAACATCAATGTCCTTCCTTGTTTCCTGATGGGATTGCCTAAGCTTTTTTTGCTGCATGGTGAATTCATATTAAAGTTGATAGGGATGGTTGTTCATATTCATGATTAACATTACAAATATGTAGTTTTTTAAAGATATACTTCATATTAATGCTATTTAATAATGCAGTATAATTACACACACACACACACACCTAATTCCCAACAGTCTTCTCTGCATGTGGATACCTATTTCTGCAGATTTGGGGCATACTGTCCCCCAACAGGTTTTTCTACAGACTCAGGGAACTTCTGGATCTGCAGAAAATCCCAAAAAGTTTTTTTTAAAAAACCTCAGGGAGGGTTGAATCCCTCCCATACCTTTTGAAATGATCATCACAGGGATCTACTTCAGGCCCTACCGCATTGACAGTGAGAAATAGATTGGTGGATGGAGGGGAGAGGGAGGGAGGAAGGGAGGAAGGAAGGAAGAGAAGCAAAAAGCAGAACTGGATCTGGGATTAAGAAGAATTCCTCCTGCTATATGAAGGGACTTTGGAGCCAATCCTGGGACTAGGATTGCCCTCTCCAGGTTGGGAATTCGTGGAGATTCTGTGGTGAAGTCTGAGGAGTGCAGAGTTTTGGGAGGGGAGAGGTCTCAGCCAGTGTTCCCTCTAAGCTGAGTTAGCGTGAGCTAGCCCACAGTTTTTTAGCTTCCGGCTCACATATTTTTGTCTTAGGAAGGATGGCTCTGGAGCAAACTAATTTACACAGCAGCCAAATTGCTGGCTCACAACTTTAATGCTGGTAGCTCACAAAGTAGAACTTTTGCTCACAAGACTCCACAGCTTAGAGGAAACATTGGTCTCAGTTGGATATAATGCCACAGAGTCCACCCATTTTCTCTAAGGGGACAGTTCTCTGTTGTCTAGAGTTTAGTTGTAATTCTGGGGGGTCTCCAGGTCCTATCTGGAGGCTTGCAAACCTGGGCCTAGCAGCAACTTGACCACCTGACGCATGACTAATGGCCAAAGCTTTAGAGTAGGGTTTGCGAGACCCAGGTTTAGATCCCCATCTTGCTGTGGAAGCTCACTGGGTGATTTGGACCAGTCACATACTTTCAGCCTAACCTACCTCATAGGGTTCTTGTGTAGATAAAACAAGAGGTGACCTGCTGAGGTCACTTCCAAGCTTAAACCTCCTCCTCCCAAGGCTCCACCCCTAAATCTTCAGGAATCTCCCAACATGGAGCTGGCAACCCTAAGAGGAACAAATCTCTATATTTGGGCACTTCGTTGTGATTCCTGGAGAGTGGCTGCTGCCACTGCTGCTCTGTGTTTGGAGGGAGAAGAAATAGGTGAGACGCTGGGAGAGTGATGGGGCAGAAAGAGTGATGGGGTGGGGGCAGAAAGGAAGTGACAGACATGGAGGGGGAAAAGAGAGGAAGAAAAAGGGTGGCAGGAAGGAGAAAGAGTGTGAGCGAAGTACGGAGAGAGGGGAAGAAGCAGAGGTGGGGGGAATGGGATAGCCACTCCTGCAAGTTTCTTGTGGGTCCCCACTTGTATGTATATAATAAAAATGATGTTTGAATGAAGATTAATTCAAAATAGATGTAGAGTCCTCTTTTTAAAAACTTTTGTATGATTAAGGAGGAATGGTATTAATCAAAGGATTGTGCAATATCATTAAATCACTGGATATATTATTATTTCTATGTGCTTATATTTATGTAATCATTAACATTATGGTGAATAATTTGTTAGATATATAGATATATAGAAAAATATTTTTAAAATATACAAAATTGAATAAATATATAAAAATTACTTGAGATACTTTGTAAGCATCTGTAGCATAAATAGTTCTAGTCACTGTCACAATATATCTTAATGTCTCTTCCAATTTTTTTTGGCAAATTGTTATGCAGTATATCTAACAACATGTTCTTAGCTTCCATAGGGAATTTAGTCTTTCAAATAGTCTGCATTTCTCCATGTATTTCTTTCCAGTACCATTTTGCTTTTTTACACATCCACCATACATGAAAAAATGTTCCATCTATATCTTGGCATTTCCAACGTTTTCCTTCCAAGAATCTTGATACAGTTTGTGGTGGTTCGTGGTGGTTCGTGAAGAGCAGTCAATGGGTACGAATGGCTCTGAGCCATTTCAACCCCTGCTTTCTGTTCTTCACAAAAAAAAGTTGAGCTGCTCAGTTGTTTGGAGCCATTTAGACCACTGCTTTCTGCTTCCCATGAAAAGCTGTGAGGGGTAGAAAACGGGTTTAAATGGCTCTGAGCCATTTCACCTCCAGCTTTCTGCTTATCATGGCTTTTGGTGGCGATTAAAAAATGAAAGGTGAAATGGCTGGGGGTGAAATGGCTCAGAGCCTTTATCTATCTATCTATCTATCTATCTATCTATCTATCTATCTATCTATCTATCTATCTATCTGATTTATACCCCGCCCTCCCAGCTGAGACGGCTCAGGGCAGTTTACGTAAAAGAATAAAAACACACAAGTAAGCAATTTAAATAATCCTAAAACCATATAAAACATTCCAACATTAAAAGGTGCTAACATTAATAATACTAATAAGTTATTAGATGCTTAAGTGATTAAATGATGGCAGCGAACCTTCAGTATTCCATCCTAGCAGTCAGCCCACAGATCTAACCTTTGTGCAGCCATCACAGGCTGTTTCTGATGACTTCAGGGGTTCTCTATTGGGGGTGGCTCCTAATTGAAGGCCTGGTGGAGGAGCTCTGTCTGGCAAGCCCTGTGGAACTGCATGAGGTCCTGCAGTGCCCTGATCTCTTCTGGGAGCTCATTCCACCAGAGAGGAGCCACCATCGAGAAAGCCCTGGCCCTGGTTATAGCCAGCCTGGCATCCTTGGGTCTGGGGAGGGCCAGTCTATTTTGAAACCCTGATCTCAGTGTTCTCTGGGGAACATATGGGGAAAGGCAGTCCCTCAGGTATGTAGGTCCCTGACCATAAAGGACTTTAAAGGTAAGAACCAGCACCTTGAAGTGAATTTGGTATACTATTGGTAGCCAGTGCAATGCCTTCAGCACAGGCTGAATGTGCTCCTGCCTTGGGAGGCCCATTAAAAGCCTGGCTGCAGCATTTTGTACCAGCTGTAGTTTCTGGATTTGTGACAAGGGCAGCTTCATGTAAAGAGTATTACAGTAGTCCAGTCTTGAGGTGACCATCGTGTGGATCACTGTTGCCAAGTCATTGCATTCAAGGAAGGGAACCAATTGCCTGATCAGCCGAAGATGGTAAAAGGCCAACTTGGCACAGGCTGCTACCTGGGCCTCCATTGTTAAAGAGGCATCCAAGAGCACTTCCAAGCGCCTAACCTACAGTGCTGGCACTAACGGAGCCCCATCAAAGGTCAGGAGTGGGATCCCTACCCTCGGTCCACCCCGACTCAGGCACAGGACCTCCATCTTCATCGGATTCAATTTCAGTCAGCTCAGCCTATGCTATTCAGCCACATCTTGTAACACCTGGTCCAGATCTTCTGGTTTAGAGTCAGACTGCCCACTCAACAACAGATAGAGCTGGGTGTCATCTGCATACTGGTGACATCCCAGCCCATGTCTTCGTGCAATCTGGGCAAGGGGGCACATGTAGATGTTGAATAACATCAGGGACTGCACTGCCCCTTGAGGCCCTCCACAACCCAGTGGGTGCCTTCGGGATAGCTGTTCCCACAGAGCCACACTTTGTCCCCAACCTTGGAGGAAGGAGGTGAGCCACTGCAAGGCAGGCCCCTGGATTCCAGTGTCAGTGAGGTAGTGGATCAGTAGCTGTTGGTCCACCATGTCAGACACTGCCAACAGGTCCAACAACAACAGCACTGCTGATCTGCCCTGTTCCAGATGCCTCTGGAGATCATCTGTGAAGGTGACCAGTACCGTCTCCGTCCCATGGCCTGGGTGAAAGCTGGACTGGAAAGGGTCTGAAATGGAAGTGTCACCCAAAAAGCTCTGTAATTGAGTTTCCACAGCCCTCTCTATTATCTTGCCCAAATAGGGCAAGTTGGAAATTGGCCACTAGTTTGCCAATTTGGCTGGGTCCAAAAATGACTTTTTCAAGAGAGGATGGACCACCACTTCCTTTAGTGCCCCCGGGAACAGTCCCCTGAAGAGGGACTTGTTGACAATTTCCCTTAGGGCACCTCAAAACCCATCATGGCCAGCTTTAATTAGCCAGAAAGGGCATGGATCCAGGGAGCAAGTGGTGGGGTGTACAGTTAGGAGTGATTTGTCGATTTCCTCTAGGCTGAGCGGATTGAAATGATCCATAACCTGACCAGAAGATGTGCTTGGAGCCTTGAGTTCACTCACTGTTTCAAGTCTGATGGGGAGGTCATGGCAGAGTGACAAGACTTTATCTGCGAAGTAGCTTGCAAAGGACTCACAACCTATGTCCAATTTAATATCTCTACCACTCAGCTATTTAGTTACATGGCTTGGAGCTGTTTAAACCTCTGCTTTCTGCTCCTTTTCGTGGGGAACAGAAAGCAGTGGTTTAAATGGCTCCAATGCATTTAAACCAAACAGCTGAATGATGGACAGTGGCAGTCCATGCCCATTCCTACTACCAACCACATTACCAGCATTGGCACTCAGACTGCCAACCAATGTTAGGTGGAAGTTGAAGAATCTCCAGTGTTGACCAAAGGACTACTATAAGTGAGCTGTGCCTCTTCCACCTCTACAAGATGGGGAGATTGTGCAAATGCAAACACATGCAGGATGGGTGCTATCATCAGTTACAGGAACAACAGCAAAACTACATTCCACTATAACAGAAAAACCATGCAGAAATATACATCACCAGAATAGGAGGCATCTGAGAAAAGAAGAAAAAGAGTTGGTTTTATATTCTGCCCTTCACTACCCTAAGGAGTCTTGGAGTGGCTTGCAATCACCTTCCCTTCCTCTCCCCACAACAGATACCCTATGAGGTAGGTGGGGCTGGGAGAGCTCTGAGAGAGCTGTGACTGGCCCAAGGTTACCCTGCTGGCTTTATGTAGAGGAGTGGGTTCTCAAACCTGGTTCTCCAGATTAGAGTCTGCTGCTCTTAACTGCTACACCAGTCTGGCTCTAAAATACTGTTCCCAGTACCCGAAGAACTTGTAACAGCTGATGAATCCCAGGACATATCTCTGATGAAGTTCCTGACCAGCAAGAACATAAAAGTGGGGACACTCCAGATATCCTTCCACAACACATTGATATCCCAGAGAGCTGTACAGTGGGCAGATAGCTACCTGCTAAGTTCATGGACTATGTGAGAGGTTAGCAGTAAAGGTGAGCTCCAGCGACAAGTCAGGTGCTAGTAACTGCTGGCTCCATATACAGCATGCAATAAGTACTACATAAAGTCCCTCATACAAATCTGAACCACAGTCAGTCTTATAATCAGTACAGTTATTATTCTGGAGATATCTTTTGATTTTTACCTGTTATATAAGGCATGTTTTTGCTCAGCATTTATGGATGCTCTTCTAACCTTAATGGTTCTGTGCAATGTTTACGAACATTATCAAACTTGGGCTAAATAGCAAAGAAACAGAACATCCATGTAAAACTTATCACAAGGGGGTTTCCATATAGCTAGTGTCCTCTTATAGGTTTTTTTTTATTACAGTTTGCAATGATGGCATCCCTGCTAAAGAAGCATATTCCAGCTACTGAGTCTCTGGCCTGGCTCATAACATTCATAATTTTCTCTGGTGACATTTGAGTATCTCTGAACACAAGTCACAATTAAAAGGCCTGTGTACTGAAATAGTGTTATCCAGCTTCATGTATGTCTCTGTGCAAAATGTGATTATGAGACATACCTCTTTATGCTGAACTTTGTGGACTGAGGTTAAATCAGGAAGGGTGGTGAAATTTCCCTGCATGAAATGAATTCAGGTTCTGTTCATTGGCAGATTCCAGAGGGACAGCCATGACAGTCTGTCACAACATAAACCAGGTGACTTGTGGGATCTTCAAGATTAGCCATGAATCTACTAGTCTTTAAGATGCCACAGAACTCCTTTTTGTTGTTCTGTTTGGCTGGTCCTGATTTTTAAGACTGCAAAGACTCCAAAGCAGATCCAGAGGAGATGATGTCAAAGTCTTTGTGTGCATTTCATGAACATGTGACATGCAGGATAAAGATGTTTAAAATAAACAAGCAAGGAAAAGGCCTGAAACAGAACAGGTTCTTACTTCCTACTTTGCTGGCTGGAGAGCAAGAAAACAACTTCAGTTTGCAAAATAATTGGGATTAATGTATACTTCAATTTACACTGCATTGGAATTTGGTTCCAGAAAGCTAAACAGAATCTTTCAGTTTCATAGCAAGAAAATCCAAAGGCTTAAGGTGGGGGAAAACAACATAATGGGAATGAAAGTCACAGAACGGAGCCAGGAGCTCTGTAGAATTAAACAGGCCCTTTTAATGGAAACCAGAGGCACTGGATCTTTCTGGTTCTCTCTCATATACCCAGTGTCCACCCACTAGGTGCGATCATTCCCTTGGAGAAGAGAGACAATTAAAAAATAGGTCTGAAAACATCCCCAGCAAGTGAAAGAGGGCACATATCACCTCCCTTGTTTACTGAAATGTCCTCTTCCTTTGTAGCCCCCTTTCTTCACTACAGTATGTCATAATTTAGACAGTTTCAATTGCCTTAGACCAGTGGTACTCACTCCATTGTTCATGCAGAGCCAAACCAAAAAAGCAAAATTCATATTTGTTCTTCGCATCATGACATACCAGTGACATACCCATGTGTGTGCAATACCCACACCGACTTTTTCACTGTATGTACTTACCCTGTGCCCTCGGTGTCAGAGACAGTGCTAGCAGCTGTTGAGGGAGAAAGGATTCCTGAGTCAATAATCAGTAGGTACATATTGTTGTGGGGGGAGTATTTGCTTGCTTGACAGTTTGAGACAGAGATCCCCCTACCTTTGTACAGATGTGTCACACTATGCAATTCTCTCTCTCTCTCTCTCATCTCTCACGTATGAATACAAAGCAATATACAGTAATATAAAGCCTCCAGGTTAATTCATACCATAATATGATACATGTTGAAACTGAGATATTGCCTATTTTATATATAACAAGAGAAGGGCCTGCTTGCTCTTCTCACCAGTTCCATAACTCGCTGCGCATGTGATATTTGATGGTAGTTAAAATACTGAATGTCTTCTGCCACGAGTAGGGATGGGCACAAACCAGGAAAATATGGTTCAGGTTAGGGTTAGTAGTGTGTGTGGTTCGTGAACCATGGACCATCACAAATATTTTGGCCCAGGACTGGGGATAGCCAGGGCAGGAGTGTATAATGCAGATGCCTCATTTGGAAGCAAATTGTTTTATCAGTGAACTAGCAAAAAGAACATGGTCACAAACTATGATGTCCAAATAAAAAAAGCTTTCATCTTGGCTATAGCCATTCCTGCTGTGTTATCTTGCAATAACATAATTTCAAGATATTTTGAATAATAATCAACAGCTATAAGATAGGATTGGCCATTGAGTTCAAACTATCAGCTGCCAGTTTGAATCAAGGCAAGTCTTGGATCTCATTTGAGATCACTGGCTCTGCAGTTGCTTGTTGGAACCTGGTGTACAACCTTTGACCTACTGTTCCATGTGAGCATTCATGTTGGTCCAATTTGTGAAGCCCATGCTTTTGACCTCAGCATGCCTCAATGGGAAGAGTAAAGTAGGAAGAGTAAAGCATGCGAGACAGTGCCGCTTTAGGAACAATTATTTTAGAACCTATTGTAAGCAAGTCATCTTCTCTCCTGATTTAGTCTCTGCGGGGTCAGTGAGGTCTAAGATCTTGTTTAACCTGCTTCCTTCTGTGTGGCCATCTTGGACATACAGGGCTATGGGGGGGAAACAAAAATGCTATAAATGCTGGCTCCTGATCTTTCTGGTAATTCCCAAATATTTCTGGAATTTTTAGTACCATTTTTTATTTTCAAAAACCCCCCCACACACAAACTAAAAACCCACATATATTTGGGATGCTGAATATACCCGAAAAAGGTATTTTCAGGTATATTTTTGTCTCAGGTATATTTTAATGCACACCTTAGTTGAGACTCCTAGCTTTATTTTCTGATGAGTTATGTCTGCCACAGAGAACCTTAGTTTCTTCTTGCAAACACCATGGGGAGGGTGGCCTCTGTAGATAACCTAAGTCAGATGTCCCAATTCCCTTCATTTCTGACACTGCAACTCTCATCATAATGCTGTGCTTGGTGGCCAATATTCAAACACCTAGCTTTATTTTCTGATGAGTTATGCCAGAGGCAACCATAGCTTTCCAATGAAAAAATCAGGAGGGTGGGGGTTTCTGATTATTATGTGGTCCAGGATGTTCCAGTTCCCTTCATGATTGCCACTGTAACTCCCATCATCGTCCTGACATGCATGACCAATTTTGAGACTCCTAGCTTTATATTCTGATAAGTTATGCCTGGCCCAGATGGATGGGTGGATCTTTTTATTTTTATAGATATGTAATTTCATCTCTTACATTCTCATCTGGCTTCATCATGTTCCAGGTTATAATAAAGGATTGTCAGTATTTAACAAACCTTTGCTTTCCCTTTTTTTTTATCCCACATATGTCTGTATGTATGGACACCAGACAATTATGACCTATATTTAATATTTTTTTATTTGAAATTACCCTTTAGTATTCATCCCTGTCTCACTCTTTCTCTGTTTTGTTTCCAGCTGGAATTATTCAGTTCAATTCCTTACTTAATTCAGCCCAGCCTGTTGTTTAATCAGGTACACTAATCCACAGAGATTTTTCTTTTTCTATCTAGATAACTCAACTCACATTGCAATCAAACCTTCACTGCTTTTGGCACACAGACTACTTTAAAAACAGCTATAACCGGATAAATGCTTTAATCTGTTAGTCAAAAAAATTGGTTACCGTACCCAATTTAAAAAGGGAATGGAAGTGTATAGATAAGTTAATGGAATATATGTATAAGTTTATAGTTTGCTTTAGGGAAGAAATAGTGTTGGGTTCTACTTCCATCTACCCCCAAAGCCTGTGGATATATTAAAATGTTAACGGGTCAGCTTTCTAAATTCCAATTGTCTAATACATTACAAATTCTAGTCGAAACCTGAGTAGCAATAAGATGTCATTTATTAAGGATTTCACATTTATGTCAGCATATGCTTAGAAGAATGCAGTAATTATTGGAAAAAGAGATTGTACCCTCTGTTTACACTAAAACAAGTGCTTTATCTTAATATCCATGACAAGTTGGCCTTTTGTGTTATTACAAGACAGAGAACTAAAAGCACTTTTATTATCAACTGATGTTATTTACAATTTGTGAAAGAACATCAGTTGCTATACTAAACCGAAAATATTCTAAGCAAGTCAAAGGTTAGAACTGAACAAGTAATGATGATAAGATTCCCCTTTTTCTGTTCCTTTGTTGTTAAGGATTTTGCTCTGTATTGTGTTCCATTTCTTCTTAATTCCAGTTTAACTAGAATAAGTTCTAGAACAAATTCTGGCACTGGAGCATGCACAACTTGCTTTCAGTAACTTCAGTTCATTCATGTCTTTTCCTGTCTGATAGACATTACATGTATGTGAAACACCATAAAAAAGCAGTATCTATGTGATCATACATCTGACTGTATGAATATAGCTTTTGTGCAGTGTTTGATGCTCAGGTGTGTCCTGTATATTAGTAAAAAACCTGACCAACAGTAACTCTGGAGCAATCAGGGCTCTTCTTGTAGAAAAAGCCCAGCAGGAACTCATTAGCATATTAGGTCACACCCCTGACAGCACAGCTCATTAACATATTAGGCCACACCCAATGTTCCCAGAATTGTGGTCATCCAGCCACATCCACCTTTTGCTTCTTATTCTGTTTACCTTGTTGTCAAAACAGTTTTGAAAAAAACCAATAAAAACATTATTTTCTGTCCCATCTATACAAAATCTTGCCTGAACCAATATCTTATGTCCAACAATTATTCCCACACTGGATTGGAATCAATTCCTAAGGGTTAGGTTCCCATGGAAATCAGGTTGCCTTCCTGCAAAACTAGTACGCTGAATATGATTTTTTAAGGGTTGCCAACCTACAGGTGGGGTCTGGAGATCTCCTGGAATTACAACTGAGCTCCAAACTACAGAGATCAGGTCAATGGCTGCTTTGGAAAGTAGAGTCCATGGCATTATGCCTTGCTTAGGTCCCTCCTTCCCCTAAACTGCACCCTCCACTCCCAAATCTCCAGGGATTTCCTCAACCTGGAGTTGGCAACCCTAGTTCACTGGCAGAACAACGCTAGGAGCCAGTTTGGTATAGTGGTTAAGTGCGCAGACTCTAATCTGGGAGAACCGGGTTTGATTCCCCACTCCCCCCTTGCACCTGCTGGATGACCTTGGGCAAGCCATAGGTCTATACCAGCTGTTGTCTCAGAGCTCTCTCAGCCCCACCTACCTCACAGGGTGTCTGTTGTGGGGAGGGGAAGGGAAAGGAGTTTGAAAGATGCTCTGAGACTTCCTTGGGTAGTGAAGGGTGGGGTATAAATCCAATCTCTTCTTCTTCTAGGTTTGTCGATGCACTGGATGGGAGTAGTTTGTGGACTATTTTATTCAAGGTACAAAATTTTATTCAAGGTATAAGATTTCATGTGCCACCCACACTTCTTCAGATGGAAGATGTGTGCATGCACACAAAAGCTTATACCTTGGATGAAACTTTGGATTCCAACTTTGTTCTGCTGCTTCAGACCAACACGGCTACCCACCTGAATTATTACACTATAATACTTTTTACAAGCAATTATGTACCAGCGGAGTAGTTACCATGCAGAGTCTGTCCCACAGATAAAATTATCCTGTGAACAGGTGGTCTTTACCACATAAAAGTATCACTACCATCACAAGATCACCAATCGTTGGAACTCCTCAGAAGCGGAAGTCTCTCTTATTAGGCGGTTTAAGAACATCAACTTTGCTGGCCCATTAAAGGCAGATGTCAGACCAGTGGCAGGAGAAGAGGGACAATCATCTTCTTCAGAAACTCTGCCCACTTTTTTACATTTCACAAAACAGGCAATCTCCAAAGTGCAGCTGACCATGCTCATTTTTAGTTACAACTCTGTTTCTCTGCAGATGTCCCCCAAAGTGCCCCATGCAACAGTCAAGTGTTCAGCCAACACACACAACAATGAATCTACTTTTTCAGATTTTTCTCTTACATGGCAGTAAGCACCAAACCACTTTAATACAGACTTTAGACACACATATATTTGCAAGCCATTCCCAACAAGACACAACAATGAAAGGAAGAAAGAAAGGTGGGGACAGAGAGAGAGAGAAAGACAGAAAGGCCCAAAGAAAGGTGGGGGGAGAGAGAGAGAGAAGGAAAAGAGATGGGGAGGCACTTACTGGAGCAGGAAAAGCCACACGACGTGGGCAAGCCAAATGCAGAAAGTCTAGCCCCTGTGCTTAATCTCTGGGTGGGGCTTTCTCCTGCTGGCTGTTTGCTCTTAAAGGGAAAGCACCCAGTGGAGCTTTTTCCTGCTCTCTGCACGAACTTTTCCTTTAAGTGTAAACAGCTCAGGCCGGACAGGGAGGGGGCGGGGCAGGCTCAGACACCAGCTGGAATGGGGTTCCTGTGTGTTCCTGCTGAAATCGAGCCCTGGGAACAATTATGATGAGAACAAGAGGAGACCCGCAAGAAACTTGTGGGATGGTTATCCCATTCCTCACACCTTTACTTCCTCCCTTCTCCCCCTACCTCTCTCACACTCTTTCTCCCTTCTACCCCCTTTCTTACTCTCTCTCTCTCTCTCTCTCCTCTATGTATGTTACTTCCTCTCTCTTTCTGACCCGCCATAATTCTCTTTGTTTTTCTGCCTCCCCACCTCATCACTCTTTCTCTCTCTTTCTGCCTCCCACCTCAAATCCCACCCTCCTCAGGCTCCACCTCTCAAATGTTCAGGAATTTCCCAACCTGGAGTTGGCAACCCTATTTCCTTCCCACCCAACAGCCAACCTACCTTTATCTGTCTTCAGCTTTCCATCTCCACCCCCCTCCCCCACAGCCTCTACCTAGGAAAATTACAGTCTTTCTCCACAGTGGGGACTAAAGCAGCTTACATTATTATTTCCTCCTTGTTGTCTGCACAACAACCCTATGAGGTTGGTTAGGCTGAAAGTATGTGACTGGTCCAAAGTCTCCCAGTCAGTTTCCATCGCAAGATAGGGAACTGAACCTGGGTCTTGCAGATCCCAATCTGAAGCTCTAACTGTTACATCACAATGGCTTTCATAGGGTGGCTGCTGATGAACAGTAGCAAAGCAGCTGGGTCTAATTAAGTCATGCAAATCAGGTGGTATCAAGTCACACAGAGGGTGCTGCCTAGGGATGCCAGCCTCCAGGTGGGACTGGGGATCCCCTGGAGTTACTGCTCATCTCCAGACTACAGTGGGACTGTTCCACCACAGCATGTAAACCAGTAGCTCTGCCACTAGACATAGTAATAGTATTCTAATACATCTTGCTTCACAGGAGCTGCAGCATTAACACTGAGTTTATTATTGAGAAATTAAGAACACTTGACATAATTCAGAAAAAAAGATCTCAACCAATATTGATAAAAAGAGATCCAGTACTAAATAGTGTTTTTCACTTTTAAGATAAACAAGCAAGTACTTGTGGGGCTGAATCTCATTTTGCTCTCTTTAACTATTTTTTCTTTCTTTCCCTGAAAGCCCCATAGACCTAAAAGAACAATGGCCAATATATTAAGACCTAAAAGAAGAAGACTAATTATTAGAGGTACACATTTCAACCCATTCCCACTTGCATTAGGATATTTGATTACAGGTGGGGGGGGGGATACATTTTCTGAGAATGTTTTTAGCTGTAGTTCATGGCGTTTACTCATCCTAACTCTGTGCAGGAATGCAGTCTTTATATATGATGGCTATATTCACTGCCACTAGAGGAAGAAAACACTGAATCAAATTCTTGCCTGATTACATGCCTGTGATAATTATAGCAAAGGGCAAGTTTATAAAGTTACTATTACTTTGATGTTCATCCATTAACCCAACCTGTTATTGAATTGCTTCCTTATATAAATGTGGGTCCCATGTGGGTGACTACACTAGTGGGTCTAATTGTGCAGTATTTATTTATTTTGTTGCTCCAGACTTATCATTTTGCTTTCATCAGCACTTATGGGTAATCTAATTGTTCTTAAGCAAATTACTTAGTATTGCAACAGTAATTAGGCAGCTTGTCAGATCCCCTTTCAATAGTACATTTTTCTGTAAGTATTTTTAACCTTTGGCATTCTCCTGGTATGTGTTATACTACTCTTTTATTTAATTACCACTCCCCCATCCCTGATATTGGGGGAAAAGTCTACATATGGATGAGAAAGGTTAGGGACAGAATGATTTTCAGCTGCTTTGATTATTGATTTGGGGACACAGGAGTAGCTACACAATGTATGCAGAAGT
The DNA here is from genome assembly GCA_029233225.1 of Lepidodactylus listeri. NCBI lineage: Eukaryota > Metazoa > Chordata > Lepidosauria > Squamata > Gekkonidae > Lepidodactylus > Lepidodactylus listeri. The sequence continues at coordinate 131,219,451 of JARCFY010000001.1, read as the reverse complement.
CATATGCCTTTGGTACGGTAATTTTTTTTACAGTAGCGTGTAAATTATGGATGATAGGCATGCATCCTTAATACCAGTGTAGATTCTGCTGGGAGACACAGTGTAATTTGTAGTATCATCCTAAACATAGTTCATAGGCTTCAATGTCTGCTGAAGTCAATGGGCTTAGAAAGGTGTAACTCAGCTTGGGATGGTGCACTTGTTCACCTGCATATCCAACATTTTGTAAAGCTGTGGGTCTTTTGTTCACACTATGTTTGCAGCAGAAAACACATTCCAGGGATGTACAAATATGCATTTTTGTTTTGATTTAGTTTGTGTGTGCTCAGGAAGACTATTTTCACCCCATCTATTTTCTTCAGTAACATCCCCATTTTGTTTGTTTTTAAACTATGCTTGTTTTTGTAATGTAAGTTAATCATAAGTTATGTTTAACAAAGAGCCCAAATCTTTACAGACACAGAGGTCCAATCAGTATTATACAAGAGTCACATTCAAGTGTTGCTGTATTAGTCTTTACAGAAAATGTCAGTCCAGGTGCATCTTCAAGATAATTTTTTATTATTATTTAAAGGGATGAACTTTTGAAAGCTATTACCCATGTTTTATTTCATATTAAAGGTCATGCATTGTATAAAAGAATTTAAAAGATGCACCCTATTTATTGAAATAACAATGAAAAGAGGATAGGAATAAATGGATAATTTTCATGAAAGGGGAGGAGTTTTTGAATTATTGGAACTGGTGCTGTTTTAATGTGTTTATAAATTACAGGAGGGAGCAGAGAAGAAACCAAGTCTATAGATGACACCAAGGTATTCAGGATGATTAAAGTTCTGATGGACTGTTACACACTCCGAGGAGAGCTCCTGATCCCTTGATGCAAGGAAGAGTTGGGAAGGAACTGATTTGCATCAGCAGGTGGATGTGAGACCCAGATATCATGATGCTGTCCCTTTGTGATGCATTTGGAAATGGAGGGACAAAGGCCATATAAGGGATAGTATGTGCCCTACACCCTTCTCTTTTTGAGCAGCACTACCCGCCCTTCCTCCCTTTATTTCAGAGAGGGTGCCAAGTAGGATTTTTTCCCCCATCTGGCAGATTGGCAATCCCCGGTGTGGGTCTACTCTAAAAAAGGGAACAGGTCATCCACTGTTTTTTGTAATGCCCAGGCATTGTTATTCCATGATGGTGGTAGCAGTGCAGGTCAAGTTGCTTGAATGGTATGCAGTTCAGTTTAGGTGAGCACCAGGGGTCATTTCGAGCAGGAGCTTGGGGGAGCTCAGCTCCGGGAGTTGGTGCCAGACCCCCCCACCATGGGGGAATGCCTGCTTGTGTCATGGCTGCAGCAAAATAACCGCATCCCCTGGAAAGGTCCTTGTTCCTCTGACCAGCCTTCTGAAGGCGTCAGCCACCACTGAAGCTATCCTCTCAGGATAGTGGTATTTCTGAGGCTTGAATTAGTAGCGATCCTCCCTCCCTCCCTCCCTCCCTCCCTCTCTTCTTTCTTTCTTGCCTTCAGACATACTTCCGGTGATGTCAGGTGGTGTAGCATATGCAAATAAGTTATACTGATGAGTTATGCTAATGAGCTCTTGCATCTCTTTTTCTACGAAATGACCCCTGGTGAGCACCATAGGGTATCATTTGGATGGTGAAGGGTTAACCCTCAGACTAGGACTGGGGCCTTAGTGCCTTCATGGACCTGGAACAGGAAGCCCTTGAGTGACATCATTATCCTTGACCCATAAATCCTGCAAGTAGGGGGATAGGAGCTGACACACCTCCCTCAAGCTTCATGAACACTTGGCAAGGAGGACCCTGACCTGTATGTACGTGATGGCTCATGGCTCAGAACCAGGGTGGCCTCACACATAAATTTAGGGATGCACAAACAGAGGAGGCCTGACTCTTCTGCATCCCACCAATGTCCCACACTGTGTCTGAGTTTGGAATTGGGTTTTTGCCTGCGGGCACCACAGATCCCCTTTGATCAGTGTCAACAAAATAAATTGACACTTTGGCATGGAGAAAGTGGATAGAGAGAAGCTATTTTCTTTCATAAATAATATTAGAACATGAATAGCAGCATGAAAGTGATAGGCACACAAAAGAAAGTACTTCATCCCATTTCATAAAGCTTGGACTGGAGTAGTATAGTGACTGATAAAAGAAGCTGTGGTCCAGGAGGTTTCTGGTTCAAATGTTGTCTTAGTCACAAACTAACCAAGTGGCATTGTTGGCCAGCAAGGCACTTTAAGTGCTCTTATGGATTTTAAGATTCATAAGCTTGAACTTGGGTTGCTAGTATTGGAAGGGCCATGTGCATTCTCCATTGCAGGGGAAAGCTCCAGTCTATGCCAGGAGGCTGGCACCCTAAATAGTTCACCAAAGACAGAGACAAAGACTCCTTCTGCCACGAGGTTTCTTTCTGTCACACCACACTGGTCAACCCCTGCCCCCTCCAACGTACCTGAATGAATTATGCTAACGTGGTTACCTAGCAACTGATGGTTGGGCCACCACCCACCCAGCCAGAGCCATTAACTAACAATAGAACTGGCCCAGGTGAGTCATCGGACCTCGCCTAGGTGTATAGTTCCTGTTTTGTTTCAGTTTCTGCAATATTGTCCACCCTACGATCCTCCTCCTTTTGTCCACCTTTAACCTATGGTGAGGTCAGTAAGGGATGGACTGCCTAGTAGGTGTGTTAGTGGGATGTGGTTAGTGCTGCCCACCCCCAAGACCACCTAATAAAAGACCTTGCACAGAGGCAATCAGTCTCTTGAGCCATCGTCCCCTATCTGCTTTACTACCCCTTATGCCCAGCTTGCTACACCAATACCCTTGCCTCCATCTTTAAATCTCTGTATCCTGGAACAGAGAGAACCACATGGTCTCGCAGGTTCAAGCCTTGTGTCCCCATATTTTTCTATATTTTTCTTCCCCATCCAATTCTTCCTTCGGTCGGACAACACCTATTCAGGAAGGTAACGTATTGCTTCCCCCTCATCAAAATCCTGCTCATGCAAACATGCTATTTTCTGTCTTTGTTTCTTAGGCCTGAGTGAGTGGGTGTGTGATTATGATTCCGTGTGCTTGAAATACATATTTTCAGTAAATTCTATTTAAACTGAACTACAGCCTCACTGCCTATTTACTGGGAACTCCTGGAAGGGGTGGGACCTTGGTATAGTTGGCAAGAACCAACTTAAGAGCCATGTGTATGGCTCTTAAGCCCTTGTTAGCCGCCCTGAGCCCGCTTGCGGGGAGGGTGGGATATAAAAACTAAAATAAATAAATAAATAAATAAATAAACCCGTGTATTTCACCAATTGCGAAATGTAAATTAAAGCAACTCGGCTAACAGCATTAGGTAAGCTACCTAGGTCAGGCTTAGTCCCCTATCTTCAACAAGGGGGTGATAATGCTGGCCTCATTATGGATACTATGGAGCATTTCCGTGAATTGAAAGACTTCAATTTGTAGAATGTGATTTCCCCCTTTTCTCCTCCTATTGCAGCCCCAAATCCCTGCCCCATACAATTCCTTGGGGGGTGTCAAGGGTTACTCCTAAAAGATCAGCAGTAGGGCTACCAAGTCCCCCCTGGGGGAGGGGATTTCCCTGCTAAATGGGTCCCCAATCTGCCAGTTGGGATCAGGCTGGCAGGGGAAGCCCCACGCCCAAAGTGGCCCAATCAGGCCGACGTGCCCGGCGTGATGATGTCACCTGGAAGCGACATCGTCACGTTGGGCACATCTCCAGGTGACGCTCTAAAATTGCCCTGAAACCCCTATGGTACCATAGAGTTTCAGGGCAATTACCAGAGCATCACCCCGGCAACATGCCCAGCGTGATGATGTCACTTCTGGGTGACATCATCACGGCGTGTGTGCGCAGGACTCCCGGAGAGGGACCGGGACTCCCCCACTGTTATAAAGGTAAGACTTGGCAACCCTAATCAGCAGTCATATTTTCCATCTAGGTCTTTTATATTGTATCATTTATTGGGAATCAGAGATAAAGTTCCTGTTCTAAAATGGACATGCTAAAAATAACACAAGAGAAAACAACCAATTTGTAGATGGAGAATGAACAGTAGCAACCAGGAGAAGTACAAGGAAAGGAATCAGTTTGGGCAGTGCACGGTATAATATGCAGCCAAATGGGAAACAAACAAACAAACACCAGCATTTGGTATTCTGATACCATAGCAGGACAAAGAGATGTATATTGTGTGTAAAGAAAATAGATTTTACAAAAAAAATGCAGGCTGCCAGATAAGGAGGACAGTGGCCAGGACGATAAAATAACTCAAATGGTTGTGCAGCAGAGGATTTCTTTTAGTGATGGCTGAAAAACATATTGTGAATGGCATGACACAGAAGTCCTTTCAGTAGAGACATTAGCATGGTGTTTATTGGAAATGGAGTTTTCTGAATGTTATCCACACTTACCAGATGTGCTATGATGGGAGAGATGCCATCTCTTTTACATTGGGCTAAGCAGTTCCTAGTCACATTCATTTGTTAGCAAAATGGTTGTCTTGTATTACTGAATAAAGTACCTCATCCTCTTGGAAGGAAATTAATTTTGTTTGCAAGTATGGGCTTGTTCAACATTCACTTTCAAGCTGCTACACATTTTGGACCTTTCACTTTCTCTTCCTCGCTCTCTCTTTTAAACCAGTTTACAAACTTCTCATAGAAATTGAAGCCAATTGCATGAGCTTGTAAACCATATTTGTTAATGTGGGACAGTAAAGCCATGGGGATCTGTATATTGCACAAGTTTCAAAAGAGCCATTGCAGTCCATTTAGAACCAAACAGGTATTGCCAAAAAAGAAGAACATACTTCATGAACATTGGCTCAGAAAGGAGTGATGTTCTTTGAAGTACCTGGCACTCCTTCCATCATGCACAAAACAATGATGAATATTATGGCTTTGACAAAGCAGCAGAAGGTTATTTTCTAAGTACCAAATGAGAAAATATATCTTATTCCAAGGTATGTTTTATAGGCAGACTAGACAAGTGAAGAAACTGGGATCTAGACCAGCCAATGGCCTAATTCATTATAGCAGCTCCATCTACCTTAAGCTCTCTGGAAAACAACTCCTATGTTCAGTTATTAGGACCTGAGACTCCTTTTGGGATGTATGCATGACTACAGTGACATTACTGCCCCACTGACTTCTGCAAACCCCAGAGTAAGCCTATCTGTAGTTTTCTCTGCTCCCCTCTGCAATGACTTTACTTGTGCCCCTTACAGGCAACCCTGCCTAGACTGTCTGGAGGTAGGGTTGCCAGCATTCAAGTGGGGCTTAGAGAGCCCTGCCTAGACTATCTGGAGGTAGGGTTGCCAATGTCCAAGTGGGGCCTGGAGATCTCCCGCTTTTACAGCTGACAGAGATCAGTTCCCCTGGAGAAAATGGTCGCTTTGAAGGGTGGATGCTATGGCATTGTACCATGCTGAGGTCCCCCCCTCAAAACCCTGCTTTCTCCTAGATCCACCCCCAAAGTTCTCAGGTATTTTCCAACCCAGAGCTGGCAACCCTATCTGGAGGTTCCATGTTATAGTACAATGTGGTACATTCATTATCCCATTATATACTCATGATTCATGGTTTTCTTTATAAAAATAAATGTTTATTTTGGTTATTTTACAGCCATATCCTTCTCATATTTCCTCACTGTATCAAGAATTGAGAGACTTACAGAGCTGGCTAGTTTAGATTTTGGTGCAAAGGGAGCAATCCGTTCTGCTGTCAGATTGTTGCCTTTGGCCACATATGGTGTACTGCTAATGTACTCCAGTGGGAGATTATGTTCATCCTTTTGTGGCTTCAGGTATTCTCTCAGTGATGCAGAGAACAACCGGGGGGGGGGGAGCTATTGTGAATGATCACCATCTATGAGCGATTACCAAAAATGAAAGAAGGAAAAGAAATCCAAAGTGCAGCCAGGGGCACATGGAGCTGACATTGACTTCAAGGACACGTGAGATCCAAATAACAAGTTTATATAATACTAGCATGATACTCGTGCTTCGCTACGGTATTAAAGTTCGGCAAATCCAGTTATAATACTGATGATGTAAAGTTTGAAATGTAACATTTGTTGTAGGAATTCTAATAAAGAAGATTGTAGTGTAAAAAATGAAGTGAAACATAGATACTCCCCCCTGCCTTCTCTACTAAAGGACCTCTCTGTAGACCACTGTGGTGTTTCTGCCCTCTGGTGCTAGGATCACCAGGCTGCTTGGTGAGCTCACTCTGGAGCAGGCAACATAGAACTGCCCATTTAAGAAGCAGTCGTCTGTTAAGTCAACTCCTGCCACCTTCCACGAAAGTGATGGCCTTTCTACTGGTGTTCCTGGATTGTTTTGCTCATATGGAGACTGTGTTGTTCTGAGCACCTCTGGGTGATCTCTCTGGTACTTGGCCTGCACAGCTCAGTGCCCCACAGGAGTATTATGTGCAAATGCTTTATTCCTATGTTGCCTCCTCCTGGCAGAAAAATGTCTGTTCAAGTGTCTTGAATCGCTGATTTCTGTAACTGTCCTCAGCTGTCTGCAATCTCTTTTAACTGTGTTTTTACCTCAGAATGGAGACAGTTGCGTCTCCAGCCACATGGAAACAATTGGGGAAACACATTTTGCCCCTTTTTTACCCCCTTCGGGGTCATGTTTCTCAGAAATCTCCTTGTGGGGGGGGGGTTTGACATCATGGTAGGAATGCACTCCCCTTATTTTGGGTTTCTGGGTACAGGGATTTGGCCTGGGCATTAAATTGGGGGAGAGGGCATACCCTCCCCCTTTAAAAAAAACAAAATTGTCTTTCATTTATATTACATTTAAGAAGTGGGGCATAACTACATATTCAAAACACCATCTGAGCAATCAGATACTAAGCAAGTTCATATGAACCAATTTTCTAGAACCTACATTATGAGAAGTTAAATAACCTAATAAAGGAAACCACTTTTCTACAAATTTGGGGTATATTTCCATAGTGGGTTAGAGTGTGGTTAAAGGCATTGGTGAGGCTGGGCCAGCAGCATCACTAAGGTGATCCTGCTGGGGCAGCATCCCTGATGGATAAAAGTACCCTGGCCCTGCTCGTACACCTGACAGACACCTGCCTGTCTGGTGTTGGGGAGGGGGGATTGTGTTTAAAGGCATCAGGGAGGCTGGGCCAGCAGCAGGGCTAAGGCAATCCTGCTGAGCAAACCTCCCTGACGGCTGTAAGTATCCCACCTCCTTTCCTACACCTGACAGGCAGCTGCCTGTCCAGTGTGGGAGGGGGAAGAGTATTAGAAGCCACTGTGGAGGCTGGGCCAGCAGGATCACTAAGGCGTTACTGCTGGGGGGGGGCTCTTTGTGGGTTTAAGCACTTTGCAGCCGCTGCTGCATCTGACAGACAACCGCCTGTCAGGTGTAGGAGGTGTGTGTGTATGTTTGAAGCCATGGGGAGGCTGGGCCAGCAGCATTACTGCACCTCAAAGGTGGTTGTTGGCCACTCCTGATTTCCTCAACTGTCATTAGCTGTCTGCAGTCTCCTGTAAATGTTGGCTTTTTTACCTCAGAACACTGAGCTCTGCAGCTGACCAATCAGAGAGTGGGAGATGCAAGTAGGCAGCAGCCTGGCAGCCTCATAGAAATCAGTGGGGGGAGCACATTTTCCCCTTTTGACCCTCTTAGGAGTCAAATTTCTAAAAAAAAATATATCCCTTCTTAGTGAGCACCTACGCCATGATAGGAGCGCTCCCCCTGAATTTGGCGTTTCTAGGTCCAACGGTTTGGCCTGGATGTTGATTTTACAGTGTGGTGACTTTCTTATATATATATAGATTACCTGGTCAGTAGTCTTTATCATTTCAAGTCTTGAGAGATGGACATTACATTGGGATGAGGGGGATGGAAGTTTTGTTTTTGAAGACCAAGATCAATCAAGAATAACTATCTACCACTGTTATGAACTGCTTTTTGAAGATTAGCCATGCGATTGGCCTATTGGATGTTTCTCTGCAAGCCAGGCTGCTATCATAATTTATCTTATTAGTGAATTTCACCTTAATTTCAAATTTATTAAAACCTTTTTCTTCTGGCAAAATAAGTAGGATTCCCAGCCTCCAGATAGGGCCTGGGGATCTCCTGCTTTTACAACTGCTCTCCAGCTGACAGAGATCAGCTCCCCTGGAGAAAATGGCTGCTTTGAATGGTGGACTCTATGGCACTGTACCATGCTGAGGGCCTTCCCCTCCCCAAACCCCGCCCTCTCTTAGATCCACCCCCAAAGTCTCCAGGTATTTTCCAACCCAGACATGGCAACCCTTAAAGTAAGTCATCTCCATCAGCAAGGGAAGTGATGGCCCCTACATGAATTTCAAAAATCCTTGTAGAGCAATTTATAAAACATTTAACTAAAAACTCTGTTTTGATGGCTATTGCCTTCCAAGACTTATAGCTCAAATATGTCTTCAGTTATCTATGGAGAAATTAGTATTTGTATGTGAAACACCTAGATTACTATGATTTGAATAGCCAATTCAAAAATAGTCCACCAGTTGACAGGTTTAAAAAATTACTACTAACAAGGTTGCATCTTGAAAAAGTGTTACTTACTGAAGAATCTTATAAATTGTGTATTCTCTTTCCCACACTAGTGCTATAAAGACTGGCTGCAATGAGCCAGTTCCACTGTAGGATGTAACTTTGAAGGAGGAAAGAGCCCAGTGAAATGGACATGATGCAGAGACTGGAAGGAGAGAGAATTCAGGAAAAGAGAACAATACCCCAGGGAGTCCTCACATGCCATAGCAGTCTCCAGTGACTAAACCGCATTATATTAATGGAAAGTGTGTAGCAACATGATGTTTTAGGTTCAGCCATGAAAGAAATCTGACAAATCCACATGGCAAATGTTGAAACTTAGCATTTTAATAAAAGAAGATAGTCTAGGAAAACCCATTGTGTAAAAAAATTACCATCTTACTGGTTGAGGGTAGTCATGATACTTTAAGTCACAGGTGCTTCCGTTCTATTCCCACTTTGCTCACATCACAATTTCTTTGTAAATTGAGAATGACATCCTCCAACAACAACCAAAGTTCTCCCTCCCCCATGAAGAAACATTCTAACTTAGGCCCTTTCTGCACTCTTTTTTTAATCCATGTTCACCACTGTGTCCTCCAAAACTTCTGCACTAAAATTAAGTTCAACCTTCTTTTTATTCACCATTCTGCATTACATTACCTCCCCTCAGTGGTCAGCCCAGTTTCGCCTGCTGGTTCCGGGGGGGGGGGGGGGGGGGGGGCTGAGGAAGTAGCCCTTGTTTCAGTGGTCTAGAAACAATATCTATGGGGAGATCCTGGAACCAATTGCTTAGTGACAGAGGCTCAGAATGTCTCCTGATTTCTTGCTCCTGTGGGTTACATTCTTCCATGTGCCCTCTCTCCTTTGTTGGATGCTCTTCCATTTGCTGAGATGCCTTTCCCTCCTCCTGTTGCCCTCTCAAGAGTGCTTCATGCATTCTGTCCATGAACTCTTTACCTTCTCTTATAAAATGGGGTGTGGACAAAGGTAATCTTTGTTTTCTTCACTTTTGATATGCTCTAAGATTTTTACCTTCAATTCTTCCTGTAGAGAGGTGAGCTGATGATGTATTGCAGGGGTGTCAAACTCATTTGTTACAAGGTTTGGATCTGACATAACTGGGACTTTGTCGTGCCAGGGGAGGTGTGTCATAAAATGTAATGCCAGGTAGTGAAGATATTAAGAAGAGGAGAAGAAAAGAAGAGATTGGATTTATACCCCAACCTTCACTTGTAGTCTCATAGCGACTTACAAACTCCTTTCCCTTCCCCTCCCCACAACAGACACCCTGTGAGGTAGGTGGGGCTGAGAGAGCTCTGAGACAACTGTCCTTGAGAGAACAGCTGGTACAGAGCTATGGCTTGCCCAAGGTCATCCAGTCAGGTGCAAGTGGAGGAGTGGAGAATCAAACCAGGTTCTCCCAGATTAGAGTCTGCACACTTTACCACTACACCAAACTGTCACCGACAAACACAAAGGGTTTTTTAAACTTAAAATAAAAACATGCTTAAAACAGTAACACTCTTGCCATATTTTATTTAACAGACTTTGATAACTGACCTGCCCTTAAAAATTGCCTACCTAAAATGGAAAGGTGGGGGGGGATAGTGGGATTTGGCAATGCAATTTTTAAAATAAAACATCAAGAAAAAGCACAAGGATCACAACAGAAACTGAAGCTAAAAATGTATAATGCTCTGAGCCTAGGAAAACATGAAATGGCTGGACATTGCAAGCCCCCCCCCCCCCCCCCGGTCTACTCAGAGTGGCAGTGGCTCTCCAGTGTAATGTCATAGAATCATAGAGTTGGAAGGGGCCATACAGACCATCTAGTCCAACTCCCTGCCCAATGTAGGACGAGCCTAAAGCATCTCTGACAAATATTCATCCAGCATCTTCTTGAAAGCTGCCAGTGAAGAGGAGTTTACCACCTCCTGAGGCAGCTGATTCCACCTAGGAACCACTGTGACAGTGAAAAGGTTTTTCCAGCCGATACCTTTCTGCTTGTAATTTAAATCCATTGCTTCGGGTCCTATCCTCTGCTGCCAACTGGAACAGCTCCTTGCCCTCCTCCAAATTACAGCCTTTTAAATATTTAAAGAGAACCACCATGTCCCCCCTCAATCTCCTCTTCTCCAAACAAAACATTCCCAAGGCCCTTAGCCTTTCCTTGTAGGCCTCAGTCTCTAGAAGCCTGATCATCCTCGTTGCTCTCTTCTGTACCCTATCGATTTTGTCCACATCCTTTTTGAAGGGCAGCCTCCAGAACTGCACACAGTACTCAAGGTGCGGCCTGACCAAGGCAGTATACAGAGGGGCTATGACTGCCTGCGATTTCAATGCTGTGGCCCACCACCACCCCATCTACCAATTCTTCCCTGTTGGTTAATATTAAGTGTAGTAAGGTTGAACCTGTCACGGCTCAGGTGGGGTGTCATCTGATGCTGCCACCGCTCTGGTTTTAGGATCCTTTGAGAAGGCCCAGAGCACCCAGAGCATAAGGTGGAGAGAGTTGACAATTTTCTCCCTCTGCCAAAACACCAGAACTCAAGGGCATCCAAAGAAACTGACAGGCAACAGATTCAGGATGGACAAAAGGAAATACTTCTTTATACAGAGAGTGATTAAAATGTGGAATTTGCTGCCAGAAGATGTAGTGATGGCCACATGCATAGACAGCTTTAAAAGGGGGTTAGATAGATTCATAGAAGATATGTCTGTCAGTGACTACTAGCTATGGTGATTAAAGGGAACCTCCACATTCAGAGGAAGGGAGCCTCTGAATCCCAGTGCCAGGAGGCAACATCAGGGGAAACTCTCAGGCTCTGTGCCCTGTTGTTGGCCCTCCAAAGGAAGTGTGTGAGACAGCATGCTGGACTAGATGGGCCACTGGTCTGATCCAGCAGGGCTCATCTTGTGCTCTGATGTTCTCATGACTGATCCAGATGGAGACAATCATATTGTGGAGTGTGATGAAGTAATCATGCTCATTTGGGATTTAGGTCTCAGCAAGTAAATCAAAGATGAAAGACTAAATCATAGTGATTTCATCTAATAGCACCTGTAGCTGGAAAAGACAGAAAGAAAAGTTATAATATTTTAGAAGTGCTATATAGCTAAACAAATGTCATACTTTGTTATTCACTAAAATAAAATCTATACACAAATGCTACAAAAACTTCTCAAGACATTTAAAGGGATGGTTCACACATACATTGATTTTTCTAGAATTTGCTATTGTGTACTAGATGACTAATAGTAACCAGCTGTGCGAGCCACTGTGTCTGAAGTCTGGTATAATATCTGTCATGACCCTAAATACTGCAGTCATCATTCAAGCAGAGGAGGAGAAGAAGAGGAGGAGGAGATTGAATTTATACTCCACCCTTCACTCAGAGTCTCCGAGCAGCATACAATCTCCTTTTCCTTCCCCTCCTGACAAGTTAGGTGGTGCTCCTTTCCCTTCCCATCCTGTGAGTTAGGTGGGGCTGAGAGAGCTCTGAGAGAACAGCTCTTTCAAGAACAGCTTTGACAGAACTTGTGACTGACTCGTGGTCGCACCAGCAGCTGCAGGTGAAGGAGTGGGCAATCAAACCCAGTTCTCCCAGATTAGACTCCGTGCTCCTAACCACTACACCAAAATGCACATGTAAATCAGCCCTAAATACCCAACAGGCCTTGGTAGGGTTACTAACCTTCAAGTGAGGCCTGGAGATCTCCCAGTATTACAACTGATCTCCAGACAGCAGAGATCAGTTCCCCTGGAGAAAATGGCTCCTTTGTAGGGTGGAATCTATGGCATTATACCCTGCATAGACCCTCCCCTCCCCACCCTCCTCATGCTCTACTCCTAAATCTTCAGGAATTTCCCAATTTGGAGTTGGCAACCTGAGTCCTTGGTACATAGATTATAACTCTGCTGAAGTTCTTTTGCCACAATTTTAGATAATAAATGCGTACTAATTCAATAGTGGGTTTCCACGTACCTTCTGTCAAAAGCACAGTAATTGATCTCCTCATATGCTTTCCACATAATGATCCCAAGGCACCTCATTAGGCTTGCTTACGTGGGTAAGGTTTGGAAATCTGACCCTGAAATTTTGTGTACTTGGTTCATAAATAGAAATGATAAAATGGGGGAAAGAGAAATGGGAATTAAAGCAATTATTAATAGATACCTGCAAAGAAATTGTTGAAGGGAGGGGGATCTGGTGCCAAGCACAAATCTTATTGTATATAGGACAGGATGGGTCTGTGGTTTACATTACTCTCTGCTTTAACTCAAGCTAAAGAAAGCTAAGCATGTCATCTATTCCAAGGCTCATTTTGTAGCAGGAGCTCCTTTGCATATTAGGCCACACCCCCTGATGTAGCCAATACTCCAAGAGCTTACAGAGCTCTTCTTACAGGGGCTACTGTAAGCTCTTGGAGGATTGGCTACATCAGGGGTGTGTGGCCAAATATGCAAAGGAGCTCCTGCTACGAAATGAGCCCTGATCTATTCTAATGCTGAAGAAAGAAGAGAAAGCAAAATCTACACCCCTCTCACATGTGCTTTTGACTGAGGGTATATCATCATGGTGATTTGGAGTGGGCATAGAGGTGGGAAGAAAAGGATGCCTGATGTGAGTTTTCCTCTCAAGAGAAGAATGATAATTTGTGATGCAGTGAACAATGCATGGACACCAGAGCATATTTCTCCTCCTCACTTCCTTGAATTCAGTGTCACACAATTGCCTGACTAGGGATGCTTGTACAGCTGCTAGCTTATGTCCTATTCACTCGTGGTGAACAGGGAGCCAGTGTTTCAGTGATCGGTTTGACTATTTGTCAGCCTATTTGTGGCTGTTTAGCAAATTGCTTCACCATATTCCTTTCTCACACACTCTATTCGCCTTATAGCCCCCCATCCTTGCTGCATGACTCCAATCAGAAGGCAACTGTTTAAAGAGACTATTAAATCAGCCACAAATCACTTAAATCAATCAGAAATAAAAGCCATGTTCTCCTAAAATCCTACCCTTTGATGTTTGCCTTAGTAATAGTCCCTAGTGACATTAATGCAGTTATGAACATAAGATCATTAATCTAATTGCCAGTCTGGAAGGCAGTGAATTCATGCCTCCCGCCATAGGGCAATACAAAGTTCCAATCCTTTTGTATGCGGACGACATGGTACTTCTTTCCGTAACCAAGATTGGTCTGAGGAGGCTACTAAATAAATTGGGTGAGTATTGCAAGGCAGAAGCTCTGCAAATAAACTACGCCAAATCTAAAGTCTTGGTTTTCAGGAAAAGACCTAAGAAATCAGTTTGGAGCATTCTTGGTACACCAATTGAACAATGCAGTACATATAAATATCTGGGCATAACCTTCTCAGAAACCCTCTCTTGGCGCCCCCATATTACACAATTGAAGACTGTTGCTATGAACAATTTGGGGGCTTTGTTGAAATTTTACTTCTCCAGGGGCGGAGGTATGATAGATCCAGTTGTCAAACTATACATTAGTAAGATAACCTCAGCAATGTTGTATGGGGTAGAGATTTGGGATTGGGATGAGCCGCTGCAGTCTCTGCTAGAGATCGTGCAAAATTATTTTATGAGGCGGATTCTGGTTTTACCCAAAGGCTCACCCGTGGCACTGATGAGAGCTGAACTGGGTATGGTATCTTTGGAAGCCAGGGTAAATGTGAGAATTCTTTCTTATTGGAGGAAATGCTTAAAACATCCCCAGGATATCCTAGGTGTCCGAAGTTTTATATTGCTTTTGAAATCCTCCAAAAGATTAGGTGACCACCTGACCTCTATTTTACTAAAATACTCAATTCCAGACGATATATGGGACAGTGAAAGTCAAAAGTCCAAATTGAAGGAATGGGTATTTAATAAGGATGGGCTTTTGAACCGCCAAGCGGTGGTAAGTTGTCGTACAGCCCCCTGGTATAGGATATTTAAAAGAGATCACTGTAGGACTGATTACCTCGAGAAATTAACCACTCTTGATCTAAGAAGGGCTTTTACCGCCCTAAGGTTTCATGCCATACCTTCAATGGTCTGTATTGGTCGCTTCTTGGGCTCCCCTCCTGTCTCTAGAATATGTCAGTGTTGCGTAGGCGAAGTGGATGACGTCGAGCATTATATTATGAGATGCTCTTGGCATGAATCACTTAGGCAAAGGTTTATTTACCCCATTATACCTTTGCATAATGGAATTTCAGATCTGGACATGACTGTTTTTTTGCTCTCTGATAATGACACATATATTACCAGCAGAATGGCTTTGTTTGCATTGGTGGCAAAAAAGATAAGACTAAGTCTTGGATTTGCAGCAAGTTACTGAAGGGCTTATCCCATTTTGGTTTATAATGTCTGTTGTATTTTGTTTTATCTGTTTTATTTTGTTTTGTTTTGTTATGGCCAATGGCCAAGACAATAAACTTGACTGACTGACATAAGATCATTAGCACTGTGTGTGCCAGTGGGCCATGAACACAGGCTATATAACTGCACCAAACTGAGCACATGAAATTGTTGCCCTGCAAGGCCCTTATGCGCTCTTATGGACCTAAAAATCCATAAGTGTGTTGCTGAATGTGTAAAAGGAACTGAGATGCAATTGACCAGATCACGATGCCAGCTGTATACACATGCCAGCCGACACCTGAGATGATGTGCCAGTGGTTCCCAAGGTCACCAGGTCCCAGAGACTTCCCTTAACACAACTACTTACACAGAAATAGCCACTTGCCATTGTGGTTTGAACATGTGCTTGCAGATGCCATTAGCGTTGTTCTTCTTCCTTGCGCAGGCAACCCCACCCCCCAACATTCCTTGCTCCAGAGAAATAAAAGGACTATTTCCACTGTTTACATAGACAATGGACTTGGCTAGCCAGAAACCGGTTCTGCTGCTCAGAGACATTAAGCCCATCAGCGAAACAAAGGGTCTAGCTGATGAGTCATTTCTTCCCTCCAGGTATCTTGGTCACAACCCAGGTAGAGTGTAACATCGTCCAACCCCTTAAGCCCCTCTTCTCTAGTGGACAGGACTTTGGGGACGGACCATCAGAGGGAGTTCTCAAGGGAGGTGTCCAGTCAAGCCCTCTCCCAGAGCCCCCTAATAAAAGAGGACACCCAGCAACATGTTCTCTCTCTTTAGGGGCATGTGTCCTGAATACCTAACGGGTTCAGGAGACATGCCCCTAATTCCCTCCTAGCCTCCCCTTATTTTTCCAGTGGGAACTCAACATCTCTATGGACAAGTAATTATTGCCCTCGACGGATACCAACAATATTCCTGCTAATGCAACAGTCTTTGTTCTATCTTTATTTCTTAGGCTCTGTATAAGTGAATGTGTGAATCTGTATTGTTTGCAGTGAATGTGTGAATCTGTAAGAACCTTTCAGTAAAGAAGCTATTTTATTACTGAAGTCAGCCTCCTTGTTTATTTCTACTGCTTCTGGAAGAGGTGGGACCTCTGTATATATTGGTGGAGACCCTTTTTGCCTATTGCCAATTAATAATCTATAGTTCCCCAATATTGATTAAGAAATCAAGGCAATTTGGCTAACACAAAGCTGCTGCCAGTTCCAACCAATCAGTGGCATCTTTGCAAAATACTATTGCAAAACTGGTCAGCAGGTGTTCAAATCTGTTTGGCATGAGCTGAACAGAACAGGTGATCAGATCATAACTGATGAACATTTTTGAACATGGTTGACAGTATTCCTAATTTTGATTAAGTGGAAGTAGATCTTTATAAATGTTCCATGACATCTCGGTAACTTAACCAGTGACTAGGTGAGATTTTTTTAAAAATGAAGTCTGCAGCTAGAATAATTTAAAAAATTGCAAGCTGTGTTTAACTCAGGCTGTGCTCCCCCCCCTTTTCAAAAGCATTGTTCTAGGGTGTCAAGAACCTAAACCTGAGTCCCCCTGGGTCACCACTCCTTTTATGTGAGCAGCACCCAGCCCTGTGGGCCCTTGAGGTTAAATGCACACAAATAAAGCAGACTTGGTGCCGGAGAGGCAACAGTGGGAGGGCTTCTAGTGTCCTGGCCCTACTGGTGGACCTCCCGATGGCACCTGGTATTTTTGGCCACTGTGTGACAGAATGTTGGACTGGATGGGTCATTGGCCTGATCCAACATTGGCTTCTCTTATGTTTTTTTATGTTCATATGACTTTTGTAAAAATATATAAAGGTTTATTGAACGATTTTAAAAAAGAAGTTTCTCTATGCAGTACAGTCTCTACTGCTTAGAAGCAAAGATATAAAAAAACCCCTAACTTTCTATTTAATACATTTAATACCTGGTATTAGATGGCACACCTTTTTGTAGCATAAGAGTCTAAGTTGTAATCTAAAGCCTTCAATACACTGTGGTCCATCATGATGTAGCATAACATATCAAAGCATACTAGCATAAAGTTAGCATGGCTTCCCTCTGGCCTTTAGCCTTACTATGGTCTTTTGTCCTCAGGCACCAGGTGGTATTTTGGATTCAATCAGGGATCTCATTTGATGAAATTCTCCAGAAGATGTTAACATCCACTTCTAAACCCCCTCCCCTAATCTAGTTACATAACTGAGCACAGGTTCTCATGATTAATCAATTACCACATACTTGAATCCAGCCTTGAAAGAGATAAGGATGGTATCAGCAGGAAGGGCCAAATTACAGACACCTGCAAGCCAGAGCAGGTCTGCTACTAGACACATTAACCCTTGAGGGGGAATTAGGATGCTTTGCCTCACAAGTGGCAAACCTGGTTGCTTGGTGCTTTTATGTACTCTTTTAATAGCCTTATGTTTATGGCCCATTGCCACCCCCAGTGGTAATAATTTTATGTTCACAGTTACATTAAATACAGCTAAGTTGTAACTGATGATTCTAAAAAAAAAATCACTTCATATATTCATACTTTTCTAGGTAAGTATAGCATGTTACTGCTGATAGTGGGAACTGAAAGAAATGAAAGAGAATTAGTTTATTTACAATATCAAAGGCTGCTTCGTCCAACATGCTCACAGTGGTTAATAAAAAGTAATAGTCAAATACATAAACTAATAAATTATAATGTTATAAAACACAAAACCAATCAGATGGTGTGGAGAAAAACAGCATCAACTGAGAGCACAGCTCTTCACCACTTTATACCAAACACTAACTAGAAAAACCACAGGTCCACTAAAATTCAAATCTTAACAGCCTTTCTTTCAAAGGTGAAATCACCAGAACTACTCACCTTAGAGGCAGATTCCACAGTTTAGGGGCCACTGTTGCAAAAGGATTGCAGACATGCAGAAAATTGAGGGAAGGTTATCAGAAACCCATCTGATTCCCTTCTCCCCCCAATTGGTGTTTGAACTGCTGATCACTCATGTTCTCTGCAGCTGAATCTGTAAGATGCAGGTGGGGAGAAGAGATGTCATTGTTAGGGATGTACACTTAGAAAAAATGATATTTTTCAGATTTGGAATTTTATCAAGACAAAAAAGATGATATTTAATGGCATTTGGGGATTCAGATTTTGGGTTTCCTGGGTTTTTACAATTATTCCATTTCCATTATTTTTATAGTGAGACTTGGGAGGGGGGGTGGCTGTTTTCCTACCAAATGTCACCAAAATTTTAGGGAAATTGGTGCTGATTACCCACTAAAGACCTCTCAAGTTTTTATGGGTTCCTGAACAAGGTGTCTCCAGTCATCTTACTTTCAAAGCTGTTGATGGGAGGGAAAATGGCCCCACTGCCACAAAGGAGGAAGAGAAGGAATTGGTCTGGTCCGTACCACTGCCAGGCCATGTACCTGACTTGCACCAGCTGGTAACCCTCCCTGTGCCAAACAAGATTTGTGCCAGCTGGGAATTGCCTTCTCCAGGTCAACTGACACTTTCATGATTGGCTGTGACTGAAAGAGATAAATATCACTACTTGGGAAATTTGGAGACTCAAAGAAAAAGGAAGACACCTACTGCTAGTAATGGTAAGCACCCAAACACAAAAAACGTGAGGATTTTTTGGGGGGACAGTTTTTCATAATGCCTAAGAATCTTGGATTTGTGTTACTATTCCAGAAAATCACATAACAGCCCCAAACTGATTTTCAGCTGAGGAGTTCCAGAATACATGCCACTAGTTATTGTTCTTTTCTTTCTATCTGAAACGGAAAGTTTGGGCTCTGAAAACCAGGAGCAATCTGCTCCTTTCATCTGCAGACCCAGCTGACAGCTTTGGAAAGGGGTAAAGAAACAATCTTATTGAAAGCTTGGGCTGACAATAGGACCAGAGGCCCTACCTCCCCACAGCTGACAGCTTGGGATGCACCAGAACATGAGCACCCTGTTTTTCTTCTCTTCTCTTCCCTGCAGCCCAAGCTCTCTGTTGAGGACAGGGTGAAAACACCCCAAATTATCAGCCATTCAAACGATCAGTTCACCTCTGTTCAGCACAGCAAAGCACACATATGTTCGGTTGTTGAACAGATTCACCATAAAATTCATGACATCGCTAAATCCCACAAAATTAACTGAGATGTGTTACTTCTATCAATAATGAGGCAAAGATCATGCATTAGAGACCACTGGATGTCTTTTTCCTAAAATCTTTTCAGTAAATCTTACAAAAGACGAGGTTCAATAAAAATCTTTATTCTTATTTTTAAAGATTTATGCAATCACTCAAATTCTTTATTATTTTGCTACTATATTTTCAGAGAGTTCATCTGCCTATTCAAGCATTTTCTTTCCAGTGCAGGCTACACTAGGGGAAGCCCAGATGGCTGCCAGAATTTCTGGGAAACAACACCCTGTTTCCAAACTTAGCCAGTGTTGCTTCCAGCTTTGTTTTTCCTAGCCTGCACAGAAAGTTTTGCCAAGACTCTTATCACCTCCTCCTGCATTCCATAAAGCAACTAAGGGTTTTGTTAATGCTGCTCAGCACAAAGGGAGTCCATTTTCAACTCCTCCAGCCGAGCAACCTATATCTTGGGAGAAGTTCACTTCATATGCCTCAGTGTGCTTGTCAGTTATACCTACCTATATGCTAGTAGCCCACACTATTCCTGCCAACCGGCTTAGAACCTGACCAGGTGAATATTATGACACCACGCTCACTTATATTGTGAAGCATTCCATTGTATAAGCAATAAGCATAGAAGCGCCATAGATTTATAGCTGTCAGATTCTTGAACAAAGTTACTCTCAGCAGCACTCTTGCAGTGACTTGTTTATTGAGTAGTAAAGATGATTCAAGCTAAGACGTCTCTGTGTCAGAACTAACCTTTTGGTGCCAAGGCCCAAAGTTATACAAAATTCAAACCAGCCCCCCACCAGTGTTTTGTCCAATCAGCCCACTCATTCAGCCCACCTAGATTTCGCACTCTTCTACACCCCCACCTGTGACACTACTGTTATGTTTCCTATACTAACAAAGCAGGCAGAGACAGCATCCAAGGTCATTGTTTTTCTTCCCAGAGAAAGGGAAAAATAGTTGCCCACCTGCTATAGTAAATAGTTGCCCAGCTGCTATAGTAAAGCATTCTGTAGGCACATACACACACACACTAAAGCACCCCCCCCCCAGCTCTACAGTAGTCATTTCCATGGCAAACGAGGTGCCACCTCCTCATCATCTGGTACCACAGCCTGGGCCGATCACTGCCCCTGATCAGCTGCGAGGTGCTGATACTTGAATTGTCTATATAAAACCACATTTATTTTTTCCACATTTCATCTTGAGGCATATTTATGTCTGATTGATAAGATATGAATTCACTTTTTCCAGGATAACTTCATACTTTTACCCCTATTATATCTTTCTGTGTTGGGAGAGAACAAAGCCATTCTTTCTAGGAGATACTTTTTAGAAACAGGCTTTTAGAGAAAACAAGTGGAGACCCACAAGAAACTTGCGGGATGGTTATCCCATTCCTCACACCTTTGCTTCCTCCCTTCTTCCTCTACCTCTCACACTCTTTCTCCCTTCTGCCCCCCTTCCTTACTCTCTCTCTCTCTCTCCTCCATGTATGTTACTTCCTCTCTCTTTCTGACCCATCATCATTCTCTTTGTTTTTCTGCCTCCCCACCACATCACTTTTTCTCTCTCTCTCCACCCCCATCACTCTCCCAGCCTCCTGCCTGCTTCCTCTCCCCCCACAGCAGCAGTGGCAGTGCTTTGGGAATCACAATGGATCTCCCAGCTGCAGAGATCAATTCACCTTAGGGCTGCCAGCTCCAGGTTGGGAAATTCCTGGAGATTTGGGGGTGGAGCCCTGGAGGCTTGGGGAGGCAAGCAGCCATAGACTCAACCCTCCAAAGCAGACATTTTATCCAGGGAAACTGATCTCTGTCACCTGGACAACAGTTGTAATTCTGAGTGCTCTCCAGTCCTTGTCTGGAGGCTGGCAATGGTAGTTCAAGTGAAGGAAATGGCTGCTTTGGAGGGTGGAGTCTATGGCATTATACTGGTCTGTAGTCCGTCCTCAAATCCCACCCTCCCCAGGCTCCACCCCTCAAATGTCCAGAAATTTCCCAACCTGGAGTTGGCAATCTTATTTCCTTCCCATCCAAAAGCCAACCTACCTTTATCTGTCTTCAGCTTTCCATCTCCACCCCCCCTCCCCCACAGCCTCTACCTAGGGAAATTACAGTCTTTCTCCACAGTGGGGACTAAAGCAGCTTACATTATTATTTCTTCCTTGTTATCTGCACAACAACTTTGTTAGGTTAGTTAGGCTGAAAGTATGTGACTGGTCCAAAATCTCCTAGTCAGCTTCCACCGCAAGATGGGGATCTGAACCTGGGTCTCGCAGATCCCAATCTGAAGCTCTAACTATTACATCACAATGGCTTTCATAGGGTGGCTGCTGATGAACAATAACAAAGCAGCTGGGCCTACTTGAGTAATGCAAATCAGGTGGTATCAAGACAAACAGAGGGATGTCAGCCTCCAGGTGGGACCTGGGGATTCCCTGGAATTACTGCTCATCTCCAGACTACAGAGATAACTTTCCATGGAGAAAATGGATGCTTTGGATGGTGGAATTTATGGCATTATACCTCACTGAGGTCCCTCCCCAGGCTCCACCCTCAAATCTCCAGGAGTTTCCCAACCTGGATCTGGATCTGCTGCCGGTGGCCAGGAGGGGTAGTTGGCAATAGCAACCCTAAACTGCTGTCAGTAAAAACCCTGCCTTTTATGGACAGAAACAGTTAGAACCCTCTCCCCTCCCCCAAACATTCTAATCTCTCACAGTTGATGCCTGTATCTAGATCCCTGTGAAGGCCATTTCAAAAGGTATTGAGAATTCAACAGTCCCTGCTGTTTTTTAAAAAAACTTTTTGGATTTTTCTGCAGTCCAAGGAAGGCCCCTGACTATGTAGGAAAAGCTGTTGGGGGAGAGTGAGCTCTCTTTCGGCAGATATAAGAATCCACACAGGGAAAAAAACCCTCTTGGAATTAGTATATAGATAAACATTTTCCGCAGTGCCTATGTGCCTATTAATTGATGCCCCTTTTCAAACTCTGTTTGTATTCTGTTTTAGTAACTGGTTGCTAATGGATTTTTTCTGTCATTTCAGACAGACCCATTTTAGTAACTGGCTGCTAGTGGAATTTATTTACCTGTTCATACAAACCCTCTTGCGTCCAGGTTTAGCAAAGTGCAATTGAGCTGCTTTTGAAGGAAACTGATTTTTTTCTGTTTTCAACCACTTTGTTGTGCTTCTGAATTGCTGAGGTGTGCTGTTTAAAATGTCCATAACATTTCCTACAATGCTGCTTTCCCCCTTTTTTCACCCTGCAATCTTTTGCAGACTTTTTTTTGGGAACATTCTAAGTTGAGTGCTATAGTTCTAAACCAATATAGCACTACAGTGCTATAGCAGCACCATTGAGATGCCTTGACTCAATGGCATCTCAATGGTACCACTATAGCACAGATTTGCTATATCAGTTTATGGCTATAGTGCTCAACTTAGAACATTCAAAAAAAGGTCCTGTTTGAAATTACCATAGCACTTCAGAGATGGCTCATTAATGGAAGAAAATCCATTGTATGAAACCCCTGTCCCACTATTACTTTACTCGAAATCAGTCAAACAACAAATAACATCTGGTTGAGAATGGTAATGTGAAAAAGGCTGATGTCTTAAATGCACTTGTGGGTAAATTCACAGGAGCTCATCTTTGGCAAATTAGCAGGCTGTTCTTATTTTACAGGCATTCCTCTTCCCCCACCCCATGTACCACATAAAAAGCAATATATGCACCTGCTTTTTCAGTGTCCATGTGCTGCAATAAATAGCAAGGCACATAACAACAAACTTTTTTGTAGTCTGCAGAAGGAAAACAGAGCGGTTTTATTAGTGCCTTCAAGTTCCCTGTTTGCTGCCTTTGCCATTGTTCAAAGCAGACCTGGCCTTGCATCCTCATTCTCCAGATATGCCCCTGCAAGCTAGATAACAGCTCAAAGGTCACTTTCTACTTGCTGAATGTCAAGAAAACAAAAGGAAAAGTTTAATCCTTCCAAAGCGTAAGAGGGGAGTGCCAAAGGTCACCAAAGATTATTTTAGTGCTGTATTTTTGTGAATAGCTTTTCAAAAAGAATAATTACACAAATGAAAGGTCCCTGAGCTTTGCATTATGCCAATTCCCTGTAGTGCTGCTTACTGTGAAATCAGCGAACAGCTACTGTAGCCATTAGCATCTGCTCCAATACCTCATTTGGAAAGGAACAATGCCAGATCATCACTGAGCTCTTCCTAAGTATTTTAAAAGAATACAGCATTAATATAATATGAGTGCTTCCATGCTGATCATTTAGTGCCAGTTTCTCTAAATAAAAAATAGGCCTAGATCTTACAAGGGCCCTTATTTATGGCTGTCTTAATGACCACTAAACAACTAAAGACCAAGATGTCTGGATTTTTTTTAAAAAATGTTACTATTCAAGTGTTTAGATGGGGGAAAAGTGAAATAAAATGCTAAAGCAAATTATAGGTTGGATCCAAGCATACACTTTCACTAAGGGAAGCTTCTCTGATCATTGGAGGTAGTGTCTTTCCTTACAATGCTATCCTGTGAAGAAAGGCTGAATAGTCTAGGACTTCTCAGTTTAAGAATGAGATGACTAAGGGGAACATGATAGCAGTTTATAAAATTATGCACAGGGTGGAGTGAGAAATGTTTTTATCTGTCTCCCAAAATACTAGAACTCAAAGGCATCCAAGGAAACTGATAGGAAATAGATTCAGAAGGGACAAAAGGAAATACTTCTTTACACACTGATAAGTATTGGAGTCGGGAGTCCATGGAATAGTGAAACAGCTAGATCTTTATTGCTGGTCCGGATGAAGCATACAACCCAGGGCTCGAAGCCCTCCTTTTATGCTGGTCAGGGACAATCCCCTGACCTTACCCAACTGGCCTGATAGGCTATTAGAAGTCTATTTACATTTCATAGGTTCCCTGGGAGAAACCTAGGTACATGATTGGTGGCCAGTTTGAATCCACCTGGCCTTTGTTCTACCTGGCTGAAGCTCAGGTAGTTTCTTGGCCATGTGCTCTGGCCATGCTCTGGCCATGTGCTCTGGCCATGCGGTCGCAATTATGGGAGCACATGGTGACCGCATGGTCAATACATAACACACACCAAGTGATGATAATGCGAAATTCACTGCCAGAGGATGTAGTGATGGCCACAGGCATAGACAGAGCTAAAAGGGGATTAGATAGATTCATGGAGGCTAGGTCAATCGGCAGCTACTAGCCATAAAGGGAACCTCCACATTCAGAGGCACTAAACCTCTGAATCCCAAAGCCAAGAGGCAACATCAGAAGAAGGCCTCAGCCTCTATGCTCTGTTGTTGGCCCTCCAGAGGAACTGGTTGGCCACTGTGTGAGACAGGATGCTGAACTAGATGGGCTATAGGTCTGATCCAGCTGGGCTTTTTTAATGTTCTTATCAACTATAGTTCAAACATTTGGGACATTATTATCCCACAGAGGATCTAGTACTGATTGCACTCAATTCCATGGAACTTAGAATAATATGAACATACATTTCTCAGAATGTTTAACTCTTCGAAAGACTGCTGAAGTGTTGCATTAGATTTGAAGTTTAAGATTTTCCCATCATCTAAAAATGCTGCATGACTGGAAAAGTATAATAATATTGATTACATGATGTATTTTACAAATAGCTTTAAAACCTGAGCATTCTTCAGGTTTAAGATCACCAATGATTAAGTCCAAAGACAAAATTGTCTTTGAAAATTGGTGGAAATTGGATTGGTAGTTGTGTGCAAATTAGTTTTTGTAATATACAAAGATTTGTGTGTGGGGGGGAAAATAATTTCAGTAGCTATTACAGGGCTCTAAAGAAACACATTGCATTGAAAACACTGCAGCAAAAGAACTGAAGAGATGAACATAAATTGAACATAAATGGCTTGCAGGCAAATCAGAGTACCAAATAGAAAGTGTAACATCAATTTAAAATGTTATATGTTACACACCTAATGTGCATAGATGGCCCACACCCCTCAATAGAAATGGCCAGAGCTGCTAAATTCAGATTAGAATTTTGAAGCTTCTAAAGTGACTTTCAATTGCTTTAAATATGAAAGTCTTGCTGAACCTAGGATGGAAAGAAACTTAACTCCCAAGGTAAGTCCTGTGCTTTTTCTGAAAGAAGGTAGACTCTGAAAGTAAGTTTAGGCTCCTCAGAGAGACAGAAAATGGAAGCAGCAAATCTTATAGTTGTATAGAATAAACATATCTCTAACTGTATGAACAAAAAAACCCCTTTAGTTTTAAAAATAGGATCTACCTTGGGGAGTATTTACTTTTCTTCAATCAAATGGCAAATAATCTTCATGGACTTTTTATATTTCATGTAATCAGAATATGATTAACACTGATTTGTTAAATTCTGTTCAGTTTCAGTAGAAATACAACAAACTTTTAATAGGAAAATTGGGTCCCAGGATTGGTGGATGTAAATCAGGGCTATTTATGTGCAGGAACGCACAGGAATGGAGTTCCGGCTGGCTTCTGAGTTGGCCACGCCTACAGCCTCCCCCCCCCCCAGGTTCCCCAGGTGCCTCGCAAGCTGAGGGGTGCCTGGGGAAGCCAAGCTGATCCAGGCAGGGAAGGCAGTTTAAACTGCCTTCCCTCCTTGGGTTCCCCAGATGCCCTGCAAGCCGCGGGGCACCTGGGGAAGCTGATCCTGGGAGGGAGCTACACTGTCAGGGGTGTGGCCTAATATGCTAATGAGTTCCTGCTGGGCTTTTTCTACAAAAAAAGCCCTGATGTAAATGATTACAAAATTGTGTTGCTAGTCTGATTTTACTATTGATATATCTCTCTATATAATAAAAGCAATTTCAAGTGGCAACATTCTATGCTTGCCAAAATCATTTGGCTGCCTGATGTATCACTCAAGCTGTCCCTATCCACTGGCTGCATTGCCTGAGCCTCACCTCCAATATTCTAAACAATTTGCTGTTCCTCTCCCCCCAATAGCCAGTTGGAACACAGAGGTCATTTGCATATGCGGCTTTATTGGCCTTTTCCTCTAACATTTTAAACAGTTTGCTGTTGCTGTTGAGTCATTGAATGTGTTGTGAGGTAAAATACATCTCCCAGTCTTCCCTTAAACGGTCACTGGAATTGCCAATCTCCCTGTGGGGCCTGGAGATCTCCCAGAAATCACCATGTTCCCCAGCCACAGCACATAATTTCTCCTACAGAAAATTTTCCAGCTATTACAATGGCTGATATGGGCACCTTATACCCTCCCATCCCCAGGCTCTAGCCCCAAATCTACAGGTCTGGCCTTCCCCTTAGTATTGCTAGCCTCCAGGCAGCACCTGGAGATCTCCAAGATCAGTTCTCCTAGAGAGAATGGCTGCTTTGGGCAATGGACTCTTATGTTATTATACCCTGCTGAAGTCCCTCCACACCCTGCCCTCCCCAGGCTCTACCCCTCAATACTGCAGGTATTTCCCATCCCAGAGTTGGCAACCCTGTAACTGACTATGGAACTGCTTTCCAGACCCTTGGAACCCAGAAAACATCACATAGGAGGAAGTGGTTTTTTACCTTTGCTGCCACTGCATAACCTCAAATCAACATAAGTCAGGGGTGAAGGGAACCATACCTGTTACCATGAGGCTGTCCTCCCATACTACCCACTTGGGGCAGCAAAATGACTTGAGACAGCCCTGCCTTGTAGCTAAGCAGAAGGAAATAAACATGGCTTGCCTCCCTCTGTTTTCCCCTTCCCTCTGCCACCCAACCAGCCACAGCTGGGACACTCACCTGGAGTTTCCTTCTAGAGCCCATTGTATTTCTTCCCACAACGGGCCTTACTCCTAGTCATAAATAAAAGCAGGGGTCCTTTGGGGCCAGAGCAAGGTGGAGCGCTGCTCCGCCAGCCCAGGAGTGGGCACTAGGGCAGCCACGGGCTGTTGGAGTTCAGTTGGAGTTCAGTTGGAGTTCAGTTAAACTGAGTGAAAGGACCGAGGAGGATCCTGAATTAGGGAAGTGGGACCAGTAATCCTTTCCTGAGAAAAATAGCTCCTCGTAAAGGGGGTGATCTCTATCACGTGTTTAAGAAGGAAAATTGGAACTAGTGAGACTGTTCCTGCCTTCACAAACTTAAGTAATTGTGAGACAAAAAGTTCATGCTTGTTAATTTAAGTAGTGACTGCCATGAGTTCTCTCTGCACAGATTTAAAGACCTGTCTGTATAACAAAACAGCTTTGTTACTGTGACAAAATATCTGTTGTATATAGTTATACAAAGTTGCCTCATTCCTATTGTCTGCTCATCTGCCAAGTTTAAACCTAAAACTAGGGGCGTGCGCTCCATATATACTGACCTGAATAAATACCTGAAAAATACCTTATCGGTATTTTGGTGGTATTTATTCAGCCAAATACAGATTGGAGAGCTGTATTCGGCTACCAAAATTCCCCCTCCCCAATAAAAGCTTTTATTTAGGCTTCCTGAGTAAAGGGAAAGAGTTCAAAGTTTAAACCCCTCCCTATCTCCTCCCTGGAGTTGGGCTGAAGCTTAAAAACCACCCTGCAGAAGTAGCCTTGCCAGGCAGCTGAGTCTGTGCAGGCAAGGAAGGCTTTCCCTCCCTTCCCGCACAGATCTCAAGCCCGGCTTCTTCTGCAGGGTGGTTTAAGCCACCCCACAGAAGAAGCTCTCCCAGCAAGGATTTAAACTTTAAATGCTTGCTGAGTTGAGTAAGTCATAGAGTCATGCTGCAGAGGTAGCATGAGACTGGTTAGCCCAGCAGCCCATTATAATGGAGCCAAATATATTTGATTTCCCAAGTATTAACCCAAACACCAGCATGATACCAATACTGGTATTTGGGAATACTCTGAAATACTGGATATTTTGGGGTCAAAAGTATCTGAATGCGAAGTCAACCAATTTTTTTTTTCTTGCGCACCGGTACCTAAAACCTACCTGACAGTTTGACTTGTCCTTTTCACCTACAAAAGTGAAATAAAGCAATTTGTTTGTTTTGAATTACTATCAGCTTGTCTTGTCCAATAATCTGACATATACAAATGAAGGATTTGTCAGTTTCTGAGTTTCCTAGGCTGGATCAGCATATGTCTGTATACATTTTAATTAATTAATCAATTAATTAATTAATTGGATTTGCTAGGCCATCCTTCAATGCAAGCAGGGCTCAGGGTGTCTTACAACAGAGCAAAATACAATAAGTAATTTGATTTAAAACTAACATTAAAAATTACCTAAAAGATGTTAACATAAAACAATATACATTCTAAGATGGTGGAAAAAAGAAATTCAGTTTCCCAGTCTCCTAGGGGGGAGGGGTTATGCAGGAGGGGGGAGTATGTGAGAGTGCCAGGTGTCATACTGTCCTGTCGCTGTCCTCAACTGAATGCCTGGCAAAACATCTCTGTCTTGCATGCCCTGCAGTAAGGTAATAACTCCCGCAGGGCAAGGATATCTTACACCAGAGAGTTCCATCAGGCAGGGGCCAGGGTCAAAAAAGCCCTGGCCCTGGTTGAGGACAGCCAGATCTCTCTCAGGCTGGGGATCACCAGGAGGTTCTTATTTCCTGGGCGTGACACTCTTCCAGGGGCATTTAAACAACTGGCTAGGACAGACACCAAAACTAAGAAGAAAAGGGACTGCTCAGCCAAGTAAAAGAAAAAGGGAAACAGGGAATCATAATCAGAAGCTTGCTTGATTAATGAAAAACAAATAAAACTATTCACTTTATTATAAATTCATGGCCTAAATTCCAAGAAAATGTATTCTGGAGTTTGTCAGAAATGGAGATCCTTTTGATTTATATCAGAACTTTACTTGAACTAGACCTGGGGCCTGGGTTGCCAATCGCAGGTGGGGCCTGGAGATCTCTCAGAATTACAGTTGATCTCTGGGTGACAGAAGTCAGTTCCGTTGACACAAATGGCTGCTTTGGAGGGTGGATTGTATGGCATTATACCCTACTTTCCTCAAACCCCTCCTTTCCCTTTCTCCCTGCAAATATCCAGGAATTTCCCAACCCAGAGTCGGTAACTCTAGAGCTGGCCTTTGAACTTATTTCAGTGACAAAGTTTAGCCCTGGGAAATATGAATCAGGAATAATGCAACATGTCTCTAAGCATGCACAAAGTGCCTTTCTCTCACCAGATATTAGAGCAGGGTAGCAGGTATTCTGTGTCAATGGATGGGATTCCCTACTACACCTGAGCTCTGATGCTACTCTTTTTAGAACTTAGCTACTAGCAAACTGTCACAGGGGTCAGTGAAGGTAGCCTGAGTAAGGTCTTACACTGACAGTCAGTAGTGGAGAACAAAAGTGATACAAATTGCTCTGTGCCGTTACCTAGAAACCATGCTATAAATGTGACATTTAAGAATATGGCTGAAGTTTATTAGACTTGAACTGTATTGTGGGTAATTGCCCAGTAATAACCCTTCCTAAATTATATGAAGCCTTTACTTTACTTAACAGGGAACACAGGCTCCCCAACCACTAATATTATCATCATTCAAGATAATGAGCAACACAAACCATTCTATTACCAATCTAAAAGCAATAAATGTCAAAGTAAAGAACTATGCAATATTCTGTCCTGAATGAACAAAGGACAAAAGTAATGATAATGCTTTTTATATTTGCAGTCTATTATATCACACATAACAAATGACCCTGTAATTGCAGACAGTGTTATTTTAACAAATTAGGGGAAAGGGAGGAAAATGTTGATAATTGCCCTCACAAATTCTGTCAGATTTTTTTTAGAAGGAATGCGTTAATAATCTTTAAACTCATTATTAATGGGATTATTTGGTGCTTTCCTAATATTTAAGTAATTGGTTGGCTTTAGTGATGGTATATGATGTTGATAAGTGGGTAGCAACTGAAAGGTTAGAGTGCCCAACTGGCCTTAAAAGATTCCAGTGCACTTTCCAGGACTCATGTATTCCAGATGCTTCTACTTATCAGATGTAACAGCCCCTAATTTCTGGTACCTTTACCAGATTTAACCTTTGTAAATTTACCCTTACATCCAAATGAACAAAATAAAAACTGTTTATTAGATGGCTCAGATTAGTCCAACAGTGGCACATGTTAAACGTGTATACCAGAAGTTGTGTTCAGCAACCTTGTCCAGAGGTGCTCAGATAAGTCACTGTAAAGCCCTTTGAACATGCTCAGACTGTATTATATGGAGCATTAGGTCTTAAGTGAAACTCCCTCTCTTCACATGAATAGGTGTGTCCTTTGAAATATACTACTTAGAACTAGGCTGCTGGTCCTTAGGACTCCAGCTGTTGCTCCTTGACTTGCTGTTTTGCACGTTAAAGAAGGTTTTTGAAGACATCCTGCCTGCTGTGTCTCTCTGGCCTTAGGACAGACTATTTACCCACCTCCACAATGAGTGCACTTTACAGAGGAGCCAAACATCATACACACTTTAAAAAAATTACTGCAAAGTGCAATCAAACAACAAACAATTGATCTTATTGCTGCAATTGAAATAAAATTATAGAAAGAAATACTTTGAATTCCATTAGCTGGTAATAAACATGATTTAATTGGACTGTTGGAAATGTGTGAATTGGTCTGTTGAATAGCTCTATGCAAAATTCAGAGTGCACTGAAGCAGTCACAAATATTTTCTACTAGATGTCCAACGCACAACTCAATGGCACTACTGCTTACCTGGCCTTCGACACCCTTGCGGTTGTGTGCCAAATCTTGGCTGGACTTCAAATTCATGCTGAATCATCATGATTACCATAGCTCATGCCGAACTCTTGACACTACCTCTGTTCTGAAGTCATTTGATCATGAAAGCTGGTCATTAGTCTAGCCCTCGAAGCAAATCCAACAACAGTATATTCTTCAGTTGGCAAATTATCTGATTTCTAAAGGAGTGGATTATTCTAGTATATGATGAGTATCAAGAAGAGCAATAGTCTGAAAAACCCAAGCACTTGCTGTATTACTTGGAAAGGGCTGAAAATCTGTTAACAGGGCCTCTCAAAACTACCAGCACTCTTTCTTCATCTAATCAAAACAACAAAATAGTCTTTTCCTTCCCTCTGTATGTTAGTTAATGTTTGTTGTGTTTACTCCATTGAAAATGGCAGGTGGGAATTGATAATGTCCATTTCTCAAAGATAATGACTAAATCAGCTCTTTAGATTATAATTAATTGTAATTAAACAATATAGCTGCAGGCTGGTTAGTAAATACCAAATGTACCATCTGTGTGCAGCATTTACAGCTGTTTGGGTTTCAGTTCTGCTCCATTTGTGTTGCTAGCTGAACGCTGACATGTGAGACAGCCACAAAGTACATAAGAAGTTGTCTTTTATCCATCCCTTTTTAGTAACAGACTAAGGATTTGGTGGGCTTCATGTACTTCTTCAGTAAGAAGGGAGAAGATTGAAACTATACTGAGATTAAATTCAAAACAAACCAGACCTACATTGGGAACATTGGGAACAACTCTGAACTGTAGTAGCTGCTGTTCACAACGTTAGTTCTGGTTTTGTGGAAATATTATCCAGACAGTTCAAAGAAATGGTGTGATGCCGCTATACAAATTAATTAACTACAATCTGTTAAACCAGAGAGTTCTTAAATCTAAATCCTGACTCAGCCATTATCTTTGTCGTCTGTGCACTTTCTGGCCCCAAGTAGCTTCTAAAGCCCTAAATCTTGCTCCACCTTCCTTACATAGTCAAGAGTTCACTCTTACCTCCCTTCTGGCTACCTGCACTTTGTGTCTGAGCAACACAGGACATGCTGCATATGGGTTCCACTTTGTATGAGCTGACATCAGGGTTTTTTTTTTAATCCAGATACAGGGAAATTGACATATGAAGCTATTTTTATACTGAGACAAACATGAATGAATCTAGCCCAGTGAATAGCAGGAGCTCTTCAAGGACTGAGATTTTCCCCCCCACTCCTGCTCTCTGCAATCCTTTACATAGTGATTCTAAGGACCGAACTATATACCTTCTGTATGCAGAGGATCATGAGCTCCTTCTGCTTCCATCCTTGTCTCTTAATTCTTTAATCAATGTATACCCTGCCTTTTCCCCGATGGGGACACCAAGTGGCTTACCTAATTATCCTCTCCTCCATTTTACCCTCACAACAACCCTGTGAAGTAAGTCATGCTGAGAGTGTGTGACTGGCCCAAGGTCATGCAGCAAGTTTCCATGGCATGAAAGGAATTATGGATTTAGTGAAGGAGCAGAATGCTCTGATCAGATACTGAAAGGTCATCTGCCGTTACAAGATAAAAATTGATTTCTTTGAGTATCTTTTATTTCTCTTCATATATCACCTGTTTCAATTTTTATTATTATTATTTTTGTTTACAAAACGTATACCTTGTCTTTCTGGCTTATTAAGCTATCCAGACAGCTAACAGATAAAATATATTCATAATAAAAGAATGTATTTTAAAACCATTAAAACCAAACAAAAATACATAATTAAAACAATTCAAACCATGCTTAAATACACATACAAAAATATAAGCAACAATTAAATGTCAAATGAAACAAAAAGAAATCTACACCTGCTAAAGGAAGACTGCATGAGTAGGGGACAGAATTTTGGTGCCATGACTGAGAAAGCCCTCTCCTGAATTGCCACCTGTCTAATCTCAGAAGGTCCACAGGGACTCAGAAGATGATTACAGTGGCCAGATAGGTTCATAAGGAAGTTGGCAGTTGTGACAGACAGGGTAGGTTTTGCCTTTCCCTAAGACGGCTGCAGTGGTTCAAATGGTTAAGATGCTGAACTGCAGACTGGAAGGTCGGTAGTTCAGCAGTTCGAGACCTGAGTGCTGCATGGCAGAGTGAGCACCCATCTCTGGTCCCAGCTCCTGCCAACCTAGCAGTTCGAAAGCAAGAAATTGCAAGTAGGTACCACTTTGGTGGGAACGTAACAGCGTTCTGTGTGTTTTGGCATCGAGTCATACCGGCCACATGACCATGGAAATGTCTTTGGACAGTGCTGGCTTTTCAGCTTGGAAACGGAAATGAGCACTGCATTCCTAGAGTCGTATTTGACTGGCTTTTGAGCAAGGGAAACCTTTATTTTAAGAGAGACCGATGAGAGCTAACGGAATGTTAGGGAGAGAAAGTTGGAAAACAGCAGTTAAGTTGGCAGTAGGGAACTGGCAACTGGAGAATTGAGAAAGGAGGATGTATGACTGAGTGAAACTGTAAAGAAAAGGTGCTTATAGTGGGCTGAAAATAGTCAATTTGTTTTTTTTGTAAAGAAATTTTTATTTTTCAAAAAAAAACATCGAAAATAATACATTTAACCTTATACAAATCCCTTTTTCCATATTAAATAACATTTTGTTCTATTTGTACATTCTATTTTTATCTTGTTTTGGTGGTTTCCCACCACCTCTGAAGCATAACACATTTTCCATTTTATTCAAAATAGTAATACTTATATCTATGTTTCGTTTCTGGTAACGGTTATATAGCTTTAAAATACTTATACACCAATTCTTATTTTCTATACTCTTATGTATTTCTAAATAAAAACAGTTTCATTGTCTAATTTTAACTAAAGCATTCATATAATATATTTCTATTCCTTTATGCTATTATAACCATGTATAGATATAGTTTTTCATATCCCAATACTTTTCAACATATTCTTTCAAATCTTTCCAGTCTTCCAGAAAGGTCTCTGAGTAAAGATTATTCAATTTTCTAGTCCATTTATCCATTTCAGCCATATATAACAGTTTTTTCAACCATTCCCACACCTCTGGTATTTTTTCATTTTTCCAGTTTTGTGCATACACCATTCTTGCTGTTGTAATCATATACCATATTATTGTCCTTTTCTTTACATTTATCTCTTCTAGTTTAAGTCCTAGCAATAACATTTCAGGCAACTTCTTAAATGTACATTTCAAGATTTTTTCCATTTCTGCATGTATTTTTGACCAATAAGTCTTTGCTTTATCACAAGTCCACCACATATGATAAAAAGACCCTTCTTTCTTTTTACACTTCCAACATTTGTTAGACATATTTTGACCAATATTTGCAATTTTTTTTGGTGTCATATACCATCTATACATCATTTTAAAACAATTTTCTTTTAAGTTATAACACGTAGATATACTCATAGCATTTTTCCATAAAAATTCCCAAGATTCCATTTCAATGTCTTTGTTAAAGTTTATCGCCCATTTTACCATTTGTTCTTTTACCATTTCATCAGCATTAAACCATTTTAGCAAGACTTTATACATTTTAGAAATCATTTTTTCCCACCTTCCTCCCAAACTTGTTCTATTTCATTATTTTTTCCCCTGAAACCGTGTTTTTTATCACTTCTATACAAGTCATATATTTGTCTATATCTTAACCAACCATAATCAAAGTCAATCTGATGCTGCTCCTTCAGTTTGAAATCCTTGCCATGTCTTATTAATAAGTCTCTATACTTCAGCCAATCTTGTCCTTTATATCTTGATGTTGGATGTAAGACTTCTGCGGGTACAATCCACATGGGTATCTCTTCTGAAAAAAAGTTTTTATATCTTGTCCATGTATCCATTAGTGTTCTTCTCAAATAATGATGTTTAAACATATTGTCCATTTTTGTTTTGCCATAATACAAATATGCATGCCACCCAAATCTACAATCATGACCTTCCAGGGACAATAACATTCTATCTTGTAACATAGTCCATGTCCCTACCCAGGTCAAACATATTGCATCATGGTATAACCTTAGATTTGGTAGTTGAAACCCTCCTCTTTCTTTGGCATCACACATTATTTTCATCTTAATTCTTGGTTTTTTCCCTCCCCACACAAATTTAGACAGCTCCTTCTGCCAACATTTAAATGTTTTTACATCTTTCACAATTGGAATAGTTTAAAACAAAAACATTAATCGTGGTAACACATTCATCTTGACCACCGCAATTCTACCCAGCAATGACAAATTCAATACATTCCACTTTCTAATATCCTGCATAATTTGCAACCATAATTTTTCATAATTATTTTTATAAAGATCAATATTTTTCATAGTTAGGTTTACACCCAGATATTTTGTCTTTTTCACCACCTCACATTCTGTAAGTTTTTGTAACTCGTTTTGTTTCTTATTTGACATATTTTTGCACATTACTTTCGATTTATTTTTATTTACATAAAATCCTGCTAAGTCACCAAACTCTTTTACTCTCTGTAACAAATGTGGTAATGTGGATAAGGGGTCTTCCACTATAAACATCACATCATCTGCAAAGGCCCTATATTTGAAAGAAAAACCTTTAGTTGTTAAGCCTTTAATATCTTTGTCTTCCTTCACATTTAACAGTAGAACTTCTAAAATCCAAATAAATAGCAGCGGCGAAAGTGGGCATCCTTGTCTTGTTCCTTTTTCAACTTTAAAATCGTCTGTCTTTTCGGTATTAATTATTATTGAGGATTTCTGTTCTTTATATATTGCTTTAATGAAGTTAAGCATATATTCACCGATCTCAAGATGTTCTAAAACTTCAAACATAAAATCCCAGTTTAAATTATCAAACGCTTTCTCCGCATCTAAAAAGAAAAAGCCCACTTCCTTTTCAGGATGTTTGTCGTAGTATTCTATAGCGTCCACTACTACTCTTAGATTGTCCCTTATTTGTCGATTAGGTAAGAACCCTGCTTGTTCTGTTTGTATAGTCTCTTTAAGGTGCTCTTTTAGTCTATCCGCTATAATCTTAGCAAAAATCTTATAATCATTATTCAATAAAGAGATCGGTCTATAATTCTTAACATTGGTCAAATCCTGATTTTCTTTCGGGATCAGTGAGATGGATGCATCTTTCCAGGTTTCTGGTACCTCTCCAGTAACTCTTATATCGTTCATCAATAGCAGTAACACCGGTGAAACTGACTCCTGTAACGTTTTGTAGAACTTCGCTGTAAATCCATCCGGTCCAGGTGCTTTACCTAATTTTGAGTCATTTATTGCATTTTTGATCTCTTGTAATGATACTGGATTATTAAATAGTTCTTTAATTTTCTCTGTTGGTTTTGGTAACTTTAATGTTTGCAGGTATTCTTTAATCTTTCTTCTGTCTTTGTTTTCCTTCTTAAAAAGTTTTGCGTAGTATTTAAAAAATTCTCTTTTTATTCCTTTGTTATCTATTATCTCAATATTATCTCTTATCACTTTAGTGATAAATTTATTTTCACGTTTTTTCTTTAATTGCCATGCTAAGTATTTTCCGGGTTTATTTGCACCTTCAAATGCTTTTTGTTGAAGTTTTTTTAAGTTCCAGTACATCTCTTGGTTCAAAATGGCTTTTGCTTGGTCTTGTAGCATCCAAATTTCCTTTTGCAGTTTCTTTCTCCCTGGTTTCTTCTTCAGTTCTTCTTCCTTTGTTTTAATGGCTTGTAAAATATTTTCATATTGCTCTTTTTTCTTTTTATTATCTTTAGCATTTAACGATATCAATAGTCCTCTCATCACTGCTTTATATGCATCCCATACGGTTTGAATTTTAACTTCTTTCTGCATGTTTACTTGGAAGTATAGGTCTGTTTCTTCAAGTAATTTTTTAATTATTTCTTGATTATCTAATAAGTCCTCGTTTATTCTCCATCTCTTTTGTTTTTTAATCTGCCCAGCTGTCCATAAACACGGATTGTGATCTGAGATTATTCTGGGTAAAATTTCCACTTTTCTTGTCTTGAAGGTTAGGTTAGTAGTCATCCAAATCATGTCAATTCTTGAATGTGAGTCATGTCTGTTAGAGTAAAAGGTAAAATCTTTTTCTTGTGGGTTAGTTTTCCTCCAAATATCTTCCAACTTTTCTTGTTTTATCAGTTCAAAAAAGTTTTTTGGAAGCTTCCCTAACGTCTCATCCTTTCTTTTAGAGCGCCTGTCTAGTTTATTATCTACAGTTCCGTTGAAGTCTCCTAACATCATAATTTGATCATAGTTTACATTGTCCAATTCCATTTGAAGTTCTTTAAAAAAAATTTCTTTAGCTCCATTCGGAGCATAAATGTTCACAATCAAAGTTTTCACTCCTTGCAGTAAAATTTCAATAGCTAAATATCTTCCATCTTTGTCTTTGAATATTACTTTGGGTTCCAAATCTTTTTTGACATATGTTACAACACCATTTTTTTTGTTGCTTGCTAAAGAATAAAATTCTTCTCCCAATTTTTTCCTTATTAAATATTTATGGTCTTGGTTTTTAAGATGAGCTTCTTGCAAGCAAATTATATTACATTTTTGTTTTTCCAACCAATGACCTACCATTCTACGTTTTTGGGGTGAATTTAGTCCATTTACATTCCATGTAAGTATTTTGTAATCCATTTTGATATATTCTTAAATATCTCCAAAATCATCTTTATTCTCTCCCAGGAATGCATACATTTCTTCTGTGCTTTTAATCACTACTCTGGAGTTGCCATAATAAAAACTTAGTCCTTGAGGTATTTCCCAACGAAATCTGATTTTTTTCTCCTTCAGTTTATTCGTCAGACGCTTGAATTTTTTTCCTTTCTTGCAGTATTGCTCTAGGCAATTCTTTCATTACTATGATTTTCTTTCCATCTATTACAAAGGGGTCAGTAAAGCACTTCCTGTAGATTTGTTCTTTTGTTCTTTTCATTGTAAATTGGACAACCACATCTCTTGGTATGTTTTTGTCTCTTGCATATGTAGAGTTAACTCTATAAACAAGATCCATGTGTTCTTTAACAACTTCTTCCTGTTCTTGTAAAAAATCTGCTATTGCTTCTTGCATTCTTGTAAAAATATCCTCATTCAATTTTTCCTCAATCCCTCGAAATCTCAAATGGTTTTGCATATCTTTATAATGCATAATCTTTTCCATCCTCTCATTCTCTCTCATTGTCTTATGGGTGTTTTCTTCCAGTTCTTTTACTTTAGTTTCTATATCTTGTGTTCTTGTGGATAATTTTTGAAATTCTGCTTTTAATTCCATGAAATTTTTATCTGCTTGAGCCGCTATATTATTCATTTTAACATTTACCTCTCCTATAGCGTCTAACATTTTCTTTTCCATTGCTTCCATAACGGCTAGTAGCTCTTTTTCTTTTTTTGCTGCCATTGTAGGAGAGGACCATGTAGCTTCTCTCGATCTTAGTCCGCGGTCCGTTTTGCCTCTTTAAAAAGATCGATTTTATCTTGTCTTCCAAATCAAACACCAATTAGTACATTCAAACAAGCTAATCTTGCCAAGTCAAATTATGTTGGTTTCAGCCTTCTACGTTATATAATCTTTGAGATATTGCAGTTTAAAAATTTTATAAATCCAAAATGGCGGGCGCAACTTCTCTATGGTTAATGTCAAAGGTTATAGTCTTTTTACCTTGCTTCTGGCTTGCCATAGTTTCCTTTTGTCCCTTCCTTTTCTTTACTTGTCTGCTCTCTGCACGTCACTTCCTGTTGTGGTCTTTCTGGTCCGGCAGTATTTAGAGTCCCCTTTCTGGTCCGGCAGTATTTGGAGTCCCCTTTCTGGTCCGGCAGTATTTAGAGTCCCCTTTACCTTCTTCCGGTTCTTCTCCTTTTTCCTTCTTGTCTGCTCTTCTAGCCGTCACTTCCTGATTCAGTCCTCACGTCTTAATCTCGCAATGCTTGGTTCCCTTCTCCCTCTTTGTCTCGCGATGCTTGGCTTCCCCTCCCGACTCCTCTTAACCGCAGGAATGTTAAACAACTTGTTTTTTTGGCTTTTTAAGTTCAAATTCGGTTTTTTAGCACTTCAAAACTGCTCTCATCCAATCAACATCAGTCTATTGCTTCACCCGATCTGTTTTTCGTCTTTCAAAACGCGGCGATGGTAAGGCAAAAAACTTTTTTCCGTTACCTTTGTTGTTACTTCGCTTCAGATGTGGTCCCAACATTTAAACTTTGTCTTCTTTGTTAAGGAATCAGGGGAATTGGAGGTTTTATGCTGAATTTTTCAGCTCAGCTCGGCTCCTTAGAGATACTCGCAAGAATCCTCTTCGGCTGCAGTGCTCAAGGTGTCGGAAAAGTCTCCTCCGAGACTTTCCCTTCACCGAGGTTGCTCAAACCTGGATTATATTGCTTGCTGGTCCTCACACTACCTGTGTGAGGTTGCGTCGGGTGGATTAACCCACCCAAGCTGTCAGGAAGAGCCGCTGTCCGCCTTGCGCATTTGCAAAGCGTGTCAGACCTCCATTCTCCCAACCGGAAACCGAAAATAGTCAATTTGTAACCAAAGGATCCCAGTTGTGGGAACAGGACCACAGTTCAAAAGTTCGATAGAAGCAAAACACTGTAACTTATACCTTACTTGATTCAGTGTTAATACCATAAATAAAAGTTAACATCTAGTTTTGTTTAACCCTATGGGCTGTGTGTCTAAGGGAAACAAACAAACACAGTTTAATATCTCGGTCTATGTATGTATTATAGATATGAATAAATTTGGCAGCGTATGAATGGAACAGCATTTGAGCCTCAACCCCAATAATTCTGAGTGAGTAAGGGCTTGTTATTGAATGGGCTGGGCTACCCTGTCTGTGGATGTCTCTGTGAGTGAGAGAGAGGACCTGAGGTATGCAATGGTCATCTCTCTCTGTATATTTTAAAAGAGACAAGAAGGGTGGTGAGTGTGACATTCTGACTTATGTGTGACTGATAACTAAAGAGTCAGGTTTAGGAGGGTGGTAGGCACTCTGTGTGAGCGGAGAAGGGGCATCAGAGTAGTTCTTCAGATATGCTGGTTCCAAGCCATATAAGGTTGAAAGGTCAATATCTGTATGTTGAACTGTGTCCAGAAACAAACTGGGAGCCATTACAGATGGATTAGCTCTACTAGCCAGTTTGGTTTAGTGGTTAAGTGCGTGGACTCTAATCTGGGAGAACCAGGTTTGATTCCCTACTCCTCCACTTGCAGCTGCTGGATGACCCTGGGCAAGCCATAGTTTTGTCAGAGCTATTCTCTAAAGGACAGCTTTGGAAAGAGCTTTCTCAGCCCCACCTACCTCACAGGGTGTCTGTTGCAGGGAGGGGAAGGGAAAGGAGTTTGTAAGCCACTCTGAGACTCCAAGTGAAGGGCGGGATATAAATCCAATCTTCTCCTTCTCCTTCTGGTATCTATATCAAATTAAAAAAAATTTCCTAAAATACTTTTAAAAAGAAGTGTTCCTTATTGTAACTCTACAGCGCAGTTACAAAATGAACTTTTTGCTAATTCTATTTACCAGGCTTTTCATTCTTTGTAGCACTCCCTTGCCTAATTTCTACAACCAGAGGTTCTCAGTCCCAAACATGGGAAAAGATCTGTCTCTTTAAATGAAAGTGGTATTTCCTTAATTGCCAAATGTGGGTGGGCTACTTATGGCTGATGTGTTCATAATGTGAGGATCATGTCCTCCAGTGGCACTGGGAACATCAACTAAGATCATTCTCCATGTTCTCCCAATTTCATTATGTACAGTGAATTTCTATAAGAGAGAGGTCCTTATTTACAGAGATGTAGCTAGGGAATTCACTGCCAAGGGAAATCATGTCAACTACAGGTGTATACCTTCAATCAAGGCTGGTCCAAAACAGCAGAGAATCCTTGATTGTGCAAGGATGTAGGGACCTCAAACTGGGTGAAGTAGAAAACTGAATTTGCTTTTTCAGAAAGAAAAGAAAGAAAACAATTTTCAACTTGTTGGTGGTCTTGTCATTAAGATTATTTATTTATTATTCAAATGTATAGACCACCATACCCCTGAGTACACAAAACTCAGGGCATTGAACAACATAATGATAAAAACATTCATGAATAATATAACAATTTAAATAATATATAAATAAAAGCATTCTCATATTCTAATTATGTCCCTGCCTTACATATCAGATTCTAATAATGTCCCTGCCCTACAAGAAGATAGAAAAAGGGCAAGAAGAAAAACAAAGAGTGAGGGGGGAAGGATGAGGAAGGGAATGCCAGTAAGGTGGTACTCATCGTGGTCCTCAACCAAAAGCCTGCCAGAACATTTCTGCCTTACAAGCCCTGCAGAACTGCATTAAGTTCCACAGGGCATGGATGTTGTTTGGCAGAGAGTTCCACCAGGTAGGAGCCAGGGCAGAAAAAGCCCTCTGGTCAAGGACAGCTGGATTTCTTTTGGGTTGGGAGCACCAATAGATTGTTCTCTGCAGAGCATAACCCTCTTTGGGGGTGAAATACCAGAGGAAAGATCTCTGACCACTTAAGGCCTTAAAGGTCAGTACCAAAACCTTGAACCTGACTCAGTACTCCACTAGAAGCCACTGCAGCTGATGTAGCACAGGCTGAATGTGTGCTGTCCATGATGTTCCAGTCAGAATCCGCACTGCCCCATTCTGGATCAGTTGGAGTTTCCAAATCAGTCTCAAGGGCAGTCCAACATAGAGTGAGTTACAGTAGTCCAGTCTAGAGGTGACCATTGCATGGATCACTGTGGCTAGGTCAGGGTGAAACAGAAAGGGGGCCAGTAGCCTCACCTGGCATAGCTGGAAGAATGCCAGCTTGGCAACATTTGTGATCTGGGCCTCCATTGATAAGTAGGCATCCAAAACCACACCCAAACCCCTGACAGTCTGTACCAGTGTTAAGTATGCTCTGTCAAGAGTAGGGAGTTGGCACCCCAAACCTGAATCCCCCCCACAACATCAGTGTCAAAGAGGGATCAGTATTCCTAGCCCTCACACCAACATGTCTTGGGATGGGACAAAGGTTGAAGGAGACCGAACATAACCATACCTCCGTCTCCTACCATTCCAATACTTTCTCCCTCTTCAATACTTCCCTCTGCCCCCGATCACTGGGATCCCTATCCCAGTGTTGGCACTCCCACAGATGTTATCCAACACCATTTTATCTCTCTTTCGCTCCCCATAACTATATGTTTAAAGGGGTGCATAACTCTTCACCCAGAGTCATTTTGGCCTGCATCAGGAGACCTGGAGCCTGATTTGAAGCCTGCTATGATCATAGTACTGAGTCTCAGTACTATTTTTATTTTTATTTCCACTGTTATTTCTTGATTTGCTTCATTTGGAAAAAAATAGGAGATGAATTTATGTAGCCAGGTCCGGTGCTACCATTAGGCGAAGTTAGGCGACCGCCTAGCATGGAGACATCAGAGGGGCGCAGAAGACAAGTCCCCCAGCTGCTGCTGCTGCCTTTGGTGTCTGGGCAGCTATGCTCCCCCACCTCCAGGTTTGCCCCCCTCATGCCCAGATGCTGCAGCAGCAGTTGCTGCATATCGCTTCCCTTCCCAGGGGAGGAGCAGCTGGCCAAGCCCTCCCCGCCACCAGCCAGCCAAACCCACCCCTTCTCTCCCTTTGCTCCAGCCCAGTGCTCTGGTCTGCCCCCTCCCCCCCAGGATCCCATGCTGCTCCCTCTCCACCCCCTGGCTTCCCCAGCATGGTGCCTGGTTTTGCTTCTCCTTTGGAGAGATGCTGTCGCCGGGATCCCCTGAAAATGGGTCTCCCAAGGGAGGAGGAGAATGGGCTTGGTGGGGAGGGGATGGTGGCCAGTGGCAGCCCCCTGCGAAGGGCCCTATCCACCCCTCCAAGGGCACAGCTGGATCCTCAGGAGGGCAGGTGGCCTTGCACACCACTGTGCCCTCGCCACACTCTGCCCAGCCAGCTTGCTCCTGTTGCCTCCCATCTGATGCACAAGTCCATTCAGCATCACATCCATCTCCACAGCCCCCTTCCCACTGCCCGCTCGGCTTGGGACACTTGCTGCCAGCTGGCCACAGGCTCTGGCACTCACTCACTCACTGGCAGCTGAGGAGGGAGTGGTGAGCAACCCTCCAGGCCCTTGAGCTAAACGAGGGCAATTAGAGTGCAAAGGCAGCCCCGAGGCCAAACTCTTGCCTCCCCCCCTCACCCGCAGGAGCCAAGGGCAAAGTTGCAGGGGCTGGGAACTCTTAGATTCAAGCCCCTCCAGCCTTGCCTTCCCCCCTCAGATGGATGGGGTTAGTTCCCCTAGAAAAATCTGTGCTGCTGCGCCCTCTGCTGCCTTCCAATTTTCCCCAAGCAATTTCCTTGTCTTTGGGGAACCTTTCCAGGATAATTTTTTTGGGGGGAGCTGCAGGAAACCTCTGACTGCACACACACACCACAGGCCAGCAGGGTTGCCCCTCCTTAGTCCCAGCCAGGGACATCCCACAGGCCAGTCCACTGGAGTGCAACGGGAAGGGTCTCCCCTCTGAGGTGCCTCCAAATGCTGCCCAAAAAGCAAAAGAGGTGTTTCCCTGCCAAGGTCTGTCTTCCTCCC
Organism: Lepidodactylus listeri; assembly: GCA_029233225.1. NCBI lineage: Eukaryota > Metazoa > Chordata > Lepidosauria > Squamata > Gekkonidae > Lepidodactylus > Lepidodactylus listeri. The sequence continues at coordinate 131,175,997 of JARCFY010000001.1, read as the reverse complement.
TAGGCCTTTTCCAGGCAACTCAGCTTTTGCCCATGTGGCCAGTGATTGGGCACCGGCTGAGAGTTGCAGGAAGGGAGATGCCCCCTCGCTGCTTCAGGAAAGCAGGAAAACAAAACTAAAGCCATTCTTCTCTACCTCTCTGAGGCAGCCATGGTGGCAGGAGGTCCTGTCAAGGAGCTCTGTGAGCAGCTGAGGAGGAGTGAGCCTGCCCCCCCAAGATGACCAGATTCTGATCCGTACTTAAGCACAGGTGCGGCAGGCTGAGGGCTTATGGTGGAGGATGGTGACAATACTGCACTGGGCTAGGGCTGCCAAGTCGTATTCACGCACTGGTGGGGGGGAGTCCTTCACCATCCGGGAGCCACCTGGGAGCCTCCTTGGCATGCGCGCTTTGCGCGCGCGCCCAATGACGTCACCCGGAAGTGATGTCACCACGTTGGGGTGTTGCCAGGGCAACGCCCTGGCAACGTCTCCAACGTGGTGACGTCACTTCCGGGTGACGTCACTATGCTGGGGAAGTCGTCCAGCCTGGACGACTTCACGGGTGGGGTTCTATAGCGGGGGATCCCCCGCCCCCGGGCTGACTTGGCAGCCCTACACCGGGCCCTCTCCTGCTCCATCCATGGGTGCTGCATTGCTTTGTGTGGCCAGCCCAGAGATGAGGCCAGAATGCAATCCCCCCCGCCCCTGGGCAGGCAAGTTCCCATGCAAATGAGAAGACATGAGCCATTCATGAGACCTCTCCTCTCAGCTACAGGACAGCCGGGCTGTTCAGGGATCCCCCCCAAATAGGGTACTGCTTCCAGTGTCACCGGAGGACCCTCTGGGCAGAGCAACGCCTGCAGCCAAGGGTCGGTAACAGCAAGCACTGCATATAGATCTCGGCTCCAGTATTGCTCAAGAAATCAAGCTTTTCTTGACCCTACTTTAGGGACTGTGGGTCAGTGGCACAGTACCTGTAGAAAATTAGATTTTTCTAGTGTCTGCATGGCTACCAGACCTAGCAGAATGTGTGTGTGGGAGGAGAACCATACCTCAATGGTAGAGCATCTGCTCTGCATGCAGTAAGTCTGAGGTTCAACACCAAACATCTTCCAAACACAAAAAAAGAATTAGGCATTAGGAGATATGAAAGATGTCTACCTGAGACCATGGAAAGCCACTGTCCCTCAGAACAGAGAATACTGACTTTGATAGACCAGCCTTCTGACTCAGTAGAAGGTGGCGCCATATATTGGCAGCATTGCACATGCAGAAGTGGGCTTTAGGACATGAAAGCTTAAGCTGGGATAAAAGTTCATAAATCTTTCAGACTCTTATTAATTTTACAGCCCTAACAACAGTCCTTGGAGGTAGATCATTGTGCTTGTCTTCTCTAGCATACAACTCCCTTTAAACTACAGAGAAAGGAGCTAATACCAGCAGAATCCTCTATCCCAGAGCTATTCACCTGCAGTGAATCTAGTCCAAGCCTTTTGGTTTGTCAGAATAAAGATACTGCAGTAGATAGCTTGTTCTCACAATTAAAAGAAGAAGAAGAAATCAGCAATTTCAAATTTTGTGTTTTTCATTCTTCCTAAAATGCATTTATGTTTGAAAATTGGGGGGTACATGGCGGAGGGGGGTGCCAGAAGGTAGCCTCACCTAGTGTACAAAAAAAACCTGGCACCGGCCCTGTATGTAGCAAGGGTTCTGTTGGCTCATACTTGTACAAATATAACTAAATGTTTGTAACATAAAGGGCTTTGACCAAGCCTTCCCAGATCTAAGCCTGGCCTTTTCTTAGATCACATTTTTTTTTTTGAGGCTTAAAAACAACAACATGATTAAACCAAGGAGATGCAGCTTCCTACAAAGGAATTCTATTTTTACAGGTTCTAAATTAAATTATAGACAAAAAGGGAAACTTTTTACAGTTGTTAATTCCACATGGGTTATTTTTTCCAGGTTCAATATTGTTGGGAAGCATGTATTTTTCTTGCTCTCCCACCTGGAGTTGCCAATCCTGGCCTAGCAATGAGCAAGAAACTTGGGGAGGTACATGGGAAATGGCCATCAGCAATGGCATGATGTCACTTCAGGGGAAAACTCAGAAGTGATTGCACATCTCTCTAGGAATTGTTGGTCTCTCTGTGATAAAAGCACTGAGCGTTTGGAAATTCCTAGAGAGGATGGATGCCCCTTTTGGGGTTTGGCATGCCATTAGCCTGATGGCCATTAAAAAAAAAATTCCTGCCACCACTCAGAGCAGCAGCAGGAAAGAAAAGCTAGGGGAAGTAGATTCCCCCTCCCTGCACTGGGAGACTGGCAACCCTATCCCACAGTGTTATGGTGTATTTGAACCTCCCTGACCTTTCTCATACTTTTGCTCACACTTTTGGGAAAGATCGTGGGTGGGAAAGTTTGGATCTTTCAGCCCACATGATAGTCATTTTCCTTGACATTGACTGCAAGGCAGCCAGTTCCTCCCCTCTCACTTGAGGGCACTTTTTGTTTTAATCAGTAATTGAAAATTGTTGCATCAGTAGAATATTATAACAATATCAAGATGGGTAGCTGCGTTAGTCTGCATGTAGCAGTAGAAAAGAGTAAAAGTCCAGGAGCACCTTAGAGACTAACAAAATATCTGGCAGGGTATGAGCTTTTGTGAGCCACTGCTCACATTATTCAGCTAGAATAGAATGTTGGTGGTCTCCCATCCACATACTAACCAGGACCAAGCCTGCTTTGCTTCCCAGTTCTGATGAAATCAGGCTAGCCTTGGCCATTCAGGTCAATATATAAATATAACAATGTTTAACTGCCATTGAAAAAAAAATGAAAAAGCCACAGTGGCCTAGAAGAGGAGGGGATAGTGGCTGCTGGGAGACTAGGGCTGAGGACAGATTGGAAGTCTGCCACACCTTCGCAGTGCGGCAGACTAAGGTGGGGGGGATTTCCCCCATGGCACGGCATTCGCACGCCACTGGAAGGAAGCCGCCCGCAGCGTTCAGACTGCAGGCGACTTCCTACGGCGGCGGGCAGACGCCGCATGGCTCCCCCTCCCCGTGCGTGTTTACACCCGCTCCTGCGGGTGAAACGTGCGCCGCAGCAGCTGAGCACCACTTTGAAGTGGTGCTCGGCTGCTACGGGAGGAGAGCGGCGCCAGACGCGATGCGTCCGGGCCGCCTCCTCGGGGCAGATGCGGCCGTCTGAACGGCTGCTCTGCCTCCGCTTTTGAAGCCGAGGCAGAGTGGCCGAGATTGCCAGTCTGTCCTCAGCCCTAGGTAAGAAAACTGTGGAGAAACCCACCATGTCGAAGCCTCACTGTAGCTGTGCTATATCGGCAGCCATACAAGCCCTCCTGTGAAAACCATTAATAATTAAGCCTAATATAGACAACATTGTAATTGTCCCTTTTCCTGCTACCCTATTAATGGTTTGTGGCTTATATGCCTTACATTCAACCTCTGGTGAACAAACAGTTTCTTAATATACCCAGACTTTTTAAAAAAAGATAATGAAATGGTAGGTTCTAATGGGAGCATTTTGCAGCTTTTCTTTTGCCTGACCTTGCAGAACAGTGAACATATTGTATGATAGGAGTCATGGATGTTGATTTAGCCCATATGTTTCCACGTTCAGGTTGGCTGGCAGCCTACAAAAAATGGTTCAGTTGGAGCAAATCAGAGATCTCTGGAAGGGCAGCAGTTTGTGAGGCATTCTAACCGCATGGAGGAACACCCTCCAGAATGGAACTACTCTGCAGAGTTTTTCAGTTCCACTCTGTAAAAATTTATTGAGTGGATAGAAAGCAGAAGTAGAAAAATGAGATATGCTTACATTGGCTTGAAAAAATGTAAAGTTAAGTACTTCATATAAAATCTTTATGCAAGAACAGAGGTCAGATTAAGTCACAGATATTGTGAAATTCACACTTCAAAGCAAAGCATCACCATTCAGCGTTTAAGTAATATTCTGAGAGGAGGAAGTTTTATGCACTAGGGGATTCAGTCAGAGTCCAGACCCCAATCCAGAGGGTGCTGTAGTCAACATTTTACATTATAGTATTCTGTGTCATTTGTTGATGCTTCTTAGATTTACTGTCTTTTAAAACTTTCACTTGTTGTTTCATCTTCCAGCTTATTTCCTATCATCTCCAGGAGCTGAACAGTTCTTTTAGAGCATTCATGAAAAAGTTATAAATTATTGGGTCTTATTTTCTCATGGGAGGGAATCAAGCACTGCTTTTTTATTTTTGCTCGTACAAAGCAACTGCTTTTTTTAAATCACACAATTATGATTGTACACAGTAACATTAAGCATAATATCAGCAATGATTCTGGATTGCTATAAAATAAAATTAATACTTAATTCCCAACCTGCCCCCCCCCCCCACAACCTACCAGTTTGGAAGATATGAGAGGTCCATAAATATTTATTGTGAAACTAAAGGAACAATAGAAAAATGCATAGATCAAGACCTTTGGTGGAGTAGAATTTATCCCAAGTAGATATGCAGTATGACCTTACTAATGGGAACAAATTAGGGAAGAGGGGAATTGTTGTATATTATTGCTGCTCTTGCACAAGAATGAGAAAAAGGATTATTCAGCAATGCAAAAAAACCCTCATTATATAGAGCCACTTCTATTAAAATGTGTATTCTGTTCTCTATGGCACAGAACCTATGATGTGCAAACACAAGGCCTTTCTGGAAGTAGATAATCCCCACCTGCCCCTTCCCACAGCAGCCTTCTGTGACTTCCCAAAAGGCAATGCTAGGAAACAGGGGATTCCTTTGGGGGGAAAAGCTACCATGTATGGAAGGCTGCAGTGAGGAGGGAAAATTGAGCCTGCTGGCGCCACCTTATACATATACATAATTCAAAAGCAAAGAGAGAGGTGGGGCACCAATCAGGTTAATTAAAAATGGCACAGCATACATATCTGTTAAGCTTCCCAAGAAAATCACACCCAAATGTGCGACTGCTCATCAGACATTCCTTCCCACACCCCATCGAAACCTCCCCAGCAATTCCCAGGCCGCTACCATAGAAGCACCTGGTAGCCGAGCAGCCTTTGGAATAAGAAGTCAAGATCAAATGCATCATCAAAACAGGTAACAGTCCCAGTAGCTATAATGAGGTCTGCGAGGAAGCGAGTGATGTAGCGGGGTGAGGGAAACCACCTCCTGCTCGGCAAATGTCAGATCCTGACAGCTAGGCCCCAAAAGATTTGCAGATTGACCTCAGACAGATATACTTTGGCTTTCAGCTTGAATTAGGTTTGCCAGGTCGGATCAACCTGGCAGTGGGGGAGGGGAAGGACTTTCTGGGAGTGGTGGGAGCACATAATGTGTGTGTGACATAATGTCACATGTAATGAGGTCATCACGTCGGTGACACTCTGATATTTTTGGCAAACATCTATGCCAACTAGCTGGCCAGTGGGGGGAAATCCCACCCCCAAACACGATGTAATGATGTTACACAGAAGTGACACCATCACATTGATGACACTACGGTATTTTGAGCAAAATTCTATGGTCAGCCAGTTGGCTGGCAGGGGAAAAGTTCGCCCCCAAATGTGATATAATTACATCACATGAAAGTGACATCATCACGTCATTGACACTGTGGTATTTTGGACAAAACTGTATGGCCAACCAGCTGGCTGGCAGGGGGAAAGTCTGCCCCCAAATGGGACGTAATGACATCACATGAAAGTGACATCATCACATTGGTGATGCTGTGGTATTTGGGGAATTTTGCCCAAAATACCAGTGTATCACCATGGCTCCTCCCAGTTAATTTCAGATTCATTTACTCTGTGTGTTTGTGTGACATCAGGCCTTTTTCTTATTTTGCTGGTTTTGTGAACTAGTACTCTAAAGATCCACAAAGTGAAGGTCCAGAAGATGAAGCTGGGCACTTTTTATTGTAATCTATTGTAATATAAAATAAAAGGAATAAGAGGCATAAGTGCAGTAGGGTTTGACTGATGAGTAAACATTCAGAAGCGTCCTCTGCATGTATTTCTTCTTTTCCTGCCCTAATGGTCTGAGAAGATATCCTTGATATGTTCTTAAGAAAGGGGTCAAATTAGGGAAGTCATTATGAATTATGCTGATAGGCAGGTACACATGCTTATTAGTGAGTCAGCCAAGAAAATGCAAATCCCCCCCCCCGGTATGATAGATTGCCTAACAACCATCTGTTGCCTGCCCATTGTATTTTAATACAGTACCAAAGTATGTTAGGACAATGTTAGGACAATATATGTAATAGATGGGATCTTAAATAGCTAATATCATTATAAATAAAGCAACTGTTGCAGGAACTGGCTTCCAAAAATCCAACTGTAAGATTTCATGAGAATATAAGAACAGTCCTGCTGGATCAGGCCAGTAGTTCATCTAGTCCAGCAACCTGTCTTACATAGTGGCCAACCAGGATCTCTAGAGGTCCAACAACGTGGCACAGATGCCAAGACTTTCCCCTGATGTTGCCTTTTGGCTCTGGAATTTAGAGGTTTAGCGCCTCTGAACATGGAAGTTCCCCTCAGTCACCATGGCTAGTAGCCAATGATAGACTTATCTTCTATGAATACATCTGATCTCCTATTATTACCTCACCCATTTCTCTCCCTCAGAGGCAAGATTTTCATAAGAACATAAGAGAAGCCAATGTTGGATCAGGCCAATGGCCCATCCAGTCCAACACTCTGTCACACAGTGGCCAAAAATACCAGCTGCCATCAGGAGGTCCACCAGTGGGGCCAGGACACTAGAAGCCCTCCCACCATTGTCCCCTCCCCAAGCACCAAGAGTACAGTGCATCACTTGCCCCAGTCTGAGAGTTCCTATCTATGCCTTGTGGCTAAAAGCCACTAATGGACCTCTGCTCCATATGTTTATCTAATTCCCTCTTGAAGCCGTCCATGCTTTACAAGGAACAGCTGGAGTCCAGCCCCTTCCTTATGACTGCCCAGTCCACACTCTCTTCATTGGGCCACAGGACACAAGAGCCACAATTTGTGGAACAATTGATCGGGCCTTCCTGCAGATACCATCCTAATCTCTTTCAAGGTTGGATTCAAAAATGTGGTAATTGGTTAATCATGAGAACCAGTGCTCAGTTGTGCAACCAGATGGGAAATAATTAGGAGTGGATTTTACCATCTTCTGGAAAGTTCCATTGAGGGAGATTCCTAATGAGATCTGAGAAACCATCTGGTGTCAGAGGGCAAAGATTATAATAAGGATATAAACCAGAGGGAAGCCATGCTAACTTTATGCTTGTGCTATGTTAGTATGCTTTGATGTTACATATGCTACATCATGATGGACTACAACGTATAGAACACTACATCTTGGATTCTTATGCTGCAAGAAGATGTGCCATCTAATACCAGGTACTAGATGTATTAGATAATTAGCTTTTTATTTCTTTGCTGCTAAGTGGTAGAGACTGGACTACATAAAAATAGTCCTTTTCAAACTCTGAATAAACTTTTATATATTTTACAAAGGTCTGCTTTATTTGTGTGCATTTGACCTTGAGGACCCACATAGTTGGAAGTAAAAGGAGTGGTGACCCAGGGGGATGTAGGCATGGGTCTCTGACACCCCCTGACCTGCCATTCCTCTATTTGTGGACAAACACACACACACAGAGGATCATCTTGGGTTTTTTTTGGGGGGGGGGTATGTGTACTAAAAATATGGAATTATTGTCTTGTCTGCTGAGATACAGAAGAGGCATACTGAAACTAAACAATGAAATGGCAAAGAATTCATGGACCATACAGTTTTACTCAATAAAATTCTTTTCAGCCAAATCATATTGCAGATGCTTGTGATTACAGGAATTCCCATTTCAGAAACTGATTAAAGATTGCCAGTGAGAGAAAGTAAATGCAAAGGTCAGGACAGATATAAATACAGAGCATTGTAAATACTTTGTAATAAAATATTTCCTGAAATCATTTCTCATAATGCTATAGAACAAAATCTCTGATGAGAACCATGTTTTTCATTCATGCTGAGGTTATGTTGCAAGGGTTTTCTTTGCCAAGGACTCCGTGAAGGATGGTGCATCAACATGGCAGTGCTTCTATAGTATATTTCATTTGCTTATTAAAGGATTTTACCCCACTTTTCTGTTTAAAGCAGTTTAAAAAGAAAGAGAAAAAATAATTTAGACCAAGAAAACAAGTATACAACTCCAGTGTGTGGCTTGGTCCTGGATTAGGCTTGCTGAAAGTACTTCAGAACAAATCTTGACTGTTTAATAGAGGCTTAATGAGTGGAAATTGGGGTTGTCAGTTTCCTAGTGGGTAGAGGGATGTCTTGTCCCTTCCAATTTTCTACCATTGCTTAGAACAGCAGGGGGAGAAAAAAATAATTAAAAATGGCTACCAGATCCCATGTGCCAGATCACTCATGCTACAAACTGAGCCAGAGATCAAGCACAATATGTACTTTTGTCAGTTGCCAGTCTTAATATCTGCAACAGAGGAGATACAGAAGCTCAACTTCAGTTGATTCAGTTGCAGGGCTTTCTGGATGACACTTCTGTGCTGGACCCGTTTCAGTCTGGCTTCCGACCAGGCCATGGGACGGAGACAGCACTGGTCGCCCTCACGGACGACCTCCGGCGGCATCTGGATCGGGGTGGTACGGCGGTACTGGTGTTGTTAGATCTGTCAGCTGCGTTTGACATGGTCGACCACCAGTTACTGGCCCACCGCCTCGCCGATACGGGGGCTTGCCTTACAGTGGCTTGTCTCCTTCCTCCAAGATCGGGGACAAAGAGTGGTGCTGGGGGAGCAGACTTCCCAGAGGCACCCACTGGTATGTGGTGTGCCTCAGGGGGCAGTCCTATCCCCGATGCTGTTTAACATCTATATGCGCCCTCTTGCCCAGATTGCCCGGAGGCACAGACTGGGTTGTCATCAGTATGCGGATGACACCCAGCTGTATCTGTTGTTGGGCGGCCAGTCTGGAACCACCCCAGAGGACCTGGAGCGGGCGCTGCAGGACGTGGCGGGCTGGCTTAGACTGAGCCGATTGAAATTGAATCCAACGAAGACGGAGGTCCTGTGCCTGAGTCGGAGCAGTTTGGGAGTGGGGACCCCATTACCGGCCTTCGGGGGGGCTCCACTGGTGCCAGCCCCGAGGGTTCAGAGTCTGGGGGTGCTCCTGGATGTCTCCTTGACTATGGAGGCCCAGGTAGCGGCCACTGCCAAGGCAGCCTTCTACCATCTGAGGCTGATTAGGCAGCTGGTTCCCTTCCTTGAATGCAATGACCTGGCTACAGTGATCCACACAATGGTCACCTCGAGACTTGACTACTGCAATGCTCTCTACATGGGGCTGCCCTTGTCCCAGCTCCGGCGGCTGCAGCTAGTGCAGAATGCCGCGGCCAGGCTGCTGATGGGCCTCTCTTTGAGAGACCATGTCCGGCCTGTGCTGAGAGCACTGCACTGGCTGCCTATAGCATACCGGATCCGGTTCAAGGTGCTGGTTTGAACCTTTAAAGCCCTTTATGGCCAGGGGCCTGCCTACCTAAGGGACCGCCTTTCCCCATACATACCCCAGAGAGCACTACGGTCGGGCACGGAACATCGCCTGGCCCTTCCTGGCCCAAGAGAGGCCAGGTTGTCTACCACTCGGAACAGAGCCTTCTCAGTAGTGGCCCCCTACTGGTGGAACGAGCTCCCGGAAGACATCAGGGCCCTGCAGGACCTTTTGCAGTTCCGCAGGGCCTGCAAGACGGAGCTCTTCCACCAGGCTTTTGGGGCTGCTGCTGGGGGAAATGGCCACCCATAGGTGGCCAGAGAAGCACACAGGCCGGAATATCAGAGAGTGGTAGCTTCCTGGTGGGGGGGAGCTGCTGTTGCCCTGGTATTGGCACTTTAAATTATTGCCAACTATATCTGGAATTTGCCGCCAACTGAAATTAAATTATATTGTATTTTATGCCGCCAGTTGAAATTGAAAGTGGAATTTTATTGTATTTTAGAGTATTAATTTATTGTTGTACTGTTTTAATGTTGTGAGCCGCCTAGAGCCACTACGTTGGTTAGGCGGGATATAAATTTAAATAAATAAATAAATAAATAATAAACTTAGATCTGAAAGAGCTGGCAGAAAAGGTTTCCAGCGTTCCTTTCCTGCCACAAATGTTTCTGGCCAAACAGAGTTTAAAGCTAAACTGAAACAATAAGAGATTCCTTCCTTCCAGTTCCATAATTCTAGAAAGGTGGTGTCGGGGTAGAAGGGGTATAGATGTAAATTATATCTATGTATCCCCTAGCATACATAGAATTATAGGGTGTGTTCAGACGCACCATTTAATCAGGTTTCATGACTGATGAACAACAGATTTTATGTACACATTAACACGACAACATCTGCCTCCCATCCCGATCTGTTGGTTTCCTGTTCAAAACCCCCCTTCAGCTAAAGTATTTTGTTACTGGGTCCCAAGTGGTGTTTTCTCAGCTCTCCCGTTTAAAGCCACAGTTTTCCCTGTGTGATTGCTCCTCCAGTGTCAAGCCAGTTTCGATAGTTTAAACCCCCTTCTGCTTTTCGCCTATGATTTTTTTTGTGTGGAGCTCCACTCCCACGTTTATAAAACCAACATTTAAACAGGTACTAGTTTTGAGTTTGGGATCCCAAAGAAGCCAGTTTCGGGTGAAAAATTTAAAGGGAAGTCTTCTGTCACAGCGGTGAAATCACGGCGCTCTGCAGGACTGTCAAATGAAAGCTGTGATTCACCCTATTGGTTCTGCACATGTACAAAGATCATTTTTTTCAATTCTATGGCTGAGCAGTTATGTGCATGCGCAAACTTAGAAGAAGAAAAAAATGGCACACGCTCCCATGAGATCGCGATTGTCCTGAGTAAAAATGACTGCAACAGAGCAGGGCCATTTAAACCTGATTAAATGGAGCATCTGAACACACCCATAGAAACATAGAGTTAGAGGAGACATCCAGGCTCATCTAGTCCAACCCCCTGCACAATGCAGGAAATTCGCAAATACCCCCCCCCCCTCCACACCAGCAGTGATTTCTGTTCCATGCTCAGAAGACGACAAAAAAATCTCCAGGATCCCTGGCCAAACTGGCCTGGAAAACAATTGATTCCTGACCCCAAAGTGGTGATCAGCATTTCCCTGGGTGCATAAGAAAGGGCCACAAAAACTAAGCACTGAGGCAACCCTTCCTGCCATCCTTCTCATGCTCTACCTGAGTTCACACAATCAGCATTGCTGTCAGATGACCATCTAGCCTCTGTTTGAAAACTTCCAAAGAAGGAGAGATCACCACCTCCCGAGGAAGCCTGTTCCACTGAGGAACCACTCTAACTGTCAGGAAGTTCTTCCTAATGTTTAGCCGAAAACTCTTCTGATTTCATTTTAATCTGTTGGTTCTCGTCCGACCTTCTGGGGCAACAGAAAACAACGCCGCACCATCCTCTATATGACAGCCCTTTAAGTACATGAAGATGGTTATCATATCACCTCTCAGTTGTCTCTTCTCCAGGCTAAACATACCCAGCTCCTTCAACCTTTCCTCGTTGGACTTGATCTCCAGACCCCTCACCATGTTTGTTGCCCTCCTCTGGACACATTCCAGCTTCTCTATATCCTTCTAATATTTGTTGCCCAAAACTGAACACAATACTGTAGGTGAGGTCTATCTGGACACTATCTTCTGTTGATACAGCCCAAAATCACATTTGTTTTTTTTAGCTACTGTATCACACTGCTGACTTATGTTCAGTGTATGGTCTACTAAGAGCCCTAGATCCTTTTCACACATACTACTACCAAGACAAGTCTCCCCCAACCTATAAATATGCATTTGATTTTTTCCTACCTAAATGCAGAACTTTACATTTATCCCCACTGAAATTCATTAAGTTTGTTTTAGCCCAGTTTTCCAGCCTGTCAAGATCATCCTGTATCCTGTCTTGGTCTTCTACCATATTTGCTACCCCCCTCAATTTAGAATCATCTGCAAATTTAATAAGCATTCCCTCTATCCCTTCATCCAAATAAAGATGTTGAACAAAATAGGTCCCAGGACAGATCCTTGAGGCACTCACTCCACTTGTCACTCCTCTCCAAGAAGACAAGGAACCATTCACAAATACTCTTTGGGTGCAATCTGTCAACCAGTTACAGATCCACCTAACAGTCATAGAATCTAAACTACATTTTTCCAATTTGTCAACAAGAATATTATGTGGAACCTTATCAAAAGCCTTACTGAACTCAAGATAAACTATGTCTACAGCATTCCCCCGATCCAGCAATGTAGTAACTTTCTCAAAAAAAGAGAAAGATAAGGTTAGATGCCGACTGTTTTCTATGTAGAAGACATACAAATATCCTGTATTTTCCCTTGCAGCACTCACACACCCTGTTCTAATCATCTCATTAAGTTTAATGACAGTACTCCAAATAAAACATGGTGAGGATTTTGCCAGAAATCATGTAACCTGAATTAGTTCAGATGGGATACCAAGCACGAGTAGACTAGCCTTTAGGATGCACAGTATGAGCTCTGCTATAGTAGCCAGTTTTGCTTTGAGAGCAGTACAGGAAAAAGAATATTGATTATCCTTCGTGCCTGAGCAAACTATTCATAAATTCAGCTCAGAGAGACACTTTGCACTACTAATACCAAGCTTGTATGGGGTTGTTTGCTTATCTCTATAAATCAGCATTTCAAAGCTGCTAGTAAAATCAAGAAACTGGATTTTATTGATAGCTGGAGAGAATTTTTTTTAATTATTATTTCCCTTCCCCTTTTTAAAATTAACCTTTTCCCACAAAAAAAAGTTCTGAATAAAAGACTCAGCTTCCACTAACAGGAAAATGGTTCTCATTTCTTGAAGAAATCTGATGAATGAGAAAACCTTCCAAAGTAGCCATTTCCTGCAGGAGAACTAATTTTTTAGTCTGAAGATCAATTGTAATTGTGAGAGATCTCCAGGCCCCACCTGGAGACTGGCAACTCTACTCCCAATACTGTTTCTGATGGGGGGGACTGACATGACCACTAGTCACTGGAAGCTTAATTTGTCCCAGGAAGAGAAATTTAGAAAAAGTACATTTCCTGCCCTAGTTAGTTGCAGGGGGAGATTTTATCCAGCATCCCCTTAAAAGAATTAAAAATCTGATTTGGCTGCTGAACCAAACAGAGGTCTAGAGAAATATTTCCCAACCTGTGGATCAGGACCCAAAATTGGGTCATGAAGCCTCTGAAAGTAGGTCACGGGCAAGCCGCGGCACACGCAAAAAAACAAAATGACGAGAGAGAGAGAGAGGAAGGTGCCAGTAGGCAGTGTATTCTTATTTTTTTATTATTGTTATTTAAAGGCTGGAGGGAAATTTAAAAGCCAGGGGCAATTGGAGAGAGGCGATTAGAAAGGAGAAAGGGGGGGCAGAATAATACAACACCCAAAGTGATTGCAAAGGTGATTTCCCTTTCACTGTGATGACCTCACTCTGCACTGAGGGGATGACTGAAAGCAACACAAAGATGCACTCAGACACATGTGCACACACACAGAGAGGTGGTCATGTATGCTGCATGCCCAAGATCGCACCAAATGAATGAATGAATGGGAACATTCAGAATCACTTCTGCTGGATCAGACCATGGACTTCAGCAGTTTGTTGCTGGCCAGAGGCCCCCAGGGAAGCTCATGGGCAGGGTTGGAGTAGGGAGCAGACATGCCCTGTGGTGTGCCTCACCTGCAGCCAGCCAAAGGTACACTGCCAGTAGGAAGAGCAGGGCAATGGCTCAGTGCAGCCATGGCAAGTGTGAAAAATAAAATAAAATAAACTGGCTGGATGGGAAATTGGGAGGCCTGGGTGGTAATTTGCGGGGGCAGCCCTGAGATGCCCCACTGTAGCTATGGGCCTGTTCATCTCCTTCATTATGATTTTTAAGATATTATCTATAAACTACAATAGTTCTTAGTTCTTTTGGGGTACAATTGTATTCATCATTTAAGTTTCAAACTCCATAACTATTTTGACTATAACACTGGTTTCATCAATACTGCATATTCAATATAACATATTTTTGCCACTTCTACATATTCATTAGAACTGAGCTTCTAATGCTTCATTGAGCTTTGAAGCATGGTGGGTTACCCAAATGCTAGAAAATTCTGTTAGAGATTCTGCTGCAATGAGGATTGTACATTTTCTCATACACTTCAGAAATTATTAAATTTAATAAACCCCAGTTAATCCAAATGAAACATCTCATTTTATTTTGGGGTATACAGCCAAGAGAAAGAAATGGCTGAATAGCAGGAAAGAAACCACAAAGACTTTATTATGATGTCAAAAAAGAGATAAAGATGTATTACATATTAACTTAATAATTAAGGCTTTGAAATTGCAAGGTATGTATATTTGCTGCAGTTGTGTTCCGCTTGCACCAGTATTCTGAATCCATCTGCTAAACATTCCTATTGTCTACATTGCACTGGCAGTTAAATTACATCTGAACTAGAGAGACGTGACAATTCTCTGAAAGTGTTGTCATGTGGATATCTGTGTTTAGGAGCCAGCCAGAACAGTGTCTATATAGCACACTGAAATGACAAACAAGCACCTTGAGGAGAATTATTCTGTTTCTGTTTGTTGGAAGGATTATAGTTGGTATGTGGAGGAGGGAGATAGAACTGAAGAATTGCCTACTCAATCTTTGCAAGACAAAAATAAAAATATACTTTTTTGTTGAGGATCCCCCCCACCCCCAAAGACAAACTTTTTGGAAATGAAATGCTTTTGCTGCAAACCAATGGCTCTGGTGCATACATGGGAATGCTCTGATGCATACATGGGGATCAAATGCAACCAGGCTGTGGCCAGAAATACTCTACATGCTCTTCTGAGTCAAGATTCATGGCTGCAATTCCCACAGTCTGCTCAGAATAGGATGGATAATGTATGTGTCCAAGTCCCATGTGCATAATAGATGCTATACTTTGGGTTTAAATCCATTAACTCTTCATGCTTTTTACCCTAAATATTGTCAGCTCATGAAATCCCTTAAAGTATTACCAGTGAAATGACAGATTTACTACTTTATTTATGCAGAAAAATAAAATAAATTCGATCAAAAACTTGAAGACAGGTTTTCAAAGGGAAGAAAACTACTATGCTTCTGTGGGATATTTATAAATAATTAGCATCTACTCCAAACTTTAACTTTAAAAATTAGTTTTCAGTGTGCACTACTATGAATGCTAAATCCTTAGGAAGTATGTGATGTCCTCGGTGGTCGTGAACTGCCCGCTGGGCCTTAGGAAAACCCACATGAGATGAGGGTCCAGACCACTGAGGCCGGACAGGGAGCCAACCTGGGGAATGTTGACTAGTTGGCTGGGTGTGGCCAGGAGCACCAACAGCAAGGCATAGGGTTAGCATTTGTAGTGGAAGTCGAGGGTGAAGCCATCCCATTAGGTTTGAGACATGGGTGGGTCAGATGACTGAGAGGGCTGACCTCTAATCAGAGAAGGTTGGTTCAGTTGTTGGATTATGCCCTTAAAACAGTGTCGGGTGGATTGTGGGGGGGGGGGGCAGAGAGAGAGAAGGTAATTTAGCAGAGAGAAAGGAGGGAAATAGGGAGTGCTGTTAACTGATCTGAGAAGTTGCCAGTTGTTATACCCTGCTGAAGCTCTCAATAAAGAAGGTGTGTTCTGCAGCTGTGTCTTGTGGGAGCCTCTTTTCAGCATGCATGGAACTGCAGTTGCCATCCAAGCTACTCTGGGCACTGGCTTTTCAAGCAACTTGCCTAACTGCATCTACCCCATCCCCAGACATAAAGTGTATCTTGTAGTATTCTTTTATTTGTTTTTCATTATTGGAGCAGTCATACTACCACTTTCCAAGATCTGAAACACAAATATTGTTTCCTCTAGGAAAAAAAATACTTAATAGAATTAATCTGCACAGTTATTTTTAATATGGTTTACAATTCTAATCTCAGTTGTTATTGCAGTGAGAACTGGGGCTAAGGAATGAGGGGACTTTGATTAGGAATATTTTTTCATGTTGTCTTGTAAGAGTTTTCTGCATAAGAGTTAATTAGAAAACTTCTGTAAAAACTGCACATTTTACAAGAAGACAAGTTATGGCAGTACTTTAATGAACAATAATCAAGTACTGGGGCTACAACTAGGACTCATCAGATATTTAATGGTCTGTTTCTTGTTGTAAGGCTATTTCATCTCATAAACCACTTAGAGGTATGGATTATAAAGTTTCCAAGACTGTCTTCCCAGTCTTGGAAACTTTGGGTGACCCAGCCTCCCAGGCAATCTATTGGTTTCCAGGAGATGTTATGGCTATAAAACTTCATTGTTAGTCTTTTGTAGGGATGAGTTTGTGGTTCATGGTTTAATCGTGAACCGAACCACCAACCGGTATGCCAGTTTGTAAACTGAACCAGTTTGTGAGCCATTTAAAAGTTCAAACTTCTGCTTTCTGCTCCTTGCAATTTGTCATGGGGAGCCGAAAGCAGGGGTTCCAGACAGCTGAGCTGTGGCAACTGCTGCTCAGCTGTTTAGTTTAAATGGCTCCAAGCCATTGAGACCCTGCTTTCTGCTTCATGTGAAAAGTTGTGGGGAGCACAAAGCAGGGGTTTCCAAACACCTGAGCAGTGGGAAGAAGAGGGATTGGAACACCCTGTGAAGGATGAGGTCTTAAAAATAATATTTAAACAGAGGTAGCCTGATGTAAAGTTCAACTGGTACAGTCCCTTCCCCAGCCTTCCACCCAAGTAGCTTCTGAATAAAATAAGTTCAGCACTCATGAGGGTAAACAGAAAAAAAATACTATTTACACCCATGGATGGGACAATAAGAGAACAGAATCTATTTACAGGTACAACACAGTCTTGCTGGACCCATTCACTTATAGTGTTACCTATATAGTGTTCAAGTATAGTGTTCAAGTTGTTTTCTGTTGACCCAGAAGGTTGGACTACAACCAATGGGTTGAAATTAAATCAGAAGAGGTTTCAGCAAAACATTAGGAAAAACTTCCTGGCAGTTAGAGTGGTTCCTCAGTGGAACAGGCTTCCTTGGGAGGTGGTGGGCTCCCCTTCTTTGGAGGTTTTCAAACAGAGGCTAGATGGTCATCTGACAGCAATGCTGATTCGGTGAACTTAGACAGATCATGAGAGGGAGGGCAGGAAGATTTGCCTCAGTTCTTTGTTCTCGTGGCCCTTTCTTACACGGCCAGGAAAATGCTGATCACCACTTTTGGGTCAGGAAGCAATTTTTTCTCCAGGACAGTTTGGCTGGAGATCCTGGAGGTTTTTTGTCATCTTCTGGGTGTGGAACGGCAGTCACTGCAGATGTGGAAGGGGAGATATTTGTGAATTTCCTGCATTGTGCAGGGGGTTGGACTAGATGATCCTGGATGTACCTTCCAATTCTATGATTCTATGTAGTCACCCCCCGACATCCTCTCTGCTCTCATCAAAGGTGTACTATGGAGCTCAGCGGGATGAAACAGAAACTCAGATGACTTTTGTGAGTTTTGTGGTGTGCTCGTGATGAAGTCTCAAGACCATCTTATAGGATGCTTATGAAATCCTATGAGGTGGCAGTAAAGTCTATAAAGAGGGAATTCTATTCAGCCTCCATCACATCCACTAACTCACATCCAGCACAATTGTTTAGGGTAGTTAGATCTTTGACTTCCCTCACAGAGGGAGTAGTAATTCAGCAATTAGCTGTGAGGCATTTGTGAGGTTCTTTGCAGATAAAGTCTTGTCACTCAACCTACCTACCAGTGTTGATACAGTATATGAACTGGAGGCCCCTTGGCCACCTTTGGATTTGGTCCTTGACAACTTCAGCCTGCTCTCATCTGCTGATGTTGACAGGATTCTGGGTGCTGTCAGGCCAACCCCAAGCCTCTTAGATCTGTGTCCCTCTTGGCTGGTGAAAGCCGGCAATGAGAGGATACAGGCCCATTGATAGACATTGTTAACCTGTCCTTGGAGACAGAGGTCTATCCAGAGAGTCTGAAAAAGGCTGTGGTAGTACTGCTCCTGAAGAAGCCATCTTTGCATCCTAATGATCCTGCCAATTATTGCTTGGTTTCAAATTTATCATTTCTGGGTAAGATGATTGAGAGAGTAGTAGCTGAGCAACTCCAGAGTTTTCTGGATGACACATCGACACTGGATCCATTCCAATCTGTCTTTTGCCCCAGCCACGGGACAGAGATGGTGCTGGTCACCTTGGCAGATGATCTCCACAGACAGCTGGATCAAGGCTGATTGTCACTGCTGCTGTTGCTAGATCTCACAGCAGTATTTGACACAGTCCATTACGATCTTCTGACCCACTGCCTCACCAATGTAGGAGTTCATGGGGTAGCCCTAAAATGGCGTACCTCATTTCTCCATGGTTGGGGACAGAGGGTGGTGCTAGGAGAGAGGATGTCACCTAGGTACCCCCCTGTGAGTTCCTCGGGGGCAGTCCTCTCCCCAATGTTATTTAGAGAGAGAGAGATTGGATTTATCTCTCTCAGCCCCACCTACCTCACAGGGTGTCTGTTGTGAGGAGGGGAAGGGAAAGGAGTTTGTAAGCTGCTCTGAGACTACAAGTGAAGAGCAGGGTATAAATCCAGTCTCTTCTTCTTCTCTTCTTTATACCCCACCCTTCACTGAAGGAGTCTCAGAGCGGCTTACAATCCCTTTTCGTTACATCCCTACAACAACAACATCTATATGCACCCCCTTGCCCAGCTGGTGCACAGTTTCAGGCTGGGGTGTTGCCAGTATGCTGATGACACCCAGCTATATCTGCTGCTGGACAGCTGCCTGGATGCCACCCTGCAAAATTTGGCTGTGGAGGACATGTTGGAATGGTTAAAAAAGAGTAGACTGAGACTAAATCCAATAAAGATGGAGGTTTTGTGGCTGTGGGGGCTCAGGACTGGGGCATAGACTTCCCACTCATGATGGGGTGCCACTAGCACCAGCGCAATCCACCAGAAGTTTAGGCATGATCCTGGATTCCCTCTTAACTATGGAAGCCCTGGTAACAAATATTGCCACGTTGGTGTTTTTCCATCTATGCCAAGCTCAGCAATTAGACGCTTTCCTGTCATCTCCTGACCTCCCTGCTGTAACCCATGCAACAGTCACCTCCAGGTTAGACTACTGTAACTTACTGTATGCTGGCCCACTCTTCAGACTGACCCAGATGCTCCAGCTGGTCCAGAATGTGGCATCATGAGTCCTGATGGGAATGCCATGGACAGCACACATACAACCTGTGCTGCACCAGCTATACTGGCTCCCAGTGGAATACTGAATCAAGTTCAAGGCTTTGGTATTTATTTTATTTTTATTTTATTAGTTAAACTTCTACCCCCACCCTCCCCACCGAAGTAGGCTCAGGGCGGCTTATATAAAAACAGTAAAACAATAAAAACAGTATATACCTCAATATATTATTCCCCCAATGTGTTTTGCTCTCTCTAGCAGTCCTAGAGGGAGCGAAACACATGTGAAAAAGCTCCAGTTTCTGAGGGAAGCTGCTGAAAGAATTGTGAGAGGAGTTCACATTTACACTGTGGGAATCTTGAAGCTGAGGAAAGGCCAATATTTGCCTCAAGAATACAAACCTGGCTGCTAAGTGCTCTCTATACTCCAAAATTGTCAAGTGTAACACTATACTTGAACACTCTATCCCTTCATCCAAATCATTGATAAAGATGCTGAACAAAACAGGTCCCAGGACAGATCCTTGAGGCACTCCACTTGTCACTCCTCTCCAAGAAGATGAGGAACCATTCACAAGCACTCTTTGGGTATGATTGTCAACCAGTTACAGATCCATCTAACAGTCATAGGATCCAAACCACATTTTTCCAATTTGTCAACAAGAATATTATGTGGAACCTTATCAAAAGCCTTACTGAAATCAAGATAAACTATGTCTACAGCATTTCTCTGATATAGCAAGGTAGTAACTTTCTCAAAAAGAGAGATAAATTTAATCTGACATGAATTGTTTCTGAGAAACCCATGCTTGCTCTTAGTAATCACAGCTGTCCTTTCTAAATGCTCAAGGAATATCTGTTTGATGATTTGTTCTAAAACTTTCCCAGGTATAGACGTCAAATTGATAGGTCCGTAGTTATCTAGATCCTCCTTGTCCCCCCTTCTTGAAAATGGGGACAACATTGGCCCAGCTCCAATCTTCTGGCACTTTATCTGTTCTCCAAGAATTCTCAAAAATAGTGGACAGAGGCTCAGAAAGTACATCTGTGAGTTCTTTTAGTACCCTTGGATGCAGTTCATCTGGCCCCGAGAACTTAGTTTCATTTAAAGAGACACTAGGTTTTTATGTACTACCCCATGATGATCCTAGGCAGCAACTCTCTTCCCTTATCATGTGTTCTGTTTTTGCCAAGTTGAGCACTGTTTCCATCATAAGAGAAGACTGAGGAAAAGTAGGAATTGATGGCTTCAGAAAGAGGGGAGTTCCAATGTTCTATCAGCTCATCCAATGAGTTGCCAAAAGGCATTGGATCTCGCAGAGCATTCTGGAACTCAGTTGGGTCCATTAGTCTCCACAGATGAGTATAAATTAGCTTGCCACCCAAACTGGGGGGGGGGGGGGGGCTGAAATATCCAGACATGCCTTCAAAGCCAAGTGATCTGACCATGGCACATCCTTTTCTGCAGTCAACTTCTTACCGCATACCAAAGATTAAATCCAGTGTGTGGCCTGTCTGGTGTGTGGGACCTGATACAAATTGGGAGAGCCCTAGTGCTTCCATGGAAGACACTAGGTCTGAGTCTTGAGTTTTGCTTTATTTGACCTTACTGGATGTCAGCAAGCATGCTTTCTGGGACTAGATCTGACTTTGTGTTTTGATCTTGAAAGACTCATTAAAAAAAAGTAGATAGCAGTGTCTGCAGTGGTCTTTGCCTGTGTGATGCACAGAGGGGTTTCCTATCTCCATTAGACTCAGAAATAAGCTCAATTGATTATAAACACTTAAATATTTGTATACCATAAATCAAATTATCCTAGTTTGCTGGGGATTTCGACACCGTTCCAACTGAAGAGCCATGGTGCATCTGGTGTTTACAGAATCATTTACAATAGTAAATATAAACTCAAAGTCTAGTAGAAATAATGAGCATGTGTTGATACTTAACATTTTGTGGCAATGTCATAACTTTTGAATGGCAGACTGGGTAGCACAGCCCTATTTCACTAGAGTGTCATTTTACTTTAAGAAAGAGATGACTGGGGGGGGCATGATAAAGGTTCATAAAATTAAGCATAGGGTCAAAAGTGTAGACAATAAGAATTTTTTCTCCCTCTTCCAAATACTAGAACTCGAGGGCATCCAATGAAGCCTGTAGGAGAACATTTCAACCTCCCAGGGCACTGTTTTATTGCAAAGGAATTTCAAAAACAGACTGGAATGGGAGATTGCTGAATTACAAGTTATTACAACACTCATGACAATGGAACTGCCTGGGGTTAACAGAGATATTGGCTAAGTCACTCAGTTCTCACTTACACCCTTGTTGGCCTTAAAGGTGCCACTGGACTCAAACTCAGTTCCCACATCTGTTCCTTTATTATCTGTATGCCAGTTTGCTGCTATTCACATGTCTTACCAAATGTGTTATTTCAGTCTTAGATGTACTGAATGCTCAGTTACTTACTCATCTTGACTTTAAGTAGCCATGCTGGCCATAGGACCACAGAAAAGTTTTTGGACAGCACTGGCTCTTTGGCTTGGAAACGGAGATGAGCACCACCCCCTAGAGTCGGATTCTACTGGCTTTCGAGCAAGGGAAATCTTTTCCTATACGTTACACTGAAGGAAATCTGTTTTAATGTATCTGAAGGAATGTACACATGCTAAGTCTCTCAGTTCTTGATTATACCCAGAACTGAACTTTGTTATCTTGGATGTGCCACTTGACTCAAACTTCATTCTCACATCTGTATATGTATGCTAATTCACTGCCATTCACAGATCTTACTAATCACCTTAATCCAATCTCAGCTATAACTGCCCAGTTACTTATGCATATTGACTTTAACTAGCCCTTCCTGGCAACTACCCCCCCACACACACCTATATGTAATGGTGGAGTAAATTCTGTTTCACTGTATCTGAAGGAGTGTGCTTGCACACAAAAGCTTAAAGGTGCCACTGGACTCAAAATTTGTTTTCCTGCTTCAGATCAACATGACTACCCACCTGAATAGTTTTTTCTGATGTAAAGATAGAATACTATTTATATTTTGGAATACAAATGTAGGTAGTTGTGTTTCACTGTAGTAGTTCATAAGCTGCTTTTTTCCTGCTTATGTCCTTTCAACTTTTGTTTACTTGGTTTATTTTTCAGTAGTGACTTCTGTTCAATTGTTTCATGCTGAATTTTCTCTCAGACGATATGTACTGCTTTGAGACATAAGAGGACATAAAAATGAAAGGGACATAAAAATGAATATTTAACTAAATTTACTGTGTGACTCAATCAAAACTAGACCCTATGTAATGTTTCTTTCATGAGGTTTTTAAAGTGCAAAGTTGGGATTCAGGATAGACGATTAATGAAAAGTCTTCCTCCACTGAATGCATTAATTTTAAATGCTGATCACTTCTTTATGCAAAATAAGTATTTTTCTTCAGAGTATGCTTCAAAAATTCAACATACGTGCTTATGATCAACAGCTTAGCTTTTGGAAGAGAATGGATTTGAAGAAGAAGACGAAGAAGAAGAGATTGGATTTATATCCCTCCCTTCACTCACTTAAGAGTCTCAGAGCGGCTTACAAACTCCTTTCCCTTCCCCTCCCCACAACACACACCCTGTGAGGTAGGTGGGGCTGAGAGAGCTCTTTCCAGAGCTGTCCTCGAGAGAACAGCTGGTAAAGAGCTATGGCTTGCCCAAGGTCATCCAGCAGGTGCAAGTGGAGGAGTGGGGAATCAAACCTGGTTCTCCCAGATTAGAGTCCGCGCACTTAACCACTATACCAAACTGAAAATAAAGCTTGTCTTGAACACATGCCTTTCTAGCAGAGTCTGCCCCTCTTTTTCCCCTGGTCACTCTCCTCTCTCCCTCTGATCTGCTTAAACGCTAAACCAAACAGCCTGGTGCTAGAATAATAGCTAGATCCAAGTCTTTCTGAATATTACTGACTTTGACCAATTTTCCAATTTGAATTACTTGCAACAGCATTGTTAATCTGGCAAGATGAAAGGGTTTCACAGTCCTCCTGATTAAAGCTGAGGTGTTATAAACCATGGAGGCTACAAGATGGACAGTAGGGGGAAAGGAGGTAGTCAAGTGGGAAGAATCAGAACTGCCTCCCCATGTGATCCAATCAAGTGAAGGAGGCAACACTGTAGGCAGAAGGAAGTGGGAAACACAGCTGCAGTTGTTGTGTGAGTTGAGCAGGTGGAAAGGATGGTGCAGCAGGTGGATGGGCTGGCTAATGAGCAGCCAGTTTGGAGAGTGGGTGGCCTGGTGAGCAAGGGGAGGGGTGTTTCATGGATCCCTGCTTGTATTCTTATCTTGCAAAATTGGCAGAAATGTTAGACTTCCTTCAGATTGGCTGGAATGGAATAATTTTTTGTCTGCTTTGCATTATAAGCAGGGGTTGGGTTATATTATATAGGTAGGGTTGCCAAGTCTTCAAAACTCACCGGCAGGGGGGAGTCCTCCTCCAGCCGGGAGTTTCTTCTGGTGCGCGCGCTTTGTGTGCGCGCCCAGCAACGTCACCGGAAGTGACGTCAGCACGTTGGGGGCGTTGCCAGAGTTTTGGGGCGATTGCCAGAGCGTTGCCCTGGCAATGCCCCCAATGTGCTGATGTCACTTCTGGTGACATCATTACGTCATCCTCGCTGGACGACTTTGGGGGTGGGGTTCCCCCCGCCGGCCAAATGCTGGCCGGCGGATCGGGAACCCCTTTAGCGGGGGATCCCCTGCCCCCCGGGCTGACTTGGCAGCCCTATATATAGGCCTGGTCTTTGGGCTGGTTAGCCTGTGAGAGCTTTATGCTCCACAAATCAACATCTGCTGGTGGTCCTCGGTCCAAATGAGATCTGCTTAGCCTTAGCCAGAGCCAGAGCCTTCTCGGCTCAGGATCCAGCCTGGTGGAACATTCTCCCAAGTGAGCTCAGGGCCCTGCAGGACTGGTTGCAATTCTGCAGGGCCTGTATAAACAAGATGTTCCACCAGGCCTATGGTTGAGACAGTGGAGATCCACATTACGCTATCTATGTGGCACTACTTGCTTGTTGATTTCTACCATCTGCCCAAAATCTGGTTACATCTGTGGGCATACATACTGAAAGTTCTCTGGGGGTGCCCATTAACTGTCTTTGACTGTCATCTTGTGCATTACTTGATGCTGTATAGGTTTTAATATTTCAGATTGTTTTAAATTTTTCTAATTTATTGTATACATTTGATGTTGTAACCCACCCTGAGCCTTGCTGTGCAGGAAAGGGGGGCTAGAAATCCAATTAAAGAAAGAAAGAAAGAAAGAAAGAAAGAAAGAAAATCTTGGGATTATTTTCCATGCTGGCTAGGATAAACAAAACCAGAGGCATTATCTGGCCAAATTTGGAGCAGAAATGCTGGCAGCCAGCTGGACTATCTCCAGCATAGCCCACACTGACATTCAGATTTGTTTTTAATAAACCTAGATTAATCCATAACCTGGTGTCTTGTGTTTTCATTTTGAAGCTCAAGGACAGTGCCTTCTGTGACTAGGTAGTTGTCTGTCTCCTTATTACATGCCCCCTTGACTTTCAGAGTGTGTAAGAAGGTTAGAGTGTTCTAGGACTTTGCATAGAACTGGTTCAAATCCTTACTCGACTATGAAGTTTACTGGGTAATTGTATGTGAATTACTCTTTCTAAGCTTCACCTACTTCACAGGCATGCCATGAACACAACATGCAGGAGGAGAATGCCAGGTGATAAATAGCTACCCCCTATCAAACTCACCACTAGTTTGCCATGTTTTCTGATGGGACTCATAGGGAGGGAAATTCCTGTGGAGTGTGTGTGTGTGTGAGAAAGTGAGTGGGTATTAAGTATTGAGTCAGGAGGCGATGAAACCAATGCAGGCTTTTATTCTAAACATCGTTCAGCTCAAAGACAGCTCTGGTAGAGTGGCTCTCTAACTTATATGGTTCCAAACAGATAACTATAAACATTGTAACTATTTACAAGCAATATCATTGGACCTAAGCAGGGCTCTGTGATTGGTTTTCTAGATTGGCTTCAGGACCAATGGGAGTCTTTATTAGGCAGTCAATCAGAATGAGGGAGTTAGGATACCAGAGCCCTAACGATGCAATATAAAACAACATAAGAGAACATAACAGTGTGAAACCAGCTTTTGTAGTGGCGAAAGTAACTCCTATGATAGCCTCCCCTTTGGGGATGACCTTGGTTTACATCTCTGCTTGCTTCACTTTAGAGATAATGTTATAGTGAGTTACAGGTGCAGTTAGTAAGGGTAATAGGGTTGCCAAGTCTGGGCTGGAAAATACCTGGAGACTTTAGGGGTGGATCCGGGAGGAAGTGGGGTTTGGGGAGGGGAGGGGCCTCAGTGTGGTACAATGCCATAGAGTCCACACTTCAAAGCAGCCATTTTCTCCAGGGGAGCTGATCGCTGTCAGCTGGGGATCAGTTGTAAAAGCAGGAGATCCCCAGGCCCCACCTGGGGGCTAGCAACCCTAAAGGGTAATAATGTCTAGGCGGGATGAATGCAGCGACTGATTGGTGGGACCTTTTTTGAACTGTCTATAACTCTGGGGTTTTGTGCCTGAATTTTAGTTCTGACTCAGCAAGAGTCTCAGCTTGGCACATCTTTATTTCTCAATAAACAAATCACTACCAGAGAGTGTTGTTGAGAGTAACTTTGTCCAAGAGTCTGACACACTCTTCCAATCACTTTGAGCAACTCAAGGCTAATATATTTTTAAAGGTGTGGCTTCCAGTAGAAATCCATGTAAATTTATCACAGCTCAAAAGGACAGAAGTTCTAGTGTTGGGGGAGCTATCAAGAGGAACAGTACTCTGTGATATCTAGATGTTTGAATGGCACATGGAAAACCCTACTGAGAGGCTGGCCTTTCTTTTCTCATGGTACAGATGCTTATGATACTTTCAAGAAGGAATAGGGGCAAAGCTATTAAGGATTTTACAATTAATTGCCATTTAAGTGTAGGACATTAATATTGTAGGAAGCCATTGCAAATATTGATTGATTTACTTCTTTTATATGTCTTGCAGAGACTTAGTAGATATTGCAGCACAAGATATCAAGCCTTTATTTCCCATTGCATTTTAGTGAATGGGACCTTGATAAACACAGTCCTTGATGTTAGATAAATATTAAAATGGAAAAGCAATGAAGTATTGTGGCTAAATCCCTCTTTCTTGCCCAAAGTTTTAATTGCAGTTTTTTAATGTTTTTGTATGCATTTTAGTTCCAATTTTAATTTTTAACAATTTATTTTTATCGATTTTAATGTTTTTTAACATGTGATTTTATTATGTATGTTTTAAGTTGTTGGTCACCTTGGTAGTCTTTGTGAGGGCTGAAAGGTGGGGTATAAATTTTGTAAAATAAATAAATGGTTGGATTTAACAAGGGAAACCAAGATTCAGATCTCCACTCTGACATGAAGGCAACCCTTACACCAGCTATGCTGCTTCCAAGAATGTTTCCTATTCTTTTACCAGGTATGGAATGATATATTTTGATCTCTCAACATACCCCACCTTGTGCATGTCCTTCTCCAATATAAATGGCATTCACTACCAAAAGGCATTAGTGCTATTCATTTCAAATAAAAAACAAGGTGACTAATATTGGTTTTACCATGTAGCCTATTCTATTTTCTAACAAACAGTAAAAGATTGCATCTTATTCTCTCTTTTTAATCATATTTCAAATTGTAATGGGAAAAATCCATTCTATTAATTAAACATTCAGAGCAATGCTTGTTATTAGCAGTCTCTTGTCTAAAATAATGTTATATGCACCCAAAGCTTCTGCTCTTGCATTTAATTGCCATACTTTTCTTGTTATTCCAGAGTGCTTTTCCCCTGACCTTTTCTTGCTGTTTTTGCATTCGGTGTAATTTTGATTAAGAAATGTTTAATTACTAAAATAATCCCTGTTACTTCTTAATCTTTTTAAACTTGCGAGTTAACTCCTGTTTCTCTGATGTAATTTTTGGTGAGTGCTGTGATATCTGCCTTAAGGTGGTACAGATCTTTTCCAGGCACACAGGATGATCTCATAATCATGGGGTCGCACTTGGCTTTAGCTGTTTCATTCCTCACCTGCTAAAGCAATAACATGCTGCAAGTTGATTTTGTCTTTCTTAGCAGAGGACTGCAGAATTAGCATTTCAGCAGGTGTTTAATGCTCTCTGTGTCTATATCCAAATAAAACGCAACTCTGTTTGTTATGCAATTGCATCTGATTTGCTAATTTAATTTAGAAATGGACTGTTCTCTGATGTGTTGGACCTCATTTGACTGACAATGACCACATTTTCTAACTTTAGTAGTAGTAAGCACTTGCACATGTAGATCTTGAGAAACTCCTCCCCTCTCCCATATCAGAGGTTATTCAGGAGCTTCTCAAAATAGGTATAAATATTTCCCCATTCTGAGTGATGGCTTCTGTTTATTAGGAATCATCTATCCCAAAACTGACTCCAGGCAGATATCTGCAAAATGTAAATTAAGGAAACTTTGGGAGAATATGGTTTTGTAAGAAATTAAGGAAACTTTTGAGGGAGACTTTTGGGTCCCTCAAAACTCCCTTTTTCACATCAAAAAGCCCTGCCCATGAAAGTTTCACTTAGCACTAGATTTACAGGATGCAGTCAATGACAAGGATAACCCACTGAGTTTACTTGCTGTCACTTCTGTACATGTAATTCTTGTACTGTTGGATTGTGAGAAGTTACTACTACTGTGGTGCTGTGCTGTAGTTGTCCTGTTTCCAGGTTCTCCCCATTCTCAAAATACTCTTTCTCAAACCTGCTGAACTCTGATCTTTTTTTGGGGGTAGGGGAGGGGTATATATTTAGTTAGCTCACCCTCAAAGGCAGTATGTGCATTTTCCTGGCCTTTAAATGTCCTACCTGCATTATGTCATTTTCCCATAGTCAGCCCCTTATGAGTGCCATTTTCCCAGCACATTTTCCTGCTATTTTACCAGAGAACTTTGGCAGGAGACCTCTTACAGGCAACCCTTGCTTCCCACAACTGTCTGATGGCCAGCAGGACGGGGAGAGGGAGATGCCTTTGGTCCAGTGGCATTGCATCAATTCTGAGGGGAAGCCAAAAGTTACATCATATGTAGGAAATGCCAAAAAACATTATTGTTTTATCATAGCATTTCTGGTGATTCCTAGAGAGTCATGATGTTATGCTGTTGAGCTGATAGTGCCCCCCCCCCCCATGTTCCTTCCCTGTCAGACTCCCACAACTTGCTAGCCGCTGGCAACCCTATACAGTGCTATAGCAGTATAATGCTATACCAATGTATTTCAACTTTTAATAGAACTTATAGTGTAATAGCGCATGAAAAACCCACAAAAAATGATAAGTTGTCATGGCACTTGTGATGGCTGCTCCTGAAAGCCAACACAGAATCATACAGAGTACACATGAAAAGGAAACACTGGAAAAAGTTTGCAGAAAACTCCTATGTGAAAAAGCTCCATTGGCAATGCTTATGCCTCTCCATTCACCAGGGCAGTAAAAACAATGTACAGAATCCTCGCAATGTGAAAGTAGTCAAAGATACTTTCATTGTGTCATTACATTCCCATCCTCCATGTTATTTTTTAGATTTTCTAGAGGAACCATACAAGAACCTCAGCAGAAATAGAAACCAGAACACAGTTTTCCTGTGGAATCATACAAATATGATGATAATAAATAATAATCTGTGTCATGTGTAGGAGCTGAACAAGGGCTAAATTTCTTGGTTTAGCTGCCTCATTGAATGTGCAAAACCAAGAAGGTTGCCCAGCACCATGAGATTAGACATATAGTGAATAATGCATGCTCTGGTTACGGGAAGATGAGAAAATATTGCACCCTTTTAAACACCAACTCCTCTATGCATATCAAAATGTGATGAGGAACAGTGCCAGCACATTAACACAGCATAATGAATATTATACATTGGAAGGAAATAATATCACACAGGAAGAAAATCCATTTTACCTTTACCTAATGTAATTACGTGCTCCCTTGAGGAATTATTAACAATCATTAATTTACATTTTAGAAATGCATTTTCATAATGTGTTGCTGTTGCACTGTGTTTAGCACATCAAGTTTATCTTTGAGGATGGTACACGTTGGGCTTGTTTGCCTCTGAGTTAATAGAAATTTGATTATAAACAAGCAAAGCATCAGGGTGGACAAAATGTCATTACTTTAATGGTACATATGTCACAATGAAAGCTGAATGAATTGTACATAGTACTCAGTGTTAATGTTTGCATGCAAGTGTTCCTAGAATTATTCCCAAGATGTTTTGATCTTGAGTTAACAACATTGTCTTGGATGTCTCTGCATGTATTGAGTTGCTGTCTCACCTAGGACCTTTGTCCAAATTGTGCTGTGAGGGAAGGAAAAATATTTCTTCCCACCTCAGTTTTCAATGAACTCCATTCCAGTCTATCTTGTCAATGACCAAATGGATCAATGCAACCAAACCTGTGCATTCCAGTAGGAACTGTTGTTATTGTTGTGATGGTGTTGTTATGGTGATGATTTAGGAAATGTATAGGCAGTCTCTTCAGAAACCTGCTGAAGGTAGCTGGAAAAAGAAAAAAAAATCAGTAATAAAATCATAAAATATAAAAAATATAAAATATAACAGCAGAATCTAGCAACATGATTAATGATAAAAACCACCACAATTGGACATAAAACAGCAATCACACCATTACAAAAGATGTAACAAAACAGTAATTATATAATAGCACTCAGGCTGGATGCAACCACTAAAAAAATGAAAAATAGGGGAGAAAATAATTTAAAACTTTGATAAACCAAACATTTTGATCTGGCATCTAATGATAGCAGTATAGGAACCAGATAAGCCTCATGAGGGAGTACAATCCAAAGCTGAAGTGCTATCACTGGAAAACTGTTGCTAGTAATTTGCTTTAGGTATACTGCAGTGAATGCCAAGAGTTATGCTGATATTGGCATTTTCTTTTCTCCCCCCCCTCCTTGTCACAGAGGAAGCATTTTTTCCACATCAGAACTATTTCGGAATGATATGGTTGATTTTGAACCAGTCATCACTGCTCCTGATCACACAGAAGATAACAGAAGTCCAGTAGCACTTCAAAGACTAACAACATTCCATTATGACCTTTTGTGAGATGAGCTCACTTCTTCAGAAATAACAGGAGAAAGAAATCCTTTTAGTTATCTGCAGATGGGGGCCACACATCACTATATAGATTTTACCTGTATAGTTGTCTTACCTGTACTGACCTCTAGAGTGAGAAGATGTGTATCCTGGATTTTTTAAAAACTGTTTTGTTATCATAGTATCTAACACCAAGGGATTATGTTGGTTGCCAGAAGTGACCATTTTCCCTGTTCCACAACTACAGTAATACTGGGAAAATGGCACTATGCATACTAAAAATGTGTGGTAAGAAGGATATGCTGCTTGACTGCATTGGAAGTGATCTAGATTCTATTTAATTTTTTCCCCTTTCATCTTTGTTTGTATAAATGTAACTAGATGAAAAAGTACTTTGAAAAGGTTGGGATAACATGATTGATTGCATGTCTTTCGTAAGATTTCTATCTCAGGTATTTCACCTTCCAGAGATCATTAGGAATTATTCAAAGGAAATAGCATCTCAGCCAATATGCCACATCCACTAGGTAAGGTGTCTGATTTCCAAATCAAGCACAGTTTAAAAGGGTGACGATAAACCTTCTATTATCTAACTGGATAGGTAATAAATATCCTCCAAATCAGTTCCTTTGGAGTCTAACATGAATTTCTCTTCTCCTTTCATGCTGCCTTAAGTCAAATTTACATCTGACTTTCCCGCTAGAATAATTCTAGTTTAAAAAAAAACTGTCTATACCTGTTTCTAGTTTCAAACCATACTTGTTCTAGTTTATAAATTAGTGTTTACATTCGTTAATTGCCGTCCTCTGGTCAAGCTAGTATTATACTGCTTTAAACAAATGCTGTTGCTTAGTACTCTTCAGACCCCCTGGAGTGAAATTTGAAATTAGCGTGAAATGAGCTTGGGAAAAGACAGCAGTCAAACTACTTCAGAGGGGAGAGGTAAATTGGGCCTTATTAGTGGTGATTCTCTGCAGGCTTAGTGAATCATGTCCTGGTTATTTTCTTACTATACCATTTCGTCCTGAAGCACTAATCAACTTACTCTTATTCAGGCCATAGTCTTCTGATTTAATTTCATACCTGCGCCCCAAATGAACACAGGCTGCTCTGTATTCATGATTTTGGAGTAGGTTATCATCAATGTGCTGATGGCACCCAGCTCTGTATTTCTTTATCCAAATCACCTGGCGATGCTGTAGTAGAGGTCCTAAGCCATTGCCTAACTGCTGTGGTTAAATGGGTAAGGCTAAAGGAAACTTGAGGAGCCATAGTGGCTCAGAGGTTAGGACGCTGAGCTGCAGATTGGAAGGTCGGTAGCTTGGCAGTTCAAGACCAAGTGGCATGGCCTGTATGAAGAGAGGAAGAAGACCCCTAAACTTCTTTCATTCCAGAGAATGTCCAAGACAGATATTCAGGAGGGTATTTTTTAAATAAAGCGATTAGAACTGCTATATAATGGAACTGCTCAGGGAGATGCTTTTAGAAGGGAATAGGATTGTAGTCTATTGCAATGTTTCTCACATATAGCACCATCCTTTATTGCATTGTCTTCTACCTTTGTAATTCACTTACTGCATTATGGTATGTCATGCCTTATATACTTTTGGGGGAGGGGTTGCACTGTTTTCTGATTCTATAATCCTAGTCCTACTGCATTGTGTGTTGGATTTTTTGCGTTTTTAAAACAATTGTAATCCACCTTGTGCCTCACCAAGAAAGTTACCACACCACACTTCAGGTATAAAATGAAGCTGGTGAAAAAAATATCTCCTCAAATTCCAGTTCAAGGAGATCCAACCCCCCCCCCCCCCCCGCTCAGCCTCTACAAGTGATCAGTTAAATCCATGTTGCTCTGAACAGAAGGGTGCATATGTCAGTAGCATGTGAAGACTGTAGAAGATCAGTGATTGCTTATATGCTTCTCCTTCAGTTCTCCATTGGCTGGGCATCAGACCAGTTCAGCCAATAATGCTTCATGCTGCATTTAAGTCAGATGCTGGTACAGATATCTCTGGTTTAAGCATAGCCCTAAATTAATATTAACTAATTAAGGATACATCTATGATGAATGTAAACAAGTGTAAAAGTTTTCCTGGATCAGGATGTCGGTTGGGAGTTACACATATGAATTCTTCTTCTTCTTCCTCTTCCTCTTCCTCTGAGAGAGAGAGAGAGAGAGAGAAAATTTATATAAATGCTCCTTGAAATGCTAGATTCCTTTGTGCAGAGAGTTTTATTTGTGAAGGATTATTCAAATAGGCATCTCCTAGCTTGAAATTATTTAGTCCTGAACCAGCATTACTACATCATTCTGCTAGCTGACTAAACAAGCACTAATTTGTAATATCTGGTTAGGAAATTAACCATATAAATATGTAAAAATGCCAAGTATACTTTCTGTGTACCATTTCATGACTCTTTATATTCATCTGGCTAACGAGTACACAAATTACTGCTTGAGCATGTTTTCTTTCCTCTTGTCAAAGAATGCAGATGCATTTGCTGAATTGTTGCATGCAAAATCATATGTACCCTAGGACTGAAGAAACTATGGGCTGTTACAAATACATACGTTTCTGGGATGGTAGGGTTGTAGAACCCTGTTTAAAATATAGGTAGCACAATCCAGCAACCTAACGGTTGCAGGAGAAGGGCTGGGTTTCACCAAATGACATATGGATTTTTGGGTGACTAGAGATGGTGGTGCTGTCTTCAGTATTCTATGCACACTCTGGAAACATGTTGGGGAAAACGTTTCACAATGTGAAGAATTTGTGGACATTCTGCAGATCAGGGGCCCATCTAACTATGGATCCTAGCTAGGGATTTATTTTTTTTTAATTTCCAGTTTTAATGGTATTTTCTAGTCTCTCCAATCTCAGTTCTCCTAGTTTTCTTTAAAGATTTATAACACTCCTGTTTTCTTAAAAGATTCACAATGATTTATTTTCTATGTCAGTAACAGTGTCATCATTACTCAGGCATCCAACTGTGCTGCATGTTACGTTAATAAATCATCAAACTCCCAAATCGATACCTCAGTGAATTGCATCAAATTAAAAGCATTCCCATTCTATGGTTCCACCTGTAAAGTTGAAGGCTTTGCTGTCTGAGTTCATAAAACTTCCACTGGGTAGTTAGGTCACAGCCATCTTAAGCAGTTCCAAAGAATCAATTTCAGACAAATCTTGTTGGTTGATTATTCCCCCCCACACACATTAAACTGTCAACATGTGTCCAGTATATTACAGTGATATTTGCTTCCTCTGTGATGTTTTGAATCACTGTTTTAGTTGCATTCACAAGTCCCAGAGGATGCATTTACCCAGGTTTTTTATTCAACTAATGTCTCATTTTTTTTTAATTTTCAGTTTAAGATGTATGTATAGTAAACTTTTCAAACCCCTCCCCCATTTTGTTCTGATTATTGCTTCCTTCCCCAAAGGCAAATACACTAAAATTTATCTACTAAATAGACTCGTGGTTCATGCCAGGTCAATTAAATACTTTGACTTGATTTACTGATGCAACATTTTTTTACATTTATCTATTTAATATGGTTAAATCAGCTTGTAGCGGTCTGAATTGATTATGTTCTGCTATAGACGTTGGCATGGGACTTGCTTGTGGAGGATGATTTTATCACAATACACATTATTACTGTAGCTTTGAAGTTTGGTAAACATTTTGTTTGAACAGAGACAGGCTGTCTGGAAATGTAACCATTCACAAACTGGCATGGACCTCCACGAACTACCTGAAAGTCTGTGGAAAGTTCATGCTGGTTGACCTGCCATGAACTTCAGTTCACAAACCACAAACTGGCCAAAATTCATCACAAACTAGTTTATGAGCTGGTTCATGCCCATCCCTACTCACCAGGCTGTTAGGCCTTGGTATACCTCACCTGTATTGGGATGATAGAATCATAGAGTTGGAAGGGACCTCCAAGGTCATGTAGTCCAACCACCTGTACAACGCAGGAAATTCACAAATACCCCCCACACACATCCACTCACATCCAGAAGGTGACAAAAAACCTCCAGGATCTCCAGCCAAACTAGCTGGGAGAAAAACTGCTTCCTGACTCCAGTGTGGTGATCAGCATTTCCCTGGGAATGTAAGAAAAAGCCACAAGAACATAAGAGAAGCCAACGTTGCATCAGGTCAATGGCCCATCTAGTCCAAGACTCTGTCACA
This sequence comes from Lepidodactylus listeri, assembly GCA_029233225.1. Taxonomy (NCBI): domain Eukaryota; kingdom Metazoa; phylum Chordata; class Lepidosauria; order Squamata; family Gekkonidae; genus Lepidodactylus; species Lepidodactylus listeri. The sequence goes on along the minus strand of JARCFY010000001.1, from coordinate 131,141,328 downwards.
CAGTGGCCAAAAATACCAGGTGCCATCAGGAGGTCCACTAGTGGGGCCAGGACACTAGAAGCCCTCCCACTGTTGCTCCCCCCCAAGCACCAAGAATACAGAGCATCACTTGTCCCAGACTGAGAGTTCCTATCTGTACCTTGTGGCTAATAGCCACTGATGGATCTCTACTTCAGATGTTTATCCGATTCCCTCTTGAAGCCATCCATGCTTGTAGCCACCACCACCTCCTGTGCAGTGAATTCCATGTATTAATCACTCTTTGGTTGAAGAACTTCCTTTTATCTGTTTTAACCCAACTGCTCGGCAATTTCACTGAGTACCCACAAGTTCTTGTATTGTGAGAAACAGAGAAAAGTACTTCTTTCTTTACCTGCTTTATCCCATGCATAATTTTATAAATCTCTATCACGTCACCCCTCAGTTGTCATTTCTCCAAGCTAAAGAGCCCCGAAAACTTTAACCTTTCTTCATAGGGAAAGTGTTCCAAACTTTTTATCATTCTAGTTGCCCTATTCTGCATTTTTTTCCAATGCTATAATATCCTTTCTGAGGTGTGGTGACCAGAATTGCAGACAGTATTCCAAATGAGGTTGCACCATTGATTTATACAGAGACATTATGATACTGGCTGATTTGTTTTCAGTTCCCTTCCTAATAATCCCCAGCATAGCACTAGCCTTTTTTATTGCAGTCATACACTGTCTTGACATTTTCATTGAATTACCTACAATGACTCCAAGATCTCTCTCTTGGTCAGTCTCCACCAGTTCGGACCCCATCAATGTGATTTAATTTCACCCCGCTGGTTCTGGTCTGACCTTCTAGGGCAACAGAAAACAACTCATTAGCATCCTCTATATGACAGTTCTTCAAGTATTTGAAGATGGTTATCATATCACCTCTCAGTCATCTCCTCTCCAGGCTAAATATACTCAGCTCCTTCAATCTTTCCTTGTAGGACTTGGTCTCCAGACACCTTACTGTCTTCATTACCTTCCTCTGAACACGTTCCAATTTGTCTATATCCTTCTTAAATTGTGGTGCCCAATACTGAACACAATACTCTAGAGTAACGTGATACCATCACTTTGTATGATCGAGATACTATATTTCTGTTGATACAGCCCAAAATTGCATTTGTCTTTTTAGTTACTGCATCACACTGCTGACTTATGTTCAGTGTATGGTCTGCTAAGACCCCTAGATCCCTTTTTGCACATACTACTGCCAAGACAAGTCTCCCCCAACCTATAATTATGCATTTGATTTTTCCTACCTAAATGCAGAACTTTACATTTATCCCCATTGAAATTCATTTTACTTGCTTTAGCCCAGTTTTCCAGCCTGTCAAGATCATCCTGTATCCTGACTCTGTCTTCTACTGTATTTGCTACTCCTCCCAATTTAGTATCATGTGCAAATTTAAAAAGCATTCCCTCTATTCCTTCATCTAAATCATTGATGTTGATGTTGAACAAAGATGTTGAACAAAACAGGTCCCAGGACAGATCTTTAAGGCACTCCACTTATCACTCCTTTCCAAGAGGATGAGGAACCATTCACAAGCACTCTTTGGGTGCGATCTGTCAACCGGTTACAGATCCACCTAACAGTCATAGGATCAAACTGCATTTTACCCATTTGTCTACAAGAATATTATGTGGAAATGATACAATGATGGTGTCCATCTCTCTCCTGAGGGATGCAATGGTTATTTATCTGATCTGCTTCAAGGCCTGAGGGACATTATAGTCAGTAGATGAGCAAGGGGTGTTAAACTGGCAGGGGCAGGGCAGGTTGTTCATGATAGGTAGGGATGAGCCATGAGCACCATGAGCCATCCGGCATGATGGCTGGTGTGTCCTGAATTACCCATCACTAGCTTTATGGTGGGATGGGGCTTGGGAAAGAGCACTGTTTGTGCTGAGCAACATTTTTTCTGAACCTGATAGTGGATTTGTGATGCATCAGGGAGGGGGGTGGAGCTTGTCATCTCCCAGCATAATATGTGCAAGTGAGGATAAATGAGGTCAGCAGAAGTTTGGAGCCAAGGTGGATTTGCCAGAACAAAAGCAGCCTTGGCTATGCTGCCTAGTGCAGCTGGTTTCATTAAATATTAGCATATTTAATAATTTATTTGGGGTGCTTGGACAAATGAACATTATTTTTGCAGCATCTTAAAGACAGACTGGTTTGTAGTCTAGCATTGACTTTCACTTAGTTTTATTCTACCATTGGCTTTTATTTAATTTTTATTCTAGCATTGGACCAGTGCATAAAAGCTTGTGGGGAGACTGTTCATGTGCTACCACAGTGGCACTTTAGTGTATTCTGGCTGTCATATGCAATCTCTATATGCACAATTTATACATACTGGTTTAATGATGCACAAATAATGTTAAAATTAATACATTTTGCAAGAAAAAATGGCACAATAAGAACATCATGAACATAAAAAAAAACCGCAGACTCAATTTGCATAAGGGATGAACAAAATCAAAATGAAAATTTTGGGGTCAGAACAGCAGGAGCTCTAAACCATCCCTATGATTAAACAAATACATTTGTAGGCATCATGTCTGGTTGGGCTCCAAGCAACCTCTTTCAAAGAGACCTAAAACCTAGAAAACAATACAAAGTATCAATCCATATACACAGTGTCTTCTCTGAGTGCCTCTTAGCTGCAGAACACATTATTTATATCACATTAAAGGCAACAGTTGACAGTTGAACAACATAGCCACACAGACCTTTCTCATTTCTGTGTTCTGCATTTCCATGTGCTCTTCTGGGTTGTCTTTTATATATATATATATATATATATATATATATATATATATATATATATATATATACACATACATATACATATATAATATGACAGGATATAATATATCCATTTAAATAATAATAATAATAAAGACTCCCAATCTAAACAATTTACCATTTCAGAAGGGGAGAGGGACTTCAGATGCTGTTTGATTCCTACATATGCAAAGAAAAATCACATTCCCTAGTGAAAAGCTTGAGGTCAATGTGTTTCATCTCTCTGTGGTATTTTATCTGTTATCCTAAATCAGGGCCAGGTACACTGGAAGAATAATTGTACCCCAAAGAGAGATTAAAAAGTGAGCTTTGCCCTTTAAACACAACCATAGAAATGGTAATGTACTTCACTGCCTCTGCTTTCCCCGTATTATGTGAGAACTCCTCTGACACACACTATGCATTGTTGGCATAACAACAACAAATATTAGTGTTATAAACTGTTTCCCGGCAGTCATGCATTTTTATGTTGCTGGAATATCCCTGGTGCGTTGCTGCAGGGTTTTTCTTCTTTGTACCAGAAGCAACTGCATCTTGCACGCCTACCCTTGGGGAAGTCAAGCCAAGCTAAGCAAGAAACCTGATTGCTTCACTTTTGCATTATTGACACTATCTGCTGAATAACTGCCTTATTTACTGCCTGCAAACAGCCTCTTTCTTACATTAAGTAGAACTGAACTGATGAGAGAAGCGTCACTGGTTGTACAGGGAGCACTTCAGTGGATAACCTTCATTGATTGTAATGTAGGATTTGGCCCCAAAAGGATAATGAGAACAAAACAAGGAAAATAATCTTTATTAACCTTAGAATTGTGTTCTGTGCATCATGGCATCGATATCTGTAATGCCATTTTTTTTGTATACTTGTACAACAGCATCTAAAGAACTAAATATTGTAACATTCAGAAGTACTCAGGCTACAGCTCATAGTGTAACACCACCTACCTCTTAGAAAACCAGCTGTCCAGGAATTGCTATTTTGTTTGAAATATTTATGTGCCTGTCCTTATCCTGTCAAAAGGATTAAGAAACAAAACTTAAATACACAACAGTCAATATTTTAAAAACACATCCTAGTATAAAAACAACCCATCACTTCCTAATGAACTTTTATACATGAGTGGTATCAAATGACAGAGGATTAGATCCAGTGATCTTTGAGTAGAGTTCCACCTGCAAAACAGAACATTTCCATTGCTGAAGGCTCCTGATAGCTCCTGAAGTGCTTCCCTAGGTTTACCAACCTCTAGGTTAGGTCTGGAGATCTCCTGGAATTATAACTGATCTCCAGACTACACAGATTGATTTCCCTGAAGAAAAAGGCATCTTTGGAATGTGGACTTTATGGCATTATACTTCAGTGAATTCCCTCCCTTCCCCACACTTCAGGCTCCACTCTCAAATCTTCAGGAATTTTCCAGCCAGGAGAGGGCAGTTCTATGCCTCCCCTGCATTTGAGGGGAACAAAAATGCACTTGATATTTTGATTTTGTTTCTCCCTTGTGTTGCTTACCTCTCTCCCCACCCCCAGTTAATACACTATCTGAGGAGGAAGAGGAAAAGGAAGGAGAGGAGGAGTAGGAGGACAACTTGGATTTATACTCCACCCTTCACTTGGAGTCTCAGAGCAGCTTACAATCACCTTTCCTTCCTCTCCCCACAACAAACACCCTGTGAGGTAGGTGGGGCTGAGAGAGTTCTGAGAGAGTTCTGAGAGAACTCTGACTGACCCAAGATCACCCAGCTCACTTCACTCCAGAAAAGTGAGGAATCAAACCTGGTTCTCCAGATTAGAGTCTGCTGCTCTTAACCACTACACCAAATGGAAGGTACAGAGAAAAAAAATGATAGAAGACACAAGGGTTTTTTAAAAGGCGGGGGGACAGGGAGGGGGAGAGAGAGAGGGCTACGTACAGTCATGGAGATGCTTGGTTTGGGTAGTACTTGCCTTTTTCTCTGAAGATTATGTGCTCAGCAGCTAGAACACACTTTTGTGCAAATAAATTTGTGCAAATAAATAACCAGGATTAAGTGGCATGTAGGAGCTTGTGATAAATAGAGGCAATTGAAAAGTTAGTTCTTTTGCTGTTCATAATGAACATACTGTTAATATCTAGACCTCAGCAATCAGGGTATAGTGAGGAATGAGACTAAACAAATAAACTAGTGGTTTAATATGTGGTATGTGGAAGCATGACATTAGCTGTTGTAAAAGAATAAATAGTAGTGGCACTCTAGGAGTTCTAAGAAGATGATTCCTATATGGAATTATTTTCAGATATACACACAGAATTACTCTTAGCAAGCTTTTTTTCCCTTAGTATCTAAAGTATTGTCACATACACACAGCACAATTATCTTCTCTTTATTACTTATTCCAAATCCTATAATTACAAACCCTTTCAATACCTCAAAAAACAAGGTAAGATACAACTTTTAAAATGTGTTCACATAATTTTCTCTTTGTACAGGAATGAATAGAAAAATTATTTTACGGAAGTAGAAAGGTTCTTCCTTAGTGAAGTTGGAATTATTCTTTCTATGGCTTGTAGAGGTTGTCTTTATTCTTTTATTCCATTTTTTCTTGCTATTTCTCTACAGCATTTTATCCCTGTATCTAATTCTTTGTGGGAAGCAAAACATCTGCAATGGGGCAAGGTAGGAAGCAGAAAAAAGAGAACCCCCTCATATGCAGTACAATTTAATATTCCAAACTGTGGCCTCACATTTTCAGAAAAATTCTCCAAAACATTTTGGTTTCCCAGATAACCAAAATGGCATCCAGAACTTCATGAGAGCAACTCATGAAACTTCAGCAGCCATTGTCATTATTCCAGAAACTGCATCATCAAATAACTGAGTTCAGGAACTTGCTGGAGATAGGGGAGAGGGAATGAGTGAGCATCAGGAGTGTTGGGAAGAAAAAGGAACTGAAATATGAGAGCAGAAACAAGAAATTGGATGGTGCAAGGGAAAGTTAAGAGAATCAAGTGTGTATATGGATCACATGAGCCTGAGGGACAAAAGGCAAAAAGGATGGAGGGAAAAGGGAGCAGTATGAAATGGAAGCAAGGGGTGCTTAATGGTGTGAAGAAGTCTCTGTGGAGGCAGTGATGGGAAGGAAAGAGGATAGAAGAGGGAGTTAAAGGGAGGCGGAACTAAAGTAGATAGGGGAAGGAAGGGCATGCTGTGGAAGAGTAGAGACGGAAGGAGATAGGAAGGGATGGGAAGCATAATGGTAGTGCGGGAAATAGAGACATGTAGCTAAAAACAAACAAACATACTTTCCAGATCCAGATACCAGGGAGCCAAAAAATACCAGTATTCCTGATTTTCCAAGGCCCAAATACCAGTTTGGCATTCTGATTCTTTTTTTTCCTTCAGGGTGACAAAGCTGATCTGAATAACTATTGACCAATCAGCCTCCTGGCAGTAATCCCCAAGCTTTATGCACCCCTCCTGCAAAAAAACCCTCCTGTGCTGGATCAAAGAGAAGATAATGGGTGATAAACCAGCAGGCTTTAGAAAGAGTTATTCTTGTGTGGACCACTGCTTCATGCTGGCTTCACTAACAAGCAAATATGTGCTGGAGGCACCCAACACTTTATATGCTGCATTCATCAATTTAAGAGCTGCCTTTGATTCTGTGTCACATGCACATCTACCCAAAAGATTATTAAAGCTAATAATGAACCTCTATTCTAAAAACTCATTGTGTGTTAAGCTAAATAAGAAAGGATTTGCTTCTAACCCTGTACCTACCCAAAGATGTGCTCATCAGGACTTTGTTCTTCTGTCCCATCTATTCAAACTTTGTGCCAGGTTTACAAAACACACCCACCCATGCACCGTGTCTGGAAAGTGCCTGCACTGTTGTACACTGATGACCTTGTCCTACTTTCTAGAACCCAAGTTGGCCTAAAACATACTATTAAGGCATTTATTGTCTACTGTAACAACAAAATACTGGAGATAAACTAGGACAAATCCAAAATTATGGTGTTCACAAAGACAACAAGATGATCAAGCAAAAGATAGGAAATTGGTACATATAAGCTACAACAAGTCAACAAATTTAGATCTCTGGGAACTGTATTCCAGCCAAACTTATCACAGTTCAACCACATTCAATATCTTAAATGGAATATTGATTTAGCCCTACTAGCCTTAAAGGAGTGTTTTTTGTTTGTTTGTTTTTACATTCAAGGAGCTCAATATGTGCCAGTGCTCCTGAAAGCATATATAACCATAGTGACACCATGATCCTGTAGGGCTCCCAGATCTGGTTCTTGGGTCCAACTGAACAACTTGAAAAACTCCAACAATCGAGCTCCCGGGCACCCGGCAATGCCGTGGCGCCCGATCGGGGCTCCTTTGCCTCTCCGTCGCCGGGAGAGGCAGCAATGCCGGTGCACCTTTGCGCGCATCCGGGAACTGCTGGGGGGCATGGCTTGCCTGCTAGAGGCAGGCGCCTCGCCCCCAGACTGTCAGTTGCTCCGCGTGCTCTCCCACCCACCCACCCTGTTGGCAGTGTAGGCTTTTGCTGGTTGCCTATTGGGACCAGGTAGGAATTTTTATGCTTTCACCTGATTGGCTGTTTTGGAGGAGGTGTTTTTTGCCTACCTTACACTGCGATATGGGTTAAGGGCATAGATGGTGGTGAGAGTTAAATAGAATGGTCACTTGGCAGGTTTGTGCAAGCAGAAATGGAACTGGTGAGCGCCTCCGATTGGGAACAGGAGGTCATCAGGAACCGCTCTAGGGCAGTGCGGTCCGGGGCGGTGAATGGTGCCTCCTCTGGGAACCTCTCAGGCTAGGCTCCTCCCTGAAGTTCCATGTGGTCTCAGGGGTAGGCGCTCCTGGGGGGTATGCCAGTATGCTGGGCTGCCGGTTACGAGCCAGAATTGGCTGGCTTCAGACCGGAGCTAGGTGTCCCGCCCATGCTAAGGGCAAGGAGGCCGTGTCTAGGAAAGACGCCTGCCTTGCCTGTTCCTGTGCTTGCCTATTTTTTCCCCGTTGCTGCAATTTCCTGTAAATAGTTAATAAAGTGGCCCTTGTTTAATTCCAACCTGTTGTCTGTCTCTTCATTGCGACTGGGGGGGCAAACCTTATTCTGCAAAAGACTAACTCTACCATCATGTATTGTTTCTGCAGTTGTACAATTTGAACTAGGTCTCCCAAAATTCTCAGTGCTAATCTGGAAGGCTATAGCCAATTTCAAGTACTGACTATCAAACTCTGAAGGTCTTCCAACCTTCACCACACTGGCAGCACATGAGCACTGGAATGAAGCCATAGATATGAAAATAGACCAACTGGGTTTACAGAACCCAAAATTTCTAACCAAAAAACAGCAAACTTTATTTACAGAGAAGCTGATTATACATGACTGGGACCAATTCCCCACAAGCAGCTGTGCCACCCTCGCTCTTCCATTTCCCCTGGTTGTATTGGTCAATTTCACACTCTTCGCTGTGTGCCTGCATTTTGACCTGCATCTCCCCCCGATTTTCTCCATATCTTCTCGATACTTGTTTTTTGAGACTGAGAAGACGTGGGGAAATCGGAGGGAGATGTGGGTCAAAGTGCGGCTACACAGTGAAGAATATAAAATTGACCAATGCAATCGGGGAAATGGAAGAGCAGGGGCGGCACAGCTGCTTGTAGGGAATTGGTCTGAGACACTCTTCAAAAGGATGCCAGATGAAAATGCTCCCTACTTCATCTGGAAATTAAATATTCTACTAAATTTGACTTGCCTCTATATCTTAGCATGCTGACAATCCCAAAACTGAGAAGGTCATATATGATCACATGCTGTAATGTGTTTCCAATAGCCCAGATGGCCATTTTCTCAGTACGCCCAGTGCTATTGTGATTACTTTCTGAAAGAACTTGACTCACCATCTCACATTTTTTTCTATTGTCCAAAATACACAACAGCAAGAGAGAAATTCCTCAGAAAATGGATGCTGAAATATTCAGCCTTTTCTGATACTACAAGACTAAGACTATTCTTGAGCAGCCTCTGCAAAAACCAGGGGTCATTTGGGGCCAAAGTGAGGTGGAGCAGTGCTCTGCCAGCCCAGGAGTGGGCACTAGGGAAGCCACGGGCCGAATCAGATTCTCTGATCTGATTCGGCCCATCGCCAAATTGCTGCTGAAATTCAGCAATGGCTTAAAAAGCAGTTTGAGGGGAGGGGGTTTGAGGGAAGGGCTCCAAACTTACAGGGTTGCTGCTGGAGCCCCTCCCCCAAATACCCACAAAGTTTTAAGAAGATTGGACCAGGGGGTCCAACTCTACAGGCCCCCCAACAGGCTGCCCCCATTCCCTCCATTGTTCTCTATGGTGGGGGGGAAAGTGACGTTTTTTTCCCACCATAGAGAACAATGGTGGGGATGGGGCAACCTGTTTGGGGGCCCATAGAACTGAACCATGTGGTCCAATTTTCTTGAAACTTGGTGAGTATTTCGGGGAGAGACCCCAGCAGCTACCTTGCAAGTGTGGAGCTTCTCCTTCAAACCACTTCTCCTTCAGCCCCTCATATACCCTATGAGTTTTTGCCATTTACTTCAATGGCCCATAGAGTATAATGGGGCTGAAACTGACATTCAGCCCACCCGATGACTCCCGAATCTGCTTGCATTGCCAAAACTGACATGCAGGGGTCATTCGGCAGCTGGAACAGGCGCAACCTGATTTGACCCGATCTGTATCGGGCCAAGAAAAAAAATTTTTTGCACACCCCTAGTGAGCACAAACGGCAGTGGTGGCAAGCCCTTCCCCCAGCTCCCAGTGGGCCTGTGGAGGAAGTGAAGTGAAAAGGGGTTTAAAGTTTGAACCCCTTCTGTTTAGAGTTGTGCGGCGGCAGCGGCACAATCTTTCCACTGAATTCTATGGGGCCCTTCTCACTTCGCTTCCCCTCTCCCTGCCTGCCTTGGCAGGCCAGCTGGGGAAGGGAAGGGGAGGCTTTTGAAGATGGCCACCCCTTTTGCTTCCCTTTCTGACACACTTCTGGTGATGTCAGGGCGTGTGGCATATGCTGATGAATTATGCTAATAGGTATGCTAATGAGCTCCTGCACCTCTTTTTCTACGAAATGACCCCTGGCAAAAACGATAGTAGATGTGTCAAATTTCTGTTTTACTGTGTTATTATTCTTAAATTTTCTTTTACAGTGCATGACCATTGGGCTATTAAACCTAAATAAACTTGACTTTTTGTCTTCAGGATTCCAATAGTATTTGGCTCCATTATTCCTTATGGGGAATCTTTCCATAGGGCTGGCAGGGCTGTTTTTAAAAAATCAAATTGCACCAAAATTGCAGCAGAACTGCTGGTGCCTGGCCTTTAAATAATCCCCAAATTTCAAGTGAATTGGATCACTTGGGCTCCTGAAGAAGTTGTACCCAGCCATCCTACATTGCTTGCTATGCTTTCCAATGCTTTCTCCAGGGCAAAGAATAGCTAAAGACACAAGAGTAAGCAAAGTAACCCCTGGCCAAAAACCCCTGACCAAGAACCAACAAGCCCAAAGGACCAGTGCTTAACCAGATAATCTCAGTGGACATGCTGAACAATGTGGCAAACCTAACACAACAAATGACCAACCCATGAATCCACCCTGATGTCAAACCACAGAATTGTCCAAACCAAACTGAATAGGAAAGCTGTTGCTAGCCTAACAAATGTAAAATCAGAGAAACTGTGCCAATGTACAACCCAAAAATCAAAGGCAATGTCAAATCCAAGAATCCATTTTAGAAAACAAACCCAACACAAACCTGTGCAGTCAAAGAATACAGTGTTGCAAGATGAACAAAACCAGTTAAAATGACAGAATCAAAGGAAACCAACACAACAAGTGGATATCAAGCCTGGAAAGAGACACATAGACAAAAAGGAAAAAAGAAGGGGGGGGGGGGAAACAGCCCTGAGAGCCTTCACATCAAATGCCAGTGTTCATGGCTAATCTGAAATATTTCCAGGATTTTCCAGGACCCATTTTTTGTATTCCGAAAAATCCTGGGCAGGGCTTTTTTCTGGGGGAACACACTGGAATGGAGCTCTGGAACCTCTTTGACAAAAAACAAACAAACATTGTTTCCTTCTTGAGTGTTTCCCCCTCAAAAAGCCCTGATACTGAGTATTATCTGGAGACCCAGGCCGAGGACAGACTGGCAGTCTGGCTCTCTCTGCCTCCACTTTGAAAGCGGAGGCAGAGCGGCAGTCCAGACTGCCACATCTGCCTGGAGGAGGCGGGCCAGACACAACACGTCCGGCATTGCGCTCCTCCCACAGCAGCCGAGCACCACTTAAAAGTGGTGTCCCAGCTGCTGCGGTGTGCATTCCACCCGCTTCCGGTGGGTGTGAACGCGTGCCAGCCGAGGGAGCCGCGCGGCTTTAGCACGCCACCGCAGGAAGCCGCCCGCAGTCTGGATGCTGTGGGCGGCTTCCTTCCGGCGGCATGCAAACACCGCACAGCGGGGGCAATTCCCCCCGCCTTGTTCTGCCATGCTGCGGAGGCGCGACAGAACTCAGGTCTGTCCATGGCCCCAAATATACCCATAGAATACTGATAAGGTATTGTTTGATATATATTTGGATTGGATATATCCAAATGGACATCCCTAGTGGGGAAGTGAGAAGAACAGAAGGAAATGGAAAGTTCTGAGGCAAGAGTCAAGATTTCATATCACAGTCTACTTTTTTAGACACAATACTAATACAGCTAGAAAGAAAATGAGGATGTCTGCTACAAGATCTTGTGGATTTTTAAACAACTGCCTAAGGATGGTTGTAATGTGAGAATCCATTCTTGTAAAAGAAGCTTTTGCACTCTTTCCTTGTCAAGAATCCACACTCTCACGGTCCAGAGAATGGTTGAAACATGGTATTGATCTCATTCCATTCTTGATGCTGAGTGCTACATACCCAGGTGGAGATCTGGAAAGCTGGAAACAGTTCCATCTTTTCAGCCACTGTCAAAGCTCAATGCTGAAAGGAGCTGCTCGATAGGTCCCAGTAGTTGCTCTCTCAATCCTGACAGCAGGGGCAAACTCAGGAGGGAGAAACAATTTTTCTCCTTTACCCTTTCCTCTATCCCCTGCCAAACCCTCATTGTCACACTTTTCTTCACCCACCCTAAATTTTCCAGTCATATGGTTTCCATCTCTCCCAGATCTTGTTTCCTGTCTCCCACCTTTCCAGGCTGATGTTTTCCTTCCCTGTCCTAGCCCTCCCAGTGATGTGCTTCCTTCTCTTCATCCTTGAGGCCAGTCCTTACATTTTAGAGTATTTTACTGTTTGGGGGTTGATCTTTTTTAAAAAAACCCTCTTCAGACATTCTCCTTGCAAAGCTGGGCTTTTCCCCAAGTTTGAAGTATCATCTGCGCTATTCTGGCATATCTGCATTATATGGACTTTTTGATCCACACTGGAGGGCCAAGTTTCAAATTAGGCATTTCTTAGAGGACTCTGCTAATTGAATTTACCAGTACCCAATGAAATACCAGAGCCAGGAACTACAGATATGCATCCCTTGCTATCTACAATTCACAGTGATCTGCTTCTTCCCATTCAGCCATGCATTTATACTATAATCCCAAATTGCTGATCTCCAGAAATCATGTAATAAGTTGCCAGGTGCTCTTTTTCTAAAGACCATGACACTCATTATAGGAGACTCTCCTGCTGGGAGGTAACTACACTTCATTGATTTCCTTAGTTTGTTTTTGTAGATTAAAAATTTGCAGTGCAGTTTTAGTACCTCTGTGACACAGAGCCATTAAACCATAAAAGCTTGCGGGGGGAGGAGGGTAAGAATCCACACACAGCATTTTAATTATATAGTGTCACACAAAAGGAAAACAAAATCATTTCAATGGATGTTGTATGTCCTATAAATCCCTTCTATCTTTCAAAGGCCCTACCTTTATCTCCCTTTACAAAATTCACAGAAATAACATGTTCAAAAGACTGGCTTTCACAGAAAGCCATTGAAAGAAATTGTATTTTTATTGGAGAGAAGATATAGCTTTTTATCTACTGTTTACAAAAGAAGTTCAGCCTGTGAATATAAAGGGAAGGTGTGGGTGGGTTCTAAGTAGTGTACATTCCAAAAGATTCCTATGCAGTGGATGAGTAAAGAATCACCTTACAGCTGTGTGGGAGTATGTCCTTTTGAAACGGAAACAAAAATACAACTCCACAGCCCTCTACAATGCACAGTTGTAGAACTTTTATTTTACTGCTGACTGCATTTTTATCCCCCAAGGGGCTCAGGAGGCTCTCTCCTCCCCATTTTCACCTCAAAACGATGAAGCTGGTCATATTGAGAAAGAGTAAGTGGCTCTGGGACAGCCAGTGATGTTCATGACCAAGTTTCCTCTAGTCTGACGTGCTCTCCACTATACTATACCAACTTTCAGTTTTCATTAACTAAATTCAAAGGATCTGAAAGCTTCCCTGAATTATCCAGAGGTCATTGGAAGTATGGATGGGTTTTCTAAAAAACATAAAGCTCAACCATTTTGAACAAAAATCATTATAACTCCATGGCACCTCGTCATTTGGTTACATATCCAGGGAAGGACATAAATTGTATCTCTGAAAGAGCAATTAGTAGCTGTATCTGCATTTTTGTCCTATGAATCAATTCTGCTATTGAAAAAATCAAGTTATAGTCTTAGGCATGAAATAAATACTGCTTTTGCTATGAAGGAGATGTCATTTTAAAACAAATGTGGACTACTGTACAAGTAAGAGTACATCAATATGTCTGTTTCCATTTTTTGCAGCTAAAAGTAGCACAAGCACTGTGATGATGATGCAGTCTTATGTATGCTTATGTACCTTGCAAGTAAATATACATGTGTGTTTCCAGGGGGATGAAGAAAAACACATAGAACTCTGTATGTCTGCATTGGTTCTGAATCAATAGCAACAGCAGTATGTAATACATAGAACTTTGCAAAGGAATAGCATTCTCATATGCTTTGATGGTAATGTGCACTGGAGATCTAGAATGAATGCTCTTTTTTAAAAAAAAGTGAAGACATTTAAAAAAGGTTCCAAAATGATGAGGAATGGTAGAGAATAATGGCATTTGTTGGTGTTTACAACTTAATATCACACATAACAACAACAACACATACAAGTCTGTGTGGTAGTGATGATGTTAGCCGAATTGCTTTAATTTACGCTTAGCAATTGGCGAAATACACGGGTTCTTGCCAACTATACCAGGGTCCCACCCCTCCCGGGAGTTCTCAAGGAAAGAGGCATGTGAGGCAGATGGCAAATTAAATGCTGTTTACTAAATGATATTGTTCAAGCATACACAAAACAGAATCTCACACACATACACACAGGTCTAGGGAAATAAAGATAGAAACTAGCACTGCTGCAATTTGCAGGAGCTCATTGGTGGGGAAGCAATACGTTACCTATCCTGGAGATGGATCCTTGTTCCAACAGAAGATTAGAGTGACTGGAAAGGCAAGCTGGACATGGGGGGGGGGGGGGGTAAAGCAGGGGACGATGGCTCAAGAGACCAAATGCCTCTACTCAAGGTCTTTTATTAGGTGGTCTTGGGGAGGGCTGCACAGACCACATCCCCCTAACACACCTTCTAGGCGGTCCGTCCCTCTTGGACCCTTCCATAGGTTAAAGGTGGACAAAAGGAGGAGGGCAAGGGGGTGGACAATGTTGCAAGACTATGATCTCACCAGGAAGTGGACTTTGAACAGGGGTCCGATGACTCACCTGGCCACATCTATTGTTAGTCAATGACTTTGGCCGACTGGCTGATGGCCCAAACATTAGTTGCTAAGCAACTGCGTTAGCATAACTATGCAGGTATGTTGGAGGGGGCAGGGGTTGATCAGCGTGCTGAAACAGAGAGAGAGAAACCTCATGGCAAGAGGAGTCCTTTGTCTCTGTCCCAGGTGAACTGTCTAGGGTGTCAGCCTCCTGGCATGGGCTGGAGCTGGCTCCTATCATGAAGAAAGCACATGGCCCTTCCATTATGGGCAACCCAAAGTTCAGGCTTATGAATATCATAATTCATAAGAGCACTAGCAGTGCCTTGCTGGTCAACAATGAAACAGCTTTAGATTAGCTTTGTTCTAGCCACATGCCTCCTCTTTTTCCTAAGTGCTGCACATGATAATAACATCACACTAATGTAGAAAAAATTATGCTCTGGTTGTAGTTTGTGGCAAACACTAGGTAAATCCACTACTAGGTAAGTGAAGGTCTTTGAGCATCAGAAAACTGTGTTCATTGCAATGAGTCAGTTAAAGCAAATGCTGCTCTATTCTGAACCAGTTTAAGTTCACAAACACTTTTCAAAGGCATTCCTATGTATTCTAGAAATGTAATCTGGATTGATAACTGTGTCTGGATTGATAACTTTTCCCCAAGGGGACACTGTGACTGAATTAAAGATCTGGGACCAGCAGCCTGTCAACAAGGAACACTGCTGAGTCACATGACTGAGTGAGGAGGGGGCCACTTGGCTCAGAACACTCAGTGACTGACACTTAATGGGCAAAAACTGACAGTTTGGGTCTGACAGTTGGGAGAGAGAGTGGAGAGTGAGAGTCTGTGAGGGAACAGTCTCTTGGTAGCTCTGTGAGGATTCTGAGTGTCTCTCTGTAGCTCGGTGTGAGCAGCCAAAATACCAGTTAAAGCAGATAACTGGGTGCTGGATAGTCTGGTTCACGGGACAGTGAACAGACTAGTAAAATCAGAACACATAAGTGGTCACAAACCTAAAATACATCACTCCTGAGGAACCTGAGATTGGTGGTTAAGGGAGGGCTGAGGCAAAGACTGGCAGAGTATGGACAGCTGGTTGGTGGCCAGTTGGGACGTAAGGGCCAGGAAACCAAAGCCAAAAAGCTAACCCCTAAACAGGACAGGAGAGTGTACTGAGGAAGGTGTTGCGTGAGCTTATGTACAGTTAAGGAAACAGCAAACAATATAGCTTATTGCCTAAGTATCATCTAAGCCAAACATGCCAGCCTATACAGAAGCAAAGTGTCCACTGTATAAACATCCTCCATCCCCTGTTTGGTTCTGGAAATAAAGTACTGTTGTGTTGTGTACTAAGACCACGATCGCCTGGTCTCCCGTAATGGCGACCGCCATGCGGTCAGCGCACATGGTCAGAATCTACCTGAGCTTCGGCCAGGTAGAACAATAGCCAGTTGGATCCTGAGTGACTACCAATTATGAGCCTAGGTCTCCCGCTGGGGGACCTATGAACTACAACCATGGACTTAAGGTCCTATAAGGACCTGTGGGCGAGGTCGGGGCATTGTCTCCGGCTGGCATAAAAGAGGGCTCCAAGCCCGGGATTTCTCATGTTCCATCTGACCCACAATAAAGAGCTGTACTATGAAATCACTACCACTCACCTCCCAACTCCAATACTTTCCAGTTGTGTTTTGAACCAAAAAGCCTGAGTGCCTGACTCTTAAAAATAAGGACAAAGATATCTAGCAGTAGTCCTCAACTTACGTATAAAGCAATTTAAAACAAGCCCTGAAGAAACGAGTAAGAGTATAGAGGGAGCTGGTCAGTTCCGTAAAGTCAAGCCTGATCAGTCTCCTCAGAGAACACCACACAACGGCAGATTATAAGGCCGCACGTCATAGACACAACTGGTATAACAACTAAAGCTAGTGATTTTATTTTATTTACTTCATTTATACCTCATCTTTCTCTCCAAAGGGGACTCCAAAAGCCTGCTTGAGGGAGTTGCTGTCATAATATAAGGTGGACATCTGTGCCTCCCCATCAGCTGCTTCTCAGAAGAAGTACTCAATAATGCCTTGCGCCTTCTTTGAATTTTGTGCACCAAGGCAAACTTCTACCTGGCATTAACACTGGGAACTCCACAATCCTCTGGTTTATAGCTGTGCAGCATTTTTAGCCCCTTCTCCAGATAACAGCCATAGTCCTGGGGATACACTTAGCAGTTTTATTCCTTTGACTGGGAGCTATCAGTCAGTCGTGCCACACACAGCCTGCTTCAAAGCTTCCCATGATTATTCAACATTATTACAGAAGAATCAAGACAGCAAAGGATTTAATCCAATAGACATGCAGCAGACTTCAGAGACAGGTAATGCACAGGAAGCAAATCTAACTCTGATTTAATAACATTTTAATTATAGGTTAATTATTTATTCATTAAATTGTTTATTCTCATCCAAAATCTCCTGTGTCCTTGCAAGAAAGCTGCACAGCTTCCACACTGTCTTAAAAGATCCAACAGTATTATAACAGGGTTTATTACATTTAGCCTAGAGACAATGGGAAAGGATGTTTGTTTAAAACTCAGTGCTTCGGCTACTGGTGTGAAATATGTCCTGAGCATTATACATTGGAATGACAACTGGTGGTCCCAGGGCTAACCACAAATACTTTGGTAGCAAATACAAAGTTCTATGTTGTCCCCACCTTGCTCATTCTCCAAACTAGCACTGCACAGAGATGATCTATCAAGTCCCATTGTTTTTGGGCAGGATTTATTGGTCCTCCTGGCCAAATTTTTAGCAGAATGTCTTATGCCAGCACTAGTGTCTTCGGGCAGCTTTACGGCACCATTACAGCACTGTGAACCTGCAAGCACTGCTTTCAGAACTAGCTGTTTTTCATCTGCAGGAGGAGACAGGCTCAAAGGACTAACAGGAATAAGATATTTGCTTTGCAGTTGATTCTACCAGATTAAGCACTGTACTGGATATTTGAAATTAATAGTTCCTTGTTGAACAAAGAGGGATTTCTGAATGCATTTACTGTTCTACAACACAATATCTTCTTTCAGGACTTTAAAAGATGGCACGAATGAATAATTGTGTCCCAAATATACATCAGTAGACAAGATGAGATGCCATCTATGCCTGTATCTTGTGAGCATGGGTTTACATTAGGAGTGTTACCAGATTTTTGTGACCACTGTGGTTCACTTTGTAAGATGAAGTTTATTTTACAGTTTCCCCACAAAACACCACTTATTTTATTTCTCAACCATATTAATGAAAATTAGATAGAAGTATTGCTGAAAAAAAATCAATACTGATTTTTGCAGTATATATGAACCAATTAAATTAAACATATAAACACACAAGCAGGAAGGCGATTTAATTAAACCTAGTCCAGGAACACTAAACAAAAAGAGAGATACCTCTTCAAGGCAGCCCCATATGGAGTATATTGCAGTAGTTGAATATAATGTTAGCAAAGCATGCATCACAGTGGCAAGATCTTCCAGTCCAAGAAGTTCTTCCAGTCCAGAAAGGGCTGCAGATGGCTCACCAAGGACCCCTGGTCACCACTGCCACCTGATTATCCAATAGGAGGCTTAGGACCAGTAGTCTCCAAACTACGAACTTGCTTCTTTCGAGAGAGTGCAACCCATTCCAGAACAAAACTTGTCCTACCTCTGTTTTTTCAGGATTATGTTTCAGCTTGTTAGCCTTCATCCATCTGTAGTCTTTAAGGTGCTACTGGACTCTTGCTCTTTTCTACTGCTACAGACAGACAAACACAGCTACCCATCTTGATCTAAAATGACACCTGTTCATGGTACTTTCAACAGCCTCCCTGTGATGTGCTAGAAATGCAAATCAGCCCTAATCTCTATACTACTTCTCTCAGTAGCTTCAGGTAAATGTTAGAAAGCATGGGGGATAAGATGGAATTTTTCAGGACCCCACAGGCCAGAGGCCAAGAGGCCAAACAGCCATCCCTGAGCACCACACTCTAAAACCTTAGAGGTAGGAGTGAAACCACTGAAACGGATGCCTCCCAGTCCTAACCCTGGAAGGCAGGGTTACCAAACCTTGTTGTGAAATAGCATTAAGATCTTTCCCTCAAGCTTTGCTGTCTGTGCCCTGCCATTAGAGGTGAAGGAGGTGGCAACCAGAGACATAACTTTTTCACTGGAATCTGCCTCTCCTGATACTCAGCTGTCACCTGGTAGGAGATTATGACAGTGTGGCTGGTAGTGTGTCAAGACTTTGACATCACTTCCAGTGCAAAATGGAACTGATGTTAACTCATTGCTTGGGTGTTAATATTTAACAAAAACTCTATGGCGTAACTATTAAGTTTTAGGTGAATCTTAGAATGCCACACCTATGTAATGATGCCACTTTCAGGTTATGCCAAAAGTGACATTGCAGTATTGGTTTGACACTAAATCACTGCTCCTGCCAATTCCCCCCTCCCCACTGCACTGTCGAGCAGTGGTGTAGAACAGTCATCCAGAGTTGGGAGTCTCCTGCTATAGCTGCCCCAAACCTACTCTATCTTTTAGTCACCAAGCCAAAACCTGTTTATCCAGGAATTTAGTTTAAGTGTGTGCTCTTAACATTTTTAGTGTGGACTCAACTTGAAAACTTATTCTTTTTATGCTGCTTAATGATCAACTCTAGCTGGGTTTTTAATACTAGGTTTTAATTAACAACTTTTTAATGTTTTAAATTATGTTTTACTTTGTAATCTGTCTTACCCTGGAAAGGTGACATTAAAATGTTCTAAGTAAATAATAAATAATTAAATATAACTGATAAATGTCACACTAGTGATATAAAATGATGAAAATTGTTAGAACAGAAACTCAAATGAACAGTATTGAAGTGCTACTATTTTTAATTTTCTTTATTAATTCTACTATATGGTCCTACAACAAACATGCTTTGTTACAAATCTATAGTGCACATTGCATTCAGTTTTGTTTCCTATCATTGTACAAGTGTCAAGAGAAAGCAGTTTTAAAACTACTCTGTAATACCATTGTATTGTTCCTCTACAATAGAGGTTAGTTAAGTGTGTCAACATTTAATCCATTAAATCATGTTTTTACACAAAATAAGTATACAACTAATGAAGACGCAATAACTTGTCAGTAGAGCAAACTGGGTATCAAAGATGTTACATAGAAGACTTAGAGAAATGAAGTATTAATTTGTTGCCAATTACCTGTGACTGAGTTCCTGATTTGTCATCATCGTTATCATACCTGGAAGGTAAAGTGCCTGGGGAAATGATACTATTATGTTTGAAATGTATTTTACTAGCACTTTTTTCACTGAAAACTATTAAAGCCACCAAATTTTGTTATCTAAGTAAAGATTCTTATCAAAACTTCACCCAGATCACAGCTATAGCAAGTGAACTAAATTGTCATAGTGCAATTCAAATTCAGGAACTAGTCATAGGCTGTGGTCATATGGTCATTTTGATCGGGTTTCACTGCTGTTGCCTCTCACATTTAAAATTGCTGATCACATGGCCGCATCCACCTCCCACACTGAAGTAGGTTCACTCATGCAATCCTGGAGGACCTTCCGGACCAGCCTCCCGACTCCAGTACTTTTCAGTGGTGACAAAGGTGGTAAGACGTAAGGTCTGCTCCCTTGCTTCCAGCCACCAACAGGCAAGCCGAGCGGATGGTCTGCACGACCAAGGAAGTGCTGCGGAGGATGGACCGGGGGACTGGGAGTTTAAACTAACTGCTTTTCTATTCGGCCAACACTCAACACCCCACTCCTCCATGGGATGCAGCCCTGCCAAACTCCTAATGGGTCACCGGTTGACTTTGCAACTTGACTGCCTGCACCCTGACCAAGTGACAACCGGCCTCAAGGAGCCCGACATCCCCCAAGCTCTGTGAGGTTCTTTCTGGAAGATCCCATGTATGTCCGGAAGTATGCACGGGGGCCCCTCTGGCTACCAGGCCAGATCATCTGTGTCACCAGATCCCACTCCTACAAGGTCGCCAGCGAGGATGGGCAGGTTTGGAGGCGACACGTGGACCAGCTCCAATACCGGCTACATTGCTGTGTTCATGACTACACAAGTGAGCACGAGGATGACGCTCCCGACCCAGTCCTGGATAAGGAGGACCGGGGACCCGGCCCTGCAACAGCCATCACACCCCAACATCCATCTCCATTGGACTCAACCACAGAGGCTGCCCTGCTGGACACAGCTTCCAGCACTCCAGCTTCTGCTCCCGGTCCTGAGGCCGAGACTCCGGTTCCATTGCCGCCTGTTGCAGCTCTGAGATGTTCAGACAGGGAACAAAGAAAGCTGACATATCTCAAGGACTATGTCTGTTAGTGTGGGCCTGAACTATGGGGGGGGGGTGTTATGTTCTGTGATTAAATCTGTGATTATCCAATTACCTTGAAACTTATTCAATTACCTTGAAACTTATCCAATTACCTTGGAACTTTTTCAATTACCTTGGAACTTATTCAATTACCTTGAGACTTATCCCATTACCTTGAAACTTATTCAATTACCTTATCAAACTGCCTTGTTTGGGTGATGTCAGGGGTGCAGCTTACCTGTGTATATAAGCAGTCCCCCTGACCTCCATTTTCTTATGCTTCATCTGGACCTGAAATAAACTTGCTATGCTGAAATCACGAACACAGGTAGATATAGCAGAGGTCCATCAGTGGCTATTAGCCACAAGGTATAGATAGGAACTTTCGGCCTGGGGCAAATGATGCTTTGTATTCTTAGTGCTTGGGTGGGGGGGCAACAGTGGGAGGGCTTCTAGTGTCCTGGCCCCACTGCTGGACCTCCTGAGGGCACCTGGTATTTTTGGCCACTGTGTGAAAGAGTGTTGGACTGGATGGACCATTGGCCTGATCCAACTTTGGCTTCTCTTACAACAAACTGTGCTTTGTAGTTACATGAACACACCTGAAGGATCCTAAAGCTCATGCCTCTCTTTGCCTTCCCACACCTTCGCATGCACAGGGTAATTACGATTTACAGCCTCTCGACTCCAGTACTTTTCATACATGAAATCTTTAAAAAGTTGATTAAATCCTTCCAAAATGATAGAAACAAAACCTGTAGCTTTAAGAAATGAATGCCCTCAGTGGCTGTTCTAAGCAACCACCATAGTATTGCCAGCTTTCAAGCCTTGGTTTCTGTAAATAAAAGGTAGGGGATGGGGCAGAACACTTTCTGGGGCTGTTTTGACTATTATTGGAGCCACATCTGACAGCAATCACCGGGCAACTTGCTACCTGACTTCTCCCCTGGCCCAGCTGCTTGCTGCAACTCAACAGCAGCCCCTTCACAATAGCCACTGTGGTTTAATGATTCAATTCTAAAATATAAAATCTTCTCAGCATCTCCCATATCTGCTTCATTTTCTCCTTCTCACCCACCCACCAACCACATTTTATCTGCCCCCCCCATCTTCAGGTTTATTTATTTTTTAATTTGCTTAATTTATACCTGATCTCTCTCAACAATGGGAATCCAAAGCAGCTTTCATCATTCTCCTCTTCTTCATTTTATCCTCTCAACAGCCCTGTGAGGTTAGTTAGGCTGAGTATGTAATTGGACCAAGGCCACCCAGTGAGCACTATGTCCGAATGGGGATATGAACTTGGGTCTCCAAAATCCTAGTCTGAAACTCCAAGTACTTCTCCACATTGGCTTTCATGTACTGTTTTTGAACAGTAGCCAGTAGCCAGGACTGGGTGAGTCATGCTAGTTGTGTGCTATCAAGTCATCCAGTTGGTGCTGACATGCCTGGCCGCGATGAATCCTCTCTCAAAGATTAACCTTGAGTCATTGCTTTGAAGGTGACTGAAGCCAGCCATATGGTTTGATAAGACCTGAGATAGGGACTATATTGAAGTCTGACTGTCTCACGTGTCCAAATCTAGATGAATCAGGCAGGTCTAATGCCCCTCTCAACATGGTTATGTGGCTGTTTAAAGCCAGTACTTATTATCTGCTGATAGGCTTTGTGCAGTTGGGGTAATTGAGACACGATACATAGACTGCATGCTGCCAGCTTGCCCAAATTGTGCATACTGGTACTGTGGGGTTTGGGAGCATACTTGTACTGTGGGGTTCATTCTTTCCCATTATTGCATATCTTTTAAAACCATCAAAGGTGTAGTCCATTATGGAATCCAAATCCCACTTTCACTTCCTTATTGCTCTTAGTGTGTTTGTTTGTATGCAACTAAATTTTCTTCATTTTTTTTTGGCTTTCCTCCCACTGAGGGTATGGAACTTCAGTTTTGTTGAACCCTTCTGGAAAGCTGCATTCACAGTTCAGTCCCTCATCTTCTTCAAAGTTCAGTACTAGGCATGTCCAATACAGCAATGCTATATTTTATTTTTCAAATATTTGTTTGGGTAGATCTTTCTCTTTGACATCAACACTGGTCTTTCACCCCCTTACTTAACATAATTTGAGCCACAGAAAATATTTTGGTATAACTATTCCTTCTATTGTTCTAAAGACTTAAATTGTCCAAATACTGCCATATCCATCTAAAATGTGAACAGTATTTAAATAAATAGAAATGATCAGCTATCTTTTAATAAATTTGCATTCCAAGTGCTTATGCTTGCTAAAAACATATGTTTTTCCATTTTAAAAAGATGAAGATATTGTATTATATTGTACAATATTATTGTATTGTATTGTATTGTATCCTACAAAGGATATAATACAATACAATAAGATTCTACTACTATTTTTAAAAGTTTTGTCTGCTATTGTAAAATATGAATTAGAACCATATGTGTTTCCCCAAACTTGTGTATGCTTTTCAACAAGAATGTAGGTATGTAGGCCCTTACCAGGAATAATGATAAACAAAAAGGCGTATTTAATTTATCGAGCATTTGGCAATTCTCCCTTGCAAATGGTCCTCACTGTTTCCCCAAGCTGCTTTGTTTTCGGTTTCAGACTCTGAAAGTGGGAAGAATCAATTAAAAATGGTCTTGGGAAAGAGAGAATATCGAAGAGAAATGGTAGGAGGCCTAGAATCTAGACCATCTCCAACCTTCTGATTTTCCTCTATGCCTCAATTAGCATTATGAGGAATACACAGAACTGTGACATGTGGTTACTTCATAACATCCAGTTCAAGCTTTAGAGTGTAGCTAAAACCATCATATAACTCCTAGAGGATGTGAATTTAACATAAAGATCCCTGAGTGCCCATATGAGTATGATGTGTGAACAGACACCTTTTCTTGACACTTTTCCAAATCTG
This sequence comes from Lepidodactylus listeri, assembly GCA_029233225.1. NCBI lineage: Eukaryota > Metazoa > Chordata > Lepidosauria > Squamata > Gekkonidae > Lepidodactylus > Lepidodactylus listeri. The sequence continues at coordinate 131,117,430 of JARCFY010000001.1, read as the reverse complement.
TACCCTCAAGCTACCTGAAGAAACAACCCAGACTTTTGGCATATAGTGAAAAACTACTAAGTGCTCCCATCATCTTGGGACAGAATTGGATTCTGCTCCAGTAACTCATCTGCGACCCAGAAGAATCACAAGCTAATAAAAACAAACAAGAATCAAAACAACAAAACAAACAAACAAAAAGCCAGCCCAGTCATTACTAAATTCATCTTGGAGATTTGTATCTAGAAGAAAAATATAACAAATGAAACAGAAGAAATCAGGTGAGGCTGTAGAATCTGCAGATTCACCAATGAAGATGGCAGTTTTAATCAAGTAAAAGATTCAAGAAAATAATTGTCAAATACATTCACCTTGGAATAGCCTAGGAAAGCAGTGTTGCCTTACTTGTTTTTGTGCCCTGTGAAGTGCTTTAAACTATCCACTGGATTTGATACTGTTGAATTACTGTTTGGAAGTTTCCACATAGTTTCATCAGGATCTATTTAGAACGATGGGATCCCTCCAGTTTGACTGATTAGTCCTTTCCCCAAACATCATAGATTTTTCCCAGTACTTCTTAGACATACTTCTTAGAACTCACACCAAGTCAGTTCAACAGTGGATCTCAGAACATTCGGTAAAGGCAAGTCTTTAGAAGATAGATGGCCTAACATAATTATAGAGCCCAAGAATAAGGATAGGGTCCTGGTATTGTAGCCTTCAAGCTGAAAGTACCTAGAATGCACATGGCAGGAGGAAAATACCAATGTCCCAAATATAGCCTGTCAGTGGTCAAATTTTACAACCCAGTTGGGGAACCATTGCTGTTTGGAAAAGGCTTCTTGAATCTTTCTGCATTTCACATGTATTACCTTGTGGTGACTATTAAATAAAACATCAGGTCATGAAATTTCTCAGAAGTTTCATATTTGATATCATTAAGAAGAAAAATATGTTTGGGGTGTAGTGAAGGTGAGGTAGATATTTAACATATCTGAAATGTTTTTTTTCCCCTCAAAAAAGACCAGGCTTTTCACACTACCTCCACCCTTGAAAATCCTAAACATACTCCCTCATATACACCAGCTCATGAGCACCTATGCCTTCTGAAGGAACAAAAATATTTTTCTGTAGAACAGGAAAAATTAGCAGGAAGGATTTCTAGAGTGAATGGTATAATTGCCAAACTTTCCAATTAGGTAACAAACAAATAATTACTGCTACAAGTGAAATAAAGAATAGACTAAAACCTCTGAACTTTTATTATAGTAATTGTAATAAATACATGAATAAAAATATTAAATAAGGAAGTGACTCATATATAAGCTACACAAATTTCTATGCAAAATCTGCCCCAGAGCCCATTATGATTATGATAATAGTCTGTTGTTTACTTCAACTCACTACAATAGGCTGTGGCTGAACTGAATGACTTCTATGGAGTTTATTGTCATAATACTAAATTATTTAAATATATTTCTGGCCACTAAACATAATATATTAAACGGTAATATCTCAAGACATAGCTCAAGATGGGTAGGCGTGTTAGTCTGTCTGTAGCAGTAGAAAAGAGTTAGAGTCCAGTAGCACCTTCAGACACTGAAGAAGTGAGCAGTAGAACAGGTTTGCACCATGTTTTTGCAAAACCATGCTTGCATGAAAACACTGCTGATCCAAATAGATCAGCAACAGGGTAGGCTCAGCCATTAGGTAAACTGGTGATTTTGAGGAGCTCCTAAAAGGCAAGATGAGTGTCCTCTGCTGGGTGAAAGTAAAACTTGGTTTTAACTGGCTTCTAAAGTCTTTATATTTGTTGGCTCTAGCCTTCCATAGCTGCCGTGAAGGAACATGGAAGGATTTTCTCTTATTAATTTTATTTATATATTGTTTCAATTTATATACTGCCCCTCCCCCATAAAGTGAAGCTCAGAGCAGTTCACAGCAGTATAAAAACAGAGATAATAAATATAGTGAAAACACTGGGGTTGATTTCACACCAGTTGCTGTGGGCTCACATTTTGCTCTGGAGTATCGCCCTGCTGCACTGGAGTTTCCCTGGAGCAAACAAATCCTGTTTTTAGAGGATTTTCCTGTTTGCTCCGGGGGAGAACCCAAAATGAAAACACACCCACTCGCCCGCCTTTCATCGGGGCCGCCCCATTGTGGGAGTTTCTATTTTTTTTTTGGAGAAAACCGTTCATCACGCTATATCGAAAGGGCTGAGGTTCCAAGTGGGAAAATGAAGAAAATATTCAGGAGGAAACTGGGAGGGGAAATTCTGGAGAGAATGAGAGTCAACTGGCCAGTGTGAAATCAGCCTGGCTGTGTTCACACATACTGAATAATCCACTTTCAGCACACTTTCCAACTGGATTTTACTGTGTGAACTGGCAAAATCCAGTTGGAAAGTGCATTGTAAGTGGATTGAAAGTGGATTATTTAGTGTGTGTGAACACAGCCACTATAGAACACAGTGTAAAAAGCAAACAATTCACAACTGATTGTGGTGGATCCATCATTAAGTCCCCAAAATCTGTTTAACCAAGGAAGGCCTGACAGAAAACCTCAGTCCAACAGGATGTGTGAAACCTAGGGACGTTTTGCAGGGCCCAGATCTCATGTGAGAAGGCATTCATAAGAACATAAGAGAAGCCATGTTGGATCAGGCCAACGGCCCATCCAGTCCAACACTCTGGGTTGCACAGTGGCCCAAGACCAGGTGCCATTAGGAGGTCCATCAATGGGGCCAGACTCCAGAAGCCCTCCCACTATTGCCCACCAAGAATTCAGTGCATCATTGCCACTGACACAGTGTTCCATTTATGCCTTACACTAATAGCCACTGATGGACATCTACTCCATATGTTTATCTAATCCCCTCTTGAAGCTGTCTATGCTTGCAGCTGTAACCGTTTCCTGCAGCAATGAATACCACATCTTAGTTACTCTTTGAGTGAAAAAGTACTTCCTTTTATCTGTTCTAAACCTACTGTTCATTTATTTCATCAAGTGCCCACGAGTTCTTGTATTGTAAGAAAGAGAGAAAAGTACTTCTTTCTCTGCTTTCTCTATCCCATGCATAATTTTGTAAACCTCTATTGCCACCCCTCAGTTGTTTCTCCAAGCTAAAGACCCCTAACCTCTTTAACCTTTCTTCACAGGAAAAGTGTTCTATCCCCTTAATCATTTTAGTTGTCCTTTTCCATACTTTTCCAATGCTATAATATCTGTTTTGAGGTGCGGTGACCAGAATTGTACACAGTATTCCAAATGAGGCCACACCATTGATTTATACAAGGGCATTATTGTAGCCCAACAACAGGGGCACCCCGTTTTCTAACTTGAGCCAGAGACCCATAAATGTCAGGCCAAAGAAAGGCACTCTTGGTTTTGAACCACAGAGCTAGCAAAAGCCCTGAAAAAGGCTCTCCATTTCCAGGTGGCATAAAAGGCAGCCCTCAGAAGAGAAAAACCCTGCAGTCTTCCCCCACCCCACACCAGAAGAGGTATACATATGAATCAATGGGTTCCACCAGGCAGGTATCTGCATTGCTAAAGGCTATTCAGTTGCCATCTGGCGAATTGTCCTCCTATCTCCAGAACTTCACCTAGCCATTTTGTGTGACCCCCATGTCTCCAAACCTGTTTTTCTTGCTCTATCTCTCAGGATAGTGAAATAAATGTTTAGCAATCTAATGAGAGACTCACCTCCCACCTTGTCTATACTTGGGAACCTTTTCAAACTTCCTTGACTGGACCATTAGTGGTTAGAAAACCCATTCAACTAGCCACCCAGCACCTGGCTGATTTAATCAAGGCCATTGTTAAGCCTGACTCTGCCCCTCTGGAACCTCAGTGGTTACATGTAGGTCTGGCTCCTCCTGATGCTGCACCCCCTGGGACCCAGGATTGGCCCAAGTAGTCTTTTGTCTTCACCTGAGACAAGCCCCTCAAGACCTCTTGGTTTGGTCAGCACTGTTTCCCAAAGTCTATATCCGTCCATGCACACCCCACTCTCTCTTTCTCTGTACCCTCATAGCACATAACACTAGCTGTTAATGGTATACTCTTCAAGGACCTCTGCATGTCTGAACAGGTAATATTACAATGAGATGACGAGGATGAGATTGGATTTATACCCCGCCCTTCACTACCCAAAGGAGTCTCAGAGTGGCTTGCAAACTCCTTTCCCTTCCCCTCCCCACAACAGACACCCTGTGAAGTAGATGGGGCTGAGAGAGCTCTTTCCAGATCTGTCCTTGAGAGAACAGCTCTGAAAGAACTATGGTTCGCCCAAGGTCATCCAGCAGCTGCAAGTGGAAGAGTGGGGAATCAAACCTGGTTCTCCCAGATTAGAGTCTGCACACTTAACCACTACACCAAACTGGCTATTACCCAGTAAATGACTCCTGTATTCGCTATCAATCACCTCTGCTTTCTTAGTTCTGTATTGCTTGCTCTTTTTGAACATTTAGTATGCTTGTAATTAGGGAAATAAATGAAGCAAATTTCGGAACACAACAGAAGACAGGAACGCCTGGCGTGATGTGGTCCATGGGGTCGTGAAGAGTCGGACTCAACTGTGCAACTGAACAACAACAACAATTAGGGAAATACTTTAATCAAAACTATTTAATTTACTCTTCAAATCTGGAGTTTTCCTACTGTGCTGGACTTTAGAACACAAGTGGTGAGTGGTTCCTGTACCCCTTTGGCCTATCCTGCTGCATAGCTAACTTCCCCAAACAATAAGGCAGGCCACTGGCAATAACATTATGATACTGGCTGATTTGTTTTCAGTTCCCTTCCTAATAATCCCCAGCATAGCATTTGACTTTTTTATTTCTTGTTAAGGTCTGCTTTGCTATTTGGTTTAATAGGAGGATTTCTAGTTCTAGTCCAAATTGGGGGGGAAATGTCAGTCCTATCTACAGAGAATCTAGTACTGTAGCACTTCTGGAGAAAATAGAATTGCTTCTGATGAATTATTTCCTGTGGTTTCATCCAGCTGCTGAACCACACATCTAAGTATTTCTTCCTCCCTTTTCACAACAGACAAAGATTTGTACACCCCATTCCCACAAACAAAGCTTTCATTCCATGGAAATCAATACACAGTAGACAAGTAGACAAAACCCTTACATTATCTCTGTTTATCCCTCAGCCCACATGGGGGCAATAAAGTCACCTTTAATACCTGTGAACCTGAGATCCTGCATAGTGAAAGGTATTGAGAGCTAAACTTGGACATGCAGAGTGATCAATTGTTTTTCTTTTTGAAAGTGAAGTCCTACAAAGGCACAGCAGTGTAGTTCTTCTGTCTTCATCGTTCTGCTCTACTTTTAACAGAATCCTATTTACAGTAAATGATGATGGATTGAAAAGGTTATCTCACTGAGATCACCACCTTTGGTGCTTGCCAGCTGAGTGGCCCACTAGGATGATAGATAGAGTACAAGTTTTCCCTAAATGTTCGATAAGTGAGAGTGAAATTGATGTCTTCACCCTTTCTGCACCTGCAGATATGTTAAGTCTCTGGAAAAAAAATTAAAAGTGCATGCTGCTGTGCAATTGTGGTATGGTTCACAGTTCACAACAAGTTTTTTTTGCTATCCACAGGGTCTCATGAGTGCTTACAGATGTTAGGACTTTTGTCCAATAATCAGAAAAATCAGAGTAATGAATCTTGCTTTTCTGGAAAGAAGAGATTGCTTCTTTTGGTTTAAAAGAAGTTTATTACTAAAGGGAAAAGGTAAACAGGATTAGCTACAAATAAACAAAACATGCTTTCTAAGGAGCTGCATTGTGCTCCATCTTCACACTAAGACATGCTGATAGAGAGTGAGAGATTGTAATGGAGGATCTCTCCTTCTTCTTGACCCCTGAAAGGAAACACCTGATATCATTGACCAATTAGCAAGACAGTACACCTTCAGTTTTCCCGGGTTTACAGATAATTGGCCAGCTGCCAGGTATCACTTCCAGGCTAACATAGGTAAACAAACAAGTTGCATAGTTAACCCTATAATGACTGAATTTCTCAGGCCTTGCATTACATGCTCATTTCTCCAACACCCCTTCTCAAGACCTGAAATGCAAGTCATTATACATGCATACACAAAACATTATTGAACATTAGCATCAAGCATATTCAACATTTCACGAAGTCTTTCAAACTTGTCTTTGGTCAGTGGCTTAGTCAGAATATCAGCCACCATCTCTTCTCCCCAACTGGCATCCATGTAGCCGACTAGTCTTGGTTGTTCAGTTGGTGCTATTTTCAGTTTTAAGTCCATCGTTCCTCTTAGGTAACGTGCCATCTTCTTTATTGCGCTCCAATCATGATGATTTGGCGAACTTACTTTTCTACTTAGAAATCCAACTGCCGCTGTAATATCTGGACGCGTTGATTTGCTCAGGTACAAGAGCTTTCCGACAGCCTCTCTGTATCCTCCTATGTCCTTTAGTGGTGTGCCGTCCTTCTCCTTCAGATATCCAGGTTCAAGTGGGATTGTTGAAGCTTTGCAGTTCTTCATGCCAACAGATTCTATAAAGTCCATAATCTTTCTTTTCTGGCATAAAAGAAAAATTCCATCCTCGAGTCTCTCAATTTGCATTCCGAGGTATTGTTGAACATCTCCTAGCTGTTTGACTTCCACTTCCTTATTCAGTCCATCAGCTATTGCTTTGATGTCTCCTCTGTTTTGACAAGCCACGATCAAGTCGTCAACGTAAACAAGAACATACTGGTATTGTCCATTTCTGATTCTAGTGTACAGACAAGGTTCAGCTTTCCCTTGCTTGAAGCCTTGCTTCTTTAAAAGTTCAGTAAGTTTGTCATACCAGGCCTTTGCTCCTTGCTTTAGGCCATAGAGTCCTTTATTAAGTTTGTAGACGTAGTTTTCTTGACCTTTGACCTTGAAACCTTCAGGTTGTTCCATGTAGATCTCCTCAGATAGTTCTCCATTGAGAAAAGCAGTCTTTACATCAAGATGCTCTACTATCATGTTCCTAGATGCTGCAACACTTAGAAGTGTTCTGAATGTTGCTTGGTCAGTAACTGGAGCAAAAGTTTCAAAATAGTCAGTCCCATATTGCTGTGAGTAGCCTTTAGCTACTAGGCATGCTTTGTATAGCTCCACAGTTCCATCTTCCTTGTGCTTTATTTTGAAGACCCATTTACATCCAACAGGGTTTCTGCCTTGAGGTAGTTGAGTGAGAGTCCAGGCCTCTTTTTCACTAATGGATAGCAGCTCTTGTTCCATTGCTTCAAGCCATCTGCCTCTTTCACTCGCAGGTAAGTTGCAAACTTCCTTCCAGTTCTTGGGTTCCTTTGCAGGTTGCACAAGTTCACAAAATCCATACTTCATTGGAGGTTTTCCCTTAGTGCTCCTTTCTGATCGCCTCACACCGGGTGTGGGTTCTGCTGTGGGTTCTGCCGTGGATTGAGCCGCTTCCTCTGGTGTGGCCCCTGCTTCCCCTTCTGTTTCAGTAGTTTCCTCAGAAGGTGGACCTGCTGCTTCACTTGCCAGTTCCCCGGCCAGTTCACCAGCAGTCACTACAGGTACCCAAGCAACGAACTCATCAGGTGCAGTCCCAGGCATCTTTGGATCAGCTGCAGTGGAAACACTAGGCAATACAGTCTCATCAATAAAAACAACATTGCGTTCCTCAACTGTGTGGGTTTGGGGATTGTATATCCTGTACCCTTTCCCACCAACAGGATAGCCTACAATAAGTCCAGTTTCAGATCTGGAATCAAGCTTTCCCCTCTTTTCCTTTGGTATGTGTGCATACCCTTTTGCGCCAAAAGCTTTGATATGCCTTAGACCAGGCTGTCTTCCAAACCAAGCCTGAAAAGGGGAGGTTCCAATAATTTTTGAGGGTAATCTGTTGTGTAAGTACACTGCTGTGTTCAGGGCTTCTGCCCATAAACCGTTTGGCAGTCCAGAATGCATCAGCATAGCTCTGCACATCCCCTGCAGTGTTCTATTTAATCTCTCAGAAGCTCCATTTTGCTGGGGTGAATAAGCAATGGATACTTTATGTTGAATTCCTTGCTCTTGTAGAAATTGTTTGAATTCAGCATTACAATATTCACCACCTCCATCTGTGAGTAAGCTTTGAGGTGCTTTGCCAAATTTATTTTTAACAATAGCCACATAATTTTTAAATCTACGCAGTGTTTCATCCTTACTTCTCAGCATATACACATAAGTGTATTTTGTTTTATTCTCTGTGAAAGTCACAAAATATTTGTTCCCACCTAGGGATGCAGGTAAAGGCCCAACAAGATCACTGTATACAGTTTCCAAAAATTCTTGATTTTGCGCTGGAGTTTTCCCAGAATAACTTGGGGCATCTCCCTTTGCTCTGAGGCATGTCTCACATCTAGTTTCACTCTTTTCACAATGCACAACAGGTATTCCACATTGCTTTAACAACTGCTCAACAGATTTCAAATTTCTATGTCCCATTTTAATATGCCACGAAAATAAACATTTTTCATGTTTACAAGCATCATCACAAGCATCCTTAGTCTGGCAAATCTGTTCCTTATCATCAACAGTCTCTATTTCCTCATCAGAATCAACATCAAAAGTTTCTGTCTCCTCATCATCGCAAGCTACAAAGTAATGAAAGCCATTTTTCTCTTCCACTTTAAATTCAAGCTCTCCATCCATGGTAGAGACCTTGCTTCCTTGCTCTGGTTTGAGCACTACAATATGGCCAGTATTCATAAGGCTTTTTGTTGAAATTAAGTTCTCAACAGCTTCAGGCACATAAGCTGTATTTTGCAATTCAACTTCAATTAATTGATTATCTGTAGTAGACAACTGTAATTTTACAGTTCCAACACCTTGTACATTCAATAATTGCCTGTTAGCTTGGTAAATTCTTGGTTTATTCTCAACATCTATGTTACTAAACCAGGCTTTTTCTCTACACACATGTGTACAAGCACCAGAATCGATTAAAAATATTTTCTTATCATCTGTGTTAAAATCATCAGTGATCCTAAAAGCATTGCCTTTGCTCTGTGTCTGTGCTGCAAACTTCTTTCCTCTGTGCTGTGTGTGTGAAACGTGACCTCTGCTCCTCCCATAATGGCTTCCCCTTCCACTGGCTGGTTCTTTGTTACTGGAACCATGTGCTCCTGTGGCTCTTTGTTCTTGGGGCTCATTATTAGGTGCATACTTAGAAGAGCAGTACTTTGCAAGATGATTTTTCCCACATATAAAACACTCTATTTTCCTTTTAAATCTCTGTCCATGCTTTAGACTCAAAACAGACATCTCATCAGACAAACTTTCTTTCAAATTTCTAGAATCATATTCCTCAGTTAGTGCAGACAAAAGACCTTCTAAAGTCAGATCATCTTTCAGTCTAATCATACTGGTTACAGACTTATAGGAACCAGGCAGACCCTTGAGAATTGAAGAAATCATATCTGTATCAGAGGGTGCTTCATTCAGGTCTTTAAGCTGTGTGTAAATGCCCATTAATTTGTCCATCTCTTTGGGAAGGCAGTCTCACTCCTTCATCCTGAAATCAAAAATCTTTCCCTTGAGGGAATAGATTTTACTCTTGCTGTGCTTATCAAATTTATCCTTTAAGTGTTTAATCATCAATCTGGACGTGGCTAGCCCTATTAATCCTGGTACCTCTGTGTAGGGAATACTCCCTAAAATCAGGGCTTTAGCAAAACCATCCATCATAAGGAATTGTGTCTTATCAGGGTCAGTTTCTGGAGGATTTTCAGTTGTTAATACTTGAAGGGCATTGTGAGTCTGCAGGCGACTCTTCAAATACTCCTCCCACCACTGATAGTTAGCCTTTGTAAGTCTGAGGTTTGGCATTTCTTGGGATGGGGCATTAAAAGCCATTTTCTTTTTTTTACTCACGTCCCTTTGGATTTGAGGTAGAAGCACAGGTTCTGGCTCAGTCATCTACTTCTCCAGGAGCTAGCAGGGTTAATCTTTCCTTTCTCTGCAGCAGAAGCAGCAGCGCGAAGTTCAAAAGCTTCTTTGCCTCGCCTTCCTTTGTTCTCCCGGCAGCAGCGTCTCTTCAGTGCTCCAAGGCTCAGCTCCACTTACAGCAGGCAAAAATTAATCCAGTCAAAAAAGATCCTTTGCTCCTGGCAAACTACAATCCAGCATAGGTTTTCCCCTGATCAGCAAGGAAACAGGGTTGGGCCTTTCTGGCTGCAAGATTGCTCTGAGAGCAGGAAGGAAAAAAAGTGGTCGTTTTAAAAATCCAAGCCTCTAGCTCTTATTCCCTATTTCTCTTTCTCAATCAATCCAGAAAGCTTTTTAGAAGAAGAACCATGTTTTAAGAACCATGCTCTCTGCTACCATTTGTTAGGACTTTTGTCCAATAATCAGAAAAATCAGAGTAATGAATCTTGCTTTTCTGGAAAGAAGAGATTGCTTCTTTTGGTTTAAAAGAAGTTTATTACTAAAGGGAAAAGGTAAACAGGATTAGCTACAAATAAACAAAACATGCTTTCTAAGGAGCTGCATTGTGCTCCATCTTCACACTAAGACATGCTGATAGAGAGTGAGAGATTGTAATGGAGGATCTCTCCTTCTTCTTGACCCCTGAAAGGAAACACCTGATATCATTGACCAATTAGCAAGACAGTACACCTTCAGTTTTCCCGGGTTTACAGATAATTGGCCAGCTGCCAGGTATCACTTCCAGGCTAACATAGGTAAACAAACAAGTTGCATAGTTAACCCTATAATGACTGAATTTCTCAGGCCTTGCATTACATGCTCATTTCTCCAACAACAGAGGAGCCAATCAATGTTCCTTAATAAATACCATTCATACAGGAAGGTATGCAACCAAGTGGTTTTTATTTTGATGGCTCTTTAAGGGTATAGAACACAGGGATTTATAAGAATAGTGTAGATTTCCGGTGCCACGTAACTTACAAATTTTCTAAGGCTAATGTCTCTTATCAGAACTGTTCAGATCTAAGAAAGTAGTGGATAATTGGTATCCTGCTATAAGTTTTATGCTGGAAAACAATATTATCCCAGACAATCCACAATATAAGGATATGATTTTTGAACATTGTATTTGCTTATTGTTGAATTATACACGTTAACTTGATTCTTTTTTGTACACTCTTTAGAGAGCATGTTTAAATTTTGATGTTAAAATTTAAAAAATTGTTAAAAATTAAAAAAGATCTGTTCAGATGAAAACTTAGTGCATGATGTGAAAATTAAACTGGAGGATTCCTATCTCTTTATATATGGGGGGGGAGCTACAGAGGAGAAATGGAGGAGGTTACTTTGGAATGTTTGCCAACGGTGTTGTGCTAGGTGTGGACTCATGTGGCAGCTAAGCGGAGTCTGTCAAAGGGAACCAGGAGTCAGAGATGGGGATCATGAGGTAGTCCAAGGGTCAGTACTGAAGTAGCCGCAACTAGGGAACAGATAAAGCAACAAGCGGGAAGACTAAAGTTCTGATGCCAGAAGAGCAGAAGTTAAATTCTTCTTCACAGCCAGAGCTCCTTACAACGCCTGGAACCAGCTCATCATACTTGCAGAGGGGCTTAGCATAAACTGGTGTTTTTTTTGGGGGGGGGGGAATCTCTAATTTATATAAAGTTGTCATATTGTTTTAAGTGAAAACAGCTTCTCAGGTGCTTAGGACCAGCAGCTTAATCTGCATTAAAATATTATTCCATATGAGCAGCTTTGATTAGTCTCAAGTGAAACATTTCAAGACCACATTAATTTAAGATGTCATGTTCTACCATAAGTAGGTGTGATGAGGAGGAGTTGTAGTAATTAATATTCATAAAGCACTAACAAATGCCTACAAGGAGAGAGGGACATAAAAGGATTTTAGGGAGGACTTTGAAGGGCGGAAGACCTCTGAAGAATGATGAGCAAAAACACAACAAAAAGAAGATGTGTTCAGGGAGATGAGAAGGAGTAGTTTCTTGGGAAAGAGAAGACTCAAAAATTCCAATATGCACATTATTTTAGACTAAACAATAACACAAAATTTCTCATTAAAATGGTAATTTAAGTCTTTTAAAGTACATAAATAATACTTGCTATTGTGGAATCTGGGTGAGAAGAGAAGGGAAGGGAAACCATTCCTTAAAAAAAGTTTGCAGCTATGAAATTTGGCAATTTAGAGAAATAATATTATCACACATAGATTATCAGTATATTACAACCACAGAAGAAATGTGTGAAGGTCTTATTACTTGGTAAGACCTTAACCTTAGCTACTCATAAAAATACATGACAGGGAAAAAAATTACACCTCATGTTTACAGATAATCAAGTGACTATGTTGTACAAAAATTTAGCACACTATGAAATGCGCCCTGTGCTGGCTCTAAGTTGCAGCTAAACTTATTGCCACCACATTTGGAAGAAAGACACAGACACAAATATGGATTTAAACAAGGGCTACTTTATTTAATTAATTAACCTGTGTGGCAAGGGAACTAACCAACTACGCATGCAGAATAAGCAGGTCCCAACCAGGACCATCTCCTTGCTCTCCAATGGCCGAGCACCTTACCCCCTCTGGGGTCTCACTTGCTGACCATGTCCAGGCCATTTGTAGGCTACCCTGTGTCCCTTCCCAGAAGCCCTAAAACTTGCTGCAGGAACCTTCCAGGGTCCTTCCAAGGCCCCTCAACCCCAACCCTGGGCCCTAAAATCCGAAGGCAGTTTGTGAGGGACCCTTATTTCCAAAGGAATATCATACAGGTGCTCACCGGATCCGCATCATAACTAACCCAAAACCACCAAGTGACCAACCTATTTAACAAGCCCACCCTTACCCATCATCTCATTCCAATCAGTGCAGTGTAGGGTAGGCAAAAACACTCACCCCAAATAAGCCAATCATGGGAGAAGCGAAAAATTCCTACCCGGCCCCCAAAGAGGCGACCAGCATCACTTGCACTGCATAAAGGGCGGGAGGGTGGGCCAACCTTTGCCTTGAAGGAGGCTGAAACAGGGGGTGGAGTACTCTAATAGCCCAGGCTCCACCCCCCCATGCAGCTACGGAGCAACGCTAATGTCGCTCCAAGCGTCTGCCTCCCTCCTTCCAGGCGTCAAAATCAGCCCCTCCCTCTAAGCGCAAGGCTTAGAGGGAGAAAGGAGCCATAATATGAATCAAAGTTTGAGATAAATTTTGAGAGCTCAGTCAAAACGTGTGCATAAATTTCAGCGAGTGAATATAGTAGATCTACACTGGTCTATCTCAAGTTCTTTGAATCTCTTTTCTTTGCAAATTTTGAAGATCTGAAGTGTTTCCTGGTTTATTCTGAGATGTATTCAAGAGAAAGGCAGACTACAAAGTCTTAAGTAAATAAATAAACATGAAAAGCACTTCAGTGCTTAGCTGAGTATCTTTAGTTATACTTTTTGTGGCAAAAAAATTAGGACAACATGAGCTTATATTCACCTTGAACAAATAATGTCCATAATCTCCTCTCACCCCCCAATAGCATGTGCTGTATTTTACATAGTTAGCAGAAACATTTTTTTTCCTTTGGTAAGCAAATTTTATGCAACCATATAAAAGTGAGTGCAGGGAGATAGTTAGAATCACATCTTGTTAGAAAAAAACATCTTTTATTGAAGAAAAAGAATCTCTGAAGTGCTCTATATTTTACTAGTGCTTAGAATAACCAAGGCAGGGACAGAAATTGCTTAATAAAAATTTATTGTCATATTTTGCTGGAGGTAGTTTATACATATTCATATACTTTTAAGGAGATTGCATTCTCCTTCATGATCTAGATCTCTAATTCATTGTAACTTCTATTAATTTCAGGAGAATTTTCCTCTTACAATGCAACTCCTGTTAGGCACCTATATAATGAATTACAGTGAATGCCTTGCCTAGCTGATAATTCAAATCAAACACTAACCTCTGTATCTTTGTATCTATCTATTTATTTATTTATTGAATTTTTACCCTGCCCTCCCAGCCAAACCTGGCTTATTCTCCTTTAGCCACCATTACAGATATATCATAAGTATAAGTGCCTTGAACTTATAACTGACTTCTGCTTTTAAAATTAATTTTCTATGGATGCTTACTATAAAAACATTTCTGGAATCATATTTTGTAGGTCAGAAATTGTCAGGAAGCAGGTGACAAACTTTAAGGTTGGCTGCCAAGCATGCAAGGGTGTGGGAGTGGAGAGTGCCTGCAAGGTCTAGGGTTAAATGTGGTACCTAGTTCTCATGTGCAGGAGAATGGTAGAATGGATTATACCACTTCAGACAGCAAGCGGTGAATTCCAGCTTTGAATGTTCATTTGTATAAAAATAAATAGAAAATTAGCCCAACAGAGGGAAATGTCCCATTCCTGTCATTACTTGTTATACTGAGTTTCTGTTTACTTGGGGTTTGTAACTCAGGAGAATAACAGTATGATTTTCCACTCCATTCTGTCACCTAATTCCCACCCCATTCTTCTGTATGCATGAACCAGGCTTATCCTCACAGATCTGATAACCCTGTTCCTGGACTGTACCATTTCAGATTGCAGCTGTAGACTCACATGATTGATTGAGCCTACTTTCAAAACTATGGATGGGCATGAACCACATTTTTGCAGTTCAGTTTGTAGTTCATGGCTGAACCATGAACGAACCAGGAACCCATATGAACTCGGAGACTAGTTTGTGAACTGACCTGTTTTGTATTGGTTCATGAGACATTTAAAGTTTAAACCCCTGCTTTCTGCTCCCCAAAGCTTTTATGGGGAGCAGAAAGCAGGGGGGCATTTAAACAATTTAAACAAAAAGCCACAGGGACCATAGAGCACAGGTTTAGATATCTGGGAGCCATTTAAACCAAACAGCTGAGTGGTGGGGCTGCTGCTCAGCTGTTTGGTTTAAATGCCCCTCCACTTTCTGCTCCCCATAAAAGCTGTGGGGAGCAGAAAGCAGGGGTTTAAATGGCTCCCAGACATTTAAACCAAACAGATGAGCTGTTTTTCATGAAGAGCAGAAATGTAAAGTTTAAAGCCCTACTTTCTGCTGTTCACAAACTGCCACAAACCACCATAACCTGCATCAAAATTCATGAAAGTCTGTGGCAGTTCTTCAGTTCTCAAACATTGCTTCACGAACCAGTCTAAATTCATAACGAACTTTAGTTTGTCAGCTGGTTCATCATCATCATCAATCATCATCCTCATCATCTAGATTTTTGAATTGCCCTATCCCTGAGTAGATAGGGCTCTGAGCTATTTACAACAGGTTAAAACATGCAAAATACAGATTGAAATCAACAATCAATTTATCTTCATTACACAATCTTTAGATGGCATCTATAATTTAACTTAAATACCTACTCTGGACTGTTCTTCCATCTCATGGGCAGGTTATGGAGGAGGCTGAAGTGGGCAGGGTAGGAGTAAAGAGGAGGCTGCCAGCTATGATGGAAACCAGGCCAAAAGCCTGGTGGAACACCTCTGCCTTACAGGCCCTGCAGAACTGCATTAGGTCCAGCATGCCTATCCCTATTCCAAACATTTTCTCCATGTAGAAATGAAGCATGAGTGAGATGTCAGGAAGGTGAACCTCTTATTTAGTATTGGAAAGCTACAGTTGGAAGCATGCCCTATTAAATAACCTGTTTAGGATTGCTCCCAGTGCATCTAAAAAAGATTTGTACAGAGAAGCATACATTCATGTAGGAATCCATGTAAAAGGAAATGGTACAATTGGAACCACCTCAGTGAGAACTGGGACTTTGCCCTGATAAAGTCGTAACTCAGAAAGTGATCTTCCTGGTAAATAGATGGAAACAAATATTCTCCCCTCCCTCCAATAAAGTCTCTTAGAGTGCAGTTACACACACTGAATAATCCACTTTTAATCCACTTTTAGTGCTCTTTCCAACTAGATTTTGCCAGTTCACACAGTAAAATCCAGTTGGAAAGTGCACTGAAAGTGGATTGAAAGTGGATTATTTATTTATTTATTTATTTATGAGTTCGATTTATACCCCATCCTCCCTGCTGAAGCAGGCTCAGGGCGACTTACACAAAATATATTAAAAACACATAAATAATAATATAACTAGTTATAAACCATTAGAAACAATCATAAAACCTTCTAAAAGCAATCCAATATCATAAAGTGTTAGTAGATGATAGATCTGTGCTCATAATATTATTTAGAGATTGAGTGTGTGTGACTGCAGCCTGATTGGTTTGTTGTTGGTTTTTTATCAGCCAGTTTTGAGGGATAACTTCAAATATAGGCTTCGTTTAATGATCAAAACAAATGTGGTTTGTAATGTAGACTTTAAGTAGCGTTGCCAGCTTGAGGCTAGCAACTGGTAGGAGACTCATGAGGCCCTTGCCAGTGACATAATGATGTTGCTGGTGATTCACTGATGTAACTTCGAGTCATATGGGAAATGACATCAGTGGGTCAGGATGCTGACATTGCCCCTTTCCCATTTTTTACCGTTATTTTTCTCTTGCCACCCAGCTAAGTGGTGGTGGGAAGGGCCCACTGAGGGCAAGGGATTCTCTGTCCTCAACAGTAATAGAGGAAGCCTAGACATTAGCTGTACCCAGAGGTCCTTCGTAAAAAAAGAGGTGCAGGAGCTCATTAGCATAACTTATTTGCATATGCCACACCCCCTGACATCACCGGAAGTGTCAAAAGGCCACACATCCCTGACGTCATCGGCAGTGTGTCAGAAGGCAAGAAGGGAGGGAGGGAGGGGGAAGGAAGGAAAGGAACAGGAAGGAAGGTAGGTGGGGGAGAGAGGGAGAAGAAAGAAAGAAAGAAAGAAAGAAAGAAAGAAAGAAAGAAAGAAAGAAAGAAAGGAAGGAAGGAAGGAAGGAAGGAAGGAAGGAAGGAAGGAAGGAAGGAAGGAAGGAAGGAAGGAGGAAGGGGGGAAGGGTGAAGGAAGAAAGAAAGGAACAGTAAGGTAGGTAGGTAGGTGGGGGGAGAGAGAGAGAAGGAAGGAAGGAAGGGGGGAGAGAGGAAGGAAGGAAGGAAGGAAGGAAGGAAGGAGGGAAGGAAGGAAGGAAGGAAAGGAAGGAACAGGAAGGCAGGTAGGTAGGTGGGGGGAGAGAGAGAGAAGAAGGAAGGAAGGGAGAGGGGAAGGAAGGGGGAAAGGAAGGAACAGGAAGGTAGGTTGGTAGGTGGTGGGAGACAGAGAGGAAGGAAGGAAGGAAGGAAGGAAGGAAGGAAGGAAGGAAGGAAGGAAGGAAGGAAGGAAGGAAGGAAGGGGCGCTTCTCCCCCCACTGGGGCCGGTGTTTCCCTCCCTCCCCCCCTCTGCTCTTGCTTGGACCCGAGTGGCTTCACGCCACTTGGGCCAGCTTCTCCCTCCCTTGTGCCCCCTTCCCGCAGCCCCGGGAGCAGTGAGCAGGGGGGGAGGAAGGGAGCTTCTTCCCAGGGCCAGTGGCGCTTGCCACGGCCCTGAGAACAGTGAGCGGGGAGGGAGGGAGGGGGTGGGAGGGGGTTTCTTTCCCTGGCTGGTGGCCTGCTGCTGGCTCGGGGACATTGAGCGGGGCTGAGAGGGGGTTTCTTTCCCCGGCCGGCGGCCTGCCACCAGCTTGGGGACATTAAGCGGGGGTGGGTGGGAGGGTTTTTTTTTCCCCAGTTGGCAGCCTGCTGATGGCTCGGGGGCATTGAGCAGGAGTGGGGTGGGAGGGGGTTTCTTTCCCCAGTTGGCAGCCTGCCGCCAACTTGGGGACATTGAGCGGGGGTGGGTGGGAGGGGGTGGGTGGGTTTCTTTCCCCAGCTGGCGGCCTGCTGCCGGCTTGGGGACATTGAGCGGGGGTGGGAGGGGGTTTCTTTCCCCGGCTGGCAGCCTGCCACTGGCTCAGGGACATTGAGCGGGGGTGGGTGCCCCCATTCCCTCCATTGTTCTCAATGGGAGGAAAAAAAATTAACTTTTTTTCACACCATAGAGAACAATGGAGGGGATGGGACAACCTGTTTGGGGGCCCATAGAATTGGACCCCCTGGTCCAATCTTCTTGAAACTTGGTGGGTATTTTGAGGAGAGGCCCCAGCAGCTACCCTGCAAGTTTGGAGTCTCTCCCTCAAATCCCTTTCCTCCAGCCCCTCATAAACCACATGAGTTTTTGCCATTGATTTCAATGGCCCATAGGGTATAATGGGGCTGAAACTGACATTCCCTTTCTGACACACTTCTGGTGATGTCAGGGGATGTGGCATATGCTAATGAGGTATGCTAATGAGTTATGCTAATGAGCTTCTGCACCTCTTTTTCTATGAAAGGTCCCCTGAAAATACACATGTTGAGAAACTCATCCTTGACATTACATGAACTTTGAAAGCATATGTTGGAATAGCCTATAAATTCCTATGATAATTTTTGTTTTTGTTATATGAGCCTAAATTCATGAACATGCCATATAGGAATGTGCTCATCCCCCCCCCATTGCATTCATTTCCCAGATTCCAGCTTTCCTCACAATTAGCATTTCTTCCCATTCTTCTAGGATATTTTGGTGTTCCAAGAAATACAGGTTGCTTACCTGTAATTGGAGATCTTCGAGTGGTCATCTGTGCATTCACACCTCTGGGATAATGTGCGCCTGCGCCGATCCCGATCGGTAACTTCAAAGCCAAACGGATTTTCGCGCCAACTCCCCGATCGCGCGCCGGCTCCACTGCGCATGACCAGGGAGGGGCACGAGGATCCCGCCAGTTCCTTCTGACCGCTGCAAGCAGCCTCCAAGAAAGTACAAGGGAGACCAAAAGCAGAGGGGAAGGAGGGCGGGTGGTGTGAATGCACAGATGACCACTCGAAGATCTCCAATTACAGGTAAGCAACCTGTATATCTTCTTCGTGGTCTCTGTGCATCACACCTCTGGGAGAATAGCGAGCAATAATTACACCACATACCTGGAGGTGGGTGCTGAAGGTCTCACATCTGAGCTGTCTGCAGGACTGCACGGCCCACCACCGACCGCTGATGGGCACGGACGTCCAAAGCATAGTGCCTCACAAACGTGTGAGGAGACGCCCATGTAGCAGCATTGCAGATGTCTCCCAGGGGAATGCCCTTGAGAAAAGCTGTCGAGACAGCCACTGCCCGAGTAGAGTGAGCCCGCAGGGATGCCGGTAATGGCCGCTTGGCCAGTAGGTAGGCGAGTTTTATCGTTTCAACGATCCATTTAGACAGTCTCTGAGACGACAGTTTCTGTCCCTGTCTGGGCAAGGCATACGCGACAAAGAGAGCTGGGGACTTGCGGAAGGATTTAGTCCGATGCAAGTAAAAAGACAGGGCCCTCTTAACATCGAGAGAATGTAGGCAACGTTGTGCCTGGTCCTTGGGTTCAGGAAAAAACACTGGTAAGGTGATGTCCACTTTAATGTGGAAGTCCGAAACTATTTTTGGCAAGAAGGTAATATCAGGAGACAGGGTCACCGCATCCTGATGAAAGGTGAGGTAGGGTGGGTCACAACGGAGAGCCGACAGCTCACTCACCCTTCGAACCGAAGTGAGAGCCACAAGAAACGCTACTTTCCATGAAAGAAGCTGCATGCTACAGGAAGCGATAGGCTCAAACGGTTTAGCCATTAGTTTGTTCAGCACTAGTGGCAGATCCCACGCCAGAACAGGGTTTTTGACTGTTGGGAAGAGACGGTACATTCCCTTTAGGAATTGCTTCGTAGTGTGGTGGGAAAACACTGAGTAACCATCTATTGGAGGATGGTTGACCGAAACACCTGAGAGGTAGACACGCAGTGATGCATGGCACAATCCTCTGTCTTTGCACGATAACAGAAAACCAAAGATGTCATTGAGTGTGGATGGAATGGAAGGTCATCCTATTGCAGCCAGGAAAGACAGGAACTTACTCCATTTCGCCTCGTAGGAATGATGTGTAGACGGCTTACGGGCATTGAGGAGGACATCAGCTATACGAGGGTCTATTTCGGAGGACGAACTAGCCAAGCTGTTAGCTTCAGTCTGGGTATGTCGTGATGCAGCACCAGACCCTCGTGCATCCAAAGGAGGTCTGGGTTCATCGGAAGGTGAGTGTAAGACTCGTTGGAGAGGCAAAGAAGGGTGGGGAACCACGGTTGCCTCGGCCACCAGGGTGTGATTAGGATTGCTAGTGGCTGTTCCACCATTAACTTCTGTACTACCCTCAGTATCAGCGGGATCGGGGGAAACAGGTAAATGTGTAACCCCGACCAGGAGAGGAGGAGACCATCTCCCAAGGACATCGGATCCGTGCCCGCCCTGGAGCAAAAGAGGGGACACTTCTTGTTGTCTCTTGACGCAAAGACATCCACAGCAGGTTGACCCCAGAGGCTGAATATTGGGGTCAGGAACAGAGGATTGAGTTCCCAATCGTGTAAGGATGCATCCCCTCTGCTCAAGAAATCTGCCTGCGTGTTGAGCTGGCCGGGGAGATGATTCGCTACCAGATAAATATTCAGCGACTGACATTCCGTCCAGAGTTCTATCGCTAAGCGGCATAGGCTGCGGGAAACTGTACCACTCTGTCTGTTGATATAGTACATTGTGGTCGTGTTGTCTGTGAATACGGCCACTGTCTTTCCCGACAAAAGGTGTCGAAAGGATCGTATTGCGTAGCGGACCGCTAGTAGCTCTAGAAAATTGATGTGATTGGAGGCTACTGACGGATCCCACTTGTTGCCTATGCACAGATTGCCCAGGTGGGCTCCCCAGCCCCATAGGGAGGCGTCTGTGGTGATAGTGACTGATGGAGGAGGACGGCGAAAGGGGGCGCCTGTCTGGAGATTTTGTGGCACCTGCCACCACTCCAGGGCTTGAACCACTGGATCCGAGAGGTGGAATCTTTTGGACAGAGGGTGTAGGCTTGGCCAGAACCGACGGAGGAACCAGAGTTGCAAGGGCCTTGCGAAGGGAATGACCATGGTGGTGGCCGCCATGAGTCCCAAGAGGCGTAGTATTTGACAAGCTGTCGCCTCCCGGTGCCTTCTCAGAGCTCTGAGGAGGGAAACAATATCCGAGACCCTGCTGGGAGGCAGAAATGCCCTGCACTGTAGGGAATCGAGAAGAGCTCCGATGAACTGTACCCATCTGGAGGGGGTGAGCATGGACTTTTTTGTATTTATCGTCAACCCCAGGGCCTCCAGAGTGTGGAGTGTTAGGGAGACGTGGTCTTGTAGGTCTGACGCTGAGCATGCGATCAGAAGCCAGTCGTCCAGGTAAGGGTATAGGTGGATGCCTTGCAGGCGGAGGTGGGCCGCTACTGTTGCCATTAATTTCGTGAAGACACGAGGTGCCGTCGAGAGACCGAATGAGAGTGCTTTGCACTGAAAATGACGCGGACCGATCGCAAAGCGTAAAAAGGGTCTGTGGGAAGAATGGATGGTCACGTGAAAATATGCATGCTTCAGGTCTAGCGTCACCATCCAAGAACCTTCTTCCAGCAAGGGTAAGATGATCTGGAGGGTGGTCATTCGGAATTTCTTGTACGTTATGAATGCGTTGAGGTTCCGAAGATCCAGGATGGGTCGAAGACCCCCGTCCCTCTTTGGCACTGTAAAGTAGCGGGAATAGAATCCCAGTAGGGGTTGCTGGACTACTACCGGTTCTATCGCATCCTTGCTCAGCAGAGTCTCGACCTCAGATGTTAGGGTGTTGGATGGGGGAGTGACCACGAAGTAAGGTTCCGTGGGGATCTCGAAAAATTCTATCCTATATCCCTCGGAGATGACCGAAAGTGCCCACCTGTCCGAAGTGATGGATTGCCATGCTGTCAGGAAGGGTGATAGACGGGTAGGAGTGTCGGAGTGGGGGTGGGAGTCAAAAGCTCTGTTTGCTCGGTTTGGGGGGTTTCGTCTTAGACGCTGGAGCAGTTGGGAAGCGAGGTTTGTTGTTGTAAGGCTTATGCTGGTAGGTGGGTGGTGGTGACCTCTGCCATTGGGGTTCAGCGGGAGGTCTTTGCGATTGCTTCTTGGGCCATGATCTTTGCCATGTTCTTTGTTTTTGTTGTTTAGGTTGAGAGACTCCCAGATTGCGGGATGTCTTCATACTTTTATCAAGCTCGTGAAGCACTGTGTCCGTTGTTGAGCTGAAGAGTCCATCCCCTTCAAATGGGAGATCTTCCACCAAGGTCTTAGTGTCTTGAGGAAGAGAAGTGGATCTCAACCAGGCATGGCGTCTGATGGACACTGCTGATGTGAGCGTCTTGGAGGTTACTTCTGCCGAATGCTTGGAGGCCGAAAGTTGGAGCTTGGCCAGAGACATACCTTCCTTCTGGATTTTTCTGGCATTGCGTAACTTATCCTCTGGGAGATGGGCAATGAGCGCGGTCATCTGCTCCCAGAGCGAGTACTGGTACCTGCTCATGCAGGCGGTGTAGTTTGCTATCTTTAAACCCAATGCGCCCGCTGAATAAATGCGTCTTCCGAAGGAGTCTATTCTGCATCCTTCTTTGTCCAGAGGGGAAGAGTGTCCACTACGACCTTTGGTGGAGGGTGTCACAACCACTGAGTTAGGTTTGGGGTGGACAAATAAAAATTCTGCCCCAGGCTCCTGGATCCTATACATATGGTCTAGGCATTTGCTGGAGATGGGGGTGGATGAAGGATGCGGCCAAGATTCTTTGGCTGTAGTCATCAGGACCGATACGAGTGGGAGGGCTACCAGTGTTGATGTATCCATCTACACTATATCGAAGATGGAATCTGTGGTCGTTGGGGTCGGCTGGGCCATGGCTAGGGCCAACGAGTGTGCCATTCTCTTGATGAGTTCCCCATAAGGTTTTACATCCTCTGAGGGGGAGATTGGAAGGTTCTCGGTGACCTGCGTGTCAGGTGACAGGTGCGGAAGCGATTCGTCTTCTGACACAGAAGATGCCGGAGACCTCGGTGCCGAGTGTTCGGACAGGGAGAGGGGGGTCGGGCTTGAAAGGTCTTGAGATGTCGGCAACGGGCATGGATCGATGTCGGGCGTCCGTTTCGGAGGTGCCGGTGTCGGTGTTGGTACTGATGCATGTTCTCGGTACCGGGACACTCTAGAGGAGGTGGATTGTCGATCCCATTCGGTGGGATACCACTGGGGTGGAGGTGGGTAGGAGCGGTAAAGGTATCTCCACTGCTGAACGTCCCACGGCACTGGTGGAGCCGGGGAGCGGTAATCTTTGTCCCCTCTCGGTGCCGATGGTGGCTTCGCCTCGGCGTCGGGGGTGTCTCGAGGGACCTGTGTAAGGTCTATGTCGAGGTCAGAGTCCGTCAAGGTGATCAGTCGCGGCATCGGGGAGGTCGATCTGCCCCTGGGTCGCTCGCGATCTTTCGGGTCAAGCTGGTTGAGCCCGGACTGGGCTGAGTCGAGCGCGCCACGCGTCGACGAAGCACTCGAGGGTTTCTTGTGCTTCAGCTTGCCCTTCTCCTCATTGCCCTCCCTGCGCTTTTTAACAGGAGTATCGGGCAAGGGGAGTGATCTCTTCGGTGCCGGTCTGTCGGTACCGATGCTTCGGGATGGAGACGGTGTCGGTCCCGTCGGTCCCGTCGGTGAAGATGCCGGAACTTCGGAAGAAGACATCTTCGGAGACAATGCAGACTCGAGGAGGGCAACCTGGAACCTCGCAGCTCGATTTTTACGAGTTTGCTTCGAGAAAGCCGCACAACTCGCGCAGGAGTCGACTCGGTGGGACTCGCCCAGACAGAGAAGGCACAAGGAGTGCTTGTCCGGTGGGGCTATTTTGCTGCCGCACTGCAGGCACCTTTTAAAGAACCCCCACCGCTGGGCCATAGGTTGAGCGGTGAAGTAAGGGGGGGAATTCCAAAATCAAGTCCAGTTAACAGTCCGAGTTCAAATTTAGGAGAAAAAATCAGTCCGAAGGCTTTTTTAGATAGGAAAAGTAAACTACCGACCGGAGCAGGAGAGAAAGGATCCTCACGACGCGGCGGTCAAAAGAGAACTGGCGGGATCCTCATGCCCCTCCCCGGTCATGCGCAGTGGAGCCGGCGCGCGATCGGGGAGTTGGCGCGAAAATCCGTTTGGCTTTGAAGTTACCGATCGGGATCGGCGCACGCGCACATTATCCCAGAGGTGTGATGCACAGAGACCACGAAGAAGATATAGTGGTTCTTATATATATATATATATTAGTAGTTGCACTTTGCTTGGTGCCTGCGGTGCTTTCTTTTAGGAGCCAAGCTAAAACTGAGGTTTTTAATTAAAGGTCTGGGGGCAGGGTTAAACACAACTTAAGTTGGGAAACTTATTTTAAATTGTCTGTGGTCTGTTTTATGGTCTATATTTTTATGCTGGGTTGGATTTTTCCCCTAATGCTGGAATTTAATATATTTTAATTTTTTGCATGTATTATTTTTATTTTGTAAGCCACTTCAGGCAGGTTCCTGGATAGGCAACATAAAACTTTTCTAAATAAATCTTGCTAATTGGTCATCACAATAACTCTGAAACTGTTTAGAATAGCAAGAAATGTGATCCTAGGCAGTGTTCCCTCTAAGCTGAATTAGAGTGAGCTAGCTCACAGTATTTAAGCCTCTGGCTCACATTTTGGCTCCAAAGCAAACTAATTTATCCAGTAGCCAAATCGCTCACTCACAACTTTCATGCCAGTAGCTCACAAAATAGAATTTTTGCTCACAAGACTCCACAGCTTAGAGGGAACATTGATCTCAGGACACCTGCTGTGTTTCATGTATAGCTTTTTAAACCTGGAACTCTCACTTCCTTCAAACCATATAGACTTCCACATGTATGGCACCAGCCTCTTCTGTATTCCCTTGCTGCTCTTCATTTGAAGGAAAGGTTCTAGAAATAAAATGTGAAATGAGTGACAGCTGTGGCCTCCTTCAGAAATTTCAAAACAGATACACTCATAAAATTGAAAAAAGCCCCCTTTGGCATCATCTTTTGGTTTCTTGGATGCTGAAGCACCTTAACTAAGGTAGTCAGCTTAATTGTTTCAGATCTTTGGGAATCAAATATATTCTTTGCCTCAGCTAGATATTTGAAATAATACTGTTTATTTCATCATAACACAAATACTTCAGAAGCAAGAAGGTTTAAAGATTGTACATGTCTGGACAGAACTCTCTAGAAGCTTAAGTAATGAAACAAGGACGATTGGATCTGACAGAATGCCCAGTGGGGACAACATAAACTTACAGACAGAAGTAGAATTTTTGCTCCCAAAAAAGGGCAAACAAATAACCTGTTTTAAAGTATATTTGTCCTTCACTGAGACAAGTCCCTGGAGATAGTTGTTTCACCTTTGTTAATCACATGCATAAGGATAACAGACAAGCAGATAACTGATCTTTATTGGCTAGAAACTGATCCTTTCAAGGTCTGAGCTATCATTGCATTTCCAGCAGGTCTAGTAAATATATTCTCAGATTCCCTTTATTGGCATTTAGTTCATCACTACTGTCTGTGGGATTACAAATTATTATTTTTTCCTAATTAGAGTATCATTGACATTGTGCTGCTTCTGAAGGATCTTTTTTAGCATAGCTATTTTTCCTATCCTCAAAAGACATTTGGAGGAAGTTAAATTAGACTGGCATGAAATGGTTTCAAGTTTTTTAAAATTCATGCAGTAATGACTCATGCAGTGGTACATTGGAAGAATTACAGCTTCTGACACTGAGTGCCACTGATTTAGGGAAATAACTCAAGAGCATTAGGAGGTGGTGGTGGAGGCATCCAAGCTACTTCTGCTACACTGTGCAACTAAATGGTTGCTGGCAGTCCAGAAGTGTTTGGCACACTGTGTCTATGGAACACATATCAGGGAAAATCAAGAATAAGGAGAGAATGAGACTCAGTGGTAGAACATCCGCTTTGCATGCAGAAAATCCTTAGTTCAATCCCCAGCATCTTCAGGTTTTTTTTTTAAAGGATCAGGTACTTGGTGATATGAAATACCTCTGCCTGAAACCCTGAAGAGAAACTGCCAATCAGAGTAGAGAGTACTAATCTTGATAGACCAATAGTCTCTCAGTATAAATCAACCCCAATATGTATAATAAAGCTGGGATGAGATAACATTTTGCAAGCTTCCTGGATTATCCCCACTTTGCCAGTTTGGTGTAGTGGTTAAGTGCATGGACTCTAATCTGGGAGAGCTGGGTTTGATTCCCCACTCCTCCACTTGCACCTGCTGGATGACCTTGGGCAAGCCATAGTTCTGTGCCAGCTGTTCCCTCAAGGACAGCTTGGGAAAGAGCTCTCTCAGCCCCACCTACCTCACAGGGTGTCTGTTGTGGGGAGGGGAAGGGAAGGGAAAGGATTTGTAAACTGCTCCGAGACTCCCTTGGGTAGTGAAGGGTGGGGTATGAATCCAATCTCTTCTCTTCTTCTTCTTGACCCTTTTAAACAATGAACTGATTAATGTTTATTTTTGCATTATTTTCTTTATCCTTGTGCTGAATTCCTCCCCATTAAACATGCAACTCAAGCTTTCCTTTTGATATTATTTAAAATACGTTGAGTGACCAGTAGTTTTACTGATGCTTGCTAGTTCCTACTAAGCTGTAAACATTTCCATCCTAATTCTCTTACTACATGGAATCTTGATTTATAGTCGTGAAATTGTGGGTCAATTTATAGGCAGACAACAGTGTGGTAGTTAATGAGGATGGTCTGTTATGTGCCTGAAGACACAAGCAGAGTCACAACTCTACCTGACAGTAACAGATGTCTTGGAAGAGAACCAGTGGCACAAAGAGTGAAATACGGGCACTGCAGATGGGATGAGGGCAGCATGGCTGAGAAAGTCTAATACAGATTTGGCTTCAAAAGATCTGTAGTCAGGCTGACAATTTGGGAACTGCCAGGAGTTTGCAGCTTAATAACACAGGGGAGGTTTTGCAACAGAGTGAAAAACATGAAAATGCTTTACAAATTTAATGCACCTGCTCATTTTATTGTAAGATACAGGGAACACTTTAGCAACAGGCATCTGAAAACAAACCAAAATATTATTCCAGCTACTGGAAGGATAATAAGCAGAGGTATTTTTTCTTCTATTTAAGAAACTTAGGAAGAAGAACCAGAGTTTCAGTGGTTTAAAACTATGTATATATTCAGATTTATTCCAGGTAAGCATGTAAACCAGTGAATTTCATCAATGTCTGGATTTGCAAACTGTGCATAGATAGATACCAGACCGCTTACAAAAAATTGAGAGCCACTGGTAGAAGAGTGCAGAGAGATCACTCCAGAGAAAGGCTGGCTGTGAGGGAAATGCTCAGATTTCCATTTGCTTTCCCACACTCTGAAAATAATCCACTTTCAATCCACTTTCAATGCACTTCAGCAATAATTTGCAAGTGGATTGTGTTGTTTCACACAATAAAATCCAATTGCAAAGTGCATTGAAAATGGATTAAAGGTCCATTATTTAGTGTGTGTGAAAGTGATGCTTTGGTCAGCAAGATCCAAAACAGTTTCTTTATGACATGAACATTGTGCCCCATTGACTCTAATGGAAATTCTTTTTGAAATTACCTGAGTTATTTGAATGAAATGCTTCTTACTTTTGAGTAGGCATCCTTTGGATATTGTACAAAGGATGAACTTGAGGCTTTTCTCTTTTCCTTTGGACTTTGCCTTCTGGTACCATCTATATTTATTTTTACATCTTCATTATTTAAAACCACATCACTTTTATACATTGATCTGTACTCCCATAAAACATGGGTTCATAAAGCCTTCACAGTTGCTATAAAACAACAATAAAATAAAAATAATATGAAACAATATCCATTTAAATTGTGCAAGCAAACAAACAAGTAGTGTAAAGGAAGGCTGAAAGATCATACTATCATTTTTTAAATGCATTAACATTATGCAAATTCATGCAGTACCAAGACAATTGTCGGAAGTCAAGCCTTGCACAGAGGTGAAGATTGCCATGGATTTACCTTGAGAGCTGGAGGGCAGGGCTCCAGAACTGATTTTCAGGCTATTTATGGCCCTGCTGGTGGCTTTAAGCCTGCAGCCTGTAGTGTTGGCAGCTATTCAGTCATGGGACAGCCCCTTTAAAGTACTGGCAGCACCAGAGGCAGTTGGATCTACACAGACTGAGGGGCAGGGGGGAAGGGGTAGGCAAAAGAAACCTCTATGGTTGCAGCTGTTTGGCTCTCTGGGCTCCTGTGAAGCTGTTCTGCTCCATGAGAATATAGATATAGTCATGGTACCTGTGCGAGTTCAGCATGGGCTTCATAAAGGGCCAAATAGTGGGCCAGGGAGGAGTTGGCTGGCACTTCCATAAGGCAGAGGATGGTACAGGTAGGAGAGGTGGAAAAAATTGGAGGTGAGAATCCCATCCCCTCTCTGAATCTGAGGCCTCTGTTTACCCTGCTCAAAGCAATTAAGGCAACAGAAGACCTCCCCTCAGCCAGCCAGAGCATGGAATCCCTGGTTCCTCACAAGGCCTATCTTCCTAAAAGTTAAAAATTGAACTGGCTCATGGGTCTCTTTGTGGAGGAAATCACACAAAGTGGATGATACTAAAGAAAACATTCTGCTGGTTTTCAACAGCAACCCAGTCCCATCTACTGCCAACTAGCATGTTGTTCCATATTATATCTTTAGTCAAATTTTTAACATACAATATCTTTTTCAAATCCCCCCTTGGCAAACATTTCCTGGATATTTCTGGCTAAATAGCCTTTAGCTAAAATATTCACTTTGTCCCATTCACGCTAAAGGCTGCCACCACTGTTGGAATTTTTGCAAGTTATCAACACTTCAGTCATGATAGAGTTAAACTGATGCTATGTGTAAACAGGATGTTACCTAGCTTAGCTATAACCTATTAGAAGTTGAGAAAATTTTCCTGGTCTAGAATGGGTGGTGTTTAGTATAATGAAATCCATTAGCTGATCAATATATTAGGTTGAAGATGTGCTAATCCTGATAATTATCCTGTTATGCAAGGTTAAAGCACCAAAATCAGGACAAGAGTTAGAAGTGTTTGACATTCTGGTTAGCTGGTTCTGCCACTGTTTTGTGCCCGATAAGTCCAAAGTTTGATGTGCTTTCCAAGAAACTAATGTAGGCAAATAAATAAATAATAAAAATTTAAAAAAACCCTCTCCTCGGCATGACATTTGCATTAGATTCAATTCATTGTTAAGTTTTGTCTCCATGTGAGGTTCAAAGCCAGTCTGAGAGCTGTTTGTGGTGGACAGTGCTGTCAAGTCATAACTGACTTATGGCAACCCTGTAGGCTTTCAAAGGTGGTTTGCCATTGCCTGCCTCCATTTCATAACCATGGTATTCTTGGAGGTCTCCCATCCAAATACTACCCAGGGCTGACCCTGCTTAGCTTCCAAGATCTGCTGAGATTGGGCTAGCCTGGGTCATCCAGGTCAGGCTGAGAGTTAGTGTAGTGCAAAAGTAAGGTTCAAGAAACTTGGATTCAAGACCTTGTTCAGTCATTAATTTTACAGGGTAACCTTGAACCATTCAGACTAACCTCTCTCACAATGGCTGAGGACAGACTCAGGAAGTGGAGTGAGAGAGCTCCGCTAGTGAAGCCAGGGAAGGGATCCTGTTCAAACAGCCACAGCTGTTCCCCGGCTCCCTCCCGTACTTACCTGCTTCCCTGCCACTTCCCTGCCACTTCAGAAGGACACCAGTAGAAACTGGTGTCCAGGGGCCGTCTGCCGCTTGACTCCCGCTTTCTGGCAGTGTGGACCGGAAGAGACGGGAGTCAAATGGAGGCGGCAGTGTGAACACGCCATTGTGGAGATATGCGCATGAGCACATGAGCGCTCATGCACCCATGTGCACCCATGCCCCAATACCAGAGGTGGGGAAATTTTAAATTTCTAGACTGCTGATGCGGCTATGCGCCTATGCACATAGGCACACATACACATATTGTTGAAATGGCTCCGTCACGAGCTGCGGAGGCCGGCCCACTCAGGGCCACTCTGTGGCAGTCTGAACGCTCCCTAACGACATGCTACCGCAATACACTGGCCAGTGTGAATGGCCAGCCCTGGAACACTTTTCCCCCACAGCTTTAGGCCCCAGTTTCCTCCTGGTCCAGACTGCCAGTCTGTCCTCAGCCAATATTGTTTTAAGGATAAAGTGAGAGTTCAGAACCATGAATATGACTCTGAATTTATTGGACAAAGATGAGATAAAAATGTACTAGATATATTTGAAACAATATTGAAACAAAAGGTTGACAGGTATATGTTTAGGATCTAGGTCTCTAGATTCCTCTTAACTATAAGATTCACCATCTGCAAATTATTATCCTTCATACAAGGACTCTGACCCTCCTTCTTTCCCACTCAGATGTTCATATGGTTTCTGGAAAAAAATTATAGACTTAAAACAGCAGTATCTATAAATAAAAGGTGCAGCAATGACCTTTTCCACTTTCTCCTCAAAGCTAAACTTTTCAGCTGTAAGTAACATAACATTTCTGCCAAGAAATAGCCATCCTTTTCTCATAATGCTGGCAGTCTTTGGGTAGTTGTATTCTATTTGAAGTCAGCCTTGATTTGACATAGAAGGGGGAAAAGCTTGCCATCTACTCAAGGTAGTCATCTTGAAGGATATGGACTATCTTTATTTTTGTGACTTTATTGTAGTCAGTATGATGCATGAAATTATTACCTATGTTTTTTTCAGAATAGCCAGCACAGCAAAATTTGGTTTCTTTTGCACAGGTAAATAAAATGGCAGATGGGGGGGGGGGGATACCAATAGTTATTTTTCCTTTTTTTTCTCCCACACTGGGGACTCAAAATGGTTTACCAAGTGAAATACACAAGCAGTACAAATTTGAAGTTAAATATATAAGCAAATAGTCCTCAATGAAACACAACACAGGTGATGGGCCATGAAGACTTCCTGGCCTGGGGCTGGTTCTACCAACACAGTTCACACCTATACAGCTGTGCAAGCCACATCTTAAGAGCCCAGAGACCTTCAGCCCTTGCTCTTTGGTTTGCAATAAGAGCTTGAACCTCTGGTCACACCAAGGCTTTAAGTTGCTGAAAAAACTTGATGGGCAGAAGCTCAGCCCAGGTTTTATGCAGCTGCTTCAGATGTTCCCAATTTCCTCCTTCTCTATAATGCAGACTGAGCATGCTTCAAGAACATGGAAAGCCAAACCCTGAGCTGGATAGCCCAGGCAAGCCCGATCTCATCAGATCTCGGAAGCTAAGCAGAGTTGACTGTGGTTAGTACTTCCTTGGAATACCAAGTTGGGAGGACAGAGGCAGGCTTGTTCAGCCACCTCTCTGAATATTCTCCAAGCCCCCAGTAGGGGTCAGTCACTGGAGGTCAACATGACTTCCAGGTGCAGACACACACACACACAATACAAAAGAAGAAGAAGAAGAACATGGAAAGCCAGATGTAGCTGAGTGAAAGATAAGGGAGGAAAATGTGAGGGACTGGAAAGAAGCCTGCTCAAATATCTGAGACATTTAAAAAAACTACCTTGGTGGGCCTAGATTTTGGTGTGTGGATGGGGATTTCCAAATTGCCTCTCCTTCTGTGAAACCATCACAGGCCTCAGCTTCTCACATACAGGAGTCATACTTGGCAAACATTTCAAATCTGAATGCTGTTCAATCAATGCTATTTTTAGATATTAAATGCCAACATCTGTTTTGATACATATGTACAACAAGCAAAGCACACAGTCTATTTCAGTGGCTGACCAAATACTTTGAATGCATGAAACAATGAAGTTCAGCCTCTAATATTTTCTCTTGATGGACTTCAAGGGCAATGGTGCCAGGAAAGACTAGTCTTGCACCTGGGAGAGGATAGAATTATTTCCCAGCTAGTACATACTCACACGCTCTAGTCAACCACCAATTTGAACATAATTGATGCTGATAAATAATAATAAATAAATAAACAAGTGTCATGTCCACAATTTGGGAGAGTTTGGTGGCACAGGAGCCTGAACCCACAGAATATCCTGCATGTTATGCCAGCACAGCAGTCCTTGCGGGAGCTCATGTGATTGAGATGCAAGATGCAATACCATGAGCCCATCCAAACTGTCATGTTGATAAATTAAAATGCAAACCTTCCAAATGTGATTTATGAATAAAATAATCAGCTTAATGCAGTGTTCTTTATTTGTGATACAGTTTTATTGGTAATGAAGAGTGGCATGCATATCTGAATATTATGCAAATAAGCTTATTAATCTGATGCCATTATAGTCGAAAAGTTAGTACAAGTAACATCAAAGCATGGAGCATGACAACCACTTAACACTACTTACTAATGAGTATTTCTTCCCATGATTTTATTTGTTCTGTTGATACAATATGAAATGATAGGAAAAGGAGGGGTAAGACCCTTAGAACTAACTTTATTTAATGTAGCTTTTGATGAACTTGCTTGGTGAAAATCATGTATTTAGGCACTATGCTTCAGATGTTGCTGCCATAATATTGATAAAATAATTCTTGTTACAATTTGTATTTACCTACCATAATTAGAAGTCATTTCTTAAAAGCTTAGGTGATTAATCTCAGTTGTCTTGTTAAAAGACTGATCTGATTTGTCTGATGATGTCATACATTACTCAGAACTTACAAACAACATTGAAAAGTTGTTTGGATCACTTCATTTATTTATTTTTTTTAAAAAGCACAGTAAGAACAACTGCAATAGGAAAACTTCAACAATGTGTTCCAGTACCTGCAGGTCAAGATCTGACAAATATTTTAGAGTATTGCGTTTGCATATATACTAATAACCATGGTACTGTATGTCATCAAAAGTTATGATGAAAGAACAAAAAGTCCCACGGAAATTAATGAGCTCTTTATTACACACTACAATAGCTTCTCAATGTGGAATGCATGCTGAAAGAAAATGCAAACCTTTTTCCTAAGTAGTACTCACCTAAGCTGTGGAGTCTTATGAGCAAAAATTCTACTTTGTGAGCTACTGGCATTAAAGCTGTGAGTGAGCGATTTGCCTACTGCATAAATTAGTTTGCTCGGGAGTCATCCTTCCTGAGCTAAGATAAAAATGTGTGAGCCGGAGGCTACAAAACTGTGAGCTAGCTCATACTAACTCAGCTTAGAGGGAACTCTGGCACTATTTACATGGAACACCCCCCTCCATCTATCTCATCTGTATACATTAAAACTATATGCACAGAAGCATGCATAAAAATATTAGTTACTGTTATGCAGCACTTTACAAACCGAGGAGTAAAAGTGTTTTTGATGTGTTCTAACTGGCTTATCAATGAGCCTCTCATCCAGGCTTAGTAGCAAACAAATAGCATGCCCAGTTTCACATGTACATGCTGGTGGGCTTGCTTAAACATGTTAATGTATGCTAGCTTAGTTATTTTCCCCCATTTATTTCTGAGCCCAAGTTAAGTAATGATTAATTAGGTGCATGTTTTAAACCAGCGACTGGCACCCATACCCTTCATGTGCTCATTCATTCAGAACTAAATAACTAAGCAATTCCCAAATAGGTCAATTATTTTTTGTAGTGCTGCTCTTTCTATTACTAAAGTGGGGGTTAAGCATTCAAATATGGTTGTTTGCCCATGAGACACTGGGAGGGGGAAACAAACTTGACCCAAAAACCAGAATCAAGAACAACAAGGGTAAGGAAGAAGTCTAACATCGGGCCAATATTAAAAAGCTAGTTAAAACTTATACAAAAAATGCATGCATTTATTAGAAAGGTGGTTAAAAACAAATAAGGGTCCAATGAATGCTTTGTAGACAAGTTCAAGTGGCCTGAACACAAGGGCCAATACAAATGACCTGATGGGTTTCAGCCCTATTGGGGGCTTTCTTCAGAGGTCAGTTTGAGGTACACATGTTACAATATAACATATTACAATAAGATAACCAATAAATTAATACAGGACCAAGAAAAGGAAAGTTAAGCAGCAAGAGCAATAGACACAAGACAAAGATGTGTGTGAGGCCTTTAAAGATGAAAGTCATGTGCCTGGTGCCGATTGCACAGCTGCTGAATTAGAACATCTAAAAAATAATATATATTTCAAAAAACTTTCAATTTTGGTC
This sequence comes from Lepidodactylus listeri, assembly GCA_029233225.1. NCBI lineage: Eukaryota > Metazoa > Chordata > Lepidosauria > Squamata > Gekkonidae > Lepidodactylus > Lepidodactylus listeri. Next base: position 131,083,407 of record JARCFY010000001.1, on the reverse strand, counting down.
CAAAAAGCACCTGTGTGGCTATCTTAGTCAAAGCTAAAGTGTCCTCAAGCAAATAGCATGCCCAGTTTCATACAAGTACACACTGGTGGGCTTGCTTAAACATGTTAATGTATGCTAGCTTAGTTATTTTTCCCCATTTATTTCTGAGCCTAAGTTAAATATTGATCAATCAGGTGCATGTTTTAAACCAACGACTGGCACCCGTACCCCTCATGTGCTCATTCATTCAGAATTGAATAACTAAGCAATTCCCGAATAGGTCAATTATTTTTTGTAATGCTGTTCTTTCTTTTACTAAAGTGGGGGTTAAGCATTCAAGTATGATTGTTTGCCCCGTCTGTCTTGGCTAGAGCTGCTTGTTTTTGTTTGTTTTTTGAGGTGAAAGTGTGTGTGTGTGTGAGTGAGTGTGAGTGTGGAGGGGGGGCGAGTATCAGACTGGGAGGAACCTTCAGGATCATCTAAAATGCAAGGGAGTATCCAGTTTAAAGGGAGTACCCAGTTTAGGAATATCCAAATGCATATTCACTTCAATATTAAGAGAACACTTGAACAAGAATTCAAATGTGCAGCTGAATATTTGTTCTATTGAAAGCAATAGGATGTGGACAGCATATTCACGCAACTGCCCATTTGGTTGCTGAGTACCCTGCCCTGCTTTCAAAGGAAGATTCATTCAGATGAGTAGATAAATGTGCACCCAAAATGTATTTCACTGAAAGGTAGCTTCACGTTTTCACTCAATACTTATTGACATTTCAAGGCTTGGTGAATAATGACTCTATGTATACAAAGACTTCATCCCTTACTCCTGGTGATGTGAGGGTGCTTCCCTGACACATTAAAACAACCTAAATGGATACTATGGCTGTGGACAGACTTAAAGTCTGCTGCGCCTCCGCAGCGCGGCAGACTAAGGCGGGGGGAATTTCCCCCACGGCGCGGCGTTCGCACGCCGCCGGAAGGAAGCCGCCCGCAGCGTTCAGACTGCGGGCGGCTTCCTATGGCGGTGTGCAGACACCGCGCAGCTCCCCCTCGCGGCATGCATTCACACCCGCTCCGGCAGGTGGAACGCGCGCCACAGCAGCCGGAGCACCACTTTGAAGTGGTGCTCGGCTGCTGCGAGAGGAGCGCGGCGCCGGACGCGATGCATCCAGGCTGCCTCCTCAGGGCAGATGCGGCCATCTGAACGGCCGCTCTGCCTCCGCTTTTGAAGCGGAGGCAGAGCGGCCGAGACTGCCAGTCTGTCCTCAGCCTATGTTGCATTGTGACATAGCAATCCTAAACATTTATTCAAATATATGGTGGAAGCAATGGGGTTAGTTTAGATTTGTCTAAAAGAAATAAGACACCTACACATTCATCAAACATATAAATAGACCTTCTACCCTCTGTGGTAGCAGTTTAGGAAGTGAGGGGAGGTAGTCTTTCTGTGGCATGGGGAGAGAACATTTGTGAGACCTGGGATTACTACCATGGAACATTTAAAAATTGTTTGTATTTTCTGTTTGTTTCCTAATGAACATGGCATTAGTAAACATTATTTGTAAGCATACATATTTTTTCTTCTTCCAGAATTTCAAGTTGTTCCCAAAGGGTTCAAATGTTATCACTATGCAATAAAGGTATATTATAACTAATGGCCAAGGCCTTCTACCTATATTGTCTACAATAAATGGACAGAACACTTTTTGTAGGGTTTTAAAAATCACTGCTCAGTGATCATTTCAGTTCATGTCTTTCTGACAGGGAGCTGATATTTTGCTGAGCAGTGTGGCTGTTTACAAGTTGCTTGAATATATGTTGGTCCAACAACAAGCTATATTGATGTTGCCTCCTAGCACTGGGATTCCGAGGCTTACTGCCTCCAAATGAGGAGGTTCCCTTTAGTCACTATCTGTTCCTGGGGCCATCCCTACATCCTCTGGCAGTGAATTCCACACTTTAATAACTTGCTGGGTAAAGAAGTATTTCCTTTTGTCCATACTGAATCCACGGCCTGCCCATCAGATGCACTGGATGCCCTCAAGTTCTAGTGTTTGGCAGAGGGAGAAAACATTATCTTTGTCAATTCTCTCTGCCCCATGCATCTCTTTTTATTATATCATTGAGTTTTCATGTGACTCTTTCCTCAACATTCCACAAGCTCCCACAGTCTTTGGCTCTCTGCCCTGTCACTCAGAAGCTGTCCCTATCCACTGGCTCTAAGTACTCATGTGTCACTGGCTGGGTGCTGGGTCTGCTCCTCTTCCCCACCCTCTCCTTCAGCCAATGTGCCCTGTAAGCATTTCTGGCAGATGGCTTTTGCTCTTGAAGACACTTCTCCTACTTGCCTCCATTATGGGACTAACTGTTCTCTCAGTGGTTGTTGGTAGGTGTAATGACATTTACCTGTGTTTGTAAGATGGCTGCTGTCTGTGGAAAAATGTTCCCCCATAAGGTTCAATTGAGCTGTAGTTCCAGAGAGGGGCCTGCAGGGGTATCACTCACTGGGTTGAATGGGACTACTTCATCTGCTGGCTTACAATTCCCAGCTACCCCGAGGCCAAAAAGTGTGGGAAAAGAGGAACCCTCCCAAGGGGTGGGGCACATCAGTATAGACTCCAGATGGCATTGACCAGTTCCCCTGGAGAAAATGGTGGACACTGTGTCCTTATACCCTGCTGAGATGCCCCCCTATGACAACCAATGACATGGCAGTCAGGGCTTCAGAGCACGGTAGAGGCTGCAGGTGCGGGGAAATGGAAAGCTGAACAGTGAGGGGGAAATAAAGGTAGGTTGATGTTTGGCTGGGAAGGAGACATGGTAGCCAACTCCAGGTATGGAATTCCTAGAAATTTGAGGGATGGAGCCTGGAGAAGGTGAGGTTTGAGGTGTGGTGTGGTGTGGTGGGGCCTCAGACAAGTACAATGCCATAGACTCTGCCCTCTAAACCAGCTATTCCCTCTTGGGGGACCACTGTTGCCAATCTTCAGGTGAGGGCTGGAGATCACTCAGAATTACAACTGCTCTCCAGATGGCATTGATCAGTTCCCCTGGAGAAAATGGTGGACTCTGTGTCCTTACATCCTGCTGAGGTTGCCACAGCAAATTGATGTTGAGTGCTCAAGGCCTTGGCACTTTCCCAGAGCCTCTTTCTAGAGCCCATTGTATTTATTTCCACAATGGGCCTTATTCCTAGTAATTTTATAAAACTCTATCATACCGCCTCCTGAGACATCTCTTTTCCCAACACAGCATTTGCCTTTTTCACTGTTGCAGAACAATGGATCGACACTTTCATTGAGCCATCGACTACAACACCAAGATCTCTTTCCTTCTCAGTATCAGCAAGTTCAGACCTTATTACCCTGTACTCAAAGTTGGAATTTTTTATTCCAGTGTGCATCACCTTACAATTATCAACACTGAACTTTTGCCACATGTTTATTTGCTTGTTTGATAACCCACTCTCCCTGCTCAGAGAGAGGGACAACAGTGATAACTATACAATTTAAAACTTGCTAAAAACAACAATTAGTACAAAAATCAATAAGACAGTTACTATAAAATTTAAGATGGCATTAAAAATTCATACAGAGGGGCAATATACAACATATATAGAAGGGAAGGGAAGGGAATGTAGGGGGGAGCGGGAAAGAAATGGAGGAGGCCATAACTAACCGTAGTTTATTGGAGGCCATCTGGAGGTCATCCTGTAGCTTTTCACGGTTATCCTTGATTTCCTGAATAATTTTGTGTCATCTGCAAATTTGGCTACTATATTGCTCACCCCAAATTCCAGATCATTTATGAACAAATTATGGAGTAATAGTGATCCTTGTAGGACTGTACTGTTTATTTCTCTCCGTTGTGAGGAATGTCCATTTATTCCTGTTCTTTGCTTCCTGTCATTTAATCAATTTCTAATCCATAAGAGAGCCTGTCATCTTATCCTGTGACAGCTCAGAACTCTTTGGTGAGGTACCTTGTTAAAAAACCTTTTGAAAGTCCATATATATAATGTCTACTTGATCACTGTTGTCTACATGGTTGTTCAATTTCTCAAAGTACTCCAAAAGACTGGTGAGGCAGGACTTCCCTTTGCAAAAGCCATGCTGATTTTCCCTGTATGTGCTTTGTGCCCAATATGTGCCCAATAATTCTATCTTTGCTTGGGATAGATGTTAAACTAACTAGCTTGTAATTTCCTGGTTCTCCTCTGAACCCCCTTTTAAAAATCAATATACCATTTGCTGCTTTCCAGTCTTCTGTTAACAGTGGCTGAATTTAGTGATAGGATACATATTTAGGTTAGTAAATCAACAACTGTGAGCAAATTAATTGGTCAGCCAGCTTTTTTTTTTTTAAACCCTGCCATTTGATATTCATTTAAGTCTGTGTTATTGTCAAGGTTATTTCATGTATGTGCATTGTTGCACAGCCTTATGAAAGTTGTGGTATCCCATCCTGCATCATTTAATTACCTGTATCATTTAATTATCCAGCATTCATGACCATGAGGGAGAATCAGTTTCATGTACTGTGCAACTGCGAAGGTCTTTGGCTGTTAGAGGAGGATGGTAGCAAGGCAAAGGCTCATGAACATGACTGCTGAACATTTGTTCATTCACCTGCAGACCTTGTTTGCTGCAAAGTCTGCAGCATCCCTAATGGAGCTGTCTTGTACTGTGATTGGCAGGATTTTCCAGGGTATCAGGAGATACTAGATTTGATACTGCTTGAGATTCTTTTATCTTGAAATGTTGGGAATTGAACCTAGGACTTTCTGTATGCAGCCACATGCTCTACCATTGAGCCGTATCTCTTCTCACAAGAGAGATCATGGACATCTATCCTACTCAAATCCACATCTCAAAGCACAAGTTTAGCTGTCAAGACTGGGGACAGCGAAAAGAGAAAAAAAGAGAGGCATTTGATAATGCCTAAATGCAGAATAGATTTTTCTACTTGGTTCACTGCATAAACACAACTTTAGGACAAGATACTAGTATGATGTGAACAGGAGACTTTAAATATCTTGGTATCCACACATACAAGCAGCACTGAATATGATCCAGGGATGGAGAGCTTTCTGCTTTAGACAAGGAAGTAGTGTGGAAGGTCAGTGTAGCGACCAGGTGGCTTTTGGAGAACAGGTACAGTAACTCAACCTTTTTGTTATTGTTATCTTCCCTGCTGTTTTACTTATTATCATGATGGTCTAATCCAGACAGTTTGTTAGTCCATTTTAAAAAATGGGATAATCACAGCAGGATTTGGAGGCTGTGGCTGGATAGTTACAGCAGAGCTGGTTGAAACTTAATCCAATGAAGGCCTGAGCCACCAGGAGGAGGGGGAGTTGAATCGGGAATCAGGCTACCCACCCTGGATGGTGCTGCATTGTGCTATCCCAGAAGCTGAGGAGCCTGGGGGCAGTCCTAGATGCCTCACTTTCTATGTAGGCCCAGGTCACCACAGTGGCCGGATCTGCCCGTTATCATCTTTGGCAGATTTGGCAGCTGGCTTCCTATCTCTCCCCCCAGGTCTTGTTCATTATATCTTCACTGGTATAATACAGCAAAGAGGGGGATTTTGGACCTTGGACCTGATCCATAAATCTAGGAACTGGTTGAGAAGACAGGTTCTATCTAGGTTCACTTCATATTTGCTGGCTTGTCAGCAATCCCCACTTGTGTCAGTGGCCTATGCTAGCACCTATGGTTGCAAAACTTCATGGTACTGATTTTTCAAAATCTCCTGTACCCATCACCCCCTCCCAACACTTATGCTTAAGGCTGGGAATTCTGTTCCTTCTTCCATAACTCTATAGTACTAACCAGCATTTTCCCCTAGTGAATCCCTGCACTAGCCTCTGCTGCAAACTAAGGCCCCTTTCACATTACCATTCTAAACCAGATATAATCCATTATTGGCCTGGTTCTGAGTAAAGTGATACAGGGATGGAGGTTTCATACAGTGAAGTTCATTCCGTTAATGAGCCATCTCTGAAGTGATCTGACCATTTCAAACAGTGACGTGCTTTTTCCTCTGCCCTTTTTTGCTGCATGATCTTCCTTGAACTTTTTTGAATGTTCTAAGTTGGCCAAGGCTTCTAGCTGTAGCTATAACAATCAACTTAGAACATTAAAAAAAAGTTTGAGGAAGATTGCATGGCACAATGGGGGGGGAGCATATTGCTATTGGAAGCTCTGCAGAAGTTTTAAACAGCACGCTACAGTGATTCAGAAACACATGGAAGAAGTAAAAATGAAGAAAGCAGTTTACCTCAAGAATGGCTCAGCCATTCCTTGCTAACTGGACACAAGTGGCTTTTTATGAAAAGGTTGCTAAGACAGTTGTGTCTGAAATGACACAAAACAATCCATTAGCAACCAGCTACCAAAATGGATTACAAAGGCTTTCTGAAAGGGGCCTAACTGAAGCCCCATTAATTTTAATAGGAATTCCATGTAACTGGCCTTCTCCTGGATTGAGGCTAGAATATATACCTATCAAATGGGGGTGGGGGAGAGTGTTATCCATATACATCTGAGTACAGATTTGGTCCATCCACATAGAAATGCTCTCAGTGAAACCACACTTGGATTCACTTTTTGGAATATGAAGACATTGTCATATTGTTCTCAGTCTAACGTAAACCATTAAGGACAGGTAATGCAGTTATGATTATAATTTTATAAATTATGGAATATCCATGAGAAGCAGGAATAAAACCTAGACAGATAACAGCCTATTTATTTCAACCCTTACAAGTGAGGTGATTTTATTTCATAGGTAGATGAAGAGGATGCAGTAAAACATTTTGCCATATCACACAAGAAGGTAATCAACATTTTTTGTGACAAAACTATAAATTCAAGGTGTCTTCATCAGAAATTAACAGTAAAGCTGTATTAGCCACATTGCCATACATCTAGAACGAGACAGGGCATAGGAATAACATTACCTTCAGGTTCGTTTAGAATCTCTGTCTCTAAAAAGCATGGAATACACAAAATTTTGCTTAGGATATCTATGATTAAATAGTGTCCATGAACACACTGCATTGTTTTTTTTAAAAAATAACATAATAAAGAACATATCCCAGTTGTTCTTTTATAGAAGCCGGGCCACGAACTAGTGGATCACCAGCTTTATATACCAGGGTTCCAGGTTCAATTCCCATCAACTACATTTAAGTGATTTTGGCTAAAAGATACAGGGAAAGACTCCTTTCTTTCTGAAACCCAGTAGTGCTGCTGCTAGTCAGAAAAGATCATGCCAGGCTAGACTGACCCTATGATCTCCCAGGGCATAGACAACATTACATTTGTATGTGATGAGACATACCAGGAGAATTGTCTTTGCACCCCTATGGCTCCTTTTGTGTTCAGCTTTCTCATTATGCTGTGAAACAGGGGAATCAAGTCTATATTTCTTATGGAGCTATCTTTTCCTATGGCTGTCCTGGGTGGGTGGGACAAATCTATTTAATAAAAAGTAGAATCATAGAATCATAGAGTTGGAAGGGACCTCCAGGGTCATCTAGTCCAACTCCCCAGCACAGTGCAGGAAATTCACAAATATTTTCCCCTCTGTATCCACAGTAACTGCTGTTCTATGCCCAGAAGATGACAAAAAAACTTCCAGGATCCCTGGCCAAACTGGCCTGGAGAACAATTGCTTCCTGATCCCAAAGTGGCGATCAGCATTTCACTGGGTGTGTAAGAAAGGGCCACAAGAACTAAGCTTTGATGCAACCCTTCCTGCCCTCCCTCTCATGACCTCCCTAAGTTCACACAATCAGCACTGCTGTCAGATGGACATCTAGCCTCTGTTTGAAAGTCTCCAAAGGAGAGACCACCACCTCCAGAGGAAGCCTGTCCCACTGAGAAACCGCTCTAATTGTCAGGAAGTTCTTCTTAATGTTTAGCTGAAAACATTTCTGATTTAATTTCAACCCATTGGTGCTGGTCTGACCTTCTTGGGCAACAGAAAACAACTCCCTATCATTCTCTATATGACAGCCTTTTGAGTACTTGAAGATGGTAATCATATCACCTCTTAGCCATCTCCTTTCCTGGCTAAATACACCCAGCTCCTTCAACCTTTCCTCATAGGATTTGGTCTCCAGATCCTTTACCAGCTTTGTTGCCCTCCTCTGAACACATCGCGGCTTGTCTAGATCCTTCTTAAATTGTGGTGTCCAAAACTGAACACAATACTTTAGGTGAGGTCTAACCAGAGCAGTGTAAAGTGATACCATTACTTCATGTGATCTGGATACTATACTTCTGTTGATACAGCCCAAAATCACATTTGCCTTTTAAGCTACCACATAACACTGCTGACTCATGTTCGGTGTATGGTCTACTGAGACCCCCTAGATCCTTTTCACACATATTAGTGGTCAGACAGGTCTCTCCAAACCTATAATTATGCATTTGATTTTTCCTACCTAAATATAGAATACATTTATCCCCATTGAAATTCATTTTATTTGTTTTAGCCCAGTTTTCCAGCCTGTCAGGATCATCCTGTATTCTGATTCTGTCTTCTACCATATTTGCTACCCCTCCTAATTTATTATCATCTGCAAATTTAATAACCATTTCCCCTATCTCTTCATCCAAATCAGTGATAAAAGATGTTGGACAAAACAGGTCCCAGGACAGATCCTTGAGACATTCCACTTGTCACTCCTCTCCAAGTAGATGAGGAACCATTCACAAGCATTCTTTGGGTGTGATCCACCTAAATGTCATAGGATCCAAACCACATTTTTTCCACTTTGTCAACAAGAATATTATGTGGAACCTTATCAAAGGCCTTACTAAAATCAAGATAAACTGTCAACAGCATTCCCTAATCCAGCAAGGTACTAACTTTCTCAAAAAAAAGAGAGATAAGGTTAGTCTGACATGACTTGTTCCTGAGAAACCCATGCTGGCTCTTAGTAAACTAGCCATCCTTTCTAAATGCTCAAGGGCTGTCTGTTTGATGATTTGTTCTAAAACTTTCCTAGGTAAAGACGTCAAGATGATGGGTTGATAGTTACCTGAATCCTCCTTCCCCCCCCCCCCCATCTTGAAGATGGGGGCAACATTTGCCCGGTTCCAATCTTCTGGCACCTCACCTGTTCTCCAAGAATTCTGAAAAAATAATAGACCGAGGCTCAGAAATTACATCTGCAAGTTCTTTTAGTATCCTTGGATGCAGTTCATCTGGCCCCAAGGACTTCATTTCATTTAAAGAAACTAGGTATTTATGTACTACCCCTATGTCAATCCTGGGCTGGAACTTCCTGCCCTTATCATGCTGTTTTTGCCATATTGAGCACCGTTTACCTTGCAAGAAAAGACTGAGGAAAAGTAGGAATTGAGCAGTTTTGCCCTCTCTTCATCACCTATTACAATTTCACTTTCCTGTCCCCGCAATGGGCCTACCATGTTCTTGCTCTTTTTCTTACTTTGAACATAAGAAAAGGAACCTTTTTTTGTTTTTAGCATCTCTCGCTAGTCTAAACTCACTGAGCTTTAGCTTTTCTAACTCTCTCGCTATAAGCACTGGTTATTTGTTTATATTAATCCTTGGTTATAAGCCTTCCTTCCACTTTCTGAATTAGCCTTTTTTATTTCTCAAGTCTTTAGAAAGCTGTTTATGGATCCACCTTGGCTTCTTTAGGCTCCTCCCATTTTTCCTTCTCATAGGAATCGTTTTTGATTGTGCCTTCAGCATTTCATTTTTGAGAAACTCTCATCCCTCTTGAACTCTCTTCTCCTTAAGTATTTCTGACCATGGGATTCTACCCAGCATAACTTTTAAGTTTGTTAGAATTTGCTTTCCTGAAGTCCAACCTATATGTCTGACTATGTGCAGCTTTTACCTTCCCCAAGACTGTAAATTCCAAAATTACATGGTCACTACTATCCAGGGTGCCCCTTGTCAACCAGTTCTTCCCTGTTGGTAAGAGTCAAGTCCAAGATAGTAGATCCCCTTGTTTCCCTCACCACTTTCTGGAAAATGAAGTTGTCAGCAAGACAAGTCAGAATTTATTGAACCTTTTTTTTTTTTTAGCAGAGTTGGACTTCCAACAGATATATGGGTAACTGAAATCTCCCATGAACACCAGGTCCCATCTCTCTGAGAACGTTGTAATCTGTTCTAGGAGTGTCTCATACAAATCCTGTGCCTGGCTTGGTAGTCTATAGCAGACCCCCACCATAATATCACTGTTTTTTCTCACTCCTTTTTATTTTTACCCAGAGACTCCCAACTCGACTTTCATGCTCAGATTCACTTATTTCCTCACAAGTATATACCTCCTTTACATATAATGTACTCCTCTGCCCTTCCTTATTTGTCTGTCCCTTTTAAATAAATTATATCCCTCAATCCCAATATTCCAATTGTGTGTCATCCCACCAAGTTTCAGTAATGCTTGTTACGTCATAGTCCCCTTCCTGTAGAAGGACTTCAGGTTCATCCTGCTTGTTTCCCATGCTCTGTGCATTAGTGTAGAGACATAGAAATCCATGTTTTATGCACCCTGAGATTTTTGTTTCTGTATGTACATCTGAGTTAATGTTATCTAGCATATGTGCGACTCCCCACAAAACTTTAGAGGTCTTATCTACAGTTATTGGCATCATACTGGGCTTTGCATTTTTGTCTCACTCCCCCACAAGATTTAATTTAAAGCTCTCCTTATTAGCAGGGGTCATTTCATAGAAAAAGAGGTGCAGAAGCTCATTAGCATAACTTTTTGCATATGGTACACCACCTGAAATCACCAGAAGTATGTCAGAAGGCAAGAAAGAAGAGAGTGAGAGAGGGAGGGAGGGAGGGAGAAGGGAAGGAAGGAAGGAAGGAAGGAAGGAAGGAAGGAAGGAAGGAAGGAAGGAAGAGCTGGCAGAGAGGGGACAGCTACTAATCCAAGCCTCAGAATTACCACTATTCTGGGAGGATAGCTTCAGTGGTGGCTGAAGCCTTCAGAAGGCTGGTCAGAGGAACGAGGACCTTTCCAGGGGATGGGGTCATTTTGCTGCAGCCATGACACAAGCAGGCATTCCCCCGTGGGGGGGGGACTGGCACCAACTCCCGGAGCTGAGCTCCCCCAAGCTCCTGCTCGAAATGACCCCTGCTTAGTAGGTTTGTAAGGCTGTTTCCAAACACATTTTTCCTACTCTTGTGAGGAGCAAACCATCTCCCAATAGAAGACCTTCATCTCAAAAGTGTAAGCTATGGTACAAAAATTCAAACCTTTCCTGAAGACACCATCTAAGTAGTTAGTCATTGTTCCGCAGTATTCTTCTTTCCCTTCCTAAGCCTTCGACAGGAAGAACTGATGGGAATACAAGCTGCACTCCCAATTCCTTCACCTTTTTACCCAGAGCCACATAGTCTCTTTTAATATGTTTTGGGCTATGCCAGGCGGTATCATTTATTGCCACATAGATGAGAAGGGACAATAATCTGTGGGCTTGATGAGTCTTCATACCCTTTCTGTCACATCCTGGATGCATGCACCTGGTAAACAGCATACCTCTTGAGACAACAAGTCCTGTTGGCACACTTTAGCTGTTGGCACCCCTCAGTAGGGAATCCCCAATTACCAATGCATAACTTGTCCTATATTGGGGAGCAGAAGCTCAAGTCCTCTCATTCACAGGGTTCTAAGATTTTCTTCAACCTTTGTGGAGGCTGGGGAAGAAGCCCTTGTTCCAGTGGTTCAGCATCAATATCTGTGGGGAGATGCAGGCATCGATTACTTAGTAACAGAGGTTCAGAATGTCTCTTGATCTTCCTGCTCCTGTGGGTTGCATTCTCCCATGTGCCCTCCTCCTGTGTTGGTTGCTGAGTTGCTGAGATACCTTTCCCTCCTTCTCCTGTTGCCTGCTCAGTAGTGCTTCATGCATTCTGTCCATGAACTCCTCACCTTCCCTTATAAATTGGAGTGTGGACAAGTGTGCCTCAAGTCCCTGTATCTTCTCTTCCAGTAGTGCTACTGGCAGCATCAGATGTTACTTGGAGCTCAGTCTCCAGCTTCAATTCCTCCCTCCAAAAGGAGACACCATTAAAAGAACTTAAAAACTCCTGCCAGATCCCAAGGTAGGCCTGCACTTCTGCATTAATGCACACTCTATGATGCGGGTGCTGTAGCCCCCTCATCGCATAGCAGAGCCATCTAACAAAAGCCCTCCCAGGAGCCACTACTTTGCATCCAAAATTGAGGGGCCCAGCAATCTGCTGAAGTTCACGTAATCCGCTGAAGTTCACGCCTTCTTCTTTTTAAGAAATATAGAAAGCCGGACCTGCAAGTCCTGAATCTTGCTCAATGGCAACCAAGATGTCTGAGCAACTGTGTCCAATTCTACCCCTAAAAATACTAACTTCTGAACAGGTCCCTCTGTCTTTTTGTGGGCCAATGGAACTCCCAGCTCCTCTGCTAGTTGTGTAAAACCCTGCAACAGCTGGGTGCATCTACCCATCCCACGAGGACCCATGAAAAGAAAGTCATCTAAATAATGAACCACTTCTGGTAATCCTGTTTTAAAATGTGTTGCCCATTCCAGAAATGTGCTGAAGCGCTCAAATGCAGCGCATGACACAGAAAATCCCATGGGCAAGGCCCTATCCATAAAAAACTGCCCTTTAAAGGAAAATCCCAACAGCTCAAAATCATCTGGGTGCACGGGGAGGAGACGAAATGTGGATGCACAGCTTCGTCAAATGAAGTGCACCTCACCGTGCACAGATGATCCAGAATAGCATCATTTACCGATCCACCTCTGGGATAAGAAAGATAGTGAATTAAACAGAACTCACCAGGTGCCTTCTTAGGTACTATACCCAGAGGTGAAAACCGCAAATTAGGAAGTGGTGGTGCCAGAAATGGACTTAGAACCCTACCTTCTTGAACCTCTTTGGCAATCTTCGCAGCAACCAGTCTCCATGCCATGATTAACTGATTTTAAATTGCGGGCTAAAAAAGGAGCCCTCAACCCTGAAAACGGAATTCTAAAACCCCCTTGAAAACCCTTCAGCAAATACACGGCATCCTCTTTATTAGGATACCGCTTCAACCAACTCTGCAATGGACAAAGCTTGATTGGCGTGGGCCCCCTTTCCAGTAGCTGCTGAAGGACCGCCACCTTCCCTGGGCCATTGGCTATGCCTGGGCCTTCCTTTGGGGCATGCAGTGAATGCATGCGGTCCACTGCACATTGGGCATTCATGCCTGTAAGTGCACGTCTTCCTATTGCAGACCCACTGTGAACCAAAATCCCAACAAAGCAAGCAGGGTTGAACCGCCTGCCCCGTGGGCCCATGGGAAGCAGTATTAGTACCAGCCGGAAGGTTCTGCACCATGTGCCCACTATGTGAGTGTTCCCCAACATTAGGCCATGCCTGCAACATCAGCTGTAACCAAAGATGCAGATGTATCTGGTCCCACGGAAGGTTGGGTTCATAGCAGCCCTCATCCTAAACTCCTCGTCGTATTTGAGCCAGGCTGAACCCACAAAACCAGTGTACACTTTATAAATGATATCCAGATACTGGTATAGTGCTGTGGCCTTCCAGCTCTGGGCCCGAGAAATCACCCCTGCATAGACAATGTACCCTGCCAGCCAATTTGCCCATGTCCTATCAACCCTCCTTTTCTTTAAAATTTCCTTGTCCTTGTCATCCATCTCTTCTTTATCCTTCTTTTCCAATTCCCGGTAAAGAAGGCTGAAGAGGTCGATGTATTCACCCTTGCAAATCTTTCCCCTAGTGATTGGCAAAAGTGGTCACCAAGGGCCAAGGCTGCATCGCCAAAGGGCATGGCCTTTGCAGAAGCTGCCCCATAGGGGTTGTCATAAGTGGGAGAAAAACCCCATGCCCCCCATGGACTAGGAGGCAACATCATGCTCGGAGGTGGCACAGGGCCCCAAGGCGACTGCCAGCCCAAAGGCGGTGGACCCCAGACCCACAGCTGAGTAGTCCCAGGTGAATCCTTCATCGTATGAGGAGGGCCCCAAGCCCACGACTGCCCATACCCCAAGGGGTCCTGCATAAAACCAGGCTTATGCACCAAAGGTCCCCAGGGCCAAACTGTGGCTGGCTGTGCATCTGCCTCATCCTTACCACTGGGCCCAGGCACTTCCACCTCAGCCACCGCCATCACTGCAGATGTCTCAGAAACTGGTGTCACTGCTGCCGCCCCGGATGCAACTGTCGGAACCCCTTCACACTCGACGTGACTGGTGGACTCTACAGCACAAGATTCAAGAAGTTAAATTTTCTTAAGCACCTCCTCACGAAACTTCTTCCACTCCACTCTACCCCCAGTACTTTCCAAAACTCAAATGACTGCTTGAAAAGGGGGGGGGGGAGACCCAGTGTCCCTGGCCTGCTGTAAAGCTGCAAGCTTATCTAATATAATCTACTGCTCCCGCCCCTCCTCCTCGTCCTCAGAGGATGATGGAGCAACAGGAGGGGGTGCCGCAGTATGCCTAGGTACCTTCAGCCCTTTTCCTTTAGACTGCCCTTGACCCTTTCTAGAAGCCATATCCAAAACACAATGAACCGGGAGGCCTCCCTCAATTAATAGAATTGTCCTAAAATGGCCGCCGCCAAATAAAATGGCCACCACCTAAAAGGACCTTCCAAAGATGGCCGATCCTAAGGATACCCCAGAGGAACAGTTTAAAAGCAAAATTGCCACTCAGCCCACAGAAGCAGACCTTCCCAAAATGGCCACTGTCCCTGATGATTTCAGCAAAGTCCACTCCCACCTAATGTCTAACTGCCTAACAACAGCGAAAAAATTGCCCAGCAACAGCTAAACTGCCAGGAACTGGCTGTAAATCTATAGAACCCAAAAGGAGAAAAAAAGGGGGGGGGAAGAAGTGGGCAAATTACCAACTGGGCCCCAAGCAGCCTCACCAACTGCACCTTAACCCCCAGCCCTGGGCCTAAGAAAACTCCCACTAAGTGTGTGTGCATGCAATTCTTGCTTTAACAAGGCTAACAGCATGCAGGCCGCAGCCTAGGAGCCAGCCGAAGCACAGCCGACTCTAATTTATACCACAGTCGCTGTTCAGCCGCTGCCATGTGTTCCGTCCTACAGGACACAAGTGCCACCTCCACTGGCAAGGGGATGCCCCAAAAATGGCTCCTTAAATAGCCCCCCAAAAACCCTTGCCAGTCCCAGGCCCAGCCAAGCCACAGCCTCCAAGAAAGGAGGGAAGGGAGGCTGATTTTGGGGTGGGGTGGGGAATACTCTTTGAGTTTCTGCCGGCTCTAGGCCAAAAGCCAGGGAGCAAATGAAAAAAGGTCTCGTGCTCCTTCTCTGTCGAGCACAAGGCATGAATGTGGCTGCTGGGGCCAGGGCTGTCCTTCAGCATGCTAGCCCCGCCCCCCAGCAAAACCAGGCTGCAAATGCAGCCAGTCTGATCAGTCCTCCTTACAAGGAGGCAACTTCATCTTCCCCCAGCCAGCCTTCGGCAGCTGCGGGGATTTGTCTGTTCTTAGTCAGGTCTCTCTATTTGGTCTGAGAAACTAACAGCTGAACCATGCTGGCTTGTTTATGAGAAGCATAAGTCATTATTCTTGAATTACTCTTTATTAAATGTATGAATTAATTAATAGCTGTCATTTGCTGCTGTTACTAGTCCTGTGATTTTATATTACTAATTCTATAATTGCTACAGTGATAGAATTAAAGGGAAGAGACAGAAGTCAATTATATTACTTCTTTCATCGTTTCTCACTATCGGACCATGAGCTTACACTTTTACTGTGTATTAGAAATTAATAAATTTACACTTTCATGTAGGCAGTATGATCTAGAAATAATGCTACGGACAGTGTTAAAAGGAAAACCAAATCTGTTTGAGTCATTGATCACTTTGCACTGTTTTTTTTTTTTTTGGCGAAATGATCTCTTTCATTTACTTTTTGGGTTACAGAGCTGGGAGATTGCCTTAATAATAAGTATCTTGAACTCATTATTTAAAATTTTGAAATGTCAGCCTTACATTCCTGTCACACTTAACTCACCATGAGAATTCAAAGTATTAAAAGATACAGATCTTTAATGAGTGTAATAAGCTATTTTTCCTTATAACTTAATTGCCCAGATCATTTTGATGCTTCAAGGCAATGTTTGAGCAGCTGTGAAAAAGAATTTACATGTCCACAGAGTACCATAATACACAGTACAGTCATCTGGAGAGAAACCCAATCGGAGTGCATTACAAATATCCTCCATTTATGTACATGTTCTCCAAAATGATTTATTCTACAAATAGCCAGAATAGCTTTCAGAAATGGACAACAACATAAATATATTACCCTGGGCAAGTACAACTAAAAATAGTCTGTCCAGCCTTCTTACAAAATTTTTGAAGTTAGTGTCATGGTGATCAGTCACAAAACTATGGCTGATTCAGGGCCATTTCATATATTACCCTTTTAGGTGCACAGCTAAGAAATTGTAAACACATACTTTTTTAAAAAAGGTCCCAGTGTGTGAGTGCCCTAAACATGTACTTGCAAAAGCATGTATTATGCAGGTTCACTTGTCAGGAAGTTGTGGTTGGAGTGTTGTTTGTGTTGGAGTACTGTTTGTCAGGAAGCTGTGGAGTGTGGAATGAAGTTGTTTTAGTTTAGTATAGCATTGACTTTCAGAATGGAAAACTGGGCTTAAACAAATAAAAGGAAATTTAACAAGAATAAATGTAAAGTTCTGCATTTTGGTAGGAAAAATCAAATGCATAATTATAGGATGGGGAGATTTGTCTTGGCAGTAGTATGTGTGAGCATGAGTCAGCAGTGTGACGTGGTAACTAAAAGGCAAATGCGATTTTGGGCTGTATTATCAGAAGTATAGTGTCCAGATCAGATGAAGTGATGGTATCACTTTACTCTGCTCTGGTTAGACCTCACCTAGAGTACTGTGTTCAGTTTTGGGCCCAACAATTTAAGAAGGATATAGACAAGCTGGAACATGTCCAGAGGAGGGCAACAAAGATGGTGAGGGGTCTGGAGACCAAGTCCTACGAGGAAAGGTTGAAGGAGCTGGGTATGTTTAGCCTGGAGAAGAGACGACTGAGAGGTAATATGATAACCATCTCCATGTACTTAAAGAGCTGTCATATAGTGGATGGTAGGGAGTTGTTTTCTGTTGCCCCAGAAGGTCAGACCAAAACCAAAGTTGATATTAAATCAGAAGAGTTTTCAGTGAAACATTAGGAAGAACCTCCTGACAGAGTGGTTCCTCAGTGGAACAGGCTTCCTTGGGAGGTGGTGGTTTCGCCTTCTTTGGAGGTTTTCAAACAGAGGCTAGATGTCCATCTGACAGCAATGCTGATTGTGTGAACTTAGGGAGGTCATGAGAGGGAGGGCAGGAAGGGTTGCATCAGAACTTAGTTCTTGTTGCCCTTTCTTACACACCTGGTTAAATGCTGATTGCCACTTTGGGGTCAGGAAGCAATTGTTCTCCAGGCCAGTTTGGCTGGGAATCCTGGAGGGTTTTTGTCATCTTCTGGACATGGAACGGGGTCACTGGAGGTGTGTGTGGGGGGAGGTATTCGTAAATTTCCTATACTGTGCAGGGGGTTGGACTAGATGACCCTGCAGGTCCCTTCAAACTCTATGATTCTATGATTTTAGTAAGTAAATTATTGATCATGTGACTCCTTCAAAGCATATCCAAACATCATTAAAAAGAATTACTAAATCAGAAAAAGTTTACAAGAATTTAACAATGACATTTAAATCTGACATTGTTACAAACACAAAACCCAGGTATATAAGGAAGATACACCATCAGTAGTCTGTAATTTGGATTCAGTGCACATATTTATTTGTGCAGGGCTCTTTTTGTAGAAAAAGCCCAGCAGGAACTCATTAGCATATTAGGCCATACCCCTGACAGGACAGCTCATTAACATATTAGGCCACACCTGATGTTACCAGAAGTGTGGTCATCCAGCCACATCCACCTTTTGCTTCTTATTCTGTTTACCTTGTTGTCAAAACAGTTTTGACAAACCAATAAAAACATTATTTTTCTGTCCCATCTATACAAAATCTTGCCTGAACCAATATCTTATGTCCAACAATTATTCCCACACTGGATTGGAATCAGTTCCTAAAGGTTAGGTTCCCATGGAAATCAGCGTGCCTTCCTGCAGAACTAGTACGCTAAATATGATTTTTTAGGGTTGCCAACCTACAGGTGGGCTCTGGAGACCTCCTGGAATTTTAACTGAGGTCCAAACTACAGAGATCAGGTCAATGGCTGCTTTGGAAAGTGGAGTCCATGGCATTATGCCTTGCTTAGGTCCCTCCTTCCCCTAAACCCCACCCTCCACTCCCAAATCTCCAGGGATTTCCTCAACCTGGAGTTGGCAACCCTAGTTCACTGGCAGAACAACGCTAAGAGCCAGTTTGGTGTAGTGGTTAAGTGCACAAACTCTTATCTGGGAGAACCGGGTTTGATTCCTCGCTCCCCCCCTTGCACCTGCTGGATGACCTTGGGCAAGCCATAGCTCTGTACCAGCTGTTGTCTCAGAGCTCTCTCAGCCCCACCTACCTCACAGGGTGTCTGTTGTGGGGAGGGGAAGGGAAAGGAGTTTGAAAGATGCTCTGAGACTCCCTTGGGTAGTGAAGGGCAGGGTATAAATCCAATCTCTTCTTCTTCTAGATTTGTGGATGCACTGGATGGGCATAGTTTGTGGACTATTTTATTCAAGGTACAAAATTTTATTCAAGGTATAAGATTTCATGTGCCACCCACACTTCTTCAGATGGAAGAAGTGTGCGTGCACACAAAAGCTTATACCTTGGATGAAACTTTGGACTCCAACTTTGTTCTGCTGCTTCAGACCAACACAGCTACCCACCTGAATTATTACACCATAATACTTTTTACAAGCAATTATGTACCAGTGGAGTGGTTACCATGCAGAGTCTGTCCCACAGGTAAAATCATCCTGTGAACAGGTGGTCTTTACCACATAAAAGTATCACTACCATCACAAGATCACCAATTGTTGGAAGTCAACTCCTCAAAAGGAGAAATCTCTTTTATTAGGAGGTTTAAGAACATCAGCTTTGCTGGCCCATTAAAGGCATATGTCAGCCCAGTGGCAGGAGAAGAGGGACAATCATCTTCTTCAGAAACTCTGCCCACTTTTTTACATTTCACAAAACAGGCAATCTCCAAAGTGCTGCTGACCATGCTCATTTTAGTTACATCTCTGTTTCTCTGCAGATGTTTCCCAAAGTCCCCCATGCAACAGTCAAGTGTTCTGCCAACACACACAACAATGAAGCTACTTTTTCAGATGTTTTCTCTTGCATGGCAGTAAGCACCAAACCACTTTAATACAGACTTTAGACACACATATATTTGCAAGCCATTCCCAACAAGACACAACAATGAACTCAGGCTTCAAACTTGCTTTTCTTAAGCAGAAGATGCCATGAGAAAACGAGATGCTCAAAAATTAAAGATATTGTCAAAAGCAGCATTTCCTGGGCTCTCTGCTTTTTTACATCTCCCCCTTTTCAATAATTTTTTAAATAAAAACACAAAGAACAAAATGAAAGAGAAAGAAAGAAAGAAAGAGGTGGGAGAGAGAAAGAAAGAAAGAAAGAAAGAAAGAAAGAAAGAAAGAAAGAAAGAAAGAAAGAAAGAAAGAAAGAAAGAAAGAAAGAAAGAAATGTAAGGGAGAGAGAAAAAGAAGGAAGGAAGGAAGAAAGGAAGGAAAGAGGTAGATGATAGATAGATAGATAGATAGATAGATAGATAGATAGATAGATAGATAGATAGATAGATAGATGAAGGAAGGAAGGAAGGAAGGAAGGGGGAAGAGAGAGAGAGAAAGGAAGGGGGAGGGAGAGAGAGAAAGAGAAAGAAAGAAAGGTGGGGACAGAGAGAGAGAAAGAAAGACAGACAGACAGACAGATAGATAGATAGATAGATAGATAAAGGAAGGAAGGAAGGAAGGAAGGAAGGTAGAGGAGAGAGAGAGAGAGAAAGGAAGGGGGAGGGAGAGAGAGAAAGAACAAAAGAAAGGTGGGGTCAGAGAGAGAGAGAGAAAGACAGACAGACAGACAGAAAGAAAGACAGAAAGAAAGGTGGGGGGAGAGAGAGAGAAGGAAAAGAGATGGGGGAGGCACTTACCGGAGCAGGGAGAGCAACGCGACGTTGGCAAGCCAAATGCAGAGCTAGGCCTTTCAGTGCAAAGAGCCTAGCCCCCTGCTTAATCTATGGACGGGGCTTTCTCCTACTGGCTCTCTGTACTTAAAGGGAAAGCGCCAGGTGGGTTTTTTTCCTGCCAGCTCTCTGCAAGAACTTTTCCTTTAAGTGTAAACAGCTCAGGCCCGGCAGGGAGGGGGTGGGGCAGGCTGGGACGCCAGCCGGAACGGTGTTCTGATGCGTTCCTGCTGAAAAAGAGCCCTGTATTTGTGTGAGGTAGTTATTTACAGCATTTTCCCCAAGGTGCTTGGATCAGTTTATGGCCTGAATCTGTTGCAGTATTTATTTATTTATTTACTACAAATTTCTACCCCACCCTCCCAGCCAAGGCTGGCTCATACTTCCACTTTCAAAAGAGGTGGGGTGTGAGTGCTGAAACCTCTCCTTTCATTACAGTCCTTTTCTTTGGCCTCCATTATGTTCCTGATCCCAAGTGTCCACTCATTCATGGGACACAATATTGGGTGGGTGGGGGATAAATGACTGCAGACAAAGGGACGAGGCAGAAAGTTCCCACAGATGCAGCACAGACCTACTACTAAGGCATAGAGCTATATGTTTAGGAGTGTGTTAAAATACAAAAACAAACAAAAAACCCCTCTACATTTCATTAGAAATATTCCTAAAATCAGTAAAATCTGTAACGTTAGACAAGCAGAATCAACCATACAGTAAAAGCAACATTAAGTAGCAAGATATATTTTTTCTGCTAAAGAGGGAAGGTACAAAAATTACAACAGCTTTATCTTAAAAAACAAAACAGCATGAGGCCCTTGGAGAGAGGATGCCATTTCTGTTACAGCATCTTATTCCAGTAGGTGGAATGCACACATACATCTTGACTAATATGCATGTTCATATGGGAGCAGGCAAACTTTCAGATACTATGGTTCCAAGCTGCACAGGTTTTTAAAGGTAAGGTTTTTTAACTGTGCTGGAACTGGAAACCTTGCAGCCATATTCCTGCAGTTTCCAAACCATCTTTTAAGGCAACAGTAATCAAGACTGGATTGATCACAGTTTGGATAACCACGGCCAGATCTTGCAATGTATTTCTTCCCCCATTTTTCATTTAAGGCTGCTAAATCTGGCTTGGAAAATACTTGGAAATTTGGTGGTGCTGCTTGGAGAGGGCAGAATGTGAGGAGGAGAAGCAGCTCAATGGGGATGTGATGCTGTGGCAACTGCGCCCTCTGAAGTTGCTTTTTTTCTGCAGGGAAACTGATTTCTGTAGTCTCTAGAACTGCAGATCCCAGCATAAGGTTTGTAATCCTACCTGTCAAACCTCACATTTCAGAGCCGTATGAATAACCCAGTGTTGTGAGCAAAGCAGTTATATTTCCTCATTGGCTTTCCACAATGCTAGAATAGCATAATAGAGCCCTCCCCCCTGCCAGTTGCGATGTGTTATTTACTATAGGAGAACAATAGGAAGAAGCTGTTAAAGTTTAAGAAATAGCTTTCCTCTCCCATGGAGGCTCCTAGGCTGCTATAAATATGATTGAATTGAGGGTGACAAATAACTACGATCTTTGAAAACAACCCACTAAAGTCAATTCATTTTAACGTACACAAATAAATTAAGAATAAAATGAATTATGAAAGCTGAATTTTTCAACATTTTGTACAGATACATTTTTTAGGAACTATGGCAGGTTTTCTACCATACATTAAAATGTGAAGATTTATCCAAGTACATTAGGACTTTTTCACACATTAATATGAATGTATTAGACATCTATATTCATCCAAGGAGTTTATGATTACAGAAAAAACTGGTGGTGCTGTAGAGGTCTTGAGCCACTGCCTGACTACTGTTATTAAATGTCTAAGAGTGAACAAGTTGAAACTGAACCCTGCCAAGTTGGAGGTAATTCTGGTTAAGAAGGCTGAGATCTTGAAAGACATTGTGCTTCCCACATACGATGGGGTTCAACTGGCCCCTGATGACTCCATTAAGAGTTAATGGTTATACAATTCCCAGCATTATGAATGGGCAAGTTAATACCGCTGTAAAAAAACACACTTTCTTCCATCTTAATTTAGCCTGAAAGGTGGCTCCAAACCTTGACTTAACTGATCTGGCCATCTAAATCCATGCCATGGTGACCTCAAGACTAGACTGCTGTAATGTGGTCTACATGGGCTTGCCCTTTAAGTCAACTTGGAAACTCTATAGTACAGAATACTGCAGCCTGGTTCTGATTAGGAACCAAGCTGTGTATATATTATACCCATTCTTCAGCAACTCTACTAGCTACCTATCAGTTACTGGATCCAATTCAGGGTACTGATTTTCACATACAAACCTCTTCTTGGCCCTGGACCCTCATATCTCCAGGAGCACAGTCTTGACAACTAAGTAGGGCCTTCTGCAGGTGCCACCCTGCAAATAGTGTTTGACCATCACCTTGTAGAATGGCCTGCCTGAGGAAGTCAAGAAACCTTCTATACTTTTGTCATGTCACAGAATGTGCAAAACAGGAATATTCAGGATGGCATTTTTATAAACATCATATAGCTATGGAAAGGCACTTTTATAAACTTTCGGAAATGCACTTTTATAATTTTTGGAAGGTTTGGAAAAGCACTTCTATAAGTTAACAAGACTATAATTTATACAGCTCTGCATTGTATGTGATATCGTGCTGTGTGTTATACTGTCCTGTCCTTGCTGCATTGTTTTCAACTGGTTTGGCATATCCTTTCTGATAACATTTTTGCATTTTTTTTCTAATTTCTTGTCATTCTAGTCCTATTGAACCCTGATCTGGATAGCCTAGGCTAGCCCAATCTTGTCAGATTTTGGAGGCAAAGCAGGGTCAGCACTGGTTAGCTTTTGAATGGGAAACTACCAAGGAATACCAGAGTCACTACACAGAGGTAGACAATGACAAATCATCTCTGAATGTCTCTTGCCCTGAAAACCCTATGGGGTTGCCATAAATCATCTTTGATTATGGCAAAAAAGTCCTATTGCATTGCTTATTAGATCTCTCACGTTAGTTGACTGCATTGTTTTATACCAGGGGCCCCCAACCTTTTTGAGTCTGTAGGCAACTTTTGAATTCTGGCACAGGGTGATGGGTGCAACCACAACATGGCCACATGGGAGGCGGAACCAGCTACACAGAGAGAGGAAGCCCAAGTATAAGGGATAAAACACTTGGTGGGCACCAGGAAAGGTGCTGGTGGGTGTCCCCCCCGGGCACCCTGTTGGCCCCACTGCTGGGGATCCCATGTAATCTGCCTTAATGAAAAATGCTGGATATAAATGAAATAAGTTAATAAAAGCAAGCAACAAAACAAACAAAAATAATATGAGTTGTCTTGCATGTTATCTTTTCTTAAAGCCTAGGAAGGATTTCAAATTCAAAGGCTGTGATTGGCTCATGATCACCCAGTGAACTTCATGACTGGCATGGTCTTCTTGGTCCAAGTCAAACATGCTGTCAGCTACACCAGTCTGGCTACAGCAAATTCATTGATGTTTCCCATAAGCATATAAAGATTACTTCGCACTGTTTTCAGAAACAAACTTTTCTCCATGGGATTTTCTGCTTTTCCATCCCACCTTGTCATGGATCTGCAGGTTGCCTGGATATCCAAGGAGATAAGAAGCAACATTTGTTGTCTCCTTTGCAGGAAAATAGTCCCCCCCCCCATACTTTCTTGTGCAACAGTTTTTACATCAAGCCACCAATCCTGGAAACTTGAGAGCTAATTGCTCATTATCTGGTAGGAGTGCAAAAGCTGCAATGAGCAGCAGTTGAAGTGGCAACCTTTCTCCAAGCACTTTAGCAAATCCTGAGAATCCCATTTACAGTCCAGGTTTGAAACCACTTTCTAGTTTCATTGTGAAGGCTACAAAGGAAGGTGAGTTTGTAAGTTTCATTACTGTTCTTTATACCTTTCCACACATCTCTCCAGTTTAATCCAGGTTTCACAAGAAACAGGCTCCAATGGCTGTTAAAAGCAATGTTGAAATATATAAGCTTGTGTGGGAAGAGCTCTTTTCATCATAGGAGTGAAACAGAATAGTAATGTCAAAGCCTTTGTTAATTTTACTTCTGCAGCGAACTACAGCTTCCAATGGTGGGTGGAAAGCTTGTCAATCCATTGCTGTTCTTGACAGTCTTTGCATACAAATCTACAGGCTTGTGCAAGATGTTATACCTCCAACTGCATCTATTTTTTTCTGAGCAGCATGTACAAAAGTTTTCACATCTAGCCAGTTGTAACCTATTTTACTGATACAGAATTAAGTTAGATGGAATTGGACATAAGAAAGGCCTATGATATTTCCCATATTACCAGAAGTATAATACCCACAATAGACATTAAGTAAAGCAGATTTTCATGGCATTCCTAAGTAGAACTAGCATGCCTTTAAAAATACATCTCTAATCAAATCAGTACAATATGTCTCACGTATTTGTGTGTGTGTGTGTGTGTGTGTGTAGTTCTTCTTTCCTTTAAGAGGGTCTGTTGCACCCCATCCCCATTAAGACTGGTGTCTTTTTGCATCCCAGCCTTTGGGCTTGTGAAGACACAGACTTAGATTAAGTGTCATCAGGGTCTCTCGGCTAAGGCAATGTATTTCTCCAGGCAGTACCAGTACCCATGTAATAGAAGGTCTGAATTATCCAGTGACCCCTAGGATTCTAACACTTTCACTAATGCATTCTCAATCCTAAATTTCCACCAATCTCAGTGCAACCCTAATTTTACCAGTGGTAGCCATATCTTGAAATTTTGCAAACAAATAAACAGAATATTCTGTCATGTAGTACAAATAACACCAGTGACCAATGCTCCCTCTAAGCCGCAGAGTCTTGTGAGCAAAAATCCTACTTTGTGAGCTACTGTCATTAAAGTTGTGAGTGAGCGATTTGGCTGCTGCATAAACTGGTTTGCTCTGGAGCCATCTTTCCTGAGCTAAGACAAAAATGTGTGAACTGGAGGCTAAAAAACTGTGAGCTAGCTCACACTGACTCAGCTTAGAGGGAACACTGCCAGTGACTTCCATCTTCTTATACAGTTCTAATTACAATTATAAACAATACACAGAGCAAATGGTTTTGCCACTGTGCATAATGACATCTTCACCAGTTGAATAGTGACCTAATGGTTCTTGAAATCACAAGTCTCTCTTTAGAATGATGCAGTCACCAGCTCATGATGAAAGAAGAGTTTCAAATAGAAAACACAACGAGGCAGGCCCAGGCTCAAGAATAGCCCCAGTGTGAACTGAAGGACTGGCAAAGGCACACCTAGGTTGCTTCGCCATTTCTTAGCGCTTCATCAGGCCACTTTCCTTAGTGATGGAGATGCAAACATTGAACTTGCTGTAAAATACATTCCATACTAATACAGGAAGCAGATTAATGGAATTCTAGGACTTAATCCACTAAACTCTATTACAATTCAAAATGACATGAAGTCTACAAGTATATTCCAAACAGCTAGGAATCAGGCTCTGATCACCAGCCTATGTTGGCTAGCTAAAAAGTATCTCAAAACTCCCTAATGGCAACCAACTGTAGAGAATCTTAAAGGAATACATACAAGCAATAAGTATTTACCGGAACACAGACAAATTGAAACCACATGAGCTAGCGGAGACTGACCGAGAGAGAGATATCTTGGAGTCGTAGTAGATAACTCACTGAAAATGTTGAGACAGCGTGTGACTGCAATGAAAAGGGCCAGTGCTATGCTGGGAGTTATTAGGAAGGGAATTTAAAACAAATCAGCCAGTATCATAATGCCCCTATATAAATCGATGGTGCAACCTCATTTGGAGTACTGTGTACAGTTCTGGTCGCCACACCTCAAAAAAGATATTATAGCATTGGAAAAAAGTACAGAAAAGGGCAACTAGAATGATAAAAGGGTTGAAACACTTTCCCTATGAAGAAAGGTTGAAGCGCTTGGGGCTCTTTAGCTTGGTGAAATGACGGCTGAGCAGTGACATGATTGAGGTTTATAAGATTATGCATGGGATAGAGCAGATAGAGAAAGAAGTCCTTTTCTCCCTTTCTCACAATACAAGAACTTGTGGACACTCCATGAAATTGCTGAGCCGTTGGGTTAGAACAGATAAAAGGAAGCACTTCTTCACCTAAAGAGTGAATAACACATGGAATTCACTGCCACAGGAGGTGGTGGCAGCTACAAGCATGAACGGCTTCAAGAGGGAATTAGATAAACATATGAAGCAGAGGTCCATCACAAGGTATAGATAGGAACTATTAGCCACAAAGTATAGATAGGAACTCTCAGTCTGGGGCAAGTGATGCTCTGTATTCTTGGTGTTGGGGGGGGGGGCAACAGTGGGAGGGCTTCCTGCCCCCACTGCTGGACCTTCTGAGGGCACCTGGTGTTTTTGGACACTGTGTGAGAGAGTGTTGGACTGGATGGGCCACTGGCCTGATCCAACATTGGCTTCTCTTATGTTCTTATGTTCACATGGTTGCATGATTCCAAACTTAAAAATAAAATACATTTCCTTCCTCAATAGAACCTTCTCCACATCCTGTCTCCTAAACTGGTCAGTGGGGATTCTATAGATCCTCTGGTTTGTGATTTGCCTCAGTGTAGTGATTTACCATGGGAGCCTCTTTAATTTGTTCTTAATTCTATTTTTATGTTCCAACATTCCAGACTTTATTGACCTAATAGTAGACCCAATATAGGCTTTTTTGCATGTACATAATGCTAAATATACTGTATAAATAGACTTACAATTATTGAAAAGCTTGATATTCCAATGTATATTTAGTTCAGGACACCTAGGATTCTAAACCTTTCACTAATGCATTCAAAAATCCTAAATCTCCACCAATCTCAGTGCAACCCTAATTTTACCAGTGGGTAGCCATATCTTGAAATTTTGGCTGACTGCCATTGCAGAGCCTAG
Source organism: Lepidodactylus listeri (assembly GCA_029233225.1). Taxonomy (NCBI): domain Eukaryota; kingdom Metazoa; phylum Chordata; class Lepidosauria; order Squamata; family Gekkonidae; genus Lepidodactylus; species Lepidodactylus listeri. Next base: position 131,056,249 of record JARCFY010000001.1, on the reverse strand, counting down.
TTCTATACCAATGTTTCCTAGTAGTACTGCTGCCCCATATTGGTGTCCAAATAAATCCAGATGCATTAAAAGGGTATGCTAAGCACTCTATTTTATAGTTGGTTCTGCTTCCAGACTTTCCATCACTGCTGACACTTAAATCACTGGACTTTCTCACCAAAAGACACAGAATATTTGTTTCCCAAACTCCTTTCTGCCTCCCTTCCTGGACTGACTCCATGTTTTTCTGCCTGCTCTTGTCTCTCATTTCCTACCTTCCCTTTTTTTTTTTCAGCCAGTTAGCCCTGTAGGCAGATTGCCTTCACCCACATCACCCCCATCTGACTAGTCTCTTTCCCATCTTGTCCCCAAACCCTTACCTTCGTCCCATTAAATCTTTTGAACCTGTTTTGGTCAACTTCACACTTATCTCTTCTCTTCAGGTTAATTTCTCTGAACTAGCCAGTTTCTAGTTTCTCTGAACTAGTGTCTCTGAACTAGCTGAGAGCCAGTTTGGTGTAGTGGTTAAGTGCATGGACTCTAATCTGGGAGAACTGGGTTTGATTCCCCACTTCTCCACTTGTACCTGGCTGGATGACCTTGAGCAAGCCATAGCTCTGTACCAGCTGTTCTCTCAAGGACAATTGTCTCAGAGCTCTCTCAGCTCCACCCACCTCACAGGATGTCTGTTCTGGGGAGGGGAAGAGAAGGGAGTTTGTAAGCCACTCCTTTCTACAAGTGAACGGTGGGGTATAAATCCAATTTTTTCTCTTCTTCTAGCTGAACAGGAGGAACATTATTTGGATCAAAAGTAACTTTAATTGGGGATTAGGTTAAGGTGATATAACTGAACACTATGATTGTGCAAAAATGAATGTTTTTATTACGTTATCATTACTGTATTGCAGGGGTCATTTTGTAGAAAAAGAGGTGCAGGAGCTCATTAGCATAACTCATTAGCATAACTTATTTGCATATGCTACACCACCTGACATCACCGGAAGTATGTCAGAAGGCTAGAGAGAGAGAGAGAGAGAGAGAGAGAGAGAGCTGGCAGAGAGGGGACAGTTAGTAATCCAAGCCTCAGAAATACTACTATTCTGGGAGGATAGCGTCAGTGGTGGCTGAAGCCTTCAGAAGGCTGGTCAGAGGAACAAGGACCTTTCCAGGGGACGGGGTCATTTTGCTGCAGCCATGACACAAGCAGGCATTCCCCTGCGGGGGGCGAGGGGCTGGCACCAACTCCCGGAGCTGAACTCCCCCGAGCTCCTGCTCAAAATGACCCCTGCTGTATTGTCATTAAATAGTTCATCCTACTGTCTTGTACCGTTACCAGTTTGCTTCCCCTTTTCTTTAGTTAGGACAATAAAGTTCTTTTCTGGTCAGTTATCTGTTCCTTCTTTTCTTTGCTGGGAGACTTACCATGCCATTCTGGGAACTGTGTGTACACTAGATCCAAACAAGCCCTAATATGGAATCTGTGTTTCAGTACTATGCATGTAGAAGATGCTCTTGCATGCTTGCCCTGACACGAGGACTGGTTTGGGTAACAGGTGTGCATAGAATATATCCAAGTAATAGTCTAGTATTATCTTCACTTGCCTCTGAAATGTGTTCAGAGTCAAGGCATAATTACATCAAGCCAGGAAATGTAATATGGCAAGTATTCGCACAGAGCTCATCATCAAATTATTAAGAAAGAAATCAAATGCATAGGGTAAAAATATTTTAATTAGGTGAAGGCATAAGAAAACTCCTTAGGTACTTACCTTAAAGACTTAGCAAACATATCCACATGACTTTCCCTTTGTGTTTGATGCAACTGGTTCAAATCACTAATTCACTGGAACTTGTTTCCATGGAAGCATCTTAATTAGGTGAGGAACTTTGGGAATAACACTTTGTTGATAGCTCTGGCCCACTTTGTATATTATTTCACAGTCATTTGGAGTGTCGATACCTTCTGCCATTACTGTAAGTAATTTAAATGCATGTTTATGAAAAAAAAACCTATTGTGTACTTATTTAAACTATAATCTGATTTTAAAAATAACATATTGTCAACAATAGTCAGAAGATGATTTCATGAACATATACAGCTACCTTACTTTGGTCCATCCTCCCTAGTATTCTATCATCTGACTGGCTGCAGTTTTCTTTTCCACCCTGCTAGCTGAGAACTTTTAACTGGTGGAACAGGAGACTGAATCTGGAACACTGTCATGCAAACCCTATGCTCTGTAGCACTAAATCTGTTCTGTAAATCATAATCATTTGCCTTAATGATAGGCCTAAGCAAGCATATGCCACAGTAGACCAGGGAGGCTGTAAAATGCAACAATCCTTTTTGTCTTTTCATCCTTACTGATAAGGACAGCAATCTACCACTGATTTACTTGTACAACGGTCCAATAGAAATCAGTGGGGCCTTTTCATATAAAACTGCAGGCAGGACTGCATTCTAACATTGCTACTCCTCTGCAGTTTACCATTTTAAAAAATGTTTACAACTTCTCAAAAGAGTGCTTTTGTTCTTATGAAATATGGTAATCATATGTCTAAAATAATGTTAAAGTATTATAACATAGCTATTCTCATACTGAGCTATTGAGCCTTTTCAGTTTAGAACAACTTAAATGCTAATTATTTTGCATGTAGTCAAATGAAACTTAAAGAAATACAGTAAATAATACTAGCATATTTAAGTGTGCAGTCCTAAGCACACTGTCTTGAAACTAAATTTCATATAATCAGTGGGAACATCCTCAAAAGAAGTACTTTTTGGAAGTTAGATGTCAGACTATAGTTTTCAGTCAACAAAGATGCTTCTTTGACTGAATGATTAACTGATTGATTAACACACTTGCTTAGACTATATTACTGTCTACTTCAGATATTCCAAATTGTCATTTTCATCACTTGTTTCTCCCTATTGCTTTGGGTCGGTCCCCCCCCCCCCTTTTCCACAAGTGCTTTGCTCCTTCTGGGACTACTAGAGAGAGTAAAACACATGGGGGGGGGGACCCTGAAGCAACAGGGACAAACGAGTGACTAAAATGACAGTGTAGAAGTAGAAAAGTTCACCTACAGTGAATAATTTCAGTCATGCTTGGTATATCACTGCTTGCTCTGATATTCTGAAGAATAATTTAGAAAGACAGCTGTATAATCTGGAAAGATTTTTAGATCTGCCTTCTAAAAATTCAATTTTTGTTTAAATGAGCAGGCTCCAGCTGTAAGTAACAACACAACCCTGCAGACTAAGGCTGCCATTTTATGGATATTAATTTGGAAATGAGCCAGTAGGCTCAGTGTACACAGCAGGATTTACTTCTAAGTAAACGTGCTTAGAGCTGGACCACGTAGCAATTTTTGAACATACATAATAGGTTTTGATGCTGACTTCCTGTTTGTCAAAGAAATATGCATATTAGTATGCATGTAGGCTTGTCAAATGTGATAGTAGCACAATATGTAAACAGATGTCAAACGAAAGTTAAAACTTTTAAACTGGTGGGGCAGGGGTACAGTTTGGTACTTCTGTTTTTGGTAAATGCTTTGAAAAATCTTCTCTCCAAGAGCTCTGTTGCTTCATATATTAGTGCTTCATATATTGTAATTATTCAGCATGTGGGGAAATAGGAGGAGCAAATAAAAACACACAGGTCAATTGACATTTCCAGTCCACCTATACGTATGCAACCTGTAGGACATGACAAGGGACAGAAGTCATGTCAGGTCAGAGTGTACCACTACTAGCATCTATGCCCAAAAGACTCAACCATGAAGGCAATTCACCACAAGTATACAACTACACAAGCACACGTAGCGGGGCACCTTTAATTACTTGCAAGATGGTAGCAGGCAAATCAGATAAATAAGCACATCAGTGCAAGAAAGGTATTGTTGATATCCAGGTCTGGAGCCTGAAATTCATTGACATATACCAAGGCACAAGTCAAAAGATGGGTCTGTTGTTTATGATCCAACAAGTGGTACCTCCCGTCCTCAATCAATAGAAATGGGCAAATACACACCAGGCAAGCCAGCATATTCCCCCCCCCCCCAGCTCTCCAGCTAGCCACAGAGAACTGGGTGAGTCACAGAGAGCAGTGGGGGGAGGTGGACAGTGTCTGCTGGCTGTTTGGAGCTGCTTCTGGCAAGCCACAGAAAGCTGCTGGGCAGCCTGGGGCCACACACTAGGCTCATGGGGGGGGGGAGTAGATGGGATCCCCTGTGAGTCTCGTGAGCCCCCACTTGTTTCTTTCCATTTCCATATGTTGACATTGTGAATAACTTCAGTTCACTTATTTTTGCTGCTATATGATTTTTGAAATGTTTTATGTAGTGTTACTAAGAGAAGTTCTCTTAATTACTCTTTACCCTATTTTCCTCTCAAATCTCCCCCCCCCCTTTTAAAGAATTTGGGGTCAGTTTTAAATCAATTGTGTTTTGATAAAAGAGGAATTTGAAGAGAGAGGCAGGCAGGAAGGCTCTGCACAATTTCAGAATTTTCTTCTACAAAAGCTTAGAAACAAGAAATGTCTCCCCAAACCTTCCTGTCCTTCTACTAGAGCACCATTCTGTGGTGTGTAACATCAAAATAACCTTACAAGAGCTGAAGTTACAACAGGGTATGCAGAGGTATAGCAGAAAACTACAAAGAAAAACAAAGAGAAATTGAAGAGAAATTCCTCTTCTTGAAATAGAAAAAGCGAATAAGAGGAATCAACTGCTTATCTTAAAAAAGTGAATTTGAGAAAAAGAAATTCCACTTCTCATAACAACAGTGGTTTTTATTTAATTGTGAAGCTTTCCCACATTCTCACTTTACTCATTGTTATATTCCTGTTTTCTTCCTTTCTCTCTTGTTCTGTACATATTTTGGTCCCTCTAGTGGTTGATTTAACATCATAGGTTTATTTCCAATTTATTTCCCTGCAGATTTAAACCAAAGGCAGATAACCTTGGAATAAACCTGTTTGGTGTTATCAACCACTCGAGGGAACAAAACATGTGCAGAACAGGGGAAAAAATCACAAAAAACCAGGAATTTAAGAATGAATAAAATGAGAATGTGTTAAGCCTGTAATCAATATATCTAATTTGCAACATGGCCAGATCAGTGGATACTTAGATCTGGACAGTGGAGCTATGAACAGACAAGACAACTATTTCTAAAAACCTGAAAACTGCTCTAGGATTGAAGGAAAATCTGAACTCTTAAAAAGGGGTTAACCACCTCCCAAAATAATAGAAGCAGCTCATGTAGCTTTAAGAAAATAATATCTTCAGTGGCTGTTACTAGGTAACCACAATAGTATTGTCAGCCTTAGTTTCTGTTGGTAAGAGGCAGGGGGAGTGGGCAGAGCCCTTTAGGAAGATTCATGGGGATGAGGGCCAGCAGTAACCACTGGACAACTTGCTGCCACCTGACTTGCATGACTCACCCAGGACCAGCTACACACAACAGCAGCCACCCCATGAAAATCAGTATAGTGTAGTGGTTAGAGTTTCAAACTGGATCTAGGACATCCAGGTTCAAATCCCCACTTGGACATGGAAGCTTACTTAGTAACCTTGGGCCAGTTATAAATTCTCAGACTAACTTACCTCACAGAGTTGTTGTGAGGATAAAATGGAGGCAAGGAGAATGATGTCAGCTGCTTTGGGCCCCCATGAGAGAGGAAGGCAAGGCATAAATGAAGTAAATAAATATATAGCTGAAGATCAGGGCAGAAAAAAGGTTGGTTGATTGGTTGGTAGGCGGGAAGGAGAGAAGAAAGGGAAAGATGAAGATATGGGGACTATCAAAAAGTAATATAGTTTGGGGAAGGGGATACAGGAAAATAACGTGCCCTCCACAAGTCCTAGCAGGTTCTTTACTGATTATCTGGGCCTGGCCTGATGGCCAGCACCACACAACTGGGCCACAGTTTTCCTGGTGAGAGGCTTCCAGGGGAGGGAAGGAGGGGTAACTGAAGATGGGAGGGGATCTAAAGATACTTTGAATGGTGGATGAGAAGGAGAAAAGGAAGAAGGAAAAGAAGAGCGGCTAAGAGTGCTTATCGTTCAACTCTAAGGTTTGCTCTGGAGTCTAGCCTTCTGGAAATCCAAATAAGCAATTTATTATTTATTTATTTTTGGGATTTCTATCCCACCCTCCCCGCCTTATGGCCGGCTCAGGGCGGCTAACAACAAAATTTGTTATACAATAAAAACACTAAAACATTATCCATTAAAAATACAATACACAGTATACAGTACACAGTAAAAGGTCATATCCAGCTGCCACAAGATGGCACACCTTTATCCCCCTTGTCTGGGCAGTATCAAAGATGGTATCGAATCAATGTGTACCCATTCATTCCTTGTCCACATGTTTACTGACCCTTTCAAAGAACGCTGAAAGGTTAGTGAGACATGACTTACCCTTAAAGAAACCATGTTGTTTCCAATTCAGCAGGGCTTGTCCTTCTATATGCTCGACAATTTTAACTTTAATAATACTTTTCATTTGTTTGCCTGGAACAGACATTAAGCTAAACAACCTGTAATTTCCTGGATCTCTCCCCTCCCCAGGAACCTTTTTTTTAAAAATAGAGTTACATTGGCCACTTGCCAGTCCTCCAGTACAGAGGCTAATCGTAGGGACAAGTTCTGTATCTTGGGGTTTTTTTTTGTTTTTTTTTGTGCTTTGAATGTTTTTTTCCAGAATTTATTTAATTATTTTATATTAACCAGCATTAGAGAAAGCACTCAAGATTAACAAACAAACACACTTAAGGTCAGCTATAGAGTCCAGTATGCTCTAAGAGAACAAAAAAGAAGCAAGAGAAAAATATACAAAAGAGCAAACGCAACAGAAACAGACCCAGTTCAAGGCTGTCATCAAACATTTTCAACCATAAATAAAGGTTTTGAACTTAGCATCCATAATGTTTTCTCAGTCAAACTGATCAATGTTCACATTTTGCAATGCAGGGTACCACTTATCTATGGGGTTAAGCAGTTCCTGTTCGTTCGTTTTGCTAGTAGAGTATATAGAAAGTTTATCTAACAAAAAAAATTCCCAAACCTTATTAAACCATTGAAGCATTGAAGGGGCAGAATTATTTTTCCAGTGTTGCGCAATTACTACCTTGGCAGCTATAAGTAGAATGTTGATTAGTTCCAATAAGTGTAGAGGCAGAGGTTGTGGAGGTTTGCAGTGGAGCAGGATAACAGTCGGATCAAGAGATATAACGACATTGGTGAGAACATTAATCTTGTTTAGCACCTCCTTCCAAAACTGAGTTATAAGAGGGCACTGCCACCAACAGTGAAAGTAGGTGGCTTTTTCACCACAGAGTTTCCAGCACAGAGGAGAGGCGTTAGAGTGCACATGGGCTAACTTGACCGGAGTTAGGTACCACCTCATTAAAACTTTGTGGGCAGCTGACTGTATATAATGTGAATTAGACGTCTTAGATAGAGTAGTCCAAATATCAAGCCATTGTTTGTTGGACAGAGAACAGTTCAGATCGTTATGCCAGGCTTGTTGGTAAGCTAAAAGTTTGTCAGATTCCGAGTGCAGAAGAAGTTTATAAATGTTAGAGATAAGACCCTTTTTGCTAGAAGACGAGTGAAGTAGTTTTTCAAACCCTGATAATGGGTTTTTGATAGTGTTGTGAATTTTCGGGAGAGAGAAAAGGTGCTGGATTTGAAGATATTCATACCATAGGATCTTGATGTTGTGCCTTCCTTCCAGAGAAGACTTTGTAAACAGCTTACTCCCTCTTGTCACATCAGTGAGGCGTATTACACCCGCCTCTCTCCAAGAGCTAAATTTTGCACCGTCTTTAGCTGGAGGAAACCAGTCTTGACCTGTGAAGGTACTTAAAGGCGAGCAATGTGAGACCAGGTGAGGTCAATAAGAAAACCAAGTTTGTAGAGTAGACCGCAGAAATGGGTTAACAGCGTGGGATTTCTTCAAAGGGAAGCTGTCCTACCATAGTATTTCTTTAAAAGTAGAGCATGAGAGTGATGCTTCTTCTATCCATTTCCATCCGAGATCATCAGTAGAATTATATTGCCTGACCAAGTTGGCTAAGACTGAGGCTTTGTAATATTTGTGTAAATCTGGTATATTTAAGCCACCGAATTTTAAGGGTCTGCAAATCATGGAGGCGTTGATCCTTGGGGCCTTATAGCTCCATATAAATCTAATGTAGGTTGCTTTGCCATTTCCTCAGAGCCGATTTGGGGATATGGATCGGGATAGCCCTGAAGCAATATAAGTATTTTGGGAAGATAAAAGATCTGATGGTATTAAGAAGGTCCAGCCACAAGAGAGTCTTGTTGTCCCATTGCTTAAGCATTGAGCAGACTTCTTTGTTGATTGCTTCATGATTAATTTTAAGTAGCTGTGACAGGTTTAACAGAATCTTGATTCCTAGGTACTGTAACGATGACTTGACCCAACGGAAGGGGAGATGCTGGGAGATCCATTCAGTGAGCACATTGGTTAGCCATATTGGATACATCATAGATTTGGATTCGTTGATTTGGAGACCCGCTATATTTGCAAAGTCCTGGAGCAGTCTCTGTATGTTTGGCAGAGAAGATTTGGGATTACTGACATAAGTGATTAGGTCATCGGCAAAGAGACTTACTTTAAATTCCTTGCGTTTGACTTCAAAGCCTTGGATTGTGGACCTAGAGCAGATGGCACTAGCTAGAGGCTCCATAGCCAGAGCAAAAAGAAGGGGAGAAAGCAGGCACCCTTGATGGGTGCCTCGATGGAGTGGTATTGCCTTGGAGGACAAGCCGTTGATCGAGAGATTAGCCTTCGGTTTTGCATAGATTGCGTGGATTGCCGCTCAAAACGTCATCCCGAAGTTCATATGTTGTAGAAGTGAATCAATATAGTCAATTTCGATTGTATCAAAGGCTTTGGCTATGTCCAAAGATAATAACAGTGAGTTAGAGTTCAGATTAGATTTGCCGTAGTTAATTAGGTTAAGGGTCTTTCTGTTGTTGTCAGTTATGTCACACGAAGGAATGAAGCCAGTTTGATCTATTTCTATATAGTGACCGATTATGTTTTTTAACCTTGCTACCAGCACTGAAGCAAACACCTTGTAGTCTGCGTTGAGAAGTGATATAGGACGGTATGATTTAGGGCCTGTAGTATCTTTGCCTTTTTTTGGTAGAAGGATCACTTGGGCTTCGGTCCAGGAGGGGGGTAGGGATCCTGTTTGTAGTACTGAATTAAATATAGAGGTTAGGTGGTCTAAAAGACGAGGGCAGAAGAATTTGTAGTACTCTGCTCCGAACCCATCTGGACCCGGAGCTTTGTTCGTCTTGGTGTTCTGGATAGCAACCTCAATTTCCTTGGGGGTTATTGGATTATCTAAGTACGTCCGGTGATCGTTGGAGAGGCGTTTCAAGTGTGTTTTAGTTTGAAGGAAGCTTGCAATGTCCAATCGATTGGGATGAGTGGACGTATAAAGTTGACCATAGAAAGCTTCCAGCGTCTGCACAATGTCAGCATCAGTAACTTTAATCTGACCAGAGCTGTCACAGATTTGGTGGATAAAGCGTTCATCTCTTTTCTGTTTCAATTTCCACGCCAGCGAACGCAGGAAGCGTGGGTCTTTTGAGAACCTGCCTGTTTATACTTAAAGGCCTGCTTACGTTGGTCCGAAGCATCAAGCATATCCAGCTGTTTGCGTACCTGTAGAAACCTTTTGAAGATAGCAGGGCTGCAAGTAGCTTTGTGCCATTGTTCCAGTACTGATATGTGAGCTAGCAGTTCAGCTTTCAATTTGCTCTTTTCCCTCCTGCAGGCAGACACCAAGGAGATACATTTACCTCTTATAACAGCCTTGGAGGCATCCCAGATCATGGCAAGAGAGGCCTCACAGTCTTTGTTGTGGAGGAAATAATCCTTAATCTCTTGCTCCAGTTCACCGGCCAGGGTTGGTTCATGCAATAAAAGCTTGAGGAATTTCCAAAAACAAGTGTATTCTTTTGTGTTAAGGCTTTGAAATGTGCAGTCCACTGGGGCATGGTCAGACCACCTTATTGTGCCAATAGAAGAGGAACTGAGGTTTGTCATTAAACTATCAGAAATGAGAATATAGTCCAATCTGGTGTACAGATTATGTTGAGTTGAAAAGTGAATAAAGTCTTTGACACTGGAGTTCATGAGCCTCCAGGCATCACAAAGGCCATGCGACTCTAATAACTTTTCCATAGGGCTTGGAGATGAAATCGCGGTACTATGAAGTCTATGGTGCTTTTGGGTTGACCTGCCAAGTAGCGGATTGAAAGGAAGGTTGAAATCAACCCCTACTATTAGGTGGCCTGATCTAAATTGTTGAAGCTGAGCTAGTGTCCCAGATAAGAAAGTTAATTGCCCAGTGTTTGGCACATAGATTGAGGCTAGGGTCACTTTGCTGTCATTTACAGAACCTTTTATAAATAGGAATCTTCCATTCTTGTCAAGTAAGGAGGATTCATGTTGATATTTAATATTCTTAGAGAACACTATAGCTACCCCATGTGACTTCAAGGAACCGTGGGCTAAAAATTGAGTGGGAAAATATCTCCTTGGAAGTGCAAAACTAGCTTTTTAAAGGAAGGTCTCTTGTAGAAATGCTATATGTACTTTTTGCCTTTTAAGATCAGCAGCAATGCGTTTAGCTTTGATTGCCCCATTTAAGCCTCTGCAATTAAGAGTCAGTACTTTGAGATCATTTAGCATCATAGCCACACAGATGTAATAGCTAGGAGAAATGTGCAATAAAACAGTGTCAGAAAGGAAAAATGCTGCTGGCGCCACCAAGATCTAAGCTGCCCAACACAGCACAGAGGAATAAGCATAAATGCCAAATTCTTAACCTCGAAGTTAAGTAGTCAGGAAAACTATTGGTGTAAATGAATAATTGTATAACAGAACAGGAAAGCTTACCAGTAATACAAAAAAGGACCTTTCGGAACCTGGGAACGTTAAAAGAGAGTGCATGCATTGAAACTATAACATTCGTATCCCCCCCACCCTCCCGCAATCCCCAACAGATCTTAAACAACATCAATAATAGATACCGGGAGTGAAGCTTGTTAACAAGGTTTAAGCTAAAAGCCTGGGATATGTCCCGATGAGGGAGGCATATAGCCACTCTGAGTCACACAAACTCTTCTAGGGGGACAAAGATAAGTAAAAGAAAAACAAACAAGAACTCACCATCATCTTCTGTGGGAGAAGTGCTACTGAGACCAGATAGCCCTTCTTCCCTTCCCCGCCACAAAAAAATTAGGCGCTTAAAAACACAGAGTTTTAACAAAGAGGCAATAGATATAGCACATTCAAAAACTGCTTGAAAAAGATCAAAAGTTTGACAGTAACTTAGGGAGACATGTGGAGTCTCGTAGGTATTTTACTTCAGCGCTGAGGAATGCCTGGGGTGTCTCTCTTCCTCTTCTTCTGGAGGTTTGGATCTGATTCCTTTGGCCCTCAAGACCAATTGCTTCTAGCAGCTCATTGCCTGATGCCAGGTCATCAGCTTGATGGTTTACTCCCTGATGACGGACTTGAAGAAAGCCTGTGTGGAGCCAGCAATAATTAATATGGGCTTCAGAGAGACGCTGGGTGATAGGTTTCATAACCCTTCGGATTTGCAAGGTGTCAGGAGGGACGTCGGGGAAAATGAAGATGTCTGCAGATTTGAAGTTAAGCTTTCCTTTAGCCTTGGCTTGTTGTAGAATGTAGGATTTTGTTCAAACATCCATTAGCTCGGCCAGGATATCGCAAAGGCCACGTCTTTTTTCTGGAGCCAAGGGGCCCAGTCTATAAGCTCGGATAATCATCGGGGCTCCACCCTCAAGAGGTAAGGATTCAGCCAGCCAAGACGAAAGGAATATTGTCAGGTCTTCATTAGTTTCAGACTGCTCCGGGAAGCCACAAAATTTAAGGTACCTCTCCCGCGATCTGTGCTCCAGTAAGAAGATCTTTTCCCGCGCCCATGAGGCATTAGCATGCAACTGGTTAATGTCTTCCTGATTTTTAATAGAGGTGTCGAGGGCAGACTCAGCCGCTTCTGAAATGTTTTGCATTGTAAGTTGCAAACTATTAAGCTGGTCCGTCACTGGTTTAATCATAATATTAATGTCCTCCAGCATTTCAGCTCTAAAGGAGCGAAGGGATTCCTGTAAGTCTAGCTTTGTAGGCAGCTGCTGCAGCACTACGTCAGAAGCTGCGTCAGACACCATTTTGGGATCGGCCGAGTGATTCTCCCGCTCAGACCTTGTAGGCCCGGTGCTAAAATATGTTTTAAAAGGTGCTGAATCTGCAGGAATTGTTTTGTTCCGGGAACCACCAGTTTTTCCCATACTATTTGGGATTAAATACCTTGCTCTGTGTGCTGATACAGTGGCAGGAAAGGAGGAAGGGTCTGGAGCTCAATTAGCCCGCGTCCACCACCTTGCGCTCTGATGCCCCACCCCCAGTTCTGTATCTTAGTTAGAAGATCTGCAATTTCATATCTGAGTTCTTTAAGACCCCTTCCAGTTAAAGGTAAAATCACAGAGGCTCATTACATGTGACTCACAATAAGTTGTATCCAGTGGAATGGATTTCCATCAGCAGAACTGGACTTTCGCATTCTTTATCTCACCACAGTCCAGACAGTCCCCCAAAAGGCTACTCCTGGGGAACTGTGAATTCCCAGCATGAGAGGTAAATCTGTGATCAAAGGATGAAGTCAGGAAAAAAATAACCCTACTTCTATTACTGAAATCTACCATTGGATCCAACCCAATGTGTGTATAAATCCTGATACTGTTACTGTCAAAAAGTTACAGTAGGAAGTGGGAGAGATGTTCCACCAGACAATGGCTTTGCAAAGCAAACTGAACCTTTCTGGGGCAATTACTGCAGTACAGTGGGGAAAACCCACTCTTGCATTTATCCTCTTCCTAAAGATTTACTGATCTCCCAGAATAATGCTTCCACTCTGCCCATGTCAGTACTTTGTTAAATTATCTTGAATTTTTGTAATTTCCATAGCAGACCACCAAAAGTCTTCCATTTAATACACAGGCCCTTGATCCTAGTGCATATTCAAGACTTTATACACATCCAGCAACACATGTGCCTCTGGCTAGTGAGAGGCATCTTAGCATGCAGAACTATATTTTTATCTTAGCTTAGTTCATGATCACTACAAGAAGGGGAAATCCTAGTTTGCTGCAACCATTTTTCCCCCTGTCTTGCACAGAGCCACTAATTCTCCAGTCTCAAAAAGATTTACAGCACTTGCTGTTTCCACAAAATTCTCTTACATAAAGTATAGAAGGAAATACATAATACATTTTTATAATATGCCACATTTACCCTGCAGCTACCCATTAAAGACAAAGAATTGTAATGTTCAGCTGCACTTCTATTTCTCAGCTTCCAGGATAGTGTGTGCCTGAAATCATATACCTATTTCAGGGCTTCTAATGCTGACAATATGTTGTGACTTGCTAAATGTGTCTGTTTTCAGATAGGAAACAGTCATTATTTTTTTGGAAAAATTAGACCAATGAAAAATAACTCACAAAATGAACTAACAAATAAGCACAGGGGTGCAACTATCCTCACCCCCTTAAGGTTATACTTTGCATTTAATAGATGGATACTGTCAAAAGATGATTGTAGCAAAGAGAGAGTTTTATTAATGGCTGACCAGCTGTTTAACACATTGTGTATAGCTCCATTTTTTCTCTCTGTTTCTATAGAATCTTTTTGTTAACTAGTGTTTATTTTTGAAACTTCTAGAAAATCTTTTTTCAGTCTGCCAAATGACAGCTACAAAAAAAGAAACATGATGATATCAAGAGATAATCAGTCTACATTAGAGGCAAGGCAGACATATCTTTTCAAACTTTTTTGACAATGCTGGGCCAATTTCTTGAAAATCATTTTTTTCCCATTTCTCTTTTCTACTGTCATGTTTATTTGCTCAGAAGCTTGGCTTTGCAAGTTCTTATGTATAATTTATTATTATTTGGCATAGATTTCAGAGCTTGCATAACATTTTTTCTGACATATTTTATTTATTATTTATTTAAGCCATTCATGTCCCATATTCTCAGCTTGCAACATTTCTGGAGTGGCTGCATATGGTCCAGTTTGGCAGTGACTGCACTCATTTTTGTGGGACAGATTTTAGAAAATAGTATTGGGGCTCTTTTATCCTTTCCTGTGAGAATTGTTCTGTGGTATTCTATTTCTCAGAAATCAGTTCTATGACCCATGGGTTTAAACATCTACTAAAAAAAATACTTGAGGAGTCATTTGAAGTTATGGGATGTCATATCATCCAAAACAGTTGACACCAGATGATTTCCATTTCTCTTTTTCATTTTCTGAAGAGGAAACAATGTTGGCCCTAAACATGAAACTAAATTCAGTAATGGACTGGGCAAGGGTAAGGATAAACTAAAGGTCAATCACTGGTAGAAATTTCAATGGATCACATATGTGATAGTGTTAAAATTTTAAAATTAATTCTAGTCAGTCTTGAGCAAATGAATAATCAAGGCTATGTTGGGATGTAAAGCATGATTTAATTTTTTTGTATTCTTTATTGAGGGTGTACAGTTGCAGAATTTTTCATGACCAAAGTCCTGCTTGACAAAGCTTTTCTACCTTCTGTAAAGTCCTGAAATTGACCACATTTAGGGAACCCATGCTAAGAGTGGTGTGAGTGTAAGAGGTAGACATTTCACCCTAAAATAAACTTTTGCAGGGCCTCTTTGCTTATGTTTGGCATCTTTATGCTGGGGTTTGGGAGCAATTCCCATTATTCAACAAAGCCTAGATAATCATTTAATTTTTACAATTATTCTTTTAGAACGGTATATATAACATTTACTATGGTCCTTAGTCATGCATTTTTGTATTAGTTTGCTCTTGGTTTAAATAGAGATTGATGGTGGGGGAAAAAAAGAATGCATTCTGTAAAATACCTTACAAGCCAAAATATAATTCTTAGATCCTTGGAAGAATTCTGTCTTTCCTTAATTTGTGACAATTACCATTGCCAGTTTGGGCATTCACAGAGATTATTCTCATTTCATTTTGACAGTTGTAAAGAAAGATCAGACAAAAAATATCATCCTCAGTTTCCATAATAAGAGGTAAGGCAAATAAAAGTAACAATGAAAATGAATCAAATCAGTCATCTTTTGTGTTCATTTTAGAGATTATACATTTTCCTTAGCTCCTCATTTGATCTATGCACTTTATTTAAAAGGATGAATTCATTCATACCAACACGATCATACCACAGTAAGTGGCAGCAGAGCATTAAACATTTGACTAATCAGAAACTGATCATGAAAAGCACAGCATTTCCTCTGGGCTCCACTAATGCCGTGACACATCATGGATTAAATTTACAAAAAAAAAATCACTTGGTTTCTGGTGTTTCCATCATGCTGCAGTCTGACTGTAATCAAATAAATTTCAGGCTAATTTTATAAATGACCTCATTTATACTGTGGTCCTGGCAAATATAAGTTCAAAATCATTTGATTTCCCTACACAGGGTTCCAGTATAGACTTTATTAATGCTAAACAGCAGGAGTTCTGTCTACCGGCTTTTAGGGGGCAGGGCAGTTTTTTGCTGGTCTTTAAAACAAATGTTACATGACACAGTCTTTTAAAGTTCCATACATGGGGAATATAGAACATTCAGTTTGAACCGCATATCTGTCCCCCGCCCCTCAGTATAAAGAGACAGACACAATAATGGATTTAAACAAGGGCCACTTTATTAAATATTTATACATTGTGCAGCAAGGGAAAGACCACAAGTGCAGAAAGGGGGCAGAGCAGGTGTCACCCACTGACAACCTCCCAGCCCTACATTGGGCGAGTCACCTGCCCCAGTCTCGAGCCATCCTTGTGGCTCTCGACCAACAGCCTGGTATATTGGCAGTAACCCTGGAAAGCCACCCTTAAAGCCGCAAGGCCAGTGAGGATGAGCATAACCAGGTAGCTCCAAAGAGAGATCCCCATTCCCAGCCCTCTGTTGCAAGGCCCGAAGGCCATTCCTGGGGGACCCCTTATTTTCCAGCAGGAATGTGTCCAGGTGCTCACCAGTTCTGCTTTCTTACCCACACTACACTGCCACAGCATAGGCCAAACTTCTGCTTAGGCCTTTGCACCCACTGGGCAGCCAAAGCTGCGTGCACCCCTTGCCGCAAGTCCTCTAAGAAAATATAATTGCCCTAGAGGTCTAGAAACTCTACCGGTATGCCAGGGTGCGTAAGAAAAAGACCTAAGCCATCCTCTATAGCATTCCTCAGCTGGCGATTGGCATTCTGCCTAGCCCAATCCAAACATCTGGGGTCCCCAACACTGCACCAAACTTGGTGAGGCAACATAACAGACAAGATGATTGGCATCTGGGCCATTTGCTCTTAATCACTGCAAGGTCGACTTTTGCTTGTATGACTAGGGCCTTGCCCTTCATCAAACCCAGGTTGTTACCACACAGGTATATCACTAAAACATGAGATGGAGGACCATGCCTTTCCTCCAATAATAACTGAAGGAGCCCCGGTCATCTCATGCCTCTCTGGCCAAACCATTTCACATTGGCCCACTCACTAAAGCCCAGCTGGGACCCAATAGGCATCCTCTTAGCCTGGGAGGTGGTCCAGAAGAGCATGCTGTGGCTGCAGATGATGACTCTTCACCTAGTGGCCGTCAGCACATGAAACAAAAACTCAGTTAACAATTCTGACAGAAACCCTATGAACTTTGGACTTGCATACATACAATTTGTAACTGGCAGACTGCAGATTTGTAACTGGCAGAACTGGCAGACTTATCTTCTGTATTTCAGCTCCTGGGTACCCCTTAGCTGCTGCAGTGGATGCTACACCAATTCGGAATGAATGGGTTCCGAAATGAAGTCTCCCAAGGGGTTCAAAGTGTTCTTTGTCACTGCCTAAAACTGAAAATTTCTAAGGGGAGTGCCATCCCTGTGATGGAATAAGAAGTCTTTGCTCCCATCCCTAAAGGCCAAATAGATGTGCAATGCTGCTACTGGACATAAATCCCTCTCTGAGTATGGGCCCAATATAATCACTGCTCCCTTGTGGAGTTGATAACTTTTTTGACTGCCTCACCATAATACGGATACCAGTTTCCAATATGTGGACATCCTGAAGGCATAGGGAATGACCGGACCTATCATGTTGAGAGCTAGTCACCCGATCACTAATTCTGAGTTCCCCAAAAAAGGCCACCAAAGATGCAGCATGAAATAGAGAAACTTCATTTTCATCTGAGCAATGGGCAGCTCATTGAGTTTTAAGACCCCTCAGGACCACAGGGGGAAGGGCTCTTGAGTGTCCTGGGGTGTGCTGTCTTTTTGAGACTAGCTTCCAGCATTTTCCATACCTGAAAATCCCATCTTCTCCTTAAAACCAGCTGGCTTGCTAGCAAAGGCAAGTGCAGACAGCTTGCCTCTAATGGATCAGACAGACATACCCTTGCTTTTTAACATTACACCCAACTGTAACAGGTGTGACACCAGGATAGGCTAAACCTGCTGGAGTTCTACTTACTGCCAAAAAGTCACAAACTGCTGGCCAGCTCTCTTATACAATTTCCTGGTGCTTGGGTCAAGGGCTAAGCTCATTGTCCTCTCAGCCTCAGCCCTCAAATCTGCCACAGAACTGAAGGTGTTCTTACTGGAAAAGGATCAGCCTTCAGAGCCAGCTGATGGAACCTCTCCATCTGCTTTTAAGACAAAGTGTCAGCGACCCCATTACTGACTCCTGGCACATACTTAGCTTAAAAAAAATGTATTGTAGACACAGGAGAGCAAAGGCCCTGACCAGCACCATGACCTTGGATAACCTGGACATGAGTGAGTTAATAATAAATAATTGCACCAGAAGTGCACCATGCGATTGGCAAGGTCTGTTGCCAATATCCAGGCTGCTACCACTATTGGAAAGAATCGTGACTGACTCTTAGGTCAGTGATCCAATCCACCTGGACCCAGTCCTCAGTCCATTCCTTGGCACACCATTGACCTTGAAAATAGACAACAAAGCCCAATAAGCCTGCAGCATCAGATGTGATCTGCAAGGGCATGTGGTGACGTGAGCCAAGATGGCAGACATTTAAACCTTCTGTTCCCAACCCTCTCAATCCCTCTCTTTCAAAAATAAACCGATTGGTGGGTAAGGGCCCAGATTGAATCTAGAAATACTAAAGATAGAAAATCTGGATTTTTTTTATTTAGAACTATGTGCATTTGAAAAATTATGTACATCTAATGATAAGTTGATCAAGAAAATTTATGTATTTTTAATGTAAATGAAAATGGAGGATGAAGTGGTTAAAGATGGTATGATCAAATGGATGCAAAAATAAAGGGGCTTACACAATTGTACCCATGGCACAAAAGCCATGAGTGAACATGTTTTCGTAGCATTTTGAGGCCATATAGCTTACCATGCTATCTCTGGTTGTGAAAATGCTGTCAGAGAGAGGAAAAATAGTGCAGGAAAAGAGTAAAGTAGAAAACAAAGTGCATGTAAACAGCCATTAAAGAGTGTGAAGGAAAGGAGTTTTCCACTATAGTATAAACATTTATCTTTTGGGGGGTAAATGTTCAGTGACTCCAGTTACTACCATCAAGGTCAAGGACACCACACTACTTTTCTTTCTCTAGTGATTAAAGCTCCTAGGGACAGCAGCCAAGAAACACAGAGACCTCAATTTCTTTGAACAGGTGTGTAAAGTACATAATAATCATGCTTGAATCATTTTAAAACACTTCTTACCTACCTTGATAATGATAATCTAACCTTCCAGGTGGCTGATAAATGATGATATTTAATCAGGTTTATTCTAAATGAACTGAGAGCAGATGAAAGCTGTTGGATAAATGGGACTGAGAAAAGTGATTAAAGAAATATCAGAGACATTGGAAATACAGGATTCCTTGAACTACAAAGCACTAGCCCTGATCTCATGTCACTGATCAAAAGACCAGTGAAATTAATGTAGGGTGACTGCCTTAGGCTACACTTGTATGTATATTTACTTGATACCTCCAGAGTATCAGGCTGTTGATTGATTTAAATTATTTCATTTTTTGGTGGATCTCTTCAGATTAAAAATAGTCTTCTTACTCAGTTGGGGAAATCAATGAGAAAACAGACATTCCTAATGTGGTTGATAATATTATTAGCCCTAAATTGATCAGAGAAATGTTGCAAATAGTATATAATTTCTACACTTTCCATCCATACTCAATATGATAATTTATCAAATAAGAAAGAAAACAGGAAAAATACTTTGTATATTTAATTGTACTCAAAATAGAAGTTGAAAAGTAGAGTGTTTTGTCCTCCCACACCTTTTTTTTATAATATTCATGTACAATTCCTTTAAGTGAGTGAGGATTCCAACTGGTTTAAATGGACATGTAATATGGACAAACCTCAGAAACGTGATCTTGGAACAATTCCAACAAAGCTGCCTGAAGCAAGAGAGATCAATATGAGGGAAAACAAAGCTTAAAAGAACATTTATTTGGATGCAAGGAAGTTCATGGGAGAAGGATTTGCTATCCAGGTCACAGTGATATTGACATCCCTTAAAAGCTTTTTTTTCTCTGTTGGCTCACTGTTAAGGTGACCAGCAGGTAGCATTACAACATATTGTCATCATCATTCTCTGGGCATTGAGGAGGTAATTCTTTTCTTTATGTGCCCTCTAAATTGGCTCATTGATGCTTAAGGACATTTAGAAGAGATTGCTTCATTCACATCTGTATGGTGTCATTTCCCCCCTCAGCATCACACTTTTTCTGTGGTTTCTAAATACCCTTTCTTTTTCTTACAGTCTAAGATAACCATATGCATTTGCAGGGTAAATTATCTAAGGCTACATTGCTGGTTCTCTAATCTAACTTACCTTAATGATGAAGCTAAAGTTAGCTCTGAATTTTCCATTACAAAATTAATTCCAGTTATCTCATGGCTGTGTATTAGGTAGTCTCAAATCTCTAGTGTGCATCCAGTATTTTCTAATAAAATCTGTCTGTCTTCCACCTGTCTCCTCTTTCCCCCAAATCTCAGCTGTTCTTTTTGACTAAACAAAGAGATTGCCTCTGCTTCCATTCCTATCTGGATCCTTTGTCACAGTTGTCCATTTTGGGGAGATCTATCAACTCTCCATGCCTTGGTAGCTGCCCAGTTACAAGAACTAGCCAGTCTTTTGTCCATCTGAAAAGGGGAAGGATTTTTTGATTGGATGATTTGCCTAAAAGGAAAATAAAAGGGAATTCAATTGCATATCTTAAAGACTTTATTTAAAAAATTAAACAAAATAAAAATGATAGGATAAGGAACACATATAAACAAGCATGGTTAATTCTTCAACACCATTTCAGACTCTCTGTCTCACTTGGGTAGGGGTCACTTTTTCTAAGCAAGAGCAAGAGTTATTTGGCTTCCAAACTGGCAAAACTACTTTGAGCATCAAGGTCAGTTCTCATAAAAGAGCACCCTGACCCTATACATTACACAAATATCGGTTCCTCATAAATGCAAGGATCGTTCAGCAAGCTGACTCAGGCTGAAGGCAGAAGTGTGTGAGAAGTCAATCGGGAAATCTTTTGAGGCCTAGAAAAGCTAAGACAGCCTAAGGTTGTGGTCACACATGCCAGAGACAGCATGTGCAGTGGAGCGAGGCTATTTCCTCCAGAGGAATTTGACCCAGTTGCAAGATCACACCTCCCTTTGAAGCTGCAGGTGCAGCCCATCAGTGTGTAATTTTTTTTGAAGTTTTTTTGAGGTTTGTTTCCCATGTGCTTAAACAGAGAATCGATAAATTGCCCTTCCGCACTGAGGGCTCCCCATGGAGTTTGCAATTATGCACATACTGAGAATGGGGAAAAACACCAGTCAGGATGGCCTGATCAGACCATCCCGATGGCATGAGAGCACACTGGAGCTGTCAGACAGGGGAAAGTCCATCCATGGCCTGTCGCAACCCATTTACTACCGGATTTTCCCCAGTGTCTTTTAACTCTGCTTTTGCAGCAGAGCAGAAATGGTTGCTGATGGCTGTGGGATGTTTCCCAGACATTGCTGTCTGATCACTCCCTTTAAATCCACCTGGCATTCATGCCTATGTCGGGTCTAATTGTGCGTATGATCTTAGCCTATCTATCACACCCTCTCTGAACCTGGTGGAATTTTACAAGCAATGGTAGCAGTTTCCTAAGGTTTAAAAACATGACAGTCTGCATTCAGTCAGATCCTTTGTCTCATCCATGCCAGCCATTAAAATATGTATGCTTTTTTTTGCCAGAGCAGCTGAATTTTCTAGCTGAAGCCCAATTTCTAAAACTAGTTTCAGTACATTTGTTCTGGACAGCTGGGTTTGAACTAATTTCTAAATATCAGCAAAGTGCAAATTAAACTTTTATTTCTTCATCAAAGATGTGAATTCTATTCTGGATGCCTGTTTTAGCACAGAAGTGCTAGGACCTACGTCTTATCTAAGTTCTTTATAAGGACCATATCTCTTATCTAGCTCCCATGGTCAATGGATAAATGGCAGTCAAGGCCACCAAGAAAAATTACTTGGCGGCTGAGATTGCATCCGCTAGCTCACGCCCGGCACAATTGTTTAGAACAATTCGGTCTATAACAGTATTGCCGCAGGGCAAAATAAACAATAGGGAATCAGAAATTGGCTGTGAGGCATTTGCGAGCTATTTTGCAGATAAAGTCTTGGCGCTCTGCTACGATCTCCCCATCACAATTGATACAATGAGCGAACTTGAGACCCCTTGCACGTCTGTATTGCCGGGTTTGGACTCCTTCGGCCAGATCAGCCTTGACGAAGTTGACAGGTTAATCATGACCATACGCCCAACCACATGCCTCCTTGATCCGTGCCTCTCCTGGCTCATTAAAGCGGGCCACGAGGGGTTCCAAGGTGCACTGAAGGAAATTATCAACCGCTCCCTCATGGAGGGGCAGTTCCCGAAGGCACTCAAGGAGGCGATGGTCCGTCCTCTTCTGAAAAAAACAACTTTAAACCTGGCCGAATTGGTGAACTACTGGCCCGTCTCTAACTTGCCTTATTTGGGCAAGTTAATAGAGAGGGCGGTGGCGATATGGTTGCAGGGGTTCCTGGATGACGCTTCGGTGTTAGATCCCTTCCAGTCAGGCTTTCGCCCGGGGTTCGGGACCGAGACAGCTCTGGTTGCCCTTACTGATGACCTCCGGAGACATCTGGATCGAGGTGGTGTGGCGGTGTTGCTGTTGCTCGACCTGTCGGCTGCGTTCGACACAGTCGATCATTGGCTGCTGTCCTGCTGCCTCGCCGACGTGGGGATTCAGGGACTCGCTTTACAGTGGCTTGTCTCTTTCCTCCAAGGTCGGGGACAAAGGGTGGTGCTAGGGAGGAGCAGTCCCAGAGACACCTGCTTGAATGCGGCGTGCCTCAGGGGGCTGTTCTGTCCCCAATGCTCTTTAACATCTATATGCGCCCCCTTGCCCAGATTGTCCGGAGGGCGGGGCTGGGTTGTCACCAGTATGCTGATGACACCCAGCTCTACCTGATGTTGGGGGGCCAGTCTGGCTCAGGACTGGATGATTTAGACCAGGCATTGCACGCCGTGGCTGGTTGGCTTAGGCAGAGCGGGCTGAAGCTGAACCCGACAAAGTCAGAGGTCTTGTGCCTGGGTCGGGGTGGTCCTTGGTCGGGGCTCCCACTCCCGACCTTCGACAGGGCGCCGTTGGTGCCTTCACCGGTAGTTAGGAGCTTGGGAGTGCTCCTGGATCCCTCCTTGTCAATGGAGGCCCAGGTAGCAGCCACTGCCAAATTGGCCTTTTATCACCTGAGGCTGGTGCGGCAGTTGGTTCCTTTCCTAGATCACGCGGACCTGGCCACAGTGATCCATGCAACGGTCACCTTGAGGCTAGACTATTGTAACGCTCTCTACATGGGGCTGCCCTTGGTGCAAATCCGGAGGCTTCAGCTGGTGCAGAATGCCGCAGCAAGGTTGCTGATGTGTCTCCCGAGGTGGGAGCACATACGACCAGCACTAGAGGCACTGCACTGGCTACCAGTGGCGTACCAAATTCGCTTCAAGGTGCTGGTACTGGCCTTTAAAGCCCTAAATGGCCTGGGTCTGACCTACCTAAGGGACTGCCTTTCCCCATTTGTACCCCAGAGAGCACTCCGGTCTGGGGCCCAACATCGCCTGGCCATACCTGGCCCAAGAGAAGCCAGGCTCACTGCCACAAGGGGGAGGGCTTTTTCGGTGGCGGCCCCTAGCTGGTGGAACGAGCTCCCAGAGGAGATAAGGGCCCTGCGGGACCTGATGCAGTTCCGCAGGGCCTGTAAGACGGAGCTCTTCCGCCAGGCATTTGAATAGGGGCCGCCGCCTTTCTGCTTCCCCCCCGTTAACATCCAGTGATTACCAACGTCGCCAATAATCCTGAGTGCTCCCAATACCAGCATGCATAATAACATCAGATTTATGCCATTAACAGCACTGAGCACTTAAATAATTGTAATTGTATTGTTTAATCAATGATTAGTTTTTAACTGTTTTAATTGTTTTATCGTGAACGTGTTCACCTAATTATGTAAGCCGCTCTGAGCCTACTGTGTGGGGAGAATGGCCTAGAAATCGAAATAAATAAATAAATAAATAAATAAATAAATAAATAAATAAAATAAAATCCACCCACAGTAAAGTATCACGCTGGAGCCCTGTTCATAAAGCACAGTGAATAAACGTACAATCCGAGCACAGTGTAGCCTTGATTTTTCTTTATACATGCACTGAGCAATTCTTGTGTTATATTCAACACATGTACTGCAGAACCTGTGATTTAATTCTCACATTGATCCAGGTACTGGTCATTGGTTTCAGTAGTAAAGTGAACATGTATTGGCTTTTTCTGATAAACATATATACAATTGTATGTGCAGAATGTGCATATGTTCACTGTAACATGTGAACAGGGCTGCAGTCTGACTTTACAAGGAAAGGAGATGCCATGCTCAAGGAATTGTCATCCTCAGTCAGATGTAGGATGCTTTTTTCAAGGCTATAACTAGGATAATGCTACCTGCGCATGTATGTGATGAAGGGCTCTTACAAGGAAATCCCAAAATAGGGGCTTTGTTATGTTAAGTCAGGGGGAGAAGCATGAAGGAGTGTCATACCCATTGGTATCCCAGGTCAGGGTGTGAAGCTGGGAAGCCTGGGGAAATCCCCAAGACAGTGTGCACTAGCAGGAGAAGGGAAAGGCAGGACTCAATCCCAAGGATACCTAAAGAGCATACAAGGGAAAGACTGCCAGTATTAGCCTCCACCGAAGTAAAGGTTGCTTTGAAAGTTGAAACCTCCTTTGTAATAAAGTGTAGGCTAAGACCGCCATGAAAAGGGCATGGCAGGAGGAAGGGAATAAATGGCCAGAGCTATGTTTGTCATTTGCCCACTAGTAGTAGTAGTGGGCAAATCCCCTGCCCTCAATCCCCTACCCTCAATAATTTGTGGAACACGAGAAAAATGGGGGAGAAGCAGCACTACATTCTAGCAATTTATCCCAGTCTCTATGGTCTATACCAAATTTAGTGCTCCCAGTCTCTGTCCCAAAACTCTTCCAGCTAGCCAGAGCAGGAGGAAGTAAAGACAACTGTCTTAGAGATCAAAAGGGACCATCACCCTCCTTCATAGACTAATCATTCTCTCTTTTATTGGAGATGCAATGGAATGCCCAGGTGGAGAAGTGGCCCTTGACCTTGTGGGCTTTACAAGGGGTAATCATATCAGCTCTGTTTCCAATACTGTTACTTCCTTGTACCACATAGTTTTAGGACATCTCTCCTGGTAAAACTGATATTCCCTTCCTACTATCTCCATGCTTTCCAATTCTAGTTTAAGGATTCCTGACAAATAATTGTAGAAATCCTCCTATCTTGAAATGTCCCTTCCTTAAAGGGTGCAGACTACACATCATTATAATAGTGATCTATCAGCTCCTTGATCTTGGTAAGTCCCATTAAGAGACCTTTCCCCTTCTCACCCTTCCCCCCACCTTTACTACCCAAAGAAAATGTTTCCAACTGACTGCTTTTCTCCTGCTACCACTAGATCTCATAGGGGAACTGCTGATAAAACTCTCTATAAATTTCCCTTTTGAATCCACCGCACATTTGTCCTCTTGCCTCCTAACCTAAATTACAATAAGTGCAGAACAAATTCCTGGGAGCCAAGTCTCTCCTAGCAATTCTATATCCAGGTAGGATCTCCTCCCTTAACCACATGGATTGCATAAAGATTTTTTTTTAAGTTTAGTTTACACTTGGTGCAAAAAAATGTAAAAAAATGATTTGAGTATGCAACCTATATTTAGCAAATGAAAAATAAAAGCATGGGATAAACATTTTTAATCTCTGCATTTTAACCCATCTTTAAGAATCATGAAGTGTAAATCCTTAAATTTTAGATTCTATTCTCTTAGCTCATGACTGACATATATAGAAAAAAGTATCCTTTGTACTTCTTACTAGATAAATATATCTTTCTTTTTGTGATAAGAAGTAATTCTTAGACTCATGCAGTCCCTTCCCCCTCCCATCACACATGGAGTCCAGCTGAAGCCTTTCTAGTTTTAAAGAGACCACAGATTCTTTTAAATCAGGAAGTCTTCAGTCTTTACTCAGCATGTAAGGGGAAGAGGGACAGCCAGCCAGAGGGGACATAGGAGCTGGAGCATTAGATATGGGAAAGAATTCTTTATTTTGTCCATTTGACTTGAATCATAATGTTCTGAAGTGTTCTGTTATGGAGAGGGAACAAGCAATGTTAATCAGATACATTGTTCCCCACTGAGGAAGAACAGACAACATTTGTACACCTGTGACATCTGTTTTACTCCTTTCCTGATGTTTTCTTTGTGTGTGCGTGTTTTGTTTGTTTTTTAAAAGAGCTGCAACAGCAGGTTGTTCTCTTAAACAAATTTTGTCTTAATCAGTTTTCTTTTTAAGTGTTCAAGCAGGGATTCTAATGGCAAATTTACTGACAATGTCTGATTGTTTTCCTTCTTTTAGAAAATTTTCAAACAAATATGTATATTATGTGTCTTGGGTAGTTTCATGACATAGTTCTATTTTTCTTTTAAAAATTTCCTGTGAAAGCAAAAAGTATTATTTTAAACATGAAATCCAATGGGTGACTTCTATGGACTGAATCCCCCCTTACTCTGCTGCAGTCCTCTGACTGATCCACATGCTGTTCTTGGGGTCCCTTTTCCCCCAGGAGCAGCATTTTGAGGTGTATCTGGGGCCTAACCAGAGGGGGGAGTTGTGCTTCACAGACATAAATCTGTACCATCTTCATAAATCTCTGGTTTGAAACACAAAACTCTTGCTTTGTTTATTAAATGGTCATTCTGTTTATTTATTTACTTCATTTATTGTCTGTCTTTCTTGTTGAGACTCAAGGCAGATTACAAAATAGAAATACAGTGCTGTCAGACAGCAGGAAACATCCAACAAGAAATGTTATCAAACTGGGTTTAAAAGGACTAGAAGACAATATAAATAACCATTAAAACACGACATTTCATAAATGCAGAAAATGGATTACATATATTGACAATAAGGCAGCAGAGCAAAAAATGCATACAACAAACAGTGCAATAGTGTACAATCTTACTCCATTCATAAAAGCTGTTTCCTAAACCATTCCATAATTATATTACAGCACTGTTTCACAAGAATCCACTCCTTAACATTTTTGTTTTGTACATTCTGTGGAATGATAGAAGTACAGAAACCTTCCTGACCTCTTCAGGCAGGCCACTCTAGAAGTGGAGGGCATTTACCCCAACATTTTCTTCCTAGAAATGAACCATATTCAGGTTCTTATCAGTGTAGGGTGTGGGATTAGGCATCATGCTGTTGTAAATCTACAACTCTCTGAATATTTGCTACATGTACTAAGATGACTAATGATGAAGTAAATGATGAAGAGGAGGGCATAACATAGAAATGTTGGGGACAGGCATTTTTCTTTTATCCTTTTGCAGGGTGGCATCTTCAGAAGGTATTGCTCAGATGAGTGAAGCTGTCCTGGTGGACCATAGCAGGAAAGATGGCTCTGTAGCTCCATGATGCTGTATAATTTTATCATCCACAAACACTCTCCACTGACAATCACAACTGCTGATTAGAATGAGTCAGCTCATGTTAATCAATCAAAAACTTTGGTGCCTGTCTGGAAAGAAAACTTTCCCAAGATGCTGTCAATGAGAAAGTACAAGACAGTTTTTTTGTAAATAGGGTTGATTTCTAAAAGAAATTGGTTGATTTCTTTTTTAAAAAAGAGAAAAATGGCATGGAAACATTCATTTTGTGCAGGTACAGAAGTCCTTCTCTGCATGGCAAAAAAAGAATGAAAAGTTTTAGCACTATTAATATTCTTCTAGTTTAGTATAGAAAAGAAAGACTAAACAATAAGGAAATCTAAACATCAGTTGTTGTAGATTTTCTGGGCTGTATGGCCATAGTCCATACAGCCCGGAAAATCTATAACTAAAGAACTCCAGCCATGAAAGCCTTCGACAACATATTGAAATCCAAACACATTTGCATTTCAGAGGAGGGACACAATATTATAGAACAGAACCCATTTCAATTGATTTAAAAATACACCAAAAATGCTAGCACAACAAAATCCTCCCAATGGGGGGGGGGGGGGTTGAGAAAAGAACTATCGTGCCTCTACTCTTTTGCCTAAACAAAGATTTTTTTGCTTCCCTAAAGCAAAAGATGTACCTCTCCTTTTTGTATCTAATCAAATAAGTCCTCAATATCCTCTGTAATTTTCCAAGGCATTCTAGAAGTTTCTGTTACTACAAGATTCTGAAGTTCTTCAGTTTTCCTTTCAGGAAAGCTCTTTTAAAACAACAACAGCACACAGCAAGTCCTGGGTATCATTCCTGGATAGCTGATTTTCCAGCCAAACTGTGAAATTTTGCCTAGGGCAATCTCAGAGCAGGGGTCATTTTGAGCAGGAGTTCGGGGGAGCTCAGCTCCGGGAGTTGGTGCCAGCCACACACACACACACACACCCAGTGGAGGAATGCCTGCTTGTGTCATGGCTGCAGCAAAATGACCCCGTCCCCTGGAAAGGTCCTTGTTCCTCCGGCCAGCCTTCTGAAGGCTTCAGCCACCACTGAAGCTATCCTCCCAGAATAGTGGTATTTCTGAGGCTTGGATTAATAGCTGTCCTCTCTCTCTCCCCCCCCTCTCTTTTTTTTCTTGCCTTTTGACATACTTCCAGTGATCTCAGGTGGTGTAGCATATGCAAATAAGTTATGCTAATGAGTTATGCTAATGAGCTCCTGCACCTCTTTTTCTATGAAATGACCCCTGTCTTAGAGCATAAACAGAATACGACTCTAGAATTTTCCAATAGGTCCCTGAAATTTATGAAGATTATATGTGGGGAATCATTTTGCCAAAATAAAATATAACCTAATATGAAATAGGCCTTCAATACAGAATTGTCCAAAATGAGATTGTTTCCTCTGCTGTATGTGGTTCAAAGGTCTAACGTTAAAATTTTGTTTGTAAACAGCAAGAATGAATTAACAATGTATGCCAAGAAATAATTTAGCTTTTCAGTAACTAATGATGTTAGTATTATTAGCATTATGAATGCATTTTCTGTATACCTTAGGGTAGGATAGTATGTAGTTTTTTAGTGAAGGTGTAGGGTAAAAAATGCAATAAAAAAATTAAAAAAAAGAATTGTCCAGAATGCAAGGGAATACACAAAATGCAAGGGAATACACAAACATATCTCAACAATACAATGGAGATACATTGCACATTCATTGGGGAGTCTCTACACTAGACACCCCATGTACACACCACTGTTCATAATGAAGAAAAGTAATGATTCGATATTAAGCACAATAAAACCCCACTAGGTTCAATGGGAAAGTGGTATGTATGTGGTTAATTTGCCTATATAGCAGTAATGGGCATAAGTCTTGGGCAACAGTTGTGAAAGAACCAGAGAGAAATGTCAGAATATACCCCCCCCCAAAAAACATGATGTTTAAATATCTACCTATCTTCTTATAACCAAAAAATGCATGCATACACAATTTGTGTTTCTCTTTGCTGTAATTGTATCTAATCTAGTCAAATTTATTTTTTATTAAAGTTCACACTGTGAGACTAATGAACCTAAACAGTGGAATCTTTTTTATTCCACATGGCTAGAACTGTTTACTGAATTTGCATTGTCTTACACCCAGAAGGAAAAATAAGCCACCCAGGATGCAAAACACATCTTCCTTATCAGTTCTCCTGCAGTAAATTGTGTGTGTGTGTGTTAAATTGAAAAGCATTCTAGAAAATCTTAATGTATTAAAGGAAATCCCTTCCTTACTGAATTCAACATAAAATAATGCCCAGTGAGTGGAAATGGATACAGATGTATACGATTATTTACCATAGGAGCTATGGAGGGAAATCAGCAGTTGATGGAATAAATTAGTTCCCAGTAGGGGTGTGAACTTCAAAAAATATTGCTTCCATTTTGTTTCATAATTTCAGAAAGTGCATGATTATTATATCCATTAAAATTTGAAACTATTCATATTATTTTGTAAATTTATCTCAGGAATATGGCTACCTGCAACTTCTGTAAATTTAAGGACTAGTCTTTCTGCCTTGCCAGGTTGTTAGCCCTAACAGCAGCAACTCTGGACTGGCTCTGGTTTTTCTTTTTTCAATGGAGAGGATGGCAGCTAGGAACATCCTACTGAGGAGTTCCTGGAGTGGGATCCCTTTGTGAATTTCCTTGGAAAGTTGGGGGGTCCTTGGTAGAGAGGGAGGACTTAGGCTGAGGACAGACTAGCAATCTGCTGTGCCTCCGTGGCGCGGCAGAACAAGGCGGGGGGAATTGCCCCTGCTGCGTGGCGTTCGCACGCCACCACAAGGAAGCCGCCCGCAGCGTCCAGACTGCAGGCGGCTTCCGAACGCCGCGCGGCTCCCCCGCCTGGCACGCATTCACACCCACCGGAAGCGGGTGGAACGCGCGCCGCAGCAGCTGGGACATCCCTTTGAAGTGGTGCCTGGCTGCTGCGGGAGGAGCGCGGCGCCGGATGCATTGCGTCCGGGCCGCCTCCTCCGGGCAGATGTGGCAGTCTAAACTGCCAGTCTGTCCTCAGCCTCAGTTTTCTCCCATTGTTAGAGTAATGGCATGGAAGGTACAGCTAGAGCAAGCATGGTATTTTCCCCATAGGAAATAGGGGAGACAAAGATGATTGTGGGCACACTGTACTTCTCCGTCAAATTCCCTTAAGCTTTGAGAGGTCTTTAATAGAGAGGAAGTACGAGATTCCCTGAAGTTTTGGCCCCTTTAATTAAAAAATACCCAGTCTGGAAAGCTGAGTTTATTTCCCCATAGAAAATAATGGGATACATAGCAAATATTTCTGAAACAATCCTTATAATTTCTGGGAGTTGCATTTCAGCAATCTTGAAACGTCAGGAGAGCCTTGTTCCATTTTGGGTAATTATGATCCAAAACAAAACACTACATTTCAGATTTTTTTTTCAGCTCAGAAATATCAATATGCACTCCCCTAGTTCCAAGTGATGTAGTAAACCAGTGGTTGGTAGTAGGTGAAACCTGCCCATCTTAATTCAGAATAGGCTGGATTTTTGGGACCTTTTGCAGAATTTTGAGCATTTTTTGCCAGGAAGCCAGCTAGTCTTCATTTACGACATCCCCTCCTCTTCCGTCCTTCTTACACACTTTCACAAACCTACCACATTGTGATATGGTGGATAGCGATGGTGGGAAATGGAAACCAAGCCAGCTGGTGAAAGCCTGGGGCTCTTTTCAAGTTACCACCAATCTTGATTCTCTGTAATAAATGATTCTAAGCATGACTGGAGTTGCAGTATTGAAAGAGTGTATATATAGGGTGTAACAAAGACAAACCCCCCCCCCCCTTTTCTTCTTGAACTACTTGAATTTAATAATATCCAGATACCATATCAAAACTACTAAAAACTACTAAAATAAAAAAAAAACTACTAAAATAGCTATCCTGGACAATTTGATTATGTGGTCTTGTGACAACCCTGTTCCTTCAATCTAGGCCAGTGTTCTACACTGCCTGAGTCCAGGATTTCAGCCTTCTTTCCACGTGAATTAATTTTTCTTCCACAGTCTGCTAAAGTGATTTGATGCAGAGATTACATTGACCAGGCTAGCTATGGAAAAAGCTGAGTTGAGTAAAAATTCAAAAGGTTGTGTTCAGGTTGAAATCTTTATGGCTCAGTCATTTCCTGATTTGGGGAGTTCATTTTAATTGATTTTGGTGGTAAATTTTTGGATCTACTGAAGAGCTGAGGTAGGACTCCTGGTGATGAAGTATCCAAAATGAACTCTGATTTTCACTAGAGGAATAGAGTACCAGTGAGTTCTGATATATCATTCCAACAGGGAGGATTTGAGTGCTTGGTCTCACCATCTGGATAACCTTTCGTGGGAAAATAGGATAGCTGTAGAATGACAGTAATAGCCGAGAGAAGGAGGACACCAAGTAGAAATAATACAGACCTATCAGATTTTTTCCAGACTGAATCGATGGGGTTTGTCTATCTCTATTCTGGACTTTCCTTAGGAGGAGGAGGAAAAGTTGGGTTTATATCCCACCCTTCACTCGGAGTCTCAGAGCAGCTTACAATCACATTCCCTTCCTCTCCCCACAGCAAACATCCTGTGAGTTAGGTGAGGCTGAGACAACCAGAGCTCCATTGGGGCGCCGCTCCGGGAGAGAGGAGGCCGGGGGGCAGGCACATAACCAAGCCCCACCTCCCAGCACTTTCCCTGGCCCGCGCTTCGGCAAGGAGCCAGAGGAAAGCCTTCTCCCCGGCCTGCGCTTCGGCACGGAGCCGGAGGAAAGCCTCCCCCCCCCAGCTCGCTCTCCCCAGCCCGTGCTTTGGCACAGAGCCAGAGGAAAGCCTCCCCCCGCTCTCCCCGGCCCGTGCTTTGGCATGGAGCTGGAGGAGCGCCTCCCTCCCCCCCCGCAGCTTGCTCTCCCCGGCCCACACTTCGGCACGGAGCTGGAGGAAAGTCTCCCCCCAGCTCACCCTTCCCAGGCCCAGGGAGAAGCCCCCATCCCTCCCCCCTCTCGCTCTTCCTGGGCTGCAGCAGGCTGCCGGCCTGGGGAGAAGCCCCTATCCCTCCCTGCTCACCATTCCCGGGTGGGAGGGGGGAGGGAGGGAAAAGCTGGGCCCCAGTGCCCAAGCAAGGGAAGGGGGGGAGAGAAGCACCTTGTCTATCTGTCTGTCTGTCTCTTTCTTTCTTTCTTTCTTTCTTTCTTTCTTTCTTTCTTTCTTTCTTTCTTTCTTTCTTTTTCTTTCTTTCTTTCTTTCTTTCTTTCTTCTCTCTCTCCCCCCACCTACCTACCTACCTAACTACCTTCCTTCCTGTTCCTTTCCTTCCTTCCCCCTCCCTCCCTTTCTCTCTCTCTTCCTTTCTTTCTTCCTTCCTTCTCTCTCTCTCCCCCACCTACCTACCTACCTTCCTTCCTTCCTTCCTTCCTTTTCTTCTCTCTCTCTCCCCCACCTACCTACCTACCTTCCTGTTCCTTCCTTCCTTCCTTTCTTTCTCCCCCACCTATCTACCTATTTACCTTCCTTCCTGTTCCTTTCCTTTCTTCCCCCTCCCTTCCCCCTCCCTCCCTCCCTCCCTCCTTTCCTTCCTTTTGACACACTTCTGGTGACGTCAGGAGTGTGTGGCCTTCTGACACTTCCGGTGACGTCAGGGGGTGTGGTATATGCAAATAAATTATGCTAATGAGCTCCTGCACCTCTTTTTTTATGAAAGGACCCCTGGAGACAACTGCTCTTGCAAGAATAGCTGAGTGAACTGTGACTGACCCAAGGTCACCCAGCTGGCTTCATGTGCAGAAGAGGGGAATCAAACACAGTTCTCTAGATTAGAGTCCACTGCTCTTAACCACTAAACAAACAGGTGTCTGCTTTCCTGTATACTTTCCAGGCATTCCAGTTTGTTCTTATTTATTCACAACACTTTATTTGCTCTTGGAAATGAGGATTACTGGGTTTACCAAAATTATTTTTCAGTCATAATTATCATTTGCAATATGTGCTATTTATCACCCAAAGTACTGGTTGGTTAGCAAGCTCTGTCACTCATAACCACAGAAGACTATCTGCAGTTCTAGTAAGTCCCAGCAAGAGCTTTAAAAAGATCTTGCGATACCTTGCCAATTCTATATGCAGCGCTACATCTGTCTGATATGTCACCTCTCCTTGCTTTGATGTTTTATGTTCCCATTGCTTGATTTTTATTTTTGTCTAAATTTGAATTTTCTCTAGGTGGCATGTTTAGGAAAGCAAACTAGAATGAATGGAGCATTTCAGCAATGCTTTAAATCTCCTACTGATTTTGTAGAATGGACATTTTAGAACCTCATAGTGTTAGAAAAGTAATTCAGCAAGTCAGAAGTAGCAATCAAAGGGAAAATATACAGGAATCCAAGCTAAAATATCTTCTAGGAGAAGAAAGGCTTAAGGCTTTGCACTAATTTGCTTACACTATATTATACTGAATTTCTGGCACGTGTCCTGAAGACTTCAGGCACTGCATTTGAACATTCCTCAAGTCTATACAAAGTCAGCAAGCTAACCAATTAACCCGGCAGATGACACAGAATTTTCATGCCAAAATGATATGGCTGGTGGGTGGCCTAATTATTCCAGGGCTTCTTCATGAAAAATATTTATTTAGTTAGTTCAGTTTGTATCCCACCCTCCCCACCAAAGCAGGCTCAGGGTGGCTTCCATTAAAAGTTAAAATGAATTAAGACAAATTCATTAAACACAATACATATAATAAAACTTATAAGCACAACAACAATAAAAGCAGTTAAAATGCTAGTGGCGGTAGTGATATATCCTGGTCCTTATAGGCCATGATGTAGCCCATGTAACAGAATGTACGGCCAGAGGCTGTTGTTGTTGCCTTCACAGGCAATTGCTGTTGACATAGAGGGCCTTATCCCAATTCAGGTGTCATTGATAGAGGCTCCTAGTCAAAGGCCTGGTGGAATAGCTCCGTTTTACAGGCCCTGCGGAACAACCCCAAATACCTATCAGATGCATGCTGCCTTTTCCTCTTCATGTGGAAATATTATATGTATGAGGCTATTTTTGCAAAGAGAACCAGTGTGGTGTAGTGGTTTTAGAGTGTTGGATCTGGGAGATCTAGTCTCTACTTTGGTCTGTGAAAAGTACTGGACTTGGGAGGCCATTGAAGTGATTACAATCATAGCTCTTTTATTAGGTAGTCAGGATCATATATACAGCATGGTGGTTTCTTGCAGGTTGAGATCGAGCATGGGGACAAAGGAATGAGGAAGCCACTTATATTTACAGCTAAACCACACCTTGACCATCCCCCCCCTTAAGGGGGATTGGTCCATTTTAAGTATTGAGCAGGAGGCGATGAATCCAAACAAGCAGGCTTTTATTCAGTGACATTGTTCAGCTCAAAAAACAGCTCTATGAGAGCAGCACTTTCATTTATACTGTTCCAACACATAACTTTCAACAATGTAACTATATACAAGCAATACTATTGGACCCAAGCAGGGCTCAGTGATTGAGTATCTAGATTGGCTTCAGGACCAATGGGAGTCTTTATTAATCAGCCAATAGGAATTGGAGCTTTAGGATACCAGAGCCCTTTCCAAGCTATTACTGCTTCATATTCTAAACACAAACACAACAGTCCAACAGGGATTATCCTCCCACCAGGGGCTATCATAGGTCCATTCAAATATCCTCAGCCCCTGATAGGGGGACCGGCAGGATCCCTAGGTCCATTGTTCTCTGGGGAAGGAAGCTCTGTTCTTATCACATCCCATTACAGGTGAACATGCCCAGACATGTTCCCTGGCTGCAGACAAAGAGTCAAGCACTGGAGATAACACCTGGGAGATCAAATCTCTACTCTGACTTGGAAGCTTGCTGGGTGACCTTGGGCCAGTCACACAGCCTAATTGACCTCACAAGCCTGTTGTGATGATAAAATGGAGTAGAGGAGAATGATGTAATCTGCTTTGGGTCCCCCCTGGGGAGAGAGGTGGTGTATAAATAAAACAAATACATAAATTGCACACTGGTATGCACTTCTACTTTAAACTGGGTCTAGTTTGCCAAAAAATTTTGGAGCACAGACCAAACACAGCCTTTTGGTAAGAACCAAGTTCAGTAATGTTTAAACACTAGCCTTAAACAGTCTGGAATATCTCCTCCAGAACAAGAGATTAACCTTTAGGTTACTTCTTCTTGTCCTTATTTGGCAAAAAAATCCAGACGAAAATTTCAACTACTCATGGAAACAGCTATTAATACATTAAAATAAATAACTCTCCCTGGCAAATGGATCTTTCATGAGAAATATAGTGAACATCTTTAGTTAAAAAGGGTAAAATAACTGTTTTCAGCTATTTATTGTACCTTTCCTATAGAAGGAATGTGCTTGGCGTGCTCATTAGACTATACGATAAACACTGTATTCTAAAGCATTTTGAAGGGGAAAATTGTACCTCTAAGCTATGTTTGATCTACAGATCTAAAAGAAATAAAACCTCTATGCACAAAGCAGCCTTTTCCCCTTACTCTGCTGATAGGCTAGTTTTGCTAATCAAGTTTTTCAAGGAAAATGACAACCAAAAGCAAAAATTGTCAATCCAAGCTGTTGTTCCAGTCCCTAATTTGAGTGCCCCCTTCAATGGTGTAGGAATAAATGCAAGGAACATAAGGATCCAAATATTTGGAATAGTTTTCAAATATTTCTGTAAAAATTATTTGTGACAAAATGCTGTCAAGGGAGCAATCACAAATCAAAGAGGAAGAAGAAGTGGAGGAGGAGGAGATTGGATTTATACCCTGCCCTTCACTACCCGAAGGAGTCTCAGAGTGGCTTACAATCTCCTTTCCCTTCCCCTTCCCCTCCCCACAACAGACACCCTGTGAGGTAGGTGGTACTGAGAGAGCTCACCCAAGAACTGCCCTTGAGAGAACAGCTCTGAAAGAACTTGTGACTGACCCAAGGTCACACCAGCAGCTGCATGTGGAGGAGTGAAGAATCAAACTTGGTTCTTCCAGATTAGAATCCGCGCTCTTAACTACACCAAACTGGCTATCTCAGAAAATGAGAGTCAGGAAGAATAATCTGATACCTTCTTTCACCTCCTAAAATCCTTTTTCACAGTCCTCACATGCTGAAGTGTTTTATACAGGTATG
This sequence comes from Lepidodactylus listeri, assembly GCA_029233225.1. Lineage (NCBI taxonomy): Eukaryota > Metazoa > Chordata > Lepidosauria > Squamata > Gekkonidae > Lepidodactylus > Lepidodactylus listeri. The sequence goes on along the minus strand of JARCFY010000001.1, from coordinate 131,019,854 downwards.
AATTCCTTCAACAGGAGCCTTGATCAGACAAGCTTGATTGTGCCTTCTGTATTCTAATCCCTGCTTGAACTGAGTTCAGTATTTCTGATTATTCACATGTTGATCTCAGGGATGATCAGGGTTACTTTGTCCTTCTTGCAACATATTTTATTGGATTGTACATCTGTGGGCATTTGTATGGCTCTGCAATTCCCATGAGGTCCACTGACACCCAGAAACTGATCAGTGACCAGATCACAGATTACAATGTCTGCTGTAATCTCTTTTAGGGTTTAGTCAGCCTGTTCCAGACTATTCTTGGCTTTCTGCTGGTTTGTATGAGTTTAAAGTCTGGGTTTTTTAAAGCACTTCTCCAGATTCCTCTCCATTCATTAAATGTGCCTTTGCCTTTGGGAGGCCAGCCCCAGAAGTCTAGGGAATGTAAACTTCGGCAATGTAAACTTCATGCAACATTCTTGGTAGCCATGAAATATTGACCAAGAAGGGGATTTGGAAATGGTGTCTGTCTCTTTACTCTGGCTTTGAGGGGCAAGGGGATTTGGAAAGCAGTGCAAGGGCTGTTTTTAAGTATTGAGCAGGAGGCGATGAATCCAAACAAACAGGCTTTTATTCAGTGACATTGTTCAGCTCAAAGACAGCTCTATGAGAGCAGCACTTTCATTTATACTGTTCCAACACATAACTTTCAACAATGTAACTATATACAAGCAATACTATTGGACCCAAGCAGGGCTCAGTGATTGGGTATCTAGATTGGCTTCAGGACCAATGGGAGTCTTTATTAATCAGCCAATAGGAATTGAAGCTTTAGGATACCAGAGCCCTTTCCAAGCTATTACCGCTTCATATTCTAAACAAACACAACAGCTGTCTATTCAGGATCCTGCTTAGGCGGCCTGTTCAATGGAGCTCAGTCCCAAGAAAGTGTTCTTAAGACTGAATTGTAAATTGGCTGTTTTCAGAGTGTTTTCAGACGGTGGCATCTGTGTTGATTTCACCGCTGTGTTCTGTTCCTGCATCGTTGCAAGGTGGGGGCATGATAAACAGGGCAGGCAGGACCAATAGGAGTTTTTAGTCAAGGAGGCAGAGCCAAGCATCCATCAATGGCAGGGGACAGAGAGGGGTGAGCCACATGTTCCTCCTCTGCCAGAAACCCCCTTAAAAAGACCAGCTCCTGTCACAAGCCCCAGCCACCTGTCAGTGGCTAGGGGACATCATTCATCAGCCCTGCTGGCATCCCTCAGTGGCACTCCACACACAGAGCATGCAGTCCACCAGAGGCTGACAACAGACAAGGATATGGATGTCAGGGTACCCCCACTCACCACTGGCCATTGAGGGCATCCCCATGCCAACTTGTGTGCCATCCCTCTGGAAGCACGGCAGGATAAGGGGTGGGCATACTGGGGGGCTGAGAGGGCCCCCAAGAGCCTCTTGATGAGCTCCTGTCCCTCACCAGTATCCATTGCAATGGCAAGATACCCCTCCAGGTACCCAGCAGCCACTGTAACAGATGGTGCCAGCCCCTCCATCCTTTGCCAGATGGGGAATGAGAGAGCCTCTAGTGGCCTGCCCATGATGACTGAACCCTACCATGGGGCTTTGGGGCACCTCCAGCCCCATATGGCCTTTCCTGGCCCCACATGGGCCAGACCTCCCCAGCACATGGCACCATTTGGAAGTTGTCAGAACTGACAGGGTGGCCTGCTTGCCACACCAGAGTGAACACAGTGGCACCCCTGGGTTCAGCTGGCCAGGATAGGGCTCAGTTATATCAGCACCTGCAAGCCTGTGGCTCAACTTCTGGAGCCATGGTGACCTCTGATATCCAGAGGGGTTGGTGAGGTTGCTTCATGGGGGCCATGCATACATGGAGCTACTGGGCCCCTGTGGCTGTGGCCAGGAGGTTAGCTGGCCCCCTCAGCCATTCTGTTTTTCACATTGCTTAGGATCCCCTGAACAGGGAAGGGATGGCAGCTACAGCAGAGCTAGGTATTTTCACCAGGTGGGACCACTGATATATGCCAGTTTTGTAAGAACAGGGGGCAGGTTTATGGAAGGGACCACACATCTGCATGGATGCCCAGTCCTTCAACGGTGCATGCCCCCTGCATCCAGCTGATGATAGGTAATGATCATAGCTCTGTGGGCCCTGGGATGGTTTTAGGTGGCTGGAATCTGGCTCGGCCCACGTAGCAAAGGCATTTACCCTTATGATAGCCATTGTGCAGGGAAGCCATCAGGAAGGCTGACACACATATTGACTATGGATCCCTTTGGTTTTGCTGCCAGGTTACCCGGTAGCTACTGCTATGTGCTGTCCAACTCCTTCATTTGCATTCAGAAACATATCCGGGGTAGCTGGGATCTAGATGGGCCTCCATAGGGGACTGCTTTTAAAATGGACTGTCTCCCCTTGGCAATGCCAAATGCTATCCACAAAGCCTCACTGAGGTGATGGCTCCTTAAGCCAACAACATTAATTGCAACAATGGGTTCTGGGCCCAGGGACCACAGCCAGGGTTGATCCATTAGGGAGCACCCATGGCATTTGTCTCTGTGCTCAGTGCCAAAGCAGGACCTCTCCCCCCAGGGTCCTCCTGACTGTTCCTGGAAGGTAAATGGGGTGGCCCTGCAGTTTTTGGGTATGTAGTCTGTTCTTTTGGCTGGGGGGAAGGCGGCCTGTTGCATAGGCTTTCCTTTACCCATCTGTGTCTGCTGCTGTGGCAGCATTATTGTCAGGCTGGGTTCCTGCCGCTTTTGTGTCTGCGAGGATTGTATGGCTTGTGCAGCACTCCCCACACACTCCTATAGTTTGCAACATAGCCTGCAATAAACACCAGCCACTGAGATGCACACAATGGATGAGTTTTATTGAGGGAGTGTGAGATAACAGAATGGTAAGGCTGGGATCGTGGCATTGATGTGTGGAACCCCACTGGGTCCTTTGGTGCCAGGGGCACCTTCCTGATGGGCATCTGTAGGAAACAGCTAGGAGGCTGAATATGTCTGCATGCTCCCGAAGGCTAGCTTCTGCTGCAGAGAGGACATACAGTGGGGTTTCAGCTCCATGGATGGGTTGACTGCTCTCCTTGTTTGATTGGCACCTGCTTACAGGGAAATCACACAGTGGAGCAACTGCCTCGTTGGCAGCTTGTAGGGCATTTGGCAGTCAGGGACACCCCATGTGACACTCTGATGCTGCAAGGGGGACCCGATGGGTGGCTGAATCCAGACTATCCACACCTGATCCAGCGTCCTGCCAGAACCATCCATGTCTCTGGAGAAGCACTTTGTTAGCAGCATCAGGGTATTCTGCACCTGCAAGGAAAGTGTTTGGCAATCAGGTGGGATTACTCGGCATTCAGGTTAGAGGAGCTACACACCCACCAGTGTGTTTTGTGCAGGGGAAGTGCTGCCAACAGGGAGGGCATGCAGCCTGGTGCGGTGGTGGCACCTTTGACTCCCTCCTCCAGGAACTGCCTGGTGCACGGGGTCCATGTGTATCTGGGGGAGCACTCCTGGCCCCTCAGCTGCTGGGTTTGGGATTGAAAGATGCCTTGCCCAGTACAGCTTGATGCCACTGTTGTTGGCCAAGGGGGAAATTGGAGCTAAGGAAAGGGTGCCTTGCTTACCTGTTTGCGCATGGCTGCCCATTGGGATCCCGGCAGATAAGCTGCTGTACCTGTGGGGCTTGAGATATCAGCCATGAAATGTGGATTTTGCTCTCCTGGTGGTGTCTTCCCCCCAAGTACTTGCCCAGCAGTGTTAGGTACCCTCTTTGTGTTTTGCCCACCACTGAGGTACATGTGCACTAGGTCTAAGTCTGCACAGAAGGGAGCTGTCAGACAGCATTCCATGTCATGTGCCCTACCTGTGGAGTTGTGGGGCAACCTCCTGGAAACATTTGTTGGGCAGGCTGGGCTGTCATTGAATGCCAGAGAGAGGCTGGGCTGGTATAGGGGGGTATGCTGGTTGTGTGCGCACTTGTTTGGTATCCTGAGCTGCTTGGGTTCCCAAGGGCATGATCACAGCTGAGTTAAGAGAGGGGAGTGAATTGGGAGTTACTATGGCTGCCAAAGGGCTGCAGTGGCATTTTTGATGGTGCCATTTTCTACCTGTTCTGGAGGGACAGACAGATAGAATCTTATTACAGTTGCTAGATCAGCCATATACATATAGTTATAATTTTTTTAAAAATTACAGAATATGCAAAACAAAAGATTAAAATGTAGAACCCAATTACAATACAGTTTCCATATCCTTAGTATCTGTACATAAAATCTAGCTACTTGATAAGAGGATTCCTATCAGATAAAAGGCAATCAAGCCTGGCGTGGTTTGTGCAACCAGGAATCTTATCTAGCAACAGAGCAATGCTCTCCAAATTAGCCTTCTTATAATACATATAACCAGGGCTCGATTTCAGCAGGAACGCACAGAAATGCCGTTCCGGCTGGCGTCCAAGCCTGCCCCGCCCCCTCCCTGCCCGGCCTGAGCTGTTTACACTTAAAGGAAAAGTTCCAGCAGAGAGCCAGCAGAAAAAAGCTCCACTGGGTGCTTTCCCTTTAAGAGCAAACAGCCAGCAGGAGAAAGCCCCGCCCAGAGATTAAGCACGGGCTAGGCTTTCTGCATTTGGCTTGCCGACGTCGCGTGGCTTTCCCTTCTCCAGTAAGTGCCTCCCCATCTCTTTTCCTTCTCTCTCTCTCTCCCCCCACCTTTCTTTCTGTCTTTCTTTCTGTTTCTCTCTCTCTCTGTCCCCACCTTTCTTTCTTCCTTTCGCTTTCTCTCTCTCCCTCCCCCTTCCTTTCTCTCTCTCTCCCCTCCACTTACCTACCTACCTACCTACCTTCCTTCCTCTGTCTGTCTACCTTCCTTCCTTCTTCCTTTCTTTTCCTTCCTTCCTTCCTTCCTTTCTCTCTCTCTCTCCCCCACCTACCTCTTCCTTCCTTCCTTCCTTCCTTCTTCCTTCCTTCCTTCCTTCCTTCCTTTCTTCCTTCCTTCCTTCTTTACGTTCTTTCTGTTTTTATTTAAAAAATTATTGAAAAAGGGGGGGGAATGTAAAAAAGCAGAGAGCCCAGGAAATGCTGGTTTTGACAATATCTTTAATTTTTGAGAATCTCTTTAGTTTTCTCATGGCATCTTCTGCTTAAGAAAAGTAACTTTGAAGCCTGAGTTCATTGTTGTGTCTTGTTGGGAATGGCTTGCAAATATATGTGTTTCTAAAGTCTGTATTAAAGTGGTTTGGTGCTTACTGCCATGTAAGAGAAAAATCTGAAAAAGTAGCTTCATTGTTGTGTGTGTTGGCAGAACACTTAACTGTTGCATGGGGGACTTTGGGGGATATCTGCAGAGAAACAGAGTTGTAACTAAAAATGAGCATGGTCAGCTGCACTTTGGAGATTGCCTGTTTTGTGAAATTTAAAAAAGTGGGCAGAGTTTCTGAAGAAGATGATTGTCCCTCTTCTCCTGCCACTGGACTGACATCTGCCTTTAATGGGCCAGCAAAGTTGATGTTCTTAAACCTCCTAATAAGAGAGATTCCACTTCTGAGGAGTTCCAACGATTGGTGATCTTGTGATGGTAGTGATACTTTTATGTGGTAAAGACCACTGATTCACAGGATAATTTTACCTGTGGGACAGACTCTGCATGGTAACTACTCCATTGGTACATAATTGCTTGTAAAAACTGTTATAGTGTAATAATTCAGGTCGGTAGCCGTGTTGGTCTGAAGCAGCAGAACAAAGTTGGAGTCCAAAGTTTCATCCAAGGTATAAGCTTTTGTGTGCATGCACACTTCTTCCATCTGAAGAAGTGTGGGTGGCACATGAAATCTTATACCCTGAATAAAATTTTGTACCTTGAATAAAATAGTCCACAAACTACTCCCATCCAGTGCATCCACAAACCTAGAAGAAGAAGAGAATGGATTTATACCCTGCCCTTCACTACCCAAGGGAGTCTCAGAGCGTCTTTCAAACTCCTTTCCCTTCCCCTCCCCACAACAGACACCCTGTGAGGTAGGTGGGGCTGAGAGAGCTCTGAGACAACAGCTGGTACAGAGCTATGGCTTGCCCAAGGTCATCCAGCAGGTGCAAGGGGGGAGTGGGGAATCAAACCCAGTTCTCCCAGATTAGAGTCCATGCACTTAACCACTACACCAAACTGGCTCCTAGCGTTGTTCTGCCAGTGAACTAGGGTTGCCAACTCCAGGTTGAGGAAATCCCTGGAGATTTGGGAGTGGAGGGTGCAGTTTAGGGGAAGGAGGGACCTAAGCAAGGCATAATGCCATGGACTCTACTTTCCAAAGCAGCCATTGACCTGATCCCTGTAGTTTGGAGCTCAGTTGTAATTCCAGGAGCTCTCCAGACCCCACCTGTAGGTTGGCAACCCTAAAAAATCATATTCAGCGTACTAGTTCTGCAGGAAGGCAACCTGATTTCCATGTGAACCTAACCCTTAGGAATTGATTCCAATCCAGTGTGGGAATAATTGTTGGACATAAGATATCGGTTCAGGCAAGGTTTTGTATAGATGGGACAGAAAATAATGTTTTTATTGGTTTTGTCAAAACTGTTTTGACAACAAGGTAAACAGAATAAGAAGCAAAAGGTGGATGTGGCTGGATGACCACACTTCTGGGAACATTGGGTGTGGCCTAATATGTTAATGAGCTGTGCTGTCAGGGGTGTGGCCTAATATGCTAATGAGTTCCTGCTGGGCTTTTTCTACAAGAAGAGCCCTGCATGTAACTAAAGAACATGTGCTCAATGGACTTGACCTCCCTTAATGGGCATGTACATAACCTTTCTAGGTAGGGGATTTTCTTATATCTGTCTTCAAGCACTGCAGAGGGGAGTGCAGAACTCCTTGCCAGAGTGAATGCCCTCTAAAACTGTTTTCTTCCAAAGAAGCCAGATAAACTGCTGGCACAACAGTATTTCTGACATTTGACAGTGCAATAAGCTTTGCTTAAGTTCTGGGGGGATGTTACCACATGAAAATGCTTTGAGAGCTGACTTTGAGAGCCACCCCCCACCCCACCCCCGGCATGCCCAGATTTCTACTGGCACAGCAGTTTGCACCATCACTCCACCAGTGTGCAGTTGCATACCCAGCCACCCCTCAAATGAGACACCAGACAAGTCATGGGTTAAACTGGGAATTTATTTACACACAAGCTGATCTGCATCTATTAGATCAATTAAGCATGGGTTACATTGGGCCTGCAAGCAGGCTTCCCTAGGGCAAAACCACCCTGGCTCCAAGCTGGGTCTGAAGCCTTCCAATGTGTATAGGAGATGTGAGAGCAGATTCCAGCCCATGACTGCTAAGCCTTAAGGCTTGTTATCTGCTCTCACACCCCCAGAGAGGCCCCCACCTGGATCTCCTGGACTGCTAAGCCACTAGGTACCCAGTCTGAGGCCCCTCCTATTGCAGGTACCTCAGGGTGCTTGCCAACACTAATAAACCCCTTCAACCCATGCTTTCCCGCCTTCCCAGTAAGGGCCTAACCCGGTTACCAGGCCTATTCATGCCCGACCCCCCCCCCCCGACCATGTGAAGCAGGTGAAAAAAGGCCCCCCCTTCCCGGCCAAACTGAGTGAGGCCCAAAAAATTCCTGCTCAGCCCCATAACTGGTGACTGGCTAATCCCACATGGTCTGCACCAGAGGGTGGGAAGGGTGGAGAGCTTGTCCTTGGCTGGAATGGCACAGGGATGGCTGCTGCCCCCAGCTTCATCCTTGCAGTCATTGTTGTGTGTGAGTGATAGTTGTGCTAAACAGCACCAGCAGAGCTTATAGACTCCACAAACGAGAGACACAAACTATGTACTGTGTATGTACATTTATTTACATAATATTATTGTTTTCAACGTCAAAATGCTACACCAGTCACCAGTACAGAAGAGAAGAAAAGATATCATACAACATGAATACATATATACATTTCACAGGTACTCAGTAACCAATCAGGTTAGTGCTGAGTCATTCTCAAGTCATTGCATACTGTACAGATCTGGACTTGTTCTATCCAGTTCTACCTGGATGTGTCACTATGACTTGCAAACACTATGGCTTCAGTGATCTAACTGACAGCGCACTGACAGCTTCACCGTTTCTGTGTCTCTAATACCAACAGTCATTCCTTATAGGCTAGCATTCCCGTGCTGGACTTTGATAGGCTCCCCCACCCCCATGATTACATTCGAGGATGTGGGGTGTGGGTGGGCAAAAGCCTGCACTTGCTCCAGGGTAAGTACAGATCATGTTGCTGCACCGGTGCAAGTGCACCACATAGTACTGCTTGTGTGTCCACCAGCGTAAACACCCCTTGCACCGGCATATTTCTGAGTTATGCCAGTTTAGAAGTCAGTTGGCTTCCTATTCTGATTTGGTTCCCACCCTCAGGATTGTTCTGTTCATCTTTCTTTCTGTTTCCCAGTGTGGCTAGTATGACACCCCAGAAGATCCACAAGCAGGAACAGAGAGACTAAAGGTGTGCCCTGTTTTTACCTTAGCAGCTGGTTGAGTTATCTGCCTTTGGACACAGAAGTTCTATTCAGTTATTATGCCTTAAAATATAATTAAGTCATTCTTCATGAATGACTTTTCTTTGAAAATGCTGGTGGTCCTCACAACATCCTGTTGCAATGAGTTCCATAAGTTAGGACAACAGATTGGGATGGAGGATCCCCATTGGCTTTCAGGTATTCTTGAAGGTGTTCACTTTCAAGGAGTGTCAACATAGCACTTTAATGATTCTAAGGAAGTCTTATATGTATAAAAAGAACTAAACTTTCTTCCTTGTCAGAGGCTCTGTATGGCAAATATTTGCTATTCAATTCCATGCTATAGTAATTTTCTCCTCCCTCTAAGTTATAGTAAGTCAACCCCCTGCTTTAAATCTCATCTTAAAAGCTTCCCTTTCTCTGTGGCTTATGATCAATGCTCTCTGGGAAGCATTTTATGAAAGTACAAGTGTGAAGGACGCTATATAAAATGAATTAGTATTGAACTATTTGAGGAAAGATAGGCCAAATGGGATGACCTGACATAAAAATCATTGACATAACTTTCATATAAGGAGTGTATATGTTCGTGTGTGTGTGTGTGTAATGCTGACTCAACTCAGTTGTATTTCTTAAACAGTACATCTGTTGCACTCCTATTTAATTCTTACCTAAAGAAACCAGTTTTCATTTAGGTGAAACGAACATGAGCATATTTTCCACATGCCCTTCACACCAAATAAAGGTGCTGCTCATGAGACCACAAACCATCTCCTAACATTTTGAAGTCATCTGTGCAGCTCAGACAGTTCGTGAAGTGGGCAGGCCAGGCTTATATTTATAACTAAATCAAATGCCCTTACCCTGCATTAAAAAAAAACAAAAAACCCTGTGTGGTGCACTTCAGCTCACCATTTGAGTAGTGCTTAGACAGAGACTTCTGACACAGTCTTGCAAAACTGCACTGCTCTTTGCAGAGAAGGGTGAGGCAAAAGGCTACATGTATATCATAGTTCCCACAGCAATTGAAGGAGGGAAATGGAATCATCATGGACCACTTCTGAAGTTCTTTCATTGTATTTATTTTACTTCATCTGTACCCCACTGTGCTCTCCAAGGTTTTTTCAATACCAGTATGGGCTTTTCTTACTCTTCATTTACTCAGCACCACCACCTGGTCTTTGTAGGAATTGCCCACAAGGAGTTCAAGGACTGCAGCTTCCCTTCCAAGTTCAGAGGTCTTGCCTCTGTGTCTCCCATTATCCAGCATCTGGTTATCACAGGAACACCTTACTGTCTTGTGCATCACTGGGGTAGTAACCACTTGGCAACTGAATGCCCCTCCCCTTCCTCCTGGCACTTCTTTTAAAACAGCATGTCCAAGACAGTGGAGGTCTATGTAATACAGAGAACTACAACCAGTATCAAAAGTCATAAAGTATTTATTAGAAAGGAAGTGTTCACAAGCAGACTCTTAGCACAGTACCAGACTGAGCAAGGGATTCCAAAGAAAAGGTAAAAAGCAATTCCTGTGTCCCTCCCTCTATACATGCCCTAGCAGATGGCTGCAGTCACACACACTAAGTATTCCACTTTTAATCCATTTTCAATGCACTTTCCAACTGGATTTTGCCAGTTCACACAGTAAAAATCCAGTTTGAAAGTGGATTGTTTAGTGTGTGTGAACTCAGCCAATGTTAAATGTAAGACAGGATCTTCAGTTTACAAAATTACAGATGCTTGACCGTCCCATTGTCTCATTAGATCTATTAGCATTTCTCAAAGGGTGGCTGAGGTGAGACTTCCTTCCTCCTGCTTGTCCTCTGCCCAGAGAGAGAAAAAAAACTTTTTTTTAAACTCATGGTGAAAGTTTTGCTCAGTTCAAACCGCCAAAGGAAAAAAAAATGAATTTCTTTACACCCAGTCTTTGGATTTAAGTATTCAGGGATGGGGCCATGTTGAGAATTAGATATACTGATGGTTTCTAGAGGGAAACTTCCTCTTTGGGAATATTTCATGAAAAGTTTTGGTAACCATCATTCAGGACATTTTAGATATAGAATATTCTGTCTTGGGGTAGAAAACTAAATAGTCCATTGGATTACTTCCAGTTCTATGATTCTAGGCTAATAACAGTGCTCTGTATTCTCCATAATAGAGATATATTGAGATATAACTGCTCTCTTTCTTGCATCTTGGCAAAATCCATCTTGCATACGGTTATTTTATTCTGCTGCTGTGAAATGTTAATATATTCAGCCTAGGCAGGAAAAAGGGATGGGGCTGTGTTTGTTTTTAAATAAGAAATGCACATATTTTCCTAATGTCTCATAAATGAAACATGCTCACCGGGAAAAAAAGATATTGCTTTTACAAGATGAATTTTTGACTTTAGGGTTCATGCTCTGTATTCCCCCACCCCCACCAGTACCTTATTATAGATGGGAAAGAATATGTAATGTTAACCTTGCTGTAAGTCAGGCTTGGGGTTCCATAAGGCAGTACATTATCCAAAGGTAGATCAGTCAGATATTCTAAATGAGCCATTTGGCTCAGATGGAATACTTTTGTCAATATGAATGTCAAAAACTATCAAATAAATGAATTTTCCTCTTCAGATTTTTTTTAAAAAAGGAACTGGACTTCTTTTAATTTCAACTCAGTTGTCAATTGCTAAATTTGATCAGGCAACTTTATTCACACCCCATGCTGCAGGGTTTGGCCAGAAAGTCCGCACAAGAGATATAGTGGTTTTATCTGAGATTATCGGGTGCTGTAACCAGCTTCCTGGGCCCTCAACCCAGGCTGGTCTTTCCTGAGAGAGAGCGACACCCCAAAACAACCTCTGAATCTCCATAAGCAGTGTCCTCATAAAGCCAGGCTTGGCTTAAACAGTGGCTTTTGCTGGGAGGCTAGGAAAACTACATCTTGGCTGGGAAAACTCAGACCAAGTGACGATTGTCCAGGTTGGCTGCACTGCCAAACATCCTCCATGCAAGCAACCCTCCCCACACTCTTCTTTCCTGTCACCTCAGTCCAAAAGGACTAGAATGGGCAGGTCTCTCACCTCAGGCATCTTCTACTGACCAAATGGCTAGTCTTTTGTCTGTCAAATGTACAGGCAGGGAGGGACAAAGAGCCTCTGGTCTGTGCTATGTTGCTACGTTTTCAACCCCAACTTCTGTTTCACTTGTATGTCAATATCTGCATTCTTACACCAATGCCAGACCTATCAAGGTAAACATTAACTCTCCATGTCTAGTGAATGGTCTCCCATTCAGGTTCATCCTGCTGCATATTAAGAAACATCAGCTCTTTTGTATGGCACCAGGGAAATGCCACACCACCCTATTGTTCCACAATGGACACTCCCAGCCCAATCATCCAACCCCAGGCTATTCCCATCATAATCCAGCCTCTGCCTCTCTGGGACCTCATTGATCACACCTAGGCCATGCCCCTCCTGACAACTGCATCCCCTGGGACATCTGATTGGTCCAGGTCATATTTTGTCTTCACCTGGGGCAAGCTGCTCAAGACCTCCAATTGGTCTGCATTGTCTTCTCATATCTATATCCATCCACGCACATAGCCTCAGAGTTTGTGCCTCTGCTCTGATGCCAACCAGCAGTTCACCCCAGTCTCTAAGGTGCTCCCGGACTCAAACCTAGCTTTCCTCTTGGTACCATGTTCTCTTTAACTTTATTTCCATTACAGCTCCCTCACAGCATATATGACATATTTAATTTTTTATCATCAGTGAAGCAAGACACATATGCCAGTCATTTGGGATGCCATTCCCCCGCTGGGGGCAGGGGTCCCCTGATTTTTGGGCCTCTTTCCCACCGCTGGCCAGCAGGGGAAAATCCTGCTCCCAAATGTTTTTTTTTTTAAGTTTTATTTAGTTATATTGTAACATTACAGGTATGTGTATTATAAGATAAGATACATTAATTTTTCAATCAATTTCAACACAATACCTATGTATTGCACTTAATAGCTTTTACATTTGAACTAAACTACTTTTGATAATCGTATCTTCTGTGGTGAGAGTTCAGACTAAAGGAATGTGATTTAGAAATGTGATGTAATGCCATCACACAGAAGTGACCTCATCATGTCAGCACCACTGCACAGCCACGCCCTGGGTTTTTTTGGCAAAACTCTGTGGTAACCATAGAGTTTTACCCAAAATACCAGAGCATCACTGCTCCCCCCCCCCACTCCCAGAAAGTCCCTCCTCCTCCCCCACTACCAGGTCAATTTGACCTGGCAACCCTACCAGTAATATTTTTTTATAATTTGAAAATACCTGCTGAACACAGTTCAATATTCTCTTTAATAATGCATCCAACTTTCTACCTCATGCAGAAACTTCCATTGTTTATTAGAGGACTTGCTGTGGATGAAACTGCAATACTCATCAGTAATTCCTTAGTCACCACAATATCCCTTGTCAAACTCTACATTGCCCCTAAGGCAAGTCAGTGGCTAAAAGGCACAATAAATCTCATTATAAATGTATAAGCCTGCTAATGAAAAGTAGTGCATTAGGTTTTCTTGACTGAGCAGCAAGAAACTTTGGAAAAGTTTGCAGGTTAATAGGAAAACATGTGTGTAGATTCTGTGGCCAAAATGACTCCCCCATTTCCACACAGGCACAAGAGTGATTAATTGATATTTCAGTAACAGATGATGATGATGATGATTGCCCCACCCCTGCTACTGCATGGCTCTTGGCAATATACAACCACAGATAAAATAAGACAATATCAGTGAAAATGTTAGTACAGCATTAAATTTATTTATTTTTATTTATTTATTGGGATTTATATCCCTCCTAGCCAGCGTTAGTCGGTTCTAGGCGGCTCACAACATTAATCATATACATATAAAGTCATAGCTAAAATATAGAACAGCAAGAATCACAAGATTCCACCAAATTTGGCAGCCATCAGATGGTGAATAACCACTTTTCATTCCAACTCCCAACTGCTGGCTACTTCATGGATGGGAGGAAGAGGGCAGAATAGATGTAAACAACAGAAAATGAGAATGGTGCCATTCAAGATGGAACTGTCGCTGTCCTCAACCAAAAGCCTGGTGGAACATCTCTGCCTTGCAGCCCCTGCAGAATTGCATCAGATCCTGCAGGGCTCTGATGGAATTTGGCAGAGAGTTCCACCAGGCAGGGGCCAGGACTGAAAAGGCCCTGCCTCTGGTTGAGGACAGCCACATGTCTTTAGGGCCGGGGATCACCAGTAGATTGCTGTCTAAGGAGCATAAGGCTCTCCTGGGGACATAACAAAGGAGATAGTCTCATAGATACATCAGTCCCTGACCGCTCAAGGCCTTATAGGTCAATACCAAGACTTTGAACTTGACTCAGTATTCCACTGGGAGCCAGTGTAGCTGGCACAGCACTGGTTGTATATGTGCCATCCATGATGTTCCCGTCAGGACTCACACCACCACATTCTGGACCAGTTGGAGCTTCCGGGTCAATCTCAATGGTAAAGCGAGTTACAATAGTCTAATTTGGAATATGAATCTTTGATGCTTTGAAACATGTACCTTATGCTTTAGGAGAGCTTACAATGAAATCCAGGTTGATAAATGATATAATCATGTATTTACTTGTGTGAAGCAGTGTGTGTGTGTGTGTGTGTGTGTGAGAGAGAGAGAGAGAGAGAGAGAGAGAGAGAGAGAGCTTTGCAAACATCTGTAACTCATGTACCACAAAAAGATATAAAGAAAAAAAAAGCATGTAAAGTCATTTTATTTGCAATATACATAAGAAACAACTATAAAAGATACAGAAGAGGCTGTTCAACAGTAAAATATATTCCAAATATATGATAGATTGGTGCCTGAAAAATAAGCAAGAATTATGCATATTGCAAATATTACAAAACTCACTTTATTTGTAAAAAGAAACATTGTGAGCATTCTTTCATTTGATGTGCAATATATTATCATGGCACATGCTGTTCTGGTTTGTAGAATGCATAGATGAACATCACTTCTCTAGTGCCTTATCAGTTTACTGACTAACTTAAACCATTGGTATTATTTGTACCCAACTTGCCTGTACTAGGGCTGAAAGAAATGGGAGGTGTTTTGTTTTGTTTTTTGCAGTCTCATCTAACCTAGAAAGAGATATCAGCTCAGATATAACATGATGTAGTTAGTTGCAAGGCTTTCCCTCTTCTCCGGTGGTCCAGGAGTGGGGCAGTCCTTCAGTCCTCACTCCTGGGAAGCTCCTCCCATCCTCCAATAGCAGGTTTGGCAACTTTCAATCCTGGATGGGGAGGGGCTTCACACCAGACCTTCAGTCTTTTTGACCCTGCTTCCAGGCAGGATGTGTCAGCCGTGCTCTGATGAGCACGAAAACCTGGAGAGAGAGAGAGAAAGAAGAAGAAGATTGTTTTTGCAGTGAAGGGCAGGTATTCCTCCCTAGACCCCCCCCCCCCAGTTTCCTTAACAACTCCGAGGTTTGGAAGAAGAGGGAAGGAAACCTCGGAGGGGGAGATCATGGCGCTGGCAGCCTCGGGAGGCCCCCGAGCGGTCGCAGCACTGCTTAACACTTTGGACCTGCAGGGAAGAGCAAAGTGCCTTCCTAAACCCCTCCACCTGGCGTGCGGTGGCGACAAGAGCCAGCAAGGTAGGGGGGAAGAGCCCAGGGTTCAGGAGGTGGCTGAGGGAGGTGTGGTGATCCCGTTGTCTTTTGGCTCGACTCTGGAGCGGTCCCTTCTTTTCCTAGGATTTGAGGCAGACCAGAGGCTCCAGCGTCAACAGGGGCCAGGGAAAATGGGATGGAATAAAGGTGGGAAAAGGGGACCCCCCCCCTTGGGTGTTTCCCATTACTCCGCTGGAAGGTTTTCCTTTTCTCATTCTTCCCCCCCCGGGAACTTTTGGGCAACCAGCAGCCCTTTGTTAGGGGAGGAGGGCTCTTCACAAAGGGGCATTAACCCCCCCTACATTTCCTCTATTCAATTTTTTACCCCACTGCTGTAATAGGCAACGGGGGGAAATAAAGAAGGGAGGTAAAATCTCAGCCTGCTCCTCTGTTTGAGCCATGTGCTGGAAAATAGAGGGGGAAGAGAGGGGGCAGCCATTTTGTAGCTGAATCCTGAGGGTTCTAATTTTACTTTCACGTTTAGAACCATAAAAATGGCCGTCCAACTGGAAACCACACCCAGCTCTCTGGACATAGAGGCTTCTCAAAGTAGCCTTCCAGGTGTCCTCATATGGCAGCCTTCAGAAGAGGAGGCCAAACAATCATTGCTCTCCTGGCTCAAGGAGGAGCTAAAGAAAGACCTTAGGGGTCCTGTGTCACAGACTCCTTCAGATGAAACCTCTGAGAGGGATTATGATGTAGAGATCCCTAGTAAAAAACAGAGACTGTCCATTTCAGACAAAGGATTTACTCCTAGAATTACAGATTTTGATGAGGAATCTGATGTAGGACCCTCTTTAGTGGAAAAAGAGGAAGGGGAATTGTCTGAAGAAGAGGAGGAGACAGTCCCACCTATACCGTCTAGACTTTTTCCTCAAGACCTTTAACACAAACTGCTTCCAAAAGTCATTAGAGCCTTAGAGTTAAATTACACTCCAAAGACACAAGAAGACAAGAAGGACCCTGGCCTTCCAGTGGGCTCTTCTAAAGCCATTCCAAAAACATCCACCAAGGCACCGGGGGTTCCTATCCCAGCAGACTTTTATAACATAATGATGGCAGAGTGGGAGCACCTGGCTGACCCTAAAGCTGCTAATCCTCTGCTTAATAAACTTCATTCTTTAATTCCAGAAGCGGGTAAAAACTTAAGCTGCCAGCTGTGGATGATCCAATAAATTCCTTGGCCTCCTCCTCAATTCTTCCCATGGATTCGGATGGTCTACCAAAAGACAACTGCGATAAAAGAGTTGAAAAAGCTCTTCGCAGAGACTTTGAGGCTGCTGCAGCCTCTCTGAGAGCCTCAGCCACGGGGTCCCTCTTTGCCAGGGCTGCATACACGTGGGCCTCTGACTTAACCTCTGCAGGCAGTGAAATACCCAAAAAACTCAAAGACAAGATCAAAAAGATAGCTCTAGCCATAGCCTCTGCAGCAGATTCCTCCTTAGACACATTGCAAATGGCAGCGAGGTCCATGGCATGCAGTGTTACAGCCAGAAGGAACACCTGGCTGCGACATTGGGAAGCGGATCTGGTGGCTAGAGCCAAGGTAGTGGCAGTTCCGTTTAAGGGAGTACACCTTTTCGGAGCGAGCCTTGATAGGTATTTAGTGGAAGATAAAGATAAGAAGAAAGTACTTCCTCTCAGACGTAGAGAAGGGAAGTAGAAAAGGAGATTCCAACCTTTTCATGACTTTAGGTGAGAGGATAAGCTCACACAGACCAGGCAGAGGCAGGTGGCAGAATAGACCCAGAGATCAAAGGTCCAACCCTTTTCAGGGAAAAGGACAAAAGAAAGGCAGAAATCAAAAGAAAGGCACCACTGCATGACTATGCCAGGGACAAGGAGGGAGTGGGAGCTAGACTACTCTTCTCAGACCACTGGAAACAAACAGTCTCAGACAAGTGGGTACTGGAGACAGTTACTCTAGGTTATGCTCTAGAGTTTCAGTCAACACCACCACAGAATTTCTTGGAAATGCCAAGAAAAAAGTCACTGGAATGGCATCAATCAGTGATGACAGCCATACGACACCTTCTGCTTATAGGGGCAATCAAGGAAGTTCCAGAAGCAGAACGGAAACAGGGAGTCTATTCAACCTTCTTCACGGTGTCCAAGAAAAATGGGGACACCAGAGCCATACTAAACCTGAAACAACTCAACAAATTCATAAAAAAGAGAAAATTCAAAATGGAGACCCTGAGCTCCATCCTGGCATCAATTCAGGTGAAGGACTTCCTAGTTTCCCTGGACCTAGCGGAGGCATACCTTCACATTCCTATCAGACTGGAACACTGCTGCTTCCTCAGATTCGCATACAGTGGCAGACACTTCCAGTACAGGGCACTCCCTTTAGGACTTACATCATCGCCTCAGGTATTCACCAAAGTGCTAGTTTCACTGGTGGCAGCCCTGAGACGTCAGGGGGTATTCCTGTTCTCGTATCTGGATGATATCTTGATAAAAGCGAACTCACACCAAAAGGTGTTAAGGGATCTCGAGCTAACAATGCAAATGCTGTAAATACATGGCTTCAAGATAAATCTAGAAAAGAGTACTCTGATTCCAACGCAGATTATCAATCATCTGGGAGTAAGGATCGATACCTTACAGACCAGAGTTTTCCTGTCTTCAGAGTGGGAGAAAAAATTGCACATCTTGATTCAGAGAATTCTGGAATCGCCACAACAGGTTGTACTGACCGTGGCAGCTCTGCAGGGAATGTTGGTCTCCTGCCAAGACCTGCTACACTGGGCCAGGTTCCACACTCATCCTCTACAGAGATTTCTACTGCGATTCCAGACAGAGATAATGTTTAAAATATCAAAGACAGTGTCTCTACCTCAGGAGCTACAGGAGGAGCTGCATTGGTGGCAACACCCGCAACGCTTTTCTGAAGGGATGCCCTTAAGGGAACCCCAAAGGGTAGTGATCACGACAGATGCGAGCCTGTTTGGGTGGGGAGCTCACTCACAAGGGCCCATGAGGCAAGGGACCTGGACAGTCATAGAAAAATCCAGGAGCATCAACTTTCTGGAACTGAGGGCAATAAAACTTGCACTACTACAGATGCAATTTCAACTGAGGAACTTGCATGTATTAATACGAACAGACAACACAACGGCAAAAGCCTACATAAACAAGCAAGGAGGCACGAGAGTCCACAGCTTACATCAGGAGGTGGTCCAGATCATGCAATGGGCAGAATCACATATTCTTTCCATCAAGGCGATCCACGTCCTGGGGTCGGAGAACGTGGTAGCAGACTGGTTAAGCAGACACTTTGTGGACCAGGGAGAGTGGAGTCTAAACAAATCCATCTTTCTGGAAATATGCAGAAAATTCAGAAACGCAGAAGTGGACCTATTTGCGACAAAGTGGAATCACCAAACTCACCAGTTTGTATCCAAACACCCAGTAGAAGGGTCACTGGGGATAGACACCTTGACCCTGCAGTGGCCAAAAACTCTTCTGTATGCTTTTCCACCTCTACCACTTCTCCCTCGAGTAGTTCAACGCATAAAAGACCAAAAAGTGCAGGTCATTCTGGTGGCTCCATTTTGGCCAAGAAGGTCATGGTTTCAGGATCTTCTGAGACTTTCACTGAGGAACCCTTGGAAGCTACAACCCAGAAGGGACTGATTTTCACAAGGGGACACTGTTCACCACAGACCAGAACTATTCCAGTTAGCAGCCTGGAGGTTGAGCGGAGACTGTTAGAGCAATTGGGGTATGAGTCTGGGGTAGTCTCTACTTTGCTGGCCTCTAGAAAGTTTTCAACCAATAAGGTGTATAATAGAACATGGAAAACTTTTTCGGCCTGGTGTCAATCAAAAGATCTGAATCCCTTGCAGGTACCAGTGGGAACAGCTTCGGCCTTTCTGCAAGATAGTCTGGGGAAAGGCCTAAGCACTAGTACCCTTAAGGACAGGTGGCGGCACTCTCAATGGTGTGGGGAGCGAGTAAGGGTAGGTCTTTGTCCAGTCACCCTCATGTGAAGAGGTTCCTGCGAGGGGTGGCTTTACTAACCCCCCCTCAATCACATAGATTCCCAACCTGGAACCTAAATACAGTTCAAAAGCACTATGCAGGGGTCCTTTTGAACCCATGGCCTCTTGTCCCATAAAGGAACTTACTCTGAAGACTGTTTTTTTAGTGGGGATTACATCTGCTCGTAGAGTGTCCGAGCTGAGGGCACTTTCGATACATAAGGATTTGTGCATTTTTCATAATGGCAGGGTGGTTCTTAGACCAGACCCGGCCTTTATCCCGAAGGTTAATTCGACTTTCCATAGGCCAGAAGAGATCATTTTGCCTTCCTTTTACCCAGAGCCAAAGATTGATTCGGAGAAAATTTGGCATTGCCTTGACATGCATAGGGCATTATGTTTTTATTTAAATAGAACGAAAGAGTACAGAAAAACTGAATCTATGTTTGTTTCGTTTAGTCGGGCATCTCTGGGAAAAGGGGTGTCTACCACCACCATCAGTAGATGGATTAGGGATTGCATAGGGCTGGCATATCAGGTACAGGGAGCTGTCACTCCAGAGGGGATTACGGCACATTCTGTGAGGAGGGTGGCTACCTCAGCAGTCTATAGATCTTTTCCTTCACTGGAAGTGATATGTAAGGCTGCCACTTGGCATTCGGTTCATTCATTTACTAAGCACTACCGGGTAGACAAGTGGGCCTTGGCTGAAGCGAAGTTTGGTCAGGCCATCTTAAAAGAAGTAGAGTGAGTACGGGAAGCTATACTTGACCACCCGAAGGCAAACTGCTTTGTTACGTCCCAGGAGTGAGGACTGAAGGACTGCCCCACTCCTGGACCACTGGAGAATGGAAGATTTGTACACTCACTGTGAAGCTTCCTTCTCGGTGGTCCAGAGTGGGGCAGTCCTACCCGCCCTGTTAAAGAGTTGGCTTCCGGTGCTCACTAAGTGGTATCGTCTGAATGATCTGGTTTTTTCTGGCCGGTTTGACTACAGCTCTTTCCCCGGGGGTGTAGGGGCCCGGGGGAGTAAAGTTAGGAAGTTATTTTCATTGACAGTTTATTGTCAAATGTTAATAAAGGTTCTGTTCTTGGTTTTTTTTTGGAAAAATCATCTTACCGTGTTTGTATTCCTTCCCTACTAGGCTTTTGGGTGCTGAGTAGGGGAGGGTCTGTTTGTGGGGGACGGATATATTTTTTTAAAGCTGTTCTAGTTGCTTACTGCAGGGGAAGGCTGGCTTTGGAACAAACTGAAGGTCTGGTGTGAAGCCCCTCCCCATCCAGGATTGAAAGTTGCCGACCCTGCTATTGGAGGATGGGAGGAGCTTCCCAGGAGTGAGGACTGAAGGACTGCCCCACTCTGGACCACCGAGAAGGAAGCTTCACGGTAAGTGTACAAATCTTCCGTTTCCCCTCGCGCTCCTAACACAGGACACAGGGAATGAAAACTGAAACAAACTCCAGTTAATCATCATATCTGACTGTGGTGTTTTAATTTACTGAGGTTTTGTTTTTTTAAGCTATAAATCTTAATCAGGATTGTATCATTTTATATGAAACATAATTACTGAAGAGCTAAATGTGACTCCAGTAGCACATTAAAGACAAGTATGATTTTCAGGGTATAAGCATTCAAAAGTCAAAATTCCCTTTGTCATAGAGGAATGGAGATCCCCAAGCTCTTGTATTTCAGTCAGAGGGTGAAAGGGATGTTGCACAGAAGGGAGTCAGGATGCTGTGCAAGTACAGTTTGGTGTAGTGGTTAAACATGGTGGACTTTAACCTGAAGAACCAGGTTTGTTCCCTTACTCCTTCACATGCAGCCAGCTAGGTGACCTTGGGTCAGTCACAGTTCTCTCAGAGCTGTTCTCTCAAGAGCAGTTCTCTCAGAGCTCTTTCAGCCCCACCTACCTCACAGGGTGTCTGTTGTGGGAAGAGGAAGGGAAGGAGATTGTAAGCTGCTCTGAGAGTCCTTTGGGTAGTGAAAACTGGGATATAAGAACCAATTCTTCTTCTGCCTCCTCCTCCTCCTCCTCTTTTTCTCCTGTAACCCACTTGAGTAGAGCAGAGGATAGAATCTTATGGGCAAAACATTATCATCTGTAGTGAGAAAACACACTACAGCTGCCACACAGGCTAACCACCCTCATCCTGCTGTCAGAGTGCCAGGTCACACCTTTCTTACTGGTTAGTCTCCCTTTTCCCCTTCTGGCTTCTCCGGGTGTCAGGCATACTGTTCTGCTGCAGCTGATACTCCCAGTCTTGAGGCTTCCCAAGGAGGCCCAGAGGGAAGTCCCTGACCCTCCTGGAGATATCACACATATATAAGATGAAGATGAACAAGTGAATGAACTTGAGATGGCTGGAGTTGTTAGGTCTGGTGACTGGATTGTCAGAGTGAATATGGGAACAGAGCTGGCATCTTGGTTTATTGCAGGCCCTGGTCCTAGAGTCTATGTCCATGTTTGTAAGTGTATTGTTGTGAGTGAGGTGTTGCTTAAGGTTAGGGGGCTGTCTGTGACAAGAAAAAGTTTGCCTCCCAATGTCTGTGAGAGAGGAGTGTCATTGTCCAGCATAGGTTGAAGACTGACAGCTTCATTCTCAGGAGACAAGAGTGGGGGACAACGGAGCAGAGGAGAGAGGATGCTTGACAGTTAACCTAGTTCATACCCAAGAACAAACTTTTTAAAATGACACTTATATTCAGCCAAAGCAGCATTAGTTTTGCAGGGATGCGTGTGGGGTGTTTCCGTTTACCTAATCCAGATGACATTGGCCCACTGAGATGCTCCATAGCTTTAGATAGACTGTTCAAGATACCTAGCTGCCCAAACAGGCCAGTTTGAACTCTTCATGGAGACCACCAAGGAAGACTGAGGTTGCTACGTGGAAGAATCACAAATCACTTCTGCTCATCTCTTGCCTTGAATACCTCTTGGTTGGTGTTGCTATGAGCTGGCTGTGACTCAAAGACAAATTCTTCTTATCCAATATGTCTATCTATCCTATCATGCTTAATTGATCCTGAAAAGAGCTACTTTGACTGACAGCATGATGGATGGATCAAGGGGGTTTACTTTAAAAGCTGAAATTAATAAAAAACTTAATATGTTCTTATTCAACGTATACATTTCTGGTTTCTTATAAAATGCATAGCTTATCAAGAGGCTGGTCCTTTTTGCTGTCTCTTGTCAGTTCGAACAATGTTTCAGGTTGAGGCGCAGGCAGGGAGTCATGGAACATTTCCTCTTCTCTGAAAACCAAAATCAAACTGCTTGTAGCTTCACAGAGCTAGATGGGCGAGATGAGAGGCAAAACAGGCCAGACCATTAGGCCTAGCAGTTTCAAGGCCACAGGAATCCAGGAGGATACATTCCATCTCGTTACTGCCTGAATCCAAGGGTGGGAGAAGGTCCTTGCTTAACTGGACTCAGTGCAGCTGTGGAGTGTCTGGTCTAACTGGCAAACTCACCTGATTGGTTGAGTCACCTTGTTAGCAACATACCTGATAGGTCAAGTTACATCATTTGCTATACATTTGATTGGTCAACTAGAATCATGCCAATGCATATCACTGAGCATTCCAGTTTTCCCCCTTTGCCTAGATTATATCTCATTTGGGAACCTTCTTGATTCTGGGTGGGTCATGCTGACTGGACTTTGAAACCCTGTTGGACTCAGTCTTTCTGGATAACATCTGGATCTTGAACCACTGCTTGTAGATGTGCTTAGCTTCGGTATTCGGCTTTATTATTTTATCCTCACTGTTCACTCTTCCTGCATATCCTTTTAATAAATCACTTACTTATATTTTGTGGTGTTCTTGGGCTTTGGGGCATTAATCTGAATCCAGCACTTAAACCCATATTGGCTACATTTACCAGAATAACTTTTCCTGGAACTTACATTATAAGCATCCTACCTTGCAGAGCTGACTTTCTTGTTCTTAGACCAGAGACCTAGAGGCTTAGTCTCTTGGTCTCTGGCTGATGAGGTAGTAAGGGAACCAATGGGAGCATTACTTTGTGGTGTGAGACCTTTTTTGTTTTGTTTTGGGTTTTTTCTTGGTGCACACCCATAACAAATATTGAATGGTATTTTTTTTAAAAAAAACAAAAACTTAGAACATTTATATATATGATTTGTGATTAATGTAACAGTCTGTTTAAAACATCACCTGCAAAGTGAAGTAGTGACACAGTGTGTGTGTGTGGTGGTGTGACATTGGTCTATGTATGAGAATACTGTACTGTTAGGAAAGAATATTTGAAGCAACTTGCCAAACAGCCACAAATGGGTCAACAAACTGGCAGACAATCCATAAAAACTGGCTGGCTGTTTGCGACTCATGAACAAGACATGAACCAAAGCTGTGTATTTTCTGGCATCCCTAATTGCCATAGCCATTGCTAACTTTTGTATATTGATGTGACAGCAAATAAAGAGCTATTTCAACCAAAGTTTTTCTTTCCTTTTCTGGGGATGTGACATTGTTCATTAAAACATCATTCAATCTGAAGGGGAAAAAACAATCTTGAGCTAAATAATAAAACACAGAAAAGAGCAATTTGTATCTGTTGTGTTGGCAAAGTCTAGTAAAATAAATCTGAGCTTAACACATGGAGGATTTAATGGGAATGAGATATGACTTTCCTTTTGCACCAAGGAACCAATCCTTGGCAGGGAGAGAGGAAGGATCTTGGTAGTTGGTGGTTTGATCCTTAGGCATGTAGACAGATGGGTTGTGATGAACCTGCATACTGACCACATGGTGACTTGCCCGCCTGCTGCAAGGGTAGCGTACTCATGGTCTAGATAGGCTGGTAGACAGTGCTGGGAGGAGCTAGTGGTTGTGGTACATGTTGGCATCAGTGATGTGGGGAAATGTTGTCATGTGGTCCTGGAGGAAAAAAAAATTGGCTGCTAGGCAGGAGACTCAAGGTCAGGACCTTCAAGATAGCCTTCACAGAAGAGCTGCCTGTTCCATGCGCAGGGCCAGCTAGACAGACACAAATTAGGAGTCTCAGTGTGTGGATGAGATGATAGTGTAGTAAGGAAGGATTTAAGTTTGTTAGGCACTGGGATGCTTTTTGGAACAACCAGGACCTGTACAAAAGAGATGGCCTCCACTTGTCTTGAGAAGGAACCAGGCTGCTGGTGCTTAAAACCAAAAAGGTGGCAGAGCAGTTTTTAAACTAAATCTTGGGGGAAAGCCAAAAGGAGATGAAATGTCTCTGGTTCAGTTTGGCTCATCTCTAAGAGATAAAGGGGTAGCTACTACTGTTCTAGAGGGAAATGATGTAGAAATGGCCACTGAGAAGAAGAAGAAAAAGAAGAGATTGGATTTATACCCCACCCTTCACTACCCAAAAGGAGGCTCAGAGCGGCTTACAAACTCCTTTCCCTTCCCCTCCCCACAACAGACACCCTGTGAGGTAGGTGGGGCTGAGAGAGCTCTGTGACAACTGTCCTTGAGAGAACAGCTGGTACAGAGCTATGGCTTGCCCAAGGTCATCCAGCAGGTGCAAGTGGAGGAGTGGGGAATCAAACCCGGCTCTCCCAGACTAGAGTCCGCACACCTAACCACTACACCAAACTGACTCACCAAACAGAGGGTGACAAACAATGTCAGCTGTCTGACAGGGTCTAGAGACCACAAGAGGAAGGTTGCTGTTCTAACATGTCTGGGGAATTATAGATGTTTATATGAAAATAACTAGAAGTGACGGAGGTAAAATGGGGGAGCTGAAATGCTTAGTATCAGAGGAGAACATAGACATTGTGGGCTTTTAGAAAGTTAGTGAGCTGATAAGAAAATCAGCGAGATACAGTGATTCCTGTATATAAATTATATCGTAAGGATAGGGAGGGAAGGATTGGAGGTGGAGTGGCTCTATGTCACAGAGGTGATACAGTAAAATTGAGAATGCAAGAGAAATAGATTCGCTTACAGAAATGCTGTGAGTGAAAATAGTATGCCCAAAAGGAAGCTTAACTCTGGGATTTTGTTATCAACCACCAGGTCAAAGGCTAGAGAGTGATTTAAAAACAGAAAGCAGGGGGCGGAGCATCGCTGGGTGATGGCAGACGCAGAAACCTGAAGCTCCTGATCCCGCTCCTGAAAAACGACTAAAATAACAGACACAACTCAACAAAAAGCTTCCAAAAATATGGGAAAGAAAGAAGAACCGAAGGGAAAACAAATTTTGAAAGAAACAGTTTCAGTAAAATCCTACTTTCCCCGAGAAGAGCCGAAAGCACCGGCAGAGAACAACGATCCCTCCGGACCTAAGATGGCGACCGGGAAAGACTCAGTGGACACAGAGAGGTATTTAACCTTAAAAGACTTATACGAACTTAAATTTGACATCACTAAATCTATTAGAGAGACTATGGAGGAAATGTTAGACCCCGTAAACACCAAGCTGTCTGACCTTACCAAAACTATTCAAGAAAACTCAGCAAAGGCAGAAACCGCAATGGCCCTGGGAGAAACCTTGCAAACAGAAATAAAAACTTTGCAAGACAGGGAGCAAGTTCTAACTGCAAAGCTGGCTAACCTAGAACAGAGGTGGAGACAGCAGAACCTGAAATTTAGGGGTCTGGAGGAAAACATTGAAGGGAACACTGACTTGGCAATTTTCATTTCAACTTGGCTAGCTAAAACGTTGCAGCTGGAAGATGGCATAGCACCGGTTATAGTGCAAGCCTACAGAGTGGGACCCAAGTCAGTAGCAAGGCGTGGAAGACCTCGAGATATTATAGCACAGTTTGGCTACCCTCGAGTTCGTAATAAAATCCTGGCAGAGGCTAGAAAACAAGGCACGTTAAATTGCAACGGGGTAAAAGTGCGAGTACTATTGGATCTTACCCCAGAAGCTCTAGATAAACGGCGGCTACTAAAATCCTTTGCAGCAAAACTTTTTGGCGCCAAAATCCGTTTCAGCTGGAGTCAAACATCAGACATCCTAGTCTTTAGAGATGGAAACCTACTGCAAGCCACAGATGTGGACTCAGGAAGAAGATTAATGGCAAACCTGAACTTAGAATTTACTCCAGAAGAAGAGGAAGAGATGTACTTGCTGAATTCCAAATTGAAAAAATGACTCTGAAACGAAAACTTATTTGTATTCTACAGAGGTGGAAACATACCTTATAAGAATGATTAGCCCTATTATGGGGCAACTTGGTTTAAAGAACTTAATAGTTAATAAGTCAAAGTTATAAGTGGTACTAACATTAGGTAATAATTTTATATCAGCTATATCAGTTATATAGTTGATTAGTAAAGTTAAAGTTATTTGATAAGATAAGTATGATTATAAAAGAGGGTGTACTTTAGGATATACGATTAAGATATATATAAATATATAAATATAGATGAAGTGTTTGAAAATTATGATATAGAATAGGGATAAGTTAAGTTAAAATAGTGATAAGCTATTGAACCAGAACTAATGTTGACATATTTAAATATGGTTAGACCATAGTTGATAAAAATATATGGAAACAATTATGTATTAGGTAGATAGTTGATGGAATTTAATAGTTTACTAGTAATAGAAATTTATACTAATGTTGGATACTTAAAAAGTATAAATATATGAGACTTTGCAAAAACTTTATAGTTATTTGATGGATATGTAGAATACCACTTTTACAAAAATACTTACATAAGAAAGTTTAAAGCTATTAATATAGAGTGTCTATTAATATGACAAGGGAAAGTCAGGTGTGGGTAAAGGGAAAGTTTTGATATTTTATAAATTTTATAGATACCCCTCACATTTTGGTTTGTTTTTAGGTAAGGGAAATACCTTGTTATTTCCCATTATCCTCCTAGTGAGGAGAATCCTAAAAAGTTAGCCTGTAAAAGGCTGGTTTATTTACAGTTTGTTGTTGTTAGCCTGATTAAGGCCGAGTTTTATTGTTAGTATTTTTATTTTATTTAATAGTATATAAATTAAGTTATTGGCAACTGTTCACCAGATAAGGAAACTATAGTACATAGAAATAAAGAGTAGGAAGAAAAGACAGCTTGGAAAAGTATTGCTGAATTTAAGAGCATTATTATTAGTTGATTATAAAAGTAAAGTGATATATAATAATTCTCTAGGTTAACAGTTTTTTGAACTTAGATAACTATGAACCAAGAATACAAGTTTATAACTTGGAATTGTAGAGGTTTAAATAATGTTGTGAAACTCAGGAGGGTATCAAACTTAATGAATAAGGAAAGACCAAATTTTCTTTGTCTTCAGGAAACACACCAAAGAAGGGTAACAAGTTCTTTGCTGAAATCTACATGGTTTGAACAAACATACCAGGCAAAAGGTACTTCTAAGTCTAGAGGGGTAGCAATACTCATATCAAAAAATATCCCATTTAAAATTAAACACACTGAAGCAGATAGTAAAGGCAGATACATCTTTATTAAGGGTAACCTTGGTGAAACATCTTTAACTATTGCATCAATTTATGCACCCAACAATAACCAACAACAATTTATTTCAGAAACCTTGGAAAGGCTGCAAGCTTTTCAGGAAGGAGAAACATTAATAGGCTGCGATTTGAACTTAATTATTGACCCTAAAATGGACAAAACACACAAACTACCTAAAGAAAAGAAAATTAAATCTAAAAAAACTGAATTAAGTAACATTTTGGAAACCTTCAACTATCATGATGTGTGGTGCAACTTAAACCAAAAAGAAAAAGATTTTACATATTATTTATCAGTACACAATGTGTATACTAGAATAGACTATGTTTTAGCCTCAGCATCGCTTACCACTCAAATTAGGGAAGCATACATAGGAACCAGAACACTTTCAGACCATGCATGGGTTTCCTGTTACTTTTCAAAGAAAGAAAATGATGGAAAAGGCCCAATGTGGTCTTTAAACAAACTTCTATTACAACAACAATTTTTTAGTGATAGTATAGAGAAAGATATCCAGGAATATTTTGAACTTAATTCAGGCTGTGAGGCATCACAGGAAAATATTTGGGATGCTTTTAAAGTAGTGTTACGAGGTAAACTTCTCTCTCTGGCTTCTTCCTATAAGAGACATAAGCAGCAAGTTATTACTGAGCTACAAACTAAGATTGCAAAGCTAGAAGATAGGCATAAAAAATTTGGAGGGAAAAAGACTCTTAAACAATTAACAATGGAAAGGAAAAAACTGAAGGTGTTAGAAACTTCATTTATACAGAAAAAAATACTTTATTTAAAACAAAAATATGTAACTAAAACCCCAAGATCTATGAAGTGGCTTAAATATAGAGTTTCAAAAAAGCAAACACTAACACAAGTGCATGCCATTCACCTGAGTAGTGGAAGCAAAGCACTTTTACCAAGGGATATAACAAAGGCCTTTTATACCTACTATAGTAAACTTTATAGTTCAGACCATCCCCAAGAGACATCAATAAAAGACTATTTAAAAACAATTAACTTTAATGTCAAACTGAACAAAGAACATCAAGATTACTTGGAGAGGCCATTTGAAAAACCAGAACTAGAAGCAGCTATAGGAAAATTAAAAAATAATAAATCAACAGGTCAGGATGGATTTCCTATAGAATTCTATAAACATTTTAAATCTTTAATTATAGAGCCATTACTGACAACTTGTAACTTTGTAAT
Organism: Lepidodactylus listeri; assembly: GCA_029233225.1. Classification (NCBI taxonomy): domain Eukaryota; kingdom Metazoa; phylum Chordata; class Lepidosauria; order Squamata; family Gekkonidae; genus Lepidodactylus; species Lepidodactylus listeri. Next base: position 130,991,026 of record JARCFY010000001.1, on the reverse strand, counting down.
TAATAAGGGAATAATGCCTCGCTCTTGGAGTGAGGCTAAAGTAATAGTTATACCCAAACCAGAAAAAGATAAAACCAAAGTAGAATCTTATCGCCCAATCTCAGTTCTGAATCATGATTTTAAAAATTTTTCTACAGTATTAGTAACCCGTTTAAATAAGATTATTTCAAATTATATTAACCCAGACCAGGCTGGTTTTATTCCAGGAAGGTCAATCTCAGATAATATAAGGAAATCACTAAATATTATAAATCATTGTAAATTGCATAAAATAAATTCGGCAATTCTTGCGCTTGATGCGGAGAAGGCCTTTGACAAGGTTGAAATTTTATATTTAAAAACGGTATTAGCATCTATGAATTTTGGTCCAAATTTTTTACGTTCTATAGAAGCAATTTATAAATCCCCAAAAGCCCAAATTATGGTAAATAATTATAGATCTGATGATTTGGTATTGAATAGAGGTACACGTCAAGGTTGCCCCCTTTCCCCAATTCTGTTTGCAATTTCATTGGAACCCTTAGCACATGCTTTAAGACAAAATACAGCCATAGAAGGTATACAAATAAGACAAAAAATATATAAATTAGGACTATTTGCTGATGATATGGTAGTTTATTTAAAAAACCCAAAAACTTCGTTAAAACCATTAGTAACTCAGATAGCCCAATTCCATTCAGTTTCAGGATTTACAATTAATTTAAATAAAACAGAACTATTTCCGATCTATATATCGGAAGAAGATAAAAAATATATTACAAACATATTTCCCTTTAAATGGGTTAACAAACATTGGAGACACCTAGGGATAAATATACCTTATAAATTAAAAGATTTATATAATAGTAATTATTTGCCACTAATAAAAGAGGTAAAGGAATCCACTGAACAATGGGCCAAATTTAATTTATCCCTATTGGAGAAAGTTGAATTATTGAAAGTAATATTGTTTCCTAAATTTTTATTTCTTTTCCAGAATTTGCCTATATTTATTCCCGAAAAAGAATTTTGTAAATGGCGTGGGTTGTGGAAGGCTTTTATTTGGAATAATAAGACCCCTCGAATTAGTTATACTTTATTAACATGCCCTACAAGATTGGGGGGCATGGCATTACCTGATTTGAAGAACTATTACTTAGCAGCACAACTTAGAAATGTACTTTACTATGCTACACCTGTAGACTATAAGGATTGGGTTTTAATTGAAAAAGAACAATTTTATCCCCAGTTTATGCATGCGGTTATATGGAATAAATCTAAAGATAGGACAAAAACCATATTAGAAAACCCTTTTGTGGAGCACACATTACGTATTTGGGACAAATACAGAGATATAATGGCACCAGGTGTTTCTCCGATAATGGCTTTTTTGGGACAAAAATGGTTTGAACCAGGGAAAAATGTTGAAACATTTAAAACTTGGAGGGGAAAACATATATTTAGATTAAATCAAATAAGTCAACAAGGGAAACTTTGGTCGAAAACACAAATAGAATTAAAATACCAGTTAAAGATCCCATGGTTACAATATCACCAACTACATCATACATTTATGACTAATGATTTGGCAAACCATTTAGATAGACCATATAAAGGCTTTGAGGAGCTTATTAAGAATGAGACATGTGTAAAAACAGGTATTATTAAAATTATTTATGTAATGCTAAACCAAAAACAGTGGACTGGCTTATCTCCACAACAACGGGCATGGCACAAAGATTGTAATACCCAATTAACAGAAGTGCAATGGTTACAGATTTGGGCTTCTCCCCTATATACTACACAGTCTTTGAACCTTAAACTGCAAAATTACAAAATGTATGCGAGGTGGTATATGACACCACAAAGACTATTTTATAGTCATGCAATTAAATCACCCACCTGTTGGAAATGTGGTGAAGAAATTGGATCTTTTCTGCATTGTTGGTGGACGTGTCCATCTGTTTGTATTTTTTGGAATAAAATATTGAATGTAATAGGAAAAATAGTTAAGGTTAAAATACCTGCAACACCAGAATCTGTATTATTAAATTTTTGGAAACCTGAATCTGTGACTAAAACAAAAGCTGATTTAATGGCCTTATTACTCTTAGCAGCTAAGACCCTTTTGGCGCAAAATTGGAAATCGGTGAAAATTCCAACGCTGAGACAATGGTTTTTAAAGATTTGGGATGTAATTGTTCAAGATAAAATAGCAAGTCAATTGTTGACAGCAGAAAATGTAAGTCTTAAATCTAGTTTTATGGAAAAATGGTATTATTTTTTTCAATATATTGAACATGACATGAACGCTATAAACAAACTTCCTGAAAAATATAAAAAGTTTGTTTTTTATTAGTTATAAAAAGAATGTAAATTATTATTAAGTTGAATAGTTGCTGAGTAAGGTATATTGTTTATGGTTTATTGTTAAAATGTTAACGTGTTTTATATTTTTGTATATTATATTTTTGTTTTTGTTATGTTATGTTGTTAAAAAATTAATAAAATATAAAGTTAAAAACAAAAAAAACAAAAAACAGAAAGCAGCTAGATGAAATAACTGTGTTATAATAGGTGATTTTAACTACCCACACACTGATTGGGTCAATAAGTGTTCAAGTCAGGAGAAAGAGATTGGGTTTCTAGATACTCTCAATGACTGTGCCATGGAGCAGATGGTCACAGAATCTAGCAATTCAGAGGTGACCCTAGACTTGATCCTAAGTAATGCTCAAGACCTGGTGAGAGATATAAACGTGATAGCACCAATTGGGAAAAGTGACCATAATACTATTAAGTTTAGCATTTATTTAAAGAGTTGCCCCAAAATACCAACACAACCACACTTAACTTTAGAAGGGGTAACTTCTCTCAAATGAGGGGACTTGTGAAGAAGAAACTGAAAGGAAGGTAAGGAGGGTAAAATCCCTTCAAGAAGTTTGGAGACTATTTAAAACTACAATACTGGAAGCTCAGATAAAATGTATACCACAGATTAGGAAAGATACAAATAGGTATTTAAAAAGGCCTGCATGGTTAATGAACAAAGTAATAGAACCAGTAAAAGGTAAGAAGAATTCCTTTAAGTGGTGAAAGGCTAGTCCAACTGAGGTAAATAAAAGGGAGAACAGGCTTTGGGAAATAAAATGCAAGTTGGCGATCAGACAGGCAAAAAGGGACTATGAGAAACATATTGCAAAAGACATAAAAGCCAACAATATTTTTTTTCAAATACATTAGAAACAGAAAACCAGCCAGGGAGGCAGTGGGGCCCTTGAATGACCAAGGGGTGAAAGGATTGCTAAAAGATGATAGAGAAATGGCACAGAAACTGAATGCATTTTTTGCCTCTGTCTTCTCTGTGGAAGATAAGAGGTACTTGCCCACTCCAGAACTGCCAGTTTCAGGAGGTGTGTTGAATGAGTCAGATTGAGGTGATGAGAGAGGAGGTGCTATGAATGATGGAGAAATTAAAAACTGACAAATCACCAAGCCCGGATGGCATACATCCAAGAGTTCTGAACTAACTCAAATGTGTACTTGTGGGCCTCCTGACAAAAATATGCTATCTATCACTAAAATCTGCCTCCATTCCCAAGGACTGGAAGGTAGCTAATGTAACCTGTATCTTTAAAAAAAGATTCCAGAGGAGATCCAGGAAATTACAGGCTGGTCAGTCTAACATTGATACCTGGTAAGTTGGTGACATCCGTTATTAAAGATAGTCAAAGTCTTTATTAATACAGTCATAGACATTATTTAAGATAGAATTATTAGGCACATTGATGAACAAAAGCTATTGAGGAAGAATCTTCATGGATTCTGTAAGAAAAGATCTTGTCTCACTAAACTTTTAAAGTTCTTTGAGGGGGTGAACAAACACATGGACAAGGGTGACCAGGAGATGTTGTTTACCTAGACTTCCAGAAAGCTTTTGATAAAGTTCTTTATCAAAGGCTCCTAAGTAAACTAAGCAGTCATGGGATAAGAGGACAAGTCCTCTTGTGGATTAAAAACTAGTTAATTAACAGGAAACAGAAAGTAAGTATAAATTGACAGTTTTCAGAGTGGAAGATGGTAAGCGGTGGGGTACCTCACCTGCTTTTTAATTGGTTCATTAATGATTTAGAGTTGGAAGCAAGCAGTGAAGTGGCTAAGTCTGCAGATGACATTAAGTTGTTCAGGGCAATGAGAACCAGAGATGACTGTGAGGTGCTCCAGAGGGGATCTGATGAGCAAGTGGGCGTCAATATGGCAGATGAGGTTCAGTGTGGGCAAGTTCAAAGTAAAGCACATTAGAGCAAAAAATCCTAACTATAAATATACATTGATGGGGTCTGGACTGGTGGTGACCAGGAGAGAGTTCTTGAAGTCATGGTAGATAACACTGAAGATGTCGATTCAGTGCACAACTGCAATAAAAAAGACAAATGTATCATAATTCCCCTGTACAAATATATGGTGTGGCCTCATTTAGAATACTGTGTACAGTTCTGGTCACTACACCTCAAAAAAGATATTATAGTATTGAAGAAAATGCAGAAAAGGGTAATTAAAATGAATAAGGGGATGGAACACCTTCCCTATGAAGCAAGGTTAAAGTAGTTAGGGCTCTTTAGCTTGAAGAAATGACAATTGAGAGGTGACATGATAGAGATTTACAAAATTATGCATGGGATGGAGAAGGCAGAGAAAGAAGTACTTTTCTCCCTTTCTCTCAATACAATAACTCATGGGCAGTCAATGAAATTAATGAGCAGTAGGCTTAGAGCAGATAAAAGGAAGTACTTCACTCAAAGAGTAATTAACACATCATATTCACTGCCATAGGAAGTAGTGGCAACTACAAGCATAGACAGCTTCAGGAGGAGACTGGATAAACATATGGAGCAAAGGTGCTTGGGGGGCAACAGTGGGAGAGCTTCTGGAGTTCTGGCCCCGCTGGTGGACCTCCCGATGGCACCTGTGTTTTGGCCACTGTGTGACACTGAGTGTTGGACTGGATGACCATTGACTTGATTCAACAGAGCTCTCTTATGTTCTTATGACTACACGAGTTTCCCTAACCACTATATTTCCCTGGACTTGAACTTGCATTCAGAATATATTAGAAATTTCACTGGTAGGCTCACAACATGGAGGACAAATGGCTAATTCACTATAAATGAATCACACAGTGAGGGTTGTCTTCAAAAATTTTGCTGTGATGAAAAAGTGACTTTTAAACTATTGGCAATATTTCTAATATACAGTAGAAAGTCATAAGGTGTTGGAATCAGATATAATATTTCTGAAATCAGGAAAAATATAATATACTTTCATGTATGCTCACATGAGATAAAATCAATGAGAAGACAAAAAATACTGTTCAATGCTAATCATGTTCTTGCCTCAGTGGTGTGAGAGATAAACAACCGGTGCTTCATCATTTTGGTCACAAGGGAATATAAATGGGTGGTATTGTTGCCATCATATCTCATGTCCTAATTCATTTCTTGTTGATTAAATCATAAATAAAATATAAAGTTATCAAAAATCTATATTATTTTCAACAAGGGAAAAGGTTACATTATAGGAATTCTAAATCACCAAGTACAGAGAATTCTCCCCCACCCATCCCTTTAAGCCACCACTGTAGTATAGCTGTCTGGAATTAGGACTTCAGTCTGTCTATTGGAGTGATGGGGTTGGCCAGGGCAGAGCCAAGCTGAACATTTTTTGTCAACCTAGGCAAACTAGGATTTTAGAATTTAGCATAGAATGAGTATCTTACTTACTGTGCCTGCTGAGTTACCAGAATCCCCCTATTTTTATATTAGGACTTTTTTCTGTCATGGTATTCCAGGCAGCACACAGGGCATCCTGTAGGAACATGGATCCTCATATGTGCTGCTCAGCAGTGCCACAGGAGGAGCAGGGACCTAAGCTGCACTTCCTTGTTCTGCTATCACAGGAAGGCATGCCACAATGGACAGTGGCCAGGCAGACCCAAACCCAGCCCCCAGTAGGAGCCACATGTGGCTAGTGCAGCATGAGCCATTGCTGCTGGGTAGACCAGCTGAAGTGAGCAGTGGCTACTTTCACTGCTTCTGCCTACTTATGGTAGGCAGTACAGACATACACAGATGGCCATTAAAGCCCACAGACACTCCAGCTTTCCATTGCTCCTCTCAATTCTCTTTTCCATTCCTTCCATTGAGAGTCAAGCTACCATGCAATCATGCAACCACTGTCCATGCATGAATTCCCTAGTGCAGCCACCATTTTCTCCTGGAGGGTATGATTTCCCCAGGCATAAGACAGCCTCATCATGAGAACTCATAACCCAGTGGGCCGGTAGGTATACTATCTGAAGGTAATTTGAAGTGATGGTGAAGTGCTGCCACTTGGCATGGCCAATGAAAGGGGTGAGGAGGGTTTAGGAGGGAGACAGACAGTGGCTACTTAGCTCTGGCATACACACTGCTGCTGCTCTTGTGTCTCCTTTAGCTTCCTCCTCCTTCCCCTTGTCCTCTTGAGGTGCCTGAGGTAAGGGGGAAATAGACTGGCTCCTACTGCTGCTGCCACCACAGCCTGCATTGGTCTCAGCACTTCTTTTGTTCCATGGCTGCTTCCCCACTGGCTCCAACAGCAGTGACTGCAGGTGGCAGCGGCCACACTGGTCTCCCAGCTGGCCTACTAGGTGGTGGTGATGGAGTGGCAGTGACAGAATCAAGAACCACAAGGGTAAAAAAGAAGTCTAATATAGGGCCAATATTAAAAACCTAGTTAAGCAGCAAGAGCAATAGACACAAGACAAACGTGAGCTGCTCTGAGCCCGCTTGTCAGGGAGAGCGGCATATACCGTATTTTTCACTCCATAAGACGCACCTGACCGTAAGACGCACCTAGTTTTAGAGGAGGAAAACAGGAAAAAAATATTCTGAACCAAATAGTAGGTAGGTGGGGGAGGGGGGAGAGAAGAAAGAAAGGAAGGAAGGAAGGAAGGTAGGTAGGTAGGTAGGTAGGTGGGGGGGAGAGAGAAGGAGGGAAGAGAAAGAAAGAAAGGAAGGAAGGAAGAAACAGGAAAGTAGGGAGGGAGGAGAGAGAGGAAAGGAAGGAAGGAAGAAAGACAGAAAGAAAGACAGACAGAAAGACAGAAAGGGTGTTTCCCTCCCCCCCCCTTGCTTGGGACTGAGTGGCTTAATGCCACTCAGGCCCAGGTCTTCCCTCCCTACCTCCCCCCTCCCCCGCAGCCCAGGAATGGTGAGCGGGGGAGGGATGGAGCTTCTCCCCGGGCTGGTGGCCATGCTGTGGCCCGGGAAAGTTGAGCAGGGGAGGGGGGTAGGTAGGGGGGAGAGAGAGAGAAGGAAGGTAGGTAGGTAGTTAGTGGGGAGGGAGAGAGAAGGAAGGAAGACAGAAAGGAAGGAAGGAAGAAAGGAAGGAACAGGAACGTAGGCAGGTAGGTAGGTAGGGGGGAGAGAGAGAAGAAAGGAAGACAGAAAGAAAGACAGACAGACAGAAAGAAAGGAACAGGAAGGTAGGTAGGGGGGGAGAGAGAGAGAAGGAAGGAACAGGAAGGTAGGGGGGAGGGAGGGGAAGAGAGAGAAGGAAGGAAGACAAAGACAGACAGAAAGGAAGGAAGGAAGGAACAGGAGCGTAGGGAGGGAGGGAGGAGAGAGAAGGAAGGAAGACAGACAGTCAGACAGACAGACAGACAGAAAGAAAGAAAGAAAGAAAGAGAGAAAGAAAGAGAGAAAGAAAGAAACTTGGCAGACTTGCTGTAACTGAATGATTTGGAAGGTTCTTAATTTTTTCCCTTGGCTGAAGTTAACCGTGGAAGGGCAAAGTTGCCAGCCCTGGCACGTGCGCTGCCTAATCTCAAAGTTACAGTTTCGGGGGGGGGGGGGGGGAACCTAGGCAATGCTCAGCTCAGGGTACCCTCCCCTACTAAATGGGAGGGGGGAGGGACCATGCACTCTTTGGGTTCTCTATGCGAGCAGCAATGCTCTGTGGGTCTCCTCGGGAGGAGGGGTGTGACCAGTGAAGGGCTTCCCAGATTGAGATTAGCACGCCATCACCGAGGTGGAGAGAATGCAAACTGGAAGTAGCCGACAACCGCCTCAGGGGCATTGCTTCTAAAGTCAGGTTTCAGAGCTGTAAGAAACAGGAGGTATCAGATCTCCTTCCCGTCCCCCTCTCCGGGCGTCTTTAAACCCCCAGTTCAAATTGCTGAGGGAAACAATCTCACCCCCCCTCCCGGCTCTTAAGTAAAGAGGAAATGTCTGTGTCTGCACAGTAGAAAATGGGTTCCTTTCCCAGCAGAATCCCAGGTGGGCTTCTTCCTCCAAGGGCCTGGTGAGCAGGGAAGAGGGCGCCTCACTCACCCCCTCCCCCGGGCCCTACCCAGCCCGGCCCATCCTTCTGGACTGCGTCCCGGCGGCGCCCCCCCCCCATGCTCCCTGCTTGCCTGCCCGCCTGCAATGGGAGGCTCAGCCGGCAGGCAGCTCGGCGAGGCAGCAGCTGGGTGAAATGGGTCTGTCAGGGCGGCGGAACACGAGGGAGGCCGACAGCAGCAGCCCCCACTATTGGGGGCAGGATGAGCTGGCATCGATGGGCAAGGAGAAAGAAAGAGCTGTTCGACTGCAGCCAAGGCCACGAATGCCACCGCCTCTTCTGGCTCTCTGGGAAGAAACTTTTGGGCTCTGCGCGAAGGATCCCAGTGGGGGAGGGGGGAGGTGTCTGACTCCCCGGCCATGTCAGCTCACTGAAAAGCCCCTCATTTGCCGCAGGTCTCTCGGAGCCAGAGGAGACCGGTCTGGAGGGCAGTGCGACCCGGTCCCCTTAAGCAGCGCTCCCTCCCCCCCCACACACACGCTGAGCATTGCCTAAAATGCTCCCGCCCCGACAGTGCAGCTGGCCTGGCCTGGAAGGGCGCCTTGGGGCCGCTGCGCTTAATGGAAAGCCAAGGTGGCGGTCGGGAGGCCAGTCTTCCCAGCCCAGGGCAGAGATCCGCAGCTAGATCGGCTCCCAGCCTTTAAGCCAGGGACACGCGCGGCCCTGCCTGCTCCATTCCCTCTCAGGGAGACCATGTCAGGGCTCCTGAACAAGGATTTCCTATTTTAGTCCTGAAAGGTGTGCCGGCCCGGGAAGGGTAAGCGGGGGAGGGGGGGTTTCTCCCCTTCGCTCCATAAGATGCACACACTCCCCCCCACTTTTTTGGGGAGAAAAAGTGCGTCTTATGGAGCGAAAAATATGGTAAGCCTAATAAATAAATAAATAAAATAAATGTGTGTATGAGGCCACTAAAGATGAAAGGCATGTGCCTGGTGCCAAATGCACAGCTGCTGAATTAGAACATATTTAAGTTTTGGTCCCAAAAAGCACCTGTGTGGCTATCTTAGTCAAAGCTAGAGTGTCCTCAAGCAAACAGCACTCTAGCTTTGACTAAGATAGCCACACAGGTGCTTTTTGGACCAAAATTGCTCTTGCTGCTTAACTTTCCTTTTCTTGGAAAGGTCTTGTATTAATTTATTGGTTATCTTATGGTAATATGTTATATTGTAACATCTGTACCTCAAACTGTTTGACCTGTGAAGAGGGCCCCCAATAGGGCTGAAATGTGTCACGTCATTTGTATTGGCCCCCTTGTGTTCAGGCCACTTGAACTTTTCTACGAGGCTTTCATAGGGCCCTTATTTGTTATTAACTACCTTTCCAATAAATACATGTATTTTTGTATAAGTTTTAACTAGGTTTTTAATAATGGCCCTATATTAGACTTCTTTCTTACCCTTGTGGTTCTTGATTCTGGTTTTTGGTTCAAGTTTGTTTTCCCCTCCCTGTATCTCAGTGACAGTGACAGAGCCAGCTGGTACTCAGGCAGAGCTAAAAAGAGGAAGGGAAAGAAGGATAGCAGTGGGTGGCAGCTTCTGTTAGGCTTCCAGAAGGCAGGCAAATGGGAAAAAGAAGGTTCCTCTCACCTTTTTGATGCCCTTCAAAATCTGGGGCCTTAGGTGATCACCTGGGCTTGCCTAGTGGTCAGGCTGGCCCTGAATAAGTCTCTTATTATTTAATGAAGCTTACTTCCAGGGAAGTTGTCAAAAAGGTCTCCCCTACCCAACCTGGGCTAAAGACCATTATGCTAAATGGCTGGCTAGCTGCCAATTACAAAATGTGCCGGAGGCACCTGTGCACCTTCAACACTTCTGCAGTTCACTCCACCCCCATCTCTCACATGGACTTAATTGAATGGAATCTTAATTGGAGAGCCAAAGTGGGAGAAGAATATCTTTCCTTGCAGGTGCAAGGTTTTTCCCAGCATGACTGTGTGAAACTCTGGAGATACAGCAACAAGTAATTTCAACAAACACAGGCCTCAGCCAGACTGAACCACTTTTTAAAACAGGACTCCATTTTGAGTCAACCAAAGTTCTTGACAAAGTGTCCTTGCAATTGCAACCTGAATAATTTAATAATATCAGAAAAAAATATGTTTATGTCCTTTCTTCAGCAGTGTATATTATTCTGTCATCATTCTGAAAGGGTATGAAAGTGTTGAAAATGAATATTAAACTTACTACTAGCTGCCTCCATTGTCTATATCATCTTAGCCAACTTGAATTAAGCTGGGGGATGCTCTGAAAGAAAAATGCATGCTGGATACTAATAATTACTTTTACAATTAGAACTTAAATTTTCTATTAAGAAATCCATTTATAGCTGGCTTAATTTAAAAGTATTTTTATTAAAAAGTTATCTTAGCACTGCAGCAATGTTTGTGCTTTTAGACTAAACTGACACCATTGTCAGGAAGGAAGGAAATGGGCAGTTTTTGTGCTTCATGGCTACTATTAAGTTTTGCTAAAAATCAAGAAGGAGAAGGAGAAGTTGTTGTTTTAATGCCCTGATTTCTCTACTTTAAGGAATCTCAAAGCAGTTTACAATTGCCATCTCTTTCTCTCCTCATAACAGGCACCTTCCGAGGTAGGTTGGGCTGAGAGAATTCTGCAAGAACTGTTACTGGCCCAAGTAGGGCTGCCAAGTCCAACTCTGGAAATATCTGAGGACTTTGGGGGTGGAGCCAGGAGACTTTGGGGGTGGAGCCAGGAGACTTTTGTGATGTCACTTCCTGTGATGTCACTTCCTGTGGTGTCATTTCCAGGTCAAATGGCAAGTGATGTCACTTCCCCTTCAGATGATGTCACTTCCAGTACACTGCGCCAAAACCCCACCTCTTCCTGTGATGTCACTTTCCAGGTACTCCCCCAAACCCGCCTCTCCCTTTCAAAAATTAAAATTTTTGTGAGCAAGATAATTCCCAGGGCTTTTTTTCTTAGACAAATTTATTTTAAAAATGTTATAAAGTTCATGATTTTTCAGTATACATATTGAAAACTTCATTTCCGTCTTGAAAGTTCTGGAACCCCCCCCCCCCACCAAGCCCTGAAAATTCCAAATAGCTATATTGGCTTATGCAGGGAGTACTGCAGCTTATGAAGTATAAGGATCCTTCCCAAGCCAATAAGCCAGCAATATGATTACAGAACGTAAGAACATCAGAGAAACCAATGTTGGATCCGGCCAGTGGCCCGTCCAGTCCAACACTCTGTCACACAGTGGCCAAAAAACAGGTGCCATCAGGAGGTCCAGCAGTGGGGCCAGGACACTAGAAGCCCTCCCACTGTCTGCCCCTCCCCCAAGACAGAGAGAAAGACAGAAAGAGATAAAGGAAGGAAGGGAGAGGTAGAAAAAATTGGGGAGAGGAGTAAAAGACAGAAAAACCAAAGGAAAGAAAGAAGAAAAGCAGACTGTCACAGACAGAAAGGACAATAGGAAGGAAGGCAGACAGAAAGACAGGCAGCCAGAAGTCTCCCCTTTGTTCCCTCCTGCCTCTTTTTTCTGGGGGTGGGGGAGCAAAGGAGCCCCCTGAAATAACTGCACACCCTTTAAATTGCTCAGCCACTGCAAGGTTCTCCTTCTTCCCTCTCTCACTTCTTTTTTGGTGGTGGGGGGGAGAAGTTAAGAGGCATCATTTGAAGTAAGCAGCAGGTGGACGGACCTGCCGAGGTGCTTGCTTTAAAGGGCACGCGCACAGGTTGGAAGAAACAAGTGGCCGACTCGGGAAGCAGAGGGGTTCCTCTTCCCAGCCGGTTAAAGAGAGGTGCTGAGGCGGGAACACAACACACACATAAAAACAAAAAAAACAACATTGTTGGAAGGAGGCTCTCTGCGCAGCCAGACATTGGGCCAGAAAACTCTTAGGACAAGAACTGAGAAACCGCTTTCCAGTAGGGTTGCCAGCGTCAAGGTGGGGCCTGGGGATCTCCTGCTTTTACAACTGATCTCCAGCTGGCAGAGAACAGCTACCCTGGAGAAAATGGCTGCTTTGAAAGGTGGACTCAATAGCATTGTACCATGCTGAGGCCCCTCCCTTCCCTAAACCCCACCCTCTCCTGGATCCACCCCCAAAATCTCCAGGTATTTTCCAACCCAGATTTGGCAACCATACTCTGGAGCAAACTAATCTCTGCAGCAGCCAAATCCTTCACTCCCAACTTTAATGCCAGCAGCTCACAAGACTCCACAGCTTAGAGGGAGCACTCCGGCTGGGAAAAGTGAGCGGGGGGGGGAGGCTTTCCTCAGGGTTTGGGGAGGGGAGGGGCTTCAGGATGGTACAATGCCATAGAGTCCACCCTTCAAAGCAGCCATTTTCTCCAAGGGAGCTGATTTCTGTCAGCTGGAGATCTGTTATAAAAGCAGGAGATCCCCAGGCCCCGCCTGGAGGCTGGCAACCCTAGAAGAAAGCTAGGGCCAAACCACAGGGGACAGTGGAATTGGGGACTGAAATATCTGTCCTGTATTTTGTCCATATAAAATAAGGCGAAGACGAAGAAGAAAAGGAGATTGGATTTATACCTTGCCTTTCACTCAGAGTCTCAGAACAGTTTACAAACTCCTTTCCTTTCCCCTCCCCACAACAAACACCCTGCGAGGTAGGTGGAGCTGAGAGAGCTCTGAGAGAACTTATCTGACAGAATTATGGCTTGCTCAAGGTCATCCAGCAGCTGCAAAATAACTGGGGGGGGGGGGGCTATACAGATCCTAGTTACAGTCCTGGGCAGATGTGTGTGTGAACTTTCCCCCATGTGATGTTTCTCTAATCAGAAATGGTCTTCCTGAGCTGCTTTAAGTCCCAAGAAAGGAAAAAAGACCCAATAGCAATGCCCCTCTTTCCCTCTTTCTGTGGCTTAAGCAGTGGGTGCGGGGGAGCTTCTTCTTTTTGTCAAAGAAACAGTAGTAGGAATAACTTGCCCACCCCTGGCACTGTTACCTCAGTCCCTCCCTTTCATGGTTGCTTTTAAGGACAATAGACTTCTGATTACACAGCTCTAGGTTCATGTTTAGCCCCTATATAATACCAGCTCCTGGTCTAAATATTTCACTGACCACAGCTTTGAAAAGGCATATTGTTTTAGTCATTTTTATCAAGGCTTTACATGCTCCATGGGCTGTCTTACACCGGTGTCACCCTACACTCCTCTATCTTGTGAATTCCTGGAACACATTGTGGGGGGGCTTTCCTCAGGCAGGAGGGCTCCAGAGCAAACTAATTTCTGCAGCAGCCCGATCCTTCGATCCCAACTTTAATGCCCAGCGACTCACATGTCTCCACAGCTTAGAGGGAGCACGCCGGCTTGGGGGGGGGGGCTTTTTTCAGGCAGGAGGGCTCCAGAGCAAACTAATTTCTGCAGCAGCCCGATCCTTTGATCCCAACTTTAATGCCCAGCGACTCACATGTCTCCACAGCTTAGAGGGAGCACGCCGGCTGGGGGGGGGGCTTTTTTCAGGCAGGAGGGCTCCAGAGCAAACTAATTTCTGCAGCAGCCCGATCCTTCGATCCCAACTTTAATGCCCAGCGACTCACATGTCTCCACAGCTTAGAGGGAGCACGCCGGCTGGGGGGGGGGGGGGCTTTTTTCAGGCAGGAGGGCTCCAGAGCAAACTAATTTCTGCAGCAGCCCGATCCTTCGATCCCAACTTTAATGCCCAGCGACTCACATGTCTCCACAGCTTAGAGGGAGCACGCCGGCTGGGGGGGGGGGGCTTTTTTCAGGCAGGAGGGCTCCAGAGCAAACTAATTTCTGCAGCAGCCCGATCCTTCGATCCCAACTTTAATGCCCAGCGACTCACATGTCTCCACAGCTTAGAGGGAGCACGTCAGCTGGGGGGGGGCTTTTTTCAGGCAGGAGGGCTCCAGAGCAAACTAATTTCTGCAGCAACCCGATCCTTCGATCCCAACTTTAATGCCCAGCGACTCACATGTCTCCACAGCTTAGAGGGAGCGCGCCGGCTGGGAAGATTGGGGGGGGGGGCGCTTTCCAGACGCTCTGAGGCCCAGCGCTGGGTCCCAGAGTCTGACGGCAGAAACTTACCTTCTGCCTCCTCCTCCTGGATGGATTGTTGAGGACTGCTGGTAGCAGGGGGCGGGGCTTGGCCCTGGCCCCGGCCCCAACAAAGCTCTCCACCAGGAACAGCAGGGACTCAGGGAGTCTCTATGGCTTTCATAGCCATAGAGACTTGGTTGGAGGACTAGGTAGAGCGGCACTTTTTTCCCGGCCGCCATTTTGTCCCCCGGGGCCGAATTTTTTTAAAGCGGGGAATGGAGACTTAAAACCGGGGGTCCCCCGGCCCCAGCGGGGGCTTGGGAAGCCTAGGCCCAAGGTCACCCAGCAGACTTCACGTGGAAAAGTGCGGAATCAAACCTGGTTCTCCTGACTAGAGTCCGCCACTCTTAGGCTGTGGTCACATGGTCCCTTAAATCTGGGAGTCCTCCTGGATTTAAAGGGACCACTTTTCTTAGCTTCGGGTTGGGATGTTCACATCCCAACCCAGATGGCTGGCGGCGGCGTGCAGCGGAGGAAAAAAGTGGCGGCGGCAGAGCTAGTGGAGGCGGGCAGTGGAGGAGGAGGCGGCTGGTGGTGGCGGCAGCCGGGGAGGCTTCGGCAGTGGAAGAGGTGGTGATGAGGCGGAAGAAGAGGTGGTGACGGAGGAGCCGCCACCGCTGGGCAGCAGAGGAGGTGGCAGCCGGCGGCCAGGAGAGGCACTCTTCCCCGAGCCCCGCCGGCTGCCTGGTAAGTTTGGGGTTATTTTTTTCCCCTTTTACACTTGGGCGCTTGAGTGGCCAAGCGCCCAAGTGTAAAAGGGGAAAAAAATGGCGGGGGGGCCATCTGGACAGCCCTGCTCTCGCAATGATTGCGAGAGAGGGCTAGCCTGATGGCTCAAATGGGGGTTCCTCTCGCAACACCCGGGAAAACTGTTGATTTTCCCGGGGTTGGAAAATGCGGGACAACCTGCATTTGAGCCTGCTTTGCCGCGGGACTTGCTGCGGCCCATGGAGTTGGCCCCTTTAAATGCGGAAGGAAGCAGCCCTTCCTCCTGCGTTAAAGGGCTGTGTGCTCGCAGCCTTAATCACTACACCACACTGTCTCTCTCAAAGATTTCTGGCAAACTTGCTTACTGAGGATACTCAGGAAATTTCCCTGGCTGCTTAACTAGAGCAAAATTTTAAAAAAGAAAAGAATATATATTTATCACCCCACCCCTAATAGCTCCCTGGGAGTCAGGCAAGGCAAGGGCTCCAAATTCAGTCACTTTAAAGGCACATGCTAAACTATTAGACTAGACTTTGGCTTTCTGTGTCTCACTGTCCTTTAAAAGCCACAGCAAGTCAAAGAGATTTCCAGGGGGTTGTCCCTCCCCTTCACAAAGGAATAAGTGGGGGAGGGGATAAAATGAAACACACTTCCCTGTGCTTGAGTTCGGAGGGGAGTACTTCCTTATACAAGATGCTATATATTTGTATTCTGACAGGCACTGCCTGCCCATGGTGAGTCTTCTTTTCAGTTAATTTGCCAGCTTTCTATGTTGGTGTGCCTTAAGGCCCTACCATTTAAAGTTTTGCAAGGGAGGTATCTTAAAATACCATACTCTGATAGTATATGTGACTATGGTGCAGGTAGTATAGATATCCTGTATCATGTGACCTTTGAGTACAATATTTTTTCTGAGCCTAGAAATATTTTAATTCTTCATTTGCTCCAAAATATAGATCATAGGGAAACATTGCCTCTTTTATCAGGGGATAATAGCAGGCCCATCACTCTTTCAGCTGCAAAATGTTATGCATCTGTGATATATGTTTTCAGTCATCCAAATGGGGTCTAGCTTTTTCTATATTTTAGTAATCTGCTTAAAACTAATAAGTTAAGAAGCAATATGAGGTCGAGAGTGGGATAATAATCTTCACTGAACACTTCTCAAATGTTGAGTGCCTCTGAACAATAAGGTTACTTATCCCATATTTTCCTGATGGTCTCTTGATGTTAGAGGTCAGCTACCTACTTCTTCATCTATGCATCAATATTACTTTTCTTTCTTATTTATGAACTGGAACATTACAGGAGACTGGTTTGATGAATACATTATTTAGTCATTTCATCTGCCATATTTGCAAAAAAAAAAAAAAATCAGATGCGGTAGTTACAATTTTTAAAAGATACTCATTATCCATTACGTACAGTAAAGGTATAGACTGCAAAAGCCAGTGTTTCGAGGGTGGTATTGTAGTTGCCACTGATAGCTGTCAAGTTAATTACTGAAGAGAGCAAGGATATCTTCTAGCCAGAAACGAACATTAGAAAGTAATTGGTACATTAGGGTGGGCTATTTGAGGGAAAGGATTTTAATGGATTGAAAAAAATCTCTCAAGAAGGGCAAGGAATAAATGAACAGTTGATACAAATCATAGAAGAAAAGACTATTCAGCAAGATGGAATTACATTGAGCAGAATGTGTGAAATAAATTAAAGGTCAAAAAAAGCCCTTTTAAAATAAATAGGGAGAATGATTGCACACTAGGAAATTAAAAATTGCAGGCCGTGCCAATTGCTAGGGTCCAGCTCCCAACCTAATAAATGCGCTTCTAATCTTAAGAACATGTGAGCAGAGCTAAAGTATAAAACAGCATGGGTTTGCCACCAAAAACTGTAACCCCATATAAAGATATTCCTTCTGTTTCTGAAATGCCTGATCCACAACTTGCTTATGTCTCAGTGTCATCACAAGGTACATTTGCCTACCCTCATATTATACCATTTGCTGGCAGGAGAAAGCATATCAGAATGATCCCACAACACATGGAAAACAGTGTAACTAAATACGATAGATGGGGAATGTAATGCAGGGATGTAGTTTTCACCAGCAGCCATGCATATAGTGTAATGTTTATTTGCTCCCATATCCAGAATGAAGACACTAGACAAAACAGAGTATAATTGATTACAATATGAATTACAATATAAACACTCCCAGACATCTAACAGGCTGCCCATTGCATTTGACAGCATTTGCACAATCCTCCCTGCCCCCAAATTCTTTGTGGCCATAGGTCATGCTGCTCTGGCAGAAAAAAATTGCCCATCAATTTCACCCCCCACACACACACACACACTGTGCAGTGTGAAGGTTCAAGCACTGACGCTCAGGATAGGCCTGAGCCGGGGAAATGTGGTTCGGTTCATGGTTCATGGACAAACCACAAACCAAACCATGAACCAAACCAAATCAGGCCTGTTCACAAACTGGACCAGTTTGTGGTCCATGGCCCTGCAAACCCCATTGAAAGGGACTGCAGTAAAGTTTAAAGGGACTGTACAAGACAGCCCCACACAGTTATTTTTTGGACTGTCTTCTGTAGTCTCTGAAACAGCTGCATGGCAGGGAGCGCCTCCATGCCACTCTGCTGTTTTGTTTTGTTTTTGCAGCTTTCATGGGGAACAGAAAGCAGGGGTTTAAAGGGACACAGTTAATGAGTCCCTTTAAACCCTTGCTCTCTGCTCCATCCATGAATCACCATGAACCCTCACAAACTTCTTTAAAAGTTTGTGGAAGTATATGATGGTAGACCCATCATGAACTTTTGTTTGCAAACCACGAACAGAGTAAAATTCATGATGAATTTTGCTTTGTGGTTTAGTTTGTGCCCATCCCTAGTTGATGCACAGCAGTGAGGGATTAACTGCACAAGCCCTCTAGGAATGTACAGCCATCAGTGGATGGTTTGAATTTCTCCCCTGATCCTTGGATGCCTCAAGATGTTTGCCAGTCTAATTATGAAACAAGCATTTTGCCCACACAAATCTCGCATACCCCTCAAGATCAGGCCTAATTATATAACCCATCCTCATGTGACTAGGCAAAGAAGGTCCCATATTCTGGCCGATTAGGCAGGGACCCAAATTATTCCTGCTTTGTCCTGAAGCAACAAACTCCACATTGTCCCCACAGAGAGGGAAGGGCAGAAGGCTCAACTGTAAAAAAAAGCACACCAAACAACAAATGAACAACTTAAGTAGCCTTCTGGTCTCAGCCTCTGCAGGATGCAGCCTTTCTTCTTTCCCCATCCCCCAGTATTCAGCAGGGGGAATGAGTACAAAAACACCCTGCCACTATTTGTGCAGAAATTTGCCTCTGATCATAGCATGCAGCACTGATGGCTCCTATTTTCAATGGATTCAATGATCCACCCGCCCACTTTTCATTTCCACTTAGGACATAGGTAGAGTCTATGATAAGAAATAGAAAGGCAGGATGGACTATCACAGCATTCAATTTTCTCCATAATGGCATCTCTAATAGTTAGAAATGTATTCTGTAATTTGTATTTCAAAATAGCTAGTGCCAAATGTTTTATACTTTTGTATCCTAATAGCAGGGCTGCAGTGGCTCAAGTGGTTAAAACGCTGAACTGCAGACCGGAAGGCCGGTAGCTCAGCAGTTTGAGACCCGAGTGTTGCATGATGGAGTGAGCTCCTGTCTCTGGTCCCAGCTCCTGCCAGCCTAACAGTTCAAAAGCAAGAAAATGCAAGTAGATAAATAGGTACCACTGCAGTGGGAAGGTAACAGCATTCCGAGCACCTCGGTGTCTAGTCATGCCTTCCACATGACCACGGAAATGTCTTTGGACAGCGCTGGCTCTTCGGCTTGGAAACGGAGATGAGTACCGCATCCCTAGAGTCGTATTTGACTGGCTTTTGAGCAAGGGAAACCTTTACCTATCCAAATAGCATTTTATTCTTACTAATTAATGACCACTGAATGAGGTTAAGCCTGTTGAATTCCCCCCTCCCAAATCCTGTTCCTTGGGGTTTCCTAGAAATATCCTCTTAGTAGCTTTCCTGTCACAAAAATGGTTTTGTAAAACAAATCTTACAATACACGTAGAATTTTCAAGCACGTAAAGAATTTTTTTTCAGATGGCTGTTGCATATTTGTAACCTATGAATTTTGAATGTGTCAGCTGAAAAGAGACACTGTGTACATTGTGCAGCTCTTTGTAACATTCATGTGCAACGGAAAACAAGATAAATAAGAAGTCACTGTAGGATTGTTCCAAATTATATGAATAAATTAGTATTTACTATAGATGCTTGCTATATTTTCCCTATTTGAAATTTTCAATGCATTTTGGGCTTCCCAGTTATTTTCTTTACGGAGGGGTAGCAGCATGCTATTTATCATATGCATATTCATTAAACGTGTGCAAAAAAAGATCTCTCAACAAGTGAATGATTGAATCTAGATTCCTTTTTGAGCGGTGATTTAATCAGTTAACTGTTGGGAAATGACTATATAAAAATGAATTGTGATGTGATTGATTGCTTCAAGATTACTTTTTTAGTATTTGAATCAGTATTTCTTTCTAACATTTCTATGCTGTCTTGTTGAAGTTCTGCGTAAGGTGGCTCCCAATCAAAAATCACAGATAAAAACAAGCCATTAAAAATGTATACATATTAATGTGTATACACTGATATTCTGTAACAAAAAAGTTGCAAACTGAAAATGTGCAGCAATCTGCACTTAGGTGAATTCTGAAATTATTTTAGAAATTCTCCATGTTAAACTGGAAGGCAGTTGGTCGGGGGGGGGGGGGGGGATAAAGCCAATGGGCAGAAAAAAAAGAAAACAGAGTGGAGTTGCCAAATACTTAAAAATCAAAAAATCATTTGAGTAAAATTAAAAATTAAAAAATGCATTTGCATATTAACTTTGGATTCATCAAAACAATTGGAACACTGATGCCAAAAGTTCATATTTAATTAACACAGTTATTGAAATTAAAATTGACAGCTTTTACCACTGACTTTCACCATCTGTATGGGTACTAGCCTTCAATAGGATTGAAATTTGGACATGATCAGATTTGCCACAGGTATACTTAAAAAAAACAACAACCAGTGTCACTAATATTATGTGAGATTGATATTTCAATGCAAATTTGATTGAAAATATGGTGTATACTTTTTCTCTCTCCTGAAGCTTTGTTGTTGTTTTTTACTCCTGAAGGCTACTTTATGAAGACTGGATTGTAAAATGTCCCTCATGCTTTGTGAAAGTTTTGATTCTGCAACAAACACATATTAGTTGCTGTTCTGAAGCTACCACTAAATAAAATATATTAGAGGTTGGGATGGTGAGGACTTCTACCATATGGTGGTTTGAAGTGCTCTCATGTGGCAACTCTCATGCAGTAAGCCATTCCATGTGCATTGGCTCACCAGGTTGATAAGCTGCCTGCATGACATAATTTTTCCACATTGTGATGACCAAATGTTTTCATTGCTCACTGTAAAAGACAGCCACAAGGCTAAGGTATTCCAGCCAGCCTCCATATTTCAGCCACACGGTGTGTAGAGCCTTTTCTAAACTGTATTTCTTTTCTGACAGAACAGCATAGTAAGTGAATGGCATTAGCCCATTTAGGGAGAGTGGGTTTAATGGAAAGGCAGTATAAATCGTAGAAAATCATGAAGCTACATCCACACCAGGGAAGAAGAGAAACAATAATAATTAACCTCCTTTTATGTAGAGCCTTTGAATGTGGGACACTGTACGACAAATGTTACAGGTGAGCAGTCTGATTCACAACCAAGTTGTATTTAAAACAAAAAACAAAAAACCCTGGTATTTAAATCAAATTAGTTCCAGTAATATGCACAAAAATTATCTTAAATCCAAGCTCTTCAGTTTACCTGGATAATGGGTTAGTGCTGTCTGTGAGCAGGAATAATTTCTCTTCGGCTATATTTGGACTGCAGCCACTATGCAAGAATTTAGATGTATAATTTCAAAGGCCAAATTGTCACTTGAGTGCCTCATTTCAACAGAAAGATAATGTGAGACAGGAGACTAACAATAAGGGCTGTGAAATGTAATTGAGACTAGAGGCAAAACTTAATTACCTAGCTTGGAATTGGACCAAGGCATCAGTGATTAATACTCCACTCATACGGGAACTGCTATTGAGAACTTCAGTGAGTACACTGCACCAAGAGAACCCATAGGCAAAATGCTGGGATATTGCTTTAATACTTTGCACAGGGGAGCTAAAACACCAATTGCTAAACCACTGCAACCACCTCTTACTGCTTGTTGGCTGAGTCTTGCAGCAAACGAAAACCTTGCCTAGTTGATGAGGTCATCAATTGTGGCAATATAAAGACTGGCTTCTTTGTGTGATAACTGCTTGCTATGTTAGCCAATAATGTTCTCCTGTCAATTCTAGTACAACTTACTTGGTTTCTTGCTGAGATAATGAATGTTCCAATTTATATCATCCAGCTTTCTACTTACGCCTTTTTCTGAATTTCCATGATGTGTTGCTACTTAATGCATTTTTAGAATACATAAGCAAAATTACTATCATTCCTCAAAGGCATAGCTGAATTTTTAAAGCCACATTTTACAAGTCCCCTCACCTAAAACAAGTCATCTTCTCACGTTCACAGACTATAGTTGAATATTTCTTCAGATACAAGATTTGAAGACAGCTGTAACTAATATATGAAAAAATGCTGCTGACATTTAGTTTTATCTTTACTTCTGAGACACCTGAAGAGTAGACTAATATGGATAGAAAGCCTGTAAAGATTTTAAGGTGACCAGGTTATTGTAAACAGTAAATGGGGAACTAATAAGACAGAAGACCTCACAGTTAAGGACTGTTGAAAGTTATAGATTTCTGAGGCAAAGATAAAATCTGTTAGGATCTGAACCAAATAGCTTAGCATCTTTGTCAATGAATTAGCAAGAACAAGGACATGTTATGGAATGAGTCTAGGGCCATCATGATGTATAAAGATGCCTGAGCTTCAACAGCTCACTCTGTTAAGATTTCCAACAGAAAGATAAAATGTGGTGCCCCTATAATTCAACATGCACTATTTTACTAGAAAATATGAACAGAAATAAGAATGCAAGAACCAAGCTTCTGTTTTTGTTAAGTCCTCACAAAGGACCATACATGCGGTTGGATTTACACGTGGCTGGGAGAAGCTACCGAGCATCGCTTCAAAGAACAATAGATACCCAGGATCCTGGCAGGATCCTATCAGGGGAGCAGGATCCTGGTGTAAGCCAGCAAGGCATTTGATATGGTCTTATGAACTTTAAAATCATAAGTTTGACCTCTGGAGTTGGTTTTCTGCCTAAGGCAAAGGCACTCTCTATTGCTATGAGAGGCTCCAGCCCACAGCGGGAGACTTCCTTCAGAGTTCACACTTGCATGGAGACCAGATTTCATATCAAAGAGCTCTCATATCTACTTCACATGCACCCACCATCAAGGAAGCCAGGACTCCATTTCAAAGAGTCCTTTTCTCCTTTACGCTGGCCTCTTCACACCTGCCCCCAACAGTTCCAGTAAGAGATTAGGTTGCCCAGCAACTAATCGTCGACCATCAAGTGACCTGGCCAAAGCCAGCACGAGACCAGAGATTGGCACCAAGAAGACCGACCAGATGGCCCAGGTGTTAGATCCTGATTAGCACCTAGTTTTGCAATATTGCCCACTCCTTCCTGCCCCTCCTCGCTATGACACTGACCAATAGAAAGACTAGTAAGGACGGACAACCTAGTGGGTGTGACAATGGGATGTGGTCAGCGCAGCCCGCCCCAATGCCACCTGATAAAAGATCTTACACAACAGAAACTCCTCTCCTAGCTTGCCCTCTTCGACCCCTATCTTCTTACCAACCTCTCATGTCCAGCTTGCTATACCCAGTACCTTGCCTCCATCTTTAATCCCTGGTTTGCGCAGCCAGGACTGGAGCGTGTATCTGCAGGTTCAGATCTCGTTCCCTCTATTTTTCCATTCATCCCTCCTCAATCTTCTCGTGGAATTGATTCACCCACTATCAAGACAGGTAACGTAACTCCCCCTCAATGATACTCCTGCTCATGCAACAGTGCTATTTTCTGTCTGATTTCCTTAGATCTTGTATGTATGTGGTTTTATTATTATTCCTTGTATGCTCAAACAACATCTTATAGTAAACATCATTTAAAGAAACCAATCAGCCTCCACGCCTATTTACTGGGAACTCCTGGAGGGGGCGGGACCTTGGTATAGTTGGCAAGAACCCGTTATTATGCCAATTGCTGAATGCAAATTAAAGCAATTTGGCTAACACTGGGAGGACACCAATCAGGTGTCATACATATTATAGAACCTATCATGGGTGTTGGGTGTGTTTGTGGTCTGGAACAGGGATATAAGTGGACCTGCGAATTCAGCAAGTAGCCTTGTTCTGACCTCTAAAGTATGAGCTGTTTTCACTCGATGTGTCTCTGACCTCAGTACTTTTCACTGGCGACGAAGGTGGGATCCTGAAGAGCGACTCTCCAGCCAACTCCGAGCATGCACTGCATCACGCACCAGCATCGCCTCCAAGGGTCTCCATTCCATGCTCCAGCACCACCTCCAGGGCATTGCTCTCTGCACCACATTGCTCAACCATCACGAGTCATGGCTGCTGCTCCAGGACAGATTACAACCCAGCCCAGCCCGAGCTATGGGAGGCTTGGGTGCAACAACTCATGTACTTTTTCGAAGTACAGGAAGTCACTGACATGGGTAAGAAGATGGCTAGGCTCCTAAGCACATGTGGGGTTGACACTCTTCACTTAGTTCAGAGCCTCGTCTTGCCTAAAATGCTCACTGAGTCATCATATGATGACCTAATCAAAGCATTAAATGGCCACTTCACTCCAAAAGCATCAATGATGGCGATGTGCATGGACTTTTGTGGGTGCTCGCAAAAGTCTGGGGAAATCATGGCTGACTTTATGGCTGATCTCCGCAGACTGGTGGTTGGCTGCGAGTTCACCTCTGTCAAGGACAACCTGCTGACAAACTTTGTGTGGGGAGTCCGCTAGCCAAAGCTTCATCACAAGCTGGTCGCCATCACCGATGTGACCCTTGAGAAAGCTTTCCATGCCACCTGTGCTTTCAAGAAGTCCCAAAAGGACTGGCTAAGCTCCACCACCTCTGCGCATCACACCATTGCCTCCTCTGGCTCCGAGGCCTCAGCCTTGGACAAGGTCCTGCAGCTCCCTCACCACTCACAGCAGGGATCTACCCGGCCTGCCGACATAGGCGCACCATCCAGATCCACAGCTGCTGCCACCTCTGCACAGCACCACAGCTCTTCATCAGCGTGCATCAGCTGTGGAGAACTCCATGAGCGCTGGGGTGTTGCTTCAGGGAGGCTGCCTGCCATTCGTGTGGGGAGACAGGACACATCATCAAGGTCTGCTGATTCTGCTCCTGATGCCAATCGACAGCCCACCATGAAACAATGGAACTTCACATGACTAACTCGACCCGACACCAGGTACTGAACTTGCCCTGGGAAGCCCCCAGCAAAATCCACATGGGGGTGTTAATAGAGGGGTCCCCCTGTGAGATGTAGGCTCCACATTCTCGATTATTTCCACAGACACCTTACAGGGTTGTGTCCATAGGGGGGTGCGTTTAAGGAAGCCTGACAGCCTCAGGCTCCAAGACTTTAAAAAAAAAAACAGTGGCTGTCAGGGGATGGGACAAACTCAAGGTACAATACAAGGACTTTAACAGACTACTGGACTTAGTGGTAGAAGGCAAACTTGCTAGCCTTCTGGGACTCTCGTGGTTCAGACCCCAAGGATATGAAGTGATGGGGGTGAACCAAGTGCAGTCCTCAAACTTTGATGGGATATATGAGGACTTTCCTGCCATGTTCGATGACAACTTGGAGTGCTACACAGGTCCCCCAGTCTCCCTTGATCTCAATCCCCTGGTCCAGCCAATTAGAATGAAAGCCCATCAACCTCCATTTGCTATGAGGCCAAAGATAGATACTGAGCTGAACCGCCTAGTCTGCCAAGGGGTCTTAGAGCCCGTCTCCCATGCTCGGTGGGAAACCCCCATAGTAACACCAATGAAACGGGGATGTCAGGATTTGTGCAGACTATAAATGCACACTCAATTAGGCTCTACAGGATCACTCATATCTCATGCCCATAGTAAGCCATGTCCTTGCTTCCTTGGCTGGGGCCAAAGTTTTCGGGAAGTTGGACCACATTCAGGTGTATCAGCAGCTCCCAATGGATGACACCATTGTGGAAGCCCAAATGATCATAACCCACAAAGATGTGTTTAAAGTAAAGCGGTTGCAATTTGGAGTGAGTGCAGCCCCGAGGATTTTCCAGAATCTAACGGACTGTTTACTTAAAGGAATCCCCAGAGTGCAACCATTCTTTGATGATGTTCTGATTGCAGCCCTGGACCCCGAAACCTGCTCCCACCACTTGCGGTTCATCCTGCAGCACTTTGCTGGGGCGGGGTTGAAGATAAAGAGGGAAAAATGCATGTTGGGAGTCCCCTCTGTAGAATACCTCAGGTTCAAGGTTGATATGTGAGGGACCCACCCCACAATGGACAAGATCAGAGCAATCACCAACGCACCCCTCCATCCTCCAAATCAGAGCTCCAGGCCTTCTTAGGCCTTTTAAATTTCTACCACTCATTCCTTCCGCACAAGGCTGGGGTTGCGGAGCTGCTTCATCACTTGTTGGACAATCACACAAAGTGGGTCTGGGAGCCCTGCCACACCGCTGCCTTTCAAGCAGTAAAAGACTTGCTATCGTCAAATGTGGTGCTCGCACATTTTGATGAATCACTCCCCATGGTCCTGACATGTGGCACTTCCCCATACAGGGTGGGGGCTGTACTGGGCCACAGACTGGCAGATGTGAGGTCCCTATCACATATTACTCCCATACATTGGATCCTGCAGAGCGCAACTACGCCCAAATTGACAAAGAGGCCCTGGCAATTGTAGTGGGAATCAAGAAATTCCGCAATTTCTTGATTGGGATGACACCATTGGGAGGCCTTTCACTATTCTCACTGACCACAAGCCCCTGCTGGGTCTCCTTGCTCCAGATCAACAGACTCCACATATACTGTCTCCAAGGGTCCTATGCTGGTTGATCTTCATGGCTGGCTACCAATACTCCCTGGTCCACAGGCCCGGAAAGGCGATGGGACACGCTGACATCCTCAGTCACTTCCCACTTCCCTCTGGTGACCCTGACCCAGCCCACCACATCGCCTGCTGGGAAGACTTGCCGACTGCCTGATCCAGGTGGCAGACGTGGCCCATCACATGGCTCAGGACCACACTCTCTCCCAGGTCTTGCACTGGTTGGGAAAAGGGTGGCCCAAAGCAGTGGGGCTGGACTTTACTGCCTTCCCTTCAAGGTGAGATGAACTCTCCACCCATAAGGAGTGCATACTCTGGTGCAGCAGAGTAGTAATTCCACTTCCTTTGCATGAAAGGGTGCTCAAGACATTCCACAAAACCCACCCAGGAATCGTGCGGATGAAAGCTCTGGCAAGGAGCTACATCTGGTGGCCAGGGCTTGACAGTGAGATTGAAGCCACAGTAAAGCAGTGCCTGAAATGCCAAGAGTCCTGCCCGGACCTGCCAAGTGCCCCAGTGCGCCCATGGGAGTCTTCACACAAACCATGGGCAAGAGTGCACGTGGACTTTGCCGGGCCATTCCAGGGGCAGATCTTCTTTATCCTAGTGGATGCCTACACTCAATGGTTAGAAGTGTTTCCCGTCGGCTCTACCTCCTTGCAAACAGCCATCAGATCCCTGTGGCATATTTTTAGCATGCACGGCATACCGGACACCCTGGTCTCAGACAATGGGACAGCATTTACATTGGCCCGACTTCCAGGACTTCATAAACTACTACGGTATCAGGCACATATGCTCCGCACCAGTGTTCCCTCTAAGGTGAGTTAGTGTGAGCTAGCTCCCCGTTTTTTAGCCTCCAGCTCACACACTTTTGTCTTAGTTCAGGAAGGATGGCTCCAGAGCAAACTGATTTATGCAGGAGCCAAATTGCTCGCTCACAGCTTTAATGTCAATCGCTCACAAAGTAGAATTTTTGCTCACAGGACTCCACAGCTTAGAGGGAGCCTTGCCACCCTTCCACCCTGCCACCAACGGCCAGGCAGAATGGATGGTCCACATAATTAAGGAAGCTCTGTGACAAAGGGTGACTGGTACTACAAGCTGGTGGCATTCTTGTTCGGGCAATGGGCGACACCGCACACAGCTACGGGACCAAGTCCACTGGAGATGCTCATGGGAAGGCACCTCACCACATGCCTAGATCGACTTCACCCTGACTGGGCCCAGAACACAGTGCAACACCAGAGTTCCAGGCAGCACCCCGAGGATTCTTTCCGAGGGACCCGGTCTATGCAAAAAACTTTACAAAGGGACTTCAATGGATTCCCGCATGAGTGTTCTATGTGACCGGGCCACTCTCTTACAAGGTCTCTGGAGACGATGGCCAGGTTTGGAAGCGACATGTCAACCACCTGAGATGCCAGATACTTCCCGATGTTCCAGAGGAGGATGCAGAAACCACGACCGTGCCAGCCAGGGCCAGGGAGATGAGAATTACAGCCCCAGATGCTCCCCAACTGACAGCCCCAGACACTCCCCAACTGCCAGAGCAGGAGGGCACAGCCCCAGGGACCATCCTTCCTCATTCAGAGATACCAGAGCAATTGGTAACCAACCCCGAGGTTCCATGTGATGAACCAGTCCCCAGAAGTAGTCCCTGACCACAGGCATTGGATGGTCTACCCGGGACCAACAGAAGCCCGCATACCTAAAGGAGTACATTTGCCAGGTGGGGTCTGGACTATGGGGGGAGGGGTGTTATATCCTCACAAAGGGCCATACATGCGGTCAGATTTACACATGGCTGGGAGAAGCTACTGAGAACAATAGACACCCAGGATCCTGGCGGGACCCTATCAGGGGAGCAGGATCCTGGGAGGACACCAGTCAGGTGTCATACATATTATATAACCTATCATGGGTGTTGGGTGTGGGTGTGGTCTGGAACGGGGATATAAGTGGACCTGCGAGTCTGGCAAGCAGCCTTGTTCTGACCTCTAAATAAAGTATGAGCTGTTTTCACTTGACACATCTCTGACCTCAGTACTTTTCAGTTTTCCTGCCTGTTTGTAGGTAATATAAGCCAGAGAAATAAGTTTTTTACATTAACCAAAGGCACAGAGTAAGCTAGCCCTGTGAATCCAGGGATCAGCTCAGAATGTACTTTACTGTTAATGGGTTATTCCGCACATGTGGCTTTTGCTGGTTTTGGGCCTGGACCACTTTAACTCCCCCCCCGCTCTTGTTTCCCCCCCCCCCCCAAAGAAGCAGTTTCTATTTTTCTTCAGCTTTTCTCTGACTTTTTTTTACAAGAACTTTTACAAGCCAGTTTTTACAAGAACTTTCTCAAGCCAGTTTTGAATCAGCTTCTCTCAATGTGCAGAAATGCAGAAATGTTTTGCTTTTTTTCCCCCAGTGCCCATTGATATCCACCCACTTTCATATCCATCCTCACCAATTGATTCCACACCTTTCTCCCACCTTTCCTCTCCCCTCCACCTGGGGCTTCCTTGCTCCTTTAAAAGAAATAAACATGTAAGATTAGAAATGGAACACTGAGGAATCTGCATGCACTCAGCGAGGCTCTCCTGGTCAGCCTAGCCGCTATAAAACTGACCAGAAAGTCATGTGACCATGAAACTAACCAGAAGATAGCACAGGCATTTTTTCACTATATCTCCTGTGATCTGGTCATTTTCTTGGTGGCATCACTTTCAGGACTCTCTCTCTCTGTGTTTTAAGACAATAAATATTGCTAAATCACTGGAACACTGAAGCAACAGTCTTAGCAAGTTCTCTGAATTCCCAGCTTTCATTTCAAGATCTTCCCTCACAGAGGTTTAAAGGAAAAGGCATATCTCCTTGAGAGAAGAAGTTAGAGATTTACTTTTTTAAAAAAAATGGAAACTGGGAATTCAGAGAACCTGCAAACGCCATTGCTTCAGTGCTCTAGTGGT
This sequence comes from Lepidodactylus listeri, assembly GCA_029233225.1. NCBI lineage: Eukaryota > Metazoa > Chordata > Lepidosauria > Squamata > Gekkonidae > Lepidodactylus > Lepidodactylus listeri. Next base: position 130,961,736 of record JARCFY010000001.1, on the reverse strand, counting down.
CTAGTGATATTTTATTGCCTTTTTAAACAAAGAAAATCACAAATCTTCAGGCATTGGTGTGGGTGGGTGTGTGGGGAGGAAGACACAGATTCTTCGCATACTATTTAAAATGGCACCAGTTAATGTCAGTTCAGGAGACATTTTCTTTTGCATTCTGCTCCCTGACTCTTCCACTTGTGGGTTCACCTTCCTCTCAGAACTTGTCCTTTAAAAACAGCTTTAAAATGGTATTGGAGGGAAGCTGCTTGCACTGGCCACTCTGTAGGAGACTGTTTTTGTTAATTGCTACCACTTGCTATAAAAGTTTTGCTTTACATATTATTTAAAATGCCTCCAGTTAATGTAGCACTGGGAGCCATTTTGTTGAGCATTTTCTACTCTGACCATTTCACTTGTGTGCTGATCGTCCAGTCAGTAAACAGAGAATCACCAGTGACAACAGTTTTGGTGGAGGAAATGTCTCTAGCTTTTCTGTGCACTAGCATTAGACTCCATGAGCAAAAACTAAAAAGGTGGTGGTGGTGCTGTGATGCTACCACTGATGCCATTGGTGAAACCCAGCACCTTTGCAGGATATTCCTGTTTATTTGGCCATGTGCAGAAAAAATATGCCGACTTCACAGCAGAAGGGATTCAGAGGAAAGGCATGTGAGCAGAACAATTTTCCCAAGCCAACTTAAATGTTTGCAGATCAACTGCTGAGAAAATCAGAAGTAAGTTGTGAATCTGGAATAGCACAATATTATCTGCATTGCACTTTTTATTTTAAATATGTATAACTTTCTCTTTCCCATGAAGAGACTCAAAGCAGCTAGCAACAACAAGATAACACAGTATGAATCCAGGAAGGAAGGGAGGGAGGAAGGGAGGACAATATATTTTGGGCTGGCTGGGATTCATCTAAGGGACACAGGCTATAAGCCATGGTCCAATAGTCCTCGGGCTCTTGCCCTTCAGCTCCTACCCAAGGGTTTATGTCTTTGGGTATTCCCAAGCCTTTTAGTACATGCAGAGAAAGAAAGCTAAGCTAAAACAGAACCCATTTCCCTCTGGCAAATATTTCACTTGTATCTATAGAAATTAAAGAGAGAGCTTAAAGCTCAGTCACAGCAGTATAACATTCTTTTGAATATGTGTTTGCTGGATGTGCTTACTTTAGGCCATGTAAAATTATACCGCAACACCAATATATTGACTAATGGCAAGTTTGCCATCTACTTTACACTTGCTGCAGTTAAGCAAACCCTGAGTCAAATTATTGCTAGATGGGGGGGAGCAATAGATACATTCTCTGTTGTCTTTGGTGCTATAAAACAATTTCAGGAAAGCATTTAAGACAGAGCTACATCACTCATCATAGAAAAGGAAAAGAATAATAAACAATCATCTCAAGATGGAATTGTAAGAATAATGAGACAAGTGGATAATACAATCCATTGCCTTGGCCCCAGATAAATGCAGATGTGGCATGCCATATGTTATAGAGGAATCTCACTATGAAATGGCTGATTACTTGCATGATTCATCCACAGCCAATCCCCAGTTTGATAGCTGGGTGGGGAGCAAACAACCCAAACAGACTCCCAAGGAGAAAACAATTCAACAGCTATTGGAGAAAAATAAATGACTTTGCAACAGAGTGTTGCTCTGGCTGATTTATATTTGTGTCTTAGGTATAAAATGTGCATAAAAAGAATGTTTCAATTGAAGAGCTACATCCCCCCCATGCCATTTTTACAGCATTGGTGGTTTGTACACTAAATAAAGCAGGTGTTCAGCCCTATTTATACAACCATCTGGATCCTTAGTAACTGAAAAGCCTGCACATGTTAGTCAACAGCTTGTGGTAAACAGATCACTCGTGGGATGCTTTCACACCACTGTTGGGAAGCATTGTTTCCCCAGGGCTTCGTAGCACATACTGAAAGCCAAACCCTGCATATGGTGGCGGATTTATGTGAATCATTCCATGGGGCACTACAGATACCTTGTTCAGTTCAATGTTATAGTTATCCCTTTTAATGTCTTTAATGGCCTAGGACCCACATTCCTGTAGGACTGCCACCTTGCAAATTTATCACCTTCCAAATGAATACTATCAGTAGCTGCCCATTCACACACTTTCTCTGGGGTGGCTCCCACCTTGTGGTATGGCCTATCTGAGAAGGCCAAGAAGGCTTCCATCATTTCATAGAGTGGGTAAAACAGGAGGGCATTCATATGAAAGGATTATAACTGTAGCATAATTATGTGCCTGCCTATAGTTTGAATCCTCCAGCAGCAAGTGCTGTATGTCATTCCTCCATATCAATAGTTCAGTACAGAACAACCAACAGTACACCAAAGGATACTATTGATCAGTATCACTCAACTAATATTAAAAATATGAGTAGGTATAACAGTGTGTGAAATACAGGTTTAGAACTTTAAAAGGGGAGCTTTCAATAGCCAGTCCTTGCTATATATGTTTAGTTCACCATCCAGTGACACTTCATACACTTATGTCCTCCAAACCATGGATTCCCACCCCCCAACATTCTTTGTCCTTTGCTCCTGTGGATGGAATATTGGTTGTGGGAATGAATGTTGGGGTCCGAACTGGCGGAGACTGACCAAGAGAGAGATCTTGGAGTCATAGTAGATATCTCACTGAAAATGTTGGGACAGTGTGTGACTGCAATGAAAAAGGCCAATGCTATGCTGGGGGTTATTAGGAAAGGAATTGAAAACAAATCAGCCAGTATCATAATGCCCCTGTATAAATCGATGGTGCGACCTCATTTGGATACAGTTCTGGTCGCCACACCTCAAAAAAGATATTATAGCATTGGAAAAAGTGCAGAAAAGGGCAACTAGAATGATAAAAGGGTTGGAACACTTTCCCTATGAAGAAAGGTTGAAGCGCTTGGGGCTCTTTAGCTTGGAGAAACGACAGGTGAGGGGTGACATGATCGAGGTTTATAAGATTATGCATGGGATAGAGCAGGTAGAGAAAGAAGTCCTTTTCTCCCTTTCTCGCAATACAAGAACTCGTGGGCACTCCATGAAATTGCTGAGCAGTAGTAAATAAAAGGAAGTACTTCTTCACTCAAATAGTGATTAAACGTGGAATTCACTGCCACAGGAGATGGTGGCGGCTACAAGCGTGGACGGCTTCAAGAGGGAATTAGATAAACATATGGAGCAGAAGTCCATCAGTGGCTATTAGCCACAAAGTATAGATAGGAACTTTCAGTCTGGGGCAAGTGATGCTCTGTATTCGTGGTGTTTGGGGGGGGGGCAACAGTGGGAGGGCTTCCTGCCCCCACTGCTGGACCTTCTGAGGGCACCTGTTGTTTTTGGCCACTGTGTGGCACAGTGTTGGAATGGATGGGCCACTGGCCTGATCCAACATTGACTTCTCTTATGTTCTTATGTTCTTAATTAACAGGATTAGACCCCAAAAGTACTGTACTGTTGTGTACTGAGCCATGAGTCACCCACTGAGCCATAAGTCATTCCTGAGTTTGTTACCCAGAACAATAGCTTACCAGGATTCTGGAGTGGGCCAGTAGAAATGTAGTACCATGTAAATAGCCTATCGTTGGGAGTGGAGTGTGTTAGGGTGTGATCTTTGCATGCTTTAAAAACAGGGATGCAAGCCCTGGATTTTGTACTTGTAGGGTTCCTGAAATCACTGACTAAACTAGAGCTAATCACTGCACTGTATCCAGAACCCAGTATTTAACAAGTACAATGATGATTAAACTAATTACCTGTGCGTATGCATTCCAGTTTGTATTACTGAGTGGTTTGGATCTAACCAGACTTTTCACTGGGGGGAAAAAAGAGGAAAGGGTTCCCCATCACCACTAAAAAGGTTATGGTTTGGAATATAGTCCCCAGCAGCTCATGTTTGGGTAAGACTTTTGCTCTTACCATACATTTCTTCTAGGGCTGACCAGAATTCCCTCCAATATTTCTAGAGGGGGGGAGCTGTCATGGGTGCTGAGGACGGGTTGTTGCCAGTGCCGGCAGAACCCACAGCTGGGCCCTCTGATGCTGGGGAAATCACTGACTTACCGGCACAAACTGCACTGACACCTGGTTCAGAGACAGCTGACGAGGAACAGACACAGCCGGACAGCCCTCCTGATTCACCCCCAAGAATAGACCGCCTGCAAGGGTGACTCTGACAAGATTTAGGCTGTTTTTACATCTGACTTTCCCGCTGGAATCATTCTAGTTCCAAAAAACCCTGCCCATACTTCTGTGCGGTGTGAAACCGTGCTGCCACTGAAATGTCCACATCTACTAATTGCCCTCCTGTGGTCAAGCTAGTATGCAACCGGCTTCATTCTGCTTTAAACAATTGCTGTTGATTAGTGCACTTAGACCCCCTGGAGTGAAATTTCACACCACTGTGAAATCAGCACAGGAAAAGACAGCAGTCAAACTACTTTAGAGGGGAGGTGTAAAATGACCCTTAGAGGCAAGAAGACGTCTCGCTTGCCTGCGAAGCAAGAGAGCTCTCAGCCCTGAGTTCTAGCAAACGCAGGCTCCTAGTGCTGCTGCACTAATTGGAAACAGCAGCAAAGGACTATTTAGCCTCAGACACTGGACTGGCTTTTTGTGGAAGCAAATGTCATCATTCCTGGACATATTGCTCCTACTCCATTCCTTGATTCCTGGATCTTGCTCTGACACCCTGATCTTGGCTCCTGACCCTGGCATGAATGACCCCGGCTTCTGGTTTGTGATTTGGACTTTCACTCTCAGCTTCTGACATCTTCCTTCGGTTCCTGACTTCAGTTTGTATGACCTTGCTCCTGGTTAGTGATTTGGACTCTTGCTATCAGCTGCTGCTTCCCTCTCTGGCTTCTAACCTCGGACTGAACTGGGACTCCCCCCCACTGCCTGCACCCCAGACCCTGACAGGAGCCTGCTTTCCTCTATTATCAGATGGTTTTCATAGATTTTCCTCTCTTCCTCAGTCTTTTGTTCCTCTTTTGGTCACCACCCTTTCTCCAGATGAAATGGGGAAAAAATTCCATTCCCCCCCTTCCTCAAATCCCATGTAGTGGAAGGAATCCAAGCGGCTCAAACTATAGAAAATAGGAAACTCCCTGGATCATCACAGGCAGGATTTTCAAAAGCTTTGCCCATTACTACCATGTTCCCATAGGCTATCTGAATCCACCATCACTTTCAACAAAATATAACTGGGCAGAATAGAGTTAAGTACAGTAACAATACCTGCACTGTTTCAGAAAGATGTTTATCCCCAGGAGCAGCAGAGACTGAAGAACAATCATTTGGAGCATAGGAGCATCCAACATCCCTTATTGATGAAACATTAACCAGAAGTATAGGAAGCAGCAAACTGGAAAAGGGGGAAATGCTCTCTCTAAGCTATGGAGTCTTGTGAACAAAAATTCTACTTTGTGAGCTACTGGCATTAAAGTTGTGAGCGAGCGATTTGGCTGCTGCATAAATTAGTTTGCTCTGGAGCCCTCCTTCCTGAGCTAAGATAAAAATGTGTGAGCCAGAGGCTAAAAAAACTGTGAGCTAGCTCACACTAACTTAGCTTAGAGGGAACACTGGGGGGGAATACATTGTACAGAATTTTGTACAATATAGCTCAGTGGATTGCCCACCTGCACTGATCCTGCAATTTCCTATTGGATCAGCTGGGATCAAAGAACATATCATCACATTTGCTGTACAGCTAGGGAAGGCTGGTTGCCTTAAATCCAAGATCAGGCAAAAGCTCTGTATGGATAAACCTGGAATTTTCCCTGTCTGCTTTTCATTGCTAGCATTACCTAAAAAATGGATGTGAAATCAGTCACTCTTTCCTATTCCGGCTTTCTGATATTTTTGTTTTACTGTATTTTGTCTTATATACTTTCCTTATTTAAAATTACAAATAATTGCTTCTATGTATAAGTTATTTATTCAGGGTGTTTTCCCCCCTCCCCAAATCATATTATACATATCAGTTTTGATTCTGACTGCAGGGCTCCCTTCCTTTATTTCAATTCAAGCAGTTGTTACTTCAGAATGAGTGGCTTTTGTGAAGAATGACATGTACTTGACATATTTTCCTCATCCATTTTTATTGAGAACTCTTAGAAGACCTTTCATTCTTCTATATTCTCTCAGAATGTCTTTAAGCTCAGATCAGACTGTAACTTGATATGCTTGCCACTGTAAGATTTTTTTAAAAAAAATGTATTGGGGAGGAATCTGAACCAAATGAGTTCCCCAACCTTCTTTAGGCCTTTTGTAGACATGAAACACACTCCCAAATGGTTGTGTAACAGATTGGGGCTACGCTTCTCACACGTGTGCTTTATCAATAGGAGATTCATGCTATCTGTGTTTTAAACAATTGGATGAGTTGAAGAGAAGGACCACAAAGACACAAAATAAAATGTTTGCAAAATGGTAGGGCAGTGCCGATCTATGCAACTTACAAATATAACTACATGAAGTTTCCTGTTCTATATACCACAGTGGTAAAGTGTCAGTTTCTAGGAATTTCAAAACCCTTTAAAAAAAAATGTTAAGTTGATAACAAGAATCCATACAGAATGTGATACATTGCAAAGTTCATATAATATCAAACTTATAAGCATCAACAACAATCTGCTAAGCCAGGGGTCCTCAAACTACGGCCCGCGGGCTACATGCGGCCCGCCGAGGGCATTTTTCTGGCCCGCCGGGTGTGCTGCTGCCTGTTCTCCAATTCCCAGCAGCACACAAAGCAGTGGAAAAATTGCAGCCGACTCGTCCCAGGCCACATGACAAAGCCCCGCCCCCCTGCTTTCAGTCAGCCAGGAGGAGGCAAAAGGAAGACTGGAAGAGGGTAAGTGTGGGGTGGCAGGCGCTCCGGCTGGCCCCAAGTCTCCTAGCCGGCTGAGAGGCCTCTCAGCCGGCTAGGAGACCTGCGCCAGTCCCAAGAGCCAGGCGGGGGTCTTTTTCGAGGCTTTTTGTGCTGCTGGGAATCGGAGGGGGAGAGAGAGAGAGAGGTTTCTCTTTCCCATCATGATGCCTGCAGTAGTGGAGTTTCAGGGAGAAGGAGCTGGGGTCTTGCTGCCTTAAAAAGTTTGTGAGGATGCTGAGTTCTTTGTTTCTTCAGAGAGGGAAAGAAAACAGCTCCGTCAAGGGTGCCTTGCTTGTGCCCCCCCCCCCCCCCCCGTGCGCCTTCCCTACCCGCAAAATAATTAAGGAAAAAGCCCATCTTCATAGTTTTTTTAAAAAAAAACTATAGTCCGGCCCTCCAACGGTCTGAGGGACAGTGAACTGGCCCCCTGTTTAAAAAGTTTGAGGACCCCTGTGCTAAGCTATATAACCTGAACTAAGAAACCCACAAGTTTAGCCAAAATCTTAACTGTCTAAGAATGGTAATAATTTAAGATGAGAAGTAAAAACTGCTAAGGCAAAAATTTGATATTAAGAAAACTGATGAGTAAAACAAAAAAATCTTTTATGCTCTGTCCAATAAGAAGGTCCCAACAACAGGTCAATGCAGAAGAACAATCAGAAGTAAATCCAGGAGCGGTAGGATAGATTTGATGGAAGTAATTCCTGTTCAGCCATATACTGGAGCACCCTTGCCCATGTATTAATAAACTTAGATGATGACGAATTTATGCCTGAAGAAGTTTGTTGTCTTACATTAGTAATTTTATCCATTACGAACTGGTTCCAGATTTTTCTCATGCCATAGTGTTAGACTTGGAGGGGCGGGACACTTCCACTGAGTTGCAATTTCAAAATCCTTTTAGAACAAAGACAAAATGGTGCATGTACTGATAGCAGGAGAGAAGGGAGTGGTGTCACACGCTCCTGGTGATAAAACAGGGGCTACCCGGCAGATGCCTGTGACACTCATGCAGCCCCATTCTACACAAAATTTGCTTCCAACTAACTAGGCAAATCTGGAAAACCTAATCTGAAGCAGAGACTGTTATGGAGACATAGCAGAGCATGGCTCAATGTGGTGCTCAGTGGGGCCTAATATCCTCGGACTGTGTCAAAGCTCAGATCCTCAAGTGAGGCAGCAACACAATAAGGTTCTGGCTCAGAGTCACGTAATGTGGCACCAAACAATAGCATTAAGTTAAACCCAGATTTTATATACACACAGAATAGTCTGGCATGCACAATACTAGCAGGATATTCCTATTTATTACTCCTGAAATAGGCACATTTCTAGTGAAATAGAAGGCAATGCTTGTTGTGTGTCAGACATTTGACTTCCTGACATCTACTGAATAGCTCTAGCATGATCTTTTCCTTACCATACTTCCAAAAGAGTACAGGTAGACTTCTCTTACATACTGTCAAACTCGGTATCTCATTTGCCATGGAATTCAGTGTTATGGGATCTTAGGCTGGAATTCCTAAGGGGTGTGTGAAGAGTGTGTGAGTGTGAGAATGGCTTTGTTGTAATGGCTGGGCAACTATTTCCTAAGATTTCTCCCTTCCCTGGGATGAAGAGCTATGACCTTGGAAGCTGTCTCTGCTTGCTCTGTAGTCATAGATCAGGTGTGGCCAAACTTGCTTAAGGTAAGAGCCACACAGAATAAATGTCAGATGTTTGAGAGCCACAAGACATGAACAAATATTACACGTTTTTATTGAAAAATATGCAAATTTGCTTTTTATTAACATTAAATGAGACTGCCAAAAATAAAAACAAAAGGGGGAAAACAGATATTGATAATGATATTTATTTGTCCATTGATATTTATTTGTTTGCTAATGATATTTATGTGTCTAAGAGAGAGGTGGAAAAAAATAATGAAAGAGGTAGAAAGAAAAAAAGAGAGAGAAAACAAATAGATGGGGAGGGAGGGGGAGAGATGAAGCAAGAGAGACAGAAAGAAAGAGGGAGAGCCAATAGATGGGGAGGCTCCCGGGAGCTGTACAATATGTGTGAAAGAGCCGCATGTGGCTCCCAAGCCACAGCTGGCCACCCCTGTCATAGATAATGTAATGGAGGTCTTGCAGGTAGGGGTTGGAGTGCGTGAACTTTAAGTAGGCTAAATGCTGATGTGATTGTACTGGACTGGGGGGGAGGGGCTTGTTTGAACTTTGTATATCTTTGGGCCTTGGTGCCAGAATGTTAGTTCTGTCACAGAAAAGTCTTAGCTTGAATCATCTTTACTACTCAATAAACAAATCACTGCAAGAGACTGTTGTTGAGAGTAACTTTGTTCAAGAGTCTGACACATACTAATATATAATTGGATTTGACCTAAATTTCCAGTTTGATCCTACCAAGTCCAAGACCTTGTTGCAGGGGATGTCAGTGTCCCCCTCAAACCTGGTGGGGAAGAATCACTTGAAAAAAGATCTTCCTTGAACATGGAGAAATAGCCCCACAATCACAGTGATGGAGCTTATATATATGCAGTCTGTGCAAGTGTAGCAGCTGTGTCCACATTGGTGCATGCAGATAGGCATGGTAAGACCCATGAGTTTGATCATAAGGAGTGCCTGGAGCCAGTATGATCGTTCCTGCTTTGATGCTACAAATATCAGGTTGTTCTTACCTTGCATATGTTGCAGTTCTAAAACTGCAGTCACCACAAAGTCACAGTGCAAATATTTCACTGCAATAGTAAATACATTTTCACTTGCAAGAGACTGTATTTATTATTTATGCTATGGCGCTTTCTAGTTTTCAGTGGGCTTGTTTCACAAGACCTGGTGTCATCCTCTTCAGTAGTGGTGGACATGGCTGTTAGGATGCACTAGAATTAACACTCATCACACAAGATTACCTCATCAAAACAGTTATCACCATTTCCAGGAACACCTGGGGTTTTCTGGGGTTTGGTATCTGCATGCATTTGAGAGAAACTTCTGCCACTGGATTTTAAATTGTGCTCTTTATTATCAGCCAATTGTATAAACTTTAAGCAGGTTTATGCGATGGTATGCTTCCATCGATAGTTCTACATCTACTGTGTTCTACATTTTTAATGTGGTATTCTCAACACAACCAATACCATGTTTATTTGCTGCAAGACTGGACTTTGTTGTCATCTTAAAAAGTTATGATTTCTTTACCTATAAAAGAAATTGCTTATTCATAACCAGGAATAGAATTGTTTCACTCCAAAAGCAATTTTAGGCAGCACCACACTGAACTGTAATTAAAGATTTATGATCCTATTAAAGGGTAATGTTGTAGTTAATCCTTAATAATGAAACACCTCATAAAAGTTCAGTGTTACACACAAAGCTGAGTGCAATTGACAACTTCTGCAAAATATTTATTGTATATTCCAAGTGTCAGCAAAGATTGTACTGTAACAATCCCCTTTTGAATAATATTCAATGGAACTGTGGATTTAATTGTGCAACCTTGAGATATCATATATATTATGCATGATGTAGATATATTTCTATAAAGCTGTCTAAAGGGCAGATTCATTTATTGCTAAAGTGAATAATAGTATTGCATCCAGACTAAACATCTCAATAAGATCTCTGGCAGTATTAAGATGAAAAATTATGGGCCATTATTTCTTTGAACTTTGAGCTCATCACCAAAGGCTCAGGGTTGGTACCTTCTGCAGAGGGCAGAACCTCTTGTTATGGAGCCACCAAAGCAAAGGGGGGAAAACAGCAAGAATACTCACTGGTATCTACCATGGCTAGAATCAACAACCTCCAGGTCAGTGTGATGTAGTGAGCTATCAGGTATTCAGATCTGAATATGTCCTGGGATATTTCATGGGATAAGAGGACAAATCCAATTGTGGATTAAAAACTGATTAATTAACAGGAAACAGAGAGTGAGTATAAATGAATAGTTTCAAAGTGGAAGGTGGTAAACGGTGTGGTACTGCAAGGCTCAGTACTAAGTCACCTGCTTTTTAACTCCTTCATTAATAATTTGAGTTGGGAGTAAGCAGTGAAGTGGCTGAGTCTGCGGATGACACTAAGGCCGAGGACAGACTGGCAATCTGAAGCGGGGCAGGCATGCTTCGCAAACGGAGGAAAGGAGCACGTTCAGACATGCGCATCTGCCCATCGGCTCCGTTGCGTACTTACCCGTCTCCCAGCCGCTTTCCTTCCGCTTTACCCGGACACCGGTTTTTCCCGGTGTTCAGGGGCCTTCCTCCGCATGCCTCCCGCTTCCAAACAGTGTGAACTGGAAGAAGCAGGAGGCATCCGGAGGAAGTGTGAATGCACCGGCAAAAAGTTTTGAGCATATGCGCATGTGTGCATATGCGCATGTGCGCATATGCGCATGTGCGCATATGCGATAAACATCAAAGGAAAACAAAAAAAGTGCAGCGGCACGCGCGAGCCGCGCGCGCTGGTTATGCGGCAGTCTGAACTCTCCGTGGCAGTCTGAATGCTCCGTATCGCCGCTGATCCGCATTGCTCTGGCCAGTGTGAACGGCCAGCTCCATGGGTTTTTCCCCCCACTCCAGTTCCCTCCGCTTTGCCTCCGCTTCAGATTGCCAGTCTGTCCTCAGCCTAAGTTGTTCAGAGAAGTGAGAACCAGGAAGCACTGGGAGGAGCTCCAGAGGGACCTGTCTACTCTGGGTGAGTGGGCATCAATGTGGCAAATGAGTTTCATTGTGGGCAAGCACAAAATAATGTACACTGGAACAAAAAATCCTAACTATAAATATATGTTGATGGAGTCCAAACTGGTGGTAACTGACCAGGAGAGAATTCTTGAGGTCAGGGTAGATAATTCACTGAGGATGCTGACTCATTGTATGACTGCAATTTTAAAAGACAGATGCTATGCTGGTGATTATTAGGAAGGGAATTGACGACAAATCAGCCAGTATCATAATTCCCCTGTATAAATCTATGGTGTGGCTTCATTTGGAATACTGCGTACAGTTCCGGTCACCGCAACTCAGAAACAATATTATAGTATTGGAAAAGGTGCAGAAAAGGGCAACTAAAAATGATTAAATGGATGGAACACCTTCCCTGTGAAGAAAGATTAAACAAGGTAGGGCTCTTTAGTTTGGAGAAACAATGACTGAGGGGTGATATGATACAGGTTTCCAAATTATGCATGGGATAGAGAAATTAGAGAAATAAGTACTTTTCTCCCTTTCTCACAATACAAGAACCTGTGGGCACTCAATGAAATAAATGAGCAGTAGGCTTAGAACAGATAAAAGGAAGTACCTCTTCACCCAAAGAGTAATTAACATGTGGAATTCACTGCTGAAGGAAGTTGTGGTGGCTATGAGCATAGACAATTTCAAGAAGGGATTGGATAAACATGTGAAGCAGAGTCCATCAGTGGCTATTAGCTACAAGGTATAGATGGAACACTATGACTGGGACAGTGATGTTCTGTATTCTTGGTGCTTGGGGAGCAACAGTGGGAGGCTTCTGGAGTTCTGGCACCTGATTTTTGGCCACTGTGTGACACAGAGTGTTGGACTGGGTGGGCTATTGGTCTGGTCCAACATGGCTTCTCTTATGTTCTTATGTCCTGGGTGGTAAGATGTGCTCCCTAAGGCTATGGTGTGCTCCCACCTATGCAGACATCCATTGGCTCCCCCTAACTTAGAAGGAATATAAAAGATTTCAGATTAGGTTGGGACTTTGCCTGGATAATTATGGTATCTTTTGGCTTCTCCTGACTACCCTGCAAGGAATTGGCTAAGGCCAGTGCTGATGACCTTATTGCTATGGTTCTTATCTGACTTGTGAGTGAAAGAGCCATTCATTTCATTGTTTGCACTTGTAACCAGCTGCACCATTAGAAATAAGCAATAACTTCCTTAAAATGTATCATGGGAAATCATCCATCAGTTCATTGCTGGCTACAAAATGACCTGAGCATAAGTTTTATTAGACCTCTGAAAAAAAGGAAGTGTGAAATCTGAACAGGACCCACCATGACAAAGAGGTGTTCTAGAAATGCAAATCAATGTAGAGTTACCTCAATCCAAGCCTGTTTAAATCAATGAGTTTAGACTGCAATAACTTTGCTCAGGATTGCAGAGGGTGTGATGGGGCAAAGAAAAGCAAGTGATCTATAGGGTACATATGGCCCCCAAAGCACCATGTACTTCAAACCATCAATTTATTTTGCAGTCACATTGATTTCACTATAATTTAACTGCACTTAGGATCACTGCCAAAGACAGTTCACATTCTGACCACAGTTTTCTAATTGCACACTACGATTAATAAGCTACTTTGCAGGTAGTAGGAATGTATCTTGAGCAACTAATAACTCAATGTGGACTTCATTACATGAGTGCACTTGAAAGGTTATGTAGTATATTACTGAGACAGTATATCTAACTATGTCTAAGTGAATCTGCAGTAATATTCCCCTTAGCAGCTGTGTTGAATCTGCTGTACTATAACACGTTATAGTGTTACATAACAGAAGTGTTCCACTATGACTTCAGATATTTTATTTCTGAAGGCTTATGTGGTTCTCAAGCAACGGCATCACAACTGGCTCCTACTGGGTATTTTTGTGAGCGGTATAGTATTAATTTGAAAAAGTCATAGGGAAATGGGAAGAACCATGTATGCTGTTCACAGATTCCTGGAGGAGAGGTGGGTAAATTGAGACAGACTGAAATGCAACTATGTACATTTTAAATGAGAAAGTAAAATGACATAATTCATTTATCTATTACCTATCCTCAGTGAGTTTAGGACAAGCATGCATTTTCCCCCTTCACCAACAATATTACCTCCCTAACAATCCAGAGAGGAAGACTAGATTAGATGTCCAAAGGTCATCTAATGAACTTCATTGCCAAATGGGAAATTGAACACAGAACTTCCCAGTCTCATCCAGTACGCTGACACTCAGAACCTAATTTCTTGTTACACTTCTTTTTCAAGAATTATTTACATAACATTTTTTTTAACTTTCTGCTTATATACTAATCATGTACCTAAATATAAAGTTGTGCTGTTCATATTATTATAGGTCTCTTTTGTCATAGAATCGTTGTGAGATTATGACATCTCTAATGAATTGTGAGAATTTTAAACCTACATCTCATCTTCAAATAACACCAAAATATTTATATCTAATTGTGAAATTTTCTTCTCACTTTTGACAAAAAAATATGTATGTATTTAGGATATTTCTATGCTGAACCTTCAGAGTTCTGCTCAAGGTGGCTTACAATTAAAACAATGTAACAATATAAAAACAAACCATTGAAAACAAGCCGTTGGACATAAACAGCATAAAGACTATCCCTAAAACAGAAGCAGAACACTTATAAAGCTGGTAAAGTAAGCCTTTAATTAAAAGCCTGGCTAAAACAATGTGTTCTGGCCAGGCTGTCAGACTCCCTGGTCAAGTCACCCACAAGCACAGTGTCTTTGGCAGTGAAACGCTTTACTGAGTAATACAAGTACCAGGCATGATCAATAGTGTGTCAATTCTGAAGCATTTTAGCGGGAACAGCATAGATATAGAAAGTGCACTCTGTAACCCCTCCTAGAGCCCACACATACATCATGCCATGCAGCCAAGCTCCCGCGTCTCTACCCCCTTCCCATGGGAATGTACAATCCCACTATCTCCTACACAGGCTAGCACTAAACAGCTCCAAGGACATCTCCCTGTGAACTGGGAGAGGTGCATCTTGAGGGAACAGTTTCGCTGGCTAAGACAGAGCACACACTCACTCATACCTCATTCACTCCCCCCAACTTGGGAATTTCCCTTCGCTCAGCATCTATGGCAAACTATTGTGAAGCGAAGTGAAGCAAGGTTTGACACAGACAAGCCTCAAGAGGGAGGGCATTCCTGAGGCAAGGTGCCTCCACAGGAAATGTCCTGTCTCTAGTCACCAGCCACCTCACTTCTTGAAGATGGGGACACAGAGACAGATGAGAGGCAGATCTTAACTTAAAAAAAAAAAACAACTTTTGTGCCAGTTTAATATTTTTAGTGATACTGGTTGGTTCAGGAAATTTGTAATACCAAGATGCTTTAAATTGTCATTGCACATCTTTTTTTTAGAGGTTTCTTTTTCTGAGGATAAGTATGTACAACATAAAAACTGCTTAATTTTAAGATCTATATTAAATTTTTGTTAAAATGTCCTTTTATTCTGAGATAGGTTCAAGAAAGTCTTTCTGGCTGGCCCAAAGAGCATATTGGTGACTTCTCTTTGCTCATTAATTGCATTATATAAGGTTTTTTTTAAAAAAAATGATTAGGAGTTGGTTAACTGTCTCTCCAAAGGACTGAAGATAGCTGCTGTCACATGTTGCTTCATTTAAATAAGACTCCTTGCTAGGAATTCAAAGGCTCTTTCAACTTCTAGTTATTATTTGTTATCCCTTCAGGGGCCAAAATGGTGTCTTAACAGCTCTTCAAAAGATGCCATTGAAAAGTGGAAGATGTTACTGACAATCTCAGCATGAGCGTTCCTTTGCTTTCTCTGAAATTTGACTTTTGAAAGTGATAAAATGTGACTTTGAGGCAGTGTGAAAGAAGGTACAAATGTATTACGGGCTCAGAGGTGCTTTTAAAAATGCTGGGCACCTTGATATAGACGGGTCCAGTAGATCTGTACCACTGCAGAATGATTGCAAGGGGTCCATTAGAAAACACTTCAAAATCTCCCTGCAAGTGGAAATCTTATATGGCAGGCTTTCATTGCCTTTTGAAAGGCAAACCTTTTCTATGATGCAAAGTGAGGATTTATTTAAAAAAACCCTAAAGCCAGTTTTTAAAACTCCACTCCTACTCACTCACACACTCCTACTCAAACAATGCAAGTGAGGCATGCATTTCTGTTGCCTATGTTGCCTATTGGCTTTAACTCTATTAGAAACTACAGCTTGCAAATGTTTGCTTGCATCTGTATTGTCTACTCTGATTGGCTTCAGCTCTCAGGCAAAAGTCTTTCACATCACCTGCTCCCTGATGCTGTAACTGGAAATGCTGGCAATTGGACTTGGTACCGCAGATGCTTTTCATTGTAAGGTTGCATCAGTATTGACTGTCTGGACTGGCAGAGATTCGACAGGCTGTCAGACATTCACGTCACCTGCTACCTGATTCTATAACTGGAGATGCCAGGGACTAAATCTGTGAACTTCTGCATACAAAGCAAATGCTCTGCCACTAATTCATGGCCACCACCCTGATAAGAATAACACCAGGAAAATGACCTGAGCACAGTATTATTCCTCAACTTCCTCTATTCTTCTCTTTCCCTGTTCCTGCTGTTCAATATGCTAGGCTGTATCTGCTGACATTGAATGTGCTTAAACATTCTTTGGCACAGATGTGAAGTCCTGGATTACCCATGACACTAGTACAATACCACAGGTTGTGACATTGTACTGGCAAAGCCTTAGTTGTGCCGTATGGTGATGGATGGGCAAATAAATAAATCAGTCCTGTTTGGTGTGAGAGTGAAGCAGCTATCAGCTAATCAGGATACCTGGAAGGATTGGAGGAACCAGAAGGGAGGGGGAAGTGAAAGGAAAAAGAGAGAAACTCTCAGTTTTTAGCTAAATTGGCTGGCATGTCCAGAGTGATCAGGTGGACAGGTCCTGTCTCAGGAGACTTCAAAAGTCTCAGAGTCTGCCTTTGTAGCAAAGAGAGGCAAAAGTAGTAAATGGGTGGAGGTATGATTTTTGCCTCCAGAGGAATGGGCTGAGACTTTGGAGTCTTGGGCTACAGTCCGACATGCCTTTAGATCCAACTCAGCTGTGAATGCCTGACAGATCTAAAGAGCACGATCAGACAGCAACATCAGGAAAAGGTCCCACAGTCTTCGGCAACCTGTGCTGCTCCACCACAGAAGCAGAGTTAAAAGACACCAGGGAAACTCCGGTTCTAACTGGTTCTGATGGGCCACGGACAGACTTTTCACTTTTTGATCATGTAAGCATACTCAAGCTGTTGGGATAAGCTATGCAGTCCATCATGACTCAGTGCCATTTTTTTTGCTCACTTAGCAGTATGTGCGTAACCGCATAAGCGATTTATAGTTGTGGACCGGTGTGGGGGTTCAGTTCCTCATTTACGTGAATGCGAAGGAAAAGGCAAAAAAGAAACCACTCACCCAAATGTGTCATCTCATTGGGCAGAGATGGGCTGAGCCTGCAGCACCAAGGGATGTGTGATCACATGACTTTGTTTCAATTTCCACCAGAAGAAATAGGATTGCTTCCCCTCCACACCAAATGGCACATCTGACCACAGCCTCAGAATCTAGTTTATGAGGAAAACTTGTCTGTTAACTGCTTTTTCCATTCCTAAATAGTCAACTATAACCTTATAAATGAATGGGTCCAGTAAGGCTGTGTTATTATTGTAAACAGTTCCTATTCTCTTTTCTAAACCATCTTATTCCACAATCTGGGGGGGGGGTGTGTGCAGAATAAAAGTTAGTGTTCTTTTCTTGTTTCCCTCTCTTGGGGCTGAACTTTTTATATTCTGAAACCCCTTGCGTCTGTCAGCCAGAGAGTTGGAGGTAGTCAAGATAACAGTAGTCAAGCTTTACATTACACTATCTCTGTTTCAATGTCATTTAAGACCCCAACCTACACACTTATCATCCTCCTTGATATGGTATCATAGAAATAATAGCTCATATGATCAGACCTTGCAAATAAAGTTGATACTGATTTTATTAAAAGTTAAAAAAGGATATAATTATATATCAGTGATGCACTGTATACTTAAAATTTCACAGTCTTTTTTGTTTCAGAGAGTAGCCATGTTGACCTGCAGCAGAAGGGCTAAATTTGAGTCCCATAGCACCTCAGAGAACAAGAAGATTTTGGGGGTAGAAGCTTTCAAGAATCAAAAGGATCTTTGAGTTTTGAAAATTTGTACCCTCAAAATCTTGTTGGTCTCTAGGGTGCTACTGAACTTTGTTGTGTTTTGACAACTCTGTTCCTTTAATCTGGGTGAGTATTTTAGACTGCCCTAGTCCACTCCAGGATGGTGTGGGCAGGAACCAGAAGAAAGGAGGTTGTGCTCACTGTCATACCAGATAGAGAAAGACATGATTGAATTGTGCTCCTGTTTGAAAGTATGCTGCCTCCTTTTGGGGGGGGGGGGGTACCTAGCATTAAGAACACAACAGCCCGTCAGAACTCATTAGACACTCATTAGTGTCTTTTAACTCTGCTTCTGTGGTGGAGCAGCATGGGTTGCCGATGACTGTGGGATGCTTCCCAAATGTTCCTGACAGCTATGTCAGATTGAAAGGCATGTGTGATCGCAGGCTAAATGTGTTTTTTTAATCATATGGCATGTCTGTACTAATTTTGGTAAGCTTTTGGTAAGCTGATTCAGTGTGTCTCCAAGAAGCATATTCATACCAATATGTAAAACAACTTTTGAGTCCAGTGGCACCTTTAAGACCAATAAAGGTTTATTTAAGGTTTGAGCTTTTGTTCTAGCTTTGTTCTAGCTCTGTTCTAGCTCTGTTACTCTTTATATCAGGGCTCATTTCATAGCAGGGGCTCCTTTGCATATTAGGCCACACACCCCTGATGTAGTCAATCCTCCAAGAGCTTACAGTAAGCCCCTGTAAGAAGAGCTCTGTAAGCTCTTGAAGGATTGGCTATATTAGGGGTGTGTGGCCTAATATGCAAAGGAGCTCCTGCTACAACATGTGCCCTGCTTTATATTATTCTACCTATGCACAAAACAATGATGTGACACACCCAGTCACTCGCCACATGATTCCCTTTTGTTCCCTCACCAAGGAGTTCCCTTCTTTCATCTTGTCAAAGGATCTCTCCCCATGCCCCCCCACTCTCCGATTCAGATGAAGAAGGCTTCACCTCACTGCTTCCCCTCCTGGAGGCTACTTGCCTGGTGCCTGTGGAGGAAGGTGGGGAGGCTGGGTGGCACGTGTGGGGGGTTGTTGCTTGCACTTAATCACTTGAACTGAGCTGCCAGGGCAATTCAGTCAGGGTGTGTGCGTGTGTGTGTGTGTGTGTGTGTGTGAGAGAGAGAGAGAGAGAGAGAGAGAGAGAGAGAAATTCATTTTTAGAGGGGAAACAAGTTTCCTTTGCAATGGCATCTAGAGCTGTCTGGCTCCTGTGCTTCATGGTGGGCTCCTCTTTCAGCTTGGGGGCAGGTAAGGTGTTCCCATTCTTGCAGATTTCAGCCTTTACTGTTTGCAGTGAGCTGCTGAAGTCACTCTCATCCAAGGTTCTGAGAGAGAACCTTTCTGCCTGCCTGCCTGTCAGCCTCTATGGGGGGGGGGGGGCACTTCACAGAAACTGATAAAATCTTAAAGCTGCTGTGATTTCCTTGCTCTTCAAATTTCTTCATCCTATCTTCTCCCCCCCTCCCAATTTGTTTTCAGTTCCATATGTCTGGCATGTGGCTTTTCTGTTTCCCCAGCTGTAAATAGGCTGTTTCAAATATGTGCTCAAAGCAGGCATTTGTTTGAAAAGCAAGAAACAAAGCGAATGTACATTGTAGTGTGTGAAGCTAGCACAAGGCCAGTGTGGTGTAGTGGTCAGAGTGTTGATCTAGGCTCTGGAAGATTCCAGTTCAAACTTCTCAATCATGAAGCAAGCCAGTTGACTTTGGACCACTCATGCTCTCTCAGCCTGCTGGAACTGACATCATTGGAAGGGGTGGAGCTTGGGAAGATATATCACTTGACCTTTGACCTGAAGTGACATCACAGGACATGATATCACAAAAGTTTCCTGGCTCCATCCCCATAGTCTCCTGGCTCCACCCTCAAAGTCCTCACATATTTCCCGAGTCAGAACTGGCAACCCTACAGGTAAGTTAGCCTGAGAGAGAGTGACAGGCCCATGCTCACCCATCAACCTATATGGCAGAGTTTGGATCTGAACCCAGTTCTGGGAGGTCCTAGTCCAACATTTCAACCACTGCACCACACTGGCTTTAAAGTATTTCAAATGCTAAAGTAACACTCACCCCCAAATTTGTTCAATATGAAGCTATCTCTTATAGTTGGGGATAGAGGTAGGGATCAAATGGCTATTGCTCATCAGCTTATTGGAGCCCATTGATGTACGTGTGAATGTTAAAGTACTGAAAGATTTTTAAAAGGCCAAGAAGCATAAACAATACACTAACAAAAGTCCATGTTCAGGATAGCTTAAACCTGGCCTGGGGTAATCTCATGACTGAATATGACTGTGAAGAAATGATGTCGCTACCATCTTGCTTCTTCCAGCCTAGTGCTTTAGATCTCTGTTAAGTACTGGATAGATTGCAGGTCAAGAGCCTTCCCCCAAAGATTAAAACTGCCATAACTGCAGATGTTATTCTTAACCAGCAATGATCAAATACACAAGCAAACACTTAAAAAGTCTCATATATACATTACATGCACTGTTTTTGGAAATTATATTTTCTTTTTGAAACTGGATTGTGGAATATGCACATCTCATTGAGGGATAGGGCTGCCAGCCTCCAGCTGAGGCCTGGAGATCTCCCATAATCAAAACAGATCTCCAGTCTACAGAGATCAGTTTTCCTGGAGAAAATGGCTGCTTTGAAGCATGATTATAACTTACTGAGATCCCCCCTCCTACTTTGAACCTTGTCCTCCACATGTTTTACCCCCAAATCTCTGGGACTTTTCTAGCCTGGAGACAAACCTAGTGGTTAGAAGTGACAGTTACCAACAGAATATTATTATGAAAAAGTAGGAAACTCAAGTTATATTTTTGTATCTCCCATTTCCTGTTTTTCAGTAACATTCATATCTGACCTAAGATAATAGTTTCCACATTTCTGGGACTAGGCAACATTCTATAATAGAAACATTAAATGTCAGTACTGTTAGCCTCCAGCCTTGTACCTTCCAGGAGGAACTGCATAGATAAATAAAATCTCTCTCCTTTGGGAATCCTGCAGCTAAAGTGACATCTATGGCTAGGTAACTAGGTTTCATCTTTCTCTTAAATATACTCGTCATGGGAGTCAAACTGTGCCCTCCTATAGAGCTACAGTGCCTGTGGGAGAAAGCCAGAAGGGCAAGGAAATAAAATTAATCACTTGGTGTTTCCCTCTAATCTTCTCTCCAGAGAATAACAATTTAAAGGCTGCAGAGAAAGTTAGGGTGTTGCTGTGTGTAAGACAGGAGGAATATATTTCACAACTCTGAATATCCCTGGTTGATGCAGGAAAAGAAGCCTTAATTCATTGTCATACAACTTGGTCACATGCTTGTTCTTGCCAACATAGCTCTTTTCATGCCATTTCCCAGGCTCCTTGTACTTTGATAAATGGTGTAGGCATTTAGGTGCAGTGGCAGCTGGATGAATCCACCAGGAGTGATGAATCCAATAATATATTCCCCATTCTGGATGTGTGAGATAGTACAGAGGATCATTGAATCATCCCTTTTCCTCACACAGAATGCATGAAGGGGACTGCATTGTTGTCGCCATTGGAGCAAGTGGAAGCTCTAAAACCATAGCAACAGTTACACAGATCACTGGCTTTGCTAAATTCTGGACTGTGGCCCGCAGCAGTTGTTCAGACTAGACAGAAGGATTATTTCAGTTGACCTGTATAATTCAGATCAGCCATTGACATATTATGGCAAGAAGATCCACACATGGATTGCTTCTTGGTTGCATCAGATCACTAGTTTTAGTAAGAAGCCTCTTGGATGGTATCCTTTTGTTTGGGATTGTGAGTACAGTCTAATCCACTAGTTTCAAATGAAACTGGATTTCACAGTGGGATAAAATGAAATACACCACAAGAATAAAGGTGAGCTAGATTTGAGTTCAGATACAGAGGGAGCTTTGACTTATACCTTAAAGATCTTATTGGTCTCTAAGGTCCTACTGGACTTGAATCTAGCTTTTCTACTGCAAACCTACATGGCTATCCTCTGAAAGAATACAGGGGGAATCCATTCATCCCCCTGTTCATTCATATGTCTCCCTAATGCTAAAGGAGGCTTTGGGAATTTTGAACTATGAAATAAATAGCTCTTTATTAGCAGGAAGAGATAGCTTTTCAGTGTGTACAGATCTCAGTTTCTATCTGTGATATATTTGGATAAGGGAAGAAAGCTGGTTTCTGCTTTTGTAAAGCTTGCAATGGTCTCCTACAGACTGGCTTGTAGATTCAAAGGCCACATGCCAGGATAATAAACTGGTACAAGTAACTCAGCTTTTCCAATTCCTTAAAGACTCATTATGCAACCCTCCAAGAATTATATATGCTACTATCTTCTGGTCCCATATTAAAATGAGCTTCAGAGGGTTGTGGTTATAACTTAAAATACAGGAAACAGACTATATCTTTTCAGCATCTTAACTACCTATTAACTGCATTATTAATCTTGAATTTAATCCTGGCAAACTCAGCAGAGAATGGGTTTTTTTTTTTAAATGGTATCTTAATATGGTAGACTGGAGATTTTCCTCCTTTGTTGGGGATTTTAAGCTTTTGTTATTTGTCCTAAATTTTCAAGAACGCTTGGACTATAAATCTAAATGAATAACAGTATGCCAATCAGATATATGGATGATAAAAGCTGACAGACACTGCAAACAATTTAAGAACAGGATTAGGACTGAACATGATAACAGAGGCTAGAAATGTAAATAGTGAAAGGGAATTCAGCCAGCTAGGAGAAGCAATAAATGGTTAAATTCAAAAATGGAAGGAAACTGCCTTGACAAAATGCTGGCAAGAAGAACTCTGGAAATTACACAATATGACACATAAAACTTGAGCTCCAGATATGTGATGTAATCTCAAAAAATGCATGTGACAGGATTGGTAACTAGCGTGAGCTTGATCAGCCATCTGAAGGAACCTTCGCTGACAGCTGCCTAGGTCCACCAAGAATTGGTGTTCTCGCCAGGGGACCCAGTGCTGTAGGTTTTTCTATTGCTCCTGAGAGGAGCATCTGGAACAGCAGGCATAATATGACCCTTCCATGTTTTTTTTAAACTTTGTTGGTTTGTTGGTTCCTTTTAAACCCTACTAGTATTCCCTCCTCCAGGAGGTTGGGTTTGTGTGTGCTCATGTATTCCCAAGTGTGGTGTATCTTTGAGAGGCACAGGGGGTGGGGGGTGGGAGCTTGTAGCAAACACTGACAATTATGTGACAAGCAGTGCAGTTCTAAGCAGTTACTCCCTTTTAAGTCCATTGGCTGCTTAGGATATATTAAGCCACATAAACCACTAGCACTGAAATGCAGAATGTGATTATAAGGTTGAGTTCTGTTGTCCTGTTGGGGCTGAGGGGGACTAACAAAGGCCATAAGTATTTTCTTAGATAATATTAAAGCCATCACAGCACTTAGTTAGCATCATTATCACAGACCAAAACATGGAAGAATAAAAATGACCATTTTAAAAAAGCTTCAGAGTAGCTCCCTTGCATGCTTCTGGTCAGATCTAAGGATAGAGCAAAGGACACATGACTAAAGGTGCCCAGTGGTGGCAGGAAAGAGAGGTGATTATCTCACTCTGTCTTCAGGAATACATCTTTCTCACCTCCTTTGTTTTAGTCTCACAATAACCTTGTAAGCTACCTTAGACTGGCAGAGCAAGAAAGAGCAAGCAACTGGCTAAAGGTTATGAAGCAGACTTCACGGATGAAGGGATTATTCCCCCTGCCCATCTTCCAGCTCTTAGCTCAGTACTCTAGCCACTACATAACACACTGCCAAATACT
Source organism: Lepidodactylus listeri (assembly GCA_029233225.1). Classification (NCBI taxonomy): domain Eukaryota; kingdom Metazoa; phylum Chordata; class Lepidosauria; order Squamata; family Gekkonidae; genus Lepidodactylus; species Lepidodactylus listeri. Next base: position 130,938,089 of record JARCFY010000001.1, on the reverse strand, counting down.
TAGATGGAGGCTGAGAGAGAATGGTTTGCCTGAGGCTACCTAGAGTAAGCGTGGTGAGATGAGAACTGTCTGCTATGCAAAAGACCATGGGGTTCAAGGACAGGCTGTAGGATTTCTGTTTAGGCTGGCACTCCTACTTCTCCTGCCTCCCCTCTCCACAAGGCAGTGGCATACTACGGCAGCTTCATTGCCATCCAATTGATAAATTATGTTGTATATTTTCATGATTTTAATGTTTTATTATATTTATGTAAGAGTTTGTTGATGTACACAGCCCTGAGCCCTGTCTTATGGGGGAGGGCGGTCAAGAAATAGAATTGGATTATACAAACAAATAAATAGAATATTTAAAACTGAAAAGAAGAAAAAAACCAAGAGAAGCACACCATGACCAGTCCCAACAGAAATAATTGCTGATGAGTAGAGAAATAGTCACAGACTGCACTACTTGCATTTCATGATTTTTTTAATTCTACACTTTTTAACCCCACTCCCCCATTATTTGGTACTTGTGTGCAGGGATTCACTTTGTCCACAATCAATACGGCCTTCCCCTTCCTCATGATTGCTTTTTAACACCAACTAACACATGTGGAGTTCCAGTCCCAGAACTCCACTGGCATGTGTTGTTTAATCCTTATCAAAGTCTGAGTCTGAAGCTATTTATTTTTAAAATAAAGATAACATGGTCCTATGTAAGGACCTGCAGATATTTTTCACACATTTTCAATAATTCAGAATGGATGTGTTTGGACACCGAAAATACAGCAACCGTGTTTTCCACATCTTTCCCCTTGGACACTGAAATAATAAAACTACTTGAAGAACTATTTGTATACATTGATTAACAGCAAGATATATAAACACTATTCAGAATTTCTGTGGAGAGAAAATCTGTGGAGAGAATCTGTGATGTTGAAACCTAAGACCATTTTTACTGGGGAAAGATTCTGCCGCATACTAACGAATTCTGGCCATAGTAGGGTATCTTTAAAAGATTAATTACTTTATAAAATAGCTATATGATATAGAAATTGGTCTTTGATGCTTTAGGTAGGGATGGGCATGAACTGGAAAAATGCAGTTCAGTTTGTGGTTCATGGCGGAACTACAAAACAAACACCGAACCAAACCAAACCAGGAGGCTAATTTATGAACCAAATCAATTTGTGCGGTTCATGGCCCTGCAAACCCCATTGAAAGGAACCATAGCCTCTTTAAATGGGGTTTGCAGAAAGCTTGAGAAACAGATAAGCAAACAGCTGTTTTGGGCTGTCTTGTGCAGTCCTCTAAATTGTAAAAGGACTGCAGAAGATAGCCCAAAAAACAGTGGCCAGCAGAAAGGGTGTATCTTCTGGTAAGGGACTTCCCTTCCACCTTTCTGCTGGCTGTGGTGAGCCATGGCCAGCAGAGGGGGAGGGGATCTCCCCTTCCACTGTTTATAGGCTGTCTTTAAATGTAAAGAGCCTGCAAAACAGCATAAACTAGCTGTGCAGCAGGGAAGCGCTCCCTGTCATCCAGCTGTTTTGGGCTGTCTTCTGCAGTCCCTCTAAACTTTAAAATGACTGCAAAAAATAGCCTGAAAAATAGCAGCCAGCAAAAAGGGGGAGAGATCCCCTGGAAGGAACTTCACTCCCACCTTTCTGTTCACTGTGGTGAGCTGTGGCCAGCAGAATAAGGGGGGAGATCTCCCAGGAAGGGACTTTTCTTCCACCTTTCTACTGGCCTTAGCAAGCCATCTCTCACTGTGGCCAGCAGAAAGGTGGGGTGAAGTGCCCCCAGGAAGGCACTTCAACTGTTCCATTTAAACCCTCCTTTTTTCTCCCTGCAGCTTTTCAGAGGAAACAGAAAGTAAAGTCATTTAAGTGGCCCTGTTTTCTGTTCGCTGTGAAAAGTTGAGGGGAGCTAAAAGCAGAGTTTAAATATCTGGGAGCCATTTAAACCCTGCTTTCTGCTCCCAGCAGCTTTTTATGGGAAACTGGAAGCAGGGCCATTTAAACCCATTTTTGGCTCCCAGAGGAAAGGCACAATAACAGCAGTGGTTTAAATGGCTCTGAGCCATTTAAACCAAATTGTTGAGTTTCAGGGAGCTCCCAGCTGCTCAGCTGTTTCTCATGAAGAGCAGAAATTTTCAAAGGTTCGTGAGCACTCACGAATTGTGCCAAAATGTGTGGTGATTTGTCCCTGTTCTTCATTCACAAACTCCAGTTCACAAACTCCAAGCAGGTGAAAAATTGTTGTGAACTTTAGTTCATCAGCTGGTTTGTGCCCATCTCTAGTACTGGGTAACTCTCTGAAATGTCCATAGCCCAATAATCAGAATTATAACTTCAAATGAAGATTCTTCTAATTATATCCTAATGAGGTATCAGTTTAGGGGCAGGCATTTAGGGGACCAAATGGGCTCTATTTGGTTCACAAAAGTTTATGTTAGAATAAAACTTGGTCACTTTTAAAATGCCACAATTCTCTTGTTTATTATTTGCACCATGAATCATTCATATAGTTTTTTTATGCACAATAGGATACATGTGGAGTGACTGGCTTTCAGTCTCTAAATACTAGTCCACTTGTTCCTCTGTCCAGATTAATGATAGTTTTGTTTAGTCAGCAAGATAAGCAGCAAGACACTGTCACTCTCTGGAGCCAGCCTCTCTGTAAATGTCTTTAAATGATGATGGAAAAGCAGCAACTAATTTGCTTTTACTCCTCAGAGAACGTAGTCAATGTATTGCAGAAACTGCTTCCAGGAAACCATGAAAGTACATTTGGGGATGGAAGTTTTAAGGTAGGGACTTTTGTATCCTTTCCATTTGTGCTTGATTTGGAAGAACTACTCTCATAACACTAGTGCATAAAGTTCCTGACCAAAGTTCCCCAAGTTCCACAATGTGTAGCTTCTTGTCATAATACTATAAGAGCTTGACCAAATTAGTTGAAAATGTTTTACAGCCATACTGAGGCTTAAAGGTGTTATGGGCAACCCTACAGAGATAAACAAAGAATATGATCCTAATTAAAACAAGTATTAAAATAACTTTCCTGTCTTTCTTGATTTTCATCATGGGACATAGTGGGAGACCTCAAATACAGTAGTGACAAGCCTAAGGCTGTGGACAGACTTAAAGTCTGCCGCGCCTCCGTGGCGTGGCAGACTAGGGCGGGGGGAATTTCTCCCGTGGCGCGGCATTCGCACGCTGCCGGAAGGAAGCCGCCCACAGCGTTCAGACTGCGGACGGCTTCCTACGGTGGCATGCATACGCTGCGCGGCTCCCCCTCCCGGCGCGTGTTCACACCCACTCCGGCGGGTGGAACGCGCGCTGCAGCAGCCAAGCACCACTTTGAAGTAGTGCTCGGCTGCTGCAGGAGGAGCGCAGCGCCGGACGCGATGCATCCGGTCCACCTCCTTGGGGCAGATGCGGCCGTCTGAACGGCCGCTCTGCCTCCGCTTTTGAAGCGGAGGCAGAGCGGCCAAGACTGCCAGTCTGTCCACAGCCTAAATCTCCACCTTCTGGAATTTTAAAAATAGGCATGTTTAACTGGGGACAGCTTGAGCTACCTTTCAAGTCTGATGCCCCTGTAAAAGAGCTCCGAGGTTCTATAACAAAACTCATGAGCTCTGTAATTTGAGCCTGTGGGCCAGGAAACTAGAGTTATATCCTGTTGTCCAAACTTATTCAGCCTATCATGTGTCTGTGAATCCTGTGTTGTTCTTATGTATCTTTATCTAGCGGGGGGGGGGGATGTTTGGGGACCAAACTGGAAAGATAACACTCAAATTGATGCATATCTAAGATACATGAATTCTTCTGAACATCACTTTAACTTAGCAGAGTTCATGAATTATGTTATGACAGCAAAAACACTGGAAAGGGGAGGGGGGCCAAATAACTCTGAGGTGCATCTCTTTGTTTAGCATACAGAGGACATCATCTTCCCTATTGCCACTGGGATGTTATGCAATCTTCCTCTAAAGGTGGATAGCAAAAAAGCTGTAGAATTAGACATAAACAATATACAAAGTGAAAACAGGGCTATTTTGGGGGGCGGAATGCCCTGGAACGATGGTCCAGCTGGCATCCAAGCCCGCCCCACCCTTGGTGTAAGAAGAAGTGGCAGTAGAGAGAACCAGGCACTTCAGGGACTGGCTACACTGTGCAGCTGAGAGATGTATGGTAAGGGAGGTAGGGATGATGGATCATCTGGCTGAATAGTGAGGGTGGGCTGCAGCTCTCTTTCTCTTTTCAGGCCCCCCCAGGGGCTGGCTGCATGTTTCCGATTTGCTCCACTGGGGGAGGGTTGGTGGGACTTGCAGTTTTGCATGGAAGCTGTTTCAGAGAGTTGAAAGGGATCCTACTCATCTCTTCCCCTTCCCCATAGAGACTACTTGCCCTCTCAGGGAGACCTCCACCCACACAAGGCATCCCTGGCTCCACGGTTTCCTCCAAAAGATAATCCCCCCCTCCAGAGTGACTCAAGAGCAAGTTCCACTCCTCTTCCCTGTACCTATCCCCCCACTGGCCAAAATCAGTGCTTGCCCAGTGATAGGGAGGTGGGGTGGGGTGAGGCTTTTTAGCATGAAACTCTGGTCTTTCCCCGGGAGGCAGCTTAAAGGACTGTCACTTCTATGAGCTGCCTTTCCCACCACCAGCAGCTGCCTCCCATGCTGGGCCTCTCTTTGCAAGCCACCGCAGGAGCAGCAATCTGCACCACACACCATCAGCGCCTTTCCTGGGAGCAAAGCAAAAAAGGTATTTTTGTTTTTAGCCACCTCCTTTGCTCTGCGCTTCCCTAGTTAGAGGTGCAGCTAGTGGTGGCTCCTCTGTTTAAAAAAGTCTCTCTCTCTTGTATTCAGCACCTTCGTCCACTCCCTCCAGCTCTTGTTCAAAAAGCTTGCGAGGAAGTGGTTACATTGCTGCCCTGCTGCCATCCAGCCACCCCCCTCGTTTTTGGGAAACTGCAGGCTTGGTTCCTCCCCAGTCCCCGTGTCACCCACTCCCTTTTGCAACCAGAGATAGAACTCGCCGGTCCCGTTGCCACCTCCCCCCAAGCCCAGTGCTGAATCCTGGCAGGCGAGGAGGGCACCGCACAACCTACCCCACACCAGAATGAGGTCACTCTTCCAAACAGAGGCCACCACTGCCGACTGTTGCTTCCTCTATTCTCTTTGGCTTTGCACCATGGTAGAAAGTATACCTCCCTCCCGCTTAAAATTGTGGGGAATTAATCTTGAACTGTTGAGTTAGGATCCACACCTGCTTTGTTTACTGATTTAAGGTAGACCATGATACCACCACCACTCCTATTATTTTATGAGAAACGGAGAGCTATGGTGGAAAATGAGGTGAAAGCAAGACCCACTTTAATGTGATGTGAATAATTAAGAAGAACTACTTGCTCCTAGTATCTTGTTTCAACTAGGATGCACCTCATGCTATGCGTACATGGTGAGCATGCTAGGCTATGGATCTCTTGTGTGCTAACTTTGCATGTGCAGCAGATGAAGGCCCAATTTAAAGGAGTTGCTCTCTGTGTGTACTCTTGCACAGCTAAGTTGAAGCATAATGTGCAGCGTGCTATCAAAATATCTGCCAAGTAGGTAGGACCAGCAGGTCAGTCTATGCAGAAAGAGAAAAAGGGCACATATTCAGCATTCTCCCATTTTAATTCTGTGGGCGTTGCTGGAGTTTGTTAATACCTCATTCAAAATTACAAAATTACAATATAAAATAAGGTGACTATAATCAGTAAGTTGGTTTCCCTGCTGCTGAGCAAGAGAGGTCACAAGTTCCAACATTTATTCCACAGAGACAAGGAGATAACATTGGCAAGAAATGTGCACTCTGTACATGTTCATGCTCTTCATTTTGCTGTTACTTAAAATGGTGTGGTACAGTTTCAAAGGGACAATTAACTGGAATGTGTAAAAGGAATGACAGCTGCTGGTGTGACTTGGGTCAGTCACAAGTTCTTTCAGCGCTTGACTTGAAGGAATAGGTCACAAAATTCACTAAAGAAAAGGCATGTAAAATGAGATTCTGATGTGCCTGAAATGGAAACATTAAAAAGAGTTAAATTTCAACATCACAATCAACAGGATTTTTCAAAATGCTTTGTGATTTGTTTTTCTGTTTGAGAGAGAAAATCAGAGATTGTATTACTTGTTCTCCCAATTTTAGCAATTTCAAATTTTGTGTTTTTCATTCTTCCTAAAATGCATTCATATTTAAAAATTGGTGGGCACGGGGGGGGGGGGGGGCAGAAGGTAGCCTTGTCTAGTGTGCAAAAAGCACTTTGAAAACTTTTGGAGGGATGAATTCAACTTACATTTAAAGTCTTATCTCACCATTTCAGTATAGTTGTCAGCTAATGCTGCCATCTCCTGCCTGGGAGGTGGGATGTGTGCCCCTGTGACATCAGGTGTGTGGAATGTTATGTTATACTTCTCATGGTAGGCTTATCGCTCCCTGTGCTGTTCTGACCTTGGAAGACTGCCAGTGCCTGCCTATGTATCTTTCCTTTTGTCTGACTCTGTTTCTTCCTGCTTTTTCCTTGGGAACCTCAGGCCAGTATTTGGGCACCTTTTATATGCTCTTATGACTGGTTGCAAGCCATTACCAGACCCCTTTTTGAATGCTGTATAATTATCCTGCTTGACGGTTGTGCCAGCCATTACTAACACAGAACGTGTAGATGACCACAACAGACCTTTCTCAATAAAGACTTCTTTTCTTTAAGGACACTGGTGGTGATTGACTCTGTAGGACTCTTACAGAGTGTTAGTAATCTTTAATTTGGGATCCTGCCCCACACCCAGTGATGGATGGCAAGGAGCTGATACCTGTAACCACCGCACTCTCGGAAGGGTCGGTGACTACCCAGGAGGAGATAATGGTTCCCACCACCAGTCGGTGGGTCTATGAACAGCCACGCCGGAGTCAGTACTCTTGGACGCAGTTTTTCACGATGCCACTGGAAATGTGGTCGACACCTCGGCGGGGGTCTACCCTGGGTCAGTATGAACTCCCAATGGTATTGACTGTACCAGGCCCACCCAGGGATGTGGCAGGGCCCTCTAGTGAGCTATGGGCTCACATGGATTGGAGATTCGAGGCTCTACAACAGACAGTGCAGAAAGAGCTCACAGAGATGTTTCTGGATCTCCCTAGGGTGATCACAACCATAATCAAGGGAGAAGGGGAGGAAGAACCTGTGGCCATACCCCCCCCCCCCCCTCAGCCGCAAGGAGCACCCATGATGCTGGGACCTGGTGAGGCACCCCCAAGACATGCCATGTTGGGGCCGGTAATGCCCCAACAACCCATGTTCCAAGAGCTACTGGATGCTACATTTGATGGGAACCCCAATAAACTTCGGTTCTTCGTGATTGAGACTGGGAGGTTCCTCCAAAATTGGGGCCATCTCTTCCCATCTGAAGAAGAACGAGTCGGCTACATCGGGTCGAGGATGCGAGAGGGTGCAGCTGATTGGTATGTGAGTCTCCACAATATGCCAAGACCTGAACTCAGGAGCACAGAGGAGTTCATGTAGGCACTGAGGTGGCAGTATGAAGACCCATTGGGGGAGGAGAAAGCCCACAATCGGATCCATGCATTACAGCAAGGGAACAGGTCCATGTGTTAGTACTCTGATACTTTCAAGAGATCTGCAGCTAAGATACAGAAGTGGCCAGAAGCTGTGTTTAGTGAGCAATATTGGCAGGGCCTTAATCACGATATCTATGAGACAGTTCTCAGAAATGTGAACCCCACATTGTTGGCGGACTGAGTGAGGGTGGTGGAAGATGCGGAAGGCAGTTTCCAGATGATCAACATATGTGTCCCGAAGCCTGTCCCAAAAACCCCAGTAGCTGCCGGGAAAGTGGCCAAGCCCAAGCTGAAGGAATCCCTTCAGACCTCCAGGACCTACAAATGAGACAGGGGCTCTGCCTGCATTGCGGAGAAGCCAGTCATTTTGCTTCATCCTGTCCAGCTGGAGCCCCAAAAGGAGCCACGACTCCACCAATCACTGCCCCTCATAGTACAAAGGGACCCCACATCCCGAAGCCTCAAGCACTGCAGCTTGAAGCTCAGCTGGAACTCAAATGGGTTGCAGTACTGGAAACCACTCAGCTGGCAGGAAACCTCTAAAGGGTGCAACCCAGCAGGTCCGTGAACAACCGGCACCACCAGTGGTGAGCAATCCCACCCCCTCCTTTATGTTATACTTACTGTGGTCAATCCAGACCTAGGGACCCAAGTTAGGGTTCAGGCCCTCATTGACTTGGGGTGTGCTAGAGGCCTTATTAGCCCAATAGTAGTCACGGGGCTGGGAGTCGGGGTGACGAGGTTGGATGAACTGTTACAATTCACCCAAATGGATGGTTCAGAAATGAAAGAGCCCTATGCCTATGAAACTGAGCCATTGATCATTGGGACAGGAGAGCATTGAGAAAAAAAGGACATTCATTATTAATCCCCATGCTCAATTCCTTACATTGTGTGGAGTGAAGGAAAGGTGTGCTTTGTAACAACCAGATGTGCTGAGCACTGTTGGCTCCCTGAGTGGGGGCCTACACCCACATAACCTCCCCTTAACGCTTGCATGGCTATGGAAGAATTTGAGACTATCCCTTTGGAATATCAGGACTTGAGTGAGGTATGAGGAAACTGAGGCCGATGAGTTACCTCCTCACGGGAATTCTGACTGTGCTATTGAATTGTTGCCTTAAGGGAAATTGTACTCCATGAGCCCCATAGAGAAAGGGGAACTGGGCAAATTCATTGACAAGAACTTGGTGCATGGGTTCATTCAGCCCACGACTTCCCTTTTGGCAGCCCCTGTTTTGTTCTGGAAAAAGAAGGATGGGGGGGCTAAGACTGTGCACAGATTATTGGGGCCTGAATGCAGTATCAGCATCTAATGCATACCCCCTCACTCTAATCAAAGATCTCCTGGTGGAAGCGGCCCAGAGGAAAATATTTTCCAAATTAGATCTCTGAGACACATATTTCCGAGTGTGCATACGGGAGGGGGATGAATATAAGACTGTGTTTAATACACCCCTGGGTCAGTTCAAATACCTGGGGATGCCGTTCGGCCTTCAAGGGGCACCCAGAGTCTTTATGAATTTATAAATGGCCTAATATGCTAATGAGCTGTGCTGTCAGGGTGTGGCCTAATATGCTAATGAGTTTCTGCTGTTGGGTGTGGCCTATTACGCTAATGAGTTCCTGCTGGAATTTTTCTACAAAAAGAGCCCTGAGTGAAAATAAAGAGTTGTGATAAATAACACAATCAAGAACAATATGGTATACCAGCTTAGTAATGCTAAAGGATTGTGTAATTGAAAATTGTAACAGTTGCCCATCTGTTTTGAATCTCTTAATAAGAGAAGACTGAAAATTGAGAATGTCTTCAAAAAGACTGGAAATCTTCATATACAGAACACTACAAATGTCCACATTCTTGTTTATTCTGCTGAAGAAGACATGACTTGAAATGAACTATACACCTGAGATCTTTGTTATGATTATAAAATTGTATGACTGTTACATTGTTATTCATGGTTATATAATTGTATGACTGTTACATTGTCATTTATGATCATATTGTTCTTGATTGTATTATTTATATTACAACTCTTTATTGTTTAGCATCTGATTACACAGCTTGCTATCCACATCTATAGCTGGGAAGTCTCTTATTTTGTGAATCTTCCTCTAAAGAGCAGAATATAATTAATGTCTGATAGCACCTTCAAGACCAGCCCAATTTTCCAGGGTATAAGCTTTTGTGAGCCAGAACTCACTTTATGGTCTTTAAGGTACTACTGGACTCCAGATTTGTTCTGCTACTACAAACTTGCATTGCTTACCCACCTAAAACTTTCTCTAAAGAGAAGTGACCTTAAAAAAATCCCCATCTCTTTTTTTGAGAAATAATCTCTAATTTTATTGAAGTCTCAGTACTTATAACAAAGTTGCAGATTTGTCATTTTTTCCAGTGAGTCCTTGGTTGCCACTTGTACTGCTCTCTGACCAGATCATAACATTCCTTTATGCAGGGTGTAAATCCAGGCCAGCAGGAGTGAGACCCAGTGCAAGGAAGATTTCTTCCTTATGCTCAAGCAGATGTCAAGTTGGTCCTGAACTGGAAAGGGAACCATTTTCACTGACATATATCTAAGATACCATACATGGTAACAGAATACATAAAATTTATGGGTAGTTAATGCAAACTTTGGTTTCTGAAGTTATACAATGATTTCACAGTGTGTGACCAATCTTTAACCATGGTTTGAGAAATTCAACAAAGAATTACAGTAGGAATAAATCATTAGGAAAATGGCCCTCTGACCCCAAACTCCCTTTTCAAGATACTATAAGATCTTAGAAGCTGTAGTAGTCCAGTTTTCTGATTCCTCTCTACTTTCCTCACATGCACCTCAACTGATGAATAACTATCATATTCTATACATCTCAGAACATTGTTCTGTCATCCTAAGATCTTGGGCGGGGGGGAGATCTAGTTTATTTTTAAATCTTTTATTTACAAATATCTTTTTTCACAGTTCAGAATCTCCTAAGTAGACAAACCTGTTTCAGTCCTGCCCTACTGATAAAGACTTGGCTATGGTATTAGGCCCAATTTACATCTCCCCTCTGAAGTAGTTTGACTGCTGCCTTTTCCTACGCTCATTTCACGCTGGTTTCAAATTTCACTCCCTGGGTCTGAAGAGTACAAAGCAACAGGATCTGTTTAAAGCAGTAAAATGCTAGCTTGACCACAGGAGGGCAATTAACGAATGTAAACAGTAATTTTTAAACTAGAACAAATATGGTTTGAAACTAGAAACAGGTATAGACGGGTTTTTTTGAAACTAGAATGATTCCAGTGGGAAAGTCAGGTGTAGATTTAACCTTAGAGGTGATGTTACTGAGAATCATTGACTAATATGTCTGAACTCTAATAAATGGTGAGAGATATCTAGCTGTTATACTGGAGTGTGCAGCAAGCATATTCCACTCCAGAGGAGCTATAACAATAATAAAGGCATGTGATTCCTGAGTAGTAACTGGTACAGGCATAGATGATGGCATTACCAGCTTATGCCAGTGCTTCTGTCCACTCAGTTGTTGTGCTAATAGCTGCTAGATTCTTCCTCTCCATTCAGTGGCATGCAGCAGCTCAGTTGGGGTAAGAGGGGACTATGAATAAATGTTCTGCCTTCATTGTGCCGTAATCAGAAACCTTGTGAATTAAAATTAAGCCAGTGTTTGAGATACCATTCACAGGACTCTCATGATGTTCACTCAGAGGAATCTGATGCAGTAGTTAGCATGCTGAAGCATCAGCTGTGTGACCTGGGTTCAAATCCTCATTGTGCCATGAAGCTTACAGTGTGTGACCTTGAAACAGTTAAACTCTCTCAACCTGACCTACCTCACAAGGACGTTGGGAGGATAAAACGTTGGGAAGGGAGCATGATATATGCTGCCCAGGAGCTCTAGGAGGAAAGATGGGATAAAAATATACCAGACAGAAGCCATACTGTGCATCGGACAAAATCATGCTGTATAAAGAATGTAAGTCATCTGTCAGTATGCCCTTAAATGACTTTCTTGCCAGCAGCCTTCTTCTGTCTCCGCATCATTTACAGATGACCTGAAAAAAGACTGAAGAGGGAAAAAAGCTAGCTATACAACGGTGGCATTGGTGGCTTGCCGACTTTGACAGCCTGGAATGTGAAGGGTTGGAACCTGGCTGCAGGGACAGTGGGCTTCAAGATATCTGCTCTAAGGGCCAGAAAATTGCACAGAGGTAGTCTGAAGTATTTGCTGTATTTTCATGTCACTTGTACATACTCTGAGATGGTTCTTTTTTCCAGAACACAGAATCCCACCAAGATCTGTTTTGATCAGCTTGTTTATTTCCAGAACTTTTTTTTTCTTAAATGTTGAATAAAGTTTATTTAAAGACAGGATTAATACCTATATAATAGATGCCTCATCAAGTGAATATAACAACATCTTGCATCTCTTTAATCTTGCATGAGTGAAAGCAAATGTAGAATAGTACTGCAAGCTGTGAAATAAGAGATTGTGTGATTTAAAAGCCGAAGGGAAATGTTTCCACCTTATTCTTATGTGTAGATTTTGTATTCAAAATGACTCCCATGAGAAACGTGCAATATGATATAAATCTTACCGAAGTAATAGGCTCTTTCCCTCCCTTTTTTTAAAAAAAGACAAATTGCTGCAGTTGAAAGAGTGAGGTATGATCTGAACATATTTAATTCCGAGCCTCTTAATGTATGTATCATGGTGTGTGGGAAAGATTTTGAATTTCTTATCCCTGCTACTTCAGCCCCAAAATAAATAAAATAAGAAACACTTGTTCATTCTTGTTGGTATGATTTGATAAAAATCAATGTATGGAATATTAACTACTTCTGGAGTGGAACTGCAGACAGACAAACAGAGTATGTGTTTCGATGTGTGTGAATAAATAGAAAAATTAAAGGTGTAATACAGTGAATGACCAAAATTCAGTATCTGTCAACAGACATAGGGGAATGTTGGCAATCCCATGCACAACTGGCAGATTCCTGACATGATGTTGTTAGCATAATTAAACGTTGAACATTAGGTCAGATGATAGGTGAGATAATCTATTTTTCTATTTTCAGATGTGCAGCTGGAAACCTAAACAATGCCTATTTATAAACATCTGAATCAGAACAAAATTGTTTCTGACATTCTGAAATGAAGTCTTCTGCTCTGATGGTTGTTCTGTTGCCTCACTGTTTGGGTTCAATATTCAGGGTCCTAGAAGCTGGAAAGGGCTGGGATCATGAAAGGAAAGGATGACAAAGGGTTACTGAATGCAAAAGCAGCTATAAGGCAGAAGGAAATTGAATTCAACCACTGTGGCTGCTGCACAGCTTTAAAACTGTTTAGTGAGCTGTTCAAGTCAGAAGGTTGCAAGGCAAGACCACTAGTCACCAGTGATCGCAGCTGCTAAAAACAGTATGTTCACCTGCCAAATATGTTCACAGTGAAGTTTTCACAACTCCAGTTTACATCTTTCCATGCTTACTTACTTTATTTATTATTTATTTATTAAAATTTGTATCCCGCCCTCCTCGCCATACGGCGGGCTCAGGGCGGCTAACAGCAGCCATTATGGCACAATACATTATTTGGTTAAAAATTTAAAACAACCATAAAAACATCCTGTCACATACCACATAGATGACGTTACTTCAGTGCAATGATCAAACAGCAATCAAGCATATCCCCATATCTGCTCAGACATTGGCAGCCAAAGATCAGGCCAGGGCCAGATGTAAACACCGTGGACAGCCCCTATTTAAAAGCCTGGCGGAAGAGCTCCATCTTGCAGGCCCTGTGGAATTGTAATAGATCCTGCAGGGCCTTGATGTTATCCGGGAGCTCATTCCACCAGTAAGGGGCCGCCACAGAAAATGCCCTGGCCCTTGTAGCTGCCAAGCGGGCCTCCCTCGGCCCTGGGATGGTCAGGCGGTTTTGGGATCCGGATCGAAGTGCTCTCTGGGGAATATATGGTGAGAGGCGGTCCTTCAGGTAAGTAGGTTCTCGGCCATATAGGGCTTTATAGGTAAGTACCAGCACCTTGAACCTTATTCGGTATGCTATAGGCAGCCAGTGCAGTGCTTTTAGGGTGAGCTGGACATGCTCCCAAACCGGGAGACCTGTCACCAGTGGCGCCGCTGCATTCTGCACCAGCTGCAGCTTCGGCGCAAGGGCAGCCCCATGTAGAGGGCATTATAGAAGTCCAATCTTGAGGTGACCAAAGCATGGATCACTGTGGCCAGATCGTCGCGCTCGAGGAAGGGACCAACTGTTTGACCAGCCGTAGGTAGCAAAAAGCTGACCTCGCAGTGGCTGCCACCTGGGCCTCCATCGTTAGTGAAGGGTCCAGTAGCACTCCCAAACTCCTAACCTCCAACGCTGGCACCAACGGTACCCCATCAAAGGTCGGGAGTGGGATCCCCACCCCCAGACCGCTCTGGCCTAGACACAGGACTTCCGTCTTTGTCGGATTCAATTTCAGCCGACCCTGCCTGAGCCAACCAGCCACAGCTTGCAATGCCAGGTCTAGATTACCCGGGCTGGAGTCCGACTGGCCACCCATCAACAGATAGAGCTGGGTATCATCTGCATATTGATGACACCCAAGCCCATACCTCCGGGCTATCTGGGCGAGGGGGTGCATATAGATGTTAAACAGCATGGGGGAAAGCACTGCCCCCTGCGGGACCCCACAAGTCAGTGGATGTCTACAGGAGAGCTGCTCCCCCACTGCCACCCTCTGTCCCCGATCATGAAGAAATGAGGAAAGCCATTGCAAGGTTGACCCCTGGATCCCAGTATCGGCGAGGTGGCGGGTCAGTAGCTGATGGTCGACCATGTCGAACACCGCCGACAAGTCCAACAACATCAGCACCGCCGTTCCGCCTCAATCCAGATGCCTTTGGAGGTCATCCGTGAGGGCGACCAGCACTGTCTCCGTCCCATGGCCTGGCCAGAAGCCGGACTGGAAGGGATCCAACACAGAGGCATAATCCAAATAGCTCTGTAACTGATCCACAACCGCTTTCTCGATCAACTTACCCAAATAGGGTAAGTTAGATACCGGCCGATAGTTGGTCAATTCGGCCGGATCCAATGATGGTTTTTTTAGGAGGGGGTGTACCACAGCCTCCTTTAGGGCACCCGGGAACGTCCCTTTTTCAAGAGACGTGTTGACAATCTCCCTCAGTGCCCCACATACTCCATCATGGCTTGCTTTAATTAGCCATGATGGGCACGGATTGAGTCAGCAGGTAGTTGGGCAGACCAGAGAGAGAACTGATAAATTACTGAAGAACTGGTAAATTTAGGTGCACATTAAATGAGTATGCTTTCTCCTATCTATAGTCTTGTCATTTGGCTGGAAATCAGTATCTCTTGATTTGCCATTTTAGCTCCAAAATTAAAGAGTCTGAGGGCGCAATCATACACACCCATTTGCCCCCCGAAGAGGGATGATTCACCACCGGATCAAAGCGGCGTGATCACACCAGCACATCTGGGAAGTGTCCCCTCAACTGTCGTTAAACCGTCACAAACCATTTTGATCCGGTGGGGAATCGTGGTAAAAAGCTACTAGTGAAACTCCAGTATCAAATGGTTTGCTGTGGTTCACAGCTGGAGTTTCCCTGTGTGATCACTCCAGCGCCGAAGTGTGGCATTGCGGATACCGTGATCACATGCTATCCCAATGCCACACTGTTGTTTTCCCCCCCTTCTCCGTGTGTGCATCATCAAAAGCCCTTAGAGTGGGGAGGCGATTCATCAATCCCCCATTTAAGCACTTTGGAAACCAACCACAACCCCCCCCCCCACAACTTGCCCATGGTTGCCCTGTGGCAAGTTGCCCCAGCAGGTCCATAGACCTGTGTGATCACGCAACTGTGGGGCAAATTGCTCTGGAGCAAAAAAGCCTCACTTCCCCTCCGGATTATCTCACTTGTGTGGAAGGGACCTGATTCAGGTTTTTAAAATACTATATGACCCATGTCAGATCCAACTTTTTAAATGCACTCCCAACACTCTCCACATTTTAGACATTCACCATATCACAGAAAGATGAGTCAGAAAGAAGACAGCTTTTTAACAAGTGGTGCTGTATATGCTATATGTGTGTTAATTGCTGACACTTCCAACCTATGGTGACCCTAAGAATTCATTACCTCCAAAATGTCCTATCATTAACAGGCTTGCTCAGATCATGCAAACTGTGGTTTGTGGCTTCCTTGACTGAATTAATCCATTTTACATTTTCCTTCTGCCTTCAACATTTCCTAGCATTGTTGTCTTTTACAGTGACTCTTGTTTTCTCAGATGGTACTAGATATGAGGAAATATTCCCTATTTTGTATCAATATACCTAATTTTCAACAAAGATACTTAAATCCAGTGGGAGGAGCCAAGGTCAGGTAAGACAGATCTTTCTACAAACCTGAGAAAAACCCCGGGTTAGGAGAAAAATCTGGAAAAAAATGGGGGGGAGAATTTAAAAGTCTCCAAAATGAAAAAGCAGAGCCTGTAGCTGTAAGAAATGAATGACCTCAGTGGCTGCTGCTAGGCAACCACAATAGTATTGCCTGCCTTCAAGCCTTGGTTTCTATCAGTAAAAGGCAGGGAGGAGGGAGCAGAATCCATTCTATGGCTGTTTTGACTTTTGAAGGAGGACTCATTGGGGCTAGGCCTGACAACAACTGTGGCTTGCTAACATGTGACTAGCATGACTCACCCATGTCTGGCTGCTTGCTACTGTTCAACAGCAGCCACTCCATGAAAGCCAGTGTATTGTAATGGTTAGAGTTTCGACTAGGATCTGTGAGACCCAGGTTTAGATCCCCACTTTACTATGGCAGCTTGCTCAGTGACCTTGGCTGAGTTCACACAGGCTGTGGTAACACACACTACATAATCCACTTTCAGTGCCCTTTCCAACTGGATTTTACTTCGTGAACTGGCAAAATCCAGTTGGAAAGTGCATTGAAAGTGGATTATTTAGTTTGTGTGACCACAGCCACACTCTCAGCTTAACCTATCTCCAGTGTTGTTATTATGAGGATGAAATGGAAGAGAGGGCAATGATGTAGGCTGTTTTGGTTCCCTTTGAGGAGAAAGAGGGGTATAAATAAATAATAAATTTTGTTTGAGAGCAGATAAAAGGTAGGTGGGAAAAAGAGAAGGAAGCAGGGGAATGTGACAATATGATGGTTTCCAGGAGGAGGAAAAAATGAAATAAAGTGGGGATTGAGCTACAGGGGAAACCACTCACATCTCCTTGTGAGTTCCCCACCACGCAACTGGGCCTGGCATTTGGCAACATGCAATTTAGCCATCGTTTTCCTAGGCACATTGGGAGGGAAGGAGGAAAAGGGGAGAGGCATGGGGGCTTTCAGGGAAAGGAAAGTGAAAATACTGGCGGAAGGGAAAATGTGATTTCCTCCACAAGTCCTTGCACGTTTCCTGCTAATTTGTTGCCAGTTTTGGTACTGTGTTATCACTGCTGATTTAGTAAATTCATTTGCATTGTTTATTCATGCTGTTGGATTTTCATAAGGAACTTGTAAGAGGTCAGATCCTTTCTGCTCAGTGCAGAAGGCATTCATGGAGACAGATTCCACAACATTGCCCTTCCTACAACAGCCCTCATAATCCCTAAAATGCTGGAAATTAAGCATCATTATGGACAAAATACCATGTGAGATGGGGTACTACAATGAAGAGGATGAACAAAAAAAAATCCCCCTCTCCTTTCCTTGTCTGATTGGAAAGCTGGTTAAGAAAGGAAGAAGGATGTGTGAGTGATTTTTATTCTTCCTGTTTCTCTGTGCAGACACACACACCCTTCCCATGCAGCATGGCATTTAGTCCAAAAGGCTTCTCTATCCCCTAGTATCATTTTCCATGTGTCACAAAAGACTGCTGTGGGAAAAGAAAAGTGGAGATAATCTGCTTTCACAAGTGTGCAGGCGACTCTTGGTTTGTAGGACCCAACTCATGTTTTTTATATGTATAATGCATTCTTATAGATAAAATGTTTATTTACAGATAAAATATTGATTCATTGTTGTACTTATTTGGCAGGTGGGGTGAGGAAACAGAAAATGGTGCAAAATATTTACTGGTTTGATTTGCAGAAGGGAGAAGAGAGATTGAAATAGGAACTGAAACATCAGGGACAACAAATTCAAAATCATAGCTAATATGTATGTAGCATGCTTGTAATGCATAGAAAAAAACATATAGAAGAAGAAGAAGAAGAGATTAGATTTATACCCCACTTTTCACTCACTTGGAGTCTCAGAGCGGCTTATAAACTCCTTTTCCCTCCCCTCCCCACAACAGACACCCTGTGAGGTAGGTGGAGCTGAGAGAGCTTTTTTCCCAAGTTGTCCTTGAGAGAACAGCTGGTACAGAGCTATGGCTTGCCCAAGGTCATCCAGCTAGGGGCAAGTGGAGGAGTGGGGAATCAAACCTGGTTCTCCCAGATTAGAGTCCATGCTCTTAACCACTACACCAAACTGGCTCTTATTTAACAGTGTAACAGTCACACAAAGTAACTTTTTTTTTTTTTTTTGGTGGCTCAGATTCCAAAATTTTATGATTTTGACTGTGGTTATATACAAGTGGAACTTGCCCCCATAATGGTGTTCCATCTGATTTCTTTGGAATTATTTACAAGGTATAAGGATAAAAGTATACTTCTTGCTTCTGGCTGATTGCCCTGCCAGTTGTGCTCTCTCTCACCCTGAAGACAGCTCATGATTGTGTTTTGATGTTTCTGCCGACCTATTACTGTATTGACTTCATGGCAGCCAAAACATACATTTGTGATCTCATTTTTCCCTGTGCATTTCTTCCACTCAATCAAACATGCACACAAGCTTCCACAAAACAGAGGAATGCTTTTAAGCCTTGGTCGTGCTCTTGGGAACTATGTCACGGGAAATTCCTATTCTTTTAAAGGGCAATTGCACAGTGCTTTCCCTCCTTTTGCAATGTAACATAATACTCAAATATACATTGGCTTCAAAAATAATTTTTGCCAGGAAAAAATATTGTTCTCAGCAGTTGTTTTATAACATGAAATATTTAATTGGAGTTGTGTCTTTGTTGATGCAAAAGGATGGGTTTTTAATTTGAATTTGGGTGCTGGCCATGCTTCTTTATAGGTTGCAACTGTCATTCTAAATTATCATCAGATGGTATTTCTTGCTGCAGACACGAAAGAGCCAAATATGTCCCTCAAATGTTTTTCTCTCATCGGGAGCAAACCCAAAATTAGACTTGTTACTCTCAGTTGACCCAAGATCATACCTGCTTATATTTTTAGTAGAATCTGAACAATGAAAGGGATTTCCAGAAATATAACAGAAAAAAAAATATTTTTGCTATTCCACATTATTTTTACCCTTTCCTTTCTTTTCTCTCCCCCCCCCCCTTTTAAATAGTGATCCATCATCTGCTTGTTACAACTCATGTAGAAACTTATTAGGTAGATACAGCTACAGGAACAAGGTAAGAAGTAGGAAATCCCTGGTTGTTGTTTTTTTTAAAAAAATCTTAGATCTTACATGAACACTCATAATTACATTATGCAAGTCACTGTCTCTCGCAACTGTTACTCTTTACAACCAGGAGGACACAAGTACCCCTTATCCAGGTACAGGTCTATGAGAAAGGTGCCTGCTTTCCAGTTTGGTCCCAACTAGGGTAGCTGGAATGTTAGGAAGAAAATCTTTCTTCTACTACTACTTACTCTTATGTGTTGATAGCTTAGAAATTATACCGGGTTTCAACAAATGCACTCAGCTTGGTAAAGTGATGAAACTCCATACATTAATCTGGAAGATGTATTGAGACTTTGAGCATGGTGAAGTTAGGAAAAAGCTTTACTGAAGGGAATAATGAGCACATTCCAGCAGTCACTATAATACCAGGCATATAACAGTAATATCAAATACTCAAATGCTCACAGTAGGATACAAATATTCCCAGCTATGCTTCCCATTTTGCAACATGTATCATTTAATAAAAGGTAAAGGTAAAGGTTTCCCTTGATTGAAAGCCAGTTGAATCTGACTCTAGGGGGTGGTGCTCATCTCCATTTCCAAGCCGAAGAGCCAGTACTGTCCAAAGACCTTTCCATGGTCATGTGGCCGACATGACTAATCCCAAGGTGCATGGAATGTTGCTACCTTCCCACTGAAGCGGTACCTATTTGTCTACTTGCAATTTCTTGCTTTCAGGCTGCCAGGTTGGCAGGAACTGGAGCCAGAGATGGGAGCTCAGTCTGTCATGGGGCACAGGGGTCTCAAACTGCCAAACTACAGACCTTCCAGTGTGCAGCTCAGTATCTTAACCTCTGAGCCACCACGGCCCTTGTATCATTTAATAAGAAGGTCAAAAAAGGGCAAAATGGTGACGAAGGGGTTTGGCTAGCTAAATGTTGTGTACTAAGACCACGGTCACCTGGCCTCTCGTAATAGTGACCACCACATGGTCAGCGCACATGGTCAGAATCTACCTGAGCTTCGGCCAGGTAGAACAATAGCCAGTCGGATCCTGAGCAACGACCAATTATGAGCTTAGGTCTCCCGCTGGGGGACCTATGAACTGCAACCACGGACTTAAGGTCCTATCAGGACTTCTGGGCAAGGTCAGGGCATTGTCTCCAGCCGGCATAAAAGAGGGCTCTGAGCCCGGGGTTTCCATGTTCCATCTGACCCTCAATAAATCACTACCACTCGCCTCCCGACTCCAATACTTTCCACTAAAGTAAAGCAAAAGGGAAAAGCAGCGATGAAGATAATATATCCCAGGATGGAACCAACAGAAGCAAACAATAACTTATATAATAAGACTGAACTCAGTAAAACATCACAAAAGTATGCTGAGCCATACAGCTGCTGCCAGGACCCAAAGTAGTGACCCAACCAGTGGCCCAAATGAAGGTACAGAGCAGAAGAGAAGCAGGCAGGCATGTAACATGTACCAACAGAGGGCTGATACCTGCAGAAACTCAGACTTTGGACTAGATTCTGGTCTCAGTTATAGGTTTGGGGGCTTGTATTAAAAATAATCCCCTTTTCTGGAAATGAAGAAAGGGGAGAGGGCTTGCTGTCAATCCCTTCACCTTCCCTTCTACTCGTCTATGTTCTTTCCCTGCCACTTGTGAATACTCTGCCACCCATACTCCCCACTGAACATGCTGCCCAATGCTGCCATGTAAGGATGTTTGGGAGGTACACAGCAGTGGCCAGGCTTATGGCAGCCACAGAGGCAGTGCCTCCAGCTGCATGTACTACCCAGTGACATTGGGGAAAAGTCTTCAGGCAGTGGATGTGAGCATGGGTAGTAGGACAGCTTGCAAATGAGTAGGCAAAGACACATATGCAGATTGGGAGGACATGAAAAGATGGGCAGGAATGAAGGTACAAGCAGTGGTCATCATGGTGACCACAGGAGGGGAAGGAGGCCCTGAGAATTCTCTGTCTACCCACCCAAATGTAGATCTGGCCTTAGCAATCAAGTCTTGGATTGGCTGAAGATGAAAAGGGATTTTCCAGGTCCTGGAAATATTTCCAGATAAGGAAAGGAGGAGAAATCTCAGGGTAGGGAGCCAATGTTGGATTCATTCTTAGTAACCTCATGGAGCTGGACTTTTGGAGGAAATTCAACTTTTGGGGGGACAGTTTGAATGGAAGCCGGTATTTGTCAGCAGGAATATTATACAACATGTTGCCTTTTTTATTCAGCATGATAATGCTATAAAGAATTGTGTTCTATCCTGCCCCATGGCTGCTGGCATTTAGCTTTCAAATTGTAGATTGTCCGAAACTTACTTTCTAGGCCTCGTGACTGTCGAAGAACTGCTGAGTCTAATGCCAAGATGAAGGGAAAAAGAGAAAGGCCAGTGAAATGGATCGCAACAACAATGCCACATCCTAGCCATAATATGGCAATGTGACCTGAAAGACACACTTATTGGGCTGCCTGATCCTAAACTAAAGAGATATGGAAGTAGGGTGGCTTATGCCTTCCCTTGACATCAGTGTATCCTCTTCAGTGCCAGATGATGCCTTGGCCACACAGCAACAATCCTAGAAGGCATTCTCACTGGTTTTTCCTTCTATACCTTTCCTTTCAGAACGTTCTTCCTGTACTTTGACATGCTATATGGGTCTAAGGAAAATGTGCAACTCTCCTCGTGCCATCAAATGTCATGATTCTTAGAGTAAAAACTTTGCATGTGGCTTTCTATGGGAATATTGAGAAGACCAAGGATCAAGATGAATGTTCCCTGTCCCTGTACCCTCTTCTGTTCATTGATTGTTCTTTAGATTTTCATTGCTCTTTATTACACTCCCCCAAATTCTGATTTAACTAGTATACTCTATAATTAACTTCAGAATTGGATAATGCACACTTTGCTGAAACTTTCAGTTTCTCCAGTTCATTTGCAAATTTCCCTCACCATGTTTCTGATGCACAGGTAAACATTGTTAAAACAGTACAAAAAGTAAATTTGAATGTCATTGCAGTACAATATACTTATGTAAAAGGTAAGAAGGATTCCTTTAAGCTGTGGAAAGCTAGTCTCAGTGAGGCTGATAAGAGGGAACACAGGCTGCGGCAAATAAATTGCAAGTCTGTGATCAGGCAGGCAAAAAGGGAATATGAGGAGTATATCACAAAAAACATAAAGACTAACAATAAAATTTTCTTCAAATACATTAATACATTTGAAGCAGGAAACCAGCCAGGGAGGTAGTGGGGCCCTTGGATGACCAAGGGGTAAAAGGTGTACTGAAGGATAATAGGGAAATGGCTGAGAAGCTAAATGCATTTTTTTGCCTCTGTCTTCACTGTGGAAGATGAGAAGTGCTTGCCCTCTCCAGAACCACTGATTTCGGGAGGGAGGTTGAAAGACCTGAGTCAGATTGAGGTGACAAGAGAGGAGGTCCTACAACTGATAGACAACTTAAAAACAAATAAATCATCGGCCCAGATGGCATACATCCAAGGGTTCTGAAAGAACTCAAATTGGAACTTGTGGATCTCCTGCCAAAAATATGTAATCTTTCCTTAAAATCTGCCTCCATTCCTGAGGACTGGAAGGTAGTGAATGTCACTCCCATCTTTAAAAAGGGTTCCAGAAGACATCCAGGAAATTACAGGCCAGTCAATCTGACGTCGATACTGGTTAAGTTGGTGGAAACTGTTATTAAGGGAAAAAATAGTGGGCACATTAATGAACAAAATCTATTGAGGAAGACTCAGCATGGGTTCTGTAAGGGAAGATCTTGTCTCACTATCCTGTTAGTGTTCTTTGAGGAAGTAAACAACCATGTGGACAAGGGGGACCCAATAGATGTTGTTTACCTTGACTTCCAGAAAGCTGTCAATAAAGTTCCTCATCAAAGGCTCCTAAGTAAGCTCAATAATCATGGGATACAAGGACAAGTACTTTTGTGAATCAAAACCTGGCTAATGAAAAAGAAACAGAGAGTGAGTATAAATGGGCAATTTTCTCAGTGGAGGGAGGTAAGCAGTGGGGTACCACAGGGATCAGTACTCAGTCCGATGGTTTTTAACTTGTTTATTAATGATTTGGAGTTGGGAGTAAGCAGTGAAGTGGCTAAATTTGCAGATGACACAAAGTTGTTCAGGGTGGTGAGAACCAGGGAGAACTGTGAGGCACTCCAAAGGGATCTGTCAAGGATGGGCGAGTGGGTGTCAATGTGGCAAATGGGGTTCAATGTGGCCAAGTGTAAAGTGATGCACATTGGGACCAAAAATCCTAACTATAAATACATGTTGATGGGGTCCGAACTAGCAGAGACTGACCAAGAGAGAGATCTAGGTGTTGTAGTAGATAAATCAATGAAAATGTCGAGACAGTGTGCGACTGCAATGAAAAAGGCCAACGCTATGCTGGGGGTTATTAGAAAAGGAACTGAAAACAAATCAGCCAGTATCATAATGTTGGCCAGCAAGGCACTTTAAGTGCTCTTATGGATTTTAAGATTCATAAGCTTGAACTTGGGTTGCTAGTGTTGGAAGGGCCATGTGCATTCTCCATTGCTGGGGGAAGCTCCAGTCCATGCCAGGAGGCTGGCACCCACCATAGTTCACCAAGACAGAGACAAAGACTTCTTCTGCCATGAGGTTTCTTTCTGTCACCCTACGCTGGTCAACCCCTGCCCCCTCCCACATACCTGCAAGGATTATGCTAAACAAGGTTACCTGGCAACTAATCTTCCACCCATCAACTGGTCTGGCCAGGGCCATTAATAGACAATAGAAGTGGCCCCGGTGAGTCATCGGACTTTGCCCAGGTGTCTGCTCCTGTTGAGGTCATAGTTTTGCAACATTGGCCACCCCTCTGCCACCAGCCCCCTTTTTACCTTCACCAATGATAGGGTTTGCAGGGACGGACTACCTGAGAGGTGTGTCAAGGAGATGTGGTTAGCGCTGCCCTCCCCAAAAGACCACCTAATAAAAGACCTTGCACAGCATGCAATCGGTCTCTTGAGCATCCCATCGACCCCTGTCTGCTTTCCTATCCTCTCTAGTCCAGCTTTCTATCCCAGTACCCTCCCTCCATCTTTGATCTCTAGGCCTGATCAGCTATAGAGAGAAAAGTGTGCTTCTGCCGGTTCAGAACACGCTCCCCATTTTCTTCCTTTCTAACCCCTCCATTTTGGAACCAGGATCCATCTCCAGGATAGGTACAGTATAACTCAACCATCTCCTGCAAATTGCAACAGTGCTATTTTCTATCTAAATTTCCTTAGACCTGTGTGTATGTGTGTGAGAATCTGTTTTGTGTGCTTGAACAACAGCATTCAGTTTTTGGCCACTGTGTGACAGAGTGTTGGACTGGATGGGCCACTGGCCTGATCCAACATTGGCTTCTCTTATGTTCTTATATATATTTGCTGTCTTTTATTCTGCAGTGGTGGTTTTGACTCAAAAAGTACAACCATATATACAATTACACGACAATTGCTCTTTTTTGCCGAATGTTTTATCACTAATCTAGGGTAATATATAGGTGCACAGAATAGAGTTTGCCAGACCACCCAGTATGGTGGAAGACCATTGCTGCCCTCTGCTACCCTCAAGACCTCCCAGCCTGCCAACCCTAGGGCAGAAGATATTGAAACCCATGGCCAAATGCATGTTGAAAATCCAGTTAAGAGTTGAAAATCCAGAATGTTTTAAGATTCCTGATGAACTGGTTCCACTTTGGAAACATAACCATATTATGGGAAAGTGTAGCAGAGTCATCTACTTCTATCTGCCATATTAGGAAATCCCTGACAACTCTGTTGTCATTGTATTCAGATGTCACACATTAGTTTAGAAGATTAGATTAGAAACTGCCTTATACTGAATCAGACCACTGGTCCATCAAGATCAGTACTGTCTACTCAGACTGGCAGCAACTCTCTAGGGTCCAAGACAGAGGTTTTTCACATCCTGTCCAAGTGCCAGACTTTGTAGCTTTCTTGAGTGATGAGGTGCAATGGTATAGGGCAGCTGGAAGAATCTTAATCCTCCCCAGCAAAGGGAAACAATAGCTTTGAACAATGTGTTTAACAAAGCAATGGTTTTGTTGCAGATCTCCAGGTTCATTCCACATCTGAAAGCAGTATTAGAAAATGTTTCCAAGTTCATCACCTTTATGCAGCATGTTAGAGCTAATGCTCTCATGAACATTAGCTCCCCCAAGTCCCTCCATCACCTCCTTTGAATCCATCCTAAGTCTTCTTGTTATGCACTCTGTTGTACTCTGTGGAACTTACTTCCAAGTATGCATTTGTGGGATTGGGCTACATAAAAGTCATCAATATTCTTATTGCAACATAAGCAGCTTTAACTGAATAAGTATTATTTCAAGGAAACAAAATCAGATTCCATGGCCTGTTCACCAGTGAGCATTTGTCCATGGTTCATTACTACAGACTGTGAGTTATATCTGCATGCCTAATACTTATAATAAGCATTTACTCAGCATTTCCTAATGTGACTCTACTAATACAGATGCATCTGACTATACTTTCATATGTCATACATAGCTAAGGGCACAAAGGAGTGCAGTTAAGCACTGTTAAATACATTTATGCTGTCATTTAATGTCTTAATCAAGTCACACAGCGTACAGAGATAACAGTATTGGAAAATATGGAGAAATTAAAATGTGGAAAATTTTGCACAAGAAATAAATGGCAGAGTTTGTATCACATAATAACTAGATCCAGATAGATAGATAGATAGATAGATAGATAGATAGATAGATAGATAGATAGATAGATATGACTTACAAGTTAGGATTTTTTATTATTCATGCATCACCTCCATCCCACTCACTTGCCTCATTTTTGTCACATTTTTCATTGCAGAATGGTGCGACATTCTGGATGCTAATTATTAGAAAATGTGATTCTCATAATGAAGCCTTCAGGAAAGGCAAATATTCAATTATCAGTTTTTAATATCCTAAACAGAGGCCACAGTTCTGAGTCCTGCATGAACAGAAAACAGGATGATGTTGGTGCATAAGAGCCTTTACAGTTGTGTGAACTGATATGTTGGTTTAACCTGAACTGAGCACAGTTTCGGCCACTGCATGAGGTAATCAATGAAGACAAATTTGACATAAGAAATCACATCCAGAAACCAGTGGGGAGAACATTTTAATCTCCTTGAACATAATATTACAGACCTGAAAGTCACTGTTCTACCTCTGTTAAGTTCCACCTCTCCCTAAGAAAGACCAATGGGGAGATGATGGGATATTTGTGAGAGGATGACAGTTAAAAAAATGTTAGTTCAGTTAGACAGAGAACTGTCTGAGTGAAGAAGCAATAAGCTTGAGACAGCATGTAGCAGAACAGCAGACTGATTCTGACTGGGATAAAGTCAGCTTGAAACAAAGAATCCTGAATGCCTGAATAAAGCTGTAGTTTAAAAGTTCAAGTGCAGAGAAACTTTATAATCACCTGCTAGATTCATTCCAATGTTGCATTTAAGCTATAAATAAAAGTTAACTTTTTTTTGTGTAACCCTGTGGTGGGATGTATATGGTCTCAGAGAAGGAAGCTCACACACAAACTGAGATCTGTCTGTCTGTCTGTCTCTCTCTCGGGCTATTTTGGGGGTGGAACACCCCGGAATGGTGTTCCGGCTGGCTTCCAAGCCTGCCCCTCTCCTCCCCACCACCCAGCTCCTGCCACCTCCTCTGCTGCTGCTTTTCCCAGGGCTCGCTGAGTGCTCCCGCCATGCCTGCCCAGATGTCAGCCGGCTCCAGCAGAGGCACAGCAGCAGGAGCAGCAGGGCACAGGGAGAACTGGCCATCCCGCCCACCTCCAAAGGGAACTCCTGGGAGGCCAGCTTCATGCTGCCTTTCTTGGCCCTGACAGACAGGTGCTCCAAGCTCCACAGTTTCCTCTCCGCCTTGGGAGTGGACGACGAGGATGACAGACTCCCGCTGAGAAGTGCGGCAGGGCAAGGAAGCCAAGGCCAAGTGGCAGAGCGACACAGGAGATGCTTGCATGCCACTGGCACCTGGTGGGCAGGAGACAAAGGTAGGCACAGTGGCTGGAGAGTCTCTCACACACACCATGCTTGCTTGGCTCCTTGAGAGTCCTCTGTGGCCCTGCCCACTGAGGGGGAAAGTTCCAGCTTGACACCAGCAGCCATCCAAGGAACCTGGGCAGCTTCCTGTGTCCACTGGACTCCTGGGCGATAGGCTCTGGAAGCTTCTAGAGAGAAATAGGCCAGCCATGTTCCATCAAGGAGGATGGGAAAGGTCCAAAGGGGGATGCTGTGTGGAACTGGAAGATGGAGAAAAACTTGATTTGAAATGGAAAGGCTTTAGGAAGAAGAAAGGCTCAATCTGGACTTTCCAAAATGTCTGGGAAAGAGGCCAAGAGGCAGCCTGGCTGGAAAATGTGACTTCAAGAGAAGTCCTAGAGTGAACAGGGATGAAACAGAAACAGGGTATCTGTAAGATGTTTTGGCCAGCCTCTCCTCACAGAGGGGTGAGTTTGAAATCTCAGGAGAGATGAACACATCTATGGCTCATTTTTATTTTCCCTTTGCTCAGTAGCTAGGATTGCCAGCCTCCAGGTGGAGCCTGGGGATCTCCCAGAATTATAACTGATCTTTGAATGACCAAGATCTGTCCCCCTGGAGAAAATGACTGCTTTGGAGGGGGGGGACGACTCAAGGGCACTTTACCCCACAGGCTTATTCCATATCCAGGATCCTTTGGAACAGGTTGCCAGAGGCCCTACATTTTGAAGAGGGGTCTTTCAAGAGAGTAAAATCAAGAGTTTAGTCTCCACAAGATTAGACAAGGTGTATCTCTAACATATTCTAGTGGTAAAAGGAATCCTATTTGTCTTGGCAAGGTAGAATAAAGTCAGAGAAGTGATCCTCTTGTAATGCTACTTGGAATCTGGCTAGTTGGGTCAATTGTATACCTCCCCATGGTAGAAAAAGGTGCCCTCCAGACCTGTTTTGCCACACTCTCAAACGTTGTGGAGAATCATTCCCCTTGAAGGCTAGAAGGACAGTTGGACACAGTACAACACAGGGGTTAATTGATAAAAACTTGGAGAGGGAGATGGATCTAGGAATGCCAACCTCCAAGCGGGACCTGGGGATCCCTTGGAGTTACAGGTCATTTCCAGACTACAGAGATCAGTTCCCCTGGAGGTAATAAATGCTTTGGAGGGCAAGGAAGCTGGGACCAAGCTGAGAAGTGTGGGAAGGCAAGTGGCAAAGCGACACGGGAGATACTTATGCACTACTGGTGCCTGGTGGGTGGGAGAAAAAGGTAGGCATGGAATGGAGAGTTTCACACACACACCATGCTTGCTCGGCTCCCTGAGAGTCCTCTGTGGCCCTGCCCACTGAGGGGGAAAGTCCCGGCTCGACACTAGCAGCCACCCAAGGAGCCTGGGCAGTGCCAGGCACTGCCCAACATGCTTCTCAAGAGAAGTAAATAAAATGGCAAAAAAGAGACAGAGTGCTGTCTCCTCCCCCGACCGGCCGAGACTCCACACGGGGAAGCTGCGGCACATGTAGAAATTCAACAGGTGCAGCTGTTCAGATGACTTCTGCTAATGGGCACTCATAGGTACCATACACAAATTATCTAGAGGACAATCTCTAGCAGCAGGAATGCAATCTAAATAAAAAGTAGTGAGTTCTTTTTATTGCAGTTATCTTCATAGCAAGCAAGAGAGAGAATTTGCTCAAGCCCAGCCAGTGAGGTCTTGTGTATGTCTGTGTGGGTTGAAGCTAGCTTTTCTATGACCAAGCCCAGCATTCTAGGCATTATGACTGTACACTGGTAAAAACCAAACCAAAGGAGTTCCAGTAGTGCTGTTTACAACAGATGAATTGAAAGTATGCAAAGAGTAGTATCGGAATGTGCAGAGCCAAGGAGGGGCCAACAAAAAAAGAAACACAGGGTGAGTTGCTGGTGCTGACACAGACTTAATTGTGGGCATGATTGGGGACCAACACCATGCCTGAAAATGGTAATCTGAAAAGTGTTGCAGTGAAGCATTGATTTACCTAGTATATAGAGTTTTTTTCACATGATTCATATGTTATAAGAAATATGTCAGAAGAGAAAACATGATTCACATCCCCCTTTCTCTGCTAGGCTGAGATCCATGAGATTCTTTCTTGTACACATGAAACAGTTCAAATCATTGCCATGTATGGGTAAGAACATATGAGTTTTTATTTAGTATTTGCAGCTATTCATGCAAACTATCTGTGGTATAAGTTTTTCTGCACTTCCAGAAGAGGGACGGTAGAATAGCCATTTCTTCAAGTGTACTTTTTATGATGGAACATCCTAATGAAGTCTTTTTTTGTTTAACCATTCAAAACTGCTGTCTGCATCCAGAGGGCTTTTCTGTGGACCTTTGTAAATAATGTCCTGAATTTAATGGGTTTGATTTGATCTATTCTTGATGTGATTCCTGTGCAGTAATATCAGGAAGAATTTGTTACCTTTCTAAATTGGACCCTGTAGAGAACAAGTTTCGTGAAGTGGTTAGGAGCACAGACTCTAATCTGGGAAAACTGGGTTTGATTCCCACTCATCTACATGCAGCTGCTGTTGTGATCTTGGGTCAGTCACAAGTTCTTTTAGAGATGTTCTCTCATGAGCAGTTCTCGAAGGAGCTCTCTCAGCCTTACCTACCTCACAGGGTGTCTGTTGTGCTTTTGACATTGGTTAGACCTCACCTAGAATATTGTGTTCAGTTTTGGGCAACAAAATTTAAGAAGGATATAGACAAGTTGTTCAGAGGAGGGCAACAAAGATGGTAGGAGTCTTGAAAGAAAGTCCTTTGAGGAAAGGTTGAAGGAGCGGGGTATGTTTAGCCTAGAGAGGAGACAACTGAGAGGTGTGATATGATAACCATCTTCAAGCACATGAATGGCTGTCATATAGAGGATTGTGTGGAGTTGTTTTCTGTTGCCCCAGAAGGTCAGACCAGCACCAATGGGTTGAAATTAAATCAATAGAGTTTTCAGCTAAACATTAGGAAGAACTTCCTGACAGTTAGAGCGGTTCCTCAGTGTAACAGTCTTCCTTGGGAGGTGGTGGGCTCTCCTTCTTTGGAGGTTTTCAAACAGAGGATAGATGGCCATCTGACAGCAATGCTAATTCTGTGAACTTAGGCAAATCACGAGAAGAGAGGACAGCACGAGTTGCATCAGTGCTTAGTTCTTGTGGTCCTCTTTTACACACCCAGTGAAATGCTGATCACCACTTTGGGGTCAGGAAGCAATTGTTCTCCAGGCCAGATTGGCTGGGGATCCTGGAGGGTTTCCCTCCTCTGCTGAGTATAGAACAGGGGTCACTGAGGGTGTGGGGGGAGGTATTTCCTGCATTGTGCATGGGGTTGGACTACACAATCCTGGAGGTCCCATCCAACTCTATGATTCTATGATTCAAGACTTTAAAGGAACTCAAGCCATGCATTAATTTCCTTTCACATGAGCTTTGTGGCAATATAAAGACTAACAAAATTATAAGCATTGGGAACATCTTCAAATGTTGTTGTTCTTACTTCATTTATAGTCCACCTTTCTTGCTCATAGGGTGGATTACAAAATAGAAAAATAATTCATTCAGAGAGCATAAGACATTGTCATTGCTGTTGATTTCCCCTGGGATGTAACCTTGTAAGCATTTTAGGAATTGGTAGCCATCAAGAAAGAGCAATATGGGATATGTACAGGGGTCATTTCGAGCAGGAATGCGCAGGAACACCGTTCTGAGAGTAACAAGCCCAGGAGTGGGCACATATGGTGATGTGCTGTGGAAAAAAGCAAAAGCATACTAACTTGATCTGTATTTTCATGTTTGTCATAGGGTAACTCCCTGCAAGAGCAAAGGAAACCTAAAGTGTCTTTAGTCAAAGTGTAAAGCTGACTCACCAGTTCTGAGTTGGGAAATACCTGGAGATTTTTGGGATAGAGCCTGAGCCGTGGGTGTTGTCTTCTGACACACTTCTGGTGATGTCAAGGGGTGTGTCATATGCAAATGAGTTATACTAATGAGCTCCTGCACCTCTTTTTCTATGAAATGACCCCTGGATATGTAGGATTATATTGTGTAAGGACACATCTAATACAGCACAAAACTCTTCTTTTCAATCTGCCAGGAGAGAAATTCAATTTGTTGATATATATCATGTTTATTCTAATATAACAAAGGCCTTCAGCCTGATGCCCATTCATTTTGCTTATCTTAGCATTTCATTTCAAATATGATCTTATCAATCAAATATGATGTGTCTGCAGGTCTGCTTCCTATCTAGTAGCCTCAGGGAAGATTTCATTTTGTCTTACAGATCACTAGCTTGTAACATTCCTCTTTGCACTGATTTGCTGAAACCATAAAAACTCTCATTGACTAGAATAGCAAGTTTGTATAGACTAGCTACCATGGGAGAACTGAAGAGCCTCTTTCATGGAATATAAATCAAAAGTGACTATAAAGGTGTCTTTATGGTCTTTATGAATGGATATTCATGTTAATATCATTTCACCTGTGACAGATAAGCCAATTCTGGTCTGTTTCCCAAGAACTGTGTTGAATTGTGAGTATTCTTAGAGCATAATACTGTAGAAGTACTCAGCCAAAAAAAAAGAAAAAAAATGTTTTGTAGATATCCCATATTCCCATATTGGTAACAGTACAAGTAAGCAATACACAGTCATCATTTTTGTGGGTTCCTCATTTGGTCTGTCTAAGGAAGTTGTATGTCATAGAGCTGATGTCTAAAAGGATGTCAGCACAGAGAACTAAATAGGCACTTTTGATTCATTGTTGTAATAGGCATATTAAGACTATGAAATGTTTTTTCTAATAAGAGCTTTGTTTGGAGTAAAATCTTCACATGTAAGTGTCAGAAGAAGATAATGTTTCCCCAATTCATTATACAGCATTAAAAAAACCAAATATCTTAATTTAATCCTAAACTGTGCACAATCATTAATATTATAAATATTCAGTGTCTGAATATTATAAATATTCAGTGTCTGAATATTATAAATATTCAAAGTTTTCATCCCTTTTGAATGCACACACACTGGATGATTGAAAAGAGTGCCTGTACCTTTAATATATTCCTGCCTTCAGTGGCTGTTGCTAAGAAATCACAACAGCTTGGCCAGCATTCCAGGCTTGGGTTTCTGCTTGGTTTGTCAGTAAAAGACAGGTGGAGGGGATAGGACCTTTTCAAGGTCTGTTTTGGCCTTTGAGAGAGGACTCATTGGGGCCAGGCTCAGCAGGATCCATTGGGCAAATTGATACCACCCTATTGCATGTCTCGCCCAGGCCTGCCTGCTTACTATTGTTCAACCAAATAAAGGGACCATGGTGAAATACAATAATGTAGCAAAATGAACACTGTGCAAAATTTCTTCAATATCTATAGTAGAACTTTTGGATCATATTCTACAATAATTCCACAAAAAGTACAATTGTTTGAAACAGCACACAATATGTGATCAACAATCAATACATATTATACTTCAGTGTGATAAGTCCTTATTACAAAGTTCCAAGAAGGCTTCAGATGGCCAATGCACTTTTCCAGGGTGTCAGTGGGTTTCCTCGATCTTTGTCAAGATTGTTTAAATAGAACTGAATTGCAAAAAAGGGGAAAAAAGAAGAGTACAAAACAATACAAATAATAATGATGACAAAGAAGAGAAATAACATATCTACAACTATTTTTCAAGGGTTAGACTAACCCAAACCTTTAATAAGAAAACATAACAGTTCAGAAATGCTTCATTGCGAGCATAACAGCTGTCTAGTCAATTTCAAATAGACTGTGGTTCTCAGCCACATACAGCTTGACTAACACTTTGAAATTATTTACAGATGAATAAAATTAATTAAGCATGCCTTGTTAGCAGACTACAATAACACTGAATGCTAGCCTACCTACAAAAAGCAACCCTCACAAGAAATTAAAAAGGTGAGAAATCAATATTAGCATTAAGACCATTTGGTATACAAGTATCCAACTTATGAATAAAATATGTCTCTTGTTTTAATAATATTTGAGACACATTATCACTGTTGTAAGGATGTGGAATGTATCAATGGATAACACATAATTTTAAATTATCAATGGTATAGTTAGCCTCATACCAATGGCATACAATAGGAGCCTCCATAATTTTATTTTTTAATATGAAAATGATGTTTTAAAATCCTCATTTTTATAGGTCTAAGGCTAACACCTACATACAATTTTAAATATGGGCATGGAATAACATAAACCACCCACCTGGTTTGACAGGTGGAATAATGATTAATGTTAATAATGGCATTGTCTCTCAAATTCTTAAATTCTTGTGTCACAATAGCAAATCCACAGGCTAATGGTGAGATGGTGGCCTCTAATTCCAGATAGAAATTGAGATTGTGTCATCAAATCTGATTTAACTAAAAAAATCTTTTAATTTCCTGGTTCTTTGAAAGAGGCCACCATCAGTGTGATTTCTGTTAGAACATAAGAGAAGCCAATGTTGGATCAGGCCAATGGCCCATCCAGTCCAAAACTCTGTGACACAGTGGCCAAAAATACCAGGTGCCAGGAGGAGGTCCATTAGTGGGGCCAGGACACTAGAAATCTTCCCACTGTTGCCCCCTCCCCCCAAGCACAAAGAATACAGTGCATCACTTGTCCCAGACTGAGAGTTCCAAACTATACCTTGTGGCTCATAGTCACTGATGGACTTCAGCTCCATATGTTTATCCAATTCCCTCTTGATGCTGTCCACGATTGTAGCCACCACCACCTCCTGTAGCAGTGAAAGGTGTGATATCAATATTAGCATCTGCTCATGAGGACTGGCTCTTGAAATCCAAGAATTTGAACATCCCTCAGATGCCTCTAAGATTAAGTTAACCACCTTCAGTAATTACAACACAAGGAGGTCTGTGGAAAATACTATGTAGGTAGCACTATTAGACCCATAAAATCCAGAATCCTTGAACACCATTCTTGCATAAAAAAGGTCTCTGAGGCACCCCTTGTGGAGCATTTTGTTAATTACAGACATGAGGCAGATTCTTTAAGATTCTTTGTTATACAAAAGACTGAGAATTGTTTTTATAATCAGGTGGATATAAACAATACTTTTGCAAAAGAAAGCCATTTGGATTTTCAAACTTCAAACATTATTCCCCATGGGGCTAAATTTGTCTAATGATTTATCTTGTGTTGTGTGAGGCACGGACCTTGAAATGTATCTGTTGCTTTAAGTGGAACTTTAATTGAGTACAATGGGAACACCTGTTTTGGATAGTGGATATTAATGTAATGCTGATTATTGTGACTCACCATTTGAGAATCTGAAGAAGCTTTGGCAACTGCAAGTGATTAATACAAGTTTTTTCCCCTGATTTATGCAGGTATGTTTTTTAAATCAACAATATGGATTCCTATTGCTCTGTATGGTTAAATGCTCACTCTAAGATATTTCATTTATTCACAGAAAGATAATTTTACAGGACAGTCCTTTGTGATCAAGCTTTGGTAAAACACAGCTTTTGATTAGCTAGCTCACCCATAAAGAATACAGATCAAAGAAAGACATGGATATACACCAATTTCTGGACTATTGGGGGGGGGGTGCAAATGTATGTACAGTGTACAAATATATTCCCTAGGAGTCCAGGTGCATTATTCATGTTTTGAAACAGGAAGTCTGCGGACTTTTATAATGTGATGATTTATTCTATTGTATACAACACTTAGACTGATTTCCCACTAGCGCTGCCCCAGCATTCTTCCTCCCTTTGCCCCAGTGCTGTGCTTAAATTTCACACTATTTGCCGTGGGGCGCATTTTGACCCTTGGCTCAGACCGATCTTCCCCGCAGCTTTGGTGATCCTGTTTTTTGAGGATCACCAAAGCTGTAGAGAAATTGCATGAAGCCCCGGGTCAAAATGCGCCCTGTGGCAAATAGTGTGAAATTTAAGCACAGCACCGGGGCAAACGGAGGAAGAATGCCGGGGCAGCGCCTGTGCGAAATCAGTCATTTTTTTTTGATCAACTTGTAACTTACATGTACAGATGTTTAGGTCTCATTTTTTGAAGTAATCTATATATACTTTATTTAATTTCAATTATTTGCATCTATAGTTCATTTCTATACACAGTTGTTGTTGATAGGTGTCCTATACTGTGTATCTCACTTCAGGTGTTACATTCTGTGAACTTGGGCAGATCATGAGAGGGAAGGCAAGAAGGGTTGCAACAGTGCTTAGTTCTTGTGGCCCTTTACTACATACACAGGGAAATGCTGATCACCACTTTGGGGTCAGGAAGCAATTTTTCTCCCAGCCAGTTTGGCCTGGGAGGGTTTTTGTCCTGGGCATGGAACAGGGGTCACTGGGGGTGGGAGGTATTTGTGAATTTCCTGCATTGTGCAGGGGGTTGGACTAGATGACCTTGGAGGTCCCTTCCAACTCTATGATTCTATGATTCTATTAACCAGATTAGCTCTGACTTCTGCCTGCTTTATAATGTCAGCTGGGTAACCACATTCATAAAATTGTTGGCATAATTTTTTACTTTCTGTCACAAAATCTTTGGGCTGCATTTTATGTACAAAAATTGTCCAAACAGTAATTTTTTGTGAAGATGGAAGGATGGAAAGAGTCAAATCTTAAATATGAATTATGTTCAGTGGCTTTCTGAAGTTTCTCACTACTAATTGATTGGTGGAATTCCTGGAAACTGTTGTGTCCAAAAAAGAAATTTCATAAGGATCTGATTTTCTATCTTACTTAATGGTGTCATGCAATTCATTAGCCAACTCAAGAAATTGATGTGTTCTGCTATGGTCTCTGAGAACAATGAATAAATCATCAATCAATCTTTTATAACATAAAATATCATTGACAAAAAGGATTGTGCTCTGGGTTAGCAAAAAACTTATTTTCAAAAGCTGTCATACCTGGGGGAGGCATTCCAGCTTTGTGGATCTTGGGGAGTGCATAAAAAACAGGGAACCTCAGAAACGCATGTAAAAGAAATCTGGCATCACTGCCCCATCAGGACTGCTTCCTGAACCACTATCTTGACCAATCTAGAGATATGTGGTGTCAGATCAGAATCTAATTTTTCATTGTGGATTTTCTAATAAAATATAAAGTTAGCTGCACTGGGTCCCCATTGTGGAGAAAGGCATGATATAAATAAAGCAAATAAATTAGAGGGGGGGGGTCACAAAAAAAGGTAGATTGGTGGGTTGGTATAAAAGAGAAAAGGAAGCATGGATAGGTGAGTATATGGGTGGTGCTAGAATGAGGGAAAGAGGAAATAGCATGGGGAGGTGATACAGGACAAAAGGAGGTGCCCCCTGTAAGTCCTTGTAGGTATCACCCAGTGCAAATGGGCCTAGCTCAGCTGGTGCTGCACAAATGGGCCATAGTTTTCCCGGGGAGAGGTGCTGGGGCAGCAGAAGAAAAGTTACACAAAGTAGTAAGTCGGATGGTGGGTGGAAAGGAGTGAAGAAAGCAGGAAAAGGGAAGAGGCTATGGGGGCTTTAAGGAAATGAAAAAAAGATGTGGTGAGGGAGGGGGAAATGAGATGCCTCCTGCAAGTCCTTGGAGGCCCTCTACTTTTGCACTCTAAAAGCTGAAAAACACTTTGGAGTCACAAGCAATGCACCACATAGCTAAAGTTATAGGAGGAGATTGGTGCTAGTGCATGTAAATATGTAGGGGCTTAAGATTCAGGCTAGGGTTGCCAGCCCCCAGGTGGGGCTTGGGGATCTCCCACTTTTACAACTGATCCCCAGCTGACAGAGATCAATTCCCCTGGAGAAAATGACTGCTTTGAAGGGTAGACTTTATGGCAGGGGTCCTCAAACTACGGCCCATGGGCCACATGCGGCCCGCCGAGGGCATTTTTCTAGCCCGCTGGGTGTGCCGCTGCCTGTTCTCCAATTCCCAGCAGCACACAAAGCAGTGGAAAAATTGCAGCCGACTTGTCCCGGGCCACATGACAAAGCCCCGCCCCCCTGCTTCCAGTCAGCCAGGAGGAGGCAAAAGGAAGACTGGAAGAGGGTAAGTATGAGGTGGCAGGCGCTCCGGCTGGCCCCAAGTCTCCTAGCCGGCTGAGAGGCCTGCGCCAGTCCCAAGAGCCGGGCGGGGGTCTTTTTCAAGGCTTTTTGTGCTGCTGGGAATCAGAGGGGGGGAGAGAGAGAGGTTTCTCTTTCACATCATGATGCCTGCAGTAGTTGAGTTTCATGGAGAAGCAGCTGGGGGCTTGCTGCCTTAAAAAGTTTGTGAGGATGCCAAGTTCTTTGTTTCTTTGGAGAGGGAAAGGCAACAGCCCCGTCAACGGTGCCTTTTTGCGCACCCCCCCCCGCGCGCCTTCCCTACCCGCAAAATAACCAAAGAAAAAGCCCATCTTCATAGTTTTTTTTTTTTAAAAAACTATAGTCTGGCCCTCCAACGGTCTGAGGGACAGTGAACTGGCCCCCTGTTTAAAAAGTTTGAGGACCCCTGCTTTACGGCATTATACTATGCTGAGGCACCTCCCCTCCCCAAACCCTGCCGTCTCCTGGCTCCACCCCCAAAGTCTCCAGGTATTTTCCAACCCAGACTTGGCAACCCTAATTCAGGCCCACACAGGGTTTCATATGGAGGCTGCTGAAAAGCTTCTGGTTTTATACTGGATGAAAATAAGCCTTCTGAATAAACCTTTTCAAATGTCATCTCACTGCTGGGACCTGAATTCATACTCCTGATATGAGGAGCATGAACTAAACTGTCTAATAAAATTATAGTAATTTAATGCAGCATACAGTAATGTTAATAAAGTGCACATCAGCCAATTATGGCGATTAACTTAAATTCCAGAGAAGTTGTATCATTAAAGAGAGAGCATAATACCTTGTGTAATTGATTCTCACTCTCTTATAAAAATTATCTTTTAAAACACAGAGACTTATATTAAAATGAAAGGCTCAGCTAAATCAATGCAAAATGCAAAGAGCAGCTTTCATTCTCAAGTACATCCCTTGAAGAAGTAATTTTCTTAAAAAATTACAAAAAAAAATCCCTGCTAGTGTTAACTAAAATTAATGAATATGTACAATGTGAGTTTGAGTCCCTCCCCCAAATGCTTTTAGTTCCCTTTCCTTCACTTAAAGCAATCTTATACCAGATTCTTTAAGAAGTTAAAAAAATCCAGTTGTTCTTGAGATGAACTTATTTTTTAAAAAATGTAGGTTAATGAACAACAATGCCATCTTCAGCACAGTTACACTTTAAAGTCCCTTAATGTAAATGGGCTTAGAAGAGTGTAACAGGATAACATATGCTGACCCGCACATAGGCGCATAGGCACAACAGCAACCGGGGCAGGATTCCATGGCTGGGAGCTTTAACTCCGTGAGCCAGAAGCATCCCCGCAGGTGGTTATGTGCTCAAGCGCACAGCACGCATGGGTGGTTATGAGCATCCCTGCTGGATCAGCAGGTTCACATTACCGCCACCGCTTTTGTGGCTTTGCAAATGTCCACACTTCCAGGGAGCAGGATCAATGCGCCCTCTATGGCTTGCATCAGCTTTTGCCAGGTACTTTTTAAATGTGGGATCAAAGGGGCACAGGATGAGGTGAGAGTGGCAGGGGAACGGGCGGCAGCTGTGGCTGTGTGAATGGCCCCACTTAATCCACTAGAGAAAGGTGCCTATATCAGGCCAAACTGTCAGTCTGAACTCGGCCAGAGAGAGGCAAGCCATTCAGCACCTTCTTTCCCCAAAGAATATGCATCACACATGGAGGGAGACAAAGTACTATTTTGACTGTAATCTTTGGAAGCTACACAGGCAGCTAAGGAGCAGAGCAGGGTAGGGGTGGAAAGAGGCAAATTGTCTTTTTCCATGAAAGGCAGGGCTAAGCCAGAGGAGACAGGCATAAATGATACACAATAAGAAAATATCTGAAAATTATTAATTTTGTATGAAAGCATCTACACTTTCCCCCAATACAAATTTCCCCTACAACCTGTGTTAGATTTAGTTAAGAAACAGGCAGACTTCAAATAAAATGTAAAGAATGGTATGGAGTCTATTGTTAAACAAATCTGGACCATAGGAGAGTCTGACACACATCTGATTGCCTTCATACTTTAATGCTTTTAGCGTTTTCGTCCTAGCCTAGCTGTAAGTCAGTTGGGCTGAGATAAAAATGCTGAAATCAACTGAACATGATAAAGTAAGTGGAAAACAGGTTTTAGTTGCTCTTGCCCATGATTTTTTTTGTTTAAAAATAAATCCCCTCCACCCATCTCACTAGCACCCCATGAACAGGAGAAACTCATATGCCAATATGAGTCTGAGAATATTAGCTGTCTGTGAGCTGTCTATAAAAGTGGACCTTGTGTCTGAAATTTGGCATGGATCATCTCTTCAGAGAGGGAGAATCTCTGCAGTCTCTAAGCATGTCATCCTAATTAGGTATGTGTGTGTGTGTGTGTGTGTGTGTACATATATATATAAAATCTAAAAAGGCCCTGAATTAACTAAAATACCCCTATTTTGATCAATAGCCACTTCACTTTAAGAACATCTAGGATTTACAAAGCTTTGGGGAAGCTATTCTCCTGCAGTTCACTCTTTGGGTGAGAGTTATAATGTGCAAAGCCTTTCTGTACTTGGATATTCACAACAGAACAAGTGTATTATCTCATTATCTGATAATTAACTTGAC
The DNA here is from genome assembly GCA_029233225.1 of Lepidodactylus listeri. Taxonomy (NCBI): domain Eukaryota; kingdom Metazoa; phylum Chordata; class Lepidosauria; order Squamata; family Gekkonidae; genus Lepidodactylus; species Lepidodactylus listeri. The sequence continues at coordinate 130,898,185 of JARCFY010000001.1, read as the reverse complement.
TACATTATTCCGTAGCAGACAATGGATCTTAAAGATTATACAAATATACACAACCCTAATACTTCAGATGCAAGAACATTTGAGCCATTGCATAGATGTTAGTATGCCCTATACAAAGCCATTTGGAAACTGGACACTTTGTTCTTGACACCAGCAACATTAAAGACATCAGGCAGAAGCCCAAGGAAAGATTTATTGTTGATTACACAGTAATGCAAATTAAATCTCAACACATTCATACAATATAATCACATATTTACTTTAGTCTAAAATAGAAAACTATGGTTATTTTCTTATCTGTTTGGTTAAATGCTTTTGTGCATAAAAGGTCCTATTAACACAGCTGGAGAAATGTTTTCCAGTATCTTGTGTAGAACATCCCAGCTATCTTTGTTTTCACAGGAAGAGAAAACTAATTTACCATGTGCATGACTAACTGGGGCAGGAAAGGGATGAAGAGACCTTGTGACAAACAAGTGGAGGTAAAAATAGCTGGGGAACATGCTCTTTATGTGCTTCTTTATTAAATTATTTGTGAGTCTACCTGTTTCCCAACAATCTGGACTTTCTACTTGTATGTCTTAGGTGCCTTCAGTGGCTTTTTGCCCATGAACTCAGCTATTCTTGTGATCCTTTCTTGCAGTAATTGAACAAATACATGCCACATTGTGCAGGAACAAAAAGCAAGCAATATGAGGAGTTGTATGTCAATCATTTAAGGGTGTATCCAAAGTGCACAGGCACAAAGAATGGATGGACTGCAACTGATTTTGTGATTGACAGTAAATACTAGGTCACTTTAATAATTCAACCATAGCTTCATGAAACAGGTGCCTCTAACCCAGGAAATGAGAAGATGTATTCAAGGTTGTTATTTGTTACTTATAGTTATTACTGGGGCATGTCCTGGCATTGTAGTGGAAGTCACTTACTGCATAGGTGCAAAGCTGTTGGGCATGGCAAAAATCATCGACATGACCCAATCAGGAGCTTGCCATGCCTGTTGCTGAGGTTGATTAATAAAGATGGGCTCATTGGGGAATTGTTCAACAGTTCACTGAGGATCTGATACATTAAACAGACCAGATTCAGTGGTCAGGGTCTGAGTTCTTTATTGCAAACTTTTGCTGAATGTTTAGAACAAAGTATTTACAAGGTTCTACAGTCTCCGTTTTGTGTCTTACCAATAATTTCATATTTGTCCCTTAAATGTTTGACTAGGCCAAATGAGGAGTACTTGGGCTTCCCAGAGCTGTTCTTGCTTTTTGTTCTCTCTGTCATTTATGGTAACAACATATATGTTTCTAGAACTGTGCTGCAGGGTGTGGAAGTTGGTGCAGAAGTTCTGGAAGTCAGCCAGTGTAATATAGTCACTAGACTGTAAAACTAGGACTAAGGGGAATCAGGTTTAAATCCCTATACTACTATGAAACTCACTTTGTAAACTTTGGCCAGTTAAGGTACATTCTAAGCAGACTTATACAATAGACCTTATAGGGTGTAATTCTGTTTAGGATTGCACCATCTCGCTCTCTCAGACTAACATCTCACTAGATAGTTGTGAGGATAAATAGAAAAGCAAGAAACCATCCTGAGCTCTTTGGAAGAAGGGCAGGATTGACGAAAGGTCATTACATCCAGCTATGATTTTCTGTTCCTTGGCTCCATCGTCAACCAAAAGGGTGACTACAACCAAAAAATCTGAAGGAGATTGAGACTGGGAAGCACAGCCACAAAGGAGCTAGAAAAGATTCTTAAATGTTAAGGATGTGTTGCTGGTAACCAAGATCAAGTTACTTCATGTCATAGTATTCTCTCCATCACCATGCATGGGTGAGAAAGTTGGACAATGAAGAAAGTTGATAGCAAGAAAATTAATTTGTTTGAAATGTGGTGTTGGAAGAGAGAGTTTTGCAGAAACTGTGGAGCAACAAAAAGACAAATAAGTGGGTTCTAGATCAAATCAAGCTTGAACTCTCTCTAGAATCTAAGATAACTAAACTGAAGCTGTTATACTTTGGTTACATTATGAGAAGATGAGATTCACTGGAAAAGACAGTAATTCTAGCAAAGCAGCAGATAAAGAGGGAGACCCAACACCAGATGGATTGGCTCTATAAAGGAAGGATGTTTCAGAGTACATTAATTCACAGGATCTCCATTCACAGCACTTAATTAATTCACAGGAGCTCCATTCACAGCACTTAACATACACACACACACACATCTACTCTTTCCAGCTTCAGTGCACAAATGCACTCATCTCTTCTCCAACAAGACCATCACTGGCATTACAAAATCCTCTGTATGGTAATTTTGCTTCATGCTACAACAAATAGCAACTGTACAGAAATAGAACATTGTTCTACCCATTCTTTAATAAGTCATGGTGCCACTTAACTGTGTGTATAACTTACCTTGTAAACTTTTCCACCATTTTTGCTCAATTGTGACTGTTTGAATCCAAGTATTTTGGTTGAACTGAACTGTGAATTGGGCTCAGTATTGGATTCAGTAGAAATAACTCCCTCCCCCAAGTTCCATTGATGGAAAAACAAATAATTATAGGCCAGACAGTTGCTGTTTATGAAAAAGGGGAGGAGGGAGGTAAGAATTTCAAATGTCACCTTGAAATGTTTGACTTTAGACACCTTGTTTTTGGCTGCTAATGTAGTGGAACATGTTGCACAGTACTCTTAGGTATTAAAATTCAGCACACTTTTGGAGAAGCTCTCTGCATGAACTTATTTGAGAAGCTTAATTCAAAAACATTTCTTGCATTACACATCACTAGCATCTAGTGTACTGAGGTAAGAGAACAGATTCACATCCTTTAAAAAATCAAACAGGAATGTGCTGGAAAATACTCATTATGGTCTTCAAAACTGTGATACCTTATTAAAGACTTTTTTTGTTACAGATCAATGACCCTGAAATAATTAACACTAAGTATCACTTAGCAAAATTGCTAATCTATGGGATCTGACATAGAAAAAAAGATTTTTTTAAAAGACCTCATGCTGAAATACTAAGCTTTGAACTTTCTTTTTTCTTTTCTTTTTTTAAATGTCCCACAATTTTTTTTTTGTAGCTGCCAGTAAGCTGTGATCTGGGGTGAAACCCAATACTGGACTTTCCCCCTAAGTATTTCAACATAAGTTTCTGAAGGGCCTTTCTATGTGACCAACCTGTCTGCAGCACATACTAGGAATGTGATCCCTTGTTCATAGACACTCGCTTTTCCTGAGCTATGCCAATGACTATAGTGTGCCCTTGAGGTAGAATCAAGGCTTGATGTGGCATGGAAATGTATGCTTAATGGGGTCACAGTTTAAGCCCCCATCTTGATTTCAAGAAATGTACTTGAACTAGTGGCAAATTAGATACCAATATGTTATAGAATCTATTCAATGACTGGATTCTGAAATCCGTGTCAAATCTGTGGACAAATCAAATCTTCTTTAATTTTTTTTAAAATATCACATTAAATCTATAATACAGGTTTTCCATCTGTCCAAAATGAATAACTATTGTAGTGTAACTGGAGATCAAAAATAAAAGTGAAATTTGAGAAATACTGTTTCCCCTCCTTGATTAGTTTTCCAGATGAAAATCTAACATTGGCAAGTCCCTTGAAGACTCCTCTAAATCTCATAAAACTTCATTACTCTTGAATAGCATGGAAAACAGTCAATAAAACCATCAGTCTTTCACCAAACATACTGGATCTTTAAATAATGTAAAAGGGTATCTTTAATAGATGTATAGAGCAATCCTAAGTAGGGTTACACCCTTCGTGGACTTCAGTGGTTGCACTGGTATCAACTGTACATCTCAGAACTAGGAGATTGTTCCCGGTGACAGTGGCTTCTACTAAAATGGGAGTCCAAGAAACACTGTTCCTCTGTGCCTTCAATTAGCAGTTAGGTCTGCCTAACAGAGACTGCTTTGGCCACCTTGGTTGATGATCTCTACAGAGAACTAGACAGGGGGAATGTGAGCCTGCTAGTTCTGCTGACTCTTAATGGCTTTCAGTACTATTGACCATAGCATCCTACCGAGCTGCCTCTCAGCAGTGGGACATGTTATGGTGTTTCAAGTCCTAACTGGGAGGCAATCTCAGAGGGTGGTGCTGGGGGATTCCTGCTGTGGTCCATGACTATTGACCTATGGTGGTCTGCAGGGTTTGATCTTATCCTCAGTGCTATTTAATATCTATGTGAAACCACTGGGAGAGGTAACCAGGAGGTTTAGGCTGTAATGTCACCAATATGTGGATGATATCCAGCGCCACCTTTCTTTCCCACCAAATTCCAAGACTGCTATTGATGTTCTGAACCAGTGCTTAAAGTATCCATTCCTGGTTCAGTCAGATCTAGTCACAGTGATCCTTGCCTTAGGATAGGACTCACAATAATGGGTTTAAATTAAGGGAAGGAAGGTACCAGCTGGATATTAGGAAAAACTTTGTTACAGCAAGAGTTGTGCAAGAGTGGAATCAGCTGCTTAGGGAGGTGGTGAGCTCCCCCTCACTGACAGTCTTTAACCAGTGGCTGGACAAACACTTTTCAAGGATGTTCTAGGCTAATCCTGCATTGAGCAGGGGTTGGACTAGATGGCCTATATGGCCCCTTCCAACTCTGTGATTCTATTTTATGTATACCAGTTATAGCTTTTGGACACTCTTGAAGGGCAGCCTCATGTAGAGCATATTGCTGTAAGCTAATTGAAGAATTATCTAGACATGTACCACAATGGCCAGATCTTTTCTGCCCAGGAAATGCCACAGTTGGCCAATTAGCTGAAGCTGGTAAAAGGCACTCCTGGCCGTGGGCACCACCTTCTTATCCAACAGGAGGGCCTAGCACTATGCAGAAGCTACAGACCTGCTCCTGTAGGAAATGATAATCAGTAGCTTATCACATAGGCATTTGGAACCTGCCCACATAAAAAACATTCCATTGAGTTTCAAACATTCATATTTGAATGAAAAATGTCATCTCAAAGCACACAAACAATTTTGTTGTAGAATCCTTCCTTCAATTTTTTACAGGGAAAACTGAAACAATTGATGAACTTCAGATCTTTGTGGATCTGTATTCCAGCTGTATTCTATTAAAAGGATCATTCATTTGGAAAAGAGAGAAGTCAGAGTTGAAGAAGGTCAGCATACTGGTCAACTTGAACCTGGTCCCACCTAATCAGTAATGGAAATCAAGTATGCATAGCAGTTCTATTAAAGAAGGAAACCTTCCTTCAGAACAACCTGTAAAATAGCATTCACTTGGAAATCAGTTACTGTATCTCGAGAAATATTCATTTCAGTAGCATGTGTCATTTCAGAAAATAATAACCTATTTAGAAATGTAACAGTTACATTTTGTGATATTAAAATGATATTTGCTTTGCAGCCTCGTGTCCTATTGTATCAAATGACAAGTGATTTAAATTCCATTTAACTTGTTTGTGGCCTAAGAAGAAATATGACAGATCCTTCTTTACCAAATGGGAAGTAGCTCAGAGTCAGTTTCAGTTTGGCACTTCGTTCTGGGAAAACATTTATTTAGTTTATGTTTTAAAAAATTATTAGCTGCCATTTTCCCTTTGTAGAATTTAAGGCAGATTATAATGATGAGTGTGCAGCCATCTCAAAGCCAGGGCCTCCTTAACAATAGAAATAAAATATTATAAAAAAAACACAAGAAAAACCACTATTATAAAACCCATAGAAGTAACAATTTTAAAACTCCAGTTAGGACTTTCACTTTTAAAGGAATTTTAAAAACTGTCTTCAACTGCCTCCTGAAAGACAATGAGAGAGCTAGGCACACCACCTTGGGGAGGTTGTTCCATACATGTGGGGCTGCCATGGAAAAGGCCCTCTCTTGTGTAACCACCAAATGAACTTCTTTTATTGGTGGGGAAGTCAGGAGGGCCTCTCCCTGTGTTCTTGATTCCCAGGCAGGAATGCATGAGAGAAGACTATCCTTCAGATACCCAGGTCCAAAGCCATGTAGGGCTTTACAGGACAAAACCAACACCTTGGACTGGGCTCAGGACTCTAAAGGCTCCCTGTAAGCTGTGGAGTCTTGTGAGCAAAAATTCTACTTTGTGAGCTACTGGCATTAAAGTTGTGAGTGAGCAATTTGGCTACTGCATAAATTAGTTTGCTCTGGAACCATCTTTCCTGAGATAAGACAAAAATGTGGAGGCTAAAGAACTGTGAGCCAGCTCACACTAAATCAGCTTAGAGGGAACACTGCAGGAGCACATCAGTAGCCAGTGTAATTGCTGTAGTATTGGGGGCATATGCTCCTGATAGATGCCCCCTACTAGCAATTTAGCAACAGCTGTCCTGGACTCTTCAGGCCAGCCTAGTCAGGTCTCCTTTGAAGCAGTGCCCTCAGGTTTAGATAGCTTGCTTGAGAGTGTCAATAGATGCTGGCAACCTGGAGCTAGCACACAGGCTTGTGCCTATTGGACTGGCTGAACCAGGCTTGGCCTAAATAGGCTTGGGAAAGAATCAGGCTCAGCTGCCCTGCTGGAAGGTGTTGAACTCCAAAGACGGTACTGTGTTTGGGCCAGAATCCTTCAGATTCTCTGGGATTCTCTGGGGTGGGGCTGTTCACCTTGATGAGCACTTTGTCTCCTTTTAGTCACCTCATCCCAAGCCTTTTGCTGTTCCTGCAGAGTGAGAGTGTCCCCTTGGGGTCTAAGGGGCCCAAGTCCTACCCAGCCATGGTGATTACTAAGGGGCTAATGGTGAAGCCTCTCTTGCAGGCTCAGGCAGGATGGCCTCTGGTGCTGCTGGACCATTGTCAAAAGGTGTCTCCACCAAGTTAGGCTGTCCCCGGTCCTGCTGGTCCTCTTTGGATGGTGGCCTTGGCTACTTGGGCTCTTCTTCTAAGGACTCCAAGTCTGGGCTGCTGAGCTGGTCTGTGGGGGTCATGATAGTAAATGTATAACCGATAAGGCATGCTGACGATATAAGAGTAGTTCCATGGTAGGAACAGTAGCCCGTCTTTACTCATTATGTCTTGTCAATGGATGAAGCATTTTCGGCTCAGTGAACATGTAATAGTTATACTCATGGAGTTTCCTCACCTTAGTGAAACTGGTGAAATTTACATGTAGTACTCTATGAATCTAATATAAGTCTTCTGACAAAGATTAATCGAAACGAAGATACAATCCGGAGTCTTTGTTGGATTGGAATTGAGCTGGATTCAGCTGTGTTATTTATACTTTTGGTTTTATTAGCTTCTGTTAACAAGTTTCATTGTTTCTTGTAAAATAAGAGTGATAATGATATGATATGTTATAATATATCAGTAGTTATATTCACATAAGTGTTTTGTTTGCGTTTGAGTGCAGTGCTTGTTTTCCAGTGGGGTCATGATAGTGACATTCTGTCCTAGCTATATCTTCCAGACACTTTTCAAGGGTAGCCCCAAGTAGAGAGCATTGCAATAGTCTAGTCTAAATGTCATGGATGCATGAATCACTTTGGGTAGGTCTGACTGAACCAAGAACAGATGCAGCCGATGCACCAGCTGGAGCTGGGCAAATGGATTTTGAGTCATGGCAGCCACCAGGTTTTCTAAGGTGACCACTGTGCCAAGCAGCAGTCCCATGAAGTGATTTCCAAGGCTTATTCCACCATTTGGCATTAGTTTAGGTGCCACAAGTTCAGACATCATAAAATTAGATTAGAGAAGCTGCTTATTTGCAGAAGGAATAGTTAACTTGACGGACTTCGTGACATCTGAAATAACCTTTTGGCATTTAGAAAAAAATGTACAGCAGCCAGTTACATCTCTGGTGAGATATGAACTATATTCACTACATAAAAGGCAATCTACATCAGAGATACATTTTCAAAAAGGATCCCAACGGGAAGTCAAAACTGCAGCCTAGAGAAATGTCTGAGTTACTAATCTCTCTATTGCACAAAGGGTGCCAGGACTTTTTCGATGTCATTAAACCAAGCTGCATGCTCTTCAGCTGCAATAAGATGCCAAATTCCTTGGATTCATAAGGCCTCCTATGGGAAAGATTCAAAAAATGAGTCCATGTGTAGCCTGCTGGCCATCAACGGATGGCATACTGTACCCTCATGAGCTGAGGGAGGCAATTTATATGCAATGTAACATTCTACAGGGGAAAAATACTGGTAATAAAAGGAGAGAAACATTAAGGTTTTGCGATGTTAGAAAATGCTAACTCTGAAAAGGTATTTGTGAAACCATGCCGTCATTTATGCACACTAACAGTGCAGTTCTGAGCGCAATTACACCTGTCAAAGCCCATTGCTTTCAATGGGCTTAGAAGAGTGCAACTTTGCCTAGGATTGCACTGTAATGTGCTCAGTTGTTTCAAAATTCAGTCCTGATTTTCAATTAAGTCTGCAATCTTATCAAATTTACTTGGAAATAAGTTCCATGAACCCAGGAGGACCCATTTCTTAGTACACATGCTTAGAATTGAGCCTCCTCTCACTAACAGGATTATGGCAGCCACAAATAACCTTAGAAAAGTAATGTGGGTGGTTACATATACTACGCTCTCTAATAGCAAAATTGATAGTTGAGTGCTTATCAGTAGGACAGCAAATTGGGGAGAATGTGCAGCACAATCAGCTGTTGACATCCATACACTATAATCTGGTTCTCTGGTGTTCACACAGGACAACTGCTGCCCCAGGCAAGAGTGAGAGAAGCAAAATTTCCAGATTGATCTAAAACACCTGATTCAAATTATTCTTCTGCTGTGGAGAAAGGTTAGGGACCAAGATGTAAATATTAGCTACAGGCTATGTGACAGAGCCTACCTGCATTGTCATTCCTTCAGTGTATTTTGAAAATAACTCATATATTCAAGTACATCATGGATTTGGAGGCCAGGATTATTCCATAATGGGCTTTCTACTTAAGCAATCCAGGTTTGCCTTTGTATGAGACACAGTGGCTGCATTTCAAAACTTGCCAATTGTTTAAGAGAGTATTACCCTACCACTTGCATTATTCATGAGATGTCATGGGGTTACCAAGAATTCTGAGTTGTGAAGTTACTTTACCCTGAAGGAAAGTTCTTCACCACAGACAATTTACAGCTATATTAACAAAAGATACTCTTCAACTTGCTACTATTGTTTTGTTAATAGTCCCTATCAATGAATCATAGTCATTAAAAGATTTTTTTGAAAGTTTACCATTCCCTTAGAAGAGAGGGGTGAATTTTGCCTTTCCCCCAGGAGATAATATGATGCATACCAGTTCCACAAATACTAAAGCACTTAATTGCCACACTTCAGATCCATCTGTCTATTTCAGTTTCTGCATTTACTAAAATAGAACTTCACAAGCTGAAGTATTTTAAAGTTTGGAATACAGAGCTAAAAAATAACCCTAATTTGGTTAATCCTATTCCTAATCTAATCTAGTCACACTGGATTTTCAGATTATACAAAGACTGTGGCCACACGTGCTAGTTGAAGCAGAAGGAAGTGAGGCTATCTTCTCTGGAGAAATTTGACACATGGTTGCGAGATCACACAGCCCTTTCAAGCTGCAGGCTCGGCCCTGCACTGTGTGATGAGACACAACTGCGGTTGAGTTGTGGATTTTTTTTGCTGTCGGTTTACCATGTGCTTAAATGAGGAATCGCACCTCTGCACTGTGGGCTCCCTATGGAGTATGTGATGATGTGCATACTGTGAAGGTGGGGGGAATGGCACCGAGCCAGGATGGCATGATCACACCATCCTGATGGCACGAGAGCATGCTTACATGATCAGACAGGGGAAAGTCCATCTGTGGCCCATCAGAACTCATTAGAGCTGGACTTTCCTTAGTGTCTTTTAACTGCTTCTGTGGTGGAGCAGCATGGGTTGCCGATGACTGTGGGATGCTTCCCAAATGCTCCTGTCTGATCGCGCCTTTTAGATCTGTCAGGCATTCACGTGTGATCGCAGGCTAAATGTGGTTTTTTAATCATATGGCATGTCTGTACTAATTTTGGTAAGCTTTTGGTAAGCTGATTCAGTGTGTCTCCAAGAAGCATATTCATACCAATATGTAAAACAACTTTTGAGTCCAGTGGCACCTTTAAGACCAACAAAGGTTTATTTAAGGTTTGAGCTTTTGTGTGCACCCACACTTCTTCAGCTACAATAAAATAGAAATAACAGTCATACATATAAAGAGTGGGCAGTAAATTAGCATACAAAATAAAGAAGATGTTTTTAGCAGATTAAAAGAATAACAAGGTTAGTTTATATGGCTATCATCTGTTCGGGTTCAACTCATGGGGAAAAACATAGCAAGGAAATAAATATGTCAGAATTGTAGATTGATGTATCCTTAATTGTGGAATGGTGAGAGTTTGTCATTAGGTTCCATCTCTCTTCTCAAGTACACGGAGGCGACCTTACAGCATCTTTTTTGAAGTGGGGTGATTGGCTGTATATATTTTCCTTGTCCCCAGACCAGAGAAATACATTTAAATCTAACATTTCAAAATACATTAATACTTAATTATATTCTTAATGGTTAAGAGTAATAAACTGAGACTCTGCTGTTATGCTCTATTTGTCTCCTCTCAAGCATGGAGTTAACTAACAGAATCATTTTCTTAGAGGTGGGGTGCAGTGTTATGTCAGAAAAATACATTCCAGTATTCATTGTATTACATTATAACCACTATTCCAATATACTATTCCAAAAATGGAGTACACTAAAATACAGAGGATGTATAGCCCTTCTTGGTGAGAATACATATGTAAAGACTGAATGAGATTTTCTGGAAGCCATTTAAACTTAAGAATTGAGAGGGGAACTCTGCTGCTCAGCTGTTAGGTTTAAAAGGCTTTTAGAAATTTAACCCTCAGGTTTTGCTTTCCACCTCTTCAAAGTGGAAGGAGCAAAACCAGAGTGTTAAATATGTGGGGTGAAGTGCCTCTCACAGGGCATTTGTGTCTGTGTGAACTGCAGCTAGCAGAAAGGTGGGGGTAAAGTGTCCCCAGGAAGGGACTTCAACCCTTCCATTTAAACCCTGCTTTTTGCTCCTTGTGGGTTTTCACAAGAAGCAGACAAGAGAGCCATTTAAGCCCCTATTTTCTGCTTCCTGCAGAAAGCCGCAGGGAGCAGAAAGCAGTGGTGGTTTCAATGCCTCCAAGCCATTTAAACCAAACAGCTGAATAGTGGGGAGCTCCCAGCCACTCAGATATTTGATGGGAAGAGCAGAACCCAAGGGTAAACCCCTGTGTTCTGCTCTTCACAAACCATCATGAGCCACCATGAATTGCACCAAAATTCATGGTAGTTTGTCAAGGTTCTTCAGTTCACAATCTTTAGCTTGTGAACCCTGAACAGGCCAAAATTTGTGAAGAACTTTAGTTTGTCACCTGGTTCATTTCCTAGATAGATGTATAAGCTCCTTTATAAATGTATAATTTCTCTTGAGCATGGTTCATCTTATTTCCAATAAAAACACAGAATTAAACATTTCTGGATGTTCAATTTTGAGCACACAGACACCAGACAATGATTATAAGACCTGCATGAACATCCAGGAGGTTCATTTAATGGAGGTTAAGTATCACTTAATGCCTTTGTTCATGGTTGACAATGATCACATTTTCTGAAAAGCTTTAAAGTGTGAATGATGCACAAGAGGGGAAAGACTTCACAGAAATACACAGAAGCTTTTACAATAATTCTGAAGGCTTGAAACATCTCCCAGAGTTTCTTATTCCATGTGACTATTAAAGGCTGACCTGAAAAAAACAAAAACAAAAAAACTCTCCACACTACCTAAGCAGTGTATTTAAGAAATAGTAAAAGGTTAATTACCTTTTATTTAAAGGTTAATATCCACCACTGTTTTAATTCTTGCATATGAATAAAATGGGAATTCTTTGTTAGCAATATAAAAAAAAGCTAATGGATTAATTATTTCAAGTCATTTGGTGTGAATAAGCTAAGGTACAAAATGTAAAAATAAAAGATAGATACCATGCATGCCTCAAGAGGATCAAATTGATGTAGGAGCAGTACCATTGTTCCTGAACTACTCTACTGAACTATTCAGACCGCTTGTTTAGTCTATTTTTGTATCTGATGGAGAATGGGGATTTTATTTTACATTTCAAACAGGCAGACTTTTAAACTGTTGATGAATTTTATTGCAAATGGCTTTTTTATTTCAGATGTCTTAAAGAGCAAGCCTTGTTGCCCCCCCTTTTATGAAGGTTCGATTGATCCTTTGTGAAACCAGTTTTTTTTTTTCAGGTTTTGCTATTTCGTTGTGCATCTGAATTGTGGGAGATGCCATCTGAACTGTTTTGTAGGGTTTTGTAATGAGCCACTTTATTTTCCCCACCCACCCAGTTCTGTGCTATATCAATGTACTAACATATCGATATAGTGCAAATTGCAAGAGAAGAACAACAAAAAAGGCAGGTGCCACAGAAAAACAGAGCACCATCTGAAATGCAAAATCTGATTCAAATACACTCTGCATACAGTTTAAACCATCCCTCTGAAAGTGTCCCCTTTAAAGCAGTCGTGATTTTACAGTGTTCATGACTGAACCTGATTCAAAACAGAATTGTGTTAAAGTGCCCTAATTCAAAAAAATGCATGAACTTTTCTAAAGAGGACAGTATAGACCTGTGTCCATGTGCTACTCACCTTCTCACATGTGCTACTCACCTTCTGTTTTACTGCTCTTAGAATAACTAGATATGTACAGTGCCCGCACTATAGCCAGTCCTGTAGGGTGGTATCTGTGATTACTATGGGCTGAAAAACAGAAAGAAAGGAAGAGAAAGTAAAGGTTGTAGCAGAGGATTGGAATGGCAAAACAGGACGACCTGTAAAATGGACAGCTAGTCACACATTGTGCCATGAATCATTAGGGCTCTACAGATGTTCCAAAAATCTACAGAGGGATATATATATGTGTGTGTGTGTGTGTGTGTGTGTGTGTGTGTGTGTATTTCCATACAATTGGGAAAGCCTGATTGCAGCATACAGCCCATGCATGTACTCTTAACATGCATAAACTCTCTGCAGATGTATGGCACTGGGGTTCGGCAAAAGGTTGAGATCCCACTTGCACCTGTGTGTGTATACCGTACACATGGTTCTACATCTAAGCAGCTTTCAAGTGTTACACATATGTCTTTGTAAATTATTTAATATATTAAATGTGCACATTAATCCACTTATTTATTCCCGTACATTTTTATCCTGTTCTTCCTTCGTGGAGTTCAGAGAAGAATACATGGCTCTCCCTTCCTCCATTTTAGCTATGCAACAGCAATGGATTAGGCTGAGAGAGTGAGACTAGATCATGGTCACCCAATGAGCTTCATGTCAGAGAGAAGATTGAGTCTCCCACATTTCTAGCCCAACATTCTAACCACATGAGTAAAATACTGTTTCTTAAAATAAATGTACTTATGCACTGTAGTAACATAAAGACTTTCAGAAACCATGAAAATTCAAGGATATATACAAACTGTAGGTGCTTATACAATGCAATTTCCTAAACAGACTTGCACTATTTTAATCCTATTGATTCCAACATATGTTGCGTGATGCAACTGTGTTTAGGATTGCATTGATACACACATGCACAGATTGTCTTATAACTGAAATGAAGTTCTGCTTCAGAAAGATGTACAGATTGGGCCCCAAACACTGAATTTTGCATCAGTGGCATAACTCCCATGTTTCTCACCACTGGCACTGAATTCTGGTAAGTCAATAGATGGCTCTAGTTCAAGCAATCATTTTTTGATAATTAGTAATTTGAAGGTAAGTAACCTGCCAAAAAGTGGATAATTTCCTTAATACTTGTGGGCACAGGGAATTAGGTAGCCCCAGCTTAACTTTAAATCAAAGGAAAAAGCCTTTTTGCCACCATGGAAATACTACTTTTTGCTGTCTGTATAAGGAACTTCCACTGAGCTTGCTTGCACCATTTTAAGCATATAGTACATCATGTGCTTTGAGCTCTGCAAGCTCCAAATGAATGTATAACAAAGAAAAAAGGCTGTGAGCTTGGGAAGTATTCTCCTAGAAATACTTATCATACCAGGATTATTTAAGAAATTGGATCACTAGTACGTGCTTTGATTTCCTTGTCAACTTCTGGTGAACCCCTGTTATCAACAGATTTTCATGAAATTTAGTGGGGTCTGCCTGGCAGTAAGCACAGCCCAGGACAGTGTGCTGTATGTGGAATTATGATGTCTTTATGCAATATGCCATTTACAAATACTGTAGACATTGCTTAGTGCTCATAAAAAAATAACACAGCTGCCAGATTGCTGACTGGAGTGTCCTGGTCAGCACATATAACCACGGGGGTGGGGCAGACATTGACCCTGGGATGATGCCATCTGATTGTTGATTACCACCATTACTGGAAGCACTTTAGTGTGAATTGTTTTATTGTTGTAGTTACCATTGTATTTTAGAATGTTTTTAGTTGTTATTGGATCTGGCACTGTGTGCCACCTGTAAGCTGCCCTGAGCCCACTCGTGGGGAGGGCGGGATAAAAGTATAATAAATTAAAAAAATATATAACACCTATCCTATGTCAGCTGCCCTGGCTCCCAATTAGTTTCTGGTGCCAATTCAAAATGTTGGTACTTACCTTTAAAACCCTAAACAGCCTGGGACCCTCATACTTTCAGGACCATCTCTTCTGGCATGATCCTGGTCTTCTCAGATCTTCATCTCGGCATTTATTGAAGGTCCCTGGTCAATGAACTGTCTGACTTGTGTCAACAAGAATGAGGACCTTCTCATTAGTGGCTCCTGTCTTGTGGAACCAGCTGCCCAAAGAGCTGCATGCCTTATGGGACCTCCCTAGATTCCACAGGGCATGCAAGGCTGCTGTTTTTCAGGCAGCCTTTGGGTGATTGTGATCCACCAGGCAGCTGGTATACTTTAGCTGTCTCTTCATCAGCTACACATCCTACCCTACTTGATAGTGGATAGATATTTTAACTATTTTATATTTTAAAGAGAATTCATTATATCTTCGTATTGTTTTTATTGTTGTATTTTATATGCCATTAGCCACCTTGAGCCCATTCAGGGGAAAGGGAGTGGCATATAAATTTGATAAATAAAAAAATATTGTATTTAAACAGAGTGTAAGATTTATCAAGACCCAAGCTAGAACCTTTCTCTGTGTATATTGGCTTTGATACATGCAGGGTTTGGGTTTTTTTTTTTTTTTGCCTTCTCTGGTAGTAGGCTAGTTTTGACAGTCTTGGTGGGACCTGGAGTTCTCACAGAGTTACAAATGATCTGCAGACTACATGGGCTGTTTTTGAGTTAGAAGCACCAAATTATCAGCATAGCTGCTGGTTCCTCTCCCCCGCAAAAAAGACACACCAAGTTCCAAAAAGATTGGACCAGGGAAACCAATTCTATGAGCCCCCCCAAAAGGTGCCCCAGTCCTCCATTATTTTCAGTGGAGGGGAAGCATTTAAGAGGAATGTGGTCCCTTTAAATGGGATAGCAGCTCACCCAGAACTTGTTCTGGAGTTCCCTCTCCTGGAGCCTCCCTCCCCTCTCCTGGAGCCTCCTGGTAAGTCACCTGCCACTTGTCAGCCTCACTTGGCAACCCTACTATGACATCACTTCTGGCTTTTAACTAAAGTGACATCCACAGCAGACACAGAGCCAGCATACAAATCTCTGCCCTCCAAATGCTTCTGAGGGTTTCCAGTTGAGGCCTGACAATCCATACCTCCAAACTCCTTCCCCTCCAGAAACTCTACTCTCTACAAATACCACCTTGATATATCCAGGAATTTGCCAGTCTGGAGTTGGCAGCCGTACAGTAGGCTATAGATGGGTGAAAGGGAGATGTTAGTGTTTCTTCGTATGCTTCTTCTTCTAACAGTCAAAATTTGAGTACACAATCTCTGTTTTCAATTCCTATGGCCTTTCCTCTTCATCCTTCCTTAATGTAACTATATTGAACTCTTCTTTGATCCCTTCTCCCCCCTTCTTTTGTTTTTATGCAAAATCTTAATCAACCACACCCCGTGATGGAGGTCCATAGAGCTAGCTGAAGAGAAAAACGGTACCAGCTTTTTCCTTCTTGCTGGCTGCACCACAACTAGGCTAATAGGCCAACGTCAGACAATGGTGTGCTTGTGTTCTTCCTCACAATGTGAAACCAAACACTGCTGTGCCGATGTTCCCCGTTGCTGGTCAAGTTGGGCACCACCATCTGTGCTGCTCTCCTTGTGGGATAAAGCCAGTGGCCACCATGCCTGTACTCCTCTTCATTGGGAGCAATTTCCCATTGCTCCTGCTTGTCAGCTCCACTGTGGCAGGTCAAAGCAGGTGTTCTTGTGCTCTTGCTTGTCAGTTCTACTGTGGGGTGGGAGGGTGCTGGGTTTTGCAAGTGTCATCCCTTTAGTCATGAAAGGGTTAAGGTGATGCTTCTGTAAGTTTGTAAAGAAGTTTAGCATAGAACCAATTAGGTGTTGAGTAGAATCCTCCCACCAACAAGGAGGAGGTCTTATTCTTAATGAGGTGACCTTAAAATTGACTTTTGGCTAATCAACATATTGGAGATAGTGCATGCTATTCAGCACATATGCAAGGGATGGAGGGGGGGGGGCTTCTATGCCTTTATTCTTAGGGTCATTCTGCAGTATCTAGTCTGAGAAGCAAGAGGGAACAAAGATGAACTAAAAATAAGAGTTAGTTAGGCTGTTGTTGTTTTTACTTTTCACATATCTCTTTCCCTATGTTTTCTTGTAAAGTGTTTTTCTTAGAAGCTTAAACACACACATGTCTTGTGATGCATTATTCCACTGTGCTTTATGCACTCTGTTAAATTAACAACAGAGGGTCTTCGAAACTCACTAAAATTTTCCCCAGTAATCAGATGGCCAGTCCACCCTCATATGTAATAAAACTGCAATTTCACTTATGGAAAATGCCTTGGGCCTTGTAACTTTTGTCTAATTTATCAGTTCTGCCTTTATCTTTTCTCTTGTTTCTATCTCACTTAGGTGAGTCCCTGAACAAAAATTCTTTTATGTTGTTTCAGAAACTGCTTGGAAATTCAAATAATAGACCCTTTTCACATTACTTTTATATTCTGGACGGTATCAGTCATTGGGCCAGTTTTGAGTAAAGCAATATAGGGGCAAGTCTTTCACACAGTGAATTATCTTCCATTAAGGGCCCATCCATGAAGCAATCTGGCAATTTCACAAAATGACACTTCCCCTTATCACCCTGCTCATGTGCACAATCTTCTTCAGCCATTAGTGTGTTTTTTAAAAAGCTGTAATGGGAGCACTGAGACACTAAAAAAAAGGGAAAAATTCATTGCCATAGCAATCCCAGAAACAACCCTGGCCTCAGCCTCATTTGCAACCCCCCTCCCTGAGCAAATGCAATTGTTTTCCCCACTCTCTTCCCAAGAGAGGGCGGGGCCTTGGGATAAAGTGGATTTTTTCCTCATCTTTGAATTGCTGTGCTGCAATCAGGGGCTTGTGGAGAGGGAATTAAAAATAAGGCTGAGACAAGCGTTGTTTATGGGATTGCTATGGCAATGAATTGCTCTGTTTTTTAAGCATCTCAGCTCTTCCATTACACCCTCAAAAAAACAACAACCCATCACCACAAAAACCAACACCTGAAGAAGACTGCACGTGCAAGCAGGGTGAGAAGGGGAAACGGCTACAGGAAGCACTCTAGGGGGCATTTCACACAGCACTCCATAGCAATTCAGAAACGGAAGACAGAATTGAAAATGAAAGAAAGCAGTTTTCAACTAGAACGCCTCAGGTATACCTCCTAAACGAGGGGGGAAGGAGGATATTGGATTTATACCCTGCCCCTCACTACCCAAAGGAGTCTCAAAGCAGCTTACAATCTCCTTTTCCTTCCCAACCCACAACAGACATCCTGTGAGATAAGTGGGGCTGAGAGAGCTCTTTCAAGAACTGCTCTTTCTAGAACAGCTCTGAGAGAACTGGGACTGACCCAATGTCACATTAGCAGCTGCATGTGGAAGAGTGGGGAATCAAACCCAGTTCTCCCAGATTAGAGTCCACACTCCTAAACACTTTACCAAACTAGGACTTAAGCGAGATTGTCTGAAAAGGTAAATATATTCTGTCAGCTGCTGGTTACTACAGATCTGACTGAAATGACAGAAATATTCAATTGGTAACCAGTTCCTGAAGCGGAATACATAGGCTTTCTGAAAAGGGTCATAGTCTTAAAAGTCAACCCTCAATGTACCATCCTCTAGATTGTTTTGTAGGAAATATGGTCACCTGATTCCAAGAATCCTGGGACACTGTAATATATGCCTTGACAATAGGAACAGCATTTCACATGGTAACCAGCATTTATGGATCCTATAGCCTTTGAACTGTCCATGATTTGCCAGGAAAGTACTATATTTCTAAGTCACAAGGTATTTAACTACTCTGGGATTGTCTTGGGTGTTCTTTATTTTTAACTGTACAAAGAGTAAGTGAACCACATGAAGTATACCAGTATCATCAAAAGCTAAAGTAAGCACCACCATCTTCTTTATAGTACTAACTTATAAATGCATAAACTCAGGTTTCCAAGGTGCTTGCCTTACTTGCCAATCAATCAGAGGCTTAATGAGCACATGGCAAAGCAGGTCACATGGTGAGGAGCTCTGATCATCTGCATCCCAGAAGTGCACAGGTGCTTACTCTGCTACCCAAAGTATCAAACTCTCTAGCCATTCTGGAAATCCCTTCTTCCCCTGTTCATTTGAACTTTTCCCCTTGCAGTGACAGGACTTCCATGCTACTTGAAGTAAGCAGTGTATGGAGTAAAGGGAAGGATTCCATGGAATGAAAAGCTAGGGACTGAGGCTGAAGGATCCTGGCTAATGGCAATGACACTCCATGAAGTAGGGCCTGACCCACTATTGTACTGATCTAGAGTCCAAATAAATTATTCAGACATCCTGTGGATATTGGCAGCACTAAGTTTGTTGCAATAAATAACACACCAGATGTGGATGAGTCACACCTGAACATATAAGTTTGCTCAGTGAGAAATCATTCTTGATTGATCAAATAACTTTTAGAAGCATGCAAGATTTGTATCTGGTTCAACAAAAAGTTTCAGTACCATTTTTGATGGTGTTTATCATTCTATAGAGCCAATATAGCTACACTATTTACTACTAGTATTAAATAAAAGTATAGCTGTTTCATATCTTATTTACAAGCATCTTTAACTTCAGGCCCGTGGTTTTATTATCAGTTAGTGGTTTCTTAAAGGCACTGTAAATCTCAAATCTCATGACTAGAGGGGATACAGAACTGAAGAGAAAATGGAACTCTGCTTTAAAAAAAACAACAGGGAAATTATCAAATATAAAAATAAATGTGAACGTTTTTGTCTAAGAATTAATGCCACCTGCTAACATTTACCTACCAATATGTGCTATTTCTCCAACAATGTGGCTATTAGGCATGTTCTGATCCTAACCATGCCCTATTTATAAATATGCTCCCTGTCTAGGATTGGTGAAGAAGGTAGACAATGTTTGAGGCTGTGTTGAGAAATGCATTTTTCTGTGAAGGTTTGAACAGGCCTTCACTTGGCCTTTTAAAAAGTTTTTTCCAATTTAATTTTTTTTTCTTTTTGACAGAAAACAGGCAAGAGGGAAGAGGTCAATTCAATTGCTTTTCAGCCTCACTTCAGCCACCCTTTAAGAAATAATAATAGGTCTGTCTAACAAGAGACAGTGGGATGGTCAAACTCCCCCCACTCAGCTATCAGGAAACAGAGATGTGGAGGAATTAAGTACTAGAAAGACTGCAGGAAGAAACTCCTGGATGCTTCAGGAAAGGTTTCTTTGACCTGGCTTGACCTGGTCAGTGGGAGGAGACAGAGAAATAATAAAACTCCTGGGAGCAAGGAGGAGGGAGATCCTTTGTGCTGATTCCATTGAGGCAGACAGAACTCTTAAATGATGTCTGTGGGAGGCAGCCATTGCCATGTGCTGGCACACCTGAAAGAGGTTTCAAGGTAATGATAGGACATTTTGGAGAATGTTAATTCATAAGGTCTCCATAAATCAGAAGTTACCTGATGGCACAGAAGAATTGCATTTTACCCTTTTCTTTTGGATCCCTTGGCCAGTCTGCTGCTGTGCTAAGAGTATGTTTGTGAACATTATCTTTTTAATAAATACTTAATAACTTTTGTTTTTAGTAGCGGTTCTCTGTACCACAAAGACCTCCATTGTCTTGGACACGCTATTTTAAAAGGAGCACGAGGAGACAGGGAAGGAGCAGTCAGTTGGTAAGTGGCTTCTCCCCCAGTGGGGCACAAGGCAGTAAGCTGTCTCCATGATAACCAGATGCTGAGTAGCAGGAGTCACAGTGGCAAGGTCTCAGAGCTTGAAAGCAAAACTTCACAGAATGGAATATTGAATAGATGTCCTACAGCAATTAGCTATGCTTCTGATCAGGGCTTTTTTTGTAGGAAAAGCCCAGCAGGAACTAATTAGCATAATAGGCCACACCCAACATCAGAAACTCATTAGCATATTAGGCAACACCCCCCAACTGTGCAGCTCCCTCCCAGGATCGGCTTCCCCAGGTGCCCCGCAGCTTGCAGGGCGGATGGGGAACTCGAGGGAAGGAAGGCATTTTAAACTGCCTTCCCCCCTTGGATCAGCTTGGCTTCCCCAGGCTCTCCAGGGCTTGCGAGGTGCCTGGGGAACCTGGGGGGGGGGAGGCTGTAGGTGTGGCCAACTCAGAAGCCAGCCAGAACTCCATTCCTGTGCGTTCCTGCCCAAAAATAGCCCTGCTTCTGATACTAAAGAGTTTGGCTGAAGTGTTTTTTTTTAAGGAATATATGATTGCACTCAAAATCTGACTCTCTTTTTTTTGGTACAGACCTAGAGCCAAGCTAGACATTTGCTTTTTAGAAGTGTTCCCCAAAGCTACACAGCAGCTGTGGGGAATTGCTATTTAAAAATAAAGCAGAGCCTGCGTGGGCTTGAATGCTACTGCAGGTGGAGCAATGGCTCCTGATGACCTCCAAAGCTGTTTTTCTGCATGAAGACAGTTCTGGAGAGAAGTTATTTATCCATTTTTGCTGCTCCACGTGGAGTACTCTGAGCTTGTGGAGCAGCAAATGCATGGAAATAACTCCCCACTGAACCCCCCAGAAATATCAATCCAATGTGTTGCAGAGGTCAAAAAGGCAAACTCTATGTTAGGGTAGGGTTGCCAACCTCCAGTTTGGGTCTGGAGATCTCCAGATGACAGAGGTCAGTTCCCGTGGAGAAAATGGATACTTTGGAGGATGGACTCTATGGCATTGTACCCTGCTGAGGTCCCTCCACTTTCCAACGTCACCTTCCCAAAGTCCCACCCACAATCTCTAGTTATTTCCCAACCCAGAGCTGGCAAACCTAATGTTAGGGATTCTTAGGAAAGGGATTGAAAATAAAATACCCTTGAATTGATTTGTGGTGATGCCTCATTTGGAATACTATGTACAGTTCTGGTCACCATATCTCAAAAAGAAGATCACAGAGCTGGAAAAAGTACAGAACAGGGCAACCAAGATGATTAGGGGGAACGGCTGAGGAGTCTGGGCCTTTTCACTTTAGAAAAGGGACAGCTTAAGGGGGATATGATAGAGGTTTATAAAATTATGCATGGGATAGAGAGAGTTGACAGATTCCCCTCTCCCTCTTCCAAAATACAGGAACTTGAGGACATCCAATTAAGTTGATGGGCAGTAGACTGAGGATAGACAAAAGAAAATTCTTCTTTACACAGCGAGTGATTAAAATGTGCATGGCCACAGACATAGACAGATTTGTGGAGGATAGGTCTATCAGGGCTACCAGCCATGGTGACTAAAGAGAACCTCCACATTCAGAGGCAGTTAGCTTCTGAATCCCAGTGCCAGGAGCAAAATCAGGGAATGCCTTGGCCTCAGCCTGTATACCCTGTTGATGGCCTTCCAGAGGAACTGGGTGGCTATTGTGTGAGACAGGATGCTGGACTACATAGACCAATGGTGTGATCTTCTTAACAGTTTCAACCCAGAAAACAGCTGGTACAGGGAGGCAGGCATCCTTCCTCCTCCCACACTGATGTTCGAGCCCAAATTGGCTCTGCATTATTTTTAAATAGCCATTCTCCACAGCTGTCGTGTGGCTGCAGGAAGCTGAGATTGATCCAGGGAACCCACATACAACCCTTTAAAAAAGTGAACATAAAACACCAAAACATGTATGGAATGAGGATGATAAAATACTGGAAATTACCACAGCTACCAAATTTGGATGGGAGATATCAGCAAATTTGGAAAATAATGTTGATGGATAAAATATTTATGTGTAAACAAGTTAGAAAAGAAAATCAATTGGCACAAAGATCTTGAAGTGGATGCCTTTTTAAAAAACTCAAGATATTTAAAGAACCAGTGAGGACCAAAATATTAAATTGGATATGTATTATAAGTCTTGTATAAACTTGGATGGGAATGGCCATATCATAGCCAGTTATAGTCATGTCAGATATGTAGAACAGATAATGGTTAATGTTAGATTTGTATGTTCATTTTGTAAAGAAATAGAAATAATATTTTTTTCTGTTAAAGGGTGTGAACATCCAGTTCAGCCCCATAGCAATTAAGTTGAAAGTTTGAAAAAACAAAGAATTTTGGTTTGCATACTTGGTTGAGAACTGTGATCAAGAATCATGACCAGAGCCTAACAGTGCAACCCAAAGCAGCCTTACACCCTTCTTAAGCCAAATATAATTCTGTTTAGCCTGGCACTGTACATTACTTAGATGTTTTTGCTGCAGTAGTTCCAGTGAGGAGACACAATTCTTTGAAAGTTACTTGGTTTTTTTTGGCACTGGCAGAAAACTATGAAAAAAGATTTGAACTGAGTGTCTTTTGGTCATGGCCAGGAGCTAGAGTTGCCAGCCTCCAGGTGGGGCCTGGGGATCTCCCACTTTTACAACTGATCCCCAGCCAACAGAAATCAGCTCCCCTGGAGAAAATGGCTGCTTTGAAGGGTGGACTCTGTGGCATTGTACCATGCTGAGGCCCCTCCCCTCCCCAAACCCCTCCCTCTCCTGGCTCCACCCCCAAAATCTCCAGGTATTTTCCAAACCGGACCTGGCAACCCTACCAGGAGCTAAGGAACATTTTAAGATAATTCTTAGTTCCATTCAAGCCAGTAATATTTTGTTCTTTTTTTTTTTTAAAGATTTTTATTGATTTTATCTATTTCTACTACTACATCGCTACTTTTCTAAGCTATATTTACCTTATACAGAGTGTGCTTTAACATTTGCTTAATATTACCTTACCATTAATACATATGAAGCATTTTAAACCTTGGTTAATATTCAATTAAAATTGTTACTGATGATATATGAAAAATAAAAAGCTGTTTGACAGACATGTTCTTTTGAAGGAATGCTTAATTATACAAATTATATATAATATATAAGTGCGATTTCAAAAAACATTTCAGCCTTTATTTCTTCTTTCGTCCTCTTCTTGTCTTAACAGTCTCTTCTTGTACCTTTGGAGCTGCTGCTCCTTTTTCCGAGTCAGAAATGTCTTCTTCGCTCTTTGAGCTATCAAATCCATACATACTTTCTTGCGATGCCAGCAAACCATCTGAGTCTCTCTCTTTTTTCTTTTCTTTGCTTTTTTCCAAAAAACTTTTTGCCTGTTGAACAGAGTCAATCTTGTATTTTTTGTTTTTGATGCTGAAGCTCAGTCCTTCTGGAACATTCCACCTGTAGATAATAGATTCAGACTGTAGCCAAGATGTCAGTTTTCCATAGGCTTTCCTTCTTTTCCTTATTTCAAATGGGATATCTTTCATCACTTTAACTTCTTTTCCTTTGATCTTCAGAACTGCTTTATTTGTGGTCCTAAGCACCACATCTCTTGTTGACTTTTTGGAGAACCTTATCTGAATCTCACCAGGCAGGCTTTTCTTTTTAGTATAGTCTGGATAGGTTCTGTAAACCATATCCATATCGCTTTTTATTTCCGCTGCTTTTAAGACCATCACTGGTTCGAGCGCTTCACTTAACAGATTTTTAAGGTCTTCTCCTTTATCCTCTGGTACATTCTGAAGTCTTAGGAAAAAATTCGATCTTTCCATCTGTAGTTTCAAAAGCTGATCAGAGTGGAAGGCCTTTTCTTTCTCTGCTTTTTGTAGCCTTGAATCATGATTTTTTACTGAAGTCTTAACTTCCAGAAGTTCTCGCTGCAGCTTCTCTGTAGTTTTATTCGACTCCTTCAGGTCCAGCTGCATCTTGTCCATCTTGACGTTGAGAGCTGTCATTTGGTCCACTAGAGGTCGCAATAACGAGGAGAACACAGTGCTCATCTCTGTGGTATCAACCTTTGAATTCGGAGCTGTACTTCCTAGTTTGGGGGAAGGTTTCGGTTTCCCTGCCATTGTTGAGGCTGCGCTTCTTTGTTGATAGTTAGATAAGATGGACGAAAGAAGCAAATTCTACGACTGCGCTTATATCTTTTTAAAGTTCATATCCTCTAAAGAGCGATGCCGCCATCTAGCAAGCCGAACATACGTTTTTTCATGCAGTAACGCCACGTAAAGAGTCCCATAAGTACGCCAGTCTCGAGAGGGGGGGGGTTTGCTCCACCCGCCTTTCCCGCTGTGTTCTGTTTATTTTTACTTCAGACTCACGTTTTCTCTGTGCGTAACTATAAGTTCCAGCTTCAAAGCTTCGCACTCTCTGCTGCTTCTCGGTTTTGCGCTTTTAGCCATACGGCTCCCACGGACGGGGGAACCTATGGGGGTGATGAAAGAGGACCTCGATCCCTCGATCGCCACCGTAGGGAGAGATCCCCTTCGTGCCACCCCAGGCAGAGCCCCTTCACTAGGGTCTCTGGGGGCTCAGCACCAGTCCGAAGCCCCTTCTTCCCGCCGGGTACGGATCGCGCTCCCCGCAGATGCGGAGGAGCGCATCCGCCATGGTCGCAAGTCTTGCTGGAAGTCCAGTAATATTTTGTTCTTGACAGTGGAAAGCATTTTTCGCTTCCTGAGTATAACAAAGTAAAACCATTTCATTAAACCCCTGGCATGTTCATTTTTCTATTGGAATTTTCCTCTTTTATTGCTTTAAACAGTCCCCTCTTTCTTATTTCAGCTATAAAGTGAGTTCTCAGCCTTGCATACATAAATACTGTTGACAAGAACAGTGTGAATCTTCTCTCTTTGATAAAAGGACATCAAAAGGGCTTTTTTTAGCAGCACTGTTTTATGTCATCTTGATGATAGGGGAGTGCTTGCTTCTTGAGACATGAGGGTTTTATACATAATGAGACTTAATAGGCTAAAAGAGTCATCCCTGTATTTCTCTAATAGTTCACATCAGTGTTTGTTTCATTCACACAGTAGTGGGAGACAGTGGGTTGCAAGGAGGCAGTTGTTTTTCAAAACTCCAGCTCTGTATGTCTTTCATCATATTGTTTCAATGGTAGTGGGTGAAGCATGGGCCACGAGGGGAAAATTCTGATAAAAGATTAATTCTGTCTCATTTCCTTTATGTGTGTGTGTGCTGTTTTATTGAGTCATCATCCTCTGAGCTGCTCACTATTTATGATATGCACAAAATACATAATTAATTGTCCAATTCAACACTACTAGCACTGTGGCCTCTGACAGTCTTCCATTTATCTAAATTGTGTTTTTCATTCTCTGGATTTATGCTGTTGCTTAAGAAATTAATTTGGTCAAATCCCTCCAGAGGTTGAGGAAAGCAACCCTCTCTTTTATTTTCATTGGAGCCATTGTTGTTGGATTTGAAAATTAACTTTTAAACAAAGAATTCATTTGCATATATTAGCAGTTAGCAAGACTTAAAATATGAGCCTTATAAAAATGCTTCGACATATTGTTGAAATTAAAGTGTGTGTGTTCTTTCAGTGTATTTGGTTTTAAACAATGGAAACCTTTTCTGATCCTTAATTCAAAATATTGATTTTCCCCCTTTCCACTCTGTTTTCCTTCCTAAGCAGGTAGCTTTTTTTGTTTTGTTTACGGAGTGCTAAGCCAGACATCCAATACACAAACAGAAATAGGTATCAGTTATACATGTTCATTGACAGATCTGGTCAACCACTTCTCATACATGTATGATTCATTCCCATATTTGTACACTTGGCTGCGGTCACACATGCTAAATAATACACTTTCAATCCACTTTCAATCCACTTTCCAACAGGATTTTGCCAGTTCACACATGAAAATCCAGTTGAAAAGTACACTGAAAGTGGGTTGAAAGTGGATTATTTAGTGTGTGTGACTGCAGCCCTTGATTATACAAATTATCTGCCTACCTGCTTTTTTGTAAACCCATAGTGACGCTATAGAAGAGAGACAGTCCAGAGAAAACATTATTAGAAATAATAACATATGCAAATTGGCCTTAATTTAACAGTCTCGTGAAGTTCACAGTTCTCAGAGATAAGCCCTGCTTGCATGTTGGGGTTTTTACACAGAGGTATTCCCATAATTCGGGTACTGTACTGCAGCAGTTTTTCTCTGAGCTTTGTTGTGACATCATTCATTTGTTGACTTTCAGTGGTTTCTTCTTTGTTCTTCTGTAGTACTTTCTAAAAATCAGTTCAAGGTGATTTGAGAAAGCACAGTGAAATAACGAAGAAACCACTGAAAGACAGCAAATGGACAACAATGTTATAAGGAAGTTTGGGGCAAAACCATTGCAGTTTGCCATTCAAGCAGCTGGAAATTCTCTGTGTGAAAGACTTCATTCCAGTGTTTGTCTGTGTCTTGTCTATTGGTCTGCCTATCTGGATATTGTATACTGCTGCTCCAAAAGCAATGGACATGCTCCTGAATTTGCTTATATTGAGAAATAACAGTGAAATCCTATGCAAAGTTACTTTACTATGCGTCTATGAATAGCCATTGGCATAGATTGGAATAACTGCACAGGATTGCACTGCAACAGGCTTGGATGGAAGAAAAGGCTAGATGTCACAATGTATCAAGGGCGTTAAGGTGGCATGCTGCAATGATCAAGATACTGAACATTTGTTGCAACATGATAATCTGTTACATTTAATAAACATACTTAATTTTTTACTCATTGATTGTGAGATAAAAGAATTACATTTTGATAAAATGTGGATTAGATAAAAGGAATATTAAAGGAATTATGACTTTCATTTTGGTAAAGAGCAAGGTGTTTTCTTTAAAAAAAACTTTTTGCCAGCTGGATTAATTCAAACTGAGTGGAAAGATTTTAGCTGATTTTTTATTGTGTTACAGGTCTAATAAAGACTACAAATATAATAGTAATACATGAAACAAATGATCCATAATTGGGGGTTGCAGATGTTTGCAGAAGTTTATATCCAACAGCAAAAATATATTTTAAAAATAATAAGAAACAAGTCTGAATACTTAATTTGTTTTTTTGCTCATGTAGAATTTAATGTATAACATAATGGATACTGAAATAGGAATTGAAGCCCGAATCAGTTAGTCTATCTTGTAACAGGGGACTATCTTATTGGCAGCTTTATAGTGGGATATCAATTTTTTCATTGTTATACAACAATTATTTGAGATGGGACTTTATTCTGAGCTTTAGTTAAAGTTAAATAATCATGCACCAAAAGTTAAAAATACACACGAATATATATAATACACACAAATATAATAGCCAATTTCTTCTTATCATAATGAAACATTTTGAATGGAACATGTGACAAATGATTTAATTAAACAACTTCTCCAATATAATAAAAACCTAAACCTGGAGACTGCATAAATTTCAGGTTGAAATTAGTGATACTTATGAACTTTGAGGGAGGACAGTTAAAAACAAAAAACAAAACTCCCCCTGCTTAAAATCTTGCACTACTTCTGAATCTAGCACAAACCCCTTTAAATATGTGCCTAACCTGAACTGGCTTGTCAAGTGCATGTTTCCACTATTAAGTTTTCCTCCAAGCCATAAACTTATTTTTCTAAGCTGCTGAAGTAAATGGTGTGCTGCCAGCTTTCACCTAGGGTTCTCAGTCCCCTGGTGGGGGCAGGGGAAACCCCACTTTTGCGGGCTCCTGCCCACCGGTGGTCAGCTGGCTGGTGGGGAAAAATCCTGTCCCCAACTGACCTTCCTGGGAGACTTCAGGTAAGAGCAAAAGTGCAGGCCCTGACATGACAACATCACCCAGAAGTGACATCATCATGTCAGTGGTGACACTCTGGTTTGTGGGCAAAACTCTTTGGTTTTAAGCCAAATTAAGCATAGGGTTTTGCCCAAATACCACAGCATCATCCCCAACATGATGATGTCACTTTCAGGTGACATCATCATTTCTAGTCTCCCAGAAGGACATCAGGAACCCCCCACCAACCAGGTATGTGGACCTGGCAACACCACTTTCACCTGAACACCATTCTCTTCTACCCTGAATGTATATATTGCATCCCTAATACTGTGAGCAAGTCCCAGCACCCACAAGGTAAGCTGTTTTGTGTCTCCTGTTGGATCTTGCAGCGACAAACATAGCAATGATCTTGCAGCAGCATCAAGTGTAAGTGTGACAACAAGAAGAAAGCAATTAAGTCTCGCCAGGTTCAAAAGCATTGTCTTTTATATGGTGTGCAATCACTGATCATTATCACGATTCAGATATTAAGTGCCCTGTGAAATCATGGAACCTCTGGTTCAAATCTTCCCATAGTTCCAAAGTCCCTGCTGAATACATGATTCAGTATTATATCTCCAGTTTTGTAATTTTTTTTGTAACTGAGTCAACAATTTCTCTTCTTGCTGCCCTTCCTTGGTAATCTAATCAGTTCTATATTTTTCTCCTTATAAGCTACCCAACTCTAACATTATCCCTTTATCCTCTGTTGCAGTCCTTTGTTTCCTGCAAAGAACCTGTGTTATCCTATAGGCCCAGAACAGTATAATTAGCTTGGCTTCAGAGCCTGAAATCTGAGTCTGATAATGGTTATGGATTCAACTGCAACTCAGGCTTCCAATACACTGGATCCTTCCTCTTTCAATCTTAATTTCAACACAGCCTGGGATGGGTATATCTTTCTCCGTATCTTAATCTATGCCTCTTTATTTTCCAAACCATCCTCCACAACATCCTTTCTGCTAGTTAGTCCTCACATCTGGAAGAATGGACACTTCTCCTCTGTCCCTCTGTCCCCATTTCCCCCATATTTAAACCTTTAACTGAAAAGTCACTTCTGCTCCAAACTGGAGCAGTAACAACTGCTCCAAACAGTTGATTTTTGGTGGTTGTTGTTATGTAAGGAGTGTGCTATTTATCTATGCTTGGAGGGCAGGAGGGCAGGAAGGGTTGCATCAATGCTTAGTTCTTGTGGCCCTTCTTACATGCCCAGGGAAATGCTGATCACCACTTTGGGGTCAGGAAGCAATTTTTCCCCAGGCCAATTTGGCTGGAGATCCTGGAGGTTTTTTGCCATCTTCTGAGCATGAAACAGTGGTCACTGGGGGTGTGGGGTGAGGTATTTGTGAATTTTCTGCATTGTGCAAGGGGTTGAACTAGATGACCCTAGAGGACCCATCCAACTCTATGATTCTATAATATGATATTTGCTAGATTTTGTTTATGATAAGTTTCCCTCTCTCCCTCACTTTTGTATCAAATCCCTCAATAAACTCCATATTCAGGGCTTTTTTTTTTTTAAAAAAAAAAGATATATAGAGAGAGGTGCCAGAACTCTCAGGAGGGAAATGGTTTTCAATCTGTATACTGAAAACTCATGAGCTTTTAAACATTTTTAAAAGAATTTTGTCGATGATGTTCCAGAACTCTGTTCCAGTGCGTTCCCCAAGGGAAAAAGCTTTATCTATATTCCTTTTTAAACCTTTAAATCTGTTTTCTATCATCATTTTTATGCTGAAACTCACTACTCACTGTCACCTCTTTAGGTAAAAGATCCTGGTTTTCCAGTTCCTGCACAAACACTTAAGCTAATTCCCCACATCAATCTGAACACATTTTCACATTTCTGGCAGATTGATAACAGCTCCATAAAGTGACTCTTTAGAGAGGATAGGCCCAGTACCTTTATTTAAGGATATAAGAGGTGACCTGCTGGATCAGACTATTGATTAAGGTTCCCAAACCTGGCTTGGAAAGTTCCTGGAAATCTGGAGGAGGATCCTGGGGAGGACAGAGTTTAGGCAGGGGAAGGAACTCAGCAGGAATTGTGATGCCATGGAGTCCACCATCTAAAGCAACCATTTCCTCCAGGGGAACTGAACTCTGTTGCTTGGAAGTCAGTTATGCTTCCAGGATAATTCCAAGGCCTATCTGGAAGTTTGCAGCTCTACCACTGATCCATCTAGTCCAGCCAAATGCCCTTAAGGCCAGCCTTAATGCCCTTAAGGGCAAACAAAAAGTGTGCAGAGGCCAAGAACTTTTCCTGATGTTTCCTTCTCATGCTAGTATTAGGAAGTCTAGAATCTCTGGATATGGAGATTACCTTTAGCCATCTGGGCTAGAAGCTGTGGATAAAACTATCTCCCACGAATCTGTCTAATCCCCTGTCAAAGCCATATTTAGTTGCCCTCACTACAGCTACTTGCAGCAAATTCTTTGATTTTATTATTTATTGATTGAAGAATTACTGTTTTTTCCCCATGTTATAAATCAATAAAACCTAATTTTATCAGTCCTCCCCAATTTCATCAGCATGTATTCCACTTAATGAGGATTGTAGTTTTCTCAGCTTTCAGGCTGGTGATTTATTATTTTATGTTGCCTGTCTCTAGAAACACACCAGTGTCTCTGCACTGAGCAAAAATAAATGTACCATTTCCCAGAGGCAAATTAAAAGAAACTCAAAAGAATAAACTCTTTTCCCCCATCCAAATAAGTAGTGGCTTTTTGTTTTCAAAGGAACTATGAAAGAAATCTCAAATAACGCAAAAGCAAGTATGGATTTCTCTTTCTCTCTGTCTCCCTGTTGTGCATGTAGAGAACACATGATTATCATTTTAAAGTTCTTCTCTCTTGTCAGAAGGCAACTAGAGCAAAGGCCTATACACAACCCCAGAGTATGGTTAGCAACTTGAATAGCCCAGACTAACAAGGCCATCAGAGCTTGGAAGCTAAGCAGGGTTGCCTATATTTAGCACTTGGATGGGAGACCACCAAGGGTTGTTATGCAGAGGAAGTCAATGACAAACTACTTCTGCTTATCTCTTGCCTTTAAAAACCCATGAGGGTCAATATGAGTTGGTTACAACTTGACAGCACTTAATTATTGGGCAGGAGATGGCAAACCACATCTGTTCATCTCTTGCCTTGAAAAGCCTATGGGGTCACTATAAGACAATTGCAGCTTGATAGTACTTTCCACCACCATGACTGGAAAGCACACAGTGAAGAAACCTTATTGTTAACTTTTTTCCTCCCATAGAGAACAATGGAGGGAATGGGGCAACCTGTTTGGGGGCCTGTAGAATTGGACCCCCTGGTCCAATCTTCTTGAAACTTGGTGGGTATTTCGAGAAGAGGCCCCAGCAGCTACCCTGCAAGTTTGGAGCCTCTCCCTCACACCCCCTTCCCTCCAGTTGCTTTTAAAGTTGCCACCAAAATTCGGCAGCAGGCTGAATCAGATTAGAGAATCTGATTCGGCCCGTGGCTGCCCTAGTGGCCACTCCTAAGCTGGCGGAGTTTTGCTCCGCCTCGCTCCGGCCCCAACGGACCCCTGAATCTATCCAATACCTCCAATATTCATGAAGAATAGCAGATAATAACAATATATACACTTACCCTGTTTTTTTTTTAAAGAAAATTACATGGACTACCAGTTCTTTTAGTTGTATCGAATCCCAGGGTTCTCACAAACAGTAAAAGCACCATTCCACATTAAAGTAGACTAGCTAATGGATTACAGCTGTATAATTCTAAAAGCAACAGTTATACAAAAATGAGCAATTCAAATAAAGGCAGAATAATCCAGGCTCTGATTCATTCCAAATGGGGCATAGGTTTTAAGATCATAAATAAAATGGGTCTCCTTTTGTAAAAGAATTGAGTTATATTTTGGGTGACATGAGGTCTATTATGGTACACAAAAATCACAAAAAAATCATTTTCTCTGCAGAATGACCATCCTAAATATAATGCTCTGACATAGGTGCTTGAGCAAATTTATGATGTACCCTTGAGCAATGCTCAAGGACATGTGTCCTAACAGAGCATGTGGACATGCTCACATTTTTAAATGTATAAATAAATTTGAAGATCCTACTAAGAATATAAAAATTAAATGCCCTTTTTTGCAACCCGTCCATCCAAAAATATTGTCTATATCACTATTTGTCCCTGTGGATTACAATACGTAGGTATACCTAGGAAAGGCGTTTGGCTATAGGAGATTTTTCATTGGTCATCCTCTGCTTTATTTATGCGTGTTGGAGGTCTTCAGACACTTTTATTGCATTTAAGCTAGGAGAATCAACTGGTTGGATTTATGTGCATACTTTGTTATCAGCGCCTGTGAGCAGCATTACTGTTATGTTTATTTGTATCTCTATATTAATGTATGATATGCTACGAGCACATATGATTATATTTGGGAACATTGTATTTGTTTTGGGTTGTGAACCACCAACTTGTTATATACATTTATTTATAATTTAAACACTTATTCAATATATCATATAATCTTTGATGGTTTTACCTTAGCGTTTTTCTGCTATGGATAGGGAATGGCAGGGTTATATTCAGTGTGTTAGAAATTGTCAATATTTCTTAGCAAACGGTTAGGAACTGTTATGTGCCATCAAGTCACTGCCAATTTATGGTGACCTTCAGGGGTCATTTGGGGCCAGAGCAAGGCGGAGCAGCACTCCGCCAGCCCAGGAGTGGGCATTAGGGCAGCCACGGGCTGAATCAGATTCTCTGATCTGATTCGGCCCGCTGCTGAATTGCCACCGAAATTCGGCAGTGGATTAAAAAGCAACTGGAGGGGAGGGGTTTGAGGGAAAGGCTCCAAAATTACAGGGTAGCTGCTAGAGCCTCTCCCCAAAATACCAATTTTCAAGAAGATTGGACCACAGGGTCCAATTCTACGGGCCCCCAAACAGTTGTCCCATCCCCTCCATTATTCTCTTATGGTGGGAAAAATGTTATTTTTTTCCCACCATAGAGAACAATGCAGGGAATGGGAGCAACCTGTTTGGGGGCCTGTAGAATTGGAACCCCCTGGTCCAATCTTCTTGAAACTTGGTGGGTATTTGGGGGAGAGGCTCCAGCAGCTACCCTACAAGTTTTGGAGCCTCTCCCTCAAACCCCCTCTCCTCCAGTCCCTCATATACCCTATGAGGTTTTGCCATTGACTTCAATGGCCCATAGGATATAATGGGGCTGAAACTGACATTCAGCTGGGGAAGGGAAGGAGAGGCTTTTGAAGATGCCCCCCCCCCTTTTGCTTCCCTTTCTGACACACTTCTGGTGATGTCAGGGGCATGGCATATGCTAATAAGTTATGAGTTCCTGCACCTTTTTTTCTATGAAATGACCCCTGGTGACCTTATGAAGTAATGACCTCCAAAACATCTTATCATTAACAGCTTTTCTCAGGGTCAGGAACTAAAATACTGGGGAAAAATCACACACAAAAATGTCACTATTTGAAACTCAACCCTTCTCCCCAATATCCCTGATAAGATATTAAAATATTCACTCCTGTGTTGGGAAATAGCTTTTACTGGTAAGTATATTCAGTCTGAACAAACTGGCTTCAGTATGGGTTACCATATATCAAGTAACAATAGAATATTTCTGGATGTCCTAGTTTATGCTAATTACAATAATAGCCTGCTGGAGCTCTTTTCTATTATTAGATGGAGACAGGGCCTTTGATAATTGAATCACTTAATTAAATCTTTTGTTTAAAATATGCTGAAAATTTATGAACTTTGACTGAAATTTTCTAATATGATTGATGCTTTGTATTCAGCAACACAGGGCTGTGTTTTAGTCAGTGCTGCTGTGTCAGGCAAGTTCAGTGATTAAAAAAAGGTCATTCGGAGCAAAAGTTAAGATTTTCCTTGTCACCTATCATATTTACCGTATGTTTTCTGTGGGGTTAATAGCCAATGTTATTAAAGTAATAACACTATTAAAGGAGTTTTTACTAAAGCCCCAGTCTCGACAAACACAGATCTCATTGTTCTTAAATCACAGAAATCATTGCCACTCATTTTACAAAAATAGAGTTACCTATTTTTGTTCTACCTTTTTTTTCTAGAAAACTAATATTTTGAAGATCAGTGGTCCTCAGAAGATGGTGTGTGTGTGTGTGTGTGTGTGTGCGCGCGCGCATGTGCATGCATTTCCCTTCATGGTCCACTTGTTAAATGGGCATTAACATAATTGACTGAAATTATATTTTGGTATAACAGCAACTCTGGCAGTAATGCATTTTTATATTTGATTTTGGTTTTTATTTTTATTTTGTTTTGTTTTCTGTTTTTACATTTGCTCAATGGATGTTTCTACAGTAAGTTTTCACAAAGGGTGGTACAATTTTTGGATTCCGTATGATGAAGTCCCTGAGCTCAGGTCAAACCTTTTTTATTTAATAGGATTCTACAATGTATAATCTTTTCCAGTTTGGTGTAGAGGTTACGTGCATGGACTCTGATCTGGGAGAACTGGGGTTGATTCCCCACTCCTCCACTTGCAGGTGCTGGATGACCTTGGGCAAGCCATAGTTCTCTCAGAGGTGTTCTCTCAAGGACAGTTCTGGAAAGAGCTCTCTCAGCCCCACCAACCTCACAGGGTATCTGTTGTGGGGAAGGAAAGGAAAAGGAGTTTGTAAGCTGCTCCAAGACTTCGAGTGAAAGGTGGGGTATAAATCCAATCTCCTCCTCCTCCTCTTCTTTTCTATTGAGTGCGGTCACATGCAGAATTAGTTGTGTGATAGGTATGAATGCTGGGTGGATTTTAAGGGCACAATCATATGAGAGCATCTGGCAAGCATCCCGCACCCATCGGCAACCCATTGCACTCCGCCGAAGAAGCGGAGTTAAAATATACCTGGGAAAGTGCAGTATCAAATGCGCTTGTGATGCGCTGCAGCAGGGGTCATTTCATAGAAAAAGAGGTGCAGGAGCCCATTAGGATACTCATTAGCATAACTTATTTGCATATGCTAAACCACCTGAGATTGCCAGAAGTATGTCAGAAGGAAGGAAGGAAGGAAGGAAGGAAGGAAGGAAGGAAGGAAGGAAGGAAGAGCTGGCAGAGACGGGACAGTTACTAATCCAAGCCTCAGAAATACCACTATTCTGGGAGGATAGTTTCAGTGGTGGCTGAGGCCTTCAGAAGGCTGGTCGGAGGAACAAGGACCTTTCCAGGGGGCAGGGTCATTTTGCTGCAGCCATGACACAAGCAGGCATTCCCCCGTGGGGGTGGGGTGGGGCTGGCACCAACTCCCGGAGCTGAGCTCCCCCGAGCTCCTGCTCGAAATGACCCCTGGGCTGCAGACAAAATTTCCCATGTGATCGCTCCACTGTGCTCCCATTGCATCAATGATCCCTCGTTGAAGTGCACTGGAAACATGCTGCGAAGAAAAAAACCCCAATTCACCGGCAGTTGCGTCTGATCACGCAGTGGCGGGTCAAATTACTGCAGAGCAAATAGCCTTACTTCCCCCCTGTGTTATCTGGCACATGTGACCACACTCTTATAATTATGCAGCATCTCATTTTATGTCACTAGTGAAATGGAAATGTTGCTTCATTATAGAAGGAAACTGAACAATGGGAAACATTCCCCATGCTGTTAAACTCTGTTCTGCAGATTATTAAGCCGCAAAGAGGTCCATGTTTTTATAGGTGTCTCTTTTCTGGCAACAAAACTGGGATGTAAGACAGTGGGCAGAATGTTCTTTCTTTCGGAATAACTGTATTGGCATTGTTTCTGATGCATTCCCTGTATCATTAACCTTCTTAATAAAATCAAAGACCGCTTTCTCCCTGGATAGAAGTGATCTATACCACCATATCGTATTGGCTGTGTAACTGTTGTCACTGCAGTACAGGGAATTATGAGGGAAAAAATGATTTCTTATATTTTCAGCCTATTAGATTGTTAACATCTTTTGAGTTGTTATATAAAATGTAAAGCATGCTGGAAAAGGATTAATGTTTCATCTTTATTTGAATGGGACGGCAATGCTCTCAGTACAAGGTCTGTAGCCAGGAGGTGGAGCTGGCAAGTAGATACTGCTGCCTCCCAGGATGGGCTGCACAATGCCTCTGGCCCAGCCTCACCTTCCCTTTTGGAACTTCCCCCAGACCCATTGAGGTCAGGCAACAGATTAATCATAGACACATAAAAATAGAGAATCCAAGGCTAACTCATTACAATCTATAAAACTTCATTTTAAAAGCAGCTTCTAAAACATCAAAATAACAAATGCAGCAAGACCATTCAAAAAGAGAAAAAATTGTTCAGTACTGGTTTCAGTCAGCAAAATATAGAAATTGAATGAATAACCCGGTCACATAAAATCCATAAAAACAATCCAAATCAACAAAAAAGTCTCTGAAAACAAATCTTTATCTACCTTGATCCATATCTAAGTACATTTTCCTAAATATCTTTATTTAAATTTGACATAGTGCCAGGAAAATAGCTGAGGGTATGGTTTCTACCTTGGAGGAGCCATAACAGAGGAATCATTGCTTCCTGTAAGTCCACTCACCTCAGATAAAGAAGTGAGGTTAAGCTAGGCTTCTGAATGAGATCTTGGGTGATGGGTGCAGGCTGCCCCTTAGCTTTAAAGCAAATAAAATGCACATTTAACTGGGCCTGGAGAGGCATGAACAGTTCTCTTACAATACAATCCTGATGGCCGCTGCAGTGGCGGTGACCAGCCCTCAAAGTAAAAATGGTGCTGCTGGTTTGTTTCCTATGGACATTCCTCAAGGGGAAATAACAATATGCACCCCTTTAAAAGGTACAGATGGCATAGTAAGCACTCCAGAGTCCATAGCAGTCCCAGCAATATCCACCAATCAGACAACAACATCCTGTGAGTGGCACACACAGTTGGGGTTTATGTAGTGCTGAGGGGGGCTATGATTGGGTGTGGGGGAGGAGGCTTGTAATTGGTGGGGTAGGGTCTATAGGATTGGTTGTGGCTGTAGGCGGCATCCTGTGCTCTGCCAAGGATGTTGGGTGGGTACAAGCACATAGGGGGTAATTGCCCTGCCCTGTTGTATAGCTGTCTATGTCTGTGGTTCTTTATGGTGTAATTGCCTGCTGTTTTTGAGGGTCATTCCCAATCTTGGGGCGATTCAGGAGCCAACAAACTCTCTGAGAGACAGTTTGGTGTAGTGGTTAAGTGCGCGGACTCTCACCTGGGAGAACCGGGTTTGATTCCCCACTCCTCCACTTGCACCTGCTGGATGACCTTGGGCAAGCCATAGCTCTGTACCAGCTGTTCTCTCAAGAACAGTTGTCTCAGAGCTCTCTCAGCCCCATCTACTTCACAGGGTGTCTGTTGTGGGGAGGGGAAGGGAAAGGATTTTGTAAGCGCTCTGAGACGCCAAGTGAGTGAAGGGTGGGATATAAATCCAATCTCCTCCTCTTCTTCTTCGTGCTGTGCCACTGTGTCCACCCTTTTACCTGCCATCACAGTGCCTTTTGCCAGTGTCAATCCACAGTGTTATCACATCAGTTCCCAGCCAGGGTGCAATGCTGCCAGGGCACTCCTGTAGCACACTTCAGAGATATATGCCTGTGTAACACCTAGTCAGCTCCCTGTGAGCTTTCAGCACCCCTCCCCCCTTGATTATGCTATAAGACTGACAAGATATATTCAACAGTGAAACATCCTGCAAAACCTTATATTCAGTTTTTTGGCACTTGGTTCAAGTTAACATTTGTGCAATTGCAATTAAAGACATAAGCTTTGCTCTATTAATAAGGGTGTTTTTAAATGTTTAAGATCTAAAATGTAATAGATGTGGTTCACTTGGCTCTAACACAGAAATGTTGCAGCTCTGTTCCCATCAAAGAGTTTGACTGGATTAAAACAATTCTGGATTCAGTTTCAGCACCATAGACACACAGACAGACAGACAGACACACACACACACACACACACACAGAGAGAGAGAGAGAGAGAGAGAGAGAGAGAGAGAGAGAGAGAGGAGTCATATTTTCTGTGTCTTTATTTAGATGTGAAATGCTTTGTAATGTTTGTTTTTATGCTGCTGTACTTTATAAATACTTCATCCAATAAAAAAAAAGTTTTCAAAAAAGAGAGCCACAGCTGTTACAAAAGCCCAGAAGCCTTTTGGACTCTACTCACTCTGCTTAATTAAAAATATTACTTTTGTTTCAGCTGCGTTCACTATCCTTCTGTGTTTACTATCTTTTACTATACCAGCAGTGATCACAGGTCAAAAACTGAGTTTCACTTGCTATAAATGAACCATTCACAATTTGGTTGGTGGGCCAACAACTCTTTGCAGATGAATTCAGAACATTTATAATGATGAATAAATCTGAAAAAATAAAAGGTGGCTTTCAAACTATTTAAAAATAGAGTACTTTTGTTCTGGACTCTCTCTCTCTCTCTCTCTCTCCTTTTAACATCAAGCAACTTTTTTTCTTCTAAATGTATTACTCAGGGCCTTAAGTCTGACAAATGTTTAGCAGCCTGATATCATGCATTTACCTCAATAAATGGGGCATGATGCCCTTCTTGGGTTATTGAAAGACTGGCATGCCCTAAGGGAAAGAGTTGGGATATTGCAAGATCACTCCCTTCAGTCATTTTATTTATTTATTTATTTCTTAAATTTATATCCCGCTCTCTCCACCAGAAGGCAGGCTCAGAGCGGCTCACAACATTTTTAAAATAACATATCATCATTAAAATCATACATTAAACATTAAAATACTATTTCATACAAGCTTGGCGGCATTCCCATTCAGTCCACGGTGTGTCCGAGGAACATTCTGGTAAATCTCTGTAAGCAGATGACAGTGCTAACAGATGGGCAGGCAGTTGGTAATGCCAATAGAGTTAACCTGTTTGTGTATGCTAATTCTTAGCTAGTTAGCTTAGAACCAATTAGATCTTAGACACATATTTCCTGCCAGAGAAAGGGAGATTATATTCCCAATGAAGGGGGATCAGGACCAGCTATTGGATGGTCAATTTTATTGGGGTGCTATATGCCTTTTGTCACATACACAGAAAGGTGGGGGCTTTGGGGAAACTTTCTACCTCCTTTGTTCTTATTCACACATGAGGTTTAGCAAACACACAAGATGTAGAATAGAAAAGCTAGTTAAGATCTTTGTTATTTTCTCTCCACGTAAACCTTTTTCCATATGTGTGGCTGCCTTCCTTCTTTTTATTCTGCTAAATATCCAACAGAAAGGCAGAGGAGGAAAAGGTGAGGCCAGGGAGCTCGTCGGCATGCCTGATATGCTGTTTATTATTATTTTACCTTACAGAACTTTTAATTGTAAACTGGTTGAAATACCTTGATAGAAAGATAACATGAATGCAGTAAATAAATGAAACAATAATAATTAAAACATTTTCATAATGAAGGCAATGCTGGAAAAGGTGATCCTAGAGCAGGAAGCATATTTAGCAGATTCTAGGGCATCTGTCACGTGTAGCCCTGGGGAAGTTTCCCTTGAGATTTTGTGACCTTCTGTATGGCAGGTGTTGACTGCTCTGCCATTGTTGTTGCTGTTGTTGGTGCTGTTTCTCTCCATTCTTTTTCTAACTATAGACCTGGGATTCAGAAAAGACTTTCCCAAAGACACCAAAAGATTCTAGCACTGTTCTTTTAGACAATCTGATCTTGAAAAGACAGTGCTGAATTTTCCACCACTAAAGAGCTGGGCGGGGAGAACCACCTTTTATTCCCATCCATTTTGTTTGTCTTGGGCAGTTATTTGGAACTAAAGAGGGTGATAAATCTCATGACTGACTTTTTGTTCTAAGGGAGATTTTTACTGCCCCTTGTCACTACAGATTTGTAGCCTTCTTTCTATCCACAAAAGGAGTTTCTCTGTCTTTCCTAAGACTCCTAGGCTACTGATCTACACTCTGAGAAGTATCACTTAAAAACTTCCCGCATAGAGGTAAACATAAAAAGTCAGCATTGCCAATTTTCCTTTCTAGGTTTTTAAGTGAAACTGACTGAAGTCCAGGAATTTCAAAACCCTTCCTGTGCTACTATCCTTCATCCCCCCCCCCCCCCCCCAGATTTGGTTGGAAATAAAATCCCAAGACAACACCTTTACAATCCACATGTCCTTAACAAAATGCCCACTGGACCACAGAGGTCATTGGGGGAGGGCAATTTCCTCTCTCTTTCAGCACATTTCACCTCATGAAATTGTTGTGATGACAAATAAGGGGAGAACATGTCACTAGTACCACATCCATCATTTGTTACTGTTGCTTTTTCATCACCATTATCTTCTTTACTTCCTCACTGTCTAACCCCCCCCCCACCCCCGTTGGCACCTGCATTTTGCTTATCCCATGTAGTGTCTCTGGATTATCCTACTCTCCCTAACTTCTCAATTGTGGTCACAAAGAAGAAGAGGAAGAAGAAGAGAAAGAGGAGGAAGGGGAAGAAGATGTTTTTAGAGTTTGCTTTTCCTACTTTAAGGGGTCTCAAAGTGGCTTACAATTGCATTCCCTTCACCTCCCCACAAAAGGCACCTTGTGAGGTAGATGTGGTTGAGAGAGTTCTGAGAGAACTGTGACTGGTCCAATGTCACCCAGCAGGCTTCATGAGAAGGACTGGGGAATCAAACTTGTTTCTTCAAATTAGAGTCCACCACTCTTAACTACTACACAGTGCTGGTGTCATCCTACTTTCCTAATTAAGAGCAATGTATCATATGATTTGAATCTTTTTCCCCTTAGGGGAGTGGGAGATAGAAATGAAGACCTATGTCCAATTGACTTATCCGGCAGCTTTGGGTAAGTCAATATGCCTTGGGCACTGTCAGCCATGAATCCATTATACACATATCAACCTTTTCTGTTATGGGTTTAAGGGCTTAATTGCAAGCCCCACATCTTGTGTGTCTCAAGAGGGGAGCTACCTTGGGCTATGTCACAGAAGCTCCAGCCTTTGTGCCTTATCAGCATAAAGCAGAAAGTTCTGGAGATGTAACTGTGAATGTGTTTGTTGCTTCAAGATTCAGACAAATTCTGCTATTACTTCCAAATGTTTCTGTTTTAATTTACACATGTAGCCATCTAAAGATGTTCAAATAAAAGTTGCTCTGAGATAATGAAATAAAAATGAATAACAGCATTTGGGAAGGGAAGTGGGAAAAACCTGTCCTCGGTTTAATTGGGAGCTGATGGCAAACTGAAAGTGGGAAGATTTGTTTGAACCAGATGTTTGTTCTAAAGCTATTCAACCATTATACAACAGGTGCCTTTCCCGTACTTGACAAATGGTAAAGTTGTAATATTCAGCATAAAAATCCTTTTGCACTCCAGTCCTTTTCCAAGTATCTTACAAATGCTGTCGTCCCATCATGGCTTTTTCCCAAGGGGCCGTCACATTCTATATCAGTTTTGTATTTGGGGCAGAACCAGATTTAAATGAGCTGAGCCCCAGGTTGCTGCTTCATCCTTTTGAGACAGGAACATGAGCCAAGAACATTTTCTATATCCCTTCCCAGGTTGTCAAGGCAATATTTAGAGGCATTTTTTCTTGCCTTCGTAAGAGATATCCAGTCTGGCTGGCATTCTTTCCTCAAGGAATAGGAGTGAACTGTAAAATGAAAATAAAAGAATAATGATGAGCCTCTTTGGTTTTAATGAATAGATTATCTGTATTTATGTTTTTACATATGATGTTTGTTTCTTGTGATGGATAGTTGATCAGCATTTAAGGTTTTATTGAACTGGGGCCTATGATATTTGACATATTTGGAATTCTCTGGCTTGTTTGTTGATTTTTTTTTAAAAAATCATATAAATTAATGATAATATAAACTTTTATACTAAAGTCATACCCAAACTCTTATAGGACTGGTGGACATGAGCTGGGATATAGTAGAAGAGTCCCAGTTTGATTTTCAGAATATAGTCGCTCAAGGAGATAAATAGAGCTTTTAGTTGAATGAATGCTGATGGTCCTCTAGATCAGAGGTGCTGGCCTCATTTGTTACAAGGGCTGGATCTGACATTAATGTCATTTAGTCAAGCTGAGCCATGTGCATCATAAAACATAATGCCAGGTACTGGAGATATAAACTGTATAAAGGACAGCAGCTGGTAAGCTCCGAGTTGTCCTCACTGCAAGGCCCCATGGGCTGGAAGTGTGTGTGTGTGTGCAAAGGAAAACCCATATGGGCAGACTGGAGAGCCAGAGGTACAGCACTGGGCAGACACTCCAATGCTGCTTGACTGCTGCAGATATGGTTGTTCTACCATGCTAAAACCACAGTTGGAGTGGCTCCATGAACTCCCCCCCCCCCCCAAGCAGTCTCCTGTTCCCTCTCTTGTACTAGTTGCTCATGGGCTGCATAAGAGCCCTAGACAAGCCAGTTCTGGCTCCTGGGCCTTATGTTTTATACCCCTGCTC
This sequence comes from Lepidodactylus listeri, assembly GCA_029233225.1. Classification (NCBI taxonomy): domain Eukaryota; kingdom Metazoa; phylum Chordata; class Lepidosauria; order Squamata; family Gekkonidae; genus Lepidodactylus; species Lepidodactylus listeri. The sequence goes on along the minus strand of JARCFY010000001.1, from coordinate 130,855,466 downwards.
TAGATTGTAACTAATAAAGAATGACATAGATTCAGGTGAAAAGTTTGAGTGGGTATAAGCATTTGTATGCATGCACTTCTGAAGAAGAGTGCATGCACACAAAAGCTAATACCAAGAATAAAACTTTGTTGATCTTAAAGTTGCCACTGGACTCAAAAGATGGTATTGTTGCTGTTATATTTATACTGGTGTGCTTCCATAGGCATACCAGAATGGCCATATACTTTTAAAAAGCTGTTCTCTGGGCAAAACAATTAAAAGAACTACTGATTATTTGAATCATTTGCCATCGACAAAATGATTAATTCTTTTTTAAAAATTCCTTGGGAAATAATAAAGTTTGATCTATCCTCAGTGTCTAAAGGCATCATGGATGAGAGTAGAAGGGGAGTGTAATGATTTCACGTTTTGGTGTGTGTGTTTCTTTAAATGTTTGGTTTGATTGCAGTAATGTAAGATGAATAATAGAGGGAGACAAGTGTGATGTGATTGGCTGATGACTGAGAGTGTGGGAGGAGAGATGTCTCTGAAGTGATTCAGTGTTCTGGGTTCTTGAAGAGAAGAGTGTGGAGAGTTTGTGAAAGAGTTTGTATGGCAGAAGAAGCAGTTTGAGTCTATTCTATGTGACTAAGACTAAAAGTTTAGCCTGTGTGGCTAACACAAACATTTCAGCCTGTGTGGCTATATGAGAGAGAGATAAGCCTGTCAGAGCTGAGTTTTGGTGTTTGAGAGACTGTATGTGACACCAAGCTTTGTCAGTTATATGTTCTTTCTTCAACAACAGTTCAAAAATACCCAGAAACCTATTTTGTTCTTTTATAAATAAACCCTTATTTGTTAAAACTTATTATAGCAATCAGATCAGTCCTTTGTCAGGGTCACATAGTCCTCTGAAGCACCCAGACACTGGGTCATTCTACCAAAATAGAGAGAGTTGGGTTTTTAAATTTCTGGTAGCAGCAGAAATTTACCAAGTTCATGCACACAGAGTGTTTTAAAGGAGAAACAGTCTCCCCAATTGTTGTTTGTTTAGAATATGAAGCAGTAATAGCTTGAAAAGGACTCTGGTATCCTAAAGCTCCAATTCCTATTGGCTGATTAATAAAGACTCCCATTGGTCCTGAAGCCAATCTAGATATTCAATCACTGAGCTCTGCTTGGGTCCAATAGTATTGCTTGTATATAGTTACATTTTTTAAAGTTATGTGTTGGAACAGTATAAATGAAAGTGCTGCTCTCATAGAGCTGTTTTTTGAGCTGAACAATGTCACTGAATAAAAGCCTGTTTGTTTGAATTCATCGCCTCCTGTTCAATACTTAAAACTGGCGACGAGGATGAACGGCTAACTGAACGGCTGAAATCACTCTGCCTGCCCAGCTGAAATCAGTTAGGGTGCCCAGAGCTAAATCACTATGGGCATGGCATCCGAGGGCCATATTGAACTGTTTGACCCAAAGGATGGGAACTGGGATTCATACCCCAATTGGTTTGAATGCTACCTTGTAGCAAATCATATCGACAGAGATGATGTCTACCGTGCCACTTTTCTGAGTACCTGCGGCCAGGCTGTATTCGACATTGCTCGAGATTTAGTTGCTTCCTCTAAGTTACTTGAGACCCCTCTCAGCATCATCAAGGCCTGGCTGACTGAGTATTTCACCCCAAAGATGTCGGCTACCGCACACCAATGCACGTTCCATCAGCGGAACCAGGAGGGTGAGTCTGTCATGGAGTACCTCACCGCACTGAGGCGGGCTGCTTGAGACTGTCACTTCACCTATTTGATGTCCGTCCTTCTAGATCGGCTGCTTTGTGGCCTCAGAGACGAGAGCATCAGGTGAGCCCTACTCTTACTAAAGACTTTCACATATGAATCAGCCCTCGAAGAGGCCCTGAGAGTAGAGGCTGCCAACCTCTCCCTCCGTGAACTGCGATTGAGTCCCCAAAGCCACATGCCAGGCTGCTCTGACGCTGTACACCAGGGTAGTACCGCTGAGTCTGATGATGCCCGGGACGACCAATCTGATGTGTCCGATGATGGAGTTTTCAATGCGAGGGCCAATCAGAAGCTGTGCCACCATTGCAAAAGCCCACACTGCTCTCAAAAAAGCCCGCGAAAAAATGACTGTGCCGGTTGCGGAGGTGCACATGCGCGTAGAGACTGTCAGTTCCGCGATGCCATCTTTCATATGTGTGGGAAAGTGGGCCACCTTGCCAAATTATGTCGCTCATCTCAGGGTCGTGATGCTCCAGACGAGTTCCAGCATACCCGAGGGTCTGTGAATGCTCCCAGCCAATCGTATCATTCCAAGTCATCTTGGCTGTCTGGGCAAAGACAAAGGTACAGCAATGAAGCAGGTGTGTCTGAGGACTACACCAACCACATATATATACACCAGGGGCTACATCCATGTCCAAAAATCAAAGCCACCATCTTCATCGAAGGTCGAGTGTGCCGGATGGAGGTAGACCCTGGGTCAGCATTGTCCATTGTCTCTTGGAGCACGTTCCAACAAGTCTGCCTGCGATTCGCTGCTCACCACCTTCAGAGATACACCCTACAGCTGTTCGACTTCCAGAGGAACCGAGTTCCAGTCGTCAGCATCGCCACAGTCCAGGTCAAATATAAGAAATTCTCCGGCCGTCTGAACCTGCTCGTGGTAGAGGGTCGCTGCACAAGCCTGATAGATCTGGACTGGTTCACCGCCTTGGGCATAGACGTTGTTGGCATGAACCAAGTTGAGCCACAGCCTTTTATGGACCTTGAGACAGAGTTTCCGGAGGTTTTCAAGACAGAGCTAGGCTGCTACAAAGGCCCACCTGTGTCGTTTAACCTGGATCCTGCTGTACCACCAATCCACCTCAAGCCCAGATGCTGCCCCATCACTTTCAAGCCCAAGATTTACGAGCAGATTGATAAACTGTTGGCCCAAGGGATCCTCGAGCCAGTTCCCAATGCCAAGTGGGAGACACCTATCGTCACTCCCCTCAAGCCTGATGGCTCCGTCCATTTGTGCACTGACTATAAGTGCACCATCAACCAGGCCCTACAGCTGCACACATACCCAGTTCCTGTGGTGAGCCACCTTCTAACCTTGGTCTCTGGGGGCCGGATGTTCGCCAAGATCAACCTCACCCAGGCATATCAGCAGTTGATGGTAGATGCAGCCACAGCTGAGGCACAAACTATCGTGATGCACTGAGGTGCTTTTGAAGTAAACTGGCTGCAGTTCAAGGTAAGCGTCGCCCCCGGCATTTTTCAAGAACTTATGGAACGCCTTCTTCGGGGTCTGCCTTGCATCATACCCTATTTCGACGATGTCTTAATTGGCAAGGCCTCTGATCTTGAACTGGATACTTGGGTGCGAGAGGTCCTTCGTCGGCTACAGGATGTTGGCCTTAGGCTGAAGAAGAAAAAATGCAAGTTCTTTGTCCCTACCGTTCAATTCCTGGTTTACCGCCTAAACGCCGATGGCATCCACCCTGCTCCAGACAATCCGCAATGCGCCTCCTCTGAAGTCTAAGAAAGAGCTGCAGTCCTTCTTAGGACTATTGAACTTTTATCATGCCTTCTTGCCCAACAAAGCAGCTCTTGCAGAACCACTCCATCATTTACTGGAGAAGTCAGCTCCATGGGCATGAGGTTGCTGGGAAAACGCCTCCTTCCAAGTCATCAAAGCCCTCCTTGCCTCTGATGCCATCCTCGTGCACTATGATGAGAAGAAGCCCCTTGTCCTAGCATGTGATGCGTCACCTTACGGGATCAGGGCCATGCTCAGTCACCACTTGCTGTCTGGCTGGGAGGCCCCTATTGCTTTCTATTCCAGAACGTTATCCCCGCTGAGAGAAACTACGCCCAGATAGATCGAGAGGCACTAGCAGTCATCGCTGCAGTGAAGAAATTTCACGATTTCATCTACGGGCAGGAATTTGAAATTGTCACTGACCACAAGCCACTTCTTGGCATCTTCACAGCCAACCGTCAAACCCCCCAGATTCTGTCCCCCCGGATGATGCGCTGGGCAGTTCTTCTATCTGCCTACTACTTCTGCCTCCTCCACAGGCCCTGCAAGACCATCGGGCACACTGATGCCCTTAGCTGTCTGCTGCTTCCATCTTTAGGACCGCCCGAGGCCCCACTCCAGGAAGTTTTACTGATCGAGGAGCTGCCACAGCTTCCACTCTCCGTTGCCAACATAGTGTTCCACACCGGCCAGGATCGAACGCTCAGCCAAGTCTACAACCATATGTGGAGGGGATGGCTGTCGGGGATGCCAAATTCCAGCCATTCCTTTCGAGATCGTCTGAGCTGTCGGTAAACAAAGGGCATGAAGGGCACCTGGGCATCATTAAGATGAAGGCCATCGCTAAGAGCTATGTTTGGTGGCCCAGCATGGATCAGCAGATTGAGCAGTGGGTCTGGACGTGTCAGCCGTGCCAGGAGTCGAGACCAGCAGCTCCAGAGGTTCCTGTTCATCCATGGGGCCAAGGGGCCCGTGGTCCCGCATTCATGTGGACTTTGCTGGGCCCTTCCAGGGCTGGACACTCTTGATTATCGTGGATGTGTATTCCAAGTGGTTGGAGGTCATCCCTGTCACCTACATGACATCAGCCGTCATTGCCTGCTGCCTAGACCGTCTCTTTGCCACCTTTGGCCTGCCAGACCTCCTCATGTCCGACAATGGAACTCAATTCACCTCTGCAGAGTTCCAGACCTTCCTGCATGAGCGGGGTATCCGGCACATCATCTCGGCTCCTTTCCACCCCGAGACGGACGGTCAGGCCGAGCAAATGGTGCGAATAGTCAAGGACTTGATCCGCAGGATGGGTGATGGGAATTTCCCAGCCAAGCTCGCCGGGTTCTTGTTGCAGCAGCACTCCTCGCCACACACCACCATCGGGAAGTTGCCAGAGGAGCTGCTTATGGGCAGCCAGCTGTCCACCTTCACCCCGACCTGGCGCCGGACGTCCACCATGACCTGGCGCCGGACGTCCACCACTGCCTGAGCCACCTTCACCCCGACCTGGCGCCGGACGTCCACCACGACCCTGTCACCACAGGGTCCACTCGGTCCTTTGTGCCAGGAGATGCGGTGTACACCCAGAACTATGGGGCAGTTCCACACTGGGTTCCAGCAGTCGTTGTGTGCTCAACAGGCCCTATATCGTATGAGGTAAGGGATTATACGGGGCAGGTCTGTCGCAGACATCTGGCCCAGCTGAGATGCCGGTGGCCAGCACCAGAGGATCGGTTGCAATGCTCTCCAGTTCTTGTGCCAGAACAACACTTGCAATGCTCCCCAGTTCCTGAGCTGGAGCAACGCTTATCACGCTCCCCAGTTCCTGCGTTGGGACAACATTTGCCATGCACCCTGGTTCCTGAGCCCGGCCTGGGAGATCTCCCGGCACAGCAAGATGCCAGTGCCCGGGGGAATCGCCTGACAGAGGGCAGCCCTCCGCCAACTCCAGCCTGGGACATCCCAAGGGAACAGTCTGCTAAGCCACTGCCAGCTCAGAATGAGCTGCCAGAGCTGGGTCATGCCCCAGAACTCTCGGAGCTCCCAGATTTTATGGACCGCTCCCCCTTGAGTCCGCTGCCACAGCTCATGCCGGCCCGTATGGAGTCCCCAGATTTAAGAGGACATTCTCCATCGGGTTCACCCTTGCCGCGCCAGTCCCGACAGACCAGGCGACTGCCCCCGCACCTAAGGGACTTTGTTGTTTGAACTTAGGGGGGAGGAGTGTTGTGTTTGTTTAGAATATGAAGCAGTAATAGCTTGAAAAGGGCTCTGGTATCCTAAAGCTCCAATTCCTATTGGCTGATTAATAAAGACTCCCATTGGTCCTGAAGCCAATCTAGATACCCAATCACTGAGCCCTGCTTGGATCCAATAGTATTACTTGTATATTGTTACATTTTTTAAAGTTATGTGTTGGAACAGTATAAATGAAAGTGCTGCTCTCATAGAGCTGTTTTTTGAGCTGAACAATGTCACTGAATAAAAGCCTGTTCGTTTGAATTCATCACCTCCTGCTCAATACTTAAAACCAATAAGTGAGGACGCCACAGGGAGTGACTTGTATGGAGCCTGACCTCGTTTTAGATGGCACCAGGGCTGGGAACAGCCTCATCTTGCCAGACAGACATAGTTTTAAAGCCAGGAGTGAAAAGATGGGATCTTTTTGAAATTCTAGAGTCTCACAATTGGCTGAGTAGGTTCTGGTGGGCTGAGTAGGTTACTTTCAAAACCAAAGACCCAGTTTAAGACCTATTTACATACATGGAGGGAGAACTGAAAGGAGTTGTCCTTCTCGTGGGTGTACAGGTGATCGTGGAGGAAGCGAGATCATGAGAAGGACAGCATCCTCTGTATGTGCACACTCATTTGGAATCTCCTAACAGGAAGGGGAAAGCAGATGTTCAGAGTCTGTAAATTCCATGTAGGTTAGCAATCTTTCCCTGTTTCATTTATGTTATCAGTCTGCACCCTAGTACAGTAATCTGGATTTTATCTAGAGTTTTGCTTGTTGAATAAAGCTTGCTTTAGTTAAGAGAAAGCAATTGTCTTGTCTCCTACCTACATCCCTGTCTGTGGCTCACTTTATGAAAGCATAGGGTTGCCAGGTCTGGGTTGGAAAACACCTGGAAACTTTGGGGGTGGATCCAGGAGAGGGTGGGGTTTAGGGAGGAGAGGGGCCTCAGCATTGTACAATGCCATAGAGTCCACCCTTCAGAGCAGCCATTTTCTCCAGGGGAGCTGATCTCTGTCAGCTGGGGATCAGTAGTAAAAACGGGAGATCCCCATGCCCAAACTGGAGGCTGGCAACCCTAAGGAAGCAGCCACCATTTGAGTTCTCCTCCTGGAGTCAAACGAGTGAGGGGCCAGGGTCAGAAAGTGTAGGGGGTATACTGAAGAATAAAGCTCTGAATCCCATTCAAGAGAGGATGGGACACAGTGAGGGATTCCTGCTGGCATGAATGGATTCCTTCACCAAAACGATTTCCTACCTAACTTTTGAGCAAGGCTTCTTGCTCACTTGTTTGAGGATTGCTTGCCTGAGTAGGGAGTGAAGGTGGCTTGTTAGGCATTGCGGCAGAAACGTCACAAAGATATCTAACGACTAAAGTGACCCTTCATGTTTGAAAGCTATATAGCTTTACCTTGAAATGGTATACTGTATAGCTCTAAATGCAAACTATGAGGCAAGACTATTGCTTTCATGACCTACGTGTGGATATATTAGAAGCATGTGGCTGGCCAGAACTATACTACTAGATAAATGCCTGGTGTTCGTTCATTAGGGTGTTCTTAGTAGGTTGGATCCAACCAGCTTTTTCAATTAATCTTGCTGAATTCCCTCTCTTCCTACAGCCTTCATACCATACCAATTTTTGTCCATGCAAATCTCAAGATCCCCAGCCTTGTACTTTAGGTGATCAAAGGGAACTCCTTCCTCCCTTTTTCACCAGTAGCAAAACTGACTGAAGCCAGTCTGTTACTGTCACCCTAAAGCAATTAAAATAATTAGGTAATAAAACAAACCAATAGAAGAGGTTAAAGAAATTAATAGCAACCAGCAGTTGCAAAACACCTCCCCCCATTATCTTTGCTGGATAGAAGTCAGTTCTGGTTCTTTCATTATGTACATTCCTGGACAAGGATTTCTCAAAATATGGACCAATGCAGAAAAAGCCCTGGCCCATGAATCTTCTTTCATAGCAGGACAGAACAAACCTCAAAGGGCTGGTAGTAACATATGAAAGTGACTCCAAAAGTGGGTGTGTGAAGTGACTGTCATTTCTATACACTGATACATACAAGAAAATACTTACCTCCTGCATGGCTTATGAGACACGAGACAATAACTGCTCACATGTGTTCAGTCATTCAGAAAGCATCCTCAGCACACTTACTAGGGAAGAAGTCCCACTGAACTCAGTGGGATTTATTTTTGAATATGCATGTTCAGGATTGCCCTGTAAACATATGAGCATTACTATCATTGAGGGGGGAAAGGAGTTTTCAAAAGGTTTTCGCAATGGGTTCTGTTGGCTGTAATAAAATCTCTCAAATTTAGCTGGACTACTTGGAAAGCTAAGAGGCAAAATCTACCACAGAACACAATTCTTTCATGCAGACCCATGCATATCAGACCCTCAAGTGCACTGAAGTAGATTTTATTCTGAATGCAAGCACATGTTCCATTGTGTGAGTAAACAGAGGGAGGAATCTTCAAATGATGCCCTGGGTGCGCATTTGAAAGTCAAAACGTCTCTTGTTGGTCTGACTATTATCCACTGCTGTGCCAGTTTTCAGGTGCTTCAGTGTTCTTTTATTTTGTCTTTACCCTTAGGTGAGTCAAAAGATGGGGTTTATAACAATGTTATTAACGTTGCCACATCCCCAAATTGTGCTATCAAAATATCTATCTACCACATTTTTACCCTACACTTCCTCTAAGGGTCTACATGTAGCCTATGACCTTGGACAAACCATAGTTCTGGCACAGCTGTTCTTGAAAAAGAGAAGTTTCTGTCAGAGCTCTCTCAGCCCCACCTACCTCACAGGGTGTCTGTTGTGAGGAGGGGAAGGGAAAGGAGTTTGTAAGCTACTCTGAGACTCATTCATGTAGTGAAGGGTGGGGTATAAATCCAATCTCCTCTTCCTCCTTCTCCTCTTCTTCTTCTTGATTGCTCCTCCTCCAGTTATCCTAACAACAATCCTGTGAGGTGGGTATGAGGCACTGCTGTCCCAAGAGTGAGGGGTGGATTGGGTTGCCACTTACATGGTAATGACGGGGGACATCTAGGTGATGCCCCTGTCCTCCTACCTCTCTCAGTAGAAAAGCAGGGGGGAGATGGAAGAGATAGCACATGGGAGTCACATCCTGTTTACAGTTTTACCATATAGATTTTTTAAAATTCCTAGAGTGTCATGGAATCACTTCTTGTTTTGAGACAGGAAATCGAGATCTTAAAATTCCTAGAGTGTTGTATGTTTTGAGACAGGAAATTGAGATCTTGAAATTCCTAGAGTGTTGTATGTTTTGAAACAGGAAGTGACGTCCAAAAAGTCTTTGCCTCTCAATGTACCTGGGGATTACAATCTAAGGGTTGGTATCCCTAAGGGCGGGGTTTTCCTCAAATGTTGCGTTGCTCCTAAGTCTTCCCAGGATCACTAGCTGATCTATTAAGGCTGCTATCCCATGGTTATTCTTTTTAGAGAAAAATCCCTATATGCAGGATCAAGGAATTCTGAATATTTCAGCCACATCACATTGCTGTCTCTTCTAGGCCATTCTTTGTCTGGAAAATGTGTTCTGCCTACTTCTACTTTCCTCTGAGTCAAAACAACCTTGTTATTGCTCACACAGACAGCCAAGCTGAGAAAGTCTCATAATACCAGAGACTAGCTACTATGACTGGATTTAGGGATGAACATGAACTGGGCAAGCCATAGTTCTGTCAGAGCTGTTCTTGAAAGAGCAGTTCTTGATAGAGCTCTCTCAGCCCCACGTACCTCACAGGGTTTCTGTTTTGGGGAGGGGAAGGGAAAGGAGTTTGTAAGCCACTCTGAGACTCCGAGTGAAGGGCAGGGTATATATCTAATCTCCTCCTCCTCCTCCTCCTCCTCCACTACTACTACTACAGTTTGTGACAAATTTTAGCTGGTTCATGGTTTGTGAAGCAAAATTCTTGGCGGTTTGTGAATGGATAAATTTCCAGACAGGATGTCTCCACTCATTATAAATGTTTACCAAACTTCAAAGCAACAGGGTGAGCAGAATTCTCCAGCCTTGGAAACACCAATAGGGGCCCTTCAAAGCTTAACAAGCACTGCTGGCTGCCAATAACAGAGTTCCCATTCTGCTCTATGGAATCAGAATGCTATATATACCCTCAGCTCAGCTCTGCAACCTCTCCTCTGTTTTTTGAACCTGGTGGGAGGGCAGGAGAGGAGACTCATGGCCATGCAAGAGACAGACAGGCTTGCATGACCAGTACTCCAGGGGCTAGGCATTGGTGGGCTCAGGGAACTTGGTGAGGTACTCACTCACCATCACCTCTGCCAAATACTCCACCATTGCACGCTTGTCATCCCTGCGGCTGCTGACCTCCCAGTTCACTACTAACAATCATTTTTGGGGCTTCTCCCTGGTTGGGCTCTCTGACGCAGAGGTGCTGGTCTGTGGCTCCTTCTCCTCCTCCCCAACCTCTTTCATTGTTTTCTCTGGCCACATCTGCTGGACTGTAGCCTCCATACTTCTTTCATAGAATCATAGAGTTGGAAGGGTTCTCCACGGTCATCTAGTCCAACCCCCTGAACAATGCAGGAAATTCACAAATACCCCCCTCTCCCAATGACCCTTGCTCCATGCCCAGAAGATGACAAAAACCTTTAGGATCTCCAGCCAAACTGGCCTGGAGAACAATTACTTCCTGAAAGTGGTGATCAGTATTTCCCTGGGTGTACATTCTAACTAAGCACTGAAGCACCCCTTCCTGCCCTCCCTCTCATGAACTGCTTAAATTCACAAAATCAGCATTGCTGTCAGATGAACATCTGGCCTCTGAACACCTCCAAAGAAGGAGAGCCCACCACCTCCCAAGGAAGCCTGTTCTACTGAAGAACCATTCTAATTGTCAAGAAGTTCTTCCTAATATTGATCTGAAAACTCTTTTGAATTAATTTCAACCCATTAGTTCTGGTCTGACCTTCTGGGGCAACAGAAAATAACTCTGCACTATCCTCTATATGACAGCCCTTCAGGTACTTGAAGATGGCTATCATATCACCTGTCAGTCATCTCCTCTCCAGGCTAAGCATACCCAGCTCCTTCAACCTTTCCTCATAGAACTTGGTCTCTAGACCCCGCACCATCTTTGTGGCCCTTCACTGGACACATCCCAGCTTGTCTAGATCCTTCTTAAATTATGGTGCCCCAAACTGAACACTCTTTGCACAGCTCACCCTTCCATTGCATGAGCTCTGCATTTAGGAGAGCAATACTGCCTTTTATCTAAGGGTCACAGATATAGGAAAGCTTGTACTACCCTTCCTTGCATATAGGATGCAACCTGATGGTGATGATCATCTGCAACCTGTCTCCCAAGACCTTGACTTGTGGGAGAACAGCCATCTTCTTGGGGCCCAGCTCCAGTGTGGAGGCCAATGCCCCATCCAGCCCTCAGATCAGGGGGATGACTTGCTCCAGGCTGAACATATGGGCACAGACCACATTGATGGTGTCCTGGAAGGGCCTGAGGACATGCACCATTTGAGAGCAGGTCAGCCAGTCATTGGAGCTGATCATGAGCTTCTCTTCCCCATGCAGGATGGTCATGGAGGGGATGACATCCTACACCACAGTCTTCTGCTCCACCAAACACACAATCATGACATAGGTGGAATTCCTCACCCCCTGCCTCTTGTGCAACAGATGGTCAGACTTGATGCTGTGTGAGAAGTGAGTGCCCAGGCACTAGCAGGTCTCAAGAAAGAAGAGGGCAGCATTCCAGGTGGCCTTGACAGTGCTCCCCAGCCACAGATCATCCATCAGCACCAGCTGAAGCATGTGCACCAAACAGATGATGTCCTTAAGGTGCACAGCCTTCACTGCTGCCAGCATGTTGGCACCAGCATCTGTTACCATGTAGCCATGGACAATGTTGCCACCACCCACCCACTCCTTCCGGCTACTCTGTATCACAGTGGTGACATTTTGCACTGTGTGTTCTGCATCCATTTCCTGCAAATGGAACAGAACCACTTTGTAGGCAAATGACTGCTTCCTGGGCCTTCCAGATAGCCCTTTGGACCTTTTGGAGGGTGGCCTGCTTTTATGTCCCACTCATGGCAGCCCAAGTACTGGAAGACTTTCTTGGAGGGGCCACCTGCTCCGCTTTGCTTCTCCCTGTTGAGAGGGAGTGGGCCTCTTCTTCCTCCTGCTGGCCACCACTCTTTCCTCTGGTGGCAACACAGCTGGGTGCATCCTTCATAGGTGCCTATGGAGGATGAAGAAGTTCAAGTGATGGGGGTTGTGCCCTTCTGAACATTGGCAGGCCCATAGCCAGGATATATTTTTTTTAAGTCGGAGGGGATTTAAATTTCTTAGGGGGCACTGACTCATCAAATTAATCCAGGGGAGAAGTCTATGACACCCTGGCCTGGATGGGGATTCAGGAAGCCTTGTCAGCAAGTTGGGGGGCCTAGCCCTTAGATGCCTCACTGTAACTATGGGCCTGAACATTGGTGTGGCACACCTGGTACTCTGCCACACAGAGGTCACTGTGGAGGGTGTGGATATGTTTCCAAACTGTGAGCTGGAAATGGGGGGCCTGGTTTGGAGAAGGTGGTAGGTACAGCTGCTTTCTGGAGGTGGGAGCAGGGAGGTGGGAGCAGCAACAGGGAGATAGGATGTGGAAAGAGAGGATGTTTTCCCCACACCCTCTGAATCATTGCTATCAGAGTCCTCTCCAAAGAGTGTTAGCAATAGCAACTGCTAGTGTCTCCGGGCAGTGCTAACAACTCTTTTGCCTCTGTGGAGAGCCCTAGGACACATCAGGGGAAGGAGGCTCTATGACCCCTTGTTATTCCCAACTAGGGTCAGGCTCCAGTAGCCTAGCAGGATGGATTTGGTATGGGGGCCTGTATTACACAGATGGTGGGGGACTTCTTCACCTCATGATGCACACCCTTTGCACCCACTTTCATCCTCACAGTGCACAGAGGAGTTCACACTCAGAAGGGGTGGGAGGGTATAAATATTGGAGACCTTTTGGGGGAGTCTGTAACTGGAACCCCAGAAATTTAATCCTCCCACAACTTGGGAGAGATTGTAAAGCAGCAGGTAGCAGGGTGAGGTTCATGGTAGGGTGCTCACTAGAATGTAGTGGTAATCATACTGCAATTTACACTTTACTTATCTTTACTCATTACTTTTGGCTAAAATTGGGATCACCCCAATGGTAAAATATCAAGCACTTGGATACATGGTCAAACCCTGTGAAACTATTCAAGCCCTGTGCCCTTGGAGCCCCATGTCTTCCTACTTCTGCGAACAGTTTCTTCTGCCACTTTCTCATCAGAGAAACAGTAACAGAAATTAACAGTTAGCCAATAGGCTCTGACCTAATGCATTGTAAATAGTTATTATGTCGTTATCAAGTTGGGTTGTTGTCTTTTAACCTCTTTGGATATTGGTGCTGTTTGTGATACTCCTATGAAGCCTAGTGGGTCAGTCATATGTAAGAAATGGTGGTATTGTGACTGTCTTTATATTAGAATAGTTTTATAAATACCTCCTACATAGCTGTTTAGCAGAGCATCCCCCCGCCCCCCCGGAACATATCCACTATTATAGGAGGCATTACTGTATATTCCTGCATGTGGAAAAATGAGAGCATTAGGGAGGAACAGGAGCAGCTCTCTGTTGCATTTTGCTTCCATATTTTTGGTCATCCCTTGAACATATAAACAGATGACTGAAGAAGTTACCCCAGATAACTGATTCTGTAACCAGGTGCATGGAGGGAAAGTTGCATCTAACTGAACATAGTGACAAACCACCCAGTAAGTTTATGGCTCCCTTAATTAGGAATAAATTCATTTGACATCAGTAGAACCATTCAGGGATAAACCAGGGTGTACTTTGGAATTCAAAAGCTTGTGCAATCAAACTGGTCATTTTATTTAGGTGGCCCAAAATAATTAGACATACCTGCCAGTTAACAGTTGGTCATATTAATTTTAACTAAGCACCATTTATCCATATGTCAAAACACAAAACTACTCTGTGTGAGCAGTGACTGGGGGGGGGGGGGATGAAGTTTTACAAGACCCAGCGTTTAGTGAAGTGTGAACTTAAAAGCTGCACTCAGTTGGAGTCAAAACTGTACTTTGTGGGTGAGAGAGCACTTACTGCTGGGAGACAATATTATGTGCAAGGGCTGTGACAGAATCTTATTTTCTCATAGCTAATGCAACAGAAAATAAACCTGTGCATTTCATGCATACGGAACAGGAACCAGCTTTTGTTTAACCTCCTTGTTATGCTGGGACCCAGCCCTGGAACATAGGGATAAAGATGAAAGTGTGCATATTATGCAGAATAAATCCATCCAGTGTCCGTGATTCCTATGTTTGAAAGGTAATGTGTAAAGACTCCACAATCTGTGCAGAGAATCTTGACTTCAAAGGCTCACAGCCAGCCTTTACAGAGATGGCCTTCAAGAAGGGATATAGAAGGATGTTAATTTCTTTTTGTTTTCCTCTGCTGTCCAGTATGTAACTTTTTGTTTTGGTCATTCTTATTACCAATTCATTTGTTTCTTTTATAGTATCTTATCTATTTTGTTTATGGAATGGGAAGAACAGATCATGTCTGGTAACTGGCTTGTAGCTTAGGCTGAGATCCTCTAAGCCTCTGGCCACATGGAAATACATGCATTCCCCCTCCCCACCCCAATGCCATAAGAAGGAAGATTGTATGTGCATCCTTTTTGACTACCCTTCAGTTACATGAAGAAGCCAGCTAAGTTGACAGGCTCATCTCTTTGAACACAGAAGACAATCTATCTAAAACCTTGTATTGGGACCTGTCAAAGGAAACATAGCAGTGTACAAGCTTTTGCCTTCTCAAGATCTATTCTTCAGGCCAGATGTTACAATTTTAAAAAATAAGAAAAAAAATCTTCAGAACATGGTATGAAACCCTGCATTGTGCTGTATATGTTAGATGCAGAGTTGGTGCTAATATCCTGTGACACCCTGCTTTTTAATCAGCAAGAGGCCATAAAATTGTCACGTTCCACAGAAAACACCAATAACAGCAAATACTCCTTATGCCTTTGTTAATTTTGTTCCATTTCTTTGCCATGATTAAGCACTCTATGCTATACAGCATACTTGTCCACTTTTTCACCCAGCCATGAAGTGTAAAAAAGCAACACAATTCAACTTAGTGATTACAATAATCATGTAATACGTAGTCCTAAACACAGAGTTCACTAATAAAAGCTTGTTTGCAATCCTGACTGCACATCAGACAGAATAATGTATTAAAGCCTAACATGCTGTGAAAAAAAGAAAATAATAGCATTTTGCTCATTTGTAAATTTATTTTTTTCCTAAATTTAAAAACAAACACTAAATGCGGTAGTGGTGGTGGTGCATGCAAAATTTACTTTACCTCCATCCCTTTCTGTGCATCTTTTCATAAATTTCCAGATTTGATCTTTGCTAGTTGATTGTTTGCTGGATTGTAAACCATGGCTGTTTCTGCAGTACTGAAAAACCTGATTTGATTTGTTTCTACCTGCATTTTTTCCAAGTTTTTTGTATTGTGGAACAGAAATAATACATTAGGAAGAGGGTTAAAGAGGCACCTCTTATGCAGCAGTCTATCGACAAGTGGCATGCTCCTGAGGACGTCAAATTCTTGGTTCTGGATAAATTCAAGCCACACCCTTATGTGAGATCCAATGTGTAGAAATTACTTTTATGAAAGGAGTCTCAAATGGACATTTAATTTTAAATATTATACCCCACATGGTTTAAATCAATTTTTAGATTTTTTGGCCTTTTTGTGAATTTACACAATTTTTTTTTTAAAAAAAAAATTAGGTCAGCAGTGATGGTCACTTTATATTTTTTTCTTGATGAACAGCTGTTAAAGACTGGTTTTTATTAAAGACTAGGGCTACTTAATGTGATTAGGAGCGGCTCAACCAACAAGGGAATCACTCATCTAAGAAACATATTCAAACATGAAGGCTAAACATGAAGCCTACTAAGGGTTTCCACATTGTGGTTAGCCTTCATGTTTGAATATGTCTCTTAGATGAGGGATGCAAATTTATCCAAGCTTGCTCTGGAATTGAAAATTATGAAACATTATGTTATTCTTGTTACGTATCTTACCAATAAGCAGGAGTCTTTTATAATTCTAATATGGTCCTGTTCAGATGAAGTTCAATGAAACAAATTTTATTCTGGAGAACTTCATCAACACCAACTTATCTTGGACTTTCTGTGATTTGTATTTATATTTTGGATTGTGCTGTTGTAGTTACTTTAAGCTTATTAATATACTTAGCGCACCTGCACAGTCATCTTTTCGTCTATATATTTTTGTTTGCTCAGCCCAGGAACTTAAGGGAAGAGATAGGTTCGCCCTTTAACTTAAACCCTTGAAAATGGGGCAGGAAATATTCTTCTCTGTCTAGAGTATCTATCCCCTTTCCATTAGCTCGAATGGGAATCTTCTCTACTACCCACTTCCTTGTGAAACTCTCCCAGTTTTCCTGTGTTCAAACTGTTCAGCTAATACTGAATTCAGACTATGTTCTGTCAAGGTAGAAATCTGACTCTGTCAGCACTAAACCCTTCTTTGACAGGGCTATTCATAGACAGTCTCAGTACAAATCTCTTCATAGTACAGGCAGGAATCTGACTGACTTTTTTTTAGCATCCAGATCTCTCAAGATTTTCTTTGCTCAGCTAATGCCAACCAGTCAGATAGCCTGGAGCAGCCTGTCATTCAAGGCTCTCTGGCTCTGTGAAGAATTAAATCTTCACAGCCCTATAACTGTTGGTACAGAACTACCCTCCTTTGTTGGTACAGAACTACCCTAGTCCATCACACCCTCCTTTGGCTAGACCTCTCAGACAGAATTAGGAAGGTAGCAAATCTTTTCAGGGAATCCCGAGCCCTTAAGACCCCCACTAAAACCTCTTGGAAAAACCTCTTGGAACATTAGTACAACAACAGTAAATGCCCCACTAAAACCCCTTGGAAAAATCCAGAGCCCATCCAGACAGTAACATTTTTAAACACTGTCAGTAGAGGAACAGAGGCAGTCGCTCCTTACAGCCACATAATGGCTGAAGCAACCACAATGCCCAGGGCAGAGACAAGTTAGGAAAAGGAGGCGGACAAAGCTGGAATGAGCCAAAAAAATGACTTCTCCTCTAATAACTTCTCCCAGAACAATCCTAGCTGTAATCATTATATTGTTATAATGTTGATTTGTTTAAATAATTATAATATTGTTTTAACTTGTACCCTGCCCTGAGCCTTGTGCGTGCAGGGAAGGGCAGGCTAGAAATCCAATAATAAATAAAATAAAAATAAACAAAATTATCCTCAAAGTGATCTGTCTCTGGTAATTATTTCCAGAATTGAGCTCCTGCCCCACAGCAGCAGCAAAATAAAATATACAGGCCCCAGAATAATAATAAAACATCCTTTACCAATGATCCCTTTCTGTCCAAACAGGATGAGGAATGGGACGAACACAGGACTTTCCTGCAGCATGAGTTCCAAAAAAACCTGGAGCTGACATAACCCAGTTTGACCAGCAGCCCACAGCCATGCTTCTGAGTGCCTTTCTTAACACTGTAAATGTATACAAGGCACCCAGACCCGTAGCCTCCCTCACAAGCAGCCAGAATTGTCTTTCCAATCTCCATACAGAGCGCAGTTCCCACTAGGGGTGCCAAAGGGGTGTTCACAACTCCCACCAGGGGTTGTCCCCAAATTGATGCCACTAGGAGAGACCCAAACTAAAGGCAAGAACTGGGACTTCTGGGCAGAAAAGGCCTACTATCCTCCTGACAGACACAGGAGCTTGTTAATTAGGGGACATGCATGTTAATTGGGGGTTTCAAAATTGCATGTTAGTTGGGGGTTTCAAAAAATTTCAGAAGGAACCTTTCCAGCAGTTGAACATGACCTGTTCAACACACAGAATCAGACTGTGCACCAATCAAGGAAATATTCTACTTACATAGAACAGCTCACAACAGCTGTTGAACAATTTTGTTGTTGTCTGTTGATCGGAAGCTGACACACAGTTGATACAGGAATTCTGATCTCCCAGTCCCAACTTTCCCCTGTATCTTGGTCTTGCTGTGCTGGAACACAGGAAAGCTTTAGCAGGGTTTGCAGTTTCTGATGATTCCAATCAGCCTGTTCTTGCTATACAAGAACAGGTTGTGAAAACCTGGACACCCTATCCATTAATTGATTGCCTGATTGCCACTGGTGAACAGGGTGTGAACCAAACTGGCAAATGTTTGAGAATCCCATGTGTTACCAGGAAACATTTGTTTCATGAAAAGTCACTCCTTTTGTGTCTGCAGCTTGTGGAAGAAGATATCCCTATAGGCTGGGCTAACTATCATGATCAGATCTATTACCTAATTGGCATTTTTAGGGGAAGATGTTCTGTTTCATAAGAAAAATGGCATACACAGAGCTAAGGCTAATTGCCCATGATAGCTGTCTGGTATTATAAATCATGTGGCAACCAGAGAAGGAATATGGCTCTAAAGTATTAAAAAAAACCTTCCCTGATTTAATATATTTTGTTTTGTACACATTATAACAATTTATTTCATTTTTATGTATGTGATGTATTTCCCTCTTTATAAAATGTCTATGCTATTTGAATGATTTGTGATCATTTGTCTGCATTAATCCACGGTGCATGTGATTGTGGCACTGCCTCTGGAATTAAAGGTGCAAAGTGTTGGTTAACACTCTCCAGGCAGCATTTGGGGTTTTTTTCTTGCTGCAACATATCCCTTTTGTTGGTCCTTGTATATTCCCATTGCTTTAGAATTTTAGAAGCTACCTAAAAGGAGTAGCTGAAGAAGTGTCTTTTATTTTAATCTTAGTATTCAAAATTGCTGCAAATTGCTATAGTGCATATGCCCAAACTACTTCCAGAAGCTAATCATTAAACAACACCAGGTGCTTGTGCTCAGCTCTTTCTATTTCTCATATTCTCTGTGATTCTCTGTCATGAAGCTTGTTCTTGAGATTCATAAAAGTAATAATGATCTAAGGAACAACTGAACAAGGTTTGAGTCCAGTGGCACCTTTAAGACCAATAGAGCTTAATTCTGGCAATGGGGTAGAATGATTCTACAGCCCAACATATCCTCAATGAACTTTTTTTTTCCAGAAGCCAATGAAATCTGATTTATTTAGCCCTGACTTAGATAGCCCAGGCAAGCCTGATCTCATCAGATCTTGGAAGCTAAGCAGGGCCAATCCTGGCTAGTACTTGAAAGGGTGACCTCCAAGGAATACTAGGGCTGGGACGCAGAGACAGGTAATATAAGCCACTTCTCTGAAATGTCCTAGTCCCACTAAGGGGCGCTAGAAGTCAACACGACTTCCAGGCTTGCAAACACACACACAATACTCACCCCCCCCCCCCAAATAAATCTGAGTAATTAAAATAGCAAAATAATTATATTTGCTGGTGTAGGGGAAACAAATTGCAGACCCCACCGCATTGCCCAACTGGTTTTCTGTATCCACCATCAGAAAACATCTCAGCAGTAATGCTGATAATGCACATGCAGCACTGATGTAATCAACATGTAATATTCCTATACCAAGATTATGGGAATGTTGCATGTAGCATTGTTAAATGAAGTTCTTTACATTTTTATCGACTTTCTCCCTGGCATCCAGCAATCTGTTTCTTTTCCTCTTTTTAGGAATTTTAGGAGTCTGTTTCCAAATTTGGAGTCTGTTTCCATTTTGATCAAAGCAGAAATTTGAAGAGAGGAAGGGCAGGAAGAGATGTTCTATAAAATTTCAAAATTTCATTCTGCAGATCCCTAGAGGCAGGCTTTATCTTCTCAAACCTTCCTACACTCCAGCTAGAGCACTCTGTGGCGTGTAAAATACAGAAGGGGTTGAAGTTACAAAAGGCTACAAAGATGTAACAGAAAACAAGAAAGAGAAATGAAAGAGAAAATCTTCTTTTGAAAGAGAATAAAGGAATAAGACAAATCAATGGCTATATCTCAAAAAGTGAATTTTGGAAAAAAAAGATATTCCACTCCCCATAACAACACAAGCTGCATGTACATATTTTTAAATAAAAATTAGTATTAACTGCTGCTGTCATTTAGTCTAAGCCACCTGATTTCAGACCAGATCCACTTGGTTATCAAATTGAAAATACAGCTTGCACTGTCATAACTAGTAAAAGTGGTCATATGATTCATTTGGGGTGGACCTACATGAATCTTCTTCACTCAGCTTGTTGTGAACCAGTGCGAATGTACTGATGTCCTGCCCAAAGTTATTCCCTCCCCCTCCCCCCTCTCTCTTACTTTCACCTTCAGTCCACTCATACTTTCTTACTGTGGGCCAAGGGCCTATTAGGGAGAGAACATGCAGAAGGAACACAGAACCAGATATTTGGGGGCATAAAATTGGCCACAGCTTTATTAGAAACAGAACAAGGAGCATTGATGCAGCTTAGGGATGGAACCAGAATTGGACAACCTGCCTGTTGCTTGATAAACCCCTCCCCCTAGCCCACCTGCTGGGGGAAACAAAACCCTGGAGGGGCAATGCCAGTGAGGGCCATCTGGACATCAGCTGCTGTGCGGTTCCCTTTGCCACCTGGTGGTGAGAGCCAGCCAGCAGCCCCCGACTGGGCATGCCGCATGATGGATCTACCCCAAGACCCCTTAAGGGAATCCCCAGCCAGAGAAGGTGAGCATGTAAGCCCATCCTCTGCAAAATGGATCTGTCCCAATGCCCAATCTACTAAAGCTGTGACAAATAAAAAAGAGAAAACTGATTACACATGTCATGAGGGAGAGAGGGTGGGAGAGCATCAGAGAAAGCAGGAGGAGGCACCCAGCTGCGGCTCTTTCAATGGCTCGGGGAGACCTGATGTGGCCCATGCGTCAGAGCTCCTCCCTGGGAATGCCGCCTACCAAAAAGGCTGGCAGTTACCCTTGCGATTGGTTGCCTGGTCAGTACCACAGGGCATGGAGCCAGAGCCCTGAATCCAGCCAGCCACATGGAGCAGATGCCTCCTTGTGCTTGTTTCCCAGCCCAGGCTGCAATTCAGCCCCTGATTAATTAGGTTTGCTAATTTTCACCATTAACTATTCACATCTCTAAATAAGTGATGATCAATTATTTCCTATTTCATTTATTTTATATTCATTTCTATTTTGTAGGTACTTTTAGCTCTCTGATTTTTATTGCTGGCATTTTGTACTGTAGGATCATTTTGTACTGTATACACATATGTTTTTATAAGCCCCCTCACACAGAGACTATGTATATAGGTATATACATCTGTCCTTATTCTTTCGTCTGGCAACATTCTGTGCCCTCCAAAATGAGTTGGCTGCCTGATGTGTCACTCAAGCTTTCCTTATGCACTGGCTGCGTTGCCTGAGTCTTGCCACCAATATTCTAAACAGCTTGCTGTTCCACTCCCCAAGTTCCCAAGTACAGGTATTTCCCCAGTAGCCAGTCAGAACACAGAGGTCATTTGCATATGCTGCCTGATTGGCTTTTGCCTCTAACATTGTAATCAGTTTGCTGTTGTTGTTGAGTCATTGAATGTGGTCCTGAGGTAATATTCCCTTACACAATCACTGGAGTTGCCAGTCTTCCTGTGGGGCCTGTAGATTTCCCAGAAATCATCATGTTTTGCAGCCAAAGCACATCCCTGCTGAGGTCCCTCCCCACCCCACACCCTGCCCTCCCCAGGCTCTACCCCTCAAATCTATGGGTCTGGCCCTCCCCTTAGTATGGCCAGCCTCCAGGCAGCACCTGGAGATCTTCAAGATCAGCTCTCCTGGAGAAAATGGCTGCTTTTGGCAATGGACTCTATGGAATTATACACTGCTGAGGTCTCTCCACACCCCACACCCTGCCCTCCCCAAACCCTATGCCTCAAATCTACAGGTCCGGCCCTCCCCTTAGTATTGCCAGCCTCCAGGCAGCACCTGGAGATCTCCAAGATCAGTTCTCCTGGATAAAATGGCAACTTTGGGAAATGGACTCTATGGAATTATACCCTGCTGAGGTCCCTCCACACCCCACACCCTGCCCTCCCCAGGCTCTACCCCTCAAATCTATAGGTCTGGCCCTCCTTTTAGTATTGCCAGCCTCCAGGGAGCTCCTGGAGGTCTCCAAGATCAGTTCTCCTGGAGAGAATGGCTGCTTTGGGCAATGGACTCTATGGAATTATACCCTACTGAGGTCCCTCCCCACCCCTTCCTTCCCCAGGCTCTATCTCTTAAATCTATAGGTATTTCCCAACCCAGAGTTGGCAACCCTGTAACTGGCTATGGAACTGCTTTCCAGACCCTTGGAACCCAGAAGACATTGCATAGGAGAAGGTGGTTTTCTGCCTTAGCTGCCACTGCATAACCCCAAATCAACATAAGTCAGGGGTGGAGGGAATCATACCTGTAACCATGAGGCTGTCTTCCCATACTACCCACTTGGGTCAACAAACTGACTTGAGACAGCCCTGCCTTATAACTAACCAGAAGGAAATAAACATGGCTTGCCTCCCTCTATTTTCCCCTTCCCTCTGCCGCCCCACCAGCCACAGTCGGGACACTCACCTGAAGCTTCCTTCTAGAGCCCGTTGTATGTCTTCCCACAATGAGCCTTACTCCTAGTAAAGATATAAAAGCATGTCTGTGTAAAAAGCAGGTTTCTTGGTACAGAATTAACTCTGAAAAATGTATACATTTTGTAAGATATGAAAACACCAAAAATGGTGTGAAAATAAACAACTACTGGTTCAATTCATATGAGGCAGAAGTGAAATTGAATTGGTGATTTGGGGAACATTCAAAAATTATCCATAGTCAAAATACATAGACTGGTTTAAAGGGTGGAGGGGACTTTGCCTTATTTCTATATGACTTCCATGTGAACCTGGTCTGAAATTTATGGTCTTGGACTGGAACAACTTCACATAGGTATAGCTGTGGGCTCAAACAAGAGTATATGAAGAAACAATGAACAGGAGTTTCTTGAAGTGTATCTTTTGGACTGAGTGTTTGACTCCTGAAGAGCTTTCCTGAGCGTGGCCCTCATGGCCCGTCTTGGGCCAAGCTCAGGTACCAAATGACTCTCATGTGTATTCTTCCATAGACAAAGAGTTTCCTCATAGTTTCCATAGTGATCTACCCTACAGTCTAGGGTGTGATTGACTGGAGAGCCAGTTTGGTGTAGTGGTTATGTGCGCGACTCTAATCTGGGAGAACTGGGTTTGATTCCCCACTCCTCCACTTGCACCTGCTGGATGACCTTGGGCAAGCCATAGCTCTGTACCAGCTGTTTCCCCAAGGACAGTTGTCTCAGAGCTCTCTCAGCCCCACCTACCTCACAGGGTGTCTGTTGTGGGGAGGGGAAGGGAAAGGAGTTTGTAAGCCACTCTGAGACTCCAAGTGAGTGAAGGGTGGGTATAAATCCAATCTCTTCTTCTTCTTCTTCTTTTTCTGAAGAACTTAAGGAATTTTTATTCTGTATTTCTGTCTTTCAAGACAAGACTTTAGGTTATGTTCAGAGCTGAATATACTTATTTGGAATCAAGGACTACTCTAAATAATGGAACTTTTGGTATGCAAGATGTTTTAAGTTGAAATAAGCAAAATTTGTGCAGGAGGGTGCATTGGAGTGGAACTGATTGGTTATTGTTGCCTTGATAAGGGCAACGCTAACACTACTCACTGGTTTTTGCAAACTTTTTGGGCATTATGAAAAACATTCCTATCTGAGTCATTCAAATCCCCCTCACTTGCCTTCAATAATGTCATTATGATTGGTAAAAAGCTGCCTTGTTCTCTCACCTCACAAATCCATGAAGGAAACAGAACTAGGGTACAAAATGGTACAGAAGATTATCAGGAAAATTTGCACAAAGCATTTTGAGGGAAAACTCTAGTTTCAGCCCCAAAACTAAAATTGGAGATTATTCAACACATGCCTTTTTTTTTACAGTTTATCTCTTTTCTATCTTTTATAATTATATTCATGATTGAAATACTTGACAACATTTGATACAGTGAGTTTCAGGGAGGAAAAAAATGGCAAAATGAAACACTGAGATATATTAGCACTTAGCTAGAAAATATCTAAGGAGGAAAACCGCCCCATATAAATATAAAATGATAAAAAGACAGCCCAAAGAGTGGCTGATATATCTGGTTAAGATCTCATGGAAACCAGCACAGACAGTGCAACAAATAATAAAATATTCAGAGGCAAGGAGCTTAAGCAAATGATTTCTATTTATTGCAATGGGGATGTATTATGCTACACAAAGTCAGAAGAACTCCAGCATATACAATGAAGCAATTAGATGCTGAGAAATTTATTCTTGCCATTTGCAAACATAATGGAAAAGTTATTTCTGAAACCAATCTCCCGTGTTGCATTTTACTCTTCTCTGCATTGGAGAACATATACATATCAATTGTATTTTAGGATATTCATCAATATAGCAATGTCCTTAAACCTCAAGGTAGAAATTGAGGAACTGATAGAATCTAAACAATTTCATTGGGTGCTGTGTAAACCTTGGTTTTTATTTATTTATTTCACCAGCATGATTTCTCCTGAGCTTTCTGGAAAGGCAACAGCTCTTAAAACAGGTAGCCATTTTTTTACAAAGTGCAACACCACCCACAACTTTGAAATCCAAAATATGAATAGATGCTGCTCTAGAGCACATTTCAATATATTTGTCAGTCCTGTGGTTTTGCTAATTTTATTTTGCCTGTAATCTACCAGATGGAGCAGAAGCATAAGGTAGGACAGGCAAGAGGTACTGTTATTCCTGTTCAGACATGCCACCATAATGTCATATATACAGGACTTTTTTTAAAAAAAGAGATGCTAGAACTCTTAAGAGGGAAATGAAGTTTTCAGTCTGTATCCTGAAAACTCACAAACCTTTAAACATTTTAAAAAAGGATTTTGTTGAAGAGGTTCTGGAACTCCATTCTGGCATGTTCCACCTGAAAAAAAGCCCTGCATATATAACCACATGAGCCACAGATTAGCCACTCACATGGAAGGGATGTTAAGCTGGCGTTCCAGTCCCAGTGTGGAACCCCAGATGGTTGCTGCCGAAAAGTTGCCTGCCTAAACTGTGGCCAACTATCCAGATTAACTTGAATCTCTCTGTAGAGACTTAAAAGAAGGAGTGTTAGTGGAAGAGCCTGAGTAGAGGAGGAAAGATACTAGACTTGCCCTCCTTCCTGCTGCTGTTGGAGGAGAATTGGCTGCTCCAAAAGGACTGCAGTCTGCTGTGGCCACAAGTACAGGAAAGCCTGGGGGGAGGCCCAAAACAACTGTTGCAGTTATATTCAAATTTACAATGGAATCACTGGGATTTCCCCTGGTTATATTCCTAGCATATCCTGTGGGCCACCTCCCATCTAAGGCACCCTTTTGCTACCTTGGCTGGGTTGGCATGCCTTTGATGTGAGGCCTGATGACCAGCATCCACAACTCATCATTTTATCAGATCCCACCTGGCCTGTTTGCTGTACCTGCTTGCTCATCATAATCAATGGTGGTAGAGTCACCTATTAATGCCTGGGCCCTACCAACATTTCCAGTATGGTCGGAGAAGGGCCAGCCACACTCAGTTTAGGTGGATCAGAGCACACCTATGAAGACAGCATACCCTGCCATTCAGTTATGAAAGGTGCAGTCAACTTTCCCCTTTCTGTCCTTGGGGGGCAGTCTGGGGGGACATACCTGCCTTTTTTAGTCTTCGTGCAGGGGAAGCTTCAGTTGAAGGGGGCGGGAAGCATCTTGTGGGACCAAATGGCCCATGTGACAGAAAGAAGGGGACTGTGAAGGACAACTGTGGAGTGTGGACCAGTGCTGAGGTGGTTGGGCTTCTCCCATCTCCCAAGGCTGGAAAAAGACAGAATGCAGGGGGAAGAGAAGAGAGAACCTGGGAGGGAGAAGAAGGACCAAGTGAACCTGAACCCTCTTCCCTATACATCTGAAGCCTGCAGGGATCTGGACAAGAACCTCACCTCATCTGGGGGACAAAAGGACAACTCAAGTGCCAATTTAACCCTGTTCTCTTTCCATTGCCGCCCCATTCGGAAAAAGAGACAAACTCAAAGATTGGGTTAAACAAGGGCCACTTTATTATTTAATTAACTTTGCGGCAAGGGAACTAACCAACCATTGTGTGGAATCAGCGAGCCTGGTCACCACCAGGACCAGTTCCTCACCTTCAAACGGCTGAGCACCTTACCCCCGTTGGGGTATACTTCATGACCACGTCCTGGCCATGCTTAGGCTACCCTGTGTTCCCTTCCAGAAGCCCTAAAACCTGCCAGAGGAACCGTTCAGGGTCCTACCAAGGTCCCTCAACCCCAACCCTGGGCCCTGAAACCTGCAGGCTGTTTGTGAGGGACCCTAATTCCCTAAGGAATAACCAACTGGTGCTCACCGGATCCGCATAAAAACGACTCCAAAACGACCAAGTGACCAACTCAATCAACAAGCCCACCATGACCCAATTACAAGCCAATCAAAACAGTGCAGGGTAGGTGAAAACACTTCCCCCAAATACGCCAATCGAGGGAGAAGTGAAAAATTCCTACCCGGCCCCAATAGGTGACCAGCTGTACTTGCACTGTCAAATGGGTGGGCGGGTGGGCCAAACGACGCCTTGAAAGAGGCAGAACCAGAGGAGGTGGAGCGTCTTAAAGGCAACGCTCCACCCCCACGCAGCAGCGGAGTGACATCAATGTCGCTCCCAGCTCTCCATTGTCTCCCTCCTTCGGAACGGCAAAGATGGCCCCTCCCACCAAGCGCCGTAGCTCTGGAGGGAGAAGTAGCTGCATTCCAGGACATCTTCTGCCCAAGAGAAGCCTTAATTCTACATTCAACCTTTGTTGTGGCAAGCCAATGCCCCCTGCCCCAATTCATAAAGTGTTATTTTATTGATTTTTTTTGTAAGTTGGATTTTAAAATAGTTTGCTGTGCACTTGAGGGCCTGGGAATGCCAAAACACTGAAAATAAATGATCTAAAATTAACCTATATAGTTTTGAAGAAATCACTGAGATTTTAACATATTTAAAACTGCATCTATACACTGATGGATTGTGTGCAATTTACACTACAGCCACTATTTGATGCTGGGTTTTGCTGTGTGGACGTACCATCCAATTACAAAATGATTGCTATAGTGCAATGATAGTGCAATGTGTTGATGTTGCCTAACTATTTACATCCTCAAGACTTTAACCATCGCATTCTGTTCAAATGATCTAATTTATTTTCCAGAGAGCATTTCTCTGTTTAAATTCCTCTTCTCTGTTTGAATTGATGTAGAAACAA
This sequence comes from Lepidodactylus listeri, assembly GCA_029233225.1. NCBI lineage: Eukaryota > Metazoa > Chordata > Lepidosauria > Squamata > Gekkonidae > Lepidodactylus > Lepidodactylus listeri. The sequence goes on along the minus strand of JARCFY010000001.1, from coordinate 130,828,292 downwards.
GATCAATGCTTTCTGGAACAAAAAACTGTAATAACAAAGTTATTTCTGAAGATACTTTCTTTTTTGGTATTAGTACTGAAAACAAAGGCTAGAGAGATGGAGAAAAGAGGTTTTCTAAAAGGAACTGAATGTTACATTTGAAAGAATATGCAAAATTGCCAGCCACTACATTGCCATTGTATCATTTCCCCAAGCCAAAGTGCCATTTCCCCCTATAAATCCTTTGTTTTATTGTGTCAAACACCGTGTCAAACAGTAATAATTGCTGTAATTATAAGGTAGCATTGAAGTGTCCACAATTGTTCAGCCACGTGAAAAGATAATATTGTGAGGGTGCCCGGAAATCTGAGCAATAAGCCAGCTCAACCAAATTATGCTAGTTACGTAAAAGGTTTTTATTGAACAATGGGAGATGGACAATTAATCTGTCAGATGGAGACAGTACGCTATTCCAACAAAAATGGCATTGCATAAAAATCAGAATACAGAGTGGTGCCTCAGCTGAAAGTATATTTACTGAGAGGTTCAATTTAAGAATCTATATTAGCAAATCAACCTGATCAGCAAGGGAGTAGAAAGCTTGCTTCTGTGATACAGTACCATGACTTCAGTGGGATGATATTGAAATAAATTCAAGTTTTCTGCTTGTCTTAGTTCTGGATAAGGCAGCAAATACCCAATGAAAAAGGGTGGGGTGGGAAGTTGGCAACAGCTTTTCAGCATACTAACATATTTCCATATTTTTCCTTTTTATTATACATAAAGGTTTAGTTTTAAAGAATGAAAGTATAGCTCCTTTACTGTAGAATTTGCTGTCAGTGTCAGGCGAACATTTGTCTATCCAAACATCTATTTATTCAATATATTTTACTCTCAACCCAAAGGATAGCCCATACTGTAACAAAGCATTCTAATAAGGCCAGTTTTTCCATCACCATTTCCAAACATTGAATTCCATAATTGGGTGCTGCTACCTTGAATGTCACCCTTCCTCCCTTCAATTTGGATGGCTTTACAAGTATTTTGTCTGCTAGTCTACTGCCACCAAAAAAGACTTACTGAGTTGTATGCTCAGACCCTAAGATTTCTAAGGACTGAACAACCAGGATGTATTCAGGCAACTGTTAGCCAAATTGCCATCTTTCTTAATAAAGAGTAGGGAATTAAAATATTAAATGGCAATGGCGGACTAAAGGGGGAAATGACCTGTGTATACCAATTTATCTAGACTTCCAAAAATAGACAGAGAGACTTAGATCTTAAATAAAATGGTTTCTTTACATAATGATTTCACACACATTTACATAAAAAACAATCATACACCAAACAATACAGAACTAGGAATTTAGATAGAACAGTACAGAGACTGTCGCATTAGCAGGGATATTGATGAGGGGGTGATATATACCTGTCTGATGCAGTGAGTTGACTCTGCAGTGAAAATTGAGGAAAATACCAGGGAAAGGATCGTATGTTGACCAGCAGCACATGTGGAGACTCTAGACAGTGTTTGGACTAGAGTCAGCAAGGTAGGGTGGGGTCTGGTAGGTAGAGGCAAGAGAGAGAGAGCAATGGGTAGATGCTCTCCTTATATACCCTAGAGTGACTGGGCAAGCTATGCTTGGTCAGTCACATAGTCCCCAGGAAATGTAGAAAAAACAGTTACTAATGGTCAGGAGATGACTGGGAGAATGGGATTAATAGTTGGGCAATTGACAATGTTTCTTAATAGTGAAACCTTTCAGAGTTTGGAGCTTAAGACAAAGGAGAAGAAAAGGCAGTTATTCAAGGTGCTTGGTTAGCTGTTAGCATCAATGATCTGATGCAGCTGCATTATCTTGATGAGTGGTGGGTGTGCTAGTCAGCCCAGTTAATCTTGTCACAGCCAAGATCTTTTGTTTAACTTGAAGATGACTATGTGCAGTTTTGGGTAACACTGCTAGGAAAAGGTGGTGGAAATGCCTGTGTGATAGAGACAGTGTTTGTTCATGGCATTTGAGCAAGAATGTCCAGGTTTGCCATTAGAAAGTATGGTTTCTCTGTAGGTCTGGATGCTAGTTCCATGTGGCTGCGATTCTCAGGGAGGCTGGCATGCTGTCTACCTGGGTCTGTAGTGACTTTAGAAATGCAGGGATGGATGGCATCAGGTCTTCCATGGGTTCACATCTGATTCAACATGCTGCTTCAATACAAGGCTTCCCTTGGCTGGGCACATGTCTTCTGTCCAGTATGTTGGCTCTGTCTTATGGTCACCAATTTTCCCTGGCATACTCATTGTACAGTCCAGATTTAGAGATATATTTCAAGTCCATAATTTATAAGAAGCTTGCAGGGCAACATAACCAGCAGTCACATGATGGAAGTTGTGGTCACACAGCAAGCTTATCATGATTTGTTCCCGCTGTATATTTGATTGGGGATTTTTTTTTTCAGGATGGGCTGATCACACATCCCTCTCCAAACCACTTGCATTGCACAACAAGGCTCCAGGCACTGTCCAGTTTTTTGCACATATGCACATGGCCAAATCACCGCTCCCACCCGGACACACTGTACTCCCTTGTTTTTGCAGTGTTTTTTTTTTCTTGAACAGCAGACAAAATGAACCACCATTGTACAACTGAGCGCTGGAGTCTATATATGTGTGCTTGAATGTTCATCCATTGAATATATTCAGTGCAGGATTGCTCATGCGCACAACAGCGAAAGCTAGGGGGGAAATTCAGTGCAAGAAGGACATTCAGATGACCACATTGCATTTATAGCTAGAGATGGCTGTCCAGATTGGCAAAATTGTGGATTTACAGTGCAAATATTCAGGAAGTACTTGATTTTCCCGGTGTCAGAAAAATCGCTAGGAAACCAGGAGGCTTGCGGGTGTGAGTCCACTTCGATACAGGAGACAGATCCGGCCATCTGATCAGCCCTTTTAAATGTGATAGGGAACAGTGGTGAAACCTTATCAAAATGACCATGTGATCACAACCGGAGTCTCCATACAGGGTAGAGGATGGGTGTTCTTTCTCTAACTATATGATTAAGTACAACATCATCTCCACCATTTTATTTTCAAGCTTCATCAGAGAAATAATAATTCTGGTCTGGAAGTTATAGACAGCTGTATCTACTGTGTGAACTGGCAAAATCCAGTTGGAAAGTGCACTGAAAGTGGATTATTTAGTGTGTGTGATCACAGCTGTGATCATACATTTCTACTGCTTGGTTCCTAGTTATTTGAATCAACTCTAACAGAGGAGTGGGCGGGTATATTGGAGTGACCAAGTGAAAGACTGTAGTTCAGCGTGAAAATCTTTTTTCTTAATATTCTTTACTTTCCAACAGAGAATGACTGACACAGTTTTTCTCCTTGTTCCTTCATGAAAAGAGGAAAGAAAAGTAAACACAGGGCTGGGGAAATCAGCTGGTATAATTTATCATCCAAACTCTCATAGAAAACTGCAGTAAAAGCATCTGTACATTTGTATAACAGTGGCCAAAAGAGGATGGCATTTGAGCACTCTCCATCAACAAGCAATGAACTGCCTCTTTTGGGGGGTAAAATTGGATTAGTAGCTTAAACCAGCATTTCAGCTGCAAATCTATTAAACTGAGACAGCAACATTTGTCCATGGGGGTTTAATTTGTTCTGTTTCACAATATGGCCTTTGGGACAGGAACAGTTTTACTAGGTACAAAGACAGTACCCATCTCAAAGGGCATACTGTGGATAGTTGAATAGTAGATGCGTTTTTGAAAAAAGTGAGTGATTTACTCCATACCTCTGATACAAATTTATTGGTGCATCCTGAAAAGTGCAGATCATTTTCATTAATGATAGTAATGCACAAGCATCCCTGGGGTCAATTCTGCATGGACTTGCATCAAAGAAACCAATCGAGGCCTGATTCAAGTCAATCTGAATTGATTTGTTTGAAGTTTGGGCCCAGTCTGAAAGCTAAGTCTTGTAGCACCGAGAATGTGATAAGCCCTAGATGTCTTCACACTTGTAAGTTGTTTTCCTTTTGCTGGATGCTTTTCCACTTCACCTTGTCCCTTTGTGCTATAATTCACCTGGTTGGCAGTGTTGGTGATGGGCAGGCCTTATGCTGTGCCTTCACAAAACCCTGGAACACTCCAGAAGCATTATGGACACCAAGATTTGCACTATATTTCACAAAAGTCTTTATACCCACAGTACTGCTGCAGTTTCCAGGACCTGAGAAAGGGCACCGAAAGAGCATTTCTTCTGGCTATTTCTGTGGATCTAGTAATCATTCTCATCAGTTTCATTAATGAAAATGATAGTTAATGAAAATCAGTCTAGTACTTCAAATTTTTATATTATGCAGCTCTTTTTATTTCTTCCGGATAATCTTAGAATGGTTGGGGCTGCCATTTATATAAGAAAGGTAAAACAGAAGTAAGAAAATGAAGCTACTCCTGCAACAGACAGGGCACAGGGGGGTCACTGGACTTTTGTGGGTTTGCTGTAATACAGAGGACAGGACTGTACTCAAGAGTCCTCATTTAGAAATAGCATGACTACTGAATTTACTGCACCAAAATAAACTGAGATCCTGTTTGTCCTCTAACATTTTTATTGCCTTGATAACAGTGATAGTCTCAGCTTTTTAGGGAGCCTTAGTTGAACTGACTGTTATGCAGCACAGAAAACTGTATTGCTGGCTGATTATGACTTTCCCTGATTTCAGGAGACTTAGACTGTAGTAAGAGAATGCTACTTACATACTTGTGACATTTCATAATTTTGAAAAAAAACTCATGTAGTGAACATAAGTTCTTGTATTTAGTGTTTTTTTTAAAAAAAAAATATTCATGTTAATTTATTGTTTTATTTATTCAGCATAGGATGACTGGGAGGGCTGCCAATGAAATATGAAAGAAAAAATGTTTCAGTAATTGGTTCTTTGATTTGGTGGATTTGCTTGACAACTCCTGGGACGACTTAGTGAATTCTGGAAATAGAACAGTGAAAGGCATTTCTGTCAATCAAACAGGACTTCTTCACTCCACCCCCACCGCAGTGAAGCTTCCAAATGTTCCCCAAAATACTGTTACTGAGAAATAGGGGCCCCAAAGGTAAAGCCTGCAGTGGCAGTGGGGAACTGGTAAAAATCATGGCCCTTTCTTATAAGAGAAATTGACCAGGAATCCAAGCCTATATCCAGGGGTCATTTCATAGAAAAAAAGGTGCAGGAGCTCATTAGCATAACTCATTTGCATATGCCATACCCCCTAACATACCGAAAGTGTGTCAGAAGGCAACACCTGCCCCTCAGGCTCCACTCCACAGGTGAGTGAAACTGACCTGCTTTTCCTCCATTCCCTTCCCCATCCAATACTTTGTGCAATAAAAATAAGCGTAAAGAACACACCCTCATTCTCTTCCTGCTCCCTTGAAACCACCAGGTTTCAAGTAGACTTGAGATACCCAGGACATGTGCACCACCCATCCCTTTCCCTTCCCCTCCCCACAACAAGACACCCTGTGAGGTAGGTGGGGCTGAGAGAGGTCTTTTGAGAACTGCTCATGAGAGAACAGCTCTGAGAGAATTTGTGACTGGCCCAAGGTCACACCAGCAGCTGCATGTGAAGGCGTGGGGAATCAAACCCGGTTTTCCCAGATTATAGTCCAGCTCCTGACCACTACACCAAACTGATGGGGTGGAAGCTGCTGAAGGGTTGGTGAAATTTCTTCAGTACTTATGTGCCATGTGCCCAGATAAAAAATGGTATACTTAGAAAATTTATATGCCACCTTCAGCAAGTCTCTGGAAAAGCAGCACACAGTCATAAAAGGAACAATGATAAAATTATCAATATTAAAACAAAACATTAAAAATAATAACGACCCTAGCAGGGCTTTCCCTGGGGCGCTGCGCCTCTGCACTGCTCGGGGAAGCCAAGGAGGGGGCGGGGCTTGGTCATGTGCCCACCCCCTGGGCTCCTCACTCCCGGAGCTGCACTCCATTGCACTCCCGCTCCAACGGACCCCTGCCTATATCCAAAACCTGGAGGAATGGGGAAAACCACTGTAATGTCATGTTGAAATCAGTGCTTCCATCTAAAAGAAGGGGTAGAGTATAACACAGACCCAACCTTGCTGAGATTCCAGGCAATTTTGGAATTGTGAGAGAATATATCAAGTGCCACCACAAACGGCCACCATGGGAGCTGGAGACAGTCACAAAATATTAGGAGGAAGGAACCACAAAATATCCAGTAAGAAAAAAAAGAAAGGAAGGAAGCATATTGTTAGGAGTATAGGACAAACAACAAGAACTTGTTTAAATACATCCAAATATGAAAACTAACAAGGGAAGCTGTTGAACCATTAGATGCAAAATGGTTACAAAAGGAGGACAGAGAAATTGTAGATAAACTGAACAAACTCTTTATATCTGCCTTAACTGTGGTGAATGGTGGTGGGCAAATACCTGTCCCTGAACCAATTTTTTTTTAAGGAGGATTTGTGAATAATTGAGATGAACCAAAGTTCCCAAAGAATAAAATGTAAGACATTGTAACAAACAAACCCCCAGATTATTTAGTTTGGTCTGTATACAATCAATAGTTCTGTAAGAGCTCAAAGATGAAATGGTTGGTCTTCTAAAGAAAACTGGAATTTGTCACTGACAGCAGTCTGTGCTAGAAGACTGGAAACAGCCAATAATATAATACTTTATTATTGGGGGGGGGGGGGAGACCCTGGAAGCTTCAAACTAATCAGGTTGATTTCTGCCCCAGGCAAATTGATATAAAATGTTATTAAGACATATGTGTTAAACACATAGAAAGGAAGAAACAGCATGTCTTTGCCTTTATTTTTCCTGCCCATTCCTACATTAAATAAAACAAAAAATCCTGAGGCAGGTGTAAGATAAAACTGGGAGGGGGGGGGAGGGGAGGCAGGCACTACTTGATAATGCAGCACCATCTGAAATTCAAAACCCAATTTAAACATGCTATGCATACAGTTTTAAAAGCCTGTCTGAAACTAGCCCCTTTGAAATGATCCCACCACACTTTTACATTATTTGGGACTGAATCTTATTTAAAATGGGAACCTTATTCTTCATGTGAAAGGGCCCTTAATATAATGCAAAGTGACACATATCGGGGCAACCCCCCTCCAAAATTTTACATATTTGATGATGAATCTGAACCTTGGGGTTGTGGTGAATACCTAATTGAAAATGCTCAGTGCGCAGTGGTGGTTATTTTTAAAAAAAGGCAAATACTATGTTAGGAATCAGCAGGACAAGGGCTCAGAATAAAGCTATTAGGATAGTATTGACACTCCAACTTTAAAAGTATGTTACAGAGCTAGAAAAAATGTAGAAATCCAAATGATCATAGATTTAGGCCGAGGGCAGACTGGCAGTTTGGCCTGATATAGGTCCGCTTTTCTAATGGATTAAGAGAGCCCATTCAGACAGCTGCAGCTGTCCGGCATTGCTGTGCCGCACTCATCTGGTCCTGAAGCACTTTCATAGTGCTTCAAAAAGGTACCTGGTGAAACCAATGTCAAGCTGCCTTGGTGCATGTTCATCCTGCTTCCTGACAGTGTGGACGCAAATAAGCCGCACATCAAGCAGTGCTGGTAATGTGAACCCGCTTATCTGGCTGCTGCACCCATGTGCCTATATGCCTATGCACAGGTCGGCAAAATGGATCAAAGCCATGTGGGGCTGTGGTGGTGCCACCAGGGGCTGCCCCAAAGTGTGAACGCTCCATTCTACCTCCTCCCCAATCTCATCCTGCATTAGTCTACACAGTGCAAATGGAAAGCCCCACGACCACTCGGCCCGGGTCTTTTTGCCCCACTTCCCTTGCACTTCATTTTGCCAGTCTGTCCTCAGCCTTAGTGTGCTTGCTCTGTGAGGCAAGGCTGATTCACCTGAAGCTTTTTAATTTAGGGAAAAGGGAACCGAAGGGTGACATGATAGCTGTCTACAAACATATACTGTGTTAATAAAGTCAATAACATTTTTTTTTATTCCTGTATCATAATGCTGGGATTTAGAGGTCACTGATTGGAATGCACTTAAGACAGAAGAAAGGAAGTGTCATAGACTGAGGGCGTTTTCGCACTGGCTTTTTTCCGGGGCGAGCACCGGAGTGAGCACCGGAGTTTCTGGTCAGTTTCACATCAGTTGCTCCGTGCTCACAAACTCCTCCGGAGTTTCACCGCACTGCTCAGGAGTATCCCTGGAGCAAGAAAATCCTGTTCCTGGCGGTGTTTCCTGTTTACTCCGTTGGAGAAACCTAGATGAGAACACACCCACTCGCCCGCCCTCCATCTGGCCCGCCCCGCGGTGGGCGTTTCTTGAATTTTTTTTTTTGAAATGAGCCCTCCTAATGTTATATCAAAATAAGGAGGCAGGGAGGCAAGATCGCACCACAGGGACTGCGTTGGCGAGGTGGATTTGCCATTTCTTGGTAGCAGGAGCCGGGCGCCATTGGCCCGAGAGCTCCATGTGCTTGCTCCCCGGTAACTGCTGCCCTTTGTTTGGGCTTCCCCGGCAACAGCCCGTGCAGAGCTGGTGGTGGGTGCTTTCCTCTAGAAATCCATGGAGAAGCCGCGGCAAGCGGGCGGGTGGGCTGGGGAAACTTGCCTTCCTTTCCGCTCCCTGTGTGCGGTCCCACGATCCTGAAGCAACACTTCCCCCCCTCCTTTTTTTTTTTTAAAAAAAGGCCCTTATAACGTTATAACATCATAATGAAATTTTGATGCAGCAAGGGAAGACGGCACAATTGTTGTCTTTATATAATAAACACACGTTCACATCTACTATGGGGGGGGGGTTAATTTGCTGTTTATTGGCAGCCCCTGCAGAGCAGGCTGGGCACGCTTCTTTGCAGAAAAGTCACAGAAATGGATTGAACTGTTTTCAAGGGGCTATAACTATTCCTGCGGAGCGGGGAGACTGCTCTGCGTGTCATGCTGCTCCTCCTCAGCTGCCGCCACCACCACCACCACCATTTATGTAATTTTTTTTTTTACTTTACACGGGCCAGCTGACGCCATGTTGCCCATCCTCCATTTTGTTGCCTTGATCGGGTTAAGCACACAACATTTCAGTTCACATCGGAGAATCCACCCATGGGGGGGTCCTCCTTGTAGCCCGCCAATCGTTTTGCACCAACCCAGAACGGCAGGAAAATTTGAATACTGAGGAGGGACTTGATGAATTCTGGGAAGAGGAAGGCGGGTGATGCACTGTCGTCATTCCACTATGACGTTATAACGTTACCACGCATGCGTTTAAAAAAAAAAAAGGAAAAATGGGGGAACGAGGGAGGAGCTGGGGGGGAGGAAGGAGAGGGAAGGGGAGGGGAAATGCAAGGGGCGGGCACAGAGAGCATCGAAGCAACCCAAATGGGAACAGAAAACTTTGGGGGGGGGGGGGAGAGGAGCAGATTGCTATAGTGCAAAAACGGCAGGTTTGCTCAGGAGGAGTCGCAGAGGGGGAAATGAGGAGGAAGTGAGAGGCAACTGGCCAGTCTGAAAAGGCCCTGAGAGCAGGACAAGAGCTTTCATATTTGTAAGGGCTGACATCTATATGTAGATGGGCCAACGTTTGTACCACCAGGAAGTCTGAAAAATCTTCATCTGTCCCGGAGCTAGATGGTTTCCACAGCCAGAAGCAAAAATACTGTCTGATCTACCAGAACAGGTGTATATTAGGGGTGTGCATTCAGTATATACTGAGCCAAATAAATAGCTGGAAAATACTGTATCAATATTTTGGAGTATTTATTCAGCCATATCAGATTAGAGAATCTGATTTGATTACCAATCTAGCTGAGCCTGAATAAAAGCTGATATTATTTGGTTTTTATTTGGGCACAGCTTGGAGAAGCCAAGTCATGCTGCCATGGTGGAGCAACTTGGCAACCGAACTCAGGCATTTAAAGGGTCTTTTTGAATGCCTGAGCTTACTCACCAAGTCGTGCCACCGCCAAGCCATCTTGGAGAAGGGATTTAAAGAGGTCTCCAAGCTGGCCTACGCTGCAGTGATGGTGGTGTGACCTGATGAGTGAACTCAGGCTTTTAAAGGGATCATGTCCCTTTAGCTGCCTTTTTTTTCTCCATTGAAACTGGAGGATGGGAGCACCTTTCTGAAGGCCCACAGAATTGGACCCCCTGGTCTAATCTTTTTAAAACTATGGGGTTTGAGGAGAGTCACTAACAGCTATTTGGTGCCTCTACCTCAAACAACAGCCCCCTGGATTGATTCTCCATTATAGCCTATGGGGAATCATCCCCATAGGCAACAATACAGCTGAATAAATTCAGGTTTCCAGATTATTTCCTGAATCCCAATACTATGCCGATATTAAGATTTGGGAATATTGGAAATATAGATTGGGGGGGGGGGGGTTAATATACCCAAATCTGAAAAATACCGAATTTTCTGCACACCCATAGTGTATATGTGATTGTAGTGTGAGTATACTTGTGCAATTGACAGTATCCTCTTGTTAATCTGCATTATTTCCAGGCTGAATCTGTGCTGCGAGAGGGATTTTTTGAATCTTACTTTGGGAATAACACTTCCAGGAAAACAGAACTTGGACACCAGGTTATACAGTTTCACGGATTTTATTGACACATAAGTTCTAACAAGGGTTTTCTCTCTTTTAATTATATTAAGAATTTCCAGAACATACCCCAACATAGAAAAATACTGAAAGCATATAGTGTAGCTCAACCTAAATTAACCCTACCTAGAGTGAAGCAGTCGCTTTTCTTTAAGCATCATAAAGCAGCGTAGAGCAATGGCAGCAAACAAGAGAAAAAGAAAAACCCAGGTAACAATCTCACCAGTCCTCCAGGAAACATTAGCAAAGCATATTCAAAGGTGGCCAAAGATGACTTGGTAGGAAAAGGCCTTACCTTCAAGGGGTCTGTCTTCAGATGGGTACCTGAAAGACAGGAAATGAGGGAGAGAAATAGTATTCTCTCTTTCTCTCTCTGGCTTCCTGTTGGACACCCCTCAATTTTTATAACTTATTTGGCTTATCTGCCTACACTTCTAACCCAATCAGCTTCTTACAACTACTCTTGGATCTTCACCAACTCGATGCAGACTGCTTTGGTAAAAATTATCATACAGTCATGAAAAACACATATGGCTTGTCTGGGTTTCCCCTAGCCAAAAACACCCCAACATTGCTGGATCAGGTTGTCCTGTGCTGGAACTGTTTCTGAACCCACTTTTACTTTAGCCCAGCATTGGTAATGTGGCCTATCTCCTGACAGCATCCACCTTAGAATTAAACCTTCTGTGTCGGTCACCCTTCTTCATATCCATAGTTTACCCCAAAACCATCCCTTAAGGAGTTTCTGATACTAGCAATAATGGATAAAACAGTGTATGCATAGCATAAGTGTATAGTATTTACAAGTGTGTAGCATTAATTTGTATGGCATAGCATACCTTCAGGGTTACATATAAGTAGTAATTAAAATGCATTACAAGAAAATTTCAGACAAACAGAGGAGGAGGGGCAGGGAGAGGCCTACTTGTGTTTGTCCATTCTGCTTTGGTCAATGTTCTAATATTTCCCAGACCTTGCCTCCCCTTTGCTACTCAAACTTCAACATCAGCTGTTGGGTCATGAAGGCTTTTGTATGAATTGGATCCATCCTTTTCTTATGAAAAGGAATTTTTATTCTATTTATTTCAATTTTGGACAAAAAAGGGGTTTTTCCTATGAAACTCTTTGTAAAGTTTGAAATTTATCTAAGCTGGCCAAATTCTCTCCACTTGGCCTGGTTACTGCAGCTCAGGTATGTTGATATTTGCGAGTCTTGCTAATTATTAACCTGCTCTGACCTCCTAAAGAACCTGACTCCTGCAGTCAGGAAAAACCTTAAGTAATTAATGGCTGAGATGAGATCCCCTTCCCTCTTTTCCTCTGTCCATCTTTTCAGGGTGTTCATGAAAATCTTAAGGTGTATTGGACATATACATACATACATACATACGTGTGTGTGTGTATGTATGCAAAACTATCATTCTCATTATTTCAGTTTCAGTTTCAGTTTCAAACACAGTCTTGCCAGTGATTTCATTCTATTTGCATAGCTTCGATCAGTTTATTTGCAAAAGGCATGGACTTTTGTGCTGTCTGGGTCCCCTCGTTCTGGGAGATGAGCCAGTATCTATATTATTTCTTGCCAGTGATTTTCATCATCATGCAAAATTTCACTTGCCTCTTTCTCAGTTTTAGAGAAAATGGTTTTAGAGAAAATGGCTTTTTGTTGGTTCAGGCCTCTTCCTAGGCTAACACTCTATATGCATACACACATTTGCATCTTCCAATGGGAAAGGGAGATCAGATATTCGTGTATTGTAAGTTCCAAATTAGGTTAGAAATCTTTCTCTGTTTCATTTATTTTATCAGTTTCTGCACCATACTTCTGTGGCCTGTATGCTCTCTAGAAGCATGCTAGTAGAATAAAGCTTATATTTGTTTGAGAAACCAGGAGACTATTATGATTCCTACCTGTGTGCCCTGGCTGTGGTTCGTATTACCAAAGAGCCCTGTTAGTTGTTTTTCCTGACATCAGATGAAAAAAGGGAGACCAACCAGGAGGTGGTGGCATCTGATGAGAGAAATGTCCCCCCAAACCTCCTAGGACAGGGTGAGAGATGCAAAGGTTTCTTACTAAGAAGAATGGGTTTCCCTTGGACAAAGCAGCTTCCCCTCATTTTTGATAGCAGTCTGTGGAACACTGGGATGGAAGTGTTACAGTAATACTATATATTATCGGTGAAACTGACCTATGGAACTTAACTGTCACAAGATATGATGATGACCAGTGGATTAGATGGATTTCAAAGGAGGTGGACAGATTTAGGGAAGGCTGGTCAATTGATAGTTTTTAGCCATGATGGCTGTATGGGGTCTCCAAGTTCAGAGGCAGCATTTTTTTTTTTTATTGCCAGATGCTGGGTGGTGATGTCTGGGTTCCTTTCCAAGCCCTTTATCCCAACATCACTCTGAATGGCTGTGGCCATTTTTTTCTTTCCCAGTCCTGAGGGCTGCTCCAGGACTAGAGCCTGGACAAATCAAACTGGCTGATTTAGGTAAAACAACTGTAGATCCCACAGCACCCCTCCTAAACTTTCCCCTCAGTACTGCAACAGATTTCCAAGTCGCCACTGACAGACTAGAGAAGAGTGGCATTTAATAAACGCTTGGCTGTGAGTGGTCAGTAGGTCTTAATGTGATTATTGAGATGCCTCCGCAGCTCAGTGAAATTACCTAGCAGATCTGGGGAAGGCAGTACCAGTTTCTGAGGCGATCTGTACTTCCTCTCTCCCTTTTTGGACTTAGACACTTTCTTCTGTTGCTTCCCTAGAAGGCTGAAAGGCTCATTTTTGTTGGGAATAAGATGATGTAAAATTGTATTTCTTTTCACAGCTGAGCTGGGTCATGGGTTAAGAATTGTTACATTGTCACACATCCGAAGTGTTACAGAATTGACAGGCTCATTCTCCTGATGAGAAAGATGGAGAGATTTTATCTTGAAAGGCTCACTAAACCCTGGAATATTTGGTCCCTTCACTACTTTACCACACTGACTGAAATACAAAAAATATGGACTTTGCCTATTCAGTCCCCCCACTTATTTATTTATATAATTCATTTATACCCCACCTTTCTCCCCAATGGGGATCCAAAGCAGTTTACATCATTCTCTTCTCCTCTGTTTCATCCTCACAACAACCCCGTGAGTTAGGTTAGGCTGAGAGAGTGTGCCTGATCCAAGGTCATCCAATGAGTTTCCATGGCACAAGTGGGAATTCAAACCTGGATCTTCCAGATACTAATCTGATACTGTTAACCACTATGTCACATTGGCTTTCACTTCCCCAATCAAGTCAGCCTGGGACTAAGGAGATAAGGTTAGCTGGATCTCTGGATCTTGCCTTGATTTTCTCACAGATTTCCAGCTTATTGTAGTGGTGGAAAGCGCCATCAAGTCACAGCTGACTGATGGCAACACTGTAGGGTTTTCAAGGCAAGAAATGTTCAGAGGTAGCCTGCCTCCATATTATGACTGCCTCCACATTGCCTGCCTCCACATTATGACTCTGGCATTCCTTAGAGTTCTCCCATCCAAATACTACCCAGAGCCAGCCCTGCTTCGCTTCTGAGATCTGATGAGATTTGGCTAGCGTAGGCCACTGAGGTCAGAGCTTCAAACCTACTATTTCCCTGAAACAAGATCAACCTGCCTAGCACAGAATGAGGATACCTATTCCTAATGCTGTCTCTATACCTGGCTAAGCCCTATGTGAGGAGCTGATTGCCTTTCTCCCCCTCCAACTCCTTTCCTCCCCGTCTCACCAAGGATCCATGGCTCTCATTGCATGGAATCTCTAAGACTTTGCACATATACCCTGGGAAGAGGGAGTGACAGTTTCCTAGAGGGCAAAACTGGAAGCCATCCATCACACTGAGCAGCAGTCAGGAAAGGTGAAAGCCCTGTTTTTGAGCTTCCCTGTAGCAACTGACAGGGCACTACTGAGAACAGGATAAATATGGATGAAGCTGTGTATTTTTATACCCATCCCAATGTACTTAATATTAGGAAGTGTGTTGTGAAATAAATGTAATTTATCCATAAAATATTACTTTCAATGGAATGCATATTTAGATCTATATTGAAATTATATTACAATCCACTTATATTACCCCTAATCAACTAGGGGTGTGAGATTTTTTTTTAATCTGGTATTTTTTGGCTTGGGTCCATTGGACTTGGAAAAATTTCAGTACTTCCAAAAAAATCCCAGATCTCAATATCAGTATGGTATTTAGAGCTAGGATTTTTCAAAAATTCTGAATTTTTCGAAATCCAATAGACCCAAGAAGAAAAATACCAGATAAAAATAAGCCAGCCTGATCCTGGGGTTGGCTTGACTTCTCCTGCAGCATGGTTTAAACCGCACTGCAAGAGAAGCTGCCCCCAGGATCTGGATATGGCAGGGAGGTTTCTCCCTGCTGCACGTAGACCTGGTTGGGAGGGCTTCTCCTCCAGCATGGTTTAACTGTGCTGCAGGAGAAGCTGGTCACAGGGGCTGGCTGCAGATCCTGTGGCTTGCTTGGCTTCTCCTGCAGCCAATCTTGGCTGGGCTCACTTCTCCTTCTAGTCTGGTTTAAACTGGGCTGCTGGAGAAGCCAGAAGCTGCTGCACTGCATGAGCACATTACTCCATGCAGCACAGCTGATCCTGGCTGGACTCACTTCTCCTGCAGCCTGGTTTAAACTAAGCTGCTGGAAAAGTTAACCCCCGGAGCTTTTGTGCACATGAAGCACATTGCTCTATATGGCACAGCAGATCTTGGCTGGGCTCGCATCTCCTGCCCCCATCCTCCATTGTTTCCAGTGGCTTCCTATTGAATACCGTATCCATTTCAAGGTGCTGGTGCTTAACTTTAAAGCCCTATATGGCCAGGGATCAGCTTACCTTCGGGACTGCCTCTCCCCATATGAGCTCTGGAGAACACTGAGATCTACAAATCAACACCTTCTGGTAGTCCCCAGCCCCAGGGGCAATCAACTTGCCTTGACTAGGGCCATAGCCTTTTTGGCCCTGGCCCCTATCTGGTGAAATGAGCTCCTGTATGAGATCAGGGCCCCACAGGACTTACTGCAGTTCTGCAGGACCTGCAAGATGGAGCTCTTCCACCAGGCTTTCAGTGGAGATAGCAGATCCCCCCCCCCCTTTTCTGGATGGCCTCTCATCAGTGTCCTGGATTCAAACAGCTACCTGGGAACCCGCACTACTGTTCCATCTTAACTGCTAAGACATCTTAGATCTTCCATGGTATTTTATTACTTTTGTACTGTGTTGTTGTTTTAAATTGGTTTTAATTGTTACTATAATTTGTATTGATGAAATCTGCCCCGAGCCTGCTTGTGGGGAGGGTGGGATACAAGTCCAATAAAATTAAAATAAAATAAAACATTCTAATCAGTTTGCTGTTGCTGTTGGGTCAGTGAATGTGGTCCTGAGGTAAAATACATCTCCCAGTCTTTGTTTAAATGGTCACTGGAGTTGCTATAATACATCTCCCAATCTTCCCTTAAAAGGCCTCTGGAGTTGCCAGTCTTCCTGTGGGGCCTGTAGATCTTCCAGAAATCACCGTGTTCCGCAGCCACAGCACATCCCTGCTGAAGTCCCTCTGCACTCCACACCCTGCCCTCCCCAGGCTCTGCCCCTCAAATCTACAGATCTGGCCCTCCCCTTAGTATTGCCAGCCTCCAAGCAGCACCTGGAGATCTCCAAAGATCAGTTCTCCTAAAGAGAATGGCTGCTTTGGGCAATGGACTCTATGGCATTATACCCTGCTGAGGTCCGTCTGCACTCCAAACCCTGCCCTTCCCAGGCTCTACCCCTCAAATCTATAGGTCTGACCCTATCCATAGTATTGCCAGCCTCCAGGCAGCACCTGGAGATCTCCAAGATCAGTTCTCCTAGAGAGAATGGCTGCTTTGGGCAATGGACTCTATGGAATTATACCCTGCTGAGGTCCCTCCCCACCCTTCCCTCCACAGGCTCTATCCCTCAAATCTACAGGTATTTCCCAACCCAGAGTTGGCAATCCTGTAACTGGCTATGGAACTGCTTTCCAGACCCTTGGAACCCAGAAGACATTGCATAGGAGGTGGTGGTTTTCTGCCTTAGCTGCCACTGCATAGCCCCAAATCGACATAAGTCAGAGGTGGAGGGAACCATACCTGTTACCATGAGGCTGTCCTCCCATACTGCCCACTTGAGGCAGCAAACTGACTTGAGACAGCCCTGCCGTATAACTATAAACAAACAAGATCAAAGAAAGTTATGCAAAATGCTATATGATGTGAAAAACAATCAATACATATTATAACATAATAAGGACTGTGTGTTCAGTTCTTTCAGTAAAGTTTTCAACAAGGTTTTCAACGAGGTTTTGATGAGGTTTTCCAGAATAAAATCTCTTGTTTCATCCATGGACTTCATCTGAACAGGAACATTTGATAGGTTGCATGATGCATATACAAGGGCATTAATAGCAACATATCATCTGATGAATAGTACTATAATCAACAGAAGTTAAGACATTTCCAGTGAAGGCTACAATGAGGGGTTCATAATTAGCCTGTTGATATTATGATGTGCAACACTCTCTACATGGGGCTGCCCTTGTCCCAAATCTGGAAGCTGCAGCTGGTGCAGAATGTGGCGGCGGGGGCTGTTGTTGGGTCTCCCTGTATGGGAGCACATTCAGCCTGCCTTAAAAGCACTGCACTGGCTGCCTATAGCATACCGGAGAAGGTTCAAGGTGCTGGTGCTTACCTATAAAGCCCTATATGGCCTGGGACCTGTCTATTTGAGGGATTGCCTCTCCCCATATGTTCCCCATTGAGTGCTCCGATAGGGATCTCAGAACTGTCTGGTTCTCCCAGGGCCAAAGAAGGCCCGGTTGGCGGTTACAAGGGCCAGTGCTTTTTCAGTTGTGGCCCCATACTGGTGGAATGAGCTTCCAGATAACATCAGGGCCTTGCAGGACTTATTACAGGTCCACAGGGCCTGTAAGATGGAGCTCTTCCACCAGGCTTTTTAGTAGGGGCCGCCTAATGGTTACATCTTGGCCCTGGCCCGAATGAGAACCTGCCAGCCAGAACGTTTTTTTTCCACCGCCTATACTGGTTAACAAAGAAGATACACCATCTTGTAGCGCGGTATGTAACTGTTTGGTTTTATGTTTTAAAATGTTTTAATGATATTGTATATTTTATTATATGTTGGTAGCCGCCCTGAGCCCACCAGAAGGCAGGTAGGGCGGGATACAAATTGAATGAATGAATAAATAAATAAATAAATAAATAAATTCCCCCATATGTAAGATTTTATTAGTATGTGAATTGTTAGCTGAGAAAGCCTTTTGTACTCTTGCTGCCAGAACCACCAACAAGAAGTAGATATAAGTTTAGTGACACCAGCCCAGAAAATAAGACATTGAGGAAAGTAAAAGGAAATAATTGGATATAGGAATGTGGAAAAATGGGAGGGGGGAACCAAGGGCAGCAGGCAGTCAGGCAATCATAGAGAAAGAGATATATAGAAATAATACATTGTACTGAGTAGAATTTAAAGGAGGGTAGAAAGAAGGGTAGATGGAACCAGACATTCACTTCCTCTGGTATTGCATACCTGGCTTCCAATGGGGTACAGAGAGAAAAAGGTAATGCAAAAACGAATGGGTTAAAAGTCTGAGTGAAAATTAGGAACACAGAACTCTTGAGTTAATGATGGAAAATATCCTGTAAAGTGACATAATTTCTCATTTCCCTCCTCTGTCTTCCTGAACATCTGAAGAAATCCGAGTGCCATTTAAAACTTACTTTGGAATTTAAGAGTAGCAAAGGCAAACATTCATGTTGAATATTTATGCAAAGCATCTTTGAAGTGAAGCATCTTTTGGCACTTACCTACTTTAGCGTGCAAATAAACAAGAAGATTGTCTTTCTGAAAGCATTTTTTTTTCTGGAAGGCTTTTTTCACAAAGTATCTTCATGGGAGAATAATTGTTTAAAACCAGTCTGAAAGCGACTAATGGCCATCATGTTTCGGGGATGATTGTCACATTTTGCAATTCTCCAGAAGCTGCTTTTTTCCACACTTCATTAATGTTAACATGTTATCACATCACTGCAAGCTTTTGGGGGGGGGGGGGGGGATTTTATCCATTGTTTTTTATGTTTTATTAATCCACAGGTTGTCATGAAACAATAATCTTGATTATAGCTGGGTAAATAAAATTCTCCTCTCAGCACATCTCATGTCAATGTAATAAATATGCTAGAAATTACTCAGCCATATCACGCTCACAGACTGATTTTTAAGAAGTATTTCTGTTTCTAAGAGAGAAATCCTAAGCAGCTTTGCTTATTCAGTGGGGCTTACTCTCAGGAAAGGGTTCTTAGGATTGCTGCCTAATTCTATTTTTCTCTTCTCTATTTAATCCTCACAACAACAGCTGCCTGTGGTAGGTTAGGCTGAGAGAGAGTGACTGGCACAAAGTTATTTACTGAACTTGCATGGCAGAGTATGAATCTGAACCTGGGACTCCCAAATCTTAGTGTTATACTAACTACTATTCTCAATGGAGCCCAAATATTTGGATAGCCTCTCTCAGTTGTGTCATATAGCTGTTAAGCAGAACAGAGGACAATGTAGACATTCCTTGTGGCTTTCCATAAACCAAAAGGTTGTGGTGTGGAGAAAGTCCCATACCATCAGCTTCTGAGATATAGTGGCACCCAAATTAACCAGGAAAGTCTTCATGATACCATGAATGATGGCATCGAACAGTGCTGGGAGATCCAAGAGGACCTACAGATGTACTCTCTATCCCATCTCTCTTTCAAGAAGGGAAAGAGAGAAGCAGAGGGATAATTCTGCCCTCCTGCAGCCTGCTTGCCACCTGCCAGCACTACACAGTGTTGCAGCAGATGCAGCAGCACTAGCAACTTTTGCTAAGCCACATCAACTGCAGTGGTGGGCATATTTGTTGAGCTGTTTGACGAAGGTGGGGAGTCATCATTGGGAACACCATTAACTTTCCAAGCCCTTTGTGCCCCCCCCCCCCAAAGCTCCATTTAAGAGGGCGGAGGGCATCCTCCGGCTGTAGAGATTTTCTCTGCAGCGTCCAATATTGCAGGCAACCCTGTTCAACTCTCTTTTATAGTTATGGAAAATGACAGATTAAGCGGAATAATTAAGTGAGTAAGGAGGGAACTCTCCAGAAGAAGAAAAGAAGTTTAGAAACTTAAGGAAAGAATATAAAAATGAACTAAATCAGGAATAAGAGAAAGTTGTACGGTGGTTTGGCAAAACGGGTAATGAAAGGGAATAAGAGGAAGGAGGTTATCTTTATATCTTTAAATTTGTAGTTTGATTTTTAGAAGTGGTGAATATGTAAAAAATGAGGTGTCTTTAAAATATATGTAAAAATGTGCAGATATATTATTATTATTGCAAACTTTCCAAGCCCTTTAGCAAAATAACTCCATTTCCTGAAATTCCAAATGAAGCTTAGTGTAGGGGCAGGGAATGAAGGTGGTTTTGATTATATAATACTTCTTATTCTGGGAAAGTACATTGTACTTGTAGAAGAATACACACTGAATGACGAAGAATATTCTTTATTGTTCTACAATCTGCAAGTTTTTTGGACTGGCCTAGTTCTCAGATGCTAACTCATAAATACTAGGAATGTGCATTTGGAACCATCTCATATGACTTAAAATTAGCAGTGTATTAATGGCTCTTTTTAAATTCAGTTTGATTTAGAATACAGAGAGAGACTTTTCGTCCTCATACCCTGGATTTACTGTGCTTTGGAATTGAGGGCTGAGCCACTTTCACCGCAAGGGTTGCCAGGTCTAGCCTGGGAAACTTCTTGAGATTTGAAGATGGAACAAGGACTTTAGTTGGATACAATGCCATAGAGTCCATCCTCCAAAGCATCCATTTTCTCCAGGCTAGACCTATTTGGTCCAGGGTAACTGATCTCTGTAGTCTGGAGATGACCTGTGATCCCAGGGGATCCCTATGTCCCACCAGGAGGCTGGCATCCCTAGGTAGCCACTTTGGAAACTACATAGCCATATAATGAAAAATAAATAACTTTAATCAAGAAAACACATACATTGTCCAAATATAACAAACCCTAATACACACACACACACACGCACACACACACATGTACACACACAGAGAGAGAATACAAGTCAGCTGTTGCTCAATGAGCAATGTAGAAGGGTTTAGGTGTTTGCTACAGGAAAATAAATCTTTTCTCTTATTCATGTTTCTTATTTCCATAATTACTATTAATGTGTTATTGCTAACTATTACAATTGACAGCTACTTCACATCTTTGCTTCTGTTGACACAGCAGTCAAGAGCCCAAGTCCCTGGTTTGCCTTGTTGAAAAACAACAACAATCAAAGCTAGTCACAAGTGATGGAGTGTGTAGCTAAAAAACAGTTCATTTACAGCCTGCTGGCAGGGAACAATATTGTAACTGGATATCAAAAAGCTATCTAGCATGCAAATGATACTGGAGAGGCCAATAACTAGGTCATGGGTCTGAAGCTTAGCTACTGTTCAGCCTCTTCTTTATGATGGCCTTTTGCTGTAGTAGTAGAAGAGATTGAATTTATACCCTGCCCTTCACTTGGAGTCTCAGACACCCTGTGAGGTAGGTGGGGCTGAGAGAACTCTGACAGAAACGTCTCTTTTTCAAGAACAGCTGTGCCCAAGGTCATCCAGGAGCTGCAAGTGGAGGAGTGGGGAATCAAACCCGGTTCTCCCAGATTAGAGTCCGTGCACTAAGCCACTACACCAAACTGGTGATTGTCCTCATGGAGAGGTTTCTACACAGAAGACTGTATCCTGGGATTCCAAAATAATTCATATATAATTCATATCAGAGGACAAATTGATTGGCGATCAGTCAGTTATTTTAGTGGGGTCCCCATGGAAGGGAGAAACATCCTTAAATCACAAGAGATAATATGACCAAAGGGTTATCATCCTCTCATTTTCCTTATTGGTGAAATTCCACCTTAATATTTATTTTGTAATCCTTTTGCCTCAGCAGCAAACAGTTTTGAATCAGGATTTATATCCAATATAATAATAATAATCAGGGGTCCTTTCGTAGAAAAAGAGGTGCAGGAGCTCATTAGCATAACTCATTAGCATACTTATTTACATATGCATACATGGACATTAATAATGGAGAGGAGAAAAAAAAAGATATGCATGTTCAGTTTGTTGTGCAAAGTTCCATTTTTTAAATGGAGCAATTGGAGACTGTTATTGCATCAGTTCTACCTTAAAATCAGACCAAGAATTCAAAATCTGGGAAGAAATTTGTATGAGACGAGTTTGGAAGGATCCCTTCCTTTCCCATTGTGGTGATGAAGTCCTCATTATTTTTACTGTCAGGGACAGAGAATTTGTCACTTTTGTAAGAGATATTGACATAAATGAATTCTAGAGAGGTAGTATATCTTGAACTGCATAAAACGTGATTTTCTTACTCAATAATTGACGAAACCAGAGGTAAGCAATATGTTTGGCAGATATCAAAGTGAATAGGCAAGGCATATTTAAATGGGAACAATTTAAACTTAATATTAGAAATCTTTAAACAAAGTAAAGTGCAGTTCCAAATTCTGGAAGGTTAAAAAAACTGACAATCCACTTTACTTTGTATTGTACTCTTTTAATTATTGTGCAAACTAAGCTGAACATGGTATAAAGGCGGGGAAAGGATAATTACTCAAAGGCAATTAAGTATTCTGAAGGCTATACAGTAATTATGATTATTTTCTTTTGAAAATGAGCAAATGCTGTTTATCTCCACAATGTATGCTATATAATTAAGGCCATATGTAATTATCCTTCTCTTACCATCCTGCTGCAATGGGAATTTGTTTTAAAATATCAGGCACAAGGCAGTGTGCAACTGTGTGCAGTGGGACCCATCCACTGTAGTTACATTTTTGGGGTTGAAAAAACTTCTGCATGATGAACTGGTTCCCAGCTTTTGACCAGCTTCCCTGACTAGCAGATTGCTGCTGTTATAGTCTTTTGCATTTTCTGATCAGTTGCCAACATATCTATTTTCACCCTCCATCACTGAGTTCTTGTCATTGATGTACTAATTTATGGCCTAGGCACACCTGAGTTGAAGAAAATTAGATATGAGCTGGGATATTCTTGCTTTACATCCCAAATGAGCTGTGAACCTATTTGGTGTATTTACTGTGGAATTCTATTCTGCTTTAGCCATGACCTGGATAGCCCAGGCTAGCCTAATCTCTTCAGATCTTAGAAGCTAAGCAGGGTTGGCCCTGGTTAGTATTTGGATGGGAGACCACCCAAAAAAGGTCCAGGGTCATGAGGCAGGCAATGGCAAGCTATCTTTGAATGTCCCTTGCCTTGAGAACCTTACAGGGTTGACATAAGTCAGCTGTGATTTGACTGCAATAAAATATAATTCCAGTCTCTGCCCATTGGAATCATTGGGCTTAAACTGGAGCAACTCTACTTAGATTTGCACAGTTTGGTAGTTGAAGTATCAGCCCCATTGTTCCTGGGACAGTATACATGGAGAACACTTAGTGCCTTATAAAAATCACTATTATTGCTAGCATTATGAAATAACCTACCCATATTATTTATTTTTCAGTGCACAGTGAGATAACATTGGTTGAATTCAAGCTTTGTGAATGAAATTGCTTTATGACAAACACAAATGGATACTTAGTTATTATGCTTTTATCCAGTTTTCTCATTTTATCTTAACCAACACAACAATAATACTCTTCCAAAGTCCTCCAACCTATGCATCCTACCCTAAAAACTCACTTACCACAAGGAAATGTATAGAAGAAACTTGGAAGAAGGAAGGAAGGAAGGAAGGAAGGAAGGAAGGAAGGAAGGAAGGAAGGAAGGAAGGAAGGAAGAGAAAGAAAGAAAGAAAGAAAGAAAGAAAGAAAGAAAGAAAGAAAGAAAGAAAGAAAGAAAGAAAGAAAGAAAGAAAGAAAGAAATTGCTCACCTGAAATATTACACTCAAGCAGGCCGATAGCAAATTATATTCACCTTTTTAAATAAATGTGATGGCCTCTGTTGGGAAGATGTCTGCTCTATCTGCATCTAGACATGTAACTGGGTGAAGAGAAGGGTTTGATAGAAGGGATGTAACTGGGTGAAGAGAAGTGTTTGATAGAAGGGATCTAGGATTACATGACAACAGGTTCAGGAACTTGGAGCAACCTCAATCAAATCTTGAAGAATACCTTCTCTTTTCTCAAAGCAATTTAGGCTGAGGACAGACTGGCAATCTGGAGTGGGATGAATCCGGAGGCAAAAGCTATGGGGGAAAAATCCCCCGGGGCTGGCTGTCCACATTGGCCAGGTTATTGTGCAAGGATGCCGTTATGGAGCGTTCAGACTGCTGCGGAGTGGCCCCAGGTGGGCTGGCCTCCGCAGCTCATGATAGGGCTGTTTCGGCAATTTGTGCATGTGCGCATGCACTCATGCACAAACTGGCAAAATGCCACGTTCGCACTGCCACCTCCGCTTGCCTCCCGCCTTCTTCCGGTTCACACTGCCTGGAAGTGGGAGGCAAGTGCAAGACGGCCTCCGGACACCAGTTTCTCCCGGTGTCCTTCTAAAGCACAAGAAAACTGGCTTCAAAGCAGGTAAGTGCGGAAGGGAGCTGAGGGACAGCTGCGCATGTCTGAACAGGCTCCCTTCCCCCGCTTCCCATGCGGACCTATCCCAGGGCAGATTGCCAGTCTGTCCTCAGCCTCAGAATACCTCAAGAAGAGAACAATATATACAAGAATGCCTATGAAGTTCACAACCTAAAGAGTGTGTGTGTGTGTGTAGGCTTAAAGCATCACAAACACATACATCTAGATTTGAGTCCAGTAACATCTTATATGCCAACAATATTTGGGGGATATAAGCATTGACTCTCATGTGCTTCTCTAAGGTCTCTAAGGTGCTACTGGACACAAATCTCACTGTTCTACTGCAGACCAACATGACTACCCTCTGAAACACCTATGTATTTGCAATATTTTGAATCCATTGCCATTTTTGTAATGAGTCAGGCAGATTTCAAAGCGCATGCGCAGAAACAAGAATATGTGAAAGAGGGGGAAAGTGCTTACATCTACTTGAATAACACTCATACCTGGAAGAGGAAAGTTCCTCACTGGAAGGAGTGCAAATAGTATTGAAAGACTAAGAACTTCAGGCCTTGTTAGTAGGGGACAGTAATTGGGTATTCTTACTGAAGGTTTCAGGAAACATTGCTATTGCAGCAACATGTAGGTGCATGGCTACTGAATGGTTACCAGTGCCTTGCACAGAAGCACTAATGATATTAGCTACACAGAACTATGCTAGTATGTCCAGAAGCCTTCCTGGGAAGGTACATTATGCTTGTCTCCAGGGCCTCCTGTTGGAAACTGGAAGTCCCCCCCCCCAAAAAAAAACCCACCTCATGAGTCTTCCACATCCCATTTGCTGTCGGAATTTATAGGATTAACTGATATAACATCAGCTGCACTTTCACTTTGGAAATGCATACATTACACTAGAAGGGACATTTCAGTTGCTTAGTTGCAGATGCTGAAGTATTTATTACATTAGATTCTTAAACTCGGCAATGTTATCTAGTATGGTGTAGTGGCTAGAGTGCTGTACTATTTTGCTGGGAGACCCAGGTTCAAATACCCACTCTGCCATAGACGCTTGCTGGGTGGCCTAACACAGTCACTCTCTCTCATCATAACCGACCTCATGGAGTTATTGCTGTGAGGATAAAATGGAGATATGAGCAATGTTGTAAGCTGCTTTAGGTCCCCATTGAGTGAAAAAGTGGGGTGCACAGAAAGAAAGAAAAAGAAAGAAAGGGCACGATCATACACACTCATTTGCGACACAAGAAGGACGATTCCCCGCCGGCTCAAAGTGGCGTGATCACACAAGCACATCTGGGAAGCATCCTGCAACCGGTGTCAAAGTGTCGCAAACCACTTTGAGCTGGTGGGGAATCGGCTTATTTAGTTACCAGTGAAAAGGCAGTCTCAAATGGTTTGCGATGGCCCAGAACTGACCTTTCCTGGTGTGATCACGCCAGCACAAACAAGTGGTGTTGGGGAGCGGGCTTTTTGGGGGGTTTTCCCCTCCCATCGGTTTTCCCCGATATGCGCATCATCGGATGACCCCGAGGGTGGAGAGGCAAGTCATCGATCCCTTGTAGAAGCAGATAAGCGCACTGAAAATGGCAGGAAAAAAAAAACAACTCGCCCGCGGCTGCGTGTGATCACGCAGCGGCGGTTCGCCCTCACAGGTCCATGGACCTGTGTGATCCTGCAAAAGCGGCGCAAATTGCGCCGGCACAAATTTGAGTCACTTCCCGTCTGGCTTATCTTGCTCGTGTGGATGGGGCCAAAGAGTTTTCAAAAGAAAGTGATATAATTTATGTGGGAAGCACTTGTTTCCCTGAGCAACATATAGGGTACCACACTTTTAATGAGATTTGCTTTAGAGGAATCTGCATTGTCCTTACAGGTTATCATGGAATCTTTTAACTCCTTCTAAATGTTTAATGAATGAGACATTTTGACCCATAGTCCTCAAAATCCTCCCATACTAGCTGAATGGTTTTGACATTGCATTTTAGTTTCTCAGTCAATACAGCTGACAAGAATGCAAAGAGTATTTCTTAATGAAAACCAGCTATTTCTTAAGTAGTATTAAGGACTTGAAAACTCAGTGCTTCAGGGAATGTGTTAATTAACAGAGTTGATGAACAATCACACCTCCTTTATAAATCTCTCTAGTATCAAGAGGTTCCACATTTTGCTTGAAGTATGGTGTCTCAAGTAGAATTCTATTTTATAAAAGTACTATTTCATATTCTGCAAAGGACATGTACTCTTGAAGTCTCTGAATATCTTAACAGGATTATCCAGCACTAAATACAAATAATAACCAATTCTAAATCAGCTAACCAAAGGGAAAAATCCTAAGAGGCAATGCTTAATCTGAACTTTATAGTGTTCATAGAGATAACATCTGCATAAATCAAGCTACTTTTTCTTGTTTGGACTGACATATTGCAAATAGAGTTAAATGCTGTCAGTTTAATTTCTCTAATTTTTGTTTATTTTGAGGGGGGATATGGCCCACTGATGGTGGCACAGACAACAGAGGCATGTTAAATCTCCCCCCAAGAGAAACACCCAGGTTAGTCTTACTGCTGAAGGAACTTATTTATTGGTAAACTGTTCTTTGGTGCAATACTTGCTGATGATTATACTTAGCTCTTCCTTCAGGGTGCTGCCTTTGCTTTATCAGCCCCTCAGCCCTTACTCCTGGCTCCAGTCCACTTCTCTCTTTCTCCTTCCTGCTGCTCTTTTCAGTCCAAGGACCCCCCTTTTCTGCTTCTTCTCCACCTCCCAATCACATCCCCCCCACTTCCTTTTCTATTGCCCTGTCAATGCCTACCATGACCTGTGGAGCCATGTACCCCAGAGAGCACCCATGCCTAAGTGACACTGCACCAGCAAGCAGGCCTCATGCTTGTTGAACAGCTGGTGGGCAGATATGCTGCCAGAGCTGATTGTGGTTTTTCCTTACAGCTCTGCTGTAACCCCTCATTCTGTGGCTGGTAAACTCACAAGGGAATTGGTTGCATCAGGGGCTTGTCTTGGTAGTTAAACACAACTTCTCTGAACTTTGGGCTTGCAATGTCAGTGAAGGATCTGATCAAAAGGACAAGTATAATCACACATCCTATAACAAATGTATTTTTCTTATACCTCAGATCAATGAGTGTTGCTAGTGCTAACACAGAAATTTATAGTATCTACTGGAAGAGCCCGAGATCTGATCAAAGGGAAAACATGCTAGGGACTATGTTCCCAGATGTTAAGTCCAAAATGTTTTGACTGCTGTACAGCCAGATTAAGCCTTTTAAAAATTCTTCTGATTTTAATGGAAGGGTTAAATCAGTGCTCAGCCCCTCAGCCAGTTTGGTGTAGTGGTTAAGTGTGCAGACTCTAAACTGGGAGAACCAGGTTTGATTCCCTACTCCTCCACATGCACCTGGCTGGATGACCTTGGGCAAGCCATAGCTCTCTACCAGCTGTTCTCTCAAAGACAGCTTGGGAAAGAGCTCTCTCAGCCCCACCTACTTCACAGGGTGCCTGTTGTGGGGAGGGGAAGGGAAAGGAGTTTGAGACTCCAAGTGAGTGAAGGGTGGGATATAAATCCAATCTCTTCTTCTTCTTCTTCTTTTTCCCCTCCATAGAATTCACAAGTGTTTAACTTTGTTTAGATAGGGCTGTTTACTGAAACAGGGAGAAACCTAAAAACCAAAACCAAAAGATAAGATAGAATTGGAGTACCACAGAAAAAGTGCCTGGAAATTAAGGAACACAAATGGGAAAGAAGACTATAGAGGAATGAGATGACATGATGGATAAGAATGATGTGCTTCCACTGCCATGGTCAAAAGTGATGCTGAATGGCAAAATCTTTACATCAGATTATGAGGTTTGAAACTTTTAGAGGATGATGTTCTATGAAACACTGGATGCACCAAATAAAATGCAAGTCTATGATCAGGCAGACAAAAAGGGAATACGAGGAGCATATTGCAAAAAACATAAAGACCAACAATAAAACTTTCTTCAAATACATTAGAAGTAGGAAACCAGCCAAGGAAGCAGTGAGGCCATTGGATGACCAAGGGGTAAAAGGTGTACTGAAGGACTATAGGGAAATGGCTGAGAAGCTAAACACATTTTTTGCCTCTGTCTTCACTGTCCTCACAAGGGAAAAGTCAGCCGCACAGCAGGGGGTTGAAGAGAATGGTTTGACAGGCGCTGGCCAACCTCATTAGCTAGCCAGCCATGGTGGAGCTAAGCAGGAGATAGAGCCGTTTTCACAGTTTATTCTGACAGGAAAGTGACCAAGCTGGCAGTTTGCGGGGAAGGGGGTTACACTGAAAGTCTGTTACTGGTCTAAAACCACCTAATCAGCTTCCACAGCAAAAACCTGGGTCTGGCAGACCCTGCTCTAAAGCACTAACTGCTATGCCTAGGGTAGCCAACCTCCAGGTGGAGCCTGAAGATCACCAGGTGACATAACTGATCTCCAGGCAACAGATCTCTCTCTCTCCTCTTAGAGAAAATAACTGCTTTGGATGGTGTCCTCTAGGACATTCTATTCAGCTGAGGCCTCTCTCTTCCCCAAATGCTGGCTTCCTTAGACCCAGAATCTCCAGGAATTTTCCAACCTGGAGCTGGCAGCCCTAGTCAGGACTGGCCCCAATAAGTTCCTCACAAAGACCTGGAAAGAGTTTCCTTCCTTTGTCTTTTTACTGACAGAACCAAGCTTGGTTGCCTACCCACAGCCCCTGAGGGAAACACTAGTCCCACAGAGGAGCCAAGCAGGAGATGTGTCTTCGTCTGGAGAGAGAGTGTATTCTGACACAGAACAGTGGCTGAAGTGGGAGTGGGTGGGGCAGAGGAGCAGACCCAGCACCCAGCCAATGGGACATGAGTACTCTTAAGTGGCAGCTGATGGGCCAATGGCTGATGGAGCACATTGCACAGCCAATGGGAGAGCTGGAAATGGCCAATATGCAAAGTGGATTATTATATAGAGATTACTTCCAATTGCCTCATAAGAATATAAGAGAAGCCAATGTTGGATCAGGCCAGTGGCCCATTCAGTCCAACACTGTCACACAGTGGCCAAAACACCAAGTGCCCTCAGGAGGTCCTGTAGTGGGGCCAGGACACTAGAAGCCCTCCCACTGTTGCCCCGCCCATCAAGCTCCAAGAATACAGAGCATCACTTGCCCCAGACTGAGAGTTCCTATCTATACTTCGTGGCTAATAGTCACTGATGGACCTCTGCTCCATATGTTTATCCAAATTCCTCTTGAAGCCGTCCATGCTTGTAGCCGCCACCACCTCCTGTGGAATTCCACATGTTAATCACTCTTTGGGTGAAGTACTTCCTTTTATCTGTTTTAACCCGACTACTCAGCAATTTCATGGAGTGCCCACGAGTTCCTGTATTGTGAGAAAGGGAGGAAAGGACTTCTTTCTCTACCTGCTCTATCCCATGCATAATCTTATAAACCTCAATCATGTCACCCCTCAGTCATCATTTCTCCAAGCTAAAGAGCCTCAAGCGCTTCAACCTTTCTTCATAGGGAAAGTATTCCAACCCTTTTAACATTCTAGTTGCCCTTTTCTGCACTTTTTCCAATGCTATAATATCTTTTTGAGGTGTGGCGACCAGAACTGTACACAGTACTCCAAATGAAGTTGCACCATCAATTTATACAGGGGCATTATGATACTGGTTGATTTGTTTTCAGTTCCCTTCCCAATAACCCCCAGCATAGCATTGACCGTCTTCATTGCAGTTGCACACTGTCTCGATATTTTCATTGAGTTATCTACTATGACTCCAAGATCTCTCTCTTGGTCAGTCTCTGCCAGTTTGGACCCCATCAACGTGTATTTATAGTTAGGATTTTTGGCTCCAATGTGCATCACTTTGCACTTGGCCACACTGAATCCCATTTGCCACGTTGATGCCCGCTCGCCCGTCCTTGACAGATCCCTTTGGAGTGCCTCACAATCCTCCCTGGTTCTCACCACCCTGAACAACTTCATGTCGTCTGCAAATTTAGCCACTTCACTGCTTACTCTCAACTCCAAATCATTAATAAACAAGTTAAAAAGCATTGGATCGAGTACTGATCCCTCACTCTCTGTTTTCTTTTAATTAGCCAGTTTTTGATCCACAAGAGGACATCCTTTTATCCCATGACAATCCATGAGGAACTTTATCAAAAGCTTTCTGGAAGTCAAGGTAAACAACATCTATTGGGTCCCCCTTGTCCACATGTTTGTTCACTCCCTCAAAGAACACTAACAGGTTAGTGAGACAAGATCTTCCCTTACAATAGATTTTGTTCATCAATGTGCCTACTAATTTTTTCCTTAATGACAGTTTCCACCAGCTTACCCAGTATCGACGTCAGACTGACTGGCCTGTAATTTCCCGGATCTCCTCTGGAACCCTTTTTAAAGATGGGAGTGGCATGCACTACTTTCCAGTCCTCAGGAATGGAGGCAGATTTTAAGGAAAGATTACATATTTTTGTTAGGAGATCCACAAGTTCACTTTAGAGTTTTTTTCAGAACTCTCAGATGTATGCCATCCGGGCCCAGTGATTTATTTGTTTTTAAGTTGTCTATCAGTCGTAGGACCTCCACTCTCATCACCTCAATCTGACACCCCTCCCGAAACCGGTGGTTCTGGACTAGGCAAGCACTTCTCATCTTCCACAGAGAAGACAGAGGCAAAAAAATGCATTCAGCTTCTCAGCCATTTCCCTATCATCCTTCAGTACACCTTTAACCCCTTGGTCATCCAAGGGCCCCACTGCATCCCTGGCTGGTTTTCTACTTCTAATATATTTGAAGAAAGTTTTATTGTTGGTCTTTATGTTGTTGTTTTTTTGCGATATGATCCTCATATCCTCTTTTCGCCTGCCTGATCACAGACTTGCATTTTATTTGCCACTGCCTGTGTTCCCTTTTATCAGTCTCACTGAACTAGTTTCCCACTGCTTAAAGGAATCCTTTTTATCTTTTACAGCTTCCATTACTTTGTTTGTTAACCATGCAGGCTTTTTTCTATACCTATTTGTGCCTTTCCTAGCCCATGGTATCTATTTTCTCTGACCCTCTAGGACTGTAATTTTAAATAGTCTCCAAGCTTCCCCAATGGTTTTTACCCTTTCTACTTTTCCTTTCAATTTTCTCCTCACATGTCCTCTCATATCAGAGAAGTTACCCCTTTTAAAGTTAAAAGTGGTTGTGTCAGTCTTTTTGGGCAACTTCCTATTTAAACAAATGTTGAACTCAATAACATTATGGTCACTGTTCCCAAGTGGTGTAATCACTTTAATATATCTCACCAGGTCTTGGGCATTACTTAGGACCAAATCCAGGATGGCCTCTCCCCTGGTAGGTTCTGTGACCATCTGCTCCATAGCACAGTCATTGAGAGTGTCTAGAAACTCAGTCTCTTTTCTCGACTTGAACACATATTGACCCAATCAATGTGTGGGTAGTTAAAGTCACCTATTACAACACAGTTATTTCATCTAGCCATTATCTTTAATTCTTTCATCATTTTATAATCCACCTCTATCTTTTGATCTGGTGGGTGATAACAAACTTCCAATGTTAAGCTTCCTTTTGGACCCACTAATTCAAACCACAGCATTTCCAGAAGCGAATCCAATTCTCCTACCCTCTCAATCTTACTGGACTGTATACCCTCCCTGACATACAGAGCCTCTCCACCTCCAACCCCCCCCCTTCTTCCGATATAATTTATAACCAGGAATCACCATATCCCACTGATTTTCCTCATTGCACCAAGTTTCTGAAATACCCACAATGTCTATGTTTTTCCCCAACACCAAGATTCCAACTCCCCAATTTTACCTCGGACACTTCTAGCATTAGTATATAAACATCTATAGTTTCCCTCACATTTTAGCCCACAACCTTCCTCTTGCTACCTTGAGACCTTCCCAGGCAGTCTCTATCATTA
Organism: Lepidodactylus listeri; assembly: GCA_029233225.1. Taxonomy (NCBI): domain Eukaryota; kingdom Metazoa; phylum Chordata; class Lepidosauria; order Squamata; family Gekkonidae; genus Lepidodactylus; species Lepidodactylus listeri. The sequence goes on along the minus strand of JARCFY010000001.1, from coordinate 130,796,007 downwards.
GCCACAGTCTCAGTGGCCAATTCTAATCCATTTCCTTGTAGGAAAGTAACAGCTAGCCCTTCATCTCTTTGAGATAAACCATCCCAAACCAGAGATTTTTCATCTCCTGTCAGCTTTCCTCCACTCATCCTGTATTGTTTTCTTGGTGCGGGGGGGTCTATGCTTTCTCCAGGGCAAATAATACCCAAACACACCACAGCAAGCAACCACTGGCGAAAGCTTCCCAATGCAAGCAGAAGCAACAAGCCCACCAGAGCCAACATCAAACCAGAGAGTCCCAGCAGAGCCAATGTCTTGTGCTGAACAATGCTAAACTGACTTAAAGAAGGGCATGCATTGTTGCAAGCCCAACAGAACCAATGTAAAAAACTACAGAATCCAAGGAGAACACAGGGCCAATGCAGCAACAAGCCCAACAGAACCAGGGTCAAATGAGTACGAACCTGGAGCTGGCAAGCTTCCCCCAACATGGGATCCCATTTGCATTTCCTAATCCCCTTCCTTCTGTTGCCCAGAAAACCTGGAAAAGTTCAGAAACCCTTCAAGGCAGACCCAGGTGTTCCCAAATACTGGTATTAACTGGAATTCTTTGATGTGTATTCAGATCCCAGATATATCCCAAAAATACTGATAAGGCATTTTGAGGGGTATATTTTCAGACTGGATATATCCAATCACACAACTTCATTCAACTACCACTACAAATGCTAACACTGGCCCTCCTAACGGTGATTTAGAGACTAGAATCCAGCTGTTGTTCATATATGAATCACAATTTTATATCATTCTTCTTCCAAGGAGCTCAGGGCAGTTTACATGGCTCATCTCTTTTCTTTGTTATCCTCCCAAGAATCCTCTGAGGTAGGTGAGGCAGAATGATAAATAACAGATCTTGTATCATCCAAGGAGCTTCATGGATTCACAAAGAGGTAAGCTCAGGTCTCCCAGATCTCAGTATAGTATTTTAAACATTACACCATACTGGGTTGCCACCTACACTTCCTCCTTCACCCACTTAATCCCATCCTCCTGTGACTGGGTGCAGCATAGGGATCTATCACCCCCCCATTGATTATATTTAAGGCTAATGTTCTCATTCAACCAAGACTTAAAACCAACAATGAACGACAGTTTCAAAACTTAGGTAAATGGGAGCTCTAATTAGAGGCTAAATTTCAATGGGAACACAACTATGGCCCCCATTCTCTTAATAATGGTTAAAGAGGCAGCCAGCAGTATATGTGCACTGGATCCAAGGAGCTATTGTTCTCCTCTAACAGTGCAGTAGATAGTGGCCATTATCTGAGCCCCTATACCTTTCAAAGGGATGAGGGGAAAGTGTTATTTGTATTGTTTGTAAGTAAGGGGAAAGTGATAGTTTTTCAAAGCAAGTAATGTCCTGGAAATATGAAGTCAAGGCAGGTTACAGATATTTCATGGCTTGTTGAGCTTTCATTTTTCAGAAGACAATACATAAAATACTGTGAAATAAAGAAGTAAAGATGACTGGGAACAAGCTAAATTAAGGCTTTATTCAATGATTTATGTTTTCCCTAATGTATTTTGTTCTTCATATATTTATTATTCTTTGCTTCCAGTTCCTAAAGCTAACCTCCTTATTCATAATGTGATACAATTCTAGCTATTGCCTGATCTGATGGGTATACTAACAATCAAATAAGTCAAAAGCATAAATTTGCTGTGGAATATAAGACAATCTGGGAGAGATGCTAGTAATGAAATAGAACTATGATTGATCTTACTGGAAGTCTCTCACAGTACTGAATTTAAATGGTTTCTGTTCTGTAGTGTTTGCCTTTTTCAATTAAAATAATGGAGTGGTTGGTTAGCAGATGTTGTATAACTGTCTTGTATTTGCATTTCTGTTCAGTCCTGTTTTAAATTTGCAAGTAGATGGATAGGTTTTACTTCCAAAACAGTAACAGCCCACTAAACTTCATGTTTACAGAATCATTATTTATGGATCTTTAACTGCTCCAACTAGCTTCACAGTACCTATGCTTTTATAGTGATTCCAGCTAGCACAGGACTGCCCATTCAGTGCAGTGTGGTGACAGAGAGAAGCTAGAGAAATACACCTATGTGTCAGCCGTGGTTTCTTATTAGCAAATGAAGAAATGGTTTCAAGCTTGTTCAAACTGATATTGGCAATGTGAAAATTCAATCTGTGGCTAATTCCCTACAATCAAATTTCTGAAAGGAACTATGAAAGATATCTTACTAACTGATCCTATACTTTCAAATATGGGAGCCCCAAAAATACAGTTACAGCAGAGAACCAAGGTATGCTAGATAACTAGTCTAACAAACTTATCACTATGCTTCTACCCCAAGCTTTCAGCAATTTGCCTCCAGGGCAGTTTTTATTTTTCAGTTAGAAGACACCTTTAATCATTCTTTTCAGTGTTCTGCTTGTATTGTCTGTATATTGATTGCTCCCAATTATATGTACTTTTCAATAGTTATGTTTAGTTACTCAATATTTATTTTACCCATCATCTTTGGTGTGGATGGATTGCTTAAAGGAATCCTACCCATGTTCACCCTGCTGTGGAGGGGCTTTGGCTTGGGGAAGGGCCTGTGGCTTAGTGGGAAAGCCTCTGCTTTGCACACAGAAGGTCCTAGGTTCAATCCCTGGTATCTCCAATTAGAAGGAACAGGGAGTAGGTGATGTGACAGATCTCTACTTGAGAACCTGGGGAGTTGCTGCCAATCTGGGTTGACAGTTCTCACCTTGATAGACCAATGGTCTGATTCAGTATAAAGAAGCTTCATGTATGAAGCTGCTCTGTATATGCTAACCAGGACTCACACAGTACTGAAAGAACAGCAATGTCCAAGAGACACAGAAAGAGAGAAGGGAGCTCACCCTCATGAAAACACATGTTCACCCTTAAACAAAAGCCAAAATAAAAGCATACAAAGAGAGAGATGGGAAATCTTGCTGGTCGGAGCCCAAATACAAGAATAACTCAATATTTATTTTACCCATAGTCTCTGGTGTGAATGGATTGCCTAAGGGAATCCTACCCATGTTCACCATGCTGTGGAGGGGCTATGGCTTGGGGAAGGGGCTGTGGCTCAGTGGCACAGGGAGGGGAGGGAGGAAATTATTTTAAACACCAGATTTCCTTCTTTCTCTGCAAACCTAGCAAAGGGTAGCTGAGGACCAAGGGAGAGTTCTGTGACAGCAACCTTCATTCTCTCTTTATGTTCCTGACTTCATAAGATTATTGGGAGGATAAAAGGAGGAAGGGCAACCAATGTATGCTGCTCTAAACTCATTGGAGGATGACAGGATAAATGTAAAATAAATAGTATGAATGTAAAACATAGCATCAATGTAAAAACAAGCACATCTCAAATAACAGCCAGTAAGATAGCTGCCCTGAGCCCATTCTCTAGGAGGGCGGGGTAGAAGTATGAATAAATAAATAAATAAATATGACAGAAATAGCAGCATAAAAAGAGGCAGTTTAAAAAGCCATTGAAGTCCCATCACCAGTGGTCCAACTTGAAAACTAGGGGTGTGCATTCTGGCTCTACCCAAGCTGAAAATATACCAGAAAAATACCTTACCAGTATTTTGGGGGTATATTTCAGCTTCCTAAATTGATCCAGGTGTTCTCAGGAAAACTGCAAAAAAAAAATCCCGAGAAAATCCTGGATATATTTGGGGATTTCGAGTAGATCTGAAAACAGCAGAGAGGCAGAAGCAGATTGCTCCCGCCTCTCAGCTGATTGTAGGGCAGGCTCATGCATTCCCTTTAAAGTTTACTACAGAAGTCAGCCCAAGAATCATTAGGGGTCGGTGGGGAGTTGAGAGCTCCTCACTGGGTGGCAGGAGAGGGCAGCCCAGCCGGGATCACTGAATCCTCAGGGAGGTGATTGCTCTCCACCGACGCAGCTCTGCGCTGCCTTCTCCTGCAGCTCAGCTTAACCCAGACTGTAGGAGAAGCCAAGCCAGCCCTAGGATCATGCTGGTATTTTTTTACTAGTATTTTTCAGTTCAGGTCTATTGGACCCCCCAAAATTCAGGGTTTCTGAAAAATCCCTGATCCAAATATCATACCAGTATTTGGATCTGGGATTTTTTTGGAATCCCTTTTATTTTTCCGGGTCCAATAGACCTGAACCAAAAAATAGTAGGGAAAAAAAATCACACACCCTTACTGAAAACCAACAAAGGTACCAGCAACAATAAGTTCATTGATGACAGGGCCAGGGAAGCAGCTGTTCCCGCACCTAAATGCAAATGAAGCACAGGATAATGAGTGGCTGTAACAGGAGACAAGTAGATGGAATTTCCTGTTGTGGTAGAGACAGCTTTTCTATTCTCTCCCTTCATTCATATATACATGTCATCAAAACTACACAGTTAGTTAGTGTGATGAACAGGATGCTGCCCTGCCCCTGAAGGGGGGAGGGGAAACTATTCAGCAGAGCCTATGGGAGTGCCACTTCAGCTTCCCATCACCTTTCAGAAGGGGGTGGACTGCTGGAGGGAAAGCTCAGCAAGGTGTTAGTTCAGATCTGCTGTAGAGAAGGGGGCAGTTCTGAGATCTGTCTGCTGGACATTGCAGTGATTATTTTGAGTCTGCTTCAATAAAAGAGTAGATAGTTAGAAGAGTAGCTCTGCTTAGGGTGGTTTAACTTTCCCTCTGGAAGAGAATAGACTACTGGATATTTTAAATATTCTCCTCAGCCTGTTTGCCTGTTAATTTAAACATCAGGTTTGGAGGTGCAGACGGGGTTTTTTTTTTGGGGGGGGGAAGGGTGCCAGTTTGGAACAGCTGACTGCAAAGCCACAGCTCTGCAAGCTTTTAGGGAGTGCAGCCTTCGCTTTTCCTGCTGTGCAGAAAGTGCCTGGCAGGCCTCTCCAGCCTTGCTGCTAATTATTATTTACTAGGAATAAGACCCTTGGGGGGGGGGGGGGGATACAACAGGCTCTAGAAAGAAGCTCCAGGTGAGTGTCCCAGCTGTGGCTGGTGGGGCAGTGGGGGGGAAAGGAAAATAGAGGGAGGCGAGCCATGTTTATTTCCTTCTGCTTAGCTATAAGGCAGGGTTATCTCAAGTCATTTTGCTGTCCCAGTTGGGTAGTATGGGAGGAGAGCTGCATGGTAACAGGTATGGTTCCCTCCACCCCTGACTTATGTTTATTTGGGGCTGTGCAGTGACAGCTAAGATAGGAAAGTACCTCCTGCTATGCCTTGTTTTCTGGGTTCCAAGAGTGTTGAAAGCGGTTCTGTAGCCAGTTACAGGGTTGCCAGCTCTGGGTGGGAAAATATCTGTAGATTTGAAGGGTAGAACCTGGGGAGGGCAGGGTTTGGGGTGGGGAGGGACCTCAGCAGGGTATAATGCCATAGAGTCCACTCCCCAAAGCAACCATTGTCTCCAGGAGAACTGACCTTGGTCATTGGGAGATCAGTTGTAATAGCTGGGACATTTTCTGTAGGGAAATGATGTGCTGTGGCTGGGTGATTTCCAGGAGATTTCCAGGCTGCACAGAGAGGTTGGCAGGGCTCATTTCATAGCAGGAGCTCCTCTGCATATTAGGCCACACACCCCTGATGTAACCAATCCTCCAAGAGCTTACAGTAGCCCCTGTAAGAAGAGCTCTGTAAGCTCTTGGAGAATTGGCTACATTGGGGGGGGGGGGGGTGGCCTAATATGCAAAGGAGCTCCTACTATGAAATTGGCAACCCCAATGAACATTTAGGGGAAGCTTGGGAGATGTCTTTTATCTCAGGACACATTCAATGACTCCGAACAGCTTCAACAAACTATTTAGAATGTTGGAGGTGAAGGCCAATCAGTCCACATATGCAAACGGCCTCTGTGTTCTGACTGGCTGGGGGGGGGGGAGGATAACACATGGAATGGAGTGAGGCCCAATCAACCCACATATATAAGTGACCTTGAAAGGCTGGCCCAATCAGGTAGAAGGTGAGTTGTTGGGAACATGGCTAGCTTTTTAGATATAAGTACATAACCATAATCTATAAGCATAACGGCTGCCCCACAAAAAAAATCTGTCCCACTGTTAGTCTGATTGCTCTTTTATATTATTAATATTTGGAGAATATTAGCTCTTAATAATCAGCAGTAGGCGTTAAGGATCAGCACCTGTGTATACAGAGGCTGGGCTTCTCCTGAGCTCCCAAGGAACTGACTTAAGTCAAGGTTTAAAAAGGGAGATTATTTACTTTGCAAGGATAAAATGTTTGCACACAAATACTACACAATCATACACACAAGTACACAGATCTAGGAAGTTAGATAGAATTACAGAGATGTATGCATGAGCAGGAATATCAATAGTATCCATTGAGGGTGATATTTACCTATATCGAAATCTGGTGAAGTCCTGCTGGAGAAGAGGGGGGGGTGCCTTTGGACAAAGGAGAAAGGAGTGTGGTTCTGGACCTGCAGAAGCCACGTGTTGGACCCGAGTGGTTCACCCAAGGATCTGGGAGGGAGGAAAGATAAGTAAGAGAGGAGATATAGGGAAAATCTGACTCGTGACTCTTGGGAAGCTGTATTTATTGGGGGGTGTTGCCGGGAGGTTGGCAAGGTCTGAGACCTTCCTAGGAATGCCTATAGATGGTCCATTCTGTGTCCCTAGCCACTAAGAGGGTCCTATAGGAGTGGCCAATATTCAGATCTACCTGATGGTCAGGACAGGATGTCGACGTCATCTACAGCTGGCACAGTCCTCTAGATGAAAGCGGGCTCTGAGCAGCAAAACCAGTTCATCAGGAAGCATCCCACTGTCTTTGCACCCCTGTGCGAAGTTCTTAGATGTGCCAAATGGAGGGGAAGTTGAAGGAGGGGGCCCAAGCCTGTGTATGTGTATGGAGTTCATACCCTCATGGAGTTAGTGGTATGTGTCTCTAGCCATAAAGGATGACATGGCTCTTCATGTATGTGAGTGTCTTTGTGCTTTGTGACAACCTCCAGGCCTGGAGGTGGTAACCTCAGAAAATGGTGCTTTAAACCTCTGTTGGAAGCGTCTGCTGTCATTTTCCCACTGGTTACTCTATGCAATATTCCATCTCACATAATCAGCAATATAGTCCATTCACTGCTCTTATATGTCCCCATAAGAGTGCAAAACAATATTGCTCTGGCTTACACCACAAGCCAAAAAAATCCTGGCTATGGGCCTGTTGTGTTATGTAAAAATGGTTGTATGGAACAGCTCTAAAAATAAAGATGACAGTGTATTTATATATTGCACTGTTAGTAATTTGGTGAAGAGCATCTTTTTAATTCATTTTATCACCCTTCCTTCCTTCATGCAAGAAGGCTTCAAAAGGAAGCAGCTGAACTACTCATCTTTCATCTCTTCTAATCTTGTTTGAACATCTCATTACAGAAGCTGTTCACTGACAGGTTGTCCTTGCTGTCAGAAAATCTGTCCTGATTTACAAGCCAAATTTCTACTTCAAGTCCCTTTGATGGAGCAGTTTCTGACTATCACCAGCAGTGCCTTTTACTACTGCAAGCCAGGCAAACACAGTATAATAATCAACTGTGATGTTTTCTCTTTGTGAAAAGAACAATAAGCAAGCACCTGTTTTGTTGCTGAGTAGTCTCTGAATGATAGGTCTATTATTATGAAATCTTGGCAAGGATTAGAATGTAAATGCTGATGTTGTTGATCTGAAAAGTCATTTGGGCAATCGGATGTGACTATTGTATAGAGACACAAACCCATATTTGTTTCTGTCATGCCGATGTCCAGTTTCATAGACACTCTCATTTGGCTGTGAATACTGGATGCCCACAGATGCCAGAATGTTAAGTCTCAGAGTGTATTTACCAAGATATATAATTCTCAAAGGCAGACCATCTTCTGTTAGCATAATGTAGCAGAGGCTATGGCTCAGTAGTAGAACATCTGCTTGCCACATAGAAGCTCCCAGGTTTAATCCCTGGCATCTCCAGAGAAAGGGTTTCAAAGCAACAAGTGATGTGAAAGATCTTTGTCCACCAAGTGATCCCAGAGAAATATTTTAGTAGAAAGTATTGCACTAGATGGTCAAATGGATCAGATCTAGTGTAAGTCAGCTATCGCCTATCTGTGAAAGGAAAGCACTGTACTGAATTTTCCAGTATTAAGAATAATTGATGAAATTCTGAGAAATCAATAAATTTATTTATTTATTTATTGGTTGAATTTATACCCCGCCCTCCCCACCAAGGCAGGCTCAGGGTGGCTTACAAAAGACAAAATATAAGGCTGTGGTCACATGGCAAGTTTCTCATGATTTATTCCTGTGATAAATTTGATCTGGGATTATTCTTTTCGGGTTGGGATGACCACACATCCCTCCCCAAATGGCTTGTATCACAGGATGAGGCTCCAGGTACTGTCCAGATAGCCGCAAGACTTTTTAAAAAATGCTTTGTGCATGCGCACATGAACACAGCTGAATCACCACCCCCACTTGGCCATACACAAACAAGACATCAAAGGCAGGAGTTGCAAAGAGATGGCGGGGCAGAAAGAAGCTTCACTCATGCCTCAGCCAGAATTGCAGAGCCGAGACAAACAAGCTCTAACTGACCCAGTTGTCCTTCTCCCCTTCCCCACCTCCAATACAAACACTGGAGAAATAATGCCTCCTTCCCGTCTGTCTACCTTTCTTTCGCTGGCAACCCAGGGTTTTAACCTTTCGGAGACCAGAGAGAAGGGATAGCAGACTGCGAAGAGGGGCAGATGGAAAAAATCAGAGGCTGGTAGTGTGGCGCCAAATAATAATTTTTTTAAAAAAAAACCAAAAACCCCCAAAAATGTGTTCTTCCTCAGGTTGAGCATGTCTGCCTGTGTGGTACTGGCAAAGTAGATACAATCACACATATTCTGCTTAGTTGTGGGTATTACAATAAAATACGAGCTAGATTTATTCAGCCTATACAGGAAAGTTTTTCAGGTTTCTCTAATACTGTAATAAGCAATATGCTTCTATCAGATTCTAACCCAGAGATCACACTGGCATGTGCAAAATCTTTAGCAGCAGCCTACAGAATTCATAAACAGTATGTAAAGGTGTGATATAGATTGTATGATATTTCTTTCTAATTATTTGTAAATGCTTCTATTTTGTTCTGTCTCTACATTAGTATCTAAATTTCATTTTATTATAGTTATTTTTTGACATCCAGTTTTTGATATGTCTGGACTGTTCTGTGCTGGTCATGAACTGTAATAAAGCAATGATGATGGTGACTCTACTGACTCTACTGCCATCCTCTGAAGTCCTGATTTCTCTGCTAGCTTTAAGCAACACTGCACAGTCCATTCCTTACATTTATCTCTACAGTGTCTCTTGCTAAAAGTCAGTGACTAGTCCATAGCATTACCAGCCAGGTACTGGCAACCATCAGGATATTTAATGGAATGACAACATGCTAGTAAGAGCTGTGCCAATGCTAGAACATCACTTTTGTCACAAACCCAGAAGTGACATCATCTTGTTGGTGCAGCACTCTAGGATACCTTCCAGCTCTATGGTAAAAGAGAGCCAGTTTGGTGTAGTGGTTAAGTGCACTCTAATCTGGGAGAACCGGGTTTGATTCCCCACTCCTCCACTTGCACCTGGCTGGATGATCTTGGGCAAGCCATAGCTCTGTACCAGCTGTTCCCTCAAGGACAGCTTGGGAAAGAGCTCTCTCAGCCCCACCTACCTCACAGGGTGTCTGTTGTGGGGAGGGGAAGGGAAAGGAGTTTGTAAGCCGCTCTGAGACTCCAAGTGAGTGAAGGGCGGGGTATAAATCCAATCTCTTCTTCTTCTTCTTCTTCTTCTTCTTCTTCTTCTTCTTCTAAAACCATAGAGTATTCTGCAGTTTGGTCTTAATTCCCCTAAATGTGATTATCTTACTAATATACTAATATAATAATTACAGCAGTTCCTTAACATCTAGCTCTAGAAAGTAGCAATAGGATGGGCAGGAACACCAGAGCAAAGGGCTATTCCAGGTAAATGAACAGATGAGGACTGGGCTGCTGGGAATGGTGAGTCTCAGACCTGTCCACTTTTGCCTATTATTTCTATAAGTTCCCAGCTTCAATATTGCTCACATGGAGTCTTGTCCAGTTCAAACACAATCGGGTAAACCAAAGCTTTCCAGAGAAACCTTGAACAATAACAGGAACATCCTGTGTAAAGCGCATGTGTGTATAGACATACACACACATACATACAGCCATCTAATAAATTTAAGTTCTCAGAGGAAGGGATTACTAGTCTTTTTTAAAGGCCCATGAGCTAGGTTTGATAGAGCAAAAAATTATGTCAGAATTCTTACCGGGAAATGATACATGTGGACTGAACAATAGCCACAGGGTAAGTGAAAAGTGTAAGATGACTCTAACAATGCAATCATTACATCAGTTCAAGTCCAATGATTGCAGATGCTGGAGGAACTCGGCATAGGATTTCACTGTAAGTCTACCTTCCTATATATTAAAGTTGAAATGGAAATTCACTACCATTCAAAATCTGATTTATCAGCATTAATTATAAACTCACTGATACTTGTTCTCAGTTCAATATATATTCTTCTTGCTAAGAAATATATTAGAAAGATCACATTATGTCAAAAGTGTTTGAACCCATTAATTTTTTTAAATGATTGCAATTATACAGTGAAGTCAATATAAGATCTCAGTCTCACATCAAAATCTGAAAGGGGTAAATTATATGAAATGAAATTTTACAGCATCTGGCAAGGCAGAATATCCACTTTCTTTTGCATTTCTAGTTTGTCATTTCTATTAATCTATTAAACCTATTTTAATATGGATCCAGACTAATTCTGTCATGTCACTGTATTAATTTAAAGTTCATCTACTTATCTGTCTGTCTCTACTATCTCATGAATGAGGACACAACCATCACTACCTAACCAAGAAATGCTGGAAAGATCAACATTCTCACTTTCCCCCAAACTTCCAAAATGGCTCCAGACATGGATCATACTTCCTTATGCAGGCAAGGAACAACTGATCTTAGCAGCAAAGGGCGGTGTAAAGGTAATTGTGTCACCTGCAGTAAGTAAGCATAGTAAACTTTCCTTGACTAACACATGGAAGTGAAATTTATCCCCAGTTAGGGTTGCCAGCCTCCAGGTGGGGCCTGGGGATCTCCTGCTTTTACACCTGGTCCCCAGCTGACAGAGATCAGCTCCCCTGGACAAAAAGGCTGCTTTGGAGGTGGACTCTATGGCATTGTACCATGCTGAGGCCCCTCCCCTCCCCAAACCCCACCCTCTCCTGGCTCCACCCCCAAAGTCCCAAGGTATTTTCCAAGCAACACCTGGCAACCCTATCCCCAGTGGTTGCTTTGGGGGGTGAAAGGGAAATTTAGGAACAAAGTCCTATCCAGCATGCTGTCTTGGAGTGAAGCCCCCCCATGGTTCCCTTGAGTAAATGACTGAGCCCTCCCTTTCCCTCCAAGGTGGTTGTGAGAGGAGAAAAACTGGGGTCAGGGATCATTCATCTTTTGGTATCCCCTAGCAATCACCTTGATGCCAAAGGGACTATGGGGCAGGAGAAACCAGTGTCATCTCTGGACTCAAATGCACTTTCTCCTCCCACAGTAATTTTTGGAGATATAGGGAGGGCGTTCACCTTTAACCTCTAGAGTGACCATTGGAAGAAGATATCCCACCCTTGCAGGACCCAAAGTATTGCTTATATTAGTAAAGTAAAATAAGTTTGAGCACTGAAATAATGACATCATGTACAGATTATCGTATTCAGAATTTATTTTTAATTTGTTTTTACTAAAGATCAGCTCTGATATTTATTATCATTTTATTTTCAAAGATAAAGTTCTGTAGCACTAACATTTGAGTATAGGTAGGATACTATCAGACAATGGCACATCCTCTAACAGGAAGAAACATCTTTTATCTAGAGTGACCTTTGCTCAAGTCATTGGTGTCAGCAGGGGCTGGCTGTGTCCTAGCAAAAGGGAGAAGCTACTTTTAGCATAAAGTCCACACAAGGCTTGTTGCTTTATAAAACAAGTGAATACTCTTGATAATTAGAGAAATCCAGGTGGCAGTCACACATGTGAGATCAAGCGAGGGGGAAGTGAGGCTATTTCCTCCAGAGGAAATTGACCCGCAGTTGCACAATCACATAGAGTTTTGTAGATGCGGGCACAGACCACCACTGCGAGATCAGGTGCAATCACGGGTAAGTTGAGGTTTTTTTTGGGGGGTTGCCATTTTTTCGATTCACTTAAACAGGGGATCAATGAATTGTATCTCCGCCCTGAGGGCTTCCTATGGCAGTATGTGATGATGTTCATACTGAGAAGGAGAATAAAACAACAGCATGGCATCAGGATAGCCTGATCAGATTATCCCAATGCTATGAGTGCACACTGGAGTGATCACACAGTGGAAAGTCTGTCTGTGGCCTGTAGCAACCCATTTGCTACTGGACTTTCACTAGTGTTTTTTTTTTTTTTTAACTCTGTTTCTCCAGCAGAGCAAAATGGCTTGCTGACAGCTGCAGGGTGCTTGCCAGATGTTTGCATCTGATTGCACCCTTTAAATCAACCTGGCATTCATGCCTATGGAGGGGCTAC